>OW388163.1:5237500-10037500 GCA_936450015.1 Meganola albula | reverse complement strand
ATCATTCCCGTACGTCGAAACTGGTCGAAGAGTTTACAATGAATCCCCGAAAATTATGTTTTGATTAACTTAATATAAACAAACAACGACCACTTTAATATTAAAATCTGGTAATTAAAAAAAATACGCTGTACGCAGTACGCTGTACACTTATTCAAATTTAAACTCCTTTTTATTCTATTTTTCTATTCTGCCCCCCCCCCCCGCCATCGGCTGGCGACGCCCTTGGAAATTAGGTCTAAAATTGTACTGAAAAATAAAAATTGTTTTAATTTTTAAACACAAAGCTAAAAAGTCAAATGTATGAAAAGTATTAGTTATTGATTATGAATATCGTAAAAGTAAATAAATATTTTATTAATTTCCAAATTTTTCAGGTCAATCTCCTGATTTTTTTTCTATTATTTCCTGGATTTTGAAATATTGATCTGGCAACACTGCTAGCCAATTACGCAGGCGATGTAACAATAATGTGCCTATTCGCCCACTTTCATGTAAACCGACACAACTGGTAAAATATCGGTATGGACTAGTCTTGAGACCACAGACTTTGCAGGGAATAGGAAAAGACAGCTAATTATCATTGACTCTTTAAGTTTTTGTCTTTGCAACATTCACAAAATTAGCTTGTGGTTGGACAACATTAGTGGTACGACATTAGGCTAGCGCGTGTGCTCAGCTATGCGGTGTCTTTAAGTATCTGGTAGGTAGTTGAGACTTTAGAAAACTCGAATTACTCCTTACTCTTTTTGAACCGGTGTTAGATTTAAACATGCCATTTTGACGGCTAAAAGTGGCAACTCGAGGCAGTCTAAAAAAACGTACCTAAATAAAACACGCTCGTCTGAAACTGTTTTTAATAGTATCGTGTAATTAAACTGGTTTTGTCCAATAATTTAAATTAGCAATAGTTTCACAAATCCAAGGCTTCGTCACAACTAATTTCCTTTAAACTTGACAGACGCTTTACGGCTTACGTTTGTCAACTAAATTAAAGGTGTTGTTTAAATTAATTAGAGATGGTATCTACTTTCAAAGTAAGATTTGTTTATGCTATAAAAGACATTTTTTGAGAAAAATATATTATATTAAATATATTATTATTTAAATATTTTTTATTTTTTTTATGTTTATAAAAAAATAAGTAGTGTTGGAACTATGGTCGTGTCCGTCACAGGGTCGTAGCACATAACGTTATATAAACTCGGAAACGGATAGTACTAAGCCTCGCCGTCAACCAGGCGTCAACGTACTACCCTAGCGCGATAGGTTGAGCCTCGCCTGGAATGCAACCCTCCGCCCGCTACCTACCCCTGAAGCTCCCGTGTTGTACTGTAGGCAACGCCATTTTTTAACATCTTAGTCTCGTACTGGCTTACCTCGCGCAACGACGACTCGTTCTGATTTTATAATCTTATTTGATACTGTTTTGTTAATAGTTATTAGAGTTACTGCTATATTTTATTGTTATATTTTTTGCGGTAAGTTTATTGTTATAATGATGGGTAAAACTTTACATAGTGGAGACAGAAATCTTATATTAAAAGTGTTGGACTTTTTTGAAAATGAAAAACGGCACAAACGGTGTTTACGTGTTGATCAGGTAAAAAGAACCTGTATGGTAGTATAGACGAAGTCGCGGGTGGAAACTTGTTGTGATATTTTTTGTGCACAGTACAACCATGCGTCTGTGACGTCACCGCCCCCCGGTCTCAACTTATTGCGCACGGTTAGTAAGCACGTAGAAAACCTGCCGTCGACTCGGCTACTGCTAGGCGACGCCTCGCTTACGACTCTCCAACCGCTGGTTGACGGCTAGGCGGCACCAGTTCGATGACAGCACGTTCGACAACGCAGCAACTCATATTCAAAACAAAACTTTAACACAATTAAAATAAGACTTACCTTAGAATGCCCGTGCTCTTGGTTGAATCCTCCATGCTTTTCTTCTTCATCAGAGTCGCCATCTTCTTCGAAGAACTCTACCTTTTTCTCATATTCTTCTTTCTTATGAATGTCGTGGCTACCTTTAGTGCTGTGTCCTTTGGAATGCTTTCCGAGTTCCTCATACTAAGGATAAAAAAGATTTTAAAGGTTATGTTAGACTATTCAATAAATAAAATTTTCGCGAACACACACATCACTATCTAGTCACTAATAAAGCATATAATTTGATTGTGTTATCGATACTAGTAAGTAATATACTACTTAAACTCTTTTTTTTGTAAAGACAGATTACACCTAGATACAGAACATCATCATTACCCTTGGCCTTTTTCCCATATCTATTGGGGTCGGCTCCCAGTCTAACCTAATGCGGCTAGCTACCAGAATTATACGAGCGACTGCCATCAGACCTCGAAACCCGTAGGGAACCAGTAGCCGAGATGGTTAGACCAGGTGTCAGATTATATTGACTTCTGACTACATGTAACGATTGTCATAGATGTGTTAAATGACAACCGGGACCGACGGCTTAACGTGCTTTCCGAGGCACGGAGGGTAGTCCCTCAACCAACCAGACACCGAAACAAATTTTTGTTGTTACACAAATATTGTCCGGGGCGGGAATCGAACCCGCGACCTCTCGGGCACAGTATAGCCCAATCGGACAGCTTACACCGTTCGACTACCCAGATACAGAACAAACAATCATAATGTTTATCGCGTAAAGACTTCTCCTTTATGGGTGATATTCACAGGAATCGATGTTTCCTGATTTTATCTTTAAATTTTTAAATTGCTGATACTAGTTATACAGGTATTTATTTAAAAAATATAGGTCCTTTGAGTAACATAAATTATGAACTTATTTTCATAATTTAAATAATTGTGAAATTTGTGCTTATTGATTTGACATACTTGAATGGCAAAGTCAAATTTGATTTATAGACTTCAGACCGTAGAACAAAATTAGCCAACGCTTCCCGGTTTGGTCTGTAGGTTTTGAAGCAACCTGTTGGCCACTTGGTTGAACCAGCCAGTGGGCCTTGCGGTTGGCTACATGTAAAACTTCATACAGATCAAATATTACCCTAATTAACTAATATTACCTTCGCATGTTTCTTTCCATGTTCTTCGTGGTGGTGATCTCCGTAATGGCCGGACTCTTCCTCATGGTGTTTATCAACACCACCATGGTCGTCGTACTCCCCGCTGTGATTTTCTTTGTCGTGATGGCCCTTTGCAGTCTTGGTTTCCTTGTGAACGCCCTAAGTATCAAAAAGTAAATTAATAATTTGATATAGGTAGGTATTTACTTTAGATGTAACAAAAAAACTGCATCAATACCGGCCTATTGATTTAGACGCTATGAAGACGAAAATTTAAGTGGCCATACATAGACACACAAAAGCAGATACACAAACAAATTATTATTATTATTTAGACACACACACGTCAAATTTATAGGATTTCTTAAAAAGAGAAATCTTTCTCTTTTTGTTGGGAGTAAAAATGTCTCGGTAACATTCATCACCGGATTAGTTTCTAAAACCGTATTACTCGGACCGTAGTACAAAATTACCCATGCTTCCCGGTTGAACTGGCCTGTTGGCCAAGCGGTTCAAGCAACCTGTTAGCCGTTCGGTTGAACCAGCCTGTCAACCAGATGTTTAGAAAGACTTTCACATAGCCGGCTAAATGTGGGTGATATTCACCTCTGTCTACCCTTTCTAGTAATATAGGCGAGAGCGCTATGTTGTTATTATGGTGATTATTGCAATAGTTTCTAAAACCGTATTACTCGGACCGTAGTACAAAATTAACCAATGCTTCCCGGTTGAACTGTCCTGTTGGCCACGCGTTTGAAGCAACCTGTTGGCCATTCGGTTGAACCAGCCTGTCAACCAGATATTTAGTCTTTGTCTACACTTTCTAGTAATATAGGCGAGAGCGCTATGTTGTTATTTTGGTGGTTATTTATACGTAGTTTTATTGCAATGACACAGAGCTATGTCTCTTTGTTTGCATAACAGTCAACCATTGACAAATTAAATTCACACCGGTATTCCAGCGGTAAGCGTATTCGCTTAGTAACCGCGAGGATCCGGGTTCGATATCCAGGTCGAGTAATATGATTTTTTTCACCGATTCACTGGTGATTACGAATAATTATAATATTATCGTAGCATCCGCCCGCGGCTTCGCCCGCGAAATTGATCTCGCTAATCTTGTTTCTCCATACTAACTTTGGAACCCCGTTTCACCCCCTTAAAGGGTGAGTTTTGAAAAAATCCTTTCTTAGTGCACCCCTAGACCCCATAAGGAACCTTTGTGCCAAATTTAGAGTCTCCAGACCCAGCGGTTTGGACTCTGCGTTGATATGTCAGTCAGTCAGTTTCTTCTTTTATTTATTTAGAAGATTTTTGTTAGTAATTGTTACTACAAATGTAGGTAGGGTACAATACACAGCGTGATTCTGATTTGTCGACTGCTGTGTCAGTCAAATATACGAGCTTGTGCGTACCGGTTGTATCATTTGGCGATCCCCCCCATCTACGTTTATAACAGTTGGCGACGAGGATAAAAAAAAAATTGAAAATGGCGAAGATAACGGTCGGCACCTTATCAACTTTCAATCATGAAAATCAAGAGTGGTGTATATACAGAGAGAAACTTGAACAATGGTTTTTAGCTAACGATATCGGGGCGGATACGGATAAAGCCGGTTGTAAACGTCGAGCTATTTTACTTAGCAACTGTGCTGAGTCTACGTATAAATTGATTCGTGATTTAGCTTTACCGCGACAAGTCGGTACATTGAGCTATGAAGAAATGATCGAGCTATTGGATGGACATTTTAAACCAAAAAAATGTACGTTTGCGGAGCGTTTTAAATTCCATAGTGCGACACAAAATGGCGGTGAAAGTTTGGCAGAGTGGGCGGCTCGCGTTCGAGGTTTAGCAATGTATTGTGGGTTCATGGCCACCCACCTGGATGAGCAGCTTCGGGATCGGTTTGTTCTAGGCATGGAGCCTGGACCAGAGAGAGACAAACTCTTCACTAAGGACATGTCGCAGCTCACCTTGAATAAGGCTATTTCCATAGCCGAAGGAGTTCGGAGCGCTCGTATGGGTGCAAAAGAAACGATACGGCATCAGGGAGAGGATTCTCCACTTCAACTGATGAGGATGTCCACTACCGGAGTGACAGGCACGCAAACACGTTGGCCGATATCACAGAGACGCGGTCCAGCCGTGGGCTCACGGTCCACTACCGCAGAGTTCGTTCGTGATGGCAATGGGTGTACGGCTTGCGGTTTTACCGGTCATCAAGCATCGTCATGTCGTTTTGCTCGGTATAAATGTAAAAAGTGTGGTGTCCAAGGACATTTAAAGCGTATGTGTAAACAAAGTGTGAAAGGGCAACATTACATCGAGTGTTGTGCAGATGGTGATGATGATGCACTAGATGAAATAGTGAAGTCTAAACAGTGTTCGCAGAGTGAAAATTATCGCGGTACTCGAAAAGTCTCATTAAAAATAGGTGAGAACGTGTTATTTAGACAGTACGGTCAACAAAAACATCGTTGGTCTCGGGGTTCGGTTGTGAAGATAATAGGAAACTCGCTGTACATAATACAGTTAAATGGCACTAATGAAACAGTTAAACGGCACGCCAATCAATTACTCAAATATAGATTGGAGGAAGATGTAGTGCCTGCATTCATAGTATCAACTTCAGACGCGGTGCCCGACGGTTCGGAACTGTCGCCAACAGCACCAGTAAATAGACCCGAACATAGCCCCGAGGAAGCTACCTCCAGGACGGATACAGTCACGGTGCCGATACCAACTACGAGCGTTGATACTGATACATCTGCTCAGATTGGAGGAAGTGATCGTTCTAGACGTAAGAGGACTCCTATAGACTACAGACAGTTTTATTAAATAAAGGTGGAGGAATGTTAGTAATTGTTACTACAAATGTAGGTAGGGTACAATACACAGCGTGATTCTGATTTGTCGACTGCTGTGTCAGTCAAATATACGAGCTTGTGCGTACCGGTTGTATCATTTGGCGATCCCCCCCATCTACGTTTATAACAATTTTATTATTGCTTCCGATATTTTCTGCGGACAAAATCACAAGCAAAAGCTAGTATTGATATGTATTCGTTTATTTTCAGTTGTTACTAAAAATGCAACTGGCACGTGATCTAAATGTGATTTCAGAACTCTGGAAAGTTTTTATATGCAGCACTTTCACAACTCGAAGTGTATTTTGCGGTATGCAATTATATTAGTGTTTATCGTTTTTCTTATTTTTGTATTACCTATCTAGATAGGTATGACAAGATCAGATTGACAAAAAAATTATTTAGTTTAATACTCGACTTTTGACCTCTACACCAAAGCCGTCGGCCCAACCGAACGAACCCGACGGGTTAATTCATCACCATCCACAAGTCTTAGGGCGTCCTACGCTCAATTTGACAATTTGTGGTCTCCACTCAAGCACTCGTTTAGCCCAACGGTTGTCAGTTCTGCGGCATATGACCACTGCCACTTTAGCTTACTAATGAAAAGAGCTACGTCGATTACATTAGTTCTCTTTCAGGTCTCCTTGCGTATTCGATCCTTCAGAGAAACTCCGAGCATATCTCCTTTAATAGCTCGCTAAGCGACTTTGGATTTATGGACCAGTCCGTGTGTCCAAAAAAAACTTCTTAAATTTTAACATTTATTAATTATAATAATAATTGAATTATTCTTTAAATAATATATGATTATTTCTAATTTAAATTTATTGATTTTGTTGTGTTTTATTTATTTAATGACATTGTATTTTATTCCATTTTATAATCCAATTTGTTGATCGAAATAAATGATTTATTATTAGATATTATTATTATTATTACATTTCGGTGAATAACTGGTTGAAGACATTGAAAATTTTTTATTATGCGATATTACTACAACTTGCCTGATATTAAGCAATGATGTAGTCTACGATGGAACGCGCCAGCCTAGTATACCGATTCACTAGTGATTACGAATGATTATCGGTAAGAAGGTGGCAGTGGAATGAACGTCCATATGTTTAGAAACCTTAAAGGAGCAACAATTCCGACCCACCCTCTCTGCATGGTATCACCAGACATCGCACCGGAACTCGGCAAGGCCGCTTGGCGGTGCAGCTTTGTCTGGTGGGTGGCCACTAACCACGGCCGAAGCAGACGGCCGTCTTTAGATTCTGTAGAATTGGCGACGTAAAAACTCGACGTAATTACTCAGTTGTATTCTTCTATTACCTCTTTTACGAATATTTTTTTACACAACTACTATGTTGCTTGAGGTAAGTTTGCTAGGTTCTTTAGCCGGTAGGATTGCTTCAAAAAAAGGCCGCTGTGCTGTCGGCTATGCCAGATTCGTTTGACCTCTTTGCTATAGTAATACTAGTAGTATCAGAGTTATTTACGACTCCAACCAGGATCTATCTAAGAGTCGCAACGCTCGTAGTGCTAGTACATTTTGTTCTATGCAGAGGCAGGCGGCACTGCCGACTCTTGCGGTGCGGCGCCGCAACGAGAGTATGTGTGTTGGCTCTAATTAAAATATACCATCACTAGCTTTCGCCCGCGGCTTCGCCCGCGAAATTGATCTCACTAATCTTGTTTCTCCGTACAAACTTTGGAACCCCGTTTCACCCCCTTAAAGGGTGAGTTTTGAAAAATCCTTTCTTAGTGCACCCCTAGACCCCATAAGGAACCTATGTGCCCAATTTGGAGTCTCCAAACCCAGCGGTTTGGGCTCTGCGTTGATATGTCAGTCAGTAGATTTATTTTAACTATGATTTAGCTGGAGCTTGTAACTATTTGGCGCTAAACAATAATATTTTTGTTAGATACATATGATGCTGAGCAATAGATAATAGAACAATAGAATGTTCTCATAGCATGCTAGTGTCATACAATGACAACAAATGTGGGTCGAGCAGTGTATTTGTCATTCAAAACCAAAAAGATTTTATATGCTACTGCCCGCAGCTTCGATATTGTATTAGAAAAAAGTAGCCTATGTGTTATTCTAGACTATAATCTATCTCTGTGCCAAATTTCGTCTAAATCCGACCAGTAGAATTTGCGTGAAAGAGGAACAAACACCGATACCTTAACACATCCTCACAACTATACGAACTTGGGCATACATAATATTTCGTAAAAAGATCTGTTCCGGACCAGCCTAGACGAGTTATATTCTAAAGAACTGCGATATCGATAATCGGATATGGAATTAATTTGACATTTTGACAGTCTATCAGTTATTAAACATCAAACTATTCCTACAACAAAATATGTCTGACTATTAAACAGTCTTAAGTAACGTAGAGCATCCTTAATTTATTTTACCTGAGTGTCGCAGGATGATTTGATAATTCGAATTTTCGCGAAAACACGGATTTCAATTTTACTGGAAAAAGATAGGGTTTTCGTAAAAACCCGAGTCGCTGTAGTGGTTGAAATTTTAAATGTCAGTCAGCCAATCAGCATATTAAACACAGGATTATCTAGTTCAGGCTCATATTTTGTTCATTAAGTGTATTTTTATATAAATTGTGCCATGTTTACCTATCTGTTTTATAAGTTTTTGGAATATTTTATTATTATTATATTTATTTGACAATAGCTAAAGTTACGTTTTGTTATATCACTAGAGCAACTCGAGTTTTCACGAAAAGTCTAACTTTTTCCAATATGATTGAGAAATATTATACTTATGTCTAATTATCCCTTTTTTGAAGATCAATTGAAAAATGAATCGCCGAAATGTATATACAGTAATTACTACCGAACGACTGCACCGAAAAATAAAAAAATATATAAAAATAATAAAACATCGGGAAGAGATTCAAAATAGGGTACTTAAACCGGGCGAGACTGGTGCGGGCGGCTAATAATTAATAATAAGTATTTTAGGTGGGTTGTAGAATGAGAAAAGAACGTTATTCTCTCTTACATACATGTATAACACGTAAACAACATACGGGGCGAACCGGAAAGGCTATATCATGCCTAAATTCTACGTTATTTTAGTAAATTATTAAAAAAGAAAATGAATAACCTCTGCAATAATTAAATATTATTTTTCAATTTATTTTCTAAGACAACCCTACCTTTTAAAGAGACCGTCATTTGTCATTCATTTGTCACATCTTTTATTAGGTGAAGGTAAAATTTTAATAAATTAATTTGAAAACAGAATAAACCCTACAATAATAAAAATATTATTTTTCAATTTATTAACTTCGACAACATTTTGAAGAGATCGTCATTTGTCATTCAATTGTCACATCTTTTATTAGATCAAAGTTCAAGAGTTAAACAAACAGCTGATTAAGGATGCGCGACGCGAAAATTTTGTAAAAACTTAGTACGTCATAATTGTTATCAAAATATGATGCAAATTAATTTCTTACTTCACATAGTCATTAGTCATTAGTGACGACCTGAAAAATGTCTGGTTTCAAGTACAGTATAGTCTTTCTGGTTCAGTGTGTTAATTCACGTAATTAAATAAGTTAAGTTGCAGTGCAGTTGCAGTTAAGTTTCGGTCAAAACAGCCCTTTTCGTATTCTCGTATATTTTGACAACCGCTGTCAGATACGCTCGCGTCAAGTTCGCGTCACGCGACCGCTTTAGCGTGTATGTTATTTGTATGACAATCACAAGAATACCATTTTGCACTAAAACGTAAACTGCTGTCAACTGCATCGCAACTCGATCGGCGCGTCAAGATATTACGTGAATTAGCCTACTGGTTGTTTAAGTTAGTTATTAACTTGTCAATAACAACACAATTGTGACACATTGTTAAACATGAATAAATTATTCATACAAATCTTTAAAACATCACTCACGTTCACATAAATATAGTACCAGGGTTTTACTTTCAGCATTTTCCAGTTTCTCTGTTTCATTTTGTCGGGATTCACCTTGGTTTAAAAAAATCAAGGAAAAGTATACAGGGTGGCTGGTAATCAGTGTAAAATAATTTACTACGTGGAAATGCTCTCGTTTGTACAACTTTTCCAAATAAACTTATTTTTTTAAATTTGATTCGCTATCGACGCCGAGATTGTTCCGCCACCGCAGCTCGGCATACAGCATTCAATGTATTTAAAGAAAGGTATTTCAAATACCCGCCACTATACGCCAGTTGTGTACATAAATGTTCTACTCTGTATGGGGGATTTATGATAGATTTAGATATATGGACGGTCGAAGTGAAGAAGGAAGACTCCATGGACGTATGGCATCACATGCCTACCGCCACACAAAAGTCGTTACGTCATAGCAATTTTGAATTGTATTAGCAAAATTTGACCGACACAATTTCTGGACAAGATGAAAAGGTTGCGTATTCAAATCAATTCGAGATCACTAGTGTGAAGACTGGGGGATCGGGTGGTAGTGATCCTCCTGTGTAAAGGAAGAAGTGAAGATCTTCCGGCTGGGAGAGGCGTTATGCCCGGCCGCCGTGGTCTCCGTGTTGTTCTCAGCACAGGCAGCAGTTATCAGGCCGAACATTGGTGGGCCCAGCGCGCCCTGCCGTTTGTACGCGGGGGTGGTGCGCAGCATGGCGCTGTACGGGGCACCAGTCTGGGCGGACGGCCTCAACGAGACGGCCAAGGTGTCACTGCGGAAGCCGCAGCGGACCGTAGCATTGAGGGCGATCCGCGGATAAGTTGTATATATGTTAATCGTCGGTAAAACTTTGCTTGTGCGGTTCAGGATTGCTATGAAATAATGACTTGAGTGGCGTTAGGTATGCGATGCCATGGTCGCGGTAGTGTCACATCGTGGTTCCCGCGGCCCTGCTGGGTGCACATGCGCCGTTGATGCAGCCGTCACGGAATAAGTGGCGGCTGTTTCTGCGGTTCATGTTCACCAAGGTGAAAGACGGAGCGCTGTGGGTTTAGTGAGTATTGCCCCCGCCCGCAGTGTTGCATAAAGCAACATCGCGGTCGGGGGGGCACCGCTTCTCGGTGCCACGAGTCTCACACACCCCCGCCTTCCCCTAGGGGCGGGACAGTGCGTAAATGCATTCCCACAGCGGAAACAAAAAAAAAAAAAAAAGGTATGCGATGCCACAGATGGATGATCAGACTCCCCACCGGACCGAGAGATAGATGGACGGAAACGAGTATCATCAGCATTTTAGTGGAAGGATCCCTTCATGTATCCCTATTAAAATTGCATACCTTATTTTTTCAAGATCTAAAATTGTACTGTATTATTTGAATGATAAAGACTATTTTAGAATGTAATGCTTTTTACCTCATAAGCCTTCTTTCCTTCTTCGGAGTGCTCCTCTTCATGGGATGAACTGTACTGTCTGCTTCCACCTGTGGAAAATATATATTCATATTAGTAAACGTAACTTAATAAAAGTAATGTATGCAGAATTGAACAATTTGACAATTGTTTCATTAGTCGAGTTTAGGTGGGACAAGAGCTGCACTTTTTACCATTCAACGGGCGTAAAAACGTCAGTCTATTTAATGTCTTTAATACAATCCATTTTCTAACTTATTTAACACAGTATTTACTAATATAATAAAATAAAAAAACGAATACTAAAATTCTATCTTAAAAATTATATATGGCGTCATAAAATTCCTCCGAAACGAGGCCTTGGGGGAATGTGCCCAGAAAGCTGGCAGCACTGCCACGTTGTATGGCAATGCTAATATCGCTTAGTTATTCCTTGGTCGTCTGGCCATCACTATATGGTAGAAATTCCACGGGTACGCACAAAACGCTTTGTGGAAGTGTCAAGTTGTGAAATTCGCTGCCGGCATCTCTGTTTCTCGATAGCTATAATCTTACAATCTTCAAGTCACGAGTGAATCGGTATTTACTGGGTAAGCGCGTTTCATCGTCGTCTATATCATTGCTTAACCACAGGCAAGTTATAGTCAAGCGCAAGCCTATTACGGAATCAAAAAAATGGCGCGCGATTTTTTTTTTTGACAAACGGTGATAGTAAATAAGTATACCTAATTCGGCACCGTCATCTAGTTATAGGTGACGTGACGCTAGCAGTGGACAAAAGCCCTAAGAGAGCCCTTGGTAGGGCGTTGAGAAAATGCCGTGAAAATTGATACTTAACAAACCCCGGAAAATCAGTTTGAGTGACAAATAGAATTATTGTTTAACAGTGAGGATTTCGTTTTATTTTATTATTCAACACCCGCGCCCTCTGGCGTCACTCATTGGAATTAAATTTACAACTTCTGTTAGAATACTGAAAATTTATACTGTGATATCGTAAAAAATAAAATCCAGTCAAGTGCGAGTCGGATTCAGTTTTTAGTAAAACTGTAGTTTAAGTGTGTCTGTGTACAAGTTTGTCACTTCGTAGCGGCTAAAGGATCTCGATGTGGTTTCTTTTGATTCGAAAGCGGAAGGGATGAAACTGGTTTCCGAATATAATTTTTTTTTATTGATAAATAGTATTGCGCTTGATTACTACTATTATCTCTATATATAATTATTTTACAGGGAAGCTAATGAAAATAGTGTGAATTACGCCTCTATAAAGCTAATTTAATAGAAAACAGTGAAACGTCAAAAGGTAGGTACTTCTTAGATTTGTTCAATTGTAATTTTAACACAAAGTAGGTCAGATTACGGGGAGGATACGGCAAGTCTTACGGTCTTCTTTCTTATTTCCGGGTCGAGCATTTCCCACCATCCCAAGGTCCTACCCTCGCGGCATACGGACCGAAGCACGGGGATGCGCGCGCTACTTCCGACTGCTCTTTCACGCGCACTTTTTTATAATAGGAGATAATATAATATTACACCTTTGAGTAATACAGGCAGGTAATATGTGCAATTATTTTTCTGTGATTTATTGAATGTTGACACACATTTTGATTAAAAGGTTTCTTTTTCGAGAATATTTTATAAAATAGCTTGAATATTTAACTGTTTTGTGATACATATTGAGAAACCTTATTACGCGGTGTTGTTTAGAAAAGAAAATGTTTATTTGAATAATAAAATAATGAAATAATTATCTTCAGAGGTCAAACGTAGGATAACTTTTAACTAGAGCGCAAACTTTAACCCCTGTATTCACACAGGGGTTAAAGTTTTCTTACAAGCTCATTATAGCTAAAATACGTATATGATTCGTTTGTCTTTGTCTGTTAGCTTGACATTTATACTAGTACGAAAGAGATAAAGTCCATGTTAACTAAAGAGTCTTCAAAGATTTTTAGAATTATAATAAACACGTATGTCACCGCCTATACATGTACATCACTCACTGCATCCCTTTTTAGTGGCCCACAGCTGGGCACGGGTCTTCTCTCAACTATATTAAGAGTTGAGAGAGTTTTAGGCCTTAATCTACACATGCTGGATATGTGCGGGTAGGTGGATATCACATGTCTTCGAATGATTAGTTCTTAGACTTAGATTAGGTCACGATGTTTTCCTTTACCTATATTGAGCAGACTGGAATTGGAACCCGCGACCTTATATTTTTAAGGCGAAGACCCCTGTGCCTGTGAGAAAATGGTTGGAATATACCACCTGCTTGGGACCCAGTGCTTAATTTACTTGTACCAAAACCCAAGCAAAATTAACTCAGAATTCAAGACACTGCAAGCTCAGTTTGCTTAAATCGGAACGCAACTTAAATAATAATGTTTGTAGGTAGTCAGGATGTCAGTAATAATTGTGATTAATAATATTTTTGGACGTCAAATTCCTCAGTCTACCTGTGAAAATGAACTCTGATAAGACTTTGAAACGTCGGGATCTAAATTCTAAAAGAAACTCGATACATTCCGTTAAAAAGTATTTTTATTTCAATGTGTGATATTCGCGTAAATCTAACACAATACTATATAATCCCTGTCTAGGGGAATCTCAATAGGCAGTATCAATAAGTATTTTGGAAATTTTATTAAAGGACTCCCTGATTTAAATCATCATTAGAGGAAATAATGAATACAAAGAATGTACTTATATCATAAATAGCGGAATAATATGATCACGATCGAACAACTCCAAAACCCTTAACCCATCACCTTTAATCATAAACTTTCCCTTAACCATCGGTTAACACCATAAACACAATTGATTTACCATAATCACCGCTTTCCACTTTCATTTTCATTGGAATTATCCACGGTACTACGTAATCAAATATTTGGTCTATCCAACAAGGTCGAAGTTTCAACAGTCCGATAGTTTTGTGTAAATTAATTATTGTATTGATTGTTAATTGAATAAATCACGAACAACCTTGCACGAATACTCGACTACAGCCTGTCAAATCTAAGAAGTACCGTTTGACAGTTCTAAACGTAGTACATTTAGAATTTTATTGGAACGAAGTTCCTTATCGCGCGTTGTGAAATGGGGCTAGACGGAAAAAATTCATACGAAAAGTTGTCACGACACGTTTTGCTATAGTAAGCTATTGTAAGCTGTGCGGCGTGCGCATGTTTCTCTGTCTGTCTGTCTGTCTCTTTATCTCTCTCTCTATCTCTCTCTCTCTATATAATAATATATCTCTCTCTAGAGATAGAAAAAAAATTAAAAAAAATGTTATAACTTAAAAAATCTTCAAAAACTTCACTAATTAATCGAAAGGAACTTCGTTCCACCGGGTGTCCCTTGACACCTCTCAAGTTTTTTTTGTATAAAAATTGTTTATGTTATGTTAAAATAAAAATAGCTTCATAATTCAATTATTTTACGGGAATGCTAATAAAATTAGTGTGAATTACGCCTCTACAAAGCTAATTTAATACAAAACAGTGAATCTTAGATTTGTTCAATTGTAATTTTGACACAAAGTAGGTCATATTACGAGGAGGATACGGCTAGTCTTACGGTCTTCTATCGGATACATCTAGGAGAGTGTGCGTTGGAATTACATAATCCTATTCCCGTATCTCCTCTCTATCTCTCTATCATCGGACAAGTAGATGTACGGCTGTGCTCCATCGATATATGGTGGAATTTCCACGGGTACGCCCAAAACGCTTTGCTTCCACTTTTACTGTGCGAACTGCCAAGTTGTGGAAATTCACTACCGGCATCTCTGTTTCCCGATAGCTATAATCTGCCTGTGTTCAAGTCACGATAAGTCGGTATTTACTGGGTAAGCGCGTTTCATCGTAGACTGCAAATTGTGGCCAAGCGCAATTCAAATACAGAATAAAAAAAATACAAAAGAATAAACTTGTAAAGCCTGTGAGGCTATGGAATAAATAGGGGAAAACCAACTGCTTTATCCCATTTCAAAATTAATATATTCCTCTACAAACACAGCTCATATAAAATGACCTAACTAAATAACATTGAGGTGACCTCTCAATAAACTCGAAGAAACCTATTGTATTTTAAAGGTTTCGACTAAAAATTAGGATTATCAAACAACTTTAGGTAAGCGTGAATTATCGGATAAGAAGCAAGTTCTTACCGACCACACCACCGACACGTAATAAAACATAGCATTGAATATTTTTTCGTGATGAGACTAGAAGAAGTAAAATTGTTTGTAAATATCATTGTACATATTTCTGCTCAAACAGATTTAAGCCCCTGTAGCCTGGAGGCACCCTATCATTGGCACGACTGATACGGCAGTAGGTAGATCCCTGCCGATTGTTAAAGGAGACGTCCAAAAAATGTATACAGCTTGGGATTGAAATAATTATAAATTTGAACTACAATCTGAGTTACATAGGTTATAAAATGATTTTACACCCTCCCGTTTTTTTTTCATTGAAACTGAAAATTGGAATCCTTAATGCAATATTTATGACTATTGCAATTGGCAACCTTACCCATGGCCAAATGACAATTGAGCAGCAAAAACAATTAAAATTATTTTGAACGTTGTCAATCAAACTGATCAATGACAATGACATCATGACGTTTCACGTAATCATCTTTTTATCCACGCGTTTTGTTATTACACTAATAAGATAAAAAATATTTTTCGTCATAATTACATTAAACTGCAGCTAAAATAATATTACAAGAAAAAAGTACTTTAATACAATGCAATTATTGATATGATTGCAATATTTATAGTTACTGCTGAATCGAATAATTAAAGGCAATGTGCGTTTTGTTTTCCTATTACATTTTTTATTTTTTTACTAAATGGGTGCCCCGTAATTATTATTATTAATTTGTATAAACTATTTAATTTTAATCTACCACCTAACCTTGACCTTAATGGCACTAAAAGATCTAAAAATGCTGAGGTCAATAAAAAGGTCAAGGTCATTCCTTTTTTAAGTTTAACTTAAGTTATAAGCTTTATAGTACTTGAAGGTGTAGGCAGAGGTAAATAATTATAGCTTTATTTTTTTTTATTTACAATATTTTATTGTTTTGTTATATGATTGTACATCTTATTCGTGTCACATAAAACTTTTATCTCTTTCTTTTTTAAATAAATAAAATATATAGAATAGTACTCACTATTAGATACCACAGTGAAACTAACTTATGTTACAAATCTAAAGAAAATCATAGTAAACTATTTAAGAAGAGTCAGTCAAGTCCAAAACGAAGCTGCGCACTAAGGGTTCTGTTTCTTGTAAAAAAGGACGTGATTTTAATGCACATGCTTATGACGATGGTTTATTAATTATTTTCCGACATTATTTATTTTCTTTATTTATTTTATTTTAACTTGTAAACATTGAGCCTTAACAAACGATCAGTGAGGAAAAGTTCAAATGACAGTTCGGGAGACTAATTGAATCCGGATACTTTTAAGGCTGTTTATTTATTTTTTTTGGTTTCAGCCGATTCAGAATGCTTATTGTCTCGGGCTCAAATCCCAGGTGAAGCAAAAATTAATTTGTAATATACTTGGAAAATCTTGGCAGTTCGAAGTTGGGGATTGTGCCTAATGAACCGCAATAAACTCGTCCTCTAGATCCATATCGACTATTTTAGGACCCATATCAACTAAACATATATTAAAATAAATAAATAATAAATAACGTTGCGTCCCATTTAAATTTCGTGTACGGCTTCACCTTACATCGTGATTTTGAAAGCACGCTCGCCGTCTGCATATTTTCAATAAGCATAGTTAATTTTTGTAAAAAAATAAGTTCACAATCGATAATCAACCGTGACGCATTTGTTCTCACTTAATCGTTCTATAAATTACTTAGTTAAATCTCTAAGCCTCTTTCAATCTGCCAACTAAAGATAAGTATAGACATTTTTTTTAATAAGATTTTAGTTTAATTACACAATTGTATACAAACATCTTTATTATTAAATGTTTTCCCCACGAAAGATATCATAAATTTGGAATATGATTTGTTTAAAAATTTCACGTATGCTTTGATTTACGGAACCCTAAAAAATCTAAACGCTGACTCAATAACCGAAAATGAAATTTACCGTCAGTATTTGTATTGTCCGAAACAAAATCTATTTATGAGCTCTTGTTGTGACAGATGACCGACAAATTGGTTCAGATTTAATAAAACATAATAATATTTGCGAACTTGCCAGAGCGCTATGGAAAGAACTATGACAGTGATACAAAAGATAGATACAGTGAGAGAATTAAATAGCAGTGCCGTAAAAGAATTAACTAATGTAGAAGATGAAGGTGAGAAGAGTGGGGAAATCCATAAAAAAACCCCACCGGCATTGCCCTCATCGGTTCGACCGTCCTCGGACGGCTCACCGAAAAATTCCGATGAACCAAAAAATAAAAAAACGGCAATGCTGTCTTTTTGCGTTCCGAATTTCGGTTATTAAGGTTGTTACTCTATTTATTTGATTATTAAATTTGTCTTCGTTAGATTAGTCCTGGAAGCCCTTGCCTATTTGTTGTTGTTGGAAATGTAACCTTATGTTAATATTGTCTATGTTCGTAAAATCTTTATCGGTGTCATGCTTTATGATATGTTTGTGACACCTTACTCTCTTCCTGTTGAAAGCTCGTGCGTGAACATTTCAACCTCTTTTCTGCTGGGCACAGGTCTTCTCTCAACTACCTTACGAATTGAAAGAGTTTTGAGAGAAACACACCCGCTGGCCATGTGCGGGTTGGTGTTACATGTTCTCGAATTATTAGTTCACAGACGTGCCGGTTTCGAGGTTTCAAATTATTTTCAGTCTTTTCACAGTTATTGCTACTACTTACCAACAAACACGGTATTATTTAAGTTACGTTCCGATTTAAGCAAACTGAGTCTTGAATTCTGCGTCGATTTTGCTTGGGTTTTGGTACAAGTAAATTAAGCACTGGATCTAGTAGGTGGTAAGTTCCAACCATTTTCTCTGTTAAGCACTGGGTACCAAGGGTTCCATCAATATAAACCAAGATAAAATCCGTTATAGTTTTTTTTAATGTGTGATAATCGCGTAAATTTAAGAAAATGCTATATATTAAGGTGCTTTATAAATAGTACAAAAGGTTGGTAACACCGCAATTAAGTTTAAATTAGGTAAAGTTACGGTTATCATGCATTGCACAGATGTCCATCAAGTTTCGAATCTTGCGACACTTACCAAAGGTTGCGTTACCCTGATTTTATACTATAATTGTTGAACGAATCGATACTTATTAGTTTGGGTGATATTTGACTTTTGTGATTAAAATGTTTTTTTTAGTTAAAAAATAGTTGATTGTTACATAAATTACTTTTAAATAGGTACTTGTAACAAGGTTATTACAACCTACCTACATCCTTCCACCTTTCCTCTTTCCTGGCCACTTTCGTTTCTTTTTTCGATCAAAATCTTTCTAAATTCAAAATTATTTAATTTCAATTTCTACATGCAACCCAATCTAATAAAAGCGTGGTAAAAAGCAATATTGTTTTGTCCCAAATAGTTTATCCGTAACAGTCCGAAATGTTATTATAGGTAACCTTTATTACATATTATTGTGGACTTTATAATTGTTTGAAATGTGTTCAATATTAACGTATTTTTTTTTAAATTTATTTTCACAAAAATATGATTTTAGTATTGATCATACCTGGCAATTAATGCGGTCATCTTTAAAATATATTTATATTATTATTTTTAATTTTTGATATTATATATTTTTTAATATAATTTGTATTTATTTGATCATTTTGAAATAGATTTTCTTTTTTTATTATATTTTAAATCTTCATAACACGAATAAACACGAAACTTAAAAAAAAATTAATTAATTTATTAATTTATTTAATTTTAATTTAATTATTTTTTATTTTTTAGTGGATGTAATTATTATTATTATGAGAAACGCATTATAAGTCAACGATTTAGTATCCGATAACCGCAAATGTAGGTAGCTAATAATAACATCATAACGGAAATGAATGGTTTTTCGTCGGATATACGGGGTGTTACAGAAACGAACGAAGTTTAAGAGTATTTTCTTTAATTTACGCGAATATCACACATTGAAATAAAACTACTTTACAGCGGATTTTATCTGGGTTTGTTTTAGATTTTTATATCCCGCCGCGGCGTTGCAAAGTTTTTTCAGACTTCATGGTCACGGTTGGACTGAGCGATTAGACGTCCAAACTTATTAATCACAATTATTACTGACTACCTACAAACGTTATATTACTAAAGCTGCGTTAAAATGGTGTCACCAGACATCGCACCAGTACACGGCAAGGTCGCTTGGCGGTGCGGTTTTGTCTGGTGGGTGGTCTCTAACGGCCGAAGCCTACCACCAGTTAATTACCAATTAATCTTGACCTGATTTGCACCACACGGGTACCATGTGTGGAGAACAGATAAAAGGTGCACTCCCACTGACGAAGATGACTCAGCCTCCAAAATAATAACCTATGAATTTAAATGTCAAAGGTACAATTAAAGATGCTTTTTTTATATAAAACTAGCTTTCCGACAGCGGCTTCTCCCGCGTGCATGTCGGTTATCGCGCCAAACGGATAAAAACTATCCTATGTCCTTTCTCGGGTCTCAAACTACCTCCATACCCAATGTCATCCAAATCGGTTCAGTAGTTTAGGCGTGAAATCGTAACAGACAGACAGACAGAGTTACTTTCGCATTTATAATATTAGTAGGGATTCAGCGACTGTACCTTTGTCAGTCAAGACAACAACCCTTTAGAGTTCCACAGTTTGCCACGTGTCTTCTCTTAACTATTTTATAGAATTGGCAGAGTTTAAGTATCCTACAAAGATGCGGTTTTATATCTGTAAGTGCCTACGTAGTTTATTTTTTTTCATTTTCATCAATTGTTAACTGCCTCAATGGTGGACCAGTAGTAAGCGCGTTCGCTTAATAACCGCGAGGTCCCTGTTTCAATTACCAGGTCGAGCAATAAGACTTTTCTATTAAACTTCTCATATACTTTTTAAGGAAAATAGGCTTCCCCTTTTTACGTATGGGACCTAATTTTAAACGTAGCCGACAAAAAGTGGGTGATGTTCACCTCTGCATACACCTTCGCTACGTATGACTATCTATGACTATCTAACGGATAAAAACGCTTGAAATTAACTCGCTCTAATTCAACACAACAAACAAACCAAATGTAATAGATATAAGTTCTTCATTTAAAAAAGAAAAAAAGCCTACTGAGTTTTTTGGCAGTGTTTTTCAGTAGTTGCCAGTCATTCACTGCACGGTAGGAAAATAAATTGGACTATTCTTAAGTAGACTCGCGTCTCAAAAAAAAATAAAGCATATTTTCATTTCATTTTATTTCATTATGATTTTTATAAATTTGCTATTACGTTCAATTTGATATAAATAATTAAATTTGAAGTTAATGTAACCTTTTAAAGGTTACAATATTTGAAACATCCTGTACCTCGATGTATTATTATTGTGTTATTGTTTTTGTATTTAAATTAGAATTTATGGATAATGGATCTCTGAGATTATTTTACTGTGTGGTTTATGAAAAAAAAAACAGAATAGGTAGGTACTTTATAATAAACACAGGCATTTGTGTGATGAACTTGTCTGTTTGTCTCGAGTCTGGGTAATTAACTATTATAAGTAGGTATATATTTACAAAAGAAAAGTATTATCAGTATAGTATAATACCAGTTTTCTGGTTTCCATAACACAAGCGCTGCTTAGCTTGAGACCAGATGATCGTGTGTTAATGTCTTAGAACATTATTATTATTAATGTGAACCATATTTTACAGTCTAGAGAAGGAAGTTAAGTGCCTTTAGTTCCACTTTGCCTCCACTTTTATTGTGCGAACTGCCAAGTTGTGGAATTTGTTGCCGGCATCTCTGTTTCCCGATAGCTATAATCTTCCTGTCTTCAAGTCACGAGTGAATCGGTTATTTATTAGGTAAGCGTGTTCCATCGTAGACTACAACATTGCTTCACATCAGGCAAGTTGTGGTCAAGCGCAAACCTATTATAGGATTAAAAAAAAGTTCACGGATCTATCGTGTGCGATTGCGACTAACACTTCAATCTAATTAAATTAAAGAAGAAACTGACTGACTGACTGACTGACTGACTGACTGACTGACTGACTGACTGACATATCAACGCAGAGCCCAAACCGCTAGGTCTGGAGACTACATTTGGCACATAGGTTCCTTATGGAGTCAAGGGGTGCACTAAGAAAGGATTTTTCAAAACTCACCCTTTAAGGGGGCGAAACGGGGTTCCAAAGTTTGTTATTAAGAAACAAGATTAGTGAGATCAATTTCACGGGTGAAGCCGCGGGTGGAAGCTAGTAATTAAATAAAAAACTCTCACTCGCACTTCAACCCTTTTAGTGTCCCACTGTTAAGTACAGGTATTCTTCTAATTATCTTACGAATTGAAAGAGTTTAGGCCTTAATCCACACACGCTAGCTCAGTGCGGGTTTGCTGGACGTCACATACTCTCGAATGATTATTTCCTAACACCGGCGATGAAACAATTCACACTAAGACAAAACGACACGACCGAAAATCGAAAACTTATATTCCAAAGGCAAGACCAATACAGCTGCGTCACCGCTGCTCATAATTAAAAAAAAAGATAAAAAAAACTACGCGATGAAATTGTAATAAAAAATGACAACAATAAAAGGTTTGTAATCGTTAACTAACAGTTAAAATTAATTGAATACCCTTCATTGTAAACGTTAATACTGATTACAAAAGCTATTTTAACTAGCTTTACTGACTTCACAAATTTTAATCGAATTTTCAATAGTAAGTTTTGGTTTTCTTAAAGAAAATAAAAAAATATGGTTTCAGACTAGCGTTTTATATGAGCGTTCAAACGATTTTACCATCATTAATACTAGAACCACTTGAATAGGTCCTCTTAGATAACAATGCTTGGTGCTTAGTCATTTTTGATGAGGTAATTTAAACCCCTCCTTTTTGTAATGTGCTGCTTTGTAGAGGAAAGTGGTCAATCTAACAATGAGAACTTTAACTATACACAGCTTATATACCCGATGTTATTACTTACAACTGTCATAACAGCTTACGTCTGGTACATAAACTGCGGCTTAGAAGTTTGCCAGACAACTTATTTCAGTGATAAGGGTGCTGACTACAATATACATTAGCATTTAATGGCGACCAGACTGTCTGTGTCACATCAGAGGGAGACTGACGGGCCAAAGCGCACGTTAGAATTTTTAAATATTGAAAAAGAACGCTCATGGAACGCGTTTAACTGGCATCGGCTTACGTGCGTAAAAACACGCTCGTCTATAACCGCCCCATGAGATTATGTCATGCGGAAAGAACCACAGTGTGATGACAAAACAAATTGATTTACACCACAAATTATCAATGATTTGGTGGAAAACGTGATCTTTAGAAATTATGATTTAAGTTAACAATTTCCGCTTAGTTGAAGTACAATCTATATAAGCTTTCTTTTTTTATTCACTTGCTTTTACCCGTGGCTTCATCTAGGAAATACCAAAAACATAGTATTTTCTTAAATTTAAGCAAATATCACACATTGAAATAAAGCAATTTTATAACACGGTCACGGGTGGACCACCTTCAACACCACTCTGTGACTGAAAATACTTTGAAACGTTGGGATTTAAAATATAAAATAAACCGCGATAAAATCCGTTATAAAATAGTTTTAATTTATTATTTCAATACCAAAAACATCTCAAAGAGGCAATAATAAGCAGGATTGATTACAAAAACTAAGGTTAACTTAATTATTTCTAAGTACCTTTGCGCTTGGCATCACAATGTGGGTATGTGGACATTGTTGAAAATCTGTGCAGTGGGTCGCCCCCGGTAGGTGCTCACAAAACTGCAGCGGTCTTGTACACACGACTAAACATCTAGTTATAAAAACCAGTATAAGCCTCTCGTCCCCCGATCCCCTAAAACTAGTGTCCGGCAACGTCCTGAGCCGAGGCTCGTCCCCCCATGGGGAGCTCTCATGGCAGTTGCCACAGTACTTGATCGGTTCGAAAAGTCTTTCTTTTTTAATCTTATGATAGACTTGCGCTTGATTACAACTTCCTGGTGTGAAGCAATGATGCAGCCTATGATGGAACGCGCTTACCCAGTAAATACCGATTCACTCGTGACTTGAAGACAGGCAGATTACAGTTATCGGGAAACATAGATCCCAGCAGCGAATTCCAAAACTAGGCAGTTCGCACAGTAAAAGTGGGAGCGAAGCGCTAGACAGGCAAATTGGACGGTATGTGCACGCGATAGGATAACCGTTGGGTTCAAAATCTTAAATAAACAAAAAAAATAGAATGAGTTGTACCTTGAAGTAGCTACAAACAAATCTTCACGGAATATTGAGTCTGTTAACATCCAATCTCAGTTTACATACAGGAAATCGTATTTATTAGCAATTCCTTGGTGTTATTCGATTTTCTGAACATTATTGGGAACTGTAATACTCTATTTTAGATCGGAAGCTATACACACGTATCACCATATTTTTTTTTTGCCGTAGTGGTTAGTGACTTTTTTGAAGTGAAAACTTCTTTAGCGGCGTTGAGCACTTTTTCTGTAATGGGTATAAAATCTTAAACTCGCGTCAGGACACGTGACCTGATCGAAAAAGCGTAAGACGGATGACGTAATATAAATTGTCATGTTTGTGTACGATAGCGCAATAAATGAATATTGTATTCTACCACATAAATGATAGTACTTTTATACTGATAAAGCAATTGGTGCAAAATTATTCCCTAACCATTCCAAAATATCAAACATGCTCAACGTTAATAATCAAGTTTTCACTTCTGCTGGCACTCCCGGAGTGCAACCCGTATTTTTTTTTATTCTGTAATAGGCTAGCGCTTGACCACAACTTGCCTGTTGTTAAGCAATGATGCAGTCTACAATGAAACGCGCCAACCCAGTATACCGATTTACTCGTGATTAAGAATGATTATCGGTGAGAAGGTGGCAGTGGAATAAGCCTCTGTAAGGTTAGAAACCTTAAAGGAGCAACAATTACGACCCAATGGTGCGAAGCAATGACGCAGTCTACGATGAAACGCGCTTACACAGTAAATACCGATTCACTCGTGACCTGAAGACAGGCAGGTTATAGCTATCGAGAAACGGAGATGTCGGTAACGAAATCCACAACTTGGTAGTTCGCACAATAAAAGTGGAAGCAAAGCGTTTTGTGCGTACCCGTGGTTTTTCCACCATATATCGATGGCGCACACACACTACTAGCCGGAGGTCATGAGTTCGGTTCATTCTCAGTAGGCTGAGTAACCTTCGTCCGTGGAAGTGCACCTTTTAACGGAATCCCCACACGTGGCCCCCGGGTGGTGCTAATCAGGTGACAATCAATTGGTAATTAAGTTTACTTGTAATTAACTGGTGGTAGGCTTCGGTCGTGGTTAGTGACCACCCACCAGACAAATCCGCACCGCCAAGCGGTCTTGCCGTGTTCCGGTGCGATGTCTGGTGACACCATTTAAGAGGGTGGGTCAAAATTGTTGCTCTTTTATGATTTCTCCCCATAAGGAGCATCATTCCACTGCCACCTTCTCACCGAAATTCATTCGTTATAACGAATGAATCGGTATAGTGGGTAGGCGCGTCCCAACGTAGACTACATCATTAATTAATAATAACAATTTATTCAAAAAACTTATAAAACAGGTGAACATGGGACAATTTTATATAAAAATACTTAATGAACAAAATATGTGCCTGAACTAGGTAATAATGTGTTTCAGGCAAAATAAACTACTGACATGACAAAACGACTTACAAAATAGAAATAATGAATGTTTACAATAATTAGATATAAAGATAATGATATGTAGTCAATGTTGCTTAACATCAATTGCAAGTTAGCAAGATGTTGTCAAGCGCAGGCCTATTTCAGGATAAAAAAACTGTCAAAATCGAAATTTGTCTAATTTGTAAGTAGTTCATTATATTCAGACAAAAAAGGGCTTATTGAAGAAACCAAACATGTCATATTGTTTCTTAATAAATATTATTTCTTTTGTATCATCAATAAATGTCATCGAACTATTTATTAACAAACCAATATTACGAGTCCCTACTAGTATCTATTATAAGAATAGGTCTAATTTACGGACGAATTTCGTTCGGAAAACCTATTAAACTTAAAATTTCATAGTAAACAGGATATTTTTTTTACCTAACCATAGATAGGTATCTACCTAGTTGAACAGCGATGGCGCAGCGGTACGGACCTAGCTTTAGAAATATAAGGTCACGGTTTCTATTCCCAGTCGTGCCCACACATCTTTGTGTGAATTGTTTCATTGGCGCTGCTATGAACCAATTATTCGAGGACATGTGACATCCACTAACCCGCACTTGGCCAGTGTGTGTGGATTAAGGCCTAAACTCTCTCAACTCGTAAGATTGTTAAGAGAAGACTTGTACCCAGCAGTGGGACACTAAAAGGGTTGGAGTGAGATCAAACTCACCACCGCGATCTCACCACTGCTATTCATGCACCAGGATCTACAGCGGCGCCGTAAAGAGATTTGGGATTTGAACTCAGCCAATTCCCGGGACACCTAAATTGTCTTGGATCCCGCACAAAAATCAGAAAGATAATAATTGGAGTTGGAAACTAAGATTGTCTACTTCCCTCCAGACAACGGGACACAGCATAGAAACAAAGAGAGGTTTAATTAGCGGTGGGGTAATTTATGGGGACCTATTAGAGTTGGCTCCAGTCACAATTATAGCAAAATCATGAAATAGGTTATTTCTATGAAACTAAATCAACAAAATAGACAAGACCCAAAGAAGAAGAAGAAAGAAAGAAGAAGAAGTGACAAGTGTAAGTTAAACTACGAGTATTTGCATAAATTTTCACCTCGAACTAACGAATATCGAAAAATGAGGATATAATAATAATAATAATAATAATAATAGTCCTGCTCTAACCAGGGATTGTCCTTTGTTGTACCTATATGGTGCGAACAGGGATAATCGTCGGTTGGTGCCACATTACATTTAGAGTAAAATTGTCTTACGGGCCTCTACGTGTTGGCTTCGGCCCCACGCACGCCTTTTAAAAGTCCGGAGCTCCATAGCTCCGAGATAAAAAAAAAAGACAAACATAATAATAATAGTGGGACATTAACACACATGGCCATCTGATCTCAAACTAACCAGAGCTTGTACTATAGAAACCAGATAACATACTACATATAAAACTTTTCTTTTGTAACTTTTCTTTTGGGAATCGAACCCACGACCTGCAGCGTGAAAAGCATGTATCTTATTGACAACGCCACCCGCCCACGAAACAAATAAATTCAATCCGGTTATTTATTCGAAAAATTATCCTATTAGTTCGAGGTTGATTGTTTCATCGTACTTTTTCGGCAGATCAAAAACACATCTAATTGGTGTTAAAATACCTAAATATACTAAAATAATAAATCTAGATTAAGACAAGAGAAAAAACTGGCGGAAATCGCTTGTCAAGGATATAAAAAAGTCTCATAATACAAATGGCCCATTACATGTACAATATTAACGCAGTAACCACGTTTAAAAGTAAATCTACCCGAAACTTTGTTAGAAGTTTCAGAGTAGAGCCTTAAACAGAAAGCCTTTTCAAAGAAATTAGGATATTATGTATCTGTGGAATCAATCTTTTCTCAATATGAAATAAAAGTTATTTTATAAAATATCTCTTGTAAAGTTGGAATAAGGTTGAAATTTGTTAAGCCACGAAATAAATAACTAAAGATCCCCAAGAAACCTACTTAAGGTTGCGTAGAGAGGCAAAGCAAATCCATTTCAATTTGAACCATAACTGTAGTAAAGGTGAAACGTTAGTAGGTACAGTCACTGTAAAAACTCTAAAGATAATAGTTGATTGAAGATCCGTGCCCAGCTGTGGGACTAAAGGGTTGTTAGCATTCATAACTAGCTTGTTAGCGTAGTAATAAGTGGCCCTGACTCATCATGAAGTCATGGGTTTGATTCCCACTCAGGACTAATCTTTGTGTGATGATCATGATTGTTGGTTCTGTGTCTGGGAGTAATTTGACGGGACGGTGGCGTGGTCGGTAAGATATTTGCTTTTCACACCGCAAGTCGTGGGTTCGATTCCCACCCGAGACAAACATTTGTTTTAATATGTCTGTTTGTCTTGTGTCTGGGTGTAATTATTTATATTTAAGTATATATTTGCAAAAGAAAAGTATTATATGTAGTATATTATTAGTTATCTGGTTTCCATAGTACAAGCTCTGCTTAGTTTGGAATCAGATGACCGTGTGTGTTAATGTCCCACTATATTATTGTTATTATTAATATGTATGTATTTGCAAAAAAAATAGTATTTTAATAAGTTTATCTGATCCTGTTAGATATCCATAAAACTGGATTTATTAATTTATTATTTTTCAGCTCTCTGGGTACATTTTTGTGGAGCTTAGAAACATTCTTCGATATAGAAATAAAAAAAAGACTTTACTAATCACAATTCGGCTAGTCGCATCCAGCCACTAGCGGTTATCTTTCACAGATCGTCACTCCACCTAGCTGGAGGGTCGAAGAATAGATGAAATGGCGCTTATTGGGAGAGGCCTATGTCCAACAGTGGACTACTATAAGCCAATGATGATGTTGATGATGTTGGATCATGATTATTCTCTCTCATAAGTAAGTACTAATACAAGCAATAAATAAAACTCTAAACTTAGCTAATTACAATCTAAATTACTTTAGCATTTAAGTAATCAAAAACGCATTAAAATCGGTACTTTCGTTTAAGCGCTACAATGCCACAAACTTGTGCACAGATACAGATACAAAATTATTGCATTCTCTTTTTCGTCGGGAATCAAAGACTGGTAGAATGATTCTTCTGCTGCGTGTACCAACACTACCAACCAACTCAAATTTTCCGCATTTCATATTTAGACAAATTGGAGTAAATGAAAGTTTTATAACTTTATATGGCCACCAAAATATTTCGTAGTTTTACTTTTGTTTTATATTAGTTTGGCTAAATCTAAGTTCATTGTTGTAGAACAAAGTTTAGAGAAAGTATTACAGGTTAACTTTTTTTTTACATTTCCTGCCAAGATTTCGAACAAGAATTTTTGGCCCACGGCTTCGCCCGCGTGGTATTTATAGGGATTAAAAGTTGCCTATGTGGTAATCTAGACTTTAATCTGTTTCTGTACTAAATTTCATTCAATTCCGTCTAGTATTTTTTTGTGTGAAAGAGCAACAAACATCCATACACTCTTACAAACTTTTGCATTTATAATATTAGCAGGATTTTCTTAAATTTATGCAAATATCACACATTGAAATGAAACTACTTTATAACGGATTTTATCGCGGTCCCCGCGTGACCATCAAATCTGAAAAAACTTTGAAAATAAAATAAAATCTAAAATAAACCCCGATAAAATCTGGTATTAATTATTATTATTTCAAGAATTACTTTCTTTAGTTGGCAATCTCAGCAGGAATCGGCTCGAGGCTCGTGAATAGCTGAGCCCATTTATCTTATTTTGGTCTAAAAATATTAGTAGTTAGAAGTCCAAGGAAGGTTTGATAGGTGGAAACTACGTGGTACAAAGTTCGCCGAGTGTCAGCTAGTCGTAAGTAAATGAAGCCTCAATTTTGGCTTCTTTTGCGGCGAATCCAACAACATTATAATTTTATAGGCTGCACTTAAGTATTTCTATGGGATGTAAGCCATCACCGCAATCCGCCACTACTCCTACAAGCCAGGATCAACAGTGGAGCCGTGAAGACTCGTGATTTGAACCCGGCCAAGTCTCGGGACACCTAAATTAACCACATCCCTCATACAGAGGTTTGAATTGCCTTATCAAAATGGACTAAACACCACGGGTAATGTATTCTCAGGCGACATTCTAGAGCTGGTAAGTATATTGCTTGGGTAGTCCAGTGTTAAGAATTTGCTTAATAACCGCGAGGTTCTGGGTTAGATTTTCGGGTCAAGCAAAAAAGACTTGTAATAATCTTAGAAAATCTTAGTAGCAGTTTGAAGTTATTCATTGTTTTTATGGAATTGCAATAGGTTGTTATTGCGTATGGCATCTAAATATAACCGGCAAAATGTGAGTAGGTAATAATAGCTAATGCCTACCTTCGGCTAATGCAAGGGTAAAGGAAAAAGGGCGCATCTAATAATCATCTTTTCTTTATTTAGTATTTTTACTAATTCCGATAACGTTTACTCAATTACGGAAAAAAATTAGATGCGTCCTTTTTCCGTATGACGACTGTAGGTATGTATGTAGATTATTTTAGCTCATTAAATTTTACGTTGACGAATTTAGAAGGCTGCCGTGATAAGGAAAAAGGGATATTTGTCATTTTTTACAAGTTGTTTTTTCGTGACTGCAGAGTTATTGATATTATCGTAGTCAGTATCTTTTACTGATTCCGAAAATTTAAATATTTTAGTTACGAAAAAATGTGAGATGTGCTCTTTTACTTTTTGACAGCAGAAGGTTAAGACAATGTTATTTCAGGTAAGTTTTAATATTATTGAATTCGCTGCTATAGTCAGTAGCTCTAAATTAATGATTTAATAACTCCCGACGCATATTTTATAGCTAAAAACTATTTCTATCACTTCATATTTGGAATATAAAACCGCATCAAAATTATAACAGCACTCTTTTCCCAAAGGTTTAAAAATAAAGTTAGGTTTGACGTTAACGAAGGCTGTGTACATTTAACCTATTTTATACTAAATTTAATTTGCCGCTTAATAAAATGCTTATATGCTGAAAACCTAATTTTAGGCGTAAGAATTAGATAGATGTAAAATAATTTATTTTAGATTTAGCCACTTTTTGCCCACCAAGGCACCTACTAAGGTCCTTTATAACACCCTAATGCAAATAAAGGATTTAAATTTGTAATGGATTTCTTTATAGAAGTAATATAGTATTATTATCACTTACCCTTTTCTTTGTGGAAATTTTCATCTTTTTTCTCTCTTAGTTTGTGGTCAGAAGGAGCCGGAACTGCGTCTGTTACTGTCACAGATTTTGTACCAGTAGGCTCAGCATCAGCAGTTGGGCCTGAAGGTCCAGTCACAGTCTTTGGAACCATACTTTCGGATGCTGTAGTATCTCCTATAGTTGGATACCATATTTCTTTTGGTTTAGGAGTAAACTCTACAGAAGATTCCTTAGAAGAATTCTTACGCTTCTTATTCTTCCTTTTCTTAGGGAAGAAGAGCGCAGGTTCTTCGTATTTCGCACTGTCTACTGGTACCAGAGAAATTCGTTCACTCAAATCGGATTTTTGTGTCGTAGAAGAATATTTTGATGAATATCTTTCGGGTTTATCTGTTGGCTTTCTGCTGGTGTAATCGTATTTTTTGGTTGCCGCTTTTGTGGTTTTATCGTAGCCTCTCGTTGTTGGTTTTTTTGTGGTTGACTCTGTGTCGTCATCATAAACCATGTACAGTTGGGGGTTTTTGAAAACAGATAATTTGCCTGTTTCAGCTATATTTTTAGTCTTCTTTTTGATTTTAGCGGTCGTTGTTTCTACTTTTTGAACCGTAGTTCCGTATTTTTCATTCAACGTGTCATATTTTTCATCGTATTCGTCATATTCAGGAGTCACTTTCTTTTGTTTTTTACCGTATTTATTAGAATACTTATCATTGGCTTCTTGTGAGAGTTGAGCTTGGAGTTTTTCTCTTTCCCGTTCTTCTTGGTATATTTCTTCTTCTTTAACTTTCTCGGAGATCACTTTTTGTTCTTCTGCATGTCTTTCTTTCAACTCATCGACACTGTCCAAAATGCTTACTTTTTTAACTTCACTTTGTTCGTCGTCCTCAGGATCAGATTTTCCCTTTTCTACATTACTATCTTCATAATCTACATCGTCTTCATAGCGATGAGGTTTTGTTTCTTTCTTTTCTTTAGTTGTATTAGCATTATTTGTTATAATTTCTTCCACTTTTGCATCTTTTATTAGTTCTTCAGAAGAATCTTTTAACTGTGGCACTGCTTCCACTGGATCTTTATTCACATTTTTTATAATATTCACTACTCCGTCTATCTCGGAGATATCGGTATGGTTAATTTTAAGTAGCTCATCTGGTTTCTTAATTTGTCCAGCAACTCTATTTACATCAGTCCAATCTTTTTTCTCAAAGTAATCTTCATTATCACCCGTTTCGCCTTGTCCTTTATCATAGTATTCATCGCCTTCTGGTTCAGCGACAGCTTTAAGTATAAAATTAAAAGGTAACGCTAACCTTTTCTTAGGCTTAGGTTTAGCTACCTGGACGAATTCTCCAAGTTCCTCTCCATGCTTATTTTTAAAGGGCACCCAATCAGGAAACAAATCACCAACGTCCACACCACGTTTCGTCACATTTTTTTGAGCACTCACTGTTCCTATACTGACCGCGTTTATGTTAACGACAAGCGTTAGTAATGTTAATGTAACTACGAACATTTTTAACTACTGATGCATAACTCGATTTGTCACTACACTTGAGGTTATTGTTCCACGGCTGCGCGCAACCAACTGTTTGCGACGGTTTAAACTACCATTATTTATATTGTTTGGAAAACGATTCTCTTCACCACCGATAGCTCGCGGTTGGAGAATTGTATGGAACTGAAGTAAACGGCTATTATAAGAGGTGTTTAAATTTTGACGTCATTGACAATGCAACCTATTATTAGTTCAACGGAAATTGATTTCAATTGAAAGTCTGGAGTCCGTTTTCTATTATTTAATGTGACATCGTCTATAAATGGGAACTTTAGTCTAGAGACAATCGCTACTATATTACCACCAATCAGTTTTTTACCGACTACAAAAAAATAAAAACTTATAAATGTAGGTAAGTACACACGGCTTCACATCAAGCTACGTATCCAGTATAAGCTGACCTCTCACTGTACTAAAATCTTTTACACTGCGAGATCAGCTTATAATGGTTAAGGTTGATGTGTAGTCATGTGTAGGTATATCGCTTTTTAACACCACGGGATACAAAAAGCATTAAGTAATAAATTATTGGACCCCTAAGTTTAGACACTTCTATACTCATTTAAAACTACTTAAATTAAAAAGTTTTTAATTATTTTGACGAGAAATGTGTTTAAGGGATAATTGGGAGAGTAGAAGGATTCAAATACTTTAAGTTCAAATAAACGTCGTAAATCATACTACGGAACCCAAGAATGATTCGATTGTGAACTAAAATTAGTTTTTCGGTTTCAGTATCAAAAGTCTTATCCACAATAGTCTTACCGATGCCTAAACGTGGAGACAGTGCCGTGAAATCTTCAATTTCCAGTGCAGAGGCAACAAACGGGCGATTTATAACCGCTCTAAAATTTTGTGTTGGATTCAATGTCAATCAAACGTTTTGTTTGTTTAATTTTGAAAAATAAACTCAAAAAAGGGTATTCTTTTTTAAATCAAATGTACCTGTACCACCTGTACTGCAGTACAGATGGAGCGGGCACAAATAAAAGGGAATTTATAAGTTTGACGTGTGTATCAGTGCATAAGGTTATTTTGTAGTGTTTGAAGTGTTGGTTCGATTTTGATGTAGTTTTTTTTTTTAATTCGAAAGCTGAAGCGAACGAAATGGTATAAATAAAAAATATAAATAAATGTTATTTTATATTTTTTTTTATTTTTTTATTATAGTGTTAGTAAATGATTATTGTCATAAAATTTTTAATTACGAGTAATTAGCAAAGTTATTAAGGGTCTGAATATTGAACTTAGACTGATTGATGCGGAATGAATATAACTTGTAAGCGGTTATATGCTCTTTGGTAAACATGAAATAAGGAAGCAAAATTTTCTGCGCTTGCAAAATATCGACTTTGAATTAAAAAAAATATGATGAAGCTCTAAAACCAAAAAAGGAACGCACACAATTTGGACTCTTGTTTCTAATGACAATAGGATTGAAATAAAAAAATCTAATCCACCAGACTGGCGCACCTCTTGGCGACTGGCTCTTGGTACCAACTTCAATAAATAGTAAAACCAAAATATTATGTATAGTCAGGTAAAAAAAATCCACTTCTGGGTCCCGTTTTTTTAAAGTGGGTGATCCTACTTCTAACTATGATTCAATTAAATCTATAACCCATTTAAGCTATGGAGTGCGCTATGTCATACAGAGGTATAAAACTTACCCAAGCGTGGCGTCATTTGAAATTTCGTTTGTACAAATCGATATAAATCATACAAAAAAAAGAAAATATTACAGACTAAACACAAAAGTCTGTCGCTGTCAGTATACCTTTTATTTATTAATTTTTGACTTGATTTGATTAGTAAACGTACCTAACATATTTAGGTTTGCAGACTCCGGGCATGATCATGTTAGTTACGAATCGCGGTGTTTCAACGCCCGTCTACCGCGTCAAGGCTATTTAACGAAACTCGTGTGCCGGTCAACAAGACTGTAATTCTTGCCTCACACCACAAAAACTAGAGTTACTAACCTCTGCCGTCTGCTCCAAATTAGCTGTATAGCGTTATATTTAATTGATTATCAACGTTATTGATTCAGAGATGTGTAATTTTTTGCACGACCATCGTTTAATGGTGAATGACCCGCGGCGGCCTCGGAAAATAGTAAAATAGAGGCCTGTTATTGGATTAGTAAGCTGAAACAGCAATAAACCGGTATTTTTTTCAATTTACTGCAGAATCGACTACCATTGGTAAATTATTGAAATAAAACTACTTTATAACAGATTTTATCATGGTGGGTGTTTTCAGATTTAACGGTCCCTTCGTGAGCGTGAAGTCTGAAACGTCGGGATATTGAATCTAGAACAAACCGCGATAAAATCTGTTATAAGTAGTTTTGTTTCAATGTTTGATATTCACTTAAATTTAATAGGTATTACGTTGGTAAATTAGTTATTGAGTGGAGACCACGGTAGGCAAACGTAGCATATGACGCCTAAGACTTTAAGGTAGCAAATCGTATTGTATAGTAGTGGTGAGAGAAGTTTTGTTGGCAACATTGGATGACGAAGGCGGCGCGAGAGTAGCGGCTGCCAATATGACGATCGAGATCATTGTAGTCGGAATTGACATTGGATTTATAGGCGGTTGAAATAATTTATAGAACAATCATATAGATACTTATTGATTATTGAGTTTAATGTGCAGGTTTTAGGTCATAACAGATAGTAAGTTAGCAGTTTGGAAAAGGGAAGCCGGAGCAAAAAAGTTCTTCGAGATTACTTAGTAAAATAATATCTATTCAATACCGTCACCGATCGTTCTTACACTTGATGCTATACTTATTTTTGTTGCTATTTAAAACTTTTAGGCGTTACATTATATATTATTAATTACGTGTGATATTGACTAATTGCTAAAGGGCAGCCGATGGGAATCGACTATAAGGACTCTCCGCCACTGTTGTATAGCGTATTTTTTGTATATCGCCATACTGGGTAAAGTATCACAGAATTATATTATAGTCTTTAGTCTAGATTTGAACGTTTTAACCTTTTATTGCCTTTTTCAGCAAATAAAGGAGAGGTCAAAAGTGGGCTAGAATTTTGAACACCAATGTGATATACCTCATTGGAAAGCTTATTTAATAAGCTGTTAGAATTTAACTAAACACGAATTTTAGGAGCAACCATTTTTGTAAAAATCAAAAAAATGTAATAGAAAAACAAAACGCACATTACCTTTAATTATCCGTTTCCTAAGCAGTATAAATATTGCAATCACGTCAACAATTGCATTCTGTTACAGTACTTTTCTCTTGTAATATTATTATAGCTGCAGCTTAATGTAATTATGACGAAAAATATTTGTTATCTTATTAGTGTAATAACAAAACGCGTGGAAAAAAATATAATTACGGGAAACGTCATGATGTCATTGTCATTGATCAGTTTGATTGACAGCGTCGAAATAATTTTGATTTTTTTAGTTGCTCAATTGACATTTGACCATGGGGTTGCCAATTGCAATAATCATAATATTGCATTAAGGATTCTTATTTTTAATTTCAATTTTTAAAAAAACGGGGGGGTGTAAAATTATTTTAAATACACCAAAAAATTTAATTAATTATGCTCTATTAACCTATGTTACTCAGATTGCTGTTCAAATTTACAATTATTTTAATCCCAGGCTCTATACATTTTTTGAACGTCTCCTTTCTTATTGATCTTAAAATCTGTTTGTCTTGCGAGTTAGAAAAATAAAGGTCGCGGTTTCGAATCCTGGTCGTGCCCACACATCTTTGTGTGAATTGTTTCATCTACGCTGCTCAATATCGGCGAAGGAAAACATCGTGAGGAAACCGGCATGTCTAAGAACTAATCATTCGAGGACATGTGACATCCACCGACCCGCACTTGGCCAGCGTGTGTGGATTAAGGCCTAAACTCTCTCAACTCGTAAGATAGTTGAGAGAAGATCCGTGCCCAGCAGTGGGACACTATAAAGGGTTGAAGTGAATATGTCAGTCTTAACACACTTCCGCAATCCTTACTGCTTGGTTCCCGTGACCCCCTGGGCAAGATGCGAGGAGGAATACCCGGGAGGTTGTAGTTAGGGTAAGCGCTTCACAAAGTCCCCCTGTCCTGCGCCCTACAGGGCAGGGGGATCCTTAAAGGATTTCCCCCCGGTCTTTTGACCGGGGGATAAAAAAGGAGCGCCGTGAAGAGACACGGGATTTAGACCCGGCCAAGTCCCGGGACATCTAAATTAACTGAAATCAATCAGAAGGATAATTGGAGGTGTTGGAAACCATAGACCAAAAAGAGTTTTAAATGGCCTTAGTAAATTTGACTAAGCACCATGGATAATGTAATCTAAGGGGGTATTAAGCCACTCTGGCGTATTATCAAAGGTTAAGTAAAACAATTACATTGACGGGCCGGTGGTGTGTTCGGTAAGATACTTGCTGTTCACGCCGCAGGTCGTGGGTTCGATTCCCACCCGAGACAAACATTTGTTTAAATATGTCCGTTTGTCTTGTGTCTGGGTGTAATTATCAATATTTAAGTATATATTTACAAAAGAAAAGTATTATATGTAGTATATTACCAGTTATCTGGTTTCCATAGTATAAGCTCTGCTTAGTTTGGGATCAGATAGCCGTGTGTGTTAATGTCCCACTGTATTATATTATTATATTACTATATATTATATAATTTAAACTGACAACAACCGCACAATTACGTATAATCTTACCAAAATTAAGGCTAGTTTGTATCTCGGGCAAAAGATCAGTATTGCCATCCAACGCGGCTATGCTGCTAGCCTTCCGGGTACGTTCCCGGAAGATAACGATGCGAAAGTATTTTTTGACGCATTAGTTTAGGTTAGGCATAAGTTAAAATAAAACTACGCCATCACGGTAGTCTACCCGTGAACATGAAGTTTGAAAAGACTTTGAAACGTCGGAAAAAAAATAAACCGCCATAAAATCCGTTAAAAAGTAGTTTTTTTTATTCTTCGATAGGCTGGCGCTTGACTACAACTTGCCTGTTGTTAAGCAATGATGTAGTCTACGATAGGACGCGCCAACCCAGTATACCGATTCACTCGTGATTACGAATAATTATCGATGAGAAGGTAGCAGTGGAATGAGCCTCCTTAAGGTTAGAAACCTTAAAGGAGCAACAATTCCTACCCACCATCACTGCATGGTGTCACCAGACACCGCTTGGCGGTGCGGCTTTGTCTGTTAGGTGGTCACTAACCACGGCTGGAGCCTACCACCAGTTGATTGTGACCTCCTTTGCACCACCCGGGGACCTCGTGTGGGGATTCAATTAAAGGTGTACACCCACGGACGAAGGCGACTCAGCCCCCAAGTTTTATTTCAATGTGTGATATTCGCGTAAATCTAAGACAATACTAGGCATAAGTAAGTTGAGATCATAATTTAGGTTAGTGTTGAGATTGTTATTCAGTTAAATAAATGATGCTGAGCGGCTTAACAAATAAAAATGTCGACAATGTTGGTACAACAAGATTTTAGACATTTACCATAATAGTTAAATAAATTCAGAATATTTCCAATTTTGCATAACAAGTCAATGAATGGCTATGTAAAATAAGTTCAATTTTAGATCAGAACTAATAAGGTTTATGCAAATTGCATATTTTTTGCGAACTCCTCATCGACTTTTAATTAATTCACGGGTCGAAGCTACAGACCTCGTGGATAATAGACTTCACTTTTAAAATCAATACAAATATAAATCGTGAGTAACACATTAATAAAGGACTTGAACGAAAATAAAGTTCAAGCATGTATCATAAAATTCATGTATCATAAGAATTTTACAGACAGCTACTAAGCTGTGATGTAAAAAAATTGTTTTAGCTCATATTTGTTAACAGATAATTGTTTAGGATACAGTGGGACCAGCATACGCCGCACCTAAAGTCTCTTTTAAAAATAAATATTAAAAAAATATATTTACAGGACAGAGGACAGCTGCCCTAAGCAAATAATGATAATATAAGTAGGACAATAACACACACGGCCATCTGATCCCACACTAAGTAGAGCTTCTACTATGGAAACCAGTGAACTGGTAACATACTACTTAAAATACTTTTCTTTTGTAAATACATACTTAAATATAGATAATAACACCCAGACACAAGGCAAACAGACATGTTCATCACACAGACGTCTGACTTAGGTGGTAATTGAACCTACGACCTGCTGAAAGCAAGTGAAAAACAAGTATATAACCAACCACGCCACCGGCACAGGATCCAATTGGAACCTTAACGCAAGCAGAAACTGTAGGCTAATTCACGTAATTAAATAAATTCAGTTGCAGTGCAGTGCAGTTGCAGTTACTGTTGTGATCAAAACAGCTCTTCATCTTCAACTTTAACATTGATGATAAGGCTCCATCGTGACAACGATGGTTCTGCCAATGTCAGGGTTAGAAAACACAATATGTCATGCCAAGAAGGAAAGTGCGAAAAACAGTAGAGGGGAAAGATTACATGTAAAAAAATAATATAAAAAAACTTGAGAGGTGTCAAGGGACACCCGGATGGAATTAAGTTCCTTTCGATTAATTAGTGAAGGAATTGTAATATTTTTTTTTAAGTTATAATAATATTTTTTTTTCTATCTAGAGAGAGAGAGAGAGAGAGAGAGAGAGAGAGAGAGACAAAGAGGCAGACAGACAGACAGACAGAAAACATGCGCACGCCGCACAGCTTACAATAGCTTACTATAGCAAAAAGTGTCGTGACAACTTTTCGTAAGAATTTTTTCCGTCTAGCCCCCTTTCACAACGCGCGATAAGGAACTTCGGTCCAAAAAAAGGAAAAAGGATAAAAAAATACAACAAAAAAATTGGTTGCCTGTAAAGTCGGTATACGGGCGAAAGTTTTACTTGACAACGACTTTGAGTGGTAAAATAATTTTAATGTGAATATTTATTCGTATAGTAGGAAGAAGGATGAAATAATAGTAACAATTTAAAACATTTATTTATACAAAGAATTATATTTAAAACATTAATTTATACAAAGAATCTCGCTCTTAGGCGGGCTAACTGTGCTCGAGTGGAAGGGACGCGTGCCTTTCACTTTTTATGTCTGTCTCTCTCGCTCTTAGGCGGGCTAACCATGCCCGAGTGGAAGGGACGCGTGCCTCTCACTCGCTCTCATTGTGAGCGCATAACGTGAGCGGAGCGTAACGCAGTTTCTTGAAGTGTCACCCGGCAAACCAATTTATAAGACGTTGTCACGTCAAAAAAAAAACGTTAAATTAGCTACATACACATGCAACATAAAAGGGAATTAGGAAATGTAAGTAACATTTACAAGCGAATATTGTTAAGGGTTAAAACGAGGGCTTTATAATATGAGGGATAAGCAAGAAAAAGGAGAGCATTAAGGTTCACAGGGCGAGAAGCATCATTAGGAAGGCAGTCATATAGAGGGACATTGATTTTTGAACAATGAATGAAGATATGGTTCACATATCCGTCCTCAAGGCCGCACTCGCAAACTGAGCTGCCTCTAATGAAACAGCTCTTTGCATATTCTCGTAATTTTGACAACCGCTGTCAAATATGCATGCGTCATTGTCGCGTCACGCGAGCGTTCTATCCTAGATATGACAGCTAAACAATTACAAGAATACCATTTTGCACTAAGACGTAAACTTAATTGCAAGTGCACCGCAACTTGATCGGCGCGTCAAGAAATTATGATAATAAGCCTACTGTTATAATAAAACTGACAATTGTGCGATACTACGTCTAAACCAAACTTGTCTATGATCACGGGTAATAGTCTACATTTTAATTAACCTTAGTTGGGTCTTGCGTAAATAATGAATGATTTTGTTATATTTCCCGTAAACTAATAATATCAGTCAAATGAAAACAATTTACACCTTCGATCTATGTTTAATAATAACTTCAAACCTTTTTAGTGTACCACTGCCGGTCACGGGTCTCCTCTCCACTATCTTACGAGTTGAGAGAGTTTATGCCTTAATCCACACACGCTGACCAAGGGCGTGTTCCTAGATTTTACATGTCATCGAATGATTAATTCTTAGACATGCCGGGTGATGGTAGTGAACTGATATTATTTTCATAAGTAAGAACTTTTTGCTCCGGCTTCCCTTTTTCAGACTTCCACCCTTCATCACTGCTGCCTACATCTAAAGGCTAAATTGTAGAGCCTCGAGCATCGCTGCATAGTTCCTAGCCTTTCGGTCTTTTATCGGATACACTTCGGAGAGTATGCGTTGGAATTACATAATCACCGTCCCCGTCCTCATATCGGACAAGAAGAGGTGCGATTATGCGCCACCGATATACGCACAAAGCGTTTTTCTGCCCCTTTTATTGTGCGAACTGCCAAGTTATGGATTTTGCTGCCGGTATTTGTTTCCCGATAGCTATAATTTCCCTGTCTTGAAGTTATGAGTGAATCGATACTGGGTAAGCGCGTTCCATCGTATACTACACCATTGCTTCACATCAGGCAAGTTGTGGTTGAGCGCAAGCCTGTTATAGTATAAAAAAACCTTCTAACATGGAAGTGATATGTTTAATAATATCCTAAGCCGTTTCTTCATATTGTGAGGTAACATAAAGTTCTAGAAAACTGATTCAATATCGTAACAGCTTACAGGTGGCTGTTCAAAATGCAACGTTAAAATTAATCTTTCGGAAAAAATTGATTACTTACCAAAACTCTAATTTTATCAAACAATATTAAACCTTAAGTCATCCACACTAGAGCTATATTGAAACAACTTGACTTGTTGTAATTCAAATAAAAGAGTATTAAAAATTAACTGTAAACATAGGATTATATGGTTTAAAATTGATTGAATAAGGAAAAAGGTGTAACTTTTATACCTTAATTTTGTGAAATGTTATGCTTTAAGGATTTCAATGTTTAGTACCTAGTTGTTAAAAACATTACACACACTGCTTAAAGTCGGCTGTTGACCAACACTTAAATCTGCTCAATCTACTCATCTTCTGGCACAGTTTCTTCACAGCGTTTCATCTATATAGTACTAGATACTGACCCCCCTATTTTTAAACGTCTTATAAACTCATTTGAGCTAAACTCTATCTTCTAAATATATAAAAGAAGAAACTGACTGACTGATTGACCGACATATCAACGCAGAGCCCAAGCGCTGGGTCTGGAGACTCCAAATTTGGCACATAGTTTCCTTATGGGGTCTAGGGGTGCACTAAACTATTTTTCAAAACTCACCCTTTAAGTCGGTGAAACGGGGTTCCAAAGATAGTATGGAGAAACAAGATTAGTGAGATCAATTTCGCGGGCGAAGCCGCCGGCGGAAGCTAGTATATATATAAAAATCTATTGCTGTTCGTTAGTCTCGCTAAAACTCAAGAACGGCTGAACGGATTTATCTTATCTTGGTCTTAAAATGTTAGTGGAGGTCTAGAGAAGGTTTAAAAGGTGAGAAAAATTCAAATCATAGCCGGGAACACCCTAAAAACAGCAGTCGATTGAGGCAGTAGGAAGTCTGCCGGGTCAGCTAGTAGGTTTATAATTCGTTTGTCTTTGTCTGTCATCTTGACATTTATACTAGTAAAAAAGAGACTAAGGCTATACATACTTGTTAGAAGGAGACTATCTAAGAGTTTTATGAAAAATACCTTAAATCTTTATTGCTCTTCCATAAGTAGTCTTAAACGGTAACATTATTTTATCATGATCATCATCGTCATCAGTCTGGGGATGTTCACTGCTGGACTAGGAGCCGACCCCAGTATGATTCGGAAAAAGGCAATGGAAAATAAATTTAATTATTAAGTACTTTATTCATAAACGTCTCTTTTTCAACCCTCTATAATGTCCCACAACTAGGCACGGGTCTTATCTCAACTAACTTACGAGTTGAGAGAGTTTAGGTCTGAATCCACATACGCTGGCCAAGTGCCGGTTGATGGATTGGAACCATTATAACCCAATTAAACGACGGTCGTTTGACATCAAAGTCATACACATAAAGTATTGTCTTAGATTTACGCGAATATCACAATAATGACGAGCCGGTGGCTCGATTCCCACCCGAGACAAACATTAGTGATGAACATTTGTGTTTGTGTCGAGTCTGGGTGTAAATATCTATTATAATTGTACATATATATTTACAAAAGAAAAGTATTATATGTATAGTATATACCAGTTATCTGGTTTCCATAACACAAGCTCTGCTTAGCTTGGGACCAGATGACCGTGTGTGTTAATATCCCAGAATATTTATTTAAATATTTAATAAAAGAAATCTAAAATAAACCGCGATAAAATCCGTAATAAAGTAGTTTTTTTTTCATACACAGATGTTAAACTTATAACATACACTTTTTTGTCAGTGGTTTAAATTATAATAAGGCCTTGATCCCTGACTAGGTTTATCTACAGAAATTGACAGTTAATAAAATTGATTTAGAAAATTCAATAAAATTCGTTACGGTTATCAGTTAAGCTATAAATAATTTTAAGTATTGTATGTTTGTTGTACAACAGTATTGTGAAAACCTGGATGTAATAGTAAAGTATGTTTTTAATCTACAGATATAACTAAGTTGTATGCCCTTGCTTCGCTTATGGAAGGTTGAACAGATAAATGAATGAATTATATTGAAACGTTTAAAAAGTAAAGACACTATTTTATAACGGATTTTAGAATTTAAAATAAACCGCGATAAAATCCGTTGTAAAATAGTTTTATTTGATATTATAAAATACTAGAGGAAAAAAATTATTAATTATTTTTTATAAAATATAATTTTATTTACTGTCACTCAGAGTCATGTATTATTTAATGTAATTCAACTTATTTATTTGATTCAGGCAACTAGGCCCATAGACCCATAGAAAATATATAACAAGTGAAATAAAACAGTTACATATTAATAACTGTATAACACGAAGAGACGGCGTGCCGCGTAGTGCCGCTAAATCTCCGGCAGACAACATCATTCGGCCAAAACTCTTCTTTGAGGAAAGTCTCCAGATGTTGACACCGATATTGAGCAGCGGAGATGAAACAATTCACACAAATTGTATGTGGGCACGACCGGGAATCGAACCTGCGACCTTATATTAAAGGCGAGTCTGATACCGCTGCTCGCAAGTTGATTAAAAGCTTGTATAATATCATATTATGTGGTGACAAATTAATAAAAAGACACAGGAAATTCTATCTAAATCCGTGCCTCGGAGAGCACGTTAAGCCGTCGGTCCCGGTTGTAATTCAACACATCTATGACAATCGTTACATGTAGTCAGAAGCCAATATAACCTGACACCTGGTCTAACCATCTCTGCTACTGGTTCCCTACGGGTTTCGAGGTCTGATGGCAGTCGCTCGTATAATTCTTGTAGCTAGCATTAGGTTAGACTGGGAGCCAACCCCAATAGAAATGGGAAAAGGCAAAGGGAATAAGGAAATTCTATTTAACGCTAAACAAACAAACAAGTAACAAATTTAACTGTTAATAAGTTGTTGAGGCTTATATAATGTGCAATCTTGTCACCTCGACAAATCTATTTCAATTGAAACTAACAATAACATCCTAACAATTATTTGGCATGATTCTATCAGAACTCGAGTTACCAATCGTTATTTTTAATCGAATAAATATCGATATTGATTGTGGCAACGTTAAATTATAAATTATATTCAAACTTAATTCTAGCTTTATTATTATTATAGTTTTATTTTTATTAACGCAATTTTAAAATTTACATTTCAACACTTTAATGGAATTCCTACAACCTGATCTGGAAAGGTTCTATAGATACTTAAAACCAGACATTCTTGAGGTCATTATTACTAATGATTAATGTAAAATCAGAAATTAATTTGCATTAGGTATATTTTAAAACGATTTTTGACGTGCTAAATTTTCGTTAAAATTTCGTGTCGCGCAACCCTAATCCGTTTTTTTTTAACTCTTTGACCAAATAATAGATGTGACAAATGACGGTCTCTTCGAAACTTGACGGGTGATTTAAGAAAAAATAATATTTTGTAACTCGAGGTGTCGTATGTAGGTCAAGGTAAACATTATGATTGGGCTGGCGACGCTAATGCCAGCTCAGGAGGAATCTTAGCAGACCCTTCATGTCTGCTAAGATTGACCTCAGTGTTCCTAGTTGTTCCGCTCAATATTTTGCCACCCCTGTTGGAGCCCCGTCTAGCAGAGACAAATCATTCACATATTTCGAGTCCACAGGTCTTATTCTGAGTTAAGAACGATGACATGGGTACTTCAATATTTCTCGTCGATTTGTTAGTATAGTTTATGGCTCAGGGGAGGGTAGTCTGATACATTGGTAGTATTATTTCTCGCCAAAAAAGAACGCTGTCGGGTCGACTTGCTAGAACCATCTTCGCGCTTGCCGCTCGTGTCGCAGCATCGTTCACTGCCGATAATTCGAAACCAAGCCTTTTAGCCATTCCTATCGTTTTTGGTAGAACTAATAAAAAGTAAAACCTGTACACAAACCTAAAACATGAACAGTTTATGCATACAGTTCATGTATCTTGGCAGAGAGGAAAGCGCGCAATAGCACCTTTGTGTTAAATTTTCCAAGGCAGTCGGTTAAAAAGCCCTGAACTACACAATACTGATAACAATTCTAATAATATTTGATGAAGCGTCAAATTTACAGCCTCTTATCTATCAGTCTGTCAACAGCAGTAGTTGGATGTGGTTCGTCAAATTTATGACATTTATGACAGGATATTATGCGTTATCTTTGATAATACTGTTATAAGTTATTTATTGATGCCCAATATTAGATGGACACCACTGATCAGATACTTTCAGACACCGCATACCATAGAATTTCCACAGGCCTACGCACAAAGCACTTTGCTTCCTCTTTTATTGTGCGAACTGCTAAGTTGTCGGAATTCGCTGCCGGTGTGGAATCTCTGTTTCCCGATAGTATAATCTGCCTGTCTGCAAGTCACGAGTGAATCGTTATTTACTGGGTAATCGCGTTTCATCTTAGACTGCATAATTGCTTAACAATATGCAAGTTGTGGTCAAGCGCAAGCCTTCTATTGGATAAAATAAGCTGGCCATTCACCCTTGCCTTAACCTGTCTTACCACTAGGCGAGGGAATGTCGTCAAAACACAAACAACCTAGTCGTATATCCAAGAAGCTTATGGAAGCCAATAAAGATGTTTTAAAAGGCTGTAAACTGCACAGAACTCTTATCAATAGCCGTTTAATTTTAAAAATCCAAATAAGTGGGGTGAATAGGCACGTTCCTGTGAAGTCTGTACTTGTTTCCAGTGACGTGCTCGGTGCTGATATTCCGCTCTTCATTGTTGCTGCTCAATATCTGTGAAAGAAAACTATTAGAATATTGAGAGAACATGCATGTCTCATACCTTTTTTGACGGGCCGGTGGCGTGGTTTGTAAGATACTTGCTTTTCACGCCGCAGGTCGTGGGTTCGATTCCCACCCGAGACAAACATTAGTGATGAACATTTGTGTTAGTGACGAGTCTGGGTGTAAATATCTACTATATGTATATATTTACAAAATAAAAGTGTTGTATGTATAGTATATACCAGTTATCTGGTTTCCATAACACAAGCTCTGCTTAGCTTGGTACAAGTTGACCGTGTGTGTTAATGTCCCAGAATATATATTTTTATTCCTAAATAGCTTGCGCTTTACCCAGTTTTAAACCTTAACATTCAATTATATGCGGCCTTCGCTTCCTTATTTAAACAAGAAAAGAAGCAGCACTAAAATTTCGCTGTTTTGAAAATTCCTTTTGATCTTTTACAAGTACTATTATAAAATCTTATGATCAGAACATTACAGGAGGCATTACGTTACAGGATAGCTCTAGTCACCCGAAGCTGTTTCAATGGACCGAGATGAGCAGTGTCATATCAAAAGTAACCAACACTTTGCTGTAAAAACAACTGATTTTTGGCAGTGCAACATTAGTAGTAACTATTGCAAGAAGGAGGATGTTGTGAACCCTACCCAGTCTTCCACCAGAAGCAGGTACGGTGAATGGAGAAATATGTGAAGTGTCAGGATGGTCTTTTATATTAACTTACCCACTTATTTGTGCCAAATCAGTGAGTAATTATACTGCTAAGCCTTGCCTACCTAATATCAGATTACCTAGATTACCCTACCTACCCAATATTAAACTATTATGGGTTCCTAGGGGATTTAGTAAGTAAAACTATGATAAAAGGTGGATTAGCCGCGCACACGACCGCTCTACTTGCGTCTCGTAATTTGATCTACTGATTCGCCAGCGGACGTCCAATTCGCACGGGGTCCAGCGATATATTCCTTTAAATGGTAACAGTTAATACAGACAAAGAACATACATATTCATAAAACTATACATTAAAACATTCATTCATACTTGACAGATGATGTTGATCCGGTCCAAACTCACTATGACCGACGACACTATACATCACCACATAATTTGATTTTACAGAATAAATAAATATAGCCATCAAATTTTAAAGTGTCCTCAAATTACAAATTACTTTAATTTCAGTTAAGATTATAGTGTAGTGACATTAGAAAAATGATAAAAATTCTACGTAGTAAATCAGACTTAAAACAGAAAAATTGAAGCAAATAAGAATACAGTCCATCAAATCTGAGAAGTACCGTTTGACAGTTCTAAACGTAGTTCATTTAGAATTTTATTTTTTGTATGAAAATTGTATATGTTATGTTAAAATAAAAATAGCTTCATAATTCAATTATTTTACAGGAAAGCTAATAAAAATAGTGTGAATTACGCCTCTATAAAGCTAATTTAATAGAAAACAGTGAAACGTCAAACGGTACTTCTTAGATTTGATGGACTGTAGTTGCACGTGTGTGCGTCACTGTGCGTGTGTCCAATCGTAGCTAAAGAGTGTAATTCAAATATACAATTTTAAATATGTTTTTTTGTTGGTTCCGTCTCGTTGAACTATCCAATATCCAGTTAGAAGACAAACTGAACGCTATGAAACTGAGTGTTACTTGAACAAGCTTTGTATTTTAGTGCATTGTTACAACAACCTTGTTTGGACTTGTTTAACTTGGACTTGTTTTTTGTTTAATAGTCATAACCATAGCGATTCATTTCAGATTCATAAAAAATGTGAAGTATAGCACAAAGCGAGCACCCAACCACAAGCAGTGGAGGATTTTGATGATTTCGACAAATGGTGGTGCGAATAACGTTTATGCTACAAACGATTGTTGGACAGTAACAACACTACGCTAGTAGTAGGGGAGCCGAAGAGGGGATTTTTTGAGTTACTCCAGCGCGTCAGGTTAAGAGATAGGGGACACCTTGCGCTCTGTTGAATACCTATTGTAAATCTTAGCGTCATAACTAGAGCCGGGGGTTTACAGTAGCCAATCAAATTAATTCTAAGACATATTTGTTTGGTGAAAATACTCGAATTCGTCAGAATAATGTATGATAAGTACATAACATGTTGTTAAGTGTGAATATCAACAATCAGGCGATTTGAACCAAGAGCAAGGAAAAGGGAGAACAACAAATTCACAATGCTTTCAAGGCACCTGGATCCACTTTAGTTCAGTTAATTCTTTTTTTTTCGTGAAAATAATTTAGAGATCCCGGAGAAGCATACACTGACATTTTTTCACGCTTTGGAATTATCGAAATCTTAAAAAAAATCTTATCTTCGGCTCCCCTACTATAGTGCGACATCCAATTGCTTAACAGTACCTGTTAATCGAATAACATCTATCACTTTGTAGCAAACGTGTGCAACCCTATTGTGATGACAGTTATTGTAATTCGAAAGTACACTGGTACCGTATTACAGAAGATTGCCTTTCACCAAGTCTGATACTACCGTCTGTAGAGCAATAACTTCTTGAATGTACTTACATAAAACATACTGTTGCCACACTAAAAACTGTTTATAATAATGAACACAATAGGTAACTAAACACAAAATATTCGATTTTATTTTAGTGAATTTAACCTAATAGATAATAATGCTTCTCCTTGACTACTTAAAATTAAACTAGATATTCAGAGTAATCATTCATTTATCAAGAAAATTAATTCTAAGGCCATGATTGGTAATGAACATATCTCTAGCGCGATTCAGATAAAACAATTGAATTTGTACAACGCCATCTCTTAGTACAAAACTGCAACTCTTTGGACATACTAGATTGGTCAGATACAAATCATAGAAACGAAATAAAAAACCGTGTGCCTCTTTCTTATGAGGAGAGAGACCACGCAAGAATGACCACTAATCCATTCTATCTGTTTTTGTAAGTGCTTTTTAATTAGCTCTTTTTTTATCTTGCTGCTTACTTGCTCCTTGACCAATCTTTTCTATTGTTTCCATTGATGTTTTTGTTCTTTAATATTTCCTCAAAAGTTTTATAGACACTCCATTTTTTGCGACTCACAAGTGCATTCCATCTATTGTGCCAAATCTCTACACAGTTGTATAGTACCTTTAGTTCGATGCAGAGTGCTGGTGGAAGCTGTAGGAATTTTTTCTGGGCATAAATAGCACTTGCCTCATGATATTTGCAAGGCCGTTGTTCTGTCCATTTTTTTGTTTAAATCCTGTCCTGTGCATGCTTCCAATGTACTGCGTTAAATGAAAAAAAAAAGACCTTTGTAACGTTACCGGGAAAATTGCCTTAACCGCTTTTATTTAATAGCAGCGATTTTAAAATCTGTCAAAATATTTATACGCATTGCTCAGAAGCTTCATCCGCATCTGGTCGAGCTAACAGGGATCACATTGCAGCATATTCATGCTGCAATGTGATCCCTGTTAGCTCGATTTCGAAATTTATTATAGATATTATTATTTTATTATTAACATACCTATTATTTGGGCAAAAATTTTGTTTGATGTGTTCCCTGAGGATTTCAATTGTGACAGTCTATTCATTAATAATGTTTGTTATAATTCTGCTTCTAGAAGAGTCGTACAAATTTTAAGTATTTCTTCGTAATTATCTATGAAAGCCTCACCATTCTCGAGATCTAGAGTAAAGTAGGTTAGAGGTACAGTGTAGAACCTTTTTATTTTAGCTATTATATTGTCATGTGTGTGTAGACACAAATTATTATGTATCTGTGTATCATTTATATTCATAGGTTTCGTATTAAATAAAGCAGTATTTACTCAGCATTCATCGCGTTCTCATTCCAAACCCGAGCCCAACCTCACATGGCGACCGTGACGCCTGAGGCCCGCGGATTTTGTTTATAATTCCTTGCCCATATAGAGATAGTAAGTACTTATCTTTTACGATGGCTCTCAAGTATAGAAACTTATTCAACCACTCGGTATACAGTTCGTTTGGTTTGATTACTCATTTTATTCAAATTGAAAAACATGGGGAAGAGTCAAAGTAAGGAAGAAGTGATTATTGCCCAAACCTCATCTGGAGGCAATAATAGTGCAGATGTGGAACAACTGAAATATCACGCCAGTACGACAAATATCGTGCTGATGATAATTTTAACTCTTTTGCTGCTCGGGTTCCTGTACCTTGTATTCAAGATATACAAAAATTGTCACACTAAGTGGATGGCTAATGAAATAAACCGCCACGCTCTTCGAAGATCAATTTCATACTTTCGCCGAGATGCCAAAATAAATAACACAGAACCAGTGTAAAGGAAATTGTCAGAAAGGCACCAGAAGGAAGACAGCGGCACTTTGTGCATAATAAGCATTATAATTAAAGAAGTGTGTAATACTCGGTTGTGAAGTGCGTCATTATTTAGCATTTTCGTAAAATAATATCGTTTGGTGCGTCCCCGTATATTGCTTATAACAAAACGGAACCTCGGACACTCACGGACTGGAACTTCGGACTCTTTAGTTTTTACGTATTCAATAAGCAGGTATCTAATTACATTATTATGTTACTATATTGTAATGTTGGATTTTGTTCTAAATGTATTGATTATTACGTGGTCACTAGGTATTTATTTTAAAATTGTGGGTAACTTAATTAAAAAAATATATATATTTAAATACATTTATGTTTATTTAATAAATACAATTTAATATTAGTAGGCATAACATATATACTTTATGGCTCACGATTTGTCAGACTTAATTGTTAAATTAAAGGAGTTGAGAACTTACTTAATAAAAATAGGCCCTAGCAGACGAAGAGGTCGAATAGTTGATGAAAAATTGAAAGAGGTTCATAACTTGCATAAAGATTATTCTAATATTTTAGATACTTTTAAGGATATAAAAGGTAGTATTAAGGAAGCAGAATATTTATCTATAAAAAAAACTGCGAGCGTCTTGATACGTTGTATAACGAAATATTAAATTTGTGTACGTGTACGTTGGAACCCGAAAAATCTTTAATAATGGCGAAATTTGATTTAAAAATTGCTCTGAATTTATTGCCTGTTTCAGCTGATGATGAACAAAGCATTAAGCGTCTTATAGATGGTATTGATTATTACAGCTCTGAACTGGACGGCGAGTCTCAGCCAAGGTTAGTAAACTTTGTTTTGAAAAATAGATTGTCTCAATCAGCTAAACTAAAACTTCACTCAAGTTATTCTACCACAAGCGATCTGATTACCGACATGAAGATACAGCTATTACCCAAAAAGTCGGCGAGTGCTATACAACATAAGTTGTTAAATTTCAAGCAAAATGACCTGTCTATTGATGAGTTTGGTAAGGAAATTACGGAAATGTTTACAGACTTAACAATATGTCAGTCTGAAGGGAAAACCTCTGCTTTTGAAGTCTTACGACCTTTAAATGAAAAATTTGCTGTCAAATGTTTTGCAGATGGTCTTAGAAATCACCGGCTAAGCACAGTGATAACAGCGAGGAATTACACTCTTTTAAAAGACGCCGTACAAGCGGCTGTTGACGAGGAAATTACGTCCCCTTCACATTCTACTGATATATTATATTTCAATCGCTATAATCGTTATAATATCAATTCCAGGGGATCTGGCAACCAACGAGGATATGCCAGGACTAGAGGTGCCCACCAGCCTGCTGCAAACGAGCAAAATAGTGAGTACTACTATAGCAACCAGCGGGGCAGAGGCGGCCGAGGTTGGGACTGGAGAGGCCGCCCCACTTTTGAGCGGGGCAGACGAGTCTTTTGGAACAGAGGTAGGTATACTTCACCCCAGGTACAAACTTTGACAAATTCAGATTCTGTAATAACACCGCAAAACGAGGAAACTAATGAAAATAATCAGTTTTTTCGTGACTAAAAGAGTTATATTTACGACTAATAACAGTCCATGTACCATTTTTTTTAGAGGTTGTAATAACTATTCGTACGATTGGTTAATTGACACCGGTGCTACAATATCAGCCATAAAACATAAACATGTACTAGAACAAAACATTCCAATCATCAAACAAAACATTGACGTATTCGGTATCGGGGGCAAAATTCAATCAATTGGATATGTTTATGTAACGTTTAGATCGAAGAATTTGATAGTGAAACATAAGTTCTATGTTTTCAATTCCTTACCTTGTAGAGCCAGTGGCATATTAGGTCACGACTTCTTAAACAAATATAAGTCTATTCTAAACTTTGGTAACAATACTTTAATACTATGGAATAATAATATAACAACTTCTTTTCCATTATATTTTCCAGGTAAAAGTATTACAATACCTGCAAGATGCGAGTCAATACATTTTGTAAACACTCATGCATTAGAAGAAATTGTTATTTGTGCATCTGAATTACGGACTGGAATTTTTATAGCCAGCGCTTTAGTTCAACCAAAAAATGGGACCATACCCATTCGCGTTCTTAACACAACAGAAAATGATTTAGTTTTAGATGATATTAAACCAATTATTCACCGAGCTTCTGAATATAGCTTATGTTCTTTTGATAAAACCAGCAATAACGCAGAGAGGGTTAAGAAATTATTTTCTACATTAGATTTGAAACATTTAAACAAAGATGAAAAATTATCAATTGAGAAAATATGCGCTAAGTATTCCGATATTTTTTATATCGACGGGGATAAATTTACAACCACTGAACTATATACGCATAAAATTAATTTAAAGGAAAATGTATCTCCGGTTTATACTAAACCTTATAGGTTGCCACAGTCACAAAAGGAGGAGATTAATAAACAAATAGATAAGTTATTACATCAGGGTATAATAGAAAAATGTAATAGTGAATGGTCGTCTCCTGTTCTTCTCGTTCCCAAAAAATCAGGCTCAAAAATGGAAAAGAAGTGGCGGCTAGTAATCGATTATCGAAAACTTAATAATTGTGTTCAGGATGATAGATTTCCACTACCCAATATTTCTGAAATATTAGATTCTTTATCAGGCTGTGTTTATTTCAGCCATCTTGACTTAAATCAAGGATTTTATAATGTAAATCTTCACGAAGATAGTCGTAAATACACAGCTTTTTGCTCAGGCCAATTTCAAATGACACGGATGCCTATGGGCCTTAAAACTAGTCCTAGTTCATTTTCACGTATGATGACTATGGCTATGGCTGGTTTAACATACGATAAGTGTTTGATTTATCTTGACGATTTAATAGTGCTAGGAAAATCTCTTTTTCATCACAATAAAAACCTTTTAGACATATTTGAACGCATTCGAAATGTTAACTTAAAATTAAACCCTTCAAAATGTAATTTTTTAAGAAAAGAGATGCTTTATCTTGGTCACGTAGTGTCTGCAAACGGCGTCTTGCCGGACCCAGCATAAATTGAAATTATAAAAAGCTATCCTATTCCTAAAACTGTAGAAGATGTAAAACGATTTGTTGCTTTTGCTAACTATTATCGCAAATTCATACCTAACTTTGCAGAAAAGTCGTACCATCTAAATAACTTATGTAGAAAAAACATAAAATTTTGTTAGGATGAAAACTGCCAAAAATCTTTTGACATTTTAAGGAAAAACATGATGTCACCGCCAGTTCTTCAGTACCCCGACTTCTCACAGGAGAATCAATTTGTAATTCAGACAGATGCGTCGGGATTTGCAGTAGGTGCAATTTTATCAAATTCAGACATGCGACCTATAGCTTACGCTAGTAGGAGCCTTAATAAATCAGAGAAAAATTACCCCACCATCGAAAAAGAGCTTTTGGCTGTTGTGTGGGCAGTAAAACACTTCAGACCCTATTTATATGGTAGAAATTTTAAAATTGTGACGGATCACAAACCATTAATATATTTATTTAACCTTAAAGATCCATCTAGCAGGTTACTTAAATTTAAATTAGTACTAGAAGAATATGATTATATAATAGAGTACGTAAAAGGTCGAGATAATGTCGCAGCAGACGCACTATCTCGAATCTCTTCGAAAGAGTTACAAGAAATGAATATGAAATCAATGTTATGACTCGGGCTCAGAAACTTAAACTTAAGGAAAATCGTCCGGTAAAAGAAATTTCGTCAGACGATTGGTTTTAGGAACCAAAAGTGGTTGAAGCCCAGTTTCAGCCGATGGAATCTGTAGAATTAAGATTTATAGATAATTTAGAGCTACAAAAATTAAGATCAAAAGGTTTTATTTGTAAAGAAACAAACGTATTTTCCTATTCAGGGCGTAATTCAACTATATACATTAATCCATCATTACATGCACAAATAACTCGTGCAGAGTTTGTAAATAATTTGCAGGAATTCTGTAAAGATATATATGTAAAACAAATATACTTCATAAAAAACAACACTAACAATATTTTTGTACAAAAATTAACTAGTGAAATTAATGGTAATGAAACATGGACCGGGCCCAAATTAATTATCGTAAAAGGCTTTGAACGAATTGAAAACATAGACGACAGAAAAGTTGTACTTAATGATTTTCATCTCTTGCCTACAAGTGGCCATGTAGGTATTAGAAAGATGGTTAATAATATTCGCAAATACTATTGCTGGCCTGGCCTTGAAAAAGACGTAACCAACTTTGTGAAAAAGTGTAGTGACTGCCAAAAACATAAGTACACAAGGCAAGTCAAGGAACCTATGGTTATTACCTCAAGTGCATGTAATGCGTTAGAAAAGATTTACTTAGACTTAGTAGGACCACTTGATAAAGATAACTATGGATTTTCTTATATATTAACTATACAGTGCGAGTTGTCAAAGTTTGTATGTGCATACCCTCTTGTTTCAAAAGCAGCAGCGGAAGTCGCCCGCAGTTTTGTGAACCACTATATACTGCAGTATGGGGTGCCTAAAGAAATCGCCACTGACAGAGGTACTGAATTTATGGCAGCGACAATGAAAGAGGTATGTGAGTTGCTAAATATTAAAAAACTTAACTCTACATCATACCGACACCAGTCTATAGGCGCCCTTGAGAATTCCCACAAAAGCTTAGCGTCGTATCTACGTATCCAATCGGAACAGAAGCCTAACTCATGGAGTACTTGGGTTCCCTACTGGTGCTTCGCCTATAACACGTCAGTACATTCTTCTACAAAATTTACTCCATTTGAACTAGTTTACGGCAAAAGGTGTGTTCTTCCCAGCAATTTAACCCAAAAGGTAGAACCTCTCTATAACAGCGAAAATTATCCTCTTGAGTTAAAATATAGATTACAGTTATCACAAACAGAGGCACGAAACAATTTAATTAATAGCAAAATTTCAACGAAATGTAGATATGACGTGTATACTAATCCCACGAATTATAATCCAAATGACAAGATTTTAGTTAAAAATGAAACAGGCAATAAACTCTCAGGCTTATATTCGGGCCCGTACAGAGTAATAAAAGACGTTTCGCCAAACGTTGAAATTGAAATTAACGGAAAAACCGATATTGTACATAAAAATAGAACTAAGCCTTATTATGATTAAGTAAAATGTCGTTGTCTTAATTCTATCACTATTTCTTGTGTCTACAAATTCTTTGTGTTATTCTAGATAGTAACTATAGCTTATAATAAATAAATAAATAAATAAATATTCTGGGACATTAACACACACGGTCATCTGGTCCCAAGCTAAGCAAAGCTTGTGTTATGGAAACCAGATAACTGGTATATACCATACATATAATACTTTTCTTTTGTACATATATACTTATAATAGATATTTACACTCATACTCGACACAAACACAAATGTTCATCACAAATGTTTGTCTCGGGTGGGAATCGAACCCACGACCTGCGGCGTGAAAAGCAAGTATCTTACCGACCACGCCACCGGCCCGTCAATTATAATATACAGCTGCGTAATCTTTAGCATGTAAGAAAAAAAAATGTTTTATTTTTCTTTTATCCCCCCCGGGGAGGTGTCATGTGTGTGTAGACACAAATTATTATGTATCTGTGTATCATTTATATTGATAGGTTTCGTATTAAATAAAGCAGTATTTACTCAGCATTCATCGCGTTCTCATTCCAAACCCGAGCCCAACCTCACAATATATAAATAAATGGATAGCAAGTGTTATTATCCAATATTTACTGGGGCGTTTCAAATGATAATTCGATCCAATTTTGCTTCAAATGTAACGTTTCCTGAAAAAATGTCTTATCCGTTTTTATTTTATTGCAACGATTTCAAAATCTGTCAAAATAGTTATACGCATTACTGAAAAGTTTCGTTCGCATCTGGTCGAGCTAACTGGGATCACATTGCAGCATGAATTAGTTCGAAAATTATTATTATGATATTATATATGTATTCCCTTAGCACTTCAACTGTGACAGTCTGGTCTTTAAAAATGTTAGTCATAATTTAGCATTCTGCACCTAGAAGAGTACTATCAATTTTAAGAATTTCCTTTTAATTTTCAATTTAAGCCTTTCCATTTTCGACATCTAAGTTTGAAAATGCATCAATCGATTGAGTTAGAGGCATACAGTCAAACCTGTTTTTTCAGGTCACCTATTACATTTTCGATAGCTGGATAGCAACTGTAATTTTTTTTAAGCCACATGTTTGTCTTTATGTTGATGAATTTCTTCCTCCAGTGCTGTTCTAAGGCCATCATAACTATTAATATATAGCCTTACAGTGTTCTTATCTACAGTTATATCTCGTGGTACTTCAAATGCCAATTTAACGACCAGTTTCAGATAAAGAGCAGTTATAAGAATACTTGGATTTGCTTGAGATAGGCATGATTGCCAGGATGTGAATAACTAATGTATAGGGCTTCCAGATTATGCCTTTTAAGTGGAATATTTTTCTGTTTTGGTGATATTACAACTAATCAAACAAAGATGTTTGATAGGGATCACGTCCCACTGTCAGCAATTTTGCTAATTTTACTACTGTAAAAGTATTTCTAAAAGTCACACTAGTCAACAATTGTAATAGTGAAATTATTTCTCACTGTATGTACTGAACATCTTGAATCTTTTTACGTAGCAGCTCTAATCACAATGATACACAATTTTTGCATAAACACGTGATTCGAAGCTGAAAGAAGCGTGGGAAACACAATGTATTACAAAACTTGGATAATACATGATTACTAATCCCTTGTCTTTATTGCTTAAATAATCGCGATAAATTCAATAAAGCATTTAATCCGATTATTGATTAAATCGAGTGGGTATTTAAAGACAGAAATTATGAATGCCCAGTTTACTACTTCGGGTTATCGCGAAGCGTTTACATTTTCACATGTATTGCCATTTAGATTTTCAATTTAATTGATTTTTTGACGGAATTTATGCCTGAATATACTTATGCGGTGGGTGAAGAATGGGAAACATTATAAAATTACTAATATTCCGTAATTGTTCTACTGCTAGACAAATTCCGCCTATAGTGGTTAGTCAGATAAGTAAGCAGTAGATGTTATAGTGCACTAATATGTGCGCAAATAATACCAATAGAACAGTACTCATACATCAACTCAATGATTTGAACCTGCAACCTTGTAACACTGATAAGAGACAAATAATAAAGCGCAATTTTAACTGTATCATTTATTTTAGTCTACTACTTAAGCAGCGGTGGCACAGCTGCATCGGCCTTGACTCTGCCTTCCTTTTTTATTAATTTTTTTTGGTCGAGGGTTCGATTCCCAGTCGCGCCTACACACTTTGATCAATATTAGCCATGCCTAGCAGTAGGACACTAAAGGTTGGTTATTAGACGTAGAGGGTATTCCCTGTTGCTCCAGGACAGAGAATTTAAGAGACGACACTGAACACAATTCCCGACTAATCTTATCTAGCATTACAGCACTTGAAACTGAAATTATAACGCTGCTTCACAGCGTCACACACGTTCACCGATTCGCGTAAGAACTCGTCTCAACAAATATTGCTACTGCAAATAGGTCATCCATATTCCCACTTGGAAAAAATATGCAACTAGTCGAAGATGGAAAATGGCGTATTAAGGATGGCTTAAGTCCAGCAGGGAATGCTAAACTGATACACTAATAACTGTACTTCAGCGGGCTTACAGTCCATCAAATCTAAGAAGTACCGTTTGACAGTTCTAAACGTAGTACCTACAATTAGAATTTTATTTTTTGTATGAAAATTGTTTTATGTTATGTTAAAATAAAAATAGCTTCATACATCAATTATTTTACAGGAAAGCTAATAAAAATAGTGTGAATTACGCCTCTATAAAGCTAATTTAATAGAAAACAGTGAAACGTCAAACGGTACTTCTTAGATTTGATGGACTGTTGTAGTCACATAAGAATTACGAATATTTTTTCCAAGTGGACAATGAGACATGAGTCCTTCATGAAGTGTCATTGCCACTTGTGAAAAAGGATACGACCAGTCAATGAAGGAAAAGGGGCAAATTTGAAACCTATCTCCAGCAATAGAGATAAGCTGATGATTTTGAATGCTATTAGAGCGGGCTTAGTACATCTTTTACGCATAATTTTACCATGTGTAAATCCTTGGCAAAAATATGCAATAAACTGAAATAGACAGCTGAAACCGTGGGAATATGGGCATTGCTGAAAATCAGTGCTGTGGGTCGCCTCTAGTAGGTCCTCGCAGTGTTTACTGAGCTATGTCCCCATTTGACACTGATAGGTCACATTTACTCTTTGTTATTTTTTATAATTTCTCTTTAGCTGTTTTTTTTTTCATGTGTTTTTATTGGATTCTGTGTGACGCCTCTAGCAAGGTGCTCACAGCGTTTACTGAGCAATATCCATGTTTGACACTGATGGGTCACATCTATCTACTCTTCGCTGTTTTTAACTGTTTTAGGTTTTTTTTTTTCATGTTTTTGATTGAATGAGTCCTGTCTTTGTCAAACAATTGTTTTTTCTTTCTTTCTTTCTTATATTGGGAAAATTTAAGTCTAGAATTGGACCTCTAAAAACTGATGGCATTGGCATTAACCTATATCAATCATTTAATTCACAAAGTTTATAGACCGATAAAATGGATAAGCAGTCATTTAACTTTGATCGCAGACGGCTTTTGTAAAAGAAGTTACGTCATTCTGTTTTATACTAATGTTTATATTATCAATATTTATTGCACTAGTATAAGTGCGAAAGAGGCGTGGGTCTCACGCCCTCTTTTGATGATTGGTTTTATCTGATCAAACTGTACAGTTGTATGCTGTAAAATGACATACAAGAATTTTATCAAGTTTAAGTTCATTGTCAAAGTACTTTATTTCTTACCCTTGACAAAAAATTTGGGTGCTCAATGTTTTATGTTGCCGCGTGTATCTAGGTCTGTGTATCAGTGAACAAATTTGTTCCCATGTAGCTCTTAAATCAAATTGATCGATTTTGATGCGGTTTTTTCAGTTCGAAAACAGAATTGATAGAAATCGTTCCTAGGTAGGTAGGTTTAAAGAAAATAAAGTTTTCTTTAATACTAATCTTAAAATTGACAAAATCACATCAAGTGATAAAAACACAACAGTCTTGATTATTATTTCTTAGGAACAGCGGCGGTGGTTGGGTTTGACCCGAACCCACACATCTTTATGTGAATTGTTTCATAGCCGCTGCTTAATATCGATGAAGGAAAACAATGCGAGGAACCTATATCTAAGAACCAATCATTCGAGGACAGGTGATACCTACCAACCCGCACTTGGCCAGCGTGTGGATTAAGGCCTAACCTGTGCCCAGCTGTGGGACACAAAAAAGAGTTGAAGTGCAGTGAAGTGAAAGTGATTATTTCCTAAACAAACATCTTCTTTACATAGTATATAATAAAGTCGCGTTCTCTGTCAGTTATCTCGATCAAGTTGCCGCCCGGCCGCCGTCGCGAACACACGTGTGTGTCCGCGCTCCGCTGTCGTCTGCCGCAACGCATCGCGATCTCCGTCCGCTACGCTGCGCCTGCGCAACGCGTCCTCCGGCGTCTACGGCCGCCATCTTGTGTTAACGGAGCGCGGCGTTCTTTTCAGAATAGCGCGCTCCTATAATTATTTCATCGGATATTCGTCAATTGTCAACTGTGCTTGCCCCTTCTGGGTAAAACCACAGTTTCGTGGTCCTCGGTGGATACCTTACGGTGCCAACGAAGCCGAGTGGGGCGTGGACCCGACACGCTCGCTGCGTCCCTTCAGGACAAGGCAATCCGTCGGTCGAGGGCTTGGACCACTGGCCTTGGGGTCTCCCCTAGTCAACCCTTGCCCGTAGGGTCCCCTTTCCTTTTCCCCGGAGCAGGGACAGCCCTGTTTCCGTTCCCAGTCTGTAAGTTCGGCTCCCACTGAACCCAGACGACCTTAGGGACCTCTCTGCACAAAGTTTGGCGGAGAGGCGTGCTCACGTGCAAGCTTAGGGCTCACCTTAGGTACACACGCCTCCCTGTCTATACCCGACAGGGAGGGTCGAACTACACATCCCCGGGTGTCCCCCCGGGGAGTTAGGCTTTGTAGGTCTCCTAGGTGTAGGTCTTAGCCAGGCCAGATAGTGTGCGATCGCTCAGGCAGTTTCTTCCGACTTCTTCTGCCGAGAACGCACCGCGAGCGAAGTCGAGTAGTTATAAAACTCGTTCTTAATCAGTTTAGGACCAACTACGTGTGCCGTACACGTAGTAGGTTATAAAATCATTCGCGCACGTAGAGCGCGAGCAGCCCAACATGTCGTTCAACATGAAGGAGCTGCTCGCGTTCCTCAACACGGTTGCGGCCGAATTACCGCAATTCAAGGAAATGTTTGAGGCTTGGCTCAACAGTAACAAAATGTCGAAAGACATTAAAACTGTTGAGCCAAGCGCCAAAATTTCATCCGGTCCGCGCGAAAATAATAATAATAACATTCCGCGCAAAAAGGTGTCGAACCCGGCACCCAAAACTGGTCCGGAGGCTACCTCCCGGCGATGCGTCTCCCCTATGGAGACCATCGACGAAGCGTCGTCGGTTGCCTCCGACTCGATCTCCGGATCTTCCGGGGACGAATCGGAGGAACCCTTCACCCCTGTCCTCGGCAAGAGGAAAAGGGCCTCCGCTTCTGGGTCCGCCCCGTCCAAGGCGCCCAAACCGTCCTCGTCTCCGGTTCCGACCGAAGACACTCAACCCTCTCAGGTCGCGCGCCCTCCTAAAGGGCCGAGATCTATTCGCCCACCGCCAATAGTCCTCCTGGGTCAGGAGGACTGGCTCAAAATCCGTTTGGACATGGAGTCCAAAAATATTGTCCCCATCCGTGCCTCATGGGACGCGAGACAGAAGGGTTTCCGGATCCAACTGTCGAGCTCCGATGAGCACAGGGTCGTCACGCGGATGTTCGAGAAGAACAAAGTCCGCTATTTCACGTACTCCCTTCCGGAGGAACGTATGCTCCGCGCCGTAATAATCGGCTTGCCCCCGAGCATCTTGCCCGAAGCGGTCAAAGCTGACCACATCGGCAAAAACCTGCCCGTTCGCGATGTACATCGCATGAAAACCAAGACCGGTAAGGTCTTAGACATGGTCCTTGTCATTCTCGACAAGACCAAAGCCGGGCAGGAGATCTTCAATCTCCGGTCTGTCATCTTAGATGGCATTCGGGTGGAAACCCCCCGGAAAAACACCTTCGCTGGACACTGTCACAACTGCCAGATGTATGGGCACGCATCCCTAAACTGCAAGCTTGACCCAGCCTGCGTTAAGTGCCTCCTCCCACACGCCACGAAGGACTGCCCGAGGCCCAAGGACAGGTCCCTGTGCACCGAACCTCCCGGCTGTGTTCTGTGCGGGAAATTGGGACACACCGCCAATTATGGCGGCTGTCCCAAAGCTCCCAAACAGCGCAAGGCTGGTGGGAAAAGGGGCATTAGGAACCAGCCCCAAACCTCGCGCAGCTCCCTTCCGACCACTGCGCCACCTCCTCTTATGTCTCTAACTCCCCAGAGACCACCTCATTGGGACAAACTCTCGTTCCAATCTTCAGCTCCTGAGTTTTCATACTCAGACAAGTCTTTCCCACCGTTGCGATCTAAGACCGCTCCGGCGACCTCGTCCAAGGCCGCCGCCAGCCCTCTTAAATCAACGGTAAGCGCCGGGGCTACCCCAGTAGCCACTGCCGCTCCCTTACCGTCGCCGCCACCGCCGCCCTCTGCAGCGGTGTCGCGCCCTCCACACTATTTGGATCCTGTTGCCGCCTTTTCCCAAAGGTGCAACTTTGATATATCCACACGCGCTCTGATCTACTCTCAGAGAGCGTTGGCAAATCCCCACGATGCTGGAGCTCAATGCGCAGCCAGTATAGCTGTCGCTGAGCTTCGCAATTACTGGATTATGCAATCCCAATGGAAGGTCCGACCTTAAACCAGCCGGCTTCCAGAATCAAGCCGAGAGGCCTCAGCGTTGGCTTCTTCAACGCTCGGGGCCTTAGTCGCCAGCGTACTGAGGTTGGAGATTTCCTCCGACGTCACCAGCTGGACCTCCTACTAGTACAGGAAACCTTCTTGAAGGCTTCGCATCGCAGTCCTAACATTTCGAACTACAAGATGGTCCGAAATGATAGGACAACATCGAGGCTTGGCGGTACCGCCATATACTTCCGAAGGGCTCTATACTGTGTAGCTGTCGATCCCCCAGATCTAACGAACCTGGAGGTCTCAATATGCCGTCTAGGCATGACCGGTCACGGACCGATTCATATCGTATCGGCCTACTTGCCGCCCGATAAGGATCTGCTCGAAAGCGACCTAGTAGCTTTGCTCGGTTTAGGAGGCGCCGTCATCGTGGCGGGCGACCTCAATGCAAAGAACGTCAGATGGAGCTGCAACTCGACGAACTCGAGAGGCAGAACACTTGACTTTCTCGCGAACCGCCTTAACTTCGATTTAGTAACACCCTTGGAGCCGACGCACAGCCCTGACACTCTGGACCATAGGCCGGACATTCTCGATGTGGCCCTTCTGAAGAACATAAACTTACGTTTATCTTCTGTAGAGTTGCTGCACGAGCTTGACTCTGACCATAGGCCCGTAGTGTTGAGTCTGTCCGCCGTTTCCAACGGTCCACCAGACGCGGGGGCCGCGAAAGGCCCCACCAAGATAATCACAGATTGGAGTAGACTTGAGAGCGCGCTCAATGCTACTTCGTCTGAAATTTTAAGTACCGTGCCCGAAAACCTCGATAGCCTCGAGGATGCAACCAAAGCCATCGACTCGCTAACGGCTCACGTGTGCACCGCTGTACACTAGTGCTCTCGGGAGATTCCGACGACGGATGACCGTCGTTGGAAGATTCCCGACGATGCGCGCGAGCTGTTAACCGAGAAGAACGCAGCCGCACGAGCCTATGACTCTTATCGCACCAACGAGAACAGAGTTCGCTTGCGCTCTTTACAGCGAGCTGTAAAGAGTCGTTTCGCGGAACTCCGGGATCAGCGGTGGGATAAGACGCTCGGTGACATAAGACCGTCACACAGGGCTTACTGGCAACTGATTCGCACCTTCAAGTCTCCTACCGAGGATTCGATCCCTCCGTTGGTCACTTCGTCCGGTCAACTCGCGTTCGATGACGACGAGCGTGCTGAATGCTTAGCAGACAGCTTGGAACTTCAGTGTTCTCCTAGCAATCTACCAGTAGCCGCGGCTCACCTTTCTAAGGTGAACGCCGAAGTCGAACGTAGATTAGCTAACCCACCGCCGCCTCCGCCACCGCCGCCGCCGGCACCCGTATTCGCGTCCGCGCCACCACCCGTATTCGCGTCCGCGCCACCACCGCCACCTACCACCGCCGCCGTTTCGACACCTCTGGCCGCGCCGCGACCCGTTTCCGTTCTCGCTACCAACTACGCGATCTCGTCTTCTCCTCCGCCACCGCCGCCGCCGGCGCCGCCACCACCGCTGCCAACACCGCCGCCGCCGCTTCCCGCCGCCTCCCAGCAGGCGAGGGGAACCGACGATGGCGCTGGCGGAGGTACTGGCGGCGCCGACGGCGTCGACGTCGAGGATCCGCTTCCGCCGACCTCCCCAGCCGAGGTCCAAGCGTTGATAAAAGCCCTTCATCCAAGGAAGGCACCCGGTCCCGATGGTATCACCAATCGGGTTTTGAAGCACTTCCCTGCCTCCCTCATTACTCTCCTGGCTCTCATCTTCAATGTGGCCTTGAGACATAATGCCTTTCCACAAGCGTGGAAAAGAGCCACCGTTATTGGTATTCCCAAGCCTGGAAAGCCCAAGTCTAAGCCTACCAGCTATCGCCCCATAAGTCTTCTCAATTCCATTGGGAAACTCTATGAGCGACTCATTTATACCCGGCTGTTGAACTTCGTCAACGCCCACAACCTCCTTCCCGACGAGCAGTTTGGCTTTCGAGCCAAACACTCTTGCGTCCATCAACTGCACCGCCTCACGGAGCACATTGAGATAGGATTCCATCGTAAGATGTTAACCGGGGTTCTCTTCTTCGACGTGGCGAAAGCTTTCGACAAAGTGTGGCACACGGGCTTATTATATAAGCTCTACCAACTAGGTGTGCCTGACCGTCTCGTGCTCATCATTCGAGACTTTCTCACTGGTCGCAGTTTTCGTTACCGAGTGGAAGGCTCCCTGTCTTCGCCGCATCCGATTCACGCCGGAGTCCCTCAGGGCTCCGTGCTCTCGCCTCTCCTGTTCACGCTTTTCACTAGCGACATCCCTCGTCACGTGAAAGCCTGCTTGGCTCTCTTCGCTGACGACACAGCTCTCTACTACCGAGGCCGCTGCCCGGAAGTAATAGCCCGTACACTCCAATCCGCAGCCGACGCCCTAGGCGAATGGTTCCGGACATGGAGAATCGAGGTGAATCCCGAGAAGAGTGCCGCCGTACTCTTCTCTAGGTCTATCCCTCCACCTATTCGTTCCATCTGCATGTTTGGCAAGCGGATCCCTTGGGAGAAGCAAGCCAAATATCTAGGTGTCATCCTAGATCAGGGACTCACTTTCAAACCGCACCTTGCCTCTGTTCGCAAGCGTGCGCGTTTCGTCCTCAGCAGACTGCACTTCCTTATCAACGCCAAAAGTAAACTTTCGCTTCGTAATAAAGTGAGAGCTTACACGGCGTGCGTACGACCCATTATGACGTACGCTTCACCCGTTTTCGCGCACACTAAGCGCTCCTACTTGCAACCGTTGCAAGTTCTTCAAAATCGATTCATGCGTAGAGCCACGGGAGCTCCGTGGTTCTTACGCAATGAAAACCTACACATCGATTTAAACCTGCCGACCATCAGGCAGTGGATGAAGAACGCATCCAAACGCTTCTTCGACACCGGTGTCAAACACCCGAATAAGTTAGTCGTATCCGCGTGCGACTACAATCCGCTCAGAGGCGCGAAACGGCGACGTCCGCGATGCGTACTCACCGATTCTGACGACGAGATCACTCTTGCGATCGCCCGCGACCGCGAACTCCGATCCGCTGCTAGAGTAGGTAGGGACAACCAAAATAGTAGCACACAACACATGCCGAGATATCGCCCACGCCGTCGTGGGCCGCGCCGCGCCCCTCCAAGATAGGCCCTCAGTCGATTACGGTTCCGGTCAGGACCGGACCGCGCGAACGCGAAATGCCCCCCGATCCCCTAAAAAACTAGAGTGTCCGGCAACGTCCTGAGCCGAGGTCCGTCCCCACATGGGGAGCCCTCATGGCAGTTGCCACAGTACTTGATCGGTTCGACCGTCCTCGGACGGCTCACCGAAAAAGTCCGGTGAACCAATAGAGGCCCTTCAGGCCAATTGGGTTAGGTCATCAGCAAAAAAAAAAAAAAAAAAAATCTGTCAGTTATCAATAATCTCAAAAATTATTGAACGGATCTTCATGCGGGTATCATCAACAGACAGAGTGTTCAATGAGGAAGGTTTAGGTGTATAATTTGTACCCTTGCAAAACCGGAGCACGTCTACAATACTTGGGAAAAGGAGGTTGAAGTCAACAATAAAAAAAAATGAAAAATTGTTTCTGGTGTTTTAAGATTGTTATTCAGTTAGGTAATTTTTCTGGTCAATAATTAAATGAACCTTAATTATTGTACTAATAATTACATTGATTAAAACTTCATAATTGAGCCCCCCTTTAAGCGTATATTGCCTGTGTTGGGAGACTCCGCTCTTTCGTGATATGTGCATTTTTTTTAAATATAATTGAAGTGTGTCTACATCCAAATTATTAAAGCGTACGCAAGCGTGCGCGTGCGCGCGTGTGTGTGTGTTGCGTGTGTGCGTGAGTGTGTTTGAGTGCATTTGGTGTGTGTGCATGTACATTGTATATGTGTTTACATATAGAGTAGTTTACAAAAGAACCCGCAAGCGGCACTTAACCGGTATAATCTTGCATGATTGCTTCCTACAACATTACATCATAATTAACAAGATTATCGTTTTTAATTTATCAGCAATTTATTGACTACTATCAATAAAGTAACAGTAGGTATTATGTATTTACTAGTCTTGAAATAAAACTATTTTATAAAGGATTTTATCGCGCTTTATTTTAGATTTTGAATCCCTACGTTTCAAAGTCTTTTCAGACTTCATTGTCATGGGTGGACTGAGGTATTTGACGTTCAAACTTATTAATCACAATTATTAATTGACGGGCCGGTGGTGTGGTCGGTAAGATACTTGCTTTTCACGCCTCAGGTCGTGGGTTCGTTTCCCACCCGAGACAAACATTTGTTTAAATATGTCTGTTTGTCTTGTGTCTGGGTGTAATTATCTATATTTAAGTATATATTTACAAAAGAAAAGTATTATATGTAGTATATTACCAGTTGTCTGGTTTCCATACTACAAGCTCTGCTTAGTTTGGGATCAGATGACCGTGTGTGTTAATGTCCCATTATTATTTTATTTTATTTTTTATTATAAATGACCACCTTCAAACATTATTATTTAAGTTGCGTTCCGATTTTAGCAAACTGAGCTCACAGTGTCTTGAATTCTGAGTTGATTTTGCTTGGGTTTTGGTACAAGTAAATTAAGCATTGGGTCCCAAGCAGATTATATTCCAACCATTTTCTCTGTTGAAATTGGGATGTTTTTTAATTTCAATAGTTTCGCGGATCGTTCTTTGTAGGACCCGTACCAGTATCATTTATTTAGGTACTAGTCTCATATATTTATTGCTACTTGTATATCTAGTTTCCTCGAGTAGGTACGAAGGATAACATTGAATTAAATTTTATGAAACACCATCGCATACAATTTGTACAAGGAAATAACGGCTACACATCAACCTATACATTTCCAGTATAAACTGATCTCAAATTGTATAAAATTTCCATACAACGAGAGGTCAGCTTATAGTGGAATTTATCAGTTTGACGTATGTACACACACAAGATATCCGAAAGACACGAGTGCTTTTTTTTCGAATGTCTTTGAACTTTATTGGTTCATCGGACTATTTCGGTGAGCCGTTCAATGACAGTCGAACCGATTAAGTCGGTGCTATAACTACTGTCCCTGCTACAAGTATATCTCTCTGCACATCTCTTCAATATACATTTTATGAGTGGTACAAAGTTTTTGCTTCACGTACTTTTATTAATGGTAATAATAATATATGATAATTTTCGTATCGCTGTAAGCACAAGGGGAGTGTAAGTCACGCCTTCTTTTCATGATAGATTACCTATCACGCTTAACTTTATGAGTAGGTATTTTATAATGTTCATTCATATTATACTCTTTTTTTATAATGTTATTAAAGTATGCTGTGGCATTTATTTAATAACTCAATAATCCAAAAAAATCCGATTGTAAAACTCCGCCAAATTATTTTTTCTACTAAATACTTTTCTTACTGTATTCAAGATTGATAATTGCATGAATACACTGTACATAAACCTATACCTTATTAAACAAAATTTTATTATGTGTGGAAGTATCAAAAAGGAGGTGCAAAATAAAAAAAATAAATATCCACAAACACTACCTACTCCTCTTACTGACGACCTCAGTTATCGCGGTGTAAGCCTTGGTATTACTAGGTCGCGGGTTCATTTCCCGCCCTGTACAATCTTTGTGTAAAAACAAAGACTTGTTTCGCTGTCTGGTTGTTTGAGGGCTACCCCCCCGTGCCTCGGAGAGCACGTTAAGCCGCTGGTCCCTGTTGTCATTTAAAACATCTATGACAATGGTTACAGGTAGTTAGAAGCCTAATATAATCTGACACCTGGTCTATCTCGGCTACTGGTTCCCTGCGGATTTCGAGGTCTAATGGCAGTCGCTCGTATAATTCTTGTAGCTAGCCGCATTAGGTTAGACTGGGAGCCGATCCCAATAGAAATGGGAAGAAGGCAGGAATGGGAAATGATGATCCAAAAATACTACCCTTAAATATCATAAAATATTTAACAACGCCCTAAAACTACTTATCAAATTTTTATGCGGTTTTCTTCATCAATAGATTTTTTTCAATAATAATAATATAAAAAAAAATAATAATAAATATTCTGGGACATTAACACACACGGTCATCTGGTCCCAAGCTAAGCAGAGCTTGTGTTATGGAAACCAGATAACTGGTATATACTATACATATAATACTTTTCTTTGGTAAATAAATACTTATAATAGATATTTACACCCAGACTCGACACAAACACAAATGTTCATCACTAATGTTTGTCTCGGGCGGGAATCGAACCCACGACCTGCGGCGTGAAAAGCAAGTATCTTACCGACCACGCCACCGGCCCGTCTATTGTGGGATGCACCGTCATCTGATACCAGGCTAGAGCAAGCAGAGTTTGTGTTATAGAATCCAGATAATTCCTACTGACTGTCAGACTTTACTTTTTTTAATATTTGTCAATCGTACCCGGCACCCATAGTACAGGCCATGCCTAGTTTGGGGCCACCGGAAAATTTATATCTCTGTAATATTTTCTTTTTTCAATAAACATTTTTTCATTTTTTTTTTTTCATATTCTACTATTCTTTTATAAATATATACACCTTGACTTTTAAATGGTTGCTTTCCCGTGGCAAAAATAATTGCCATCAACATTACAATACAAAAATATACCTAAATTAAAAAACATTTTTTTTTATTTACAAGTAAATTAGTACCTATTGGCCGACGGTTTAACTCGCGTATCGCCATCTGAGGTACAAAGTCATAAAACGTTAATTAAATCTCTTAAAGAACTATTTAACCACAGATAAAAGTAATGTAAGACTATTCGTCACTAATATCCATATCGCTTGAATCATCATCACTGTCTGTGCAGCTTGAGTCAGAATCTTGGCGATAGGCGATACGCGAGTTAAATCGTCGGCCTATACTTTTATAGGTTATCTATTATCACGTCTAGATGGCCTGCAATTAAATGAGCACGTGAAATCGTTCTATAAACTACAAAAAATACCCTTAACGATTAAGCCTATTGCATGATAATTATCTTTTCAGAGATACAAATAACTATAAAAATACCGGTAAAGTGCGTATCGGGCCATACGCGGTGTATGGTCCCGTAGTTAAACATACGGACGTTGAAAGGGCCTTTCTTTCTTGGTTGTATTTACAAGCTTTTCTCCCGCGGCTTCGACCGCCGTGTGACCTATACCATACTCAGCCGTGGGATAGACTTCCTCAATAAATGGGCTATCTAACAGTGCAAAAAATTTTCAAATCGGTCTATTAGTCCCTGAGATTAGCCCGTCCAAACATAAACAAAATGTTAATTGTTGATTGATTATATAAAAAAATTGATACTATTTCAAACACAGGATTCATAGGTTAGTAACAATATGCTTGTAATATGTTAGTAAATAAGTTAATGAAGATTTTAAAGAATATTAATTTGAGGCTAATTATTGTGCGGTAGACATGTATCTACGCACACAAAGTCATACCCATAAGCAATCATTCACAAAAATGACATGTACTTTGCGCAAAATACCTGATGCACTGCAATACACAATTAACTGTGTACCAAAGTTTTACAGTCATTACTTGTTGTTTTTGTCGGCATCGAAGGGGATGCGGGTGCAGTGGGCTAATTCACATAATTAAATAAGTTCAGTTGCAGAGCAGTTTCAGTTAAGTTTCGATCAAAATAGCCCTTTTGGTATTCTCATAATTCTGACGACCGCTGTCAGATACGCTCGCGTCACGTACGCGTCACACGAGCTCTTTATCGTGTATGTTATTTGTGTGACAATCACAAGAATACCATTTTGCACTAAGACGTAAACTTAATTGCAACGTGATTGCAACTGCACCGCAACTTGATCGGCGCGTCAAGAAATTACGTGAATTAGCCAAAAAGAAAAACAAGATTTCTAATTTCTCTACACTTGGATGAAGTTTATGTAAAGCCGTCCCTAAAGTCTTTTTGCTCAGCCTGAGATTCGATACCTGGACGAACACGCCTAATACTGAACCATTAAACAGTGACAAAACAGAATAATAATTGTCTATCTATTCTATCTAAGCATAATCTTCATGTATTAGTAAAGCGATAAAAGGTTTCGTAAGACTTCGAAACCCTAAAAAATTAACAAATGCTATATATAAACTGGTACAAATTTTGAAACAGCATTATTAACGCTACGCTTAATTACTAAACATCAAAAAACATTTTTCAAAATGTTTAAAGTGTTAATTTTCGCGTTGATAATCTCATCAAATATTGTACTAAATTTAGGAAAAGATTCAATAGAAGACACGGAACTGCTATTGACATTTCTGGTAAGATACTTTCAGGAATAAATAAAAATAAATATTATATAAATAAATAAATATTCTGGGACAACAACAACACACACGGTCATCTGGTCCCAAGCTAAGCAGAGCTTGTGTTATGGAAACCAGATAACTGGTTTAAACTATACATATAATACTTCTCTTTTGTAAATATATACTTATAATAGATATTTACAACCAGACTCGACACAAACACAAATGTTCATCACTAATGTTCGACTCGGGTGGGAATAGAACCCACGACCTGCAGCGTGAAAAGCAACTATCTTACCGACCACGCCACCGGCCCGAGGAATCTATGCGTCCAGTTCAAAGAAAACTAATTTGGTGTTCGCTAGTAATGGATTAATTAGCATTCATATTAATTGTTAGCATGCGAATGCTTCATTATCATATATCATTTTGGAGGCTGAGTCACCTTCGTCAGGCGTAGGTTCGATTCCCACCCGAGACAGACATTTGTATGCATGAACATGTTCTTGAGTCTATTTAAATAATTGAAAGAAGTGTTATATACGTTTATCTGGGTTCCAGTAACAAGCTCAGCTTCGGTATCAGATGACCGTGTATTAATGTCCCAGAATATTATTATTATCTACAGCAAAAGAGTGGGTCCTAATCTACAAACAATATTTAAGTGCACGTTGGTGTATACCATATGTCCTAGAATGTTTAGTTCTAGCACTATCCTCGTTTCCTCTAGATGTTTTTCTTCGCCAGTATTGTCGAGCGGCCGTGAAACAATTATACAAAGATGTGAATTGTTTAAGATGATTAAACTCACGACTATGTTTCGATCTATGTTTCTTGTTCTCACTCTCACCAATTTTTCTGAATCAAAATACAAAGGACGACGAATATCCGGTTTTTTAGTATACTCTAGATGATTTTCATTGTTTTTTAGTAAATCATAGCCACTAGATTTCGATTTGTCTAAAACACGGTATTGATTGACTACCCTTTGTCCATTTTGATCTCTTTGCTTTTTTTCTATGCTGGCAAACGGTCAATCTTACTCAAACTCATATTATCTTCCTGAATAAATGGACCGCTGCACTACCACGTGTGCTGAGACTTAATTGGGTTTAAATTCCGAGTCTCTTCAAGGCGCCGCTACTGTCGATCCTGGTTTACATGAGCAGCAGTGGTGGGTCAAGTCCTAAAGTGATGATGATATTAATATTTTACCATATTATGTAAACAAATTGTCGAATGTATTGGATACTGAGCATATATCTGCAGCTAATGTAACCCGTCATCTGTCGCATTAGGTTAAAGATAGAATCATTAAGTCTGTGGAGTTGAGTGGAGGGCCGGGTGGTAGTGACCCTCAAGTGAAAAGGGAAGATTTTCCAGCCGGGCGAGGTGTAATGCCCGGCGACCGCGGTACTCCCTCCGACAGTTCTTGTCGGAAAGTTGTATATATGCTAATCGTCGGTGAAACTTTGCTTGTGCGATTCAGGATTGCTATGACGTCGTGTCTCTTGAGTGACGTTAGGTATGTGACGCCACAAGTCGCTCATCGTACTACGCGTATTAGTCTATTCGTACTTTTGTTGAAATCATTGGCAATTCGTACATAACGACAGCAATGGAACATACAGCATTAAAATAAAGCGTAGAGCGCATCTTCGTGGATGGACTGCATCTGCAGTAGTAGATTTAAGTAAGAGAGAAATAAATAAATACATATTTCAGATCCATAGACATGGAGATAGAACACCAGTTGAGGAATCCATTTTGTTCGGTACAGACACCACAACGCTTACCGAAAAGACTGCTAAATATGGTTACGGACAGCTCACTGAAGTAAGAAAAATATATAATTAATTAACAAAACTGATATTTTATTTTAAAGTACCGTTTACCATTGATCTATATTATTTTTCAAAACCCTTGTTAATACTAACCGTAGTGAGATACGTGATCATTGTGATTCGTTCTTTCTTTGAAAGCCTTTTATTTTTTATATATGTCGTTAGAAATGTTTGTTTACTCTATTTCAATAGATAAAAGTTTTGCTTTCCTATTTTATTTACCTAATTTTTAACTTTTTTTAAGAAGTAAAGTTTTATTTAAATCAGTATATACAAAGAATAATTTTTAATTATAATAAAATAAATTTTAAAAACTAGACAAAGCGTCATAAAATTCCTCCGAATCGAGGCCTTGGGGGAATGTGCCTAGAAGGCTGGCAGCATTGCCACGTTGTATGGCAATGCTATTTCTTTGGCCAAGATGTAAGCCGGCCTTACGTTCCAAGCGATTCAACCTCAAACGGCTCAAATATTTTTTAACTGCATCAGCACACAACGTTGTTACTTTCTTAATATATTTTTACTTCCTTCCATTTCTTTCAGATCGGTATCAACCGTGGCTACCAATTAGGCCAGTTTGCCCGCAACCGTTACAATGAACTCCTATCTGACTCCTACAATAGATCAGAGATCTACATCAGATCCACTGACTCCACCCGCGCTAAGATGACAGCGTTGGCGGCTATGTCTGCTGTCTACCCTCCATCAAAGGACAACTGGAGCTCTGAAATTAATTGGACTCCTGTTCCATACACTACTGTTCCAGCTAAATACGATTTTGTAAATATCTTTTTAATATCCTTCTTATTATTATTATTAGTTTTAATAACTCAGCTTGAAATGTTAAGGTCTTAGGTGTCTCTCTGTATCCTGCATATTTTGTTATTAGACTGTTGACATTGACTTCGTAATTATCCATAGCTACAGTTGGAGAGTACTTAAAGACTGCCTGAAGATATATAATGATGAATCTATTTTTATGAGATTGTGGAATCACATCAATGGTTATTACTTGTAGTACCGGCTCCCGTCTCGGTTATGTATAAGATGGTGTTCAATTTATAATCATAATATTTAATTTATTCAAATATGGTGGGTTTGATGTTAATAATAAGAGTCTCTTCATATTCCTGTCATAAATGGTGTACAAATTTTAGAATACGTAATAAAGACTATTACACCGTAGCCATGGGGCACACGTTTTGCTATTTGCTTTAGCAGTGCCTTAAGACAAGTGAACGCGAGTGAGCAATGAATGCAACGACGCCAGTCGCGCTGACCATGGTATTAGGAACTATTAATCCATTGTAGAAAACAGAAGCACTCCTATAGAAACCTGGGTATTTCAATAACGATGTTTATCTTATTTTTCAGAATCTTGCGGTCTTCAACTGTCCGACTTTCTTGACAGCTTACTATAGCTCCTTTCTATCTTCTTCGTCTGATATGGATCAATATACTGACACCCTCAATCTTTGGTCAGAATACATTGGCTTCAACATTACTGCGATGCCTGTTCTAGCTTACACTGTCTATGATGTTTACACCGCACAGGTATTCTTTTTACTGTTATTCTCTTGTATTAAGTTACAACGGATTGTACTTTATTTCCTTTAGAATTAAATATAATCTGCTTTTACTTCAATCTAAAAGTATCATACTTAAGTTATGTCAACAAAATATAACTTTTTGCTTATTGGTTGACTTAAGGAATTTCACTAGAGTTAATATACCTTTAAGGCTTATTAATCGCAGTAGTGATATTTCTGAATATAATTTACACTTCAACTCTTTAGCGTCCCAGCGGCACTAGTCTTTCCTCAACATTTTAGGAGTTGAGAGAATTTTAAGCCTTAATTCACACACGCTCGACAAGTGCGGGTTGGTTGATGTGACATATCCTCGAATAATTAGTTTAGAGACATGCCGGTTTCTCACGTTGTTTACGTTTACCGATATTGAGCGCAGCGGTGGCAAAGCGGTATCGGCTTCCGCTTTGAAATTTATGATCGCAGTGTCGAGCCCCGGTCGTTCCACACATCTTTGTGTGAATTGTTTCATCGCCTCTAGGAAGGTAGTTAATATCGGTGAAATATAATTGCTTTTTCTCTTAGTACATATATTTTTTGTTCACTTTTGTGATTTCCAAAAATCAGTTGACACTTGTTTGACGAAAAATCTTTTTTATTTACAGAAGAGTATGGGAATTCCTCTGACAGATGAACTGGAAGCCATATTCCCTGAAATAGAAGTAATTGCAGGCGCTGCCATCGAACAGGCTTTTGGGAAAAATGACAATATTGATTTGGTAGCGGGTATGTTCTGATTCTCTCTGATCTCTAGTAAAAATTCCCCTCGATTACCGAATGACTGCATACTGTACTGCTGTGACTTATATACCATAAGACTCAAAATGAAACTATCGTACTCCGAGCAAAAAAGGCGTGCCTTTAAACCCGCTCCTTAGAACCGTAATTTTCTCAAGTGCTATCAGAGTTCGAGATGGTTGTACTTATTGATAACTTACTTCCAGGAGTCTTCCTAAACGAGTTCTTTACGGTGGCGGACCAAATCATCGCCGGTGAAGACGTGCAAAGAGTGCAGTGGTATTCTGGTCATGACATTAACGTATTTGCATTGATGACTATTAGTCAAATCACATCTCCTCCTCGAGTACCCAAATACGGTTCAATGTTTGCTTTGGAGTTGAGGAAAAATGCTGATGGAAATTATCTTGTTGTGGTAAGTACTTTAATGCCCTATGTACTAGAAACAGCACATTGCGAAACGACCCAATGTATCCGATGACATGATTGGTGCACCGATTAATGGGAATGAGTCTGATGTTCTGTACTATGCCTTGATGACAGGTGACCGTGCATTTGCTTCATTTTGTTCCTAGTTAGCACATGCATTTCTAATGCATGTTATAATGTTTTATGGGTGTTACGTAAAATGATAATCCTCGTTGGCGTGAGGGATATCGCGTTGGCCTCTACCCGGACCACAAAGGATTGTTGTTTTCTAATTTATCAGTACCAGAGTCAGGAAGTTGAAACTGTGACCATCTATGAAATTCTTTGTTCAAAAATGTCATTCAAATCGTTGGAACCGCTTTCAAGTTCCTGAATATCTTTAACTGAATTCACCTATGTTTGTATTGCTAAAATTTGATACGGTAAACCAATGCGACTGATTTTGTTTGTGAATGAATGAATGAATGTTCATACAGATTCAAGGTTTAAAAGGTGAGAAATACGCGTTACAAAGTTCACTGGGGCAGTTAGTATTTGTATATTTATGTTTACCTAAACATAAATTGCTTCTCAAATTATTTTCTCTTTTCCAGCCGGTGTACCTTGAAGATCCTAGCAACCCTGTAGCCAGCTATGTCCAAATCAACGGCTGCGAAGGTTTCTGTGACCTTGAAACCTTCCGTGACATCACTGCCGACTATGTACTGGACGAGGACACCTGGAGGACAAAATGCGGCTTCACCGAGGATATGGTGGTTGACAGTTCTTCCATTGGTTAAATAGCTGTAACTGTTCGTTATAAAAGAGCTCATTATTTTGTAAATACTTAGTCGCTCTGATAAAAAATAGTTCTCGTCTTAACTTGAAAACGGCTGGATCGTTTTCAACCATTCTTCTTTATTGTTTTGTTCATGTTAATTTGATGTCTGCCGTGTCAATTATCATATTGTATTTATTACCTTCTGGATCTGTGATATTATAAAAGAGTTTACTGTATTCTACAATTCGTAATATTTATCTTTGTTATGTATTTTTATATTATCTATACTAAGCTTAATAAATAAAATATTGTCACAATTTTTTTTGTGTTTTCATGGAACTTAAAAAAGAAAAAGGTGAATTGGGATAAGTATATAATGTTTGTTTGGGTCTAGGTCCATGATACGGTACTTAAAAAAGCGGTAGCGCAGCAGTATCAGCCTTGCCTTTGAACTATAAAGTCGCGGGTTCGATCTCCAGTCGAGCTCACACATCTTTGTGTGAATTGTTACATCGCCGCTGCTCAATATCGATAAAAGAAACCGTAATGTCTAAAATTTAATCATTCGAGGACATCCACTAACCCGCACTTGACCAGCGTGTGTGGATTAAGGTATAAACTCTCTCAACTCTTAAGATACCTAGTTGATAGAAGACCCGTCCCCAGCAAAGAGCATTAAAAAAGTGTTAAGGTGAATTAATTGAACGGAAGAAGTTTAAACTCTGCGAACGATTTATTTTACGAAACAAAACCTGTTTTGGAATTTATTTGGTTGAAATTCTAAAAAACTTAGTTCTAAATAGGCCCAATCTTTCTAAATGATGAACTTTGGTTTTTCTAAGTTATTATCGCAATCTGAATTAAAAATTAATAACGTATAACCATATCATTTCCTTTACAGGATGAATTCTGTGTGAGAACAAAAGTTCTTCAATAGAGATTAACTGGAAGTGACAAAAGCATAGGGAATATATTTAACCATCGAGATCAACGATCAAAAGAACAATCATTAAGCGAAATGCCCTTAAAGAATTCTAATATCTAGAGAAAAGAAAATGTTGTTCTACGGCCGCCGTCATCAACGGAGCTCTTTCGCTGGAGCAGTCTGCTTGCGACCACGACAGGTGCATCCCGTGTCGAAACGTAAAGCCAAATTAAAGGTGAGCGCGTTAATTGCCCGTTATGATAAATATATATATATATATATATATATATATTTAATAATGCTACACGAAAGTTTAAAAGTATTTAACTAACATTAGGTACTCTGTTTATGTAATTTACTTTTTCGAAATTGTTTAATCATTTTATCGGATAACACCCAGCGGAAACAAAACTTAACTCTAAACTGCTTTGAAATAAAACTATTTTATAACGGATTATATCGCGGTTAATTTTAGATCCCGACATTTCAAAGTCTTTTCAGACTTCATGGTCTCGCATTCATATAAAACGTTGGGATCTAAAATGTAAAATAAACCACGATAAAATCCTTTATAAAATAATTTTATTTCAATGTGTGATAATCGCCTAAATGTAAGAAAATACTATCCAAACTTCGTGTTATTCTTACTTACTCCGGTAGGTACATTCAACAAAGATTTAATTTCGTAAACTTAAAAATATATTGTCATGTAATTTTGGAGTATGTCATAATATATCCGTGATGAGTGCCTGGCATTTCCAGGATACCTTTAGATCTCTGTCGCCTATGTAGGTCATAATGAGGGAAAGATTGTAAAGGTCGACGGAAATGATCCTGGGATGGCATCACAAAAGTGGTTTCCGGGACCTAACCGTTGTACTACATGCAAAGAACATTACAAGAGTATAATAGGTACCTTGTAGTGCAACTATTAATGGGTTCTGCTATAACTACTGTCTGGTGACGACCTACTGATAGTTTTGAAATAAAAATAAAAGATGTTTCAATAAAAAAAACGCATTTTTTAACAAAATAAAAAGCGTAAAAATTTACTCAAGTTACAACAGCCGGATCCCGGAAATCTAGAGATGTCCCGCAACAATCATGAACCGAGGTCCGTTCTCACTTAGAGCTATTACGCACTGTCGACTTGTCGCCGGTGACTCGGTCGCTCGGCGACCAAAACAGGTAACAGCCCAGGAGACCAAGCCGAGCGACAGCATTCCAAGTACATTCGTGCAGGATTGACGTCGAAGAAGCTGCTATAGTAGCACTACTAATCAAGAGAAAGAAAAATAAAAGAAAATCAAGAGAGTATTGGGTACATCCTTTGTTACAAGAACGGAGATCAAAAGGAATGTTTAAAATATTAATATTCCCAAATAGCTTTTTGGGATTGTATTTCTATTATAAATTTCTAGGTATCGAAAGTCTGAGCCATTTTTGTGCGCGACGTCCAGACGTTACGACAGTTGTGTTGCAGTGTGAATGCTTCCATTTGAAGCCGTGCTCGTCGCTGGTGACCGGCAGTCGCTTGTGCGTCGCCAAGTCGCGGCGAGTCCCCCAGTCGCTTGGGCGACCGACACGACCAAGTGCGTAAACACCTATTTAAACTGTAGTAAGTCACAGTCACTAGCGACCGAGTCGCCGGCGACAAGTTTACAGTGCGTTAGCTCTTAAGGAGCCCTCAAGGCAGTAGTCATAGTACACACGGCTACACATCAAGCTACACATTTCCAGTCTACGCTGATCTCGCATTGTATAGGATTTACGTAGAGACGCCAGCTTACACTGGAAATGTACCTACAGCTTGATGTATAGGTACATTTAAATGGCAGATGTAGACGAAGTCGAGTTTTTGATATCACTACATAGTATAAAACAAAGTCGCTTTTTCTGTCCCTATGTCCCTATGTATGCTTAGATCTTTAAAACTACGCAACGAATTTTGATATGGTTTTGTTAATAAATAGAGTGATTCTAGAGGAAGGTTTATAAGTATAACACATTGCACCCGTGAGAAGCTGGGGCAGGTAGCTAGTTTTTAATAATTTGCTTGTTGCATATGGTTTTAGAAATGGATATATAAAATATAGAATGATTTATTGTGATCAAGTCGTCGCCACATTGTATAAGGTTACTGGTAATTAATGTAAAATACTATATCACGTAGTATAAACAACTTTCTCAAAGAATCTTTTTTTAAAGCAACTTTTTTTTAAATCAACTTGGCTATTTAATATTCAGCCGAGCCATAAAAGGCTTATCGTCACAATTACTCAACATATAATGAATATGTAAATCCCACGCAGCTCCCACATACGTATCACGTATCTATTTTGTACAATTTATCGATACTATGGAGGATTATAAATTTATATTACTATAATCTATTTATACTAGAAAATAACCATAACTTTGACTGTGAACTTATAATCAAGGACTATTAGATAAAATAAAAAAAAATGTTTTATTCTGCGATAGGCTGGCGCTTGACTACAACTTGCCTGATGTTAAGCAATGAGCAGTCTACGATGGAACGCGCCAGCCTAATACACCAATTCACTCGTGATTACGAATGATTATCGGTGAGAAGGTGGCAGTGAAATAAGTTTATATACCTATAGTTAAAAACCTTAAAGGAGCAACAATTCCGACCTACCCTCTCTGCATGGTGTCACCAGACATCGCACCGGAACACGGCAAGGCCGCTTGGCGGTGCGGCTTTGTCAGGTGGGTGGTCACTAATCACGGCCGAAGCCTACCACCAGTTGATTGTCACCTGATTTGCACTACCCGGGGGCCACGTGTGGGGATTCAATTAAAGGTGTACATCCACGGACGAAGGTGACTCAGCCCCTAAAATATTAAGATTGCACCCAATTTAAGTAATTCGCGAGCGAGTACGCACAACACACAAGTTACTTAACAGTGTAACTAACTACTTACCGATTTGCATAATTAAGTTAATATAAAAGATTGTCCTGACACTTTACCTATATATCTCCGTTCACCGAACCTACTTCTAGTTGAGGGTTGGTCTGGTTTACACCCCCGCTTATACTTATAAGCAAAAATCATATCAAAAGTCCATTTGTTTCAACAATTCTTAATCACGGTAGAAACTTAGATCTCTGTTGGTCGAGAGTTAAAGTCGTTATAAACCAAAAAAAGCGAAAGGGAGAAGTCTACAAAATTCGATTTTTACCCAGGACATTATCTTTGTGTGATGAGCACGATTGTTGTGTTCTGTGTCTGGGTGTAATTTATCTATTATGTATTTACAAAACAAAAATATTTATGTAGTTTAGTCATTCCTATCACCCATTAAACAAGAAAATATGATTGTGATTGTGTGTATGTGTGAAAATATTATTATTGTTTGCCCTTTTTTTTAACTCGGATGGAGCTACGGACTTTTGAAAGGCGTGAGTGTGGCCGAAACCAACACGTCATATATATTTGATGTGGCACCAACCGACGATTATCCTTTTCGCACGTTATGTTGGTAGGTGCTTATGCTTGGGTGACTAGGACTATGGAAGAACTATGGCCCCTGCCTGACCAATGCAAAAAACCACGGATTAAATGGCAGGGGGTGACTCGTTCACTCAATAAATACGCTAAAAAAGCGACGGGAGCTAACATATTCTAAGAGGCTAGTGGAGCAGTGTCCCACGGCATTTTACTCAATCATTGGCTACCTAAGGGTCCACATTCTACCCAATCATTGGCTCCCTAAGGGTCCAGGCTCACGGGCCCACGGGCCCACTAGCCTGTTACGAGACTTCCTTCTTCAAGCATCTCTGCTCTCACGATTCCAGCCAATGAAGGCAAGCAAGAGGTGGGAGATCACTCCAGCCAGTCAGTAAACGCAAGCCGAAGATGAGGGCCTTCTTCCTGGAGCACTCGGGTCCGTTTGGACGTTCCGCCAGCTCGCCACAAGCCACCCTACGGGCTTATTGTTATTATTAGTAAAATCACATAAAATATTAGTATTTATATGTATGTCCATACAAATGTCACACAAGCTGAAAGTCTTTTTAGAAATCGGTGAAAACAGGCAAATCATCTTCGTGTGGGTGTCGTGGATAATGAGATAGCTAATCAGTCATAAAACATTAAAATCATTACTTTTGTGGACATTGTTGATATCAATATAAAATTTAGATTATACGGATTAAGATATCAAAACCATAAAGAAATTAAATTTTCATAATATAAAAGCTTGGTGTCAGCTAAGACAGAACATTACCAGCGGGAATCTTGAATACGGCGGTAACAAAAACATTTTCAATATGTTCAAAGTATTCTTATTTTCGTTGGTAATCTCATTAAACTTAATTGAATGTTTCGGAGGATCGATTGAAGACAGCACAGAACTCGTTTTGACATTCTTTGTAAGTACAAACTTGCTTGGGTCTAACTTGATTAAATATTTACCCCCGTATTCATAAATGTCTTATAAGATCATTATAGCTAGAATAGGTTTATAATTAGTTTGTCTGTCATCTTGATATTTATTGAATAGAAAGAGACCAAATCCATTTTAACTAAAGAGTCCTATAAGATTGTTATGAATATTACCGTTAGCCTTTAAAAATCTATATGCTGACACAATATTCCACAAGTAAGACTTAGATTTGAAGAAGGGTTTAGTAAAAGGTTACGGGCAATTTTAGTGTTTAAAATTTTGAAGGAAAGACATCCAAGGCTTAAGAGCCAAAGCAAAACTAATATTAATATCCAACATTTTTTTTTATTACTTTCAAGCTGTAGTTATAAATTTAGTATAATAAGGTTTAATTAAGGATACCATGAGAAAGCATTGGAGACATATTTTGAAGTTACTCTAGTTCTAGTTAATGACTTCGATGATCTTTCTGATTAAATTCAGACTGAATCCAAAACAGTTTAGACGTCTCCGAACTTACGAGTAATCGGGTTTCAAAAACCTAATGTCTGTCAATCTTAGCTGATAAGAGAAGCAGTGGCAGGGGCTGATTTTGTTCTAAATTAAGTGAAACACCATTTTTGTTTTCACTTTTTTGTGCATATTATAAAGAAGTTTTTTTACAGATTCACCGTCATGGAGATAGAACCCCTGTCGAATCAACAATTTCTTACAGTACTGACCCTGATTTATTGGAGGAAATGAGTGCTAAATATGGTTACGGACAACTCACAGAAGTAAGTAAAAATGAACCATACCATAATGCATTAAAGCTGAATAATGTTAAACATGGTGGAAAAAACTCTTCTTTCTATAAAACTGAATTAATGTTTTTTCCCAAGAATGGTAGAACCGATTTAGCTGATTTTGGTTTTAAAATAATTGCAGAGATCTAAATACGCGGTACAATGGTCGCTGGGGCAGCTAGTTTTTATAAAGAATTAAATATTATTTTTCTTACCATTTACAACTAGCGCCTCTAGCGCCGCCGTTGACAACTACTGTCTGTTCTCCAAAACACCGAAATGCTGAAAATTCACAAATTAATTATACACCTTAAACGACTACACCAAAACTACAACTCCGTCAACGACTTTATAATATTTTTCTTATAGGTGGGTATAAACAGCGCTTACCAATTGGGACGGTTCCTCCGCAAGCGATACGATGAGCTCCTCTCACCTGCCTACAACAGATCAGAGATCTACATTAGATCCACTGAATCCACTAGAGCTAGAATGACAGCACTCGCTGCTCTCGCTGCTGTCTACCCTGCAAGAGAAGACAACTGGAGCTCTAAGATCAACTGGACCCCTGTGCCCTATACTACTGTGCCAGCTAAATATGATTACGTATGTATTGTATTATATTAATCGTCATATTTTATCTGCTGTATTTTCTGTTGTTAATAGTTACTCATATTTTTTTGTTTTCCATTCGTTTTTTCTTACAAGTTTATCCTCGTTCTATTTTTTTTTATATCTATGCCATTATTTAATTTTAGAACCTTGCTATTATCAACTGCCCAACGTTCCAAACTGCATACTACAGCACCTACACCGCCAAATCAGAAGAGATGGAAACTTATACCGACATCTTAAACCTGTGGTCTGAGTACATCGACTATAACATCACCGCTGTTCCCGTTATGGCTTACTCAATCTACGATGTTTACACCGCTCAGGTAATAATTATTCTAGTTTTAAATTCAGTCCAAAAAAGTTTTATAAGTATTCCAGTATAGCAGCTAATTTGTTAGATAATTCATGGAAAATAATGATGAAAAGTGTAGTTAAAAGGAAAAAATTGCTTGCAGATAAGTATGGGACTTCCTCTGACAGATGAACTTCAGGCTATATTCCCTGAAATCGCAGCAGCTGCAGGTGCTGCTATAAATGTTACCATCGGAAGTGAAACCGCAATCCCTTATATGTCTGGTGAGTACCAATACATATCACCTGAAACTTTAGATAAAAATATAAAATTAGTTTACCTATTTATTTTTGAATATACTTATATCATTAAACATTTCAGGGCCCCTCCTCAACGAGTTCTTCACGGTAGCTGACCAGATCATTGCTGGCGAAGATGTCCAAAGAGTACAGTGGTACTCTGCTCATGACGTCAATGTATTCGCTTTTCTTGCTGCGACTAGAATCACTCCTCGTCCTGGTGTGCCCAAATATGCCTCTGTATATGCGTTGGAGCTGAGGAAAGACGCTAATGGAAATTACTTAGTTGTGGTTAGTATTAGCAGACTTATGGAAATTTAAGTACACCAAGCAATATTTTATTTGGAAGATCATTTCTGTTTGCTGTCACTATCATTGAATTTGTTTGAGCATTTTGTTAATAGGCGTATCATAAATTTTTTATGTGACTAGCTACTTTAAATCTAATCTCAAGATTAGCGCAAATATAGTTAAAATTTGCTACCGTTCAATGTTTCTAATGCTTATTAAATTGTTTCTCCCTTTCCAGCCGGTATACCTTGAGGACCCTAATGTACACGTCCTTTCTTACCCCCAAATGGACGGCTGCGATGGCTACTGTGACTTGGAAACCTTCCGCAGCCTTACCTCTGCTTATGTGCTCGATGAAGACACCTGGAGGACTAACTGTGGTTTCACCGCAGACATGGTCATCGATGAATCTGGTGTCGCCTAACTGAAATATTTATTTTTCCGGACAAAGATTAGGATAAGTCCTAGATTAGATAATCCTTTCAAACAATAGTTTGTATTCGAAATAGTTATTGCTGTTTTGTACAAACATTATACATTGTGATTTATTTTATATTTTAAAATTTGTTTTGGTTTGTAGTAATCTCTTTGTTTTTCTTTTTGTACCGCTTTCGAATTTTGAGGCAGTTTTATGCAAAAGGACAAATAAACGTTTTATATATATTTTTAACTGGATCTTATTATTTTCTTAATAAATCCTTTTAAACTTAGGTTTACCCCCGGTTTGTTGGTAAAAACAAATAGGTAATTTTACCCTAACATGGAGAAAAATGGATTATGAATAAACACACCGTTTACCGGTATAGTGATCAGGACTCCTAGACAAAGTCAAACTAAGTGATAACGAAAGATCACAAACAATTTAATGTATGGGATATGGGAAATGTATGGAGATACAAACTTACACCATCGAAATGTTACGTATCAATTTTATGACAATCCCATACAGTTTAATCTTTTCGAGCATTCGTCATCGCTTCGCTTTGTGCTAATACTTTTTTTAAATAGCAAACTTTTCCAGTTTACTTTTATATATTTTGTAAAAAAAATAAAGAAAATATAGGGCCGGTGGCGTGGTCGGTAAGATACTTGCTTTTCACGCCGCAGCTTGTGGGTCCGATTCCCACCTGAGACAAACATTTGTTTAAATATGGCTGTTTGTCTTGTGTCTGGGTGTAATAATCTATATTTAAGTATATATTACAAAAGAAAAGTATTATATGTAGTATATTACCAGTTATCTGGTTTCCATAGTACAAGCTCTGCTTAGTTTGGGATCAGATGACCGTGTGTGTTAATGTCCACTATATGTTATATTATCAAGGTTTGAGATTGTTGATAAGAAGGACCTTCTACTATAGAAGGACTGTGCAATGTATTTCTGTTTAAAAAGTTTCTCTAAGATATGGTATGTATAACACACCACCGCAATCCCACTATTGCTACTCCTGTAAGCCAGGATCGACAACGGCGTCGTAACGAGACTCGGTATTTGAACCCAGCCAAGTCCCGGAACACCTAAACTGTCTTGGATCCCGCATGAATTTAAACAGAGATAAAAATAAAGAGAAAAAAAATAGATATAGAGTTACATTGTCCACTTTCCTCCAGGCTAAACGGGAGACAGAATAGAGATGAAAGAGAGGTATATGTATAATGCATATATCTACTCTCAATCTATATAAATATAGATGAATCACTATATGTCTAGCCAAGCGCAAAACTCCAGAACGACTGAACCGATTTCGCTAAATCTTTTTTTGGATATTGCTTGAAGTACAAAAATGGTTCATACGCAGAGAAAAATTTAAAAAAATGCCTGAAAAGGCCTAATAACAACTTTTTCCATACTAACGATTCGTGATAATACTTAAAAATTAATTTGAACTTTAATACCATAAAGTAAATAATAATAATATAGTGGGACATTAACACACATCTGATATTGAACTAAGCAGAGACAAGAGACAAAGATAAACAAATAAGATAAAGATAAACATAAGACAAACAGACATGTTCATCACACAAATGTTTGACTTAGAAGGGTATCGAACCCACGACCTGCTGCGTGAAAAGAAAGCATCTTACCGACCACGCCAACAGCTCGTCAAGAAGTTGAAGGTCAAGTGTCAGTGGAGAGGTACCGGGAAAGCAAAACAATTGAGTAACGTTAAAATATTGACATAATTCAAAAACAAATTGTCTCTGGTAATGTCACTTGAAATGTAAACGTCTCTTTGATGTGCATCACAGACTACTAAGAGAACCTAGCGGATGTGCATCATGCGGTACGAAGTTCCCAGGGTCAGCTGGTATATCATACTTACTTACATATTAGTTTTGTAAACCACTTGTATGCCTACTAGTGCCAGACCACACACCTGCCTCGACCACGTGAGCGATGATAACCCCATATTTTTTTTGTATTCTTCGATAGGCTGGCGCTTGACCACAAGTTGCACGAAGGAACAAGGAACGCGCCAGCCCAGTATGCCGATTCACTGGTGATTACGAATGATTATCGGTGAGAAGGTGGCAGGTTAGAAACCATTCCGACCGACCCTTACTGCATGGTGTCACCAGACATCGCACCGGAATACGGCAAGGCCGGCAATTGTTAACTTATTCCCAACCCCAATGAAGCTCTAAGTATTGGATCATACTTACTCAACAGTTTTACATTTCACAATATCTACGTAAATATCACATGCGTATCACGTACACGTATCTATTTTGCGACCATTGGGCTCAATTTTATCGATATTATGAAGGATTATAATATATCTAAAATTGCATCATCAGTTCATAAACCCTTATGATCTATAGGCCGACCGTTTAACTCGCGTATCGCCATTTGAGGTACAAAGTCATAAAACATTAATTAAATATGTTAAAGAAATATTTAACCACAGATAACAGTAATGTAAGACTATTCCTCACTAATATCCATATCGCTTGAATCATCATCACTGTCTGTGCAGCTGGAGGAGTCAGAATCTTGGTGATAGGCGATACGCGACTTAAACGGTCGGCCTATAATTCATAAAGCTTAACGTTCGCCATGATATGATTTTCTCCAGATAACACAAACGCAATTCTACCTGATCGCAATTCCCTTACAATATGGATTCTACACAGCCGCAGTTTACTGCATTTCTGATTCTACAGAGTTGTTATTTTGATGCGAACGCGACTCTATCTATTCGTGACTAGTGGCCCGCCCCGGATTCGCACGGGTAGATATCGGTTTTAGACTAAATTTCTAATCATCATACATTTTATCACACTCTTGGCTTACTTTCCATGCTTAGAACACTCAATCAAAACGTTTGTATGGGAAAAAGAAAAGGTCTGTTTTTAGGGTTTTCCCGGTAATTATTAGAATTTTTCTCACCTTTTAAACCTTTCGTAGACCTCCATTAACATTTCATTACCAAAATAAGATAAATCCGTTTAGCTGTTCTCGAGTTTTAGCAAGACTAACGAACAGCAATTGATTTTTATTTAGGTAGGTATATAGATAGATCCCAAAACAATACACGAATTCTATACAACTGCAGTTTGCTGCATACGTCACATTACATCACATTGGCCGGTTGCAGTCCACTGCTGGTTATAGGCCTCTTCCAATAAATGCCATTTCACCCTGTTTTCGGCTTTTCGCATTTTTTCTTTTACTTAAAAACCCTAGTATTATTATATCCATATCGCTTGAATCATCATCACTGTCTGTGCAGCTTGAGGAGTCAGAATCTTGGCGATAGGCGATATGCGAGTTAAACGGTCTATGTATAAGTGCACAGCATTGTGCCTTATACTCTGTCAATGTGACTGAAAAAGTGTCAGCTACTGTCACTTTTTCAGTCACATTTCACTTCAACCTTTTAGTGTCCCAGTGCTGGGCACTGGTCTTCTCTCAACTATCTTATGCGTTGAGAGAGTTTAGGCTTTAATCCATACACGCTGGCCAAGTGCGGGTTGGTGGATGTCACATGTAGTTGACATGCCGGTTTCCTTACAATGTTTTCCTTCACCGATATTGAGCAGAGGAGATAAAACAATTCACACAAAGATGTGTGGGCCGACCAGGATTCGAACCCGCGACCTTATTTTTCTAAGGCGAATCCCGTACCGCTGCGCCACCGCTGCTCCGCCTGGCCTGTCCTGGAAAGGATACCCTTTGAAACAAAAACATCTATAATTGGCGGAATTATCTACAAAAAGATAAAAAACTAACAGTCGAATTGAGAACCTCCTGCTTTTTGAAGTCGGTTGAAAATAATTAACTATTAACATTATTGCTTATATTATTTAGGCAAGGATTTTCAATATCTTAATAGATTATTACTTATTCATTAAAAACAATGGACTATTGAAACTGTAAAACTGTAAAAACTGATCTTAACTAACGGTAATGTTAACAGTTGTGTAGAAATCACGAATAGAAAGAATCCTGTGTTAAAACAACGGTTGTGTGGAATTACTTATGGAGCAAAGTGCAATTGTGTGGAATTACTTATGGAGCAAAGTGCAATTGTGTGGAATTACTTATGGAGCAAAGTGCAATTGTGTGGAATTACTTATGGAGCAAAGTGCAATTGTGTGGAATTACTTATGGAGCAAAGTGAAATTGTGTGGAATTACTTATGGAGCAAAGTGAAATTGTGTGGAATTACTTATGGAGCAAAGTGCAATTGTGTGGAATTACTTATGGAGCAATGTGAAATTGTGTGGAATTACTTATGGAGCAATGTGAAATTGTGTGGAATTCGTAACTGCGTAGAACCACGAATGTAGTAAACTGCGGCTGAGTGAAATCAGTATTGTACACGCCTCCATGCCGATTTTGGCAAGCGCGATCTGTTTGGTTACAAGGGTGTCATCACATGGCTGATATACACAATTATTCCCGTAAAATTCCTTTGACAAATGCTGCATGTGAGGACACAAACTGTGTAATTATAAATTACTAGCTTTCGCCCGCGGCTTCGCCCGCGTCGTGTTAGGATAAAAATTAGCCAAGTGACAGATCTATAAGAACCCTTTATCATATTTTCTATTTGTTATTGGTGGAACCCCGTTTCACCCCCTTAAAGAGTGAGTTTTGAAAAATCCTTTCTTAGTGCACCCCTAGACTCCATAAGGATCCTATGTGCAAAATTTGGAGTCTCCAGACTGTTCTGCGTTGATATGTCAGTCAGTCAGTCAGTCAGTTTCTTCTTTTATATATTTAGAAGATGATCTCTTTTATTACCATTCAATAATTTCGATTCATTCAATCCAATGAACGATGGATATACCACGGGTGCATAGGAAACGCTTTACTTCCACAGTTATTGCGTTGTTGTGTAATTTTATTTCTAACTACTTAGTTATGGAACTCGCTGAACATGCCGATCTCTTTCCCGATAGATATAAATCTGACCATCCTCAAGTTATGAGTAAATCGGTACTTGCTGAATAAGTGCAAGTGTAGGTAACGCGTTAAAAACAATAATTATTCGAATGGAGAAATTCCTTATTTTTGAAGTCAGTTAAGAACAAATCACCATCGTGCGGGTGTCGTGAATAATTAGGTAATCAGCCTTAAAACATGAAAATCTTTACTATTTTCTAGTATCTAATTGTTGATATCAACATAATATTTCGATTATAAGGATTAAGATAATGGAGCAATAAACAAATTAAATTTTCATATAAAAGCTTGTGTCTACTGAAACAAAGCATTATCAGCGGGAATCTTGAATACGGCGGTAACAAAACATTATCAAAATGTTCAAAGTATTCATATTTTCGTTGGTAATCTCACTAAACTTATTAGTAGCCTTCGGAAGTTCGATCGAGGACAGCACAGAACTTCTGTTGACGTTCTTGGTGAGTTAAAGGGAAGTTTTAGTATCCATCATTGTAGGGAAAACTATCTTAGACTAAACAATAGTGTACCTTCATCAACGAAATATGTACTTAAAATATTAAAAAGATTTATATAAAAGACTAGCTGCCCCAGCGAACTTCGTACCGCCAGCGGACAAAATTGTGAATCTAAACCATTCCCAGATCCCCTTAAACACACACAAAAAATTTCATCAAAATCGGTCCAGTCGTTTAGGAGGAGTTCAGTCACATACACACGCACACAAGAAATATATATATATACTAGCTGTAATACCCGGCTTCGCTCGGGAGTTGATATGAGGTTACGTGGTAGTTGAAATAAAAAAATAAACTATGACGTAAAAAGTAAAAAATATATATATATTGAAAACATATATATTTACATGTATTTACATTATCATGGATATATATATTTACATGTATATTTAAACATATATATTTACATGTATTTACATTTTCTCATTATTTATACTACTTGTTTATAAACAACATTTTTCATTTTATTGTCCGGGGTATATATATATAAATTTTTCGAATTTCCTACTCTTGAGCAAGCTACATAAAGCTGACCGTGAGAGAAGCAGGATTCTTTGAGGTTGATGCCACAATATTTTAAAGTTTGCCCTTGCGCTTTGTTAATTGTAAAACTAAAGGCTAATTTAATTGGAAACTGCAATCTTTTAAATTGAAATGGCAATTCAGAAGAGATCAGTGGTATTCTAGGTATAAATACTGTGTGTCCTTTGTTCTTTCCAGAAATAAGTTCAGCTTCAATGATATTATTCGATAGCTGTTTTACGATCATCCTCGTTCCATTACATAGTTTTGGGGAGTTGAGATTTCTAAGTAGTATGATTGGAGATCCAATTTTCAGACGAAGGCAGTGTAATGGCATTCCTGGTACTTGTAAAGAGTTTAGAAATTCAGTAGGGAAGTTGACACTTTCTTCAATGGTTACCATCGTGTCGATCGATTTATATACTTTCTCTTCACCAGGTATTTTCTTTAGAATATTAAAATTGATATCGTCAACAATATTATTTTTAGTGGCCAAAATTGCTCTTTGAAATAACCACTCTACGTTGGTATAGTTCTGAATAATATTTGGATAAATTTTGTCGATTAGTTCGTTTTCAGTAGTGGCTATGTTACAGAAATCACTATTGAGTTCAATGAGACCGGTCGTTTGGTCAGTAGGATATGTACCTTCGCCTATTTGTAAAAGCATTTTAGCAAAATGTGCTGTTGTTTCATCTTTTGATAATTCAACCCTCATGTTTTTTGTTAATTGCAGTATTTGTACTTCTGGCCAGAGATGTGACTTTTTTAAGCATGCATTGATCTCGTCTGCTGGTGTTGACTTGGGAATAACTGGAAGTGTTTGTCGAAAATCTCCTGAGAGTATGAGTAGAGCTCCTCCCATTATTTCAGAGTTTTTTCGCAATTCTTGTAATGTTCTGTCCATGGCTTCTAGTGATTTTTTATGGGCCATGGTGCATTCATCCCAGCAGATAATTTTAGCTTGTTTTAGAAGTTGACCCCGTCCAGATGCTCCTGAGACTTTACATACCGGGAATTGTTGTTCGGCTATATTCAACGGTAGTTGTAAGGCAGAATGAGCAGTTCGTCCTCCTTCCATAAGTGTGGCTGCAATGCCGGATGATGCTAGTGCCAGTGCGATGTGTTTTTTAGCACGTATTTCCGCCAGTATTAGATTTATTAGAAACGTTTTACCGGTGCCTCCTGGTGCGTCCAAGTAAATAATTCCACCAGTGTTGTTATTTATTCGGTTCATTATAACGTTGTAAATTGTTTTTTGATTGTCATTGAGGAGTGGTTTATTGTGAGCAATGTATTCAAGTAGTTCATTGACGTTGTAGCTTTTTTCCTTTGTAATTTCGTAGTTTAGCATACTGAAAGCATTTCTTTGTGGTGCTGGCATTCCAAGTTCTACTAAGGTCCGGTTATTTATTGCTAAGCATTTATCTTCTAAGCGAATGAGTGTTTCATTGAAGATGTTGTCACTGAATTCTATAGTCAGTTCTGGATTAGCTTGTCGGATTTGGTACAATATATCATCACTCATACTCCTTTTGAAAGAGTCCCATAGCTGTTTTGGGTTTGATGGGTTACATGTTGTTAGAATTATGGCGAATAACTCTCGAATTTGTTCAGCTGAAGCTGTGAGTGTGGCTTCTTGTAGTGTTAATTCCCAGTGGTTATCGTTTTCCAATAATCCTAAGCGTTGACATGCTTCTCTGTACGTCTGGCATAGGTAGCCGTCAATAGTCCTGAGATCTGTGAAACTTGTTGGTCCTCGTATTTCGTGTAACAACATCCGGAGATAGAAACATTCGGCATTGTTTGGATGTACAGTGTATACTCGACCTATTGTGTTAGTTTTCATTATTTCTGGATGACCCTCTTCTGGCATTCCTTGTTTTCGTCGTTGAAAAATTTTTCTTGTTTTGTCCCACGTATAATAAATAGGGACGTCGACATACAGTAACGTCTTTGCGAATGGATCCGTTTGGCAAAGTTGGAAAAAAGCTGTTAATGTTGTGTTCTGAGGTGGTTCGCTTGCAATTTTTCTAGCCGAGTCTTTTGTGAAGTAAACTCTCTGTCCATTCTCCAAATGTACTGCTAGATGTTGCACAGCTGGTTCGCGTTCGTGTATGGGAAAACTAAAAATCCTCCACGCTGCTTCGTTACTGTTGATGTATCTTCCCATTTGGTACATGAGTATCTCATCATTTCTGTTATTTTGTTCGCTATTTTGGACTATTTGAAATACTGCCATATCACTACCTTTGTTTACGTACTTACATATATATTTAATAGATTTTACTGAATTGCAATATTCAACGTTTATGTGTGCTTGGAACATTTTAGAAAGTAGTGGGTTATATGGTACTACCCATTGATTATCTATTTCCAGTTCATCTCTGCCTTGTATTCGTATTTTTGCTGTGAAACCACCGTTTTTCGGTGATCGTCTTCTATATTTGGGATAGCCGTCATCTTCAGTTTTTGTATCGTCTACGTATGGTTTTGGATATTTTTTTGTACATTTTCCATCACGCATGCATGGCGCATTAAAGTTTAATGGTCCACATGGTCCGTGAATCATGTTTTTCACTACTATGCTGTATAGTTCCGGATCTTTTTGTGGATTGGGAAATTCAGCTTGGATGATTTTGTCGATATCCGTGAGATAAATTTTATCGTGTAGCCATATGAGATTGTGTGAGTGAGGTAATCCTCGTTTTTGCCACTCGATTGTATACATCCAGCATCTAACGGTTCCAAAGATGTGGTATTTTGTGATGACTTCAATAAATCTTATTTGTTTTTGTCGAAAAACTCGGGCTATTATGTCGTGTCGATCCATGGAGGTTTGTCCATATTTTAGTTGTTCTTTGATTTCTGGCCATGATGAGTTGCATGTAAATGTTATGAAGAGATCAGGTCGTCCATATTTTCTTACGTAGGTCATGGCATCTTGAGTATATTCGTGCATATGTCTTGGACTTCCTATGTATGATGAGGGTAAGATTACCATTGTTCCAATATCGTCAATATTGCCGTCATTTATGATCGCATCTCGAAGGTGGATGTATTCTTCTGTGCGTAGTTTCTTCTGATTCAGTCTTATGTAAAGCATCCGTTCTGCTTCTATTTTTGCGTACATATCTACCAGAAATTGTTGGAATAAACGGCGAGTGTTGAGAATGTGATTGTATATTTCATTGTCTCTGATCATTAAGCGGTAAGCATAGAACTCCTTGGAAGTGACTTTTTTGTTTGTTTCTATGCCTGTTTCAGGATGAATTTGTTTTATATTGAAATGATAACCGTCCTCTCCGTGCAGAAATATTAAAGGATATTGAAGAGAATCATATGAACGGTGTGTCTCTGCAATGCGTTGTAGTCCTTTTCTTCTTCGTTGTAAAATTATGTCACGGCTTGTATTTTCATTGTCCACAATTACGATGGCGACTTCATCTATCTGAGGTGCATTAAATCTACGTTCGTGTTCTCCACGTGGTCTTTTATCGGCTCGAATCACAATTTTATAGTCATCAGAAATCATGCGATCTAGTGTTGTTTTGAATATGTAAATCAGTTGATTGTATTTGTGTAAGATCCTCTGTACATCTTGGATTATTTCGCGTTTCAATCCATTAAAATGTGTACTTCGTTGATCAATTTCTTGTTCTTCATTTCCAATGAAATATACTTGCAGAAATTTATAGTCATCGTTAGGCATTGGTAGTAACGATCCTATTTTGTGATAAATTTGCCCTTGAATTGAAAATACATATTCAAATTCATCTCTATTAGTGTTAGTCGAAGTAACACCGAAAGAAGTCATTTGAAAGCAGGAGTTGTATGATCTTATATTTTGAAGAAAGTGTTTTGATTCTGGTGTTTCCCCGGTCATGTAATGTAGAAATTCCTGCGGAGGTGCTTCCAGTGGTGGTAATCGAATTTTTCCATTCATGCAACAGAGACCTGGTGTTTCTTTACTGAATTTTTTCGCGTGGCAAAATTGGCAAATGTTATTCATTTTTCCGATCACAACATATTTATGATTGTAATATTTCTTCGTCGATTCGTAGTGGAATGCTTCCTTTGTTAGATTATCTTTTAAAATTCTCGATTCTTCAATAGTTTTATTTTCGCTTCTTTCTTCGCTTTTTCCGCTTCTCAGGGTGCTCATTCTGGTTCGTTGATTTTGTAAACGTGCTTCGCGCTGTTCTTCCGTTTCATTTCTTCGATATTCTTTTTGTTTCCGCCGTTTCGCTGCAGAACTGGCAAGATCTCCACCTCTTTTACGTCTAGGCATTATATTCTGTAAAATATAAATTAAATGAACATTTTATAGACAAATATATTATTACGTAAACGTGGGGCACGTTGAGACAAAGAAAACAAAATTATTTAATCTTCAAGCGGTCGCGCGATATTTTGTTTACGGCCAAAGTATATCGATTCAACGCCGCGCGACTACTTGAAAGTTAAGGAAATTACAATTAAAAGAAAAGAAAAAAAAACCATTAGAATTAATTAAATACATTATTAAAAATACTCACATTTAATATTTCACAATAAAGGCTCACAGATAACTTTTTTTTTTCTTCACTTCAAGATCATGAATTAATTAAACACACTATTAAAAATACTCACACGTGATACTTCAAAATAAAGGCTCACACAGGTAACTTCTTTCTTTTTCGTTTCGAAGTGGCTTGTTCCGCTGTTCAAATCGAATTAATTCTGGCGGGCGACACCGGGCTCTTATATATTCAGAAAGCTAGGCTCTAGGGTATTCCAGAAAGTTGGCTTTATGGAGACTATACACATGAAGTGTATAGTTGGCTCTAAGATATTCGAGAAAGATGGCTCTAGGATATTCAAGAAAGTTTGGGAATATTTACTTTCTCACACCTTCTAGGTATAGAATGTTCTCGACGTTATCGTTCGCCGTAACAATAGGTTTTGCAGCTGTAGCATACGCAGTAAAGGCGCGAAATTTAAAAACTTAAATTTTAAAATGTTTTCAGAAGTAATTTGAATAACTAAAATGATATCGCTTTAACTCCAACATATAAGTTAGCTACTGCTGTATAAATACACAAAATTTAATAACTTTATTATGGTAACAAATGTAATTTAAGACTTTATTGAAATGAGAATTTTAAATTTCGCGCCCCAAATAATCGTTCTTTTAAGTCCATATTGTGTACAATGAATGAAGTTCAACTATTTGACAACAGATGGCGCGACTACACTTACTTTCCAAGTTGAAGGGTTGGAAAAGCCCTTATATCTTTAAAAACACACCCTTTAGGTTAAAACGGGAACTTTCTTGTTCGAGGGGGGATAAAGGGTTATGGTAACAAATGTAATTTAAGACTTTATTGAAATGAGAATTTTAAATTTCGCGCCCCAAATAATCGTTCTTTTAAGTCCATATTGTGTACAATGAATGAAGTTCAACTATTTGACAACAGATGGCGCGACTACACTTACTTTCCAAGTTGAAGGGTTGGAAAAGCCCTTATATCTTTAAAAACACACCCTTTAGGTTAAAACGGGAACTTTCTTGTTCGAGGGGGGATAAAGGGCTATCACACTATATAAGTCCCTTTATCGTGATGGGACTCCTTTTTAAGTTTTATCGGCACGCACATTTTATCAACTTAGTTTTATTATATATAATGATATAAAAGATTATTAAAAAGATGTGGCATTAGATTTAGATTTGCTATCCTTTCCTTAGATGACATTACCTGTGGTTCTTAGTCCATTTCTATGAGGTAATTTCAAACCTATCTTTTTTCTCTATGCTGTTTTCCGTTTTGCCTTGAGGTATGTAAATAATTTAACTTTTCAACTCCTCTTATTATCTTTCTGATTAAATTCGTGCGGGATCCAAGACAGTTTAGGTGTTGTGGGACTTGGCCGTGTTGAAATCCCAAGTCTCTTCACGGCACCGCTGTTAATCCTAGCTTACAGGAGTAGCCGTGGCGGGATTGCAGTGGTTGGTTAAGTTCCAAAAAAATCCCTTCCCTTGTTTTTATATTTCTACATTAGAAATTGTTCTCATTCGCACACTAGTCATCTACGCGGGGTAATTTCTATGTCTCCTCGACTTAACTTACTAACTAACTGTACTTCGTATGATTTCTTAAATTATACAAAATTTGTTAACACGTAATAGTACTGTAGTGCATCATTTTGGATTATATATTTGTCATAAAAATTCTATGAATATTTTGTTTGTTATCTGTGTCATACCAAGTGCTATCTTATGACACGTAACGATGCAAAGTGCAAATTAAATTCCCCTCAGCTATAGTTTTCCTTCTTTTGTAACTTTAAAGTAAGATGTTTTAGTAATAGGTCCCTCAATAATTAGAACTCAAAGATTATGGTGATTTTTAACAATTAACATTTCAGTTTCTTTAGATAGAAGTGAAATGTTTTAAAGAGAATTTACAACCTAAACCGGATAGGGTATACTATACTTGAAACCAGACATTCTTCTGATCATTACTAATGACTATGTGAAGTTAGAAATTAATTTGTATTTGATTTTAGATGTGCAAAATTTTTGCAAAAAATTTCCCGTCGCTGCTGTTTTCTTCAAATTTCTTTGACCTGATAAAAGATGTGACAAATGAATGACAGTTGCGCTCTCCTCAAAAGTTAGGTTTGTCGAAGAAAAAAAATTGAAAAAAAAAATTGTAGCGCAATTTTTTTTAATTGATTTTATATAATTTTAACGTTACAATATGGCTCAAACGACTTATAATTTAAGACATGAGATACCGTTTCCGATTCACCTTGTATATATGCCAAAATAACATAATTTTTCTGAGGAAAGAGGTAGTAAACTAAGTATTTTCACAGATTCACCGCCATGGAGATAGAACACCTATCGAGACAACAATTTCCTACAGTACTGACCCTGAACTTTTGGAAGAAATTAGTGCTAAATATGGTTACGGACAACTTACTGAAGTAAGTGAAGTATAGTATATTCTATAAACTCAATTTAAAGTCGCTCATGAAGCTATGTTAACTTACAATGGTCGTACTAATAAAACATAATTTTCGACATAGCATGCAGAGTCCAATTGAAGGAGCTCTAGCAAAGAATCTGTCGAAGAACCTTCTAAAAACTTTCCTTAATCTAGCAATTGCTAAACTGCTGAAATTAGTTCAAGAGAGAGAGAGAGAGAGAGAGAGAGAGAGAGAGAGAGAGAGAGGGAGAGAGAAGGGGAGAGTGTACGACAATTTTAAACTACTCATTACGAATTAGATCATGTGAATTAGAGAACAATCAACATGCCTTTACACAAAATTTCGTTACATTAAGAGTCTTAACAATTGTATATATTATTATATTTTTTTATATTTTTTAATTAAAGTAAAATATATATATCATTTATAATATTCTAAACATTTTTAGCTTGGTATAAGTCGCGCTTACCAATTGGGACAGTTCCTCCGCAAGCGATACGATGAGCTCCTCTCACCTGCCTACAACAGATCAGAGATCTACATTAGATCTACTGAATCCACTAGAGCTAGAATGACAGCGCTCGCTGCTCTCGCTGCTGTCTACCCTGCAAGAGAAGACAACTGGAGCTCTAAGATCAACTGGACCCCTGTGCCTTATACTACTGTACCAGCTAAATATGATTATGTGAGTATTTTTATTTCTATCTGCATTAGAAAACATTTGATGGAAAACTTTATTTTGATCAGAATGGCTTTGAATCGGATATATTTGTTATGTATCTCCGTGCTCATCTTTAGTTTCAATATCGTTTCTTGGTGTTCTTTAAGGACTATTTCATTCTCCACTCAAGAGATCGAACATTTCTGATTGACGTATGTTTAAATCGTTATATTTATTTATTATTCATATTATTATTTCTTTTTAGAACCTCGCTAGTATCAACTGTCCAAATTTCCTAAGTCTTTACCTCAGTCTCTACACATCTACCTCAACCGAGATGGAGTCCTATACTGACCTCTTAAACCTCTGGTCTGAATACATCGACGTCAACATCACCGCTGCTCCCGTCATGGCCTACGCAATCTATGACGTTTATACATCCCAGGTATATATTGAAAATTTAATTTACTTTTCTCGAATACTATCCATAACTGGTAAGCCCTAAAAGTCCATAAAGCACAATTTCAAAATAAACTCCATGATATTAAGAAAGTGTAACATTGCTTCCAGCGTAATTTGGGAATTCCTCTGACTGATGAACTTGAAGCTATATTCCCTGAAATCACTGAAGCCGCTGGCAGTGCTATTAATCTTCTCTTAGGAACTGACAGCGGACTTCCTTACATGGTTGGTGAGTACAAATAGCTTTAATTATAATATGTATTTTAACAATATGAATCACTGTGGATAACGGAAGTATGCCAATTTGGGGCGGTTTATCAGTTCTGTCTACAAAAGGAAAATATTTATTAATTTAACTAGAGAGCACAATGGTCCACAAATTCACTTGGTAGAAAGTGACAATAAAGTGACATGGTACACATACACAAACCACTAGACGTATTGTGATTATGGGTTCACTCAAGCACGAAATTAGTATACATCGTTAATAGATTGTAAAATATTTCAGGACCACTCTTGAACGAGTTCTTCACGGTAGCTGACCAAATCCTCGCTGGCGAAGATGTGCAAAGAGTACAGTGGTACTCTGCTCATGATGTCAATGTTTTCTCTTTTATGGCTGCGACTTTGATCACTCCTCGTCCTGGTGTGCCCAAATATGCTTCTATGTATGCTTTGGAGTTGAGAAAGGACGCCAACGGAAATATTTTAGTTGTGGTTGGTATCAATTTAACTTAGGTGCTGGACACATTTCATTTATTATTACTTAAGCATTTATCTCGATTATGTTATTATAGTTTTATAACATTTTATTCAAAATATATCTTTTAAGTGATAAGATTTGAATTACAATCTCGTATTAGCTTAATTAGTCAGGTTAAGTTTCTCGTCATTTGTTATTCCGCTTAAAAAATTTATATTTAACTGCTATATAAAGCTGTTTCTGCTTTTCTAGCCGGTATACCTCCAAAACCCTAGTGAAGATGTGCTCTCTTACCCCCAAATGGCGGGATGCGACGGCTATTGTGACTTGGAAACCTTCCGCAGCCTTACTTCTGCTTATGTGCTGGACGAAGACACCTGGAGGACTGACTGCGGTTTTACCGAAGACTTGGTCATCGATGACTCCAGCGTCGCCTAAATGAATTGTGATATTTTATTTGTTCCGGGATCTTTGTTAAGATTGTGTTCTGGTTTCATTCGGTTATACAACACAAAAATTAAATTAAGCTATATGTTACTTTTAACCAGCTGTTTGTATTTTAATAGTAGCTGTTTGGATATTGAACATTGTAGTTTGACCTTTTTAATTTTTTTTTGTAGAACTAGATTTTTTTCATTTAACCGTTACGCTTTCAGATTCTGGGGCATTATTATTTAAGTACTATTAAAAATATATTTTATTTTTTGCTAATTTCTGTTTTTTATTTATCATCATTGTTTCATTGTGAAATATACATCAGCCCTAGTTTCAATTTTCCTTGATGCACGATGGAAATTATTAACGCAAATCGAAACTATATTTCGATGCTATGAGTTCTTAAAAATTGTTCGCAACGCCTTCAGTACCTTGCCATGGGATGGATGGTATCTATGATAATATCATCACTTACAAATGATAAGTCATCCTATGGGAAGTCTGTATTTGGTGAGTGTTCGAATACAGATAAAACGTAGATAATAGTACTTATCGATATGACATATTACGCTTATCTGATGACACTTCTTCTATTGCCAAAATTTAATACAGTAGAAGTTGTACCAACAGTTTAAGTTAGTAAATTCAATGTAATTCCTAAGGATTTGTGAATAGTTTGGTCAAAATGATTTCAATTTTTACAAGTGTGGTGTTATTTTGTGTTAGTTCAGTGGTTTCTATGGATGATTCTATATTGAATGATTCAAAGCTGATTATGACTTTTCTGGTGAGTATGACTTTTATGATTAAACAAAAACGGTATTAAGCGGTATCGCTCATAATGTGCCTGTCTTCAAGTCACGAGTGAATTCGTTTTTAATGGGTAAGCGCGTTATATCGTAGACCACATCATTGCTTTCAACAAGCTGGTTGTGGTTAATTGCAAACCTGTTATATAATAACAAAGACCATATTTTATTGCAAAATTCTAAAACCTATTAGTAAAGTCAGCAACATATTTCATTCTACTCAGTGAATCAGGTCGATTAATAAATAATCCATACTTTAGTAAGTTTTGAAGTAGAAGTAATAAAAACAATCTCTCCTAGCTGTTTTTCCGGCTATGGCGTCCGGTCTAACCTGACTAACCTGGTAAGTACGCAGGAGATAGCGCACAAGTGCAGGCACAAACACTATATTCCTTTCACTTCTAGAGTCCGATGGGATGGATTGACTGCCACGACCCGGTGAAAGACCGGGCGCAGGACAGTAGACTTAACTGGCTCTCTGGCCAGTAGTAGTAGTTTTAGAGTATTATGCCATAGTTTGCTAATAGTCTCGTGAATTACCCGATTCCCATGCAAGACTGACATTTGTGTGATGAACACGTCTGTTTGTCTTGAGTCTTGGTGTAATTATCTATATCTAGGTATGTATTTACAACAGAAAAGTATTATGTGTAGTATATTACCAGAAATCTGGTTTCCATAGTACAAGCTCTGCTTAGTTTGGGATCAGATGGCCGTGTGTGTTAATGTCCCACCATATTATTTTTATAATTATTTGACTGTAATAGTTATTGGATGTATGTCCTATGCTATGTCTTGAGGTAAAGTTAATACATATACTGTACTGTTTAAAATACCACCTTTAAACCATAGGTTTCACTGCATCAGGGAGTGACACAGTGGGTATGTGAGACTCCGAAGAAGTTTACTCACCAAAACCCCCTGTCTTTTCTACCAACACACTTGCCGGCCACGGGATCGCTTTCGTATTACCCAAACGACCGGCGCCACGAACCACCCCAAAATGGTAGGTCTCGTGCATGATAGGGAGATGTCCAATGACATCCCCTTCCTCGAAGGTGCGTGCGGAAACACAGTATGCCACCTTCTCGGGCCTGTTTCTGGTCGGGCAACGAATCGCCCTATTCGCCGGCCGCAGGCCACTTATGGAGGCCGGATCGTCTCGTGAGTCTCTACGGCGTCTAGTGCGCCTGGCTCGACACGGAAGGAGGGTTCTTGCCTCTCTCTCGCGTTCAGCCGCCTCCTTTGCACTCATGACTTCCTCGCTAAAGGAGGAAACTGCCGTCCAAACCGCGTCGTTTCTCACCATAGCTACAACTACAGTGTCGAGCGAAGGCGTGGAAACTCATTGCATCGACTTGAGGTTTATTTTTGGGGGTTTTATACCGAATGCGATACCATTGCGCGACCGCCTTGATACCCACTAGACGCCACTTCAAATATCGTGTGATATTGTAATCGTCAAAAGTTGGCGGGTATCTGTGAAGATAGCTAATTTTGTTTGGTTCATTCAAGTTCTTGTCCGTAAACAAACCAATTGAAATTATTTGTATTCAGACTATGTAGTGATAAGACATATAGATATCTGTTCGGTGCGCTGCGCAGACGCTGCTCTTATCGTTCTCCTCAATGTCAGTGTTATTATGACTGCTGGTGTTCAAGTGTTCATCAACACTAATATTGACCTTGGCGTAGAAGCGTTCGACTGGGTAAATAAAGGTTAAGGTCCTTAGCCATAGTTCATTATGACGCTACGGTGAACGACAAGTCGCGACACCACGGTGTCTATAGCTACCAAACGAGAAACACTAAATCTAACACTAGGGTTGTCAATTTCATAATGGACGTCTATTTAATTACTCTTTGACGCAGTGTTGATTCCAGTGTAAGGGAGAGGCATCCCTGTTAGCGCAACTGGTTTGCTGGTTCATTCATTGATTTTTATTTGTTCGTCGAAGGAGAAAACTTAACAAATATCCTCACAGATTTTGGCTTTTATAGCAGAATTCAGAGAGATTTTTTTTTCTTTTGAGTTCATGGTCTTCTAGGCTGTATTTTTTGTTAAAAAACAAGATGTATGAGTTTTCAAACACGCGCTATACACGTATCTGATATTTTTCTAAATCTTTGGCAAAGATGCAAAACGTTACAACCAGCGGCGTCCATAGTGTGCGGGATAGCGTTCAAAGCTGCTCAGCTGGTTCAAGCTAATTCAATACTTAGCTTCGATAGGTAGGTTTCGAAGGTAAAATCATAATAATAAAATAGTGGGACATTAACACACATGGCTATCTGATCCCAAAGTAAGCAGAGCTTGTATTATGGTAACCAAATAACTGGTAATATACTACATGTAATATTTTTCTTTTATAAATTTATACTTAAATATAAAAAAACTAGCAAACCCGGCGAACTCTGTTTCGCCACCAGATGGCTTCGTTTTATGTAACATTTTCCCGCTTTTCTGTAAAAAATTGGTTGCCTGTAAATTCGGTATACGGGCGAAAGTTTTACGTGACAACGACTTTGAGTGGTAAAATAATTTTAATGTGAATATTCATTCGTATAGTAGGAAGAAGGATGAAACATAGTTGAGTGGGAGAGAGACGCAAGGCATTCGGCGGGCCTCTCTCTCGTTCGGTGACTCATCGTAACGTTACCGAGCGTTACACTTTTTCATAAGTGCCTCCCAGCCGCAACCTAATTTAAGACGTTGTCACGTCAAAAAATTTCTTGTTTTTTCTTTGCTATAAACCTCACGGAGCCCGAGACTTTTCCAACGAATGCAAAACCGTGGAAATGGGTTCGTGCGTTCTGGAGTTATAGCGTCAGGAAGTAAAACCCGACTTATTTTTATATAGTAGATTATGCCCATACTCAAGACAAACAGACATGTTCATCACACAAATGAAATGTCTGACTTGGGTGCGAATCGAGTCCCTGCGGGGTGAAAAACAAGTGTCTTATCGATAACTCCACCGGCCCGTCAAGTAAGTAGGTATTTACTAGTATAGTATTATATTATCTAAGGTATAAGATAGTTTTAAAACTTAAATCACATTGATAAAGTGATGTAAGTAGGTAATACTGTAATACATACAATATTTTATTTATTTATTGTGTTCATAATTTCCTAAGGGAATAACACTGAACATTTGAATGATTAAGATATCAGGTACAGCACAGGCGCTTAGTACTTTAGGGCTTACATTTTATCACTTCAACCCTTTTTAAAAAGTTAAAGTAACTGCGAATTTGAATAGAATTTTAGCAGCACTGTAGGAATACTAAAAGAACGATTTCTGACATATCAATTGACGTTTAGGTACGCTATCACATAAGTTAGGAAATGGAACGTATTTATTTTTGGCAAAATTTTGGTAGCTTCCCACAACAGGCCAAAAATAAAAAATTGAATTGAATGGTATTTAAAAGGGGGCGTCCATAAATTACGTGTGGCGTTTAAGGGGGGGAGGGGGTCGAGTCAAATCTCATCTAATCTTACATTGGAGGGAGGGAGGGTCTCGACAAATATCACGCAATTTTTTTTCTGATTGAAACAAAAAAGATTATACTATTTTGGCATTAAAAGCACGAAGCAGATTTATTTTTTCTTTTTACAATAACAATCCAACGCGTTTACGTAAGAAACTCACATTTTGAAAAATCTCACGTGAGATTGGGGGATGGGGGAGGGGGTTGATTAAAATCTCACGACATCTCACCAGGAGGGGAGGGAGGGGCAGAAAATTTAAAGAAACCTCACGTAATTTATGGACGCCCCCAAAGTACTTCAATTTATTCCCATTTAATTTAACTAATTTTGCCTTTGTTCCGCCAAATATACTGAATGTGCACCAAAATATATTCACTAACATATTGGGAACGAATGAATCGGTATATATTGGGCAGGCTCATCCAATCGTAGACTACATCATTGTTTTACATCAGGCTAGTTGTAGTCTAGCGCAAGCTTATTTCAGAATAAAACTTAATAAGATCCTTTGTCGAGGGTTAAAAAGGTAGATCTTAGTCTTAACATACAACCTACGGTTATCTAATACAAATAAGCCATTTCAGTTTCCTTTGATACCTTAGGTACCTACTTTATTATGTTTGCAGGGTTTTAGTGATGAAAGTAACTTTCTGTGAATTTAAGTCACGTCTTCAGTAGATGCTTACAATCCCAAAACTCGCTTTCATTCAATATATTTTGACATATCTGAATTATAAATGGGTAGGGTTGTGGGTAAACAGAATTTGTTAGTGGTGTCTAATCAAATTTATAAAATACTAGCTTTTGCCCGCGACTTCGTTCGCGTGGACTTCAGGTTCGTCCCGTCTAGTCTAGTAATAAGTAAGAAATACGGTAACTAAGCACTGCAGAGCCCTAATCATAGGTCTATAGGTAGCTACTGCAGTATGCTCCTATAAACTACATTTAACGAACTTTTTCCTTCAGCATAAACATGCAGATTCTTCGCTTTGGAAACACGTGAGCAAGCCACATAGAGCTGACCGTGAGAAAAACATGGCGTGCCCAAATGTAGGCCTGCTACCTTCAAGGTTTGACCCTGCGATTTGTTGATCGTCATTGAAAATGCGACTTTTAATGGGAACTGCAGGCGTTTAAAATTGAATGGCAAGTTGTTGGGTATGATTGGGATGCGCGGTATAAGAACATTGTCTCCCTTGGCTTCTCCAGTTAAAATTGTAGCCTTCACTATATGCCTTCCTAATTCGGTAACTCGCAACCGAGTACCGTTGCATCTTGGCGCATCCAGGTTACGCATTAACAAAACGGGTACACCAACCTTTAATTCCAACTTGTGTGATGGCACCCCGGACAACTCTAAAGAGTTTAGGAACTCTACGGGATAACTTGTAGTGTCATCGGATGACATAACTGTGTCAATGGAATTATACACTGATGTTTCGCTGTTTATTTCGGCCAAGATTTTTTTATTTATTTTCGCAACAGTCTCATTTTTTGGTGCCAATATGGTCCTTTCACACAACCAATTTTCGTCAAGAATATTTTGATGCAGATTCGGAAAAACTTGTTCAATAAGTTCGTTTTCTGTCTCCACAGCATGACAAAATTGCTGTGTGAAAAGAACCATACCTTCTTGGTCGGTGTTTAGGTGGCCTTCACCAATTTCTACCATTTTTTGAGCATATGCTCCTGATTCGACATCGCTGAATAACTGGACTCGCATGTTAGTGGTAAGATAAAGCTTTTCAACTTTAGACCACAGATATGAGGCTTTTAGACATGCGTTAATTTTATCTGCTGCAGTGCCTCTCTCGACAACAGGTAAAGTCTGTCTAAAATCCCCTGCCAATAACACTACCACACCACCCATCAACTTTCGATTGCTGTGAATATCTTGTAGACAGCGATCAAGCGCCTCAATGGCGCGTTTGTGTGACATAGTGCACTCGTCCCACACGATCAGCATACATTGTTGCAAGAGGGCGCCACGGGCACTGCTCTTACTGATGTTGCACGTTGGGGTTTCTTCGCTCGCCAGATTAAGAGGTAATTTAAAAACCGAATGTGCCGTTCGTCCACCGCTCAGCAATGTTGCAGCGATCCCAGAGGAAGCCACCGCGAATGCAACTTTACGGTCCTTACGAATTTTTGCTAGAAGCAAATTAAGCAAAAATGTTTTACCTGTACCGCCCGGGGCGTCAAGAAAGAAAAGGCCGCCTTTGTCAAGCTCAACTCGTTGTAATATTTTGTTATAAATGTTTTTTTGTTCGGGTAGCAGGCGTGGTTCAGTTTCGCTGACCTGAGCGTCTAATAAAGCAATATCGTAGCTTAGCTCTTTGATCAAATCGGTCGACAACTCTCCTCGACGCTCTGGTGTAGGCATACCGAAGTCGGACAATTTCTTACCGGAAATCGTTATTATTTTGTCCTCTATATGTCTCAGTGCTTCATTGAAACATAGATCATTGTTGACTTGATCCATCCTCTCAAATCTATGCAAGATATCCTCCGATAATGCAGATTTATACTTATCCCATAGTTGAAGAGGATTGGATAAGCCGCAAGTGCATATCAATATTGCAAATAGTTCTCTTATTTGCGAAGGCGAGCGACACAGCACTGCCTCTTCCATTGTGGCATCCCAGTGGTTGTCATCTTCCAACAACCCCAACTTCTCACACGCTTTTTATCACCAAAACGGTATTTATCGCCGAAATTGCTATGACTCTGCATTTTAAATCTGTGATATCTTCGAAAATATTTATTTAATTTACATGCTGTAAAAAGCCATATTGATCTTTATTAAATGCACAATGTATTTAAGATACTTAATTGGATAAGGATTAATACTGTATTGCTTAAAATCGCTTCGTAAATAAGCCATTATTTCTCGTACAAAGTAAAGGATAAAAAATGGTTATTGTGGGTTATTCCTAAGAGATAAACATATACCATCACGGACTTTTTTGGAGACCTTTTTAAGTTGTACAATACTGTAGTACATTGTTTTGATCTATCTTGTAGGATTCAGTCAGCGTTTGCAATGTAAGCGCAAAAAATGTGTTTTTTTACGACCTCACATTAGAAACCTCAAAAATTGTAGCCTATGTGTTATTCTGATGTATAAGCTATAGCCTATATGTTATTCTGATGTATAAGCTATGTTTGAGCTTGTATGGCTTGGGTTTGATGAAATGACAAATCCAGCAATTATCTTCGTAAGACTATTTAATAATTTTAAATACAAAAAAAGAAGTCGATAGTATAGCGGTAGCGTATGTAAGGAATTCGCTGTGTGTCTTCTAGTAGAAAAAATGGCGTAGGCCGCGTCTCCTGCGATTGGTCAAATATGACGCGATAGCATTTTTCAAACCATACAGAGCGCGCGAGTTAATTTGCGTCATTATGAATTTTAAGTCCTGCCATCTATTGGTCACTGCGGGTATCACTATTGGAATGCCTTAACATACTCCCGGCCTTGAAAGTGATAGGCTTTCAATTTTCGTTCATAGGCAAAGGACATATTTTTGAAAATGCACGTCGAACAGTTCCATGGGAAGTCTTCACATCAGCAACTCTGGAGATACCGTCGCGCCCTGGATACACTTTGATGATCCGTCCCATGGACCACTTCAGCGGTGGAAGGTTATCGTCCTTGAGCAATACGAGCGTGTGTTGTGCTAAGTCGCTTTTGTGAATGTTCCACTTACTTCTGGTCTGCAACTCGGATACGTACTCCTTCGACCATCTGGCCCAAAATTGTTGCCTCAACTGCTCAACTCTCTGATACCTCGTGAGTAGGTGAACCGGTTTCTCTTCGATATCTTCACAAACTGGTGCAGTAAGAAGACGTCCGACCAGGAAATGTGCAGGACTGAGTGGCTGGAGGTCGTTGGGGTCTGCAGACATAGGGCTTAAAGGACGGGAGTTCAATATTGCCTCAATCTGAATTAAAAACAGTATTGAACTCCTCGTACGTCAAGTGCGCGTTACCGACAACGCGGCGCAAGTGATGCTTGCAACTTTTCACCCCAGATTCCCATAAACCTCCAAAATGGCTTGCGTATGCAGGTATTAAATTAAATTTTATATTTTGTGAGGCTGCGTACTCTTTTATGTGCTCAGCACAATTATTTAAAAAATTTGAAAAATTATTTATTAACCCTACGAAGTTTCTCCCATTGTCTGAGAATATTTCGTCAGGTTTACCGCGTCTTGAAATAAATCTTTTTAGAGCTAATAGATAAGCGTCTGATGACAAATCAGTGACTAATTCAAGATGAATAGCGCACGTAACAAAACATATAAATAAGCATATGTACGCCTTAAAGGTTTTTGCTCCCTTACCCTTACAGTTGAGAATATAAAATGGACCACAATAATCTACTCCGCATTTTATAAAACAGAAACCTGGCTGTAACCTTTCTGGGGGTAAATTTCCCATGATTGGATTGATTACTTTAGGTCGCATACGAGCGCAAACGACACAATTGTGAACTACGGTTCGCGCCAAGTCTCTGCCGCGCACGGTCCACCACTTTTCTCGGAGGGAGTACAGTAACAACTGCGGTGCTGCGTGCATAAGCATTTTATGTTGATGTCTAAAAAGTAATAAAGTAAAGTGATGCCTTGATGTTAACAATATTGGATGTTTTTGTCAAAGTTAAATTCGGGCGAATATGAAATGCGACCACCAACACGCATTATATTATTTTTATCCAGAAAAATATTTAACTTTAACAAATCACGACCCTTAGAGATTGATTCGTTCTTCCTCAAAGCATCATATTCACTAGGATACGATTCTTGTTGACACAATCGCGCAAGTAATAATTCGGCGTCTGATAATTCATCCGCGGTCAACGTAGCTACACGCTGTGAGTGTTTATTGCGCGCGTTATGTATAAATCTAAGCATATAACTAGCAGCGCGTTGCATACGATCGAATCTAGAAAAATTAGCGAAAGGGAACAATGAATTATAAGAACTTTGATTGCAATGTAATGATTTAATAATATTAGTTTTAATTTCCGGAAAATCATCCTCATTTATATTTGTTTCTGCACATGAATCATCGTAAGTGAGTTCATGTAGGAACGGTGGTCCGTTCCACCATAATTTTGAGTTGCTTAGTGCGTCTAAATGCAACCCGCGTGAGACTAAATCGGCAGGGTTGTCCCTACCCTTCACGTGTCGCCATAAGTGACCTTTTGTTAGCGTGTGTATTTCTGATACCCTATTTTGTACATAAGTCTTCAGTAAATTAGGTGGCATGCGCAGCCATCCTAAGACGATAGTCGAGTCTGTCCAAAAAATGACCCTATCAACTTTACCCTTAAGAGATTCTTTAATTTTATTGTACAGACGAGCACCTAGGAGAGCTCCACATAATTCCAGTCGAGGTATTGTGGTAGGAGTTAGTGGCGCAACTTTTCCCTTAGAACATAATAATCTAACCGTAACAGCAGATTCGCTGTTAACACTGCGAATGTAGGCATTAGTTCCGTACCCCAATTGAGAAGCGTCTGTAAAAATGTGAACTTCTTTATATACAGGCGTATCGCAAAAAACATAACGCGGTACAGCTATATTGTTTAGGTGTGACAAGTTCTCCATAAATTTAAACCATAGTTTAGCAATATCTTCAGGTACATTTTCGTCCCAGTCCAACTGCAGAAGCCACAGTTTTTGCATCAAAAGTTTTGCCAACATGATAATAGGGCTCAACAAGCCTAATGGGTCAAAAATTTGTGACGTCTTTGACAAAATAATTCTTTTTGTTGGATATTGTGACGAATTTTCAACATGCGTGTGAAATTGTATAGTGTCGGATTGGCTTTGCCAACCTATACCTAAAGTTCTACTATTTGCGTGCTCACCTAATGAAAGTTCCTTTAAGCTATCATCTGTATTATAATCATCATAATTAAAATTGAAAACCCACTTGCGGAGAGGGAAGCACCCAGCGTTGAGTGTTTTAGCCGTTTCTTTACAAACAGTTAATAGATTTTCTATATTATCATTGCTATAGATAAGATCGTCGACGTAGAAATCAGAAGCAATAACCCTAGAGACCTCTGGAGTGAGACATTCGTGTGCTAATTGCTTAAGACACCGACAACTTAAGAATGGCGCGGAGGCAGTACCGTACGTCACAGTGTTCAATTGATATATGCCTATTTCGTCTGATGGATTATCACGCCACAATATAAGTTGCAGATGTCGTTGGTCGGGATGTACTAATACCTGCCTATACATTTTCTCTACGTCAGCGCAAGCTACGTATTTATTTTCGCGAAATCTTAATAAAATAGAAAGTAAATCTCCTTGTAAAGGTTCTCCAATGAGTTGTATATCGTTAAGCGATTTGCCGCTTGACGTCACTGCGCTTGCATCGAACACTACGCGTAAACGCGTCGTAGTGCTATGCTCGCGGAACACGCCATGGTGTGGCATAAAATAATGACATTGGTCATAAGTATTGATGCGACTCATATGACCCATATTAATGTATTCATGAATAAAATCTTTATATAGCTGTTTGTAAACCGGGTTATGCGTTAACCGTTTTTCTAATGCTAAAAAGCGACGTTTCGCTTGTGTATATGATTCACCTAGCGTGTCGGGTGATTGTTTAAAAGGAATTCGAACACAAAATCTTCCATCGACAAGGCGTGTCGTAGTTTGCTGGAAGTGTTCTTCACATAAACGTTCGTCCTCGCTGCGCGCGCTAACTAAGTTACCAGGCAACTCTTCGAGTTCCCAGAATTGACGAACTTGTTTATCTATTGATTGCATACATTGCATATTACCAGAAGTATAGTTACACAATACGTTTGAATTTTTTAAATTATTTTCATTTATGGGCCCGGACACGATCCAGCCTAAACAAGAATTATGAAGGAAAGGACCGTTAGATAGGCGCATCTTTCCTTCTTTTAAAAGATCCCAAAAGTAATCTGCCCCTATTAACATGTCGATGGGGTTACTTTCAAAGAATGTAGGATCCGCTAATGCTATGTGCGTAGGTATATTAAAATATTTTTTATGTAATTTGAAAGTTGGTAAATTAGAAGTTATTTGCGGCAGTATTATACAAGAAATGCGCGTTGAAAATATGCCACAAATAGATTTCATTTGTATGTCACAACGCTGCGTGCTTTTTGTGACTATATTACCAACCCCATGTATTTTAAGAGTGGACTGTATTAATGGTAGATTTAATTTATTGCATATACTTTGTGTAATGAAACTACGCTCGCTGCCGCTATCTAGTATTACTCTAATTCTGTGGTAATTATCGAACCGGTCGGCGATCTCAACTAGCGCTGTTGATAACAAAACTGGTCTCGAATGCGTTTGTGCGCGTGTCGCATTTCCGAGTGCATCAGTGTTGTTGCCAATCAGCTGTTGACCTTGATTATTTGCAAGTAGTGAAAAAACACGTTCCTGTGCGCTCGATCCGTTGTTTTCACTGCCTTCGCGGTGAATTAGAGTATTATGTTTTTTATCGCACTTCCTACAAGGACCACATCGACATTCGTTATTTGTATGACCAGGATGTAAGCAATTTTCACATAAACGTTTGTCCTGTATTAATTTAATTTTGTCTTGCAAATTCATATTTAAAAATTGTTCGCAAGAATATAAAGAATGACTGTCATTGCACATTACACATGATTTTGTGCGTACGTATCTATTTGTATTGTTATATTTTGACTTGTTAGCGACTACATTGCAATGAACTTTTGTGTTTGTGTTCGTACTATGACGTTTATGTTCGAATGTCGATGAAGTTGTAGGTTTTTGACGAGTTACAATTAAAGTTTCTAATATATCAGCTTTGTCACGGAGAAATTTAATTAAATCTTCTAATTTTATTTGTGTTGATATATTATTATCTGAATTCGTAGGCAACAATGTACTTTTATAAGTTTCCCACTCGCGCTCAATGGCAGGATCTAGTTTGGAAACTACTTAATATATAATTAACGTATCCCAGTGCTGGGTCTGTTCGCCAAGTAAATTTAATGCGCGAATATTTTTTAATACGGTGTCAATTAGTTTCCGAATTAAACCTGGAGGCGGGGATTCTTTGTTAAGCGGAGAAATACTAAATAATGATTTTACATGAGTGTGCACTAAAAGTCTATTATTATTATAGCGCCTAATTAACAGTTCCCAGGCAATAAAATAGTTTTGAGCTGAAAACTCCACAGAATCAATGACTAACTTTGCGCCATCTTGCAAAGATGATTTTAAATAATGAAATTTTTGTATATCTGATATATTTTTAGAATTATGTACTAAAGCTAGGTATGTGTCACGGAACTCTAACCACTGGTCATAATTACCGTTGAATTTAGGCAACGATATTGTAGGTAGTTTAACTGATTCAATGTTTGTCAATGATTCGTTTTGACATTCATACCGGGACCCATTATGAGATTCATCTTGGGATTCACTTATTATACATTCTGTTAGCGCTAATGCATTATAATAGTCATTTTCAAATATTTCACGACACGACAATTGTAATTGTAACTCAGATTCAGGGAGTAAACACTCTATTTTGCTTTGCACCTCATTAAATTCGTTAAATAAATTTTTAGCACTATTCAAGCGTAACTTTAATTCCATACGTTGTTTATTAGATATTTCTGACGATTCGCAAGACTTAACAAAATTTTTAAACACTGTTAACCTACCCTTAATTGTGCCTCTTAATTTATTTAAATCTTTTAATAATTTAACTTCACTTTCACTTTGAGACATTTTGGAGGTTTAATTACAGAAATCAGAGGTACTTACGGTTGCAAACACTAACACGACACGCTACAGATAACGGCACCCAGCAATCAGCGCAATTGCCCTGGATCCAGCTCTGCTTACGATCTGCGAGGCGATATAGTTCGAAATTAGTGTTTTTGCGTTTAATACCAGCAACCGGTTCCCGATGATACCAAATAATCTTCTAAGCGCTTCCTCCTGTCCAGTCTGCGATGATTCGGCTGGTTATTTGTCTTGAATCCGGTCTCGATGGTCCAAGTATATGTTTGAGCTTGTATGGCTTGGGTTTGATGAAATGACAAATCCAGCAATTATCTTCGTAAGACTATTTAATAATTTTAAATACAAAAAAAGAAGTCGATAGTATAGCGGTAGCGTATGTAAGGAATTCGCTGTGTGTCTTCTAGTAGAAAAAATGGCGTAGGCCGCGTCTCCTGCGATTGGTCAAATATGACGCGATAGCATTTTTCAAACCATACAGAGCGCGCGAGTTAATTTGCGTCATTATGAATTTTAAGTCCTGCCATCTATTGGTCACTGCGGGTATCACTATTGGAATGCCTTAACAGCTATATTGTGGTAAAGTTTCATTCAAATCCATTCAGTAGTTTTTACGTGAAAGAGTAACAAACATCCATACATCCATACTTACAAACTTTCGCCTTTATAATAGTAGTAGGATTCGTTGGTACGGTTTCAAATCCTGGGTCAGATATAAAAACCAATATTTTTATTACAAGCAATTTAAAAATATGATAATTATACTATTTCTTTTTTATTCTACGATAGGCTGGACTGCAACTTGCCTGATGTTAAGCAATGTTGTAGTCTACGATGGAACGCGCCAGCCCATTATACCGATTCACTCGTGATTACGAATGAATATCGGTGAGGCAACATGGCAACATTGGCAACTACCATACCGAAATCAACATAATTTTTTGCACTTTTCACTTATCCCTGAATAAACTTTCATGTTATCCTAGTCAAATTTAAATATATATATTTATCATAACGGGCAATTAACGCGCTCACATTTAGTTTGGCTTTACGTTTCGACACGGGTTGCACCTGTCGTGGTCGCAAACAGACTGATCCAGCGAAAGAGCTAAGTTGAAGGCGTTAATCGCCCGTTATGATAAATACATATATTTAATAATGAAACACGAAAGTTTAAAAGTGTGTGTCTAGTAAAATTTGTTTGTGAAAATTATATTGCAGAGTTAATTCGTAATTTTTAATTCCAGATCCATCGTCATGGTGACAGAACACCCATGGAATCATCCATATCTTACGGCACTGACCCTATAAGACTCGAAGAATTATCTGCTAATTATGGGTACGGACAGCTCACCAATGTAAGAATCTGTTTCACAAAAACAAATGTTACGGCATGCCTGGAAATAGCACCTTTAGAAAAATACTTTTTCAACTAAAACGTAAGACAGTTGTGAGTAGACCCGTGCCTAGCAATAGGATACTAATAAGGGTCGAAGTGAAATGAAGTAGAAAAAGAATCTTAGAGTGGAAACTTTGGGGATCTAAAATGGCCTAAAAAAAGTCCACCTTGCAGAAATCGTCTCCTCGAATCAGAGGTGGTGACTTGCCACTGCAGACACAATGTTGTGTGCGTTGGAATTACAAAATCTTATTCCCCCATCCCCGTTCTTCCATCGGACAAGTAGAGCTGTGCGCCACCGTTTTGTAGTGGAAATTCCACGGGCACGCACAAAGCGCTTTGCTTCAACTTTTACTGTGCGAACTGCTAACTTGTGGAATTCGTTGCCGGCATCTGTTTCCCGATAGCTATAATCTGCCTGTCTTCAAGTCACGAATGAATCCGTATTTATTGGGTAAGCGCGTTTCATCGTAGACTGCAACATTGCTTCACATCAGGCAAGTTGTGGTCAAGCGCAAACCCAATAGAAGATAAAAAAAAATATTATAATGTATTTACTCCTACCCCAAACCAAATTTAACCTACCTACGTATGCAGCGACACAGGGGTTGTCGGTTATGGTATTCTGGTCCACACAAACTCTTCATGTAGCAACATAATCTAAGTGGAAACTGGGGAGCTAACAAGCATAATAGGAGGCCACCTTGCAGAGATCGTCTCCTCAAATAGTCAGAGGTCGTCCTACCCCTCGTTCACCAAGCCAGCAGCATTAAACGAATAGTACACACACAGGTCGGTCCATTTCCACTTGATTTGCTAATCCAGTGGGTAAAGTCGACGAGTTTAGTTCTCATTTATATTTATCAGAACGGGCTATTAACGCTTAACAGTCTGCTTTTGACCACGATGGCTGCAACCCGTATCGAAACGTAAATCCAAATTAAAAGTGAGCGCGTTAATTGCCCATTACGATAAATATTTTTTCAGAACATTTCGAAGTAAAGGTCAACTATTTCATTAAAGGTCAACTAAGAAATATTTTTTTGTTTTAGGTCGGTATTAACCGTGGTTATCAGCTAGGTCAAGTAGCTCGCAGTCGTTATGGCGAGCTCTTGTCTCCCTCCTATAAAAGCTCAGAGATCTACATCAGAACTACAGACTCTAATCGTGCTAAGATGACAGCTTTGGCTGCTATGTCTGGGGTCTACGCTACAGGAGAAGACAACTGGAGCTCTGAGATCAAATGGACTCCTGTTCCGTACACCAATGTTCCAGCAAAATACGATTTTGTGAGTAGGTAGAACTTTTAAAAATAGAAAAATAAGGTCGCGGGTTCGAATCCTGGTCGTGCCCACACATCTTTGTGTGAATTGTTTCATATCCGCTGCTCGTTATCGGTGAACGAAAACATCGTGAGGAAACCGGCATATCTAAGAACTAATCATTCGAGGACATGTGACATCCACCAACCCACACTTAGCCAGCGTGTGGGGATTAAGGCCTAAACTCTCTCAACTCATATAGTTGAGAGAAGACCCGTGCCCAGCGGTGGGACACTATAAAGGGTTGAAGTGATAGTCAATTTCAATTGTGGCGAAAGTTGGCTCTATGAGGAAATTCTTGTGTACTTCTACGTTGTAGCTTGAACTCATAGAATCTGAGAGTAGATTGATAATAATTATATATTCAGTTTGACGGCCCGGTGGCGTGGTCGGTGAGATACTTGCTTTTCACGCCGCAGGTCGTGGGTCCGATTCCCACCCGGGACAAACATTAGTGATGAACATTTGTGTTTGTGTCGAGTCTGGGTGTAAATATCTATTGTATTTAATTACAAAAGAAAAGTATTATATGGACCTATAGTATATACCAGTTATCTGGTTTCCATAACACAAGCTCTGCTTAGCTTGGGACCAGATGACCGTGTGTGTTAATGTAACAAAATATTTATTTATTTATTTACAGTAGTACCTACTTAGTTATTACTCTGAGCATAGAACAGTGCGATGGGGTATTTCGAAAAGCATGCAAGCAAGTCTTCGCCAGCCATTGGACTACATACTTCATTCTCTAGGAGCTGATTGAAGAAAATGGAATAATGATAATCATGATTTTTTTCAGAACCTTGCCGTTTTCAATTGTCCCAATTTTATGACGCAATACTACGCCTATATAATGTCCACTTCAAGCAAAATGGATCCTTACAATGGTCTCCTCAACGAATGGTCGAAGTATATTGGAAAGAACATTACCACGACGCCAGCTATGGCTTATGTTCTTAATGATGTTTACGCAGCACAGGTAAGAAACGTTGGAAGGTCGAAGACCCTCCTAGGGCATCCCTGGCTAAAAGCTACTTGGTTACCATTTATAAATACCTCCACAAAGTAGTAGACTCGCTACCAGGGCCCCGATGCTGACGCTTTAGACATTTGTCTAACAAAAATGGCGATTTTATTGTGTAGCCGCGTGATTTTAGCTAGTTTTTTGGTTTGTGGTAGGTTTTTAGATTTAATAATGTTCATACACGATTTTAGTTGGAAGCCATTTTTATTGAACTCAATGTGCGTCTATTTAACAATTTAGAAAACGATATTGAATGTGTGACATAGACCAATAGAAAACAAGTATCGCGTCATTTTGCTGTCCTCCTATTGGCTGTTGGTGACGTGATAAATTCAGTGCGTGAAAGAGATAGCACGTGGGCGCCTACGCTCCTCAACATATTGTTTTTCATTGCTATCCGCCATTTTTCAACATTTGTCTTCTAGAAATAAATGTCTAAAGTGCGTAGGTAAATGTTGTAAAAAATGGCGGATGCCATTGAAAAACAAGAGATCGCCATTTTTGTTAGACGAGTCAGTGGGCAGTTGGTTATTGTTTTGTTTTGAATTCAACCTTTAAAACCAATTCATAATATTGATATGGTTCCAGTAGCATTTCAGCGATCGAGTCTGGAAAATGCTTCTGGATTAAGTAAAACGTTTACTGGAATGTATCCAATCCAGTCTATAGTCTGCTACTAGCTTTTGAAATTAGTATTGCAATAATGTAAACGATAGAACCCAGTGAATTGATTCGTTTGATTTCTGGAGTAGGTAATGAAACTGGTCATTAGTTCGAAGGGAACATGGTGAAAAAGCCAGTATGATTGCCTTTAAAATGAAGTTCTAAATTACTTACAGATGAGCATGGGAATCCCTCTAACTGATGAAGTAGCAGCTATTTACCCTCAAATTATGGAAGCTGCTGGAGCCGCAATTGACGTCATCTTTGGTAACGAGGACAGCATTGCTTATCAGGCAGGTAAGATTTTCACTTACCATCTTTTAAGTCTCATTTTTCTCTTTAGTGTACCAAGGGTTTTGTTACCAATTAAGACCCTAAAAACTTTATCTACATCTACACTATATGCAAAAAAAGTATTTTTGTTTGTAAACAATAAACTCAGTCTTCTGAACCGATTTTAAAAATTCTATATAGCGGCTAGCCTAAAGTCACTGATTTTCATAATCATAGCTCCCCTTGCCTTTTTGCCATTGCTATTAGGGTCGGCTCTCAGTCTAACCTAATGCGGTTAGCTACCAGAATTAAACGAGCGACAGCCATAAGACCTCGACACCTATACGGAACCAGTAGTCGAGATGGTTAGTGTAACAATTGTCATAGATGTTTTAAATGAGAACCAGTGCCAACAGCTAAACGTGCTTCTCGTGGCCCGGGGGATAGCCCCTCAACCAACCAGACAGCGTACAGCGTACATCTTTGGTGTAAAAACTGTCTGGGACAGAAATCGAACCTCCGACCTTCGGGGCACATTATATGTCAATCGGACGTCTTACACCGCTCGACTATAGAGGTCGTCCCTAAAGCTTAATATCACAAATAAATGTCAGAAAGATACCGCTTACGAAGTTCCAATAAGGGTATAAGGACTACTCCAAAAAGGGTATACCTTTCTTCTGGTTTCCAGGAGTCCTCCTGAACGAGTTCTTCACTGTAGCAGACCAGATTATTGCTGGAGAAGACGTACAAAGAGTACAGTGGTACTCTGGTCACGATAACAACGTTTTTACATTTATGGCTGTCAGCAAGATCAAGCCCCGACCTGGAGTGCCTAAATATGGCGCTATGTTCGCTTTGGAGTTGAGACAGGATACTGAAGGAAGTTACCTTGTCGTGGTTAGTAGATCTTTTAGTTACCAAACTAGTTAACAAAAAACTACACAAAAAACACACTGCAATGGGTAGCAGTGCTCAGTCTACCAGCCTTATTGATGTGCGTCAGGATTGCTCCGCCAAGTTATCAAATCAGAAAATGGTTTCAGCCAAAAATTTGTCGATATTTGTCAAAATCGAAAGAAACAAACCCCGTATTTGTCAAAGCAGAAATAAAGAAGTTATAAGCGTTTTAAGTTGGCCGCGCAATCCTGACGTCAAGGACTGCGCGGCCACGGAGATCTCAGCAACTACTTGGGATAGAGAAATAATTCCTTTTGTCAACTCAAGTCTGTATTTGTCAAGATTTGTCGAAAAATGAATCAAAGCTCTATATCAATATTATAATTAAATATTCGCCTTGAAAGTCATGGCCGCGCAGTCCTTGATTTGCTATTTTGTTTTTAGTATTTTTTTTATTAAAATTGAAGACTTCATATAGTATAGGAGTTAAAAGGAGAAAGGTCTTAATTTGTCGAAACTGACAAAAGCTTTAAAATACGACTAAAGTGTAATTAAACAGACGAAATCAATTTAAAACACAAAACTCGTGGCCGCGCAGTCCTGACGTTACTTTAAACCATGATATCTCAATAACTATAGTAGCTAGGATTTTGCTGTAGACGTCCATATAATCCTCATATTAACCCCATTAAAATGACATATCCTTTTACCCTCAACACTGTTTGGGACGCGAGTAATCTCAAGAATTATGTTACCCCATACAATGTTCTAGTAGAGTGACCATAATTTTAAGACCATAAGTTCAAGACAATACAGTCTAAGCGCATTTCTGTTCTGGTTTCTATTGTTAACTGATAAAAAACTTTTTTAATATTTAGATATTCTTATACATTATAAACAAAATGTACAGAATTATATTAATAGAATCTTGCAAGCTACTGCTCGTGGAAATGTTAATTATATCTAAAATAACGTTATAAATAGATATACACTATTTTAACAATTACTTACAGTAGAAGCACTAAAAAAAAATATCATTTAAGACGTGCTCAAGAATAAATGCAGCGTTACATTCACAATTATAATGATATATTTTAAAATATATCGAAGCAATTCTTATTCTTAATCTGTTTGATTCTTCACTGTTAATATAACGCTGTTATATCGTTATTTCTGTGATTATTGTCAAATAAATTGAGTATACATAAATACTCTTTATTCCCAGGGTCAGTAAAAAAAAACACTGAATCAAATGCACGAGTAAATTTAATATTTTTTACAGATAAATCAGTAAAATTACTATTTTAACATTATTCTAAGTTGGTCTCTTCGGCCGCACTACAGGAGCATCGACGCGAGTTTGCCTATTGCGCTCTCTTTCTAATATTGCTTTTCATTCGCACAACTGCTGGTCAGCGGACCACCGCGCTCGCGTCGAATCGTCACGATACCAGTATTATATCTCAACGGACTGTTACTGCTGTACGTTGTGGATCCCACAGTGATATTCCGATAAAAAGGACATAAGTGTGTATTCAGTGAGAGACTTAGTGTATATTTAAACGTGATATAAATAATTACGTGATATTAATCAATATGGTGAGTTATTTATTTTTGAATTAAATTTGTTAACGATATTTATTTTGTGTTATCTACCACCATACCATGTTAAAACTTTTACCAGTTTTGCTGTAGTCAGTACTTTTACATAGGTCTGTACCTAGTTAAAAAGTAGATCGGAATAAAGGCCTAACAAATTAGGCCTTAATGAACAAGGATGGAATGTATTGTGTTTTATATAATTAATAATAATAAATAAAGCCTGGGTAAGGTAAACCTTTCCCAGGCTCTCTATTTAAAAACTAAATAGAGCGTTTAAGGTTTTGCCTAAACCAGACGCAACTTTTAACTCCTTGTAATCTCAAATTATTAAAAAGCAGTTATAAATAAATAGATATTTAAAAATATACTTTTTAATTTAATTTTCAGATAAAAGCGGGTCGCAAAGGAAAAGTCAATAGTGAAAAATTAATTTCTTAAGTACGGAGATGTATGCAGAAATCGCAGTATTAAATATAATGATCCATTATTTAAAACAATATCTAATGAGTTAGATAATACGATAGCTCCTTATGCAATCTACAAAGCATTGAAAAGGCACTACGACGAGTATTTTCAAAATGATGAAGATGATAACCTTTATTCACCCCGAGTTCAGAGTAGTTCATCTTCTTCACCGTCGCGTCATAGTGTGGCTTCATTATCGCTGACATATCAAGACAAGGTGAAAACATTTAGTTTTACAATGGACGAGCATGAATGGAAAAAAATTCAACCCGTGATGGTACATTATGCTAGAAGAGATATAAGGACCTCATCGACACACCAAAAATACAGGAGTCTGCCAAAGTTTAAGTGGGCGACTTTTTTGAGAGAAAAGCTCTGGGAGTTATCTAAGCTACCATGTACTTGGAACTTTAAAAATAAGAAAGTTGACGGTGAAAATAACATTTCGTTATTTGGAAAGTGCTCACAATGTCAAAGAGAAACAATAATAAAAACCGAAGCAATTTCTGAAAAAACTGTAAGATTTACATGCGATATACTTACTTGTAAGGAAGAGAATGTACCACACAATCCTAAAAAAAAATCAAAATTAACTCCATACAAAAGAGGTAAATTAGCAAAAATTCTACAGTATAAGCCTGCCGTAGTCGTACAAAAAGAACTTGCGGCCAAATTAATTAAAGACCCAAATCAAGTTTGCCCACCAGTGCTGCCAAGTTTAGCAGCTCTCCGCCAGATCAAGTATGAGAAACGACAAAGCAAGAGACTTCATGCTCACCCAATTTTAAGTATACTCATGATGACTCAAGAGGTACAGTACTTTATCCGTGAAGTGACATTGATACCGTGTTTTCATTTATATTATTGGTCTGATCAGCAAATAGAGTACTATACTAACTATTGTAATAGTTTTTCTAAAGTGACCATTACTGTAGATGCAACTGGATCTTTTTTTCAGGCTATAAAGCTTCCCGATGGAACTACACTAACAAAACGACTATTTGTATATATTGTCATGATTGCTTCGGATTCAATTAAATCTACTCCAATTTTTCAAATGGTTACCGATTCTCACAATAAAGATTCAATTGCAGCGTGGTTAAAAAAATGGTTAATTCAAGTAAGGAGCCCGCCACATGAAATTATTACCGATGACTCATCAGCATTAATTGCAGCTAATGTTTCAGCATTTACTACGTTTAGCAGTATAAAAGATTATGTTAAACGATCTGTTTTAATCTTAAGTGGCCGCAATTATGCATTACCTGAAGTATTTATTAGGCTAGATACAAGTCATTTTATCAAAACAATTTATAATTTACGTTGCTTTGAAAATAGGGATATAAATGTTAAAATGTTATACGTTCGTTGCATTTTGTATATGAAAGAATGTGAATCGTTTCAGCAAATTAAAACTCATTACTGATGTTGTAAGACTATGTCTAACTGAATACGATAACCCAGAAAACCCTGTTTCTGTTTATATTCAGAAAATAAGTTGCACCTTAGGTAATACTACATATACGGAACCTAATGAAGACACCGATGAGAAGGAAAATATTCACGAAAACATAATCCTCGACGATGATGACGGTTTGCTCTCATGGTTTGATGAAATTGTTGAGAGGGAAAAAAGCCTAGATAAAACAAAAAGTTCGTCAGAATCACAAAACTCTTTCTACATGCCTCATTTAATAACAACGCTCAAACGGTTACTCCTAAAGTTACCCCTCTGGAGTAATATTATGTGCCCATTATATAAATCACAAAACAAAGTACCAACATCTTCAGCTATAGAGAGCTATTTTAAAACTATGAAAAATTTGTTATTCACAACAAGGTCGAAGAAATATAACATTGATGAATATTTAAATATGCATTATGATTATTTATTAGGTGAAATAAAAATTGCTTTAAATTGTTTAAATAATTTCGCCGACATTGTAGACAAAAAGGAGAAAAACATTAAAAGAAAACGAGGTAAGACTAGGAAGCGAAAAATGTTACCATTTGAAAACAAATGCTGCAAAAAAGAAAAACCTAGTGTAACCAAAACGTTTTTAAATGATTCGGTATTCTCAGTAATTCCTACGTATGTTGAAAACTGGAGAGGCGAAGGTGTTCCTAAAGATGATTCTGCAAATAAACCTGTAAATATAATGTTTTTAAAAAATAGTAATTTTACTGTACAAGATATATCTGAAAAAAATATTAAATTAACAAACACTTGTGCATTTGATTCCGTATTTTTTTTATTGGCCCACGGATTTAAAGAGTATTCATGCATACGCGATTTATTTGACAATAATTGCAGAAATAAGGATATAACAGCTTTTTTACAAATCCTCTGTAACTCTGATAATAACAGTGAAGAAGCAAACAAATTAAGAATAAGAATTGCTTCGATACATTTCAAAAACAATCATTATGATTGTGAATGTAACGCTGCATTTATTTATGAGCACGTCTTAAATGATATTATTTTTAGTGCTTCTTCTGTAAGTAACTGTTCAAATAGTGCATGCATAAATTCTACCCCATCAAGAAGAAAACATGTGTTTATACCGTTAAATTTAGATATAATTAATATTTTCACCATCAGTAACTTGGAAGATTCTATTATTATTCATGATTGGGAAAACAAGCAATGCAGAAAATGCAATGAAGTAGTTCTATTTCATTATACCTTGTCAAAAATTGTTACATTCGATTTAAATGGCGCGCAAATGGTGTTTTTACATGAGGTACCTAAAAGTATAATAATTAAACAAAACATTTATAAATTATTAGGTGCCGTAGAATATGTTCCTCCAATACTTGGAACAATAGGGCATTATAAGTGTCATATTATAAGAAATAGCGGAATGCTTTGTTACGACGATAACAAGAGTAAATTAGAAGAGAGTACAAACGATTCTGTATATATCCATTTTTTAACTTATGTTTTAGTAGAGGTGTAAGAGCCGATGAAAAACATTTAAAGTTGAAGAATAATGATTTTGTTGATTTTTGAAATCTTTATATTTGTGCAATGAATAAAAATATTCAAATATTAAACAAGTTTTTTATTTCGTCTTATTTAGTATTTTATTTAAGTTTTTGACTAACAGAACAGAATGCCCTTGAACTGTGCTGTCATAGCCAGTTTGACAAAGATTAAAAACAAATCGAAATTATGGTCACTCTACTAGAACATTGTATGGGGTAACATAATTCTTGAGATTACTCGCGTCCCAAACAGTGTTGAGGGTAAAAGGATATGTCATTTTAATGGGGTTAATATGAGGATTATATGGACGTCTACAGCAAAATCCTAGCTACTATAGTTATTGAGATATCATGGTTTAAAGTAACGTCAGGACTGCGCGGCCACGAGTTTTGTGTTTTAAATTGATTTCGTCTGTTTAATTACACTTTAGTCGTATTTTAAAGCTTTTGTCAGTTTCGACAAATTAAGACCTTTCTCCTTTTAACTCCTATACTATATGAAGTCTTCAATTTTAATAAAAAAAAATACTAAAAACAAAATAGCAAATCAAGGACTGCGCGGCCATGACTTTCAAGGCGAATATTTAATTATAATATTGATATAGAGCTTTGATTCATTTTTCGACAAATCTTGACAAATACAGACTGGAGTTGACAAAAGGAATTATTTCTCTATCCCAAGTAGTTGCTGAGATCTCCGTGGCCGCGCAGTCCTTGACGTCAGGATTGCGCGGCCAACTTAAAACGCTTATAACTTCTTTATTTCTGCTTTGACAAATACGGGGTTTGTTTCTTTCGATTTTGACAAATATCGACAAATTTTTGGCTGAAACCATTTTCTGATTTGATAACTTGGCGGAGCAATCCTGACGCACATGCCTTATTGATAACTTAAAACCTCGTGTCAAGCCGTCAGTCCTGCAATCAACCAAATAAATTAATTTCTTCCAGCCAGTATACCTGGCTGATCCTAGTGTTGGCGAGTTCTCCTACTTGCAAGTGGACGGCTGCGATGGTTTCTGTGACCTGGAGACCTTCCGCAGAATCACTTCTGAATACGTACTGGATGAAGACACCTGGAGGAGAAAGTGCGGCTTCACTGAAGATATGGTTGTTAATACTTCTAATGTTGCGTAACTTATAATATCTAATAATGTTCTAGCTAGGACATTAACACGGTCATCTGATCCCATATTATGCAGAACTTGTGGTTCTCAACCAGATAAATAACATAATTATACTACTTTTTCTGCAAAAACATACTTATTATTACATAATTACCAGGGGAGTATACGGGGCCCCCGACGTGCGTAGCAAAAATTAATAAAATGTATAAAAATAAAAAGGCAAACTTCTTTTTTCCCGTGTAAAGAGTGCGTTCAAAAGTTGGCAACACCCTACCATCGGTTATCGCGGGCTGCGGGATTTCCCCATTTAAATCATTTACTTCAACGGGGGAATCCCACAATAATCTAAGTACATACGATGATAAATTACGGAGAGCAGTGTGACACATCTTTACCCTTCATAAAGGCCCCTATACAGGTTTTTATACGGGGCACGCTACGCTTCTGATAATTACTTACACCTAGGCTCAGACAAACAGACATGTACATTATGCCTGTGCACACATCAAGCTATAAAAAACCATTATAAGCTGATCTCGCATTGTATAGGATTTTTGTACGATGAGAGGTCATTTTATACTGGAAATGCATAGTTTGATGTGTGGCCGTGTGTACATTGTAAACCTCGGTCGAGTGGGAAATGGGAATCGACTGAAATGGCGCATTATTTTGTCAGTCTCTTCTTTTTGACACTTTAAAATCACATAACAGTGATGGATGATAAATCATAATAAGCTAGCCTTAACTTGAGTATCGTTTATACGTGTGAGAGAAGTTAGTTAGTTTGAAGCGGCCTATTTTGCGTGATTCGGCTGGCATCGCTATTGCCAGCCCAGCTCCAGGAGAAATCCCAGCAGACCTTTTATGTTGCCGATGGCCTCCCGGAGCGACCTCGGAGATCCTAGGTGCTCCGCTCTGCATCTCGCCACCCCTGGACAGCAGGTGACCACGTGGGCGGCTGTTTCTTCTTCCTCCATACATGCCCTACACAGAGGACTGTCAGTGACACCTATGGTAAAGAGTGAGAGAAGTGAAATCATTCAATAAAAACTTTGGAATCAAATTTAAATAATTTAATTTCCTTAGCACTATTATAAATAGTTATAACATGCATCCACGTACAACTAACATGTAAAATAAGCGTATTTTATGCTAGAAAACAAATATATTCTCGAAACAGATGGCAGCATCTAACATCATGCAAGTTGATTTTTGGCCATTTTGAGATTTAATACGTCATTGACTTTTTTTTGTAACATATTTTTTTCGCTGAAGTTTTTGTCCTTGAACAAACCAATAAAAAATATATAGTATTAAAACATAAGTTAGGTGGGACATCACTAGCTGGGGGATGGCATAAGTGCGGGATGGCACACGGGGGGAGTTTGAGAGGGTACCCTTAGGGAGACAGATTTGTTAGCAGATCCACTTCTCAATACATCAGCTGTAATTTAATACTGTCATCGCGTCCGTCTTTGAAGTCAGCTGTCACTCGAAAAAGCACGGGTGAAGCGGCCATCTTAGAATGGCTGACACTTTGTGTTGGACCGTTGCGTCGTCGGGAAATGCGGATGCAACCACGTGCTCAATGGACGTTACGCTTTAATCAAATATAATCTTAGCGATCTGAAATTATCTGGTAGATAATGATTGGGCTATCGAGAGATCGGGGTGAAGTGATATTTACCGTAGTTATTTTATAGAAATACCATCTTCTTACCCGATTAATCACGCCTACCTAAAGTTGTCTGATATTCCAGATTTTTAGTTTAAAGCCTTCAAATTCAATATGACCAAAAATCAACCGCACCGTGTTATTAGAAACACTACTTAATATCAAAAATCAGCAAAGTTCAGACCATAACGATTGACACACAAATATCATACAAATTTTTCTAAGAAAAATACCAGAATACATATTTATAAAATGAAACCAGTAATATTGCATTTACTTAATTAGGCTACTGTTAAAGTGATTATTACTTTTTAAAGGATTTTATCGCGATTTATTTCCATTAAAGCTAAAAAAAAAAAGTAAATTCTTATAAATCCCGATAAAATTTATTAAAAGTATTTTAAACTATTTTCTGTAAAAACATCAGAATCTACATTTTGTGTAAACATTTCAAATATGTCGTGTCAATTTGACAGATTAAATTAATTATGGCACTAAATTATTATTATTATTATTACAAGAAAAAAATACTACAATCGATAAAATTGATATACAAAAGATTACAATAAATTGGAAGTAGACAATTGTAATAATATATGTTTGGGATTAGTGTAAATATATCTGTCATCTTACGCAAAACCGTCAAAAGTTAGCTTTTACAAAATCTATTTACGTAGAGATTCAAAATGAGATAGATATTTAGGGCCGATTGTTAAGTATCCAGATAAAAAGGAAAAGTCCAGAGACAAAAATTAAAATAATATTCCCCTGATTATTGAAAAATTAGCACGTAGCAATATTTACGATACCAGGTAATTCAAAGTATAGATAGACTTTGACAGTAGCGTAAAAAAATCGATTTACAAAAAATGAGCTGCCAAAACAAGACATGTTTTCGGCAATTTTTAAAAATAAATTTTAGTGATTTCCCGCATTATTCCGTATGATGACAGTATACATATCAATTTATGAGATTGTGTTTTTGCATAATAGTGTAAAAATATATAGCCGTGTATCGAACCAGTGACTCCACAGTACGCGTAAGTTCTATATTATCAAAACACTAGGCGATCTAACTTAACTACTACATTATTTACTTAGTTATATTATGTATTCATTTCAGCGTATCAGAATTAAACTTAGGAGAAGAAAGAATTCGAATTAAAAAAATATTTTGAGCGAAAGGTATCTATTAATAACATCTAAGAACAACTTCCTGTTTGTAGTTTTTTTGTTTTTGCTAGGTAACTGAATTTTTTCAACAAAAGAATTATAAAAATTAATAGTATTTGCATTACAAGGAAATCCAATATACTTATACGGAATTAAAGCAAAATAATTATTGTTAGAATTAGTTCAACAACGAAATTGCTAGATCGAAACAAAAACTCAATTTCATAGTCAATTCATCTCCCAACTTTACACAAATATATACGCTCAATGTGCATTTCTTGTGCCGTACAGTGTTACTCGTCTTATTATTGCACAACATTACATAAAAGCTAACAATATTTAAAAAAATCAAAGTTTTAAAGTCACTAAATCATTTTTATCCCAAAATAAATAATTATACTTAATCACTTCACTTCAACCCATTTTAGTGTCCCACTGCTGGGCACGGGTCTTCTCTCAACTATCTCACTAGTTAAGAGAGTTTAGGCCTTAATCCACACACGCTGGCCAAGTGCGGGTTGGTGGATGTCACATGTCCTCGAATGATTAGTTCTTAGACATGCCGGTTTCCTCACGACGTTTTCCTTCACCGATACTTAATAAATAATTATAATTATAAAATAAATTAATTCTACAGCAGACTCAATTACGATTAAAAATGACTTACTGACTTTTACAACTGAGCCCTTAAATATCAAAATAATAATTATTATCATTAATAATACTAATAATCGTTAATAACATTATTATCGTTGTAAAGCATAGTAACGGCAAGAGTTAGCATCACTATTAAGCTGTTTTTGACGACGTAATATATAGACACAGCAATCACTACATAGTATAAAACAAAGTCGCTTTTTCTGTCCCTATGTCCCTATGTATGCTTAGATCTTTAAAACTACGCAACGGATTTTGATGCGGTTTTTTTTTAATAGATAGAGTGATTCCAGAGGAAGATTTATAAGTATAACACATTGCGAAGCTGGGGCGGGTCGCTAGTATAATTTAAACCTACTGTTCGCCCCGGCTTTATAAAGTTCATCATTCCCCTTGCCTTTTTCCCATTTCTATTGGGGTCGGCTTTCAGTCTAACCTGATGCGGCTAGCTACCAGAATTATACGAGCGACTACCATCAGACCTCGAAACCCGTAGGGAACCAGTATCCGAGATGGTTAGACCAGGTGTCAGATTATATTGGCTTCTGACTACATGTAGGTAACTATTGTCATAGATGTGTTAAATGACAACCGGGCTTAACGTGCTCTCCGAGCACGGAGGGTAGTCCCTCAACCAACCAGACACCGAAACAAATTTTTGTTGTTACACAAATATTGTCCGGGGCGGGAATCGAACCCGCGACCTCCCTGGCACAGTATAGCCCAATCGGACGGCTGACACCGCTCGAATACCGTTAAAAAAAACTATCGGTCTTTTTCATAAAAATCTTATGACTCTTCATTTAAAATGGACTTTGTCTCTTTCTTACTAGTATAAATGTCAAGATGTCAGACAAAGACAAACGAATTATAAACCTATTTTAGCTATAATGAGCTTAAAATAGGAATACGGGGGTATGTAGTTTAAAATTTATTTCACCTAGAATTTGTTCTGATAATAACGAACAAAGCAAAAAATAGTAGGTAACACAGCCGTTCAGATTTCATTCATAGTTACCGACTGATTAACTTTTTTTATATGTATATTTTTTATTCGAAAATAGGCATGTGTTGACCACAACTTGCCTGATCTTAAGCAATGGTCTACCATGGAACACGCTTATATAATGTACCGATTCACTCGTGATTACGAGTGATTATCTGGTTTACGAGATTCACTGGTGGTAGACTTCGGCCGTGGTAAGAGACCACCAGACACAGCTGCACCGCCAAGCGGCCTTGCCGCGTTCTAATGCGATGTCTGGTGATACTATTTGAGAGGGTGGATCAGATTTGTTTCTCCTATAAGGTCTCTAACTATATGGAGCCTAATTCCACTACCACCTTCTCAGTAACTATTCGTAATCACGAGTGAAACGTTAACATCAGGCAAATTGTAGAGAAACGCAGGCCTAATTCAGAATTTATTGTCACCCGATTCGCACCACCCAGGGATATTGGGACGGGATTTTAATTTAAGGTGCACTCCCACGGACGAAGATGATTCGACCCACACCGTACCCCGCGTTAAGCGACCGCAATTTATCTAGGCAGGATATTACATTTCACGATAAATTTAATTATACGATTTGACATGATTCGGTCGGGATTTAATACAACACTATATTCCGTAATCAAAAACAGCTTTAAACAAAAAAATATATTAATTAGTCAACAATTAATCCAGTAAAAACTAATCATAACTTAATAAAAATTAACATGAGTATTTATGGAATGAAAGCATTATCACTTTCGAATTGTCTATGATTAATTTTTTTATTCACATTTAAGGGCGTATGCACATAAGCACGTCACCGTCAGTTTACCGCTAGACGGCACGATCAGGGCTAACGGCTTAAATCATAAGCTTATAATACATCTAAGGGCGTTTTAAAGACAGTCTTATTATAGAGAGTCTTTAGATGAATTATCCGTTTAAGAATCCTTACTAATCCCTACTAATATTATAAAAGCGAAAGTAACTCTGGCTGTCTGTCTGTTACGCTTTTCCGCTTAAACCTCACAACCGATTCTGATGAAACTTGGCACAGACAATCTTTAGACCCTGAGAAAGAACATAGGCTACCTTTTATTGCGAAAAAAACCGAAATCCACGCGGACGAAGTCGCGGGCGGCCGCTAGTGAGGCCATAAATCTAATGTTGAGTAGGACACACAAGAGGCAGTACATAGTAGAGGTTATCTAACTGGTAATATACTACATATAATACTTTTTTTTGTAAACACATACTTAAATATAGATAATTACACCCAGACTCCAGACAAACAGACGTGTTCATCACACAAATGACTTGCATGGGAATCGAACCCACGACCTGCGGCGTGGAAAGCAAGTATTTAGCCGACTACGCCACCGTAATAATATATGTAATTGGAATCTCGGAATCGGCTCCAACGATTTTCATAAAATTTAGTATATAGGGGGTTTCGGGGGCGATAAATCGATCTAGCTAGGAATCATTTTTAGAAAAAGTAATTAAAAAAAAATACCGAGCAAAGCATGTTCACAATAAATAATTTAGATTTAAAAAAAAAATATAAAAATACATAATTAACAGACTACGTTAATAATAAAGCTGACTAAGGGTTGCATTTACCAATGGGACTTGTACCGATATTCGCCAGTAATCTTTTTTATGTGAATACGCCCTAAATGTAAATTAAGTATCAATTATTCCTAATACACGTCTAAATCTAGATAGTAAAGCAATTTGAATATTTACAAGGGATTCATTACAATATTAAGTACAAAATTATTTTACTTCGCCATAGCGAAAGCCTACAATTGCTTTTTGATAGTGTATTAACAGATTACGAACAATTCTAATCCTAATACCTATCTGTCTGAGCCGACTTTGTTGTACATTGCGTCATTTGCCGTTTCATAATAAGTTTCACGGATCGTGGTCACACGCGGACAACAGTCAGTAGTTTTAGTTTTTCACGTAGTTTCTTGACGCGTCGATCAAGTTGCGGTGCAGTTGCAGTGAAGTTTACGTCTTAGTGCAAAATGGTAACTTTGTAATTGTTTAGCTGTCATAACCAGTCTAAAGGTCTCGCATGACGCGAGCGCATCTGACAGCAGTTGTCAAAAATTACGATGGGCAAACAGTTCGTCTGCATGCGCTTCGAAAAGATTTGAAGCGTCTCTATGAAACGCAAGTTTGAAGCCCCCTTATGCTTATTTCATGACAAGCTCTTAACGCGCGTTTACATTACATTGAACACGCGTTAGCATGTCAACGCCTTGATTAAAATGTCATCATCATCAGCCTAGGGGGTGAATTGCTGGACATAAGAACGACATAAGAGCCTCTAATTAGAACGCCACAGTGAGGGCGCCAGCTCACCGTTAGCATTCATCGGCTTTCCGCAATTTTAACAATGTCATTGTTAAAATTGCGGAAAGCCGATGTAGCGGACCGACCGACGCTGCGGCGACCATTGCGTGGTCTCCACTCGAGAATCTTTATTTCGCAGCGGTTATCACTCTACGAGCGATATGGCCTGCCCCCTGCCACTTCGACTTGCGCACTTATAAAATGTAATTTAGTTGTAAACGCGCGTTTTCAAAACGCACGTTAAGCGCTTGTCATGTAAGCAAGCCTTATTGTAATTTTACGCGTATCTAACCGTATAGAAGTTTCATTGTGTAAATACAATCAGAGAACGTGAAACGCAATCGAGCATTTAATTTGTTTGAAGAAATCTTTTCTTAAATCCATTTTATTTGCGGATTGAGTATACATATTTCTAAGTACCGTTAAGTTTTGGGATTACACAAAGAGGTTTAATGCGAGCGATGGAGATGGTAAATAATCGTCGAAAGAAAGACATTTCTGGCAAGGTTAGAGGGAGTATTTTTGTGTGCGTCAAGATGGCGGTTGTACTTTTCAGATTTGTCTAAATTTATTACAGTTATTTGGTACTTCCTGTGTATCTATGTAACTCTTGGAAATCTGTGTACCTTTAAGTATACCTACACCTGAACAACAGTGGCGAAGGGTGGAAATTTGAAAGAGGGAAGACGGAGCAAATTAAAAACTGACATGTATTTCTTGGTTACCTACGCCTACTTTCAAACTTACTAAAAGAAAGAAAGAAAGTAAACATTTATTTGACAAAGACAGGACACACAAAATCAAATGATAAAAAACACATGGAAAGAGAGAGAAAAAACAAATGGAAAAATAAAATAAAAAACAAAAAGTAAGTGTGACCCACCAGTGTCAAACATGGACATTGCTCAGTAAACGCTGTAAGTGCCTATTAGAGGCGACCCACAACACTGATTTTCAGCAATGCCCATATTCCCACAGTGTGACGCCAGGCGCCAAGGTTACTGTGCTGTATAGTTATGCTATTCAAAACTTGTAGGCGTTACATAACATTTAATTAAGTACGTTATATTGACCAATTCGTATAGGGAAGCCGGTGGGAATCATGTTATACGAACTCTTCGCTACTGCTGTACAATGATGTTTTAAATATTAAGTCAGGGTGGCACCCGCCATCCTTACCCCAGGACCGCGGCTAAAAAAACTGTTTATGTATTATGTAGATTTGGTACTGCATGTATGTGGTTTGTATCTACAGAAACAAGTATCAATAAACATTAAACTGTACTGCCCACCAGACACTAAAGTGCAGTAATAGCCCTTGGATGATTTTTCGTATTATTAGTGATTCTGAAAACGAATTTCATAAGGTTTCTGCTGAATTAACTATTTCTTTTCTCGGACAATTTAGGTGGTTTTTATTTACAGTTTTACTCTTTTATATCAAATTCTTAACTTTAAATGGCGTTTGCTCGCAATCGTTATTTTGCGGTTACTGCACTTTAGTGTCTGGTGGGCAGTGTAAGGTTACTGAGGAACATATACCAACATCGTCGATACTATTTAAAACAATCTCTAATATTAATAACTTGGTTCAATGTAAAAAAATCCAACATTTTATCTATTTTAAACCCCCGTCGGGGGAAAAGGGGTGTTATAGATTTGACCGCTCTGTGTGTGTCCGTGACACCGTATTTTTAAAACGAGTGAACTGTTTTCGATGCGATTTTTTATTTGAAAGCAGGTTTTAAGGCGGCGCGAGTGTGTCACCTTGTCCCACTCTACTCTACAGTCCAATATGAAATAGCGAATTTGTTTGGCGATATAATGTAACGTTTAAATTCTTTTAGTTGAGGCAGCATTATAATCAGTTTTTTTGTTTTGACAGAAACTGTGTTAACATAAATAAATCTATAGGCCGACCGTTTAACTCGCGTATCGCCTATCGCCAAGATTCTGACTCCTCAAGCTGCACAGACAGTGATGATGATTCAAGCGATATGGATATTAGTGACGAATAGTCTTACATTACTTTTATCTGTGGTCAAATAGTTCTTTATGAGATTTAATTAATGTTTTATGACTTTGTACCTCAGATGGCGATACGCGAGTTAAACGGTCGGCCTATAGTCTAATAGGTGGTAAATAAAATCTTGCTGTAAACGGTGGTATCTGTGGAACGCGAAGGGCTAGTTGTAAGCGATGGAAATTGGTTCTAATTTTTTTGAGATTTACCTTCTAGCCTGTAGAGGCTAAAAGGTAAATCTCAAAACCATGAATCGGAAAAGCTATCTATAAATACTTTACTTGTAACCAGACATTCAGGTCATTACTAAAGACTTTGTGATATTTTGATACGATTATTGGTGTACTAAATTTTAGCAAAAAATTCGCGTCACGCAACCCTAATAGCTATTTTTCTGAACTCTCTTCGACCCAATAAAAGATTTTATAAATAAATAAAAATTGGCGGTCTCTTCAAAAGTTAGGGTTGTCGAAGTCAATTAATTGAAAAATTATATTTTTATTTTGTAGGGGTTATATTTTTTTGTAATTGATTTATTAAAATTTCAGTGTCACAATACAATTGCAGATGACTGAAAAAACGCAGAATTTAAAACATGATATACCTTCCCGATTCACCTTGTATGAGCTAATAATGTCTCTCGATGGTACAGTCAGCAACATATAGAAAGTGACTGTCAACTTATTCAAGAATTAAATGTATTGTTGCTATTCTTGAATACATTAACAGTCATTATCTATAAGATGCTGACTGTACCACAGGGTATGGAAACTTTTATAGCAGTCCAACGCAGTTTTAAGTCCGAAATGCCACTTACACTTAGATATTACGCTGTACCTGAGTCTTGTCACTTAGTTTTTCTAACATCTGACAAAAAAGAGGGAAGCGTATGCGCAGGATCACTTCAGTGGACAGTCGTAGCGGATGTGTCGTCACTAGGTGTGTGGGTGTGTGGGTGGGGAGGTGGCTAGGTGATGAGGCGCGGCGCGTGCAGGCCCGCCAGGCGGCGCGCGAGCGGGGGCCGGTGCGGCGCGCCGGGGGCCCCCCAGTCGTGCAGGCGCGCGGCCCCCGCCAGCCGGTGCGTGAGCCGGTGCGCTATGGAGAACCCGCCCGACCCCTCCAGCTGGGTCAGCACTATTATCACTTGTCTGGAACGAAATCGGCGCGTTATTATGAAGCCCCCACCCGCGGTCCCCGGGTGGTGCGAATCGGGTAATAATAAACTGGCTTCGATCATGACCACAGATGGGTTAGAGATTACCCACCATTTTTTTTAGGCACGCTTTCGTCCCGAGTGGTCGCAGGACGACGGGTATGTTAGACTCCCGTTTACGTAACGTATAAAACCTAACGCTACGGCCACGGGACTCGGCGTCGGGCGGCGCGTTTGCGATTTCATCGTTCATTGCGTATTTGCTTTAGAATTGTCTAAGGACAAATGAACGCGACTGGGCGATGAACTACAAAATCGCCAGTCGCACCACCCGACGTAATGTCCCGTGGTCACGGCGTAATGCGTTATACAAAATACATAGTTACAATATATTATTACGGCCTTATAAGAATCTTTAATCAAGATGGATTTTGTCCCTTTCTTAATAGAATGAAAGATAGAGACAATCAAATTATAAACCTATTTTGGCTATTATAGATGTCGGAGAGTGATAAATAATCTATGAACGACTCGATAAGAATGAGATGACAGCACTGGTAAATCGAGTACTTATAATAATCGAATGGTAACATTAATGTGTCATTGTGATTTGACGTTTGACGTGTGACGTTATTAATGAACGAATATCTGTCAGTTTCACGATTGGACTGGACACTTGCTCTTGTACATGTGCGAGTAAGATGGATTGATACAAGCCGCTATTTTAGATATGTTTCTTTTTTGGCGAGGGTTATACTAAAGTTTAAAATACCTGTGTAAAGGCGGTACTGAGTCAATTGTCTTGAGCTCGCCTCTAGTGGACACCACGTTGTAACTCTCCTGACAGTCACACTTGACATGGATCCACTTGTCTGTGTGACGGTTCTCTACCATCACCACAAGACCTGCCCAGCCCTGGAGACAAATAATAAACAGGTTTTTCTTTTTCCTAGGGACCTATTTGTACATTAAATTAGATAAGATAGATTTATATACTTTAAGGTCAATTAAATGTAAATGTTTAAAAATAGCGACCTACATTTCAAAGCAGAATTTAATACACAGAAAAGAAGTTTATACTCACTTTAGTTAAATAATAAGCTGTCATTCCTTGCCTGCCTTCGTGTCTTTGGCCTCTGGCTAACGTTAGGCCAATGATCGCGTCCGCCAATATATGAGGGTGTAAGGCCGGCCTTTCCACAGATAAAGGCTTTGACGAATGAGCGGCTAGCACGTGACGAGGCCAGCCTGAACTATCTGAAAGTTCTAGTCCAGTGTGCCAATGGTTGAAAGCTAGGCATACTACTAGATAAAATCCTTTTTCTAGCATTTTATGACAACCAACGAAGCCTCGCACCTAGAAAAAAATCCAAGGCTATAATTCACGGAATTTCTTGACGCGCCGATCAAGTTGCGGCGCAGTTGCAATTAAGTTTATATCTTAGTGAGAAACGGTATTCTTCTAATTGTTTAGCTGTCTTAACTATATTCTAAAGAGCTCGCGTGACGCGAACTTGACGCGAGCGTATCTGACAGCGGTTGTCAAAATTACGAGAATACGAAGAGGGCAGTTTTGATCGAAACTTAACTGCAACTGTACTTATTTAATTACGTAAATTAACCATCAGATAAATTTTGATTTTAAACGAGTTATTTACTTAATATTTCGCTCCAACTATTGGTACAAATATTGACTGCACCGCGTTCAAACGTACTACTTCGGTGTTTCAGAAAAGGCGAAGACTCCATATAAGTCGATTCCAATCAGCTTCCCTTTAGGAATTGATTAATATCGTTTACTTCATTAAAATGATGTAATGCCTAAGAGTTGTGTATAGCATCAAAAATAAGTACCTATAATATGAAGGTGGTAGTCGCCATAGAAACATAGGTGACGATATGGAAGAGATATTAATTTCTTAAGTATAAAAATTTCATGTTCCGGTTTATCTTTTTCAAATTTCTAATAGCCTAGTAAGTCTGGCTAGCTATTTTTCTTTCCTACAACTAGGGAGACCTACTTTTAGAGAAAAAAAAATTGCTAATGCATTACGTTCGCTGTTGCCCTTAGACGTAATACCTGTGGGCTAATTCACGTAATATCAAGACGCGCCGATCAAGCTGCGGTGCAGTTGCAGTTAAGTTTACGTCTTAGTACAAAATTGTATTTTTTTAATTGTCATTTAAATAACGCATACGCTAAAGCGCTCGCGTGACGCGAACTTGACGCGAGCGTATCTGACAACGATTGTCAAAATCACGAGAATACGAAAAGGGCTGTGTTTGATCGAAACTTAATGCAACTGCACTGCAACAAAACTTATTTCATTACGCGAATTAGCCCACTGTACAGTTAATATAATATTAAAGCTGTGTATGTAATTTACCTGTCGTTTGCTATGAGCTACCAGTTTCCCAACTTGCGCGTTTGGCCCAGACTTGGTCCGGAACACCACCACGCAAAGATCCAGTTGAGACCTCTGACTTTTTGCGGAGTTCCTACAAGAGTTGCCTTACTTAATCTACATATATAAAAGAAGAAACTGACTGACTGACTGACATATCAACGCATAGCCCAAAACGCTACATCTAGAAACTCTCAATTTGGCACAAAGGTTCCTTGTGAGGTATAGGAGTGCACTAAAAAGGGTTTTTCAAACCTAACCTAACCTAACCTAACCACCACGTGGTACCCACCCACCTAAGGCCACGTGGGCAAGTGAGTAAATCGGTTCACGGAGTACATTGTGATTTTCAGGATAAAAATCAGTTCTAATTGCCTGAATCGATTCAGCAGTTTAATCGTACAAAGCCAATAGACAAATTTACTGTCAAGTTTTATAATATTTGAATGGGTATATAATTTTAAATACCTTTGTCCTTCTTGAAACAATGTGAAGTCGACTTCAGTAGGTTGTGTAGCAGTGAGTAGTAGACAAGTCAAATGACGGGTGGAGGACATAGGGGGCAAGATACCCGCTAACCGTACCTCGTGCCATCCAACACGGACCTTGCAAATGTCTATGCAGTCGAAATATCTGGAATTTATTCAGAAGAGTCATTAATAATATTTCCTATAGTTTCCATAAAAATCTTCTTAAATATAAATAAATGTGAATCGCCGAAGTGTGTGTACGCTGTTAACTTCCGGACGACTGCACCGAAATGGATAATTCTTTTGTTGTTTTGAACAAGTAAGAAGAAGAAAGTTTGGGTAAAATATAATGTTAAAAAATGTACAGGGCAATTTTAAAATTTTTAAGCGAAACTTTCATTTTACATCGCCGCTGCTCAATATCGGTGAAGGAAAACTTCGTGAGGAAAGCGGTATGTCTAAGAACTAATAAATCGAAGACATGTGACATCCACCAACCCGCACCTGGTCAGCGTGTGTTAAGGCCTAAAACTCTCTCAACTCGTAAGATTGTTAAGAAATAACCCGTGACTAGCATTGGGACACTATAAAGGGTTGAAGTGAAGTGAATATAAAGTTCTTTCTTTAAGTTTTTTTTATTTTTTTTTATTTTGATTTTGAGGCACTAGAGTAAGTTCTAAAGTGACAGTAAAATTGTAGTACTTACTTAAGCACATCATCAAAGCTAATCCAAAAGACTCCTTGGTCAGCATCAGGCTGTGGGTGTGGACCACCAGCCCAAGCACCACGCCACGTGTAATGTCCCCAGGGGTTGCGGAGACGTAGGAGCCGCGTGGGTCCACCTCTACCGTTAGATACTTCTGCTACGTCCAGAACTGAGTACGCGTGGCGGGGGCGAAGACCGAGACGTTGGTACTCTTCTTCGTCCACCTAGAAGTTGTGTTGTTGGTTTAAAGTCCAAAGTCACATTAGGAATAGGAATGCTACATTTTTAAAAGATGCTTACTGAGTTTTTAGCCACCTCATTCACTGCACGGTATTAGGAAAAGAAACAGATGATGATCAGGTCTCAAATATAAAGAGCAGAGTGCCTAATAAGCTACCAGTTTGAAGAAGCCTGTAATGCCCACGTTTGTGGTTACAGAGGAAGTTAAATGTAGGCCCACGTTCTGTTCATCGCCTCCGGCAGGTCCAACCTGTGGAGTGAGAGACAGAGAGAAGAGAGAGTGGAGAGTGAGTACCTTCATATTGCCGCCGCCACAGCTGGCACCCATAAGGAAGCTGGCCTGTCGCGAGGAGAGCAGCTGTGCCCACACGAGGTCCCTGTCCAGCGCCTCGAGCGGCCCCCCGCCCCCGCCGCCCCCCGCGCCGCCCGCCTGCAGCGACACCGACTCGCACGGAGCCCCCGTCAGTGTACACAGACCTAAAATATACAATCGCATTGTACCGTAATCGTAGATTCGTGAGAAACGACGAAGCACTTCAGTAGTACCAGTGCTCCAGGCATTCGAAAGTTTTAGAATTTAAACTTTGCCACCTTTTCCTGGGACTGCCATTTTGAAAAATGGTGCCCAATCGCAGAAACTCCTCATGCTCATTCTGCTGGTATTGACGAAATAACTACAAAAATTATTAAGCAAACTTGTCACATTATAGCCCCTGTACTAAGCTACATTATAAATCTATCGACAAAAGATGGTATATTTCCCACTAATTTAAAAATTCTATTGTCAAGCCTCTTTTTAAAACGGGAGATAAAACCTCCATTATCACTATAGACCGATAGCTATTATTACCATATTCGCAAAAATATTCGAGAAAATTATTTACATGACATTAAATAATTATTTTGAAAAATTTAATGTTATAAAAAAGGAGCAGCATAGGTTTCGGAAAAATAAAAACATTAACTTGGCCATTTATGAGCTGCTTTAATAAAGTAATTAATAATTTTGACCAAAAGACACCTATTTCTGACATATATGTTTAAGGATCTTACAAAAGCTTTTGACTTTGTTGATCACAATATCTTACTGAAAAAGCCTTATTCTTTGCCTATAATTTATTACAATCATATCTCACTAACAAATATTAAGTAACTCAAATAACAAAAATCGACATGTACACTAGGACCGAAGCAGTTTATTCATCATCTGCCATAAAGGTTTTATATGGTGTACCACAAGGATCAGTATTGGGGTCCCAACCCCATTTTCTTTTCCTGATATCCATCAATGATTTTCCTGAAACAGTAAACCAAAAAAATGGTACTGTTTGCAGACCATAGTACTATACATATAACCATAGCTAGGCATCGTTAATCTAATAGTTAACTTCGTTAATCGCTAATCCGCTACTGAAAAAGTTAACTGCGTTCAATGTTAAAGCGTTACATTTCAGAAAATTTAACGCAAGTTAACGTTAATCGTTAAACCGTTAATACCTAATAACTTTTGGTTCTGGAACAGATTAGAAATAAAAAAGACGAGTATAATCAAATTATAGTGTAATACATTAAGAAACACCGTTTTTGAAAAAAAAGTATAGGTAAAAATTTCACGAAAAAAAAGTTTATTCCGCCAAAGTTATCAATGTTTGTGGCCACACTAGATTTGAAAAAATTCAAACTTGTTATCTAACAAGTGAATGACCGCTGAATAATGTGGGGAGAGCTGGGGGGACTGTGCGGGGCGCGGGTGGGGACACACAACCAATCGCAGCGCGCAGCTCGCTCAGTCGTCGCCCGCGCACGCTGCGCAGCGCACCTTTGTTACGCTCCCTTTGTGTTCCGTTTGCTGCGCCGCGCCGCCGTACACCGACTACAATGTATTCACATCGCTAATAGTGTTATCTAAAGTGTTGCGATGTGACCTTTTAAGTGGTAAAAGTTTAAATGTAGCCCGGAGAATGTATGAAAAACAAAGTATCTCTCGCCTTCCCGACCGGGGTCTTGTAAACCGGCGACCGAAACAAAAACGCAATACCATTTTGGCTGCTAACCGAAGGTTGTTGAATTAAGGTCAATTCACAACCCCGGCACTAGCTGAAGGACGTGGTAGACGGAGACTGTCACGATAAATCGAAAATCATTTATTCGATTCCTTTGAAAGAGACCCCATATCGAGTACGTACGATGGATGTAGCGTGCCGCCGTGTGGAAGCTGCTCTGGTTTGCACCCGTACCACTATCAAAAGGCGCAGACACTTAGTGAAGCAGATATTTTTTAAATACGCCAAAGGTTACTTCTTATTATTATTGAACTATAAGCACAATCGTTTTGCAATTTGCAATTTTTGTAAAAGTATGAAGAGAAAATTAATGCACTGTAGGAATGAAAGTTATCAATGAAATGTTGGTGAAGGTAGGGAAGCGATACTCGCGATGTCTATTCGTAGCTCCGTTACCATACAGGTTCACTATTTTGAGACATCTTTGTGAGGTCATATTTCAATAATTTTGTTCTAATCAGTACTAAAAGAAAAAACACGTATTTCATTATTTTATCCAAAGATTATAATATTTAAATTTGGACAGTGATAAAAAAGTCTCCCTGTATAGGCATGTTAAAAACAATGTTTTTTCATTGATTTGGATTAAAATTTTGTACCAACGTGCCTATCTGTGCTGGATTAACGATTAACGGACATAGGGAAATTTAACGAAAGTTAACGAGTCCGTTAACGTATTTTTAAGTTAACTTAAAAGTTAATCCGTTACTCGAAATGTTAACTTCGTTAATTAACGTTTAACGAATTAACGAGTTAATGCCCAGCTATGCATATAACACAAAGAAGTGGGCACGACTAAAGTACCCGAATCGAACCCGCGACTTTATAAATCTAAGGCTAGGCCCATACCGCTGCGCCAGCGCTGCTCAGAAACTACAAACCTTCAATAGCTCTTCCAGAAACCAGCGCTTCATAGCATCCATGCAACTTCGCAACCGCTTTTTCTATCAAAGGCACCCACAATTGTTTTCTCTTCGCCTGAAACCAAACATTTACAACAATTAACGCTGTGTACGGTAAATGTGTTCGCTTAACTACCGCGGGGCCCGGATTCGACTCCCGGAAAAATTACTAATTAGAGAACATAAAGACTTTTCTAATTTTATGCTTAGAGAATATTAATTGCAGCTCGTAGTTGCAGTATGGAAATAAAAATATTACTCAAACCCTCATTCTCACTCTTCCTCATTCACCCTTGTCTCTCTCTTTCTAAACCTCTCTTTCACTCTTAACCTCTCTCCCTCCCTCTCACACTCCCTCTTTCTCTCTCCTCTCTTACTAACCTCTCTCTCTCTTCCTCTCTTACTAACCTCTCTCTCTCTCCCTCTGATACTCACCCTCTTTTTCTCTCCCTTTCTCACTCACCCTTTTCTTTCCCCTCTCCACTAGTCTGTCTAGTTCTCTACCTTATATTGTCTACCTCTCTGTCCCTCCCTCTCTTACTCTATCTCTCTATCTCATATTTAATCTATCTACAATACCAACCTGTGAATATACAAGGTGTCCCTTTTTATTAGCTGGCAGTAAGTCATCAACAGTAACTGTAAGCCACCTTCCGTCTTTACACAGTCGCAACTGATAAGCACCGACGCTAGGCTCCCCGCGGACTACAACCCCTCTAACTAACGACGACCGTTCTGCTAACACTGCTAGAGCTGATAGAAGCCAGCAATTGCCTAGGACACCTGGAAAAAAATTACCACAATTTAATATTTTCTTCGATTTACGCGAATATCACACATTGAAATAAAACTACTTTACAATAGGTTTTTATCACGGTATATTTTAGATTTTAGTTCCCGATGTTTCTAAGTGTTTTCAGACTTCATGATCACGGGTGGACTGAGGTATTTGACGTCTAAAATTATTAATCACAATTATTACTGACTACCTACAGACATTATTATTTAAGTTGCGTTCATCACATCACTTCAACCCTTTTTAGTGTCCCACTGCTGGGCACGGGTCTTCTCTCAACTGTCTTATGAGTTGAGAGAGTTCAGGCCTTAATCCACACACGCTGCTGGCCAAGTGCGGGTTGGTGGATGTCACATGTCTTTGGATGATGAGTTCTTGGACATGCCGGTTTCCTCACGATGTTTTCCTTTACCGATATTGAGCAGCGGAGATGAAACAATTCACACAAAGATGTGTTGCGTTAATCCGTTATAAAATAGTTTTATTTAAATTGAAATATTTTTTTAAATGCTAGTGGTAGACGGACAGATAGTAAAGAGTTTAGCAATAGAATATTGCAAGACAAAGCTCAATTTAAACAATTTGAATAAATCAAATTATTTTTATTTATTTTCAGACGTTCTTACCTAAAAACTTCCAATGCGTTTTCTTACCATGTAGTGACGTCTCAATATGTTTAATTCCTGTCTATGAATATCAAAATTCTATTTTGTTTATGATGTATATTATAAATAATATTGAACACATATTTTTTGCTTCTACATATTAACAAAAATATATTGAAATAAATCGTATTCAAGTTAGAGTGTGGCGTCACATACCTAACGCCACCCAAGAGACATGACGTCATAGCAATCCTGAATCGCACAAGCAAAGTTTCACCGACGATTATCATATATACAACTTCCCGACAAGAACAGTCGGAGGGAGTACCGCGGTCGCCGGGCATTACACCTCGCCCGGCTGGAAGATCTTGCCTTTTCACTGGAGGGTCACTACCACCCGATCCTCCAGTCACCTCCACAAGTGTGATACTGGATCCAAGTGGCCAGGAATAAAAGTGGACTGTATTTCTATAAATCGCTGGTTTATTAGATGAACTAGTATTAAGTTGAACGTCGCGTATGTACGGAGCGGGGGTCCGAGGCGAAGTCGATTTTGGAATGCGTGTGCGCCGCGTGTCCGTCGCGCCGCCCGCGGCTCAGCGGTTGTAGGCGCGCAGCTTGTGATGCACGGCGAGAATCCAGGTTCTATTCTCGACAGAGTTTGAGTTCTTGTCGTCATAACCATTAAAACTTACACCATGAACGTGACGTCACGCGACACTTCGGCTAAATATATCACCTTTTGTTCAATATTTTTGAACAATCTACAAGGCAAACATTTTTTTTATTGTTCTTTAATTATTTTGCCTTATGTGACTGCTACCAATTGTATACCCACCTTGCGAGATATCGGAAGGCCTGGGGTCCCTGAACACGACCCAGGGCAGCCTGTGGTCAGTATCCACGTGTATCTGATGTGGACGTAGCCAGCGCGCCGCAGCCCCGGCCTCCGCCCCCCCGCTGTAGTACAGCGACCGAGCGGACGCGGGGAACGTTGGGTCCACATATGGCTCGCCACTCTGTATACAAACATTTTTATATTTATTTGACCTTGCTTAAAAGCTGACCCGATAAACGTTTTTATTTTTTTATTCTGAAATAGCCTGATTACAACTTGCCTGATGTTAAGCAATGATGCAGTCTACGATGGAACGCGCCAACCTACACCGGTTCACTCGTGATTACGAATGATTTTCGGAGAAAGTGGAAGTGGAATGAGCTTATCCTGTCTTCACTTCAACCCTTTTTACTATCCCACGGCTGGGAACGGGTCTCCTCTCAACTTACGAGTCCTATTATAGGCCTTAATCCACACGATGGCCAAGTGCGGGTTGGTGGATGTCACATGTCCTCAAATAATGACTTCTTAGACATGCCGGTTCTCTCACGATGTTTTCCTTAACCGATATTATACAGTAGTAATGTAACAATTCACACAAAGATGGGTAGGCATGACCGGGGATCGACCCCGCGACTGATGCTGATCAATTTATTTTTTAGACATTGTCTAAGAAATTAAATTGATGAATAATATTTTAATTTTGTGGGCCTTATTTTTTTTTTTTGTTTTAATGTGAATCTTTTATTACATCGTCTCAAACTTTTTCCTCTGTATGTTGCATGTCGAGTGACAGTCGGCCGCGGAGTAGCGGTAAGTGAAAGGCGCTCGTCAAAGCAGCCAATACCAAAATGGCGGCGCCTATAGTTCGCAGCAGCTGACCTTGTATAGGCTGTTACTCATTTGTGCCAGTGCTCCACGCTATTTTGTTTGTTTTTGTCAGTATTTAATGTAAAAGAAAATTTTCACTTTTATCGTGGTTTCATAAAACCTTCACAATCCTTTTTTCTAAATAATTTATTAAAATTTAAACGTGACAAATACTATTACGTACTAATACTAACTATGTACGAGAGCCCTGATACCCATGCCACAAGTTAAATCTTAGTTTGGGTATCAATGATCAACCGCACTAGGTATATTATATGACTGCTTTTACAAAATTGTCATCCACTGTCTGTATATCTCTGAGACAATAAATTATTATTATTATCATATTATTATTATTGCGTATGGCTCAAATGGCGTAGATTTTAAGTTATAATATACCCTTTCTGATTCACCTGGTAGTTATAAATATAGTTACCGCGGCACACTGCGCCAGGACTTCCTGCCACTGTGTCCACGCGTGACTTTCTTCGCTGAGTCGTAAGATCTCCATCGGAGTACTATCCTGTCTCTCACCATCTGATCCTTCCGCTGGAAAATACATTTATACTAAATACTAATATATATTAAGAAGGGGTTCGTTTCCCACCCACGAAAATCTTTGTGTGGTGAGCATTTTTTTTTTATTCTGAGATAGACTGGCGCTCGACCACAACTTGCCTGATGTTAAGCACTGATGTAGGTCACGATAGAACGCGCCAGCCCAGTATAACGATTCACTCGTGATTACGAATGATTTTCGATGTGAAGGTGGCAGTGGAATGAGCGTCCATATGGTTAGAAACCTTAAAGGAGCAAAAATTCCGACCCACCCTCTCTGCATGGTGTCACCAGACATCGCACTAGAACACGGCAAGGCCGAAGCCTACCACCAGTTTTTGTCAACGTGTGGGGATTCAATTAAAGGTGCACGGACCCGCGGACAACGGTGACTTAGCCCCCAAAAACATGATTGTTTGTTCTGTGTCTGGGTGTAATTTATCTATAATATGTATGTATGCATTTGACGTGCCGGTGGCGGTAGGATACCTGCCTTTCACGCCGCAGGTCATGGTTTCGATTCCCACCCGAGACAGACATTTGTGTGATGAACATCGCATTCGCGCCAAAACGGTTTCAATGTACTAATGACGTCACTCGGATCTGTCACTGACTTATATACAGAGTGCGTAGTAGCTATAGGTACTCAGACTAATGAATTTGAAACAAGGACATAGACATTTCATTTTTTAGGGCAAATTTTTTTTTTATTCTTCGATAGGCTGGCGCTTGACTACAACTTGCCTGATGTTAAGCAATGATGTAGTCTACGATGGAACGCGCTTGCCCAGTGTACCGATTCACTCGTGATTACGAATGATTATCGGTGAGAAGGTGGCAGTGGAATGAGCCTCCTTAAGGTTAGAAACCTTAAAGGAGCAACAATTCCGACCCACCCTCTCTGCATGGTGTCACCAGACTTTGCATCGGAACACGGCACGACCGCTTGGCGGTGCGACTTTGTATGGTGAATGGTCATTAACCACGGCCGAAGCCTACCACAGTCGATTGTCACCTGATTTGCACCACCCGGGGACCACGTGCGAGGATTCAATTAAAGGTTTACATCCACGGACGAAGGTAAATAAGAAAATTGAAATATTTTTTTGTTTCGGTGGAAACGGGGAATGTTCAACCTTTGTCTGTTTTCTCAAATAACTTAATAAAAATAGTTTCTCATAAAAAGCTCCTACATTTGATACGTTAAAAAATATTGTTTTTTTTAATGTTTTAATTTAGCTCCAAAAAATGGCCGGTCGGTCTCTTGACTGACACCCTGTATAATTTATTAGTTTCCTTGAGATGAATGACGTCACTACAGTCTGGTTCAGCGATGTATTAAAACGCGTTCCGTTTCACAAAACTCTAAGTTCATAATTATTGTTACAAATCAATTTAATTAAAATGAAAACATTGCAGTGGCTCACTATTTATATTTATTTAACATTTTAGTCACAAAATATTGATTAATATTACATATACAACTTCGTTTTGAAAGCTTTGTAGATTTTGAAATTATTCGTGTACTTACGGGAATCTTCGTCATCAAGAGTAGGTTGGTCGGGAGCAGCGGGCAACAACCTAGTCTTCGGCGACTGGCACATTTCACACGCCGCAGCACTATTACTGTTCACGTACGTACATTCGGAACACGACCACTCCGAAGTTTCGGGCCTAGTCAAACAAAAAGTCAACATTATTCAACTTCAGCAGGCTAATTCACGTAATTAAATAAGTTCAGTTGGAGTGCAGTTGCAGTTAAGTTTTGATCAAAACAGTCTTTTTCGTATTATAGTAATTTCGAAAATCGCTGTCATAGATACACACGAGTCAAGTTCGCGTCACGCGAGCGCTTTGACGTTTAAGTTATTATGTGACAATAACAACAATACTAAGACATAAACTTAATTGCAACTGCACCGCAACTTGATCGGCGCGTCCAGAAATGACGTGAATTAGCCTACAGATCACAATAATCCACAGCCAGTATTTAAATTTTGGGAATGAAGGTCAGCTGGAATTATTTTGGAGAGGATTTGTGACGAACTCTGTAGGCCGACCTAGAGCGGTGCAAACCGTTCGATTAGAATATACTGTGCCAGAGGTCGCGGTTTCGATTCTGCTCCGTACAACCTTTGTGTAACAACAAAAATTTGTTTCGGTGTCTAGTTGAGGAACTATCCTCCGTTCCTCGGAGACCACGTTAAGCCTGGTCCCGGTTGTCAATTAAAAACATCTATGACAATCGTTAAAGGTAGTCAGAAACCTAATATGATCTGAAACCTGGCCTAACCATCTCGGCTCCAAAAGGTTCAGGAAATGGGGTTATAAAACATTTTGCAAGTTTCAGGGGTGATGTTAACCCTTAGTTCATACTCGTCCGAACATTGTCAATATTACTATAACTAGACTAACTATAACCGCCATAAAAAAAAAAAATATTCATTACATTGGTCATCGGACAATTTTTTTTGCTCCTTTCGATCGAAGTTTATTACGATAACGTCAGCGGCCAAGAGTAAAAGCCCTAGATGAAACGTTTCATAAAGTTTTATAAAGTTTCACAGAGTTTCGTTAAGTTTCATAGTTTAAATTAAATTTTTCGTTAAATTTTCATAGAGTTTTATAGAGTTTCATAAAGTTTCATAGTTTTATAAAGTTTCATAGAGTTTCATAAGATTTCATAAAATTTCATAAATATTATCATACCTAGAATTAGCATATTTATGTTCATGCGGCGACGAGCGACGACGTCTTAACGGCGCACGACGAGGCGACGGACTGCGACGAGCTGTCAAAGGTGTAAGCAGAGGTAAATATCATTAACATTACACTAACAAAGGGGACAAAATGTGTAGGAAAAGTAATTATAAATATTTCTAAGTACCTAAGTCTAAATAATAATCCTAACATTATTAAAAAAAAATGCAAAGTAACTCTGTCTCGCTTTCACGCCAAATCTACTGAACCCTTTTGGATAAATTTGGTATGGAGATAGTTTGAGACCCGCGAAAGGACATTGGATAGTTTTTATCCGACTACGCAAAAACAGGGTTATGGTTTGAAGCGACAACCGACATGCGCGCGGTCGGTAAGTAAGTATTTTATAAGAAAGATGAGAGTTTATGCTCGACCCGGGAATCGAATTTGGGAGCTCTCGGTTACTAAACACACAAGATTAGCTGATGGAGATGATGGCTATAATACATACTGGCGCCTTGACTGGCTTCCGTGGTTGGCACAGCTAATCCGTGCTTAGGCACAGGCGGTGTCTTGCACGCTAAGCACAGACTCGCCGACACAGGATTCTGTAGTGTGCACGAGCTGCACGACCTGGAAATACACAAGAAGTGTATAATTAATTGAAATAAACTAGTACATTTTATAATAATACTTTCATACATACACACAGCGCCATCTATCCCCAAATAAAGCAGCTACATTAGCTTGTTATGAGAACTACGAACCAGTGCGATGTCTGGTGACACTATTTAAGAGGGTGCGTTGGAATTGCTGGACCTTTATGGTTACTAACCATATGGAGCCTCATTCCACTGCTACCTTCTCACTGAAAACCATTCGTAATCACGAGTGAACCTGTATATTTGACACGCGCGTTTCATCGTAGATTACAACATTGCTTAACATCTGACATGTTGTAACCAAGCGCAAGCCTATTTCAGAATCAAAAAAAAACCCTCGAAGGGGGTGAAATGGGGAGCTAATAAAACCTGAATCATAACCAAAAACGATTGAAATCTTACCAAAAGTTATGTGACTGCGGCTTCGAACCCGCACACGCTGCGCAAGTCGCAGCCGACGAGTCGTTGACGAGTGTGCAGCGTGTACACGACCAAGTGGACACCGGGTTCGATACCGGGGCCGGGTCTGCGAAATGATCTGAAGGTAACAAATCCTTAGAGTTATATTTAATGAAACATCACATCATCAAAGACCTGCACAAAGCCCAAACGACACTTGGTTAGTGTTTTCTTACCCTAATCCTTACTAATATTATAAATGCGAAAGTAACTCTGTCTGTCTGTCTGTGTTGCTTTCACGCCTAAACTAAGGAACCGATTTGGATGAAATTGGGTATGGAGGTAGTTTGAGACCCGAGACAGGATATAGGATAGTTTTTATCCGACTGCGCAAAAAGAAGGTTAAAGGCAAAAGGAAGGCCGCGATAACCGACATACACGCGGGCGAAGCCGCTGTCGCATGTCGTAAAAGCTAGTACTACATATAATACTTTTCTTTTGTAAAAACATACTTAAATATATATAATTACACCCAGACACAAGACAAACATACATGTTCATCACACAAATGTCTGACTACCTGCGGCGTGAAAAGTAAATATCTTACCGACCACGCCACCGGCCCGTGAATTCAAAACCCTTTGTCCATTTATAACATTGTAGTAATTAAGACTGACGCAGTAGTTGGCTACTTGCCAACCAATTTAAAAAGAACTTTGTAGTGCCAACTAGTGAATAAGTGGCGTATTTAACCGAATCTGTCGAATCAACTGAGTGATTAAATAAACTCAAGTATTTGTCAAGGCAAGCGTGTTCTCATAACGACCCAATACAAATCCTGTAGACCTATCAGGTAGACTATCACACACCCATGAATCCTGCGAACTGTAGGAAACAGAGCAGCGGTGGCGCAGCGGTACGGGCCTCGGCTTAGAAAAATAAGGTCGCGGGCTCGAATCCTGGTCGTGCCTTTGTGTGAATTGTTTCATCTCCGGTGCTCAACATCGGTGAAGGAAAACATCGTGAGGAAACCGGCATGTCTAAGAACTAATCGTTCGAGGACATGTGACATCCCCCAACCCGCACTTGGCCAGCGTGTGTGGATTAAGACCTAAACTACCTAACTCATAACACGTACAACACACTCGTAGTTGCAAGAAGACCATTGCCCAGCTGTGAGACACTAAAAACGGTCGAAGTAAGTAGTTATTAGTCTTTATTATCTAACTGTTTCATCCTGTTGCTAGTTATTACATATCTCCACTTTTTGTTATATTATAATAATACAATATAATATAAAGGATTAACTCTCTCAACTCGTAAGATAGTTGCCGTGCCGTGCCGTAGTACCCGTGCCCAACAGTGGGACACTAAAGAGGGTTGAAGTGAGAGTACTACGAGACTGCCGATCAGGGAGCAGTGCTCGAGGGGACCACGAGCTCCGGCCGGCGAGGTGCAACCCCACCCTGAAGCAGTAAGGGGTGCATACAGCGAAAGTTTATACGGATGTGTGTAGGTGTGGATGTATGTTACTACAAAAAATATTTATATCATCATCATCATTCCCCTTGCCTTTTTCCCATTTCTATTGGGGTCGGCTCCCAGTCTAACCTGATGCGGCTAGCTACCAGAATTATACGAGCGACTGCCATTAGACCTCGGAACCCGTAGGGATCCAGTAGCCGAGATGGTTAGACCGGGTGTCAGATTATATTGGCTTCTGACTACATGTAACGATTGTCATAAATGTGTTAAATGGCAACCGGGACCGACGGCTTAACGTGCTCTCCGAGGTACGGAAAATATTTATATATTGCATCAAATTTTGTATGATGCAAGTAGACTATTCAGTCCAATATTAACCTCTACCTCACAGTTAAGTCTGATAAAATAAAACATAATATCATACCAACTGCAAAAAGGAGTTCGTCACTGTTCAAATCGTGGTCCAGAGAAGCGATAGGCACTGTTAACTTCTTAGGCTCGCTTCGATTCACTTCGGGCTTACTGCTCCCGGCAGCTTCCGATTGATTCGCTTGCCTATTCCTGGAAGAAATAAATTTTATTTTCAACAAAAAAACAATAAAAACACAAAGGAAAAAAATGAATTAATTAACATGTTTTTCTTTTAAACTGACAAGTCAAATTTAAAATCTTTGTAATTTAAGGGTTAAGACTATAAATGTTACCTGTTCACCCATTTAAGAACTACGGGTCCACAGACATACATATATACATAGTGCACACAGCAAAAGTTATTTAATAAGCTAATATACACTATTAATATAAAACTGAAGTTTGTATGGATGTGAAAATTTTTAATCCCACTGTTGGGCATTATATGAAATGTAGGTAACGTGAGCGAAGTCGCCGGCGGAAAATTAGTATAATATGAATTAAAGACTCCCAAACCAGTCGTTCATCTTTCAACAAATCAAGCACGCATCAAAAAATACATTTTTAATAACTATAAATTAAATAATTTTTCAGGGAAAGAACGAAATTCTCACATCTTATTACACCCGTGCGAAGACTAGGGCTACCTACTAAGGTATTCTACTCGGGTATCACTTACCCAGTAGGCCCATCCGGTACATCAGCAGTAGCCAGTGTGACTGACGGGTGTTGTGGCTTTGGCGCTCGGCAGACATCACAAGCTCGCGCTGCACAAGGATTGTACGCGAACCAGCATCCAGAACACTGCCACATGCGAACCCCGCGACTGTCCACATACATGTCCTATATTACCTACTATACCCTAATATTATTCGTGTACTATCCGTGCGCTAGGGGCGGTGAAGTCACAGACGGTTGTACTGTGCACAAAAAAATATCATAAGTTTCCACCCGGGACTTCCTCTCGGGTATTTTTTTATCCATACAGGTTCTATTTACTGCCTGATCAACACGTAAACACAACTGTTTGTTTCGTTATTCCTTTTCAAACAAGTCCAACACTTTTAACACGAGATTTCTCTCTTCACCATGTAAAGTTTTACCCATAATTATAACAATAAACTTAACACAAAAATAATAATAAAATATAGGAGTAACTATTAACGAAAAGTATAAAAAAAGATTATAAAATTGGAGCGCGTCGTCGTTGCGTGACGTAAGCAAGTACGAGGTTAAGATGTTAAAAAAATGGCAATGCCTATCGGTACAACAAGGGAGCTACAATAGTAGCAAGTTGTACGGGGCCCGCGTAAAAAGCAGCTACACACGTGCAAAGGGGCATCGCGCAAATTGGGGTTTGCGAAAAAAAGACACTGTGTAAAAGAGGTTTCTGTGTAAAAGTGGGCTCTGCACATAAGAGAGCCGAAGCAAAAGTGGGCCCCATGTTGCCAAACATGTCTATTGAATTTATTTGCAGCAACTACATTTAGGCACAAATTTTAGCTCCAAACTGGTATCTATATGTACTATAATAGAGTTTTGATTGGAATTTCAACCGAAGTAATAACTAAAGTTGACATTCAATTAAGAATACAAAGTATCCCGGCCTCTTTCCCTCTCTCTTACCATAATTCAACTTACCCTGCAGGTTGCGATGAAGGCACTTTCGGCATCTCCCTCACATTATGCGACACTTTTCCTACAGATGGCAGCATGTTATACTTCGGCTCTCGAGCCAGGCCAATATGCGACGTCCGTATATTCGACACTTCATTCACTGGAGATATACAGTTCTCAGCGCCTAACAACTCATCAATTTTAGCATAGTCCCCATCACTAATATCGTTAGAATACAAAACTTCGTTCTGTGAATTACTCATAACTGTCTTCGTATCCTGTACCGAAACATATGAATACCTGGTACCGTTATTATTGACTTGTAACTGCAAATTCAAGTCCTTATACTTCCCTTTATTAGGTAAAGCGTATATTACACCTTCTGCATTTGTATCCCAACTGCACTCTTTATCAATCTCAATATTTTCCTCAATCTTCGCCTCTTTCCGTTCAGACTTAGACAAACTACCACAATAACTTGCCAAAGACTTTTGATAATCGTTCAAACTTCGACGACTAGATATAACTTTGCCTACTGATCGTTCTGCGTTCGTCTGTTCTGAGAATGACCTTCTATACGTAGGCCGGATTTCTGGCGAATTTTGAGCACTTATTGATCTCCTAAATGAACCTAAGTTATTACCAGTCGGCCAATCAGGAACTGTGATCATAACACCACCAGAAGTAGGCAGTGAAGTTGCACCATCCCGTTTTGAAATTGTCTCATGCCGTCCTAGAGTTGTAACACTCAAACCTCTAGCATTAGAAAGTCTTGCTAAAGGTGATATTCTAGGCGACAAACAAGCTTCACAATGCGTTCTGATTCCAGAATTTTCTAAAGTACATTTACTACAAGACCATTTCTTTAAATGCAATCCCTTGCTCAACTCCCTCTGGTATTCTTTAACGTAATTTAGCTCCCAATTGGATTTACTCTCGTTACATTTCTTTGGTCTCCGTGTTACTGTGTGAAGACTCCTCAAAAATGATTCTCTTGGATTACACTGTCCATATCTTTCAGAAACTAACAAACTAGTGGGTCGGTTGATAGTTCCTCGACCAGTTTCGTCCACATTCCACCATTTTTGTTGGGAATTGATAACGGAGCCGTGAGAAAGGGACCTAGTGACTCCATGCGCTTGATCTGAAAGTTGAGTTGGGGATAACCGGAGAGATTGCAGGTCGAGATTCAGTCTGCGGCCGTCAGAGTAACTTGTGGTAGGCTTGTATGACGATGGGACAGCTAAGGTATTAGACCTTATCATAGTGTTGTCTGTAAAAAAAGGTTTTATATTTACTTTCAATATAGAAATGGTGAGGATTCCTGATAAACGGCTTAGACATTTCATGGTATAATTTAGAAACTCTCTCGAAACTCTTGGGGGCTGAGTTACCTTCGTTCGTGGGAGCGCACTTTAATCTGAATCCCCACATGTGGTAACAATAAACTGGTGGCAGGCTTCAGCCGTGGTTAATAACCATTCTCCAGAGAAAGCCGTACGGCCAAGCGACCTTGCACTGTGACACCATTTAAGAGGGTGGGTGGGAATAGTTGCTCCTTTATGGTTTTTAACCGTATGGAGCCTCATTCTATTGCCACCCTGACCGAAAATCATTTGTAGTCACAAGTCAGTTGGTATATTAGGCAGGCGCGTTCCATTACATCACACGCTACATGATTTCTTAACATCAGGCAAGTTGTAGTCAAGTACAAGCCTATTTCAGATTAAAAACCAAGGTGACATTGTTTACTGGTAGAAACTAGGTTCTTACCTTGAGCAGACTTATCTTTGTCCGTCATCCCTGAAGCTTGGTCTTCATCATCAGAAAGCCTGGAAAATATTGCGGTAATTTGTAAATGAACTCGCATTATTATCTACCATTGCAAATATTTTAGTTATTATTTTTGACCTGTGTTTAAATCTAACTGCAACATAGGACACTCTCAAAACACACAGATGAAGATTGTAAAGTTACTGGCCAGAGCTGGATTAAACTTAATGTGGGGTGGGGGAATGGTTTAGTGATGTACCAACAGTGTAGGACTTTTGTGTTACGACCTTGTTCAATAGTGAGCTAGGAGAGGCTGATAATGATATTTTTTGGTTATTGAGGTATGTTGGCTACCAGCCCACACTAGGCCAGTGTGTGAGGATTAAGATCTAAACTCTCTAAGAGGCCATCTCCACATGAGCGACAGAATCGCGATTTAAAGAATGTATGACCCTCACTTGTGGCGACGGTCCCTAAGCTAAAATAATAGAGAAACCTGTGCCCAGTAGTAGAACACTAATTGGTTGAAACAATTTACTAAGGTCTATGGTACCTGTAAACGGGCGCGTGAGGAGCAAGCAAATCGCAAGCAGCACAACGCCAGGCCGCAGACACGTTACGTAGTCCACAGCTACAGCGCCATGCGCGTGACGCCTCTGGGGCCGAACCCACACATGACCATTTGCTACAAATAAATACAAACATTTGTATAAATATGAATCAACTTCCTTTTTATCAAGAAATCTCACCAAAAATACGAAATCACATGTTGCACTGTGCACTGTGAGATTCTTGTGCTCGCACGGCATCATGTTCCGCTAAGTAAAATCAATGTTTAGATTTACTCAAGCATAAAAAATTACCCAAAAATACTAGTTATTCGAAGAGCAGTGGCGGCGGTGCACCGCACGGGCCTCACCTTAGAAAAATGCCACAGGCTGATTCCCAATCATACCCAAACATTTTTGTGTAAATTGTTTCATCTCCGCTGCTCAATATCAATGAAGGAAAACATCATGAGGAAACCTGCATGTCTAAGAAGAAACCATTCGAACACATGTGACATCCACCAACTCTCACTTGGCCAGTGTGTGTGGATTAAGACCTAAACTACCTAACTCATAACATGTACAACACACTCGTAGTTGCAAGAAGACCATTGTCCAGCTGTGAGACACTAAAAAGTGTCGAAGTAAGAGTTATTATTCTTTACTAACTAACTGTTTCATCCTGTTGTCAGTTATTACATATCTCCACTTTTTGTTATATTATAATAATATAATATTAATGTAATAGAATAATTATTTATAACAAAAGTTAGCTTTTTTCATTACATATTTTCTATGGTAACTCATTATTTTTGTAGGTCTTCATTATTTATTTCCTTAGGTACAGTACACATCTTGTCTATAGCTTGTTTGCCTGAATAGCAAAAAATGCGAGCACTGTGTGACTCTCTACTTATCTTTAAACATTAGAGAAGGCTGGTGTTTGTTAAAAATACACAAGAAAATCTTGTGCATTTTTAACCAGCATGAACCAGGGGTAAGATTGTAGATGGCTTAGATTTCAGGGGGCAATTATAATAAAAAAATGTAGAATTTAGTCAATTTCTCTTTGAAATAAAACTACTTTTTAACGGATTTTATCGCGGTTTATTTTAGATTTTAGATCCCGACGTTTCAAAGTCTTTTCAGACTTCATGTTCACGGGTGGACTGAGATATTTGACGTCCAAAAATATTAATCACAATTATTACTGACTACCTTCAAACATTAATATTTAAGTTGCGTTCCGATTTAAGCAAACTGAGCTCACAGTGTCTTGAATTCTGAGTTGATTTTGCTTGGGTTTTGGTACAAGTAAATTAAGCACTGGGTCCCAAGCTGGTGGTATATTCCAACCATTTTCTCTGTTAAAATTAGGATGTTTTTTAATTTCAATAGCTTCGCGGATCATTCTTGGTAGGAACCGGTTTTCTTTGACAAGGACCTGTGTTTTATCAAATCTCAAGTAATTGTTGGGGCCTTTTTGAGTATGTTCACACACTGCAGATTTCGTTGAGCGTTGATGTTTAACATCAGCTATGTGTTCTTTTACGCGGGTCCCTATACTTCTTTTTGTTTGTCCTATATATGAGAGTCCACACTCACAGTCAATTTTATAAACACCCGCATCTTGTAGAGGGACTTGACACTTGACAGATGGTAAAAATTGACTTATCTTGGTTTTTGGCTTGAAGTAAGTATTTATAGAAGCCCGCTTAAGGATATAGCCAATCTTGTCGGTCACTCCTCTTATATAAGGAAGAATTGCAGGTTGCCTTTCAACTGTAGCTGGTTTTACACGTGATCTGCGGCGACGCGGTGCTCGGAGCTTGTTGTCATGCAATACTTGCTTAACGTACTTAAGCTCTGCGTCAAGATGTTCATCATCACAGATCCCGTGTGCTCTCTGAAACAAAGTTTTGCCCACGGTAGCTAACTGTTTAGGATGGTGGTGCGAATCAACAACAACATTCAATTCACAATGGAGTTGGAGGCAAATAACACCTTAGCTTTTCTAGATATCCTTATAACCAGGAATCCTAACAATACCTTAGGTCATACAGTTTATAGAAAACCAACACATACAAATAGGTATCTAAACGGTGATTCGCACCACCATCCTAAACAGTTAGCTACCGTGGGCAAAACTTTGTTTCAGAGAGCACACGGGATCTGTGATGATGAACATCTTGACGCAGAGCTTAAGTACGTTAAGCAAGTATTGCATGACAACAAGCTCCGAGCACCGCGTCGCCGCAGATCACGTGTAAAACCAGCTACAGTTGAAAGGCAACCTGCAATTCTTCCTTATATAAGAGGAGTGACCGACAAGATTGGCTATATCCTTAAGCGGGCTTCTATAAATACTTACTTCAAGCCAAAAACCAAGATAAGTCAATTTTTACCATCTGTCAAGTGTCAAGTCCCTCTACAAGATGCGGGTGTTTATAAAATTGACTGTGAGTGTGGACTCTCATATATAGGACAAACAAAAAGAAGTATAGGGACCCGCGTAAAAGAACACATAGCTGATGTTAAACATCAACGCTCAACGAAATCTGCAGTGTGTGAACATACTCAAAAAGGCCCCAACCATTACTTGAGATTTGATAAAACACAGGTCCTTGTCAAAGAAAACCGGTTCCTACCAAGAATGATCCGCGAAGCTATTGAAATTAAAAAACATCCTAATTTTAACAGAGAAAATGGTTGGAATATACCACCAGCTTGGGACCCAGTGCTTAATTTACTTGTACCAAAACCCAAGCAAAATCAACTCAGAATTCAAGACACTGTGAGCTCAGTTTGCTTAAATCGGAACGCAACTTAAATATTAATGTTTGAAGGTAGTCAGTAATAATTGTGATTAATATTTTTGGACGTCAAATATCTCAGTCCACCCGTGAACATGAAGTCTGAAAAGACTTTGAAACGTCGGGATCTAAAATCTAAAATAAACCGCGATAAAATCCGTTAAAAAGTAGTTTTATTTCAATGTGTGATATTCGCGTAAATCTAAGACAATACAATTTCTCTTTACTTTATGCTAGAACGCTAACTACAATTTTCAAGACGGTAAGATACTCTAATCACCAACCCACACTTGGCCATTGTGTGTGGTTTAAGGCCTAAATTCCTTCAACACGAAAGATATCAACTATCTTTCAGGAAGACCCGTGCCCAGCAGTTGGACACTAAAAGTGTTAAAGTAAAGAAGCACCGATTTATGATGATCTGTATGTTATTTACAAATTTAAAAAGTTTGACTAGCAACAACACATTATAAGTATAAAAATCATTATAATTTGCTCTCTAAATCTCAAAAAGTCCTTGCTTTTTCCCCAACATAGTTACAGGGGAATCTTAAGTACTTAAGTATTGAGAACATGGTAATAAGGTTGTACTTCCCTTACCATGAGTACTAGGCTTTGATAGTCCGTTATACATTTAATACAAATTAATAACCTTTGCTTAGTTTACCTACACCTATTTATATTAATCCCTACAGTTGTTAACAAAAATCTTAGTAATAAATAAATTGCTGCCCCTTAAGTTCCCTTACAAAGAGATTATATTCAGATACAACCACAGTCAAGGCGGTAAAACAATTATTAACTTTTTTCTCTATTGAAGGCAATTCATAAGTCACCTAACAGTAGGTATTCCTATTTTAATAGTAGGAGTGCCCTCCTACAAGAAAGGGTATGAGATTTTAAGTATTTTTGCATTGGTATGTAGACAAATCTAATTGAAAACCACAGATATAGAAGATAGAATGAATCTACGCTAATATTTACCAGGCAAAAATCCTAATTCAAATCTAATAGTGCTTGCAAGAATAAGGCGTTTATTCTAGTAATTTAAGCTCAAGATTATACACAATATAGGCACCTATTTAATTAAAATACTTTATATAGTACAATATACACTATAGGTACCTTATTCTGTCATAATTAACACAATTCACTAACAAAACCGTAACTGATTACATCGATTCGCAAAACTCAACTAACAATACCTACCCAGTAGCATAGTGAAACTACCAAACAAATTCACATTTTTCACAGAATTGCTAACATAACAGTACCCAAAACTGCACAGTAATAACTATTTTAGCTAATGAACTTGCTACTAGTCCGCGCAACAATGAAATACAATAGAAATATAACCTAAAATACGGGTTATGAAAAATCGATATATCGCTGACAACTTCATACAAAGGCAGTATTATTGAAAAAACAACACACCTGTGAAAACTGTTTTCAGTCGGAATAAGGATTCCTTCAGAGCCGGGAGTAGTTCCCTCGCTTTTTCCAGTGCGATAAGTGTATTCCGGCGACGAATCCCTGTAATTTTCTTTAGAAATACCACTGTCATGACTCGATATTCGTTTTGTACCACATTTTAAACATTTTACACTCTCTGTTGGGTTAATTTGGCCACATGTCTGACAATGCCATTGCAGCACCGATGCGATTGAACCCATTTTAATTCACACATGGCTATTAAACCATAACAAAGCGTCGTTTTACGAAAACAAATTCAGGTTTGAGTAAAATGAAAACAGCTGATCCACCATGTTGTTTGTGTTCAACTTTTTTTTCTGTTGTAGAGGAATGTGACAATGGGCCGACGAACGCGGTGTTTTTAGTTTTTTTAGATACTTTATTATGTATTTAATTTTGATCAAACCAAGCAAATAATTTCGACAGAATATTTCTTTAATTAATGCCTTATTTACATCTCTCATGTGTAATTTTTTAAATTGTTAATAATAAAGTCTAACTTAGCTTTTTAGTGACATCTCTTATTGAGCTGGGTAAACAAGTTATACGTAATAACAACATTATTTTACGCTAGATGGCAATAAGAGTTTGATTATTTTCGTGTAGAATTAGAAGCTACGACCAAATAGCATTAAACGCTTGCTACGACCAGTAGAGATCGCCATCAGGGCATGGTGGAATTATGCTTTTAACTTCCTGCTTACTAAGTCCAATACACTATGGTCTGAATGACCTCAGCCTGTTCTCTCTCAAGGACCAGTTAAAAAAATAAGTAAATAATTTAAAAAAAATTGGTTGCCTGTAAATTCGGTATACGGGCGAAAGTTTTACGTGACAACGACTTTGAGTGGTAAAATAATTTTAATGTGAATATTCATTCGTATAGTAGGAAGAAGGATGAAACATAGTTGAGTGGGAGAGAGACGCAAGGCATTCGGCGGGCCTCTCTCTCGTTCGGTGACTCATCGTAACGTTACCGAGCGTTACACTTTTTCATAAGTGCCTCCCAGCCGCAACCTAATTTAAGACGTTGTCACGTCAAAAAATTAAGCTAATGTATTTTTTATTATATTTAATTTTATTGCCTCGGGATTTGAAGCAAACATGCTATCCTACCAGCAAGGATGAATAATAGAACACCGTGATAATCACCTGCAACGTGTGTATGCAATTCAGTCCGTAATTATGTATGCGAACCGTAAGCCATTGTCGAATTGCCAAGAGAGCCTGAGAGGCAATTTCACACAGCCCCGCCAATGTAGGGTTAAATTATGACATGTTACTGTCATACGCAGTAAATGTTACATCACCTACTTAGTACTTACTCTCCTTCGAGTTCTGTTAGTTCGGGCCATTCTTTCGAAAAACGCTACAGTAGGAAATCTCTGTCGTTTAAATTTCGACACGGATTATTTATTGACGTGACAACGTCTTAAATTAGGTTGCGGCTGGGAGGCACTTATGAAAAAGTGTAACGCTCGGTAACGTTACGATGAGTCACCGAACGAGAGAGAGGCCCGCCGAATGCCTTGCGTCTCTCTCCCACTCAACTATGTTTCATCCTTCTTCCTACTATACGAATGAATATTCACATTAAAATTATTTTACCACTCAAAGTCGTTGTCACGTAAAACTTTCGCCCGTATACCGAATTTACAGGCAACCAATTTTTTTTTTTTTATTTAATTAATTATTTATAGATACAATTATAACTTATATACTAGCGATTTTTATATTTATTTCTCTTCATAAACTCAACCTTAATTCCACATGACAATATACCTACAAATTAGTAGTCATTAATTTTATCTAGCATCACGTGAAAAACATCGTGAGGAGAACTAATCCTTCGAGGACATGTGACATCCACCAACCCGCACTTAGCCAGCTTGTTTAAGCGTGGATTAAGGCCTAAACTCTCTCAACTCATAAGATAGTTGAGAGAAGACCCGAGCCCAGCAGTGGAACACTAAAAAGGGTTGAAGTGAGGTGTGTGTGTGTGATTGTGAAATATAGTGTATTATACAATGCGTCTAATAATAATAATAATAATAATATTTTCACACATACACACAGCGCCATCTAGTGCCCAAATAAGCAATTATATTTGCTTGTGTTACTGGTACTAGGAATGGGTATACTAAATACATACTTTTTTTTGTAAATAGATAAAAATTAAACCCAGACACAGAACAAACAAACGTGCTCATCACAAAATTATTTATCCTAGATGGGAATCAAACCCACGACCTTCAGCTTAGCAGTTAGGGTCACTATAGGCCGACCGTTTAACTCGCGTATCGCCTATCGCCAAGATTCTGACTCCTCAAGCTGTAGACAGTGATGATAATTCAAGCGATATGGATATTAGTGACGAATAATCTTACATTACTTTTATCTGTGGTTAAATTGTTCTATATGAGATTTAATTAATGTTTTATGACTTTGTACTCAGATGGCGATACGCGAGTTAAACGGTCGGCCTATAACCACTACGCCACCAAGACCGTCAACGATCGCCTCTTTAACCTTATTATTATAAACTAGCTTACCCGCTCAACCGATCTTGATAAATTTTTAAAGGGACCACCGGCAAAATAGGTACCCTTCGAAACAATAAAATAATTATCAAAATCGATAGACAGTTTATTATGAACCTCCTTCTTTCTGAAGTCGGTTGATAACTCGTGTTATATCAGACTATAAGATAAGTGGACGTACGGATAAGCGCCACCGTTATATGGTTGAAATTCCACGGGCACGCACGAAGCGCTTTGCTACCACTTTTATTGTGCGAACTGCCAAGTTGTGGAATTCGTCGCCGGCATCTCTGTTTCCCGATAGCTATAATCTACCTGTCTTCAAGTCACGAGTGAATCGGTATTTATTAGGTAAGCGCGCTCCATCGTAGACTGCAACATTGCTCCACATCAGGCAAGTTGTGGTCAAGCGCAAACCTATTATAGGATAAGAAAAGCTATCTCTGTGCAAAATTTCATCCGACCCACTCCAGTAGTTTTTAACTTATTAAGAGTTGGTAACAAACGACACATCCATACAATTTTCGCAATTATCGGAAGTATGACTAAGACTTTGTATATTGCCGGGACTGACGGCTTAACGTATCCTACAATACACGGAATCCAATAATGTAATCAATCTTATTCTACATACAGAATATTTCCACAATATTTTTTTTGCTAAAGTAATCTATTCGAAGCATGAGCACCTGTAGATTTATTACTTACACATAAGTAACGCAATATCAACTCTATATTCTAAGCAATAGGGTTCAAAATGGATGTTTGTTGTGAGACAAAAATTGTCCAGGATTATAATCTATCTTTATCTGTTGTCGGTTGTCAGTTCTGTGTTATGGTAACGTATTGTTACAGAAGTGGGTAACGGGTAAACAACTATGAGGGTAGAAGGAGTCTTTATTTGGCATACAAAGTCCAGAGTCCACAAGAACAGAGTCCCGAATTGCGGCACCAACACTGCACACTACTGCACTGCACTATCTTCGTATAGTGCGGCTCTTCTGGCGCGCGTGCTTTCTGTTCCGGACGGGCTGGAAAAATTCAATATATGAAAATCTAGCTGACGCCCTGAACACCTACGTGTTCATAGATTTCGTGACGACGATTTATACTCCCTGAAATACTGCCCGACGCCCCAACGATGTTCTCCTATCCGCTACGGGAAGCCACCGGGACACTAAATGAAACACCGACTTGACAACATACGCACACACTCGAGACTACTGCTTGATCATTACTGTTTTCGGATCTGCTTTACCAAGCAGATCCGAACGCAATTACGCCGTGCTACGACCGCCGCATTTTTTTTTTGCTGATGACCTAACCCAATTAGCCTGAAGGGCCTCTATTGGTTCACCGGACTTTTTCGGTGAGCCGTCCGAGGACGGTCGAACCGATCAAGTACTGTGGCAACTGCCATGAGGGCTCCCCATGTGGGGACGAACCTCGGCTCAGGACGTTGCCGGACACTCTAGTTTTTTAGGGGATCGGGGGGGCGACCGCCGCAGAGCGCGGTGCGCTTAGCTACTTCGAAACTTTACCGTAACGACGACCGCAGTAACCTCTCCTGTGTTAACTTTATTTTCATTTTAAAATCTATACATTTTGGTTCCTAGGTTCTATACTATTGGGGCTAGATCTATAAGGTAAACACTATTAGCAAGCCTGCCTAACCCTCTATCTAGGAAGCCTAAAGTTTTGAACCTAAGTTCCTAGGTTTCGCAAGTATAACGAGAAATATCTGCAAAAGGCACTTTAGGTGCCGTTAGTACTTTCACTCGTTATACTTGCCAAACCCTAAGACCTAGGTTCACTATCTTCTACCTATCGATAGAAAGCCTATCTAGGAAAAAATTAACACAAAACTATAATTCATTTATTGGAACTTACAAAGTTATAGCGGACTTTCTAACAACGTCATACAACTTTCTTACAAATTTTAACATGTAACAATTTTACTATAAAATTATCTGAAAATACATTGTAAACTGTTTATACTGTTTAATTATACATCAATTACAACAATATTAATAAATTTAGAAAATACAAAACATTATTTTTAATTGCAAAATGAAGGTACTTATTTTTTGTAAGTACCTACACTTTTTAACATTTTTAACAACAAAAATATTTCTAAGAAAACTGTTCAAATGTTCTAGGATATGCACTATCACATTTTTTTAACACTAAATTTTGCTGATAAGAATGTCTAGCACAGTCTAAGTCTATCGCGAACACTTTCTCTATCTCTCTTTTCAATCCCACTTCTGACACCAAATGTTACGGAAGTGGGTATCGGAACTCTGTGCTTGTGGACTCTGGACTGTGTGAGTGCCAAATAAAGACTCCGTCTAGGTCCATAGTTATTGCCGAAAGGTATTTTGGAAAAAATGTTTTTGGTAGAATCGATTTTTCTTGAAAATTCCCCAACAATTGTCTCAAGAGACCATCAAGCTTAAACTAATTATATCGACAACACTACCCATAGATTTCAGGGATTACCTCGGACATTTACGAGGCAATATATTACAACCCTGCATCCCTCTGCATCCCCTGCATCCCACTGCATTACCTGCATTTCCCCTGTGTAGCGGGCAGTTTTATTTATATCACACAGAGGCTTTTTATTGGTTTTAGGGTATAGATACACTAAACACATGACGTGTGAGCCGCGCCGTGCGGGCTGTCTGCGGCGCGGATCTACGTTATTTTACTGCGCGCACCGATTCCCGCGCTGCAGACATAGCGAATGTCGTTCGAAAACTACTTTTCATATTCTCAGAATGTCACGTTACGAGATAAGGATACCACTCAACGCACGACATGTTACGGGCAGTCTTCAATCGACATCATATTATGTAGATATCATTAGTTTTCAATCGACATTGTCATTTTTCAGTTACGGGCCTTGCCATACAATTATAAGGTCGCGGGTTCGATTTCCAGTCGACACAAGTTTTTGTAAATTGTTCATCGCCGCTGCTATAGCTATGCTATATTGGCGAAGGAAAACATCATGAGGAAACCAGCATAATAATAACTAATCATTCGAGGGCATGTAACATCCACTAACCCGGACTTGGCCAGCGTGTGTGGATTAAGGCCTAAACTCTCTCAACTATCTAACGAGTTCTAAGACCCGTGTCCAGCTGTGGGTCACTAAAAGGGTTGATGTGACATGACGTGAGATGATCTGCACTCCCGCATCCACATTCGTGGCTCCTTCGCCACGCACCACGCTTAGTGATGCGGTACGGTCTGTGAATCGCCTTATTTATATTTTCACCAGCTGCCCCAGCGAACTTCGTACCGCGTATTACTAATGTAATATGTGTGTATTTTTAATGCCACATTATACAAAAATAAAAAAAATTAAGGGTAAACAACCCTTATCACTCAGGGGTATGAAAAATAGATAGTAGCTGATTCTCAGACCTACTGAATACGCATATAAAATTTGGTAAAAATTGGTAAAGCCGTTTCGGAGGAGCACGGTAACAAACATTGTGACATGGAAATTTTATATAATAGATTAATATCTGGATGACCGAGCTTTGCACGGTATTTTTTTATTTAAATGACATTTTCTAAAAATGATTCCTAGCTAGATCGATTTATCGCCCCCGAAACCCCCTATATACTAAATTTTATGAAAATCGTTGGAGCCGATTCCGAGATTCCAATTATATATAAACATACAAGAATTGCTCATTTAAAGTTATTAGATATAGTAAGTTCATTATCATTCATTTAAAAGGGTTGAAGTGATACACATGTAAAACTTTAATAGGTACCCCTCTTGTTCTGTAGGGGTATATTATTAGGGAAGCATTGCAACCGTTCGCGGAATCGCGTTTAGTGTGCCTATTACTTTATTACGGGTGGTAACAATTTCTAGTTCGAGGGTTGATATTGATGTCATAAATTTTTATATTTGAAACTTAACTAAAGTATCGTCAGACATGTTTGTTGCACTTTTACTAGTTGAATGCGTTTTACTTGAATATTGGCACCATTCAGAGCGAGAAGTATCTATAAAGAATAGTAGTTTTCAGTAGAAATTCAGAGAGGTCAATCGCTCAGGAAGGCGTGTTAAGGCTGAGTCACCTTCGTCCGTGGGTTTACACCTTTAATTGAATCCCCAGACGTGGTACCCGGGTGGTGCAAATCAGGTGACAATCAACTGGTAGTAGGCCTCGGCCGTGGTTAGTAACCACCCACCAGACAAAGCCGCACCGCCAAGCGGTCTTACCGTGTTCCGGTGCGATGTCTGGTGACACCATTCAGAGAGGATGGGTCGGAATTGTTGCTCCTTTAAGGTTACTAACTATAAGGAGGCTCATTCCACTGCCACCTTCTCGCCGATAATCATTCGTGGTCACGAATGAATCGGTATACTGGGCTGGCGCATTCCATTGTAGACTACTTCATTGCATAACATCAGGCAAGTTGTAGTCAAGCGCCAGCCTGTCGAAGAATAAAAAAAAAGAATATTATTACTATTATTCGATTCGATTCGATTCCCACCCGAGACAAACATATGTGATGAACATTTGTTTGTGTCGAGTCTGGGTGTAAATATCTATTATAAGTATATATTTACAAGTATATACCAGTTATATGGTTTCCATAACACAAGCTCTGCTTAGCATGGGACCAGATGACCGTGTGTGTTGATGTCCCAGAATATTTATTTACTTATTTATTACTTCTAGACCTGTAGGTACCTTTTTTTTTTTTTTTTTTTTTTTGACCGGGGGAAAATCCTTTATGGATCCCCCTGCCCTGTAAGGCGCCAGGGCAGGGGGTATGTGGGACTCCGTGAAGCGTATACCCTAACTAAAACCCCCCGGGTGTTCCTCCTCGCATTTGGCCCAGGGGGTCACGGGATCCAGAAATGACACAACCGCGACCCCCTGGATGCTGGCCCGCGTGCGAGCCTCTACTCGATAGGTGGGAGGGGGAAGATGAAAACGCTCCCCTCCACGCTGGGGTCCAAGTCCGCTGGGGCGCGCGCGGAACACACACGCGCGCCTCCGTCATGTGCCTGCGTGGTTGGACGACGGGCCGCCCTGCCCGCCGCCCCGCAGGCACATGTGAGTGGGCCAGGGGACGGAGCACCATCACTGGCACTCCATCACCCCGACACGTTCTGTCGCCTCGGCGACAGAGATCCTTGGTGCTGAGCGCATAGTGGGCCGTCTGGCCTTAGTGGGAGGAGGGTTGCACTTCCCTCCTCCCATGATGTGGCTGGCCGGCCGGCCGAGCCCGGCGCATAGGCCACAACGTGGCTCTGCGGCGCCGCACGTCGCGCTGACGTGCCCCTCCTTTCCGCAGCGGAAGCAGCATTTGCTGCGGTCTACCGCGGAGGGGCACATCGGACCTGTATGCCCCGTTCCCATACACTTAAAACAGCGCATGGGGCGGGGCTCCAGCACGCGTGCGCGGGCCGCACTCCACCCAATGAGGAGGCGGCGACCGACGAGGCTCCTCGCCGCCGAAACTGGGCAGCGCACCAATACGGAGCAGGTGCCCCCCGGTTCGGACCGAAGGGATCCGGCCCGCACCTGCTCGTTGGCGCAGCCGCCCTCGGCGGCGACGAACCTTGCCACCTCCTCTGTGGAGACCGAGTCGTCCAGCCCACTAATGCGGACGTCCGCAAACTTAGTGGGCCGGTTGACTACGGCCTCCTCCGCCAACACCGTCCTCAGCTGGCCGGCCAGCCGGTCAGCCAAGGCGGCCCTCTCCACGCCTGGGATCTCTAGGATCTTAGTGCCGGACGCTGTGGTCCGGCACGAGATCTTCGAGATCCCAGCCTCGCGAAGGTCCACCGCGCGTCGGGCCTTTTCCAACACGGCGGCGTACGTGACCCCCCGACTGACTGCGTCAGGCGTGAGGGCCACGACAATCGCCGCCGTCTTGGCTTCGGCCAGGCGCGGCGCCTGCTTGGGGGCCGCCTTGGCAGCCTGCCTCGTTTCGGCGGGGCGGGCGGACTTGCGGGTCCTGCGCCGCTTCTTGCGGGAGGACCCCGCGGTCCGCCCCTCCCCGTCCGTAGACTGCTGCGCCCGTGCGGCGGGTGCCCGTACAGCGGGTGCCCCTCTGGGCGCAGCGGGTGTTGCCGGCCTTTGTGCAGGGGGGGCGGCCCCCCTTGCCACAGCCGCGTATGAGGCAGCGGGGGCTGCACGCCTATCGGCGGCTAATGGAGGGCGCCTGTCGGGGATTAGCATCCCCTCCAGTTGAGCCCTTACCATTCCGCCGATGGAACGGTGCAGCTTGGCCGCCCACTCCTCGAACTTAGCATCCAGGTCGACCTCCTTGCCGACCTGGGCGCTTGACTGTGGGGCAACGCCCACACGCGCGGGAGCCGCTGGTGCAGCTCCAGGCGCAGACGGGGCCCCCCTAACGGAGCCGTCCCGTCTGATGGCCCGTACCTCGGCCTGGAGCTGCGCGAGCTCCCGCTTCATGCGAGCGTTGTCGGCCCGCAGCTTGCGGACCTCTTCTGAGGTCGTCCTTGTGGCGAGTCCCTCCACCGCGCCCTGGAGTGACTTCAGCGCGTCCCGGATCTGCTTTGTGCATTCCCCCTTGAGGTTCCTTGACTTGCGAGTCACCCCATCGATGGCCTTAATCCCATCCAGGGCCCGAGCCATCAAAGTCGCCACCGCCGGGCCAGACTCTACCGGACCCGGACCCTGAGTGGGGGACGCCGCCAAAAGGTCGTCCTCAAAATACGAGTCCGTACTGCCATCCCGCAAGGCGGGGACAGTACGGCTCAAACCGACCGCGTGTGGTCTTCCGCGCTTGGGGGCCGGGACCTTGAAACGTTTGGGAGTCGGCACCTTCGGAGCCGGCTCCGTGTCCGCCTCCGATCCCGAACCCCCATCGAGGTCCGCGGACTCCCCTCCCCTGGAGGCGGAGGTCCCAGGCAACGCCTCGGACCCCACTCCCAGACGAAGGAAGTCCACGGCCCTCCCTCCCTCGCGTGAGCTCTGAGAGCCCCCCAGAACAGGAGGCTCCCTAGAGCTAAGCGGCTCGCGAAGCCGCTTTCCGCTCCTTGTGCGCGGCCGGTCACTCTCCTCCTCGCTACCGAGCGAGGAGGCGATCCGGGCCGCCTTCACAGGGAGCGCCTCCATATGGGGGTCCGGGAGACCCGTCGGCGTGGGGCGCTCCATCTAAGGATGGGCACCACACGCAGAAAGGCCCCCCGAACACTAAACAACTAAAATACAAATAAAATAAAACAAAATAAACAAAACAAGACAAAATAGATACAAAATGATAAAATATATACAAACAAATCAAAACAAAGCAAAATAAAATAAATACAGCAATCAAAATATATACAAAAAACTTACCCAATCCTCCCAGCACCGCCCTTCACAACACAAGACTAACCGAGTCCGATCTACCTGACCCGCCTCGGGGCTGCGCCCCAACGTCCCCCCGGAGACCGAGCCCCAGAGCCTTCGCCCCGGAGCCCGCCCCAGAGTCCGCGCCCTGTCCGCTGGCCAGCAAAATGGACGGCTGTGACGTCACTCGCAGCTTCGCCGCGAGTTTGCCGGAGCGTCCCTCGCAGCTCCGCCGCGAGTTTGCCGACGTCGCAGCTCGCCACACGCCCGGACAGGACAACAGACTCCGAAGCCCTAGGCCTCTAGCTCCGGATCTGAGACCGATCCCGCGGAGTAAGACGCCCGGGTACAGCACCCGGACCACCAACTTCACAACACAAACACAAAAAACCGGAAAAACGCGTTAAAAACTATTTTTCACGATTTTTTACGCGGAGCGCACCACAACACGTCTGTACGCGGCGCGACTCCAACCAGCACCAACCAGACCTGTAGGTACCTAAGGACATCGCTACCTAAAATTACCGTGTCCAGAAAAAAATTGCGCCAAGAGGCTGGTTATTAGTAGCCTTATTTCACTTGGAACCTTTTTAGTGTCCCACCACTGGGCATGGGTCTTCTCTCAACTATCTTACGAGTTGAGAGAGTTCAGGCCTTACACGCTAGCCAAGTGCGGGTTGGTGGATGTCACATGTCCTCGAATAATTGGCTCTAAGACATGCCGGTTTCCACACGATGTTTTCCTTCACCGATATTGAGCAGCGGCGATGAAACTATTCACAGAAAGATGTGTGGGCTGAACCGGGAATCGCACCTGCGACCTTTTATTTCTAAGGCGAAATCCGTACCACTGCGCCACTGTGACTCCAAAGTGGGCACGGGTCTTCTCTCAACTATCTAACAAGTTGAGAAAGTTTAGGCCTTAATCCACACGCGCTAGCTACGGGTTGGTGGATGTCACATGTCCTCGAATTATTAGTTTTTAGACATGCCGGTTTCCACACGATGTTTTCCTTCACCGATATTGAGCAGCGGCGATGAAACTATTCACACAAATATACACGTATGCACGACCGGGAATTCAACCAGCGACCTAATTTTTCTAAGGGTGGGACGTTATATTCGCCTAATACGTACCTAATATTTGCACAAAGCAAATTTTACTACCCAAACTTATAATCAAACATGCAAAGTCGGAGTAAGTCAGCGCACCTGTGCCGTAACTTAGTTCGTAACATAAACTTATCCTTACTTAGAACTGATCGGTTTTGTAACTTAGGATAACTTTGTGAATTCATTGTGTTGGCCCGCAGAGCAGTCAGAGATTCAAATGTAAGTAATTCTGTGTGTAAAGTGGCGGCTATTTAGAATTCATTTTTTATTACAATACTAGTGGCCCGCCCCAGCTTCGCCCCGGTAGCTTCAGCCCACTCAACAATTTACAAAAAATGTGATAAATAAAGAACCGCTAAACCGATTTTGTGCAAACTTCACCTAAACCATCTACTAAATAGTCCGAACAATGCCTATACATTTGGTTTGAATAGGTAAGCCCGTTTTTTAGTTATAAAATTACAACGAAAAGTGGCATTGATTTTTATATATATAGATTAATATAGTGGGACATTAACACCCGGCCATCTGAACCCAAACTGAGCAGAGCTTGTACTATGGTAACTAAATATCTGGTTTCATATCATTCCCCTTGCCTTTTTCCTATTTCTATTGGGGTCGGCTCCCAGTCTAACCCAATGGGGCCGGACCCTTGACGGGCCGGTGGCGTGGTCGGTAAGATACTTGCTTTTCACGCCGCAGGTCATGGGTTCGATTCCCACCTGAGACAAACATTTGTTCAAATATGTCTGTTTGTCTTGTGTCTGGGTGTAATTATCTATATTTAAGTATATATTTACAAAAGAAAAGTATTATATGTAGTATATTACCAGTTATCTGGTTTCCATAGTACAAGCTCTGCTTAGTTTGGGATCAGATGACCGTGTGTGTTAATGTCCCACTATATTATTATTATTATTATTATTAATGAGGCTAGCTACCAGAATTATACGAGCGACTGCCATCAGACCTCGAAACCCGTAGGGAACCAGTAGCCAAGATGGTTAGACCAGGTGTCAGATTATATTGACTTCTGACTACATGTAACGATTGTCATAGATGTGTTGAATAACAACCGGGACCAAGACGGCTTAAAGTGCTCTCCGAGGCACGGAGGGTAGTCTCTCAACTAAATCTTTGTTGTTATACAAATATTGTCTTTGGGCGGGAGTCGAACCCGCTACCTCCCGGGCACAGTATAGCCCAGTCGGACGGCTTACACCGCTCGACTACCGCGATCATCTGATATTTTACTACATATAATTCTATCCTTTTGTAAATTCAATTTCGCTGTTTAATGCCCCACTCCTGGGCACGGGTCTTCTCTCAACTATTTCACGAGTTGAGAGAGTTTAGGCTTTAATCCACACACGTTGGCCAAGTGCGGGTTAGTGAATGTATGTCCTCAAATAAATTCTTAGTCATGCCGGTATCTTCGCCGATATTGACCACCGATGAAACAATTCACACAAAGTTGTGTGGGCTCGACCGGGGATCAAACCCGCGACCTTATATTTCTAAGGCGACGCCCGTACCGCTGCGCTACAGCTGCTCATATAAAAAACATACTTAAATAGAGACAATAGCGCAGGTCATACCCAGATACACAATTACTCAATACAACCATTATTCATTCATCTTAGTCTCTACCGTAGCAGACAGCAGGCCTGGAACACGGTTTAACAGACCTAGATCGGGATCGGATAATAATTTTAGCTAATAAATAGTCCTACATACTAGTCATGTAACTTGATTTTAGTTATACATAATACCAACCTAACACATTATCTTAATATATATATTTCTTGTGTGCGTGTGTATGTGACTGAACTCCTCCTAAACGACTGGACCGATTTTGATGAAATTTTTTGTGTGTGTTCAAGGGGATCTGGGAATGGTTTAGATTCACAATTTTGTCCGCTGGCGGTACGAAGTTCGCTGGGGCAGCTATATAAATCCTTATCTAAGTCCTATGTGTATATGACATTATTTTTCATTTTTTTTTATCCTATAATAATTTTATCCTTTTTGACGAGGCATGGTCGGTAAGATACTTGCTTTTCACGCCGCAGGCCGTGGGTTCGATTCCCACCCGAGACAAACATTTGTTTAAATATGTCTGTTTGTCTTGTGTGGGTGAAATTATCTTTATTTAAGTATATATTTACAAAAGAAAAGTATTTTAAGTAGTATATTACCAGTTATCTGGTTTCCGTAGTACAAGCTCTGTTTAGTTTGGGATCAGATGACCGTGTGTGTTAATGCCCCACTATATTATATTATTATTATTATGTTATAAACGCGAAAGTTTGTAAAAATGCATGGATGTATGTTTGTTACTCTTTCACGCAAACTACTACACGGAATAGGATCAAATTCGGCACAGAGATAGATTAATGTCTGGATTAACACAACTTTTTAAAATAAATAAATAAATATTCTGGGACATCAACACACACGGTCATCTGGTCCCAAGCTAAGCAGAGCTTGTGTTATGGAAACCAGATAACTGGTATATACTATACATAGAATACTTTTCTTTTTTAAATATATACTTATAATAGATATTTACACCCAGACTCGACACAAACAGAAGTGTTCATGACTAATGTTTGTCTCGGGTGGGAATCGAACCCACGACCTGCGGCGTGAAAAGCAAGTATCTTACCTACTACGCCACCCAATAAGGGCCACTTGAACGGAACTTATACGTCATACTGGTACCTATGCACACGTAACATAACACCCCTCTTTTTTCTTCGGGTAAATGTAGACTTGTTGAGTCGAACATATCAAAGAATCAAAACTAGGCACATTAAATCACACACTGTCAATAAATCATATAGATTTACGGATATCGAAAATGCCGAGTCTCGGAAAAAAAAACACTTATCATAACAGTTTTCTGAGCCCAACTCGATTCAAGTTAAATCTCGATTTGATATTCCTTACGACTACAGTTTACCAACATACGGGACTGATTTATGTCACAAATCAATCGACTTTAGATAGGGATGGTGTTTTCGAATTTTTTGCTGCTTGACAATTACTAAATAACTATTTTTTTTTAACCTAACCTACCTCAACCTAACGTAGATTTTTAACGAGGGTATCCTACGTTATGTTTGTTAAACCGTGGTCTCCACGGTTTAACGGTGGTGCAAATCAGGTGACAATCAACCGGTGGTAGGCTTCGGCCGTTGTTAGTAACCACCCACCGGACAAAACCGCACCGCCAAGCGTGTTCCGGTGCGATGTCTGGTGCGATTTAACCATATGGAGGCTCATTCCACTGCCACCTCACCGATAATCATTCGTAATCACGAATGAATCGGTATACTAGGCTGGCGCGTTCCATCGTACGCTACATCATTGCTTAACATCAGGCAAGTTGTAGTGAAGCGCCAGCCTATCACAGAATAAAAAAAAATATGACTGACCCACTGCCACTTCAGCTTACTCTCGTGGACTATATCGATTACATTTAGTTCTCTGTCGGATTACTTATAGTAGGTATGTTAAATGTAAATCCCATTAAAACCTCTCATTTTTAGTAGGAAATTATGAATCATTCAAATTTTAATTAAACACCGTGTTGTAAAGTCATAGCACCACATCAAATTGGCCGCAAGCCAGTTGCCTTTCTAAATTAATGGAACACCTGCAAGGCTTATTGTTTTCATGCAAGTGCTACGTTTCACAGGCACTAAATGCTAATTTAGAAGCTTCAGCTTAAACAGGTTTGCCAGATTGCGGGCCAAGTCAGGAATTAAAGCAACCTCGTTGGTTTATTGATAAGGTTTAGGTTAAGATTGGTTTATTTTTTGGGGGCTGAGTCACCTTCGTCCGTGGGTGTAGACCTTTAATTGAATACCCACACGTGGTCCACAGGTGGTGCAAATCAGGTGACAATCAACTGGTGGTAGGCTTCGGCCGTGGTTAGTGACCCACCAGACAAAGCCGCACCGCCAAGCTGCCTTGCCGCGTTCCGGTGCGATGTCTGGTGACACCATGTAGTGAGGGTGAGTCGGAATTGTTGCTCCTTTTGTTGGCAACATTGTTGCAGATTGTAACAGATTGCAAGATAACACTTTAAGGTTTCTAACCTTAAAGAGGCTCATTCCACTGCCACCTTCTCACCGATAATCATTCGTAATCACGAGTGAATCGGTATAATGGGCTGGAGCGTTCCATCTTAGACTACATTATTGCTTAACATCAGGCAAATTGTAGTCAAGCACCAGCCTATCGAAGAATAAAAAAAAATCGACAAGGTTCTGGCGTCATATACATAACGCCAAGAGTCATTACCTCACAGGAATCCTGAATCGCACAAGCAAATTTTCACCCACGATCAGCAATACAATAGTAACATTTACTCCTTAGGAAGTATCGATAAGAGGCCAACTACCCCTCGTTAGCAGTATAACCTTTTTGGGCTGAACGGGATCGTGTCGAAAGGACTGATCTGTGACTCGACCAATAAAAAAAATGACTGGTCGACTTCATTGTCGCATACGTAACCCACCACCGCCATCCGCTACTGCATCACTTGTTAGCCAAGTCCCGGGACACCATAATTGTCTTGGATCCCACACGAATTTCATCAGAGAGATAATAGAGAGGAAATCGAGGACAACCGTAGTGAATGACAGTAGCCGCGGGTTGTGGCGTGCTTAAGGAAACCTATCTCCAAGTCCAGCTACTCAAATAGGCTGATGATTCTGATGAACTCCTAAAGAATTCAACGCGATAAGGAACTTCAATTTTAGATTGAGATTGAAGGGTCCTTATAAACAAACTCTTCAACGTAATATGTGATTGATGATCTCCTAATTAACGTAAGGTGTTGAAATTATATTCGTGTTCGTAATGCAACTAGATTAAGAAATGATTAATTAGTGAGCTTTAGTAAAAAGTGACCCTTATAATTGAGGATTTCGGTGATAAACGATGCTGGCTTATATTCTCACTAAAGTGACCTCTAATTTTTCATAAGCTACCCATGTACAGTCAACGACGCAAGAAACAGCATTGGGAAAATGCGTTAACGTCATTGGTAACGCCTGGGCTTTGTGACTAATGATGGTAAATAATGCAAAATCGTATTAATCTCTTAAGCATGTGAATTCATGAGTCGCAGCACGCGAATTGCTATTGCTAATGTGACGATAATAATTGATAATAACGAAGTACATAAGTGATTTTTGTTATGATACGAATTTAAGCGCTAATAATTTCACCCACTAACGATGTCAATCAAGGTCACGTGACAGAGACGTGACGTGTTGCGTTCGACAGAGAGCGCACGAGCCCAGTCGCGAGCATGCTAAAGAAGTACGTATGAAGCGAGCGGTGAATTCGCTTCATACTTCAAATAATTTCGCAACTACATTTAATTTGTGAAATGCTAATAAAGCTTTCGAACGCATATAATTAACTAGCGGCCCGTCCCAGCTTCGCCCGGGTAGCTTCAGCCCACTCAACAATTTCCATAAAATGTGATAACCATAGCAGCGCCATCTATTGATTACTTTCTCAACCCAGTCGAAAGGTATCGACATCTGTTAGAATCATTTGGAGTTAACAGATAATTGTGACTGTCAAATAATAACAGACAAATAATTAGCAATAAATTAAAATTGCGACTATAATTTGAGATTTAAACTATCCTATCTCTCAAGTTGGATCGAACTGTAGGTACATGGTGTGCGAATTTTATTATAATCGGTTAAGTGGTTTAGGAGTCCATTGAGGACAAACATTGTGACACGAGATTTATATATATTAAGATTATGCTAATTAATCCATTACTATCAGGGAGCTATGGATGGATGCGGGAGAGGGGATGAAAGACCGAAATTAAATACACACTATAAAAAGTAATAAATAATATATCTAAAATTCGTCATAAAAACAAGTCTTATTCCAATACTAGCTTCCGCCCGCAGCTTCGCCCGCGAAATTGATCTTACTTATCTTGTTTCTCCATACAAACTTTTGAACCCCATTTCACCCCTTTAAAGAGTGAGTTTTGAAAAATCCTTTCTTAGTGCACCCCTGGACCCCATAAGGAACCTATGTGCCAAATTTGGAGTCTCCAGGCCAAGCGGTTTGGGCTCTGCGTTGATATGTCAGTCAGTCAGTTTCTTCTTTTATATATTTAGATTATCAATTTGGAACATTTTTTGACCTAACCTTTTAGGCCATATATAAGTACTCTTCAAGTTTATAAACCTAAAATAGTAAAATGTATTGCGGAGGCTGTGGACCTTATTACGGTGGCTACTGCGGTGGGTGCTGTTGCCCTTGCATCACTATCTACACGTACTGTACGAAGATCTGCTAGTGTACGCTATAGGCAACAGATGCGCTCTTCTAACCAGATAAGTCATGGTGTTTGCTGAGAGTCTGTACTCTATGCCTTATCATTATTTGTGGAAGTTTACTTCCGTGCCATTTTTTGGAATAAACTATACTCGTAAAAAAGCATAAGCCAACCTATATGTGGACGATATGTGACTCTCATCGACAAAGATGCATCGTTGTCGGTGAGAGCCACACGACATGACATGACCATCGCGATGACCCTAGTACGTTTTTCCCTATAAAAATGAAATGTTGTCTCAATTAGCTTCAGCACCTGCTGCCGTCATTACAGCGTTGCGTCGTTCAACGCAAGAGGGTAATGCTATGGATGAAAGAAACAAGTTACTTTTCTAAAGGGCGATGCTTACCATTACAGCAATAGTTTACCCCTCTAGCAGTGGAAAACCATTGGTGTCGATCCGTTGAAACGTCATGCGCGACAACGCAACGACTTTATGTCACTAAAGAAGGTAAACTAAGTTATCGACGCAGCGTTAACGCTAGACAATGCACTAATCCCGCCTCAGGTGGCATCGTCGTTCGTAACGGCAAGATGTAGGCTTAGGCGTCAGAGCCGGTGTTGGTACCGCCTTCAACGTTGATCTTGACGTCAGTTATGCGATGGAATGTGCTAGCGTCAGCGTTGGCCCTGGAAGCAGCGTTATTATCTTGAAAAGTGTCATTGTTGGTGAAGGAGTTGGAGTAGGTGTTGACGCCAATGGCAGAGGAAGCGTCGGCAACGGCGACATAATTAAAAGTTAGACAGCAATGGTAAGTGTAGTGAATAATTTTATTTTAATAACAAGCAAAATAACGACACACAAAAAACATTGTCAGCAAAACGTTAACTCTGTCATCCATTTGTCACCAACGAAATAAGGTTAAGGTCACAGTATCGGCGATTGGCAATTTATTTATTTTTAGACGGGCCGGTGTCGTGGACGGTAAGATACCTGCTTTTGACGCTGCAGGTTTTTGTGAGGCTGCATTTGTGTGTTGAATATGTCGAAACGTAAAGCCAAATTAAAGGTGAGCACGGTAATTGCCCGTTATGATAAATATATTTAATGATGAAACGCGAAAGTTTAAAAGTGTTTATGAGCATGTCTGTTTGTATCGGGTCTGGAATAGAATATTCATTTTATTTATTTTTATTAAAATTTTTGCGATACAACATTTAACCTAACCAGGATTAGGTCAATTTGTTGTTTCATCCGTCAGATAAACAATTTAAAAATATCGGACACGTATTTTCCTTTTTTTTTTGTGTTACCCAAACATTACAGCGATAATTCCAAGCGAAATCTCGGACGAATTTACACCTACATCAGTTGTATACAGAGGTAAGACGTAGCGCACTCCCACACTATAAATTTAATACTGCAGCAGATAAAGCAAAAAATACGTGTTGGGTAAAATTTTTTTATAACATTACTGACGGAGTAGTTAAAATACGATTTTTCGTACCTTTTCATCATCCCTATTAGTTTAGCTACTTTTTCGCTAAGACTTCTTATTGCGCAAACAATATTTCGGATCAAAAAATAGTTTCGTTTCGTCTAAATTTGTGAGGAATCGGTATATCACCTAACACAGATAATATAATACTATGGTAATCCTAAAACTAATGATGATAATTTTATTGAGCAATGGGGAAAATGAATAACATAAAACATTACAATAACATATCATGTTAAATGTAAAAAAAGTGTTAAAATTAATTATTCCCTAAAAACTATAAAATGTTATTTTCGCTATATAAGCGGATCGTAAACCTTTGGTCGCACACCGCTGGGTTCAAACAATAAATAATTCACCAAAATATACTACAGAACATCGCTCAGTTTATGAAACCGCAAACCGCCCGCACTCTGGCCTACAATCTCTAGCGAAATATATATTTTCCGCCCAATTATTTTGAGGGTCGTCACGCAAAATCATTAATTCAGGAGTAAGGCGCCGAAAAATTTGTCAAATGCAAAGCAGGGAACACCCTTCACTGGTGGTGATATGTTTTTTTAGGGTTCCGTTCAGTTAGAGTTAGTGTCAGTGTAGCTCTCATTGTCGGTGTCAGTGTCGGCATTAGTGTCGATGTCAGTGTCTGTGTCAAAGTGTCGATGATGATGTCGATGTCGATGTCGATGACTATGACGATGTCGATGTCGAAACCGTAGAATACCCAACTGTTTTAGACGCGGAAGAGCAATAGCTATTAGTAACCAATCAACAAAATTATAAACATGCATGGTTCTATAAATAGATGGGTGAAATAAAGCGCTTTCAGACTTGCGATCGGAACGCTATAGAAAGCGAAAATACTACAAATGTTTAGCTAATGCAAAAGCTAAGTCGGAGTTTCATTAAATTTTTAATTTACATTGTCCGCTCACGGACATTTTTCCACCGATTTTGTGACATGGGCAAACGCGTTGGTCATATAAACAGGCGTGCGGGCCATGTGCGGGCAGCGTGATTATGGTTCATTTTGGATTTTGGCTGTATATTTGATTTGCAAGTAGCGAGTGTCAGCAGCAGTATGTATCTTTACTAATATTATAAAACTGATGAGTTGGTTTTGGTTGTACGACTTAGGGACTATACTCGTCAGAATTGAAAAATTCTTGCATTGTTGAATAACTTATATATTAAAGAAGGCTATAGGCTCCTATTCATCCCATCACTGGGCATGATATAAAATGTAGGTGACGCGGTCAAAGCCGCCGGCGGAAAGCTAGTTCTGACTAAAGTTCTTAGTATAAGTAGCGACACATGTCGAACAGCGACTTGAAGCTCAAACATTCACATTTTCTGTAGATAGGCCGCACTTACTACCATACTGAAAACCACAGATAATATAATACTATACTAGCTGAAAACGAAAGAGGTTATGACCACAGAGTGAGAAAGATATAATTATGTACATGTTTGAACTTAGTTTCCATGAACTCTTAACAAAAGATGCGTCTAGACGCACAACTGTTCGGTCGAAGTTTGTTGACGTAAAAAAACGCCTATAAATCGCTCGTCTGTAAACGTCACTACTTTCAATAATCGTAAGGTACATAATGCGTAAATGCATCGCGTTGTGATATTTATACTTTATGGCAAAGAATAAAATCCAGAAAAGAGAAAGGAGTTTTTTTAACAGTGATTAATTTAACAACCAAATTTAAAGTCTTGGTGAATGGTATTAAAATTAAAGGTAAGTCAAATAACTGCGATATAATGTTTATTTAATTGATTTTTCGAAAAACAAAAATAATAACCGATATGTATATAAAAGAAAGTCCTGTTAAAATAAAACTATTGTTTAACGGATTTCATCGCGGTTTATTTTACATTTATAATCCCGATGTTTCAAAGTCTTTTCAGACTCCATGGTCACGGGTGGAAATGAAGTCAATGAAATGAATAGTGAGGAAGTCTGAAAAGACTTTTAAACGTCGGAATTTATAATCTAAAAGAAAAATAGGTTTATTTCAACGTGTGATATCGCGTAAATTTAAAAAAAATTATAACTCTTCACGTACGTATTTACTCTATTTAAACTTAAGAACGGCTGAACCGATTTGCCTGAAAATTTGTGAGCAGGTAGTTTAGAACCAGAATTGGTTCAGTAGTTTCTGCGTGACAGCGCGACATACCTATAGACAGACAGAGATAGGAAACACCGATATCTATTCAGATCAGTACAAGATGTGTGTTCTCGCAATCGACGCGACCAATCTAGGCTTGTGTTAAATGAGATCCCTCGATCCTCCAATTACAGCAAAAGTTGCGTAGCTATGGCTGTACATATATTCAATAAATTACCATCTAGCATAAAAATGTTAAATAATAATCTCTTTAAATTTACATTATACAAATGGCTCAATGAAAATATTTTTTATAGTATTAGGGAATGTTTAGAACATAAATTATGATGTTAATTAGGTGACTATTTTGCATGCTTTATTTGTAAGCAAAACGTGAATGATCTCATATTATATTGTAACACCTTTGTATACCATGTTTTACGCAAATAAATATTTGAATTTAAATTTTTTGAAAGAGTTACTTTCGCATTTATAATATTATTGAGGATTAATCACACAAGCCATATCTACTAGTTAACACTCTTTGTCAATTAAACATGCACTTCACACGTGTAATAAACTGACGTTGAGCTTTGAAGATTTAACGTTGACCAGACCGCAGCTTTCTTTAATTAAAAGCTCTAATAAAAGTAAGCTGTGCTTTGAAGCTTAACTTTGATGTGGTAACGAATATGGAAGTTAAATTTTACGAAATATATAGTTAGTTTTATATTATCTGTGCTAAAACTAAAAATGATAATAACCTAATTTCATTAAGCTGACTGTTATTATAGCTAATAATAATATGTAATAATAAAACGTTTTTATTCACTTTAATGAGAAAATGTTGCATAGTAAGATAACAATTATTTATTGAATTAATTAATTATTACATTAATAATTAATTATTCAATGTTTATTCATCAATTATGTAAGTTTATTTACTATTTAAAAATTTTACGACTAAAAATAACATATCAATATATATACTATTTTCAAAAAGACTTTCCTGAATACTTAGAGAATCATATTTGCAAACTGTCTTTGTTAATACATACTTTAATAGTTTTTACGAAGACAACATTACAAGAGGATACAGAACAATAAAAGTACATTAATAAATTTATTTTATGAAGCTCCAAGACACTAGATCCCGTGTCTGGTTATGTGAAAGTGAATCAAAACTCTCTGAAGATCGTTCTATTCAGATCATCAATTATTTTGAATTTAGAAAGATGTAGACCGAAAAGAGAAACGTACAGGTGGCCAAGAGGAACTAAGAAAGGAGGAAATGATGAAAGGAGGTTGTAATAATCTCGTTCCAAAGTTGTAAGTAAAATAACTCTAAATTTAAAATTTGATTACTTTTTATTAGCTTAAAACACTCCCGACTAATTCACCTTTTAAACAAAAATGTAGATCAAACTTGGTTCATCCGCTCGGGAGCTACGATTCTACAAACAGGCACACACACAGACACATACACAGACACATACACAGACACGTCAAACTTATAATACCCCGTCGTTTTTGCGTCGGGTTAACTATACGAGTATTGATCGGTATTTAGAATAGAAACAACTTAAAATGCGTCACACGTTATAGAAACACTATTGAAATTACTAACTGGTTATTTAATAAATTAGTTGTCAACGTAACAGTTAATTACAACTCTCTTTTTCATACTAATTTCTGAAAACCCTTTACAGAATAATAGTAGGGGAGATAGTGATGAGACAATACTGTTTTATTGTATCATTAATATAATAAGTTACACTAAAAGATAATATAATGTTGATAACACACTACACAAGGCCGGAGGTCGAACCCGCGACCTTATATTTCAAACGGGAGGGCGATACCGCCGCTCATCATTGTGACCATTATCTCACATCCATAAACTCTTAAACTGCTAAAACTATGCGATAAGCTGGCGCTTGACTACCACTTGCCTGATGTTAAGCAATGATGTAGTCTACGATGTAATGCGTCAGCCAAGTATACCGATTTACTCGTGATTACGAATTATTATCGCTGAGAAGGTAGCAGTGGAATGAGCCTCTATGTGGTTAGAAACCTTAAAAGAACAAAAATTCCGACCCAGAGTGGGTCTCTGCATGGTGTTACCAGACATCGCACCGGAACACGACAAGGCCGCTTGGCTGTGCGACTTTGTCTGGTAGGTGGTCACTAACCGAAGCCTACCACCGGTTAATTGTCACCTTTTTTTTATTCTATAGGTAATATATATTATAGGTTTGCGCTTGACCACAACTTGCCTGATGTGTATAAATTGAACCTGAATTGTGAATTGTCACCTGATTTGCACCACCCGGGGACAACGCGTGGGGATTCAATTAAAGGTGTACCGGCGGACGAAGGTGAGTCAGCCCCCCTTTTATAATATCTTATACGCCATTTCAATATTAATATCACACAATATTGAATGATATTCTATAAAATAAAAACATATTATATAAACAAACGACACGCTTTCAGAACAAAATTGAGTAGATATCATAAAATTTTACGACTCTGTTAAACAAATAAATAGCTTTACAGTCTCTCAGTTATCTCGCAAAATCAATAATCTCTTTTAGCGCAGTTGGATTAAAACTATCCTGTCTTTGCCTGAGTTAAAACTATCTCCATACCAAATTTCATCCAAATCGGTCCAGTAATCTTGGCGTGAGAGCGTGACAAACAGACAGAGTCACTTAGACTAGCTGATTTAAGTAAATATCAATACAATTAAAATTTCAAAGTAATAATGACCACCAACTAAAAAGTGGAAAATAAAAATGTCCTCTCTTCAGTTGACGGTGCGAAGCAAAATCATAAGCAGCGCTGGCGCAGCAGTATCCGCCTTACCTTTAAAATACAAGGTTGCGGGTTAGATCTCCAGTCGTGCCCAAACATCTTGGTGCGAATTGTTTCATTCCCTCTCAGTATCGGTAAAGAAAAACATCGTGAGGAAACCGGCATGTCTAAGAAATAATCATTCGAGGACATGTGACATCCACCAATCCGCAATTGGCAGCGTGTGTGGATTAAGGCCTAAACTCTCTCAACTCATAACATAGTTGAGAGAAGACCCGTGCCCAGCAGTGGGACACTAAAAAGGGTTTAAGTGAATTTAAAGGGACTTTTACGCGCAGCTAATGACAGTTCTATCGTAACCTTAACAATTACACTGTCAATTATTATTAAACAATTATTATCTGACTCGTTATATCACAAAGGCAAATATAACGTTGTTATTTTACACTGAATCGCACACTTTTCTATGAAATTCTTTTTTGGCCTTAACAACGGGCTTATAAACAACATATTTCATCATTAGGCCTTAAGTACACAACAACCTTATGTATTGCCAGGGGCCACACTAATTTGTATAGTCCAACAACCTGGACCCTTAATAAGGGCCACGAAAAACGCGAAAAGTAATCTTGTTATATAAAGTAACTGGTAATTAGGGTAAAATACTTTACATTTTCACGATTACAACCTTTTTTATTTAAATAATTTCATAATTATAAAATAGCGAATTATATTATTATTATCATTATTTTTTATTATTTTATTTTTCTTTTACGATTATTTTTAATTATAATTTACTGATTTTGTTGTGTTGTGTTTTGTATTTTATTTTATTTATTTTATTGTATTTTATGATCCAGTTTGTTGGTTGAAATAAATGATTTATTATTATTATTACTATTATAATGAGCCACGCAGTGACTGTAGCCTTTTTTTGACGATGGGAAATGCATTACGCATTCCCCGCCTTTTTGCAGCAGACTAGGCAGGGGTATGTGGGACTCGATTAAGGCCAAGCCACCCCTTAGTGCATAGGTCGAAGACGACCTGCGCGGGGCCACTCCATCGACTCCAGCAACCACGCACAGCAGGGACACAGGATCCATAAAGACACAACCGCGACCCCGCTAGTGAGAGCTCACCGAAGTAAGCTCATTCGTGATGTTATGTCCCGGGAGGTTTTTGGGAGTCTTCGACGGCGGACCTGTGCAATGAGGGCGCGGAATTCTTCAATTCCACGCCCCGCTGCAGCGCTGGTAACCTTTGAGGTGGATTTTAGCGGGCGAGGGCCCAGATTGTATCCGAGTAGTTCTTGAGATATGTGCGTCCAACCTAACAAAAGTTTACAATAGGTATTATATGAGCAGCGGTGGCGCAGCGAGAATGGCCTCGCCTTTGAAAAATAATGTCGCGGGTTCGGTTCCCTGTCGCGCCCACAAATCTTTGTGTGAATTATTTCATCACTCAAAATTCGTTGAAAGAAAACATAGTTAGGAATCCGCCGTGTCTAAGAACTAATCATTTAAAGATAGGTGGCATCCACCAACCCGCACTTGGCTAGCGTGTGTGGATTAAGGCCTAAATTCACTCGCAAGTTACTTGAGAGAAGACCGTGCCCAGCAGTGGGACGCTAAAAAGGGTGACGTGAAGGTATACCAAGAACAACAACAATTAATATACTTTTGCATTTATAAATATTAGTAAGTATGTAATCACTGTTTCTGACGTTCAATACTTAGATAATTCAAAAGAGAGTATGCCAACTGCGTACCACTGGAGGAAGCGAATTATTTCCAGGTCAAAAGACCGCGAATCAAGGATAATCTTTATTTCCAATATTTCAGAACTCAGAACCTACTCCAATGTTCTTTCGGAGTTGATCGTTCGTACTAACGTAATTTCGAACACGAACTTAGTTTGAATTTATCATAAGACAGAACGGGTATAATTTTATATCATTTGTCACTACCAACATTTATTTTGGAGGATGTTGCGATAACAATTAGAGAATAACAAAACGGAAGATGGACACAATGAAGAAATTCTTTCGTTTGTACATCACAACCTATGCTTGGGCAATCTGTATCTAACTAAAATGGCCTTTTCATGAAAAATTAAGAGCGGGCAATAAAAAAAAGAGGAGGCAAGGACAATCGGTAAAAATCTGCAGAATAATATTTTGAGATATTTTTTAAACTGAGACTCTGAAATATTATATAGCAGGTTCGAACCCACTCATCTCAACTTATGCAAAACAGTTTCTTCACCGCTGCTCAATATCGTGAGGAAACTGGCATATCTAAGAACTAATTATTAGTGGACATTTGACATTCACCAACCCACACATGACCCGCGTATGTAGATTGGGGCATAAACTTTAAACCTTAGTTATGGGACAGTAAAAAGGGTTAAAATAAGGCTAAACACACCGCTACAATCCCGGCACTGGTACTCCTGTAAGCCAAGAACAACAGTCGCTAGCAAACATCTTTAATCTTCTTGTACGCCACACGGCAGAACACAGTAGGACATTACTTATTTTGTAACATATTATTTACCTGTGTTTCACATGAATAAATTGAAATTGAAATTCTGTTAATCTCCGTTGTAACTTCGTCCAAGAGTAGGCCTTTTATTATCGATGTCATTAAGGATCCATAATATGATAACCAAATATGAGCCTATAATCATATAGCTCAAGGAAGATGGTTAATTCTACTTTGGTAACCTTCCTGTTCGAAATAAGAACCCTAAAGTTAAGAGCATGAACGCACGGTTGACTGGAATACGGTGTACCGCGTACGGTTTGTCGCACTTTAATAATTAATAAAAACGCACGATTTTAAGACACAGCTGGGGTAAACCGCACATACTTATGTAAACCGGGATGATTTTAGAAATAATAATTAAAATGGAAGTCAGATTCCTTATGAAGAATGATATGTCTGGCTTACCAGGAAAGGGTAGGTAGTAGGGTAGTAAGTAGATATGTGAAAAAGAGGATAATATACAGGACAATAGTACAGCCAATACAGAAGTGCGGTTAACCACATGCGGTACACCTCAGTAACGCAGCTGGCCGCATTCCTGTCATCAGCCTGTCAGTCGCTAGTGCATTTAGGCTTTTAGTTATAACCCTATTGCGTCTCACTGCACGGGTCTTCTCTCAATAATTTAGTTTTCCATATTAGAACAGTTTCAGCCTTTACACATCAAGCGGGTTAGTGGATGTCAATGTTCTGGAATATTTAGATAAATCTAACATAATTCCTCGTGATGTTTTCCAACATCAACATGGTACACTGATAAAACACAGACAAGATGTCTGACTACGGTTAGGGTTTTGTTCATTGAATAAACTTCACTTTTTGGAACGAAGTTCCTTACGGCAGGCTTGGAGGGGATAGGGATTTTGCTGCGCGACCAAACTGAAAAAAATGTGATAGTAAAACCGTAAGAAAGAATGCGTGGAATGAAACCGTTAAATGAGACGTGCGCAGGCGCGACAGTCGCATACACAAGCGAGTAGTGTATAATACCTTTCTCTTTCTCCCTCTTTCTTTATCAGCCGAAGGAACTTAGTTCCTACCTGGTGTCCCACGACACCACATCATTACTTTTTTTAAATGTCGTTTGAAATCGTAGTCGTAAAAAGTTAGCGGAACTGATTTGATTGGTTCGTTCAAACTTTTAAACTTGTACGAACCAATCAAAATTTGTTTGTAGTATGATATAAATAGGGGTACGACGTAAGGTAGGCGAGCACTGGGGCCAAGGTATACGGTGTCTATATGTATTTGGTCGATGGTTATTATCAACCTATTATATTTCAAAGTTTTTTTATTCTGTTAAGCAATAATGTAGTCTACGATGGAACGCACCAGCCTAGTTTACCGATTCACTCGTGATTACGAATGATTATCGGTGAGAAGGTGGCAGTGGAATGAGCCTCCTTATGGTAAGAAACTTTAAAGGAGCAATTCCGACCCACCCTCTGCATGGTGTCACCAGACATCGCACCGGAACATGGTATGGCCGTTGGGCGGTGCGGCTTTGACTAGCGGATGGTCACTAACCACGGCCGAAACCTACCACCAGTTGATGATCACCTGATTTGCACCACCCGGAGATACGTGTGGGGATTCAATTAAAGGTGTACACCCACGGACGAAGGTGACAAGTTCATCAAGCGCTACGATGACAAAAACTATTACAGACATACACATACAAACTTGAAACTTATAACACACCCCTCCTTTTCTCCAGTGGTTAGTAAATCGCGTGTTTCAAAGCCAAAATTTTGTTATACGAATTTAATTTTGTAATGTTGCAACAACCTGTGTGAAATTAATGTATCTATGTCCGTCCCTAGCGTGTTTGTTGACATTATAAGTATTAACTGTAGAGTTAATGTAAACTTGTACTCGATTTAACTGAGAAAATATTCATTAAAATTTAACAAAACATCGCCCTCACGCACTCGAAGGTGTACAAATCTCATAAACTTTTGGGAGTTACTCCCAAAGTTTTATAAATAAATTCCTGTTTTTTTTTTACTTTTATTGTGCGAACTGCCAAGTTTTGTAATTCGCTACCGGCATCTCTGTTTCCCGATAGCTATAATCTGCCTGTCTTTAAGTCACGAGCGAATCGGTATTTACTGGGTAAGCGCGTTTCATCGGAGCAGTCTACGATTAAACGCGCTAGAGTTAAAATGTGAATGTGTGTCTGTTTGATGTAATAATCACATCTAGATAAAAAATAAATAAAAAAGGCCTTTATATTATTGCCGTTCGAGTGAATAAACATTTAGAAATGAATATTTGGTACGAATAAATTACCTTCAGACGAAAAAAAGTCGATGTTAAACGTGTGTTTACACCCGTGTATATGTAGGTACCTATTTGCATAAAAGTTTGTGGCATCTCAGCGCTTAACCTTAGTACGATTTCCAACATAAATCACTGTTGCATACATTTTAATGTGAATCGGTATACTGGGCAGGCGCGTACCATCGTAGACTACATCATTGCTTAACATCAGGCAAGGTGTAGTCAAGCGCCAGAATATCGAAGAATAAAAAAAATACTTCACAACTCGGGGTTAGCGAATTAACCCTCTTACATCTGCGGTTAAAATATTTGAATAATATTTTGATGATGTTAAAAAATATTTAGAATTAATTCAGTTAAACCAGGAACGTGCAAGTGGCGTTCAGAGAATATTCGCAATGAATAACAAAGCTAATTGTAACGGTACTGGGTTATTGTTTAACTAATATAGTCTAGTTTACGGTCTGACTATAAAATTGCTGACCGATATCACGTAGGTTAACAGAATTTGCATGCGGATCACAGGATCACAAAGGTAAATATCATTATTATTTTACTGTTATTCTCAGTGATCGGAGGTTTAGGGTTAACGACATATACATTATATTAGTACTAGTGGCCCGCCCCGGCTTCGCACGGGTAGATATCGGTATTAAACAAAACTTCTAATCTAAATATATAAAAGAAGAAACTGACTGACTGATATATCAACGCAGAGCCCAAACCGCTGGGTCTGGAGACTCTAAATATAGCATATGGGTTCCTTATGGGGTCTAGGGGTGCAATAAGAAAGGATTTTTCAAAGCTCATCTTTTAAGGGGGTGAAACGGGTTCCAAAGTTTGTATGGAGAAATAAGATTAGTGAGATCAATTTCACGGGCGAATTGGCATCTTATATTTTATCACACTCTTGGCTTACTTTCCATGCTTAGAACACTCAAACAAAACGTTTGTATGGGAAAAAGAAAAGGGCTGTTTTTAGAGTTTTCCCGGCAATTATTCGAATGTTTCTCACCTTTAAACCTTCCCTAGACCTCCACGAACATTTCAAGACCAAGATAAGATGAATCCGTTCAGCCGTTCTCGAGTTTTAGCGAGACTAACGAACTGCAATTTTTGATTTTTATATAAATAGATAGATTCGATCGCGGGATTTTGAAAATATTTCATACGGGTAAAATTCATTTTCTCCGTTTAAAATGTGTGTCATTTCTAAAGCAAAAAGTAGAGAAGAAATAGAACCACAGTATTCCCGTAAATACTTTACTATTATTTTAATTTTTCTTCGTACCTACACTTATCAGTAGTTCCCTTTATTGTGACATAAAATGAAATGAAATGAAAATAAATGTTTTATATTTTTGAGACGCGTGTCTATATAAAAATAGTCCAATTTCTATATAAAAACAATACATTTTCTAAGAATTTTAAATAAATATTGTAGACCACATCATTGCTTAACAACAGGCAAGTTATGGTCAAGCGCGAACCTATTTTTAAGTAACATCGAGAGGTTTATAGGTAAGCTTAACATTAACTACACCGGACACCCGCTAGAGTTTTAGCTCTACTAGGGCAAATCGCTTCACCCGACCCATCCACAAAGTAGGCGAACGGATCAAGAGGACGACCTGTACCCATCAAAAATACGTTCGCCCATAGGACATTGCCAAGAGTTACCAAGGCCCAATAATTTCCTTACTCAATAGATTGAGGCACGAAGAACGTTACTACCAGATTTTAGTAACTAAACATGTATGAACAAAACGATAGCGCGATTCAGGATTTGTACAGCGCCATCTATTGATATTCAATGTAAACAATGATCTCCTTATCCTCATTCATGTAATACACTAAGTTGTGGAATTCGATACCAGGATCTGTGTCCCGATAGCTATAATCTGCCTGTCTTCAAGTCACGAGGGAATCGTTATTTACTGGTTAAGCGTTTTCATCGTAGACTGCATCATTGCTTAACAATAGGCAAGTGTTGGTCAAGCGCAAGCCTATAACAGAATACAACTTAAACATGTTTGAAGGCGACTCAGGGATTGAATCCCCGAAAAATATTTTAAAGCTGAGTACAGCACCGCTAAGCCACCGCAGTTCCGTGCTGAGACGTGGTAATAATTAACTAACTTTCCGCCCGCTGTTCCGCCTGCGTGAACTAAACTAAAATATAAAATGTATTATATTTTTCCCCTATAGTGGCAAGTTGCCTATTTTTATATTTAGCAGACTGCTTGCGACAACGACAAGTGCAACCCGTGTCGAAACGTAAACCCAAATTAAAGGTAAGAGCCCGGGATAGCTTTTATTCGACTGCGCAAAAGAGGTTTATGGTTTTTTACTCATACTCGCTGGCGGAAAGTTACCTACTAATATTATAATCCATACTAATATTATAGATAAAATAAAATACAATTTATTTCAGACAACTTACATCTAATAGTGTTAGAATAAAGAAAAACAGATCTTATAACTAGGTATGTTAGTAAAATAAATAAAATTAACACAGTTAGTTAAACAGTTGATCATCATCATTACCCTTGCCTTTTTCCCATTTCTATTGGGGTCGGCTCCCAGTCTAACCTGATGCGGCTAGCTACCAGAATTATACGAGCGACTGACATCAGACCTCGAAACCCGTAGGGAACCAGTAGCCGAGATGATTAGACCAGGTGTCAGATTATATTGGCTTCTGACTACATGTAACGATTGTCATAGATGTGTTATATGACAACCTAGACCGACGGCTCAACGTGCTCTCCGAGGCACGGAGGGTAGTCCCCCAACCAACCAGACACTGAAACAATTTTTTGTTGTTACACAAATATTGTCCGGGGCGGGAATCGAACCCGCGACCTCCCGGGCTCAGTATAACCCAATCGGACGGCTTACACCGCTCGACTACCGAGGTCGTTTAAAACTGCTCTGTCAATGCACATTTAAAATATTAGTATGGAAATAGAGAGTAGGTTAAACTTTGAGTCATTACCGGTCACTTTCAAAGAACATTAAAGGGTCTTTTATCAACCCCACGAACTTAGACAACAATGATTAAACGAATATCGATAACTATTATATGTATTCTCACCTACCCTACAGCTTACCAAGTTAGGCAGAGGTGAATGAATATCACTGACAAATAAAAGTAATAAAAAATTTCCGTCTAGCCCCCTTTCACAACGCGAGATAAGGAACTTCGTTCCATCCAATTTCGACGGCTTGTTTTTTTTATTCTGATATAATTTGCGCTTGACTACAACTTGCCTGATGATGGGCTGAGTCACCTTCGTCCGTGGGAGTGCACCTTTTATCTGAATACACGTGGCCCCCGGGTGGTGCAAATCAGGTTACAATCAACTGGTAGGTAATTAAGTTTACTTGTAATTAACTGGTGGTAGGTTTCGACCGTGGTGACCACCCATCAGACAAAGCCGCACCGCCAAGCGGCCTTGTCGTGTTCCGGTGCGATGTCTGGTGACGATGTGTGGGCCGACATTTTTGCTCCTTTATGGTTTCTAACCATAAGGAGCATCATTCCACTGCCATCTTCTCACCGAAATTCATTAATAACTATGAATGAATCGGTATAGAGGTAGGCGCGTCCCATCGTGGACTGCATCATTACTTCACATCGGGCAAGTTATAGGCAAGCGAAGGCTATTTCAAGATAAAAAAAATGTGAGTGATGTAGTCTACGGTGGAACGCGCCTACATGATATACTTACCGATTCACTCGTGATTACCAATGATTTTCGGTGAGAACGTTAATCGCAAGGTGGAATGTAGGTGAGAACGCGAATAGACTATGGACACTTGCAACACCAGAGGTAAGATTTGTGCGTTACCAACCGTTTAGATGGTGACGGGAACTGGCACTATTCACACCCAGAAACATAAACAGTAACCTACCCTTGTGTTCCACTACTGGTCTCGGGTCTTCCCTCAACTATCTTAAGAGTTAAGCGAGTTTAAGATTCAGTCCACCCTGAGTACCTACAGGATGGTAGAAGTCACGCCATGAATGATTAGTTTTTAGGCATGCCAGTTTCTTTACGATGTTTTCCTTTATACATATTGCGAAGCAGCTATGAAAAATCACACAAAAACGTAGTATTTTCTGAAATTTACGGGAATATCACATATTGAAATAAAACTATTTTCTAACGGATTTTATCGCAAAAATTAAATCATAATAATTAACCGCGATAAAATCCGATAGAAAGTAGTTTTAACTGGTGGTAGGCTTCGGCCGTGGTTAGTGTCCACCCACCAGGTAAAGCCGCACCACCAAGCGGCTTTGCCGTGTTCCGGTGCGATGTCTGGGGACACCATGCAGAGAGAAAAATTGGTTGAAATTGTTGCTCCTTTATGGTTTCTAACCATATGGAGACTCATTCCACTGTCACCTTCTCACCGATAATCATTCGTAATCACGAGTGAATCGGTATACTAGGCTGGCGCGTTCCATCGTAGACTACATCATTGCTTAACATCAGGCAAGTTATAGTCAAGCGCCAGCCTATCGTAGAATAAAATAAAAATTATTTCAACACACAAAAACGTCACGACCGGGAATCGAACCTGCGAACCTGTTTATTTCAAAGCCGAGGAATAGACACTGCGCCACTGATAACTAAGCCCATAAAGCCAACCTAATAAAACATATGTACCTAATTGGTTAAATCCCTTTGATTATCTAATATGTTATTTTTATAGCTTTTTAAGAGTGTTTTAATTTTATGTCCATTCCGTTTACATTAAATAAGTTTTATGATTGACCTGCCATATGGCTGCCGCAAAATAAACTAATGTTATAAAACATTTCTGAAGGCCCAAAATCTACGTCCCTATAACAAAATAGCCACTTATGGGACACTTCTTCGTCCGACCGCCGCCGAGCACGGGTCAGCGTTTTAGGCCTTAATCCACACACGCTGGCCAAGTGCGAAATGGTATGTCATGTCACACGTCCTCAAATTATTAGTTCTTAGACATTCCGGTTTCCTCACGATGTTTTCCTTCACCGATATTAAGCAGTGGCGATGAAACAGTTTACACAAAGATGTATGGGCACGAGCGGGAATCGAACCCGGACCTTATATTTGAAAGGCTGATACATCTCAATAGGTACTTACACATTCGTTATCCGAGTATCATTAATATCAACAACTTTAAATAACTTTCTGGTTAGAACCATGCGGTCCATGTGCACCAAGGTGAAAGACGGAGCGCTGTGGGTTTAGTGAGTATTAGCCCCCGCCCGCGGTGTTGTTATAGCAACATCGCGGTCGGGGGGGCACAGCTTCTCAGTGCCGCGAGTCTCACACACTCCCGCCTTCCCCTAGGGGCGGAACTGGTGGTAGGCTTCGGCCGTGGTTAGTGACCACCCGCCAGACAAAACCGCACCGCCAAGCGGCCTTTGCCATGTTCCGGTGCGATGTCTGGTGACACCAAGCAGAGAGGGTGGGTCGGAATTGTTGCTCCTTTAAAGATTCTAAACTCACTCACTCACTGCTACCTTCTTACCGATAATCATTCGTAATCACGAGTGAATCGGTATACTAGGCTGGTGCGTTCCATTGTAGACTAACATTGCTTAACATCAGGCAAGTTGTAGTCAAGCGCCAGCCTATCGCAGAATAAAAAAAAACCACGAGCTGCCCTATAGGCTCCATAATATTAATGGGATCTACAAAGTTGGTTCAATAATATTTAACATAGAGTAGCCGTTAAAGGAAATAAGCATTTCACACGATAATAAATTCAGTTTGACGCTCTTTGATTTAATATTCCTAGGATAATTACAAGGAAGAGTTGATGCGAGAAAGGATTAATTCCCTATTCCTCGCTTTAGTGTTTAATGTTATGCCTACTTGATTTAATTTCCAATAGGCACTGGTCTACTAATATTGTAAGCTAGCTTCATAAACGTTAATAATATTAGTTTAAATACATATATTTGATACGTCACACATTGTAGTCTGAAAAAATTGACAGTATTTATTGTTAAATTTAACTAAAATTTATTTAAATTGTCCATCTTTGTGTCACAAATTTACAGAACATATTATACTAAATTTGTACATAATCAGTCCAGTAGTTTCGGAGGAAATCAGCTTTGCCAGGAGAACAGACAGATAACTGAATGATCCTCTGAAATGAAATGAAATCAAAATGCTTTTCATTTTTTTTGAGACGCGAGTCTACAAAATTAATCTATCCAATCCTCAAAAATAATCCATTTTTTTTCCTACCGTACAGTAAATAACTGGCAACTATTGAGAAACACTGCTAAAAAACTCAGCAGGCTTTTTTCTTTTTTAAATGAAGTACTTATATCTATTACATTTTGAGTGTGTTATCCGTTAGATAATCTGAAATTTTATAATACGCTTTCTTACATAATAAAATTTTAAATTTGTTATAGTTAGTCATCTCCCTGATACTATTTGGAAGTTTATTGTAGAAACGTATAGGTACACTGCTCCATAAAAGAGTTAATGATTTTGTGGAGACGAGTATGATGTCCTACAAGATCATTCTTATTTGTAAAAACTACTTATGTAAATTTCCCTAATACTACTTGGAAGTTTATTGTAGAAACGTACACATCGCCCCATAAAAGAGTTCTGAAGACAAATTAAATAGAGAAACGATACCTAACGAAAGTTAGAAAAGAGCCAAATGTATGAGATTAAAGGTATCTTCGAAATTTGACGTGCCAATCTACCTTCACTTTTTGATAAGGAACCTTTTAAAAGGTTAAGAACTGCTGCACTATTGGAACGAAGTTCCTTATCGCGCGTTGTGAAAGGGGGCTAGACGGAAAAAAATCGGAAAGTTGTCACGACACTTTTTGCTATATTAAGCTATTGTAAGCTGTGCGGCGTGCGCATGTTTCTCTTTCTGTCTGTCTCTCTCTGATAAAAAAAAATATATTATAACTTAAAAAAAAAAATATTACAATTCCTTCACTAATTAATCGAAAGGAACTTCGTTCCATTCGGGTGTCCCTTGACACCTCTCAAGTCTTTTATGTATATAGATAAAAGGCACTTTACAGTCAATTTTTCTACTGTAAAAGTTTTCTCGCATTTTCTAAGAGAATTGTGATAAGTTTTTTAACTTTTTAATAGAAATGAAAACACAAGGTTCAGGCAGGTACGACACTAGAATTTTCGATCACTTGCTTTTCTTTGTTACCCGAATACTTGTAAAGAAATCGACGCAGTGCAGACAGGGGAATTATAGGGAAGGGATAGTTGTCGATATTTTACATATTTTTTTTAGGTTTCTTACTTAGTATATGTTTGTTTTACACTTCAACCCTTTATAGGGTCCCACTGCTGGACACGGTTCTTAAGGCCTAAACTCTCTCAAAACGTAAGATAGTTTAGGCCTTGATCCACACACACTAGCCAAGTGGGGGTTGGTTGATGTCTCGTGTTCTCAAATGATTAGTTCTTAGACATGCCGGATTTCTCACGATGTTTCCCTTCACCGATATTGAGTAGCGGAGATGAAACAATGCACACAAAGATGTGTGGGCGCGGCAAGAAGTCGAACTCGCGACCTTACATTTCAAAGGCAAGGCATTAAACCTATTTATGACAAATTTTATCGCGGTAAAATCCGTTATAAGTATGTAGTAATTTACCTACATTAAATAAGTGCCTATTCGGCAAATACGTACAAAATTATAAATCTGAATCTCATTTTTCTAAAATAATATATTACATAAAAGCTAATTTCTATTCTTAGTCAGCTAATTGACTCGACACGCACTTGCTTGGTTTTTAACATTTCAAAACTATTTTTTATTTGCAGTAAATATTTTTTAGGATTTAATTAAGAGGACACAAACTATTTTTATCGACAATGTCACCTCTCTATTGTCCTATTTACTTTCAAAGCAGATTCGACACGATGCACTTCGATCTCTGGAGAAATACACCCTGTACAAGGCTCGTGGCATGCGAGCAAATGTTCCTTGGAAAAAACCTGACATAATTCTTACAGCAATTTTTTTAATCACCAGATAATTTTAACACAAGGAATAATTTTAACGAAACATCTTATAAAACTCCAAAAATATTGCTCAGATAAAATTCTGGAATAATCTGGCTTTTGAACAATTGGTCATAAGGCGATTTACACACTCCAACACATCACGCAGCGTTAAGTGGAAGTGAGTTCACCCGGCTTAGTAATGAGATAAAGTGTATGAATCGCCAAGTTCATTGTCATTCACTTTTCTAAGTCTATTTAACCACTTTTTCCTCTCACCACAGGGTTAATGAGTCATTTTTATGAGACAACCCAGCACCTCGATCCAACCATTGCTACTTTTGTAAGTCAAGATGGACATCTACTCACGAAAGGACCGAAATTCGAACCTAACTCAGTCCCAGGACACCTACCCTGTCTTTGATCCACAAATTTAATCAAAAAGAAAAGGCACATGAGTTAGTTTTTATTAATACTCATCAAAGCTATTGTTCTATACAAAAGAAAACCACAGAAAGGTCAAAGGCAATGGAATCCAGCCGATCTTTCATTCCTGAAGAGATCTCTAAATGTCGCGAAGGTGTCATCCGTATACCCTCGAGGAATATAAGGACTTACTCGTATAAATCTACGAATGCCTACGAACGTCTTATGAATGTCAATCAATAGAGAATGTTCTTCGGATCCTGAATTATTTATTTTTATCCAGTTTTGTTGAGCATTGTGCTGTTTTCCTTGTGGGAATGGGGAGAATGACAGGATATTTATTCTTTTGTATCTATATTTTTGTATATTGTACACAATTGCAGATCCCCACATTCCCACACAAGTCAGACATTTGTGTGATGAACACGTCTGTTTGTCTTGAGTCTGGGTGTAATTATCTATAATTAAGTATGTATTTACAAAAGTATTTTATGAAGTACCTATAACAGTTATCTAATTTCTATTGAACAAGGTCTGCTTAGTTTGGAATCAGATGGCCATGTGTGTTAATGTCCCACTATAAATTAGGTACTTAATGAATTTACATATCTGTAGCCGGAGAATGAAAAGTAGGTAAAGTCCTCTGCTTACTACACCTTCGGATCAGGCGGTGTTGTGTTATGTACTACCAAATTAAGCAAACTTTGCGAGGGTGGCTGAAAAAGAGAGGTTTTTCTATGTTCGGTTTTAGTATGCTTTGTACATTCGCTGATTACTCCAACTATTGTGGACCTATTGAGTACTCTCAAGTTGGTCCCATTGTAAATTAGTTTCTGTTTATGAGTCGATGCTAAATCGGTAGATTAGACACTACATAGGAAGAAAACAATGATTTGTGGGATATTCGCACTGACTTCCTTTGATAAATGTAAGTAATATTATTTTTCACTTTTTAGAAGGCGTTTATTTTTTCTAAAAATTTTTGTTTTTTTTTTACTTTCCCAAATTTTAAAACGCTCAGACTCACCAAATTTACGCGTGGAGCTGTAACTTCTAGCTTGCAGGGGTAGCAGAAACAGGACATAGGTACCTTAAGTTTAATCCGAATCAGGGCCCCGATTCTGGCGCCATTTTTTTGACCTTTGTCTACTAGAGATGATGTCTAAAGCGCGCAAATATCGAAAAAAATATCGAATGTCATTGAAAAACAAAAAAAAATCGCCATTTATGGTAGACAAATGTCTTTCAGAAATAAATTTCTAAATCGCCAGTATCGGGTTCCTGGTCATCCTAAATTATTTTATGAACTCAAGATGACCCATAGATCATCTTGAATTAGTTAGTACTTACATATCCTTTTCTAATATAAGAAAAAAATTAAAAACTAATTCTAAATTTCTATCTTAAAAACTAATTAAGGCGTCAAAAAATTCCTCTGAATCGAGGCCTTGGGGAAATGTGCCCAGTAGGCTGGCAGCATTGCCACGTTGTATGGCAATGCTAATTCTTTGACCAAGATGTAAAAATAAAAAATGACTGATATCATTGAAAAAGGAAAAAAATCGCCATTTTTGATAAATATTTTATGTACTTACATAAAATATTTTTTATCCTAGTAGGTATGTAACAAATATACTTATTACAGTTTAGATCAATTAAAAAGTTTCCTATCAGTTTTATTAATATGCTCCTGATAAACCAAATTCAAGCAGTTATTTGTTTGCAGAACAAGGCAGTCTTGTCATGGCCTCATTTTAACATCTGAAGTTATCAAGTAAAATTGGTCTGCCCTCAAAACTTACCTCATTTTAGTTATTGACGATTGTACAGCACAGAGGCCTCTTTAGTTTTATTTTAGAACAATAGAGAATTGTTCATTAACCTAGATGACAGAGACCTGAGAGCAACAGCTTTCCGCACGGCTACTACACGGTGATCTTCATTAATTACATGCCCAACTGTGGAATAAAAAATAGCCTATATTCTTCCTCAGTTAATTGGCTATACAGCAGTGCAAGAATTTTTCAAATCGGACCAGTAGTACATGAGATTAGCACATTCAACCAAACAAACAAACTCTTACCCCCGAATTCATAATTGTCTTAAAAATTAAATTTAAATTAGGTTTATAACTCCTTGTCTTTCTAAGTTTGTTTTTCTAAGTTTGTCTTTGTCTGTCATCTTAATATTTATACTAGTAAGAAAGAGACATAGTCCATTTAAAATAAAGAGTTTTAGAAGATTTGAGATGAGTAAGACAGACTGTCTTATTCATAAAAATCTTATAAGACTCTTTAGTTAAAATTGGCCTTGTCCATTTCTTACCAGTATAAATGCAAGATACTTTCTATGTATATAACTTACTTCTCCCCCCCCCACTCTTGCGCGAGCTCTGTTAGGTATGTATTCGTCAGAAAAGAAACAAAAATATACGAAATATAGCTTTAATCACTTTTAATATGTAATGTATTTATTTACAATCGCTTAAAACTATAAAAACTGGATTCCTACAGTATACATTGTAAAAATATCGTACAGGGTATACTTTACAATTAAGAGGTGGAATAATGCGAGACATTTTACAAACGCTTATTCAGCATTTATTAAAAAAAAACGAATTTATAAACAGCGTTCATAGTTATGGTTAAAATAAACTTAAAACATGTATGTATATGTATTAATAATAGTTTGTACATAGGGCGTATGCAACAAAATTCATTACCAATAGTAATAATGATATATAAATTTAAATTTTTGTATGTCTGGTGAGATTTGAGTCCATTTTAAGATTAGCAAGAAACTAATAACACCATCTCGATCAAAAATAATGTTTCTAAAAAGCAACAATGGTTGAAAAGAGTTGCTGTGAGTATAAAATATATGATATATTTTGTATGTACACGCCCTCTTATTCGAAATCTAAAAAGATTAAATAAAATTTCATTTAAATACAACGTTGTCATGTACTTTTTCGACTTAATTAAAATAAAAGCTTTTACTCGAAACACGCTCCGAAAAATCATGCAAAACGTAAACACTCTTTTTGTCAACGGTACCGTTACAACATGTCATATTTTTCAGGTTATTTTTTTATGAAACTTAAGCCCGTTTATATTTAATATTGAGCAGTAACTGTGCGTTTCAAGTAAGAATAGGACCAAAATCCGCCATCTTGGACCGGAATGCGCAACAACTTCTCATTTTTTAGTACGGTGTGCAAAAACGTTTGTTTGACAAAATAATGATCAATGAATAAACATGTGTTCGAGATGAAAATTTAAAAAGAAATGCTATTATCTTATTGCGGTTTTAGTATGGTAGGGCATTTTGAGTCGAATATTTTGGTACGAACATATTTTATTAATCTCTTAGAAAAAAAAGCGGTGTTATAAGTTAAAATATGTGTGTATGTCTGTGTTGCTGTGTTTGTGTACAAGTATGTGGCATCCTAACTTTACTTAGGTAGGTAGCTACTTACTTTTCTACATAAATCACTTTTCCACATATATTTTTTTTTATATTTTGTGCTGACGCTACTTCTATTTAGTTTTCGGTATGAAGTTAGTCGCGGGTCCAGACCTATTCTTATTTGAAACGCATAGTACTATAATTTGATGTTTATATTTCGTAGCATTTTCCAAGCAACCGCTTATTAATATAATAGGATTTAATAAAAAATAAATAGACACATAAAAAGTTTACAAAAATATGCACCAAAATACATGATAATGTTAAAATTAGGGAATAAAATAGCTACCACAACTAGCTACGATATGGTCTAATGTTTTAGGAACTATTTGAAACTTACGGTATGTTGGATAACGTCAAATTGTAGAAAATTAATGTAAAAATGTATTAAAAAATTAATTTTCTCCAAAGAAACTAATATTTTTATATTTTATTAGGTTGAAATCTACTTAGCCACATTTCAACGAACATGTCACATAAATATTCGATTTGGAGATTTTTAAAACTCCGCCATTTTACTTCCGCCAAAATAAATTAGATTTTTTTCTCTAATAGTATTTAATGCAAATTATTTCTTTTCCACAATTTGACATCAATTGCACCTTGTATGTATGTATGAAATAAAACAAATTACTTATGACGTAAGTCCCTAAAAATACCATATTTTTAAACTTAAACTTCGGAAGGCAAGGAAACATTAGTAAATACTTAATTAATTAAAACACATGTTTCTCACAGTTGTGGCTATTAAACACAAAATTTTAAAACAATGCATTTTATAAAATCCATTATACAAAGATTTTCGCCTTTAATCATGATCAAATAAAATCTCTTTAAAATAAATATGAAACTTTTTTTATTTTTGTCGAAATATCTCAAGTTATATTTCCATAAAAGTTGATTAAAAAGCCTCGAGTTAAAAACTAAAATGCTGTTAACTTAAATAAAAAAAAGTTAAATATTTCAGTAAAATGGCATTACCTGTGCACGCTGTTTGTACTTTTTGATAAAATAAACACACTTTCACCGGTTTTATTACGGTAATAACAGAAACTATTAGTTTTGTTAAAATGTTTTGTGACGTTTACTACCTGTAGGTAACTTTGACTGTTAAAATAGTAATAAATGAAATAATTTATGTTCAACGTACACAGTTTTATCTAAAACTAATCAAATATGGTGCTTTGTCTGTCTATTGACAGTATCAAGAGCAGAAAAGCAACTTATTTGTTTCAGTCATTTTATGGAAATCATTTTAGCTATTGACGCTTACTAAAATGCTTAAAGGAATGTCAATTTTGTTGAATATGTACCAGTTTCAAGAAGTTTTTTTAAAGGTGCAATAAGCAATTTAATAAGTGCAAATAAATTGCAATGGGAGGCAAATATATATTACAACAATAGGTATGTACGTAACCAAAAATACTTAACTAAAAGAAAGCCAAATTAACTGACTTGATGGAACAATACAGAAGAACAGAGCAAAGGTGGTGTCGGATTTGACTTTGAAGTGTCTAGCCAACACTGGGCATTCATCTGGCGCTTCCATAAATAATCATAAGTGTTGAGAGAGCGTAAGTTAATAAAATAATTCGATACTTGAAACTGATAGCATATACTCAAGAATGTCAATTTAGAATAATCAGTCTTGGAAATTGATGAAACAATTGTCGCCTACAGCCTATCTTAAGCTTTTACACCAACCTTAACAAACTTACCGTAGGAAACAATAAATACTTAAAACAAAGTGTACGCGTCCAATGATATTACAATGGTTATCATAAAAATGGTCCATAATTGTACGCGTCAAGTAAAAAATCTAGCACAAACTTTTATGTACAGGAGCACCGCGAAAACTAATTGTTAGAACACTTTTTCCACTGATATCTTGACGTTGGTTTGTCGTTTCACTACAAGCTCATTGGCACTTTGGTAAACCTTTGTCTAAATAACTACACTTCAGTACCATCCTCACCTTCATCTTCGAACAAAGGTTCATTCGGGTTTACTTCCGTAGCTGGCTTTTTTTTCGGCTTCGGTGGTGGTCGGGGTGGAATCTTCCCACTTCTGCCCAAAGTCCCTGATTGGTTTAACGTGTCATTCTTCTTCAAATCCCCTTTGGATGGAGATGTTGGTTCTTCTTTGTTTTCAGTTCTAGGGTTCCTTCTAAGAGACCCAGTTTCAGGTTTCCCCCTTCGACTCAAAGTACTGCTGTCGGAAACATGTGACTGTGAATCGCTTTTGTTGTCACTAAACAAAACTTTTCTTGGTTCAGGCTGGGGTGTAGACGCATTTTTTGCCACCCAACTTATCCTTGGATTCAATGGCTCTTGAGGGCCAGGGGTTGAAAGAGTCCCACTTATTTGTGAGATTACGCTATTACGTGGATTGAGTTGTGGAGGTACTGGTGAAGGAACTGGATCTTGTTCCTCTATTGGAGCATAGAAAACAGGATGAGTGCCGGGATATGAAGTCGGTGTGGCTGGTAAGGGTCTGTTTTTCATGGGAGAAAATTGCGCTTCTAAACCAGCTTTGTTTAAAGACAACACTGAACTACCGTCAGCTGTGGTTCTTAATCCCAAATTATCATAAAGGGGCTCTTGGGCTTCGGAGCTTGGCAGTATTTGCGTGCTAGCTGTACTTGACCAGCTAGGTACCCTGGGTCTTCTTGGAATGGTGACGTAACCTTGTCGCGGAGTAACTACAGGCGGAGTAATAGGTGCTGTGAACGGGGACTGCGAACGGGAGTAAGGAAGAGTTCTAAAAAGGTTTTGATTGGTCATGCCGTATATTGGGGAATGTATAGGACTAATTGGGTTAAGTTGAGGTGGTAATCTGGTCGTGTCAGGAACAGTTGAAGCGTTACTCGCAGCGGGAGAGATCTGAGCAGCTCTGGGAGGGAATGCGAGGAGGTCTGGAGGGTAGGTGCGGCCATCGGTGCGCCCGTACTCGACGTGGAGTGCATCGTGTGACCTTTTCGAGGGGTGATCGAAATCTAAGGAGCGCTTTTCGTCTTCGTTATGGGCTGAAACAATGATCACTTTATTAATTACTGTTTACATCATGAATTATATAATTTGGCATAGGGATAGACTTCTTTTGGAATAATACATGAGCTACTTTTGTCCTAATACCTAGCAAGAGAAGCCGCTGGTGGTAGTTAGTGGTAATATAAACGTGAAAGATGGTGAAAATTGATGTATGTTCCTCTTTCACGTAAGTTAAAAAAAATTGACTGATGTGTTTTATCGGGATAATTGCGGTGATTGCACGGATGTTTCCGCAAGTGGAAGCTGGTTTTTTATAATGAGTATTTTATTTATTAATGTTTGAGAAATTAAGGACATATTTAACTCACCAAATACAGAATCATTGTCCAGCAATGTTTTATTCAGTTCCGACATTTCGGTTGCTCCACTTGTGATTGACGTGCATCCATCAAATCTCCTCGGCGGTTTCGTAACCGGGTTCACTGCAGTAATCAAGCTCTTTTCCATCTCTGGTATAACTGATCCCTCTATTAATGCCTCTCCATTAACATTATCGCCTTTCTTCTTATCACTGCTACGTCTTCTACAGCAACAGTAGCATAAAATTACCAGAATTATCAATAATATTGCAGCTGTGCAAGAAACTCCTATTAGCACCGGCATCATATTATTGTCCATACCAGTTGAAACTACTGTTCCTGGAGTAGTATGCGTTACAGCTAAAGTTAAACTTCTTTCTTCAACGCCTCCAGAATTTTTAGCAACGCATAAGTATTCCCCATCATCTGTACTACTAACATCTATAATGGTTAAATTTACCCATCTAGTATTTTCGCCATTATTTTGATTTATGTAATACTTAACTTCACCTTGGTATCTGTTAGCACCGTCTATAATTTGTGAGCGGAGAACCCAATTGACTTCTGGCAAAGGGTTTCCGTTTACTTGGCAAGGTAAAGTGACATTGTAATCTGAAGATCGTAAGGTGGTGCTAATGGAGGGGTAAACAATACTAGGTTTGCAGGCAAAATCACTAGAATCCAGTTCTTTCCATAATTTGCCGTTGACTTTTGGAGGTTCAACACAAGATATAGGAGAGGTGTAGAAATTTTTGCTAATGACCCAGTTTCTAAATGGTTGGAGATAGCAATCGCAGCGCCACGGGTTATCGTGTACGTCCAAATTTGATAAGGACGTCAACGCGCTTAGTGTATCGATTTTCATGTACTCTAACTTATTACCATCAAGACGTAGTATATTTAATTTGGGGACGTTCATGAACGTCTTCATTCCGACTTGCATTATCTTATTATTACTTAAATCCACTTTCTGCAGGAACGGCAAATTGTTAAAAAGTCCATCCTCTAGTTTTTCTAATTGATTATCATTAAGAAGTATCCACCTTATCTTTGCAGTTTCTCTGAATGTGTCTGCATATAACATTTTAAGACCATTTTTAGATAAATCTAATTCTATCATAATAGCAAGTCCGTTAAGACCATTTCTTTGAATCGTCATCAACTTGCATTCCTTTAAAATAAGTTTTTTCAGGTTTATTAAGCCGACATCTTGGAATGCATGTCGTGTAATTTCGTACAGTTCATTTCCAGTTAGATCTAAGTTCTGTATCTCGGAACTCAAGCTTTTTGGTATGTCTTGTAGTCGGGAATGTGAGCAGTCTGCTTGTTTGTTGCCACTGGCCCAAACACATTTGCATTCTTCGGGACAGTTGGTCGTGAAATCGGCTACAGCAGTTGCCAAAACGAGACTTAGAACCAGCCAAGTTTGTTTCTTCATTTTGAGATCTGGAACAAAGAAAATTGTATTTTTACTTGAGTGTGCAGTAAAACGCTAGAAATAGATGTGGTTCAAGCACGCACAGTAGCTTTAATAGCGACATTAAGAATGCAGCCGACGTCGTTTTATGTACAGAGAGTTATAAACTCGACAAATTCTTGAAGGGCTCTTTGAACCTTTAGAATGAAATTAGAGCTCTTTAAATAATTACGTATTCACACATCAAACGTTTATAACACATGTTGAAATTTGAATTTAATGGAATAAAGAGAAGTTCTTTGTGCGTGCTTGATCTTCTTGATCATCTCGAAATGAAAGCGTGTTTTTTTTATCTGAAAGTACATGGTAAATGATATGATTAAAAAAATTGAATGGATTATTATGAGGATAAAATATATTGTTCCTTCCTTGTACCAAAAATGTTTTAAAAATAAAAAGATAATATTTTTTGGTATGCTTTTAACAATCCAGATGATATCTGTATTTGATATTTGACGGATATGCAAAATTACCTATTGCTTTAAAGTGGTCATTGTGGTCCTTAAATTAGTTTTTTTTTTGTTAATAGTTAATGCAATGTTTACCAAAGTAATCTATGTTGTTGAATATCACCCACACATTAATAATATCACGTGCACGAAATAAATAAATTACCAGCACAATTTCCAAGACAAAGTATAACATTTTGAAGAACTCATCACTCGTTTCTAGCGACATTTGAACGCGAGGTTGATTACATTCAAAAGGGACGCTGCTATGCAATAAGGGCGTAAGTAGGTTCCGCAGTATGATCTGTGCTTAATGATCTTACAAGTGTTTGGTGCAAATTAAAATTATTTTTTTTATTTTGGATATAAGCAAAGATTTTACTGCATACGAGTCTATATTTGAGTTAATGTAAATAGCATTTTTTTTTATTATTAGTATATTTTAACCTACAATTAAAATGAAGCCACAATGTTTACTATAAAAGAATAACTATGACTCATTATAACTTTACCCTCGTATTCATAAACGTCTTATAAGCTCAATGTAGCTAAAATAGGACTATAATTCGTTTGTCTTTGTCTGTCTTCTTAACATTTATACTAGTGAGAAAGAGGCAAAGTCCATTTTAACTAGTCTTATAAGATTTTTATGAATAAAACCGTAAGTGTGTAAGAAAAGATATCGTCGATGGCTGTGGCACTAAGGATGAAGTTTGATTATAAAAATGATTTATTTCTTATTTTATTTTTTAGAAATGAATGCAAATCTTAGTATACCTGTTTAAACTTCGAAACCAGGGTTCATTGTTATCGATGTAACGCGCCTTACCAAAATACCTACCAATTCACTCGTGATAACAAATCATTTTCGGTGAGAAGGTGGCAGTAGAATTCGGCTCCATGTAGTTGGTACCCAGAAAGGAGCAACAATTCCGACCCACTCTCTTATATGGTATCACCAGACATCACACAGCATGGCCGCTTGGCGGTGCGGATTTGTCTGGTGGGTATTCACTAACCACGGTCGAAGCCTACTACCAGTTTATTGTCACCTGATTTACACCGTGATTAAAAGATTAAAGGTGCACTCAGCCCAAAGTGAGTCAGCCCTCTCAATTCGGCTCTAAGTAACCTTTGCATTCAAATTTTGTATTTTTTTAAATCGTCTTCGTTTATAACTGGTACCACACGTAACATTGCATAGAATGTTCACATCTAAGTACCGTGAAACGGGGATCTCTTCGTGTGTAATGTTTTAAGAATTACATCCTTATGTAACTTGAATACCTTGTTTGTACATAAGTAGCTCCTTAACAAATATTAACACGGTTGGATGTTGGTATCGTATGTAATTTAAATTAATGTACAGAGCGGTTTAAAAGGCCCAGTAAATGTACTACTAACTCAGAAATTTTAAGACATCGATGTAACTAATTTGAGGAAACTGTCGCCTAGAAAAAGTAATATTATTGTATTACTAGATTGTACCTGTACCTACCTATGTTAGTTTCAGTTTATTGATTTTAAATAAATTTTTTATCGGTTTTATCGGTGAACGACAACATCGTGAGGAAACCGGCATGTCTAAGAACTATGGAATTAGAGCAGCGGCGGCGCAGCAGTACGGGCCTCGCCTTAGAAAAATAAGATCGCGGGTTCGACTCCCGGTCGTGCGTAAATCTTTGTGTGAATTGTTTCATCTCCGCTGCTTAATATAGGTGACGGAAAACATCGTTAAGAAACCGGCATGTCTAAGAACTAATCACTTCAGGACATATGACATCCACCAACCCGCATTTGGACAGCGTGTGTAGATTAAGGCCTAAACTCTATCAACTCGCTAGCTATGATAGTTGAGAGAAGACCCGTGCCCAGAAGGGGGACACTAAAAAGGGTTGAAGTGTGTGACTTTATTTTAATCCTATAATAGGCTTGCTCTTCACCATAACTTGCCTAATAAGAAGCAATGATGCCTACGACGTAACACGCTTACCCAGTAAATACCGAATCACTCGCGACTTGAAGACTTAGAGATTATAGGGAAACAGAAATGCCGGCAGCAAATTCCACAACTGGGCAGTTCAAACAGGCAAAGCGCTTTGTACGTACCCGTGGAACTTCCACCAAATATTTTTATTTTTGGAACGAAGTTCCTTATCGCGCGTTGTGAAAGGGGGCAAGACGGAAAAAATTCTTACGAAAAGTTGTCACGACACTTTTTGCTATAGTAAGCTATTGTAAGCTGTGCGGCGTGCGCATGTTTCTCTGTCTGTCTGTCTCTCTTTCTTTCTCTCTCTCTCTCTTTGATAAAAAAATATATATTATAACTTAAAAAAAATAAAATTTTATTACAATTCCTTCACTAATTAATCGAAAGGAACTTCGTTCCATCCATTGTCTATTGACACCTCTCAAGTTTTTTTTTTTTCAGTTTTATTACACTCAGATACAATGCATCAATTGACTAAACAAAACCCGTATAAAAACGCACTTGAAATAAATTCGATACACAATTTATGTTCAATAAAATTCAATATGACGGTCGTTCAGAGCTATAACCGCTACAATGAGCCTGTGTTTAGTGATGATAACCCTTACAGTAGTAATAAGAGCTTATTGGGTTCTTTTATTGACCTGATTATGGAAGTAGACCCGCGGTGGCGCTGCGGTACGGGTCTCGCCTTGGAAAAATAAGGACGCGGGTGCGACTCCCGGTCGTGCGCACACATCTCTGTGTGAATTATTTCATCTCCGCTGCTTAGACGGAAAACATCGTGAAGAAACCAGCATGTCTAAGAATTTATCATTCGAGGACATGTGACATCCACCAAACCGCACTTGTCCAGCGAGTGTGGATTAAGGCCTAAACTCTCTCAACTCATAAGAAAGTTGAGAGAAGACCCGTGCCCAGCTGTGGGACACTAAAAGGGGTTGAAGTGAGTGTGAATGGAAGTATGTACCTAGTATTTTCACACAATGAAATAAAACTACTTTATAACGGATTTTATCGCGGTATATTTTAGATTTTAGATCCCGACGTTACAATGACGTTTTCTTTTTTTTGTACACCCGTGACCATGAAGTCTGAAAAAACTTTGAAACGTCAGGATCTAAAATATACCGCGATAAGTTCCGTTATAAAGTAGTTTTATTTCATTGTGTGAAAATACTAGGTACATACTTCCGTTTTATTTCAAGTAAGTATATACCTACGTAGCGCTCACGCCTTTCTTTGTTTTTTATTCTGTAACTAGCAACCCGCCCCAGCTTCGCGCGGGTGCAATGTGTTATACTTATAAACCTTCCTCTGGAATCACTCTATCTATTAAAAAATCCGCATCAAAATCTGTTGCGTAGTTTTAAAGATCTAAGCATACATAGGGACAGAAAAAGCGACTTTGTTTTATACTATGTTCTGTAATAAGCTTGCCTTTGACCACACCTTACCTCTTGTTAAGCAATAACGCAGTCTACGATGAAACGCCTAGTAAATACCGTTTCACTCGTGACTTGAAGACAGGCAGATTATAGCTATCGGGAAACAGAAATACCGGTAGCGAATTCCACATCTTGGCAGTTCGCACAATAAAATTGAAAGCAAAGGGCTTTATGAGTACCCACAGAATTTCCATCACACCTCTACTTGTCTGATGATAAAACTTTTTGATCATAATTCGAACCACCATTTAAATATAAAACCATTTAAAAAATAAGCGACGCATATAATATTATTAAAGACACTAGAAATTGGAATGATTTAAAACGCATAATACACCACAAAATCAGTAACTCTTTTATGGGGCAATGTAGACCGTGTGTGTTGATGTCCCAGAATATTTATTATTATTATTATTATCTATATTCGATAGGTCTGAGAATCGAGAGAAAGTCCACTCTATGTACAGTCCATCAAATCTAAGAAGTACCGTTTGACAGTTCTAAACGTAGTACATTTAGAATTTTATTTTTTGTATGAAAATTGTTTATGTTATGTTTAAATAAAAATAGCTTCATAATTCAATTATTTTACAGGAAAGCTATTAAAAATAGTGTGAATTACGCGTCTATTAAGCTAATTTAATAGGAAACAGTGAAACGTCAAACGGTACCTTTTAGATTTGATGGACTGTAGTAGAGATTATTATAAAATTTCGGACTATGTAGGAGATAAAACTATTTGGGATAAAGCCGCTCTACCACAGCAATAATAACTTTTTGTACTTATTTCTTCACCATCATCAGCCAGTACTTATTGTGATTAACAAGTTTGATCAAATACCTCAGTCCACCAGTAACCATAGTCTGAAAAGACTGAAACGTCGAGAACTAAAATCTAAAATAAACGGTGATAAAATCAAATAAATAAAAGTTTTATTTCATTATATTCACTTTGTCTATTGCGTACATAATATATCTTATCGCTAAATTAAAATGAATAATCCGTAGCAGTAACATTTATTATCTCCAGCATCCCACAAAAGCACATTTCAATTAACTCTTGAGAACTCGGTACCTACAAAGCCATCTCTAAATTGATTTCTACTTACGAGAGAATACAATTGTAACAGCTTTCAATTATAAACGAAATTGGAAAATGTATTAAAAATATACCAGCTACTGTATCGTACATCTATATAACCTACTAGTGACCCGCCCCGGCTTCGCACGGGTGCAATGCTGATACTAAATATACCTTCCTATTACAGAATGTCCATATAAACTCAAAGCAATGATTATCGCTGACAATATGCTTTAATCTAAGCACGTCGAAAATGAAATGTTAACACTGAAAAAGTTTCAATTTTGCAGCACAATACCCATCTGAAAAAGTTTCAATTTGACAGCAAAATACCCATTAACAAAATGATCCGCCATTTATTGAATTCATTTGTTACAAAAAATGTTATATATGAAGAACCGCTGGACCGATTTTGTGCTGGGTGAGAATCGAACCCACGACCTTCGGCTTAGCAGTCTGGGTCACTAACCGCTACGCCACCAGGCCAGTCAAATATAATTCACACTAAGATATGTGAGTACGACCGGGATTCTATTTCAAAACCGAGGCCGATACCGACACGCCACGCTTTTTTTTTGTTTACCGGGGGAAAATCTTTATGGATCCCCCCGCCCTGTATGGGCGCAGGGGTATGTGGGACTCCATACCCATACTGGTTACCCGAACTAAAACCCCCAGGGTGTTCCTTCTCGCATCCTAGCCAGGGTGTACGCCACCCCAGCTCTACTCTAAACTAGGTGAAAACTTCGTTTAAAAAAACTGTCTAAAAAAAAATGCCTTTATCTTTCTTAAATAAATCTTTTAGTAATACTAACTAACTCAATTTGGGATTGAACCCGAACAATAAGAAAGTCAAATAAAATTTATCGCGACTTGCTCACCAATCGTTTACGTAATAATATTACCATATCTATATAAAAAAATCCAACGGACTGACAATATTATATTTTTACACACACACACACACACACAGCGCCATTAAACAATTATATTAGCTTGTGATATGGGTACTAAGAATTGATTTACTACTTGAATAATATTTTTTGTTAATACTCATTTTACTTTATATCACATCCATACCAAACAACACACATACACACTACACACACAACAACACACTCATCTTTTGTTGGTCCCATTTTCATAACAAATTATTAATTTATTTTTGCCAAATAAAAATAACTGTAACAGTAAATGTCAGTAACTATAACAATCAATTTTTATAACAACAATGGTTAGTATATAACGGACGGATGAAGTCCCTCATAACACAGGATCATCCTAGCATGGGGAACATTAATTCTTGTCTAGTCACCGTAATATTTATAATAATAATATTTCGTTTAAATTAAATAATAATAAATTAATAATTAAAATTTAACATTTATTAATTATAATAATAATTGAATTATTCTTTAAATAATATATGATTATTTCTAATTTAAATTTATTGATTTTGTTGTGTTTTATTTATTTAATGACATTGTATTTTATTCCATTTTATGATCCAATTTGTTGAACGAAATAAATGATTTATTATTATTATTAATTCTTGTAGCTTGAAATTTGTTTTTATAAGTTCTATTTATGTCATCTTCTGTACTTTTATGTAATGGCAAATAAACATTATTATTATAATTATTATACATACTTATTTATACTAGTAGCGAAGAGTCCATACAAGCCGATTCCCATCGGCTTCCCTTTAGGAAATGGTCAATATCACACGTACTTAATATTAAATTATGTAACGCCTAAGTTTTAAATGGCAACAAAAATAAGTATAGCACCAAGTGTAAGAACAATCGGAGAAGGTATAGAAGAGATATTATTTTAAGTAAGAACTTTTTGCACCGGCTTCCCTTATTCAAACTTCCACCCTTCGCCACCATAAACATTGACTCCGTCTCAAACTGCAATAAGATACACACATCTTTTTAAAATCTTCATTTCGATGTGATCTATTTTTCAAACAAACTTTTTTGCGCACTGTACTAAAAAATGTAAAGTTGTTGCGCATTCCGGCCCTAGATGGTGGATTTCCAATCCTATTCTTATTTGAAATGCATATCATGATTATATATATGCGATTTAAAAATTTAAAGAATAAACTAATTAATAGAAATAGAACAGAAATAGAAATAGAATTTACTAGGTATAATTTGGGTTGGAATTGTTACTGAATTTCAGAAATAAAAGGTTACCGTCTTGGAAGCGAGAAAATGTGAAATTTTGTCCGTTTTCATTCAGTTATTTACCATATTTCGAGCATTTCAGCTTTAAATGCCTGTAATTATACAGGAATAATAATTGAATTCGCTCATTGAAATGTTGAATAGTCGACGTAACTGTAGAAAAACATTAATAAACAAGTATTTAAGCATCAGTGGCGTAACGGCCAGTACAAGGTGGACTGATGATGTTGTTAAAATTGTGGGAAGCCGATGGATGCTAACAGCCGGCAACCGATCGCTATAGCGTTCTTACAAAGCCAAGAAATCGTGTTTAAAAAATAATAATAATATTCTAAGGGGGGAAACTGTTGTAAGGAACTAGTAGCTTACATCTAAACCAGAAGTAATTGTTTTCTTTCCAACAAAACTAGATAAAACTTGGCTGAGTTTTCGCAAAATAGGATGTCTATTCCACGCGAGCCCTGAGGGAATGTGGCTTCAAGGTTTAAGATATAACTCTTTGCAATTTTAAATGGATATTTTAATAAACGCTCTTCTTATCCTACCAATAATGTTTTTATGTTTATACTCATCAAGTAAAAGAGGTACTCCGTATTCATAAACATCTTATAATCTCATTATAACTAAAATAGGTTTATAATTCCTTTGACTTTGTCTGTTACCTTGTCATTTGTATTAATAAGAAAGAGATAATTACATTTTAACTAAAGAGTGTCATAAGATTTTTATAATTAGACCCAATAGATTATAATCTATCTTTATTCCATTCACGGTAGTTCGAGAAAATGTTTGTTAGTGACGGAGCTCTTTCGCTGGATCAGTCTGCTTGCTCCACGACCGGTGCAACCCGTGTCAAAACGTAAAGCCAAATTAAAGGCGAGCGCGTTAATTGCCCAAGATGATAAATATAATGTCAATTATGATATTATTTCGCTTTTCACATAGTCTTCAAACTCCACCCAAGGCTCTATTACAAAGGTCTATTGTCTGCATCTATAAGCGATTTGGGTGCTCTGTGGTTCAATCTCAGTTATTTGCATCCGCGAGGCTTCAATCGGAATATTTTAAGCCTCTCCGATCCAATACCTTTGTGAATAGCTCCCGTGTTTTACTATAGGTATATGCGTCACTATAGTAAAGCGTATTAGGGAATGGTATACTTGTGTTGGTATAAATTCACTAATATTATAAATACATTGAATAAGGAAAGGAAAGCGTCGCAGTCGCTAAGATAAATCTTTCGATTTCCACCTAAGACAAACGTTTGTGTGCATAAAAATAATTTCCTCATGAGTCTGGGAGTAATTATCTTTTTTAAGTAACTCTGGTAGAAAATTGCTCCTTTAAGGTTTTTAACTTTAAAGAGGCTTATTCCACTGCCACCTTCTCACCGATAATCATTCGTAATCACGAGTGAATCGGTATACTAGGCTGGCGCGTTCCATCGTAGACTACATCATTGATTAACATCAAGCAAGTTGTAGTCAAGCGCCAGCCTATCGAAGAATAAAAAAAAAAATACGAAATATAAGTAGAATTATGTAGTTTATTAATAGTCTGGTTTCTGTAGTACATGCTCTCCTTAGTATGAGATCAGATGACCATTGACCATTGTGTTACTATCCTGGTATATTATAATTATTATTTGGAAAAGTAAAGATTTGTAGCCACATTTGTATAGAACAATTATGATAGACTAGCTTTCCGACAGCGGCTTCGCCCGCGTGTATGTCGGTTATCGCGCCAAAACATTACCTTCTTTTAGCGCAGTCGGATAAAAACTATCCTATGTCCTTCCTCGGGTCTCAAATTACCTCCATACCCAATTTCATCCAAATCGGTTCAGTAGTTTAAGCGGGAAAGCGTAACAGACAGACAGACAGAGTTACTTTCGCATTTATAATATTAGTAGGGATATAAAGTTACTTATTCATGTGGTACCACAGCTTGCAAGTCGGAAAAAGATCGAAGAAAGGCATATTGACTTGCCTTTTATATGCCTTTAAAAAGTGAGTAATATTATCTCATACCTTCAGGTAATTTAAGGATGTATGAATATATCTTTATTATCACACTTCACAACATTACAATATTTCATTGCCCCACAAAATATACCACCAGCTTGGGACCCAGTGCTTAATTTACTTTTACCAAAACCCAAGCAAAATCAACTCAGAATTCAAGACACTGTGAGCTCAGTTTGCTTAAATCGGAACGCGACTTAAATAATAATGTTTGGAGGTAATCAGTAATAATTGTGATTAATATTTTTGGACGTCAAATACCTCAGTCCACCCGTGAACATGAAGTCTGAAAAGACTTTGAAACGTTGAATCTAAAATAAACCGCTAAAATCTAAAAAGAATCCGTTATAAAGTAGTTTTATTTCAATGTGTGATATTCACGAAAATCTAAGACAATACTATGTGAGTACAATGTCATGTTCCAATTTTGAAAATTCCACATAAAATAAACTAAACTGTAAATACGCAGGCGGTATCGGATCACGGCTGACTGATGGTACTCCGATGGCCGATAGAACGGATTTACGTACAACGTTGACTAAATGTTTTGTTGTTTTTCACATAAATCTAGAACCTGGGCTATTTGTTAAACTGACAATCTGTCGGTACAATGCCTAAAATATTGGGTACCTAAACCTAGCTATTGAACAGCGTTATCTGTTATGATACCAGTTATCTGGTTTCCATAGTACAAGCTCTGCTTAGTTTGGGATCAAATGACCATGTGTGTTAATGTCCCACTATAAAAAATAAAAAACTGCAACACATTTTTCGTGGGCCAATATAGTTAGTAAGCATACCATTATTTTCCTCACGATATTGACAATAGTAAAATAAAAAAAATAAAAAAATAAAAGAAAAAAAAATTATTTCGGACAACAATGATCCATAATGTGTTAGTAGCAACTTAAGAACTATGTTAGTAATTAATTTTTATAAAAGAATTAGTTTTTGCAAGTAGGGCTCTGATCAGTGGACAATCAACACTGTCAGCCATCTCATTGAGGACGCTGGGGCTGCAGCCGCGCATTCTGTTTAGCAATGAGGCGCTCTTCTTGCGTATGACAGTTTGGAAACTATCCACGTCCGCCAATGCAAACATCGCTGATGCGCTACAGAAACGCGGCAGCCTCAACAACGCCCTAAACGCGTTATTATATTGAATACGTAATGCCTCAAGAGTTGTCGTTGTGAATAGTCATCAACTTCATTATTTTACAATACAAATTTTCAATATCGTTTCTCGACTGACACCTATGCTTCCAATATTTTCAGTTGGCGTGGGTGAAACTAGTCCCTTTAAGCTTGTACAAACCTTACAGTCTATAAACAACCCTTATCTTGTCAAGGGTTCCCTTTGGCACTTACAAAAGTACTTTAAGGGTGTCGAACGAGTAGATAAATATTGTATTTTTGTATTCGGATATTGTGCTATTGAGTCGAAGGTTTATATGCTCCTGTAAATCACTTTACAAGATAGGAAAAAGTGTGTGCGTTGTAAAAATATTGTTTGTGAATTGAATTGGTAGCCCAGCGATACTGGCCTCGCCTTAGAAAATAAGGTCGCGGGTACGATTCCCGGTCGTGTCAACACATCTTTATATGAATTTTTTTATCTTCGCTGCTCAATATCGGTGAGTATAAACCGGAATGTCTAAGAACTAATTATTCAAGGAAATGTGACATCCACCAACCCGCACTTGGCCAGCGTGTGTTGATTAAGACCTAAACTCTTTCAACTCGTAAGATAGATGAGAGGAGCCCCGTGCCTAGCAGTGGGATACTTGGCTTGAAATGACTTCGCCACGACACGGCTGCAAAGAACAATGAATATTTTTGAATTGTGTAATCGCAAAATGTGTTGGTAAGCGCATAATTCGAGAACGGCTGAACCGATTTCGCTAATTATTTTTTTAGAATATTTCTTTAAGTACGAGGATGGTTTTTACGCAGAGAAAAATTTAAAAAACACCGAAACAGCTTGACCGTTTTGTATGAAATCTTAAAGGTCGTATTCTGTTTTCGGACCCGGTAGGTGGCACTGGTTTACCGGGCAGGACGACGTCTGCGGGGTCCGCTAGTAAACTTATACAAATAAGTATATTTTGTTGCTGCTCTCTCGGCGCTGCTCTGATACGCACATAGGTTTGTGCAGCCATATTGAATTCCAGTCGTAATAAGCCAAATATAGGGCATTATTGCACCTCATTAAGTAACGAGAGTCAAGTGAGGTTAATTAGTGTTGCAGCTTGCGGCATGCCAATATTATGACACGATTTTTATTAACTCACCTTTACAGCACATTTCATTGTCTCCCGATCAAATACCGTTTATCGTACACACGGCTTCACGTACACGTCGTTACTTCAACACTTTTTAGTGTCCCACTGCTAGTCATGGGTCTCCTCTCAACTATCTTACGACTTGAGAGAGTTTAGGCTTTAATAATACATGTAATAGATTTATTTTGATATTTCTTAAGTTAAGCGTTTTTGAGTTATTCTTATAACATTGAAGACGGTTTTGAAGTTTTTTTTATTATATATATATTTAATATATTTTTGTCTGTGTTTATGTTGTTGATGTGCCTTACCTAAATAAATTAATTAATCTATTATTTTTGTATATTTAGCTACTTTTAAGCTTAAATCAATCAATTGGTTCAAATATCTCCATAAACACAAAAAACGGCCCATCCGTTTATCTAAACGCAGTGCGGTATACCGTACAATGCGTATAATAAAACAATAAGGGTGACAGTTACCTGTTGAACGAGACTCTTGATCACAAACTCTGAGATTTTAACTTAAGTATTTAACTTAAAAGTACCTAAGTAATTAGAATTTCGTGACTTTGTAGTACTTTGGTACTTTTCAGTTTCATTGATGATATTAGCATGAAGTTTTTAATGGATTAAGTTAACAAATATAAACTTGTGTTGCACGACGAGAAATTAAGATTAATTATAGAAAATGGGAGGTTATTGTCTACTTTTGTTACTATAAAGCACCGAACAGACACCTATTAGTCGACTAGATACGAGAGCAGCGGTAGCGCAGCGGTACGGGCCTCGCCTTAAATAAATAAGGCCGCGGGTTCGATTTTTAGGTTGCACGGAGAAACAGATACATAGATGGCGTCACACTGTGGGAATACAGACATTGCTGTCGGTCGCTTCTAGTAGGCACTCACAACGTTTACTGAGCAATGTCCATGTTTGACACTGATGGGTCACACTTACTCTTCGTTTTTATTTTTTTCTTCTTCTTTTAACTATTTCCATTTATCCTTTTATTTCTCTTTCCATGTGTTTTTTATCAATTGATTCTGTGTGTCCTGTCTTTGTCAAATAGAGGTTTTTCCTTCTTTCCTTTCTAGATTTATTCATAATTCTCTGCTTCCTGTGCAAAGTCATGTATAGTAAAATATTCAAATGAAATTTTATGCTGCAAGTATTCACAAGCATACAGGTAGTGAGATTGATAAGATTTGATTTTATTCTTGATCGCAACACATCTATCACCCGTGAGATCGTTGCTTTGAACCCGAGGGAAATCTTAGGCTATGTTAAAATGTAATGATTCGAATTTCCAGTTATTTTCTTTGTATTCCAATTGTTTTCTAAGGCAATGTTTGTTTTTAATCGACGGGGATTGGGTATATATGTAGTGCATTTATGGAGCATTTCATTTATGAGGTCAAGAACTCATTCAAGGGTACCATTGGCTACACAAAGTAAACCTTGTGTAGTTAATGATTGTTACCGTGCCTTCAAACGATTTTATCATAATTACTAGCTTCCGCCCGCGGCTGCGCCCGCGAACATGGTTTCACTAACCAAGTTTCTCCATAAAAACTTTGGAACCCCGTTTCACCCCCTTAAAGAGTGTGTTTTGAAAAATCCTTTCTTAGTGCACCCCTAGACCCCATAAGGAACCTATGTGCCAAATTTGGAGTCTCCAGACCCAGCGATTTGGGCTCTGCGTTGATATGTCAGTCAGTCAGTTTCTTCTTTTATATATTTAAGATTACTGTAACTAGCTCTAATAGTTCCCTTTAGATTACATTACCTGTGTGTATTTTGATGAGCAATTTGAAACTCTTTATTTCTCTATGCTCTCTTCCACTTTGCTTGGAGGAAAGTGGATAATATAACTTTACAACTTCTCCTATTATCTTTCTGATTAATTTCGAGCGGGATCCAAGACTGTTTAGGTGTCCCCGGAATAACCTGGGTTCAAATCCCGAGTCTCTTCACAGGGCCGCTGCTGATCCTGGCTCACAGGAGCAGCAGTAACGGAATTGCGGTGGTGGGTTAAGTCACAATAAAAAAATGTCCTTCGCGAGTGTGCTCACTAATCGCCACGAGGTTTCGGATCGAGGAAAAAGTTATAGTAAAGACTCGAACGCTGCAAACTGTTAACAAATATATTACATACATAGATTTGTGATAGGGGCACGTTAATAGCGGATATTGAAAACTCATCAGCGGACAAAGTTCTGCTGATAAAACTAATGACTTGAACGTGGCCGCTGTTCCTACGTGCGATACAATAAACACCTTTATTGCTATAGATATAGAGTTATTAAAAATCTTACTAATATTATAAATGCGCAAGTTAAACGAAAATCTACTAGACGTAACTGGATGAAGGGCACAAAGATTAGTCTGAAACCGCATAGGCAAATTTTTATTCTAATACTACGTGGATGAAGCAGCAGCAGGAAGCTGGTATATAATAAAGGCATTGCTGCTGGCAAAGCCAGGATCAATAGTCGCGTGAAGAGGCTCTGGTCTAAAAACACGACCAACACCTTGGACACCTAAACTGTCTTGGATCCCGTAGTAATATAATCACAAAGATAATAGGAGACTATGAGGGAACAGAGATTGCATCTGTGTTACACTATTAACTATATTTCTTGGGTACACCTAGCTAGAGAGCTAGAAATCGCATGATCTCGACACATTTGCGGTACCTACACCGCATTCCGGTCGGACGCTATTGCGTTCAGGATCACGAGTCGCGCACTTCAGACATTTATCTTTAACGCGACATAAGTAAAAAATATGACGAACTTTGATTGAAAACTAATTTTGTTATTTTAAGAATGTCACGTTAGAGATAAGTCTACCGCTCAACGCACGACATTCAACGGGTAGTCGACATCATACGTCGTTTCATTAGTTTGCAATCGACATTCGTCATATTTTTTCGACACTGTCGAATTCGAGATAGTAAATATTATAATAATATAGTGGGACATTAACACACGTCCCGCCAAACTAAGCAGAGCTTGTACTATGGAAACCAGATAACTGGTAATATACTACATAAAATACTTTTCTTTTGTAAATACATACTTAATTATAGATAATAACACCCAGACCCGAGACAAACAGACATGTTCATCACAGAAATGTCTGATTTGGGTGGGAATCTAACCCACGACCTGCAACGTGAAAAGCAAGTATCTTACCGACCACGCCACCACCGGCCCGTCTACATCGCGAAAACCGGGGTGTAAGGTTAGAATGGCAGCCTTAGTAGCCGGAATAAGGGTGGAGATTTTATTGACGTGACAACGTCTTATAAATTGGTTTGCCGGGTGACACTTCAAGAAACTGCGTTACGCTCCGCTCACGTTATGCGCTCACAATGAGAGCGAGTGAGAGGCACGCGTCCCTTCCACTCGGGCATGGTTAGCCCGCCTAAGAGCGAGAGAGACAGACATAAAAAGTGAAAGGCACGCGTCCCTTCCACTCGAGCATAGTTAGCCCGCCTAAGAGCGAGATTCTTTGTATAAATTAATGTTTTAAATATAATTCTTTGTATAAATAAATGTTTTAAATTGTTACTATTATTTCATCCTTCTTCCTACTATACGAATGAATATTCACATTAAAATTATTTTACCACTCAAAGTCGTTGTCACGTAAAACTTTCGCCCGTATACCGACTTTACAGGCAACCAATTTTTTTTTAGAAAATAAATTAACATTCTTATTGTGTAGTGAAAAATAATGATCCATTACATTTAATGTAAAGCTATTATAAGCCAAACTTTTCAAAGGAAATTTCTCATTGATACTCCCACACGTTATATGAAATAATAGCCGATAAAATATCTGTAAAGGCTTTCTATCTTGCCACTGAAACCCTAGTTCTTACCTACGAAACACGCACAAGGAAACATTTTTTTATTCTGCAATAGGCTGGCGCTTGACAAGTTGTAACTTGCCTGATGTTAAGCAATGAGGTAGTCTACAATGGAACGCGCCAGCCTAGTATACCGATTCACTCGTGATTTCGAATGATTATTACACTACAATTTCCGAATTGATTCTCACAGATTACCAAAATCGTCCAGATTGGCGCTTGACTGCTCTGTGACTTTTACCGCCAAAAACTAAATCAACGCGTTGTCAGGTACAAAAAAAAGTTGCTGAACAATTCGCAGACCACAAATAGATGTAGATCGAGTCACAGAATGCAAATCGATTCCGTCCGATTCAAGGACGAATGTTGTTGCAATCGATTTGATTGAAAGCTAATTACAACGAATCAACCGGATTTGCAAGACACATTAATTGTTATTTAAGTTCCGAACAGTATCCTTAGTAGGAGATGTCAATACAAAAAAACTTTTTGAATACGATATAGTGGGACATTAACACACACGGTCATCTGATCCCAAACTAAGCAGAGCTTGTACTATGGAAACCAGATAACTGGTAATATACTACATATAACACTTTTCTTTTGTAAATATATACTTAAACATAGATAATTACACCCAGACACAAGACATATTTAAACAAATGTTTGTCTCGGGTGGGAATCGAACCCACGACCTGCGGCGTGAAAGCAAGTATCTTACCGACCACGCCACCGGCCCGTCAAAAATCAATACGATCATAAACCTGTCAAGACAATAAGTTAAAATGCATATAAATCTACGAATTATTTTACCTTTATTCTATTAGCACTATATTTCCTTGTTGATAAATTAAATGTTTTGAACGAAAGAAATAAATATGAAAACGCAAGCTGCAAGTTGAAGAATGAAATCTGCCAAGTTGAAGATAGTATTCGATCACTTTTTTCGTAATGTTGAACTCGTACCTCGCTTGACCACAACTAGCCTGATGTGAAGCAATGATTCAGTCTACGATGGAACGCACTTACCGAGTAAATACTGATTCACTCGTGACTTGAAGACCGGCAGATTGTAGCTATCGGGAAACATAGATGCCGGCAGCGAGTTCCACAATTTTCCTTTAATTTGTGAGTAAAACTAAAATAAAATATTGAGCTCAGTCATCCAGGTACTAAAGCTCATAATCAAAAAACGGGTAGGATGTATTTCAATGGTGTTTCCACCGGCCGTTGTGCCCAATATATTCTCAGTAAAGTATACGTATGCAAGTTATGGAAAACAAACGCGCGCGCGTGACGTTTGCCAAAACTTGAGCACGCTGTTTTTGTAGCACGAGTGCTTTTACAGCTTTACCACGAAACACAGTAACGAGCGGAGCGACTATAGGCCGACCGTTCAACTCGCGTATCGCCTATCGCCAAGATTCTGACTCCTCAAGCTGCACAGACAGTGATGATGATTCAAGCGATATGGATATTAGTGACGAATAGTGTTACATAACTTTTATCTGTGGTTAAATAGTTCTTTATGAGATTTAATTAATGTTTCATGACTTTGTACCTCAGATCGCGATACGAGAGTTAAACGGTCGGCCTATAGCGATTTTAAAGTCTTTTATAGTTCTTAAAGAGAACTTCTATCCTTTTTGAATGATTAATTACCATCTTTAGTGATACGTAATTGCCGCTGGAAGTGCTGTAGGTATTTGATTTGATACAAAAACAATCGTGCAGCTTACGCATCTTAATATATATATTTCTTGTGTGCGTGTGTATGTGACTGAACTCCTCCTAAACGACTGGACCGATTTTGATGAAATTTTTGTGTGTGTTCAAGGGGATCTGGGAATGGTTTAGATTCACAATTTTGCGCGGTACGAAGTTCGCTGGGGCAGCTAGTATCCCAATAAAGATGTATCTATGTCACTAATTACTATCACTTCTATCCCTTTTTGTGTCCCACTGCTGTGCACGGGTCTTCTCTCAACTGTCTTAAGAGTTGAGAGAGTTTAGGCCTTAATTCACACACGCTCGCCAAGTGCGGCTTCGTGGGTGTCACATGTCATTCTTAGACATGCCGGTTTCTTCACGATGTTTTTCTTCACCGATATTGAGCAGCGAAGATGAAACAAATCACACTGAGATGTCACGACCGGGAATCGAACCGGCGACCTTATATTTCCTCCGCGGCTCGCTATGGCATGTACGTAAATGTAATTAATTTATTTGAGTATTCAACCTAATTGATTGAGGGTGTGTATACTCAGAACAATCAACTGTAGGGACACACACACACGTTTATTGTAACGTTTGTAGTGTACTGTTTCAGTAAATTTTAGTGCGGGCGGAAAGTACTGAGTATTGTATGAACTACAAAATCGCTAGCCGCTTATCCCGCCGCTGTTATTGTAACCGAAGTGCTTTTAGGCCGAGCAAAAAAACCACAGGAAAACAATGGTCGCTTGCAAACGTGTTTTTAAGAGAAATTGCGTTATTAAGTCAAATATTTATTTTGCGACCTTTTTGTTTTGACTAAGTTCTACGTATTACGTTGGTTGTGTGTTTGTTCGCTACGAGCAAGCTACGTACCGGGTAAAAAGAGAAGAGCATTGTTGGAATGAAGTTTTTTTTAGGCAGCTTAGAGTAGGGGCAGAGGAGGTAGAGCGAACTAGAAGGAATCGTCATCAAACGAATTTATTTACAAATATAAATATAGAGAAATATTCTGGGACATTAACACACACGGTCATCTGGTCCTAAGCTAAGCAGAGTTTGTGTTATGGAAACCAGATAACTGTTATATACTATACATATAATACTTTTTTTTGTAAATATATACTTACACCCAGACTCGACACAAACACAAATGTTCATCACTAACGTTTGTCTCGGATGGGAATCGAACCCACGACTTGCAGCGTGAAAAGCAAGTATCTTACCGACCACGCCACCCGGCCCGTCCCGAATAAAAATAGGACCGCTTCTAAAATTACGAGTTCAGTGATATTGAATTTTTTATTTACTTCCATTCACATATTAACATCTTTTAATCGATGATTGACTGAATTTTTTTACCTAGATCGGGCAAGCAGTAATTTTAGCTAATAGTTCTACATCCTAGTCATATGACGGGCCGGTGCGGTGGGGTGGTCGGTAAGATACTTGCATTTCACGTCGCAGGCCGTGGGTTCTACTCTCACTCAAGTCAGACATTTGAGTGATGAACATGTCTGTTTGTATTTTTGTATTGAGTCTGGGTACAATTATCTATATTCAAGTATGTATTAACTAAAGAAAAGTATTATATGTAGTATATTACCTGTTATCTGGATTCCATTGCACATACAAGCTCTGCTTAGTTTGGGATCAAATACCTGTGTGTGTTAATGTCCCACTATATTATACAATTATTATAGTGATCGACGATTATGCCAACACAGCAGTCACGGGGCCCAGATGTTTCATCACTAGGTATAAAAGTACATGTCTCGTAGATTCTCCAAACCGATACACTCCATAACAACATCATGTTTCCCAATTTATACGTGATATTGTTAAACATAAGGACGGAGAATATTGTATCTGATTGGCTACTATATTATTTGACTGGCCTGATGGCGTAGTAGTTAGGGACCCTGACTGCTAAGCCGGAGGTCATGGGTTCGATTCCCTCCCAAGACAAATCTTTGTGTGATGTGCACGATTGTTTGTTATATGAGGAGACAGTGTTCTACAGCTATTTCGACACAATATAATTCTACTCTATAATTCCAATACGATTGGATATATCTGATATTAGATACCATATTTAAGAAATAAATTAATTAATAAAATAATTAATTAATTAATAAATTAAATAATTTATTTATTTTTAAGTATATTTAGGACAAAGTGAAAGTAGAATTAATTATAATCATGTGGTTAAATTAAAATAAAATAAAAAAATATTGCTTAATTGTTATTAATGTAAATTATACAAGATGGCGCTGTGTGTCTGTGTGAAATATATGTCGATGGTGTAGACAGATATGAATATCATCCATATTTCATTGGATATAAACTTCGAAGTACTAAGATTTTCTAAGTATATTAGAATAACCTTTGTGCTCGGAGGAATCGAACCCAAGACCTACCACTGGACCACCGAAGCAGTTATTATAGTCTTTACACTGTACTCCTATACAGTCTATTTAGTATATGTTTACAAATCTCGGGTCAGTGACCCCTTGTATAATAATTTGCACACAGCAACATGATACCGAGGTCATTGTGTAGTTGATAAATTAGAGCGCCACAGAGAACTTTTAGCAAAGAGGAATTTCAGAATAATTCATAATAAGTATCTAAGTGGAGACGGTATTGTCAAATTATACAAAAGCAGAGTATCAATTTTTAGTTACGTACAGATATTAGTTACATATTTCTCCACGAAAATGTAAACCGTAGATGTTTTTACCGACTTATTTTACCGACCGTTTTATAACTAAAGTTAAGTATTATGTGTTTTATATAGGTAGTTCTGGTTATTACCTATAGGTATATACTCTAACCGAATTTATTTATTTAAACTTACACACACTATCTTTACAGGATGAGATCCTATTACAATAGTGGTTAGAAAACCTAAGTACATAATTAAATTAAAAAATCATATTTAATTAATCTAACACACTTATTAAACACAAGGTAACACAACTATTTATATATGGCTACCTCTTTTTACTACCAACTAAACTAATAATATAAGTACGATTGTTTCTGAGACTTAATAAACCACTAATTAATATCTATCACGACTGAAATGTATAGGTATAAAAAGTAAAAGTAAAAGTATATTTCAATAAATGTAGTTTATTACCTGAATTAACATGTAGGATACTTTTTGAGGATGATTTAATGCGCAGACGGAAGCTTTGTTGTTACACAGACAAAACTGAGAATTATTTATTTTAGCAATGCAGATAATGTGCACAGACTTTTATCTCTGTTACGTATTTACTGTGGCAATGTTCTGTAACCAACCTAGATGCGATGGAATGTAAGTAAACGTGTGTCATATGAAGGTAGAAGGTACCCATATTATATGTATAAGTTACATACTGTAGCGAGGTACACTTTACTGAGCAAACTTAACACCAGTTGTACAAGTACGTTTGAACTACAAATTTTAAACTTAATTAACTGCATCCTTGGTCTAATGGTAAGTGTTTGAACCACAGGTCGAGTACAACAACATTGCATCTATGTTAAGTAGTAGACAGGAGTGAATATCACACTTATGTCTATCTATGCCCTATCATACCTATGACTTCTTCATTGTCGATCCGCTCTTGTCAGAGTGGTCGTGGTCACATTGAGTCTTCCACATTGGTTATAGAGGTGGACACAGGTCTTCGCACGATCTCCCGCCATCTGTGCCTATTGGTAGAGTGTCTGGCACAATCATGTAAACTGTTTTTCGTGGCGGATTTTATCTGGTCAGTCCAGCGCATAGGTGACCTGCCGCGTGAACTCGTCCCCTCCACCTTTCCCTGCACAACCAGCCGCTCAATGGAGTCGTTATCTCGCCTAGAGACATGTCCGAAATACTGTAGTATGCGCGACTGTACTACCGTCGATAGACGCTGTGTGATTTGGAGCTCTTGGAGTATACGTTAGTACGGAACTCTGTCCAAGATATACCGAGCATCTTTCTCCAGCAACACATTTCTAGGGCATCTATCTTCTCTTTTTCCAACTCGCGCTCTGTCCACGTCTCTGCCGCATAAAGGAAAATGGAGAACACCAATGTTCGTACAAGTCTAACTTTGGTGGCTTTAGTGATATTGCGATTTCGCCAGCGAACTTCGAACCGCGTATTACTAATATAATACGTATGTATTTTTTAATGCTACAAAAAAATAAAAACAAGAAATTTCGTCCAAAAATTAAAAAAAAAATGTAAGTGTGAATAACCCTTATCACTTAGGGGTATGAAAAATAGATAGTAGCCGATTCTCGGACCTACTGAATACGCATATAAAATTTGGCAAAAATCGGTAAAGCCGTTTCGGAGGAGTACAAATTAGAGTGGAAATTTTATATAATAGATTATTAAACTTAAAATACAATGGATTGAAATAAAGCCCGTTATTAATAATATAGCACGGGTGGCAACCCTAACGCCAAATAGCACCCCACTCTTTTTTGTCGAGGTTTAAAATATTTTAAACTTCGATGTAATTAATAAAGTCAAAGACTAAAGACTGGTCACCATTAGAAACTTCGTTCACGTGTATATAATGAACTGTTTTCATGATTCTGCGATTTTAATATATTATGATTGATTATACTTCAGGAACATCTGTGGACATTTTTTCGTTGAAATTTAATACGAATTAAAACGCTTTGATATTTTGGTCTAGATGAGATGATATTTAGAAAAAAATAGTAATTTAATTTATTTTTAGTTGTTTTTAAGAGTTGAGAGAGTTAATATGCCTTATTCCACACACGCTGGCCGAGCGCGGGTTGGTGGATGTCACATGTCCTCGAATGGTAAGTTCCTAGACATGTCGGTTTCCTCACGATGTTTTCCTTCACCGATATTGAGCAGCGGAGATGAAACAATTCACACAAAGATGTGTGGGCACAACCAGGATTCGAAACCGCGACTTTATTTTTCTAAGGTGAGGCCCGCGTCGTGCCACCGCTGCCCTCCTGCCACGATCGTCTATTGTTTCTTACTAAAAATCTTATATCTTTAAATGAGCAATTCTTGTTTAATATATCTATATAAATAATTGGAATCTCGGAATCGGCTCTAACGATTTTCGTAAAATTTATTATATAGGGTTTTTCGGGGGCGATAAATCGATCTAGCTAGGAATCATTTTTAGAAAATGTCATTTAAAAAAAAAACATACCGAGCGAAGCTCGGTCATCCAAATATTTCAAATAAAATCAATTTGAAGCAATTTTAATTTAATTTAATTTTTAATTTAATTTTTATTTTAATTTTTATTAAATTTTTTTTAATTTCATTTTTTTTAATAATTTTTTTTTATTTCTTTTTTGAATTAATTCACGAAGTTTTCATTCGAAGGCGTTGATACAGAATTAGTCAAACTACGAGTAACATCAAAATAAATTATACATCGAATGAATAAACGGGTAACAAAAGTTATTTTACGAGTCGGATTCACTGTCAACTCTAAATTCTGTGTTTCGAGTCCGCTGAGTCCCGGATCCCGGTAAATCCCCGGGGATTCCAACGTCACATTTACATATTAGCACCTTGGATGTTCGCAGATAAGTAAGCTGATTCGCGAAATCCAGATTATGGGATATGTTGGATTTATTTCGGCTTTTATTTGATAACGTTGGGTAGTTACAAATTATTACATCGTGTGATTTTTGGGCTTTAGACTTTTGTCTCTAATAGACATTATTAGAGATAAATGTCGAAGATAAAATAAGAATTTCATTAGTTTTCTGACGCACAAATTTCGGAAAAATGTTTGAAAACGAATGAATTCCTTATTATATCTTCAACATATTATTATGTCTATTAGAGATAAGTGTCTAAAGCGCGAGAATTGGGGCCCTAGACCGTTATTCTCACGCTTTAGAAATTTATCTCGAACACGACATATGAAAATAAAATGGCGGATGTCGATTGAAAACTAACTTCATTTCATTTATTCATAAACAATTTAACTACATTGCGTCAGAATGTAATTTTAAATAAAAATAATTTTTTGGAAATGAATTTAAGAAAATACAATATCACGTCTCTTCAACCCTTTTTAGTATCACAGTGCTGGGCACAGACGTACTGGTATCCTCACGATGTATTCCTTCATCGATATTGAACAGCTAGGAATGAAATAATTGAAATATTTCACACAAACGAAACAGTTAACTTTACACAAATTAGATAATAACGGATTTATTAATGAAAAAGTTATAAGTCTCTTTAGTTGAAATTGACTTTGTCTCTTTCTTACTAGTATAACTGTCAATATGAAAGATAAAGACAAACGAATTATAAACCTATTTTACCTATAACTAGCTGCCCCAGCGAACTTCGTACCGCGTATTTATTAAGACAAAAATTCACTTAGGGGTATGAAAAATAGATAGTAGCCGATTCTCAGACCTACTGAATATGCATAAAAAATTTTATAAGAATCGGTCGAGCCGTTTCGAAGGAGTTCGATTACGCACACCGTGACACGAGAATTTTATATATTAGACTAGCTGCCCCAGGGAACTTCGTACCGCGTATTTATTAAAAAAAAATGTTCACTTAGGGGGATGAAAAATAGATGTTGGCCGATTCTCAGACCTACTGAATATGCATAAAAAATTTCATAAGAATCGGTCAAGCCGTTTCGGAGGAGTATGGCAACGAAAACTGTGACACGAGAATTTCATATATATTAGATGAGCATAAAGTACGTTTATGAATACGGAGGATGAATTTGACAAAAAGCGGATCGACTGAGCATTTGCTCGTCAAATATATATAGTTCTTTAGACTTTACTGTGTACTTGTTTAAATTCAAAGAAGCCCAAATTGAGCTATATTTCTTTACAAAATCTTTGTGCCTAAAAATCTTATACAACTTTCCTTCCAATTTCAATCTAGTTCTTGTTCTTGCTTCATTTTGTTCTCAATTCTCTGTACCAAAGTCCATTAGTGCTTACGCTATGGATAATATAATGCCATGTTTTATCCTGATATCTGAATAGACAGCCATACTGCTGAGTCAACGTCTATTCAATGGAAAAGTATTAACATTTTCGGTTGCCTGTATTCTTAGATGGACAGGCTAAAATAGATTAAGAATGTTTTTGTACAGAAAATAGGACGGTAAGATCGAAAATTAAATATATAGTTATTTTATTGATAGACTGGCGCTTGACCACAACTTGGCTGATGTTAAACAATGATGTAGTCCACGATGGAACGCGCCAGCTCAGTATACTGGTTCACTCGTGATTACTAATGATTATCGGTGAGAAGGTGGCAGTGGAATGAGCCTCCTTAAGGTTAGAAACTTCCTCCTTAGTTTGGGGGCTGAGTCATCTTCGTCCGTGGGTGTAAACCTTTAATTGAATCCCCACACGTGGCCCCCGGGTGGTGCTAATCAGGTGACAATCAACTGGTGGTAGGCTTCGGCCGTAGTTAGTGACCACCCACCAGACAAAGCCGCACCGCCAAGCGTGCGATGTCTGGTGGGACACCATGCAGAGAGGGTGGGTCGGAATTGTTGCTCCTTAAAGGTTTCTGACCTTAAGGAGGCTCATTACACTGCCACCTTCTTTTTTTTTTATTCTTCGATAGACTGGCGCTTGACCATAACTTGGCTGATGTTAAACAATGATGCAGTCCACTATGGAACGCGCCAGCCTAGTATACCGATTCACTCGTGATTACGAATGATTATCGGTGAGAAGGTGGCATGAATGAGCCTCCTTAAGGTTAGAAACCTTAAAGGGGCAACAATCCCGACCCACCCTCACTGCAACTTAATACTTTTTCATTTTAACTAAACAACAAGCCGCGGCGGCGCAGCTGTACCAGTCTCGGCTTTTAAATATAAGGTCACGGGTTCGATCCTCGGTCGTGCCCAAACATCTTTGTGTGAATGTCTGAAGGAAAACATTGTACTACTAAGTCGAGGACATATAATATCAACCAATCCGCACTTAACCAGTGACTTTTAAGACGGGCCGGTGGCGCAGGTCGTGGGTTCGATTCCCGCCCGAGACAAATATTAATGATGAAAATTTGTGTTTGTGTCGAGTCTGGGTGTAAATATCTATTATAAGTATATATTTACAAAAGAAAAGTATTCTGTATAGTATATATCAGTTATCTGTTTTCCATAATATCTGGTGTGTTAATGTCCCAGAATATTATTATTAAGACACGTGCCCAGCAGTGGGACACTAAAAAAAGGTTGAAGAAGAGAATTATTATAATTGGTTTATAAGTTAGTTGCTTATTGTAAATTTCATTCTGGGCTAATTAGATTATGATAGATGGATAGAACAAGGGATCAATGCACTTTTATATGGCACTCTGTAGAGATATAATGCACAAACAATAATATAATACTCATATAGGTATCTACAGTAACACCTGAGCGGAAATACCAGGTGCAGATCATGTACAGTCGCGATGAGTCCATTTTTGATAAAATCCTTACTAATATAATAAATGCAAAAAAAATCTTTGTCTGACTCTCTGTCTGTCGAGCTTTTATGCCAAAACTACTGAACCGATTTGGATTAAATTTGGTATGGAGATGGTTTGAAACCGTTTGAAGGACGTCATTTTAACCCTTTTGTAGTGTCCCACTGCTGGGCACAGGTCTTCTCTCCACTGTTTTATGAGTTTAGACAGTTTGGGCCTTAATCCACACACGCTGGCCAAGTGCGGGTTGGTGGATATCACATGTCCTCGAATGATTAGTTCTTAGATATGCCGAGTTCTAACCTCAATAAGATACACGATGTTTTTTAAATTTTCATTGATTTTCACCTAGAAGTGATTTTTCTTTCAAAAAAACGTAAATATTTTTTTTTTATTAAAATTTGTGAAGTTTCATTTCATTCGCATTCCGGTCCAAGATGGCGGACTCCAGTCCTATTCTTATTTGAAACGCATAGTAGTATTGTGTTCTTGAGCTATGATATTAATAACAAACGCAATATAAAGTCAATTGAACGTATTTTTGTTATTCGTTGAGACAACAACACGCTGTATGAGGAAAATCAATATCGTATAAGATCATGTAGGAATCGCTTATATATTCTACTAGCTTTCCGACAGCGGCAACGCCCGCGCGTATGTCGGTTATCGCGCCAAAACATTACCTTCTTTTTGCGCAGTCGGATAAAAACCATTCTATGTCCTTCCTCGTGTCTCAAACTATCTACATACCCAATTTCATCCAAATCGGTTCAGTAGTTTAGGCGTGAAAGCAACACAGACAGACAGACAGAGTTACTTTCGCATTTATAATATTAGTAAGAAGTAAGATAGGAAGTCACGGTTCGTGTTATTTTATTTACTGTTGTGAACGTATGCGAAAAAATTATTCATAATTTCCCTTGCCTTTGGGGCCGTCCATTAAACACGTGAAGCTTGAGGGGGGGGGGGGGGGGGGGGGGGGGGGGGGACAAAAGTTACGTATAGTCACAAGACATCACGTGTATTTATTTTTTCAAACGCGCAAAACAACCTGCACCCTTTATGTCTGTCTACACATTTTTATCATGGTCCTTAATTTTAGGATAAATTAAGATTATACTTTATACCTGTATTTAAGATAATATTCTAACAAATTTAAGATTTTTTGTAGATACCTACTAAAAATACACCTGACGTTGCGTAGGGGATGGGGGGGGGGTAGTCTTAAAAAATGTTTAAGAAAAGATCACGTGTTTAATGGACAGGCCCTTTTCTCATTTATATTGGGGTCAGCTCTCAGTCTGACCTGATGCGGTTAGCTACCAGCATTGAACGAGCGAGTCATCAGACCTCGATACACGTAGGCAATAATCGAGATGATTAGATCACGTGTCAGATTATATTAGGCTTCTGTCGACCTGTAGACTAATTCACGTAATTAAATTAGTTACGTTGCAGTGCAGTTTCAGTTAAGTTTCGATCAAAACGAACATTTTGGTATTCTCGTAATTTTGACACTCGCCGTCAGATATGCTCGAGTCAAGTTCGCGCCATGCGAACGCTTTGACGTATAATATTATTAAATGATAATTACAAGAATACTATTTTGCACTAGACGTAAACTTAATTGCAACTGCACAACAATTTGATCGCAACTGCACCTCAACTTGTCGGTGCGTCGAGAAATTACGTGAATTAGCCTACCGTAGGTACCAATTGTCATACATTTTTTGAATGACGACCTACGTAATGTGCCGCCGACTACAGAAGCCGTTTTTCACCTGGCTAGGATACAGCCCGTTTTATTCTAAATCATCTTTCAATTAGTCTCTATCAAACCATGACTAAATTAATTTTGCTCGGGAGAAGTACGTTTTTTTTTCTGAATGCAATGAATGGAGAAGTAATGCGTTTTGTGTTCGACAGTACTTTTGCAAAGAAAGAGTTGTTTCAATGCAGCATTATTCAAATGGTACTAATATCAGGTTAGTGCAACATCTGCTGGCATGCAGGACATCCGAAATCCGATGGTATACAATATTCGTTTGCAGAAATCTGAAAACGTACGCTGAATTCTGTTTCCATATAACCACAATATGATGAATTCAAAAGCATTTTAAACCTACTGACAATAATGTTTCATAGAACTCTTAGGACTGGTACAAACGACCCACCAATGACTCTTATGTGGCTCGCGATAGTAACTTTTGTGCTTTTATAAAGCTAGGTAAACATTTGGTAAATATTCAAATATTAGCTATTATTATTATTCACGTAATTTCTTGACGCGCCGATCAAGATCTGTGCAGTTGCAATTAAGTTTACGTCTTAGTGCAAAATGGTATTCTTGTAATTGTTTAGCTGTCATATCTACGAGTAATCTAAAGCGCTCGCGTGACGCAAACACGCAGCGTATCTGACAGCGGTTGTCAAAATTACGAGAGTACGAAAAAGTCTGTTTTGATAGAAACTTAACTGCAACTGCACTGTAAGTCAACTTATTTAATTACGTGAATTAGCCTACTGTACAACTTCGTCATTATTAGTCGTAGCGTGACTTATTATAACCTGATTCAATAAATAGGTTATCGAACAATTTCAGATTATTTCAATTGGGACTTGTAGTTTCTGAGATTACCACGTTGAGCCAAATAAACTCATAAGCTTTATAATATTGGTATAGGTAGATTGGCTCGCGTAGCAGCTGCGTGCAGAGACGAGACAGCGCACCTCAAGCAGTTCACACATCGCCTTCACTTTAGCGAGCGAGCCAATTTTAGAGGGTTTGCTATTAATTCAATCATTTGATTTTCGAATCAAATTCGTTTAATAAATTTGTTAAATAATATTCTGGATTTTAAATATCTTACTAAAATTGTAATTATAATTAAAATACTTAAAGAATGATCATGAAAAAACTTGTTCTATTAAAGGAATCGGTACACGCTATGGTAATGTATATGAGGCGCATCTAAACGATAGGTACATACTCGTAAAAATGCTTGTCGCGAGCCACCTACGAGATATATCTGTAGGTGTCTCGAGCTGAGATTGGTTGGTGGCTTGGGTGCGGGAGGCCTTTTCATGCCGTTCGTTCGAATTATGGAAGCATCGGTATCCCAACAATTTCATCAACTTCCCTTCCGGCATAGGTTTTATGAAACCACTTTATTTCCGAATTTTTCTTCAAAAATCTCAAGAAATGTTCAAACGGAAGAAATATCTGAAAATGTGTGACAAAGGAGTATGAATACCAGTGCGTAACTTTTAACCTTGGACAAATTGTTTAAGCTATAATTAAATTTTTAACGGATCAAATATTTTGATGAATTATTAACAGCTGTCTACTAGTGTCTAGTACGTTTAGACAATAATCATGAAACGTATACATACTTCTACTTACCTTGGATGTTGTGGATTTACAAGAGTTTGCAGTGTAGTTAATATACTAAATAGTGACCATATAATAATTACCTGAAAATAAAAAAAAACTGTTAGAACTGGACAGCATTAAAAAGTTACTTAAATTTGTTTACAAACGTAGCGAAAGACGCGTTGAGATTAGGCGCAGTGACAATCAGTACCTATAAGATGTTACAATACGGTTGGTAAGAGCTGGATGAGAGTAGCAGGATTTCTGAGATCAATTAATCGAAGAATCGATTTCTCGGGGCAAAAAAATCATTTTTTTTTATATCGATATGAAGCACTACATCGATTCATTGAATCGATATTTCACCCTCGAAAATCGTCATTTTTCTATTTTTCCTAAAGCCATGACATTATTTAGGTTAAATTAGTTGAATGTACCCTTAATAATAAAATATTAATCGATCTTTTCTAAAGAGTAGCCACGGATCGCCTTTAGCGTGCTGGCTGCATATCCACCTCATGTGGAGCAGAGTAAGGCTGCGGAGCGGAGAAATATTAACTCCTATCGATCGCACAAAGTCCCTCTGTGAAGTCTGTGAGATCTAATAGAATATTTTTATGATCATACTCGCATATTGAATATGCAAGGTGTAAACAAATTAATTCTTCAAACGGGGTTGTTTAATCTGCTTCAAAAACCAGAAAGCCTGCCCCATTGCATCGTACGTTAGGTACTGTATGCGTAAGAACTTTTGATAGATGATTTTTCTTATATTCCAAGTACCCTGGCAAAGTTTAACAGGTTAATTAATTAAAACCTTATAAGTAACTTATTAGAATCTATTTTTGAAATTCACAAAGATTTATTAAGTTAACCAAACGGTGAAAGTACCAAATTACTTTAGGAACAAAACGACAATCAATTATTTCTAGTCAGTTACAGTTGGCGTACATTAAGTACTTTTTTTGTTTTAGTTGTACTAGTGAAAGTCGTCTGTCGATGTTACGCGTCAGTGGAACTCGGAACCTAGATATTAATAAATACTGAATAATACTTTATGCTAACTTATGGCGCCCAAACTTGGTCTTTGACTGAGGCTCAGATGTCCAAACTCAATGTTTGCCAAAGAGCGATGGAGCGTAATATCCTAAACATAAAACTCAGGGATCGAGTCTGTAACTCAGTCTTACGTTCCAAAACGGGCATAGTAGACGTGGGCTACAAGTCCGCAAAGTTGAAATGGAATTGGGCTGATCATATTAGTCCGTATCACGACGCAGTGGATTCCTGGAGACGGTTGTCGTCTCCGAGGAAGACCACGGAAACGATGGTGCGATGATAAGCTCGTTTGTCGTGACTTGGACGGAAGAAGCTAGCAGCCAATAGCTAGCAAGGACAGTTGGAAAGCTATGGGGAGGCTTTTGCTCAGCAGTGGGACACTACAGGCTTTAAAATACCTGTACTTTATTTGTCGGCGAGCTCATTTGGCCGCGATCTCCAAAAACACCTCATTAACTTTGCATCTCAATGGGACACAAAACAGCACCACAGAAAGCTTATCAATATCATAAATATTCACAAAATAATTGGATGGAAATATATTTATTTTTTGTGCGAACTAATTCGGTTTTCACACACCACGTGCTCACCCAACCGACCTCATAGACAAGCAAACTGAGTGACGTTGACATCTTGTAAGTTTGACAACCTGTCAGTCGCCTTATGTTATCAAAAGTGACTGAAGTGACACCTACCCGTCTGATTAGGCATCTATGCTACATTTATTGGTTACGCGCTGGGACATATGAAACAAAAATTAACTCCAATGTGGATGCAGAATGAAACTATTATTTCTAGTTTACGCTCCAGTTTTTATATTTTTGAATGAATCAGAAACTATGGCGGACTGTGGTGTATTTTTTGTTTACTATTTTCGGTTTTACAATGCAGTGAACGTTTACTTCAGTCCGTAAATTGTCTTTTATTACTAAACCGAATGTCAGGAATAGCTGTTGTTTTAACACGGTTATAACAACAAATTGTGCATGTGATTATTTCTGGTCGTATTATGACCGGCCACAGACAATATTAGCTTAAGATTCTATGACTGAAGGGTGCTAATGGCCACCAGTAAACCAGTACTCCTCTTTTCTAGAAAATTTTAAGATTGTCTAACTTTTGTATGCAGTACCCAATACTACCCATCGGGGTCTACTTACACAAGATTATGGATGCAAGGGAATATTGATTTATTGACATATGAGGCAAAGGCGAAAGAAAGAGTAATGATGAATGATTTTAGAGATACCTACTCAATAATTTGCATGCCCATTTGACGGCAAAACATGGAGAACTATGTCTATTTTTTATAACATCTATGTGTATAAAGTACCTAATTGTTGCATGAAGAATAGATGCGAGTGAGGTGTTCACGAATTAGTGCTTGGGTCTATTCGTTTGTATTCGACGAGTATATTTTTTTATTCTTGATAGGTTGGCGCTTGACTACAACTTTCCTGATGTTAAGTAATGATGTAGTTTACGATGGAACGCGCCAGCCCAGTATACAATTCACTCGTGATTAAGAATAATTATCGGTGAGAAGTTGGCAGTGGAATGAGCCTCCTTAAGACTAGAAACCTCACTGCATGGTGTTACCAGACATTGCACTGGTACACGGCAAGGCCGCTTGGCGGTGCGGCTTTGTCTACAGGATGGTTACTAACAGTTGATTGTCACCTGATTTGCACCACCCGGGGACCACGTGTGGGGATTCAATTAAAGGTCACTACGGACGAAGGTGACTCAGCCCCCAAAATCTAAATCTAATTACTGCTACACCTCTAATTATATGTAGGGATACCACATAAATATTTGTCTTTGAAGGTTAAAAACTAAGGGTAAAAGTTAGAAAAGCAAATATTTCCTCAACGCCTGAGTGGGGTTATAATGGTTACCGTCAACAATGGGGTTGATTAATTAATGTGTTGACAGCGTGGCGAGGAATATTAGCTATACAATATTGATTACATATTAAAAAGTACTCGACTTTTTTGTTAGTTTAGCGATAGATTTATGTAAAACGGTTAAGTATTTTATGTTATAATAATATTAATATTTTCACACAATTTTTTGGTAGCCCTTAAACGAATAAAGCGAATTCGATTTATATAAAAATTGAAGTGATTGAAATGGTCCATCAAAATCGCTCCAGGGTCACAAACTTGTAAACAGATACACACGACAAATATAATAACTCTCTTTTTCGTAGTGGGTTAATTTAATCATCAGAAGTGTAGGATGTGAAAACGGAACGTTGTACGGACGTGTGAAACGGAACGTTGTAAGGACGTGTGAAACGGAACGTGAACGGTCGGTGTTTTCGTGTATTATCTATGGTAAAAGGAGAGAGGAATACGAAAGATATGAGGGAACAGGAAAGAAAACAAACAAAACAAAAGACGACGGACGCCGTAAGCAGTATAAAACTAAAATATTCCTCTAGCTTCAACTCTTTTTAGTGTCCCACTGCTGGGTACGGGTCTTCTCTCAACTATTTTATGAGTTGACAGAGTTTAGGCCTTAATCCACACACGCTGGCCGAATGCGGGTTGGTGGATGTCACATGTCCTCGACTGATTAGTTCTTAGACATGCCGGTTTCCTCACGATGTTTTCCTTCACCGATATTGAGCAGCGGAGATGAAACCATTCACACAAAGATGTGTGGGCACAACCAGGATTCGAATCCGCGACCTTATTTTTCTAAGGCGAGGCCCGTACCGCTGCGCCACCGCGGCTCAAATACGTAAATTAAAATAGTGTAGTAACAGTACATTTCCTTTGGTTTAATACACAACTTAGTTGTGTTATAGGCCGATCGTTTAACTCGCGTATCGCCATCTAAGGTACAAAGTCATAAAACATTAATTAAATCTATTAAAGAACTATTTGACCACAGATAAAAGTAATGTAAGACTATTCGTCACTAATATCCATATCGCTTGAATCATCATCACTGTCTGTGCAGCTTGAGGAGTCAGAATCTTGGCGATAGGCGACACGCGAGTTAAACGGTCGGCCTATACGCACTTTTATTTCGCTTCGCGATCCCATAGAAGGATGTCCTATACGCTTCATGAGGCTTCAAGAGTGCAAACAAGCCACAATCACACCGAATATTGAACGCATGTTAGATCAAACGCTAACTCGTCCGGGTAAATATGAACACCGTGTACCGGCTGATTGATTACACTTGCTGTAATTAAGGCCGGCTGTTTGAGATACATTGATACAATTGGTCCATCCGGGGAGTTTGATGGGAAATTCCTAATTTGTATGCATAGTTGTTAAGTTTTCTGAACGAACTTGTGGGTAGACTCTACCCACAAATTCGTTGGGAAAACAATTATTTATAAACTAAAATAATTACTCACTTCAACCCTTTTTTAGGGTCCCACTGCTGGGCATGGGTCTTCTTTCAACTATCTTACGAGTTGAGAGAGTTTAGGCCTTAATCCCCACACGCTGGCCAAGTGCGGGTTGGTGGATGTCACATGTCGTTGACATGCCGGTTTCCTCACGATGTTTTCCTTCACCGATATTGAGCAGCGGAGATGAAACAATTCACACAAAGATGTGTGGGCACGACCAGGATTCGAACCCGCGACCTTATTTTTCTAAGGCGAGGCCCGTACCGCTGCGCCACCGCTGCTCTAAATTATTACTATTACCGCTGCGGTACGAGCCTCGCCCTAAAAATATAAGATCGTGGGTTCAATTCCCGGTCGTGTCCCGCTGATCAATATCGGTGAAGGAAAACATCGTGAGGAAACCGGCATGTCTAACAACTAATCATTCGAGGACATGTGATATCCACCAACCCGTACTTGGCCAGCGTGTGTGGATGGAGACCTGAACTCTTTCAACTCGTAAGATAGTAGAGAGAAGACCCGTGCCCTTGGGACACTAAAGAGGATTGCAGCGCAGTGAACCTGTTTGGCCTGTCCTAGGAACGTTATTACATGGTACAAAGTTCGCCTGGACTGCTAATGTTTACTAATATTATAAATGAGAAAGTAACCCTGTCTGTCTGTTCCGCTTTCACGCCAAAACTACAGAACCGATTTGGATATAATTTAGTATGGAGATAGTTTAAGACCAGGGGAAGGACATAGGATAGATTTTATCCGACTGCCCAAGAAAGTTACAGGTTAAGACCGATCGGAAAGCTAGTATGAAATCAATAGGGGTACAATCAATTTTATTCGAACGCTCAAAAGACACTTAACTTGCTTACTACACACTAGCCTTAATTGTTATTAACCCAAAAACAGCTTTCGTTACACAGCAGAAGCTTTCAAAGCTTACAAACTTAATCGAAACGATAATAGCGGGCACAAAAAGCCTAGTTTTCCACTTAGAGCAACACAATGAACATCGAGACCCACAATAGACATTTACAGCTGAGTGGCGTTGTAGCACTAAACACAATACATTTTTTTCAACAACTTAATTAACTTTTCTGTCTGCTTTAACAGTAGAAACACATAAAATTAAACTACAGAAGGTTTACAAGATAAGTACTAAAGTAGAGAAGGCTAGGGCCAAGGGCCCCGTTTGTGGTGCTTTTGACATTTATCTATAAACTAGCTGCCCCAGCGAACTTCGTACCGCGCAAAATTGTGAATCTAAACCATTCCCAGATCCCCTAGAACACACACAAAAAATTTCATCAAAATCGGTCCAGTCGTTTAGGAGGAGTTCAGTCACATACACACGCACACAAGAAATATATATATTAAGATATAAAAATCAATAGCTGTTCGTTAGTCTCGCTATAACTTGAGAACGGCTGCACGGATTTATGTTATCCTGCTCTTGAAATGTTTGTTGAGGTCTAGGGAAGGTTTAAAAGGTGAGAAAAATTCGAATAATTGCCGGGAATACCCTAAAAACAGCCCTTTTCTTTTTCCCATACAAACGTTTTGATGGAGTGTTCTAAGCATGGAAAGTAAGCCAAGAGTGTGATAAAATGTATGATGATTAGAAATTTTGTCTTATACCGATATCTACCCGTGCGAAGCTGGGGCGGGCCACTAGTCTCTAATAGATATTTTTCATAGTATTGTCTTAGATTTACGCGAATATCACACATTGAAACGCAACGGAACGCAACTTAAATAATAATGTTTGTAAGTAGTCAGTAATAATTGTGTAGTAATAAAATCTAAAATAAACCGCGATAAAATCCGATAATAAGTAGTTTTATTTCAATATTTTATTTTCTTATTGTGTAGTGAAGGTCGTGGCCACTACTGAGAAACCCTGCTATAAACTCAATAGGCTTTGTCTAGGCGTGTTAAGCAACAAGGTGGCACCTCGGTTTTCCTATTTTACCTTGCCAAAATATTGTTATTCAGATAAATAGTAAAATTCGGTTTATATCACAGTCCGCGATGTCAAAGTTGACCTTAGAATTTGTATGAGATCTGTCATCCTAGGGACGCACCGCGCCATAGGCCGATTGACAAAAAGCAGTATAAACCGGTTTTAACAAAGTAAAGGGCGCGTCGCGCTCTAGGCCGACGTCACACCTAGCCTACAAGCACACACTTATGCAACGCTTAAATATAGCGTTTAAGCGCTACGATTCGACTTACTTGTACCTACACAGATACAAAGAGACACTCGAAAATAAAAATATGCTATTTTTTTGAGACGCGAGTCTACATAAAAATAGTCCAATTTCTTTTCCTACCGTGCAGTGAATGACTGGCAACTACTGAGAAACACTGCCAAAAAAACTCAGTAGGCTTTTTTCTTTTTTAAATGTAGTACTTATATCTATTACACTTTGTTTGTTTAGTGTGTTGAATTAGAGCTACTTAATTCCAAGCGTTTTCATCCGTTAGATAGTTTGAAATTTTATAATACGCTTTCTTACATAACGTAGATTTTATAATTATTTTAAATTTGTTAATAGTCACTTTCCCTATATTATTTGGAAGTTTATTGTAGAAACGTATACACTGTCAAACTTATAAGACACGTCAACCTTATCTTCTTACTTACCTACTATCTTACTTTTTTTATTTTTTATTCTATAATAGAGTTGCGCTTGACCACAACTTGCCTGATGTGAAGCAATGTTGCAGTCTACGATGAAACGCGCCTACCTAATAAATACCGATTCACTCGTGACTTGAAGACAGGTAGATTATAGCTATCGGGAACTTAACTTCTTTTTCGTCGGTAACAAGGATCCACTTCCGCACCAGTAACAAACAACGCTAGAACGCTTCAACATTAGCCCTCACATTAAAATTAAAACAAAGACACTTGGCAACACAAAGTGGTTTTATGACGCTCCCAAAAGGAATATTAAGCTGCGTTCTCGTGAGCGCAGACGGTCGTCTTTTATTCCATTTTCAGAATACGAATTCGGACTTGCACAAAAAGCTATTGCAGTTGCAATAAAATGACAAAATGGTGAATGACTTTGCGACAAAAATATTTTACGTAGTAAAGAAACTTGGATACTACTTATAATTTATTTTCGAAAATTAGTAAATACATAAGTATATGTACCTACATATATTCACACAGCGCCATCTAGCCCCTAATTTAGCAATTATATTTGCTTGTGTTATGGGTACTGTACTAGAAACTGTTAAACTACATAAATATTTTGACGTGACAACGTCTTATAAATTGGTTTGCCGGGTGACACTTCAAGAAACTGCGTTACGCTCCGCTCACGTTATGCGCGAGTGAGAGGCACGCGTCCCTTCCACTCGGGCATGGTTAGCCCGCCTAAGAGCGAGAGAGACAGATTTACAGATTTCATCCTTCTTCCTACTATACGAATGAATATTCACATTAAAATTATTTTACCACTCAAAGTCGTTGTCACGTAAAACTTTCGCCCGTATACCGACTTTACAGGCAACGAATTTTTTTTTTGTACATTCTCGTACATACATCACTTCAAACCTTCTCAGCACGGGTCTTCTCTCAACCATCATACGAATTGAGAGAGTTTAGGCCTTAGTCCACACACGCTGGCCAAGTGCGGGTTGTCACATGTGAGTGGTTAGTTCATAAACATGCCGGTTTCCTCAAGAAGTTTTAACGGATTAGTTTTAACTACTTTTTAACGGATTTTGTTCGCGGTTTATTTTAGATTTTAGATCCCGACGTTTCAAAGTCTTTTCAGACTTCATGTTAACGGGTGGACTGAGGTATTTCACGTCCAAAAATATTAATCACAATTATTACTGACTACCTCCAAACATTAATATTTAAGTTGCTTTATTTAAACCGCGATAAAATCCGTTAAAAAGTAGTTTTATCTATAATATAAAAATGAATCGAAAAATGTGTTGGTAAGCGCATAACTCGAGAATGGCTGAACCGATTACGCAAATTCTTTTTTTAGAATGATCCTTAAAGTACGGTAATGGTTCTTACGCAAAGAAAAATAAATAAAAAAACTCCTCAGAAACGGATTCGGTAGGTTTAAGAATCGGTCGTAATCTATTTTCGGACCCGGTAGGTGGGACTGCTTTACCGGGCAGGACGACGTCTGCGGGGTCCGCTAGTTTCAAATATTATAATATAAAGTTGAATTAAAAACCTCCATATTTTTGAAGTAGGTTGAAAACATCTACGAGATCACACCCTTGTGTAACAAAAACAAATCAAAAGAGAAGTTGGAACAGGAAGATCAAATAAAAACATTTGGAAGTAACAAAGACTAGTAGCGACAAATCGTATAAAATTCATGTAATTTGACACGTATGTTTGGTTTACTCCCGGGTAAAGTTTTGTCCGTTTTCTTTCAGTTACATTGGGCTTATAGTAATTTGTGCTTCATTAATTTTGAAGTTATACTTCTTTAGGCGCGTTATGAAAAAATGATGAGAGTGAAATTTTAAGATGCGCGCGCATCTGTGACACAAAATTAACAGTATGAAACTGTCTGCTTATTTAATGATGCCAAAGAAGTATAACTTCTCACGCGCGTACATAAGTAGGTACACGCACATTTTTTATTTTATTTTTTACTCAAAATCTGCATACATATTACTTAATTACTAGTCTACCAAACGGGCCTCGGCTTAGAAATATAAGGTCGCGAGTTCGAATTTAATCCTAGTTTTTATCCTATAACAGGGTTGCATTCGTCTACAACATGCCTGTGTGTGTGGATGTAGCATATTACGATTAGTTCTTATACATGCCGGTTTAAACACGATGTTATCCTTCACACATAAATGTGTTGGCACGACCGGGGATCGAACCCGCGACACATTTCAAAGAGGTGAGACCGATACCGCTGCGCCACGCTGCTCGAAGCAATCGCCATATGGTATCAGTTATAAATGTAACTTTAAAAGTTAAATCATTTTAAATAATTGAAACACACTCAATGTATTAAGATAATACGTACTCTAATTTGTGTTTAAATTAACATCCAAGGGCAATTTAAAATGGCTCCAAATGCACCCATTAACATTGGAGTTATCAAGAAAAAGATCGATTTAAAGATAAATTATAAAGCGCTCAGCCATATTGCTTTCTATTCAATCTAAGTTTTTTAAGTCAAACTACGAATAAAAACCTTTTTGGTCAGTAAGCGTGTTGGTAAATCACCCAGTAGTAGGCTAATTCACTTAATGAAATGAGTTCAGTTGCAGTTAAGTTTTTATTTTATTTTATTTATTTTTTATTTATTTATTAAGGCACATCAACAATATAAACAACAACATTAACATGTAGCATTACTTAAGACTAGGACTTATGTTTACATCACTTATAGCTATGCACAACATTGATAAAATAATTAAGAATCCACAGTTAACTAAACTATTAATATACTTAACATAAAATAAGAAATGATATCATAAAATATGAAATGAGATCATTGTTGAACATATTTCTAATAATAATATCTAGTTATTTTAGATTTAAAATTTTCCTCTTTAAAGTTTGGATCAAAACAGCCCTTTTCGTACTCGCGTAATTTTGACGACCGCTGTCAGATATTCGCGTCAAGTTCGATTCACGCGAGCGCTTTAGACTAGATATCAAAGAAAGAAAAAGAAAAAGAAAACATTTTTTTGACAAAGACAGGACACACACAATCAAATGATAAAAAGAAACACATAGAAAGAGAGAACAAAATCTTAAATGAAAAAAAAAAATCTTATCAGTATTTTCTTAAATTTACGAGAATATCACACATTGAAATAAAACTATTTTATAACTTACTAGCTCTCCGACAGCGGCTTCGCCCGCGTGTATGACGGTTATCGCGCCAAAACGTCACCTTCTTTTTGCGCAGTCGGATAAAAACTAACCTATGTCCTTTCTCGGGTCTCAAACTACCTCCATACCCAATTTCATACAAATCGGTGCAGTAGTTTAAGCGGGAAAGCGTAACAGACAGACAGACAGAGTTACTTTCGCATTTATAATATTAGTACGGATTTTACCGCGGTTTATTTTAGATTTTAAAGCCCGACGTTTCAGTCTTTTCAGATTTCAGTCCACCCTTGCCTACGGCTACACATAAAGCTGTACATTTCCAGTATACGCCGATCTCACATTGAATAGGATTTCCGTACAACAAGAGGTCAGCTTATGTGTGTACATAATTTGAAAAATCTTAATATCATCTCGAAGTTAGGAATTGCTTACACACTTGGCCGCTAAATATTTCAAGTAAGTAACTAAATAAATAAATAAATATTCTGGGACATCAACACACACGATCATCTGGTCCCAAGCTAAGCAGAGCTTGTGTTATGGAAACCAGATAACTGGTATATACTATACATATAATACTTTTGTAAATATATACATATAATAGATATTTACACCCAGACTCGACACAAACACAAATGTTAATCACTAATGTTTGTCTCGGGTGGGATTCGAACCCACGACCTGCGGCGTGAAAAGCAAATCTTACCGACCACGCCCTCGACCCGTCTGAATTCGTACGATATTCAACGAAAAGGTTTGTGAGAATTATTGTTACTTTTTTACACATAAACGGCAGAATAGATTTGGATATAACCAGTAATATTGAACTAACTGCCAGAATGAAGAACTTGCTGCTGACATCTGTTTCCCGATAGAAATAGTTATCTACTTCTTTTCAAGTTACGAGTGAATCGGGTATAAGTATGTTTATCATCGCATCGAACGGCTGACACCGGCAAGCTTAGAGCATTGGACACGGGAGGTGTTATACGCAACTTGTAATACTAAATTGTTTTTGCCAGTTTTTTGGGAAGACGAGGTAACCACATATAGCACATGCAAAAGTTGAAGCGTCTTTACAAATGCACACTTTACAAATGAACAGTTTATGCATACAAACCGACGTCCTGAGCCGAGGTCGGGGAGCCCTCATGGCTGTTGCCACAGTACTTGATCGGATCGACCGTGCTCGGACAGCTCACTGAAAAAGTCCGGTGAACCAATAAAGGCGCTTCCGGCTAATTGGATTACGTCATCCGCAAAAAGAAACATAAAAACTGTTCATCTGTACATCCGTGATAATTTTTTTTAAGCCAGCAAGTAATGGTGACACGCAAGACTATTAAGAATAAAATAAAAATATGCAAAGGTACTCAGAGGATAAACATTTTGTATGTACTCTATTTTGTAGGTACCTGATTCTTTTGAATGTTTACCTTAATTTGTTTTCTTTTTAATTCTTATATAATCCTTTTCTCCCCTATTTATTAACCGGGATTATCGTCAATTATTCCGTGTACCAAATTCTCTTTGTAACAACAACAGGCCCGAATTTAATTAATTAATATTTCCTCATTTTTTCCCTTCCGTAAACGCCAATATGAGTGACACAATTACATGCAAATGTGCCACGACATCCGGTGTCGTTTGACGTGGCTGGTGTCACAAAATTTGACAGGATTCAAGTTGTAATGGCCCTGTCATACAACAGCACAGAGCGGCGCGACTAGAAGAGAGGTAAGCACGGCGATTCTTTTTTTTATCCTAAAATATGCTTGCGCTTGACCACAACTTGCCTGATGTGAAGCAATGATGCAGTCTACAATGGGACGCGCTTACCCAGTAAATATCGATTCACTCGTGACTTCAAGACCGGCAGATTATAGCTATCGGGAAACATAGATGCCGGCAGCGAATTCCACAACTTGACAGTTCGCACAATGAAAGTGGAAGCAAAGCGCTTTGTGCATACCCGTGGAATCCTCACCATATAATGGTGGCGCATAGCCGTACCTCTACTTGTCCGATGGATTCTCTACGCTGTATGGGCAGTCAAACTGAAGAGGCACTGAATACACAGAATTTTTGAGGGTTGAGTCACCTTCGTGGTCATCATAGGAATGCACCTTTTATCTAAATTCCCACACGTGGTTCCCGGATGGTGCAAATCAGGCGACAATAAACTGGTGGTAGAGTTCGGTCGTGATTAGTGACCACCCAAAGCCAAAGCCGAAAGTCTGGTGACATAATTTAAGAGGGTGGGACAGAATTGTTGCTCCTTTATGGTTTCTAGCCATATTGGAGGCCTCATTTCACTGCCACCTTCTCACCGAAAATCATTCGTAATCACGAGTGAATTGGTATATTGGGCAGGCGTGTTCCATCGTAGTATATAAAATAATAATAATAAATACACTTTTGGTTGTAAGGTAGTTTATGCCCAAATAGGTAAAAAAAATGTATTTCCAATTCATTACGCACTCGGGTTTGTTTGTTATAATAAACTGCTAACGCCAGTACGTAACGGACGAGAATCGCTAGTTGCACCGCTTTACGCTCTTACGTGGTAGAGCTGTAAAACTGCGGTGCTATACAGTAGTAGGTTACAGAATAAGTGATGAACGAGAAGCGATTAACACAACGTTAATAATGGTCTCTCCACAGAATAGTGAACAATATTTTAGTTTCTATGTACCAACAAAACCGCGTGGTCGCTTTTATATAAATACTAGCTTTCCGACAGCGGCTTCGCCCGCGTGTATTTCGGTTATCGCGCCAAAACATTACCTTATTTTTGCGCAGTTAGATATAAACTATCCTATGTCCTTTCTCGGGTCTCAAACTACCTCCATACCCAATTTCATCCAAATCGGTTCAGTAGTTTAAGCGGGAAAGCGTAACAGACAAGCAGACAGAGTTACTTTCGCATTTATAATATTAGTAGGGATTTTATTTTTATATTACAATATTTTTGTGGCCGCGAAACGACAGTGGTGAACTACATTGTAGATTACATTGCTTAACATCAGGTAAGTTGTAGTCAAGCGCAAGCCTAAGCACAAGAAAAGTTTCACCGAGACGATTAGAACAGGGGAGGGAAACCGTGGTCGCCGGGCATCACACTTCACCGGGCCAGAAGATCTTCTCTATTCACTGGAGAGTCACTACCAACTCTCCAGTCTCTACAGGTCTAACAGTGTTTGTTAGCATAAATATTTTGTGCTACCATTAATAATGAAATATCATACATCTACACAAAATACAAATATAGCATGATAAAGAGCTTATTTACTAATGTGCATCAACTACTTGAATTATTAAAACAAACAATGGTCGCAAATGGAGCCATTCCACATTTGATGACATGATAGGGCACAGAGAATACAATGATGACTAGTTAAAAGTAAATAACTTATGTCAGATAACAATTATGACTTCATCGTTCTACAAATGTTTATTGTAAGTAACATTTGAGTCATTTAAACGATTTATTTTAAAAACTAGCGGACCCCGCAGACGTCGTCCTGCCCAGCAAAACCACCTACCGGGTCCAAAAATAGATAACGATCAATTCTCAGGTTTACTGAATATATTTATATGTTTTCATAATAATCGGTCGAGCCGTTTTGGTGAAGCTTGTTATTTTTTTTAAATGTTCCCTGCGTAAGAACCATCCTCGCACTTCAAGGAATATTCTAAAAAAAGAATTAGCGAAATCGGTTTAGTCGTTCTCGAGTTATGCGCTTACCAACACATTTTACGATTCATTTTTATATGTATAGTAGATAAGTCAGTTGTTCCAAAACATAATCAATTATCTTATGTTTTTAATGTTATGTTCGTTACCTTTATATGTATGAAATTTAAATCGCTGCATCTTACACCTCGGGCCTCATATATTTTAATTACCACTTTTCGGGCATACAATAAAACCACTTTATTGAGAACGTGACAGCGATAAATCAGCGTTTACACCCGCTAATGCTTTTCCCTTGTACCGTACAAATATGTTATTTTTCGCAATAACTAACCACGGTTCACGTATCGCAATCCGACACCGCTGTTTACTGAATTTTGCTAACAGGTACAAAATACATAATGTTGTGTGTTTATGGACGCCATCTTCTTTTATAATTCAAATGCACTTACACGAACCTCCTTATTCATGGACGTCTTAGTTTCGTTTGTCTTTGTCTATCATCTTGACTTATGTACTAGTAAGAAAAAGACAAAATCCATTTTAATTACATAGGCATTTTTATGAATAAGACCGTTTAACTTTTTCTTAGTGTCCCACGGCTGGGCGTGAGTGTTTTCTCAACTATCTTATGAGTTGAGAGAGTTTAGGCCTTAATTACACGTTGGCCAAATGCGGGTTGGTGGATGTCACATGTCCTCTCACGATTTTTTCGCTTTCCGATATTGAGCTGCGGCTATGAAACAATTAACACGAAGATGTGCAGTCACGACCGGGGCTCGAACGCGAGACCTTATATTTCAAAGGCGAGGCCGCCGGTACCGCTGCGCCACTATTACTCATCTTCTCTACACCTTTGAGTAACAAAAGCGTAAGCGCTTTGTATGTAAACTTTAAAGCAGGAAGTTTTAAAACGTTCTCAGTTAAGCTTTTAAGCGTACCACGGTGCAGCGGAAGTTTGTAAAAACTAATGCGAAAATTAGTATAAAACTAAAAACAAGCAAAATATTGCAGCAGTAACTACTTTCGTACTAGAAGCTGTTAGCTACAATCTTTCCTTGTTTATTGTTAACTTAAGTTCTGTAAACAACGTGTAAAATCATCTTAAGAAAGATAAGAAAGAGATGTTGCTCTACAAGTTGTATAGCGGCATCTCTCTTTCGCAGCTCCAACAATACTGGTTTATCACATTTGATGCCACCTTTATTTCCGATTTTTAGTAATGGCACTATATACAATGCAATCGTACGAGTATTATGAGTGTTACGAGAGAAAATATAGCCCAATCTTCGACTTAACAATGTAAAACCGAAAACACACTTGGTGTGTTCGTGAATGACTTGTTGATGTACGATGAGAATTTGTGAGGACACGCTAGGCGTGTCAGTGGCACTGAATGTGTTAAGCTGTTGTACTACGACCTGTACCTACATACATATTATAGTAAATTATTAAAAAAAAAAACATTCCGACTGCGTCAACATAATTGAAGGAAGATTTAAAAAGACATTTCATGAAAAAAAATTAAGAAAATTAATTATTTAATTTTTCAAGAAAATTTTAGTTACTTTGTATTTTACTCTCTTACTTGCATTTCCTAATAAACTTAAAATTTGTCATATGTGGGATCAGATTGGGTGTGTTAATGTCCCACGATATATTATTATTATGACTCACTTACCTTATTGATATTGAACTTGAGAAGTTTTGTTTTATAAAACACGATTATTTCACAATCGATTTTATATAGAGGGTAACGTCCCTAGTAACTAGAAATATTTGGTACAAATAAAACTCTTTGGGTAAAGTTAGACATATTTTTAGTTTTACGACTTCAACATTTTTAATATTCAAGGATCATATTATCTTTTGGATAAAAAGTAGCCAATTAACAAGAACAAGCCACCACAAATAATTTAACAAAGCCCTCAGGAAGGTAAAATAAACCAAAATTTACGCTTTCAAAAATAAGAAGCGGAACTCAGAACATTACTTATTACTAATTCGTAAAGAAAAATCTCTTCCTTTGTAATGCGATTCATTGAGGAACTACAACGTTGGTTCATCGATTTGTGCGACAAAGCTACTAGGTATAGTACAATGTGACAAAAATTACAAAAATTGAGGTAATAAGTTTGTTGATGAAGACCCCAAGATTAGTAAATAGATTTCATAGGTGCGATGATCTATGCGATATGACTCGTTAAAATTGAATGAGAGTAAAACCAGTTGCAGGATGCAGTTATTGGCAAAATTTAACACCTATAGCCAAAAGTGGACTGTTACCTATTGACTAGATTATGGCAAATAAAACGTTTTATTTTTTATTGCAAGAATACGTAATAGGGGCTCGCCCCATTAAGTATGGAACCTAAATGTAGCCGGCAAAAAGTGGTTGAAACTTTGGCTACACTTTAGGCTACAGGTGTGACGTTAATCTGACGAACTCTGACAAAAGCCAATAAAGCAATGGAAGCGAAAATATAATAAAATTAAAGTCGTAAAACTGTAACAGGCCCGTTTTGACTGATGTCATCACGATGACACTATGCCTGACACTATTAAGTAAGTGCGAATACTCGTAATATGGTATTTTTAAAGCTCATAAAAACATTATGTATTTTATAAAAAGGTTTTATTCAATTAATAATTATTTTATTGTTTCTTTCCAAGTCATATTCTAAGGTCTTTCTCAAATGTCAAAACAGGCCTCATATTTTTTGACAACTTATGGACGTGTTAAACTTGAAGAATCTTGAAGAATTGATCCCTGGTTTAGGCATTGAAATAACAATTATTTTGTAACTGATATATTTTATCGGTTTATTTTAGATTTTAAATCCCGACGTTCCTGGTTTAGGTACTTAATTTCGTATTTAAATTCGAAAGAAAGACAAGTCCTTTTATTTTTAAATATTTTTTTTTTTTATAATCTTTAGGATGTGTTCAAGTTGTATATTCTTCAAGAATTGACCCCTGGTTTATTTTAAATCCGGTACCGCATTACGAAAGAAAGATAATTCCAATAACTCTGCAGGAAAGGGCCTTAATACAAAAATATTACTTATAGAAATTAATTATACAATAGAAAGAAAGGGACGGAATATTTTTGTGACAATAATTTTTGATACAATGACTTTTTATGAGGTTAATAAGATATTAAGGAAATTGAAGTGTTTTAAATGAATTAAGATGAAAATTGTTTTAAAGATTTATGAGAATTGAAAAAACGTTAAGAAAATTATTGTTTATAAATGCTCCACACAACTTTGTATGAATTGTTCAAGGGCGAGTTCGTATCAGTAAAAAAAAATCATCGTGAAATTAAAAACGTCGAGTACATGTCACATACTAGAAGAGACAATAATAATATTTATTAAATCTCTCACAATTTCCAATGTACACAGTATTTAGCTTAGCATATGGGGTTAGAATAAAAATTAATGGAGACTGACGCCTAAACTAGCGAAAGCCTGTATTTCAGGCCAAGTTGTCATTAGCCTAGGCATTTACTCCTACCAATCCGCCGGTCATTCGGGTAATGCGAAAGCGACACCGCGGCATGGCAAGTGGGTTGGTAGAGGAACACCCGGGGGTTTTGGTAAGTAAACTTCTTCAGAGTCTCACATACTCACTGTGTCACGCCCTGATGCAGTGGAACCTATAAAAGGTTTCCCCTCGAAAAAAAGGGATTTACTACTACCCTTTTTAGTGTCCCACTGCGGGCACCGGTCTTCACTCAACTATCTTACGAGTTCAGAGAGTTAAGGTCTCAATTCACACATGCTGGCTAAGTGCGGTTCGGATGTCACAAGTTACCCAATGATTAGTTCTAGATGCCGGTTTTTCTCACGTTGTTTTCCTTCACCGACAGTCAGCAGCGGCGATAAAACAATTTCGACCTTATATTACAAAGGCGAGGCCGCAGCAGGCAAGACAGCTCAGCCCAACGATTAGTAATTACGGTCTATTAGTTCTTAATTAAGTAGAGAGAAGACCCAAGCAGTCAATCTCACGGGTTAAATGCGCGTGGCATATAAAATTAAGAACAAACTCACTTTCCGCCCGCGCGTATCCGTTAACCACTTTTTGCGCAGTCGGATAAAATCTATCCTATATCCTTCCTCAGGTCTTAAATTATCTTCATACCAAATTTCATCCAAATCGTTTTAGTGGTTTTGGCGTAATAGCGCGACACACAGGCAGTTACTTTCGCATTTATAATATCAGTAACGATGTTTTTTACATTTTTTTTCTTCGAACGGCTGGCGCTTGGCTACAACTGGCCTGATGTTAAGCAATGATGTAGTCTACGGTGGAACGCGCCACCCCAGTACACCGATTCACTTGTGATTACGAATGATTATCGGTGAGAAGGTGGCAGTGGAATGAACCTCTTTAAGGTTAGAAACCATAAAGGAGCAAAAATTCCGACCCACTCTCACTGTATGGTGTCACCAGGCATCGCACCGTAACACGGCAAGGCCGCTTGGCGGTGCGGCTTTGTCTGGTGGGCACTAACCACGGCCGAAGCCTACCACCAGTTGATTGTCGCCTGATTTGCCCCACCCGGGGACCATCTGATAGTTAGATCTTGCTATGCGCAGCGACTTTTCCGCCGAGGGCACTTCTAGTCAAATTACAACAATCAAAACACTAAAGTAAAATAATATCTTATAATATAAATTGGCATTAATTTGTTGAATCACGACAATTTGTACACGAGAGTACCTTTTAATCGTTGTATGCCCGAATCTTAGTAAATAATAATTTGTAAATAATGTTTACATTTTATAACGGGCATACATTTTATATTTGTCGGAGAAGTCATTAGTACGGTAGCATACTTGACAGCGAGGCGGCAGCGCGTCGGGTCGACACGCTCGACAGAGTCTAGCCTGAGGTCCGCACGGGCGACGAGTGGGGATTGTCGCTACACGAACTGTGTGCCCCAGTTCTCTACAGACGTCCGTGCGACCAACATCGGTCTAGGAACTGTCTTACCACTCGTTGTATTAGTTTTACATTTCGTAACAAATTAATAGTGTGATTAAGATAACTTTGCTGCTCGTAACCACACCCACTCAATAAGTTTTCTGGCGATGACTATCCCTCTGATCGGCCCCCTGTACCGAAATCAGAAGCGGGATAAAGGAGCAGACAAACCATCACCTAACTGAAACTACGCAACGCCGTAAAAAATAAAATGACGGGAGTGGTGACAGCTGGCGACGTGAACAAAAGGACACATTTCTACCCGGTGCCCTAATGGAAGTGGAGGTGTCGAGTTTTCACGCAGCAAGCGACACGTGAGGGTCGACGTGTGCGTGGTTGATCCACCGGGACGAACTTTTAAACATCAAGGTCAGTCGTTCTTTTTCTATTAAGATTCCGGTGCCGAGTGTTCACTCGTTAAAGAGAGTAAACGTAGTGGTAAAAGAGTACAAATGTTGTAACCTTAAAGGGTCAGTCAAGCATACTTGGCATTGTTTAAATTATTTGTTTTGTAGAAATCGATAATTTAATCGAGATTTTATTGTACGTTATGCCTGATGTAGTGACATTTTTTTACGAAGTGATATGATATTAGGCCGCGAAGTATTGTTGCAATGTTTTATTATTAGTATGACCGCAATTCATTTTAAAATTTGAAAAGTTCTCGATATAACGATTGTAATTTACAATTATCAGTGAGTACCACCGAACTGTTTAATAATAATGATTTACCCTCGATAAATCATTTTACCGTTGTTGACAATAGCGTTTCGCGAGAACATAAATCAGCTTTTGTCTATGTGTTGTTTCGTAATTTAGATTATTTAATAACTGGTATGTCGCTAACATGCGCAACTACAGGTGAGCTTGTTTTTTTCGCTTAGTTGAACCTTATTTGGTTGCTCAAAAATGACCGTATCGTTTTAGTGCGGAAGAAAGAAAAACGATCGTGAGCGAGATAGATGAGTTATTGCGTGCAAATATTATTTCACTGGGTAATTTAACTTTTCACTATAGCTAAGCTAAGACAGTTTATAGGCTTAGTCGCATACTTCAGACAGTTAGACTGCTGAGATCCAGTCTCTTAGGGAGGCCATGGTTGAGGGCTTCAACTTATCTCACAAAGCTGTTCCCGACTGGGGTGACGCCAATCTAGTCAAGTGTAGTGCTGCTAAAACCCAGGCGTGTCTATTATCTGCTAAAAAAGGCCATTTTAATTGGCACCTACTTTTCAAGGTGTATCCGTGCGTATTACAGACCACTTTGAGCTTCTTGGCGTCAATATGACTTTGAACCTCAATTTTGACCCGTACATTGAGCCCATGGCTCAACTCGCTGCCAAAAAGCTAGGTGTCCTCGCGAATACGTCAGTACTTCACGCCAAAACAGATGCTCAAGCTATATCAAGCACAAGTTCGCTCATGCATAGAGTACTGCTCGCATCTTTAGGATGGGTCAGCTAAATACCAACTCAAGGCATTGGAGTCTATAGAAAGGCGAGCCAAGAGGCTTATTAGCAACGAATCCCTCGTCAAGGCTAAATTGCAAAGCCTCGAGCATCGCCGCTTGGTCTTTCGGTCTTTTACCGGACACACTTCGGAAAGTGTGCGTTGGGATTAAACAATCTTATTCCCCCATCCCCGTTCTTCCACTGGACAATTGGAGGTGTGGCTGTGCGCTGCCGTTATATGGTGGAAATTCCACGGGTACGCACAGAGCGCTTTGTTTCCACTTTCACTGTGCGAACTGCCGGGTTGTGGGGTTCGCTGCCGGCATCTATGTTTCTCGATAGCTATAATCTGCCGGTCTTCAAGTCACGAGCGAATCGGTATTTACTGTGTAAGCGGGTTCTATCGTAGACTGCTTCAATGCTTCACATCAGGCAGTTGTGGTCAAGCGCAAGTTTAAGATAATAAAAATAAAGTTTGTGACTAATTTTGGACCCCTCTATAAATTAACTTGTGATAAAATTCTTTTTTTTCTTGGCAACAGCGCCACGAATAGAAAAAAAAAATTACATGACGATTTACGCAATGTAAATAGGGCCGCATTCTATGAAAAAAAAAGTAAATTCGACAAGATAAAGGCAAAGGTCAATAAATTTTCGGTGGGAGAGTTTGTTTTGATTATGACGAGGAGGGCAATCATACAAACTTGAATCCCAAATTTAAAGGACCGTCCGAGTTCATAGAAGTTCTTGACAGTGACCGTTATAATTTAAAAGCACTACATTGTAACCGTACCTACAAATACGCACATGAAAGCTTGCAAAAAAATGAAATCCGGTGAATCAAAGTATAACTGACGAAATTGAGGTAGAGTAAAGTAGTCGTGATGATGACGACGAGATTGTTTAAGCTTGCATAATGATTGGACCGTACCGGAGGTTGTCGTGTAGCCGTAGCTCAGTAGAAATCGGCATCTACTACTTTGTAGTAGTCCGTGAGTACGCGGTAGTGCAGTCAACTCCGGCAGAGGTCGGGTTTCTTGGGAAACCGTGAGTCCGTGGGAGACTCGGCGTTCCCGTGGGGGTTCGCATAAAGTTGAGTAACTGGAGGTTACTGGGCTATGTGTAGCCAATGGTCATATGCAGAGCTTAAATTAGTTTGCTTATTGTAAGTGATTGTCTCTTGTGTGAGAGTGTAAGTTTTAGTAGTCAGTTGTGCTTTGAGTTTCCTGATTTTGATATTGAAGTGATTTAACTGAATAAGTGCTATTGATTGTTCATTGATTTTTGGTAATCAGGTTTCCTTAATCTAATAAAAATAAACTTTAGAGTTCTGTTAAATTTGGGGATTTCTGGAAACTTGATAAAGTCTAAAGCCAGGAACTTGTTCCTTCTAGATTAGTAGGCCAGGCGTGACTGAACTATGTGATACTGTGTGTTGAATATTGTTTCAGAATAACACACAGAGACGTGTGTCTCGCAGGATGGCCGTGTCGGAGAAGTCATTAGTACGGTAGCATACTTGACAGCGAGGCGGCAGCGCGTCGGGTCGACACGCTCGACAGAGTCTAGCCTGAGGTCCGCACGGGCGACGAGTGGGGATTGTCGCTACACGAACTGTGTGCCCCAGTTCTCTACAGACGTCCGTGCGACCAACATCGGTCTAGGAACTGTCTTACCACTCGTTGTATTAGTTTTACATTTCGTAACAAATTAATAGTGTGATTAAGATAACTTTGCTGCTCGTAACCACACCCACTCAATAAGTTTTCTGGCGATGACTATCCCTCTGATCGGCCCCCTGTACCGAAATATTTATATTTTATACTATTTTATTGACGGGCCGGTGGCGTGGTCGGTAAGATACTTGCTTTTCACGCCGCAGGTCGTGGGTTCGATTCCCACCCGAGACAAACATTAGTGATGAACATTTGTGTTTGTGTCGAGTCTGGGTGTATATATATATTATAAGTATATATTTACAAAAGAAAAGTATTATATGTATAGTATATACCAGTTATATGGTTTCCATAACACAAACTCTGCTTAGCTTGGGACCAGATGACGGTGTGTGTTGATGTCTCAGAATATTTATTATTATTATTATTATTTATAATCCTGATGAGGATTACAGGGGAGAGGGACAGTGGTGGCGCTGTGGTACGGACTTCGCCTTAAAAATATGAGGTAGCGGGTTCGATTCCCGGTCGTGCCCACACATCTTTGTGTGAATTGTACATCGCTGCTGCTCAGTACCGGTGAAGGAAAACATCGTGAGGAAACCGGCATGTCTAAGAACTAATCATTCGAGGACATGTGACATCCAACAACCCGTACTGGGCCAGCGTGTGTGGATTAAGGCCTAAACTCTCTCAACTCGTAAGATACTTGAGAGAAGACAATGTAGGACACTAAAAAGGTTTGAAGAGATGAAAGTTGACGGATGACGGTGAAATATTGAACGATGATGATGTAGTGGACGTGGACAAATGGAGTTTGGATTATAAGAGAAAAGCTAATGGAACACTCATTGAAGAGTGTCGATCCATTGCTACTATGAATAAAGCAATATCACGAATGACAGTATCCTTCCATAAGGCTTCGTCATATAGAAAGCGTTTTAGCGTTTGGACTGGCATCGCGCTATATGTTGTAAGTCGCATTAAACTTGTTCAGTTAAACTGTGACTGTTAGAGCCATTAATAAACGTGCAATAGAGCGCATTGAGCCCTGTATCTCAAAATAAGTATAACCTAAAATAAATAACTTTTATACCTATTTTAATCCCTCATAAACAAATAATATTGTGAGAGAGTTATCTGATTTTAAATAATACAGAGCTTGTAATATGGAAACCAGACTATTGTAAGTACCTAATATACTTACTTATTATACTACTATACTCAAAAATAAAAATTTCTCTATAGCGACTCATTTTTTTAAGCCTAGTTAAGAACCACTTTGACCTTTAAATAAAGAAAACCACTCCTTATAGTGCGACAAAGCCATAACTTATACACAGATATACATATATATGTACACTAAGCATAATATAACATTATACAACATGTCAATCTTAAAATACTCATCTTTTTGGCCGATGGTTAAGGCACAAGTTCGTAGCCGACTGCAGACAACAGGAGCAGACGACACGCGACGTGTCGAACATAAAAATACATAGAAATCAATAGTGTCACTTTTTTTTATCCTGCGATAGGCTGGCGCTTGACTACAACTTGCCTGATGTTAAGCAATGATGTAGTCTACGAAGGAACGCGCCAGAATAGTATACCGATTCACTCGTGATTACGAATGATTATCGGTGAGAAGGTGACTGAGGAATGAGCCTCCATATGGTTAGAGACTTTAAAGGACAACAATTCCGACCCACTCTCTCTTTATGGTGACACCAGACATCGCACCGGAACACGGCAAGGCCACTTGGCGGTGCGGCTTTGTCTGGTGGGTGGTCACTAACCAAGCCTACCACCAGTTGATTGTCACCTGATTTGCACCATAACAAGAACAATCAAGATGCACCTTTCAAAACAAATGTCACCCATACTTAACCTCTCACAGGTCGGTACACGAGCGGCCTAGTCCCACGCTAAAAACGCTTTCAGTATGCCCAAGCTTTTAGATCACACAAGAAAATGACAACCCATCAAATATATTGTATGTAAAAGGCAGCAATCCTTTTAGCTTCAAAAATTTATGACGTCATCATATGGATAGGTTGATCTCGTGCCAATATTGCAGATATACATACCTACTTACTTTTTGTTAATCCATATATCAATATACCGTAGCTCACCGGATTAGTAAGCTGAAGTGGCAGTGGGCCGGTCATATCTGCCGCAGAACCGACAGCCGTTGGGGTAAACGAGTTCTAGAGTGGAGACCACGTATTGGCAAACGTAGCGTAGGACGCCCTCAGACTAGGTGGATTGACGATCTTTGCAAGGTGGCTGGTAAGAGCTGGATGAGAGTGGCCGCGGATCGTGCTCAGTGGCGTGCTTTAGGAGAGGCCTATGTCCAGCAGTGGACTAGGATAGGCTGATGATGATGATGATGATATCAATATCACCACACACAAAGAGAATTCTGTTATGTCTTCGACGACGAGTTCTGTACACGATTAACTTGAAAACTATTAAAATGATTAGTACACAATTTTCATACAAAACCCACTTGTGTAACCCGTGCGAAGCAGGTACGGGTTGTTAGTTAACATCATAAATGTGACAGTAATTCTGTTTGAATTATTTATGCTAATTATATTTACCTACTATTGCTAGTCTTTTAAGGAATACACTTCAGAGAGTGTGCGTTGGAATTACATAATCTTATTCCCCCATCCCTGTTCTTTCAATGGACAAGTAGAGGTACGGCTATGCGTCACTGACGTATGGTGGAAATTCCACGAGTACACCCAAAGCGCTTTTCTTCCACTTTTATTATAGTGCGAACTACTCATTCGTGTAATTCGCTGCCGGCATCTCTATCTCCCGACAGCTATAATCTGCCTATCTTTAAGTGACGAGTAAACCGTTATTTACTGGGTACGCGCGTTCCATCGTAGACCTCATTGATTAATAACAGGCAAGTTGTGGTCAAGGTCAAGCCTATTATAGGATAAAAAACGCTGATCTGAAAGGCAACAATTTTTTTAGACTGACATAAGTCACTTTTTACTCGACTGCGCAAAAGTGAAGAATTGCAGGATAAACGTAACACAATATTCACGACCGCACACAGTCATGGAGTAAGCAGAAATCCTATTATTTATGGCCACACCCAACGCAATTTGTTACTTTCGAAGTCTCTTATCGAATCCCATGGGAGGGGGTTCGAATTGAAATGACACTTTTATTATATCCATTTTTAACGGAAAAGGCGGGAAAATGGGCTACGAAGTATTATTGTTCAAATATCGAAGCCGTGACATTTGAATAAAGTATAAGCAGGTAGGTAAAGAGTATATTTTGTACACCTTTGTGTTACGACTACATCTCGATTTTAGAACATAAAAAAAGAAAAGATTAAAGTAAATAGATCAAGGTTTTTAAAAAAAGGTTTACCTGCCGCTCACTGCACGCCGCACGGTAGGAAAAAATGTGGGACGTTTTCATGTACACGGTATAATGTATATGTCTCAGTAAATGAAAATGAAAATATATTTATTGTTTCAAAAAAGCTTACAATCGTAGATATTTTTGAATACTAGCCTCCACACTAAGATTCCCTGTGTTGTGGAGACTAGTCTCTTTCGTTACAATACAATAAAAATATGATTAAAAGAAGAAAAAAGAAAACGAAAAATAATTACTATTTCAATGTGGGCACACACTCACAGTTGTGAGATAGATCAAGCGGTAATATAGTAATACCCCAGGGATATTACTATATTAATTAGAAAATATTACAAGTTAAAATCTCAACACTAACCTAAATAATGATCAAAACTAACTAATGTCTAACCTAAACTAATGCTTCAAAAACTCATCCGCATTGTTATCTTCCGGGAACGTACCCAGAAATCGAGCAGCATTTATTTCTTTGAGAATGCTATTTTACTTGAATCCAATTTCTTTTCCTACCGTGCAGTGTGATAAAATGATGTGGCAACTACTGAGAAACGAAAAATCCGTTAAAAAGGTAGTTTTATTTCAATGTGTGATATTCGCGTAAATCTAAGACAATAGTAACTGGGAAACTTTTACAAAAAAGTAATAGGTAACCCTCGACGCATATTTATTTTTACAAAAAAAGTCTAAATCAGATTATCCGTTCAGGCAACTTCGCAACAAACGTGTTCACAGATACACAGACGTTTCCCTTGTCACACAAAAAATGTAATGTTCTGCAATTGTATGCATTACACCCAGACACAAAACAAACGATAGTGCTAGATTTGTCCTGCGTGGAATCGAACCCACGACCATCGGCTCAGCAGTCAGGGTCACTAACAACTACGCCACCACGCCAGTCGAAAACATATCACCGATTTTTGTGTTTGTCGATATCACCCCTCTTTTTTTATTTTCAATCTATAACATCAATAGTACAAAACAAAACTATGCCTTCTCAAATCAGACTCAAATCCCGTAAAACTAAACTCTTTAAAGAGCAAGCAGATATTTCTTCACCTCACACTGATAGAAAAAGTTTTTATTGTGATACCCCCAAACAAAAAGGACACAAACTTTACGAGTGTAATTTCTATAAAATTGGGGAAAAATATAAATCGTTACATAGAACTTTTTGAATTATACCTAGTTATAGTTTACATTATACAGAATGATCTTGTTGTGTAAATGTAAACCGCGAGATAAATAAACATTATTAGTTCTATACGAGTATACGATGGTATAAGCCACGGTGACAAACGATGAAGTGGTCCGTTAAAGAACTACAATTGAACAAATCTAAGAAGTACCTTTTGACGTTTCACTGTTTTGTATTAAATTAGCTTTATAGAGGCGTAATTCACACTATTTTTATTAGCTTTCCTGTAAAATAATTGAATTATGAAGCTATTTTTATTTTAACATAACATAAACAATTTTCATACAAAAAATAAAATTCTAAATGTACTACGTTTAGAACTGACAAACGGTAATTCTTAGATTTGATGGACTTTAATGTAATTCACATAGCCGACAACCACTAAGATACTGTAGCTATCATTATTTCGCTGTCCTTTCCCACTCCACTCCATCCAGCTCTGCGCCAGTGAAAACGCAATCTAAGGTCAAAAATTTTCAATAGATAATAGTCATCATCATTCGCCTAGCCTTTTTCCCCATTTTTATTGGGGTCGGCTCCCAGTCTAACCTGATGCGGCTAGCTACCAAAATTAAACGAGCGACTGTCATCAGACCTCGCAACCCAGAGGGAACCAGTAGCCGAGATAGTTAGACCAGGTGTCAGATTATATTGGCTTCTGATTACATTTAACGATTGTCATAGATGTGTTAAATGACAACCGGGACCAACTTCTTAACGTGCTCTCCGAGGCACGGAGGGTTGTTCCTCAACCAACCAAACACCGAAGCAATTTTTTGTTGTTACACAAATATTTCAATAAGTAGATAACAGTATTTGGAATAATTTTGAATATTCAACAATCAATCTTTCTATGCGAAATCTGTCAAAACGTTCCTCGAAAGTTTTATTCAGATATTTATTGTTTGACTTGAGTCTTGGTGTAATTTTATATTTTAGGTATGTATTTACAGAAGAAAAGTTTTTATAGCAAATCAGTATGGTTTCTATAGCTCTGCTCAGGTTAGGATTAGATGATCGTGAATGTTAATATCTAAGAACATTTTTATTATTTATTTAACAAACACTACTATCGGTCTTATTCATAAAAATCTTATAAGACTATAGATAAAATGGAGTTTGTCTCTTTCTTACTAGTATAAATGTTAAAATGTCAGACAAAGACAAACGAATTATAAACCTATTTTAGCTATAATAAGCTAATAAGACGTTTATGAATACGGGGGTTAAATAATTTACGGGTTTTTTTTTTTAATAAATAAAGTAATTTGATTATTCAATTCGAATAAAAAATTACAATTGATTGGTTATTAACTATGGTTTAGCAGAAGCAGGTGTTCAAAGGTCGAATAGAATCGTTCTGCAAGTAGTTTTTATAACAATAAGGGATGACCCATTTACCGACGTCCCTCCATGGGCATACATCAATGTCGTGGGTAGACCCATAGATTTATAGACGTGGAGAGCTGTCTGACATTTGTTGAGATATAATTACAAGCTTTTAATCAACTTTTAAGGTAGAAGTAATTAAACCTCTATTCTTTATTAGTTAGTAAGTATCTGTAATAACTTCTATTTTTTTATTTATTTATCTTAGGCTAATTTAGTACTTACGTTTTTCTTTTACTATCTTTTCGTTTTTTTATTCTAAAATAGGCTTGCGCATGACCACAACTTGCCTGATGTGAAACAATGATGCAGTCTACGATGGAACGCTTACCCAGTAAATACCGATTCACTCGTGACTTGAAGACAGGCAGATTATAGCTATCGGGAAACATAGATGCCGGCAGCGAATTCCACAATTTGGTAATTTTCAATTGTATTATGATTCGTAATTTATGGATTTTCATTATTTAACTGTTTGAGCTAAGATTTGATATACTTACACGTTTAGTTTCTGTAACAATGCATGGTTATCTATGTGACGTCATTCTGAATCCAATATGACGGAATACTTAAGGCTGGTAATTATTTTGTATGCACTCGTACAATATTGGCCTCGAATTAAAGAGCTCAAATAACGCGATTTTTACTACATCTTAATATATATATTTCTTGTGTGCGTGTGTATGTGACTGAACTCCTCCTAAACGACTGGACCGATTTTGATGAAATTTTTTGTGTGTGTTCAAGGGGATCTGGGAATGGTTTAGATTCACAATTTTGTCCGCTGGCGGTACGAAGTTCGCTGGGGCAGCTAGTTTAATTATAATTGTTTTTAATAAAATGTTGACTTTAAATATAATATCGATAATTGTAAATAAATTCGGTTGGAATGTCCTGACTCGTGGCGACATTATCATTCAAATCAGATAGCAATGGCGTTAGATTTGCTATCTCGTTCTATTTAGTTGAATTGACATATGAAGATGTCCTGCTCGCTCACTTCTTTGTTTGTCTGTAATAATCTAAATCTATGGGTAGAGCAGAGATCTAACAAGACGTATTGGTTGTTTAATGGTATTTTTTTGTATTCGTGTTTGCTTACAGTGTGTTGGTTTGTTCGGAATGTGATTCCACAATTACAAGATTTTTGGAACAAAGTTCCTTATCGAGCTAGACGAAAAAAAAAATTACGAAAAGTTGTCACGACACTTTTTGCTATAGTAAGCTATTGTAAGTTGTGCGGCGTGCGCATGTTTCTCTTTCTGTCGGTCTATCTATCTCTTTCTCTCTCTCTCTCTCTCTAAAAAAAATTCCAATAAAAACAATTAATACCTAAAAAAATATTATTATAACTTAAAAAAAAGAAATATTACAATTTAATTAATCGAAAGGAACTTCGTTCTATCCGGGTGTCCCTTGACACACCTCAAGTTTTTTTTTATTAAATTTCACATCTCGAGTAGTACCTAACTGTTACTTGTATATGTTATTGATAAAAAATAGTTACGACTGAATAGTGACGGCAAATCGTCCGACGATAAATTAATCGCTACGACATAGTGGGCGACGCGCCCTAAAACTAGTCTAGTGATAAGTTAAATTTTCATTTCATTTCATTTATTTATTCAAAAAACAATTGTCATTGTGTTTGAAATTACAATTTGATATTTATAGCAGATATTAAATATTTTCACATAAACAAGATAAGAAAGAAATAAAAAAAGTAAAACCTGAAACGTATGAATGTGACAATCATTACAATTCCTGAACAATGCAGATTATATAAACATGAACCATTTAAGTATAATGTCTATAAATGTCAAATACCCAACATACAATGAGAACACAAACATGTCATACGATCACAAACTTGTAATAAAAATGTCAAATAATAAAAAATAAAAATACAATTTTTTAAAAAGATGTCAAAACCAAAATATGTCAAGATATGTCAGAATAATAATTATGTCAAAGAAATAAAATAATAATAATAATAATATTAGACATAATGATAACCATAGACAAGAGACATTATACATTGTTCGTAAAACACTACCTATAATTCGGAATACGAATATAAACACTTTTCTAGGAGAAAGGCCTTAAGAGTATCTTTAAATAGATGTCTCTTGTAAACATTTTTTTTTAAGTCCAAGGGTAATTTATTAAACAGTTCTACGGCTTGAAATTGAGGGCAGTGCTTAACTATATTCATTTTAGGTACCATTTTATTCTTTATAGTTTTCCTTCGAGTGCTTTCTCTAATTAGGTACTCCTCATGTGTTTCATAATCCTGTATATATTTGGCCAAATTATTTAGTGTGATTAATACGTACAGACTAGGCACAGTGAGTATGCCCAGCGTTTTAAAGTGTTCCCTACATGAATCTCGTTGTGAAATCCCTACAATTGCTCGAATAGCTCTTTTTTGTAGAATGAAAGCTTTTTGCGTATTGTAGCTATAACTATTTCCCCAAAACATTATACTGTATCGTAGCCTTGATTCAACTAACGCATGATACACCGCTTTTAGCTGAGTCTGATTTATTTCATCCCTAAGAGTGCGTAGTGCATAACAAGCAGATGATATACTGGACTCAATAGCTGCGAGTTCTTCTTTCCAATTTAAATGTGAATCTAGGTTAATGCCTAGAAATTTAACTTTCTCTACTAAACTTATTCTTTTTTCTTGTATTGTTATTTCTATACTATCTTTTTTTTGAGCTGTGGTCTTAAACAGCATAATATTAGTCTTACTAGTATTCAATAATAGGCTATTTGATGCAAACCAGTCACAGATACCATTTACACATTTAGTAATATTTACAGTCAGTTGCTCTATATCGTTTGCTCCAATTATGATGTTGGTGTCATCAGCAAAGACAACAAGTCGTGCCTCTTCCTGAGCCACTTGCATGTAATTAAGGAGGTCATTTGTGAACATTATAAAGAAAATGGGGCCTAGTATAGAACCCTGCGGCACTCCACGGTCTATATTCCTTATAGTAGATGAATTTACTGTTTCCTGATTTTCTTTGTCAATGTTTCTTATTTCAACATACATACGCCTATTTTGTAAGTATGATGCAATAAGTTCTAATTCTTTACCTCTTACACCATAATGCTCTAGTTTAGAAAGCAACAAAGTATAGTCTACAGTGTCAAACGCGGAACTCAAGTCAATAAAAAGGCCTGCAACTTTCATTTTATTATTAATTTTGCTAATTATGTCATTTATTAAGAGATATATCGCATCGGAAGTACCAACTCCTTTCTGATATCCGAATTGTCTTAAATTTATAATTTTATTAGCGTTGATATGTGTCATTAATCTATCTTTAATTATTTTTTCAAAAATTTTTGAAATTGTGGGCAGTAAAGATATCGGTCGGTAGTTTTTGGGGTCAGTTTTAGAACCTTTTTTATATATTGGAACTACTTTGGCTAGTTTTAGTTGGTCAGGAAAAGTTGCTTGTTGTATACATTCATTAAAAAATTTGGACAGTGGAACAGCTAATACATCTATATTTTCTCTTAATACTGTTACAGGGACATCATCATAACCACAGGATTTTTTAGGTGCCATTTTGTTAACTATTTTTGTAATTTCATCTGGTGTGGTGTGATTGAAAGTTAAATTTGATTCAACTCTTTTTGTAGAGGCAGTTAGATAAAACTTAGCTCTATCAAAATCTTTATTTTTTGTAATTGACTTCTGAACAAAAGTGTCAGCGAATATATTAGCAACTTCTACTGGATTGCTTATAAACTTACTTTTGACGTTCAGGACAGTATTTTTAAATTGTTTGCTTTTTGTTTTCTTTAAATATTCATTAACGAGTCTCCATGTCTCTTTCACAATGTTTTTGGCTTTGCTTATATGATTTGATATAGCCATTTTTTTTGCTTGTTTAATAACTTTTCTATAGATTCGTATGTAAAATGTTTTGTAATTAAATATAGTACTATCTTTAATTTTCCCTGTGCATAGAACTCTTTTCATTTTGCTTGAGATTTTTATCCCCTTTGTAATCCATTTTATTACATATCCATGTCGTGGCCTTGTTTTTACTGATTTTTTCTTAAAGCATTTTTTAAATATTGTTTTAAAACGACTTAAAAAACTGTTTATACCAATGTCAACCCAATTTATATTTCTAATATTCTGTTTAAACGCATCATTATTTCTTTTGTTAAAGACACGTCTTTGGACAGTAATAGTGTATTGAGAGCTTTTTTTATTGGAAACGTCTAATTTTAAACTGCAAAAAAGACCGCCGTGTCCATCTGCGAGCCCATTATGGTCCACAAAACATTTTTTTATATACTCATCTTCAAGATTAGTGATTATATTGTCAATACATGAACTCGAGTCATTTCGCAAGAAAGTGGGAACTTTCACTAGATATTTAAAATTGTAACATGTCAAAATACTTAAAAATTCAGACGAATATTTATTTTCCTTTAATACATCAATATTAAAATCACCGCAAATTATGCACTTTTGATTCATAAACTGCTCTAACAATTTTTCTAGACGAGTTATAAAAACGTCGAAGTTATTGTTATTTGGACTACGATAACAACAACATATGTGTAAACCCGTTTCAAAATCTCTAACACCACTTATCTCAAAGCTCTCAGATACATATAATTTTTTAATTGACTCTATATTTTCACATTCTTTATTTACATGTGCTAATATAAGACTGCCTCCCCTTTTTTTGCTTTGTCTAGTATTATATGCAGCTAGCTTGTACTTTGATATGTTAAACAGATAAGCCGATTGTTCATTTAAGAAATGTTCTGAGATACAAAGATAATCAAGATGTGTATCTATTGTGTCGATGTATAGTTCGAGTTCAATTTTTTTATTACTTATACCACATAAATTTTGATGAAATATATTTATATAACTGCATGTATTTTCCTGTTTAGTTTGCCGGGTCAATTTATTTTTAGATACGAAAACATAGCTGGCTTTCAATAGTACAGTTTAAACTGGTTTGTATCGAAGGTTCATCAAATTTTTCACTGATTTCTGAAACTGCTTCAGTTTGCGTACCCATATCCATAACGTTTTTTATTTCCAATTTGCCTCGCGTTTGATACCTTTTGAACTTATTTCTATAGTGAAATCTCAAAATTTCTTGTAATATGTTACGACATAGGATAATTTTATAATATCTGTTATGATTGGCTCTGTATCTTCCATCTGCATTTTTTAAAATTACAGTATTTTTAAATTGTGAACAAATATAATTTAACTCATGGTTCAGTTTACTAGTATTTAAATATCGACTAAAAGACAATTCACATACAATTATGTTAGTTTCTTTCATTAATGAAAGCCATGAGGCAAGTTCATAACGCAGAGTAAACACATTTGAGTCATTCTTAAATCCTAATAATATAAGGTAGTCATTTGAATTGAAAGTCATTAACTCTTCTCTACACGTAGATAAAATATTTGTTATTGTTGCACCCGGTTTCAAGTAGCAAAAAACGTCATATTGTGTCCCAAGTAGTTTCTGTAATGTCTGCTGTACTCCATATCCTTCTTGGTCCGCTAATATAAATACTTTATTTTTTTTTAAATTTGAAGTAGCGTTAGTGAGAGTCCCTTGTGGGAGATGTGTTCCTTTTACAATTTTTGATTGTAACTGCTGTCGATCTTCGGACTTTGAAGGTGGGGACATGCTTTTTTTTGAGGTGCTTGGTTTCTCTACATATTCATCAATGTTTGCCTCATTTTGTACAAATATGTTGTCGGACACCGATAAGTTATTCGACTTAGATTTTAGGCATTCATTGCTCACCTGTCGTTGGCGGTTTAAGTTATGTCCTACTACGCCCTTTTTCTTTGTTGTCGTTGTTGATGTGTCCGTCTGATATGAGCCGTTCGAAGATGACATGCACAATTTGGTTAAGAGTTGGATTTTTGTCTGAAAATGTTTAATTTGTTCAGCTAATTCAAACTTTTCAGTGAGTAATTGTTCGATCTCAGCATGGGCAGAGGCTAGGTCTTTCTGTAGCTTATCTACTGTAATCTTTAGATCCTCTGAATTGTCGACTTGAGATTTATTTAGTTCGGGACAACTTCTGTGGATCGTACAGTTAGAACTACGCACCAACTGCGACTGTAATTTTTTTGGAGTTTCCTCGTCCGATAACATGCTAAAAGAATTATGCGTAGGGATGTTTACTTCCTCCTTAGTTTTACAATCCTGCAACGGAGTAGATATGTTCTGAGGTAATCCAATGGGCGGAGTAAAATAAATTTCATTTCTTTCACCTTGTGAGCTGTCATTTTTCTGTGGATTATTTGTCAACAGGATAGGAGAAGCTTGCATGTTAGATACCAAGGGTTTCTTTCTAGTTGTGACATTTGTATTTCCAGGACTGGTCATCTTATTATTTTGATTTGTGTTCCGGCATCTTTTAGAGGATATGCCTACTAGTGCCATCTTCTGTGATTTACTAGTATTAGTAGAAGACATTGTCACTTGCGCCACCTTCCGGGATTTATCAGAATTAGTTAATGACAATTAAGTTGTTTCGGTCTCAAATCGGTAGATGTCGCTTTAACTCATGAAAAAATTGAGATAAGTTTTAATAGGTGGTGCTAGGATTGCACAAATTATCACATCAGTCAATCTGTCATTTAAAACATACGTTTGAAAATTGTAACGACTTATCTATTCACCTTTTTTGGGAAAATCACTAGGTTTAAGTCAATATAATTATATTTTGGCCTATGCACTTAACGCAGCCTGTGTCTCACTAGTGTTTTTGTGGAATAGTTTTTAAACAGTGCTTGTATTAGTTTTAATAAATTTCACCAAAACTGTTTCCAGTAATCACTCAAATTACGCACGAGTTCACTATTTGTTTTATCAAATAACACTTGTCCAGAGATATCGGATGATTTCTCACACTATAATAATATTTTAGGTCGTATTTGCTACGGTACACTTTTTTATTTAATATATTATCGCGGAGACGATCTAAACACGGCCAGTGCTGCCATCTGAACTAAATAGATTAGTTTTACTTAACCTTATTGTCGACGCCAGATTTCCCGCACCGACAACCTTAGCAACTTTGTCCTAAGGTGTTATTTAATTTATAATGTATCGAGTCAAACACTCCACCAATCACAATACTCCACATACATTCTACACCTTTACGAACACTGAACAACCATAGTCACTATTTGTTAATTTAAATCAATTTTCTACAAATACAAGTTAAATCAAATTACAAGTTATTTTCTTGTGTTCATCACGAACACTTATAATTAATTTAGATTCTACAATTTCTCAAGAGATTCTCGCTAGTAAAGCTTATGTTTCTATTAGTAATTCGTCTGAGAACCGACCACCGAGTTACCACACCTGTTATAATAACAATTTCAAGTAATACGATATCCGCATTTCTAAGTAAATACACCTGGATTATAGAAATTATTATCAAGAGCCCACACGTTGTGAAAAGTAAACTGATACATCAAAATATAAAAAAGAAGAAACTGACTGACTGACTGACATATCAACGCAGAGCCCAAACCGCTGGCTCTGGGACTCTAAATTTGGCACATAGGTTCCTTATGGGGTCTAGGGGTGCTTTAAGGGGGTGAAATGGGGTTCCAAAGTTTGTATGGAAAACAAGATTAGTGAGATCAATTTCGCGGGCCAAGCCGCGGGCGGAAGCAGTCAGTCAGTCAGTTTCTTCTTTTATATATTTAGATATCACACACATTTCACTGTAATATATCTTATGGTAAGGCACTACCTAATATCACTTATTTCTAAGTAATTATCAAATAATCCATCTACATAAATATTTTAAAACTAGAGTTTGTTTTGCTGTACGCGCTAATCTCAAGGAATATAGGTCTAAAAAAATGACGATGTTAAATCGGCGCTATTAAAAAACACAGCGTAATCTGTTGCTTTTTAGTTGGTAAAATTTTTTTTGCTTCTACTGATCGCGAAAAATCGGTAATAACGCTAATCTTTCATAGATAGGAAATCACTGGATGTGGAATGACCGATCAAGCGAATAGGGGTCAATTTGTTGCTAAGGAAAAATAATAGGTAGTCTTGGTCTTTGAAAAATTCTTGCAACAACCCATTTACTGAGAAACCATTTATGGTGCATGATAAAAAATGTAGGCCCGGCGGTGAAGCGTGAGTGGAAAGCTAGAATGAAATATAAAAACTGAACGATGATTTTAAGTAGATTTCACTTCAACCCTTTTTAGTGTCCCACTGCTGGTTACGGGTCTCTAAACTATCTTATGAGTTGAAATAGTTGAAGCCTTAATCCACACACGCTGGCCAAGTGCGGGTTGGTGGATGTCGCATGTCCTCGAATGAATAGTTCTTAGATATGCCAGTATCTTCACTTATTTTTCTATTTATTTTAAGTAAAAATTTCGAAATACTGAAGAAATACTAATGATTTCTGTAAAGGAAGTTCAACCACCAATATAGGCAATTAGGCTTAAGCAACGTCACCGTTTGTCATTACCGAATTACCCATCCGGAATTCTTAACTCAATTACTTAGTACCAATTAAAATTATCTTCTTGTATAGACAATTCATTAGGCGAGCCAAGTTAGGCCCGAATAAACAGACTTAAATAAGTAAGAACAAGTCATAAGAGTTAACGGTTACCAGATGATCTTGGCTACCACATTTATCAGATAAAAATATCCTATATCCTCCCTAATAGGGTATCAATAGTGCAAGATTTTTTTAAATTGGACTAATAATAGTCTCTGAAATTAGCGCTTTTAACGAAACAAACAAACGCTTCAGCTTCATAATATTAGTATAGATATACAATTTCCAAATTGGGCTTAACTTATTACCACTGTTGTAAGTCATTACAAGAGCATTTTTAATATGTTCCAGCAAAAAAATAAATTGTATTTTCAAACAATTTCCTCCAATTAGGTCTAATTTTTGTAAGGTTTGTAGGTAGTAATTCTGTGGAAACGACCAAACTCACTAAAAGAAATTTATACAATTAATATTTGCAGATTTTTATATTTCGAATTCGAATCCATTATATTTCGAGTAATGGGCGCCTAAACGTCGTCTGTCGTTGACATTGTTATAATTGCGGGAAGGAATGCTAACGCCGCGGCCGGCAACCGAACGCTGTGACGTCCTAAAGAGGAGACCTAAGTCCAGTAGTGGACGTCCTAAGGCTGACGATGATGATAATGTATAGCTAAGGCTACCTCGCTGTTAATGAACCGCGATGTGAAGATGATACATGCTGTCTCGTGATCTACAAATGTGGCAACATCGCGTGTGTGCGCATTGGAATATCGCAACTTCGGACATCAGATGTTGATGTAAATTTGGCAACATCACGTGTGTAGTGAATTGTGTATTTTTTTTATTATTTAATAAATTACGGGATATTATCTCGGGATTTGAGGCATATCCACTTTATTCTTTCGCTATATGAAATCAAATCAGTGCGAGTTTATAAATAATTCTACCTAATTCCGACATCTGATCATCAATTCATTTAGTCTTTAGGTTATCGTGCCTAACCTTCACCATTGCGTAGGCTCCACTTCATTCAAGAACTTTTTTACCACAATGGTTGCCACAAGGGCCTCCCGCTTCCGCTTATAACTTAAAGTACACACAGACAAGCATTCATCAAACCACGTAAAGACTAATTACAACGAATGATTAACTTACTGTACTCCAGTAGATATTTTAATTTTCAAACAACTGTATTCGGATTGACATGTGCTGTGCAGCCCATGTGTTTGGAAAATAAATTGTTTCCCGATTTAGAAAGTTGTTACGTCAATGATAAATAGTTAAAGAGACTATTAAAAAGGGGATTTTAAGATGATATCTTTGATAAATCAAGAAAAGGAAGTTAAGTTGTTGTAATAACGCAATCACTAAACCTGGGTCTTCGTGCACAACTACATTTATTAAACACACAAGAAGGCATTTTGATTTTTTTATAAGCACAATACCTAAAATTAATTAGCTGTGTCAAGATGCGTTGTCTACTCGATAGTCCGCGTGTGACTGAGTGTCGGTGAGTCCGTTGGACTCATTTTAGAAGGACTGCACGCTGTGTTCTAGTGCCATATCTTCCTTTGTTTAATTTATCTAAGGATAATATCAATATCTCAGTACTAAATTTTACATCGTGCCCAGCTGTGGGATAAAAGTAGCCTATAGCCTTCGTCAATAAATAGGCTATCAACAGTTCCTGGGAACAGCCTGTTATAGTCGCAGGTTGTCTATAGGGAATCAGCAGTAGGTAACGGCATTTCTACAGAAATGATGAGCCTACAAATAGGCAATAGGGCAATGGCGGTCCCAGTTGCAGATCAAGGTCATTTAAACACCTGAGGAAGGCAACCGTAGTGTTTTTAGTTGGTAACCCGAGCCTGCCTCTCTTTAGGCTGGCAAAGACTCCTACATACCTCGCTGCCTCTCCATTAGTTGGGACCCATAAAGAGTTTCCACCACAAAAAAAGGATATCTAACAATACAAGAATTTTTCAAATTCGACCAGTAGGTATAAGTAGTCCCTGAACAGTTCAGCTTTATAATGTCTGGCGCAGAATGCCTGGACATCAGTGACCTACTTATACAATACAGCCAAGAAACAGACCAATATATAAGATAATGTAAACAAAATATGTATAACCAAGTATATCCTCGTATGTAAGCACAACGTAAGCAATTTTCCTTATAACAACAATAATCAGGGAACCGGGATGAGGGCTTCTGACTTTCTCATCGCAAAACTACATCTGTTCTCACACATACGCACGCAGCATATGTTTTCTGTAAACTCCAGTTAAATAGTGTAATTTCTATTCTATTTTAAATTATTTTTCTTTTCCTCTCAATACCTAGTTTGTAGTTTTTTTGTAATTATTGTTATTACGTAAGCGCAGCCTACATTGTGACGTTAGGGTGAGAGCCTGGAGATCTGTCACACAGGTCCCGCACCCAGTATAGACTCATTCATGAATCTGCCTGTAACTCTGTTATATTACCTAACTGTAGCTTATTGAGAGAAAATAAACATTATTATTATTATTATTGAAATGAAACTACCTTCTACTGTCCAATTGTAAGTGTGTACACTTAATAGTAGAGCAGATTTTCTATATAGTATTTATCTTATTACTTTTTAACGGATTTTATCGCGGTTTATTTTAGATTTTAGATCCCGAAGTTTCAGTCTTTTCAGACTTTTCTATATACTTAGACAATCTTAGTTACAGGTCGAAGTTTACAGTTGTGCCCAATGAACGCCAATAGGTTCGTCCCCTATGCCGCCCTAGTGATATTCACCTCTGCCTTCACTTTCGGGTAATACAGGCATGACGCTATGTTATATTATGTGAAAAAAAAAACTTTAGAACCGTTTCATCGCGGATTATTTTTAATTTTAATATTTTATTTCCTAACGTTTGGCATGTTTTATAGCCTCTATGGTCGCAGGGACTAAGCTATTTGACTCTATTTTCTAGTCAAAACTACCTACTAAAAGAATATTACTACTTTCAAGGCAAAACTATTGAACCGATTTGGATAAACTTTGGTATGGAGATCGTTTGAGACCCGGAGAAAGAGAGGTTATTATTGGTTTAGCGCGATAACCAACATACCCGCGGGCGGAGCTGCGGTTGAAAAGCTAGTGCTACATATTTATTAAGTTTAGGTAAGTACTGTCTAAGTTATTTTAATTAATTTAACATAATAGATTTAAAAATAAGTAAATCGGTTGTTTAGTAAATATAATCGTCTGATTAAATACCTATTCAATTTTCTCAAAGCTGCGTTATCTTACTTCGTTTAAATGCTCTTTGTTTTCTATGATACCTCTGAAAATCATAAGCTTACTTATAATATTAGTAAGCGACAGCATTTCAGCTTACCATATAAGCTATCCCAATGTACACAAACCATTATAACCAACAGACTAAATTATTCAGTAAGTCAATCGTGCAACACACCCAACTTTGTGCCCAAACCAAATTGTGAAGCTATTTTTGATGACCGTAGAATTTTAATTCCGTTAATTTTATTTATACACGGAATCTCTTTAATTATGATATCTCTGAAAAGCATATTGCGCAAAAGCTTACCAGTAGGTATTACTTTGCCAAAATACAGCTTAACACGAGAGCTATCCCAACTTACACAAAGTATAGTCAACAACAGACTAAAAGATTTAGTAGGCAAATCATGATACGCGCATATACAACAAAAGGCATAAAGCAGTTAAATTTTATTGCAATTAGTGTATTTTTTTCTCAGATAATTATTCTTTTTTTTCGTAAACGTCCTATTTCTTTTCCTACCGTGCCGTGAATGACTGGTAACTACTGAGATATACTGCTAAAACGCAGTCGACTTTTATCTCTTTTAAATTGTAGTAATATCTATTACGTTTTAATTTGTGTGTAGCATTTATTTTTCTATAAAAATTATTTGGCGCATGTTTGTATTGCTAAAACTCGAGAACAGCTAAACCGACTTGGCTGATTTTGGTTTTGAAATGTTCGCAGAAGTCTAAGGTTTTAAAAGTGAAAGTAACGCGGTACAAAGTTCGCCGGGACAGCCAGTTGTGTTGTAAATATGGAAGAGAAAGATGAAACGATTCGAATAAAATTTTGCGAACATATGGTTTCCTTGGTATTATTTTGGTATTAGTTAGGTTTCGTTATTGTGGTAGACGAAGTCCCAGATGGAAGCTGGTATAATAATATGATTAAGATAACATTCTAAAAGAGTAGGAAACTAAATGAGGTAGTGGGCCTAAATTTTTCTAGAATATCCAGTTTTTACGACGTTCAATTGTTCTGTGACTGCACTTATTACACTGTTATCTCTAGTCTGTGGCTAAATGTATGAGAATTATGGGTGTTTGTAGAAGCACTTCGCTTGCGATGCGAGTACATAGATAACATTTAATTATCTTAGAAATTACAACGTTGCCCCAGCGTTGTAGCAGAGCGATATGATGTGTGTCGAAAGCCGTTGGTAAACATTTTATTTTATTTAACAGTACTTTTAAAAAAGTACAAAAAACAGTCAAGGCCCTTAAAAACTTTGCTTCCTCAAAAAAATATTTTTCTAGGTGCCCAGTAGTCCCTAAGATTAGCGCGTATAACTAAACAGCTTTATAATATTCGTATGTGTTGTAACCAGCAACATTATAATAAAAAAAATTGAATTTAAGTAGCAACACTTTGTGCCGTGTGGCAACACTGTGCATGTCAAAAACTTCTTCTTCACCTGCGACCCGTGGAATAAACGTGTGTTAAATTGTGTTTTTTGTTTGTTTTGTATTATTGTTTTTTATTATATAATAGCCAAGTTAGTCAAGCAGCCAACCAGATAATAATTTATTCAAAAAAACTTATAAAACAGATAGGTAAACATGGGACAATTTTATACAAAAATATAGATGCCAGCCCCACGAGATACAGCAGCCCAGTGCTAAAAATATAGATGCCAGCATTTTATAGATGCCAGCCCCACGAGATACAGCAGTGCAGTGCTAAAAATATAGATGCCAGCATTTTATAGATGCCAGCCCCACGAGATACAGCAGTTTAGTGCTAAAAATATAGATGCCAGCATTTTATAGATGCCAACCCCACGAGATACAGCAGTGCAGTGCTAAAAATATAGATGCCAGCATTTTATAGATGCCAGCCCCCACGGGATACGGCATCCAGTGCTAAAAATATAGATGCCAGCATTTTATAGATACCAGCCCCCACGAGATACGGCATCCAGTGCTAAAAATATAGATGCCAGCATTTTATAGATGCCAGCCTCACGAGATACAGCAGTTTAGTGCTAAAAATATAGATGCCAGCATTTTAGGTATAGATGCCAGCCTCACGAGATACAGCAGTGCAGTGCTACGCCGTGCGCCCCACAGTATGGATGTATCTACGTTTTGCGGGTATACTGAATTAACTCCTTTGTTGGTATTATAAGAAAATATGTCTACAGCCTCGTAGTTTATTCGATATAGCTCATATAGAGGTTTTGACATTCTTCGTCCAATATTTATTAGTTCTATTGTGTGAGCAGACATTTGAACTATTGTGAAGAAAATTTGTACTTGTAGTGTTAATCTAAAAGGTCGGGGAGATATGGAACATTAATCCTCGGCATGAATTTCAAGTAAAATAAACTGATAAATTCGGAATTAATATGAAACGCAGCCGAGCAAAATACGTCGACATTAGTACAAGACGATCGAGTGTCACTTCAACTCTTTTCAGTGTCCCACTACTGGGCACGGGTCTTCTCTCAACTGTCTTACGAGTTGGAGAGTTTAGGACTTAATCCACACACGCTGGCCAAGTGCGGATTGGTGGATATCACATGTCCTCTAATGATTAGTTCTTAGACATGCCAGTTTCCTCACGATGTTTTCCTTCACCGATATTGAGCAGCGGAGATGAAACAATTCACACATAGATGTATGGGCACGACCAGGATTCGAACCCGTAACCTATTTTTCAAAGGCGAGGCCCGTACCGCTGCGCCACCGCTGCTCTATCGAGAAGTGTACGATTAAATCGCTGTTATAAATACGTATCAGTAGCGAAGAGTCCATACAAGCCGATTCCCATTTGCTTCCCTTTTGGAAAAGGTCAATATCACACCTATTTAATATTATATTATGTAACGCCTTATAGTTTTAAATAATAACACAAATAAGTATAGCATCAAGTGTAAGAACGATCGGTGACGGTATTGAAGTAATATTATTTTCCTAAGTAAGAACTATTTTGCTCCGGTTTCCCCTTTTCAGGCTTTTACCCTTCGCAACTGATACCTACTAGGTACTAACCTAGAAAATAAGCGTACGGGTCCACCTGATGGTAGGAAATCAGTTTAGGATATCATCATGAGCCTATTCTACTGTCTCCTAAATAACGCCATTGAGCACGATCCGCGCCTCTCTTATTTCTCATATCCGTATAGAAGTTTAAAACATCAGAAGCATCAATGCGTTACCGACCCTTTAAGGTAATAGCCCAATAACATGACTCTACTTCCACCGGCAAAAAGAATATAAATAATAAATAAATATGACCTTTAAGTATTGCGCTTTAGATATACTTTACTTTGGTTACTTAAATTAGCAGACAGTTAAATGAAATTTAAATTATAGATAATTTGATTTCAATGCAATTTGGTACACAGATAATCTAGAGCCTGAGAATGGAAATAGACTACTTTTTATCCTATTAAAGCGCGTATTAAGCTAGCTTATCATGAAACAAAAATAAAGAACTTCAAATACCCTTTCGCATTATAAAATGCAATTTGACGTAATGGACCAGTGAAATGGACGAATTAAGTTGCTTTTACACTAAAGATGTGTGTAAGCAAACTACATAACTATGTAAACGTTAAATGAAATTTAAATTATAGATAATTTGATTTCAATGCAATTTGGTACACAGATAATCTAGAGCCTGAGAATGGAAATAGACTACTTTTATCCTATTAAAGCGCGTATTAAGCTAGCTTATCATGAAACAAAAATAAAGAACTTCAAATACCCTTTCGCATTATAAAATGCAATTTGACGTAATGGACCAGTGAAATGGACGAATTAAGTTGCTTTTACACTAAAGATGTGTGTAAGCAAACTACATAACTATGTAAACGTTAAATGAAATTTAAATTATAGATAATTTGATTTCAATGCAATTTGGTACACAGATAATCTAGAGCCTGAGAATGGAAATAGACTACTTTTTATCCTATTAAAGCGCGTATTAAGCTAGCTTATCATGAAACAAAAATAAAGAACTTCAAATACCCTTTCGCATTATAAAATGCAATTTGACGTAATGGACCAGTGAAATGGACGAATTAAGTTGCTTTTACACTAAAGATGTGTGTAAGCAAACTACATAACTATGTAAACGTTTTAAAATTATTAATTACTGGCGGACCCGGCAGACGTCGTTATGCCCGGTAAAGCAGTGCCATCTACCGGGTCTCAGACCTACCGAATATAACCAATAATAAATATAGTATCTAACCCGGTTTTCGGCACTTCTTCGCATTCTAAATTTTCTTTATTTTTTATTTTTCTGTGCGTAAGAACCATCCTCGTACTTAAAGGAATATTTAAAAAAAAGAATTAACGAAATCGGTCCAGCCGTTCACGCGTGATGTCGTGACAACGGAAAACGGGTTTCATTTTTATATATGTAGATTATTTTTTGGAACAAGCATTTATATAAATGCGCAAAAATGTCGCGTTATTCTTAAAAAGAAGAGGACTTCTTTCATGAAGGAGTTTGTTCAAAATTACTAGTCCACCATCAGATTTATTCCGCCATGTTGGATTTAGTACGACGTTACATAGTTAATCATGCATCATCACCCAAACTAATCGTGTATACCAAATTTTAGTTCGATCAGTTAAAGCTAATTAGCTTAATATTTGCTTCAAAATTGAGTTGCAATGCAAGTTAACACCCGTACTAACTTACCTTGCCACAGGACTATTCTATATAAATAATTACAATAAACTAGCTTTCCGACAGCGGGTATGTCGGTTATCGCGCCAAAACATTACCTTCTTTTTGCGCAGTCGGATAAAAACTATCCTATGTCCTTTCTCGGGTCTCAAACTACCTCCATACCCAATTTCATCCAAATCAGTTCAGTAGTTTAAGCGGGAAAGCGTAACAGACAGACAGACAGAGTTACTTTCGCATTTATAATATTATTAGCGATTATTTATTGCAACCAAAATATATTTCACGATATGAGCCCTGATTGCCAAACTAGAGTGAGCTACATGTTGAGAACCAGTACCTTCCCAAATTAGAGTTACATAGTCATGTTTGTTACAAGTTATATAATAATAATAAAGCTATGAATATTATTGGTGAATATAAAACGCGTCTATAGCAACGGAGAATCCTTAGTGGAAAAGCACCCTAACCTTTCTCTAAGTACTCACGTTTCGGCCTTGACTAAAAAACATTAGATATACGATCCGAGACGAAAGACATGTTAAGGTCTGTAAAATTTTATACGACCCTTTGAAAAGTAATGGAGGGTTGAAATGTAGGTGAGTGGCCGTTTATCAAATTGTCATACTGCTTTTTCTTGGCTGTGACTCATGTTGTGGTCAGAATTGTAAATAGGTATTTAAACATACCATCACGCCTATTACCCGAAGGTGTAGACAGAGGAATACCACCCACTTCTCACCAGCTATGTTTAAGTCACAGCTTTGTTTATTAATAGGGAGCGAGTGGGCTGAGTCACCTTCGTCCGTGGGTGTACACCTTTAATTGAGTCATCACACGTGGTCCCCGGGTGGTGCAAATCAGGTGACAATCAACTGGTGGTAGGCGTCGGTCGTGGTTAGTGACCACCCACCAGACAAAGCCGCAGCGCCGAGCGACCTTGCCGTGTTCCGGTGCGATGTCTAGTAACACCATTCAGAGAGGGTGGGTCGGAATAGTTGCTCCTTTAAGGTATTTAACTATAGAGAGTTTCATTCCACTCCCACCTTCTCACTGAAAACCATTCGTATGCACGAGTGAATCAGTTACTGGGCTGGCGCGTTCCATCGTGGACTGCATCATTGCTTTACATCAGGCAAAATGTAGTCAAGCGCAAGCCTATTTCAGAATAAAATAAAATAAAAACTAGTATTATTATGCGTTTCAAATAAGAACCCGCGGCTCGCGGCTAACTTCATACTAAAAACCAAGCAAAAGTAGCGCCAGCACAAAATGTCAAACTACAATAATTTTATTATGAAATGTATGGAAGAGTGAATTATGTAAAAACTTTGCACAAGTATGTAGTTACAATGCAGCTACTTACCTAAGTAAATTTACGCGCTAGGATACCACAAACTTGCACACAAATTCATATACACTGATAAAATCACACGTTTTAAACTTCTATTTTTGCTATCGGAAGTTAATAAAATATGTTCGTATCTAAATATTCAACTCCAAATGTCTAGTCTTACTCAAAAGTCAATAAGATATACGCATTTTTATTCTTTTTTCGTCTAGATGTGATTATAATATCGGACAAACATTTTTGCTCACTGTACTAAAAAATGTGAAGTTGTTGAGCATACCAGTCCAAGATGGCGGATTTCCAATCCTACTATTCTTATTTGAAACGGATAGTACTATCACCAAATTTTCTTGTACCGTGCCACGGTATTTGACTTAGTTAAAGTTTATTAAACATGATATTTTCTCTAATGTTGAGAGGTATACGCGTTTCAACCACTTTTGCACGCAAAATACATTAACACAGCGGGTTTGTTGGGAGATACTTTTGAGTGTAAGCTTTTGGTAATGTTACATTGCGTAGTCGGTATTATCTGAAATTGAGAAGAAATGAGCAGCGGTAGCACAGCGGTACAAGCCTCGCCTTTGAAATATAAGGTCGCGGGTTCGATTCACAGTCGGGCCCACACATATTTGTGTGAATTGTTTCATCGCCGTTATTCAATATCGGTGAAGGAAAATATGGTGAGGAAACCGGCATGTCTAAGAAGTGATCATTCGCGGACATGTGACATCCACCCTTCTTCGTGCCCCACAACTGGGCACTGGTCTTCTCCTAACTGTCTTACGAGTTGAGAGAGTTTAAGCCTTAATCCACACTAGCTGACCTAATACGGGTTGATGGATGTCACATTTCCTCGAATGATTACTTCTTAGTTCTGCCGGTTTTCTCACTATGTTTTCCTTACCGGTATTAAGTGTGGCGATGAAACAAAAACAAAAACAAAGATGTGTAGGTACGAATCGAACTCGCAACTTTATATTACAATGACGAGGCAGATTCCGCTGTTCCACCGCTGTTCACTCATATCAAAACATATTATTCTTAATAAAAGCCTTTATAACTTTATCGTAAAGATTTCTGACGCGTAATGTACTGTATAAATATAGGAATACTCAAAACCCGGTGCTAATATGAATCGGGATAAATGAAGAGGAATTTTGTGAGTACCCAGGAGCTAATGATGCTTAAACACGTTGCGTACCAACTTAATATTCAGACTCTTTGTTTACACGAGAAATTTTACACGCAATATTCGTATTTGAGGAGGCTTTTTAATACGACAGCTTACTCATCAGGACTCTTCTGTAGTAATAAACTGTATGGAATAAAACTACTTTGTAACGGATTTTATCACGGTATATTTTAGATCCCAACGTTTCAAAATCTTTTCAGAATTCATGGTCATGGGTGGTCCAACCTGTTTACACTGTAAGGAGTTACCTTAACCTTAGGAAAACACCAGCATGCCTATGAACTACTCATTCAAGGACAAGTAACATCCACCAACACTTGGCCAGCGTGTGTCGATTAAAGCCCAAACTCTCTCAACTCGTAAGCTAGTTCAGAGAAGACCTGTACCCAGCAGGGGGACACTAAAACAAAGGGTTGAAATTAAGTGAAGAAGTGAAAGAAATTAACAAACATACAAGGAAAATACACGCTTAACTCACTTCTTTACAAGTTGGGTACCAAAGGCTTTGCGCATTTACAACTTTTTGCACTGGTTAGCAAATTTCGCTGCAACTCGAGTCACTGACGACACTCTCGCATTACATAGCAAACGAGACAGGAATAAATAAAGACGAGTGCATATACCAGCGCATATTTATCTGCCTTAGTAGTTCTTAAAGTTTAGAATGTCTGAGAATGTCGGCGGCGTACGAAGTTAATGTGTAAATTAGGCTTAAGTCACGAAATGGATACAGGACGGACTAAGGAAAGGTGGCTTAAGTATTGCGAACATTTGATGCAGTTTTCCTGCATAATACAAGTTATATATACTTTTATCTCAGTCTGTATACTGTAATAGGGTTACGCTTGACCACAATTTGCTTGTTGCTAAGCAATGTTCCAGTATACGATGGAACGCGCTTACCCAATAAATACTGATTCACTCGTGACTTGAAGACAGGCCTATTATAGCTATCGGTAAACAGAGATGCCGGTAGGGAATACCACTACTTGGCAGTTCAGTTCAGTACGTTCTAGATAATAATAATAAAAATAATATTGTGGGACATTAACACACACGGTCATCTGATCCCAAACTAAGCAAAGTTTGTACTATGGAAACCAGATAACTGTTAATATACTACATATAATACTTTTCTTTTGTATATACTTAAATATAGATAATTACACCCAGACACAAGACAAACAGACATATCTATACAAATGTTTGTCTTTTTGACTCTTTAAAATTGTACCATCTGAATTGTATACCTGCATTCAAAGCAAATAAATACCTATTCTATTCTATTCTATTCTATTCTCGGGTAAAAATCGAACCCACGACCTGCGGCGTGAGAAGCAAGTATCTTACCGACCACGCCACCACCGGCCCGTCAGATGTTCGAATGTTTAGTTCTTTAAAAGCCACATATAAGTGCAGAATAAAAGGACCCGAATGCAGATGGATACGCGATTATCGAATCGATATCCATTACCCTAGATCTCGACTAACGTTAACTTTATCGGGAATTCTAGAACTGGTATTATGCAAATTTGTGTCTTTAGAGACGTCGTAAATATTACAGTTAAAATTCGATCATGATACTTGATATGACTCAATTTAATAAAGGAGTTTTACGGCGTTTTCTAATGGGATATTTCTGGGATGCAAATTCGGATGAAATGTTATTCTGATTACATATACTCCATCCAAATGCGCAAGAGAATTTCATAGGGAAAAGTTCCAGTTTGAAAAATTCTTGCTACAACCATTTATTGAGAAACCATTTATTGTGCATGATAAAAAATGTAGGCCCGCGGGTGAAGCGCGAGTGGAAAGCTAGAATGAAATATAAAAATTGAACGATGATTTCAATTAGATTTCACTTCAACCCTGTTTTAGTGTCCCACCGCTGGGCACGGGTCTTCTCTCAACAATCTTACGAGTTTGCAGATTTTAGGCTTTAATCCACACATCCAATCCGCTGGCCAAGTGCGGGTTGGTGGATGCACATGTCCTCGAATGATTAGTTCCTGGACATGCCGGTTTCCTCACGATGTTTTCCTTCACCGATACTGAGCAACGGAGATGAAACACACACACAAAGATGTATGGGAATCGAACCCGCGACCTTATATTTCTAAGGCGAGGCCCGTACCGCTGCGCCAACGCTGCTCGTTATCAAACAATCTTTCATTAAGTGACCTTTATTTTACGACCACACTACATTACCTCCCGTTTACCCCCATTACACCATAGTTAAATTTGCGTTTAGGAGATTTAAATCTCTCTTCTTTTCTTGTTAGAACATTCACTTTAGACATTTCAGTATATTGATAACGGCCTTTAAGGTATGATTCTTTTAATACTAGAACATTACCCTTTATGACAGCAATTGAGTTTACCAACTAACATATCATGGTCAACGTAATCAAAAGCCTGCGTCGAGTCTATAAAGATTTATAGATTTGACGCAGGCTTTTGATTGTATTCATAACAGAATGTGTCTTGATCTGCGGTAGGCGAGTATACACCTGCAAATATCATAGTTTGAGTAATTCTCCCACTGTTTTTAATTATGTATCTATCAAAACAGTGCTAAATCGCCATTCAAATAAAATTAATTTATATTTTTCGGTAGCATCACCTTCAAAAACATAACCAAAATTAGTTTGACTTTGCGTACAGATTAAACTTCTGAACCGATTTCACAAAAACAGATCCACGAAAGAAAGGCAGCGACATCGTAGGCTACAAGTTCATCATCATCATCATCATCGGTCTATAGCAGTCCACAGCTGGACATAGGCCTCTTCCAATAAGCGCAATAGCACCCTGTCTTCGTGTTGTCGCATCCAGCTACTGCCGGCAGATCGTCACTCCACCTGGCTGGAGAGCGTCCCATACTATGCTTGACAAGACGTGGACCTCGAGAACTCGCTTTCGCGCTTCCCCAGCGATTATCAGTTCTTCAACAGATATGGCAAGCCTACTGCCACTTCAGATTGCTAATCCTTTGCGCTATTTCTTAGTCTTTTTAACTTTAGTATTTTGTCGGATAACCTCATTGCGGCTTTTATCCTTCAAAAAAAATGCTGCAAGTTCGTTACACATAATTTCATATCATTAAGCAATGATTGCAATAACAATACTAAACTTTACACTGAGTTAGTGTTTTTAACTCAATTAGTAAAGTTATCATATAATTAGAAACTTCACACTGCTCTTGCATCCTCTGTTACGAAATCTGACCTACTTCTCTATATCCGGGATTTTATAAATCTACGTGGATTTGGACTCACTCACGAAATGCTCCGTATTTTTTTACCCCTGACTAATAAGAGGGGTATTATTAGTTTGACGAGTTTAGCAGAATGGACTAATTTTGATGCAATTTTCATTATATGAAAGATGAAGTGATCCAGATATTTTTAGGTATGTTTTTATTAATAAATTTCAAATACTAGAGACACTTTGCCGGGTTTTTTACTATTACTTTTTTCTACTTCATCCTTCATCATCTTGTTATCCAGTTGTCCTTATTTAAATATTACAATGCTTGTTGGCTTCCTGATGTTATTGGGAGCGCATCAATATCAGGAAGTCATTACTTTTATCATCCTCAAATCTCCTCCCCCTATGTTGAATTTCTTCTTTACATATTTTAGAGTGTACTAAAGTACCTAACCTAACTAGTATCAGAGTCTCTTTGAAGGATCGAAAACGCAATAAAGTGATCCAACAGAGATCTAATGTAATCAACACAGCTCAACAGTAAGCTGAAGTGGAAGTGGGCCAGCCATATCTGCCACAGAACCGACGAACGCTGAGGTAAACGAGTTCTTATTGGCAAATGTAGCGTAAGACGCCCACAGACAGGTGGAGTGATGATCTCAGGGCTGGCAAGAACTGGGTGACAAAAGCCGCGAATTCAGGAGAGGTCTATGTCCAGCTGTGGCCAAAATAGGCTGATGAAGGTGAAAGTAAATAATAAAAGAAAGTGCCTTACTAGTTACAACATGTGGATATCAGCCTTACCTTATTAAATCCTTGTTTAAATACTCGTCAAGAGCTGTTCACATCTGAAAAGAAAACAGAGAAATTAGGTGTCTATTTATTTCACATTGCTCTTAGTTCTAATATTAGTCTTTCTCTAGAAATAACTTAGTTTTCTAGGGTTATTGCTAGAAAGGTAATTCCAGCAATCACTCCTGTATTACCCGAAGGTGTTCACAGAGCTGAAACCAACCCAAATTTGGCCGGCTATTTTTAGGTCCTATATGTAACGTAAGGACGTAACGTATTTCCAAACTTCGAACTGCAACCTTACTAAGTATATTAAAAAAGTATTTTTGCTCCACCCAGGAATAGAATCAGGGACCTCGCAAACACGCTTAGCACTGGACAGCCTAGAATGCCATAAAAGGAAGCAATTAGCTATCATTCAACCGACTTCAAAAAGCAAAAGATTACGAATTCGGATGTTTATTTTTTAATGACATACTCGTACATACCTATTTACATCGTAAAAAACTTTTAACGTTTGAATGCGATTTAAAGAAAGATTCAATATGAATTATACGTTTTTTTTTTATCCACCCCTATACAAAAATAGGAACTTTATCACTAGTGTTAACAAGCTTCAATTGGTCTATGCGAATATTTTGCCAAGACATTGCAATTCATAATTATTACATCACTTTTGTAACGTGCGTCTTACTGTAATTAGCACGCCATTAATGGCAGAATATGAAAAATAATATCGTGGGACATTAGCACACACGGCCATCTGATCCCAAATTAAGCAGAGATTTAGTACAGATAACTGATAATATAAGAAAATTTTTGAGAGAAAAATATCTTATTATTAACACTATAATCTAATAAATATATTATTATGATTATGGGTCGGTTAAAACGTCTACTTACTCCCGTAAAAAATACATTTAATTCGAGCCACATTCGCTCTCCATAACGTAAGTACTTACGTGCCCATTACTTTTATTACTTGTAATTGCCCTGAATTGATCTAAACATGGATGGTGATATTAAATTGAATGTCTGGTTAGGCAACATTACAGCAAGAGCATAAGCACGCCAGACACTCATTTTATTAAAGCTGAATGTTTGTCAGCGCATGCTGCTATAACAGGTAATAGGCTCCCAACAACATCAGGGAGAATAATAATAATAATAAAATAGTGGGACATTAACACACACGGTCATCTGATCCAAAACTAAGCAGAGCTTGTACTATGGCAACGAGATAACTGGTAATATACTACATATAATACTTTTCTTTTGTAAATACACACTTAAATATATATACCCAGATTCAAGACAAACAGACGTGTTCATTACACTAATGTCTGACTTGTGTGAAAATCGAATCCGAATGTCAAAAATAAGTTTAAAAAACGGCACAGACGAAAGTTCTATGGTGTGTTTTTTTATACAAACGATAAAAAAAACAAGTAGAAACGCTGGACCCATATTGAAGTTTATATAATTGTCTTTTGTCGGTAATCGGTACTAAACGTGTGTAAAATAATTTATCTACACTAAATATATCGTGGCAACTCCTTGCCAGACACCCCTAAATTCGCGGGTTCGATTCCCAGTCGTGTCCACATATCTTTGTGTGAATTGCTTCATTGCCACTGCTCAATATGGGTGAAGGAAAACATCGTGAGGAAACCAGCATGGCCAAGAACTAATCATTCGAGGACATGTGACATCCAGCAAACCGTAGTAGGCCAGCGTGCGTATGTGGGTTAAGGTATAATCTCAACTCGTAAAATAGTTGAGAGAAGACCCGTGCCCAGCAATAGAACACTAAAAAGGGTCGAAGTGATAACGTAAGTACGTGTAATACCGACTTAGAGAAGTGTATGTAGACATTTCCTAGTCCAATTAAAGACAAAAAAGGTTTAAATCCTTGTTATGGAAGCCATCGATACCCTTGTTATCGTATCGAGTTACGACTTACGAGGCAACTTACAAGCGTCCCTAGATGGTCCTTAGTGATATTTTATGGTTACCAACGACTGACGATACATTATATTATTTTGTTGATGTTCGCTGTCGAATGGGGTGTCGTGTAGTAGGTGTTATTCGTTACGACCAATGGTTATAGAGTGGCTGGTAAGAGAAAGAAAGAAAGAAAATCATTTATTTGACAAAGACAGGACACACGAAATTAAATGATAAAAAAAAGAAACACAGAAAGAGAAAAAAAAAATTAAAAACAAGAGTAAGTGTGACCTATCAGTGTCAAACATGGACATTGCTCAGTAAACGCTGTGAGTGCCTACTAGAGCTGGATAAGAGTAGCCGCGGGTCGTGCTCAGTGGCGTGTTTTAGGAGGCCTATGTCCAGCGGTGGACTAGGATAGGCTGATGATGATGATGATAATGAATGATTTTATATAGGGTAACATAATTATTGTAAAATACGTGGTAGTGGTATGGAGAGGATTTTTTTTAACACACACGGTCATCTGATCCCTAACTAAGCACAGCTTGTACTATGGAAACTAGATAACTGGTAATACACTACATATAATACTTTTCAATTGTAAATATTAATTACACCCAGACACTAGACAGACATATTTAAACAAATGCTTGACTCGGGTGGGAATCGAACCCACATCTTGCGGCGTGAAAAGCAAGTATCTTTCCGACCACGCCACCAGCGCGTCAAGGATGGATGATTTGTACTGCATTGATTTTCGGAAAGGTATTTTGAGTTTTAGTAAAGGTTTTTATGAAAAAAAAAAAAAAATTAATTTGATTCTTTTTGGCACAGTAACGGTACTAAGACGATTAAAGAAAGGCGGAGATGAGTGGATACGCTGGGAGAGGTCGCCCTAGGAGGGCATTCGCTGATCTCATCAGTGATGTCCTTCAAAAGGCTTGGGGGCTGAGTCACTTTCGTCCGTGTGTGTACACCTTTAATTGAATCCCCACACGTGGTCACCGGGTGGTGCAAATCAGGTGACAATCAACTGGTGGTAGGCCTCGGCCGTGGTTAGTAACCACCCACCAGACAAAGCCGCACCGCCAAGCCTTACCGTGATCCGGTGCAATGTCTGGTGACACCATTCAGAGAGGGTGGGTCGGAATTGTTGCTCCTTTAAGGTTTCGCTATCAACTTCTCACCGATAATAATTAGTAATCACGAGTGAATCGGTATACTAGGCTGGCGCGTTCCATCGTAGACTACATCATTGCCTACCATTACGCAAGTTGTAGTCAAGCGCCAGCCTATCGCAGAATTAAAAAAAGGGCAAGGCCCGTACCGCTGCGCCACCGCTGCTCCAACGTCATTCAACGCGTATACAATATCAAACCTCAATTATGAGCTAAGAACAATTATACACTTGGTGTAATTAATTATTTCCTCAGAATATTATAGGGTAATTCTCACGAAATCCCGAAATTCTTGTCCTTGGAGTTTATATAAAAATCCAACAAAGAAATTGATGTTACTAATATTTCTATACAATCCACATAACTATACCTAAAAGTTTCACATAACATTTTGGAGCTGTTTCATTAAATAAATAAACAGGCAAAACCATAATGTTCCTAACATCACTCCCTCACTGTGTCCCAAGTACCAATTTTATTTACATTTATTTACCAAAAAAGCACAAAAATCATTCGAATCATATTCAAGTAAGTTGGATTGTTTAAATATATTATAAATCTATGGGATAAACCGCAATTAGCGTTATAAAGTAAAAAAACGCGTTAAGAATTTGAATAATTATATGTGTCTCACAAAAAAAAATCATTCCCTCACACTATTAATGGCAGTGGAGTTATGAACGCATTTTAAATAAAATACGAACACTACCATTCGTTTTTGAAAGTTGACACTAATGTCAATTTATAAAAATGGCGAATTTTCTGTGATTGTGTTCAGATTTTGCGTTTCAAATTGGTTTTATTAATTTTATGGCTAAATTAAATTTTTGATCGTCATTTCATCACATGCTAAAAAACAAAAGGTAAGTACTTTAACTGATTATGAGTTGGACAGTTAATATGGCTTTTGGGAGTAATTTCCATATGCAAAAAATCATTTTAAAAAGTAAGGTTATGTCACGAGTATTTTACGGTTATTCTTTATTTTGTCATTCCCTCACCATCATTCCCTCATAAAAATTTATGGTGAGGGAATGATGATATAATGAGGGAATGATGTTTGGGTGGGCTAACTGACTTTTTTATTGTTTGCTTTTATTAACTCTTGAATTTATTGCTGCAACATTGCTGTAGGTTAAAAAATGTCAAGAAAAAAGAAGATAAACAAAGAAGAAGCTAAATTAAAAAAGCAAGAATATGGCCAAAAGCGTAGAGAAAAAATTTAAGCTGATCCTGTAAAACTTGAAATACTTCGCCAGAAAGAATGAATCAAATACCTGAAGAAAAAGAAAAAGGTCAAATAAAACCTATTATATCCGCAATGAGTTCCCGAGAAAGAAGGCAAAAAAGGAAGAACTGGAAGAAAAATACTCATTCATATAGAGACGTATCGTATGGAATGTAATACTCCATAGCCTGACGCAGCACGTTACTCACGGTTTCTGCATAGGTGGAGGAATTACCAGAAGAAAAGCATACGGGCTGCCATGGATGAGATGCAAAGAAGGACCGCATCTCATCCCAGTCTGCTGACTTTTACCGTCACAAAAAATAATAACACACACACACACACATCACATTCGCCGATTACCCCTAGGGCGGCGGTCGGGCGAGGGAGTTGAGATACTGATTTGACCAGACAGTGGTCTGATTTGCCTGGGTGAAGAAATTTATACTGAGTAACTGTTTGGATCAGTCGTCAGCAAAAGGTCCAAGCAATAGGCTTTGTGCGAGTCAACATCTGGTACCCGTGTGGCGCCACGGGCTAGCTGGGTAAGATTCAATGCTAAGGCTAGCATCCGCGGTTCTCTTTTTGCATGGTCAGTGTCTAGGAAGGGGAAGAGGCACTCTTGATGGTGAGCAAATCACCCATCAAAACCAATTGTGCAGAGGGGTACCTTTGTTGAGCCGCTTCTGCCGCCTCGCTGAGGTATTCGGTGAGCCTGGTTGTCTCCTGATCACCGCTATGAGAATGGTAGACACAGGTAAAAATAATTTTCTCTATTCCTGTATCTATTATCACCCAAAGAGCAGAGAAGCTGCGGTCTTTGAGGTTCTGGAGACGCCGACAGCATATGTCGTCCCGGGCGTACAAACACACTCCCGCGTGAGGTTTGAAATTGTGTTTCAGTGTGTACCCCGGATACGACAAGTACGCCACGTCTGACGGACTACCTATTTGCGTCTTCGTTAGGAACAAGAGTGACGATTTATCGGTCTCCAGATGGTAGTGGACCGGCATGAGATTAGAGTGCAAACCCCGAATATTTGCAGGGTGCAAGGTGCACTTATAAAGAAACGGAGTGCAGCCGCTGTTTAGACTCATTTCTCTTGTTGTTAATCATTTTTTGTTCTTGCGAGTGGTTTGCGGTAGAGGATGGAAGTGGAATGAGGCTTCATATGGCTAACCAGCAGACACACTTTACAGGTTGTTCTCCATGCTAGTTGCCCTTTGGTGTTGACCAATGGGCAACTAGCATGGAGACCGCGGGGAAGCCCGAGCCCCCCCGCGGATTGTCCATCGGGCCCTTTTATCCGGTCGCCAACTGGCACGATGACGCATCCTGGGATTTTTCGCAAGTTGGCGGGACAGCCTTTCACGAGTGGCTAACTCACTGCTTGGGTCTCTTACTAACTGCGATCGGCCAGCGGTGCACCGCGCCTCGGATCCCGCTTTCCTCCAGGACTACTTACCCGATGCTACTATAGAAGTGCGAGTCCAGAGCGGTGAGACTATAAAGGGTGGGGGGTCACTAACCACGGCCAAAACCTACCACCAGTTAATTGTCACCTGATTTGCACCACCCGGGGACCATGTGTGGGGATTCAGACTGAAGGTGCTCTCCCACGGACAAAGGTGACTCAGCCCCCGAAAAGATTAAGAACAAAAATTCATTAAATTAAAAAAATTCGTTCAAAGAAAACTAATTTTATTTAAAAAGCTTCATGACTAGTCTGTAATAATCATTCCCTCACCTAAGTTGTCATTCCCTCACTTTGCTTGTTTTTTAATTTCCTCATAACTTTTATAAAACGCGATAATTTTTGGGACCACTACATAATTAAATTCTAGTAACATTAGTACTATCAAATTCACATAAAATAAATATCAAATAATTTCAATATTTTTTGTCATTTTATGATAGCCGAATTTCGACATTTTGTGATAATTACCCATATACACCGCTTCGATTCAGTTCAGAAACTCATACAAAAGAAAACGGCTCGCTTTCAATACTTCGTCTATTAATCTTAGCGAGTGGTAAGTAAATCGTGAATTTGAAATCGATTTCGGAAGATGTTTAAAAAGTTTTCTGATATAAAGAAATTATGATATAAACGAAATTGGAATTATTTTTATTATTAAAATGAATACTTACAGACTTTGCGGAAATTCAATCGTGAAAACTACAGTAAGAATAATAATATACACATTCACACAGCGCCATCTAGTCCCAAATAAAGCAATTATATTTGCTTGTGTTGTGGGTACTAGGAACAGATATACTACTTTTACATTTTTATTTTTGTAAATATCTTTATATAAATAATTCTTCTGTGAGTGTGTATGTCACTGAACTTCTCTCAAACGACTGGACCGATTTTGATGAATTTTTTTGTGTGTGTTCAAGGGGATCTGGGAATGGTTTAGATTCACAATTTTGCGCGGTACGAAGTCCGCTGGGGCAGCTAGTATTATATATTATAGTTAAATTACACCCAGACACAGAACAAAGAATCGTGCTCGTCAAAGAAAAATTTGTCCTGAGCGGGAATCGAACCCACAGCAACGAACCCCTGCAGCGTGAAAAGCAAGTTTGTATTTTACCGACCACGCCACCGGCCCTCCTCTGGTCCGTGTAATGGTTGGGATATCACATAATTATCCTAGAATGATTAATTCTTAGGTTTCCTCACGATGTTCTCCTTTACCGATATTGAGCAGCAATGATGAAACAATTCACACAATGATGTGTGAGCACGACTAAGGATCGAACACGAGAACTTATATTTCAACGAGACCGCTACCGCGGCGACCTCTGGCTGGTGCTAAATTGTAAACATTTTTTTTAATCAAGTTATTTTAAGTAAGTAATCTATTAAAATAATATTTAACCCCAGCTTCCGCCCACGACTTCCTACACCTGAAATATCGGTAGCCTCCCACGGGAGTAAATTACCGTAATGAAAGTGTGTGTTCGTCTAGTAATAAATTAATAATTCCATCAAACCCCCCGGTGGCGCAGCGATACGGGCATCGCCTTAGAAATATAAGGTCGCGGATTAGATTACCGGTCATGCCAAAACATCATAGTGTGAATTGTTACATCACAGCTGCTCTATGTCGGTGAACAAAACATCGTGAGGAAACTGGCACGTTTGAGAACTCCCTCAACTCTTAGAAATTATTAGAGCAAAATGGTAGCTGCATCTAACGATAAAGCGTCGATGAGGAACAACGATTTTTTGCTGTTTGAGTAGCTCGGACTGTGTAGGTACCGTCCAACTTACAGAATACACAGCGTGTAATAACTGTTGGTTGATAGTTGACAGAAGACCCGTGCCCAACAGTGGGAAAAAAAATTATACATAGGATGTCATAGAATTTGGTCGCGGTTGTGTCACATGTAGTTTCCGTGACCCCCTCCCCCATGGAGTACACGTGCACGGTATATTCCAACCATTTTCTCTGTTAAAATTAGGATTTTTTTAATTTCAATAGCTTCGCGGAACATTCATTTGATAAAACATTCAGGTTAACAATGGTTATAACAGTGTGTAAAATAACAGATATAATGTAGGATTAAGCAAAATACACTTTAGATATCTATTTCCAAATGAAGACTTTACTTAAAATACAGTTGGAGTTGATACAACTTGGATCAAATAAAGAGAACCTTTAAAAAACCGACAAATAGCGTGTCAGACTTCGCACATTCTGGGTTCCGTACTAGATGAAAAATTCTGGTCTAACAATAAATCGGTATTTTTGTGTAATACTCGTTACTATGCTATACTCGAGTTTGAGCGAAAGAAACGTCAATTATATTACGTAAATATTTTTTTTTATATTAAAGCCATAAAAATAAACATTATCACAAAATTTAAAAACCAGGGCTCATTGGGAAAATACAAACACAAAAAATTTGAAGAACAACCGTTTGGCTGTAAAACCCTTGTGACAGAGAGACAGCAATAAAGTTCTGTTTGGACTGTTTGAGTACGGAACTCTAAAAAACAGGTATTCCAGTCATATTCCTTTGGAAAGGATTTTGCGGTGGTGTAACTGGAAAACTTTGGGGCACAGTTATCAATTTATGTGCAAAGGTTTTATAGCGATAGTAAAAATAACTTTTGGGTCATCTTGGGTATATTCTGTTGAAAGTTTAGGCGTTCCTACGCGTGTTGTTGGGTTTACAATGAGGGTAACAATATACCAGTACAAATTTTAGGACAAAAATAATATCTATATTATAAAAATATGAAGCACAATTTACATAACAGACACAAGGCATTTTACTTCGTTACAAGTAAGGAATATATAAAGTATGTGAAAAAATTTAATAAATGATTTTTTTATGTTACTTTTTGCAACACTATTCAGGAGTACTATTAGGTATTACTAAGTTTCAGAATTATTAAAGATTCAAGGTCCAGCTTCGGGTCTATAATGGTTTTTTCCCAATAATGGGATAATTTACTTCACACAAGTGGCAATAAAATGCTTCTTTAAATAACAAAAATAATCATTTTATTTTGGATTTTTCTACATCCATACTCGAAAGTGTGTATTTCTTAAAATTTAAATAAGCCTTTTTTGATTTTTTTCTACTAATGGACAGTATTCAGTATAATATAATATTATAATACGAGTATAATATATTTATTGTTCGAAAAATGTAAAATTTTGACACAAAATGAATAGTTTTAATACTTCTCATCTGTACATTAAAGTTAGTGACCCTGCCTTGAGAGGCTTGTTTGAGAACTAGGGTGATCTGTATCTTGAGACACAGTGTTCAGCCCTAAAATGTAATACAATAAAAAACAGTAGATAGCGTCGATCAATTGAACATCAAAACTGATTTATCGAAAACCGCTCAAATAATAGTAAATTAGAGTATTTTTTTAGATTATGAGGAACTTTGTTTTTTTAACAATGGAAACTGGAATGTGAAAGCATGGTAATCCTAGTACTAGGACGTGATGTAGTCAGCTGAAAAGTTGGCGGTAAATGTTTTTGCGTTGTGTTAACTCTAAGTGCTCCTAATGGGTTATTAATGACTGCAGGCTTTTATCTCACACTATTGACGTCACTTTTAAGGAACAATTCTTCATTTAAAATGGAAGTATGGTGACCCCAGTTCTAGGACGTGAAAAGTCGACGACATGTTTTTGCGTTGTATTATTACCTTTAATTTTTTTTTGTGGATGACCTATCCCAATCGGCCGGAAGCGCCTTTATAGGTTCACCGGACTTTTTCAGTGAGCCGTCCGAGGACGGTCGAACCGATCAAGTACTATGACAACTGCAATGAGGGCTCCCCATGTCGGGACGAACCTCCGCTCAGAACGTTGCCGGAAATCGGGCTGTTTTAACTCTAAATACTCCTGAGTGCTAATGGGTTATTAATGACTGCAGTCTGTTATCTCACAGCAGTGACGCTATTTTAAGGACTGTGACGTCACTTTTATAACGTTGTTAATTTTTATGCTTTTTACAGCTTCTGTGTCTTATAAGGAAACTATAGATAGAGAAAATTAACATCCACCAACCCGCACGTGGCCAAGCTCATGAGCTCAATCCTCAAGGAAGTAATACCCAGCCGTATTCCAGTTTTAGCGGCCAGCCTAAGCTGACTAGCTAGGTACACAGGAAATTTTTATAGTGCACAAGTGTGTGCCCTGCAGACCGACCGTTTAACTCGCGTATCGCCATCTGAGGTACAAAGTCTTAAAACATTAATTAAATCACTTAAAGAACTATTTAACCCACACAACACTGCCACACGAAACTACTGGTCCACGTATTTTATTTTTTTTAATAGTATTTCAGCATATAATTAAAAAGATATCGCTATAATTGTGAACTATAATCAACAACAGTGCATTACAGGTGTTATCTTCTTGAAATTGTAACAAATAGTGCAATAAAACTATAAAGTGACTGTGTTCCTAATAACCGCTTACATTTAAATCGGACGATATTGAATAACAGTGAATAACATTATTATCGCACGCAAAACTTACTTCATAACCTCAACATCAAAGTTACAGGTAATGTTGACATTCAGCTGGGATTTAATTGAAGAAAATTGATAATTTTACATCCAAACGAACTATGACCATTTGAATGTCACTCACACATACAAAAACAGCTGATTCACAGCTGATAAATTACCATATACAAATAAATAAAACCGACACCATTCACCAATCAACAAATGCAAACTTAAATTTGGCCTTTTGACACTAAAGTGACAACAGAGACAACTAACCAGACTAGTGTCAAAACTATAGACTACATTTTTTTTTTCCTTAGCTGTGTAAAACCTAAACGCTTACAGCCTTTTGAGCACTCAGAAAATAGATATGTATCACTAAAAATTCAAGAGCGAGAAGTGCTTTTATAACCGAATCAAAATATATATATATATATTGTATTTTTATTTTCTGCAACACAATGGATTTTAGCGACAACGTAACTATCAGAAAAATGCAAAGACGCAACTCAGAAAATGATTTGAATGACAGTGTTACATGTTATAATACCAGTAATTGCATGAGCATCGACGAATCAATACGAAGCGTACCAGACGATTCACCCTTCAATCAATCACAAATTACTAATTTAGAGACCCAGATTGTGGAGTTAAAACAGAAAATATCTACAGCAAATCAGGAAATAGATAACCTCTCGTTAGAAAATGTTTCATTGAAAAAAGAATTAGGAAAGTGTAATTTGATTATTAAATCTCTGAAGACCTTACAGTCCCCTGCACTTGATAAAAGATGCTGCCAATCACCTAAAGCAATTCAAGGCGAGAAGAGAAGAAGTATGTTTGCTCCTTTAACTCGGGACATAGCCGTACAAACAGAAATTTATGAAGTATATAACACTAGGATAAGAAAAAATAAACGACATGCAAAATTGTATCTAAAAACTAGAGGACATAACAGGAGTCACAATTTATGTAGGAAACTAAGAAAACAAAACAAAACAATTAAATTATTGGAATATCAGGTCAGCAAAATTGAAATAGAGAAAAATAAATTATTACATAAGATAGAAGAGTTGAACAATCATATACAACTGAAAAATAACAATATAAATGTTATTACTGACAATACTAAAACTAAAATAGAACACAATAGAAAACCAACAAATAAAGAAGCAACCTATACTAAGAAAGAGGAATATAAGGACAAAAAAGAGGACACAAAGACTGTACATAGTAATCGAAGAGTTGTTATCTTTTCAGATAGTATCGGGCGGGAAATCAGTACGAAAGTACTACAACAAGTCGGCTCGATCGATATTGTAAACTACTGTAAACCAGGTGCTGGGAGCCAACAAATTCTTGACAATTTCAATGAAAACACCAGCTACCTTGGAAAAAACGACATAGTTGTCATCCTAATTGCAAATCATGCAAAGCAACAACATGGCTCTTCCTATGTAGAATTAATGAAAAGTATATTAAAAAATGACACTAGAGAATTTAATATTGTAATAGGGTCTATGACTTATGACGGTTATAACAATTCAAACATTTCGGCAATAAATGAAAAACTTGCGCATTTGGCAAAAGTAAATAATAATGTTAAATATCTAGACTTAAACGTAGAAAACATATCACACTATATTAAATCATATGTAATAAAACAGATTGTAAGAATCAGCAACAGTAGTAATTTTGAAAGTTCAACAAGTCTCAATTTTGTAAATATTAACTACAATCCTTTAAATTTTCCAAAAATATATCCGATGACCGCAGCAAGGTAGACATAGTGCATGCAAATATTCAAAGTATAGGCAATAAAAATATTCAATTAGCTCTGTTAGTAGAAGATATAAAGTGTGACATACTTTGTTTAACAGAAACTTGGGCAAATGATATTAAACTGGAATCTATAGCCATAGAAGGATACGTCATTGCTTCTTATTTTAACAGAAAAATATTTGAACACGGTGGAACAGCAATATTTGCAAAGACTGACATTAATTTTAAAACTAGGAATGATATTGTTAAATTAAGTAATGAAATGAATTGTGAGATAGCAGCAATAGAAATAAAACGTAGTAAATTAGTAGTGATTTGTGTATATAGACCTGATCACGACTATAAAATTTTTGAAGACGTGATGACTAGATTACTTGAAAAATTATTGAAAGAAAAAAAGAAGTTTATAATAGCAGGTGATTTCAATCTAAATGTGATTAAAGCTAAATTAGACGGCAAAACAAAGGCATTCTTAAGACTTTTAGAACAATTTAACTGTAAACTTATTTTAAACGATCCCACACGTATATATAAACAATCATCTACATGTATAGATAATTTTATTGTGGAGTACGATGATAACTTTAAGCAACATAAAGGTCAAGTTCTCGGTTATAAGCTTTCGGATCATAATGCTATTCTTATGTCATATAAAATTGACAATATAATAAAACAGAATAATCAAAATAGTTATCAAGAAAAAAGAGTATTTTCCAGTTTAAATAAAGACTACTTTCATTACTTATTTAATAGAGATTTTAAAAATATTGCTAATCGTATTGACACAATATCTTCGGCAGACGAAAAACTGAACGTGTTATTGGAGTACTTTAAATATTGCTTTAATATTGCTTTTGCGAAAAAATAAATTAAAACTAATACTATTAAAAAACATTTTATATCCACTAAGGGTATAAAAATATCGCAAATAAATCTACAGAAATTAGAAATATTACAAAACACATATCCTACAGCAGAAAGAAAAATAAAGATTAAAGCCTACAAAAAAGTATTTAAAAGAGTATTAGAAACATCAAAGAGAATAAATAATGCAAAACGAATTGAAAAAGCCAATAACAAAATTAAAACAGGATGGGCAATAGTAAAGGAACAAAGTAATAAGAGAAATAAGCAAGTCAGTAAAATAGAAAAAATCCTAAACTGTAATGGACAAATGGTTGAAGATGAGAGACTAATAGCAAACGAATTTAACACATATTTTAACAATATAGCACAAAATCTGACTAAAGACTATAAAATTGACGTACCAAAATGTAGTAATTTTCTACAAAAACATCCCACAACAAATGCGGAAGCTACCTTTTTACCAATATCAGAAAGAGAGTTAAGAAAAATTCTGAGCAATATTAAGAATAAGACTTCTAAAGATATTTACGATCATGACCCGACATTAATTAAAGAAATAATTATGATAAACTCAAATATGTTCAAAATTACCCTAGAAGTTATGAATGAGTGCATAGTACAAGGAATATTTCCCAACTGCCTCAAATTAGGTAAAATAGTTGCTTTATTCAAAAAAGGAGATCACAAACAGGTGGAAAACTACAGACCGATTTGTATCTTACCCGTCTTTTCCAAAATATTAGAGCTAGCAATTAAATCAAGAATGATAGACTACTTCGAATCAAATAAGTTGTTCACTGAATGTCAGTTTGGGTTTAGGAAAGGCAGATCAACAGAAATGGCGATCAGAAAATCTATTTATCGCGTTCTCGCAGCTGTTGATAAATCAGAGAAGGTACGAAGTATCTTCTGTGATTTATCGAAGGCATTCGACTGTCTGCGCCATGATATTCTTATTAAGAAGTTAGAATTCTACGGTTTTGGAGGCAAAGAACTTGATATGCTAAAATCTTACTTAACGGATAGAAAACAAGTGGTAGTTATTAATAAAACCTTTTCAGAAAACGTTATTAACAATACAGGCGTACCTCAGGGCTCTATATTAGGACCGATCCTTTTCTTAATATATGTCAATGACTTGCCAAACTGCATTCCGGATTGGGCAATGATAACACAATTTGCTGATGACACTCATGTAGTTATTTCAGACAAAAGTGATTCAGGGATTGTTGAAAAAACTGAATTATTGCTTAATATAATGAAAGATTGGTTTGCGATAAATGGCATAATCCTTAATAATGAAAAAACCAACATAATGAGCTACACGTATAGAAAGGTCCGAACGAATTCACAGCACGATGTAAAATTAACCGAACAAGTAAATTTTTTAGGGTGCATATTAGATTCAACCTTAACATACGAAAGCCAAATAGATAAAATATGTAAAAAGTTAAGTCGTGCCAATTACATGCTATTGAAATTAAGAAACGTAGTAAATAGGAAAACTTTAATATCGGTGTACTATGCTTACTGTCACTAAATTATAAGTTATGCTGTAACAATTTGGGGAAATTCTACGCATGTAAATAAAGTACTAATTTGCCAAAAGAGATCGCTTAGAATTATATTTCACTTACGGAGATTAACATCCGTAAGAGCATATTTCAAAAAATCTGAAATCATGACAGCTACTTCGATATTTATATATAATTCGCTCTTAGAAATACACAGCCAGAGAAGTGAGTTGACAATGAGGATGGATATACATAACTATAACACACGGTATAAGGATAAGATAGTAGGACCCAGAACTAGAAAGGTTAAAACACGACGATTAGGCATAAGCTTTAAAACGGACTTATATAATAAACTTCCCTTACCTTTACGACAACTACCTTATGCTGAATTCAAAACTAAATTAAAAAAATTTTTCAAGCTTCATCCATTTTATGAGGTCACGGAATATCTGACGTCTTCTTTTGTGACATTTTAATTATATATAATTTTTATTTAAATATCTTTAATGTTCATTATGATTGTTTCATCAAATTAATTAATTGTTTGTTAGATTTATTCCATTCTAATACCAAAAACTAATACCACTGGTATTTGTTTCAACTCATATTTTTTTTCTATTCCGAACCGATACCATTGTTTAAACTAATACCAAAACAAGTTCAAAGATATAAGGTACAGTCAGTAAAAATGCTTTGTATGATTATGGTTATGATTTACAAAGACGGAAAACCGCCTCACGAGTGCTCTTCATATCGGCCGATAAGTCTAACCCCGGTCCTCTCAAAACTATGGGAAAGAATTTTCCTCATAAGACTTAACGAAGCTATGAACACCCATGTAATAGTACCTACGCACCAATTCGGTTTTAGAAAGGCGCACTCTACAGTCGAACAAGTGCATCGTGTATACCACTGTGTCAGACAATGTTTTGAAAACAAAAAATACTGCTCTGCTGCGTTTTTGGATGTCCAACAGGCCTTTGATCGTGTATGGCACAAGGGACTCCTCTGCAAAATCAAGGAAAAGTTACCACACTCTTACTTCCATATCTTGGAATCATATCTTTCCAATAGATTATTTCGAGTCAAGCAAGGTGAAGCGAGATCAAGCATGCTGCCTATCGAAGCTGGTGTGCCCCAAGGGTCAGTGCTTGGCCCGGTTCTATATAACATCTTTTCCTCAGACCTGCCGACCTCTGAGGATGTCACAGTTGCCACCTACGCAGATGACATTGCATTGCTGGCGGTGGATAGCAACGCTGACCAAGCTAGCAATATACTTCAAAGCTTACTCGATCGCACATCCGACTGGTTGAAAAAATGGCGTATCCGAGCTAGTGCCCAAAAATCAAACCACATAACTTTCACTCTAAGAAAAGGCTGCCCTCCTGTTCACTTAGGACACAACACACTACCACAAACACATTGTGTAAAGTATCTGGGCTTCCTCTTAGACAGACGCTTAACATGGCAAACCCACATTAAAGCAAAGAGAGACCAAGCTAACCGCAAATTTAGAAGTCTGTATTGGATGATGGGCAGAAACTCAGTGCTCAGTGTAGATAACAAACTTTTGCTATACAATTCAATAATTAAGCCTATATGGGCATATGGCATCCAAATATGGGGTGTAGCCAGCAAAACAAATGTTACCTGCCTACAAAGAATGCAGAATAATATCCTGCGAAACATTGTGAACGCACCATGGTTTTCCAGAAATGACGAAATACATGAGTACTTGAATGCAACAACAGTGGCCTCTGAAATAGAGCGATACAAAATAAAACACATTAAACGTCTCTCAACTCATCCCAATCCATTAGTATCTGGATTACTTGATAATGCCAATGTGGTTAAAAGATTAAAAAGAAACCACATAATCTAAGTTGAGGGCTGGGCATTGGCCTGCTACTCAATAAATGACTGACGACACTCATCAAAACTGATAAAAGTCTGGCGACTGATTGCAGTTACTAAGCATAACAAAAAAAAAAAAAAGTCAAAGCACAACATTCCAGTCACACTTGACTCTGATTGGTTGTTTCGAATTAGCACAACATTCCAGTCACAATTGACTCTGATTGGTTGTTTCGAATTTTGGAACAATAGAGCAAACTCACCCTTTCTCGCAGGTAAAAAAAATAGCAAGATGATTCACTAAAACTACTCTTACCTATGCTAACCTTTGTAAAAATATTGGAGTGAAGTGAATTTGGAAAGTTTTAAGCATTATATTACGATTACATAAAAATATTGAAAAACAAATTTACTTTGATTAGGTTTGACTGCGCTGACTGTACCAAATTCAAGTTGTTGGTATTCGTTCGTACATTAAATTAAATTATTTAAAAAGTGGTATCCGTTCGGAATAGAAAAAAAATAAGAGTTGAATCAAATACCAGTGGTATTAGTTTTTGGTATTAGAATGGAATAAATCGTTTGTTATTTATTTTTGACTAAGTGTTGATTGAATTTTAATTAGATATATTCTGACATTTTTTATTATTATGATTTCTTTAGTAACGATTTTATTATTAATTTTGATTGTTTTTATAATTGTTTTTTTTCTCTCTTGTATTAGTCTTGTTCGATTTAAATTTATAATTATGTGACATTGATAAATTATTATAATTTTATTTTAATTGATTGACATTTTGAATTTCTAATTATTATGATTTTATTTTATTGATTTTATTTTGTACTCTGACATGCCTATTATGTAATGTAATGTTGTGGCGCAATAAATGAATTATGAATTATGAATTATAACCACAGATAAAAGTAATGTAAGACTATTCGTCACTATTATCCATATCGCTTGAATCATCATCACTGTCTGTGCAGCTTGAGGAGTCAGAATCTTGGCGATAGGCGATACGCGAGTTAAACGGTCGGCCTATAGTCTCTTTGCTCTCAGGCCCATCATTAGAGCATTAGGGTTTTAGAGCTACTACCGGTGAAAAATTAGGGACGGTTGGCTTAACTTTTTAACTCTTTAGGGAGCGTCCATTAATTACGTGAGGCATTTTTGAGAATTTGTCGACCCCCCTCCCCCATTGGTGAGATATCGTTAGATTATCCTCAACTCCCTCTCCCCTCCCCTAATCTCACGCGAGATTCTTCGAAACTTCTACTTGGGCTGTAAACGGTCAATCTAAATCTGGTCACGCTGTTGTCGATACAGCTAAACAATCGAACGCTACTTCGCTGCGCTTCAAAGTTTGGACGAATACGGCGAATACGAACAATACTTTTGTCTCAGATTTGGTCATATTTTATTCTAGAAAGAACTATTCACGAAATTTTACACCGTTTGCGAGAAAAATAAATACATGATATTTGCCAAGGGGGAAGGAGGGTTCCTTCCCCCCTTAGTGAGATTTATTTATTTAAGGAAACTCTACAGCTTTGTGTCAATTTACATGCAATCTATTATAACATTGTATCAGACTTAGCCTATTAAAGAGTTCCACGACATGCAATCAGTGGTGAAATATAACACAATAATATGACACAGTTCTAAAATACACGTTTTTTTGTATCCTATAATAACTTGCGCTTGACTAGAACTGGTATGTTGTTAAGCAGCGATGTGGTCTATTATCTACAACTAATTGTTGAGACTACAAACTATTTTATTTCTAAAGTTACTTTTAGATAAAATAAAAATGTCTATATCGCTAAATGTACTGTTAAATATTTAGCTTGATCCCCCACCCAACGACCCTTGAGACCCTGGAAAGGACAGGGATCGTTTATCCGACTGCGGAAAAAGAAATATACGCGTAGGCGGAGCCGCGGGCGGAAAGCTAGTAATATTACGGTCACTTAATTGAGAAATCTAAAGATATTTAAGATTTTATCTTCAACTTGAGAACCAACCAGTAACAAATTCTAAACAGTCCTATTAAAACAATTGCTTCAAGATATTGTCCGAGTAGACAGCTAGTGGACTGTAAAATGTCTTCTTGACAAAGTTTCATTCATTGTCTCAAAGGGGCTGAAGACAGTGATCCAATTCACTATGCAACCACAACGTTGGTACATCGATGTTGTGTTGAAACAAATATGTACAGTCAACTACAAAAGTTGATAAACAGATTCAATATTACAAAAAATATTAATGCAAAGATAATTATTAAATAAGTGTCGTGTGACTATGAATTGCAAACTACTAATGACTAGCTTATTTTCTCATCCCGTCACTATACTTATCAAATCTTTTGGTGTTAAGATGGTATTGGATATCTAACCATATGGAGCCTCATTCCATTGCCACCTACTTACCGAAAATCATTCATAATCACTAGTAAATTGGTAATTTGGGCAAGCGCATCCTCTCTTTGACTACGTAACAACTTAACATCGGGCAAATTGCAGTCAAGCGCAAGCCTATTTCAGAATTTAAAAAAATCTAAATAAATCGACGATGTGTCAAAGATGTGCGGTCGTCATAAATCAACACTTAGCACTTAGTGAAGACCGGGCACAGTTATTTCATTATGATTTTATTTATTTGAGCGCAAGTGTTGACTTTTATTTGATTCGCTTCTTCACAATAAGTTTTATAGAGCGGGCAGTGTTTTAAGTGAGTTGAGAGCTTTGAGGGAATAGTTGGCAGAGATTTCGTAGAACATTATTTCGAATAAAATGTTTTAAAAGTTATACTTGTTTTCTGTATGCAAGTAAGTGTTTTAGTTTTCGGCATTATTGTTGTCAGGAAGGCTTGCCCTTCGTGCGTTTTGTAAAATGTTTATTTAAAGGTAGTTACATTATAAGCGAAATAAAGTAATATCGTAGTGGTAGCCAATTGTATCTAGCTATCTACCCACTTCACTGGTTCGTCAACTGGCTTATTTTACTTTTACACACGGCGAAAATTTTCGGTCATCTATCTTATTTAGACCTCTCAGATTATGTAGTATTTTCTTAAATTTACACGAATATCACACATTGAAATAAAACTACTTTATAATGGATTTTATCGCGGTTTATTTTAAATTTTATATTTAGACCGTTGTCTTTTCAGGCTATTTTTTTTAAACAATATCAGAGTAAATGTGTGTTTCGGCGAAACATGTATAATAAGTAATAAGTTTTCTTTCTTTCTTGTTTATAAGTAAGGATTATAATTATAAGGGCTCACTAAATTAATATCGGACTAGAAACTAGGAACGAAATATATCCAAAATCAATTTGCACGTGCGAAACAAAAACAAAGCGTGCAAAACCAAGGTAAATAATTCCTATTCCTATCAAAACAGGGCTATTAAATACCTTTTATTACGTCGAGCCCCGGTTATTATACTTCCAAACTATATTTTATCGTTTCCATTGTGTTCCTGTTTCGCACAAGTTTTGGTCGATAATTAGTAAGAGCTACCATTGTTGGTTGCACCTTTTGTTAGTTCTAAAGGTTCACTTAAACAGTTTAGGAAGGAAGACCAGCATAGTTTCGTAAAGTGCGAAGATGAAATCTGAGGTCCTACTATGCGAAACTTAGTTCTAATTTTTCGAAACCAAAGTTTACTGCGTTCTAAAACCTATTCAGCTGCGTAAATTGATATAATTGGTTTTTTATAAATTTTTCAATTATTACTTATTTACATAATGAACTACATATGTAATGTTGTTTAAAATATCCAATAACAAAATGTTTTCCACGAAGTATTATGTCATCGAAGTCCTTTGAAGTAAACAAAACTATATATTTCATACACCAAAATAATATTTCGGTGTACGAAATATGTAGCATTTCACATATACGAGATCCGAAATGGGATTATGAGTTTTGAAGCGAGTTTCCTTCGAGTTGCCATAGTAACACTCCAACTAACTTATTATTGGTCTAATACTGCTATTGTGTCGGTTTATAGAGCAAACGTGTGTGGAAAGTTTGGTGACGTCATCGAATCTAATTTGAGGGCTTGAATGTTTGTTATGAGATATTTATGACGCTATATTTGAGAACTTTTATGATTGCGGAATTTAGTACGTGAGTTATGGTTTTCAAAACCATAAGGAACTATTTGTCATGAATATCAAGCTAATTTTAACGCCACGCCGCTTGCGATAATTAATGCGATTTCGCATAAATTTAATAAGCATGCGAAATAATGAATTACACTTCAACCCTTTTTGTGTCCTACAGCTGGGCACGGGTCTCCTCTCTACTGTCTTATGAGTTAAGAATGAAGTGCGGGTTGGTGGATGTCACATGTCCTTGAATGATTAGTTCTTAAACATGACGGTTTCCTCACGATGTTTTCTTTCACCGAAATTGAGCAGCGTAGATGAAAAAATTCACACAAATATGTGTGGGCACGACCAGGATTCGAACCCGCGACCTTATTTTTCTAAGGAAAGGCCTCTTATTATTTCCAGTGTCTATTCTTGTTTGAAATGCATAGTACCAGTAATTATCTACCTAAGCACCTAAATTCAATGAAAAACGTAGTAAGTTGGTCGTTAACAGTCAGACGTTAGTTAATATACGACAAAAGTTTCAACTGTTGAAATTACCTTTGAACTAACAACTTAGGCATTTGTAAACAAAACTAAACTACTTCATATAAGCGTTTAATATTGCATTTTACGTCAACCCTTTTAGTGTGCCACTGCTGGGCACTGATCCTCTCTTAACTATCTTACGAGTTGCGAAAGTTTAGGCTTTCTTCCACGCACGCTGACCAAGTGCAGGTTGGTGTATGTCACATGTCCTCGAATGATTAGTTCTTAGACGGGTGGTGCAAATCAGGTGACAATGAACTGGTGGAAGGCTTCGGCCGTGGTTAGTGACCACCCACCAGACAAAGCCGCACCGACAAGCGGTGCGATGTCTGGTGACACCATGCAGAGAAGGTGGGTCGGAATTGTTGCTCCTTTAAGGTTTCAAACCTTATGGAGGCTCATTCCACTGCCACCTTCTCACCGATAATCATTCGTAATCACGAGTGAATCGGTACACTGGGCTGGCGCGTTCCATCGTAGACTACTTCATTGCTTAACATCAGGCAAGTTGTAGTCAAGCGCCAGCCTATCGAAGAATAAAAAAAGGCGAGGCCCGTACCGCTGCTCCACCACTGCTCGCGCTAATACTGAATTTATAAAGGTGTAAGTTGAGCACACTGAGCACGACCTAAGCCTATCCTTGGACGTCTTATCCTTAGACCTTCCAGACATCATTCACCAAACCAGCGAATTGCGAATCTCAAGAACTACGACTCCGATTTGAACAATTCTTGCACTGTTAGATAGCTCATTAATTGAGGAAGCCTATAGGCTACTTTTTATCCCACTGCAAGATTTAAAATGTAGATCACGCGAACAGAACCGTGGTGGAAAGCTGGTGGCACATGAAATCCTACCTATATAAAAAATAAGTAAGCAAATATGAAGTAGGAAATCATATTTTTTTATTAAGGCTAACTGCTCGTTAATACTTTTATACGGCACCCGGTTTCGTATGAGCAATATATTTTTATTGTAGCTCTCTATTCGTGTAAATTGGCTGCGAAATTGAATTGAATGTTGTAGATATATTAAGATTAATATTACAAAACTGAAGAATTTGTTTGGTTTACCTTAGAATAAGTTTTTTTTAAGGTTGAACCAAAGAATATCTTCAGCTTTATAACATTATTCTTATGAAATAATAATAACAGCAACTTACTAAAATTATATATTTTATTTGACAGCAAATTTTATAAATGAAATATTATTTATAAATTAAATAAAGTATTAATAATAACTACATATAGCAACTCAAATATTGAAATAAAACTATTTTTTTACGGATTTTATCGCGGTTTATTTTAGATTTTAGATCCCGAGGTTTCTAAGTCTTATCAGACTTCATGTTTACGGGTGGACCGAGATATTTGACGTCCAAATATATTATTCCCAATTATTATTTGAGTTGCGTTCCGATTTAAGCAAACTGAGATCACAGCGTCTTGAATTATGAGTTGATTTTGCTTGGATTTTGGTACAAATAAATTAAGCACTGGGTACCAAAATGGCGGTATATTCCAGCCATTTTCTCTGTTAAAATTAGGTTTTTTTTTAATTTCAATAGCTTCGCGGATCATTCTTGGTAGGAACTGGTTTTCTATGACAAGAACCTGTGTTTTATCAAATCTAAAATGATGATGATGGTGTGTTTTACATCTTCACAGATGCACATGATAATAAACGTTACACAAACACGAAACATGAAAAGTTTATACATACAAACTGACCATGTACCTCAACAGAGGGAACGCGTGCGCGTAACAGTTCCTGTGTAAGAGCCAAAACACATACTCGCGTTGCACATACTGGGGCGCCTTACTGTAAGAATCGGCAGCGCAACGCTCGTAGTGCTAGTACATTTTGTTTTAATTAGAGGCGGGCGGTACTGGCGATTCTTGCGGTGCGGCGCCGCAACGCGAGTATGTGTTTTGGCTCTAAAATGTTCTAAGCGGTTTGACGCGCTAATCTCAGAAACTTCTGACCTGAATTGATAATTTATTTTAGTGTTAGATAGCCCATGTAAGAAGACTGTTAATAGGCAAAAACAACTGTCTCCCATCCAGTTGATTACTTTTGTACACTTTTACTCGATGTCGATCAAATTTTGTTTGGTAAGCTTGAACTGTGGGACGAAAACAGACTCTTATTTCTTGACTGCGGTAAAGTATCGCAATTTTCCTGCGATACACGCAAAAGTTAGTACAGATGTCGTATTAATTATCTATTCAGCCCGAGGGCTTCGTACATCAAGTTTCTTACACCTTATTTTCATCGGTGGTAAAGAGGGCTTAATAAAATCAAGACATCAATGTATTTAGCATACCAATATAGTTGTTGCGTATCTAATTTTAAAGTCAAATCTTAGTTAAATACGTATAAATTACGAATAAAATCCCCCCTTCACGCTCAATATTGACTTGAGCCTTAATTTACATAGAATATGTTAATACACAAACCCGACATCGAACCTGCATTACATTCCGACCACGAAATCTAGACCTAAGTTATTTTCGAGAATATTTGGGAGATTCGCCTACTGAATTTTAATGGTTCCTATCCTATTCCAAAACTTATGAATAAGAAAATTGGTGCGAATCCGATTACTTCGCTTTATTTATAGACTAGTTCATGTAGCTGCACAGACCATAATTTACCTGCCAAATTACTTTAATCGACCTAAAGTTATTAATTATAATTGTCATTAGTCTAATTTTATAGATTATTTTTATAGATTTAATTGAACGAGAGTGAGAAACAATTCACGCTAAGTTGTGTGGGCACGACTAGAGATCGAACCAGCAGTGGAACACTAAAAAGGGTTTGAAGATTTTTAAATGAAACACTTCAACACTTTTTACTGTCCCACTCTGAGCACGGGTCTTCTCTCAACTATCTTACTGAGTTGAGTGAGTTTAGGCCTTAATCCACACACACTGGCCAAGCGCGGGTTGGTGGATATCACATACATATCTTCGAATGTTTATTTCTTAGACACGCCGTATTCCTCAAGATGTTTTCCTTCACCGATATTAAGCAGCGGCGATGTTACAATTCACACATGTGTGGGCACGACTGGAAGTCGAACCAGCGACCTTATAAATCGTGACTATAGTCCAAACTAAAATTATTTATAAGATAATTAAAACTAGATATTCCAACTAAAGCAAGGTTTTTGTTTTAATATTGAATAGTAAATCATTGTAGTTCAGTAATCAATTCGACCGCACACCATTTATTTTATTCAGATTCCACTGAATTTGATATTAGGTATGATTAATTAATGTAACGATGATGTTAAATAAAATATTCGTTCAAATTATTTCTAGACTTTAAAAACAAGTTTTATTTGTGATTTAGAGTTTTTTTTTTTTAATTACTAGCTGCCCCAGCGAACTTCGTACCGCGTATTAATTAAAAAAAATGTTCACATGAAAAATAGATGTTGGCCGATTCTCAGACCTACTGAATATGCATAAAAAATTTCATTAGAATCGGTCAAACCGTTTCGGAGGACTATGGCAACGAAAACTGTGACACGAGAATTTTATATATTAGATTTATATAACCAAATAAAATGGTACAATGTTACTTAAATATATCCCTTGCCAAACTGTAAACACAGTTTGTTGGCAAGTAACGCTCAGATAAATTAATTGAAAAACATATTGTACCTACATACATGTTTTTAACAAAATATAAAGAAATTAGTATAAAGTAATTTTTCCTAATGTTAACAGTATATTTTTTAATTTATTCTTAACACTTTGTATTGACAAAGGAGAGGTCAAAAGTGGGATAGAATTTTGATCACCAATGTGATATACCTCATTGGAAAGCTTATTTAATAAGCTGTTAGAATTTAACTAAACACGAATTTTAGGAGCACTCATTTTTGTAAAAATCTAAAAAGTGTAATAGAAAAACAAAACGCACATTACCTTTAATTATCCGATTCCTAAGCAGTATAAATATTGCAATCACGTCTATAATTGCATTCTATTAGAGTACTTTTTTCTTGAAATATTATTCTAGCTGCAGTTTAAATGTAATTATGACGAAAAATATTTGTTATCTTATTAGTGTAATAACAAAACGCGTGGAAAAAAATATAATTACGGGAAACGTCATGATGTCATTGTCATTAATCAGTTTGATTGACAGCGTTCTAAATAATTTTATTTTTTTTGGTTGCTCAATTGCCATTTGGCCATGGGGTTGCCCATTGCAATAATCATAATATTGCATTAAGAATTCTTATTTTCAAATTAAATTTAAAAAAAAAACGGGAGGGTGTAAAATTATTTTAAATACACCAAAATTTTTTATTAATTATGTTCTATTAACCTATGTAACTCAGATTGCTGTTCAAATTTACAATTATTTTAATCCCAGGCTCTATACATTTTTTGAACGTCTCCTTTGCCTCTAATCTTATTTCATCTATTTTATTAAATATGTTAGGGACCATGTATTTGGTTGTTCTTCTTCCATAGTAGTTAACAGTTTTAGGTTTTACAAGTAGTTTTTGCTTATTCCTCCTTTCACATCTATATTTAAGTAGTTCATACTACCCGAACAGTGGATCATCAGACCATAATAGTGATTAGTGTTTTGACGGCTGAGCCTGACCAAGTCACATTGTCGCATGTCGAGATGATAAAGAAAATTAAACCTTTAATTTTTTTTCCGTCAAAAACATTGACGGGCCTATGGCGTGGTCGGTAAAATACTTGCTTTTCACGCTACAGGTCGTGAATTCCATTCCCATTTGAGACAGATGAAGAACACGTATGAAGAACATGTCGGTTGGTTTCTCTAAGTGTAATATTAGTAACTTTTGTTAGTAACAATTTTCACATCTCGGAAACTTGCTGATAAAAATATTTTATTTATATCTTTGAAAATAGTATCAACTATAATTTCTTCGGCACAACATATACAGTACTGTTAAATGGTGATAGAAAAATAAATTGTATACGTGTAGTACCTATATATTCCAGTTATCTGGTTTCCATAACTTTCTAACATTTCTTGTAGGTTTATAAAATATTTATTAACATTGACTACATATCATTATCTTTATACCTAATTATTGCACACATTCATTATTTCTATTTTGTAAGTTGTTTTGTCATGTCAGTAGTTTATTTCGCCTGAAACACAGGATTACCTAGTTCAGGCACATATTTTGTTCATTAAGTATTTTTATATAAAATTGTCCCATGTTCACCTGTTTTATAAGTTTTTTGAATAAATTATTATTATTATATTATTATTATTATAACACAAGCACTGCTTACCATGGCCGTGTGTGTTAATGTCCCAGCATATTATTTGTAAAGGGTATCGGTTCGGAGCTAGTTAAATTATACGGCTAAGTTAAGATAAATAGCAATTATAGTTTATTTTTATGACCAACACAAATAATTATATTTTAACAGAATATAAAATAATAAAAGAAGCGCGGGAGCACACGAGATGACTGCTAATAGTTTACGTGTACTGAGGTACATTATTGTACACGTGTATTGATATATTATTAAGTACTAGCGACCCGCCCCAGTTTCGCACGGGTGCAATGTGTTATACTTACAAACCTTCCTCTGGAATCACTCTATCTATTAAAAAAAACCGAACCAAAATCCGTTGCGTAGTTTTAAAGATCTAAGCATACATAGGGACGTAGGGAAACAAAAAGCGAATTTGTTTTATACTATGTAGTGATTATTTCTATGACCAACACATAATTATACTCATATTTTAACAGAATATAAAATAACTAGCTTCCGCCCGCGGCTCCGCCCGCGAAATTGATCTCACTAATCTTGTTTCTTCATACAAACTTTGGAACCCCTTTTCACCCCCTTAAAGGGTGAGTTTTGAAAAACCCTTTCTTAGTGCTCCTCTAGACCCCATAAGGAACCTATGTGCCAAATTTGGAGTCTCCAGACCAAGCGGTTTGGGCTCTGCGTTGATATGTCAGTCAGTCAGTCAGTTTCTTCTTTTATATATTTATATAAAAGCGCGGGAGCACACGCGATGACTGCTAATAGTTTACGTGTACTGAGGTACCTATATCATTGTACCTACACGTGAATTGATATATTATTAAGTAAGTAGCGTAAAGTGCTGACTGTACAGTTTCAACGTACATTGTTATTAATATCTGGATGACCGAGCTTTGCTCGGTATTTTTTTTTATTGACATTTTTTAAAAATGATTCCTAGCTAGATCGATTTCTCGCCCCCGACACCCCCTATATACTAAATTTTATGAAAATCGTTGGAGCCGATTCCGAGATTTCAATTATATATAAATATATATACAAGAATTGCTCGTTTAAAGGATTAAAGATAAAGAAGATTAAGAAAAAAAGATTATTATATTTTTTATCCATTGTTCTTACCTATTAATTGTAGGTATAGTTTATCGATTAAATTATTTCGGTGACATGCCCCACGATAATTGTTTTTTCACGAATAAAAAAGTCAAGTAATTGCACTCTTCTTTAGATTTGAAGGCATTGTCGAAAACTCTTTTACGCCATTCCTCCCCACATTATCGATTTACCCCTCGTTGATATATATTATTTTCGGATAACACAATCCATTACTAACAAACTACTGTTATTAAATTTAAACATTAAACATTCAATAAATCATGTACCTGTAGGAATAAGTCTCATTATTTTACTTCTACCACATAAACCTGATTTGGATCAAGCCTCCTAATCCTTTTCAGTCAAGTAAACAGTCGCCCTACCCACCACAGTACCACCGGTGCGTTTTAAACCAAACTGTCCATTATCGGTCACGAACGCGCATTACCGTCCGGTATTTTTGTTCTATGTGCACACGTGTGAAGTCAAACACCTCTGTACTGCAGCTAAATATAAAGCTTTTAGTTGAAACGATAAGCAGGATCCATTCAAGTTATATTACGATCAACGAATCATCTGTAGTCTGTACCACTGGTGTGTGTAGGTACCATATAATCGCGATCTAGTACGGTCCATCAAATCTAAGAAGTAGGTACCGTTTGACAGTTCTGTACGTAGTACATTTAGAATTTTATATTTTGTATGAAAATTGTTTTTGTTATGTTAAAATAAAAATAGCTTCATAATTCAATTATTTTACAGGAAAGCTAATAAAAATAGTGTGAATTACGCCTCTAAAGCTAATTTAATAGAAAACAGTGAAACGTAAAACGGTCAAACGTGATGGACTGTAGTTATGGTATTTCAGGTATAGGTCGTCGTTTTTGACCTTCGAGAATAAAATTATAAGTTTGATACCGTAGCGCCAAAATATAATATTTGACACATGGTGTTATAGCTATAGCGAAACGCAACGCCTTAACGTTGCGACAAAGCGTCGAGTAGTGTAATAATAATAATAATAATATAGTGGGACATTAACACACACGGTCATCTGACCCCAAACTAAGCAGAGTTTGTATACCAGCTATGGAAACCAGATAACTGGTAATATACTACATAAAATTTTGTAAATATATACTTAAATATAGATAATTACACCCAGACACAAGACAAACAGACATATTTAAACAAATGTTTGTCTCGGGTGGGAATCGAACCCACGACCTGCGGCGTGAAAAGCAAGTATCTTACCAACCACGCCACCGCCGGCCCGTCAATGCTTGCTTAGTAAACTGTTAGAAGCAGACCCGTAGTGTGACGCTAACGCACTTGAACTTTCTGAACAGTTAGACATGTCCTGCATGCGTTTTAGCATCTACACATGCTTCCTTACCCACCGAATTAGTACACTGAAATTTCAGTGGGTCAGCTAAATCTGTCGCAGAACCGACAACCGCTGGGATGAACGAGTTCTTGGGTGGATACCCCGGATTGCCAAGCGTAGCATAGAACGCCCTAAGCGTAGTAGTATGGCGACGGCGGAGTGGAGTAACCAGAAAATTATTACTTTTCTTGAAATTCTGCAAACAGAACCATGTTTGTGGGATCCGAAACACTCATGAAATATAGAGCTCTGTCGACGTCCATCTTGCTTGAAATAAAGTATATTCATCGCCGTTTCTATCGCCAATAATGAGCATTCATGTTCACCGTTGAAGTGTAGCCACCCATTTTAATGCGGTAAAAATTATCGCAACGATTATCGAGATAATGGGCATTGACGTTAAACGTTAGTGTGGCTCCAGCATTAGACGCAAAGCAGTTGGCAAGAACTGGATGAGAAAAGCCGCGGGTCGTGCTCAGTGGGCGTTCTATTGGAGAGGTTTGTGTCTAGCAGTAGGCTGATGATGATATAACGAAGCTTTTATAAAATGAGAATTATATTTGCGTTTAATGTGGGTATAGAAAAAAATTATTATGAACTTTAGTATGGTCTTGTGTTGGTAACATTGGATTACGTAGGCGGCGCGAGAGTAGCGGCTGCCAATATGACGAGCGAGATCTACTAACACTTGCTCATTCATTCAGAACATTTAATGTATTCTTAGCAAATAAATAATTGATTTGATTTGATTTGATTTGAACGGAGTGATTGATTGGCTCTTATGGCTTCTTTGATGCATTCTTTGAGAAAGCGCGCGAATTGTTGTTGTAGTCGGAATTGATATTGGATTTATAGGCGGTTAAAGTAATTTGTAGAATAATCATATAGATACTTATTGATTATTGAGTTTAATGTGCAAGTTTTAGGTCTTAACAGATATTAAGTAAACACTTGTAACATAATTTATACGAAGACATTATTAATTCTATACCAGTTACCAATCAAACTAAAATTTAATTATCCAGTTACACTGCCCAATATTCAATTATAACAGGGTTTAACCGTATTATCATAATAATTGAAATGATACATTATTGCATATTATACTTACTATTGCTTAACAAAACAATAAATTAAATCCCTATCGCTACTGTTATATGAGCTATTACTAAACGCATACGTTTTTGAGGATCGATAAATAAAGATTAAAGACCGGATTAACACAAAATGAGCAGCGGTGGCGCAGCGGTACGGGCCTTGTCTTAGAAATATAAGGTCGCGGGTTCGATGACATCGCCGCTGTTCAATATCGGTGAAGGAAAACATCTTGAGGAAATCGGCAAGTCAAAGAACTAATAATTCGCGGACATATGATATCCACCAATCCGCATTTGGCCAGCGTGTGGACTAAGGCCTAAACTTTCTGAACTCGTAAGATAATTGAGAGAAGACCCGTGCCCAGCTGTGGTACACTAAAATAGCTTGAAGAGATGGGAGTATATACTTTTCAACTTTCGAGTTGCATTATTAAATATATTGGTACAGGGGGATTGATCAGAGGGATAGCCCTCGCCAGAAAACTTATTGAGTGGGTGTAGTTAAGAGCAGCAAACAAAGTTAACTTAATCACACTATTAATTGGTTACGAAATGTAAAAATAATACAACGAGTGGTAAGACAGTTCCTAGACCGATGTTGGTCGCACGGACGTCTGTAGAGAACTGGGAACTGTCCGTGTAGCGCCGGTCCCCACTCGTCGCCCGTGCAAACCTCAGGCTAGACTCTGCCGAAGCGTGTCGTCATGACGCGCTGCCGCCTCGCTGTCAAGTCTGCTCCCGTACTAATGACTTCTCCGACAAATATATATATACATATTTATCATAACGGGCGATTAACGCGCTCGTCTTTAATTTGGACTTTACGTTTTGACACGGGTTGCACCGGTCGTGGTCGCAAGCAGACTGATCCAGCGAAAGAGCTCCGTTGATGACGGCGAACAAAATTTTCTCTAACTACCGTCGCTTGAGATGAGAGTAGTAATAATATAAATTATATCAATATAGATTTCGTAATACAATCCTATTGGTGTTAAATTGCATCAAATCTAAACAAAATAACGATTACAACATTAGAAACTGCATTTAGTTTGGGGGTACAAAACTGAATTTCTGTTGCAAGGGGTGGTTTTGACGGCACGTTGCGTTAGGGCGAACGTTTCTTTAGACAAATTCTTAGCCCGACTTATAAATGTGGCAGCATTTACACCGCTGTGGTATGGACGTATATTAAAATACGCAAAATATAATTGAATCGCAATCAATTTAGTAGAAATTGATTGCGTTTAATTTTATCGAAGTTAGGATCAAATTGATTTTGCTAATGTTGAATGTTTTAAAAAGGCAGCTATTTACTAGACGAATCTGAGTTAAATAAACGCACAAATTGGTACCTACACCTATTTAAGTTTTATGACTCATAGCTATGCATTTACCTATCAACTGTAAATTTGAACATTGCTTAGTTCTTCTTTTGGAATAAAATCGAGATGGCTTATTCTAAGACGGTGATAGTAATGACGTTTCAGATATTAATTAATACAATGTGTTTGTCTCTTTGTCTATTGCCTTTTTACTGAACCGATTAGGGGAAATTTAGTATGTAGATAGTTTGAGACCTGCGGAAGGATAAAGGATACTTTTTATTTGACGCAAAAGTGTTACATAAGTTCAAGCGGAGCCGCGGGCAACAAGCTGATAAGATATATTTTAAATTGTTTTCTAATCATAAGGTCGTTATCACTTGACCTGTTTGGTAGTAAACATAAATTCAATTTGACTGTTTAGTAATTAATTTTTACACTTCATTATCTTTTGTTATTACTTGTTATGTTTGACAACAGTTAATTAAAGAACAAAGGGCGGGTAATTGGAGTCACGACGACATTCGTAATTGTATCTTTAGTTTACTGTATTTGAATAAATATTTAGTTTTATTTAGATGAAATAACGTTACAAGCGCATTTTTACCCCTAGTTAAGGGTAAACTACTGCTACTCATGATGATAATCGATAATATTCAACAGATTTCGATCACGGACATGTGGTGTATGTAGCCTTTTTTATGGGACTTATCCAACCACCGCAATCCCGCCACTGCTGCATCCTGCTGCATCCTGTAAGACAGGATCGACAGCGGCGCTTTGAAGAGACTGAAGTACCGGTAGATACCTGTCTGTCGATTTTAAAATCAAAATAATAAACACACAAGCATTATTTTCTTGTTTTAAATAGTGGCATTGTATGCTAAATTGAAAGTTGAATTTGGCTAACATACAAAAAATACATATCTAAGCAACATTTTTAGAAATATCATGCAATATTGCCTTACCTTGGCAAAATTGCAGGATTTACATACATCTAAACATGATTGAATCTTTAACAGCCTTCCAGCTATTATAATAAATCTACTTAAAAATCCTCAAAGGGTTCCTTAATAATATTTTGATAATAAAATTATACGGTCGGTTTCTCGCTTCGGTGTGACAGACTCCCTTGAGAACTGCCCTATAATATACGTAGGGATAGGGGGATGAAAGCTAAAATAAAAGGGATTACAGGGGAATTACGTTGCTACGGGCGACGGAAGCCCTCGCAAGTAAAGCGATTCTTGCTACAAAATAATTTGTGATTTTTCAAACTTTATACAAAATATTATCTTTTATACGAGTACGTGACTGACAGCACATTTGTTAAACTTCACCTGGCGGTAAGTGATAATGAAGATGGAACACGTGCAGCATGAGTAACAATAATACTAATTACTTATTTTATGCTACAATAATTCTAATAAGTACTAAGTAGGTACTTGGATTGTCTAAAGAACGATAATTAGACGAGCCAAAGTTAAGAGACTTACATAGGCCGTTCCATAACTGAGCTACTTGAAATTTATGGACCAGCTCTAACGTATCTGACCATAAAGTGATACTATTCGGAAACAAATGGTGACCATCTTCGGTATCTGATAAAAATTCACCACTACCTACACTGCATTGGTGGAAGTTTCTTCAGATTAAATTTATACACACAAAAGGTTATAAGCCTATTTAGTCTTCTTCTTTCTGCTTCTATGTTCACATAGGTCTCTCCAAAGACACGATATTGAGTACAACCCGCGGTTACTCTCATCCAGCTCTTACCACCTTGCAGGGATCGTCACTTCGCTTAGTCTGATGGTATCTTACGTTACGTTATCCAATTATAGTAACGAAGGTCTGATCGACGCAGGTTCTCACTCTATTAAATACTGCCAATATGGAAGTTAGGTCACACAAGCCGAATTAAGCAGCCTACAAGGGTTAAGCTCTGCTTTTAAACAAATGGCTATTATCGCTTACGCAGCCCGTTGATACAGAACCCGAATCCATTTTTTTGGCAAAATCCTTTCAAAACAAAAGCCCACCCATTAATTTAGAGGGATGTCAATTAAATTTGACGTGGAACGGGAAGGGTAAGCAATTTCTTTACAAGCCTCAACTAAAATTAATTTAGGAAAGTATTTGCGGTGTCTGAGTAATTGTACGGCATAATTGCATGGTATTAAAGCGCTTTTTGTTTACATTTTCTTTACTTTTACATTAATTTTCTCTAGTAACACTTTAGGAACCGCTAGACAGCGCTTTTTTGCTGGTTTAGATTAATAAACAATTCGTTTAATGGGCTTCAGTATCTGGTAGCTAATCTATTCATCTCAATTTATTATAAACTAGTAACCCCCCCGCACCACACGCTCTCCTTTTTGGGTAATTCGGTCTGTTGGTGAAAACCGCTTGAAAATCATTAGAGTAGATTTTGAGTTCATTGCTAACAAACAGCGGAAGCCTTTATTTCATGCTGTATATAACATTAATAAAATATTAACATTAATTAAACGTAACTACTGATTATATTTATAAAAAAAAAATATTTTTTTTCATAATTAAAAAAAGTAATTAATTAAATAATTGATAAAAATAAGGTTTCTAACTTTATTAGAAACCTTATTTCTGCAGAATGGCCACTCTTATTACACGAGTGTGTAATTAAAGGAATTTTTAAGAAATTCCACTTAAGTAAAATATAAATTACGGGTTAAAGATTTAATTCCACCCTTGCAAAGTTTAATTAGTTTGATTAAATATTAATTATTACCTATCGCTGACATTACCGATATTGAACAACTTGATGTTTTTTTTTCTATTTATAGCTTTTAGTGTAGGGGATTTCTCAAAACCAATTAAATGTAATATTATTATTGAATTTTAATTGTCTGCTAATCTTATTTCCGTGGGGCCCAGAAGCACGTTCATTTTTCAAGGAATTATCTAACGCGTAGTTGACAACACACGTGACCAGAAAGAAGGCTGGTTTTTTATCTATAAAGTAACGGTGAGTATTGACATCCAACGCGACAATCCTAGCTGTCTCGACACGTTCCCAGAAAATAATGATGCAACAGATTTTTTTGACGCATTAGTTTAGGTTGGGTTAGTTAGTTTAGTTATTTATTTAGGTTATAATAATAATATAATCACAGATAATATAATACTATATATAATATTATTATAAATAGAAACAACAATTGATTTTTTTAAAAAGAATTTATTGGCCGGCTGGCCAATTTTAAAAAGAAATTATTAACAATCAATTTTTGCAAATAATTAACAATTTAAAATAACTGACAAAATCGACACGAGTTCGGACAGAGCTTCCGCACGCTACGATGGCTAACGAAAAACTGAACGAATATGGCGAGCGCTCCTTCTTATATAGGCGGCTGCAGTGCTGCCACTCAGTATTTTCATTCAGTTCTAACACGGCCTTTTCCTGACGGGGCTACGTCCTCGAAGCCCTTAGCAGGAACTTGCAGATGGACCGGCAACTCCCTCCACGTGCGGCGTATCTTGCTGCTCATCGCTCCCTGCGAATGTAAACACATTTTAAGTAGGCGTACTTACCAACGTTTTCCAGAGTTTTTATAAATTAAGCGATCACATCATGCACCAGTCAGCCAATCGATCAAATCACATAGGCTTTATACAGGTCTGTTCCTACGCAACCGAATACCCCTCACATATACATGTGCGCACAGGATTTACATCAGTCTCTTGTAGGTCAACCCAGATACCTATAGTTAGGGTCGGATTTAAACAGGTCTGTTGTCAGCGGCGCTACTGACTCACCCCGATACCTTCCCAACAGTGTCAGGGTCAACCCAATACCACGCGCACCCAGGATTTACGCGGGTCTCTTCCTCTGAACACACAACATTTTACATATCCAACGACAATAGAATATGCTAGTTTGGTACATAACTTAACCGGGGAATGCAAAACAGAAAATGCAAGCTAATAAAGTCCTATACATAGACATCGGAGTTTTATAAATACCTTCGAAGAATGCAGCACAGGTTTCAGGTGTCCATTCACCTCTCCACAACACCATATATCCAGCAGCTGCCTGACTGGTCTTCCCATAAGCACCTGCTAGTAGTTGAAGCTCATATCTGTCATTAGGAAGAAGCTTAATGACTTTGTAGGGACCTCTCATACCGCTATCCAGCTTCCCTGTGCTCTGAGAGTTCTTGATCACGTAAACCAAGTCATTAATATTAAACTTTTTTGGCGGTTTTCTATTTTTATTTACATAAGAGTCCTGGCGGTCCTTGTTTTCGCGAATAAGTCCTTCCGCGCGTTGCCGTCTTATCTCGCGAATCGCATCTCGATTTGGATTAGAACCTTCATAAGTAATGTCTTTAATTAATGCATTTATTAACGGCGTAGTAGTATCAGTGCCGATAAGCAGATTTAATGCAGAGTATTGTGTAGTCTTATGTTTGGTGACATTTAGAACTAGTTGTAATTTCCACAATATTTTTGACCAATCGTTTTCATTATAATTTACTTCAACCCTTATCATGTTTAGAACAGTACGGCAATATCGTTCCACTTGGCCGTTTTCCTGATGCATTTCAGGAGTGATAAAATGCACCTCGACTCCGAAATTTGTAATCCAGTTAATAAACTCATTGTTGTCGAACATACGGCTCCTATCGCACACTAATCGTTGGAAGGTGCCAAAAAGTGAAATCACTTGAGTCATTACGCGCTTCAATTCACTACAGTCTTGTTTTGAGATGGCGTGCAACAAACAGTATTTTGTATACGCGTCAACTATGATAAGTACATGTTTGTGACCCTCACATTCTCTTAAGGGTCCGAGCACATCGACGTGTATCGTGTCAAACGGTACTGGAGCTTTCTGCCACGAAGATATTGGCTGTAAGGGTGCGCGAGGGACTTGCTTATGCGCGATGCATACTACGCAGTGGGTGATGTATTTCGATACAAAGCGTCTAAGACCGGGAAACCAAAAGTGCCGCAGGATCAGATCAACCGTCTTGTCTATACCGATATGTTCATGCTCATCGTGGAAAACGCGTAGCAAACTTAACCGAAATGCCTTGAGTACATAACATAGGAATCGCGCTTGCTCACCCGTGACGTCATACTTATAATACAAAAGGTCGTTACGTTTTACATAACGGGTGTTATCTAACTGACCGTTATTTAATTTTTCAAGCAACGTTAAGGTCTCCTCGTCACCTGCCTGCGCCACCTGAGCCCAGTTTTGTGGTTTTTGGACGACATTAATAGCATTGACCGGATTCCTACTTAAATAGTCTACGTGTGACATAAGACAGCCTTTACGGTATTCTAACGTAAAATCGAAATCTAGCATGTATATCCACCACCTAGCAACTCTGGGCTGGAGATCCTTCTTACGTTGGGTCATCTTCAAAGCATTACAATCCGTGATAATTTTAAAAGGTTTACCAATTAGGTACTGTCTAAAATGTTGTAGTGACTTTACTACCGCGAGGGTCTCCAGCTCATAGCTGTGGTACTTGGATTCCGCGCCAACGGTCAGCTTGCTAAAATAGGCAACTACACGTCTACGGCCGTCCTTATGTATTTGCATGACGATTCCTCCATAACCTATAGCACTCGCATCAGTGTGCAACTCAGTTGGTAGTTCCGGATCGAATATTGCCAAAACTGGTTCGTTAGTTAAATGAGAAATTATCTCTTGACGCGCTTTTTCATGTTCACTACTCCAGTTAAAGGTCACACACTTTTTAGTTAAAGCTGCAATGTGTGCAGTTTTAATTGCATAGTTGGGGATGTACCTTCTAAAATATCCCGCCAAGCCAAGGAATTGACGAACCTGTTTGACATTACTCGGTCGCGGTGACTTAACTAACGCGTCTATTTTATAAGTACTCGGCCTGACCTGACCATTGCTTATAATCCTACCTAGGTATTCAATTTCGTTAGTTAAAAAAGTGCATTTCTTTAAATTAATGGAAAAACCTGCTTCTGTTAGTGTTTTTATGACTGATTCCAATAGAGCGAGGTTTTCGTCTAGTCCGTCGGTCAGTAACAGTACGTCATCAATGTATACCAGGACCTGTCCAGCATCAATGAAAGATTTAAGTGTTTTGGATATAGTTTTCTGATAGACAATAGGGGCATTCGCTAGGCCATAGGGCATTTTACAGTATTCGTAGTGGCCTTCAGGGGTTACAAATGCTGTCTTGTGAATGGACTCCTCAGCCACCCTGAGTTGGTGAAAGCCAGAAACCATATCTAGTGCACTGAACCAGCGCGCATTACCTAACCTATCTATGTAGTCGTTAATCAAAGGTAGAGGGTGTCTGGTCTTAACTGTGATTCGATTAAGGGCGCGATAGTCTACCACTATTCTATCAGAACCGTCTTTCTTTTTTACGAGTAAGATCGGGCTGGCATACTCCGAATCGGACTCACGAATAATACCCTTATCGAGCAAATCTCGAATTATGGACCGGACTTTTAACTTTTCGTCATGGGATAATTTATAGGGCCTATAATACACGGGGACATTAGTTGTTAGCTTAATATGCATCTCACTATCTTTCACAGTTGTGGTCGCGGTACCACTTAAAAAGAATTCCGAATACTTGTCAAGGATAGCTAATAATCGTTCCCTATTAAACCCAGTAACAGGTGTAGGTATTAACCTGATCCGATAATGATACTAAATTTACTTGCTTAACACTATTCGCGATTTTCTCACTATGCACTATGCGTTGGCTACCACTGGTCCTAACGTAAGCAACACCATCCCTATTTAATACGTCGGTACCGATAATTACGGGTACGTTTAAATGATTACCGTCTACTATGTAAAAGTCAGTTTCTAAAGTTATGTCGCTAAACTCAACGGGTAATGTAACAAAAGCGTGTGATTTAACCTCCGTACCGCCTAGGCCGCATAATAATTGAGTAGTGGGTTTTATTTGACATGGGAAGTATTTTACTAAATTTGTCGACATTAATGAGACACACGAGCCGCTATCTATTAATACATCTAACGGTATCCCTGCAATCACGGCAGTTGTCACATCGCGATTCTTATAACTACCCGCAGGTTCGCGGCAAAAATTAACACCACTTTTATTTCGTGACATAGTGCGTTCTTTTGCAAAACAATTGTTCTCGGAATGACCTATTTTTTTGCAAAACGTGCATTTTAAAGTATCAGCTCGAGATGTTGAGGGTAACGCGATTGCTTGTTCGTTATTGCTGGGGCTAGTTGGAGCTATATTATTAGACCGTTTATAACAATTAGCGGACTTATGGCCAAATTGATTGCACTGATAACATTTAATTTTTATAGTTTTTAAATCTTTAGAATCGTGTTGACGCTTTAACGGATTGTAATTAAAAGGTTTATTTAATCGATTTGAAGCATTCGAATGTAATTTCCTAGTATAGTTATTAGCGTTTGCAGGTTTAACGAAGCTTGATAAAAACTCCACGATAGAATCAGAAGATAGTTTAGCATTTGTGGCCATAGCACGAATCTGTGGATCTGTTATTCCACGTATAATAATAGCAGTCAGCAGCTCGTCGCTAAGTCCTTTAACTATACGTAACTTTAAAAGGGATTTACGAGCATACTCAGCGTATGTGGAGTATTTATCAGACTCTGTCCGCATTACGTCATATAGAATGTTCGCGACATCGACAGACCGTGGGCATAACGACTTCAATTCTAGTTTGAAATTTGACCATGTTCTAATATTACTCGTCCATTGGCTAAGCCAGGTGCGAGCTTCCCCTTTTAAACAATGTCCGATACGAGCAAGGCACTCCCCGTCGTCCCAATGGTTTAAACTACGGGCTTTTTCTACTTCAGTACACCACGTGTCGAAGTCATGAACATTCGGATCAAAATCTGAGACAAAATAATGGCTGGATCTGACCTGTGCACGGTTGATGGCGGTTAAAAGACGCTCTGTCGCATGTGTCACCAAGTCCTCGGGTTGAGTCGATCCATCGTTGCTGGTGCGTGACGTCCACGACGGCGGCGGCGTCATTTCTGCGGCCACGAGCTCACGTGGCGGAGTCGGTGCCTCTGACACCGTGGCTGGCACCGATGCCGGTGGCGTCGGGTCAGGCAGAGCAACGGCATGGCCGGGGTCGGCGTCGGCCGTCAAAGTAGTTCGCGTTTCCGCGGGCGCGCGTGACCGTTCCTCCAGCGCGCGCAATCGTCTGAGAATCTCTTCCAGCGGGTTTGGAGAAGAGTTCTGCTCGCGGCGGGTGGTTCTACGTCTACCACGCTGAGCGTTGCCAGACATCACGTAGCTGAACTCCGTCCGAACTTCAACCAACTGAACCAGGCTAAGGGAAACTACGATTCCTTTACAAAACCAGACGTGGCATCAACGGCTTTTCAGCCTTCGAATCCCACTTCTGATATTATAAATAGAAACAACAATTGATTTTTTTTTAAAAGAATTTATTGGCCGGCTGGCCAATTTTAAAAAGAAATTATTAACAATCAATTTTTGCAAATAATTAACAATTTAAAATAACTGACAAAATCGACACGAGTTCGGACAGAGCTTCCGCACGCTACGATGGCTAACGAAAAACTGAACGAATATGGCGAGCGCTCCTTCTTATATAGGCCGCTGCAGTGCTGCCACTCAGTATTTTCATTCAGTTCTAACAATATAATATAATATAGTGGGACATTAACACACACGGTCATCTGATCCCAAACTAAGCAGAGATTGTACTATGGAAACCAGATAACTGATAATATACTACATATAATACTTTTCTTTTGTAAATATAGAGTAGTAGAGATAATGAATTAATGAATCTTGTGGTTAGTATAGAGATTTTTATTCTCTTAGGTCACTTTTCTCTCTTAGATTGTGTATTTATTGCTGTAAATAAATAAGTGGTTGGTATAGTCTGAAGTGAATACAACGCGAACGCTATAAATAACCCATTAATAATATTCCATTGCAGGGATAATACTTTCTTTTCTCAACGGAAAATAACTGAATTCTCACTTAAAGCAGTTTACAAACCATTGAATCACAAATATTCCGCAAAACACCCTGAAACCTTAAAAAAGCGTCGGCCCATGGTGTTGGATGACCCTAAATTGATATTACATTCCTCGATTCAGTCCAGTCAAGTGGAAAGGTTGAGTGAAAAGCGTTTGCCGGAAGGAATTTATCGACCAAATGTGCTGATGATTGAAGCCTTACTGGAATAGTTAGATCGGAATTGTTTCTTTTTGTATTCACTTTAGACTGTACCAACCAATTATTAATTTACAGCAATAAATACACAATCGAACGAGAAAAGTAATAATAATCAGGGGCCATAGTCCATCCGGCAGGGGCCATAGTCCATCCATAGTCCTAGTTACCTAATCCATTAGCACCCACCACCATAACCTAGATTTTAGTTCCTATATTCTGCAATAGTCCTGCACTAACCGGGGATTATTCTTGGGTGTAGCTATATGGTGCGAATAGGGATAATAGTCGGTTGGTGCCACATTACATTTAGAGCAAAATTGTCTAACGGGCCTCTACGTGTTGGCTTCGGCCCCTCGCACGCCTTCCAAAAGTCCGGAGCTCCATAGCTCTAAGATAAAAAAAAGACAAACATAATAATAATATTTTTGGGACATTAACACACACGGTCAATCAACGGACATTAACGGTCACGGTCAATCTCTACACTAACCTAAATAAATAACTAAACTAACAAGCCTAACCTACACTAAAGCGTCAAAAAATTCTACTGCATCGTTATTCTCTGCGAACGTGTCGAGACAGCTAGTATTGTCGCGTTGGATGTCAATAATTACCATTACTTTATAGATACAAACCAGCCTTATTTCTGGTCACGTGTGTTCAACCCTTTAGAGTGTTCCACTGATGGGCACAGGTCTTCTCTTAACTATCTTATGAGTTGAGAGAGTTGCGGGTTGGTGGAAGTATCATGACCTCGAATTATTAGTTCTTAGAAATGCCGGTTTGCTTTCGATGTTTTCCTTCACCGATATTGAGTAGCGGTGATGAAACAATTCACAAATATGTGTACGAAGAAGATTCGAACCCGCGACCTTATTTTTCTAAGGCGAGGCCCGTACCGCTGCGCCACCGCTGCTCGTGTAAATGTCCCATAACTTCAGTCCTATAATATACCTTCAGTCTTCAGTCTTATAAGTAATTCAAATGTGGATTCATTACAATATTTTCTAAAGACGGTTTTATTCCAAATATATGGATATTTGCCTAACGCTAATAAAGTATGCAAGTAACATATAAATAAGGAAATCAGGGATTTCGTAACATCTCCAGGGATAATAAGGAATGGTGAAGGACGTTGAACAATTTAATCAGTATTATCTTTGAGTTTTACTGCCACTCTCGTCCTTCATCAGGGATGACAGATTTGATCTAGCACTCGAAAACGGAATAATTTATGATTGAATATTCTTAAAGTAATTTATATTAACAGTAAGTGAAGTGAATCCATTCAAATATTATAAATACAATTATATTGTAAACGATGGAGGGGGGGAGGGGGGGGGGGTTAGAAGGAGGATGAACTGGTTGGATAACATAAAGAACTGGACAAACATCAAAGACGAAACCACACTCGCTAGACTGGGCCAAGGAAAGAGAGCACTTTGCAAAGGTGGCCACCGACGCCCGTTAGGGCATGGCAGCAGAAGAAGAATATTATAAATGCGAATGTAACTCTTTCTGACTTTCACGCCAAAACTATTGAACCTACTTGGATGGAATTTGGTATAGAGATAGTTTGAGACCCGGGGAAGGACATAGGACAAATTTTATCCGACTGCGCAAAAGGAGGTAAACGACATACGCGCGGTCGGAGCTGTGGTCAGAACAGGGTACGAAAATATCCGATACATATCAAAAGTTTGATATATCCATTTCATATGAAAGCCATATTATTATTATATTGTAATGTTGTTATAATATGAAGTAAAAGTGCATTTCTTTTACTTTTTACTTTTTCAAAAACTTTTTTTTTAAATGACAGAATAAAAACAAAAAGAACTTCCTCCTTTTGTAAAGAAAATTTTCTGACACGACTGACGCTGTTAATGCCAGCATAATTGTTGTTATTTATGAATTAGAACTTACTGTTAACTCTGTATTACTCTGTCTTACTGTATTTTATAACTCTACTCCAACACCATCTACATTTGGGGAGTAGAAAAAGAGTTACTAACGCCAAACTTTATTTAACAATGTAAAATGTTTTTTAAGATATATAATAACAATAACGGGCTTACCTACCTATTCAAACCAAATGTTCAGGCATTGTTCGGACTATTTAGTAGATGGATTATGTGAAGTTTGCACAAAATCGGTTGAGCGGTTCTTTATTTATCACATTTTTTGTAAATTGTTTAGTGAAGCTGGGGCGGGCCGCTAGTTTATTATAAAAAATCATTTTATATATCGGTTTTATATCATCATGTTATAGAGCAGCGACGAGTAACATCCTGCTTACCCTTTCTCCAGCATCAAGCTCCACTTTTTTCAGAATGTCGATAGAACGAGTCCATACCTGTAACAATAGACATAATTTTAAGTATATGATTTAAATATAGGTATTACAACACAAACAGATTAAAATAAATGCAGAGGGCACTGTGTCACGAAAACTGGTAACTTTGAAAAGCTGGTTAACGGCAGAAACTTAAGAGCCTTAACATACAGCTATTTGCGAGTGGCTGCGAAGCGGCGCGGGCGCCTGGCGAACACGCCGCGGCTGCACATCAAAGACGTCGCGGACGCTGCCAGATAAGTTTTCGTCGGTTATTTGTAGCAAGTTAATATGGCGTCCACTCGGCTATCTCGTTGTTTGTCTGTAACGAATTCGCTTGGGCGCCCGCAACGCACCTATTCGTTGCCAGCATTTATTATTTTTATTCTTAAATAGGCCTGCACTATGCCGATTCACTCATGATAATGAATGATTTTTAGAAGGTGGCAGAGGAATGAAACTTCAAATGGTTAGAAACCATAAAGGAGCAACAATTTCGACCCACCCTATCAAATGGTGTCACCAGACTTCGCACCGAAACACGGTAAGGCCGCTTGGTCAATATTGGTGTCTGATAATTTTTCTGCGTATGTTTATAGAATAGGGTACAAATACTAGGTGTATTTAAATTGTCGTTGCCCCACTGTACCTGTAACCCACCTTTTGATCGGACATCAAGCATAATGCACTCCCTTATAAAAGTCATTACATTACCAGACAAAAGATTCCTAAACGAACTACATTCTATTCTGAACAAAATCTGCCAGAGACGGAACAGACAATGCGCTCAGAATTTAACTTGTCTGCAGCAGACGCTCAGAATTCAGCAACTAGTTGTAAAGTGAAGGTACGCTCACTGACTGCGGTTTGTTTCTAGAGTATTTACGTACTACAACTAAACCGAATAATTTTAGTATACAAACTGTAGTATAAGCTCGGGAATTCATTTGAGCAAGTGCAGGAAATATGGCTGTTTTCATAAACATGAGATAATCGTGCTATATTATTCTAAGGCGCTATAGGACTTAACCCACTACCGCAATCTCGCTACTGCTAACAACTGTGTCGAAAGAGAAGTGGGGGAAGGTACTCGTAGAAAAGATCTACCAAATATGATACAGCCAAAACTAAATGTTGTACAACATTCTACTCAAGTACAATTAATCACTCTATTCAATAAGCTGCCTAGTAAATTGAAAACTATAACAAACTTCAATCTTTTTAAAAAGAAATTAAAGGACATGTTGTTTGAAAAGTGCTATTACAGTGTAGATGAGTTTCTGAAGGATAGGCACACACTTTGAAGCTAGTAGTATTTATTATTTGTTGAATTGATTATTAATTGGATGTTATTAATTATTAAGGAATATTTTACTATTAATTGAATTGTATAAATTTTAATTAGACATATAAAGACTATAATATTATGTAATCATCATTAGTATTTTTAACCGACTTCTAAAAGGAGGAGGTTATCAATTCGACTGTATGTTTTTTTATGTTTGTTACCTCAGAACTTTCGAATGGGTGAACCGATTTTGATATTTTTTTTTTTAATTGAGAGCTGATGCTTCCCGTGTGGTCCCAATTCAGTTTGGTTTAGTTCTGAGAATGGCGTCCAAGAAGTCGGTTTCTTTTGTTAATATTTTAATGATAATTTATATTCTGAATTTTCTACACAAATGTATTTTTGTTCCGAAATAAATGACTTATGACTTATGACTGCTACTACTGTAAGCCAGGATCAACAGCAGCTCCTTAAAGAGACTCGGGATTTGAACCCAGCCAAGTCCAGGAACATCTAAACGGTCTTGGATCCCGCACGAATCTGATCAGAAAGATAGGGAGTTTAAAAGTAAGATTGTCCACTTCACTGTAATAAGGCACCGCTAGTGAAGAGTATCAAGTCATAATAATAAAACACAGACAAACACAGCGCCATCTAGTCCCAAACTAAGCAATTATATTTGCTTGTGGTACTACAGTCCATCAAATCTAAGAAGTACCGTTTGACCTTTCACTGTTTTCTATTGAATTAGCTTTATAGAGGCGTAATTCACACTATTTTTATTAGCTTTCATGTAAAATAATTGAATTATGAAGCTATTTTTATTTTAACATAACATAAACAATTTTCATACAAAAAGTAAAATTCTAAATGTACTACGTTTAGAACTGTCAAACGGTACTTCTTAGATTTGATGGACTATAGGAACGGATATAATACTTAAATACATACTTAATATATAGATAAATTACGCAAGTCAAGTCATCAATTTCTTTCTATAAAGCAGTAAGTAGATGAATATATAAATTTATTCACGTTCGATAAAATCTTATCCAACTTTTGCCTGCGTGCTTGGCAGTCATCTGAGGTGACCAATCTAATAATATTCTAAATTATATAGCAAAAAAAATTGGTTGCCTGTAAAGTCGGTATACGGGCGAAAGTTTTACGTGACGACTTTAAGTGGTAAAATAATTTTAATGTGAATATTCATTCGTATAGTAGGAAGAAGGATGAAATAATAGTAACAATTTAAAACATTTATTTATACAAAGAATTATATTTAAAACATTAATTTATACAAAGAATCTCGCTCTTAGGCGGGCTAACTATGCTCGAGTGGAAGGGACGCGTGCCACGTCAAAAATCCTTTACGCTTCATACAAGTTATTGCTTATCTTTAAAACATTAGATTATATTCAACGGCCCGGTACAGCGGTGGCGTGGTCGGTAAGATACTTGCTTTACACGCCGCAGGTCATGGGTTCGATTCCCACCCGAGACAATCAAAACGTTTGTGTTTGTGTCAAGTCTGGGTGTAAATATCTATTTTATGTATATATTTACAAAAGAAAAGTATTTTAAGTATAGTATATACCATATAACTGGTTTCCTTAACACAAACTCTTGTTAGCTTGGGACCAGATGACCGTGTGTGTTAATGTCCCAGAATATATATATATTTTTTTTATATAAAACAAACTTGGTGATTATTAACAGAATATGATCTAAATTTTGGAGACTTTATATTAAAACCTTGTATTTCCTGAACTGGTCTATAGTTTAAGCAACGTAACAAGTAAATTGTATCAACGCTATCAACAATATAACAAGCAAAGTTTTCTTAGAGTCGCAAACTATCTTTTCAACCGACTTCAAAAAGAAGGAGGTTCTCAATTCGACTGTGTTTTTTTATGTTTGTTACCTAATATCTTTGTTATACGTGAACCGATTTCTATGATTCTTTTTTTGTTGGCAAGTAAATGCTTCCGTGTGGTCCCATTTAAATTTGATCAAGATCTGACCAGTAGTTATTGAGCTATGTCGAAAGAAGCGTTATTGTTTACGCTAAGCGCGCAGCCTTCCAAAATTATTAGTGCAATTGCCCTAAACGCATAATTCTAGGTACCTACAATTGAAGTCGGTTTTGTGTTGTTGTTGCAAAAAGAATTATTTAGAAACTAGCACTAACTCAAGATTAACGTTTCTCCTTACATATAGCTCCCAATTACCCAATCGGGAACTTTACTCGTTACCCTGACTTTTGAGGGTGCATCTTTAATTGTTACCTCAATGATCAATTTTGAATCCTACCACATTACACACAAGGTGGCATTTTGCTTGTGTTACCTGTAAAAGTAACATCTGCTACTTTAATAGATCAAGGAAGTTAATCCTACTGACGAATAGGTCTGGAAGTCCAACTAAGATATGGCGTCGAGGTAATAGTGGTGTTTTCTGGAATTGTTATTTGGTTTTTGGAAAGTAAAGTAGCATACAACGGGCCTCGCCTTAGAAATATAAGGTCGCGGGTTAGATTCCCGGTCGTGCCCACACATCTTTGTGTGAATTATTATATCGTCGCTGCTCAATATCGGCGAAGGAAAACATTGTGAGGAAATCGGCATGTCTAAGAACTAATCATTCGAGGACATATCGTGACATCGACCAACCCGCACTTGACCAGCGTGTGTGGCTTAAGGCCTAAACTCACTCACTTAACTTACTTAGCTATAATCTACCTGTCTTAAGTCACGAGTGAATCGGTATTTATTAGGAAAGCGCGTTCTATCGTAGACTGCAACATTGCTTCACATCAGGCAAGTTGTGGTCAAGCGCAAACCTATTATAGAATAAAAAAATAAAAAAGATAAGTAAGATAGCAGAAGACGCGTGCCTAGCAGTGGGACGCTAATATAGGGTCGAAGTGAACTTAGCTTAGGTCTAAAATTGAGTTAAGTTTTTTTTTGACATTGCTGAAAATCAGTTCTCTGAGTCACTTCTGGTAGGTACCTACTCACGTTTACTGACCAATGTCCACGTTCAACACTGATGGAATACACTGTTCACATTTTTCTTCTTTTTTTAGTAGTTTTATTTTTTTTCTTTTTTGTTACATGTATTTTCTTTTTACATTTTTTCTTTAAGTCTGTATGTCATCTCAATCAAACAATGTCAATGTCTCCATTGAAAGACCAAGTGTCACCGTGTTGTTTAACACAAATGAATCGCAAACAAAGCTAGTCTGTGTCATAACAAATGGACATTTGACAAGCAATCATTTGCAAGGCCGAATCACTTTATTTAGACCACGTGACAGGGTAATCTACTTCGTTATAATTGTTGTTTCGTGATAATATCTGTCATGATGTACATCATATCAGATATTATTACTTCTAAAGTGACCTTAAACTTGTTTTTTTAGGTCGCGATTTCGATTCTCGGTCGTGCCCACACATCTTTGAGTGAATTGTTATATCGGTGAAGGAAAATATCGTGAGGAAACCGGCATGTCTAAGAACTAATCATTCGAGGACATGTGATATCCACCAACCCGCACATTATTACTTCTAAAGTGACCTTAAACTAATTTTTTTAAAGGTTATAAGACTTTAGCAGCAGCAGCGGTGGCGCATCGGTACGGGCCTCACCTTAGGAATATAAGGTTGCGAGTTTGATTACCGGTCGTGCCCACACATCCCTGTGTTAACTGTTACCGCTGCTCAATATCGTTGAAGGAAAACATCGCGAGGAAACCGGCATGTATAAGAACTAATCATTCGACGAAATGTGACATCCACCAACCCGCACTTGGCCAGCGTGTGTGGATTAAGGCCTAAACTTTCTTCAACTCGTAAGATACTTGAAAGAACACCCATGATCAGCAGTGGACACTAAAAAGGGTTCAAGAGAAGAGAAGACTATAGACAAATCTGACGGAGAATTATGAATTACAAATTATGGGTTTAGTTTTAACCCTATCAAATTTTATAGAGACTTCGTCTCTTAGCACAGTGAATAAGTACCTAGTTCTAAAAGTACCTACACTTAAATTTGACATTTATCAATTCTTTTCCACCTTGGAATAAGCATGCGCTTGACCGCAATTTGCTTGATGTTAAACAATGATGTCGTTTACGATGCACCGCGCTTGACTACAACGATGACTACTTGCCAGATGTTTAGCAATGATGTAGTCTATGATGAGACGCGCCTGCCTAAAACACCGATTAACTCGTGATTATGAGTGATTTTCGGTTAGAAAGTGGCAATGGAATGAGGCTCTATATGGTTAGAAACCATAAAGGAGCAACAATTCCGACTCACCCTCTGAAATGGTGTCACCAGACATCGCACCGGAACACGGCAAAACCGCTTGGCGGTGCGGCTCTGTCTGGTGGGTGGACACTTACTACAGCCGCAGTTAATTACCAGTAAACTAATAATTTATTAATTACCAGTTAGTTGTCACCTGATCTGCACCACCCGGGGACCACGTGTGGAGATTCAGATAAAAGGTGCACTCCCACGAACGAAAGTGACTCAGCCCCCACAAATCATTGTAATCACTCATATAATACGTCAGCAGGACTGTGTAACAAGCGCTCGGCCACTGAGACATTTTATTACCTCTTACATCCAATAAAAAATAAATTAAAAAAAATGTTACTAACACGTAGGGCTTAGCTGCTGTTGTTGCTGCAGACCTGTGGTCGCCTGTGTTGTGGCACTTTGTAGAGGTGATGGCCAAATACGACATATGAAAATGTGCCTTATCTTCTGTGTGTTCCTGACAGAGTGTCTCTGCACGCAGGTCTTTAAATTTAATTTTTAAATTACATCTTTTGTTTGTTTTTATAATAACTAACAATAGTTTTGTAAGTTAATGTTACTAACCCACGGATCATTATTATCTGAATGAATAAAATTTTTAATTTAAAAATTTGAATTAAGCTAATTAGGGATTAGTATACACATGATTTATTTTGTAAGTATTATGTAAAAGTAAAAACTAGTGTAAATGACTAAAATGAGTAAATAAGATAACAGGTTCGGTTATGGGATTAGCTAAAATTATTAAGCAGCCTGCCCAATCTAGGTTTGTTAAACTTGTTTCATGCCAGGCCAATATTACCACATAACAAAACCAGACACCATTCCAACACTTTAATAAGTTCGTTTTGTATCACATGTTCTCGTAAACTGTCCAGGCTGTATAAAACAATGGTCATTGTATTGTTCCCTGCTTCCTTTGTTACAGCTGATTATTCGAGCAAAGATTATAAAAGATTTGTTTTCAAATTGTGCTTCCTATATTTATGTTAACGGAGATTTACCATTTTGTAAACCCTGAATACAAGGTGCTCAGTTAAAATACATTCTTTGCAAGGGGCTAAGTACAGCCTAATTGCAACTCTTTGGTTTTTTTGTTCTTGAATAGGCTGGCGCTTGACTACAACTTACCTGATGTTACGCAATGATGTAGTCTACGATGGGACACGCCAGTCTAATGTACCGATTCACTTGCGATTACGAATGACTTTCGGTGAGAAGGTGGTGTTTAGTACCTTGGTTGTAGTGGACTGTATTTATAATATTGGAGTTCAAGTAAACACGAAATGCACTGCACATTGGTTTATTGGCACGGACGACGGACGGAACACGAGAAAAGGAAAAAAGTATGCAACAACACAGTGTTGCCAATACAGTATTTTTTAGAAATTAAACATATTTTTTTTATGTTGGTAACAGGTGGCAGTGAAATACCATTTTTAGTTAATTCTGAGCTATTGAACACAGCAATGACTATGTTTTTCACAATGTTTTATAATTTGTAATGCTTTCCGACTGTGACTCTACCCACACGTATATCGGCTATCGCGATAAAACTTTAACCACTTTTGGCACGCTTCCCTGGGTCTCCATCTATCTCCCTACCAAATTGCATCTAAATCAGTTCAGAAGTTTTGGCGTGATAGCGCGACAAACACGTGTTGCAGACAGAATTACTTTCGCATTTATAACATAAGTAAGAATTTTAAGTAAGTTTATTTACTACTAATACTCTTTCGCATTTTCCCCTAAAATCAATAACAGGTCAACTTCTCTAATTTACATTACAAAGCTCCGAAAAATTGTCAACATCTCAGTTCCAAACAAGGTAAGGTAGATGATTTATTAATTTTTGGTCGAGTATCAGGGTTGGTACAAAATTAAAATAAAAATTATAACAAGATTATTTTGATAAGACTTATAAAATCATTCTTCTCTTCAACCCTTTTTAGTGTCCCACTGCTGGGCACGAGTCTTTTCTCAACTATCTTACTAGTTGAGAGAGTTTGGGCCTTAATCCACACACTCTGGCCAAGTGCGGGTTGGTGGATGTCACATGTCCTCGAATGGATAGTTCTTTGACATGCTGGTTTCCTCACGATGTTTTCCTTCACCGATATGGAGCAGCGGCGATGAAACAATTCACACAAAGATGTGTGGGCACGACTGGGATTCGAAACCGCGACCTTATATTTCTAAGGCGAGGCCCGTCCCACTGCGCCACCGCTGCTCATTCTTAAATCATTCTTAAATTACTTTAATCATTTTGCATATTACATAAAAAGCTGTGTGGATGTATAAACGAAAAATCTCTAGTTTCTTCGATTAACTGACATATACTTCGAGTACCTTATTTACCGGTTGGAAACCCTTTATGAGTCGCACTGAGTAGGCACCTGGGTATTTAGGAGTCCTTACCTGCTTAATGAGAAGCAGGCTCGGGTTGCCCACTAAACTACCACGGTAGCCTTCCTCAGGTGTTTAAATGACGGCCCTGGGAACTCGTAGATCTGCATCCAGGACCACCATCGCACACAACCCTTTTGTAGGCTCATCGTTTTACTTGGCCACTTCCCCATACCTTTGACAGGATATTTTATGAGTTTCCTTAGGATACTCTTGCCCGAATTTTCATGTATACATGAAGTCAGTGCATACACTAGCAAAAACAGAATAGTTCACGCAGACGCTGACACTGATAGGATAGAGCTTAATCTTTACTAATATTTTAAATGCGAAAAGTGTCTCTGTTTGACGCGCTTTCACACCAAAACTACTTGACCGATTTAAATAAAATTTGGTACATAGTGTTCCTTCTGGAGATGGATTATTAAATGAAATATATCTAACTCCAAACTTATTTTAATGAATCTTCAAACAATAACAAAATGAACTACGCTTGCTTTTGACAGTGCTGCTACTTCGCCCACCTCACCCGATGCACTAGTGATGTGCCACAACACATAGTCTAGACCTTAGTAGTGTAAATGGCTACTTTTTATCCTAATACCACGCGGGTGAAGCCGCGTGCGGCACATAATAATTATGTTGCTACAGTCGTCGGCCACTTCGCTATTTGCAATGCGAAAGTACCTACTTAATGTAAATTACGTTTTAATTAAAATTAAAACCTAAAACTGTAACTACCATCCCTAAGGGACCACAAACAATCCTAGAGTTACTGGCAAGTTCAGATCGTATTTACGTCCTAATTTGGATGCCTTCAGTTCAGCTATAAATTTTATTCTCCCTTTAGACACTAAAGTTGTTAGGCGTGTAAGTTGATTTTTAATTAATCTTTTATTTAGTCCCGTAAATAAAAATAACGAAAATGGTATAAACCTCGTCAAGGAGGCTGGAAAGAGCCAGCAGCTCAACAGCTGTATGAGACTAGCCGTGGAGAGTATTCAGAGGCGTGTAAAAATAATCCCCGTATTCATAAAAGTATTTGCAGCTCATTATAGCTTAAATAGGTTTACTTGTATGAATAGATTAGCCATTCGTGTAACTTTTGATTGAAACTTAACTTATAAAGGCAACGGTATACGTTTATAAAGTATTTATTAAATTTTAATAATTACCAATAGTCGAGTATACAATTACTTCTAGGAAAACATTTGAAGAAAACGGATTCTCGAGTAGAGACTGCGAATGGGCAAACATACCTGACCAGATGGAGTGACGATCTCTGCAAGGTGGCCGGTGAGAGCGGGATGAGATAAGTAGTCACGGATTGTGACGTGCTTCAGAAGGCCTTTACCCTTTAACCGAATGACGTGTACGCATATTATGTTCAATAATTTAATCTAACTGCTTTATTTATAAAAATCTTGGACTCTTTGGTTAAAATGGACTTTGTCTTTTTCTTACTAGTAAAAATTAAATATGACCGACAAAGACAAACGAATTGTAAACCTATTTTAGCTATAATAGCTTATATGACGTTTATGAATACGGGGGTGTCTTTTTCTAACAGTTCATGATGAATATTAACTAGTTTCGACAAACATTTTGCTAGGTGCAAAATTTTTATACAATTTGTAACCGTTACTAATATCATTTATGTAGAAACACAACAAACAAATTGTTTCGCTATGCAAATTCTATGACTCAATGCACAAGCTAAGGGGACCGGTATCTGACCAAAGTCGTCGGTATTTTGCATATTCTAGCTAGACGACATGCTTAAATAGCGATCTATTGCTGCAACCAACAATCATGGCCACAAGTATAATAGGTACAAATACATAAAATTTATTAAATTCTGAAGTGCGTTTGTTCATGTTTGTTACTGTAGAAAACTATTAAACGGAATTGGATAAAATTAAGCACAGAGATCAATATCAGTAAGTGAAAACCGGCATGTCTCCAAGCTAATCATTCTAGAAGATGTGACACCCACCAATCCAGCATGTGTAGGTTATGGCCTAAACTCACTCAACTTGATAGTTGAGAGAAAACCCGTGCCCAGAATTGGGACACTAAAAAAGGGTTGAAGGGAAACATAGATATATTAGTTGAGAGTAATGGGCCATTTAGATGAGGACAATAGCTGTGACAGGATAGTAAGACAGGACAGAACGCCACTAAGAAATACACTGCATTGGATTGTCCTCAAGACACTCGTTCCATTTACACGATGCATTTCATTGGCTTGCTGTCTTGTCTTATTGTCCTGTCACGGCTATTGTCCTCGTGTCAATGGCCCATAAGACATACATACATACATAAGTCTACTCTTCAACCTAACCTAATACGGTAGAAAAATAAATAAACACAAATTTGAAATAAAACTACTTTTTAAAGGATTTTATCGCGGTTTATTTTAGATTTTAGATCCCGACGTTTCAGAATCTTTTCAGACTTCATGTTCACGGGTGGATTGAGGTATTTGACGTCCAAAAATATTAATCACAATTATTACTGACTTGAAACGTCGGGATCTAAAATCTAAAATAAACCGCGATAAAATTCGTTAAAAAGTAGTTTTATTTCAATGTGTGATATTCGCGTAAATCTAAGACAATACCATGTAAACACAAATTTGACAAATGTTTTTTAAACATGCACACGTACCTACTAAAGATCGAAGTTGGAAGTACAATCAGGATTATTATAGGTACTCATCCGAAAATAATAAACTTCACATGAATCACTGTTATAGAGGTAGAAAAAGACATAAACCAGGGTAACAGCTAAATAAACACACAAGAACCACATGAATGCACATACCAACGTTGTACGAAACCCGATATCCGATACTAATCCACGCAATGGGGGCAAACAGACGTTGAACCCACAATAAACTTATGTATTTACACTTAATACTCCTGTTGATGGCTATATTGAGTTTTGAATACACAGCGTAATTTTTCTCTTTATAAGACTTAAAAGAAAAAAAAAAGAAAATATTGTTTTTTTTTGTCTTCATCGAAGTATAGGAACTTTTACGTGCAGCGTATGATTCCCAGAGCCCAGAGCTCTTTTGTTTTTGCTGATAACCTAACCCAATCGGCCGGAAGGGCCTCTATTGGTTCACCGGACTTTTTCGGTGAGCCGTCCGAGGACGGTCGAAACGATCAAGTACTGTGGCAACTGCCATGAGGGCTCCCTATGTGGGGACGAACCTCGGCTCAGGACGTTGCCAGACACTCTAGTTTTTTTAGGGGGTCGGGGGGCAAATCGCGGTCGCGCGGTCCGGTCCTGACCGGAAAATTTAACACGGAACTTACGCGTGTCCCCCTCTGAGAAGGTACATGAACAGTTTCTATGCAATAACTATTTATGTCTTGTGTTTGTGTGTGGCATAGACAATTTATAAATATGAAACAACACATGTACACAGGCGAGCTTAACTTAAATATGAGTTTTCTACCAGCAGTAGTGTTGTGAATAATTGTGGAATGGGTAGAAGTGCACAACAGAATAACGTTATCTTCTTTATTTTACCTGTTTGTGTGTAGTAATAGATAAGTAGCCGTTTTTCTGGTGACGGCGGTCAGTCTATGCTGACTAGCCAGGAACGGAGGAGATCATATACTGCACAAGTGCGTGCGCTAACACAGGTGCACTTTCTATTCCCTTCACTCACAAATGATAAATTATTAATGATAAATTGGGCGCAGGACCGACGGCTTTACGTGCTCACCGTGGCACGGGCGTATCACACCACCAATTTCCTGACTCCGGATAAGTGCTGAGAAATTAGAAAAGTCCCAACACTCTTTTTGTCCGGCGTGGGATTCGAACCCACGACCTAGCTACCGAGGCAGTGTTTTTGAGCTTTTGTGTTTATAATAGTAGTATTTGAGTAGGACAGTTGTAATTTGCATTCAGTCCTCGTCGGTTGGAAGATAAATCGAGGCTACGCGAGATCCCCCCGTGACTAAACAATGGGACGACAGTGTTTACACATAGATTGTCTTGCCTAGATAATATTTACTTTGTCTAGATGTTATGTAGAAACGGTGTGACTATTGACAATGCAAATAAACATGTTGAAGCCACAAATACGAGTGTAAGAGGGGATGGAAACGAGAGGAACCCTTATTGGTTCGACCTTCCTCGGACGGCTCACCGATAAAGTCCGGTGAACCAATAGGGTAGGTCATCCGCAAAAAAAAGGGGGAACCCCCAGTCAGACGTAGTCGGTTCGGTGAGCGGGGAAACTTAGTTTCTATTATTGAGTATCCTGACACGTTAACTATTGTTAAAGTACCTATAGAAGTACATCTAATTTGCATACGTCTAGCGCCACCTATACGATACAATTCGCAATGATGCCGTTTAATATTCGCACCCCTTCTATTCGCAATAAATATTCGCTTCTCTTTCTTTCCTATATAAGCATCTCTTTCTTATACACGTAATTCTTCAAAAACTTAAATTCGCAACGAACGTCACCGACACACAAAATTGTATGTACACGCGAAATTATTTGAAAGTTGCTTAATCTTTATTACAATACTTTTATTTATACGCATTCCGCAACAATCCTGAGATCTTTAGACTTCCATACGTTATAGCGAACTTAGGCCTCTAGACAAATTACGTAGGTACTTCGCTACAACGAAGGATAAAATATAACAAAATGAATGGCATTGACATACACCTTCGAACACGATACCATTTCATGTCAATGAGATACATTTTGTTCTTTTCTATTTCTCGCTATCGCTTTTTTATCTAATTTGTCTAGAGGGGCCTCTCGTTCATCAGGCACCAGCCATATGTCAGAAAAATTATGTAAGTAATATAAATAGCATTTTTACGAACTGTGATTTCTACATGAAAGTGTAGGGTTTCTCTATCACGTCAACCCTTTATTTGTCCCACTGCTGGGCACGGGTCTACTCTCAACTGTCTTACGAGTTGAGAGAGCTTAGGCCTTAATCCACACACGCTGGCCAAGTGCGGGTTGGTGGATTTCACATGTCGTCGAATGATTAGTTCTTAAACATGCCGGTTTCCTCACGATGTTTTCCTTCACCGATATTGAGCAGCGGCAATGAAACAATTCACACAAAGATGTGTCAGCACGACCAGGATTCGAGCCCGGGACCTTATATTTCTAAGGCGAGGCCCGTACCGCTGCGCCACCGCTGCTCTTGCTGGGTATCTCTATACCTTGAAGTTATTCGCAAACACTTCTCATTGAAGGTTTTCACCAATGTTAAAGACATTGTAAAGATTTGAGGCATAAAGTCATCAGGTCACTGCGCTTTCTATAGAACATTCAGACATAAAATCCCAACAAAGCACCATTATTTTTTGCTTTAAACCATTGCAGTCCTCACACCGACCAAAGAAAGTTGTAAAAACTTTCAATACAGAATATAAGGGCCAGTATATATTGAGTCGGACCGATAATTTTATCGTTGACGCTTGGTACTTGCTATGTGATAATATATAGAAATGTTAAGCTTACACACAGAATGGTAATTAATACTATAATGTGCCTTTATTCTTATTGCATAAAGAAGGATTGATGTTGTTTCAATTGATGTCAAACTTTAACACGATCGATTGAGTTAACACCTCGCATTATTGTATCCGAAATGAATTAAAATACGATTTTTTAATAGCAAAAACTTCAAACTCAACAAATTGTACGCAAATTTATTCATTTCGACATCTGACTATCACGACTATCACCACCCTCACCCGACACATTTGTCGTTCAAAGGAGAGGTCAAAAGTGGGATAGAATTTTGAACACCAATGTGATATACCTCATTGGAAAGCTTATTTAATAAGCTGTTAGAATTTAACTAAACACGAATTTTAGGAGCAACCATTTTTGTAAAAATCAAAAAAATGAAATAGAAAAACAAAACGCACATTACCTTTAATTATCCGTTTCCTAAGCAGTATAAATATTGCAATCACGTCAATAATTGCATTCTATTAGAGTACTTTTCTCTTGTAATATTATTCTAGCTGCAGCTTAATGTAATTATGACGAAAAATATTTGTTATCTTATTAGTGTAATAACAAAACGCGTGGAAAAAAATATAATTACGGGAAATGTCATGATGTCATTGTCATTGATCAGTTTGATTGACAGCGTCGAAATAATTTTGATTTTTTTGGTTGCTCAATTGTCATTTGACCATGGGGTTGCCAATTGCAATAATCATAATATTGCATTAAGGATTCTTATTTTCAATTTCAATTTTTTAAAAAACGGGGGGGTATAAAATTATTTTAAATACACCAAAAAATTTAATTAATTATGCTCTATTAACCTATGTAACTCAGATTGCTGTTCAAATTTACAATTATTTTAATCCCAGTCTCTATACATTTTTTGAACGTCTCCTTTCACGTCATCGGTCCGGATTAATGTGTAAAGACCTTTATAATTTGGAAGATTGCCAGCATGTACCGGAACGGTTTTTACCATAGCCTTTCACTCGACCCTTTGTTTCACGTCATGGCCCATCAATAAATGTATTAATAAAAGGCTGTCAGTTTCAAAACATCCCGTTGTAATGTTATTTTTTACCATCATGTTATTGTTAAATTGAAGGGTTATTACAACTTTTGCAGATAGACATAGCTAGGGCTTAAAGGTGCTGTCCCATAGAGGCGCACGGAGTGGGTACGCGGGTGGCTTTAGCTTCGCTTTGCAAGAAAATTTATATTTTAGCAACCACTCTAATCTACGAACATGAAAGAACACGCTACGTATGAAATGACCAAATTGATACACACATGCCTTATGCCTTGCTTGATGTAACCTAACACTATGTACAAGGACATATGAATACTTGTGTAGCTTCACTCTGGGGTTGTCCAAAACTGCACTACGCATCTAACGAATCCATGCGCCACAAAACAATACAAAGCGGTAACAGTAGCAAATGTAACAGCGGTAACAGTAAGTCTTCTGTAACATTACATTTTGTAATGTAACATTTAGGAGAAGCGTGTTTAAAAACAGTGGTTAACATAGAGCCTTATTGTCTTACTGACCTACATTTTATTTTGAGACTGAAGGAACCGTCCCAGAATATTTTTGTTGTGATAATATGAATAGCTAATTAATAAACTCATAATTTATTCCAACAAAGAGTTACCCTCATTATTCAAATAAAGCGTGGAAATAAGTATGAAGGCTTTTGAAGGTTTTTGGACTAAAAAATATCAAGATTAGCAGACAACTTTAGGTAGGCGTGAATAATCGGGTAAGAAGACGGTATTTCAATAAAATAACTACGGCAATTATCACTTCACTCCCATCTCTCGATAGCACAAATCATGAATTCTAACAGGTAATTACAGATCGTTAAGATTACGTTGGATTAAATAGTAACGTTCACCGAGCACGTTATTGCATCTGCACTACCGTACGCCAAAACGGTTCAACACGCAATGTCAGCCATTCTAAGATGGCCGCTTCACCCGCGCTCGGTGTTCATTCGTTCGCTCATAATGACATTTCTCGAGTGACAGGTTACTTCAAAGACGGACGCGATGACAGTATAAAATGACAGCCGATGCATTGAGAAGCAGATGTGCCAACAAGTACAAAACAACGTAATAAATAAACCCGACAACATACAACTGCAATAAATAATCTCATATAAAGACCCTTCTACACTTCTTCAGATTCGAACTTAAGGACACACATTCGAAACAAAGATCCATAATGCTACTAAAATTATCGGAATTAAATAGGTTCTAAATTCAAATTCTAATTAAGGACTTTAAGAATAAATAAACTTTGAAATTTGAGTGGATGAAAAAATATAAAGCAATTGTAAGTACAATACAATTAAGTACATTTTACTACAGTAGACAACACTATTAGACATTTTATAGTTAACTAATTTGAAGCTACCTAAAACTCACTTTAGGGCACTGGAAGATTATTCATAGTTAAAATATCTGTAGAAACAACTGATTTGCCTGTTAGGTAACTGAACTGTTCTAAGATAATATTTATACGTAGAAGACGTAATTTTTGGTTTATTTATTTTTCCTACACATTTCAATAGTCAATAGTACCTCAAAGCAACTAAAAGACTTCATAAAGACCGACTTACTTAGAGGTTTCCAAACTTAATAAAAATGGCTTTGATGTCCCAAAAATGAGCTTTCTTTGAAGACTATTTTATGAGCTATTTCGGTGTATTATAATATTTGTGTCTATGTAGATAAAAAATGTTTCTAATTGGCAAATACATTTAACATGATTATTATATGGTAGGTAATTTAGAAAATGTATTTAACATCATAGCAGAAACAATAAACAAAATGGGCATGTATCAAACACTCTGTTTTGTGTACACGTCGCTTTATATTCTCAATATTGGTCGAGACAACGAAATTATTAATAACCAAGACTTTACTTTACCAATATTTAAATCAGCTGTTAGCTGGAGTTTTATTAAATATATATTATGATGAGTAAGTTAAACATCAGTCAAAGTCATCATCAAGTCAAAAGTAAATCATCACCATCACAAATAGCCCTTTCGTGAGACAGTCCACTGAGAACGATATACATCCGTATATCGTGCTCAGTGGATATATTTGAGGGCTAAAGCTAAATGAGATCAACCGATCTCATTCAGCTTTAGTCGTCAAGAGCATTACAATTGAACAAATCTAAGAAGTACCTTTTGACGTTTCACTGTTTTCTATTAAATTAGCTATATAGAGGCGTTATTCACACTATTTTTATTAGCTTTCCTGTAAAATAATTGAATTATGAAGCTATTTTTATTTTAACATAACATAAACAATTTTCATACAAAAAATAAAATTCTAAATGTACTACGTTTAGAACCGTCACACGGTACGTCTTAGATTTGACAGGTTGTAGCTGCGATTACAAATGTTTGTTTATAAACTGACATAATAACCAAAGTACATGCTAATTAAGATTAATTAATATCATCAAGTTCTTACCGGGATATTCAAGATGCCTTTTGAATGAGACGTAATGCTGGAGAGTTATCAAAGAGCTCTTTATACGATCTTAAGGATTCTAAGAGATTTATCTAAAATCTTAGTAGCCACTTGTAATTATGATATTCCTTTGAACGTCAATCAAAGCGTGGGAACAAGTATGCGGTAAAAGGTGTGCGGTAAAAGGTGTGCGGTAAAAGACGCGCGGTAATAGGAGCAACTTTATTAAATCACCTTTATTACTTAATACCTAAAACACACTAAAATATCAATAGACAACAAATATTTTAGCTTTATTAAAAAGCAATAGTTCCATTAGTTTATCAATAGCCTTTTATATAACTTCATCGAATGATTTTGTAACCTAATACTAACACAATAAGGTTTGGTTTAGCTTAAGAAAATATTAATAGTTTTTATGGTAAGTTAGTAGGAATATTATGTGAATGCAAACAACACTATTGTAGTCTAAGTAATCTCGTTATATGTGTTATTTTTGTTTGGAATTTATTTAGACTTATAGAGTAACATGAGCGACAAAAGTGGTTTAACTTCAGCGCTTAAAATAATGTTGTAAAAATTGTCATAGAAAAATTTATTAGTGAGAATTGATATTTTTCAAAGTACTTATAAATTATATTTTCCTAAATATAAATATAAAAAAATACTTTTTAAATGAGAACATATTTATAAATAAAATTCGAACGTGTTTTTTACAGTTCCTATAGTAAACTATTTTAAACAGAAAACTCATGGGTACATAATACAAGCTTATTTAGCAAAAGATCCCCTCATGTCCCAATCCGATTTCTAACGGGTTTACAATATACGAATTTAACCACATGGAAATTTACTAAGGGAAGTCTTTGAAGCATGCTTATGATCAATTGTGAGACCGTTATACAACCTTAGGACTCACAATTTTAATACATATTGAGGAAAATAACACGTATAAAATTGCTTATAATATTCATTTACCTTTAATATTAAATTCTTTAGGTAAAAATATACACAAACTTATTTCAAAGGTACTACTAAAATTTTGTAGCGAAATTAAAATGTAAGTCGGTACTTTAAACTCGGTCGTTCTGAATTATACGTTTAAGAAGTTCTTGCGCCAGAAAAATCGGATTAAAATATAAAACTTAAATTTTTGCCAAAGTAGTTTTTAGTGGGTTTATTTAACTTATTTAACAATAGCTGTTTGAACTCCGGTTCGAGCAAAAAAGCTATTGACATTTACAAAAAGAATAATCCATTCAAAATTAAATATCTAGTACCTCGATTACACAAACAATAAAATTATTTATTCAATTTAATTTATTACATAGTGTAGCCTGTACTACCCGAAGGTGTAGGCAGAGTTAAATATCTTAACCTTCTCCGGCTATATTTAGGTACCGTACGTAATAGTTAGTGAGCCTATTGCCGTTCATGGGTCACAGTTCCAAACCTCGAACAACTTTGCAACTAGGACTAAATTATGTTTATTTCATCAAATAATGAAATAGTAACGTTATGGACTTGACTGTACTGCCACATCTCTATACGTATAAAATGGTCACCACTTAAATTAAACACTATTATTTTCATAGGATTATTATTTTTAGACACTCTTTTTAAGTTCGTTAGAAACAGTATTGCTATGAACCAGTGGCGAAGAGTCCATATAAGCAGATTCTAGGTAATCGACTTCCCTTATGGAATGTTGGTTATCACACGTACTTAATAATATCTATATTATGTAACGACACACGACACTGGAAATCCTAGTGTGGAGCCTAGTGCAATAAAATATACTGTATAATAATTTATTTTTTATGTTTTAGCGCCTAAAAAATCACAACAAAAATAAGTATAGCATCAAATGTAATAACGATCGGTGACGATAGTGAACAGATAATACTTTCATATGGAAGAACTTTTTTGCTCCGGCTAATACTGAATTAATACATACCAAACTTGAAAAAGTCACACGAGGTCTATAAACAATAACGAAATATACTTTTTAACAGAGTTTCCGAGAACGGTGCGCTTCACAGAGGCTGGCAAGAACTGGATAAATGGCTGTGACCATATAAAGAAAAATGTTAAGCTCGAAGTCTGTATAATAAAGGACCAAGATGGAGCATAAGCTAGCTAACAGCTGCAGTGGCTCCTGCTTAGTGTAGTACTGTTATCGTAGATGTAAAATAATAATATTCTGAATAGACACAGCCATCAAATCCGAAACAGACGACTGATTTACTATCAAATACATAAAATTCTCGTATCACGGTGTTTGTAAACAAACTCCTCCGAAACGGTTTGACTGATTTTTATGAAATTTTATATCTGTATTCGGTAGGTCTGTGAATCGATCGTAATCTATTTATTTGGCACGGTAACAAAATACAAACATACAGATACTGTTCGTGATGAACACAAGAAAATAACTTGTAATTTTGATTTAGCTTGTATTAGTAGAAAATTGATTTAAATTAACAAATAGTGACTATGGTTGTTCAGTGTTCGTAAAGGTGTGTAGTGTCACTGGTGGGGGTGGTCGACAGAGGCGCTGGTGTAGAATGTATGTGGAGTATTGTGATTGGTGGAGTGTTTGACTCGAAACATTATAAATTAAATAACACCTTAGGACAAAGGTGCTAAGGTTGTCGGTGCGGGAAATCTGGCGTCGACAGATACTAAATTATTTTACAATAACAAATAATACTAAATTTGTATTTCAATGACAATCGAGCACAACATTCAAATAATCATATTAATAATTAAAAAAAAAAAAGAATTTACTATCATGGTAGGTATATACAACGAAAATTGACAACTTATAAATTTACTTTACTATTTTTCATACGCCTAAGTGATGATAGTTCCCCCACAATTTTTTCTATTAATTTTTATGTGGTATAAAAATATACATACAATCTTTTTCACCTCTTTACCACCGTCCTCTATTTTTTAATATCGATATTAGTGGTTTGCCAATTATATGGAAGGTTTGAAAGATGAGAAATATGCAGCTAGTACACACCTATTATAATAATAATAATATTCTAGGAAATTTACACAAACGGTCATCTGATTCCATACTAAGCAAAGCTTGTATCATGGGAACCAAACTGATATACTATACATATATTACTTTTCTTTTGTAAATACATAAGTATACGTTTGTAGGTGCTTATAATTCAACAAACGCGTTTGTATACTTCATTAAATTCCAGACAAATGCGTCAAAATTGACATCCCTCATTTTTTGTCGGGGGTTACAAATGTGTTTTAAGCGACAACCCTATTCAACCGGTCAATATCTATTTGTGATTATGATTCAGAGGATATTATTCATTACTTTACGGAAGTATAAATAGGCAAGTGAGCGCCCAGAGATTTGGATGATTCAGCTTAGAAATAGGTACGTCTCTTTAGCCTTCTTTTGGAACTGTATTTCCAATGTTTTGATCTTAGACATTTTTATATAGAGGCCCTCTTTTAAAACTAAAGAAATTTTTCATTTATTTAATTTTTATTCTGATATATAGGCTTGCTTGACTACCTACTATGTTAAGCAATGATACTGATAATGTACCGATTCACTCGTAGTTACGAATGATTTTCGGCGAGAAGGTGGTAGTGGAATGACGCTCCACATGGTGGAGCAAAAATTCCGACCCACTCTCTCTGCATGGTGTCACCATACAAATCATCGGAACACGGCAAGGCCGCTTGGCGGTGCGGCTTTGTCTGTTGGGTGGTCACTAACCACAGCTGAAGCCTTCCACCAGTTTATTGCCACCTGATTTGCACCACCCGGGTATCACGGGATTCAATTAAAGGTGTACACCTACGGACGAGGGTGAAAGTCCTTAAAGACTACTCTCATCCAACTCTTTCTAACTATACCATGAATATCATTCCACCTAGTCCAAAGGCGTCGTGCCTTATTTGCTTGCCTATTCACAGTCTACGCAAATGGTCTTACCATTGATCCTTTTCACGCTACTCGCGACTTAAACCCGGTACTATATATATTCTACATAACTTGTGTGAAATAAAATATTAGCCCAAAGAGAGCAAAAATGCAAAAGTTTGTATGGATATGGATGTGTGAAAGTGTCGATGATGTTACTATAACGCTAAATCTACTGGACAGTATAAAGCCCAATGAACTTAAAACATCAATATGCTGTTGCTACTACAAAACCGTCAACATGAGTACTAAGTAATAGTACCACTTTAGATCTCAAAGAGAAAATTTATATACAGGCTGTTTCAAAATCTAACACGAGACACTCGCATAGATCAACAGCCTGCAGAGTTGACAGCAAACAACCGAGAGCTCCGATAGCTTTGATGTGCACTAAAGCTGGTGCCACTAGTTACTTTGTTGTACTATACTTATTTTAAACACCATGTATACGTAGAACTTTCTTAAATTTACGCGAATATCACACATTGAAATAAAACTACTGCGGGCTCAGTTTGCTTAAATCAAGTTCCCAAAGGTTTAATCTTTGTTGAAATTACTAAATAAATAAATGATGCCATTCCATTGAAGATATCTTAAATTAACTGTAATATGAGTTCAAAGAAGAAATTTCTTCAGGCTGTTCACATTAAACTGTCTCAGCAAGACAAAGCCGAAAATCTTTAATGTTTAACATTCCTAAACGACAATTAGAGCGAAGAGCGTGTCCTTTACATACATTATTAACGCGGAATCATACTGAGCTTACGTCGCGTAAAATTGACACAGGGGAGAAAACTACGAGACAATGTACATGTGCTTTTAAACAAAAGGGAGTAGCGACAGGCACAATGACAGTTCAGAACCGGCCGCGGAGACATTAGACATTCGTCAAAAATTAATAGGGATTTCATTACGTTTCTGACATTTTTTCGACGTTTAAATTTTTACATTCAACTCCAATAGACATTCACATTTAATTTTAATAGACAAATGTCGAAAAAATTACAAAATATGAAATTCTTATTTTGTCTCCGACATATGTGTATTAGACATAAATGTCTGAAGCGCAAGAATCGGAGCCCTGGTCGCTTGCGAGGCCTCCCTGGTCGTGCTGCGGCCACCAGACTGACTTTAGGGCTCGCCGTAACCCACCTGTAGTTGCAGTAGGTGGAAGAACCCACCCAGGTGGGCACATACACCCAGGAGGCTTAGCCCACAGGGTCGGTTAGACGCGTAAGTGCGTACGTTGAAGACTAAACTTGCGTGTTCTTTTACTTCACGATTTTTTCCCCAACACCTTTAACAAGATGAAAAGCGTTGCGACTCGCAATGTAACGTGACCTAAGTCTATTAGTAGTCAAGACTCATCACAAGAGACACAATAAAGGTATAACAGTAATTCAACTCGGGTATGTCCTTGGTAATCCCCTGCCGCCGTTTGTCACCAGTTAACGACCGGATGAACGAAACGTATTGATGTTAACCGTGCAATTTATTAAGTTCAAGTCTTTTGTTAATTAAATTTGGTGAGCTTACAAATTACTTTAAGCTTCCCCTACCACAATCGTTAAGCTGGTAATACGAGATCGACAACTCGACGTGTAAAGAGCTTTATTTTAACCAGTAGAAATCCGACTCGGAAGGTTCAGGAATGGTTAAGTTTCATACAATTTTAATCCTATAATAAGCTTGCGCTTGACCACAACTACCGATGTGAAGCAATGATGTAGTCTACGATATATACAAATTTTTACCATCTAACTATACAGTGACATCCACCAACCCGCACTTGGCCAGCGTGTGTGGATTAAGGTCTAAACTCTATCAACTCATAAGATAGTTGAGAGAAGACCCGTGCCCAGCTGTGGGACACTATAAAGGGTTGAAGTGAACTATACAGCAAAAGAATGGGTCTTCCCCTTTTTGTTCTAAGACATGATGGGTTCCACTCTATGATATTATTATTCTTTTCTGTGGTTAAACAATATTTTTATCCTATACTTAATAGGTTTGTGCTTGACCATAACTTGAATGTTGTTAAGTAAGTTGTCTATAATGAAACGGTGAACGAGTGAATCGGTATTTGCTTAACAAGCAAATACCGATTCACTCGTAATTTGAAGGCAGGTTATAGATATTATTGCACAAATATGGCAAAGCCCTTCTCTTAGCTTCGTTTAATTTGGGTATCCTAAAGAAGAATGCTACGTTAATGCTGTCGTTTGTGCAACTATCAAACTCCACCGCGTCGTTTAGAACCAAGATTCAAAAGACATTATGGTAAATAAGTCGATGTCTTATCCATTAAACTATAGATAGACCGTTTAACTTGCGTATCGCCAAGATTCTGACTCCTCAAGCTGCACAGACTGCGATGATGAATAAATAAAATAAAATACACCACACGATTTTAAAATTTAAAATTAATAATAAAGCTCCACAGGCTAGAACTTTGTATTTTTATTATTATCTAAAATCAGAGCTTCCTCTCGTCTAACACTTTTGCTGTGCCCGACAGGGTCCATAATGATTCTATTATAATAAGCATCTACCACCTAAGCCTCTACTTACTTATTGTAAAGCAATAAAGTTATTGAGTATGATTCAAGCGATATGGATATTAGTGACGAATAGTATTACATTCTTCTTTAGTTCTATAAGAGATTTAATTAATGTTTTATGACTTTGTACCTCAGATACGCGAGTTAAACGGTCTATCTATAGTTACAGCTCTTTAACAGGCTAAACCATATTTTCACTCAAAGTGTGTACAATATTTTCCTTACAATTTATGGTAGTTGATAAGTTATAACGCAGAACGGGCTCTTTGATGATAAGTGGCTTCCGTAACCCATACCCCATGGTTTGGGGGTCACCTCTTGATACACTATTTTGGTAAATTTAACTAGCTTGATCTTTCTTACTAATATTATAAATGCGAAAGTTTGAATGGATTAAAGGATGGATGTTTGTAACTGTTCACGCAAAATACTGGACATATTTTTTGACGTGATAACGTCTGTAAAATCGTTTTAGTCGGGTGACATGTTCAGAAACTTGTGTCACACCAAAACCTCACGGGCGCGATCGCAGGTATAACGAGAGAGAGACGGACCGATCTCCCGTCTCATCTCGAGCGCTGCCAGTCATTCCGTGAAACTTGTCACGCGGAATCCTCACGAGCGGAGGCTGGCATAGCGTTCGAGTGAGTGGACCGATCTTCCGTCTCTCTCACTCTAGCGGCATACAAACGAATGGAGATATTGTTATCTTCATTAATTTCTTACTTCCCAAAAACTTATATCACCAATAAGACGTTATCACGTAAACATCTCGATCGTAAACCTACTTTACAAACAACCAATTTTTTTTTATCCTGCAATAGGCTTGCGCTTGACTACAACTTTCCTGATGTTAAGCAATGATGTAGTCTACGATGGGACGCGCTTGCCCAATATACCAATTCACTCGTGATTACGAATTATTTCAGAGGCATAAAGGAGCGACCCAGCCACTTGAATGGTGTCACCAGACACCATTAAGAATAACACATAAATGTCTGAAATAGCAAATAGTCTAGTTTTTATCATAATACCACTTCTGCTCTGATACAATTAAGCCTCAAATACTCTCGCTCAGCACATCTTGTCCATGGCCGCTGCTATTTGTCGGAAACAGATAAGGCTGTATTCATTAAGGGTAGGGCAGTCCACTCCTTTATTTACGATGGAGAATGCATAACGCATTCCCTGCATTTTTTCAGAGGATATGTGGGACACGTTTAAGGCCAAGCCACTCCTTAGTGCGTAGGTCGGAGGTGACCTGCGTGGGGCCATACCCACTAAACTCCATCGACTCCAACAACCACGCACAGCGGCAGCAGGATCCATAGACACAACCGCGACCCCGCTAGTGGGAACTCGAACTCACCGAAGTGAGATCTCTGGTGTTGTTACGTCCCGGGTGGTTTTCGGGACTCTTCGACGGGGCAGACCTGTGCAATGCAGGGCCCGGAAGTTGGGCGATCCACCTCTAATGCATTCATGTGTTTTTGCAACAGTGTGTTACTCACATAGTATCTTACTCCATGGTTTTTTCAGTGTCTCCATATGGTAAACCGTAGGCGAGTAGGAATTTCTGCTGGCCCTATTTTAAACAGGTGTTTCTGCAGCCCAAAGTGCCCATTACTGCACCAGTCTTATTTTAGTTCTAGTCAAACATGTTGAATTGAAAATTTGAATAGCATGCCTGCTTTATCCAAAGGTGTGGGTAGAAGTGAATACCACCCACTTTTCGCCGGCTATGCTTAAGTCGCATACGTAATAGGAGGCGACTGCCGTTCATCGGGCACAATTCCAAACATTGAACTGCAACTAAGATTCTCTAAGTATATTAAGAAAATCTTTTTTTTTACCCAAAACCTCAAGAACACGCTGACCACTTCGAATACCGAGGTAGTTAAATGATTATTATTTTATTTATACACAAATTACTCTACAGGATTTTAACTATAGTTATAGAGGGTAGTTTTGTTAGAATATAAGGAATATATTGAAATAAAACTACTTTATAGCGGATTTTGTCGCGGTATATTTTAGATTTTAGATCCCATGATGAGTATACTGACTGAGGTGGTAATCACAATTATTACTACCTTTACCTACAAACATTATTATTTAAGTTACGTTCCGATTTAAGCAAACTGAGCTCACAGTGTCTTGAATTCTGAGTTGATTTTGCTTAGGTTTTGGTAAATTAAGCACTGGGTCCCAAGCTGGTGGTATATTCCCACCATTTTCTCTTTTAAAATTAGAATGTTTTTTTAATTTCAATAGCTTCGCGGATCATTCTTAGTAGGAGTAGGAACCGGTTTTCTTTGACAAGAACCTGTGTTTTATCAAATCTCAGGTAATGGTTGGGGCCATTTTGAGTATGTTCACACACTACAGATTTCGTAGAGCGTTGATGTTTTACGTCAGCTATGTGCTTTATCAACGCAGAGCCCAAACTGCTGGGTCTGGAGACTCCAAATTTAGCACATAGGTTCCTTATGGGGTCTAGGGGTGCACTAAGAAAGGATTTTTCAAAACTCAACCTTTAATGCGGTGAAACGGGGTTCCAAAGTTTGTATGGAGAAACAAAATTAGTGAGATAAATTTTGAGGGCGAAGCCGAGGGCGGAAGCTAGTAAGGAATATAATTCTGATTTTTACGAGCACAAATACACATATTTTCATTATAGCTCCGTTATCACGTTGCGAATCCTTATTTACGACGTTTCGCCCACTTCCCTCCAATTTACTTTTAACAATGCTGCATTATAAAGGTTTTTATTAATAAATCACGCGTAGGTACTAAAGACAGGGTGGGGAGATGGTAAAAATATTTATTTGATATAAATTATGTGGTAAATGTAACTTTTCTTATGCACAAGACCAAATTTTATTTCATATGTTCGTCTCGTTATAATTTTTGTTAGAAAGTTTTTTTTACCTGTTGTTAAGCAATGATGTGATCTACGATGGAAGGGGGAGGAGTTATATTAATTCGCTTCAAACAGGTGTATTGTGCAATAATCCCATTTCAATGTAAGTCGGTTTAGGTTTAGAATAACTATTTTTTAGATTAACGGTTTCTTCTGCTAAACCGCCTTGCTTCTAAGTACTGCTATTGAGAGAACTTGGCAGTTCTCGTCATAAAAATGCTGTGCTGAATAATTCGTTGCCAGCATCTGTTTGCGGAAGGTTATAATCTGCTTGTCTTCAAGTCACAAGTGAATAGGTATCCAATTGGGTAAGCGCGTTTCATGGTAGACCACATAAATGCTTAACAACAGGCAAGTTGTGGTCAAGCACAAAACTATTGAGTAAAGAATAAAAAAATATTTAACCACAGTTCAGGCATCTTCAAGTAATCGGTATACGTAAAAAAAATAGATTCTGACTAATTAAGAAACTCTTTTTGTTTTTTGAAGTCGGTTTAAAATCATTTGACAGTGACGAACAGTGACCATCAGAAAGAAAAAGTAAGTACCTAAGAGTATATTTTAGGTACTTACTTCAATGAGTCTTAATGAGTATATTTAATATACTATTCTATCACATATTTAAATGAATATAATAAAATGTCTAAGCAATGCAAACAATATGAGGTTAACCGCAGAAAAACATTGTGGTTTTACAAATTACACAATGTATAAAATCAGAATAGGCAAGTATTTACTTAAATGACATAAACATTATGCTTAGGTAATGTTAACAACACAAAATACTCAATACTCAATTGTTTATACCAGACCATAATCCCTACTAATATTATAAATGCGAAAGTACCTCTGTCTGTCTGTCTGTCTGTTACGTATTCACGCCTAAACTACTGAACCGATTTGGATGAAATTGGGTATGGAGGTAGTTTGAGACCCGAGAAAGGACATAGGATAGCTTTTATCCGACTGCGCAAAAAGAAGGTAATGTTTTGGCGCGATAACCGATATACACGCGGGCGAAGCCGCTGTCGGAGAGCTAGTGTACCTACGATAAAAGGTACAAATAAATTTCTGTGTTCAGTTATGAAACAATATGTAAAATGTTGGAGAGAGGAGCAAGAACGCTAGGTACTTACTTTTATTAAAATAAAATACAATAAAAATAAAATAACAATAATAATTATTATTATTGTAGTTAAAATATGTCAATTACACAAATTTTTGTATTAGGAAAGATTTTTATTTTCTTAATAATGGATTATTTTTTTGTGTTTTTTATGTCGTCCGGAATTTTGTTTTAGATTTTTAATGACATGCTGTATATATGCTGTTTGAATACATTTTCAATAAATCTCGCCATTGCTACTTCTGTCAGCCAGGATCGACATCGGCGCCGTGAAGAGACTCAGGATTTGAACTCTGCCAAGTCCCGGGACACCTAAACTGTCTTGAATCACGCATGAATTTAATCAGACAGATAATAGGAGGAGTTAGAAAGTTACATTGTCCACTTCCCTCCAGGCAAAACGGAGACAGCATAGAGAAAAAAGAGAGGTTTAAAATTGACTTATGAAAATGGATTAAGCACCACGGGTAAAGTAATGGGGACCTATCAGAGCTGATTTCAGTAATAATTATGGCAAAATCATTTGAACGCACGGAAATTTGCACCGGTTGCAATAAGGTCGGTATAATTTGCCTACCAGTGAATAACAATTTATAAAACACTGGCCTTTTAAAAACATTCTATCGTCCATTTTCTGAAATAATGTAGGCTTCTAGTAATGAAAGAATTCTCGAAATATGTCCAGTAGTTACGAAGACGACCTCTGTAAAGTCGAGCGGTGTTACCCGTCCGAATGGGCAATACCGTGCCCAGGAGTAACAACAATGAAGTCGAAGTCTGTTTCGTTGAGGGACTTCGCTACATGCCTTGGAGAGCACATAAAGCCGTGGGTCCCAGTTATAAAAACATATATGACCATCGTTACTGGTAGTCAAAAGCCTAATATAATCTAACACCTGGCCTAACCGTTTCGGCTACTGGTTCCCTACGAGTTTCGAGGTCTGATGGCAGTCGCAGTTTAATTCTCATCAAGTTAGACTAGGAGCCGACCACAACAGAAATGGGAAAATGTCAAAGGAAATGATCCAGATGTTAACGAAGCCTATTCAATGCAAACATTGAATCAAACCTCCTTTTGATAATATGTATTAGTGTAGATGATGACGTGACAAAGGACGACCTCGGTAGTCGAGCGGTGTAAGCCGTCCGATTGGGAGGTCGCGGGTTCGATTCCCGCCCCGGACAATATTTGTGTAACAACAAAGATTTGTTTCGGTGTCTGGTTGGTTGAGGGACTACCCTCCGTGCCTCGGAGAGCACGTTAAGCCGTCGGTCCCGGTTGTCATTTAACACATCTATGACAGTCGTTACGTGTAGTCAGAAGCCAATATAATCTGACACCTGGTCTAACCATCTCGGCTACTGGTTCCCTATGGGTTTCGAGGTCAGATGGCAGTCGCTCGTATAATTCTGGTAGCTAACCGCATCAGGTTAGACTGGGAGCCGACCCCAATAGAAATGGGAAAAAGGCAAGGGGAATGATGAATGATGACGTGACAAAGGAACTTCAGGCCATTTAATACATCGCTTATAACAGAATTTCAGGTGCTTAATTGCGTGTTATTATTATGGTAATTTCGTGACTCGATATACCTGATAAAACACTGGAATTAATAATTTATTAGCCAATTATAATAATTTGTATAGTATTCATTTTTGAAGCGTGTAATCAGATTGTTTGTTTTAATAGTACCTATTAAGTATAATTTTAACAGACTTCTGAAAAAAGGTAGGAGGTTCTATGTTCGGTTTTATATTGTCAGTACTTAGGACGTAAACAAAAATTTATAGAATATTAGCTCCGACTTCAATTAACAAATATAAGTACCTAACATTATTTTTTACTTTTTATTAGAAGGCGGTGTCTATATTATTGTGAAATTTTTTATACTATACTAGCCGCCGTCTACGACATCGCCCGCGTAGTACTTATTTGGATAAAAAATAGCATATTTGATAATCCAGACCATAATCTATCGCTGTGCTAAATTTCATCCAATTCCGTCCAGCAGTTTTTGCGTGAAAGAGAATACTACATCAGAAAAAAAATTAAAGTCAAATACTTCAGTCCACCTGTGACCATGAAGTCTGAAACAACTAAAACGTCAGGACATAAAATCTAAAATAAACCGCGATAAAATCCGTTATAAAGTAGTTTTAATTTAAAATATTTCTATTCTATCCTTGCTAGTAAGCAAAACTCTAAGTTTTATAGAATTCAATATAAGTAACTTGTATCAGACAGAACAAAGGGTACTCTTTGGATTAAAACTATCAGGTATGCATTCTTGTGGAAATGTTCTGAAAGCATCTGCAATCGCAAATGTGCATCCACTTTTCTCAAACGTTAAAATATGCAAAGCCAGAGGGTGTGCTATAAGTACAGCCACTGGCGACAACTCACAGCTAGTCATGTTTTTACAAAAATAAATTATCTTATCTTATCTTATCTAGAAGATATTTAACATGCATCTGAGCTAATAAAATCTTTTTAAGTTTTAATAGGTATTACGACAATGTGTGAAAACTTGGGGGGCTGAGTCGCCTCTGTCCGTGGGCCGTGACACTTTTAATTGAATCCCCACACGTGGTCGCCGGGTGGTGCAAATCAGGAGACAATCAACTGGTGGTAGGCTTGGGCCGTTGTTAGTGACCACCCACCAGACAAAGCCGCACCGCCAAGCGGCCTTGCCGTGTTCCAGTGCGATGTCAGGTGACACCATGCAGTGAAGGTGGGCCGGAATTGTTGCTCCTTTAAGGTTTCTAACCTTAAAGAGGCTTATTCCACTGCCACCTTCTTAACGATAATCATTCGTAATCACGAGTGAATCGGTACATTGGGCTGGCGCGTTCCATCGTAGACTACATTATTGCTTAATATAAGGTAAATTGTAGTCAAGCGCTAGCCTATTCAAGAATAAAATAAAAGTCAAACCATTTTTTTTTATTTATCTATGTGACTGACAAAACAAAAAATATGTCGTCATTTTGTGAATACTTTGGAACCTACAGATTTTTTTTTTGTTTAGTGACGCTATAGTCTTTTGGGAAACTGATCAAATTAGTAGTTGGAAATAATCTAATGTACCATCTTAACATTGGATCATCATTTACGGGACATCCTGTATACCTCCTGTGCGCTGTAGCAGAATAGCGAATAGTAAGTGATACATTTACTATAGATCACTGAGTTATCGTAGTTCAATCCAAGCTTGTTAGTCATAACTAGGTCTTATTGACTTAGTAACAAGGCGAGTTAGTCATTGCAAGCGAGTAAGGACAACTAGCTTTAACAACTTCGATAGCACGCTTGCAATGAATTTAATTGTAGACTATTATTGTTATCAGTTTTTAACGCCCTCTCCCACGGCGACTTTTTGTATTGATTCATTCGAGCGATTACGAAACGCGCGACAACATCGCTGCAACGCGCGTTCGTCGCATTTGCAACGCGCTACAATATGCTACTTACGCGATACAGTGTCAGACGGTAACAGACCGTGCCGGACGACATCGGGGAGAAAATAGAGGAATGGTGCCGCGTGAGTGGAGAATCAAGCATCATGCAGTACAACACAGACATGGTGACAGAAGCGCGACAATGTCGCGTTTATATAGGGTGTGAATCGTGGCATGGTGGACGAGGGAAAAAGCTAGCGACCGTATCGATGCGAACGCGCGACAGCGTCGTCGCTACAACAAGTCGCCGTTGGCGACGTGCTTAACACCCCTTTTCACTACGACTAGAAAATGCCTAAATATTAAGCAGTTCACTAACGGTTAGGCGTCGACTTAATACCTTAGGAACTGCCTAAAGCTGCTACACCAATTTGTCAATACCCAACGTTAAAGCAATTTCTTAGGAAATGTCAATATAAGTCCATAATAATGGCAGATAGGAACCTTTGCCTAGGAATCGCCTTAAATTAGGCATTACTTAATTGTGTTTAATTTGTTTGACTTTAGTGAAAACGGGCATAAGTAGTTCTTCACCCATTGGTACGACGAGCCAAAGAGATGGTAAACTAGGGTGTGATGGAGGAGACATTTGTCTATCAGTGAACACCTATATGCCAATGATGGTGTCATAGATAACGTGGGCGGGAATCAATTCTCTCATTATTTATTCTACGTAAAAAAAAATATTCCAATAGCAACTATCCTATTTATTTATGCCAATAACATTTTCAGATAGGTTCGTACAAGTTCGTTATTGATATGTAAATATAAATCTTCCTCAACTACCTCCTGGACTACCCACTGAAACAAAGCTTTGGATGGAGAACTAGAGGAAGTAAAAAGAAAAACTCTCTATGGCTGTTTCGCCCTCACGACCAGCTTTTGTATCAAAAAGAGAGGATGGAAGGAGGAGGAGGAGAAAGAGAGGAGGAGTAAAATACTGAAGCAGTCTGCGCGGTCCTGTACTACGAACACAAGGGCGGTGTACCGCTTATGCCCAAGTACACAAACCAAACTTATTTCTACAAAAATTGCAATGACATTTACGAGTACTGTAAATCTATATCAAATTATAATACATTCCATGTCTGCAGAGAGCATAAATATCTACAAATAACATTATATTGACGTTCGTACTTATGTTTATTGCTTTTCGCGATATATTAAGATAATCCTCAATAAATCACTTTAATATATTGTATGGCTATTCGATTGACAGGATCTGTCACTCTAGTGGAAAATTTAGGTTCGGCTAGACCGAGATGATAATCTAGACTTCACAACACCCAAGTACCTAGAGCTAAGGTCAACATGCACTAAGAATATTTTATTTTAAGAACCTATATTATACCTAGGGATATTTACTGGGTATCTATCTCTGCAAAACTTTAGTGTTCTACTGCTGGTCTTCTCTAAACTATCTTACGATTTAAGAAAGTTTAGGCCTTAATCCACACGAAGAGAATCCAAATCTAATCTTAATCCAAAAGAAGGTTGGTGGATGTCACATGTCCTTGAATAATTAGTTCTTAGACATGCCGGTTTCCTCACGACCTTTTCATCTATATTGAGCAGTGGCGATGTAACTTCCCACAAAGATATGTGAGCATGACTTAGTTTCGAACCCCTTACATTACAAAGGCGTCGCCGATACCGCTACGCCACTTAAGAGCTAAAAAGGGTTGAAGTTATATAAATTCCATGGTAGCATCATCATGGAATGGAATCATCAGAAACTGGTTCTGATTTACCATCATCAATTTAAACTATTAGGCAAAGAGACATTATATTTTGTTCCATGGGCCACTTAGCGCTGTATCATGGTTTCTAGTTACCCACCCTTTTATGATTGACAATAAGGAAATTGCGTTCCATTTCACAGCTATAAACAAACAAAGACAATTGGGCTAGGGGGAGCAAAATCTACATAATTTTCTTTGAAACTGCATTGAATTTTAACAAAAAATAAAATGAAGTTATTGAAATTCGATGATGATAGAGAAATTTTATTTTATGTTAGAAAAGTTAATAAAGTGGTTTCTTTTTATTAAGATTAGATTTTACTAACACCATCAAAACAAATATAAACATATGACATATCACTATAGCAGATATACCACCGATATGAAAATAAATAGGCTCCCAACAACATCAGGGACCCCTCTAGCATAGTAATTATTAATGATATAAAGGAGAGGTCAAAAGTGGGCTAGAATTTTGAACACCAATGTGATATACCTCATTGGAAAGCTTATTTAATAAGCTGTTAGAATTTAACTAAACACGAATTTTAGGAGCAACCATTTTTGTAAAAATCAAAAAAATGTAATAGAAAAACAAAACGCACATTACCTTTAATTATCCGTTTCCTAAGCAGTTTAAATATTGCAATCACGTCAATAATTGCATTCTGTTACAGTACTTTTCTCTTGTAATATTATTCTAGCTGCAGCTTAATGTAATTATGACGAAAAATATTTGTTATCTTATTGGTGTAATAACAAAACGCGTGGAAAAAAATATAATTACGGGAAACGTCATGATGTCATTGTCATTGATCAGTTTGATTGACAGCGTCGAAATAATTTTGATTTTTTTGGTTGCTCAATTGACATTTGACCATGGGGTTGCCAATTGCAATAATCATAATATTGCAATAAGGATTCTTATTTTCAATTTCAATTTTTAAAAAAACGGGGGGGGTGTAAAATTATTTTAAATACACCCAAAAATTTAATTAATTATGCTCTATTAACCTATGTTACTCAGATTGCTGTTCAAATTTACAATTATTTTAATCCCAGGCTCTATACATTTTTTGAACGTCTCCTTTAGGATATTAAAAGATAAAAGTTTAAAAACGGCACTGACGGTGTGTGGACGAAAGGTCTGTGGTGTGTGCGTTTAAATTAAAAAAAAAACATAATTTATTGCAAATCAATTTAATAAGAGATCGTGACTTCTTTACAATAAGGTTAACAATGAGGGTGTGTGGATTAAGGCCTAAACTCTCTCAACTCGTAAGATAGTGGGATACTAAAGAGGGCTAAGTGAGACGTAGATACATATACAATAGACTATTGCAAGACTATAAAAAGACATTAACTAATTGGATACAAGATTTAACATTACGACGAGGTTGAAGGACCCCTACAAAATAACATGTAACACACAACCAGATACAAAAATCAGGCGCACGCGCACGCGCACACATCAACACCACACATACCTACACGCACACATACACAGTCACACACATGCACACTACACATTTTTGAAATTTAATGGGAAAAAACCTGAGTATATGCTATGGAATAAGAAAGAGCGGAGTTACCTTTATATTTGTGTTTGTAAATTATAGTATATCTTACAGATAACCAGAACAGCCAATGATATGTACCTGAAAATAAAAAAAAAAAATTTATTCCACTCGCTGAGATATTGTTTAATGAAAATTTATTCCAAATAATGATCAATTTTACCAAATCCCAAATATAATCTTGAATCGATTATTTAACTAATAAACAAGTGATTTATAGGACGGAGAACGTTCAGGAGGATGTCCCTAATTGCTTTTTAATTATGTGATGACAGTAGATTGGAGACGGCATGGCGTCTCAGAATACGTACATTATTCATTTTAATCAAATATTATAATTATTATGATTACAAAAACTAAAAGGTAAGAGCCAATTTCAGCCAATTAGGGACTAGATTGAAATTATAATACTGGAAGGAATTTAATTACCATTTTTATAATATCCCTAGCGACTTTTTGAATTTTATTTTACAAAACAGAGCTATAAGAGCTATCTAAAAACTCGAAAACCGTGTTCCCTTAAGAGGTATTCAAAGAAATTGATATTTGGATTGTAGTTTCTTAATATATTTATGAAAATTTATATTATTTAAAATAAAATAAAAAATGTGCGTGTACTTATGTACGGGCGTGAGAAGTTATACTTCTTTGGCATCATTAAATAAGCAGACAGCTTCATACTGTTAATTTTGTGTCACAGATGCGCGCGCATCTTAAAATTTCACTCTCATCATTTTTTCATAACGCGCCTAAAGAAGTATAACTTCGAAAATATGCTGCGGACTAATTTGAATACTAGTAATAATAATGATTTTGTAGCACATCATACACGTCTCCACAATCAATAACCTTCTAAAACCTCTGCTTATCTAAAAAGCCTTCTTCTTCGAGTGCTTAGATAGTTGAAGAGACCCCTGCCTAGATATTGACGCTAATAGTTCTTCCATGTAAAATCTGACAAAAAAGATCTAATATAATATTCGAATATCCCAATCTGTAAGCATCAAAGACGGATAGAACCCATCAGCACTGAATAGAGGCTATCAATAAAACACATAATACGATACAAACCCTCCCTCGACGCACAAAGAACTATAAAGCCGCTTGATATGTATCTATAGGGACTGCGGACCCTTAAGGGTAAACGTAGTGATAAGCGTAAGCGAATAAAGGTTTACAGGACAGTAGTCTTCCAGATCAATTGGTAAAATAAAATTCACAAGAAAAAGTATATCAAAATCTAAATGACTAGACACGATACCGACGACAATTATGAATGCTCGTGACCTTCGGAGTGATCTAGTAAACACTGTCCTAAAAAAATTCTTCATGCTTTCGTATTGAAGTTCCTTAATCCTGTCAGACGGTAGGAAATAGTGTGGAGAGCTATATCTATCATTTATATTTGACTTGATATGAATATGGCCAATTATTTTCGTTAAAAAAATATGGAACCAATATGTCAAGGCCGGAGCCAAAGAAACAATAAAGTAGATTTTAATTGTAACCTGAGGATCACTGTTGGTCCCTGGATGTAGTCGAAAAACCAGTCTGAAGCATTTTCGGGTACAAAACAAGACGCGTTTACTCGCACTAAGAAAACAAAAGCACTGGTAAGTTCACACACACATTTACGAAAGCGATTTTTATACAGACAATTCGCTCCCGCTTCAGCTTATCACTTAAACACACCTTGAACCATTACATTGAGCAGGGAATGCAACGATTATTACGTGCGATATTTTGTAAGAAATGAACTGAAAGTAGAAACTAGAAATGCTAATCTTAGGGAACAGGGTAGGCCGGTTCGGAGGGATTGCAAGGGTCATTGTTTTAGATACATTTGTAGGCGAAAAGTATATTTGTTTACCGAGAACCCCAGTAATGGTACAATAATATATTGTTTTACTAAGAAGGTTCTATTGTTTAAGCAATTTTTGGAATGTTGGGTTAGTTTTACTACCTGGCTACAGTTTTACTTAAATATGACTTAACTGTGTGTGGTGTGGTCAAATGCTCACAAGGTCAACTAGTTAGCAAGATTACGTTTTCACTAAAAGTTCTACTGTTAATAATGTTCTACTGCTTGGTACAAGTCTCTTCAAGATCTTATGATTTGAGAAAATTCAGGTCTCAATCTAATCAACAAATGCTTGCTAAGGGAGGATTGGAGAATGTCACAAGACTACAAAAGTTTAGTTAAAAGACATGCCGGTTTTCTCATGACATTTTCTTTCACTGATGCGATTTTAAGCAGCGGAGATGAAACATTTTACGCAACTCGATATATCTCGAAAAAATGGCAAATGCCGATTGAAAACAAATGAAATCGACATAAAATGTCGATTTCTATAGACTCCTTGTATGTCTTGCCTTGTGTTGTAGACTTATCTCTAACGTGACATTCATAGAATACGAGAATTAGTTTTCATTCGACATTTGGTAATTTGTATTGTATATCGTTATAACATAAATAAATAAATAAATTCGTCATTTTTGCGACATTACTCGAGTTCGAGATAAATGTCTAAAGCGCGAGAATTCGGGTCTTGGGTATCGAATCAGCGACCTACATTCAAAGGCGAGTCCGGTACTCCTTTCCCCACTGCTCAAGTGTAGGTAGTTCTGAAAACTTCTAGAATTTTTTTTTTCATATTTTCAAAACGACAATCTTTCAGAGCGAAACAACAATTTCTAACTTTCGGAACAAGATTACGGGCCCTAATGACTGACTAATGAGAACGGCCGATTAAAAATTATAAACAAAACTTTTCGGTTCACAATTTGTTTTAATTAGAAAAGTTTGCGGCCGAATATAGAGCGCACCCATCTAAGCATATTTTCTCCATTATGGAAACTACGTTTACTACACAAACATTACATTTTTTAGAATTATCGGGTGTTTAATACTAAAACGTTAGTTAAGAGGTTGACAAATCGGAGCTCGAAATTAGAATTTGGAAAAACGTAATTATTACAACAATTTTAACTGTGATAGGCGTTCGTTATTCTTGGTGTTTATTTTAGAAACGTGACTTTCCGGAAATTTCTCTCTAAAGTAATTAGAAGTAATTTTTTATGGGACTTAACTCACTTAACCCATTACCGCAATCCTGCCACTGCTGTTCCTGTAAGTCAGGATCAACAGCAGCGCCTTGAAGAGATTCGGGATAACACTAATTACAACTATTTCTAGCCTCCGAATACGACTTTACTTAAAATACAGCAATTGATTCAAGGAAGCATTATCAGCTGTTCTATTTCATAAGTCTACTAGCGGCCCGCCCCAGCTTCGCTCGGGTAGCTTCAGCCCACTCAACAATTGACAAAAAATGTGATAAATAAACAACCGCTCAACCGATTTTGTGCAAACTTCACATAAACCATCTACTAAATAGTCCGAACAATGCCTAAACATTTGGTTTGAATAGGTAAGCCCGTTTTTGAGTCATAAAATTACAACATTGATTTTGACGTGACAACGTCTTATAAATTGGTTTGCCGGGTGACACTTCAAGAAACTGCGTTACGCTCCGCTCACGTTATGCGCTCACAATGAGAGCGAGTGAGAGGCACGCGTCCCTTCCACTAGGGCATGGTTGCCCGCCTAAGAGCGAGAGAGACAGACATAAAAAGTGAAAGGCACGCGTCCCTTCCACTCGAGCACAGTTAGCCCGCCTAAGAGCGAGATTCTTTGTATAAATTAATGTTTTAAATATAATTCTTTGTATAAATAAATGTTTTAAATTGTTACTATTATTTCATCCTTCTTCCTACTATACGAATGAATATTCACATTAAAATTATTTTACCACTCAAAGTCGTTGTCACGTAAAACTTTCGCCCGTATACCGACTTTACAGGCAACCAATTTTTTTATATATATAGATTTCACCGTATGCTTCGCCCGCATCGATTCCACGATTTTGACAAAATCACCACAACCCGCCCCTTACGGGGGAATGTGGTGATTTTTTTTCATTACGATCCTTTCCCACTTGTAGTCCATTTATTTATCTTGGTTTAGTAACTTCCGAGATTTTGTGAGAGGTGAGTGAACGAATGAATGAGAGGCCTTTCGCTTATCTGTGTCTTCTTGTGCGAACTGCCAAATTGTGGAATTCGCTGCCGGCATCTGTGTTTCCCGATAGCTATAATCTAGTGGTCTTCAAGTCAAGAGTGAATCGGTATATACTGGGTAAGCGCGTTCCATCGTAGACTGCATCATTGCTTCACATCAGGCAAGTTGTGGTCAAGCGCAAGCCTATTTTAGATTAAAAAAAAAAAAAAAATTCGGCTAACTCCTTGTTCGTTCCGACGAAACATTAAAAGAAAAGCATCTCTATCACTGATAGATAAGTAGAACTTGATAGACGAACGCTGCATGTTTTGTAGTGCGGTGCGAACACAGTAAGAATACCCAAATTCCGATTACCTATTAGTTTTGACAAGAAAAAATAACAAACAATCCATACATTTATATGTCTGTTTGTCTTGTGTCTGGGTGTAATTATCTATATAAAAGTATATATTTACAAAAGAAAAGTATTATATGTAGTATATTACCAGTTATCTGGTTTCCATAGTACAAGCTCTGCTTAGTTTGGGATCAGATAACCGTGTGTGTTAATGTTCCACTGTATTATTATTATTTATTATTATTATTTCGCGTTTATAATAATAATAGAACCTCCCACTCTTTAATACTGTGGAAATTAATGTCATACTCACTTGAGTACCCCTATCATTCTATCGTTATTTTTACAACTGTGGGGCCCCAAAACACTTAACGACATACAAAATTTACGTTTCATATCTATATTTGATTCAATATGTATAGAACCCCATCTTTGCTTAGGACTTGACTTGCAAGCGTTCTAAGCAGGGGGCGAACAAAACGTAGGGCAGATTCAAATTTATAGCCCAAACGTAGGTATTTATGCGGCACTTAGAGTAGGTTAGGTGTAGGGTGAGCAAATGTTTAGGGATAGAAAATGGACAATCTTTCTTATCTTAGGTATTAATAGGTATTTGACGTTCAAAAAGATTAATCGCAACTATCACTGACTACCTCCAAACATTAATATTTAAGTTAATACCTCAGTCCACCCGTGAACGTCTGAAAAGACTTTGAAACGTCGGATCTAAAATCTAAAATAAATAGCGAAAAAGACCGTTAAAAAGTAGTTTTATTTCAATGTGTGATATTCGCGTAAATCTAAGACAATACTAATCTTTCTTCAACTTTCCAACTCGTCCTATTACCTTTCTGACTAAATTCGTGCGGGATTAAAGACTGTTTAGGTGTCCTAGGACTTGGCCGGGTTCAAATCCCGAGTCTTTTCACAGCGCCGCTAGTGATCCTAGCTTACAGGAAAAGCAGTGGCGGGATTACAGTGGGATTAAGTAAAAAAATGTGTTGTGATCTGTTGTATAATAATAATAATAATAACCATTTATTTCAGGCTACAAGGCCCATATAAAATATAACACTATAAACAAATACAATATTAAATATTATGTGTTCCGTGAGACGTCCGAAGACCATTATGAGAGTGCTGGGTGTTCCCACACCTTCCGCTAGATGCCACTACCGCCCGCTTGACCGCGTCAACGTCATATCCGCCCTGCGAAACGTCAAACATCCGACCACAGCAAGCCACCGTTATACTTCCTCATTGTTGCGTCGGTGTTCGTTCCACGAACACCTTCCCTAGATTTTAACTTAGAATTAATTTTCTAAGAATACCGCCATATTTAATATTTTTTTTTTGATTTTACATTTAAATATGATAATGTTCGAATGTGTTTCAATGTTCGATCTGTTTTTCGTTATTATCAAAGATTCGAGTCAAAAGTTACAATAAAGTGTAGTTTTTAGTCTCGGCCTACTCGTTTTCCGAACTTACGACCGTCTGTAAGTTGCGAGTATCGTCGCCGGAATATCGCGACCGCGTGTTCGAGGGATAGGTTATGCAAGTTCCAGTCGAGAAGTGGTCGGAGTCCGGGAGCAGCGAACACGGCAGGTCGGAACAGACGAGCCCGCACCCGGTGAGTCCGTTCCATTACATAGGCGCTCCGCCTGTTGGCTGGTGACGTCACGCTCTGGTACAGCCGTGTGTGTTATACTTGTGTCCGTGTGTGTGTCCGTGTGCGCGCGCTCCTTTGTTCTCTGCGGCGGCGCCACGCTGTCGCGACACGTGGCCAGTGTTAGTGTGTGTATGTGTGTGTGCGAGCTCATGCGTGCGGCAGTGCAAGTGCCCCGCCACCTACCCACTGCGGTGCGGGGCACTGACGGGCCGGGCCCTGCACGTGGGGCCCCCGCCAAGCTCGGGGGTCACGTGTCGCCCCGCACCTACATCTCGTGTACCTACACATAACCGGGCCTACGCCGCCCTGTCGGTGCCCTGTATACACAGTATTGCGTGTTTCTATGTTGCCGCGCTGTTACCTCTCGTGTCTACAAATCATTTCTTGTCGAACGATATAGCGTTTATGCACCGTGCAACGACACTGCCACGTTTATTAAGTTTGACCTTACCTATCGGTTACTTTTGCATACTTTAAAAGTTCTTTGTTTCGATCTATTTCCACGAAGTCAAGCGTAGTGACAACTTTTAAATCCATTTCAATAGAGTAATTACGGTCCAGGCTGTATTAAATGACTATTGACTTTTAAGTTGAAGCACGACTACTCTTTTGATGATCTAGATTCTAGATCAGTGTTCTGTTTAAGATCTGGTGCGGTATGCATATCCAGTTTGCCGTTCGGTCCGAATACGGTTTGACGTTTGGAACCGAAACCGAAACCGATTCCGGATTTTCTAATCGGTTTCGTATTCGTATCTTTTATTCCATCCGGTTGCGGGTTTGTATCCGGATTGCGTTCGTTTCATGAACCATATTAAAACACAGATCCGGTTTGAAATACTACTATCTTAGTCAGATCTCTCTCCCCTTGCCTCGTCTTTTATCCTTAACCTGCTTTGATAAAGCAGTAGACCAAAATTTTTATGATTTGCAATTTCGCCAACTGTATTTAATTAGTGGGGTACTAAAAGGGGAGGGGGGGGGGATAAATATGGATAAATCAAGACCATCTATCTATCAAGACAAGATCTAACAAATCTCAATGTATCTCAAACAAATCCTAACCCATTATTTGTAACGTAATACTAGAATGTACCCACATCTTACATACATAAATCTTTAATTTGCTAACCGTTGTCTTGCATATCGCATCAACTTTATTACTATTATTTCTCAGACATTCAGATTCTGGTACAGTCGCTAAAATCGATCTATAGCACGACATTTTTTTTCGTAAGCAATTTGTTTGCGCTGTATTATTATCGATATAATCTTTAAGTTCGCGTTACATTTTCCTGCGACATAAGATATATTATAACCACGTTACCTTCATTTCGCGGTCCGCTCAAATTTATTTACCCGCGAAAGCGTTGTCTATGCCTAGGACGATTCCTTTGACATTGCTTCGACTTACTAAAAGGTACTTAAAGCCTTGAAAGGTTATAACCTACTGCTAAACCCTTACAAACTTAGCAATCGTCTCTAGTGACGAATCAGGTAACTCGTAAACACGAAATTCTGACCTAGTCAGTAAATAATTTTCGTAAAAGTTACTGGCCTATGTACCTACGCCTATCTTAAAATTGTAGTACGAAAATTTAAAACTCACTAATCTTAAAGTGGCTATTTCATAAATACCTTTAAGTAGACCCGTCATCAGGCTGTTGCAGTTTCTCAATCGTACCAAGTTCAAAATCATCTGAACGGTTGTTTCTTCAGATTTTATTAATTGGGTCTGAAGTCCTAATAGACGGCTCTCAAGATTTTTCCCTACGCCTTCTATCTACTTTTATAATGGCGTACTTAATTATTACTGTGGTTAATCCACAAAGCAGGCTTCTGCTCCTAGGGTTTATCAACGTCCCTGACAACCACCGGGATCTCCGTGCCTATGCCTAGACCAAAATCTAAAATATGTTGGTGTACCTAACGATGGTTCCAAAAAATTCAAGTGCTTATGTTTGTACCTTGAGGTATATTAACTCTGCGAAACTTAACACAGTCACTACCCGGTAGAGTTTGCTTGGGCATTTGCTCGTGGCTTAACGGCATCAATGGCAGTTTATTTTTAAAGTGGCCCTCAGCCTTTGAAGTACGACGTGAGTCTTTGCAGACTTCTTCACCTTTACTACCCAGGGAAGTTAACGCTGCAGTTGCCTGTTGCTTATCTATCGTTAGTCACAGTATGCTTCTATAATTGACTATATAGTATCATACGCAAGATATAAATGCGGGTCTAGCCCTTAAAGTATATTAAGAAAGTTTGTCACAGTTGTATATACAGCCGTTTTTTCTCAAACCGGGTCGTAGCCCTTAAGATTGCGAACATCTTCACCACCACTGCCCGAGGAAGTTTATATCGCAGTTGCCTGTAGCCTAGCTGTATCTACGGCAGTTTATTCTCGAACCGGGTCGTAGCCCTCGAGATTGCGAACATCTTCACCACCACTGCCCAAGGAAGTTTATGTCGCAGTTGCCCGTAGCCTAGCTGTATCTACGGCAGTTTATTCTCAAAGCGGGTCTTAGCCCTGAGATATATTAACTTTGCGAACATCTTAAACGTCACTACCTGAGGAAGTTTATGTCGCAGTTGCCCGTAGCTTAGCTGTAATTACGGCAGTTCAATCTCAAAGCGGGTCTTAGCCCTGAGATATATTAACTTTGCAGACATCTTAAACGTCACTACCTGAGGAAGTTTATGTCGCAGTTGCCCGTAGCTTTGCTGTAGTAACGGCAGTTCAATCTCAAAGCGGGTCTTAGCCCTTGAGATTGCGAACATCTTCACCACCACTGCCCAAGGAAGTTCAGATTTCAGTCGCCCGTAGCCTAGCTATGTCATACAGCATTTTTCAAAGTTTGCGTTGCAGTTTCCTGGATCTTAACCGGCACTATACGGCAGTTAACTTTAAAGCGGGTTTAAGACCTTTGAGGCGTATCAACTTCGGTAACTTCATCACCCCTTGGGGAAGTCTCCGTTGCAGTTAAAGTACTAAGGGCAACAGATGTCCTTACACCGATCTTAGCCCATAGAACTTAACCGACTTTAGTCTCTGTGAGATTGGTGCTTTATGAGGCTCAGCACCGGGTTTGGCTTGTGATCTTCGTCACCCCCCGGGGAAGATTACATAGCTATGACTATATAGTATATACGGCTCATCAAGACGATCATCGCTAGCAATCTAGCGGTGTACTCCAACCATTGGCTGTTCACTTTGAAGATCTATTTGGAAGTTTAACCCAGAAGCGGGTAAACGCCCTGTGTTTGGCTGCGATTTTCATCACCCTCCGGGGAAGATTGCATTGCCACGTCTACTGCTCAGCAATAAAGTCGCCGCTAGCAAAGAAATATTCTACTTCGTCGTGCTTGTCTATGAAGTCTACAGAATCTGGCATAGAATGGCCTATTCAGTACCAAGATGTTCTAGGAAGTATTTTTAGCCAGTTAACAGAAATGGAGGTATAGATTACAGCAATGTTCTTTTTGGGAGCTTGTGGGTACTACTTCCACCACAACGCTGCAGGTTATCTCTGCCTCGTTAAAGTCAATTTATAGATATCACTATCGTACAGTTCAGCCGAACAGTTTTGATCAGACTCAAACGAAAACTAAATATTTGAAATTTTGAGGTTTAGTTCAAAGACTTTTCGCAGTTTAGTTTACTATAACTTACAGATCCTTGCCATATTCAGAGGCCACTAACAGTACGATTACAACCGCGTCAGCTTTATGTCAGCGAGTTTATTAGCTTAGACCACAAAGAGTAAATTTTATTGCAGCTGGGGTACTCTGTGCGACGCCCTCTGTATTAGTGGCGTAGGTTACTTCAATGACTCGTTATCTGAATTTTTTTAACACAACTGTTACTTTTAAGAAAAGAAAGCCTAATCTATCAAAAACATACGCTCTATATTATGCCTTTTAGCATGGTGATTACATGTAACACATAATAGAAAATCCTTAGACATCACATTGTTGCATTTTTTCGCAAGCCACCAGAAGATAACAAACACGTCTCTCATAATGGTCTTCGGACGTCTCACGGAACACATAATATAACAATTTTACCTTCCAATAAAATTGGTATTATGTTTCCTCCGACGTCCGAAGACCAGGTGATTTCTTTCTGGTGTTCACATCATTATGAGACGAACAATGAGGAAGTATAACGGTGGCTTGCTGTGGTCGGATGTTTGACGTTTCGCAGGGCGGATATGACGTTGACGCGGTCAAGCGGGCGGTAGTGGCATCTAGCGGAAGGTGTGGGAACACCCAGCACTCTCATAATGGTCTTCGGACGTCGGAGGAAACATAATACCAATTTTATTGGAAGGTAAAATTGTTATATTATCTAATCTAAATACTATAAATACAATATAAAATATTTTATTTTTTTCCACGCTGCATCGTGAGTGTGTTGCGTGGTGTCAGGTATCCGACCTCGGAAGCGCCGGAACAAAACACCTTGCGGCCAAAATTCTTCTTTTGCGAAGGTCGGCAGATGTTCAGTGGGTACCCTCACCACAAAGGAATTAAAATTTACACTGTGGCGAGACTCTAAGCGCTCGACCCTCAGCGTGAAGTTGGTCTTCACACGACAGTACTCAACGTATATGTATAACAACATTATTAGACTTATTAAGTGTTTGAAGCCTACCTAGTATTGTTAACTAAGCCAACTATTACCATATAGCACATAAAAAAGCACACAAAAGCCACTCATAGAAACTATTACGGACTACGATGATCCAATGGCAATTGATAGTACTGTGTTTGCTTTTACGGAACCACTAGAACTTCGATCAACTTGGTCTACTAGTCAACATGTTCGTCACTTAGCAACTGGCGGTTACTAAGAGGTCAGAAGTTTAATAGTAATCTCAACACTAACCTAAATTAAGAACTAAACTCTAATGCGACAAAAAATTCTTCCGTATCGTCATCTTCCGGGAATATACCCAGAAGGCTAGCAGTAATACCGCGCTGGATGGCAATACTGATTCTGTGCCCGAGATACAAACCAGCCTTCTGGTCACTTGTGTTGTCAACTAAGCGTTTTGACAACTCCTTGAAAAGTGAACGTGCCTTTGGGCCCCACGGACCTAGAGTCTTAACAGTTACAAGTTGGCCTAACAGTCAATACTACAATTTCACTTTTCTAAAAAGAAACATTTTAACACTAGCCGTGAGTTGAAAACGTAAAAGAAAGAAAAAACACTGTTACATGTTGGAAATATACATATATGAGTATATAAATAATCGGTGAACCGCAGTAGTCCGCCTCTTTCTCTTATTATTACATACTTACATACTTTTGGGACTTCTAAACATACTTCTAAACATAGGCATACTTTATAACTCGTTACATAGTTGAGAGAAGATCCGTGCCCCAACACTATAAAGGGTTGAAGTAAACATACTCGGCTATATACACCTCTGCTTACACACTCTTGTGATATAGGCGTGAGCGCTACGTTGTTACAAAGGAATTTAATTAACATAAGTTAACACCTCCATTACTTAAAGATTTAGGCAGAGGTGAATCCCACCTACATTTGTCAGTTATGTAGGATTTAATACAAGATAAACCGTATAGGTACCATGATGTTTTTGGCCAACCAGGTGTTAGAGATCTTTTGCACGCTTCTGGCGACAGTATGACAACTGTTACCTTGTGGTTAAGTAGCCTAACCTAGCCTTAACTCGAAAGACGAATAAATTAAAATTAAAATAGAATAAAAACAAACATAATAAAAATAAAAACAAACAAAAATAATTGAATAAAAATAAAAATAAACATAAAGTACGGGTACTAAGTAATAAATATTCAAAAGAAATTCTTAGAGCAACGGTGTAGCGTCAGTATGGGCCTCGCCTTAGATTTATAAGGTCGCGGGTTCGCTTCCCAGTCGTGCCCACACACATGTGTGAATTGTTACATCGCCGCTGCTCAAAATCTAAAAATCTAAAACTAATCATCGAGGACATGTGACACCCACCAACCCGCACTTGGCCATCGTGTGTGGATTAAGGTCTAAACTCTCTCAACTCGTAAGATAGTTGAGAGAAGACGCCAGGAGTGGGATACTAAATGAGTTAAAGTGAATTCTTAAGAATTCATCGTATTTAACCACTAAACTAATACAATGTAGGTACTGCAAAGCATTAGGTCACTGAACAACAGTAATTTGAACCCTCACGATCCTTAGAAAATGGATAGCTTCAATCACTCGACTATTGCTTACGAAATAATTTGGACCTCTTGTCCTTGTATTATTGGTCACCCTAATCCGAGGGTAAAAACTTACTACGATGACAGCGTAATGACGAATGGGGCCGAAGTTAGCTAAAATATAATCCGAAGGTGTGAGTTCGAGAATATTCCGATATATTACCTACTTTGTGACTGTTTGTGTGAGCCGCATGCGAAAGTATACGATTTATCGGGAATAAGTTAGGAAAAGGTAAGGAGAGTTAGTCTTAAGTTTATTATGCCACAGGCGAAGATAAGGAGCACATACATATTACAGGCAGGCAAGGCATGAAAAACCGTATTTTTAATAGTCCATCAGTAAGATTATAAAAAAATGTTAGACACGTATTTTTGCTTTATCATTAAAATGAATACAATATAACGCATTGAAATTGATTTGCGATTTCACACGCTAAGTTTAAGAAAATGGCTACTGAAATTTTATCCTAATACTAGCTGACCCGGCAGACTTCGTACTGCCTCAATCAACTGCTGTTTTTAGGGTTTTCCCGGCAACTATTCGATTTTTTCTCACCTTTTAAACCATCCCTAGACCTCCACGAACATTTCAAGACCAAGATAAGATAAATCCGTTCAGCCGTTCTCGAGTTTGAAAGACTAACAAACAGCAATTGATTTTTATATATTATATCGATTATTAATTAATTTATGTTTTCAAAGAGAGAAGGCTGCGTTATGCTTGGTTATGTATACGCTTAACTAGTTGTATAAAATTATTCCGCGCACATTGGTATGGGTTACACTTGTAGCTAGTTACTTTTTTGTTTTTGTCTATACAATAAGTATTCGTAATGTGTAACCGTCTTTTTGTCCCAATAAAGAAAAAAAAATAGTGTGGAGTGTATGTCATGCAGAGGTTACTTACAAAGCGTGACGTCATTCGAGATTTCGCTTAGACGTATCACCGTAATCTTTAATCACACAAAATAATAATACGTGGCCAACATTATTAATTTATTTATCTGACAGATGGAACAAAAAAACATGTCGTCTAATTAAGTACTACACAATACAATATTGTGTTAACAAATGCTAGAGATGGGCAAAATGCCGAGCATTTATGAAAGTTCCTGTAAAGTATGCGAGCAACGGACGAGTGAAACCAAGGCTTGCTGAGGTATACTCAATCTACTAGCTTCCGCCCGCGGCTTCGCCCGCGAAATTGATCTCAGTAATCTTGTTTCTCCATACAAATTTTGGAACCCCGTTTCACCCCCTTAAAGGGTGAGTTTTGAAAAATCCTTTCTAAGTGCACCCCTAGACCCCATAAGGAACCTATGTGCCAAATTTGGAGTCTAGACCCAGCGGTTTGGGCTCTGCGTTTATATGTCAGTCAGTTTCTTCTTTTATATATTTAGAAGATAGGGTAGTGCGTTGGCACACACGCACATTATACATTTCTGCCCTTAGTTTATATACATTTATTACATTACATTACAGTTTATTATATTTATATATTATTTTTTTTATTATTATATATTACATTACAGTTTATTTACATAGGGTAAAGGTACTACAAAACTCAGATAAATATTAAACAGGTAGGTATATTTAGCCATAACATTAAGCGCCAATAAATTCCCGTCCATGGGGCATTCATCAAGGATTTTTTGGCCATTTATTGCGAATTTTCCAATGGGTAGATACATCTCTAGTTCGACCAAACGGGTAATCTTTTTAGCTATGCGGGTCGGAAATTAGCTCGGCAGTATGTGTTTGATGTCCTACGATTTATTCACAAAATTCATTTACCCACTGACAGCACGTACAAGATTCGAATCAGATTTCTCTTTACTATGACTAACCACAGCTGGACATAGGCCTACCCATTAGAACGCCACAGCGATCAACTGCTGGCCGTTAAAATCCATCGGCTTCCCGCAATATTAATAATGTCATCAGTCCACCTTGTGGCGGGCTTGCTGACGCTGCGGCGACCAGTGCGTGGTCTCCACTCGAGAACCTTTATACCTAAGCGGTTATCTGCATAGAAAATAGATATTAGTTACTTCTAATAAAATTAATCGCTTGAATCAAACCTTAAAATACGAAATATTACACCATTTTGCTCTGATCTTTAACAATTTACTAAGCCTTGCTCAAGCATTATACAACATTACTGTTTATCGTGCAGAAACGACGGAATATCATTAAATAAGAGACTATTTTCTTCAACGCCTACATAGACTACCACTATAATTCCGATTCGGAATGGTGCTGTAAACCAGATAACTGGTATTAATAATAATAATAAGTAACAATAATATAGTGGGACATTAACACACACGGTCATCTGATCCCAAACTAAGCAGAGCTTGTACTATGAAAACCAGATAACTGGTAATAGTATGGTATGTAGTATACATATAATACATTTCTTTTGTAAATACATACCTAAATATAGATAATTACACCCAGACTCAAGAAAAACAGACGTGTTCATCACACAAATGTCTGATTTGTGTGGGAATCGAACACATGACCGGCGGCGTGAAAAGCAAGTATCTTACCGACCACGCCACCGGCCCGACAATTTTTATTTATTTTTTTATTCCGACAACATGATCCCTTGGAAGACTCGTTAAGTGTATATTTTTTTAATGAACATTTGTGTTTTTGTCGAGTCTGGGTGTAAATATATATTTTAAGTAAATATATACAAAATAAAAGTAATAAATGTATAGTATATGCCAGTTATCTGGTTTCCATAACACAAGCTCTGCTTAGCTTGGGACCAGATGACCGCGTGTGTTAATGTCCTTTTTATTTATTTATTTAAGAATATTTATTTATTTTTATACAATTTTTTGCAGAAATTACACTATTCCCTAAAATGGACCTAATGGACTAACCTAACCTTTAATAGGAACACTTTCTTCAGCAATACATTGTGCGATGTGAACAGGCCCTATGAACTTATCAAGAGCTAGTTTCAAGAAAAGCCTTGAACAAATTGAAAGCTTGATTAATCCCAGTTTAGGGTACTATGGAAGAATGATGACATGGATCATTTCTGTCTAATCTACATAACAACTAAAAGATGTAGGTACAGGAACACGAAACTTAGGTAGAAATAATTAGGGCTTGTACGCCTACATTAAGCAGAACGAAATTAATTTCAGATTTTTTGCATTATAAATTTTACTGTAAAGGCTGATTGTTCAACAAGTACTTTTATGTTACGATAGTTTTAACAGTGAATGTATTAAAAATCTATCAAAACGTCAAGTTTTTAACTATAGGTCGTCTCTTGAAGATCTTCTTCCTAGTACAATTGTATAGTCAACGGGTCAAGATAAGTTAATTTAAGCGAAGGGGTTACCGTGGCTTCACTTCGACCCTTTTTTAGTGTCCCGCTGCTGGGCACGGGTCTTCTCTTAATCATCTTACGAGGTCACATAGTTTAGGTCTTAATACACACACGCTGGCCAAATGCGAGTTAGTAGATGTCACATGTCCCCGAATGATTAATTCTTAGACATACCGGTTTCCTCACGATATTTTCCTTCACCGATATTGAGCAGCGGAGATGAAACAACTCACATAAAGATGCGTGTGGGCACGACCGGGAGTCGAACCCACGACCTTATATTTCTAAGACGAGGGCCTACCGCCGCGCTGCTCACCGTGGCTTCAGGTTCAAAAAAAGCCTGATACTGGATATCCCAAAAATCGATTTATAATTAGGTTAGCTATCATATATTTTTACTTTAACTAGCAATTGCAAGCACTTAATTTTGCTCAGATTTTATCAGTACAAAAAATAATGATAATGATGCAAAAGATGAAGATTTCTGATGATCTAAAAATGTTTTCAAGTACGTTCACTCACTCGAATATACTCCTAAATACTAGGAGTATTTTGTACTCCTAATAATAGAAACATTTTCGTTGTGCCGTACCTACTAAATTGTTTCGCCACCAAATTGCCAGAGTTTTGGTAATGCTTAGAGTTTGCATTAACTGAAATCTAGTGTAATAGTAATACCCTACAATAATAATAATTGTTTTTGTAATAGTTTTACATGTTCGTAATTCAGTTTTATGATAATTTGAGTTTGAGAACAGTGCTAATTATTTATTTTATAAGTTCGGTGAACTTGTGTGTCTAGAGGTCGCTACCACTTCGCTTTGGGTGCAATAAGCTTCGCTATATATTACTTATATATTAGAAATATTCAGGGGTGAAATTGAAAATCCGGACGTGTCGCAGTGGATAGCACTAAATGTACTAAATGAGGTTTTGGGGGCTGAGTGACCTTCGTCCGTGGGAGTGCACCTATTATCTGAATACCCACACGTGATACCCGGGTGGTCCAAATCAGGTGACAATAAACTGGCGGTAAGCTTCGGCTGTGTTTAGTGACCAACCACCAGACTAAGCCGCACCGCCAAGCGGTTTTGCCGTGTTTCGGTGCGATATCTGGTAACACTCCTAACCACTGTTCCAAACTGCCCACCCAATAACTGTTAAATGTTACACTAGCTACCGCCCGCGGCTTCCCCCACGAAATTGATCTCACTAATCTTGTTTCTCCATACAAACTTTGGAACCCCGTTTCACCCCCTTAAAGGGTGAATTTTGAAAAATCCTTTCTTAGTGCTCCCCTAGACCCCATAAGGAACCTATGTGCCAAATTTGGAGTCTCCAGACCAAGCGGTTTGGGCTCTGCGTTGATATGTCAGTCTTAGTCAGTCAGTCAGTTTCTTCTTTTATATATTTAGAAGATTATAGAATTTGGGAAACCTGTAATGGTAGCTGTATTATTTTTTAATAAATAGATAAACATAATTCTGATATACTTTAAAAATCTCAATAGCAGCTGGAAGTTTGGAATTGTATCCGATGAACGGCAGTAACCTAGACATTGCTGGCGAAATATAGGTGACATTTTACTCTGCCAACACCTTCGGGTAATACAGGTTAGTGTTTATGTATTATTGTAATATTGAAAATGGAAGCTTATTACGAGGGTTGATTACCGTTGCACGAAACTCGCCCTTATGAACACCGTGAGAATCAAACGCACAACCACCACCGGTGTAATCTCTAAACCTTAATAGCGTATTAAGCTATAATAGTTTTGTACTGAAATTAAACTATCAAGGGCACTTATTATACCTACTTAAGGACCAAAACACACGAAGCACTTTAAGTGAATTTGGTGACAAACTCTTTTCACCACTTTAACATCATAAATACGCTTGACAAAGTAACAACAAACCGATATTGAAGATCGAAAAACTAAAATGTATAGACTGACACACAACTGACACGTAACATTTTGTAGGTGTACATAGGTACATCTGTCAATTATATTTTACTCTTTTCAATTTTCTGTATCAGTTACGCTACGTTTGTTATCAACTTCGTTTAAGGCCCCTGGAATCGCTTTTCAAAAGTTGCTTTGACCAAAACCTAGCTAAGCTATGTAAATACCTTTTGGAGATCAACACAGCTCGCATTCGTAAGATTAATCCTTGTGATAATACACGTGATCATTAGCTGGTCATCAATGAGCGGCACTTACTGGTAGAAGACTTCTTGGACACTACATGGCCTGGTAAAGAATGGGTTCCTTGCTAGTTGGCAAAGCCATAAATTTCACCTACTGTAGGCCGACCGTTTAACTCGCGTATCGCCATTTAAGGTACAAAGTCATAAAACATTAATTAAATCTTTTACAGAACTATTTAACCACAGATAAAAGTAATGTAAGACTATTCGTCACTAACATCCATATCGCTTGAATCATCATCACTGTCTGTGCAGCTTGAGGAGTCAGAATCTTGGCGATAGGCGATACGCGAGTTAAACGGTCGGCCTATATCTTAATAATTGAATTCATACACATATTCATAACACATTTATAAGGTGATATAAATCCTTGCAAGTCAATAGCAATACTATGGAACCGTTTAGCTCACAGTGCAAACCTGTCCTTCATTTTACAGTCAAGTGTCGCTTCGTTAAGTTGAAATGTCAGACTTAAAGTAACTCGTGTGGTTTGTACCTAAGTAAATCTAATAGGCACGCGCTACAAAATATTAATACAAATACAGTCACGACATTTCTAACGACAATTACACACGACAACAATGTAAAATCACGAATCTGAACTAACGCATTGAATATAAAAACATTTGTAAGACTCATAATACATATTGCATCCCGCGGTTTTACTGGAATGGACAATCACTGACCTAAAATAAAACTAGTTAAAAAAATAGAATTTTCTTTAATTTATGCCAATATTACTTACACATGAAATAAAACTATTTTTTAACGGATTATATTAAGTAACTAGCGGACCCGGCAGACGACGTTCTGCCCGGTTAAGCAGTGCCATCTACCGGGTCTCAGACCTACCGAATATAACCAATAATAAATAATAGGTATCTAACCCGGTTTTCGGCACTTCAAAGATAAAGATAAAGATAAAGATACGTTTATTGCATAACTGTGTACATAAATGGTGTAAGTATTGTAGTCACGTTCACGTCTTCTCTTTCTAAATTTTTTTTTAATATCTTTGCGTAAGAACCATCCTCGTACTTAAAGGAATATTTAAAAAAAAGAATTACCTAAATCGGTCCAGCCGTTCACGCGTGATGTCGTGACAGATTATTATTATTATACTTAACTTTTTTTTATTATTATTTTTTCGCGGTTTATATAAGATTTTAAATCCCGACGTTTCAAGGTCTTAGGTTCTTTTTAGACTTCATGGTCACGGGTGGACTGAGGAATTTGACGTCCAAGTTAAATCAAATCAAAATATGCTTTTTTTGAGACGTAAGTCTACATAAAAATATTTAGTCCAATTAATTTTCCTACCGTGCAGTGAATGACTGGCAACTACCGAGAAACACTGTCAAAAAACTCAGTAGGCGTTTTTCTTTTTTAAATGAAGTACTTATTTATATCCAAACTTATTAATTAGTCACCATTATTATTATTAATGATGGTGACTAATTATTATTATTATAATATTATTATTATAATGATCTATAACAAACCAAACCCACTATTATAACACCTTAGCTCTAACAGGCAAACATAATAACTCTATAAAATATATTTTTATTAAATTCTCGACACGTTCCTGTACTGACGCATAAGAACCAAGCAACTTGATTTTTATCATGTTTCTGTACCACCTTATAACAAATAAAGTAGAGTTCATTTTTGAACGAATAGGGATCTATTTAAATGGTTCTCAAAGTGCATTCGTGAAGCATCAGAATACGGTTACTTAGATGATATCTACTTACTGGATTTGTTTAGAACAGGCGTGTTCAACATTTTAAAGTAATATTTTTCTTTAATTTTTTTTTATTATGATCTTGCCTGTCGGTTTCCTCGCGATGTTCTCCTTCACCGTTATTGAGCAGCGGAGATGAAACAATTCACACAAATATGTGTGGGTACGACCAGGATTCGAACCCGCGACCTTATTTTTCTAAGGCGAGGCCCGTACTGCTGCGCCACCGCTGCTCATCGCTGGCGCTCTCATCTAGGTTCTATTCTGTTAAAAATAAGAGTTTAATCCTTAATCAATCTACGCAGGACGACGCTAGTTAATAATAATAATATAGAGGAACATTAACACACACGGCCATCTGATCCCAAACTAAACAAAGCTTGTACTATGGAAACCAGATAACTAGTAATATACTACAATACTTTTCTTTCTTCAATAATCTTAACAAAATTTTCAACTAGCATCCGCCCACGGCTTCGCCTGCGAGGTATTTATTGGGATAAAGTAGCCTATGTGATGATCCACACCATAATCTATCTCCGTGATAAATTTCACCCAAATCCGTCCAGCAGTTTTTGCGTGAAAGAGTAACGAACATCGATACATTCCTACAAAATTTCGCGTTAATTAATATTATTAGGATATCTTGTGATGCCCTTTAATATGTATTCCATTTTGAATACTTTGTTGGAAATTTCCCATATTTCACATATATTATAATAAGCCATATCACACACAAAACCGAAGCGCGGGTGATCCGTGGTCATACGCTCCAAAGGTTGGGTACATCTGATTTAAAAGGTACCGTTTTGCCCTTGATGGACGTATCTTAAAACTGTGCTTTGAACTTAGGGCGAGTTGCAAGCAAATTGCTGTGCTATCATATTTTCTGTGCATAAAATGGGTTGCTTTGACGGTTAGATTACGGGTCGGGTAAGGCTAAATGTTGGGTACTATGTTTTAAAAAAGGCTTTATGTTTTACGAGCAGCGGCGGCGCAGTGGTATGGGCCTCGCCTTAGAAATATAAAATCGCGGGTTCGAATCCCAGTCGTGCCCACACATATTTGTGTGAATTGTTTCATATCGGTGAAGGAAAACATCGTGAGGAAAACGGCATGTCTAAGAACTAATCATTCGAGGACATGTGACATCCACCAACCCGCACTTGGCCAGCGTGTGTGGATTAAGGCCTAAACTCTCTCAACTAGTAAGATAGTTGAGAGAAGACCCGTGCCCAGCAGTGGGACACTAAAAAGGGTTGAAGTGATGTTTTAAACTTATGTTGTTTGATTAGGGCAAGTAGGTAAGTTGGGGGCTGAGTCGCCTTCGTCTGTGGGTGAACACCTTTAATTGAATCCCCACACGTGGTCCCCGGGTGGTGCAAAACAGGTGACAATCAACTGGTGGTAGTTGGTAGGCTTAGGCCGTGTTTAGTGACCACCCACCAGACAAAGCCACACCGCCAAGCGGCGTTGCCGTGTTCCAATTAGTTCTCAGACATGCCGATTTCCTGACTATGCTTTCCTTCACCTATATTGAGTAGCAATGAAACAATACACACAAAGATGTGTACGACCGGGGATCGAGCCCGCGACCTTATATTACAAAGGCGTGGTCGATATCATTACCCCTCTTAAAATATTAAAAAGTTACCCTAGGTCAATAGATGTTTGCATCTAAGTAACGTTTGTGACGGCACAGTGTTATAGGTTATAGCGAATACAACTTCCTACAAGTCAGTTCATAATATGACAGGCAATTTGACCAAATCGAATTGTCTTGTCAGCTCAATTCAATCTGCGATATGACGTTCGCAATTGTCGGCTAATCCAATTTGCCTCCGTTCATTATTATAATAGTACTCGATATGACGCTAAGCGAGAAATAGGATAGAGAAAATGTCAGCTTTCACTAACAGGATACGTACAAGAAAATTTGCACGAGACATAGTATCAATTTCATTTAAATAGGGATGACGACCAGGTTTAAAAAATTGTATATCAGTAAGTAAGATTATAAAAAAAATGCTAGACACGTATTTTTTGCTTTATCAATAAATGGAAACAAAATTTATAACGCAGTGGAAGTGCGCTACGTCATACAGAGGTATAAAATTTACCTAAGCTTGACGTTGTTCAAGATTTCGGTTGGACCTATCTATAATAACACAAAAAAAAAGAAAAATATTTAAATAAAACTACTTATTAATGGATTTTATCGCGGTTTATTTTAGACTATAAAACTATCAAATCTTAAATAATAATTCTTTTTTAATAGTTAAACAGAAACACATTCTTAATCTAAGTTCACATTTTATGACCATTTATTTTTCACTTTTAATACAGGCCACTAAAAGAAAATAGGTACGTGTGCAAAAGAAAAGAAAAGTATTATATGTAGCATATTACCAGTTATCTGGTTTCCATAGTACAAGCTCTACTTAGTTTGGGATTAGATAACCGTGTGTTAATATCCCACTATTATTATTATTATTTATCACCAGGGAGCAGTGCTGCACACATTTGTTTAGCTAGCTACATCAGAATTACCTTGTACCCAGTTTAATGATAGACTAATAAAGATGTATACGTCAGTCTGGCCCCATGTATCTTCGGGACGCAATCACTCAGCCCTGAGGGCAGCTTCACTATTATTTACTTAAGGGTAATCAATCCCTCTTTGTGGAACTGCCAATGGGACTTGGGCGTGTTCTATGTGAATACGAATATTTAACGACCTTTAATTTCGTTACATTAATTTATCGCTTTGTTGGTTTAATGATAAGCGTGTGTGGCCCGGTCATATACGCCGCAGAACTAACAACCGCTGGGGTAAACGAGTTCGTAAGTTGAGACCACGAATTGTCAAACGTAGCGTCACCAGAGTAGCTGGCAAGAACTAGATGAGAAAAGCCGCGAATAGTGCTTAGGAGAGACCTGTGTCCAGAAGTGGACTAGAATAGGCTGATAATGATGATGATGTGTTTGCTAGATAATCGCGAGGTCCTGGGATCAAATACCGGATCATGCAAAAAGTTGTATGCTGCTATGAGGACGTCGGTTGGGCGAGCACGTGGTGTGTGTAAACCAAATTTGTGCTCACAAAAAGGCAATCTATTTCCATCCAAACATTTTGTGAATATTTGTAATTAGGGAGGTGCTGTAATCATTGGCAGAGATTGGCTTTCTGTGGTGTTATTTTTTGCCCCAGCGATAGGCATGGGTAATGAGGTATATCTGCTGATGGCGGCTCTATGAGCTTGTCGACATTCCAATTTTTTTTTTATTCGAAAGCCCAAGTATGATCCATGCTAGGTTTTAAGAAAATTGTGCATAGGGGTGTCATTAAATTTGCAATTTCGAGTCATAGATCAAAAAAAGTAGCAGCTTCGTGATAAAATTCAGGTGACAATTGTTGAAAGTAAGAATATTCCACAAAACTCATTCAAGTCAAGTATAACAGATATCCTCATATTTCCCCCAAGAACAATAAAACTCGATTAGCAATTCATACCAACAGCAAAAAATACCTGGACACATGAAAACGTAGCGTTTTCCATTCAAATTGCGAGGCGACAATATTTTCTGCGTTTTAATAAAAATATGGGACCGTCCTTTATAATTGTTGGGTCCATAAATAACCACCTTCAGCCTTTCTCGCCATTATCCGATATTACTGTAGAAAAATAATAACAGTGTGCCGATAATGAACGTTTGAGGGCAAAATGGCGACAAAATGTATTTTTTTTTTTTGTTTACATTTTGGTGGCTGAGTCACCTTCGTCCGTGGGTGTAAACCTTTAATTGAATCCCCACACGTGGTCCCCGGGTGGTGCAAATCAGGTGACAATCGACTGGTGGTAGGCTTCGGCCGTGGTTAGTGACCACCCACCAGACACAGCCGCACCGCCAAGCGATTGCCTGGTGACACCATGCAGAGAGGGTGGGTCGGAATTGTTGCTCCTTTAAGGTTTCTAACCTTAAGGAGGCTCCTTCTACTGCCACCTTCTCACCGATAATCATTCGTAATCACGAGTGAATCGGTACACTGGGCTAGCGCGTTCCATCGTAGACTACATCATTGCTTAACATCAGGCAAGTTGTAGTCAAGCGCCAGCCTGTCGAAGAATTAAAAGAAAAATGTTCTAATTGAGTTTTTGTTACATATTTTCACGAATATTTAAAACTGTGTGTTGTAAACGAGACTATAATTCCGCCAGATGTCACGTTGGCAAAGTTAGTGGACTTTAAAAATTCGGGTGTCCTTTTTTTAAATGGATTTTTAAATTAGCTTTTTTATCTTCAGAACAAACAAACAAATTATCAAGGTGCTCCACGAGGGTTGGTGGATGTAAATAAATATCTTGTTGAGTGTCAAAAGTGATACCAAATTTTTGTCGACGTTTTTGTTTTCCTGGATTTTTCCTACAGTAATACGCCGAACACTCATAAATGCGATGTATGTTGGCTACATATATCGCATTTATGAGAGTGAGATTTCACGAATACTTCGGTACATTATACTGATTTTTGCAATGTAGGTATTGACAACCGGACCCTATTAAATTTTGACGCGTGCGTGTGTAGGTTCTTAGCGCTGACACTTCACTTCACTTCAAGCCTTTATATTGTCCCACTGCTGGGCACGGGTCTTCTCTCAACTATCTTATGAGTTGAGAGAGTTTAGGCCTTAATCCACACACGCTGGCCATGTGCGGGTTGGTGGATGTCACATGTCCTCGAATGGTTAGTTCTTAGACATGCCGATTTCCTCACGATGTTTTCCTTCGCCGATATTGAGCAGCGAAGATGAAACGATTCACACAAAGATGTGTGGGCACGACCAGGATTCGAACCCGCGACCTTATTTTTCTAAGGCGAGGCACGTACAGCTGCGCCAACGCTGCTCCGCACGCGCTTACACGGATGGACTAATATTGGACCGTTTGTTTTTTTTGAATGTTTTTCTAAGTCGCGGTTTTCATTAATATTTCATTTTCAAGTTATTTGTGTATGTTAAACTCCAAATTTAGAAACCTTTCAATAAATAACGCACCAATCTCCTTGTTTCCACTCCACTGGTCTGTGTTGACTCTAAAAATCCATTTGTTACCCAACTAGCGTTCACCTTCCATTACGGCTCCGCAAACCCGCCTACCATTAATCAAGATCTTCAAGTACCTGCAACAAATATAATACCACATTACATCACTCAGTCAACGTCCCAAAATATTACTTAGGTCCAGATTTGGCTGAGATAAGTTAGCTCTTGAAAGAAAAAAATAAAATAAATTCTTGACTAAAAGGTAAATGTGATTCTTAATGTAAGGAGGCCGTATTAAGATTTTCGTCTATTTCTTTATGCCTGCGATTTATCACAAACCCCTGAGATGTGGATAGCTCTGACATGTATTAGTAGTTGTCAACCTACTTCAAAAAGAAGGAAGCTCTCAATTAAAATGTGTTTTTCATTTTTTTTGTATGTACCTATCACTTCAGCCCTTTTTGGGGTCCCACTGTGTGCACGGGTCTTCTGTCAACTATCTTATGAGTTGAGAGAGTTTAGGCCTTAATCCACACACGCTGACCAAGTGCGGGTTGGCGGATGTCACATGTCCTCGAATGATTAGTTCTTAGACATGCCGGTTTCATCACGATGTTTTCTATTTCTATTACTATACATATAATACTTTTCTTTTGTAAATATATATTTATAATAGATATTTACACCCAGACTCGACACATACACATATGTTCATCACATATGTTTGTCTCGGGTGGGAATCGAACCCACGACCTGCCGTGAAAAGCAAGTCTCTTACCGACCACGCCACCGGCCCGTCAGATGTAGGTATAGGAAGGTTTGGGACGGATCTTTTTAATAAGGCGCTTGGCGTCCAGGTCTTGTAAACGAAGAATATATTTACAAGCTACACACAAACTAAATTTCATTTAAAAAACCGATTAAGCGATTTATACTTGTAAATCCAACATACAGAAAACTTTTACATTTAAAATCAATATGGATATGGTTACTGATTAAATTTTAAGATCTATACTAATACTAGCTGCGCCAGCGAACTTCGTACCGCGCAAAATTGTGAATCTAAACCATTCCCAGATCCCCTTGAACACACACAAAAAATTTCATCAAAATCGGTCCAGTCGTTTAGGAGGAGTTCAGTCACATACACACGCACACAAGAAATATATATATTAAGATTATAAATGCGAATGTAAGTTTGTTTGTTTGTTACGCTTTCACGCAAAAACTACTGAACCGATTTGGATGAAATTGGGTATGGAGGTAGTTTGAGACCCGAGAAAGGACATAGGATAGTTTTTATCCGACTGCGCAAAAAGAAGGTAATGTTTTGGGGCGATAACCGACATACACGCGGGCGAAGCCGCGGGCGGAAAGCTAGTATTGAATAATTAATGAACATCTTACATTACATAATCAGACCAGAACAAAGCTTTGGATTGCGAATCACTCAGAGAATCAATTATATCGCGTTTCACTGTAATCTATGGGATTTGTTGAAATCAACGTTAATTCATGGTGTACCGTTTCATTATGAGTTTCCCGTTGTGAACATTTGTATAGTTAACTTAAAGATTGTTTTTTTAATAGTAAGTATCCCACTCTTTTACACGGGACTTCTCTTAATTGTAGAGTTGGGAGCTCTTTGCTTCCACTTTTATTGTGCGAACTGCCAAGTTTGTGGAATTCTCTTACAGCATCTATGTTTCCCGATAGATATAATCTGTATGTCTTCAAGTCACGAGTGAATCCGTATAAATTAATAAATATTCAGGGACATTAACACACACGGTCATCTGGTCCCAAGCTAAGCAGAGCTTGTGTTATGGAAACCAGATAACTGGTATATACTATACATATAATACTTTTCTTTTGTAAATATTTACTTAAAAATTAAAATAGATATTTACACCTAGACTCGACACAAACACAAATTTTCATCACTAATGTTTGTCTCGGGTGGGAATCGAACCCACGACCTGCGGCGTGAAAAGCAAGTCTGTTACCGACCACACCACCGGCCCGTCCGTATTTACTGGATAAGCGCGTTCCATCGTAACTACATCATTGCTTTACATCAGGCAAGTTGTGGTCAGGCGCAAGCCTGTTATAGGATAAAAAAACCACTAGTTCCTTATAAATTGGATAGTATAGAATACGAATATTGTTTACCTTACCCTCGTGAACCGGATCCCTTCGTAATGACAACAGATGTGCTCGCTCACACCTGGCGTCTGGTTTGTATGATATAGATTGAGTTACCGAAATTCAATGAACAATGTTTCTTAGTAAATTAAGTTTTGTAAGGCTTTTTATTCCAGCAATTCGTAATTTTAGATCTGTTGCAAGTAAAACGAAAACATTTTAGTATCAGTAAACCAATACGGCAATAATAACCGTTAAGATAACGATTAAAAAAACTTGTATAAAAAAAATATAGAACTACGAAGAAAAAAATAAAAACAAAATAATTATAGAAATAAATAATAATATAGTTAATATGTACGTATATGTATGTATTTAAAGTTATTTGTTGTGCACTTCTTACGCATTCCACACGTTTTCTCATAGGCTTGCTGGTAGAAAATTCATATTTGGATTAAGCTCGCCTGTGTACATTCACTTCAACCCTTTTTAGTGTCCCACTGTTGGGCACGGGTCTTCTCTCAACTATCTTATGAGTTGAGAGAGTTTAGGCCTTAATCCACACACGCTGGCCAAGTGCGGGTTGGTTGATGTCACATGTCCTCGAATGATTAGTTCTTAGACATGCCGGTTTCCTCACGATGTTTTCCTTCACCGATGTTGAGCAGCGGAGATGAAACAATTCTCACAAAGATGTGTGGGCACGACTAGGATTCGAACCCGCGACCTTATTTTTCTGCTCCGTGTGTACATTAATTTACATTTATTTTTATTTTTTTTTAATTTATAAATTGTATGTGTACATTAATTTATGTAAATTGTATATACAGTGTTTTGTGTACAATAAAGAATAAGAATAATTGATAATTTTTTTTAGTACTTTGTAACACTACTGGATCGTTTGGCTACTTGCTTCTACCAGCTGAGTAGTGACTAGCAATGAACGTGACGCAATATAATTTAGCTATCAATAGCGGTTATACAGCTGAAATCAATAACAAAGTATCTTATAGTAAGGTTCTACAGTAACTAGTAATTAGAAAATCGCGAAGGTCCTCGGCTCACCAATAACGTAATTTAGTAACCAAAACGAATCAAAAGCTCTCTATTATCAGAAAAACATTACCCTACCACCAGCCACATACTTCTGACAGTTTGACTATGAGCGATTTGGACAGCGTCTACCTAGCAATAACTAGTTATTCTACTTATATTTCGTTTTATTATAATTTATAAAGAAAAACTCACAACATATACAATTGGCTTTAAAATGGTAGCAAATTTCCAATCACAAGTTTTCAAGTGTAACATGTTATCAAATAGATAGATATTAAAAATTTACTACAATAACATTAAATAGTAACGTTATTGCATCTCATAGCGACCGATGACTATTAGTAACTAGCAACAGCGGAAGCCTCGCAGCAGTTAGTACATTTAGCATTAGTCTTTAATCACTAGAGTACCTAAATCTTAGTGTAGACCTCTCTAAAATTATTCACAACATTATTTGTAACGGTAATTTTTAACTCCAAACTTGTGTATATAACTCCAGAGAGGTCGATCTTTAAGGTATATTTCTCAAGTTAAGTTCTAGCCTCAAGGCTAGTTCTAGCTTGAAAGCTAGAACTAGTCTTGAGGCTAGAACTTAGCTTAGGGTGAACCCTTGGCGTCACCCGCGTGGGGCCTAGTTTTTTATTTTTTTTATTCTTCAATAGGTTTGAACGTTAATGATGTGAAACTATAATGCAGTCTACGATGGGTCGCGGCTGTCTAAAAAATAAAAAAGCCTACTGAGTTTTTTTGGCAGTGTTTCTCAGTAGTTGCCAGTCATTCACTGCACGGTAGGAAAATAAATCGAACAATTTTTATGTAGACTCGCGTCTCAAAAAAAATAAAGCATATTTTCATTTCATTTTGTTTAGTTTCGTTTTGTTTGGTGCCACTTTCACCGATGATCAATGAATGGAATGAGGCTTACCCCTCTTAGAGGATGAGTTAGACCTCATACGGAATCTATGTGGTAAATTCGTAGTCCCTAGACCCAGCTGTTTGGGTTCTGCGTTGATATGTCCATCTATCAATTTCTTTATTTATATATTCAAGATAAAGTTATGATAATAAAGATAATAATAAGCGATATAACAACCGAACTACACCTACCCCGAGTATCACACTAATTACGAACCCATTCTGAGAGCATCATTGAGCGAGGATCAATTATCAGACGATTGCGAAAACATGATTAAGTGCTTTCTGGAACCCTCAATGAAGGCTCCTGTTTTTGTTTTTGTTGAATCTAATATTAGTCGGTATACATTTGTAGGTTAATATAATAAAATTGTTTTTGTCTGTTATTAATACGATGTGAGATTCTACTAGTTGCTATTTTCATGAAGTTTTTGTGTTACGTTGCGTTAAGTATTACAAACCTAGTAAAAATAGAATAACCTTATTTTTATTTTCATAGAGAACTGATTTCACCGAACAAACAGAAATGTCTGTTCCAGTGCAAGAATGCATTAGGAATGCACATACTCGTGGTGAATACGGCCTCACGTGTCCCCAACAAATAGCAATGGTCACGAGATCCAGCTGTGTCGTAGTGATCTGGGGGTCTACTAGCTCCATCAATAAGATAAGATTTGTTCTAGATCTATATAGAACTAGAACTACATCTGTTTAACTGTTCCAGCTATAAGTCCTCTAAAAATAACTCTTTTCTATACACATCATCGGCCCGCGGCTTCGCTTATCCTTTCTATCGCGGTGCCAAATTTCATATCATTCTCTCTGGTAATTTTTATACATTTACACATCCTTCTACACAAACATTCGCGTTAGTAATATTAATAGGATAGGAGTCTACCTATCTATCAACACCGTTTATCTCCAGGACGCATAAATATTTATAGAATATGGATAGATTTCGCGACACAGCACCACACAGCGCAACACGACGCCGCGACGCCGGCATCTCTTCGTGTAACAATGTTATTCTTATTACTGTCTGCTTGCGACCACGACAGGTGCAACCCGTGTCGAAACGTAAAGCCAAATTAGAGGTGAGCGCGTTAATTGCCCGTTACGATCTAATATATAAAATTCTAGTGTCACAGTTTTCGTTGCCATACTCCTCCGAAACGGCTCGACCGATTCTTATGAAATTTTTTATGCATTTGCATATTCAGTAGGTCTGAGAATCGGCTACTATCTATTTTTATATCTCTAAGTGAAATTTTTTTTTAATAAATACGCGGCACGAAGTTTGCTGGGGGCAGCTAGTAAATATATATATTTACTATGTAAAGTTATCTAAGTTTTTATATGTTTTCTATGGGCCTAGTCGCCGGAAACAAATAAGTAAATGCAAAAAATAAATAACCTTAACACAAATTCTACTCTCTCTCATCCAATTTTTATCTCCAACGTAAAATCCCGCTTGGAATATTAAAACCCTTAAATTTAGCAAGCCTAAACGCGGTCGTTTCCAAGAAAGTTGAAAACAAAGAGATTGCATTTCAGTTGGGGATAAACGAAGCTATTCCTGCGGCTGACGGATTATTTGCCTACCTTTCTTCAATTACGTTTAAATATACTTTTTTGCAAACTCCGTTGTTTTGTGGTAAGTTTTAGTATCAGTATAAGTTATTCGTCGGAGATACTGAAACACCGCGAAAGTGCTAATTTAGTTTTTTTTATTTATATTTTGTTTTTTTTTTCTTGGTGAATTCGTATGAGCAGCATAGGGTTGCGCCTGTCGTGGTCGCAAGCAGACTGATCCAGCGAAAGAGCTCCGTTGATGACGGCGGCCGTAGAACAACAGTAACCAGTGTCGAAACTTAAAGCCAAATTAAAGGTGAGCGCGTTACCTAATTTCCAGATATGATAAATATAAATATTAGTAAGTGCTAAATTAAGTTGGAAACTAGGAGGGATTTAGCACTAGTTACTTATATGTTTAGACTGTTGCGTGGTAAGATCACTAACCCAGGTGAACTAAAGGATGTGTGTCTAAACGTACCGAATAAGTACGTATCGCGACGGCGAAGACCGCAGTTATTGGCCGTGCTGAACGGCCGGACGAACCTTCTGCGTAAAGCACCGATAACGCGTGCCTTACATATACTCAACACGGTCGCGGAGAGGGTAGATTTATTTTCCTGTTCTCTGAATGAGTTCACTAAAGTTACTTTGCATGAGTTGTGTTATAAATAGTATAATAAGTACCTATTGTTAATATATGGCCACGCTAACGATTTGGGGTAACCTGTAATGTTATGAATAAATAAATAAATAAAAATTAATAATGCAGCGTGAAAGTTTAAAAGTATATAGCATAGTATAACGTCTGTATTGCTGGAAGGTGTAGGCAGAAGTGAACATCGTTCATTCGCCGGCTATGATTAGGTTCCATCGTTATAGGGGGCGAGCCTAAACTTTAAGATTATTAATAATAATAATAATATAGTGGGACATTAACACACACGGTCACCTAATCCCAAACTAAGCAGAGCTTGTACTATGGAAACCAGATAACTGGGAATATACTACATAAAATACTTCTCTTTTGTAAATATATACTTAAATATAGATAATTACACCCAGACAAGACAAACAGACATACCTAACCAAATGTTTTTCTCGGGTGGGAATCGAACCCACGACCTGCGGCGTGAAAAGCAAGTATCTTACCGACCACGCCACCGGCCCGTCAAATTCTCTAAGTATATTAGAAAACTCTTTGCTCGACCCGGGAACCGAACCTAGGACCACGAGGTTATCGAATAGGCTTACCACTGTACCACTGAGGCAGGTACAATCTCCAGTAACAATCTACAAGACGGTCTTTCTTATACAAAGCACTGAGAGAAGGTTTGAGGGTCTACGTCTTAACCAATCTTCATCATTTTACTCAGAACATCTTTAGATAATCATATAATTTTGTTAAATAATTCACAACACAAGCTTTGAAAATGGAAATGAATTGAATTTACACTAAATGTTATGATCAAGATGAAAGAACGGCTTTGTAGGTACTTGTTAAAATGTAGAGCATTTTAATGATAGAAAAAATTTAAAGGAATTATAGCGCTTACTCATGTATTGTAGGCATCATCATTCCCTTTGCCGTATTCCCATTTCTATTAGGGTTGGCTCCCAGTCTAACCTGATGCGGCTAGCTACCAAATTCAGACCTCGAAACCTGTAGGGAATCAGTAGCCGAGATAGACCAGGTGCTAGATTATATTGGCTTCTGACTACATACATGTAACGATTGTCAAAGATGTGTTAAATAACAACCGGGACCGACGGCTTCACGTGCTCTCCGAGGCACGGAGGGTAGTCCCTCAACCAACAATCCAGAATAAATCAACACCAATCAACAAGAAACATATTTTGTTACGGATTACTTATTTTTTAGTACTAAGACATATCCAAATAAAAAATATGTGTTTTTAAAATATGTTTAAGTTTACTTACTCAAAGTTTGCGTACCAGTTAATCTAGTTGAACGTACGATAGTGACTGCTTATCTCCTTGCAATAACTAAAGAACACTGATGTTTCCTTAACGTTGAGTAGATAAAGTATTTACTCACTAACTACATATTTTATCAGTTCAACGGTTTCTTGGTAGTGATATATCATTTATGTAGTTGTATTTGATATATTTATTACTTTAAAAGCTTTGACTTATCACGGTAAATAAATAAATAAATAAATAAATAAATATTCTGGGACATCAACACACACGGTCATCTGGTCCCAAGCTAAGCAGAGCTTGTGTTATGGAAACCAGATAAGTGGTATATACTAGGTATACATACTTTTCTTTTGTAAATATATACTTATAATAGATATTTACACCCAGACTCGACACAAACACAAATGTTCATCACTAATGTTTGTCTCGGGTGGGAATCGAACCCACGACCTGCGGCGTGAAAAGCAAGTATCTTACCGACCACGTAGATAGACGTTTTTACGTATAGACCTCAAAATAATCGGGAACCAAATTATAAATGTTCTTCTCCAAATGTTTCGGTTCCATACGTATCAGTGGAGAAGAGTGGATCTCTGAACCAGGGAAGCCGGAGCATAAAATTTCATTTTTAAGAAAATGATATCTCTTTAATACCTATCGTCACCGATGTTTCTATGGAGTCCAACCACCTTCATATTATAGGTACTTATTCTTGATGCTATTTACAATCCATCAAATCTAAGAAGTACCGTTTAACTGTTTTAAACGTAGTACATATAGAATTTTATTTTTTGTATGAAAATTGTTTATGTTATGTTAAAATAAAAATAGCTTCATAATTCAATTATTTTACAGGTAAGCTGATAAAAATAGTGTGAGTTATGCCTCTATAAAGCTAATTTAATAGAAAAAAGTGAAACGTCAAACGGTACTTCTTAGATTTGATGGGCTGTTAAACTCTAAGGCGTTACATCATTTTAATGAAGTAAACGATATTAATCAATTCCTAAAGGGAAGCTGATTGGAATCGGCTTGTATGGACTGTTCGCCACTGATACGTGTTAAGGTATGGAAATAAAACATAGCCAGCGAAATAATATGCAACTTTTTGCGCCCTATTATAAATAAATAAAATAAATAAATAAATATTCTGGGACATTAACACACACGGTTATCTGGTCCCAAGCTAAGCATATAATACTTTTCTTTTGTAAATATATACTTATAATAGATATTTACACCCAGACTCGACACAAACACAAATGTTCGTCACTAATGTTTCTCGGGTGGGAATCGAACCCACGACCTGCGGCGTGAAAAGCAAGCATCTTACAGACCACGCCACCGGCCGGTCAACCGTTATGTATGGAACCTAAATATAACGGGCGAAATTCCAACCTAACTAGGAGTTTTTGTGTTCCTATATTGCGTATTACACCCTCCAGCTAGGCTGAGTATAATCTGCAAAAGATAGCCAGCAGTAGTTGCATGCGACAAGTATAAGACAGGGTGTAATGGGGCTTATTGGGAGAGGCATGTCACGCAGTGAACTGCAATAGGCCCACGATTATAATGTCTGGGTAATGTTTAATATGTTATCATTGAATTCTATTTACACAAAATGTAAATTATTGAAATATTCGTTTGAAAATAGTACCATTGTGTGAAAACCTTATTTTGTTGAGACTTGCCGGCAAATAGATGAAAAAGGGTATTTATTTTATTCAACATTAGCCGGCTATATTGAGGTTCCATAGGTAGTAGACTAAATTATAAATAGAATTTAAACAACCACATTGGAATCACATGCACAAACTTCAACATGGCTAAATTAGGGCGTAATGAAATTGCGCACATATTATTATATTTATATGAATGTCGTCTACTGGACAGTCTAGGCCTCTGGCCAAGTAATTTGCTCGATCACTGTATCTGTCTGTCAAGTCTGGATGTGTATTTACGGATATGTGTGTCTGGATATGTGTGTGTCTAGACGGGCCTGTGGCGTGGTCGGTATGATACTTGCTTATCACGCCGCAGGTCGTGGGTTTGATTCCCACCCACGACAAACATTAGTGATGAACATTTGTGTTTGTGTCGAGTCTGGGTGTAAATATCTACCATAAGTATTTATTTACAAAAGAAAAGTATTATATGTATAGTATATACCAGTTATCTGGTTTCCATAACACTAGCTCTGCTTAGCTTGGGACCAGATTACCGTGAGTGTTAATTTATTTTATTTATTTATTTACAAAAGAAAAAGTATTTTAAGTAGTATATTACCAGTTATTTGGTTTCCATAGCACAAGCTATGCTTAGTTTGGGATCAGATGGCTGTGGGTGTTAAGGTCCCACTAAAACAATAGCTAAGTCCGAGAACTCGTGTACCGTGTCCTCCTACACGGACTACTAACTAAATTGAAAGTCTTTTAATAAAACGCAATTAACACAACCACAGTTCACTTATTAATACTTCCCTCTCAAATAAACAAATAACAAAACCAAAGCCTTCCAAGAAATAATAAACACAAAGTATTTTTTCATCTATAAAGAATGCTGGTAATAAAAATACGGCTTCCCAAATTGCTATAGAAGTAAAAATGTTACGTGTCGCTCACTTAAAAATTAATTTTACGGAACTTGGGAATGAGAATATTAATAAATCAGTTTAGATTGTAGCAAAGACATTGGATAAACAGAATGAGAGTTTCACTATGATTATGATGCAATTTTTGAAGTTATACTTCTTTAGGCGCGTTATGAAAAAATGATGAGAGTGAAATTTTAAGATGCGCGCGCATCTGTGACACAAAATTAACAGTATGAAGCTGTCTGCTTATTTAATGATGTCAAAGAAGTATAACTTCTCACGCGCGTACATAAGTACACGCACCCATTTTTTTTTTTTCATTTAATAAACGAAGTTATAAGCCAAACATCCTATTGATTAACACGAGTCATCTTTCTACAATCTTGAGTTAAGGAGAGGGCACACGATGGGCAAGTTTTAGTTAATTCCAAAACATGGGAAAGGTATTAGCCACTACCTTTGAAACAATTCAGACATAAATGCGTATGACTCAGGATCGAACGTCGACCTACTTGTATTTTAAAGCTACCGTTGCTTAGGGATATGGCATCTCTTCTATTTTTTTTACTGGTCTGGTGTTGGCGTAGTGGTTAATAATCCTGACTGTTAAGCCGAAGGTTGTGGGTTGGATTCCCACCCAGAACATAATTTGTTCTGTCTCTGGGTGTAATTTTTCTACTATATGCACATAGTATTTACAAAAAAAAAATAATTAAGTAACTAATTATCCGTTACTAGCACCCATAACACAAGCAAATATAATTGCTTTATTTGGGATTAGATGGCGCTGTGTGAATGTGTAAAAATATTGAAAATAAATACCGGTGCTGGTCGAGTCTTACTTACATACCAAAAAAAAACTATGTAAAAATGTCATATAGTTTTTTTATTCTTCTGGGCCTCTACATAAGCAGGATTTTCGACCAGCCACAGTTTATATAGCTATAAAATATCCTGGTATTTCTTTACGCTTTAATTATGGTGGTCCCGCTGATTTGGAAATGGTAATGATTGTCGATAAGAATAACGTATTTAAGTCAGTAGGGATATGAACTTGCCAGCATGTGTGCATTAAAGCCTAAACTCTCTCAACTTGTAAGAGTTCCCTATGTATTTGCATAATTATTTTTAGCATAATATGCCATGCCATACGTTATGTTTGTCCTAATCGTAGTTACGCATAACATAATTTACCCATAGCAGCCAATGCATAATTGTTTTAAACATAATTTCCTTATACATAATCATACTTAAGTATTATATTCTAACGCATAAATAATCATAAAGCGCTGTAATGATTTAAAAGTCTAACTTAACCTAATCCACAGCATTTCGGAGTGGGTGGATTTGTTTTTGGGACTTACTAGCCATTAACCATTATGTCTAGTATTATAATGCTAATTAAAATTATGGTAAATAAAATTAGCCAAAAAAAATATTATGCTAACATAAACTATGGTTTATGTTAGCATGCCAGAAAACAATTATGGGTAAGAATTATTATGACAAAACCAATTATGGCAAAGCTGGTATGCGAAATTATATTAGGACAAAAAACTTAGTGCTAAAAAGGGGTCCCACTTGTAAGATAGGTGAAGCAAGACCCGTGGCCAGTAGTGGAACACTAAAAAAAGGGTTGTAGTGAGTGAATGAACAATGTACAATTTGCTAAATGTAATAGTGATTCGTGAATGAAACGGCAATGCAATACACGGTACCAGCTAATGTTTACGGTTAATTTAAAGCTTTTCTACCTAATTAGGTCAGATATCTATTATTCATAGCTCGGTTTAGGTAACTCGATTTAATATGAACGATCGGAAAATACGATCCAACACCTTACCCTTGTGTTCTTTTAGTTCGAAGTTTGAACGGACAATCTTAATCCAGAAATCGATGTGTTTTTAGTCGTCAACCCTTTTAGTGTACCACACCTGGGCTTCTCACAACTATCTTACGAGTTGAAAGAATTTAGGCCTTGATCCACACACGCTGTCGGCCTCGCCTTAGAAATATAAGGTCGCGGGTTTCACACATCTTTGTGCGAATTGTTTCACCTCCGCTGCTCAATATCGGTGAAGGAAGACATCGTGAGGAAACTGGCATTTCTAAGAACTAACCATTTGAGGATATGTGACATCCACCAACCCGCACTTGGCCAACGTGTGTGGACTAAGGTCTAAACTCTCAGTGGGACACTAAAAAGGGTTGAAGTGATAGATTTTTAGTACCTATAGTAATAAGATTACCTGGTATAAACATTTATTATTATTATTTTATCAATTATTATTTTATGAATTATCCATGTAGGTAACTTTGTTCGCAGAGTAAAACGAGTCGCCCGAACGAAATAAAAAACGCACGAAAGTACGGCTTTAGTTTAAAGTTGTTTTAACTAATTACAGGAGTACGTGTTCATAGCTATCGGTGCGACACCTGCCGCGATATAACAAGCTTAGGGTAGGATTAGTTTCTATTAATTTTGGTGTTATCTAACTATTCAAGACTGAACAGGTAAACTGAATAAATAGCTTGTAATTTAAAATTGGTTTATAAATAAATAAATATTGAGGGACATTAACACACACGGTCATCTGGTCCCAAGCTAAGCAGAGCTTGTGTTATGGAAACCAGATAACTGGTATGTACTATAGGTACATATTATACTTTTCTTTTGTAAATTTATACTTATCATAGATATTTACACCCAGACTCGACACAAACACAAAACCCACGACCTGCGGTGTGAAAAGCAAGTATCTTACTAACCACGCCACCAGCCCGTATGTTTTTAATATCTTTGAAAATTTCGTATTTTAACCTCACGAAAAATAAGAAATACCTAAATTAGTGAATGATAATCCTAATAATTTATGGTAAGTACATAATACAAGACGGTCCAAAGTTAAGAAGATGAAACATTAGATAATTTCCAACAACAATTTTTTTTTGTGCACTTCTACCCTTTCCACAAGTTTTCTCTTCTAGAGGTTTGCTGGTAGAAAATTCATAATTGAATTAAGCTCGCCTGTGTACATTGTTGTTTCCTATTTATAATTGTATATGTAAGTGTTTTGTGTACAATTAAGAATAATAATAAGAACAAATTTGGTCAGTTTCCCAAAAAAACACCACAGACACAAAATATTTTTTTTTATGTATTCCCGTCTAGTCAATATTTTTAAAGCTGTGAATACAAATGTTTGCTTTCTAATTCGCATTGCTGTAAATAAAAATTCGATGGTTCACCATTGTAATCCGCTATTTTTTTAGTTACAAACAACCCCTTTACCAATGTGAATTAAATTAGTCACAGTATATTCTACCATAAGTGGGAAATAGTCCCCCATCATAATTTATGCGATACTTCGCACCGCGTAATTCTGACCTTTTAAATCTCCTAAAGACCTACTTACTCCTAGGTATTTTCAAGTTCAAATCCAGTCAAATCAGTTCAGCCGTCCTCGTAAAATAATTTTATTATAATAATATGAACCGATGTATTTTCACCTGAATTTAGACGTGTAGTAGGTCTGAAAAGCAGATTCAGGCCACGTGATTAATAAGAAAAACATGTTTTTTTATATAGTGGGACATTAACACACACGGTCATCTGATCCCAAACTAAGTGCTTGTACTATGAAACCAGATAACTGGTAATATACTACATATAATACTTTCTTTTGTATAATACTTAAATATAGATGGACACCCAGACACAAGACAGACAGACATATTTAAACAAATGTTTGTCTCGGGTGGGAATCGAACCCACGACCTGCGGCGTGAAAAGCAAGTAGCTTACCGACCACGCCACCGGCCCGTCAAATATAGGGTGCACCTAATGTTAAAAATGTATATTGAAATAGAATTACTTTATAACGGATTTTATCGTGATTTATTTTGGATTTTATTCCAAAAACTCAATAAAATCCGTTTTAAAGCAGTTTTATTTCAACGTGTGATATTTGTGTAAATTTAAGAAAATACTAAAAATGTATTGATAAAACTGAACCTTTCAATACATGTTTTTGCATTAATAAAAACAGAAACACATTCCCAATGAGACTGAAACATAACGCAGCGGTGTGCTCAGGATGCCAAAGGTGACACCAAATGGAATTGGACGCGGAAAGGCATCGCTTTACCAATACACTACTACTATATAAGGCCGGTGAAATGGAAACTTCTAGAAATACATGTTATCTATTCTTTGTATCAACTTATCTAGTGCTGCATTTATTCAACTTATTGATATTGAGTTACACAAATTACTGTTGTTCTCTATGCTAAATACATAACTATTGATTAAAAAAATATGACATTTTTAACAGTAGCCTAAACAGACGGTTAAATGTCACTTCGGTAAGCATTCAGACTTCAATGTCACTCAGATTAGTGTCGCGTCAGGGGACAATGTCTATGAGGTCAGTCGAGTGTGCATGCGATGTGTGAAACTAAATTCGATCTCACAAAAAGGAATCCGTTTCCATCCAATTTTTTGTGAATATTTGTGTTATGGGAGGTGTTTTAATCACATATCATAATCTTGGGTATTCCATGTTGGATTTAGAATGTTGTGACAAAGCTAATTTCAAATTTCAGCCCAATTGGTTAATAATATCTACTTAAAAAACTGAGTTGCAAGATTCCAACCGAACTAACATAATACCTATTGTAAGTTGATTACAAGCTTGTAAAATTTATTGAAATTCCCGACAGATTAAGATCGATTTGAAGATTTTAAATAAAGAATGCCGCATCAAAATCTGTCCATTTGTTGAAGCACTATGACTCCTCAAACATATATACACAGATACTTAGACATAAAGCTACACGTCAAACTGAGAACACCTAGAAAATAACACACAAAGTTGGAAACTAAAGTCCACCCACAAAAATAACTCCTGAAGTCGGGAAATTAAAGACAGAACGAGCTGTTGGAAAATGATATTCAACGGTAGTTTCATATAAATGATTGATATCAAAATGTTTCAATATTGATATAAGTCAACGAAACCCATAAGTAAATATCGACGAAGTGAATAACATTCCTCGACCAAATCCACAGAGCAACAAACCTAAAGCGATAATAAAAGATGGCAAAGTCTATCTATGAGTAACACTTATTACTGGACATTTGTTTTCTAATTTAATTTTAATTGTATCAATTATATTATTACTATGATGATATAACCTTACTCTATCTATTTGCATGTCAAATTTTTCAACTAAGGGTTGGAACCATGGACTAGTTTAAAGACCTCTTTAAGAACAACGCTTAAGGCAAATAAACAATGATTATTATTATTATCACACAAATATTGGTATCCTTGTGCATACGTAGTTCTAGCCGCTGAAATGTCAAAGACTTTCGCTCGAAGGTGTAGGACAGAGGTAAACATCACTTATTTTTCACCAACATATTCAGGTCCTATACGTAAAAGGAGCGAGCCTGATGCCGTTCATCGGGCACAATTCTAAACTTCGGGCTGCAACTAAGATTCTCTATGTATATTATAAAAGCTGACCCGGAAATCGAACCGACCTCGCGGTTACTAAGCGAACACGATTACTGGACCACTATTAAAAGTCGAGGAATGCTAAATGTTACCATGAATGAATAAATAAAGCATAGGTACATTTTTTCAATACTAAAAAGTCATTTGGAAGAAGACCCGTAGCCAGCGGTGGGACACAGTTTACTTAAATATACATGCCTGGCAACACGAATCGGTAAAATCGCGATTGCGTTAAAATCAATAAAATAAAGGACTGTGTAGAACCTTTATGGGAATCGCGAATACAACTGCGTTCGTATGAAGACACACCGTATAGTATTATTATTGCAGTTGTGTGAAAGAGAAGTTACTCTACACATTGTATAGCGGCATCCCTCTTCCGCAGTTCTAACAATACTGCTTAAGTAGTTGTGGGGTACATACCCTATTCTGATATTGTCTATCTCATTTGTTTAAGTAAAACTGACATAACATTTTGTATTTATTTTTTATGTGTTTGGCCTTGCCATCTCGAGTAAGTAGCACAATTGTATGTTCTATGACCGACTCCCATGAAAATGTTGCGTTAATATTTATGAGACGTCGGCTGGCATCTCCTATTTGTCATGGTAACATGCCAAAACTGGATTAAGTGTATCGAGAGGCGAAAGTGACAAGTTATATAAGTGTATAGTATGAAGTTTATTGTATTTGTTCATAACTGGGTCTCGTATGTCATGTGCATTTTGTAGGAAATGTATGAAATACTAGGGATGTTATGTTAGGGTAAGATATTCATATTCCTATTACTATGTGTTTCAAATAAGAATAGGACTGGACTCGCAGCTAACTTCATACCCAAAACCAAGCAAAAGTAGCGTCAGCACAAAATATCAAACCACAGACAATAATATTATATTAAAATGTACGGAAAAGTAATTTATGTAGTAAACTTTACATAAGCTTGTTACATACAGCTACCTACTATGTAAATTTATGTGCTAGGATGCCATGAACTTGTAGACAAATACACGGATATAAATACACTTTTTAACTATAACACCGCTTTTTTCGACGGAAGTTAATAAAATATTTTCATACCAAAATATTTGACTCCAAATGTCCAATTTTATATTAATCAAAACTAATTTTTAAAGGATTTTATCGCGGTGTGAGCCCGGAGCACGCAGTGTCCGAGCGTGTCTTGCGGCCGGAGTGCTTGGCGAAGTAGAATTTGGAGCAGCGTTCCTTACTGTATACTCTTCTTTTGTCTCATGATTATTACCATGACGGTCTTGACTCATGCATGAGACATCTTAACATCAAATTCGTCCTGATCGATCCTCACATGACTCACTTTTTGGGGCTGAGACAACTTCATTTGAGGGACCTTTTATATATTAGATTTTAGATCCCGACGTTTCAAAGTCTTATCAGACTTCATACTATCAATATTAGAGATAACAATAATAAGAGCGAATATAATATGGACTTCGCTAAAACAACGTTTTATCATTACAAATTACGAATCGTATTGTGATTTATTTCACTCTCGTCGCCGTTGCCCAGTATCACCTGTGTCACTACGCGCGCTTCATGATATTGGCAAATCTCATCCTAATTAAAACTATCTGGCAACCTAATATGAGAAATTCGTGTATCCTAATATAATAAATATAACATAATATATAAATATTCTGTGACATTAACACACACTGACATCTGGTCCCAAGCTAAGCAGAACTTGTGTTATGGAAACCAGATAACTGGTATATACTGTACATATAATACTTTTCTTTTGTAAACATATACTTATAATAGATATTTACACCCAGACTCGACACAAACTCAAATATTCATCAATAATGTTCGTCTCGGGTGGGAATCGAACCCACGAACTGCGGCGTGAAAAGCAAGTATCTTACCGACCACGCCACCGGCCCGTCAAATATGAATACATGTGGCTCGTATTATATTGGTACGTACCTATAACTAATGTGAATATATTCCTTACATTTTGAATACCTTTTGCTTTCTTCCCATGATATATTGAAGCATCGCAAGGGACCATAATTACCATCATAAACAAAAGTATATGTGTGCAAATTTTCTTAAATATCTAGAGAATTATTATGGGATAACTTTTAGTATACTACTACTACCTTGTGTAACCTGTGTCTCTGGTCATGTTTATTTTACTACAAAGTTATCTACACTAATTTCATATTTCAACTAACACTTTTTCACTTCAACCCGTTTTTAGTGCCCCACAACTGGACACGAGTGTTCTCTCTACTATTTTAGCTTATGATTTGAGAGAGTATAGGCCTTCATTCACATGCACTGGCCAAGTTGGTAGATGTCATATGTCCTTGAATGATTAGTTCTTAGACACGCCGGTATCTTCACGTTGTTTTCCTTCACTAATATTAAGCATCGGCGATAAAACAATACCCACAGAGACGAGTCGGCGCGATCGAGAATCTTTTCTAAGGCGAGGCCCGATACCGCTGCGCCACCGTTGCTCCTTAGTATGAATAAATAAAAAAAGCCTTAAATTCCATGTATTGACATTATAAATTACACATTACATAACTTAAACTAATTATTATTATATATAAGGTAAGATTATTAATTATAAATTAATATTTTCATTTTTATAAATATCTAAATAATATCTACAAAAATATATTCCGGAAAAAGTGTGTACAAAACAAGCGCTCCAATAACAATGAAAAGGGTCCGTGTACTTGATAGGTTTTGAAAACTCCAAACAAATAAACCTCCAATAATGTCAGGAAATGGTGTAGGTGAAGCGATATCCGCTGAAAATGGGGTTGAAATAACAATAATACGACAGATACACTTTAAAATGTCACAAGGAACGTGACCGAAATGGAATTGTGTGTTCTGTCAACTGTTGGATAGGCTGGATGACCGGGAAATGGCTAAACCTCGCCGGATATGTGTCGGATAGGAATTGGGATCAATCACTTCAAAGAGAGGTCATTGGAGGATTTGAGCCTAGATAAATTACCAGTAGCCTAATTCACGGAATAGAAGACTGGCATATAATAGAAGGGCTAGTTTGAGTTCCGATTAATAATTCTGTATGTAAATCAAACCTACAGGGATCTAAAACAGTAACCTACTAAAGCAAGGTTCTTAAATCGTATTAGTTACTAGCTTCCGCCCGCGGTTTTGCCCGCGAAATTGATCTCACTGATCTTGTTTCTCCATTTCACCCATTCACCCTTAGACCCCATAAGGAACCTATGTGCCAAATTTGGAGTCTCCAGACCCAGCGGTTTAGGCTCTGCGTTGATATGTCAGTCAGTCAGTTTCTTCTTTTATATGATGCGATTTTGAATACGACCAGGTGGATTCAGATAAAAGGTGCACGCCCAAGGACAAAGGTCACTCAGCCCTCAAAAACTATTATGTATAGACTACGTTATGTTAAGTTTACTTGTCCTTGAATACAAAAACCCTGCATATACTTACATAGAGTTAAAGTTTAATCCTTAATTGTATTCCAATGACGGTATACTAAGCCGTGTTAAGACGCATCTCAGACACCGCTAAGCTGATTTGGGTCTCTGTAATAACAAATTATTTGAAATTTCTGATATAAACAGGTATTTTGTTGTAGAAAATTTTAGACGCGTTTACCTGACAAACGCATATAAATCTCTTGTATATTAGATCCAAAACTAATACTATCGAATATCTAAATTATTTAGTCTTAATTACCTATATTGTAAAAGAACTGACTGACTAACAGACATATTATCCAACCAAACCGCTGGATTTAGAGACTCCAAATTTGGCTGCATTAAGAAAAGATTTTTTAAAAATCACACTTGTGGGGTGAAATTGCGTGCGACGCATAAGCTAATTCACTTCTCCACTTCAACCCTATTTAATGTCCCACTACTGGGCACGGGCCTTCTCTCAAAAGTGCGGGTTGGTGGATGTCACATGTCCTCGAATGATTAGTTCTTAGACATGCCGGTTTCCTCACGATGTTTTCCTTCACCGATTAAGCTGATTATTTAAATTGGCCAATCAACTGATGAAACCACCAACGCATAATAAAAAAAATACTTGAAAACCCTGATTGCGCTACTCGGAACTGCTAACCGGAATGCGGTTTACCTCATGCGGCTGGTACTTTGATTTTTACATGAAAACTGTATGATTTCCACGCACTGACATGCGGCCAATCCAGTTGATCTAAGCGGCATACTGTTAACCTCTAGTATCACATAAAATTAATTCCGAAGATATGACACACTGACAGACGCAATATTCGCAAACTCTTGTGGATCTACGACAGTTTATGTGTCTCGGGATTTGGCCGAGTTCAAATCCTGAGTCTCTTCACTTCGCCGCCTAAGATCCTGACTAACACTAGCAGTGACAGGATGCCGTGGTGTGTTAAGACGTTACTTTCGCATTTACAATATTAGTAAAAAATCTGAATGTTTCTGATCTAATCATCCCAAATAGCACCTCATTAGACCTTACAAAACATTTACAATTACATGACAAATTAGTATTGTGGCTGAAGATAATTTTGGCAATTAATTTAACTGCGGAACCCAAAAGCGAGATGTAATCTCCACCAATTTGTTTTGCCACCATGCTATCACCGTTTAAATTATTGGCTCAGCTAAAGCTAGCTGTTGGTAAGGATTTTTTGGAGATTATTAGGTTTTATACAAAAGATTTCTAGCAAACATTTTTGGAATAAAAAAGTTAAGGGGCATTTTCTACCTGGATTAATTTAATGGTTCCCCCAATGGGCATAGTAGGTTTCTTTCAGTCTTTAACTAAGGATTATTCTGAGAAACGAAACATCTTCATCATCATCATCATCATCAGCCTATTTTAGTCCACATAGGTCTCTCCTAGAACATGCCATTAAGCAATATCCGCGGCTACACTCATGCAGTTCTTGCCAGCTTGCTGAGAGTCACTCCACCTAGTCTGAGGGGGGTCCAGCGTTTTACGCTAAGTTTGCCAATTCGTGGTCTTCACTCATAAAGTCGTTTATTTCAGCGGTTGTCGGTTCAGGAAACACGTCCTTATTCTATTCACATTTTTGTTTGGTCCTTCGAGCCGGTAAAGATTAGGTACCCGTGTTATGAGGTTACTATTACCGTAATAATATTAACTATTATTTTCTACAGTTCATTATAACTTGGGTCATTAAAACTTCACGCATTTTACGTCATACTGAAGCAACGTATCCTCCAAGCAATTTGCTGAACAACTTTTATTTCCGGGCAATTTTCTGTGTACACAAGAATCCCTTAATTTTTTGTTTTTCAAAGACAACTTTTGAGTTTCCATCTCCAGTTTTATTTCAATGGGATAAGGTTTGTTTTTATTTGTTATGAGATGGGTTTTGCAAAATGTTGGGACATTTAGAAGATTCGTAAACATATTAAGGTTTTATATGGTTCATACCCAAGTATTAAGAGTTGAGACAACAATATGTCTTGTCTTGTCGTGTACAGGGTTACTAGTATTTACCTCAAGTATGTTGTTTCCTTTGAATCAAGATTAAAAACCACAGCCGACGATTTTTTAATTTATGCTGACCGAATTAAAAAAACTATTTGGTGTTAGAAACTATTTAGAAGATTTTATTTACATAATAATATGCATTGAATTGGATTTATTAACTGTAATTAAAAATTATCATTTCACCCTTTTCTTTGCTTCGACCTTTTAGAACTCGGATTATTTTTTTAATAAATTTTATTTAATTTTCATTGGTAAAACATATAGATAGAAAAACCTAGGTAGTTTTAAAAAAAATTGAAAATTTTAATAATAATAATATAGTGGGACATTAATACATACGGCAATCTGATCCCAGACTAAGCTGAGCTTGTACTATTAAAACCAGATAACTGGTAATATACTACATAAAATACATTTCTTTTGTAAATACATACTTATATATAGATAATTACACCCAGACTCAAGACATACAGACATGTTCATCAAACAAAATGTCAGACTTGTGTGGGAATAGAACCCACGACCTGCGGCGTGAAAAGCAAGTATTTTACCAACCACCAAGTAGTCTGTGCTTATTTAAAAAGCCAATCAACTGCTAATTCGACTCGAAAACAGCTGGTTCCTTTTACTCGTCGTATAAAATCTAATTCCTAATACGTATTGTAATTATAGTTAAAATATAACATTGTTTTTTTGTGTGCTGTACCGATGCGTGTGACTAAAACAGCAATAACGTGCGAGCAAGAGGGAATAACTTGTGCCGCCATTTTTTATACATTTCCATGTATCTATGTATACCTAGTTCAATATTGACGTGATAACGTCTTTAAAATCGTTTTAGTCGGGTGACATGTTCAGAAACTTGTGTCACACCAAAACCTCACGAGCGCGATCGCAGGTATAACGAGACAGAGACGGACCGGTCTCCCGTCTCATCTCGAGCGCTGCCAGTCATTCCGTGAAACTTGTCACGCGGAATCCTCACGAGCGGAGGCTGGCATAGCGTTCGAGTGAGTGGACCGATCTTCCGTCTCTCTTACTCTAGCGGCAACAATATTAATTCCTTACTTTCCAAAAACTTATATCACCAATAAGACGTTATCACGTAAACATCTCGATCGTAAACCTACTTTACAAACAACCAATTTTTTTAGTAAGGTATCTAACACCACATTTGCTAGCAGTAGATATAAATCAATCTAGCTAATTAAGTACATGTCAAAAAATAACCTTTCACATCGTTCAGACATTTGGGCTAACCGCAATCTAGAATGTCTAAATTAATTTGGTGCTCCAAAAAATCTGCGCTACATTTTACGAGAGGCAGCTAGGGTTAGACTGGTTTTGAGAATATTTAGTGGTAGGCGATCACTAAAAAATAATGTAAAGGTAGGTTACAAAGAGGTCAGATTTACTTTATTATCATCAGCTCTAATTTGTATACAGTATACGAGTTAAAACTGATGTTGATTTTCGAAATTGAGGTTAGAACTATGGAATAAGGCATATAAGATGTGAGCCACATGGTACCCTATTCAATATGAGGGGTGGAATTTTTCGACGCTTAGGTTGTACACAATTGATATACAATCTTAAAAATGTATTAAAACATTTTATATCCGTTCCTAGTACCCATAACACAAGCAAATATAATTGCTTGATTTAGCGCTGTGTGTATGTATAAAAATATTATTATTATTAGCAATTTAGTTAGAATTTTATAGTCAGCTAGCTTTCCGATAGCGGCTTTGCCCGCGTGTACGTCGGTTATCGCGCCAAAACATTACCTTCTTTTTGCGCAGTCGGATAAAAACTATCCTACGTCCATTCTCGGGTCTCAAACTACCTCCATACCCAACTTCATCCAAATCGGTTCAGTAGTTTAAGCGGGAAAGCGTAACAGACAGACAGAGTTACTTTCGAATTTATAATGTTAGTAGGGATAAGATTTTAGTTTTGTTGTCAGTAAATATATTTTTATTCACAGAAATAGAAAAAAAATTACCTATTTACATAGATGGGGGGAATAAGGAATAACCTTACCGAAGTTATCAGGTTATACATACAGTAAGTGGCTAAACTGTTAAATAACGTAATATAAACATTATTTCGTACACATTCTTAATCCACTATGGAATTTTTGCGGAAATATGTAAAGGATTAACCTTTAACCCCTTTTACCCACTTTAATAGAGATAAAATTCCTGTAAATCTTCGAAGAACTAAAATTTTAAAGTAAAATACCACGTCTAAAAATATGCTACCAGGCGTTCAGTAAAGCTAGGTAGGTTATGACGTAGTTAATTCGTAGGTCTAAGTTATAAAGGCCAGGATATTGTATGCATTTATTACTTGGAAAGTGCCCGTTGAGTAAAGTTATGCAAAAAACTGCGCCAAGTTTAATTAAAATGGTTACTGATTTTACGGTGCGGTAAAAGACAAACAATGTTCGGTTTAAATATTTATTGAACTTAATTTTTAAGTAGCTTATCGACAGCAGCTCCGCCCGCGTAGATTACTACATTTCAGATAGTAGTGATTGAGTCTAAATAAAAATTTAGTAACCCTCGATGCGTCTTTTTTTTATCCTAGCTATAAACCACCTCTAAAAGCAGCATCAAAATCGGTCAATCTGTTTAGGTAGATTCTACGATGCAGCAAATATGTACACGAGACATGTATATAGTACCCCTTTTGTTGTTGGGGGTTAAAAGAAGAAACTAACTGACTGACTGACACAGCCTAAACCGCTGGGTCTAGAGACTCCAAATTTGACAAAAGCCAATGGTACCGTATGAGGACTGTGGGTGAAGCTGCAAGCGGAAGCAGGTTACTTAGAAACTGGGATATTTAGGTTTACCCATGTAAGTATAAAAAATTGCTGAGAAACCAGAGTGGTTTCTTTTTTGGTAACAGTTACGGCACAGACGGCACGGCGGCGTGTTGGTTATGAGGTTTCTGGTTCAAATCCTACAAAATGACTTCGCTTTTACGTTTTTGTTGCAATTATATTAAACATCCATAATCTTTGCGGACTTTTTGAAAGACGGGGTGTTATTTAAAACATGTACACACGGCTACTCATGAAACTGTACATATCCAATATCAGCTGACCTCTCGTTGTACGGAAATCCTATACAATGCGAGATCAGCTTATACTGGAAATGTAAAGCTTGATGTGTTGTGTGTACACATAACTAACTAATACAGCCTTCTATCTATATTGACTACAGAAATCACAATTCGACCCTAAAAATTTTGAAGCTTAAGTTGTGGAATAATGATAATTAACTTAAACTACACCCATCTAACACGCGTGGTAGGTATGTAATAACAAGCGTTAATTGTACTAAATATTATAAATTATTTTAATGCCCAACTTAACCCCTTTTCACTCCTAGTGTGGTAATTATGATAAATGTATACGCCATTTAAAGTCACCTATGGTCTGTATGAAATAAATTTCCATTCCACGTCATATCTTTTTACAAAACACAAGGGTAGAAGTAGGGATGATTTATGTATGAGATACTTATCTAAGACCCAACGGCTACTGAATTACAAACAAAAGCATCATTCTTTTTTGTTTAAAAGCTATCAGGAAACTGAAATAAATTAGATGTAACTTCAAAGGGTACCAGGAAATGAGTCTAATGATTTCAGTGAAATTTAATATGCATGAATGAAACGACTTTATCTAGATAGGTTTATTTTTCAGTTTACCCACTTGTATACAACAGAGAGGCGATGGTGAAGCTTTCTTATGGTCCATACACGAGGATAATAAATGGGGACAACTCAGAGGACAATCCACTTCTCTATTTTTTAGTGACTTGCTGTTCGGTCTTACTGTCGTCTCTCGGCTACTTGTAAATGGCCCATTAGATTTGGCTTTGAGATGTAATGAGCCATTTAGACGAAGACAATAACCGGGACAGGACAGTGGGACAGGAGAGCAAGTCAGGGAAGGCAAGCAAAAAAACACTGCAGTGGATTGCTCTTAATACAATTGTCCCCATTCACACGATGCTATTCTAGTGGCTTGATGTCTTGCTGGTCTGTCTTCCTGTCTTGTCCCGGCCATTGTCCTCGTAAAAATGGCCCATTAGATTGTAATTGTACACGAACTAAACCGACGTCGCGGCGTCTACTAAAAACTAATTCAGATAATTCCAAATATCTTATCGAAGTTGTAGAGTAAAGTTCACGAATTAGCCTAGTTCGGTAGTAGGTCAGTGGTAATGAGTTGAAACTAATACCTGGCCTCATTATAAACCGCTAATTAAGAACATGCAAGGGATTTTCCACTGTTTACTGGCGATTAACGGACAGGTCACGGTCTATAAACACGGTATAAGGGTAAGTGGTGGCGCCGCAATATCGGCCTCGGCTTTGAAATATAGTTCTTAAGATGTGCTGCAGGTTCGATTCTCGATTGTGTCCGAACATCTTTATGTGAATTTTGTGGAGACCAGATGACCACCAAAGGGAAGATCTTCCGGTCGGGTGAGATGTGCTGCCCGGCGTCCGCGGTTCTCGGGATATAAAAATCTAAAATAAACCGCCATAAAATCAGTTCTATATTAGTTTTATTACAAAGCATAACAGGTTAAATATTGCCTTATTTAGATACCTTTGCTTACACTAAATGCCAGACATATGTAATGTATTGTAATGTTACGTATACCAAAGTTCAGATACGCAAATAGTAGTGTACCCGTCCGTTCTCATGGGTAGCAATCACCATCTCAACATAAATAATTGCACATTCACAACACACGCCAACTGAAAATAAACTCTATTTACACGAACACAGAACTTTAAATTCCTTATCAATATCCTGGCCTAGGTTAGAAGAGTGATCTACATGAACACAGTTGATTTTCAACTTTAATTGCAGTAGCTAAGGTTGGATATCTAGTATTTTTGAGTGAGATGTATCCTTTTTGGTTAGTCAAGCAGAAAACCGGTGAAACCAGTGTCTGACCAGTGTGTCAAGCTTGCTCTGGCTTAAATAAGCACAAGTTGTGTTGAAATTAATGCCTCTATTTCTTTTGTGTTCAAATATTAACTTATCAATATCGTCAAGTATCATGCTTATCTCTAACAGCAAAAGTGCAACTCAATTAAGCATTTATCCACAAAAAAAGTTTTATATGTAAAACAAAAGTTGCGTTTTCACAAAACTAAATCTAAATAAAGCTGGATATATGTCTAGTTAGTCTCTAAGGTAGGCATTAGATTTTTACCCCCTCACTTATAAACGATGTAGGTGTGTAAAGCTATTGTATGTTGTGTCTTTTTCTCATGCATGGCTCTTTTAAATTGTTTGACAGAGACAAAACATAGAATTATTCACACTTTGTTCATCTTTCATTAATAGGTGGGCTTGTTATTCTAATATTCTGTGGCCTGATTGCTACACTTGCTTTTCATGGTGCGGGACGCGTGTTCGATTCTCACACAGGACAGACATATTTGTGCACTTAACCTTGCTAGTTACCTCATGTAAGTGAGAAGATGAAGAGGATACGATCAAAAAAAAGTTAAATGAAATGTTTCACGCCCTAGATCGCTATTACATGTTGTCATATAATTATAGTAGTTTCCGCCTGTGTAAAGCCCATTTCAACCCCTTAGAGAGTGAGTCTTGAAAAAAAAATTAGTGTGAAATTAACACACACGGTCATCTGATCCCAAACTAAGCAGAGCTTGTACTATGGAAACCAGATAACTGGTAATATACTACATTCAATACTTTTCAATACTTTTAAACACATACATAAATATAGATATTTACACCCAGACACAAGACAAACAGACATCACACAAATATTTTACCTGGGTGGGAATCGAACCCCCGAACTGCGGCGTGAAAAGCAACCGTCTTACCGACCACACCACCGGCCTGTCAAATTCTTTTTAGTGCATCCCTAGACCTCTTAAGGAACCACATACCCATTACATATATACGCCAAATTTGGATTCAGGTTTAGGCTGTACATTAATTTATGTCAGTAGCTTAGTCAGTCTTGATTTATCTATTTCGATTATTATCTGCCTTATGCACTTTCCCGCCGAAAAGTTCACACACGATATACATAAGAACCTCTTGACATTTTTGTAATTCAAGATGGCAGTTAAAATGGCCGCCGCTTTCTATCATTACTGTTCAATTCGTGACATTCGGAATCCGATGACCTTTCACCAGCTCTACCTCGACCTTTGGGCTCATAAATTGCGTTTAATTGATATATCAAACCGCTCCGAAGATAATGCTAGTACTCGTCTGGCATACTTTACAAACATTGAGTACTAGGTAACTATTTACTACTAGCTATGCGTCCATGACTCGACCTGGGGCCGTTAATCGCACTAGAACGCTATCCGCCTTTTGAAATAAAAAAAAAATGAAGAAATAAAAAAATAAATATATACTAAAATTTAAGTTAGTTAACTGAAGTATACCTAAGCACGCTGGAATAAACTAACTGATCAGTCATAATATTTACCAAAATCCCAAAACATAGGCGACTTGTGAGGTGCTAGTTCATAGCCAACTGTAGACAGCAGCAGAAGACGATGTGTCGCTGCGGCACTGCTAGTTTCTATGTTTTTCTATGAAATACCACCGACAGCTAGAGACACGTCGCGTCGCTATTTTTTACAGAAATATATAGAAACCTTTGAAATATAAGGTCGCGTTTTCGATTCCCGGTCGTGCCCAGACATCTTTGTGTGAATTGTTTCATCACCGCTGCTCATCGGTGAAAAAAACATCGTGAGAAAAACTAAAGAAATGAGGACATGTAATATTCACCAACCCGCACTTGGCCAGCGTGTGTGGATTAAGGCTTAAACTCTCTCGACTCGTAGGGTAATTCAGAGAAGACCCGTGCCCAGCAGTGGGACACTAAAAACGGGTTGAAATAATAAAATAAACATAGAAACCAGTAGGTCACAGCAACACGTCGTCTGCTGCATATGTCTGCAGTCGACTACGAAGTTACACCTCAAGTCACAGGCACCGTCGACGAAATCTCCAGCGACCATTCGACATTGCCAAAGGCCTAAATCGGACGAACAGGCGGAAGAAAGTTTTATAGCAGTACCTATACACTCAATATAAGGTTGCCATTAATTGGCATTATAGACAAGAGTCGTTAGCCTTTATTAATTGACTTACAATTAACGAAACCCGATAACGTCCCGAGGGGTCACCATGCTATTCTTGATGTTACGAGTGATTGGGGTTAATTACTCGTCGCATATATGGAAAAACGTCATTTTTCAAAATCATTTTTATTAGTGTCATTTGTACATTTAAAATTACAGTTTATGGTAGACTAGTCTATTTAAATAAAAATGAATCCCTATTTCCCTTGGTCACGCCATCACGCGTGAACACTGGACCGATTTCCCTAATTTTTCTTTTTAGAATATTCCTAGAAGTAAGCAGAAGAAATTAAAAAAATAAAAACAATTTATTTCTTTATTTATTTAATCGGAAAAAGCTTCACCGATTTTTATTGTATCCTATACTTATATTCCACTGTCTCAGAATCGGTCGTAATCTATTTTTAGACCCGGTAGGTGGCACTGCTTTACCGGGCAGGACGACATCTGTGGGGTCCGCTAGTATTTTATAATAATGTTGTTTTAAAAAATATATTCATTTTTATATTCAATTCAATTTATTTGCGAAAATATGGATATGTACAAAAGATGTTACAGCTATCTAGGTGTCAACATTATTCAGCTTCATTTAAGCATGCAAATTCTCTCTACCTACTACAATAATTTCATCAACAATTTACATAATTATGTCCAACATTAGTATAGTAATACACACAATTTCATACATTTGCGTGTGCGTTGGAATTACACAATCTTATTCCCCCATCCCCGTTCTTTCAGAGGTACCACTATGCGCCACCGTTATATGGTGGAAATTCCACGGGCACGCACAAAGCGCTTTGCTTTCACTTTTATTGTGCGAACTGCCAAGTTGTGGAATTCATCTTAATTCTAAATCTACCAGCCTTCAAGTTACTAGGTAAGCGCGTTCCATCGTAGACTGCAACATTGCTTCTTATCAGGCAAGTTGTGGTCAAGCGCAACCCTATTAAGAATAAAAAAAAATTACGGCACAATTCAAAATAATAATTCATGGAAAGTCCACTCAATAATAAGAATACGTAGTAATTCAGCTTCTATACTATACCTATATCGCTTTTTAGTAGTAAAATTGACCCAAGTTTTAGCAAAATATCGTGTTTAAGCTAAGTAGCATGCAGCGCTGATATAGCTGCGTTTAAGTTAATTGCAGTTAAATAATATAACGAATATACGAATTATTTTTAAAGACTATTATTGACTTTTTAAATTAAAATTATGTTTTAATGTTTTGAAGTCAGTTACAATTTGTACCGAAAAAAATTCTTTTGACGTATCAATTGACAGTCGTTCAGTCAACAACGTCAGTTCTTGAACAACTTCAACTCGCGACCTCTTACCCGTACTACCCATAGATGGCGCGGGTAACATAGCATGAGTTAATAATATAAAATAAAATAAAATAAATAAATAAAAATAAGTTTATTGAATTGCTTGGCATATGCATGAGCTAGATACATATTAAGTTAAATATAATTACTTACTGCTATTTATTATCTATAATCTACGAGCATATGACTATGTTCTATGTACATATATAAGACTAATACTACTTACTTCTACAGAAGAGGTGTCGGCTAGCCTGAGCTAGATTATTATAATATAATGAGTCTATGGATTTGTAAGCAATTAGGGCCGCTATGGGGGCACTATACAATATAAAATGTCATGTAAATTCCACGTTTATTTCACTTCAACCCTTTTTAGTGTCCCAATCCTGGGCACGGGTCTTCTCTCAACTAGCTTACGAGTTGAGAGAGTTGAGGCTTAATCCACACACGCTGACCAAAAGCGGGTTGGTGGATGTCACATATCCTGGAATGATTAGTGCTTAGATATGCCGGCTTCCTCACGATGTTTTCCTACACTGATATTGAGCAGCTGCGATGAAACAATTCACACAAAGATGTGTGGACACGACCAGGATTGGAACCCGCGACCTTATATTTCTAAGGCGAGGCCCGTACCGCTGCGCCACCGCTGCTCTAATTTTTCACACGTTTAATTCACACATTTCAAACTGTTATTCGCGGACTGGGAATGTAACTAAAGAAAATTTTAAATTAATTTACTCATCACCAAACTCGAATTCGTCTCCAATATATTTCTCGAAAGCCCAAATCCAATCAAGCTTATGAAAACATCATTAAATTAACAAACTTCTACAAATTATTCGCGAAAGCTGAAAGCTTAAAAGCTATGATTTAAATTACTGACATTTTGTAATCCAGATTGAATCGTGAATTTCAGGAAAGCAGTGGTTCTTGAAAAGCTTATATAATAAGTTCAAAGGGCGCCTGAAATCACTAACGAACTAAGGTCAAGTTATAAGTCAACAGCTTGGGAAGCTTAAATCTTATTACGAGTTCAAACGTAATAAGAAGAAAAAACAAAGGTATTAAGCATAAAAAAACATTCAACATTTTAACTTCATTCCAATGTTTAATAAGTTTAAGTTTGTCTATAATTTCTTTAATTCTAGAGAAGCATGTAAAAACGAAAAAAAATCATAAAATAAGGAGATACATCAAAATCTTTAGCAGATATAAAGTTTATATGAAAACCTTCGGTATTATTTCAGACTATAATGTGTCTCTAAGCCAAATTTTATCTAAATCGGTCTAGTAGTTTTTACGTGAAATAGTAAAAACAGCTATCCATATATACATGTATATAAACAAACTTCGTGATATAACTAAGAATTTCTAAGTATATTAGAAAAGTCTTTTTGCCCGACCAGGGGAACCGAATCCACCTCGTCAACACACTTGCTACTGGACCACCGTATCAACAAAATATCTAAAAAACTAATCTCACACACAGCAAACCTTTTGATCTTAAAATTCATGTCGGAATTTCGGCGTACTATAGAAAGTTAAAAACGGCCTCCAACTATCCCCGTTAGTGAGACACTAAATATAACAGGAAAAAGCAACTCCGGTGAAGTCCTGTGTTTTTGGGACCCGGTAAAAAAGGAGCAAACGACCTGAGGGCAATTAGCAAGACCCTTGACAGGTTGAAAACAGAAAACCTTTCGGATTTCATCGTAAACACGTACAATTACGTTGGAAAATGGATATTTTTCTAATGGTGTAATAGTATATTGTATCACCGGCCAGGCTTCCACAAAATATAGTAATTACTGGTTATGTCTCCGAAAACCGGGTTCTACAATTGTATAATCACTTCAACACTTCTTAATGTCCCATTACTGGACACGGGTCTTTTCCCAAATATCTTACAAGTGGAAAGATTATAGGCCTTAACACGCTGGCCAAGTGCAGGTTAGTGGATGTCACATATCCACGAATAATTAGTTCTTGGACATCGCCATCTTTATCTGTATTGAGTAGCGCCGATGAAACAATTCACACAAAGATCGAACCATCGAACTCGCACATCGCTTACCATCAGGTGGGCCATATGCTTGTGTACCAAAAATGAAAACTTTAAAACCCATAATTCAAAATGTCACTTAGGTATATTACTAGATATCACCAAAAACTACAGCTGTACTCTGTAACCAGTTCAATAGCGGTTTTGCGGCGTAAATCTGCATTCATCCAATTCCAGTAATTTCCATTCCATTGTTACTATCGATACAGCTGGCGCACACGAATTTGGTCAGATTTCACTGTGATTTAATTGTAAAAGTTTCTCGGATTTCAGTTGAATCCTCGGTAACATTTTGGCATGATTTCAGCTTGAGATTTATGTTATTTAGTACTATCATTAGTAAGAACTGCCACGGTGAGGTTGGATAGCGTGTTCGTCTGAATCATCGCGCAAGCCATCGCGAGGCGTGTGTTCAATCAAATCCTCCACTTAACCAAAAATAGTGTTAAGATTTTCTTCTTAACACTCGTCCAAACTTCCTGAAAAAGCTGGTGTTACACCCCGTGCCTCGGAGAGTGTGTAAAGCCGTAGTCCTGTGCCCAATTTTTCACCGGTTGTGTCGGTCAGTCCATCAAACTGGACACTGAGAGTTGAAAAAGAAATATTACTTACAATACGCGCGAAAATTAATGTGTACTTTCTAAAGCACTTAAAAGTCACCACAATAACATTTGAACTCAAAACAAAGTTATCGAAAATTAATTAATAACTCATAACTTACGAAAGAGCGGCAAAAGTTTACACTTCAAGTAAAATATTAGACACCATATTTTAGGAGTCTTTGTTTCAAAAACAATGGGCGCAGATAGGATCTTCGAGAAATAGAATGTTCGAGAACAAAATTGGGTGATACGTATGAAATAGACGAAGTTCTGGAATAACTTGACTTTGAAACGGCGCCAGCGAACTTCGACATGGAGCAATTAAGTTTTCGACAGTAGACATAAAATATTAGGGAAGAAATTAAGGCGCTGAACACACAAAGTCTAGCGGTGACAAATCTTGAAGTTTTAAAATAGGGATGACGACAAAATTGAAAATATTGAACACGCACTTTTCTATTTTTGTGTGACTAAAGATTACGGAGATACGTTCAAGCGAAATAATGTCCAAGTTGTCTAAATTATTTTTTGATCTTACTTTGTCTATTTGAAATACGATTTAACCAAACATTTTGCGAGTACTGTCTGTATCTTTCCACTCTACCTAGTTAGTTGGGCAGTATTTGTCACATGGTTTGTTGTGTACGTTTCGCCGGTACGAAAAAGGGATTAAATTTCGCGATCTTTAAATTTCGCGATTTCCGAATAAATTTTGTGTCCTAGATATAGTAAAATTGTTATAAAATAAAAGATCGATAGTAAACTAATAATAATAATAATACGTTCGCGTGTTCATTATTTTCGTTCTTCGTTATCGCTATTACATGAAACTGTCGCCTTTGACCCCTGTAGTGGTTTCGGACACAATAGCAGACAGACCGCGGTCATAGAGACAAGCCTTGACTATAGAACTCCATCGCTCCCTGTCTGTTCTAAGCCGAAAGAGAGTATAAAGATAAAAAATAAATATATAAAGATAATACTGGGTAACAATATCAATAGTATTTCCTCGTGATATATCGATGACAGATGCTGAAAAAACATTTGTTTAACTGTGTGATATGATATGTTATGATAGCATGATTCGATTCACAGAACGGCTAGCGAGTAATTTGCTTAAAATGGGTCGTACAGTACGTTTCCATTTATTTAACCCGGTTAAACAAATAGGAACGTTATTTTGTTTTCCCGTAAATGACAATCAGCTCCCCCGAAGGGCGAATAGGACTCCCAAAGAGAACATACCCATTAAAATTTTGTAGTGTAGGTACCACCACGGGCCATCCAATGTGCTGGATTCACTGTACAGGCCGGTAGCGCTTGCTCGCCATTCGCAGTTCGCAGAGAATATATATTCCCTTTGGTTGAGAGATCCATTAAATCCCTAATAATTTTATTGATTCAAAAGCAGTTTCGTCTATCAGTTCCTTTTGCTAAATTTGGTATGGAAATATCCACAGGCAGAACACCAGTTACCAGCAAAGATAAATGTGTAAAAACAAGCATTATGAAGAGAGGTTTCGTTTAAGTATAATTTATAGTGACTACTTTCCCTTCAGGATCGGTCAAAAAGTTTCACCCCGTAGAACCAGTAAAAGGTAATATAAAATTGTTAATGAAATCCCAAAAAAGTTTGTTTGTTTGTGTATGGCTAAAGGTACAATAATTTCTTACATATACGAAGGTACGTAAATATTATTGGTATACATTACGTAACTCAATGTTTAGAATAACCCACAAAATCATTGACACCCAATAACCGGACGCTAACAGAAGGGTAACAGAAAACAAACCGGGCTTTCTCCGAAACTAAATATTTACACGACAACATTACCAAAACAGATGCAGATGACGGAAAACATGAGAAAATAAAAAAGGTCTACACCTGTTCTTTGTTAGGGAAAAAGTACTAAATGTAGTTTGAAAGTAGGTACAGTCAGAGCGAATTATTTTGGAGACTTTTTGATGGTCGGATATAGGCTGTTATACTCGACTTAGTAAGAGGTTTTGAATGATGAACGAAATATGATAAATTACCATATATGTATAATATCAGGGTGAAGAATTAGGTATTCATAACGTTGTGAACATCTTGCGTTTCTCGCTTCAGGTGCGGTAAAGTTATGAATTTTAAAATTTGTTGAATTATTCAATACTCTACCAATACCTAAAAACTATAAAATTTAACAAGTACAAAAACTAAATATTTACGTTAGTAGGTACCTACTAGAATTCGTAAGTTTCCTTCTTACTTCTTGATATTTACAGTATGCATAAATTATTCATCGTGACTATACGATAGTGGTTGTAAAGTGGTTGTACATTTTGGTTGAACTAAGAATTTAGTACCTACCCAAGATTTAGCTGAAGTGCTGAACGAAGACAGTGCCTACTCGTTCAAATTCGTACGTGTCAATGGACAGATTTACGAGTGGTCAGTCTAAGATACCGCTCAAGTCGATATAAAAATACGTAGTAAGTAGTCTTTTAGGTACTAGCTTCCGCCCGCGGCTTCGCTTGCACGGTCCTCATTTCACCCTTTGGGAGGTGAGTTTTGAGAACTCCCTTTTAAGTGCACCCCTAATCAGATAAGATTCTCAGATTTTGGAGTAACCGGTCACTCTTAAATCTAACCAATATCACAAAGGAAACACAAGAAGAGGTGTATGTTGTATAGTCTGTGCTAATAAATATAAAAGCGAAAGTTTGTATGGATGTGTGGAAGATGTTTGTTACTCTTTCACGCAACAACAACTGGACAGATTTATATGGAATTTGGCACAGAGATAGATTATAGCCTAAACCATGACTACTTTTTATCCTGTAGAGTTTACCTTTATAGTTTCCTATTTAAAGTTCAAAATGACAAGTTCTTTTGTCATCGGTGCGACCGTCCTCGAACGGCTCACCGAAATAGTCCGGTGAACCAATAAAGGCTCTTCCGTCTAATTGGGTTAGGTCATCTGCAAAAAATGAAGTTCTTTTGTCATTAACCATACGTATCTACAAACAACAGTGCGCAAGCGACTGCTCTCGCACGTCATACATCGTAATACCTGAGTTCATTAACCTATTGTACATAAACATAAGTTGCTGACACCACAATTCTAATACAAAATTCTAGTTAAGTATAAAAGAAACTAGGTAGTTGCTAAGTCAAATGCAAGCCGTGTCGCTCCCAAAACCCGTACTTAACCCACATTACATGAAAACTTTGGAAGGAACAACTTCTTTAACTTAGGGTACATTAAGCTGCTGCAACTTAAGGTAAAAAGCGCCGAAAATAAGTATTAGCCTAACTTTTAAGTTACTGCAAAATAAAAATACCGTCGTAAAATGTATTTTTTCCTCTTCTAGTTACTACTCGTGTAAAAACAGCAAAACTAGATGTAAATCTGCTAAATATGACAGAAACTCCTCAATAATCAATTCCGTATATCTGAAGTTCATCGTCAGATCATAATAATATTTCTATAGGTAGGACTAATACGAAGGTACTTTCTAAGCTCTATTAAACAGAATTTTCAAATCACCTCCTTTTTGAAGTTAGTTAAAATTTGTTTGTTTATTTATCTAATCAAACGTTCTATTCAAGTTGGTAATTTACCTTATTACGAGGGACACGATACATTGCTAAACAATACGACTATTTAGCAGTTTTGTAAATTCATTGCGCGCTCGCCCACGTAGTATATAAAACAAACGAACTCGGGCCCGCAATGAACTGCAAAATTGCAGATCGCGTCGTTTAGAGACGTGTTACATAGTCAGACAGCTAAGCTATTAAGATAGGAGGTATTTTTAGTGTACGAATTTTGTTTATCACCTACTTTAAGCTTAAAACAAAGACACTAAGCCTAAATTACCACTCATAATGTTAAATTTATTACAATTACACATTAAATTTAATTAATTTATATTTCTCAAGAGATTATTGCATATTTTTATTCAAGAGCTTTTGTTTTAGTACTGCTATTTTTACTCTTGTTAAAATAATTTAAATAAATGAACGAATTCAAGAATAATATTACTGGTGCGTACATTTACCCTCGTATATCAACATCTTTTATGATCATTATAGCTAAAATAGGTTCATAATTCGTTTGTCTTTGTGCGTAAATCTTCCGAATCTTTGATTTATATCTTTAGTAGACCCTCTGACATACCTAAGTTTTATTTTAGACGATGAACAGTTTTCAATAATTTGTAATTGTTGTCAGTTACAAAAAAAAACACCCTTTTTACTTTTATTAAAATGAAACATTAACGGTCTTATTAATAAAAATCTTACAAGAATCTTCAGTTAAAATGGACTTTGTCTCTTTCTTACTAGTATAAATGTCAAGATGACAGACAAACACAAACGAATTATAAACCCATTCTAGCTATAATGAGCTTATAGGACGTTTAAGAATACGGGGGTTAGATTACACGATCCATTTTTTTTAATCATATCTAAAATACTGCAATTTTCTTTTTTTAGATAGGGCAAAACATCACTGCTGCGGATGTGTACGTAAACTCGAAGTTTCGATTTAACGAAGTAGCTCCCCAGATACGTTATCACAAAGATCTTAATAAACTGCAGAGAGGGCTATGGAACGTGCCATATCTCAGTTTAGCCAAAAGAAAAATGAAAAAAGAGAGACCATTGAAATTTTATAAAAAACTAGGTTAGCTTTGAGCCTTTGAGTTTTCTTAGGAAATGTTATCTTCGTTATGAGTTTTTAATCAAGCATTATTTGAAACCGTTTAATTATCTGACTGGTATTTAATTTTACATATCTAGGCTTTTAGTAGTGACGTTCGGGTAATGCGAAAGCGAAACCATGGCCTGGCAAGTAGGTTGGAAGAGGAACACCGGGGGGTTTTGGTGAGTAAACTTCTTTGGAGTCCCATATGCCCACTGTGTTACGACCTGGTGCACCGGGACCTATGGTTTCCTATCGAAAAAAAGGCATTTATATATATTTTAGCCATTTATCTCGAATGCGACATATTATTATGCCGAAAAATATGGCGAATATCAATTGAAAACTCATTTTCGTATTCTCAGAATGACATGTCTATCACTCAACGCACGACATGCAACGAGTAGTACATAGGATATCATTGGTATTGGTATTCAATCGACATTCGTCATTTTTTTTTGACATATTAATATGTCGTGTTCGTGATAAATGTCTAAAGCACGTGAATCAGGGTCCTGAATTGTGAGCAAAAACTCCGAGGGAAATGTCGCAGTGTAAGTGAATTCTAAGCTTGCACGCACGGTTTTTTTATAAATAAATATATATAAAAAAAAAAAAAAAATATTCTGTAGCATGGTCTCACGAAATTCCCCGCTCTTACCCAACAAGGGATCATCATCATAATCATCAGCCTGTTTTAGTCCACAACTGGACACAGGCCTCTCCCAAAGCACGCCACGATACCCGGCTACTCATCCAGCTCTTACCAGTCACCTTGCAGACATCGTCACTAGTCTAAGGGCGCTCTACGCTACGTTTGCCAATCCGTGGTCAAGAACTCGTTTACCCCTATGGTTGTCTGTTCTGCGGCATCTGCGGCAGATATGACCGGCCCACTGCCACAAGGTATGACAAAGTTACATTAACCGTGTGTAAAATCCTTTTGTAAAATTGATATTATAAATTATGACCATTGCAACTGACCCTTGAGATTGGTGACAGTATAAAATCAGCCATTGGTATGCAAGATTCAAGTTGCTATGAATTTTTATAGGCCCAGATATCGGCAGGAATATCCAAGGATCGCTGTTACGTAAAACAGCGGCCCCATTCCTTCGGTAAAATTGGACTTTCATATTGATATTGAATCCAAGTTATTGTGAACGGGATTACATTATCAAAGGGAACCATTCATGTTTCTTATATGGCCCAAAGTATCGGCCAGTTCAAGTGTAACATGGCGCCGTACTGCCTGATAAAAACTATTTTCATGGAATTCTCTAGACAAATTGACACGATTTTTTCGCTCGTACGCTTTTAGGTTCAATAAGGGTGAATAGCACTTGAATGTGGCCTATATTTTAGGGGTCATTTATTAGCAAGAAGTTGGATGAGGGCACTTTAAAGGGGTTAATCCACACACGTTAGCGTACGTAATGCGGTTTGGTGGATGTCACGTTTCCCTGATTATTTTTGCTCGACCCGGGAATCAAACCTGTGACTTCGCGGTATGCTTACCACTGCACCACCGAGGTAGTTATGTAAGTGTGATACAGTTTGCCAGAGATGTTACCTGTGCAGGTCGGTAGCATATAGGTATGGTGATGTCTAGGTGTACCGAAGCTCTCTTTAATGTGTTTTGAACACAATGTGTCATCGATCCTGCGCAGCATCCCACTGGGCTATGAGTAAAGGAGCTTGTTCGTTCTCACTGCGTTCGAGATCAGTCAAGGCCTTAGACAAATTACAAAGCGACGGATCAAAAAGAACAAAATAACATTTGACATTCCCCTTCGAAATGCCACGTGACCATAATGTGTCAATCTTATACATTTTGTTCATTTGTCTAGAGGCCCCGATCATGCTTAGCCAGAATACGCTTAGTACGCCTTTGTTCTTTTCAAAGAACATGAATGCTGAATATTAAACTTAAACAAACAGCAAGTGATTCTTTACTTAACAATTTGATAGAAAAAGCGTTGATAAGCAGTTTGTATAGCCTGCGTGTCCTCTTTAAGCAAAATTAGCATCGAATAAAACAATATTTTTTCATAGCGTTGAAAGGAAAACTTTGCTGAAATATAACCTCTTTGTTTAATATAACTTTGTTAGTTATTTTTGGAGTTTCGGAATTAATGAGATAGGATAACACTTGTATATTATTTATGTTTCTAGTTTATTTATATAGAATAGAGGAGGCCGGTATGTCTTTTAGTATAAAAATTCTAGAAACCCGGACAATATGTTGGCCAACTAATGTCGCTAGCTTACTATGCGTTTCAAATGAGAATAGGACTGGAAATCCGCCATCTTGGACTGGAATGCGCAACAACTTCACATTTTTAGTACAGTTAGCAAAAATGTTTCTTTGATAAAATAATCACATCTAGATGAAAATAAAATAAAAATGCATATATTTTACTGCCGTTCGACTAAAATTGGGCATTTGGATTAGAATATTTAGGTATGAACACATTTTATTAACTTCCGACGATAAAAAGCGGTGCTCTAAGTTAAAACGTGTGTTTTTATGCGTGTAACAGAAATTGTGTACAAATTTGTGATATCCTAGCGCGTAAATTTACTTAGGTAGGTAGCTACATTGTAACTACATACCTTAGTAAAGTTTTGACATAAATCAGTTTACCATACATTTCAAAATAATATTATTGTCTGTGGTTTGACATTTTGTGCTGGCGCTACTTTTGCATAGTTTTTGGTATGAAGTTAACCGCGAGTCCAGTCCTATTCTTATTTGAAACGCATAGTACACTGTGCGTTCGCACCCTCAAAACAAAGGCTGATGTTGCGAGGACTGTCTGTCCCTTACTCCTCATCCCTAAACGATAGAGATGGAAGAATGTTTGCAAGCTTTGCAGCATGTATTCTTGTGCCTGATTTCCAATAACCAGAGGCAAGGCTTAACCGTGGGACATCAAAGGCGACTTGACATCAAATAGCTTATCAAATTCTTCCAACTTTAGTAGGTACCCTGTATGACTATGGAGTACATGGAATGGATAATAAATCGCCACAAAATCTGTAACAAATAATAATTTTTAAGCGTATATTCGCACACCAACTGGATAACACCATACACTAGACTTTGTTCATATTGTATGAAATTGTAACCGTCAAAAGTTGGCGAGCAGCTAACTGGTTGTTGTATTTGCGTAAATATAAGTAAAACTATATATATGTACATTAACCATCCCTACTATGATTTGATCTAGTTTCTGAACAAGGCCGTTTTTGTGTTAATTACTCATTTTCCTGGATGTACGTTTGTATGATGGACCCAATTTTATTTACCTTATAAGTCATAGACGATGAAATATCCCAAAAAGTACCGGTAAATTCCAGATATTTAGGTAGTTCCTTCATTAAATACTGCGGTCTCAACGTGATAACATTTGCGAACGCCTTTGTTCAGTTATTGGACCAATAACTCAGAGCTGTTGTTTAATATCAATTGTTTGTCGACGATAATAAAAATATGCCGCTCACGAAAAGCGGCTCGCTTGGAGCCAAGGTTGGCCCAATATTCTGCTGTGCGTATTGGAGAATGTTTGTCCAAAGATTGGTCAGTATCGCCCATGGAAATGTGCCTTTAATTTGCATCTCCGGGTAGTGCAAAATGTGACAATAAACTGGTAGTAGGCTTCAGCCGCAGCATGAGAGGATGAGTTGAAAAAGGTGACTCTTAATAGTATTCTACAGGAGACTCAATTCACTTGCACCTAACTGAAAATCACTTGTAATCACGAGTACGTCTATGTACTAAATACGTGCGTTCCATCATAGACCACTTCATTGCCAATTATCAGGCAAGTGGTGGTCAAGCGTAACGTTGTCAAACTAATTTTTATTTTTTGTACGCAAATGTACGTTAGGCAGCCCTTAAAAGAATATTAGTTCCAACATTTGGACCAACACGTAGAGCAAAGGAAATGGAATAGGAGCGTGTAATATGCAAATACATATAAAATATGAACACTATTTCGAATCCAACCACACACGCATACATGGTACGGAACGGAATTTGCAAAATGGCGTTAGTTTACGGTAAGTTTTATTATCCTTTAAAAATGATAGGGAGTCACGCGTTCTTATACTTTATGGGCATGCGATAAACCGTGTAGTGTGTAGTTATGGGACATTTACATGAGGATAATAGCATGGACAAGACAGTAAGACAGGACAGCCATTAAAAAAGCATCATGTAAATGGGGACAACTGTCTCGAGGACAATGCAGTGTATTTTCTAGTGGCTTGCTGTGCTGTCCTGGCTATTGTCCTCGTGTAAATGGTCCATTAATATTGTGGGTTTTTTCAAGGGAAGCTGTCTGATATTGAAATATTAGAAATTATAGTAGTACGAAAATGTTTTGTTGTGGCGATAATGAAAACACCTCCGTTGCTAATCATAATGAATTATTTAACACGGCCAATTTTAGTTCGGCATCAAGTTTCGATCAGGTCGCTCCTACCGTGCTCAAAAGGACACTGCGTCAGAAAGATCTCCGTTGACGTTTTGATCACCTACAAGCGAATGAGATCTGTAGATCATCAACGGAGTTCTTTTGTTGAAACAGCCTTTTTGTTCACCGGGGGGAAATCCCTTATGGATCCCCCACCCTGCAAGGGCGCGGGGCTAGGGGTATGTGGAACTCCATACTGGTAACCCGGACTAAAACGAGGCCAGGATGTCACGGGAACCACAGCTGACACAACCGTGGCACCCTGAACTTGTTGAAACAGCAGACCACGGTCCGTGCAACACGGTCAAAGTCAAGTCAAACAAAAGATGCACGACATAATTTCATACAATAATAAAAACTAAATATTTAACACGATTTTGCGCATATGACATTGAACAAGGGCATAGGTCAAGATTAATCTCACTTTTAACACTAAATTAGCTGCCTTAATCGGCTTACTAGATATGCTCAAGGGAGTACCGACCTGTACAAAATTCAACTTTCGTGTTTTGTTAGACCTAATTATTTTAGAATTGTTCAACATAGATATGAGCTTCTGTCCCGAGAATTTAGAGAAATATTCTAGACTATTTTAACAAAATGTTTCGTTCAAGAAATGTTCGTACAATTTCAAACCATTAAGGGTCAATTCATACTAGCGCAGCGTTGAAGCGCGTCGAAGCGTTAAATTCGAAAATAGAATTGAATTGGTTCCAGACTCGTATTCCACAAAATGCGCGCACTTTTTTTTGTTTTCAGGACTGTATTCGGTGCGTGTAGAAGACAGAGTGTTAACCAAAAATCAAAGTGCTTCGCAAATTGATCTTTAGATAAAATGTTAAATGCTTACCGAAGACCGCTGACTTTTGCAAGATATCGATTGTTTTATAAGTTTTCTGGCGAATTGTGAATGTTTATCTCAATAAAGAAAGTAGTTATTTCGCATTATGTACTGTATCATTTATGTTATAGTTACAACTCACTAATGAATGATTTTAAACGCGTATATCCTCGTTTATTCCGAGAAGAATATTACGAACTACATAATGAGAAAAATTCGCTTCTGTTAATTTCAAGTGGCGTTTCCTCACGCTTCGCTACTAGTATGGATGGATCCTTAGCTATTGTGTTACGGAAGCTAGGAGCTGTATGAACGGATAATATTTACTGCTGCTGTGTCTAGAGATAGAAGTTAGTGGCTGGCAATTTGTAACGTTTAATTGTCTTTTGTCCTAATTACTAAGAGTATGAGGCTAACGCTTTTAACTAAACGGCTTAGAATCTAAATTATATTAAATTAGGCGAAGATTGTGATACTACCTTGTCTGTAGCTTGCCATGTTCGTTTAATAACCGGTAAAGACCGAGGTTGAAATCCCGAGTCGAGAAATATAAGAAGCGAAGCGGATATTTTTTGCAAAACTATTGGTTAAAAATATTTCTCCTTTCTCCGCTCCGCAGCCTTGCTCTGCTCCAATAGACAAGCAGCCGTCCTGTTCTCCCAGGACATGTCCAACATGTCGGACATGTTAAGGGTGTCTAGTTTAGGGGGATAGTTTCTAAGCATTGTCCTGAGTTTTTAAAGAGTTTGGTTAAGGACCTGTTTTGTAATTGGCGCGCCTCATTGGGCCCTTGTTTTATTGACCTTGTTTTCGGTACATATAACAATAATTACGTACTGTTCTTATTATAGTCCTGGTTTTAAACCGAAATGTCCTGGAATTTGTACCTTGAAATTCTAGATTTCTAAATTTGGAGATAGCAACCGTAATCCATGCGAAGATTAGCGAGGGTGACGTTTAGTTTTTTGAATAAACTTAAATAAACTCTGAAACCAAATCCCCAACCCATTCAAATCTAAATTTGAGACTAAAAATAACCAACACAATCACAATCAGGTTTCAGACGAGATCTGAGACTAGATTAGTGCAGTGTATAAATACTAGGTTATTGACCTATCGTCTGAGACAGTTATAGCAACGCTAATGGAAGTAATTGTAAAGGACTAAGGCAATTACCAGTTCCTGGGTTCAATGCACGACAGCAAAAATGTAACACGGATTATTCACCTTATTTGGTTCGGGTTTTAATTTAGAAGAATAATTTCTTTAATCATATTTGAACAGTGTGGTGTTGAGAGTCTGGCTCCGTGGGGCCCAGAATCACGTTCACTTCAAATAGCTGTCACAACGCCTAGTTGATAACACGGGACCAGAAGGCTGATTTGTATCTGGGGTATAGGATCAATATTGGCATCCAACGCGGTATTGCTGCTTGCCTTCTGGGTACGTTCCCGGAAGAACGATGCATTTATTTTGACGCATTCATTTAGATTAGGGAGTAGCTACAATTGAACAAATCTAAGAAGTAGGTACCTTTTGACGTTTCACTGTTTTCTATTAAATTAGCTTTATAGAGGCGTAATTCAAACTATTTTTATCAGCTTTCCTGTAAGATAATTGAATTATGAAGCCATTTTTATTTTAACATAACATAAACAATTTTCATACAAAAAATGAAATTCTAAATGTACTACGTTTAGAACTGTCAAACGGTACTTCCTAGATTTGATAGACTGTAGTTCTTTATTTGGGTAAGCGTTGAGATTGTTGTTCAGTTAGGTCCTTTTTTCTTGTCCAATAGTATCATGTTGTAAATAAATGACTTATTTATTTACGTACTACCTTCTCAATAAAGGAAGAAAAACTTTGTCATTTTCAAGACACCGCGCTGTTGAAAGCGTTATTTTATTACGCGGTACGCCATAATATCGTTGGGTACACCCCCTAAACGCCATTAGATTAAGGCACTAAAGGACCCCTATGTTTCGCATAACATTTTTAATACTTATACCTAAGTATTACTTTAGCATAATAGGCGTAAAATTTATTATACAATATTAATATTTTGTATAATAAACAAGCACTTAAAACAAACATAGGCAAATTGATGCTACTCATAATCCTATAAATCTATAAAAAAAGAAACTGAGTCATTAACATGTTAACTCACAGCCCAAACCACTGGGTTTAGAGAACCAACTTTGGCACATATAGGTCCCGTGTGAGGTCTAGGAGTGTCATAAGAAAGGATTTTTCAAGACTCACCCTCTAAGTGGGTGAAACGGGGATATCGCGGGCAAAGTCGTGGGCGGAAGCTAGTGTCACTATATTTTATGCTTAAAGAGAACTAGGCACTTTCCAAAGATATATTAACCTCATCTAATTAACGTTGTACAATTTTACGTCGCCACATTAATTAATCAAGAATGCAGTGCAAGTAATGCTTTGCTAAAGAATTATGAAACCCGAGTCATTTTTATTGAAAATTGCTTACATTCTTGGAACAGTTTTTGCATGCAGTTGCCAAGTCACTGCTTACGAGTTACAAGAAGCCTTATATTTCACTTTGTTTGTTATTTTGCAAATCATAATTGTGTTTTGTTAGTAGCTAATGATTGGTGGTTTATTTTTTATGCGAGTGATTAAAAAATAGTTGATTACAATCGAACAATGGAATGAAATTGATCATAGTTTTAAGAGCATCCAATGTCACATTGTACTGACGGACAATGTCATACATAGATTTATAATAAATGATCTAAGATGTCATATCTAACCGCGGTTTCGCAATAGACAAGATGATTAAGTTTAAATTTTTTGGTTGTTTTATAGATAACTAGCATGCCACCCGCGCCTCCGCCAGCGCGTATGTAAAACTACCGTATTTCCTTCCAAATTTCATCCAAATCGGTTCAGTAGTTTTGGCGTAAAGCGCGACGGACAGAGGGTTACTTTCACATTTACATTATTAGGAAGGATTAATTAAACGATATTGGAATCGTTTCGTTTCGTGGCAAGGCATTTGACTCACAGCATCAGGACAAATAATTGATACAAAATACTTAAGTCAACCAGCCGTACATGTTTTCTCTTATAGATAAACACTACAGATTTAACAACATTACAATCCTCGCAAGACAAGTATAATTCTATGCTTAGTTTAAACCGGATTTAATACGCCTATGTTAATCATTAGATACTTTTAAGATAACAATAGGGTATAGCCAACAATATCCTTAAGCCTGCAGGCAATATTGGAGGCCTCGTTTCTAAGAAATAAACAAGTTACTTAGCTGAAAGTGTATAAATGGAAAATTACAAGAAAATTACTTTGAATTTTGTACTTCATTTAGTAGATAGAACTTTGGTTTGATCGCTATACTTAAAACAAGCTTAAGATAATGTAGGGTTTAGATGATGACTATGGTAGACATTATTGATGTAAGGATGCAGTGAGCGAGCATTTTGTATAGGAATTGAAGCCTGTTTTTTGTAGGTATTCCAGCATCTGACTTAAAATAAGTCAAAGATACAAAACGGATTTTGTGCATAGGTACTTGAGAGGTGTAAGACAGGGATGTATCTGTTCACCAAGTTTAGAATAACAAAAAAAAAACTTGGTATTGCTTATTAAGTATTGCTTTAAGATATAGCAATATGGAGTTTATCATCATATTTTCCTTAACCATTATTAAGTAGTTTAAGCAATATAACATTAAAGAAAACTGAGTCAAGCATGAAATTTTCAACAGAAACAATGTGTCTTGAAAGTGTTTCTACTGTGGTAAATATTCTTAACTTTACTCTTTAAACGTAGGTAATTATAGAACAAACACAGAAACTTCATTAACTCAATGAGAGCTAGCTTGATATGGGGAAATTCACATTTTCAACAAAACTTTGGTTTAGTGATACTGTCTACGAAGTACAAAGTAATGCACAGCTATGACTTCTTGTGTGCTTATTAAAGTACCAATAAAGTAACTGATGGCTGATGTTTCAAACGTACAAAGGCTAAGGCACCGCTTGCTATCAGATGGACTGTATGCTTGCATCACGCCTGTTTAATCTGAAGGTGTAGGCGGAGATGAATACCACATACACAGCTATATTTATGTTTATGTTAGGTTCCAAACGTAACTGGGGCGATCATTTTGCCATCCATCTGGCACAATTTTAAATTTCGAGCTGCAACTAAAATTCTGTAAATATATTACAAAAAAAAATTCTCCACCTGGGAATCGAACCCAGGACCAGGTTATTAAGCGAACACGCTTACTATTGGGACACCGAGGCAGTTAATGGTATAAAAAAGTAAAAAGTTTGCTTCATTGCCCTCAGGCCTGTGACAATAATATTATCTACAATTATTAAAAAGTCTATTGCGTTGGTAAATTTACAAAGGACTACGTTATTAAAACGGACAGGCGTAGATTTGGTTGATACCCTTCAATTTAAAACACAGCATGCATTATTTAGATTGACATTTTAGATCAATGTTTAATCTACCACCAAAATCCCACCTCTGCACTTCTACTCCTGTAAGCCAGGATCGACAGCAGAATCGCCGCGTCTCGCTGTAGCTGACATGCCCATTGTTGGGCACGAGTTTTCTTATCACTATCTCTCGTTGAGAGAACCTTAATTCACACACGCTAGCCAAGTGCGGGTTGACCAAGGTGGATATGCGATAAAAGGTATACGATAATTTCAAAAACTACTCAACGGTTTTTTTTTTGCGGTTTTTTTGTTACCAGACATTCTTTATCACACTAGTAATTTGCAAGCGAGTACCTACAAAGCGAGGCGAGCAGGCCGCGGGCGCATCAAGCTCGCTGCGAATGTTGACGCAAAAGGAAAACGCAGATCGTATGACTACGCGCGACGACGCGATCTTGCATGGGAACTCACCTTACCCCTATAGGCCGACCGTTTATCTTGCGTATCGTCTATGCCAAGATTCTGACTCCTCAAGCTGCACAGACAGTGATGATGATGAGACGAATAGTCTTACATTACTCTTATCTGTGGTTAAATAGTTCTTTATGAGATTTAATTAGGTAATGTTTTATGACTTTGTACCTCAGATACGCGAGTTAAACGGTCGGCCTATAGTTTCTACTGCACAAGAAAACATGTTGCAAGCACTATCTATCTCTATCGTTTAGAGATGAGTAGAAAGAGATAAGACTATGCTTGTACAAGTTTGTTGTGCAGTGAAAACGCCCAGTTATTTTGAATTCGCTCACAAATCGCTAGTGTGATACGACAGTTAGATGATTTTAAACGGATGTTTATAATGCAGTACATGTTATGCACACGCTCGAAGCGAGGCTAGATTGCTAAAATAAAGCAATGTACTATGTATTACTCGAAGCAAACAAGTAGATATGCTGTTAGTCTGTCTGTCACTAAGTATCAGAAGATAACACTCATCTATTTATCGGTCCAACGTTCAGTTATCTACACCACAACCGATAACAAAATACTAGGAATGTTTCTAATACACAAGTAGGTTAAGTGGTTATCTTATTTAATCTATATTTTTATTGTAAAATGCATTTAGGAGTAACAAATTCTCTGTAATATTACTTCTGTGTGTACAGATGTGAAATTGAAAGATGTTTTTGGTATTATGTATGTAAAGTAACAACCGTTCAGTATTGGCTGTAAAATTTTGGCTTTACTTCACACTAGCAAGTGCGGAGTGGTCAATGTTACATATGTTTAATAATAATAATAATAATATAGTGGGACATTAACACGCACGGTCATCCGATCCCAAACCAAGCAGAGCTGCTATGGAAACCAGATAACTGGTAATATACTACACTAGCGGCCCGCCCCAGCTTCGCCCGGGTAGCTTCAGCCCACTCAACAATTTACAAAAAAAGTGATAAATAAAGAACCGCTCAACCAATTTTGTGCAAATTTCACATAAACCGTCTACTAAATATCCCCAACAATGCCTAAACATTTGGCATGAATAGGTAAGCCTGTTTTTGAGTTATAAAATTACAAGGAAAAGTGGCATTGATTTTTATACCTATATACAGATATAATACTTTTCTCTTGTAAATAAATAATTAAATATAGATAATTACACCCAGACACAAGACAAACTAACATATTTAAACAAATGTTTGTCTCTTGTGGGAATCGAACCCACGACCTGCGGCGTGAAAAGCAAGTATGACCACGCCACCGGGGCCCATCAAATACAGCGGGCTAAGACAACACAAACAACATTGAACGGATCAATTACAGCACACGTGACCGTGTCAGCTATTTACCTTTCATTTCATTGAAACAATTGACTTGTGTGACTTGTGTAATCGAAAACTCATGTATCAAGTTAATAAAATAAATTCTATTTAAAGAATTTCTTATCTATCAAGTGCTATTAAAACCGTTGTTGTTTGACTGCTATAAGGCATCACTTGGCATTATGGTCCTTCAAGCCAGATTTGAATCAGCGACCAATGATCATTGTGACCCTTCTTGTAGCTAACTTAACCGCGTAAACGCTTCTTGCGAATTAGCCGCAAACCATTCTTCCACTGGAGAGAAGACTCTTGCCGTCGACTGTTGCCGTCGCGAACCACCAGTGGCTCGTATGCCCTAAAGAATCACATTTTTTTAAACAAATAAACGGTAAATTGTATAAAATTTATGTCAACCAAACACAAGAGGTGGGAGACATCTAGCGGTGAATTAAAACTCAATAGTTCTTATTACGAAAAGTGCATTGAAAGACGTAGGTATATGGCTTATCTTCGTAAAGCGTAAAAATTGCAACACCTCGTATCGATGTAACAAGATAACGCCACTCCTACTAACACACGCTTATCAGTTCTCGCTTATCAGAATATCAGGAAAACGCTAAGAATAGATCGATACATGCATGCCAGTCACGGAGTAGTTTTTATGTACTGAAGGACATAAACAGAAAGAAAGCCGATAGTCAGCGCAGGCTGACGGTGGAGGTTATTTCCTGCCTGGTAGGTATACACCTACAAAATGACTAAGAATCTCAGCGCTGCACTGTGGGCTGGATTTCGACTTTCATAGACACCCGATCAGTAATCTCGAAAGTGGCGATTTTTATGCCTGCATATGTTTTGGTATATCATACACATACCTAAAAATTGTATCATTATAGTACAGACTTATAAACGGCTCGCTGAGAATTTTTTAATGAAAAATTTGTATGGAGCTATCAGAAAAAAATGATATTTCTCCGGTCGTATACATTTGGCCCTAATTCTTTTTTAGGGGGTCAATCTATGAATTATTTGAAATTTTTTGATATATTATACAACACGACCAGAGGTGCGAAACCTATTTTTTTTTTTAATTTTGATTTTTATTTATTCTACTCAAAACTTTAATAGTATTCAATTTTGCTGTCTACAAATAGCATTATACAATTATTATAAACACGTAATTATATCAGGCTATAATAAAAATATATATATTGGTGACAATTATTTATCTTTATTCTTAATATTTATAATAATATTATGGCTTCAAAAAACATTTTCAACATTAAATATCAATGATTTTTATGTGTTCTAACAAATTTCCTAATAATTAAGTAATATATGTATAACTTTTATCAATAATGACAGTGCCTCATAAAAATAATTATCAAATACAAACAAATTAAATAAAAACCTTTAAAAACTAATTTAAAAACTTAATCTGAAATTATTCAGAGTCCGAATCAGAATCCATTTCAGAGTCAGATGTTAATTGAGAAACGTCAATGAATTCAAACTCGGGTTCTTGAGGCTTGAGTAGACCAAGAGTGTCACTGAAGAAAGTTTTTTTCTTCTTTGCATCAAAAATGGGTCTCAGTGAAGAAATGAGTGGATCAGAAGAAAGAAGAAGAAAATTTAAAATATCTTCATTGGAACTCACTCTACTCTTCTTGCGGGAGTTATGCTCTCTAAATTTTCGGAAGTCTTTGTTGCGGGCTTCAGAGGCTTCTTCAGAAAGGTTCCCAATTGGTACTATCGCATTACAAGCAATGATATCAGCTCCATGAAGTAACAGTTTGTGCACAGTTGCAGACATTTAGTACCAATTGTATAAAGAAACGTACCTCTCAGCAGTTTTGTGGGCATATTCTTTGAATTTCAAGATATCCACATGCTCACCGGAAGTTACCGCTTGTAGAATAACAGCAAACCTGTGAATCAGCTCCGCATCGAGTCCTGTTATATCAGCAGTTTTCACTGGATCTTCAAAAAACCTTCTTCCTGTGTTACCGTCATTGGTGGTACCATGGCCTTGCTTCACTATATCGATAAGTAAGCCGAGTTCATTTTTAAAACGATCTTGAATCATCTTCTTTCTTGCATCTCTTATAGTTTGATCTTCTGTTCCTTTTACAGACCATTTTTTGATGTCAAGTCTGTATGAAATATGCAATAAACATTCCATTACATTTATGCGTGCATGCAGTGAAGATAATCCGAACTTCAACATCTCAGGTGAAGTTACTTTTTCTACGACTGCTTCCAAGTTGTTCATCTCGGTCGGTTTCGCTAATCAAATATAGCATGCTGCATTAGACTTCGCTTCTGAAAGATAAGAGCAAATCTTGGCATCAACCATTGTCATCACAAGCTCGTGGTTTATGTTATTGCTTTTGCATTTGGTTGGTCGAAGAGCTGATATTTCTTCATTTATTTTAGTTATTTCGGCCTTCACCACTGCCTCACTTTCTTTTACAAATTGAAAACTCACAGGACGACAAAATACTGGTGAACAAGGTTTTGAATTTTCCCAAACAGTCTCTTCCTCACACATAATTTTCATGGGCACTAAAGACGTCATAAAAATGGTAGAATCATCGTTTGCAGAACTTTTGTTTGTATCTGTTTTGGCTCGATGCACCATCACAACCCCATTTCGAAAACAGAATCATATTTTTTCCTTGTAAATCTTCTGATAGAGATTTTAATACTCTTTTGGAAGTAACGTCAAGTAAACTTTGAAGACTAATTCTGGCCGAAGACTCAGTAACTGTCATAGAGTTCTGCGGTGGATAACACTCTTTCTTCTCTTTCTGTAGTTGGTAGTATGATGGGTATAAATCATGAATACCTTCACGTATCGCTGCCTCTCTCAATGTTATGTATTGCCATTTTGACAACTTCCTAAGATAGCAATAAACCAAGAGCCTTCAAAGGTGTAATTTTTTTTTTGGTGACTGCTTGTTTCATCATTACGTCTTTTTGGAATTTGCTAATTGACTCTGGATTTTTCAACATGTAGGCAATAACAGCTGCCATATTTTCCTTTCCGTTTGCCTTCAATTTTGATACTGCTGCGAACACTAATTCACTGCATTCCCCGTCTAATTCACCACTTCTTCTTTTTTTCTGCTTTGTTCCTAAATCCTCGAAAGGCTTCCGAAGTTGCTTCCTTTTGGTCATAGTGCCAACTGAAGATGTTGATGCAGATGGTTCGGCTTCATAAACTGAAGCTTCTGAAGGTCCTTGCACTTGGCTTAGCATGCAGCTAGGCCAGTCAACATTCGTTTGCAGCCAACTTTCATACTTCTTACGAAATATGTCCACATTCCGACCTGCTGAACACCAGCGTTTGTTGACTGCTCTAACAAATTTTCGGCAAAATTCCCGAAAAGTCACACTATCTTCATCGGATAAACTACAGTCCAGTCGTGATAAAACTGACTCAAACAAAAACTGATAGTAATTTTGTTCGCACCTTTTAATAGCACAAATAAATCTAAGTTTGTAACAATACTCTCCATTTTATATTGATAAATGTATTCCCTTGTAATTGTCTAAGCAGATTATTGGAGTTACTATGAGACACGGTTATTATTGTTAAAAATATTTGTAATTAGTAAATAGTCTGTAAATTTCTCAGAATAGATTTAAACCGTTAATTAATATAGTTACACTGTTATTATTGATAAAAATTATATGTAATTAGTAAATTATCTGCAAATTCCTCAGAATAGATTTAAGCCGTTAATTATTATAGTTACTATGAGACACGATTATTATTGATACAAATTAATCATTAGTTAGTTAATTAGTTGCAAATTTGTTAGAATACATAAAAACCATTAATATTTAATGTTGAAAATGTTTTTGAAGCCATAATATTATTTTAAATAATGAGAATAAAGATAAAAATTGTCACCAAAATATGTTTTTTTTATTATAGCCTGATACAATTACGTGTTTATAATAATTGTATAATGCTATTTGTAGACAGCAAAATTGAATACTATGAAAGTTTTGAGTAGAACAAATAAAAATCAAAATTAAAAAAAGACTAGGTTTCGCACCTCTGGTCGTGTTGTATAATATATCAAAAAATTTCAAATAATTCATAGATTGACCCCCTAAAAAAGAATTAGGGCCAAATGTATACGACCGGAGAAATATCATTTTTTTCTGATAGCTCCATACAAATTTTTCATTAAAAAATTCTCAGCGAGCCGTTTATAAGTCTGTACTATAATGATACCATTTTTAGGTATGTATATGATATACCAAAACATATGCAGGCATAAAAATCGCCACTTTCGAGATTACTGATCGGGTGTCTATGAAAGTCGAAATCCAGCCCACAGTGCGCTGGTAGTCGGCACAGGCTACCTGCTCTGTTTCTGTATAAGCCGTAATGTTATGTGTAGGTGCCTTCTACTTCTCTGGCTAGCGTGTAGATTGAAGTCTAAATTATGTCTTCTAATAAGACACATTAGAGGGATGTACTTAAAGACAAATCTGTAGGTATTTCTACAATATTCAACAAAATGTGTTTAGTGTCACGTCTTTTGAATAAGAAAATTCGATCTCCAGTAGGTAATTTGTCAATTAAAGGTTGTTGGTAGTCTAAACGAATTGCATAAAATGTACCTGTAGATCAAATAAATAAAAAAGCTTTTTCTATCCATTAATTCAGATCATCATCATCATCACCTATGTACCTATACTAAAGTACAGTATAGTTTTATTTTATTAAATTAAGCACTAAGAGGTATGCTGCCCCCCTCTGCCCCTATAAGTCTCAAAACGTATCAAGTTAAGTAAGGAGTAGGTAGATGCTAGTAAGATGAGCTCAGAGCTAAAAGTCAGCATTTCACTTAAGTCGAATTTAAGTTAATCCGTCACTAGTTAAGTAAATTACTGCAGTACTCCGAAATTCAGCTTAAATACTTAGGAAAATGAACTCGAGAAGATAAGAACCAGCTTAACTTACTAATAAGGGCTCTTACACATAGCAACGACGCGACGTCTCATACCGTGGTAGGACGCGCGACGCGACATAGAAGTACTTTATTTAGACTTAACCCGCCACAACAATCCCTCCACTGCTACTTATGTTTTTTTTTTGCGGATGACCTAACTCAATCAGCCGGAAGGGCCTTTACTGGTTCACCGGACTTTTTCGGTGAGCCGTCCGAGGACGGTCGAACCGATTGCTACTCATGTAATATCAACAGCATCGTCGTAAAGATACTCGGGATCAGCGCCACAGCACTACTATTTAGTACCTCCAAATAATACTGTCCTTTTGGTGCATCACCGTCGTGTAGTAGCATGAATCGACGACGCGACGGTGACGAGACGTCTCGGTAGTATCATGTTTTATGTGTAAGGGTCCTAACGCCTACTAATAGTTAGTTTAAAAATTGCACGTGGCCTTTTATTAAGTACGCAGACAGTTTTTGCAGGCATGACATTACCTTTGATTGAGTGCGCATTTTCATAGTTTCATTGTCTAAATTGTCTGGTCGAGTCTCCGGTTGAACGATTCATTCCTTCCAAAGGATTAAAGCACAACGTACCTATTTGTCACTATGTTCAAATTTAAATTATGTTTCATAACTTTTCATATTACTGACAGAGTTATTTAACTTGGAAATAACGAAGTTTCGGATAGGTTGTTGCGGAATTAAAAGTAGTTACTATACGACGCCTTAGAGTGAAAACTCTTAATAACATTTTTCCAGGAAGAAACAATAGACAATCTGATAGGATCGAACAATTCAGGCTATAACAGCGAGTTAAATTTCTAATTTACAGCACACAGTTTTTCCTTCCTCCTGAAAACCTACTTCTTTTACTTAGGTGTCGAATAAGAGGCTCCAAATAATGTGTTGTTGTCTCAAACACCCTACTTCGCACTAAGTGTTACCAACATAAAAAATATATTTTTATAAAAAGAAAAATATATTGTATTGGTAACACTGTTGAGTTGCAATTTCCTTCTCTCTCTCGTGTTCCGTCCGTTCCATTAAGCCAATGTGCAGTACATCTATTTTGAGTTTATTTAAGCTCTAATATACCTAAATTACAGTCCGCTACATCAACAAGGGAATAAGGATTTCAAGCGACACAGGCTAAGTCCTTCACTAAGGACATGCCCACTAGCCAGGCACTACAAAGTTGAATATGAACTAGGTCTAACAACTTTCACCTGTCAATTGAATTCACGCGTATCAATTGCAATTGTTACGCTTCGAAGATGCCCACAATTTCACTTTTCTATAAACTCAGAATACCGTGGAATCGATAATTTGCAGTATTACAAATATTCTAGTAAGCTATAAGATTAACAAATTATACGGGTGTTGAATCCGTGTTATTTATTACATAGTTGCAAGTACCTATTATCGTGGTGACATTAGATCTTCTGTAATCTGTAGTATTATAGCTTCGAGCGAATCTCAACCACCACGGAAATATGAAATTTTGCTTTTCTATAATAACACATACTCAATACGACTGCCACACAGTTCGATCTATTTACATGTTCACTGAGCGATTTTTTTCAATGTTACCTAGGTACACTAAATAATATTTGTTGTTTTAAATTTATTTTTTAAATAAACTTTTTTTCTTATAATCCTATAAATATATTTTTAATTGTGTTACTTATCCATGATTATTTGCAAGTGTTATATGTTACACCATCGAATTGGGAAACCTGTAATGGTAGCTGTATAGCTTCAACCCTTTATAGTGTCCCACTGATGGGCACGGGTCTTCTCTCAACTATCTTATGAGTCGAGAGAGTTTAGGCCTTAATCCACACACGCTGGCCAAATTCGGGTTGGTGGATGTCACATGTCCTCGAATGATTAGTCCTTAGACATGCAGATTTCCTCACGATGTTTTCCTTCACCGATATGTGCAGTTGAGATGTAACAATTCACACAAAGATGTGTGGGCACGACCAGGATTCGAACCTGCGACCTTATTTTTCTAAGGGCCCGTACCGCTGCGCCACCGCTGCTCTAGATGTATTTTCAAATAAATAATAGTTTCTTTGAAACCGACAAATACTACGGTCGACGTATCCTGGGGACTTAACATAGGCTTTGCAACCTTTAGCTCACGTAATATTTTCACTCAATTCGACTGTATGTTTTTTTATTGTATGTATATTCGTTTCGAAGGGTAGTCTTGTAACATTTTTATGAATAGGGCCGTAAGTGTTTATCGCGATGTTAGGCATTTAATCTTCACTTATAGCATATGTGATAATAATTACACTTCACGATTGATTTAGCTAAGTGGGTAAGCTAACTTACCGAGAATCGTAGGCAAAATTATCTCCAAAAAGAAGTAGGTTACCTGGAAAAGAAAACAGAACTTCAATTATTACCTCATTTAGAATAAAATGCTAAACTTGATATATGTATAACTACCTTCCGCCCACGGCTTCGCCCGCGAAATTGATCTCACAAATCTTGTTTCTCCATACAAACTTTGGAACCCCGTTTCACCCCTTTAAAGGGAGAGTTTTGAAAAATCCTTTCTTAGTGCACCCCTACACCCCATAAGGAACCTATGTGCCAAATTTAGAGTCTCCAGACCCAGCGGTTTGGGTTCTGCGTTGATATGTCAGTCAGTCAGTTTCTTCTTTTATATATTTAGATGTTAAAGGGCAGACGATAATATGAAACGCGTTGTATTCCTATTAATATTCATACTTATCATCCCGGGCAATTAACGCAATCACCTTTAATTTGGATTTACGTTTCGACACGGGTTGCACGGGTCGTGGTCGTGGTCGCGGTCGAGGTCGAGTCTGCTTGCGACTTGTGATAATATGAAATACGAATAGTTACGCACTACAATAAAAGCAACAACCCCTTAGTGTATGATTGTTTAAGATTTTTTTTCTCTCTTACTTTGAGAGAGTTTAGATCAACCCAAGAGGCTTATTGGCAATGAATCCTTCATCTAGGTTAAATTGCAAAGCCTCCAGCATCGTATAGTTACTAGTCTTTCGGTTTGCTATTAGATACACTTACAGGTGTGCGTTGTAATTACATAATCTTTAATCCCCGTTCTTTAATCGAGCATGTGAGACGGGCCGGTGGCGTGGTTGGTAAGATACTTGCTTTTCACGCCGCAGGTCGTGGGTTCGATTCCCACCCGAGACAAACATTAATGATGAACATTTGTGTTTGTGTCGAGTCTGGGTGTAAATATCTATTATAAGTATATATTTACAAAAGAAAAGTATTATATTTACAGTATATACAAGTCATCTGGTTTCCATAACACAAGCTCTGCTTAGCTTGGGACCAGATGACTGTGTGTTAACGTCCCAAAAAATATATTTAAAAATATATGATATATGGTGGAAATTCCACGGGTACACACAAAGCTCTTTTCTTCCACTTTTATTACGAACAGCAAAGTGGTGGCATTCACTGACGGCATCTCTGTTTACCGATAGATGTAAACTGCCTGTCTTTAAGTCACGAGTGTATAAGTATTGACAGGGTAAGCGCGTTCAAGGTAGTCTACATCATTCCACAACGGTCTAGTGGTGGGCAAGCGCAAGCCATTATAGGATAAAAAGATCCACATACACAAGTGCGGGTTGATCGATGTCACTGATCCATTATAAAGTATATAGTGAATCTCCAGTGTATAGGGAAGATCTTCCGGCCAGGCAAGGTGATAAGATGTGATAAGAAGGTGTGTTCTCCCCCCTGTTCTTAACGGGATGTTGTATTTAAGCTACTTGTCGTTGAAACTTTGCTTGTGCGATTCAGGATCGCTATGACGTCATGTCTCTTTAGTGGCGTTAGGTAGGTACGTACGAGTACAAATGTGGACTTATTTTGAATATTAAATTCTAATTTTAGTTCGTTCACGATGATTGCCTTCACCTTAAACAAACTGTTAAAAAAAAGGAAATAATTTTGTACCTACTGTCCACATTATTGTTCAAAAATTAACTTTTATTTTCAACAAACAAGTTTGGTAGAGTTGGTAGTGAAATTGAAGGTTAAGACGTGGGACGAGAACAAACAAACAATGACAATTCATAAGAACACATAACCTGTTACCTAACAAAGGCAACAGCGTCATAATTGGTATATGGGGTTTCAATCCTGAGTCGAGCTAAAAGAAATTTAGATTTTTCGAAGAAAAAGATCTTAGTAGCAGATAAATGGTTGTAATTTATACCTAACTATGAAATACTCAAGCATTCAACACGGGTTACACGGGAGGTGTTACACGCAACTTTTAGTACTAAATTGGTTCTAACAGTTTTTGGGGGAGGGAAGGTAAAGTACAGCACACATGTAAAAGTTGAAGCGTCTTTACAAATGCACACGTAAATAAAAGCTAACACTAACACAAAGAATGAACGTTATAATAAGCATACAAACTGTTCATTACCTGCGCAGAGGGGAAGCGCGCGCTTTACCAATTCCGTGTAATTTTTTTAAGAGGAAACCGCCCGGTATTACACATCATTGAGTAAAATTAAAAACAAAGTCGTCCGCCGCGTCTGGCTGTATGTCAGTTCGCAATTAACTTAAAAACAATAAAAATGTTTCAATTATCAAAAAACATTAAAAATTATCAACGTTTTTTATAATAATTGGTAACGAACGTAGCACAAGAGCAGCGGTGGCGCAGTGGTACGGGCCTCGCCTTAGAAATATAGGGTCGCGGGTTCGAATCCCAGTCTTGCCCACACATCTTTGTGTGAATTGTTTCATCGCCACTGCTCAATATCGGTGAAGGAAACCGGCATGTCTAAGAACTAACAATTCGAGGACATGTGACATCCACCGACCCGCACTTGGCCAGCGTGTGTGGATTAAGGCCTAAACTTTCTCAACTAGTAAGATAGCTGAGAGAAGACCCGTGCCCAGCAGTGGGACACTAAAAAGGGTTGAACTGAACTGAACGAACGTAGTAACGAAAACAAGGAACAAAAAATCTGGATTTTGAGATGATTATTGATCCCATTAGCAGCGGGTGTTTACTGCTAGCAACTGTATTTTATCGAATACGATTCTACCATAATGGGGACAGTCGTTTCGCTAATTACGTAGTTGGACTCAACCTTAGATAACGTGCTCTCAAAATATCGTCCATTTGTTATTTACGTTGCGTTATCTATTGTAATGTTTTATTGAAATTCCTTAGAGTATGGGTAATGAGCTCTGTCATAATTCTCGTATCACTTCGGCAATTAATAATTTGTTGACTAACAAGTAGGTTGAGTTATTTTAAAACTCACATACCTAACGCCAAGTTATCACGTCACTGAAATCCAGAATCGGACAAGCTAAGTTTTACTGACAATACCTAAGCATATAATACAATTTCCAACAATAAGTCGCCGGGCATCACACCTCGTCCGGTCAGAAGATATTTCCTTTACACTGGAGGGTCACTACCACCCGATCCTCTAGTCTCCACAGTATTTTAGATTCAATCTGGCTTCAAACATTCGAAAGTCCCCCCGAAAATCTTACGGAGCTAATTAGTGGCCAAATGCCGCTGATTAGCCCCATTAGATTTTCGTATGACACTAGCGAATCCTGGAACATTGATGTTCTTAAGGTATCATCTTTGGGTAAGCTATGCTTAAAATTTTTATTTTTAACTCAAGTTAAGTAAAAAAACAAATCCAGGTATAGGTACGATTTAGCGATCTGCGATTATAAGCAATTACACTTACCTACATAAATATTGATTCGTTCAAAAACTCCAAAATCTTCGAAATTTCTATGTAAAATTTAAACTAAATCAGGCTTTTGCTAATTAAGAAGTACCTATTACAAAATTAATTTGCTGAATTCAACTGAAGTTGATTACTTTATAACTTCGGACGGGATTTTAGTGGTAAAATCAACGCAAACAGCAAAATCTTGTAATAACTTGAAATGTTCATAAGAATCTTATATTTAGGTAGTTAATTCGATTCATTTTTTTATTTTTGTCCTGTTGTATAAGGCTACCACAATTTCGCCATCCCTACTAATATTATAAATGCGAAAGTAACTCTGTCTGTCTGTTACGCTTTCACGCCTAAACTACTGAACCGATTTGGATGAAATTGGGTATGGAGGTAGTTTGAGACCCGAGAAAGGACATAGGATAGTTTTTTTTTGCGCAAAAAGAGGGTAATGTTTTCGCGCGATAACTGACATACACGCGGACGAAGCCGCTGTAGGAAAGTTAGTATGTATACATATACTCGTATTTAGTTAAAATGTATCCCATACTTTACTCCGATTAAAGCCAAAGTAACATAATACATAGATTACCTATGAACTTTTGGGACAGGTGTCAAATCTGCAAAATATAGTGACTAATATTAAAATTAAATTTAAATTTAAATTTAAATAACCCCTAAGCGTATTTTTTTAAATCCTAACCAAGAATCATACTATACAACTTCAAATAAAAATTGCTTTATTGCTTTAGTTAGAACCATAAATAGAAAAGTTTACTGTCAAACACACTCTTCGGCTAGCTAGACGGTACGTAATAATAATAATAAATATTCTGGGACATTAACACACACGGTCATCTGGTCCCAAGCTAAGCAGAGCTAGTGTTATGGAAACCAGATAACTGGTTTATACTATACATATAATACTTTTCTTTTGTAAATACATACTTATAATAGATATTTACACCCAGACTCATACTGACCACGCCACCGGCGCGTGATATAATGACTAAACTTAAATTAAAATTTTAAAAACCCCAAAGCGTACTTTTTAAATCCTAACCTAAGAACCATAAATAAAAAAGTACTGTCACACGCACTCCTCGGCTAGTTAAACGGTATGTAATAATAGGGATGACAAGGTATGTATGAAAAATCGTATTTTAATAAGTCCGTTAATAATATTACACATATTGTTTGCTTTATCATTGAAATAAAACATTATTAAATGTTATTCATTAAAGTTACGGAGTGGGAGCGCGCTACGTCATTCACTTCACTTCAACCCTTTTCAATGTCCTACTGCTGGGGCACGGGTCATCTCACTATTGTATGAGTTGAGAGAGTTTAGACCTTAATTCACACACGCTGGCCAATTGCGGGTTGGTGGATGTCGCCGGTATCCTCAAGATTTTTCGTTTACCGATATGGAGCAGCGGCGATGAAACAATGCACACAAAGATGTGTGGGCACGACTAGGATTCGAACCCGTGACCTTATTTTTCTAAGGTGAGGCCCGTACCGCTGTGCCACCACTGCTGCTACGCTGCGCTACGTCTTACAAAGGTTTAAATTTACCTAAACATGACCTCTTTCGAGGTTTCGCTTGGACATATCGGCGTGATCTTTAGTCAAACAAAAAAAAATAAGTGTCCAATATTTTTAATTTATTTAAATAACGGACAAAACAAAAAAGATATCATCATTATTATTACATTTTTAGCACGCAGCCAACAGTAATGCTAGCTAATCTTGACCGCACACCGGCATGAGATTGTTTTATTGTTGAACCACTCAGTGGCCTATCAATTTTGGTAGGGTTATATTGGTTTTTTTTTTCTTAGTACATACAAGCAAATTAAGCAGGTTTGATCTTTTGGCAACCTTGGCGCCTGGCGTCACACTGTGGGAATATGGACATTGCTGAAAATCAGTGCTGTGGGTCGCCTCTAGTAGGCACTCACAGCGTTTACTGAGCAATGACCATGTTTGACACTGGTGGGTCACACTTACTCTTTGTTTTTTTATTTGATTTTTCCTTTTTTTTGTCTTTCTATGTGTTTTTTATCATTTGATTTTGTGTGTCCTGTCTATAATGCAAATAAATGTTTTTCTTTTTTTTCTTTCAAATCGCATGAACTTAAACAGCAAACCCTACCAAAATATATGGGCTAGTAATAGTGGCAATATTGGCGGCTCAACATTTTGATTAAACATGGAATGGATGACATTTAAATGTCGCATCGCGTAACCTATTAAACGTATCAAACTGTAGCAGAGTGACACCTAACCTAAACAGACGGTTAGGTGTCACTTCAGTCACTTCTGATAGCATAAGGCCTGTCAACGTCACTCAGGTTGCTTGTCTGTGTTTGTCATTGTTACATCAGGGGACTATGTCTATGAGGTCGGTTGGGTGAGCATGAGGAATATGCAAACTGAATTTGTCCGCACAAAAAAAAATCTATTTCCATCCAAACATTTTATGCATAATTGTGATTAAGTAGACCGTGCTGTTATCATTGGCAGACATATTGATTAGCTTACTGTAGTGTTATTTGTAGGTAATGTATCTAGTGATCAGGGCCCTAAGAGCTCGCCGACATATAACATAAAATAAAATAAATAAAGAAACATTTGGGGTAATACGAGATAAACAAGAAAAACTAGAGGTAATTAGTAATTAGTATAAGAAATGAAATCCTAGAACAAGACTGTAGCGTACACGAGAATCTAGTTAGATAGATACCTACGTCTAACGAAGTTATGCATTTTCTGAATAGCTATATTTTCTAGACATTAATGTTTATTAGTACCTCAGTAAAAAAATTGGTTGCCTGTAAAGTCGGTATACGGGCGAAAGTTTTACGTGACAACGACTTTGAGTGGTAAAATAATTTTAATGTGAATATTCATTCGTATAGTAGGAAGAAGGATGAAATAATAGTAACAATTTAAAACATTTATTTATACAAAGAATTATATTTAAAACATTAATTTATACAAAGAATCTCGCTCTTAGGAGGGCTAACTGTGCTCGAGTGGAAGGGACGCGTGCCTTTCACTTTTTATGTCTGTCTCTCTCGCTCTTAGGCGGGCTAACCATGCCCGAGTGGAAGGGACGCGTGCCTCTCACTCGCTCTCATTGTGAGCGCATAACGTGAGCGGAGCGTAACGCAGTTTCTTGAAGTGTCACCCGGCAAACCAATTTATAAGACGTTGTCACGTCAAAAAAACTCGTTCGGGGATAGAATATGCAAAGATTTTTTTTTGGTTCCAGAATATGTGGATTTCCATAGATATTTTAAGTACTGTTCTTGATACGCCAAAAACGCAGGTAATTTTTAAACCGAAACAAACCTAACTCTACTTCAACCCTTTTTAGTGTCCCACAGCTGGGCACGGGTCTTCTCTCAAATATATTAAGAGTTGAACGAGTTGATCTACACACGCTGGCCAAGTGCGGGCGAATGTCACATGTCCTCTAATGATTAATTATAAGACATGCCGGTTTCCTCACTATGTTTTCCTTCACCGATATTGAACAGCGGCGATGAAACAATTCGCACAAAGATGTGTGGGCACGACCGGGAATCGAACCTACGACCTTATATTTCTAAGGCGAGGCCCGTACGTAGACCCACCGCTGCTCGCTGGTACGTTTACGAAACACATGAATTCAAACCGCACTGATTGATTCCACAAGCAAATAACTTGGTTACCTATATTATATTCAAATTATTGATTTCAACAAATCAACAACCACAACAACCTTTACAAAACTGATTGGTCACTCAGCAGTTCAACAATTGTGGCCACTGGCACTGAGTCGCCATTTTTGCTGCGCTTATACGCGCGGATTCGCGATTTAAATTCATGCGATTCGTATAACCCAAACTAAATTGAAAGGCCATCATGTGACTCAACATTGATACAATCTCATCGTACTTAAAACAAAAACTCATAGGCCGGGTAAACGTATTGCAGTTGCGGTCTAAACGGTTTAGCATTGCTTTTGGTTGCATCTAAAAGAAAATAATATCCGTCGCATACACCTATAGTGCTCGTAAACCTACCACTGCAATCCCGCCACTTCTACTTCAATAAGCGTAATAAAATTTTAGACAATCTAACAGATAAAAACGCCTGGAATTAAGTCCTAATTCAACACATGAAACAAACAAAATGTAATAATTAGAAGTACTTCATTTAAAAAAAAGCCTGCAGAGATTTTTTGGCAGTGGTTCTCAGTAGCTTTTTTTTCTACCGTGCTATGAATGGCTGGCAGTCATTCATAGCAGGGTAGGAAAAAAAAGCATGTTTTCATTTCATTTCATTTCCAGTATCGTTATTTGGGGGCTGAGTCACCTTCGTCCGTGGGTATACACATTTAATTGAATCCCCACACGTGGTCCCCGGGTGGTGCAAATCAGGTTACAATCAACTGGTAGGAGGCTTCGGCCATGATTAGTGACCACCCACCTGACAAAGCCGCACCGCCAAGCGGCCTCGCCGTGTTCCGGTGCGATGTCTGGTGACACCATGCACCATGCTCCTTTAAGGTTTCTAACCTTAAGGAGGCTCATTCCACTGCCACCTTCTCACCGATAATCATTCGTAATCACCAGTGAATCGGTATAATAGGCTGACGCGTTCCATCGTCGACTACATCAGGCAAGTTGTAGTCAAGCGGCAGCCTCTCTCAGAATAAAAAAAATCGTGAAGTGAAGTCAGGTTGGCTCGTTAAGGGAGACCAAATCGGAAATTCTCATATCCTACCAATGAGTAACGAACTATCAAGGTTAAAGCAACGGACTGAAATGTAAATTATGATCACAGCCTCCGAAGTGCGTAGATGTATAATTTATAAGTTAGATAATAATAACCTTGTAACTTTGATGTGGTTTCGTGTTTACTTCTTGATGTACGGGAGATATTCAAAAGATTACACATTGGAAGTGCTCAACAGATTAAATTATAAAATCGGTGCAGTAGTTTTCATTTATTTGCATACATGTGATGCATACCTGTGTGCTGATAGTCACCGGTATTTACCACCCGCCAAGCGAAGATATGTCGCCTAATGTCAGTCAGTCATGTTCCTACCACTCGATACCTGATGGAGCCTTAAATTGGAGCGGGTTTTTACATTCTGCGCCACCGCTGCTTAAGCAGCTCGAGCAGCGCAGGAGCAGCGGTGGCGCAGCGGTACGGGCCTCGCCTTAGAAAAAAAAGGTCGCGGCTTCGAATCCTGGTCGTGCCCACACATCTTTGTGTGAATTGTTTCAACTCCGCTGCTCAATATCGGTGAAGGAAAACATCGTGAGGAAACCGGCACGTCTAAGAACTAATCATTCTAGGACATGTGACATCCAACAACCCGCACTTGGCCAGCGTGTGTGGATAAAGGCCTATACTCTCTCAACTCATAAGATAGTTGAGAGAAGACCAGTGCCCAGCAGTGGAACACTATAAAGGGTTAAAGTGTTTAAATTCTAATAATAACAGCCGGTTGTCAAGAGTTCCAAAGAGTAGAGTTGTCCGGAAACTTACTGTGGGTTAATCCATGTAATGTCCCACTAAAAATATATTGAAATTAAATCTTCGGACGCCTTATCGAAAAAATCCGGTGAACGAATAAAAACCCTCAAATATGTATATGAGAGGTATGTGCACGTACCCCTTTCATATACCCTTTCATATATGCACGTACCACAAAAACTCATCCGTTTCTCGAACGAACGAACATAAGAAGGGTAAACTTGTTGCGAGGTCATTCAATGACAGAATAATAAGGGCACGTGTAAACAAGCCATTATAGTGTCGAATTTCGCTAACATGAGGTATATTGATGGAGAAAATGTACCTGGATACTTGATATGACCGGTAATTTGGCTCAACTGAGTGGTCGAGTAGATGGAGTCTGCAAAGTTGGTGAGAAGAGATTGATGAAAGTAGCGTGCTTGGAAAGACCTATCCTGTTACAGTGGACAAAATGCTCCGCATTGTTTAGAAACCTCTATAAAAATATCCTAGCCCTGGAACCAAGCCGAACCCTGCTAGCCTAGACTCTCAGCATCATCATCATCAGCTTCGTGATCACTTCAACCCTTTTTAGTGTCCCACGGCTGGGCACGGGTCGTCTCAACTATCTTACTTGTGAGAGAGTTTAGCCTACCACCAGTTGATTGTCACCTGATTTGCAGCACCCGAGGACCACGTATGGGGATTCAATTAAAGGTGTACACACAGACGAAGATGACTCAGCCACCAAAACCATACGATTTTATAGTTGAGGGTGTAAATTTTATGGCGAGAACGAGTGAGTGCCTGTGTACAAGTTTGTGGCAATCATGGCCTCGTAGCATAAAAAGGAGAGGACGATTTTATTATGCTGCTTTTTTAATTAAAAGCCGATAAGTTGGTTTTAGCTACGTTTCAAGAAAATTGGGTACATTATAAATGTAATGTCATAAAGAACCTTTTCTTTTATTGTTGATTCTGTGCCACGACAACGCTGTATCAACGCTGTGGTTTTGAGAATAAAAAACAAAGGTCTCTTTTATTTTCACGATTCCGTATAACGGGTCAGGTGCTCTCAAAATAAATAAACCTTTGCGAAAAATACTTTTTATTTTGAGGACCACTCACTGTTTACACAAGACCCTTCGCTGAAAGTAAACTTTGATAATTACAAAAGGGAATACACGCCAATAATCTGGGAATATTTTTTGGAAAATATCTAGTCAAAACCATTTTCTCTGTTGAAATTAGGATGTTTTTTTAATTTCAATAGCCCCACAGATCTTTTTTCGTAGAAATAACGAATAACTGTGTTTTATCAAATAGCAGGAAATGATTGGATGGAGTTGCGAATGGTTTGCAAATTAACAGAGAAAATTATTGGAATATACCACCAGCTTGGGACCCAGTGCTTAATTTACGTGTGCCAAAACTCAAGCAAAATCCACACAGACTTTAAGACACTGTGAGCTCATTTTGCTTAAATTAACGCAACTTACATAATATAATGTTTGTAGGTATTCAGTAATAATTGTTATCAATAAGTTTGGCCGTCTAATACCTCAGTCCACCCGTGACCATGAAGCCTGAAAAGAATGAAACGTAGGGACATAAACATCTAAATTAAACCGCGATACAATCCGTTATAATTAGTTCTATTACAATGTGTCATATTCGCGTGAATTTAAGAACATACTAGCTATTCTTTAGTAGAATAAAACAATGTTTTTCATAACTTTCTACCTTGATATCACGTAGGAACTTTGTAAATCTTACAAAAAGTCTAAGTAATCTCTTGACAAATACCTAACTAAATTCTAAGTTTCTTGGACGACCAAAGTTAGGGCATCTCGGCGCGTAAGCGCCTATTATGTCTCCCTGATAGGCTATGGAACCGTGTTATGGGTGAAATTGGCGAAGTTGGCAGCCAGATGGGCAAAAGATATGAGATTTCTACCTGGTAACTATGGAAACCCTAGTTTTAGAGTGCGTTTTTATTAAAGCGCAGACAAGCGAAGTGTAGTAAGATTTGATCAATAACATAAGGAGGAAAGAGATCCTAAATAAATATGAATAAACATTTAGATCACTTTATTTGTGTAAAATTACTTTTAGTAGGTACCTATGTAAGAAACATGTTATAAGTACACATTTTTATGATAAACTAGATAACCCGGCAGACTTCGTATTGCATCAATCGACTGCTGTTTTTAGGGTGTTCCCGGCAATTATTCGAATTATTCTCACCTTTTAAATCTTCCCTAGACCTCCAAGAACATTTCAAGACCAAGATAAGATAAATCCGTGCGGCAGTTCTCGAGTTTTAGCGAGACTAACGAACAGCAATTGATTTTTATATACATAGATAAACTTTATTAATGTTGTTATAAACATTAGATTTGAGTGTCCTGTGGCTGGTGTTTTCCACGGTTGAATATATGGGCTCGTGAGGGTATATCGATTGGCTGCCGAATGTTAGCATCAGTATCAGTGATTTTACTGTATTTGGTCCGTCAAGTGGCGGCCGAAGACGAAGCAGCGACTTCATAGTCACTAGAATCAGATCGCACTTAAGAATCTTCCTCCTTAGCAGCGAGGTATTAGATTCTACTCGATTTTGCCTATTTGTACAGTGACTTTGAATCTTCTAAAGATTTATTAGTGTCCAGAACTAGTATAGCTAAAAAATACGTAATAGTTAATTCATTTTTGAGTCAATTTTTGAAGTGAAAACTTCTTTAGCGGCGTTGAGCACTTTTTCTGTAATGGGTATAAAATCTTAAACTCGCGTCAGGACACGTGACCTGATCGAAAAAGCGTAAGACGGATGGAGAGTAGACAGCTATCCCCTCTCTACGGCGCGGCGAAAATGTATGCCTGGGCCTACTGTTTCGTTTAGGCAGCGCAGGGCGCTTGCGCGAATGTTTTCACTTCTGCCGGCACTCCCGGAGTGCAACCCGTCTTTTTTTTTCAGTTTTATTTCAATGTGTGATATTCGCGTAAATCTAAGACAATACTATCTCAAAGTCGACTGTTATATGAAACTATTTTCTTTAGTCAGGAGCTCGTATAAGCGAATACATTTCTTGACAAAATATTAGTCCCAGTTAGTTATCGTCTAACAGATGAAACTAACGTTAACTATCTTAACATAGTTAGAGTTCAGATCTACCCTCGTCTGCGTCAAAGAGAAGTTTGCTAAGGTATTTTGCAGTTTATTAATATTAAATATAGAGTTGAAAATTGAAATCCCTGCTTTTGACCGAACACAATACAAATTAGAGACAGCTAGTTAATCTTGTTCCGGGAAACCAGAATTAAATGAATAATGTTTAAAACATATTTGCCAGAATCCTTTGTCCAAAGAGAGTAATTCTACACAGAAAATTCGCTGAACCCGCTGTAGATAACAATAAAACCTCAAGTCCATCCTGAGAAACTCCTCCGAAACCCTTTGGTGACAAGCTAAGGTTTAAGGTTTGAATAAATCTATTACATAAAAAACTATGCGGCTATTAACTCTTCCCTATTACTTAGGGGAATTGACAGAGATTGCGAAATGTGGGAGAAATATAATCAGTACTACCCGGGCGCGATAAGTTGAGACCCAATCGGTTCGACCGTCCTCGGACGGCTCACCGAAAAAGTCCGGTGTACCAATAGAGGCCCTTCCGGCCGATTGGGTTAGGCCATCAGTATTAAACAAAAAATAAATAAAAAATAAGTTGAGACCCAGTTATTAAACTTATGTACATCTATGGTATTATCAACTAATTAACTTCCCGATCCAAACCACTAATGTACGTCACACAAACGGATTATCATCACAACAGTGTTACAGATCACACTCACCCACCGCCCCAGGTCGCAAGTTATTGCGCACGGATAGTAGTTATTCAAAGCTTAGCGTTCAGTTATATACCTAGCCTTCTACAGCAGGATTGACAAATGCAATTACATATTTTTTTAAATAAGACGAATAATTTCTGGGAATGCTTTTCTATTTTATTATATTTAAGACTATGTACCTAGTTTTATTGCCTTCTACGGCTTGGGGGTCGCCAAAAATAACACACCATGCAGAGGGGATGGGTCGGAATTGTTGCTCCTTTAAGGTTTCTAACCATATGGAGGCTCATTTCACTGCCACCTTCTCACCGATAATCATTCGTAATCACGAGTGAATCGGTATACTAGGCTAGCGCGTTTCATCGTAGACTACATCATTGCTTAACATCAGGCAAGTTGTAGTCAAGCGCCAGCCTTGGCCTTTTATAAAGGTGTAAGTATCCAAGAAAGTTAAAAATACTAAAGTTTAGATTGTGTATTGAAGTTTAGTTGATGTAGTCGTCAACAGGTAGCATGGTGGAAGATAGGTAGCTAATATTGATGAAATTGAAGTTTAAAAGTATATAATTCTTATTGGTTCGTTTCAAGTTCTTGTCTTTGAACAAACCTTTCAAAATTAGCGTTGATATGAAATGATGTAAGGTACCAACTCCTATTATCATTCTGATTAAATTCATGCGGGATCCAAGACAGTTTAGGTGTCCCGGAACTTGGTCGGGTTCAAATCCCAAGTCTCTTTACGGTGCCGTTGTCGATCCTGGCTTACAGGAGTAGCAATGGATTGCAGTGGTACGAGAAAAGTTAAGCGATCACGAGGGCCCAGCTAAGCGGTGTCTATAGGCGAGTAGTAAATTGTATTTTTTTTAGTATTGTCTTAGATTTACGCGAATATCACACATTGAAATAAAACTACATTTTAACGGATTTTATCGCAGTTTAATTTAGATTTTAGATTCCGACGTTTCAAAGTCATTTCAGACTTCATGTTCACTAAGACAACAACAGCATGAAGTTGAAAGAAAAAGAAAAAAACGAACGTCTGCTAGTTTTATTTCAATGTATTGTTTCAATTAATTTTAACATTTTTAACAAGAGGTTATTATTAAAATATTAAAGACACTTCAAGCAACAAAACAGAGCATAATCCAGAAATCCTCTTCGGAAACCCCGAGCTGTTTGCAGCTGACGACAGTGCATCTACACAAAATGTCCATACGACAATCTTGTTCGCAGAGTGGATTTCTGCCTGAATATTGCCCGCTTTTGAGATTATACGCTTTGAACCAGTTGCGGGCAGATCGTACGAGTAACTTGATATGACTGAAATATTTCTCAAATATTAGAACGCTCTTAGAATATGCAAATTTTTATAGCCCTCGACGAAAAAGTGGGGTGTTGTATTAGTATCTTTTAAACTTTCGCGTTGCATCATTAATACCTAATCCTGTATTGGAGTTAACTAGACCGTTCAATTGAAAATGGAGTGTGATGTGCCCTACACACTTCACGTGAAGACTTTTTAGTGTCCCATTGCTCGGCACGGGTCTTGGTCAACTCGTAAGATAGTTGAGAGAGCATAGGCCTTAATCCACACACACTGGCCAAGTGCGAGTTGGTGGATGTCACATGTCCTTGAAAACTCTCTGAGAGAAGACCTGTGCCTAGCAGTGGGACACTAAAACAAGTACCTTAGGTATCCCTCGAAAAAAAATTTGATTGATTTTAGTGATTCTCTCTCTACCAAGCAAATATGGTTAATTGAATTTTTAGCCTAAAACGCTCATTTATTTATCTAGACAACTTAATAAATGATCCCTCTAAAATGTTAACTAAATTTATTTTTTAGAATAAAACATTTTAGTTTCAATTGAAATTAAATTAAACGTCTATTCAGCGAAATGTGATTTTTTCTGTAAGTGTAAGTTTAAAGTGTTTTCGCAATAATATTAAATTGCTTCTTTGCTGGTTAAAAATATATTATCATGCTTGCGACCTTCAGATACACCACCTTCTTCGTGCATCTTAATACACACAAAATAACACCACAGACAGCTAATCAATATCTTTGTTAAGGATTGTAGCACCTCCCTAATAACAAATATTCACAAAATGTTTGGATGGATAGGGTGGCCGCATTGAGAGATGAAATTTGGATTGCACACACCATGTGCTCGCCCAACCGACCTCACGCTGTCCTCCGACGTAAAAATAATAATCACAGACAAACAACCTGCAGTGATATTGACGTCTTGTGAGTTTGAAAACTGACAGGTTGAAAAGTGACATCTAACCGTCAGTTTGGGCAGCAGCTTGCTACCTTAGTTTACGCAATGCGACATATGATAGATGTAAGTCAATGACGTTATGATGTAAGTTGGCGTGGTGATCTTATCACTCCGCAGGTCGTGAGTTCGATTCCCACCCAAGTCTGACATTTGTGTGATGAATGTTCTGTTTGTCTTGAGTCTAGGTGTAATTATCTATATTTATGTATGTATTTACAAAAGAAAAGTAGTATATATGTAGGATATTACCAGATATCTGGTTTCTATACAAGCTCTGCATAGTTTGGTATCAGATGGCCGAGTGTGTTAATGTCACACTATATTGTTATTATTATTAATTTTTAATTGGAATTAAGAAAAAAACTATGTTCTACCTCCCATAAAATAATTTAAATATTTAATATTATATATTAATCTTACAAATCCGGGCTGTCGTTAGTTCCTCATAAAAATAATCGAACATCAGTAAAACGCAAATTTTTGTCACGGAGAGTAAAATTAAGTCAAGTTTTTAGGCAGACAATAAGTACCGTGTATAAAAGAGGGTCGGGTTCTAAGCAGTAAGCACGCCCTAACAACACTTGAGGTTTTTATGAGGATAGAAGAAGGCGGGTAGAAGCATTTCGGAAGCACTTCACACTTAGTGACACGATATTTTTTGGTAATGGAGTAAAATGAAAAGATAGCGGAACAATCTTAAGTTTACCAAGTATTACAGAATTGTAGTACAATGTTACCTATTATGGCTTTTTTCTGTCTTTGCCCTGCGCTTGACTACAACTTGCCTGATGTTAAGCAATGATGCAGTCTACGATGGGACTCGCCTGCCCTCTATACCGATTCATTCGTGGTTACGAATAAATTTCGGTGAGAACGTGGCAGTGGAATGATGCTCCTTATGGTTAGAAAACATAAAGGAACAACAATCTCTTAAATGGTGTCACCAGACATCGCACCGGAACACGGCTAGGCCGCTAGGCGGTGCGGCTTTGTCTGGTGGGTGGTCATTAACCACGGCCGATAACAAAAAAAAAATATAAATATTGTCACTGATAACAGATTTTTTTTTATCTGAGTAATATTATCAGAAGTGTAAATTTCGAACTACTCTTTTGGACACAGTGTTAGCTCGAAAACATTTCTGAACATCGTTTTCTCAAATCACAAGGATGTAACTACTCGAGAAGAGCTAAACACCCAACTGGGTTGAAATGTCAGTGCGTTGAGATTATGCGGTTTTATATAAAAATCGAAGTACAGCCGGCCGCATGAGGTACAACGTATTCTGGACAACTTATAGTGCTTTCACGTTCTTGTTTTAATATTACAATCCATCCAGCATTTAGAGAAGATACAAAATAAACAAATTTACCAACATATCTACATACATCCATACATAACTCTATCTTTTCACCTTAACTTCAACTCTTTTTAGTGTCCCGCTGCTGGGCACGGGTCTCCTATCAATTATCTTACTAGTTGAGACACTTACCTTTACAGTAGAGACACAACAGTTACAATCATATTTATTGTGCCTTAGTATAACCATAAAAATTCAATAAACAAAAACGAATTGTAATAAAGTATTATTACCCAGTGTCGAGTTACGAAATAAAACAATTGAATTGAAATCAAATCTTCACGAGCTCTTAAAAAAGGCAATTATAAAAAAAGGTTCATTGCGTCCACAGAACACAGCATCGAGCGACGCGATTAGCGATCAACTCCGGGAACACCTGTAATGTCTCAGATCCCGCACGAATTTATTCAGAAAGGTAATACGAGTTCTTTAGACAGAATTAGATTTTTCAGATTCAGAAAGAAGCTATAATTTGGACAATCGGGGCGTGGCTGGTGGAGGTTTGCGCACATATTTTGGCGAATTATGGCCAATAATTCTGCCAAAATTAAATTAATTAAATAATTTAGCCGGCCACTATCTACATTCTACAATTAACAAAATCGCTTGTCGCTCCGCTCTACGCTGCGTGGACTGACAAGTCTAACTCGTATTTTATTTAACGGTCAAGTAAGAAGCTATTTCAAGTTAATTACTTAGTAAACTTGATTGAATTCTCTTTGTGGTCACACTAACACGGCCAACAGAACTTAGTTAGGAGAAATACGACCAGCTGGACTCAATCAGCTATGTAGTTACATCGAGAATAATTGAATAAGGGAACTCACTGGTTCTTCTTTATAGCTTCATAGAAAGAGGCCAAGGAGTCTTTTCTCCGCAGAAACATTAATAACTTTAAATTCGAAATTTAACGCTTTTAGCGCTTCATCTTTCATATATAAAACCGCATCAAAACCTGTTCAGTCGTTTAGTAGCTACGTGGCACATAACGTAGATTCACGCTTCAAATTTATTACACCCCTCTTTTTTGTTGAGTTCAAAAAAAATGACACTAAGCATTCTAAACTATTGGGTTAATTTTTAAAGTAATCGTGTGTGCAAAAAACAGTATTTCTTAGTTTTTTTTTATTCTACAATAGGCATGCGCCTTTCTTACTGTCCTATAGGACGACCTTTTAACTCGCGTATCGCCATCTGAGGTACAAAGTCATAAAACATTAATTAAATCTCATATTATAGAACTATTTAACCACAGATAAAAGTAATGTAAGACTATTCGCCACTAATATCCATATCGCTTGAATCATCATCACTGTGTGCAGCTTGAGGAGTCAGAATCTTGGTGATAGGCGATACGCGAGTTAAACGGTCGGCCTATAGGATCCTAGACAGTTTAAGTGCCCCGTGACTCGTCCGGGTTCAAATCCCGAGTCCCTTCACGATGCCGCTGTTGATCCTGACAGAAGTAGCAGTGGGGGGATTGTGGTGATAGGTAAAGTATAAACGAGTATAAGTATACGTACGATAAAACGCGTTTACCGAGTAAATACAGATTCTCCCGCGGCTTAAAAACCTGCAGATTATATCTATCTGAAAACATTTGGCTATGCCTTTAGAGAAACATAGTATTTATCTGTTGGCCTGTAGTAAATTAAAGATTAATTTTGATCGTGTTAACTATTTATGTAATATCTCTGGTTAATGACCTTTTGTACTACCAACCGGCTATTATGTTAGCCATTAAGTAAATAACGGCATACAATAGCCAAGACTGCCAGGAGTTTTACGACAAAAATAAAATTAATGAACACTTTTGTCGTCCGAGATGTTAGGATATTATTATTTGTTCCGGCCTGATATTGGCGAAAATAAATCTAGGATATTATATAGCCCATTCTGTTGCTAATGTTATTTTAGGTAACAAACTGCGGTAGATTAATATTAGGTTACTAAAACTTGGCGTGGCAGGTAAGATACTTGCTTTTCATGCCGTCGATTCTCGGGTCGAGCAAAAATACTTTTTATATAATTAGAGAATCTTAATTGCAGCTCAAAGTTTGGAATTTTGCCCGATGAATGGCTTGAGTTCAGGAACACAGCTATTAGGATTGCGCGACGAGAAATTTTAGGAAAAGTATAGCAAATGAAAAGTCGTAATATATTGCAAATTAATTTCTGCATTCTCATAGATGATAATGACCCGAAAAATGTCTGGTTTGAAGTATAGTATAGCCTTTCCGTTTCAGGATTTATGAAAAACAGAAAGCACACCTGGCGTGTGCAAGGCACGGCGAAAAGGATTCAAGTGAACACGCTAGGCGTGTTAGTGGCATTGAAAGTGTTTATCATTTGCGTAAATATGCGCGGAAAATTAAGGTATCTTGGGATTTGGTGAAAATTCAAACAGCCAGAGGCTCTTTACAAGTTCCTCACTATCGATCCTGACTTACAGGAATACTGTAACTTGGTTCCTTTAGGAAAACTATATAGGTACCTATGTTTGGTTTGTTTGCAAGATTTTACATAGCCCAAGGTACCTAGACAAAGTTCTATAGAGAAGCGATAGCGAAAGATCGGAAAGAACTAAATGAATGGGATTGACATAAGATTGTTACTTGGCATTTCGTAGGTGAATTTTAATTCCATACATTTCGTGGGGTTACAACCGAAAATTCGATTTTGGATTGGTCTATTCTATTTGATTCTTTATTCAATCAAAATGCGTACTCCCGAAGTAATCGAATCGTAAATCGAGATCTTAGTTACGTTCTAGTGTTATCAGCGTCATCTTGTGAATCTAATGTATTAAGTCACCGTCGAGTGCAAGTTGTTATTGATTAATTATATTTGTATCGACTTTTCGTTATTCTGTTCTTTTCATTCATCACCATCATCATCATCAGTCAATTCTAGTCCGCAGCTGTCCTAAAGTACGCCACTGAGCAGAATTTAAAGCTTTTCTCATCCAGTTGTTGCCAACCCTGCTGAGATCGTCACTCCACTTATTCTGAGAGAGTCCTACGCTACGTTTGCCAATGCCTGGTCTCCAATCAAGAACTTGTTTACCCCAGCGGTTGTCGGTTCTGCGGCCCACTGCAACTTCAGCTTACTAATCCTATGTCGATTACGTTAGTTCTCTGTCGTTTTACTTCTTTTTATTCATCTAATTTTATTTTGAATTTCTCGATTCTATGCCCGATCGTGCGCTACTGTCTAGGTCAAACTTAATCAGAACTCGATTGATTCTGAACTCAATGTTGTCAGTTGTAAGCCAACAAGAGTAGCCTACCAAAATTATAGTTGTGGATGGATTTAAACAAAATACAGCCCAAATAGATTTTAATTTTATTCAGGCAATTAATTATATCTTAGGAAATAGCTGTCTCGGATAAGTTTTAAAGCCAAACCATGTACATGGTCTGCTAAGTCTGATGAATATGGATACGTGTTGCGGTTGCAGCTAAGCATTAGCAGGCCTTGCCAATTTGGCACCAAATATACGCAAAGGAAACTCGGTTATCTTAGATCTTAGGTTCAGTCTAACGGAAGCGTATTTAGCGCGCGTCACGACGACGTTTGCGTTCAACGTCACGCAATAGCGCTGCGTTGTAAAGTCAATTCGCTTAGATATAGTATGTGCAAGCATTAGTAGTTATTACAATAAAATACTAATTAATGCACACAAGTTATTGCGGCGATATGGTGCAAATCGTCAAAGTCACTTGCGGAAGTACATATACATGCGCTCTTTGCGATTTGGCGATATCACAAGAGGCGGCACGTGCCAAGGCGGTGCAAAATGCCATTTTAGCGAATGGACTTTACTAAACCTATCTAATTTCTAGATCTCGCAAAAATGTCTAAACACTGCAACAGTATGTCGCGTACTGAGACTGTTTGTCTAGACAAGTTCAATACAAAACACAACGCAGCGCTAAATCTTTAGCACCTTGATGCGCGGTAATACGCTTACTGTTTGACGAAGCCTTACGGCCTAGCCACGAAAGAGTATAAGCAGAACAGTTCGATTAGCAATTTTGCTATTCATTGTTTACTTACCTCAGCAGTTTACTTAAAAAACACGAACGCGAATGCACAATGAACTGCACAATCACTGTTTTCAGATTTTTAAATTGAAGCCTCCGACGCGACGTGACACGGATCGTCGTAATGTCGTCGGGCCACAGAATATACATTATACTCGTAATAGTATGGCCGGGTCTTATATGGTCTAAGTTGTACAACTTCTAACCAAATGTTTAAAACTAGTAAACGATTGCTTTTGTGTGCAAAATTAATGTTTAACGACTCAAGATGCTGGTCACCATATTTTTATGACCAAGAATTGTTAGTCATGATACAAGAACAACAAAACAACTTCATTCCTATTTTTTGTGGCTCTGACGTATAGAAGATTAATTCTAAAACTTGACTCACTGCTCAGAACACGTTAATCAGGTACCAACCAGACGCAGTGCAGATGCAGTCAGTTTTCCTAAAATAGACCACCCTTATTGAGTAAAGTACCTATCTGGTATTACTAAATAAGGTACATTTTACTAATACGTGCCTATACCATATTCAGGGAGCCATCGGATAGAGGGTAATCAAACTATTTTAATACTACTAACATAATAGACCACAGATACGGCAAACATTTTACATTAAAATGTGACGTTTTGTCATCGGTCGGGTTATATCCGCCATCTTTAATATCGATCAACTTGTATAAGAAACGTCATTTTTTTTTTATTCTATATTAGGTTTGCGCTTGACCACAACTTGCCTGATCTGAAGCAATGTTGCAGTCTACGATGGAACGCGCCTACTTAATAAATACCGATTCACTCGTGACTTGAAGACAGGTAGATTATATTATCTTATTATTATCTCTTATTATTATTATCTTTGTTTACACTTCGTCTCAAGCCCAAATGAATAGGACAATTAGGATATTCTTATAAAAAGTATTATATTATCTGTGTGAAAACTAAGAAATTATATTAAAACGTTGGCTATTATTATACTATTTTACCAACGTAAAATACGAGAAGAGCCGACATAAAATTAATTCCGATGCACAGCCTTCGATCGTTACGCCATGATGAATTAAAACTTGTAAAATTTTATGAAAAATAGATCGTTTGAATGTTATTTTTAAAGTTAGATGTTTTTGTTATATTCAACATATATTAACACACAATATTCTCTATTTTAAACATTTTCGTAACAACATAACGCCAAAGGTAATATTTCATCAAAATCGCGTACTGTAGTTCCTCATCAGTCAGCAATTTTGCTAAAGCGTTGGCTATTCTGACTCTCATACATTTTCACTATTCCACACATTTCTATTTCTCATACCAACACAACCGAAATCATACAATTTAGTGAGCCCCTTACCTTCTGCATTTGCTTCGTCACGGGTCAGCGATAACTATTTTAAACATAACCAAGGGTGTGAAAAATGTTAGTTTATATTTACTTTTTTAAATAGCTAGGGTATATGCAGGTAATGAACGCAGTCTCGTTAAAATACCAAGAAGATACATGTCGTCTATTTAAATGGATTTTATTTTTAAATAAGTACCAAATATGGAAGGAGATTAATTTACTAGCATGAGTGAGAAGTTGGCTGTGGGTGAGAGATTGCAAATGTGATTGTTGGGTGTCGTGCTACTGAGAATAATCTTAAATAGATTAAAATAGATTTGTAGTTTTAGTTTGCTTACAAACTAGGAACTTAAACGTAAGTAGTTAGTCAAATGTATTAGTATTTCTTAAACAGATAGCTACTTAATTATAATCTAATAATGTTTCAGACAAAGTCGCGGGCAGAACATATTATCAGACATCTTCAGAGAAAAATCTAATCTAAACTGACAAAATGGTGAAGCTAAAATAAACGCAATGGTTAAGTCGCGATGATTTTTTCGAAGTCATGACTTAACATAAGCCCTTAATTAATTTAAAAAAATAAAAATTTTTGGATTCGGATATTTCGGAAGGCATTAAGAGCCTAAGAGCAACCTAGTATGAGTTTTCCAAAAAGTTTTCTCATGTTCGGCAAAGTTTGTATGAAAACCATTGAAAGAGCCGACGCGAATGTTCTTATTGCACCCATTCAAAATCAAGATGGATCGTTCGGTAGCTTAACTAAGAAATCTAAAACAAATTTTAAAGATATTAAGAAAGATTATTCAAATAAATATTATGTCCAAAGCAACTGTTCTGGCCAAACTAGAACCCACCGTCTGTAATACCAATACCTTCCTAATTCGACCCTTATATAAAAAATTCAAAGCACATAATATGGACTCTATCTAGCCCTATTCAAAGGGAGAGGGGTTAGCAAAGGGCTCGTAAGGACTTAAGGGCCTTGCATGTCGATCAATCCGAGGGATTATGGTTGTACAATTGAGGTCCATGACAGACAGAATGTTAAGATATTTGCCGCTATCAGTTGTTTGGTATTAAAACGCTAGATTACTTCTTTGATTGTTCTTAAAGTTAGTGATTTTTGATAGCGGATACGTCCATATTATTATAGTAACATGGTTAATCGTAGAGTAAGAATGATACACTTATTTACAAAATAAAGATACGTTTGGACAAAAAAGAACCTAATTGAGGAACAATCTCAACACTAACCTAAATAAAGAACTAAACTAATGCCTAACCTAATGCATCTGAAAATTCTTCCACATCATTATCTTCTGTACCTATTTAACTAAGTGTTGAATGAAATCGAAAACAGCGGATTCCGTACGTTACTTTGTTACGTACGTTACCTTGTTACATTTAGGCACACTACACTTACCCACAGGCAAAGTGCAGGTATATGACACATTACATCGAATATAAGTTTCAAAACATGTCAGTAATCTAATATTTACTTCACCAGTATTAAATTTCGTACCTACATACTTTAGATTCTATATCTTGTCTGGTCTGGCGCGTAATAAGCGGAAAAATCTAATTTTCTTTGCGACAGCAGATTTTGTGCACTTTGAAAAGTAAGATGAATATTGTGTTACAGCCTTTGTAGTCAGACATTATAATAACATTAATGATTTATTAATTCAAAAAGTTTTACCGTTTTAATAAGAACACAGATAATATAATACTATAATGCGTTTTTAGTTGAAACTAAAACGAAAATTTTGCTATTCTTGTCGACATTGTCGAGTTTGAGATAAATGTCTAAAACGTTTCTCGGCGTCCTGAGTCTCTTTATGCTTGTCTTGTTGCTTCTGGCAGACAAAAATAACATAAACAGTAGAACGATTGTAGTGGTCATTTTGGTCTACAGAATAAAGAAGCCAGTTTGGTTTGGTAAGTACATACAGTGCAGCTAATTGCCATGCGCGTGGAGTTTGTAAATACAATAAAAAATTTGGAATACTATCATGAACATTTCACGACAATAAGTTAAAATGAACATAAATCTACAAATTATTTTACCTATTCTGTTTCCCATTCATTTTATTTCTAGCACTGCATTTCCTTTTTTATAAATAACTAGCCGTAACGTCGTTCTGCCCGGTAAAGTAGTGCCATCTACCGGGTCTCAGACTTACCGAATATAACCAATAATAAATAATAGGTATCTAAGCCGGTTTTCGGCACTTCTTCGCTTTCTAAATTTCCTTTTTTTTTAATTTTCCTCTGCGTAAGAACAATCCTCGTACTTAAAGGAATATTTTAAAAAAATAATTAGCGAAATCGGTCCAGCCGTTAACGCGTGATGTCGTGACAACGGAAAACATTTTTTTTTAAATTTTTATGTAGAGATATATTTGAAAACGCATTTTGACAAGTTCAAGATAGTATTTGAAAACGTTTTTCGTATTGATGAGCTCGTAGTAAGGGTACTGAATTGAGGTTGGTGAATAATTGAGTTTTCGGAAAATATAAGGCCTTTTATATGTAAACAAAAGCGACGGAACAAACAAATATTATACACACATTGTTCATTGATAAAATCAATTGTGTGCCTAATGCCTACATCTGTGTACAAAATTAGTATTCCGTTATTTAGCATAGCACGTTGATTCATAATTTTAACTTTGATGACACGTACGCACACATCTATAGGCCGACCGTTTAACTCGCGTATCGCCTATCGCCAAGATTCTGACTCCTCAAGCTGCACAGACAGTGATGATGATACATATTAATAATATAATAATATGTATAATTAAGTACGCGTGATATTGACCTTTTCCTAAAGGGAAGCCGATGGGAATAGGCTTGTATGGACTCTTTGTCACTGGTAGGTATAGACCTAGTTAAAGGAGTAAAGAATTAGTGATTCAAAAAGTCTATCTACCTCAGTTGCTGAGCTAAGTTACCTTTCGGTATCATAATCTGTGGATATATTTACTGGAGATAAAGAATAATAACGTACGACCGATTCTCAAACCAACCGAATCGGTCAAGCCGTTTCTGAGGAGGATGTTTTTTTTATTTTTCTTTGTGTAAGAACCATCCTCGTACTTCAAGGTACATTCTAAAAAAAGAATTAGCGAAATCGGTTCAGCCGTTCTCGAGTTATGCGCTTACCAACACATTTTGCGATTCATTTTTATATTACAGATTTTGTATGGAGCCTAGGTTCTCTTAGTAGGTACCTACCTAGACTGGATAGAGTCAACTTGGAGCGGTTAGGTTCTCTAAGTGTCTGTGGTCGGAGCAAATTGCTCCGAGGGAGCTTATTACTATGTCAAACGTCATAATGTCATAGACGTCGCTGTCGCTACTAAACCAATGCACGGATAGTAAAATCTTGAAACCGGCTGTTTTTCGTGTTCTAAACATTTAAAGACATTTAAAAAGTTTATCAGTGTGTAACGTGGACATTGGTGTACCTACACATACCAACTTACCACGCAAGTAGGTAATTGGCAATCAACTCCAACCTATTCCTAGAATAGTCATCACTCTTTTCGTTGAGGTTTTATGCGATATTAGGTTGTCTATTACAACACGAAAATGTGGTCCAATGTTTTTTCTTAATAACCGAAAAAGTCCGGTGAAACCAATAAAGGCCCTTCCTGCTGATTGGGTTAGGAAATCCGCAAAAAAAATCACCCACTGCATTTATGAAGCCAAGGAATAAAGTTTAGATCGTAGTGAGGAGCGATCTATTCTCTACCTTACCCGTAGGAAAAACGTGATGTAGTATATGAGCAATCTTGATGATGTTATATTATCTAGAAATATTAAAAGATGTTAAGAGAACAGCCCAAGTTTAAGTAAAGAGGCAATATGCTCTTGGGACACGCCTAACAATGTCGTTGTAGGCACATTTTGTATTAAAATTTTAATTAAACTATGTTTAGTATTTTTTTTCAGTGTAGTTAAAGTATCTAAAAAAACTAGTTGCTATTAATTATGGTTTTATCAGGAAGAAGTATAGGGCCTGGACACGAATTATCCTCAATTTGAAGAATCACCATGCACTCGTTTCTAATACACTATTCGTACGTCAGCGAGCAGCGGTGGCGCAGTACTACGGGCCTCGCCTTAGAAATATAAGGTCGCGCGTTCGAATCCCAGTCGTGCCCACACATCTTTGTGTGAATTGTTTCATCGCCGCTGCTCAATATTGGTGAAGGAAAACATCGTGAGGAAACCGGAATGTCTAAGAAATAATCATTCGAGGACATGTGATATCCACAAACCCGCACTTGGCCAGCGTGTGTGGATTAAGGCATAAACTCTCTCAACTAGTAAGATAGTTGAATGAAGACCCGTGCCCAGCGGGTTTGAAGTGAATTGAAGTGATTCGTACGTCTGCTCTGCGGTAGGTAGTATAGATGGGTTGTTGTACTGTACGTATCATAAAATATTTCTTTAATAACAATGACTAAAAGAATGCACCTACCTAATAAAACCTATTAAAACTTATAAAACAATAACAGAATCACGATAACTAGTCAAAACAATTTATCCACAACAATCTTACCTTATTGTTATACTCTAAAGGAATTCCTCCGCATTCTTCGTTACAATCTTAACTCACTGGACCTCGCCATACATAATTTTACCAATAGGTACATCCACAAAGCGAACACAATTTCTTGTCACGAGATGAATCACCAGAAAATGCACTGCATATCACAAAACTATCACTTTTAATCACTCAAACACACTAAAATACACAATTCCTCGATTATTTTTCGATGTTCGGATTATATTTCGTTAATTTTCGGTATTATTCGATACAGTTAAAAGTTTTTGACAACAACGCGCGAGACAACGACGCACCGTGCCACACAATCTTCAACTGCCCGACTGACGTAGAATTATAACACAGCAAAATTAAAGAAGTCGTACGGCTTGTGAACTGCGAACAAACTGTTGCGCTTTCAAACTCGGTCAGGTTGTTACTGAGATTACTAAAACAAAAGTCGAAAACTTTTTGCTTTTAGTTGTTTTAACGTTACATTTCACTGTTAGTACGTTTGTTTTAAGTTTTGTAGTTAATTTAAGGAATGGTTCGTGTTAAAACTTAGTTTAGTTCGTCAATAAAGGGTTTGTTTTTATTTTAAAACACGAACGTACTCGTTGACTCGGCAACGCGTGCTTACAACATGAAGTTGCTGATTTTCGAAATCGGCGAGTCGGCGAGCGAACGGCGCGGCAGCAATGTGCATTGAAAGTACAACTAACTTCACTGTTGTATGCTGGGGTAGGGCTGGGCTGGACAATTACCTGAGCGGCACAACCGGTTTTTTGTCACTTTTTTTATTCGAAAATAACAGTGATCTTTAAACAATTTTGTATTAGAAACAAACGGCAGCTGATACGATTTTATGTAGTTTAGCTTATTAATAAACGTCTCACTAATTAGTAGGTAAACAATGCTACTTAAATCCTATTTACTTATTTCGAAGCGCTGTTTTACATAAGTAGGTACATACCTCTATGTAAATTACAACTGATTATGATACGATAGTGGATTTTGTATGCACATTTATCCAAACACTGCATTATTAATTAAACAAAGTCCAGCTGGCTGACATTTACATACTGTTGCCCTGATTAATAATTAAATATGCGTCAATAAATACCAGATAACTTACAAAAAGAGTATTCTTCTGAGCAATCCTCAGAATGACGAAGTGTTATCTCATTTCTTTAACTTAGATAAGTTCATCAAAACAATTCCAAGAATTGTGATCATTTATTTTTAAACATTTTCATAATGTTGGCATAAGTGCCTATATTATGAATTTTCTCTATTCGCTATTAAGTACATCTATGAAATTATTATTTTACTATGAAACCCAAATCAGCATTTTTTTGTTATTTTTTCTTAATTCTAAAATAGACCACAACTTGCCTGATTTTCGGCAACGATGTATATAAACTCCTAGTTTCACTGGCGAAACATACTCAAGAAAAAATGTTGCAAGCACTATCTATCTCTATCGTTTAGAGATGAGTAAAAAGAGATAAGACTATGCTTGTATCATATTTTGTTGTGCAGTGCAAACGTCCAGTAACGCGCGGCCTGTCCAATTTTACAATTCCTTCTTATTTATGAATTATTTTAATTGAGAAGGAGGCCACGGTTAGAAACCATGAAGGTACCAATTTCGGCCCATTCTTTTAAATGGTCTCACCAGTCAAAATGGTCTATATAAATATCGTAAGTTGTTATAATACTAGGCTTTCCGACCTCTCTCTCTCACTTTTTGTGCAGTCGGATAAAAATTATCCTATGTCCTTCCCCGGGTCTCAAATAATCTTCATACCAAATTTTATCCAAATCGGTTCGATAGGTTAGGCGTGAAAGCGCAACAGAGAGTTACTTTCGCATTATTTATTTATTTATCAAAGGGTACAGTTACAGAACACAGATCAATTAATCCTTATGAAAAAGCTTTTTACTTAATAACATTTCTAAATCTGCACTCCAATTACAGCTGTACACAGCTTCCAATATTCATACAGCTTGAGAGTGTAAGTGAAGGTAAGGAAAAATATATGGTAAATATGACAATAATTCAATATTAAGATATTCGTACCTATTTAACAAGGACTTGATTAGGCAGGTGTATTTAATTAGTGCAAAGATGCGATAAATTTACTGTGACTTATTTCAAATATTTCAACCTGAGAACAAATATCATTGTATTGTCTACACATTAGCAAGGATTACATATTTTCATAATAAATAGTCAGAAAATTTAGAATAGTTTTAAACAAACTTATTCGATAGCATGAAGGCCTTTCACAATAGGGGTAGGTAACTCACAAATCTCACGATATATTTTTTTCGCGGAACTTGTATTTCTTCACACCGTAGAGTGCAGACAGTTTCTTTTGAACAAACTTGTAAAAGGTTTTTGTTATTGTTTAATTCTCGTTATTTTAATTGCCACGATGAGTTTTGTGCACTTATTTCTAGTAAAAGAAAATCTTTGTTAAATACAAACAAGCAAAATATAATTGTTTAATTAGTGACTAGATGGCGCTGTATGCATGTGTAAAAATATTATTGTAAACAAGCTAGCAACATTTAATTTAATGACACACAAACGAATGTGTACACGTTTCTACAATAAACTTCCAAATAATATTAGGGAAATGACTATTAACTTTAAAATATTTACAAAATCTATGTTATGTAGCGTATTATAAAATTTCAGACTACGTAACGGATAAAAACGCTTGGAATTAAGTCGCTCTAATTCAACACACTGAACAAACAAAATGTAATAGATATAAGTACTTCATTTAAAAAAGAAAAACAGCCTACTGAGTTTTCTGGCAGTGTTTCTCAGTAGTCACTGCCAGTCATTCACTGCACGGTAGAAAAAGAAATTGGACTATTTTTATGTAGACTCGCGTCTCAAAAAAAATAAAGCATATTTTGATTTGATTTGATTTAAAAACGGACAGAGGAAGCTAACATTGCTCCGTTGGTATACTTCAGATCAGACATGAAACGCTTGCAAGGATATGCAAGACATACTGCAAACATAAATGGTGTAATGCACGCAACGGTTGAATGCTGTTGAGTAACATATGCATAAGTCTCGGGCCATTAATTGCTCTAGTTAAGGCATAATCTCAGTCAATAGCAGAAGCACAGATACATAATATAATACTAACACTAGCTTCCGCCCGCGGTTTTGCCCGCGAAATTGATCTCACTAATCTTGTTTCTCCATACAAACTTTGGAACCCCGTTTCACCCCTTTAAAGGGCGAGTTTTGAAAAATTCTTTCTTAGTGCACCCCTAGACCCCATAAGGAACCTATGTGCCAAATTTAGTGTCTCCAGACCCAGCCGTTTGGGCTCTGCGTTGATATGTCAGTCAGTCAGTCAGTTTCTTCTTTTATTTAGATTAGTTAACGAAGCTCTAAACTGCACCTAACATTAGGTATTGATTTAGCAAAATGTTGAAAAACAGTATAATAATCAGTTTTAGGTGTTATCTATAGGTTGGTTTCGAATTAACATTAAAATATACCATTGATAGAATATATTATTCAGACGTATTTTTTTATACGTGTTTCAATGTCTACAAGAGCGCGTGAATCCAACGCTTAGAGCATTTAACACGGGAGATGTTATACGCAACTTACAAAACTAAATTGTTTCTGCTAGTTTTTGGGGGTTGCAAGGTAACCAAGTACAGCACACATGTAAAAGTTGAATCGTCTTTACAAATGCACACGTAAATAAAAGCTACAGACACAAACACAGAACATGAACAATTTAATACAAAGTGCAGAAGGCATCGCGCGCAATACCAGTTCCGTGTTAAATTTTCTTAGGTTTAAAGAAATTTATTCTCGAAAAAGACAATATGCCACTTATATGAGAACTTAATCTAACTTAAATAAAACTAACTATATTTTCTTACAATGGTCATCCAGTCTTAGAATATTTACTGACAATTCAGTAAATATTTCATAAGTGTGTAACGAGCGGTTGCTTAAAATATACTTAGATAATGTGGACTTAAATGATCTAAATGTACTGACACTTCTTATATGTGAGGGTAGACTATTATAAAGTAAAATAGCCTCAAAGGTTATATTCCTTTTTACGAAGTTGGTCCTTCTTTTTGGCAGAACAAGTAGGCTTTCTCGCCGAGTGCTACGTTTGCTAATGTCTGACTTTTTAACGAATGACAAGTTGGTAGGTATATTTTTGTTAAGAATTTTTCTAATGAGCAGACAGGTATTGTAAAAGTATAGTTGTTTAATATTCATAATTTTTGTCCGTTCGTAAACGTTGCAGGTCGGTGTTGAATACGGTAATTGAAATAATATTTTTACTATTTTATTTTGTTTACGCTGTAAGTGTTGTAAGCTAGTTTTTGTGCTACTCCCCCAAATTTCTTACACTGAAAACTGACTCAATTGTGGCGTCTCGATTAGCAAACGTGAAACTACATGGCATTTTCCGTTGTCCTATCTTACTGTTCTGTCTCGGTTATTGTCTTCGTGTAAATGGCCCAGCATACGGTTGTTTGGAGGTACGAGAGAATCATTGACTCTCGAATCGAAAATCAGATTGCTTAAATCCAAATTTCGGCGAATTAGCAGTACCGCCCCAATTCTCATTATTCCAAGGGTTTTGTCGCTGATTCAATCGCTGGGTAAGAACCTGTGTATGAATATAAATACCACGATCACGCCCATGCAATGGTATCGGTTTGACCGTCTTCGGACGGCTCACCGAAAAAGTCCGGTGAACCAATAGAGGCCCTTCAGGCCGATTGGGTTAGGTCATCACCAAAAAAAAACCACGCAACGGTCACTGCAGCGTCGGCCGGCCCGCCTCAAGGTGGACTGATGACATTATTAGAATATCGGGAAGCCGATGGATGTTAACGGCCGCTAACCGATCGTTGTGGCGTTCTAAAGGGTAAGCCTATGTCCAGCTTTAGACGTCCCCAGGTTGATGATGATGATAATTAATGCAAACTGGTCATTTAGGACCGAGGCCGGTGCTGTAGGTATGTAAATGTATTTTAGTAGTCAACCCAAAAACTATTCAATTTGTGTTTAAGGAAACATTTACGAAGGCACAAATTATTTGAAAAATCTACATTTTCCGTAACGTTACCTCTAAATTACGGTCAAATGTGACCCTCGGGATGGGATTGTGGTGAGGTTTTATTCACTAGCGGCGCGATTATATTTCAAATTGCTCTCCCAATACAAGGTCTCATTGACGTTTCAGTTTTTTTACTTTTAAAAAGGCTTTTGACATCAACTTGCCTGATAGTAAGCAATTATGTAATCCACGATGGAACGCGGCTCCCTGATATACCGATTCACTCGTGATTACGAATGATTTTCGGTGAGAAGGTGGCAGTGAAATGAGGCTTAAAGTTAGAAATCATAAAGGACCAAAAATTCCGGACCACCCTCTTAAATGGTGTCACCAGACATGGCACCGGAACACGGCAAGGCCGCTTGGCGGTGCTACTTTGTCTGGTGGGTGGTTACTTCCCGTGGACGAAGCCTACCACTAGATTATTTTCAAATGATTTGCACCACCCAGTAACCACGTGTGAGGATTCAGATAAAAGGTGCACTCCCATGGACGAAGGTGACTCAGCCCCAAAAGATTTTATTGTAAGCTCTTAAAATGATTCTTGTTTTCTTTAAAAAAAATGAAGTCATTAGGTACCCATTCAGTTTTTTGATTATTTAAATGAACGAATGAAGTAGGTACGCGTAAAAGGTTTTAAGGGACTAGGTTCAAAAAAAATTTTGATTAAAAATAATATGGTCTCTTGCTAATAAGTTACACCCGAAGGATTAATCACGAAATTCTTTTATACTAAAGCCCGAAATGGTTCATAGGCAGTGGACACTGTAACTGTGAATCGGATTAATTAAATTAAAAGTAGGTATTTTTTTTCTATAACTTTTAAAAACATTTTTTTTTTTAAAACCGATTATTTTCCGAAAAAATAAAAAACGATTCACTCACTAGTGACTACCTACCTGTTACTATTGTACTCGTATTTTTATTTCTCAGTTTCAAAAGGAAATTGCAAGAAGAAAATCTAAAACGGAACGTAATCGTTCTCAAAGATTAGATTCTTGATAATAACTAAACTCGTCGCTGACGTCGGCATTTTATTTTTATAGTTACTAATTTCATCCGTTTTCACGAGTGGCGCTACAGGCAACTTAATAAAAATAATGCAACTTAAATATTATAATAAATAAATCAAAACTTATGTGCAATAATTACTGTTTATTTGTATACATACTAAACATATACAGTGATTAGGTATATCACAGCCATAATGTATATTTAATAAATAAATCGCTTTGTGATTGCTTATTGCAATACTTTAATAATATAGTAACAGCGCCATCTATTTTTTTATACAGAATTTACTAACAACACGGTAGAGGTTTATAAATAGTTCCTACTTATTATGATAGATGGCAGCAGCTACCTTATCTTTGAGCCATAATATAATTGCATAATGTTTTATTACAAAAAATATTATAAATATAGGAAGCTAGATTGTTATTAGAATTGTTATATTAAAAGTGCTAAACGAATTTATATACTAGTGTTGCTTGCTTGCAAGGCTAGTATTTTTAAAGTACATAATCACAATTTTTATAAAATAAATATAATAACTACTAGAATAATGTTATATAATACTTATTTGTACTTAAAATGGATTGTATATTATATTTCCTACATTAATTTACATTATTAATTTAACTATTAAAATAAGCAGTAATAAGTAGATACCTCAATTAACAACACAAAAATAATATTACTTTGTAATTTTTTTAATATTCTTTACTTAAAAATGAATGCTTCTTTTGTGTGATATTGATCACCTCAAAATCTACTGAACAGATGTTCGTGCAGTTTTCACACATGGACAGTGATCCTTATGGAAGGTATTTGTACCCGTGTGAAAGTAAGCTGTAAAGGAGAGTACCCACTGACAAAGAGTGATGTGATTATAGGGTGGAAATTGTTTTTTTTACGTTTAATATAGCTTTTAGTATAATGATCTTAGTACAATTATCTGTGCCCGTATTACCAACGCTAACGAGTACCTACAGTAAATTAGCAACCTTTTCAACCGACTTTAAAAAAGTTTTTTTTTGTATCTACGTTTCGCGGTAATTCCGCCAATTAAGGATCGATTCTAAAAATTCTTTTTTTTGTCCCATTAAATTTTTATCAAAATCTGTTCAACAGATTTTGAGTTATTGTGAAAACATTAAAGTTGGTTCTTTTTTTTTAAACTGTTATTATTAACTATTGTAGTTAGGTATAGACACTGTTTCGATACCCATTTTACAACTCAGTCCTAATATTACAGAGAGAATAGAACTCTCTATCTGGCAATAAATAATGTGCAGACATGGCTTTGAACTTCGTAAAGTCACAGTATTGTTCTTGATCACACCCATGGATCTTGAGCTTGATTGGGGATGACTGGCCAGCTTGCGGTAGGTATACCGGCTGAAAACGAAAAAAAAATGGCATTGAAAAACTCTACAGATTGTTGAGAGAACACCCAACTCGAAGTGAGACTATAATTAATTATAATATTCTGGGGCATCATCACATCACACACGGTCATCACATCTCATACTAAGTATAGCTGCTGTTATGGAATCCATATAACTGATATACTATACCTAGAACTACTGCCTACTGTTCATTAGTAAATACATATATAATTACACCCAGACTCAAAGCCGCACCGCCAAGCTGCCTTGCCGTGTTCCGGTGCGATGTCTGGTGACACCATTTAAGAGGGTGGGTCGATTTGTTGCTCCTTTATGGTTTCAACTTTAAGGAGCCTCATTTCACTGCCACCTTCTCACCGAAAGTCATTCTCACGGGTGAATCGGTACATTGGGCTGGCGCGTCCCATCGTAGACTACCTCTTTGCTTAACATCAGGTTAGTTGTAGTCAAGCGCCAGCCTATTCAAGAATTAAAAAAAAATGGAACTGAGCATCCGTAAACAGTGGAAAATAATGAAAGAAACCTTTGTCAAAGTTATGCGAACAGACAAGGAATCTATGGATGTCGACTCAAAAGAGTCCAATCTTAATGTTGATGTAAATATTTATAACTTAAACTTGTGTCTGAATAAAGGCTTTCATTTTTTTTTAATTACAATACTTATAAAAAATCTTACCAAAACACTGTACACTCCAGTTCTAAGAGACCTGTACAATTCTAACGCAAACACAGCCCCGTATTCTGGTATAGTATGATCATTGTTCACATTGGCGACTTCCATCAGAGCACCGATGTTGAAGTCGTGGCAGGAGACGATCCTCAGCGGTTGCAGGACTTTTGAGCCTGATATAATCGCTTCTGCAGCGGTTACGAATTGGTTGAGAAGGACTCCTGTAAGGTGACAATACAGCATTTTGTAAATAGAGAACAGTATTGTAGTGCCAGTGGAATGTCTCATCGTAAATGAATTACTAGAGCGCTATCAACAGAGTCTCAGTCCAAGGCTGTTACAGGCACAGAATGGAAGTACGTGCATTTAAGAGTATGTGCCTAAGCAATAGTGCCTGTATTGCTAAGGCGTTCTAAAGGGAAGGCCTGTACAGCAGTGGATGTCCCCAGAATGACGACTTTGATGACCCTCTCTCAAATCTTAGCTTAGACAAGACCTGCGCTTAGAAGGGTATTTATATGGTATTGTCTTATATTTACGGGAATATCACACATTGAAATAAAACTACTTTTCAGACTTCATGTTCACGGGTGGACTGAGGTATTGGACGTCCAAAAATATTAATCAAAATTATTACTGACTACCTACAAACATTATTACTTAAGTTGCGTTCCGATCACAATGTCTTAAATTCTGAGTTGATTTTGCTTGGGTTTTGGTACAAGTAAATTAAGCACTGGGTCCCAAGCTGGTAGTATATTCCAATCATTTTCTCTGTTAAAATTAGAATGTTTTTTAAATTTCAATAGCTTCGCGGATCATTCTTGATAAGTACCTATTTAAATGCTTACCTCCACCAATTTTTTTCATTTCTTCATTTCTGAAATATAGTCGGTAAGCCAAACGACCTGCTTCGTTCAGCTTCGCTGTCAACGGTTTGGACCACGACGGGGTGTCAAGACCAAGACCTTCCTGAAATAATACGACATTGGCTTTGATGCACGGAAATATCTCGTAAATGTTGCATCACTTTTTTGTTTGTATTCAGATTACTAGTTTCATATAAAGTTGTTAAACAAGACTGTCGAAACCTTGTTTCTTTCGTGGTCGAAACCATTGGTGAAGATGTCTTTTATCAGAATGTGGTATATGGTAACATCCAGACTATAGGCCGACCGTTCGACTCGCGTATCGCCTATCGCCAAGATTCTGACTCCTCAAGCTGCACAGACTGATGGTGATTCAAGTGATATGGATATTAGTGACGAATAGTCTTACATTACATTTATCTGTGGTTAAATAGTTCTTTAAGAGATTTAATTAATGTTTTATGACTTTGTACCTGAGATGGCGATACGCAAGTTAAACGGTCGGCCTATAATGAGCCTAATGTGTATATGGATGAAAACCTAGTAATATTTTTTCTGTCCCACTGACAGGCATAAGTGTTTTTTTGCCCTTTAAACCCGATGCCGATACCATTGCCCCACCGCTGTTTCGAAGGACAAAAAGTTCTCTCTAGTTGAAAGAAGACGATCAATGCTATCAACATGCAAGATGCGCGTGCGCAGGGTGAAGATCGCGGCGTGCGGGCGAGTTTCTACGCTGCGTCACACTCTGTATTCGGAGAAGCGCCACTCGCGATACATGCTTCTTTTTCTAAATTTCTTTACAGTACTTATACATAACGTTATATAACAGACCACTTGTTGTATTGAAGACCTCTTAATACCATGCAAGACCTCGATAGGATGAGACAACTAGCCTAGCTGGCTGTGAGACCGTGGACTTAAGAAAATGACGAATTTGTACTCAATTTAGAAATACGATGCCGCTTTTTGTAAAATATCAAGAGTTTACTGAGTAATCACTTACCAAACTTCTAAACAGATCAACTAAAGTCTCAAACAGGAGTGGATTTTCTGTAAAATTTCTTCCTGTTTTTTCTTCCAAGAGAGGTATGAGATCCAAAAAAGGCGCGAACTCTTCAGATAAAGAAGCTTCCTTCGCAGCGGACATTAGGGTTTTGAATCGCTCACAGTTGGTATAGAATCTAAGCTAAGAGACAAAAATAATTATTAAAGTTGATTGTTTGGCATCTTTGCCTACACTTTTAGGGAAGGCGTAATAAGACGGGATGAAGATAAAATTATCTCTGCTAATGATAAGACGGTCATTGAAATCAAGTAATAATTAACTATAAAATCCTATGTAATCTAATTGCAGAATAATTAATATTGATAAATGTTAAGCTGCGTGCACACTATACACAGAATTCGTAAATCATAAAGCTAATACCCTATTAACAGTCTGCATGTATGTAATAAACTCTAAGCGGGAAAAGCTATGACACGGATTTCCATTCATGTTTTTTGTATTATTTTATAAAATGGACTTACGCTTATCCACAATTTGGTTGATGTAAAGCAATGATAAACGGGAGAGGAAGGATGATGGGCCATCTTATACGACATGACACCTTCATGAAAACCATCTTAGAGGGAAAGATAGAAGGAAAGCGTGGAAGAGGAAGACCAAGGATGAGCTATATGAACCAAATAAAGGAAAAGGTTGCTGTCGTGTCGTATAGGGAAGTGAAAGAAGCTGCTCTAGATCGAGCCAAATGGAGAGAACTTCATCAGATGCACCAACAAGGGTTAAACTTAAATTAAAAGAGATAGCAATGATGAGTTTTTGCCATGGAACTCAAATACCCGATTCACTCATAATTTATTGGTGGAAGTGGAACGAGATTCCATATGGTTGGAAACCATTAAGAGGCGAAAATTCCAACCCACCCTCACAAATGGTGTCAGCAGACATCGCACTGAAACACAGTAAAGCTGCCTGGCGGTCCTACTTTATTTAGTGGTCACTAACTATGGCTGAAGCCTACAAGTTTATTATCACCTCATTAGTACCATTCGGAGACCACCCACACGTTTTAATTGGGATAAAACTTTTATTAAACTGTTCAATGTTACCAGCTAGCAAGCAAGTAGGGTTGGACCAATTCGATCTAGTTAAACAAGCTAACTTGCTAACTCTTAGGTATTATACTGTGCTAAAAATTGATTAAACTAATTACAAATTGAATAGGGTATTTACTGCCGGTGGAGGTCGTTCGGGTAATGTGATAGTTATACCGCGGCCTGGCAAATGGGTTGGTAGAGGACCACCGGGGATTTTAGTGAGTAAACATCGTCGGAGTCTCACATACCCACTGTGTCACGCTCTGATGCAGTGGAACCTGTAAAAGGTTTCCACTCGAAAAAAAAGTGCGTCATATACACCGCGAATATTTTTACATGATTATTATACCTTCCGTGCGGTTATAGCTACAAATTAGTATGTCCGATGATGATAATGATCATAAAACACGACATCATGTATACTCGTCTTTACATTCAAGATATTTAATGAAGCTATTATGTAATAATGAACTTGAGACTTGAACTGTTTATCAATCAGTAATGATAAAATAATCTCTGTCTAGTTAATAGTTAATATTAATGATTTTTTTTAAGTTATTGTAAAATTTAATTTCCGCAAATCTAACGTTAAACTTCCGTGACTTAAATATGAATAACGACAATTGCAAACTTCAAACTGCAACTTTTTTTTTATTCTGCGATAGGCTGGCGCTTGACTACAACTTGCCTGATGTTAAGCAATGATGTAGTCTACAATGGAACGCGCCAGCCTAGCATACCGATTAATTAGTGAATACGAATGATTATCGGTGAGAAGGTGGCGGTAGAATGAGCCTCCTTAAGGTTAGAAATCTTAAAGGAGCAACAATTCCGACCCACCCTCTCTGCATGGTGTCACCAGACATCGCACCGGAACACGGAAAAGCCGCTTGGCGGTGCGGCTTTGTCTGGTGGGTGGTCACTAACCACGGCCGAAGCCTACCACCACTTGATTGTCACCTGATTTGCACCACCCGGGGACCACGTGTGGGGATTCAATTAGAGGTGTACACCCACGGACAAAGGTGACTCAGCCCCGAAAAATCTTCTAAGTATATGAGAATAGTATTATAGGGTTCACATCCCGAGTCTCTTCACGGCGTCGTTGTCAATCCTGGCTTCCAGAAGTAGCAATGGTAGTATTGCGGTGATGGGTTGTCCCATTAAAAAAAAAGAATAGAATTGTTATTATATTTTGCTCGACCCGGGAATCGAAGATTAATATGTCTGTACAAGAGTAAACATTTACCGGGTAAACCCATCCCATAGTAATAGTCCATATCATTGCTAAAGAACAGGCAAATTGAGGTCAAGCGCAATGCTGTTTTAGAATAAAAATATACTAAGTAGGTACTTTTAGTATTTTGGTAAGTGGACAAATTCGTGAACTTTACTCGTACTTACATAATCTTCCCTTTGTGGAACTGCGCTGTAGGGAATCGGCTGCCACACTCTACCCAAACCTTCATCCCACTGCTGCTCTGGCTCAGGAGGGTAGGCAGCGGCCATAGCCACTTGCGCTGTCATTTTAGTTCGTTCTTTATCCGTGCTGCGAATAGCGATCTCATCTCTGAGGTACAAGTTAGATATTAACTTATGTCCTTGTGAGCCGTACCGTTGTCGATAGAATTTGCCGATTTGATAAGCTCTACGTTTTCCTACCTGGAAGAAAAGATATATCTGAAGGCTTTTGAAAGGTTTAGACTAAAAATATCAGGATTAGCAGACAACTTTAAGTAGACTTGAATTAGCAGGTAAGAAGACGGTATTCCAATAAAATAACTACGACAAATATCACTTCACCACGATCTCTCGATAGCACAATCATTAATTCTACTAGATAATTACAGTTCTAAAATTTTATTGGATTAAAGCGTAACGTCCACCGAGCACGTTATTGCATCTGCACTTCCCGACGACACAACGGTTAACACCCGTGCTCGGTGTTCATTCGTTCGTTCATATTGTCATTTTCGAGTAACAGCTGACTTCAAAGACGGACGCGATGACAGTATAAAATGACAGCTGATGCATTGAGAAGTAGATGTGCCAACATTTTTTATTGAAATAAAACTACTTTTTAACGGATTTTATCGCGGTTTATTTTAGATTTTAGATTTTAGTAGTTTTATTTCAATGTGTGATATTCGCGTAAATCTAAGACAATACTATAACATTTTTTATGTTATGTTGACGGGCCGCTGGCGTGGTCGGTAAGATACTTGCTTTTCACGCCGCAGGTCGTGGGTTCGATTCCCACCCGAGACAAACACTAGTGATGAACATTAGTGTTTGTGTCGAGTCTGGGTGTAAATATCTATTATAAGTATATGTTTACAAAAGAAAAGTATTATATGTATAGTATATATACAAGTTATCTGGTTTCCATAACACAAGCTCTGCTTAGCTTGGGACCAGATGACCGTGTGTGTTAATGTCCCAGAATAAAAAAAAATTAAAAAATAGCTTCATAATTCAATTATTTTACAGGAAAGCTAATAAGAATAGTGTGAATTACGCCTCTATAAAGCTAATTTAATAGAAAACAGTGAAACGTCAAAAGGTACTTCTTAGATTTGATGGACTGTAACAACTGATTGAACTGATTTTTTTTATCCTATAATAGGCTTGCGCTTGACCACAACTTGCCTTATGTGAAGCAATGTTGCAGTCTACGATGGAACGCTTACCCAGTTAATACCGATTCACTCACTCGTGACTTGAAGACAGTCAGATTAAAGCTATCGGGAAACATAGATGCCGGCAACGAATTCCACAACTTGGCAGTTCGCACAATAAAAGTGGAAGGAAAGCAAGTTATACATATTATTATATTATAATCGTTTAGCAAGGTAATATTTGAAAAATCTTATTAAATGTTTACATGGGGAACACTACAACCGATTTTTTTTACAACACAATATATACCCAACTTAATTACTTCTAGTATTGTCTTAGATTTACGCGAATATCACACATATTGAAATAAAACTACTTTAATACCTTAGACCACCCGTGAACATGAAGTCTGAAAAGACTTTGAAACGTCGGGATCTAAAATCTAAAATAAACCGCGATAAAATCCGTTAAAAAGTAGTTTTATTTTAATTACTTCTATTGTTTTAAATAAAGAATATTAATACTATTTATTTTATTTATTCGTAATTTTACTCAAAATCGATCGATACTTACATCGACACTTTTAAATCAAACTCGAGTATATACCTAGGAGGCATTGTTTCATACCTTCCAGGGGGTAGATATAGTTATGATGAATTATACTCCTTATCAATATTTATTCTTTTATTACTCTTACTTGAAAAATATATTTTTATCTCTATTACTGAGTCGGTACTTAGATACCGTATCGTACTTAGTTAGATATCGTAAACGAGATTTTGAAGGTCAAGATCAAAAAGTTAGTTACATCATCTACATATTATTCCAAATAAAATTTAAACTGGATTGGCAATTAACCTTTTCGAGACCTTTAATTTAAGATTAGTTAAAAAAACAACAACCTTAATTAAAACAATAAAAACGCGACTTGCCGGTTATCTCTATTAACCTTATATTATTCTTTGTTTTTTTATTTTATTTTTTCTTTTATTATCTTTGGTTAATATTAGCGTTAGTGCTAAAGTATACCTAACAATCTAAATACGAATTTAAGTAGATTAGATTGATTGTTATATTGAGACTAAACCAACCATCACAATTCTGCTACTACTACCCCTGCAAGGGTTACAGAAAATCGCCAAACATTAGGGCTTTGCACCGGACACGAATTCAGTCTCCGGACATTTTTCTCCGGTTAGACATAATCTCCGGAGATTCTCCGTTCAAGCCGGAGATTTGTAATAAAACTTTAATATAATAAAACTAAATAAAAATATTAATCATTATTATTACTTTATTAAAAATAATAAAAAAATAATAGATAATCTACCTCAATAAATAATTAAATAACTAAAAATAATATAAATTTATCTCAAAATCAAAGTTATGAATTGAAAGTTAAACCAAAATCAAGTGTGGTTGATTTAATCTAAGAACCATTGGTTTTAGTTAAAAAGCATAACATTTTACGGCATATGATAACTGTGTACTACGCTTGTCACCTTATAACTTAAAATGTAAAGCAGCAATGTTTTAAATATAATTGAGAAATCAAGTGATGTATATTTTAACTTAGGTAATAAATAGCCGGAGATTAATAAAAAAAACTCACTAAATCCGCAATCTCCGGAGATTCACCGGCATTTCAGCCTCCGGAGCAAAGTTCTACCAAACATGCCTCACTTATTAGGGATGTCGACAAGGCATGAAAAATCGTATTTGACGCTTAATTCCATGGAATAAAAGGGGCACATCGGTCATTTTTTCGTAACTAAGTTTTTAACATTGTCGGAATCAGTAAAAAGATACTGACTCCGATAATATCAATAACTCAGTTACGAAAAAAAATGTTAGATGTGCCCTTTTTCCTTATGACGGTAGCCGTGCTCGGTTACTATGTGAAGACACACTCAAAAGTATCACACCTGTGACCTTGTGTGAAGGTCAACCTCACGGAAGTTGAAACATTTTTTTCTGTTACTGACTGTGTTAACAGAGCTACAGTTGTTAGATAAGGCTGTATTTTATAAATGAGCTCTCCCTTCAATGCCTTACAGATTACAGATAACAATTTAATGTCATCATCATTCTCCTTGCTTCTTTCCCATTTCTATTGGGGTCGGCTCCCAGTCTTACCTGATGCGGCTAGCTACCAGAATTATACGAGCGATTGCCATCAGACCTCAAAACCCGTAGGGAACCAGTAGCCGAGATGGTTAGACCAGGTGTCAGATTATATTGACTTTTGACTATATGTAACGATTGTTATAGAATGTGTTAAATAACAACCGGGACGACGGCTTAGCGTGCTCTCCGAGGCGCGGAGGGTAGTCCCTCAACCAAACAGACATCGAACCAAATCTTTGATTTTACACAATCTTAGCGATTTGTATATATCTGGTAGAATTAATGATTGTGCTATCGAGAGATAGGGGTTAAGTGATATTTGCCGTTGTTATTTTATTGGAATACCGTCTCTTTGCCCGACAATTTACGTATGCCTAAAGTTGTCTGATAATCCTGATTTTTAGTCGAAGGCCTTCAAACTTATTACACATCTGTTCTTATTGTCAAGGCTAAGTTGCAAAGCCTCAAGGACCGCCGCTTCGGCCTTTTATCGGACACATTTCGGAGAGTATGCGTTGGAATTACACAATCTTATTCTGACATACCCGCTCTTTTATCAAACATCTAGAGGTACGACTTTGCGCCACCGGTATATGGTGGAGATTCCACGGGTTCGCACAAAGCGCTTCACCACTTTTACTGTGCGAACAGCCAAGTTGTGGAATTCGCTGGCGGCATCTGTTTCCCGATAGCTATAATCTACCTATCTTCAAGTAACGAGTGTATCGGTATTGACTGGGTAACCGCGTTTAATCGTAGCCTACATCATTGCTTAACAACAGAAAAGTTGTGGTCAAGCGCAAGCCCATTTTAGGATAAAAAAGGGGTAAGAACAAGTAGAAGTGCTTGGTTTTGCAACTATTTGTTTAGGTTGCTTACAGAAGTTATACTTACATTTGTAAGTCCTTCTGGACCTTCGATGTAGGTTAAATTCAGTATCAACTGCTGCTGGTCAGATAGAGAGAGCTCATCTGCATCAGGGGATCTCTCTCCATGTCTGTTTAACTGTAAAATAAAAAAAAATGTTAATAAAGTCTATGGTGTAGCCTCACTATTCCCCAGCCAGCCTTGCAATAAACTGTTTATGTAAACTAACTGAAATGAAAAAAAAACTCCATAAAATATAAATATGCGTCGCGCTCTGCTTCTTGGTCAGCTAAATACTAACTTGAGGCGTTGGAGTCTATTGAAAGGCGAGTCAAGAGGCTTGTTAGCGGTTTCCTCGTCAACGGTAAATTGCAAATCCTCGAGCATCGCCGCATGGTTGCTAGTCTTTCGGTCTTCTATCGGATACATTTCGGAGTGAGCGTTGGAATCGTATAATCTTATTCTCCAATCCCCGTTCTTTCATCGGACAAGTAGAAATACAGCTATGCGCCACCGATATATGGTGGAGGTACTCATAAAGCGCTTTGCTAGCACTTTTGTTGTGCGAAACTAAGTTGTGGAATTCGCTGCCGGCATTTCTGTTTCTCGATACCTACTTATATCTGTCTTCAAGTCACGAGTGAATCGGTTTTTCAATTAGTGAAATTTACTGGGTAAGCGCGTTTCATCGTAGACTGCATCATTGCATAACAACGGGCAAGTTATGGTTATGAGCAAGCCTATTAAAGGATAAAAAAGAAAAGTAATAAATATTGCACCGTCAAGTAATGCGACAGTAACTAGATACGACCGACCTATGTCCAGTCGTGGACTGTAATACGAATATGATAAATATAATTCATTCATTCATTCATTCATTCATTCACTCATCCATCCATCCATTCATTCATTTATTTATTTATTCATTCATTCATTTTTTTCATTCGATGATTCTCATTCAGGTAGATACTGATGAAGATACTTACAACGAGTGCAAACATAAGCTGTTGGTCATTGACGACATTATTTTCGTCACAATCTCCATATGACGTGTGAGACAGGAGGAGAATGTAACAGAAGACTAGGTACCGGAACATTCTGGAACAAACAATGCATTTTTTATAGAGGCCAGGAGTTGACTGTTTCGGTACTGCTTGTAGTCCCCGTCAAATACCTCAGTCCGTAAACATGAAGTCTGAAAAGACTTCAAAACGTCGGGATTTAAAATCTAAAATAAATCACGATAAAATCCGTTATAAAGTAGTTTTATTTCAAAATGTCTTTGGGTTAACATGTTTTGTAATATTGAATCTGTTAATCAACTTATGTAGTTAAAAGTACATACCTATTTAAAAGAAAATTACATGTCCGTTTTTTCTCTTGGCGGACAAATGGTTTTTTAGTTTGTTACTCATAAATGTTTCTTCCAAAGGTCCAATTATGTAGTACAATGACCCTTATTATTGACTATAAAGTTAATTAAGATTAACAAGTTTTTGTTTGTACCTATATGTAAACAAGATTTCAAATATTTTTTTATTATGTTATTGCCCTTTGCCATTTAACTATAAGATAATTGCTATTTAATAGTATTTTCGACACGATCAAAGTTTGCTAGCAAAAAAGATTTGGCCTCAACTTGTATCGTGGTAACCGTAGAACATATTGTCGTAGCTGGAGGTGGTAGTAGTGAACCTTCAGTGGAAAGGGAAGACCTTTTGGCCGAGCGAGGTGAAATGCCCAGCGGTCGTGGTTCCCAACTGTGTCGGGCATTTTCTATGAATGCTAATCATCAGTGAAACATTGCTTGTGCGATTCAGGATTGCTATGGCGTAATGTCTCTTGTGTGACGCCACAATATAATACTTAGGCTTGGTGGAAACTTTACCACCAGAGATGTGGTATGCATGTTCTGACGAGCTGTTTCGGACGCAGCATAGAGGGGCTTGTAGCGGCTTGGGAGCTTTTGCGGCAGTTTAACCAATGCAGTGAGAGAGAGAATAAACAGCATTCACCACACAGCCCTTCTGGCGCTTTGTCCCGTTTCGACATTTAGGAGGAACCTAACTGACTACTCCCAAGACCTACTATCGGTACTTGGAACCAATTATAATAGGTAGTTCCCTCTGACCGTGCACGATCAGAGTTAACTTCTTTGAAGATATGGCTACGATACCATAGACCAGACCGAATCACTTGCTGCAGCATGCTATCTTGGTAACGCTCCTGTACGTGCCTTGCTTTCATTGAAAACATTGTTGAGAACTGTAGCTTAGGGTCGAGCGCTTGGAGTCTCATTGTAAATTTTAAGTCATTTGTGGCGAAGTACCGACCACATGCCGACCTTCGGGAAAGATAATTTTTGGCCAAAATGTGTAGTGTTACAGCGCTTCCGAGGTCGGATACCTAATAACGCACGATGCAGTGTGAAAATTAGAATCAAAATATATTTTTTTTGTTATATTGGCTTTGTTTAGTGTTTTGATTTATATGGGCCTTGTTGCCTGAAAATGTATATTATTATTATTAAACCACGTGCAAACCTCATGTACCACAACTAGGAAATATAATGAACTTTAGATTGTTTTGAATCGTATTATCACGGTTCAGAAATAGATAGCGGGCACGCGCCTCTAAACTGAGCAGATAATAGAAAGGTTATGCATTGACCTTTTTAAAGGACCCAGTCTACGAGAGTTGGATAATCTCATTGTTTTTAGAATAATGATGTAACAGCCTCTTTTGTTTAGGAAGCATGCTGACTTTATGATCAAAGTCCATGATTATGGTGTCGACCAAAAAGTGCTGTTCGAGTTTTCTTCGATTTCTTAGCCGTAGTTGCCAATCGGCTTTAGTTTAGTGCGATTTTCCACAACTCGACGTCTTATATATGCGCCTATTTGGCGTGATTGGGCTGGCGTCGCTATTGCCAGCCCAGCTCTAGCAAGAATCCAAAGGCACCTCCTATCAAAATGGAGCCCCTCCACAAAAAACCTCACAGTTCGGTACTCAAGCACCTGAGAAAAAAGTATGACATCGGCTTAGAGCGCACCGCGTCCTTCGCTTGGTTAAAACCGGTTTATACTGCTTTTTAACAATCGACCTGGAGACGTAGCGCGTCCCTTGTGTAACGCAACTCACACACTCACATAAATCCAGATCGATGCAATTATTATTTATTTATTTATTTATTCAAAATATGAGTATTAAACAAAAAATCATCAAGTCGCCAAACTTGTACATCACAATTTATAATATGTACATATACTATTGAATACTATACCTACTATACCTAATTACAATTTTATACATGCATTTTCCTATTTGTTTTTTTTTTACTTACTTCCAAATATATCTTTAAGTTTCCGTTTTAATTTAGTGTTTAGTTGTTAGTTGTAATGCAGTAACTGTTATTTATACTCTACTATAACTATATAAGTTACAAAAATTATCTTAGTTAGCATTAATTATAGGCAAGTTTTGTAGGTTTATAACATATTTATCAACATTGACTACTTAAACAAAGTCTTTGAAACCTAATTATTGTAATCAATCATTATTTTTATTTTGTAATTCGTCTTGTCATGTCAGTAGTTTATTTTGCCTTTTTTTTACACAGGATTGCCTAGTTGGCGCCTGGCGTCACACTGTGGGAATATGGACATTGCTGAAAATCAGTGCTGTGGGTCGCCTCTAGTAGGCACTCACAGCGTTTACTGAGCAATGTCCATGTTTGACACTGATAGGTCACACTTACTCTTGTTTTTAATTGTTTTTTATGTTTTTTTTTCTCTTTCGATGTGTTTATTTTTTTTTATCATTTAATTTTGTGTGTCCTGTCGTTGTCAAATAAATGTTTTCTTTCTTTCTAGTTCAGGTTCAAATTTATAAGCAGGTATTTAAAAAAAAAATACTTTTTTTTATCCTAATATTTTAGGATAGATTTGCGCTTGACCACAACTTGCCTGATGTGAAAGCATGATGCAGTCTACGATGGAACGCGCTTACTCCGTAAATACCGATTAAAAAAAAATACTATCAGTTTTACAATATTTTTTATGAATACATTATTATTATTATTAATTAATTGTTTTGCGGTTTTAAACACCGATTAAATGGGTGTTTGTCGTGTGTATCTGTGTACAATTTTGTGATCTTGTAGCATCTAAATGAATGGACCGATTTTGATGTGTTTTAATTTGCAAGCTGAAGTGATCGACATTGTCCTTAGTAAGGTCCAGTTTCCTTTTTTAATTCATTCTCACAAACATTTACATCTAAACAACAGTAGTTAGATCTTTTGTACTTAGAATATCATATGGTTCAAAGTATCAAATTCAAGGTTCGCCATCGGACTAGTGAACACGACACGCGATTGGTTCAGGTATTAAATTAGATGCGCTTGCGTTGGTACTGTTGTAAAATATACTAGTCATTCATTGTTATTTGATGATTTAATGATTCCTATTAGTACTAATAAATGCAAATAATTAAATATTTTTAAATTTTTTAAAAAGGTTGAAACGGATTTCAAGGAAATGGTTGTATACATAGCCTTAAACACAGGGCAACCTAGTTCAGGCAAATGTATTATATATTACCCATTATGAAATAAACCTGTACTCTAAGATATTAGCTACTTTACATAAATGTACTAATTTACTTAATGTAAAGATTACCATTAAATGTTTATAGGATAGAGCAGCGGTGGCGCAGTGGTACGGGCCTCGCCTTAGAAATATACGGTAGCAGGTTTGATTCCCAGTCGTGCAAACACATCTTTGTATGAATTGTTTCATCGCTACTACTCAATAAAATTGAACGAAAACATATGTACCCAACCCGTTTAGCTACAAAAAGAAGACTCGCTGTCCCAAAAACAAACAATTACTATGGTAAACGTACTAGAAGATACATAGTACCGACACTGAGTAATGAGTTACCTGTAGATCTGTTGTGCAACATCACATCTAAAAACCAATTTAAAAGGGTTTTAAAAAAACATTACCTTTCTCTGTGTCCATAGAAGTTGTTTATTTGCATGATGTTTATTTGTTTACCTAAACTTAATTAATAGTAATAAGTAGTATTAGAAATCAGTAAGTAAAATCTGTATTATATAATTAGTTAATAACGAGAACTGCTGCCGACAAACTGTTATGCAGTTTGGCAGAATAGTAACTAAGATAAATGTATGCAGATTTTGAGTAAATAAAAATAAAAAAAATATTGGTGAAGGAAAACATCGTGAGGAAACCGGCATGTCTAAGAACTAATAACTCGAGGACATGTGACTTCAACCAACCCGCACTTGGCCAGCGAGTGTGGATGGAGACCTAAACTCTCTCAACACGTCAGATAGTTGAGAGAAGACCCGTGCCCAGCAGCGGGATAAAAAGGCCTGGAAGGAAGGCCCTGGTCACGTTGTCAATTAGACGTTTTGGCAGCTACTTGAAAAATAAACGTGCTTCTGTCTTCTAAAAATTGTATAATTCAAAATTGTTTTGTAGGAAAAGGAAGTATAAACTATGTAGTTACCATTTACACATAATGAAATTATTTATGTATATACACAGATTATTTACACTTTATAATATACCTAATTATTGTAATAATTACAATCATAAAACAATAATACGTGTACATATTACGTTTTATGACATTTGACGTCATTCACCTAACTCATTATAATTGTACAGTACGGAACAAAAGTTGATTATCAGATTCAATTATATTAAAAAACATCTCATCAAGTGAAAACATCTTATAGTGATAAGTAGCAGTGGCGAAGAGTCCACAGAAATAGGAATAGGAATTTATTATTATCGTATAAATAAAATGACGTATTTTCATGCTTCGATAGGCTGGCGCTTGACTACAACTTGCCTGATGTTAAGTAATGATGTAGTCTACGATAGAACGCGCCAGCCTAGTATACCGATTCACTCATGATTACGAATGATTCCCGGCGAGGTGGCAGTGGAATGAGCCTCCTTAAGGGTAGTAACCTTAAAGGAGCAACAATTCCGACCCATCCTCTCTTTATGGTGTCACCAGACATCGCACCGGAACACGGCAAGGCCGCTTGGCGGTGCGGCTTTGTCTGGTGGGTGGTCACTAACCACGGCCGACGCCTACCACCAGTTGATTGTCACCTGATTTGCACCACCAGGGGATCACGTATACCGTTTTCATAAGTAAGAAGATCTTTTGCTTCGGCTTCCCTTTTTTAGATTTCCATCTGAAAAAGGGAAGCCGGAGCAAAAGACGAAGAGTGGAAGATGGAAACCCTTCAGCACTGATCAGTAGTCAGCTTTATAACTTCAATTGTATAAACATTGTTCCCGATAGAGAGCGGAGGTCCCTGGAGTTTTATAAAAACTTTCAATAAAAACTCTTCTGTCCAGGTTAGCATGGAAACAAATTTTATTTTCCACTAGCGGACCCGGCAGACGTCGTTCTGCCCGGTAAAGCAGTGCAATCTACCGGGTGTCAGACCTACCGAATATAACCAATAATAAATAATAGGTATCTAACCCGGTTTTCGGTACTTCCTCGCTTTCTAAATTTTCTTTTTTTTTAATTTTTTTCTGCGTAAGAACCATCCTCGTACTTAAAGGAATATTTTAAAAAAAGAATTAGCATAATCGGTCCAGCCGTTCACGCGTGATGTCGTGACAACGGAAAACGGGTTTCATTTTTATTTTATTTATTTATTTATTTATTTATCATAACTTACAACTATCATTACAGGCTAGCCTAATGCGACAGAGTAGTAACTAATTCTTATTCCTAAAGTCATTAAATCTAATTAATTCTATAAATGACAAAATTACAAATTAATTGTACACATATTTGAAGCAAATTATTAAAATCTTATCTTATCTTATTCATACTACAAAGGTAATAAGCAGCCTTTGTGAATACGTTCAGTGTACACGAGAACAGATCTATCTGGTCAGACAGTGTGTTGAGCACACGCAGCGCCCGCAAGAGCGGTGCGCGCTGCAGGAGGTTGGTGCGCGCGCGAGGCAGAGCCAGCAACGGCGGCCGACGGCGACGCCCTCTGTACTCGTCCGGGACACACAGCTGAACCTCCCTTAATATACCCGGATTGTGGATGTTACCGCGTAATACACTAAAAAGGTAGGTGGCAAGAGCTACCTCCCTTCTCACTTCGAGTGTGTAATATCCCACCATTCCCAAAATAAATAATGAAGGGTACAGCAGTGGATAACCTGGGAACACACCATACTGCTTCATGTATAAAAACGTAAGAAATTTATTTTGTATTCGTTCCAACATTAATTTATATTTCTCTTCGTGTGGAGACCAAATGACCGCATTGCACTCCAAATGGCTCTTTTTCGAGTGCTCCGTATAATGCTTTCAAGGCCCCTATATTTGTAAAGCTGTTAGCCTGGCGCAAAACTACTCCCAAATTTCGGTACGCTTTCTTGCAGACGTCTGTAACATGCTGCCGAAATTGTAGGTCGCGCTCGAACCGTACTCCTAGGTCCCTTACCTCCGTGACGCGCTTCAACGGTAACCCGTCCAAGGCGTATTGGTAATGACTCGGGGCTCGTGCTCGGCTAAACGATAGTACGGAGCACTTAGTCACGTTGAAGTATAGTTTATTAACTTGGCTCCAAGTTAATAAACTATTAATATCCTGTTGTAATATCATATGATCTGCGTTATGTTTTATTTCCAATACTAGTTTTAGGTCATCTGCAAATAATAAAGGTATAGACTTACCTACTACCCTCGGAAGGTCATTGACCATTAGAATGAATAGAAGGGGCCCCAAATTGCTGCCTTGACTCACCCCTGACCTTGTGGGGTAGGGGTCCGAAAAACATCCACCACAGTCGACATACTGACATCTGTCACGTAGATAAAATGAAAAGAATGAGAGCGTGTGCGGGGTGCACCCTACAGTGGCTAGCTTTGACAAAAGTACGTCATTATCGACTGTGTCGAACGCCTTTCGGAAATCAAAGTACGCAACATCAACCTGTAGCCCAGCGTCCCGTATATATATATATATATATATATATATATATATATATATATATATATATATATATATATATATATATATATATATATAGATTATAGCCACATTTTCTACACAATATTGTGTTTTATACAATTGATTCGTAAAATTATCCTATTTACCTTCAATTTTATCGTAATATACGACAGTACGAAACGTCATTATTCGTATTATGCCGAAACGTACTTATTTACATACATATCACTTATTTACTAGATAAACTTAAGACATGTTGGATCATTCGTGTCAGTTAAATAATATAATTAATAGGTATTGCTCGCAATTCTGTTGCCACAAAACACCAAAATTTAGGTTAGACCTGTTAGACCAATATAAATTTCAGCGATGTTCGACATCTCTTGTGACAGCAATATTACGGGCACTATATTCACTTGCCGATTCAGTATAATTTGTCTATTTTAGATCACTGCCGAAAATATGCCTTTAATATAACACGTCACAAGACTATCCGTGGCAGCCCTTGAGTTTACAGTCGGCAACGTGCTAGTGGGATCGGCAATGTGCGAGTAGGTTCGGCAACGTGCGGCTAGGTACGTGCGAGTAGGTTCGGCTATGCACGATTCAGATTGTCAGTCCACACATTAGCTCTGCTTAGCTTGTGATCAGATAATCGTGAGTGTTTGTGTCCCAGAATATTTATTATTATTATTAATAATAACGTACTTCAACACCGCTACTTAATATAGGAAGTAAAACATATCAAACCAGCATACATAAGCACTAATCATTCAAGGAGATATGACATACACCAACCAGCACTTGTCTTGTGTGAAAACCCGTGTCCATCAATGGGATACTAAACGGTTGTTTCATTACCTACAAATACTGACTTTACAGTCATAACCAATACAATTTGTTTTTGTATAATAACATACATATATTGCCTTGAGCTCATATTTTGTACGTAATTAAGTATGCAATTATTTTTAGAGTGTGTATGCGGGCTTGTCAGTTATTCAACGAATTGTAATATAAAATTAAGAAAAAATAATTCAAAGAACAAGAGAACCGCCTTCTAAAAGGTTAATCGGTAGAGATCTTTGTTTACGTTCTAAGTATTGTCTAATGTGCCGAATTTTTTTAGTTCTTTTTTAAGTGCTTGATTATTTTTTACATTTTTTCTAGTACACTGCATGTATTCCCCGAACTTTTCTACTTCGAACACTTTAAAGGAATGTGGGGGGAGGAGTTTCAAAACACTCCCCTTTCTCCTTTGCTAGTGGTTAGCCATCGAACTACACGTGAAATATCAGGGCCTCTATTCTCGCTCTTTAGACATTTATCTCCAAAAGACATTTGTCGAACAAAAATGGCGATTTCTTTTCTTTTTCAATGATCGCTGCCATTTTGTCGACATTTGCCTATTAGAGATAAACGTCTAAATCACGCATATATTTACAAAAGAAAAGTATTATAAGTAGTATATTACGAGTTATCTGGTTTCCATAGTACAAGCACTGCTTAGTTTTGGATAAGATGGCCATGTGTGTTAATGTCACACTATATTATTATTGTCTAAAGAGCGTGAATCGAGGCCCAGGAGTCAACCTCCTTAGAATAGTCCTATTCACGTGCAGCTGTCGTGTAGTTTATTGAAAAAACCCGTATGTTTTTGAGTCGTCATTAATTTGCTTGCTGAAGGAAAACGCAGTTCAAAAATGAATTAGAAATGCTTTTTCCTGTATACCATTACACTGCGCTTATTTTTCTTGGTGGTTAATATCAATACAGAACATATTTGCATTAATTCTGCCACTAGTCGTGGGTTCGATTCCCACCCAAGTCAGACAATTGTGTGATGAACATGTCCGTTTGTCTTGAGTATAGGTGTAATTATATTGAACTATGTATTTACAAAAGAAAAGTGTTATATGTAGTATATTACCAGTTATCTGGTTTCCATAGTACAAGCTCCGCTTAGTTTGGGATCAGATGGCCGTGTGTGTTAATGTTTTTATTTTATTTTATATCCTGCGTTACGCTGGCGCTTAACTACAACTTACCTGATGTTAGGCAATGATATAGTCTACGGTGGAACGCGCCAGCCTAGTATACCGGTTCACTCGTGATTACGAATGATTATCGGTAAGAAGGTGGCAGTGGAATGAGCCTCCATATAGTTAGAAACCTTAAAGGAGCATCGCTCTTGAAATATAAGGTCGCGGGATCGATTCCCGGTCGTGCCCAACATCTTAGTGTTAATTGTTTCATCGCTGCTGCTCAATATCTTTAAAGGAAAACATCGTGAGGAAACCGAAATGTCTAAGAAATTATAATTCGAGGACGTGTGACATCCATCCACCCGCACTTGGCCAGCGTGTGTAGGTAAAGGAATAAACTTTCTCAACTCGTGAGTTAGTTGAGAGAAGACCTGTGCCTAGCGGTGGGGCACTAAAAAGGGTTGAAGTGTATTGAAGTAAAACAAATTATCACGGACTCTATTGTGCTACACAGCTGGGCACGGGACTTCTCACAATTGTCTTACGAGTTGAGAGAAGTCCCGTGCCCAGCAGTGGGGCACACAAAAAAAAGAGTCGAAGTGAACAATGATAACTTATCTGTGATTAATGATTAATTTGAAAATCAATTAGGTAATAATTGCGTTACTAATCAAAGAATAATTTAATTAATTAATTTATTAATTAAATGTGTCTTTATAACTGTAAGTGTCAACGATTTATGACATACTAGCTTTCCGACAGTGGCTTCGCCCGCGTGTATGTCGGTTATCGCTCCAAAAAATTACCTTCTTTTTACGCAGTCGGATAAAAACTATCCTATGTCCTTTCTCGGGTCTCAAACTACCTCCATATCCAATTTCATCCAAATCGGTTCAGTAGTTTAGGCGTGATATCGTAACAGACACACAGACAGAGTTACTTTCGCTTTTATAATATTAGTAGGGGTTAGTAGGGATTTAGCCGACTTCAAAAAGAAGGAGATCCTCAATTCGACTGCATGTTTTTTGTACGTATCTTAGTCTATGATTCCGCCTATAATAAATCGATTTTGATAATTATTTTTAATTAAAAAGGTATTTCCATTTAAATTTTGTCAAAATCGGTTGAGCAGTGTACCGCTCGACTAGCCATCTGAATGAGCTATACTGTGCCCGGGAGGTCGCGGGATCGATTCCCGCCCCGGACAATATTTGTGTAACAACAAAGACTTGTTTCGGTGTCTGGTTGGTTGAGGGTCTACCCTCCGTGCCTTGGAGAGCACGTTAAGATGTCGGTCCTGATAGTTATTTAACACATCTATAACAATCGTTATATAGTCAGAAGATAATATAATCTGATACCTGGTCTAACCATCTCGGCTACTGGTTCCCTACGGGTTTCGAGGTCTGATAGCAGTCGCTCGTATAATTCTGGTAGCTAGCCGCATCAGGTTAGACTGGGAGCCGACCTCAATAGAAATGGGAAAAAGGGGAATGATTTATTTAGATTAGCCAACGATTGTCTACACCATACATGACAGTATAATCTATGTATTAATTTTATACAGACAAAGTGTAACAATTAAAGGCTAACACCGCATTCACAAAAACGACTTTAGTTTGTAATAGGCTAAGATCTGTATTAGGACAGTTTTATCACCTACACAAAATACTGAATATAGATACATTAAGAGTCGTTTACTATGCACTTGCAGATTCATTGATCAACTACGGACTAATTGTATATGGAAGGACCTTTATAAGTCACTTAAAAGACATCAAAAATATACAGATAAGACTGATCAAATACTTAGTTAGTAAAAGAGATATAAATATGTGTAATACAGAATATGACAAGCTATTTCCGACTTGTAAAGTTTTGCCAATAGAAAGTAAAGTACAATATTTAATAGGTTTAGAATATTACTATAGCGAGCAGTACAAAAAAGTAATAATGAATAAATATAATACAAAAAGAGCTAGAGAACAGAGACTAATTAAACCAAAAGTTACAAATTACTATGGGCATAGAACAAATAAATTTATAGTACCTAAAATATTTAATGACATAGATTTGTTAAGACAGGATCCAAAGTTAAAAATAAGTATTTAAAAAAAAAGACTGAAAACTGCACTGTTAAATACCTGATCTCCGTATTTTGTTAAGATGTTTTTTTTTTATGTTTTAACATTTTTATTTGTTTAGAATTTAGAGGATTAAGTAGGTTATGTCAAGAGCGCGTCTCGCCGTTAAACATTAAGTTTGGCGAGTCTAAAATTGTAGTAGTATTAAGTTACATATTACCTATGTAAATAAATAAAATTTAAATAAAAAAAAAAGTAAACATTATACAAAAATAATATTAAAACCAAAAATTAAATAAGAGTTAAAAAATAAAACAAGTGAATTGCACCATAAAATCACTAAAAGAAATCAGGTGAATCATTGATGTCATTTTTTAAGATAAGGATACAGATATTAGTATAGCTGCAATCACCATTACAATTTAAAATAAAGTTGTTAAAATGAAACCTAAAAACATTCATCATGATGATAATGCTATTATCGGAAGGTACTATTCTTTCTCGCTCACTCATGCGTTGGGCTATAGTGCCACGCCTGTATAACCCGAAGGTGTAGGCAGACATCAACATCACCCACTTTTCGCCGGCTATTTTGAGATCCCATAGGGGGCGGATCCATTGCATTTCATCATTTTACTTCAACCCTTCTAGTGTAGGTACTGCTGGGACGGGGGTTCTCTCAACTATTTTATGAGTTGAGTGAGTTTCGATGTGGGTTGGTGTCACAAGTCATTCAATGATTAGTTCTTGAGATACCGGTTTCCTCACGCTGTTTTCCTCCACTTATACTGAGCAGCGGTTAGAAACAATTCGCACAAAGATGTGTGGGAATGACCGGGGATCGAATCCGCGACCTTATATTTCACCGCTGCTCATATTACCGTTTATCCGGCACAATTTCAAACTTGGAACTGCAACTATGATTATATAGTATATTAAAGTATTGTTACAAATTGTGTACTTCCCAGATGGTCCATTAAAATTTTATCGAAATCGGTCAAGCAATTTTTGAGTTATTATTCGGTTAATTTTTTAAGGGGTTTTAATCAATCTAAATGATTATTAATAAAATATAATAATCTAAATTATTAAATAGATTTAATCGACTCAATAAATTTAAAATGCTTTTCAACCGAGTTTATTATTTATTATTTAATTAAATAATAAATAAATAATGATTTCATATTTTTTTGGTAATTTTATTAAGTCACGTGTTTGGAACACAATGTTTTTACTTAAAAATAAATAATGATAATAATGTGTTAAAATAATTTAAAACTCACGTTTTGTTGATAACTGAAGAACTGATAAACTATGAACTGAAACCGACAGCCGGCTTCGCGGATTTCGTGCGCACTGAGCGCGGCGCCCGCGCATACGTTTATTTACATACAGACTGATGTACTGTGGCTTCTTGATCTGGCGATTGCGGAAAATGATTACAATACTACACCACTTATTATCTGTGTTATTGTTATTATTAATTAGTATAATTATTATAATTATAATTAAATTTTCATATTTTTTCGCCCTTTGAAAGGAAGTTTTAGATTTTAATTAAAATTATTACGAATTTATATTAAATTATAATTGTATATAATTAAAATTATGATTTCAATTATTATATAATTAAAGTTATTATAGCGTTTCTTTTATCCTCGAACTGCCTCGGTAGCTTAGGGGATCTTATCTTATCTTAACAATGGGGCTGGTAACCCAGAGCACTTCGACCCAATGGGATCTTTTGTGCTTCCCCTTGATTCTATAAAGCCTCAAGTATTCTTCCTCCACACAGCCTGTCCATGACCGCTGCTATTTGTCGGGGACACATGAGGCCATATTCACTAGGAGTAGGGTGGTCCACCCCTAATGCATTCATGCGTTTTCTCGCTAGAGAGTCACATTCACACAGTATGTGTTCCATGGTTTCCTCAGCTTCTCCACATGCTAGGCAAGTGGAACTTTCTGCCAGCCCTATTCTATACAGGTGTTTCTGCAGCCCAAAGTGCCCAGTTAGTGCACCTATTACCAGTCTGATTTTAGTCCTGGTCATGCCCCTCAGTCTCTGAGAGTACCTTGGGGGCCAGTCGCCTATAAATTTCTTGGAATGGAGGAGCCCTGGGGTTTGTTTCCATAGCTCCTGGTGTACAGGCATATTTCTTTATTTCTCTTTTGACCGTCCCGGTCGTAATACCAATGAACGGTTCTGGGCCAAGAAAGGCTTCCATCGATCCCCTTCTGGCTAGTTCATCAGCCTTCTCGTTACCCTCGTAGCCTTCATGGCCTGGTATCCAAGCTAACCCGACATTGTTATATGTCCCTAAAGCATTTAGAGACTTAACACAGTCCAAGATTATGCCTGAATCTATTTTTGGTGTCATTAGCGATTTAAGGACCGCCTGGCTATCACTGAGAATCAGTATGGATTGATTCTTTGCCTTCCTATGAAGACTTTCTTTTACACAGGTAGCTTCAGCATATGCTTCTGCCTGAAATACAGTTGTAAGTCTACCCATGCTTTGACTGCAGGCAAACTCCGCGTGGAATATGCCAGATCCGGCACCAGATTTCATTTTTGATCCATCCGTGTACCAAATCGAATGCTTCCCTTCCCGTGGTTTTATTCCTTTCTTCCAGTTTTCCCTTGATGGGAGCATTACTTTGAACTTGCGGTCGAAAATAAACGTGGGAAATATTTTATCAGTTCCCATTTTCATTATTCGATCCAGCTCCTTGTCCGCTTCGAACCTAGTGTGTCGAGTTGTTCTCTTTGCTGCTAGCCCTAATTGCCCCAGTCTGTGCATAGTTTTCCGAGTTTCAGCTTCTACTTCCAGATGAAGGGGTGTAAGGTCTAATAGCCTTTCCATTGCTGCAGTCGACGTTGTTGTAAAGGCTCCTGTAATGGCCATACAGGCTAGCCTTTGTATCTTTGATAAAGCGTCGATGCAGTTTTTCTGTTTGGTTCTCGGCCACCAGACAGCACTGCCGTAGGTTATGATTGGCTTTACCATCATTGTGTATATCCAGTACAGAATTTTAGGTTTCAAGCCCCATGTTTTCCCATACGTGGATCTGCACATTCCAAAGACTCTGGTGGCCTTTGCTGTGATATTGTCCACGTGTGCCTTCCAGGTGAGTTTTCTGTCCAAGGTTACTCCTAGATACTGTACCTCACTGGGGCACTTGAGTCTGGAACCGAAAATTTTCAGGTTTTCAAACTCAACTGTGATGCGTTTTCTGGTTACGCTTAGCTTAGGGGATACCGGTGTTCGCCTCTAGTCCCAGGGTCGCAGGTTCAAATTCCGCGGGAATTCATAAGTATCGATTTTCTTTTTCTTTTTTATAATTTTAGGTCAAGCAATTTCGGAGATAAGAAGAGAGTTCCCTATAGTAAAATTATAAAATGTCGTTACCCTTTTTAGTGTCCCACGGCTGGGCACGGGTCTTCTCTCAACTATCCTAAGTGTTGAGAGGGTTTAGGCCTTAATCCACACACGCTGGCCAAGTGCGGGTTGGTGGATGTCACATGTCCTCGAATGATTAGTTCTTAGACATGCCGGTTTCCTCACGATGTTTTCCTTCACCGATATTGAGCAGCGGAGATGAAACAATTCACACAAAGATGTGTGGGCACGACCAGGATTCGAACCCGTGACCTTATTTTTCTAAGGCGAGGCCCGTACCGCTGCGCCACCGCTGCTCTAAAATTATAAATTAATACATGTTTATCATTTATACATTAATACATTTAGAGTTCGTTGTGAATTACCAAAATGGTAATTCACAACGAACTCTTTCATTTTATAGAACACATACTGTAGTTAAAAAACTTTATAATAATATTATAATTTTCAAGTTTAGTCTCAAAAAGTGGGACACCACGGGCCCTATTCGGGTTTGCACAAGTGTACCAAACTTAAACTCAATCAGTCCTGTAGTTTTGGAGCAAATCGGCTGTGGCAGACGGACAAATAGACACGGGAGAAACTTCCCCTCATCGTGCGAGTTACAGTCGCACTTGACTGGTTTTTGGTGGTACTAGTTCGCGTTATTGCACGGTGTTACATAAAAGATAATTTTATTTTTATTTATTTATAATTACAGTATTATAGCATCCTTGCAGCTAACCACTTCGATGTTACAATTTTCTTTTTTTTTTCTATAAATAATAATAATATTAAAGGTACGTAGATAAGTATTAATTATTTTTAGATACTAAAACTATTTTCCACGCTTATTGTGCACTCCGTCAGGCTACTGTGAAAAATATCAATATTTTGAGACATTGTATTAATCAATGTAATAGCTCGTGCGAGAGGAGCAAATCTCATAAGGTTTGTCCTAGAAACTGGACAGGTTAGTGTGGGGGGGGGGGGGTGGGCGGCGGCGAGCGACCACGCACCCGTCCGGCGCGCACAACCGCAGCTCCGCGAGCACCTTCGGGTGGTGGAGGTCCCCACGCAGCACGCGCAGCACATGTCGCAGTCTGGTGTACCCAACCATGCCAATGATATATATTATAATTTGCTTGTAGTAAAACCCCATTAATTTGTAGGGGAAAGTCCGTTTGAGTTTTTCACAATGACGTAACTGTAATGCCTTTGTATTTACCTGCATTCCAATGCAATGGTAAACAGGACAATTTATAATTAAAGCGTGAAGTTTGAGAAAATGCAAATAAACTTTAATTAAAGCGTACTTATTTCGTACTTTAGTATATTTTAGTATAACAATTAAGTAATCATAAATAATCACTTACGAAAGATGCAACTAATGATCAGTATTGTAGCAACTAGGGCTTTGCACCGGACACGATTTCAGTCTCCTGATATTTTTCTCCGGTTACACATAATCTCCGGAGATTCTCCGGATATGCCGTAGATTTATAATGTAACTATAATATAATAAAGTAAATAAAAATATTTAATAGTTTATTTATGAAACACGTTTTCAATATTGGCCCGTACATTGAGTCTAAGGCTCAACTAGCTGCCAAAAAGCTAGGTGTCCTCGCGAAGATGCGTCAGTACTTCACGCCAAAACAGATGCTTGAGCTATACCAAGCTGAAATTCGCTCATGCATGGAGTACTGCTCGCATCTTTGGGATGGGTCAGCTAAATACCAACTCGAGGCGTTGGAGTCTATAGAAAGACGAGCCAAGAGGCTTATTGGCAACGAATCCCTCGTCAAGGCTAAATTGCAAAGCCTCGAGCATCGCCGCATAGTTGCTAGTCTTTCGGTCTTTTACCGGATACACTTCGGAGAGTGTGCGTTGGAATTACACAATCTTATTCCCCCATCCCCGTTCTTCCATCGGACAAGTAGAGATACGGCTATGCGCCACCGTTATATGGTGGAAATTCCACGGGTACGCACAAAGCGCTTTACCTCCACTTTCATTGCGCGAACTGCCAAATTGTGGAACTCGCTGCCGGCATCTATGTTTTCCGATAGCTACAATCTGCCGGTCTTCAAGTCACGAGTGAATCGGTATTTTCTGGGTAAGCGCGTTCCATCGTAAACTGCTACATTGCTTCACATCAGGCATGTTGTGGTCAAGCGCAAGCCCATTATAGGATTAAAAAAAAAACACCCTATCAGTTGTGGAGGGCGGTCCTTTCCACTCGGTATAGTAAAATATTGAGTTAATTAAAATCGATGTGTATTCGGTAAGTAAACTCAATTGATCAAATATTCGGCGATAGAGCACCATGTTCTGTACTATCGGGATATTCACGGTCGAATAATTCAGTGGTTGAACGTATGATTCCGACATAGAGCTAAGAAGATTACTGTGTTTGATGTGCCGGCGCCGGCAAGTGAAAAGTTTTTTTTTATCCTGAAATAGGCCTGCGCTTGACTACAACTTGCCTGATGTTAAGCAATGTTGTAGTCTACGATGGGACGCGCCTGCCCACTATACCGATTCATTCGTGGTCACGGTTGAATTTCGGCTCCTATGGTTAGAAACCATAAAGGAGCAACAATTTCGACCAACCCTCTGAAATGGTGTCACCACCGCTTGGCGGTGCGGCTTTGTCTGGTGGGTGGTCACTAACCACGGCCGATTAATTTTTTAATTTATATTATATTATGCTACAATTTTTGATGTGCTATGTTTTTACAAAAATTTCGCGCTGCCCAACCCTAATCAGCTGTCGGTCGTCAGCTGTAAATATGTACCTATTTTATAGGTAAATATAATTCAATGATGAGATTTAAAATTCAAAAGCACTTCCATTGTTGTGTAAACGAAAGAGTAAAAAAAAGTTAATTTACGTATAGTATTTTAGATTTTAGATTTTTTTTTAAACGTCGGGATCTAAAATTTAAAATAAACCGCGATAAAATTCGTTAAAAATTAGTTTTGTTTCAATTAATTCACGTAGTTTCTTGACGTGTTGATAAAGTTGCGCTGGAGTTGCAATTATGCTTACGTCTTCGTGCAAAATTTTAGAATATAAGTTATTATCTGCACATGTGCTGCGCGTTGATCGTTGATTGTTGTCATTTGAGACATCAAATGAATAGGTGAATAACAAATCCTGTACATAAAAAGCGCAGCAGTAGAATACGCTAAAGCGCTCGCGTGACGCGTACTTGACGCGGGCGTATCTGACAGCAGATGTCAAAATTACGAGAATACGGAAAGGGCTGTTTTGATCGAAACTTAAATGCAACTGAATTTATTTAATTACGTGAATTAGCAGGTCTTTATAGGTACTGACATAGGTACGATTTACCACATCACTTTTAATTTATAACTCGTTGTATTACCTACGTGGTTTATTCGTTGAAAATCTCGCGTCGCTACGCTACTCGGCTCACACAAGTTGAGATACTTTTTATTTACATTACCATGGTTACCTACATTTTTTTTTAAGTGAAAACTTCTTTAGCGGCGTTGAGCACTTTTTCTGTAATGGGTATAAAATCTTAAACTCGCGTCAGGACACGTGACCTGATCGAAAAAGCGTAAGACGGATGGAGAGTAGATAGCTATCCCCTCTCTACGGCGCGGCGAAAATGTATGCCTGGGCCTACTGTTTCGTTTAGGCAGCGCAGGGCGCTTGCGCGAATGTTCGTGTATGTTACCACATAAATGATAAGTACTTTTATACTGATAAAGCAATTGGTGCAAAATTATTCCCTAACCATTCCAAAATATCAAACATGCTCAACGTTAATAACTTAATAATCAAGTTTTCACTTCTGCCGGCACTCCCGGAGTGCAACCCGTCTTTTTTTTTTTTTTTTTTTTGCTGTTGTGACCACAGTTGGTGCAACCAGTTAGGAACGTCAATGTAAACAAAGTTAATATTTTCAATAATGCCACATGGAAATATTTAGTTTATCTATGTTCTAAATGATAATCTGGATTGTTACCTAGTCTCAGTTATATTATTTACAAAGTGTCTTATAGAAAAAGGACAAAGGCATGTTTTAGCTATTCTCAACATAAGATTCCTTGTTGAATGAAAACTAATGGCGATTTCTTTCAAAGCTACAAAAGTAGTGACAAACGAAACCATCTTCAAGGAAGCCATTCTGGTATTTGCTGTAGCCTGCAGGCAAGTTTACATTTTTAATATTCTCCAAACAAAACGCTTCTTACAACCAATTTGTAGTTCATTACAAACACGAGAGAACAACAATAGCTATTGTTTGAATATTGAGAATTAAAAGCCTTGGAATACTATCTTTAAGATATCTTCATACATTGTAAGCCGAAATCTTTCAGTATCAATTAGGCAGGCGCTTGCTGACGGCATGGCACGGCAGGATATGCTGCGGCATACAGCAGGATGCCATGACAAGTCGCGGCGTCTCTTGCTACGGTTCGGTGTGAGCAACAAAACAACAAACGCGCACCTCCGCCCTTGTACCCGCGCACCTACTCACCGAATTGCGACTTCTTCACCGAAATCACCGCTGTACAAGTTTCAACCTTATTGCAATTATCTTAACCGTCATAATTCCTCCAGGCAGGCAGTGACCCATACGTCTCGCGGGATGCAGTGGCGCGCTGCGGGAACCCGTGGAGTGAAACAGCATGATATGTCATGCCACGGCATCCCGCGGAATTTTTGCATAATATCATAATGAAGTAGTAAGTAAGTACGAATAATACGCTCATTGAAATAAGATAAAAAATAACACAATTAGTACTAAATTTTTTTGCAATGACGTGCCGTGCTACATACAAACATGCCTCGAAGGTGTCTATAGAAGATATCATAGGGTGTAATATAAAATTTACCTCTACCTACATCATAGTATCGTGTAAAGTCGTGCATATTGTGTAAACTAATACAAGCGAGTCCTCTTGTGCTTTGGGATTCAATATAATAAGCTGGAAAGGACTTGCATTGAAATAATAACATGTGACAGTTTACGACAGTGTTGCCAACTCTAGGGAACGGCGGATGTACTATTTTTAATAGAAAATTATTTGTGTAAATGTATTCTACTTTCTATATATAACATTTGTTTAAATATATCTGTTTGTCTTGTGTCTGGGTGTAATTATCTATATTTAAGTATATATCTACAAAAGAAAAGTATTTTAAGTAGTATATTACCAATTGTCTGGTTTCCATAGTACAAGCTCTGCTTAGTTTGGGATCAGATGACCGTGTGTGTTAATGTCCCACTATATTATTATTATTATTATTATTATATGTAAGTATGTAGCTCAGAATTTTCGGAATCCGAACACACAACACCTATACCATACTTTAAGAAAAAACAAGGTAGGCATTCCTTTCGGGTTGAAAAAAAAATTGGTTGTTTGTAAAGTAGGTTTACGATCGAGATGTTTACGTGATAACGTCTTATTGGTGATATAAGTTTTTGGGAAGTAAGGAATTAATGAAGTATGCCGCTAGAGTGAGAGAGACGGAAGATCGGTCCACTCACTCGAACGCTATGCCAGCCTCCGCTCGTGAGGATTCCGCGTGACAAGTTTCACGGAATGACTGGCAGCGCTCGAGATGAGACGGGAGATCGGTCCGTCTCTCTCTCGTTATACCTGCGATCGCGCTCGTGAGGTTTTGGTGTGACACAAGTTTCTGAACATGTCACCCGACTAAAACGATTTTAAAGACGTTATCACGTGAAAAAAGTTCGGTTTCCGAAAAAATTGTATCTAATGGTCTATTATACAAACATTTATTGCTCGTATAAACTTACGGCCTTAATCATAAAAGTTATTAGACTCTTTAGTTAAAATAGACTTTGTCTCATTCTTACTAGTACATATGTCAAGATGATAGACAAAGACAAACGAATTATAAACCTATTTTAGTTATTATGAGCTTAAAATACGTTTATGAATACGGGGGTTAATATTATAAAGCTGAAGAGATTGTTCATTTGGTAGAACATGTTAATCTCAGGAACTGCTGGTTTGATTTGAAAAAATGTTTTTGTGTTACATAGTCCTTAGATAGAGGAAGGCTTTAGGAAATAAAATGAAAATATTCGTTATTTTTTTTAAGAGGTTCTATAAATAAACGTTCAATTTACTTGCCCACCGTGTAATGAATGACAAACACTGCTAAAATGCAGTAGGCTTTTATCTCTTTTAAAATGAAATACTATAATATCTGTTACATTTTATTTAATTCTAGTGTGTTGCGTTAGTCATAATAGTAGGGGAGCCGAAGATGCTAAATGTGTAGTCACTCGAGTGTCGTCTATTACATTAAATCCATCTTTTCAGCGGTGGTAATAGGTTTTTCAGTTTTTTTTAAGATTTCGTATCTTCATAAGCGCAAAAAATAATTACAGGGTGTGCTTCTCCTGGCATCTTCAAATTATTAAAAAAAAAAAGAATTAACCTAACTAAAGTGGATCCAGGTGACTTGAAAGCATACTGAATTTGCAGCTCTCCCTTTCCTTGCTTATGGCTCAAATCGCCTGATTGTTGATATTTACACTTATTTACATTTAATGAACTCATCATACATTATTCTGACGAATTCGAGTATTTTCACCTAAATAATATGTTTTAGAAATATTTTGATTGACTACTGTAAACTCCCGGCTCTATACACGAAGCTAACATTTGTTGTAGGTATTCAACAGAACGCAAGGTGTCCCCTATCTCTTAAACTAACGTGTTGGAGTAAATCACACCCAGACTCGACAAAAACACAAATGTTCATCACTAATGTTTGTCTCGGGTGGGAATCGAACCCACGATCTGCGGCGTGAAGAGCAAGTATCTTACCGACCACGCCACCGGCCCGTCGCGCCGTCGTAATGACGCGTAACAAGCCGAGATGCTAAAAAACAAACTCGATAGTATTGATCGATCTTATCTTATCTTAAAAATGCGGCTGGTAACCCAGAGCACTTCGACCCAATGGGATCTTTTGTGCTTCCCCTTGATTCTATGAAGCCTCAAGTATTCTTCCTCCACACAGCCTGTCCATGACCGCTGCTATTTGTCGGGGACACATCAGGCCATATTCACTAGGTTTGATCGAGAGTATTTTCTAAACACCAGATAAATGATAAATCGCATACATATCTACGGATTACTTAAAACTTTCCAAACTTCCCGAATTGATTTCTGGAATGAGAAAGATATTACGAAAATTATTTGAGATAGCCTTGACTCAAAGTTTAATCGGCAGTTCTAAGCGATTTTACTCAATTTAAAGTAGAATTGAAAGGGGATTGAAGATGGGGTGGAAAAATTCGCTTGCTCAAATAATTCTGTTGGTACGAGATTTTTGAATATTTACGGCACCTACAATTGAACAAATCTAAGAAGTACCGTTTGACGTTTCACTGTTTTCTATTAAATTAGCTTTATATAGATAAATTCACACTATTTTTATTAGCTTTCCCGTAAAATAATTGAATTATGAAGCTATTTTTATTTTAACATAACATAAACAATTTTCATACAAAAAATAAAATTCTAAATGTACTACGTTTAGAACTGTCAAACGGTACTTCTTGGATTTGATGGACTGTATACATATATTGAGGAGCGGTGGCGCAGCGGTACGGGCCTCGCCTTAGAAATAAAAGGTCGCAGGTTCGATTCCTGGTTCTTGCAACACATCTTTGTGTGAATTGTTTCTTCGCCGCTGCTCAATAACGGTGAAGGAAAACATCGTGAGGAAACCGGTATGTCTAAGAACTAATGATTTGAGGACATGTGATATCCACCAACCCGCACTTGGTTTGCGTGTGTGGATTAAGGCCTAAGCTCTCAACTTGTTAGTTGAAACAAGACCCGGGCCCAGCAGTGGGACACTGAAAAGGGTTGGAGTGAAGTGATATATTGTATTATATTATCTTTTATGGTATTATCTTACTAGGTGGAGTGACGATCTGCGAAAGATAGCCGGCAGTAGCTGGATGCGACAAGCCGAGGATAGGGTGAAATGGCGCTTATTGGGTGAGGCCTATGTCCAGCTGTGGACTGCTATAGGGTGATGATGATGATGATGATTTTGATGATGATGATTAATGACGTTCCTAAAGAAACGTCATTGCTTCTTCTTCTTTTAATTATGGCCTCTGCAGAAATTATTCCGCAATTTTGCCAGTGTCAAGTTTAAATAAGTATATAAGTTTTTAAAGATTAGTACCTAGTAAAACACTCAAAATTTCCGTCATTGCTTGTTATTGACAGTAAAAATGTTAATAATAAATTTTAATATGAAGTGTGAAAACAATGGCGTCTTAGAGTTTTATTTTGTTTTTTTACTACTAATCTTTTAAGCTTTTATCGGTTAAAAAGTAAAATAATGTATAATTTCAAACTTGAAACTTGCAGAGTTGTTTTATAGTTCCTGAAAACATAGATAAAAATATTTTAATTAAGAAAACCTTGAGCGCTTTACTTTAAAAAAGCGCCATCTTTGTTTACATCTATGAAATAATGTAATTATCTCCTCTGTACACCAGCAGTTAAGGTACTCATTTAAATGTTTTCTTCTGTGGAATGTAGATGGCGCTACTAGTATACTTTTAGTCAAACTGTTTAATTTACAATAGCTTATCATTTGTATTTGTATAGAGTCTGGGTGTAATAATCTATTTTAAGTAAATGTTTACCAAAGAGAAGTATTATATGTATAGTATATACCAGTTATCTGGTTTCCATAACACAAGCTCTGCTTAGCTTGGGACCAGATGACACTGTGTCGAATATTTATTTATTTTTAAGTATTAGTTTCTTTGCCTTCATCTGCTTGCAATTAACGATTTTTGTAAACTTCTTTTACGGTGCAATATTCTAAAAGTATTTTAAATCATTCCTACTCCTAATCTTCTGATAAATTTCATTCTAGGTCAAGTTAGTTCTGGCCTTATGGTAGGTATGTTAACAAAGAAATTCTTCATAACTGTCAATCTATTTACATCATTAAATATAATAATAATAACGAAGCCTTTTTATTTATCCATGCACTATAACAGTGACAAAATATTACCTACCTACATAATACTTATTATTATTCCTTTTTGTTCTATTTAATGTACCTATTTTATTTATACTTATCAAGATAAAAATTATTATTTGAACTATTTAATGATTATTGATTTTATTATTTATAATGTATTTTAATTATGTATATATTATTAAATTTTTATAGTCATAATCATAATCATAATCATTTTTTACTTTGCAAATTTTAATTTATGTAGAATTATTTACTATTTATTTAATTTTTAGTCATGACTAAGAAGACATCATTATTTTATATCTTTAAATGAGCAATTCTTGTTTAAATGTATATAATTGGAATCTCGGAATCGGCTCCAACGATTTTCATAAAATTTAGTATATATAGGGGGTTTCGGGGGCGATAAATCGATCTAGCTAGGAATCATTTTTAGGAAATGTCATTTAAAAAATAAATAACGAGCAAAGCTCGGTCATCCAGATATTTATATTAAAATATCCAAAATAAAAAAATTGGTTGCCTGTAAAGTCGGTATACGGGCGAAAGTTTTACGTGACAACGACTTTGAGTGGTAAAATAATTTTAATGTGAATATTCATTCGTATAGTAGGAAGAAGGCGCGTGCCTTTCACTTTTTATGTTTGTCTCTCTCGCTCTTAGGCGGGCTAACCATGCCCGAGTGGAAGGGACGCGTGCCTCTCACTCGCTCTCATTGTGAGCGCATAACGTGAGCGGAGCGTAACGCAGTTTCTTGAAGTGTCACCCGGCAAACCAATTTATAAGACGTTGTCACGTCAAAATAGTGACAAAAAATTTAGGAACCCGGCTACACATCAAGCTATACAATTCCAGTATAGGTACTATTTCTGGGGACTGAGTCACCTTCGTCCGTGGGAGTGCACCTTTTATCTGAATGGGGTTTCAGATAAAAGGTGCACTCCCACGGACGAATGAAGGTGCACTCCCCGGGTGGTGCAAATCAGGTGACAATCAATCAGTGCGATGTTTGGTGACACCATTTAAGAGGGTGGGTCGGAATTGTTTTCTCCTTTAAGGTTTCTAACCATGTGGAGTCTCATTCCACTGCTACTTTTTAACTGAAAATCATTGCTTAAAATCAGGCTGGCCTGAATTTAAAAAAAGAATTAGCTGACCTCTCGTTGTACGGAATTCCTTTTCAATACGAGGTATACTTTCAAGTATACTGGAAATGTGTAGCCGTATGTACTTATTGAAGTTCACTAAACAGTGGCGCGAAAGTACCGCTGTCGCTGTTCTGCTCTTCCTCATTGATAGAATAGTGCGCATTTTAAGGGCATATGCGTGCATATACTACGATGACCGATCATCATCAGATGGGCCATATACGTCTTCCCCATAATGGTATAAATATAACATAAAAAAAAGGTCACGCGAAATAGTGATGTGAAGAGTTAACGATGCTTTTTATCGATATAATGTTCGAAATTGTGCGTGATTGAGCAATTTAAAAGATTAATAGCAGTTTTCATATCAATCGGCAAATAGGTTGCGATTTTATAGAGTGAAATAAGGTTCAGCGCACACCGAAGTAACGGAAGAAGTTATTTATTTAATCAAATAAAGTAGTACAATATTAGGTACATTTAGACTAATCTTGCCAAACTGTAATACAGTTTGTTGGCAAGTAACTTAGAGCAGGTGTTATACGCAACTTCTAGTTTTAAATTGTTTTTTTTTTATCCCGAAATATGCCTGCGCTTGACTACAACTTGCCTGATGTTAAGCAATGATGTAGTCTACGATGGGACGCGCCTGCCCACTATACCGATAACGATAGCGATACCGAATCGATTCGTAGTTACGAATGAATTTCGGTGAGAAGGTGGTTAGATACCATAAAGGAGCAACAATTTCGATTCACCCTCTTAAATGGTGGCACCAGACATCGCACCGGAACATGGCAAGGCCGCTTGGCGGTGCGGCTTTGTCTGGTGGGTGGTCACTATCACCAGTTAATTACAAGTAAACTTAATTACCAGTTGCCACCTGATTTGCACCACCCGGGGGCCACGTGTGGGTATCAGATAAAACGTGCACTCCTACGAACGAAGGTGACTCAGCCCCCAGTTCTGCCAATTTTTGGGGAGGGGAGGTAACACGTACAGCACACATGTACAAGTTGAAGCGTCTTTATAAATGCACACGTAAATAAAAGTCAAACACAAACACCAGACATGAATAGTTTATGCATACAGATTGTTTATGTATAAGGCAAGTAACGCTCAGATATTAAAATAAATAAATAAAATAAATAAATATTCTGGGACATTAACACACACGGTCATCTGGTCCCAAGCTAAGCAGAGCTTGTGTTATGGAAACCAAATAACTGGTATATACTATACACATATATAACTTTTTTTTTGTAAATATAATATACATTAAAATATAATTACACCCAGACTCGACACAAACACAAATGTTTGTCTCAGGTGGGAATCGAACCCACGACCTGCGGCGTAAAAAGCAAGTATCTTACCGACCACGCCACCAGCACGTCGATATTGTTAATACAAAGCAGTGCTAATGAATTATCAATTTAAAATCGACTCCATTTAGTGTCTGAAACATGTAGTCGAAATAGTATATTATACCGACTAGTTTATTTTTGAAGTTTTGGCTATCGATATCAACCTCATCATAACATTTCACCTCACTCGAAGTCTTTATAGTGTCCCACCACTGGCCACGGGACTTCATTCAACTATCTTACGAGTTGAGAGTGATTAGGCCTTCAACCAAACACGCTGGCCAATTGCTGGTTGGTGGATGTCACATGTCCTCACTCTTTGGTTCCTAGCCTTAGAAATATAAGGTCACGGGTTCAATTCCCGGTCGTACGCGTACATCTCTGTGTGTATTGTTTGAACGCCGCTGCTCAATACCGGTGAAGGAGAACACGTGAGGAAATCGGCATGTCTAAGAACTAATCATTCGAGGACATGTGACTTCCACCAAGCCGCACTTGGCCAGCGTGAGTGGATCTAGGCCTAAACTCTCTTAGCTCGTAAGATAGTTGAGAGAAAATTCGTGCCCAGCAGTGGGACACTAAAAAGGGTTGAAGTGATATTTTATTTAATAGAAAAATTATGGTTGCACACGCGCATTTTCGCAATAATTTATTCACGTCGGAATGTATGAAACTATTCATATAACTAATTTTGGAATTCACAGAAATTCAGTCAACAATTTTTTTTTTATAACTATTACTGATAAAATTCCTTTACCGAGTAGTACGGTTGTCAAAAAAAGTGAAATTTCTGTAAATAAAATATACAACCGTTAATTTATCTAAGCAGGCTAATTTTGGAATTGACAGATGAAATCAGATCAACAATTTAAAAACATTCGAACATTTCGATTCATAAAATGTACCTATAAACAGATTGTATAGCTAAATAGGTATGAGGTAATATTGACCCTACCCAGTTACCCACCATCCTACCCATTAAGTTCGGTAAAAATCATGTCAAAAGTACTTTGCCACGTCGGTTGGTATGTATGTTAATTTCAAAAACTACTATACAAATTTTCAGGTATATTTTACACTTTTAGTTAGACAGTTTTTCAAGGACTTACATAGCACTTATTATACCCTTGTTAAGCTAAACCGGGTAATAGGATAATAGTTCTCAAAACTTTGAAACGTTGGCTTTCAAACGTCGGGATATAAAATCTAAAATAAATCACGATAAAATCCGTTATTAAGTAGTTTTACTTCCACCTGTAGACTACCTATGTGTGCCCACCAGCATCAAAAACTCCAATTACTTTAAGTCATAATAAAAATACGCATAAATCATAAGCCAGTCATATTTTATCGATTTTTCCTACGGTATTTTTTTACTGACTGTACTAATTTTACATATAAATTAAATGTAAATTAATAACACATTAATTGCAATCGTTAAAAAGACCAAATAATTATAACAAAGTATAATAATTATCGAAAAAAAATATCGATATGTTGTTTTTTCTAGTTTTATGCTTTTCAACCACTCAAGCAGCTTACGTAATTTCTGTGTACGGCGATGTTTATAAAGACCAAGATTTTTTCACGAGAGTCTACCCCTGGATTATAGATAATATAGGGGGGGAAATTTCGGTAGATTATTTCATGGTGGGGAGTGGAAGGTACACAGTGCCACAAATGTGTGCGTTGGATGAGTTGAGAACAAATACGTTTTTACAAGCGCAGTATTTGCGATGTGAGGCTATGGGTATGTAGAATTTGCTTCATCATTCATCATCATTTCAACCCTTTTCGGCACCTCTGCTGGGCACGGGTCTGCTCTCAACTATCTTATCGGTTGAGAGAGTTTAGGCCTTAATCCACACACGCTGGCCAAGTGCGGGTTGGTGGATAGAATTTGCTTATCTACAAATACTTTCATGGTACTTAATTATATAAAAATAATACGGGGCGGCCAGTCTGACCTGTCTACTATGTGCGCAATAACACTCTATTCCCTATAGAGTTTGGTGAGACGAGTTGAACTGACACGATCGAAGCAATATCGAGCGCAGGACCGACGGCTTAACGTGCTCTCTGAGGCTCGGGGCTAACACACCACCTTCGTTTTAGACTAGCTAACTAATCGTTTTTTGCTCTGACAAATATTTAATTTTTTAAATTGCGAACAGTAACAAGGGACGGAGTGAATCATAAAAAAAATACCTCAAGGGGGAAAATAGAAAAATACCAACACGAATTTTCGAATTTAAAAAAAGAACACTAATAATTGAAGCGTAACTTAATTCTTTTTATTAATTTTCAGGCAAACCGAGCGCGTATTGTCTATGCGAAACGGGAATAGACCCAAAAACATTCAAACAATGCGTCCACTCAAGGGGATCGCTGGCCAGCACCGCCTCAGCGAAGTTCACACAGCTCGGCATTGACGTCACTCCTATTATAGAACTAGGACCTAAGAGTACTGTATTTGGTATCCAAGATACTTGGTTTTTGAAGAAAATTTGTACTATTTTTGGAGAAAATTTGCCAAGGGGCTGTGTTAAACCGTTTGATTGTAATCAAACTATAGTCTTCCCTGAAAAGAAGGCGATAGCACAGTTTGATAAATCATGTGATTGTTATGTCAACCATTGTGACATTTCTGATACTACTACTTTTTCTACCACAACTACTACTACTACACCGTATTTCCACTAAGCGGTTAGTCACGGGCGGTTGACCGCGCGCGGTTCCTATTTATTCAGATACTTATATACTGTCGACGCAAGATTTCCGCACCATCGACTTTAACACCTTTGCATTAAGGCGCTATCTTAACTAGATATGTATCGAGCCATACACTCCACCAATGACAACAGTCCACATACTACACCAGCGTCTCTATCGGCCACCACACGTAAAGTTATGTTATGTTATTCTTATCCAATTTTCAATTAATACAAGTTTTAATAAAAAAAACCCAAGTATTTTCCTGTGTTCTTCACGAACGTATACCAATATCTATGGTCACGGCCGCAACTACAAAACAATAGAGTACTCGAGTAATCGCCCGCTACTTCGACATCCATTTTGAGAATGTATTTGTTGGTAGAGAGTCGGGGGCGACCAGTCGCTACAAAGCTAGCTGCGCTAGCTAGTTACGCTACTTAGTGGAAATAGAGCCTAAGGCTATGTCCCCAGTAGGCAAACTGTTAGCGACCGACTGAGTTATCTTCTTGTTATGTTGCTTCTGACACAGTCAACCTAGCGATGAATGATTTCTCGGAGGTGCGGGTTGCGGGGAAGCGGGTGTTTTCTTGTCACAACATACATTTGCCCGATCCATTGTTTCCGTATAGTACCAACGAGATGACGCGTGACGAAAATGGCACTGTGACGTCTCCCGCACACCGAGACTGTTATCTGACCGTGACGAAACCAAAACACCGTCCACATTTCTGACTAACTAAGGACAATTTTAACTGAAATATTACAAGGGAGTATGTAATGGATAACAGATTATAACATAGTATTTTCTTAAATTTACGGAAAAAAAACTAAAATAATCCGCGATAAAATCCGTTAAAAAATAGTTATATTTCAAGATCTTAACATTTCTGTCCACACTATTGGTACAGACACTCGGGTTTGTCACGGTCACGGTGTTCGGTTCAGCGAAATGTGACTAATGTAGACGCACCCTAAAGCGTACCATGATTATAATTAAACTAATAACTTTCCAAACCACTTGTTTTGTTCAAATTATACTAAAATATACAAAAAATTTGTTATTATAAGGATTCCACTACGTTTATGCTTTACGAAAGCATAACATAGCTCACGCCTGTGTTAACCGAAGGGGTAAATAGTTTGGAATTGTGCCCGATGAACGGCAGTAGTATCAGGCGCGGTCCGAAGGTCACAGGAGACATGACCCCCCCCCCAATCTAAGATCATATTGACAAATCTCAAAAATATCACCCGATTCGCAAATACAAAAAGACTAAAACTTCCATTTGTTTTTTATGTAATGTATAAAATAAAATTGTGTCTTGTGCAATAATGTTTATTTTATTTTATTCTAGATACCGATTTTTTATTAATGTAGTGAGCGACCCCCTCCAACACAGGCTGCGACCGCGCCTGTGTAGTATAAGCTCGTCCGAAATAGAACAAGAGATCCGGCGAAATCTGCGTGATATTCGCTTCTGCCTATACCTTCGGGTACATACCAGTGGTGTATTTGCTTTACCAAAACAATGTTTCTTAAATACGTACAATAGAATTATAAGGGTCACTTGGGTTTGTTTGCATCAGAAATACTAAGAACCAAATATATTTTGTGCTATCATAATTTCTACATCTTTTTAAACTTGCTTTTGTACGAAAATTATTATAATGTATGACTACATAGGGACTGTTTAGGACTAAAACTTAACCCACCACCTCAACAAACCCACAACTAGTATTGTCTTAGATTTACGCGAATATCACACATTGAAATAAAACTACTTTTTAACGGATTTTATCGCGGTTTATTTTAGATGACGTTTCAAAGTCTTTTCAGACTTCATGTTCACGGGTGGACTGAGATATTTGACGTCCAAAAATATTAATCACAATTATTACTGACTACCTTCAAACATTAATATTTAAGTTGCGTTCCGATTTAAGCAAACTGAGCTCACAGTGTCTTGAATTCTGAGTTGATTTTGCTTGGGTTTTGGTACAAGTAAATTAAGCACTGGGTCCCAAGCTGGTGGTATATTCCAACCATTTTCTCTGTTAAAATTAGGATTATTTTTAATTTCAATAGCTTCGCGGATCATTCTTGGTAGGAACCGGTTTTCTTTGACAAGGACCTGTGTTTTATCAAATCTCAAGTAATGGTTGGGGCCTTTTTGAGTATGTTCACACACTGCAGATTTCGTCGAGCGTTGAAAAAAAAAAGCAAAATCAACTCAGAATTCAAGACACTGTGAGCTCAGTTTGCTTAAATCGGAACGCAACTTAAATATTAATGTTTGAAGGTAGTCAGTAATAATTGTGATTAATATTTTTGGACGTCAAATATCTCAATCCACCCGTGAACATGAAGTCTGAAAAGACTTTGAAACGTCATCTAAAATAAACCGCGATAAAATCCGTTAAAAAGTAGTTTTATTTCAAACCCACAACTGTTACTCCTGTAATCCTGGATCGACAGCCACGCAGTGAAAAGACTCGGGATTTAACTCGGCCAAGTCCCGAACACCTTGACTGTCCTGGATTCAGCTCGAATTTATTTAGAAAGATACTACTCACCTAATACTTAGAAGGAGCTGGGAAGTTAGATTATAAGTAACCGCTAGCAAAAGATATTTACTATTGATCCACCCGCGCGCCGCCGTATCAGCTGTACGCTCGCTAGGGTCACTGACCACTAATTTAACACAGCATTTTTCTTTAATATATTTTTTAAGTTTTTATGTATTTCAAAGCTCTCTCCGATACAACTTTGCAGTATTAGCCTTAATTGTGTAATGTACATACATAAATATTTATGTATAGGTGTTGTAAGCAAAAACAGGGCGCGTCAATGCAATGGGGGCCCAAACTCAGATTAGGGGCACTGCTATTGGCACTCTTCATTAATTTGATAGATGGATCCCGTTGATGGCTGTTTTCCCGCCAAATTAAGTTTGTCTACCAAGATGGCTGCTAAACAATTTGAAAAGAGGTTGACTATTGTTTTTCTTTGTAAGAGGTAAAGCTCGGTACAAGGTAACGCAATCTTAAAAATAATATGAAATAATACTTAGAATTCAATATTCAATAAGTAGGTACTCTATTTTTTAGATCAACTACAAAAAATTGTTATTTGGTTTGTGGTGCTGAAACGTTTATAGTTTAACTTTGGTAAACATGTTTTTATTGTAACATGAACCTGAAAGGAGATACGTTAAAAAAAATGTAATTAGGCACTATTTTCCAAAATGGTGGCCAAGATGTGAGGATTTTTAAGGATACATTTAAAAGGTAAAGTTGAAATTCCGAAAGAGCATTATCAAAATCTAAATATTGTCAATTTGAAATAAAACTGCTTTATAACGGATTTTATCGCGGTTTATTTTAGATTGTAGATCCCGACGTTTCAAAGTCTTTTCAGACTTCATGTTCACGGGTGGACTGAGGCATTTGACGTCCAAAAATATTAATCACATCTATTACTGACTACCTACAAACATTATTAATTAAGTTGCGTTTCGATTTAAGCAAACTGAACTCATAGTGTCTTCAATTCTGAGTTGTTTTTTTATACTTTTTATGTGTGATATTCGCGTAAATAAAAATAAAATAAAAAAATAAATAAATAATAAATCTAAGACAATACCATTGTCAATTTTTTAAAACAAATAAACCCTTATTAACTTAGTAACTATTTGAGACTAATTCTTTCTATTTATTGAAGTTTATTTAATGATCGTCAACGCTTGTTAGAAAGTCTAATAAATGCTTGCTTTACTTTCTCGTGGATAACAAATTGCTATAAGAACAAGCCAACTGCAGGTCAAAACATTAAGCCATTAACGCTGGTAGAAGTTAAGCAGTTTCAAAGAAAACAATATTTAACAGCGCACCTCTAAGAGACCTTCTATCACACCGAGGTACATAAACATGACCCTTAAATATTAAAACCAAAATGTTATTTTTTTTTACCTTTTCAAATTTTTGTTACATCTAAAAATAAAGAATACATCTAAAAAAAACACTAGTATAAACCCCTAATAAAGAAATAATAAAAAGGAAATAAATAAAAGAATTAAAATAATAATTCATATAGAGAAAGATTTGATTGTTTGTTTGTTACGAATAGGCCCGAAAACTACTATAATTAGAAAGCTATATAATACCGAGTAACATAGGCTATATTATGTGCTAAAATAAATAAGGGATTCCCTTTAATATACTTGTTTGTCTTATTTCCTTGCGAGAAGTAATAAATACACTATGATTACACATACACATACACTGCTACCCTGTAACACCCTGGCCACAAAACACGGCGTCGGGCGGCGCGACTGACGATTGTGCAGTTCATTGCCCACTCGCGTTCACTTGTCTTTAGACACTGCTTAAGCAAATACGCAATGAACGATGAAATCGCAAACCGCGCCACCGGATGCCGTCTCCCGTGGCTAGGACGTAAGCCAGGTTCGACAGCGACGCCGCGCACCGTGATGACACGATCCCGCACGAATTGAATTAGAACGATATTAGGAGTTAGAACGTTAGATTGTCCTTTCTCCCTCTGTAGGTACCTAATAAAATAACCCCCAATGCATATTTTTAGCTAACAACCATCTCTATCAATCCAACTTTCGAATAAAGAAACTGCATCAAATTCGGTCTATCCGTTTAAGCACCTGGGTGCAACAAACTGTTATGTACTTACACAGATTTTTTTTTATTCGTCGATAGGCTGGCGCTTGACTACAACTTGCCTGATAATAAGCAATGATGTAGTCTACTATGGAACGCGCCAACCCATTATACCGATTCACTCGTGATTACGAATTATTACCGGTGAGAAGGATGCCTTTAATATACTTGTTTTCTTATTTCCTTGCGAGAAGTAATAAATACACTATGATTATTAAAACTTATTTTGTAATTTACAAGACAAAGGAATTTGAATTTCGTAATTTTATTTATTCTTGATTTTAGAAAATAGCTTTTAGAAAAATATAAACTGTCTTGAGTATTTGTATAATATCTCAGAACCAGCTGAACTGATTTTCATAAAATTTAATTGAGATCACCTGGAAAGTATGCTCTTTTAAACAAAAAAAGAATGATTAATACTTGATCCAAAAATATTTTACATAACATCGGTTTTCGTTTCAACTTTAAAGTAACGAATATGAATAATGAGTGATGTAATGCTATTGTTTGCGACCATCCGTTGCCCTCTACCCCTTGTAGGAGTTAACATAATGAAAATTACAACTCTAGTACGAGTTCGTTAATACGAAAAGAGTTTACGAAAACTTTGTTAAACTAGTCAAAACGTGTTTCCAAATATTTTTTTTTTATTGAAAATAATATACTTGTTAGAAATAGAATTAAATCAGCTGAAAATAGAATAGGTCAATTTTTTTTAAATTTTACCTTAATATTTCGAAAGGTTTATGATCGTATTCGAAAACTTTTTTCGTTGACAACTAGTACAAGGGCTGTTGTACTGTTGAGGGCCATCGTATGTTAAAGCCTTCAGATAATTTTGTTACGCTGCGGTGTGAAAGAAGCCAATTATTCAAAACTTGTAGAGCACTTGCTCAAACGACATATTCATATTTAAATTTATGGCGAAACTTTAAATAGTTATTGCAGAAGATGCAATTTAACTTTATATTGTTCTATTTACCGACTTTGAAAAGTGATAATTCGTGAGGAAATAGATAAATCACTACTAAATTTAAACGCAAACATCACCAGAATAGCATTTTATTTATTTAGCTTTTTTTTTTGTGGGCAGCAGAAGGGTAGAAATTTGAAAAGGGGAATACGGTGCAAATTAAACGACAAGGGTTTCTTGGTTACCTACGCCGACCTTCAAACTTACTAAGATGTATGTACTGCATTTTTTGATGCTATTGAAAACTTTTAGGCGCTACATAATATTTAGTTAAGTATGTGATATTGCCAAATTTCTAAAGGAAAGCCGGTGGAGATCGTGTTTTATGGACTCGTCGCCACTGGTAGGCAAATAAAAGGCAAGTTTAGGAACCTATGGACGTTCGTTGGGTACAAATCATACACCTACATTAAAACTGAGATAACTTGAAAAACTTAATTTTTCAGTTAGACGGATACTACGTAAAACTACATTTTTTGTTAGCGAAGTAATACAATTTAATTTTATAATTGATAATATATAGCTTCTAAAAGTCCCTGTATATAAACTGCAGCTAATAAATAAATTATTAGCATATTAAAAAATCCTTGTTTTTTGTGTTGTTGCACTTTAGGGCAGTGGTAGGTATAAAAACATCGTTTCTGACAATACTAGAACAAGAAAAATATAATTCTAAAACGTTTCAGAACAATTCGTAACCACTCTAATTAACTTATGTATAGTAGTCCGCTTTTGTTAGTTGATTGAACAAAAGATAGTTAACGCAATCCTGCGATTAGTTTTATAACCATTATTGAACCTTTAATGATGGATAGTGGCGTATGACCGGGCATTCGAATGCAAGCTTAAATGGAAAGGATTTTTGAGTTGTCTCAGTTTTGATTTAGATGTGCGAATATTATCACGAGCTGCTACTGAGATGTATTTAACCACCTACAAAAAAGAGAAATGTTATAAGTTTGATTAACGCATGTATCGGTGTATCTTGGGGGCTGAGTCACCTTCGTCCGTGTGTAGACGTGTTAGACCTTTAATTGAATCCCCACTCGTGGTCCCCCGGTGGTGCAAATCAGGTGACCATCAACTGGTGGTAGGTTTCGGCCGTGGTTAGTGACCATCCGCTAGTCAAAGCCGCACCGCCAAACGGCCTTGCCGTGTTCCGGTGCGATGTCTGGTGACACCATGCAAAGAGGTTGGGTAGGAATTGCTCCTTTAAGGTTTCTTACCTTATGGAGGCTCATTTCATTACACTGCCACCTTCTCACCGATAATCATTCGTAATCACGAGTGAATCGGTATAATGGGTTGGCGCGTTCCATAGTAGACTACATCATTGCTTATCAGGCAAGTTGAAGTCAAGCGCCAGCCTATCGACGAATAAAAAAAAATCTGTGTTAGTACATACTAGTTTGTTGCACCCAGGTGCTTAAACGGATAGACCGATTTTGATGCAGTTTCTTTATTCGAAAGTTGGATTGAGAGAGATGGTTGTTAGCTAAAAATATGCATAGGGGGTTATTTTATTAGGTACCTACAGAGGGAGAAAGGACAATCTAACGTTCTAACTCCTAATATCGTTTTAATTCAATTCGTGCGGGATCGTGTCATCACGGTGCGCGGCGTCGCTGTCGAACCTGGCTAGAGCGAGCCACGGGAGACGGAATCCGGTGGCGCGGTTTGCGATTTCATCGTTCAATGCGTATTTGCTTAAGCAGTGTCTAAAGACAAGTGAACACGAGTGGGCAATGAACTGCATAATCGTCAGCCGTGCCGCCCGACGCCGTGTTTTGTGGCCAGGGTGTTACAGGGTAGCAGTTGATGGGATTGTGGTGGTGGGTTAAGCCCAAAAAAAATGATCAGATGCAAGTACGAGGGATCGACGCACTTATTTAAAAATTTTAAAGGCAAGATGATCCTGAAAGAGATTGTGTTACAAGTAACAATATAAACATTGTGCATTTATAAGATAGCAAATTTAATTCTGAGTTCGCCGGCGCTGTACCTAAATACAATTCCGCTTAAAACAGTGCTTTTAAAGAAATACTTGTATCTTTGCTAATGTATGTCTATAAAACATAAGCGAAAGCGATAAAAAGTTCATTGTTAATTTTTTTATTATAATTAATTTCATTCATTCATTCATTCAAGGTACCTACGCTCCCACCTGGCTAAAATAATATAATTTGATTAGGGGCTTCAAGTAGGGGCTTCTTTAGATATACTTTACATTGGCGAGATAAATCAGCCGACAGCTTGCTGTCAGACTGCTCGGTAGAGGACGCGCGCTGCAGTTTACGCTGTGTCCGCGCGCTGACTTCTCGATCAAAACAGCCAAAAACATATAAGTAGGTACGAGTTGAAATAAAACTACTTTATAACGGATTTTATCGCGGTATATTTTAGATTTTAGATGCCGACGTTTCGAAGTTTTTTCAGACCTCATGGTCACGGGTGGACGAGTTTGACTATCCTGAACTTGACTTATTCACTACTAAGCCACCTAAACTTATTCAAATACTTAGTAAGCATTGGTTTGAATTGGTTCAGTGACTTAAAGGAGACGTTCAAAAAATGTATAGAGCCTGGGATTAAAATAATTGTAAATTTGAACAGCAATCTGAGTTACATAGGTTAATAGAGCATAATTAATTAAATTTTTTGGTGTATTTAAAATAATTTTACACCCCCCCGTTTTTTAAAAAATTGAAATTGAAAATAAGAATCCTTAATACAATATTATGATTATTGCAATTGGCAACCCCATGGTCAAATGACAATTGAGCAACCAAAAAAATCAAAATTATTTCGACGCTGTCAATCAAACTGATCAATGACAATGACATCATGACATTTCCCGTAATTATATTTTTTTCCACGCGTTTTGTTATTACACTAATAAGATAACAAATATTTTTCGTCATAATTACATTAAGCTGCAGCTAGAATAATATTACAAGAGAAAAGTACTGTAACAGAATGAAATTATTGACGTGATTGCAATATTTATACTGCTTAGGAAACGGATAATTAAAGGTAATGTGCGTTTTGTTTTTCTATTACATTTTTTAGATTTTTACAAAAATGGGTGCTCCTAAAATTCGTGTTTAGTTAAATTCTAACAGCTTATTAAATAAGCTTTCCAATGAGGTATATCACATTGGTGTTCAAAATTCTAGCCCACTTTTGACCTCTCCTTTGTTACTAACGACATGACGTAATGTATTTGTAGCACCTTTATATAGTTTGTTGGCACATCTACTTCTCAATGCATCAGCTGTCATTTTATACTGTCATCGCGTCCGTCTTTGAAGTCAGCTGTCACTCGAAAATGTCAATATCAACGAAAAAATGAACACCGAGCACAGGTGAAGCGGCCGTCTTAGAAGGCAACACTTTGTGTTGGATGGTTGCATCGTCGGGAGGTGCGCATGCAACCACGTGCTCGTTGAACGTTACGGTTTAATCCAATGTAATCTTAGCGATCTGGTTTTATCTGGTAGAATTAATGATTGTGCTATCGAGAGATCGGGGTGAAGTGATATTTGCCGTAGTTATTTTATTGGAATACCGTCTTCTTACCCGATAATCCAAGCCTACCTAAAGTTGTCTGATAATCCTGATTTTCAGTCGAAAGCCTTCAAGTTTATATTCACTTAAACAAGTAAACTCTCTGTTTGTTAGTTTTCCAAGAAAATAAAATAAAATTATGAATAATTAATGGTATCCTTCAAAGGACCTTACTTGACATCCAATTTATCAAACATCCATTTACATGGAAAAATCGCTTAAAATTCACCCCTTGTCCAATCCCATCCTAACTCAAGTCAGGAAGTGAGAGTTGGAAAAATGGCCGCGTTTCCGGTACCTTAGAGCTGTTCAGTATTTGGCGCATTAAAAGCCTCTAGACTTGGTATTTTATAGTCTAGCATAACCAGCTTCCCGGCCGCGGTTATCTGCCCAATATAGCGATTCATCATGATTACAAACGATTTTCAGTGAGAAAGCGGCCGTATAATAAGGCTCCATATGGATAGAAACCATAAAAGGACCATACCAATTATGTCACCAGGCATGGCACGGCAAAGCTAGGCTATCTGGTGGGTGGTCACTAACCACGGCCGAACCCTCCCATCAGTTTACTATCATCTACCCTTTTTGATTTTGACAAGGTGAACTTTACGCATCCTTTCGTTCTGGATGGCTACAGTGCGAGGGGTTCGAACGAAATTCTACAGGGACTTCAGCTCTAAGCGGCCGGGCCCAGGTTACTTTTAGTACTTTTATACTTTTATGTTGGGCTGTGGGATTCGCTACTGCATTCACCGAACAACCACTACACCCTCTCTGGTATCTAGTTTCTACTCTAACCCTGTTTAGAACAACACTGTAATTAAGAAGCTACTGTGAAGTTGTGTACCCCATAACCAACATCAAAAGAAGGACACAATTCACTTACAACACACATCTTTGAAATTATAATCATAAGAAACATTTTTATCTTCGTTGCATCTTACCTACTAGGCTGATATCAGACTTGTACAGAAGTTTTACAGGACAATTTTGGTATAAAAAAAAGTATATGACAAGTTTTCAGCATGCCTTAAACCCAAAAATATTTACCAGCTTTTAGTCTATAAATACCACAAGATTGCTGATTGATTTTTCTGTAATCTACAGCTTATTCTGGCTTAATTTAAGGAAATACCGCAAGAGGCGAATAAATACTTTAAAATAATTATTTGTATGTCAATTTTTCACTCGCTACACCAAAATATTAAAATAAGGGGCGATTAAAGAATTTTAATTGAAAGGGGCAATATTCAAGGGGCGATATTAGCGTACACCGGTAAAACTATATTTTCATTAAAATAAAACTACTTTCATTATCACACTACTTATGTTATCACACATTGAAATAAAACTATAGCGGATTTCATAGGGGTTTATTTTAGATTTTATATCTCGACGCGACGTTTCAAAGTCTTTTTGGACTTCATGACCACTGGGGAAAAGACATTGAAACGTCGCGTCGAGATATAAAATCTAAAATTAACCGCGATAAAATCCGTTATAGTTCTATTTCAATAACTAATATTCTAACTATTAAATATAGTTTATTTCCCAAATAAAATATTATGTTTTCAGCTAGGTTGTGTGGACGATGTTTCGACGATGTTTCAACGTTACTAAACTGTTGTGCAAAAAGCCCTGAGAGGATGACAATGTGTGTTGTCAAGTGCATCATTGCTTTGACAACTCTGACGGTTTCTCTTGAAAATGAGTGCGCCAGTGGCACTCTACATTATTAGGGTTCCGTACAAAAGCTGTCATCTAGTTATAACCCTAAAAATTCAAACTCGTCAAAATCGGTTCAGCAGTTTTCCGACAGAGTTATATTCGCTTTTGTAATATTAGTACCTACAGATATATCCGTATTACATATATTAATAATATCTATAAATATTAATAACAGAGAACTAACCCCTCCGCGAAATAAAAAAATAATTATCGAAATCGATCTATAATTGGCGGAATAATCGCGTAATATAATATCAAAATGACAACCTTCTTCTTTTGAAATCGGTTGAAAATACAACCCTCCGCACTACCCTCTGCAGTGAAGCTGAGTGGTCGCTAATGCTGGTCATTATACATCTCTTTCATACCTGGTTAATCAGCTTAGACTGGCTGCTGTAGCTATAATTCGTAGTAGAAAATTATTAGAACACTACCTTTCAGCAGCGGCTCTGCCTGTGTGAACATTTATATCGTGTCTTATATCTTGCAATAGGAAAAAAGTAGCTTATAGCCTTCCTCAATAAATGAGCTATCTAACAGTGCAAGGATTTTTTGAATTGGTCTAATAATTCCGGATGTTAGTGCGTTTAACCAAACTAACTCTTCAGTGCTGGGGTTGCGTGGTCGGTGATACTTGCTTTTCACGCCGCACGTCGTGGGTTTGATTCCCACCCAAGTCAGACTTTTAAATGCATGAATATCTGTTTGTCTTGAGTCCGAGTATAATCATCTACTATAACTATAATATGTTTATAAAACATAAGTAGCTTAAGTATTATATCAGTTATCTGGTTTCCATAGTATGGGATCAGATGACCGTGTGTGTTAATGTATGTATGTATGTAGGTATCTTTACTATCAAACACAACATAACAATATTTTAAAATTAACAACTTACTTAACAGTTTTTCGTTTTACTGTTTTTAACTTTTTGTTTTGTTTAATTTTATTTTGCCTCATCACAATTATTGTTTCAAAAAAACATTTTGTTTCAGATTAAATAATCATGTAATATTATCCTCATTAACACCAAATTGAAGTAGGGAATTGGGGGCCAGCATTTTAATACAAGTATTCCAGCGACTACTTAGCAAAGGTGCTGGTCACCACATTTATGTCGTGTCTTCATTAATGCTATCTAACCAATACTTGTTTACTTATGAATCAAAATGTACTTGTTTACTGTTGATTGTGGTGAAAATAAACTCATTATTATTATTATTATATTTCATTGCCCCACAAAACTGCTTCCACAGTTTGTCTGTGGGTACACACATTCAAGTTAACAATAATTATCACAGTGCGTGAAATTTTAACAGACTATATAATAGGCCGACTTATACAGTATTCAAACGGCTAAGTAAGAATTGTTTGAGTGATTTTACAAACTTATTTTTATCTTCCATATCTCTAATGTCGGCTGGCAAGCTGTTAAGAAGATAAGGTATTCTTTTTTCCAACGTTCTATCTCCATAGTAATTACTTACTCTGGGCACTATGTATTTACCTGCTGATATTGACCTAGTACCTTGATCATGCTTAACTTGTGAGTAACGCTCTCAGCAATGTCCCACTATACTATTATTATAATATAAGTAAAGATCAGAATAAGGTCGATTGCGTCAATCTTGTATAACTTTTAAGATAAAAAACAGCAAACCTTATCTTTAGCGATAGCTGTTATCTCTACGTGCTAAACCGCACGGTTTAATCCGGTACGTAATCGTATTTGTAACAAATAGTAACATTTTGTTATTGAACTTTTGACTTAATGATAAGTACATGCCAAGTTACGTAGGTACGTGTTTGTAATTAATTAATACGTGAAGTATATAAAAATATTCAGACTAGGTGGAGTGACGATCTTCGCAATGTGGCTGGTAAGAGCTGGATGAGAGTAGCCGCGGAGAGGCCTATGCCCAGTTCTGGACTGGAATATGTTGATGATGATGAAAAGACTGCAGAATTTATGGAGAATTAAACATAAACACCGACACAGAACAAACAACCCTGCTAATTACACAAAGATTTATTGTTTTGTAGGAATCGAACTTGATTCATGGTTTTTTTAAAGCTGTAGTGTTTGTAATGGTTCTTCAATTTCCACCCCTTTTTAGTGTCCCACAGGGTCAGGGTCTTTTCTCTCTCAACTATCTTACGAGTTAAGAGAGTTTAGGTGCTACACAAGCTGAGCAAGTGCGGGTTGGTGGATCCCACAAGTCCTCGAATGATTAGTTCTTAGACTTAGTTTCTTTACGATGTTTTCCTTCGCTGATTTTAAGCAGCGACGATGTATCAATTCACACAAAGATTTGTGGGCAAGACTAAGAGACTTCGAAGAGTGCATTGGAATTAGGTACATAAACATAATCCTCCATCTCCAAGTAGAGATACGGCTACGCGCCACTTATATATGGTGTAGATTCCATAAAGCGCTCTGCTTGCGCTTTTATTGTTCCAACTAGCTATAATCTTGTGGAGGTGACTGGAGGATCGGGTGGTAGTGACTCTCCAGTGAAAATGGAAAATCTTCCAACCGTAAACCGTATTCTTATTTGAAACGCATAGTAATTGGCAGATCTTTGAATATTTTGTTGTATGTTACATCTGTTGCCCTTATATCAGCATCGACATCTAGAGCGGCCAAGTTTATGATTATGTCTGGTGTTTTTAACTATGCGATTCCATTGCAATCTAAAATATTATTGATTTCACTTGAAATATAGAGCTATTCTTTTGTAGATTTTCAACAGCGGACTGTTGCACTGTCTACAACAGAAGAGCGGCTAGATACGGAAGAAAAAATGAAACACATATGTACATAGATTATCAAGAGAAAAATAAACGTTTTTACCATTATTCCGACTACAGCTGGCAGACTTCTGACTATCCAGCACCCTAGACAAGTGACATAAACGCTAGGTAAACGAAAAGAATTCACTATAGGCCGGCCGTTTAACTCGCGTATCGCCATCTGAAGTACAAAGTCATAAAACACTAATTAAATCTCTTAATGTACTATTTAACCACAGATTAAAGACTATTCGTCACTAATATCCATATCGCTTGAATCATCATCACTGTGTGTGCAGCTTGAGGAGTCAGAATCTTGGCGATAGGCGATACGCAAGTTAAACGGTCGGCCTATAGCGTACGACTTGTGACATATCATATTTTCATTTATTTTATTTATTTTTTTGCATGTTACTTATTTTTATAATTTCCCTTTGAAAGTGGGGCTCGATGCTCGTGTACTTTTCAATTAAATTTCAAGAGATCTGACAGGTCAAAGGTCTTGGTGAAAAAATTAGCATTGCCATATAACGAGACTATACTGCCAGGCTTCTGGGCACATTCCCCCAAGGACTCGATTCGGAGGAATTCTATGACACCCTATGTAGTTTTTAAGTTTGGATTTAATTTTACCTAGATTTAATCTATCTAATTTGTATTTTGTTATATCCATTTAAATTAAATTAAAGTGTTTATTGTGGTATGTACTGCAACATTTCTGTACCGGTATTAATTGTACGCGTACGTACGTACTGGTATGAATTAGCATCGCCGAACCAGTCGATCATGGCTATTGGCGCGATCTTTATTGATAAAAGTTCTAGTCAATAAAAAACAGTTTAATAATTTAAAATTTGTAATTTTATTTATTATAAATTTAGTAAAATAGTTTTTGGCTTGTAATTTATTTTAATTAATATTTCTAATTTAAATTAAAGTGTTCTTTGTGGTACTGCAGCATTTCTGTACCGGTATAATTGTACGCGAGATAGTCACGTACAGGTATGTACTTAGCACCACCGAACCAATCGATCATGGCAATTTGGGCGATCTTCAGCTTGGCGACGAACCAGTCGTGATCTGTCGAATAGATTATGAAAACAATTGGATCTTAAGTCTTCTCCAGGGTATAAAAACGTAAACATAAAGTAGGTAACTGCCAGAATTACATTAATTTTTAAATAAAAATTATTATAATCGGTACAGCAGTTTGGTCAAATAAACCTATAGCATTCATTTAGGTCATTAATACGCTTGTCCTTATTACGTAAGGGGCTTAAACATGGCCAGGGAATAGTGGGCAGTTTTGTGGGGAATTGTATAACTAATCAAAGTGCCCCATTATGAAAATAAATTAATAAAGTAATAATAATTCACCTCTGCCTCCTCCTGGCAACATAAGTGTGAACATTTTTTATAAAAGTCTAATTTTTATTACATTTTACCTGGTGGAGTAGGCAGAGGTCATTATCACCTACTTTTCGCTGGCTACGTTTAATTCATAGGCAAGTCTAATGCGGTTTATAGGAACAAAATTTCCCACTTCTGGCTATCAACCACTAAAATTCTCTAAGTTATAAAAATATTTTGCTCGGCCCGGGTTTCGAATCAGCAACTACAAAGGAAATATACATTTATATAAGTTTTAATAAATGAACCATTAATTACCATTAATTTCCCATAATGAACACACACGGTCAGCTGATCCCAAACTAAGCAGAGCTTGTACTATGGAAACCAGATAACTGGTAATATCACTACATAGTATAAAACAAAGTCGCTTTTTCTGTCCCGATGTCCCTGTATGCTTAGATCTTTAAAACTACGCAACGGATTTTGATGCGGTTTTTTTTTTAATAGATAGAGTGATTCCCGTGCGAAGCTGAGGCGGGTCGCTAGTACTACATATAATAGTTTTCTTTTGTGACTATATACTTAAATATACCTGGAGGGAAGTTAGCCATCGCCGGATGTCTCTCGAACAAGGCCGCCTTTGCGAATGTGTATTCTGGCGTGCCCTCTTTCATCTGTAGATAGAACGTGAGATAAAGCACTGTCTTACAATGCCAAGCTTTGTTTAATATTATTTATAACCTATTTAGCAAGAATTAAAAAAAAAACAATTAATTTTTAATAATAAAATCAAATATATGCACTTGTACCTACACGGGAGCAGCACAGCGGTACGGGCCTCGCCTTAGAAAATTAAGGTCGCGGGTTCGAATCCTGGTCGTGCCCACACATCTTTGTGTGAATTGTTTCATCTCCGCTGCTCAACATCGGTGAAGAAAAACATCGTTAGGAAAACGGCATGTCTAAGAACTAATCATTCGAGGACATGTGACATCCACCAACCCGCATTTGGCCAGCGTGTGTGGATTAAGGCCTAAACTCATACAACTCTAAAGATAGTTGAGAGAAGACCCGTGCCCAACAGTGGGACAATAAAAGTGGTTGAAGTAAGAAGTAAAGCGAGTACCACCTTCTCACTGATAAACATTCGTAATCACGAGTGAATCGGTACACTGGGCTGGCGCGTTCCATCGTAGACTACATCATTGCTTAACATCAGGCAAGTAGGTAGTAGTCAAGCGCCAGCCTATCGAAGAATAAAAAAAAGTGAAATAAAAAACCTTACCTTCTTCATTCTTCCAGACAACATGAGCCTGGTACACCTCGGGTCCTCGGCATCCATATTCTGACTCTCACAATATCTGGTTTCTTCCAACGACACCAGGACAGTCGCGCGGCTGTTTTTCTGTTAACATTCCCTCTAATTTAACAGTTCAATTTCAAATCTTGACGGGCCGGTGGCGTGGTCGGTAAGATACTTGCTTTTCACGCCGCAAGTCGTGTGTTCTATTCCCACCCGAGACAAACATTAGTGATGAACATTTGTGTTTGTGTCGAGTCTGGGTGTAAATATCTATTTTAAGTATGTATTTACAAAAGAAAAGTATTATATGTATAGTATATACCAGTTATCTGGTTTCCATAACACAAGTTCTGCGTAACTTGGGTCCTGATGACAGTGTGTGTTAATGTCCCAGAGTATTAATATTATTACTATGTTTGTGTGAGTTGTTTCATCTCCGGTACGCAATATCGGTGAAGGAAAACATTGTGACGAATCCGGCATGCTTAAAAACTAATCATTCAAGGACATCTACCAACCCGCACTTGGGTGGATTAAGACCTAAACTCTCAACTCGTAACATACAAACTCGTAATACACAAATTATGATTGTAATTCAAATTATCAATTGTAATTATTGTAATTGTAATTATTGTAATTGTAATAATTGTAATTGTAATTAATTCATTGTTATTATTCAATTAATGTGTGTTTGTGAATGTTAATTTTAGTATTGTCTCAGATTTACGCGAATATCACACATTGAAATAAAACTACTTTTTTACGGATTTTATCGCGGTTTATTTTAGATTTTAGATCCCGACGTTTCAAAGTCTTTTCAGACTTCATGTTCACGGGTGGACTGTGGTTTCTTATAATTGGGAAAGCATATGGGACGAGAACGGTTGTATGCTGGTATTTGTAATGACTTAAGGATCCATTTCTTGTTAGAAACCCTAATTGAGAGTTGAGAGAGAACCCGTGCCCAGCAGTAGGACACTATAAGGGTTGATTTGAGGTGTGAAGTGATAAATACAGGTATCTCTTTGGTATCAGAATGTTAATCAGAGGAGTTGAAAAGTCATTTGTCTATAAAACTTCTCTTAACTCTCTTAAGATTAAGCTAACTTACCGATAAATCCCGTGCACTGAAATCCAAAGGCGACATATAGAAGTATGGTATCCCTGTAGAATTAGCTAGGGATCCATCGACAATAGACTTTACGTTGGAAAAGGGGAATCCGTTGATTGTTGGCAACACCGAAATCGTGGCTAGAGACGCCCAGTCTAAAAGAAAAATAAATATATTATGTGAATAAAACTAGTTTTCCGACCAGGGCTGCGCTTGCGCGTACTCGCTAAACCAGTAACTTTTTTAAAAATAAAACTATTCTATGTTCCTTCCCGGAGCTCAAACTATCTCCATACCAAATTTCATAGAAATGGGTTGAGTAGTTTGGCGTGAAAGCGCGACAGACAGACAAACTGACTTTTGCATTTAGGTATAACAATTATTACTAAGAAAGTTTTTTTGCCTTGTTATACCTAGGCCTGCGCTTGACTACAACTTGCCTGATGTTAAGCAGTGATGTAGTCTACGATGGCCTGCCCACTATACCGATTCATTCGTGAATGAATTTCGGTGAGAAGGTGGCAGTGGAATGATGCTCCTTATGGTTAGAAAACATAAAGGAGCAACAATTCCGACCCATCCTCTTAAATGGTGTCACCAGACATCGCACCGGAACACGGCACGGCCGCTTGGCGGTCCGGCTTTGTCTGGTGGGTGGTCACTAACCACGGCCGATGCCTACCACAACTTAATTACAAGTAAACTTAATTACCAGTTGATTGTCACCTGATTTGCACCACCCAAGTAATGATATAAATAAATAAATAAAATAAATAAATATACTGGGACATTAACACACACGGTCATCTGGTTCCAAGCTAAGCAGAGCTTGTGTTATGGAAACAGATAACTGGTATATACTATACATATAATACTTTTCTTTTTAAATATATACCTACTTATAATAGATATTTACACCCAGACTCGACACAAACACAAATGTTCATCATTAATGTTTGTATCGGGTGGGAATCGAACCCACGACCTGCAGCGTGAAAAGCAAGTATCTTACCGACCACGCCACCGTCCCGTCAATAAAACAATATACATTTTGTTTTTAGTTATTGACATATTATTACATATTTGAATGTTCATGTTTGGCAAACATTCGCATAAAATTGCGGGAATTTCTAGAAATACGCGAATATTCGTGATTACGAATATTCGTTACGTCACTAGACTATGTCGCAGATAATGTGGTACTATCCTATAGGTGTACAGTATCTTTACTGTCTCAGTATATAAGACTCTTTAGGTAAAATGGATTTTGTCTCTTTCTTACTAGTACAAAGTCAAAATGACAGGCAAAGATAAAAGACGGGGGTTAAAGAATAGTGGACCACAAAGCAAGAACATATTATGAATACGACATATTCAACAATATGGGCATTACTCTTAAATAAAACCCTTAAGTGTTTCAGGTAGATAATTGGCAACATTGGTGAGGCCAAAAAATACTTGCAGCCAGAACCAAAAACCGTATAAAAAACAACAAATACTAAATGATCAATGCATTTTAGACCCTATCCTCTTAGACATAAGGTTTATGATTGCTTTGGTGGCGTAGGGGATAGCGCGTTTGCCTCACTAGAAAGATTAACTTTACAGTAGGTACTAGTTCGTAGTCAGAAAATTGGCGGTGTGACACCCCGTCCTCTGGAGACAGTAAAGCCGTCGGTCCTGCGCCCGATCTCTGACCAGACTGAGAGTGAAGGGACTAGAGAGTGTACCTGTGGCGCACACACTTTTGCCCTATAATGTCTCCTGGACCTGGCTAGTCAGGTAAGACTGGCCGCCGTAGGTGGATTACAGATATCCCTTTTAGCTGTAATCCATCCACGACGGCCAATTTTCTATATATTTGATTATGGTCTGAACCTAAGGCGTAAGCAAACCATTGATAAAAAAATATGATTAAATATACCTGCATTGTGTAAAACATATCTGGCCATCGGTATCAACTTAGTATGATCTGGAGGAGGTGGTATATCTCTTTGGTAATTCGGCCTCGTTGTGATTTCATTTGCATTTTCCCGCCAACTATGGTGTTTATATTTACACTCAGAATACGCCGCGAAGCATAGACACACGAACAAAAACGCTCCCCACTGCATTTTGATGTTCTAAACACGAAAAGTTTATATCAATATTCAAAAATCGTGGTCTTTAGTACAATAATTTCGCGCCAATGTAATTCAAATCTATTGCCAAACAACGTAGAATGTTTATTTTTAAATATTTAAAATTAGAAATGCGCAAAACAAATGAATGACGAACAAAACACGTACGTTTACCTCGGGAACGCGACACAGACTGAATGATTGGCAAATTACTTGAATAGGAAAATTATTGTTTTCACGACTGAGTTCGAAGTTATGTTGTTTTTGACGATAATGACTGTATGATATCTTTTTCGTTATTATTCTTAATTTAGAACACTGTAAACATAGATTATGCCCGCGCATTATTATGACACAATGTGAAACGAAACGAGTTTTTATGAAACAGGTTTCACGTTTCACGGTTTTGTTCAATGCAGTTTTAATGACGTTTCGTTCAAAAAAGGAAGAGACCCTTCTGGGAACTGGCAATAGTCTGATGTAACTGACTTTAAAAGTGATTAGGAATACATTTACTATACGTTTCAAATAAGAATAGGACTGGAAATCCGCCATCTTGGACCGGAATGCGCAACAACTTCACATTTTTTAGTACGGTGAGTAAAAATGTTTGTTTGATATAATAATCATTTAAAGATGGAAAAATTATAAAAATGCGTGTATATTATTGCCGTTCGTGTAAGGTTGGGAATTTGGAGTCGAATACTAGGGCACAAACATAGAATATTTAACTTGCGTCAAAAGAAATCGCTTTTAAAGGTAGAACGTGTGTTTTTCGTGTATATGTTCCGTGTATGTGTACAAGTTTGTGGCATTATACGGCATAAATTTATCTATGTAGGTAGCTAAGATGAAGAAGAAGAAGAAGAAGAAGAACTTTTTTATTTTTTAAGAACGAATATTCTAAAAAAAGAATTAGCGAAATCGGTTCAGCCGTTTACGAGTTTTGCGCTTAGCGACACATATATTGATTCATTTTTATTAAATAGACAAAAAGGGTTTCTTGTTTTTATAAAGTACCTACCTTCTTATTAATTCTGCTATTACAAGTGGTAGAAGTACGTATTCATGGTTTTTTAAATATATTATGTATATGCTATGAAATAAAACTATTTTATGACTGATTTTATCGCGGCTTAATTTAAACTTTGAATTCCGACGTTCCAAAGTCTTTTTAGACTTCATGGTCACGGGTGGACTGAGGTATTTGACTTCCAAACTTAATAATCAAAATTTTTACTGACTATCTATAAACATTACAGTAATTAAGTTAAGCAAAGTGAGCTCACAGTGTCTTGAATTCTAAGTGGATTTTGCTTGGGTATTGATGTAATTAAATTAAGCATTAGGTCCCAAGCAGGTATATTCCAACCATTTTCTCTGTTGAAATTAGGATACCTATTCATTAATTCCAATAGCTTCACTTCATTTTTGGTAGGAACCGGTGTTTTATCAAATCTCAGGTAATGGTCGAGTCATTTTGAGTACTGCAGACTTAGTAGAGCGTTGATGTTTTACGTCAGCTATGTGTTCTTTTACTCGTACGCTGGTCTCAATACTTCGTATTGTTTGACCTATATTTATTTGCTCTTAAAAACACGTTAATTACCTAATTACCGTATAGCAAATTATGTTATACTGTAGCGCTACGCTTGACACAATAATCGCTTGTTAGTTCCTGAAGAAAATAAATAGCTGCAAACAAAATTTATTGCAGCTTAATAAACTGCAGGCGTTAATAATTAAAGGGCCGGCCGGTGGCGTGGTCGGCTAGATGCTTGCTTTTTACGCCTCAGGTCGTGAGTACGATCCCCACCCGTGTTGAATAGGTCTTGAGGACAATCCAGTATAATGTATTTTCTTGCGGCTTGCTCAGCTGGTCCCAGCTGATGTCATTGTGAAACTTATAAGTACACTTGAAGCACATTAGTTACTCTTAAGGGGCAGTAGTATACAACAATTTCTGAATAGTAATAAAACTACTTTATCACGGATTTTATCGCGGTTTAATTTGGATTTTAATATCGCGATAAAATTAATGATAAAGTAGTTTTATTTCAATGTGTGATATTCGCGTAAGAAAAGAAAATAGGTAAATAAATATTAATATTTTTAAATAATTATAAAATCTATGTTATCTAAGAAAGTGTATCATAAAATTCAACAGTTTTATTTATAAAAATCTTATAAGACTCTTTAGTTAAAATAGACTTTTTCTCTTTCTTACTAGTATAAATGTCAAGATGACAGATAAAAACAAACGAATTATTAACCTATTTTAGCTATAATGAGCTTATAAGACGTTTATGATTATAGGGGTTAGACTATGTAACTGATAAACAAGCTCGGAATTAAATCGCTCTAATAAAATATACGTAATAAACTAAAGAAAATGTAATTTAAGTATATTTCATTTTAAAAAAGTCTCCTGATTTTTTTGGCAGTGTTTCTCAGTAAATTCTCAGAAAAGAAATTGGACTATTTTTATGTAGACTGGCGTCTCAAAAAATAATAAACAAATTTAAAAAAATCAAAATCATTTATTCACATGGAATACAGGTAAAATAAAGGTGACAAATGTAGGGATAGTACAGCCATATTCCGCCATTCATAGGTATGCAAATATAAAGCAAACTAACATACAATGTTACTTTAAATATTCATATAGACTATAAAAACAGCTGTACATCGGCCATTTCTTTAACTCTGTTTTGTATTTAATGGAAGTTCTTTTATATTTTATTAGCTCTCCGACAGCGGCTTCGCCCGCGTGTATGTCGGTTATCGCGCCAAAACATTACCTTTTTTTTGTGCAGTCGGATAATAACTATCCCATGTCCTTTCACGGGTTTCGAACTACCTCCATACCCAATTTCATCCAAATCGGTTCAGTAGTTTAGGCGTGAAAGCAACACAGACAGACACACAGAGTTACTTTCGCATTTATAATATTAGTAAGGAGAGGATGGGACTTACTTTATTATAAACTAGCTTCCGCCCGCGGCTACGCCCGCGAAATTGATCTCACGAATCTTGTTTCTCCATACAAACTTTGGAACCCCGTTTCACCCCCTTAAAGGGTGAGTTTTGAAAAATCCTTTCTTAGTGCACCCCGACACCCCATAAGGAACCTATGTGCCAAATTTAGACTCTCCAGACCCAGCTGTTTGGGCTCTGCGTTGATATGTCAGTTAGTCAGTCAGTTTCTTCTTTTATATATTTAGACAGAAGAAGATTGTAATACACATGTGATAAACGTTATTTTTACTGAGGCTAGTTCTACATTATGATATTACAACTTTGGTTGGATCTCTAGATTTACTATTGTTTTCTTGTAATTCGTAAAGTAAAAGTAAAAGTAATTTCATTATCATTAACTATCATTGTTCTGGCCAGAAGAATAGGTACCCACTACGGTAAATACTAAATAAGTACTTACGTAAATCAACACTTAACTATTGCGTAAAATAGATCAAATATGAACAGCAATGTTATCAATATTATTTCGCAATGATGGATCGATGTGATAATCTCAATGAGACTGATTAAAATTAATTCAGTTTATTAGTTAAACCGCGGCGATGTTGAAAGTAGTTTGTTTCTTCGTTTTAGTTGCTTTGGCTTCTGCCAAACACGAGATTTACGATGGGTAAGATATTACTAATGTATAATAGTGGTAAAGATTTTTTTTTCCATGGATAAATATTTAGTTTATTAAATACTCCCGCCCACGGCTTCAGCCGCGGTACCTATTGCGATAAAAAGTATCTTATGTGTTACTCCAGACCATAATCTATCTCTGTCCTAAATTTCGTCCAATTCCGTCAAGTAGTTTTTGCGTGAAAGCGTGACGAATATCCATACATTCTTACAAACTTTTGTGTTTATAATATAGAGTAGGATGTACATTCATGAGTAGGATGTACCTACATTCATTCATACATCATTCACAAAAAAATATCATTATTCAATTATTTTTTTAAACGGGCTGTCTTCAAAAAAATTAATTGAAAAATGATATTTTTTATTTTAATTTTTAATAGACCGGCAATTGTCATTCATTTGTCACAACTTTGATTGGGTCAAAGAGAGTTCAGAAAAAAATGGCTATCAGAAATGCGCGACGCGAAATTTTTGCAAAAAATTTAGCACAACAAAAATCGTACACTTCGACTTCACATACTTACACATTACATGAATGTCTGGTTGCAAGTATAGGTTGTATATTATTACATATTTAAAAATAGTCACATCAAAAAGAGCCCTTCCCGAAATGTACCCGGTGCGCAGGTGCCCATTACACTGGCTGCATCTTTGAATAGCGATGGCCAACCTTTGCACAATGTGATCATACGATGCAGCGCGGGAGTCGCCTGACTTTTCCCTTATTCTACGTCCTATTTCCTCAGTAAAGCGTTTCGCTCCCGAACTTCAGCGTAACTTTTATACAGAGGTATGACGAAGCAATCTTACTCTACAACTTAATTTGTATATCTTAAATGGATTTATTCCAATGATAAAGCAAAAAATATGTGTCTATAATTTTTAATAATCTTACTGACGGATTGACATATAATTTTTATACCTTATCGTCATCAGTTTTAAATGGTATTGGAGTCGGTTTGAATCTTCCAAATATATAAAAGAAGAAAGATACTTGCTTTTCACGCCGCAGGTCGTGGGTTCGATTCCCACCCGATACAAACATTAGTGATGAACATTTGTGTTTGTGTCGAGTCTGGGTGTAAATATTTATTATATGTATACCTATATTTACAAAAGAAAAGTATTTTATGTATAGTATATACCAGTTATCTGGTTTCCATAACACAAGCTCTGCTTAGCTTGGGACCAGATGGCCGTGTGTGTTGATGTCCCAGAATATTTATTTATTTATATCAACGTAGAGTCCAAACCGCCGGGTCTGGAGACTCTAAATTTGGCACATAGGTTCCTTATGGGGTGTAGGGGTGCACTAAGAAAGGATTTTTCAAAACTCAGCCTTTAAGGGGGTGAAACGGGGTTCTAAAGTTTGTTAGGAGAAACAAGATTAGTGAGATCAATTTCGCGGACGAAGGTGCGGGCGGAAGCTAGTATATTATAATAAGTTTGATTCACGGTTGTGTTGTTCAGATTTCATCGCCGCTGCTCAGTATCGGTGAAGGAAAACATTGTGAAACGGGCATGTCACTAAAAAAGGGTTGAAATGAGTGAAATCAGATGTAGAATAGCATTCCCCTCTTTATTTAGTACACAAAGTACACACGACTACACACACTTACACTTCAACCCTTTTTAATGTCCCACTGTTGGGCACGGGTCTTCTCTCAACTATCTTACGAATTGAGAGAGTTTAGGCCTTAATCCACACACGCTGGCCAAGTGCGGGTTGGTGGATGTCACATGTCCTCGAATGATTAGTTCAAAGACATGCCGGTTTCCTCACGATGTTTTCCTTCACCGATATTGAGCAGCGGTGATGAAACAATTCACACAAGGATGTGTGGGCGCGATTGGGATTCGAACCCGCGACCTTATAATTCAAAGGCTAGGCTCGAACCGCTGCGCCACCGCTGCTCACATCTACACACGGCTACACATCAAGCTATAATAAATAAAAAAATTATGTGGTGTCGTGGGACACCAGGTAAGAACGAAGTTCCTTCGGCTAATAAAGAGAGAGGGAGAAAGAGAAAGGTATTATACACTACACGTTTGTGTATGCGACTGTCGCGCCTGCGCACGTCTCATTTAACGGTTTTATTCCACGCACTTTTTTCCCCGGTTATTGCCTACGGTTTTACTATCACAATTTTTTCAGTTCGGTCGCGCAGCAAAATCCCTATCTCCTCCAAGCCTGCCGTAAGGAACTTCGTTCCAATAAATAAATAAAAACCTTTATTGGAACATACATTATTATGTTCCAATAAAGGTTTTTATTTCTTAGAATAATCCATTCTTTCGTATGTGTACTCAATACAATGATATTTGTTCTCAGTTTGAAATATTTGAAATAAGTCATAGGTAGTAAATTCACACCTAACCTGCCTAATGTATCATTAACAAGTCCTTGCTAAATAGTTACTAATATTTCTTATTATTGAACTATTGCCATATTTACCTTATATTTTACCTTTGTTACCTTCACTTACATTCGCAAGCTGTATGAATATTGAAATCTGTGTACAGTTTTAATTGGAGTGCAGATGTACGTATTGATTAATAAATAAATAAATAAAAGTTGTAAACAATAAGTTGTTGAATTAAAACTACTTTTAAACGGATTTTATCGCGGTTTATTTTACGCTTTTAGATCCCGACGTATCTATACTATACTATACTATACTATACTATACTATACTATACTATACTATACTATACTATACTATACTATCTATACTTACTTAATATTATAAATGCGAATGTAAGTTTGTTTTTTACGCTTTCACGCAAAAACTATTGAACCGATTTGGATGAAATTGGGTATGGAGGTAGTTTGAGACCCGAGAAAGGGCATAGGATAGTTTTTATCCGACTGCGCAAAAAGAAGGTATTGTTTTGGCGCGATAACCGACATACACGCGGGCGAAGCCGCGGGCGGAAAGCTAGCTAACAATAAGTTGTTATAACGGAAAACACTCTAAATTCTTCTGAACGTAAATAAATGACTGCGACACAGTCTACGACTAATGTAGTCATTTTCGTACACATTATATTGTTTATAACTTTTATGTTCCAATAAAGTTTTTTATTTATACAGTTCCAGTATAAGCTGATCTCTTATTGTACGAAAATCCTACACAATCCGAGATCAGCTTATACTGGATATGTATAGCTTGATGTGCACATAGAAGTTAAAATACAAATTAAAAAAAAATGCGTAGTCTAGCGCATAGCCATAATATCTTCAGAGCCTTGGTCCTCACACTACGCAAGCCTGTCGTGGAGTACACACAGTTACATTACATTTATTAAAACAAAGTTACAATGATGATTGGCGCATGGGACCAGGGCGGAAAAAAGTGAAACTTCATCGGAAATTCTTTTTTTTTATTAATTATCGGAAATTCATAACTGGCTGGCAAGAACAACCAATGACTTTGATAAAATATTTTTTATTGGAGGCCACGAATTGGCCTCTCTCAACATAGATAGACGCAGAGAAGCGGAAATCTCGGAGTCCATAAGGAAGGACGCCTACTAAAACCAAAATAATATCGAGACAATAGAACAGATCCAGGCCCAGGCCCAGCGTGACTATATGTTTATGATGTTCTGGTTTGGTGTTTCATAATTTTTTTTATTACTTCTTTTCTAGATACGCTGTCTACGAAGTCTCAGCGGAAAATAATGAGCAGATTGAGCTTATCAACTACTTAAACAATGTTCTAGAGCTGGATGTCTGGTCGAACCCGTTGCCAGGTCGCGCTGGCTTGATCTTAGTACCGAAAGAGAAGAAAGAGTTATACAAAAGTGAACTCACTGGCGCTGGAATAGAATTCAAAGTTGAAACTGATAATTTGAAAGAGTAAGTATTTTTGATTACCGCTTATTAATAGTATTGACATTGCGATGAATTCATTCTGTCCCTGTTACTCTTTCTCCGAAACAATGGTTTAGAAAAAGAAAGAAAGTGTTAGAATGCGAAATCTGGTAACATATTTTTACCATTTACTACATCATCGCCACGTCGTAAGTCTATTAAGAAGTTCCTTTAGGAATAGACAAAATATTCGACTGGCCACTCAGGGCCTTTGCTCTGGTGACTCAGGATCTGTACCTTGGCACTAAGCATCTACAGACAGCCCCAATTACTACTTCCAACATCGATATTGCACGAATCGGCACTCGGGCTGTGCATTACCGCATCTAGCCCAAATTCCACAAAATCTTGCACAGAGCTCATTGCTTCAACACAGGAATGAGTGAGTGTAGAAACAGACTTCAAATGAACGAATGAATTTACTTTTTGAGTCTGTCTTGTAGATAGTGCAAAAATAAAGGACACTTTTTTTTGTTTTTAAAAATCTTTTTCTACATAATAAAAAAATAAAGCCAATATATTGAGCCAAAGTGTCCCATGATACCACGTTCATGGGGTAATTTTTAGTAAATACGACGACGCAAAGAAATCCCCACTCCTTACCTTTATTGCGACTTATCTGAGTATTTGTCTATTAATTCGTAAAAGCAAAAAATAACTGCATGTGTATTTTGATTTTCATACCCTGTAATCATACCTCATGGAATCAATTTACCATCTCTTGTTTTTGCACGGTTTGTTTTATTTTCAGCTTGCTGGATTTAGAAGATAAATTGTTAAGTGACGCTACGAAGAAGAATAATAATTCTTCTAGATTTGGTGGTATATCGTTTGACAGAGTATACACATATGATGAGGTATGTAATTTTCTTTTCTTTTTGACATATGAAGCCGAAACGTCGAACTGGTCCATAAATTCAAAGTCGCTCCGCGAGCTTCTCGTTTGCCTTGCCTATTTCCTATTTCTATTGCGGTCGGCTCCCAGTCTAACCTGATGCGGTTGGCTACCAGAATTAAACGAGCGACTGCCATTAGATCGTAAAACCAGTAGGGAACCAGAAGCCGAGATGGTTAGACCAGGTGTCAAGTATATATAAAGGCTTCTGACTCTGACTACCTTTAATGATTGTCGTAGGTGTTTTATATGACAACCGGGATCGATCGAGGGTAGTCCCTCAATGAAATAAACACCGAAACAAATCCTTGTGTTACACAAAGATTGTCCAACCCAGGACCCGGGCATTAGGCCATCGGACGGCTTACACCGCTCAACTAAAAAATCCACTTGAGAAATAAGAAATGGTAGCATGACAATAATTTCAGGTGGACGCGTTCCTGGAAGATTTGGCTGCAGCCTACCCAAGCACTGTCACCCTGGTCAATGCTGGCAAGAGTTTTGAAGGCAGAGACATTAAATATGTGAAAATATCTACTACCAACTTCGAGGTGAGGATTTTCCTTTATGACTACTTACAAGTGAATCGAAGGTTTTTTTAATAGTTTTTCAGACTGAAATCAGTGAGAAAGCTAACGAGGTGTTTGATAATTGCCAACTTTATTCAAAACTTTTTCTAAATACATAAAAAAGAAACTGATCGACTGATATCAACGCATAGCCCAAACCGCTAGGTCTACAGACTCCAAACTTGGCACATATATAGGTACAATAAAAGGTCTAAGAGTGCACTAAGGCAAAGATTTTTCAAAACTAACCATTTCAATGGATAAAACCAAGGCCTAAACTCTTTCAACTCATAAGATAGTCGAGAGAAGATCCGTGCCCAGCAGTGGAACACTAAAAAAAGGGTTGAAGTGAAAGTGTATAAAACGGGGACTATGCGGGTAAACCCAAGGGTAGAAGCTTGCTTGTACATAAGCAGTGCACAATGTGAGGCAAGTTCTTTCCGTAAATACTCTTATGTAACCGCGTGTAACATGTAAGTAAAAAAAAAATTAAAGAGGTTTAATTAATCATAGTCTTGAATCTCTATGCGTGTTTTTTTTTTAATTTCGACATTATCTTAATATATATATTTCTTGTGTGCGTGTGTATGTGACTGAACTCCTCCTAAACGACTGGACCGATTTTGATGAAATTTTTTGTATGTGTTCAAGGGGATCTGGGAATGGTTTAGATTCACAATTTTGCGCGGTACGAAGTTCGCTGGCGCAGCTAGTAACTTAGTATAAGCATGCTGAAAATATCACTTCTCATTTTGTAGGATACAAATAAATTAGCTGGCATAACACGAATAATTGGTAACGTCAGCAAACAAAACATAGCTGCATATTTCATGCCCGCTTGCGTAAACAGATAAAAAGGATTATTTTTGTCATTACGTTGCCGGATTATTATAATATTGCAAGAGTTATTGCGTTTATCTTTAAAATATTAATTATGATAAGGAATTGAGTTTCCCATTTTTTTAATTGATTATATTTATTGAAATAGAAAACGGTATCTAATACACTTTTGACAATGACGACGTTGTTCCAGTGGTGTTTTCCACTGTGCGATGTCCAGGGATCGAATTCCGGGTCAAGCAAAAATTTATACGTTATTAATACTTACCTTATCTAATGGGGCTGGTGAACCCAGAGTGGTTTGACCCTGTGGGATCTTTTGGGTTTTCATAGACAGTAAATTCCAAATAGTATTGTCTTAGATTTACGCGAATATCACACATTGAAATACAAAAAACTTTTTAACGGATTTTACCGCGGTTTATTTAAGATTTTAGATCCCGACGTTTCAAAGTCTTTTCAGACTTGTTCACGGGTGGACTGAGGTATTTGACATCCAAAAATATTAATCACAATTATTACTGACTACCTCCAAACATTAATATTTAAGTTGCGTTCCGATTTAAGCCAACTGAGCTTACAGTGTCTTGAATTCTGAGTTGATTTTGCTTGGGTTTTGGTACAAGTAAATTAAGCACTGGGTCCCAAGCTGGTGGTATATTCCAACCATTTACTCTGTTAAAATTAGGATGTTTTTTAATTTCAATAGCTTCACGGATCATTCTTAGTAGGAACCGGTTTATTTTTACTTCCAAATTTATAAAGAATAAACCTTGGTGAATCTGAAAGCAAAAGAACTGACCAATGCCTATTTTTTCCAGGACACTACCAAACCGGTCATCTTTATGGAATCTCTCCTCCACGCCAGAGAATGGATCACCCTACCAGCAACCCTGTACGCTATCCATAAGCTGGTCATTGATATCACTGAAAACGACCTTGTTAATGATATTGATTGGATTGTACTACCTATTGCTAACCCTGATGGATATACTTATGCTCATGAAGAGGTAAGTTATTTTGAACCTTATAGTGATGGAAGAAGTTTTAAATCTGATTGTTCTAATAGCTCATTGTCTTACTTTAAATTTAATAAGGCACAATCCTATAATCGTGTAATTTATTGAGTTGAGTATATTATATCCCTTAATACACACACTGGCCAATGGGTTGGTATAATGACTCAAGTGGTTATCAAATCTAAAGGAATTACTGCCAAAAATTTAACCAGATCTGATGTTAGTTTTATGAGGGGCTTTGTTCCTATTGGTGAAGCCATAATAGGAACAAAGTCTGGTGGGCTACCAAGACTAATGTACCAGGTCTCAATGTTATAGATGACAAAACTCTGTAACAGTAATAAGTGGTTACAAAATATCTTCTCAACTCTTAAATAGCTAAAAATTGGGTTTCTCTTCCAGGAATTTAATAAGTTTAAGAGTTACCATTGCATATAATTTTTCCAGCAACGTCTTTGGAGAAAGAATCGCAACACCAATTACGGTATCCTCTGCAGTGGCGTAGACCTTAACAGGAACTTCGACATCGACTGGTCTGTTGCCTCCAGCAGTTCTAGTTGCAGTGAAACCTTCCACGGCCGCTCCCCCTTCTCTGAACCTGAGACTCAAATCATCGGAACTATTATGGAAACCCATAAAGACAGATTAAAACTGTTTTTAGACATCCACAGCTTTGGATCTATGATTTTATATGGATATGGCACTGGAGTTCTACCACCCAATGGTTTGTTTGTCCATTTAGTGGGTATAAGAATGGCGACTGCTATAGATGCTGTAAAAATGAGCTGGAATGATGATTATATTGTTGGTAATACAGCTATGGTACTGTACCAGGCTTCTGGAAGTGCGTCGGACTATGCTATGGCTGTTGGGTCTCCGTTTGGGTATACATATGAACTGCCTGGTTATAGATTTGGTTTGGGAACTGGGTTAGGCTTTTTGGTAGACCCTGATTTTATTGAGCAAGCTGGTTATGAGACCTGGGAGGGTATTAAGGCTGGTGCGTATTATGTGAGGGATAATTATAGACGGAATTAGGGCGATCTATTTTACCTTCTTTTTCTTACAAAACTGAAAACTGATGTTTTTATGCTGTATAATTGTTGAATTAAATAGTAAATCTGGAATTTTTTTATTATTTCTTTCGCCTGCTTCCTTATCCTATTTAAAATATTTTACTTCAACCCTTTTTAGTGTCTCACTGCTGGGACGTATCTTCTTTCGGAGTTTCGGCCTTAATTTACACACGCTGTGAGTGTTGATGGATGTTACATATCCTCGAGTTCTTAGACATGCCGGTTTCCTCACGATATTTTCCTACACCGGTCTACATCGTCATCACGGCCGCTAGACAAAGTGACATAGCGAAATTATAACTAAAGATCGATAGAAAAAATGTATGGGATTGAAATAAGATAGTCACGTGACTTTTCGGAGGTTAATTTCAATCCCATACATTTTCTTCTTTTCGATCTTTCGCTATCGTTTCGCCGTGTCACTATGTCTAGGGGCCAGGCCACCACCAAGTGTGCGTGACTCTGCAGTTGCAGCAAACCCTGAGGGTTGCAGTAGTGAGAATCTTTCTCCTCCAGTGGTTTTTGGTATGAGCTTAAGTAGGAATACAACAGCAATCTATTTTTGGTAAGCCTGGTAGCTGAAGTGGCAGTCCAATCAGCTACCAAGCCTAATAGGTTACTCGGGTAATCTGGGCGTTACTGTTTAAATCATGGCATAACAGTGTAACTACTTACCGATTTGCATAACTAAGTTAATATAAAAGACCATCCTGACCCTTTACATGTATTTTTCCGTTCACTGAACCTGCTTCTGGTTGAGGGTTGGCCTGGTTTACACCCCATCTTGTAACCGGTTGCTGGGCGTTCTTAAAAGGAAACCTATGTACCCAGCTGTGTACATCCCCAGGTTGATGATGATGACAAAGTAAACTAAAGCATTTGATGAATTACGTGGGATAAAAAACAATACAAGGTGCATTACATTTTACGTTATTTGAGTCATATGCAATAGTATTTTGACGTTTAAATTTTAATAAAACAATTAGGAAACAAAAAAGTACCCCGTACGTAATAAAAATATTATTTTTTATTTAATTCTCTTAAACAAACCTAACTGTTGAAGGGATCGCTAATTGTCATTTATTTGTCATAATTATATTTTATTATGTTAAAGAGGGTTCAGAAAAACGGCTTTTAGGGTAACGCTACGCAATTTATGTGCTAAAATTTCGCACATCAAAAATTGGAACAAAATATAATGCAAATTAATTTATGACTTCCCATAGACCCCGGGTGGTGCAAATCAGGTGATAATCAACTGGTGGTAGGCTTCGGCCGTGGTTAGTAACCACCCACCAGATAAAGCCACACCGCCAAGCGGCCTTGCCGTGTTCCGGTGCGATCTCTGGTGACACCATGTAATGAGGGTGGGTCGGAATTGAGGCTCATTTCACTGCCACCTTCTCAACGATAATAATCATTTGTAATCACGAGTGAATCGGCATACTGGGGTGACGCCTTCCATCGTAGACTACATCATTGCTTAACATCAGGCAAGTTGTAGTCAAGCGCCAGCCTAACGAAGAATAAAAAAAATACATTATTAATGACCTGAGGAATGTCTAGCTTTAAGTATAGTTTATAGTCTTTCAGGTTCAGGTTGTATATCTTCAGCTAATTAGTATGTATTATGGTATTAACAGATTAGATAAAATATTTGACGCTGGAGTATTAATCCATTATCAATTTATGCACACAATTGTGGACAGTATGTTAATTTTTATTGTTAAAATATTTGTGCTACTTGGATTGGCTTCGTGTAAAAATGAGGATTACAAAGGGTAAGTGCTGGTATTCTTCCTTCAATAAAACTTCAGAGAGCTCATAAAGCCGTCGGTCCTGCACTCGATTTTTCACCCGGACACTTTCGTTCCACCGGATTCTAAAAGTGAATGGAATAACACAAGTGCGCTCTCACTTGCACACACTTGTGAATTATAATTTCTCCTGTGTACTTGACTAGTCAGCTTAGACTGGCCGCCGTAGCCGGAATACTGCTAGGAGAGTAGTATTATTATTATTATGTTGTGTATCATAATGAATGGTTAAACAAAATCTATAGGGTTCTCTAGGTACCGATAGATTGATTAAAGATTGTATTTGAACCTAGAAAGTTGCAAAAAGCCTGCTTTTTTATTTGGGACAGGTATCGTAAAGCCGAAACCAGGATGAAATGGAAATAAATATTAATTTTAGGATCTATGTACAACAGGAAAATTTTTTAACCGGTGCTCCGACTTACATAAAATAAACTTAAGCTAATATACACATTAATTATTACATTTGAAACATTAGTTAGTCAGTTTGGAGAAGGCTAATATTCTGCAACTCAACGTCTCATAAATGCGCCTATTTTGCGTGATTGGGCTGCCGTCGCTATTGCCAGCCCACCTCCAGGAGGAATCCTAGTTTTTTTGAATCCTTGTTTCCAATTGGCTCAATCAAGAACAGTTTCTTTCACCTCCCTTTACGACATGATACCAACCTTTTCCATTAATCAGTTCATGTAGCTTAACCTTCACCTTCCTCTTCCATACTTCCCTTCTATCTTTCTGTTTTATAAAGGTGTCAATAGCACCTTTATATTCTATAGATTTTATAATAATAATATTTTCACACATACACACAGCGCCATCTAGTCGCAAAATTAAGCAATTATACTGATATTGTTATGGGTACTAGGAACGGATATCATACTAAAATACATTTTTTTTTGTAAATACATACACATTACAGATAAATTACACCCAGACGCAGAATAAATAATCGTGCTCGCCACACAAAGATTTATCCTGGGTGGGAATCGAACCCACGACCTTTAGCGTAGCAGTTAGGGTCACTAACCACTACGCCACCAGGACTGTCTAGTCAGTTTGTTTCACGATTTCCAGATTCAAGGTATACAACATAGAAGTAGAAACAGAACAGCAGCAAGAACACTTAAGTCTTTTACATAGTGATCTGATAGATTTCTGGAGACATCCAAGTTACAAATATGGAGCAGGGTTGGCTATGGTTCCACCTTCTCATTTTGAATGGTTTGAGGAGAAGCTTGAAGAATTGGGGATAACAAAAGATGTTTATATTGAGGATGTTTATGAGTAAGTATATAGCGTAGCAGTATCATCTTCGGCTTTGAAAGGTCGGAGGTTTGAACCCCGATTGTGTACTTCATCTATGTGCGAATTATTTAATACCTGCTACTCTAATCGGTGAAGGAAAATATCGCGACGAAACCGATGATAAAAGCCTGAACACTCAACACCTAAGACAGTTGAGGGAAGACCCGAGCGGTGGTTAAGGTGTACAGTATTGATCATATAGAAAACCATGACATTTACTATAACAGCTTCTACAACAACTGGTTGGCTCGTATGCAACTCCTTGTACACGCGACAACATATCAAGCTGTACACTTCCAATTCCAGAGTCTGTATGGACTCCGTATGGATCAGTTCCAGCAGTTCATGCTGACCTTGCTTTGTATATAATATCCGTACAACGAAAGGTCAGTTTATGCTTTAGAAGCCGTGTGTACTCCAAAAGCTTGTAACTAACCTTTTCAGATATCTGTCAATCGCCGAGGGTCAAGTGAATAAAGCAACAAGAGAAGATGAAATATTCGATATTAAAGGTTATCACAGATACAGTGAAGTAAGTTTACTAAGTTTTAAATATTGCCTTTTATTCAGACTCGAGTTTCAGACCAAATAGTATCGCCGCATAGTTGCTAGTCTTTCGGTCTTTATCGGATACACTTCGGAGAGTGTGCGTTGGAATTACACAATCTTATTCCCCCATCCCCGTTCTTCCACCGGACAAGTAGAGGTACGGCTATGCGCCACCGTTATATGGTGGAAATTCCACGGGCACGCACAAAGCGCTTTGCTTCCACTTTTATTGTGCGAACTGCCAAGTTGTGGAATTAGTTGCCGGCATCTCTGTTTCCCGATAGCTATAATCTACCTTTCTTCAAGTCACGAGTGAATCGGTATTTATTAGGTAAGCGCGTTCGTAGACTGCAACATTGCTTCACATCAGGCAAGTTGTGGTCAAGCGCAACCCTATTATAGAATAAATAAAATATATATAAAAAACCATATAAAGCTTAGATTTTGTTACACACTATAGGTACAATCTAACACAAAATGGAATATTGATCATAGCTTTAGCGTGCAACACGGGATCCAGCTCAATAATTGCTGTCCTAGAGCACAGCACTGATTTTCAGCTGGCTCCGGACATTTGTGACAACATCAATATATTGAAATAAAACTACTTTTTAACGGATTTTATGCACTAAATTATACTTTACTTTTTTTTTTTTTTGTACAATGTTACATAAATATATCTCTTGCCAAACTGTAAAAACAGTTTGTTGGCAAGTAACGCTCAGATAACTTAATTAAAAAACATATTGTACCTACATACATGTTTTTAACAAAATATAAAGAAGGTTATTATATATTTATTATTTTTTATTTATTTTATTTGTTATTATTTATTTTAGATTTTTTATTTTTTATTATTTTTATTTTTTATGTTTGCAGTGAACATTTTTTTATAGATTTTACTAAGTCATAATCAGTCCTAATATTGTTTAAAACCAACAAAGAATGAAGTTCTCAATTCGATTGTATGTTTTTTTTCTATGTATGTTACGCGATGTTCCGGCAATTATAGATCAATTTTGATATTTTGGTTGTAAATACTCTTCGATAGTACAAGTATGTAAAAAAACATTAAGTATTTTACTTCTATATATTTCGTTTTATAAGCAAAGTCTAGGTTACTGATCGTACACGCAAAACTTAATTATTTTTAAACACTAACTCTAGAAAATAAGTCGACATACAAAAGAGTATGCACATGCAATACAAAGGCGAGTTTAACTCAATAATGAGTTCTGAACTACACTGAACTGCCCCAGGCGAGTCAGAACGTGTGTAGGAAAACAAAATAGTTGCATGTGAACGCAACTGTTTGTTCTAAAGCTTATCGTACCCCGTTCATAGAAGCTAACAATAATTTAGTTCTAAAAGACAACAATAAAAAATCTCCAAATTATATGAATTGTAACACCTTATTGGAACGTAGTTCCTTATCGCGCGTTGTGAAAGGGGGCTAGACGGAAAAAATTCTCACGAAAAGTTGTCGCGACACTTTTTGCTATAGTAAGCTATTGTAAGCTGTGCGGCGTGCGCATGTTTCTCTGTCTGTCTGTCTGTCTGTCTGTCTGTCTGTCTGTCTCTCTCTCTCTCTCTCTCTCTCTCTCTCTCTCTCTCTCTCTCTCTCTCTCTCTCTCTCTCTCTCTCTCTCTCGTTAAAGATAGAAAAAAATATATTATTATAACTTAAAAAAAAAATTATAATTCCTTCACTTCTTCTTTCTCCTAGCTCCTCCTTTCCCATTATTTGGGGTCGGCTCTCCTCGTTCTGCGGCGCCAGGTTAATCTGTCCTGGGTTGTCATATCGTTCAACTGGGAACGCTCCAAGTCTTTGGTAATTGTAGACCACCACGTGGCCAGTGGACGTCCTTTACAATTCCTTCCCGTGACACCTCTCAAGTTTTTTGTATTATTTTCTTGAAACTATCTGCGTCAAAATAGGTCCATCTGCTAAGATGCACATAGAGCTATACATTTCCAGTATAAGCTGATCTCGCATTGTATAGGATTCCCGTACAACGAGAGGTCAGCTTATACTGGATTCGTATAGCTTGATGTGTAGCCATGTGTACACGTGTCAAACTTAGAACACCTACTCATCTAGTTAGGTTAGGTTAAAAATAAGCTGAACTGAATTCGTCAAATTATTGTTATTGAATCAAATTCGTTCTATTACAAATGCAATCTGAACGAAGCCGGCATTTTATTATAGTTATAAAAAATAGGACTTCATAGTTTTAACAATAACTCAATACCGATTTTGATAAAATTTAACTGGACAGTTTGAATCAAAAACCAAGAATTATCAAAATTGATCTATCGCGTAGCACACTAAGAAACATACAATCGAATTGAGAACCTACTTATTTTTGAAGTCGATTGAAAATATAGGTATATTTACCTACATCAATGTTACGAGTATTTGAGAAAAGCCTGAGAATCATGAAATCTTTGCTAACCATAAAGTAGAATCATCTCTAGAACTGCCTATCAGTTTTGATGTATTTAATGATTCATTTATTGAGGACTATAAGTTTAACGGCAGATCGTATTGTAATCAAACAGAGCAGCCAGGTGCTCACCCAACCCCGGCCATTTGAAAGAATTTTGATAATCTGTGACTCTCAAAACGAAGCCAAGACCATCATTAGTAATTCATGTAGTTATTAATATTGGTTTACTTTCAGATTCTGACATACCTACGATACTTACAAGAAACATACACCAACACTAATATTCAAGTAGAATTAGTTGAATATGGTGTTACAGAACAAAACCGGCCTTTAGTTTACTTAAAAATATCAAACACAGACACTAACATTATCGACAAGACTGTAATAGTTATAGAAGCTGCAATAAACCCAAGAGATTGGATCACTGTGCCTGCGGCATTAAATGTGTTGGAACAGATTTTAGCAGAGCCTAGGTATTTGGATGAACTTGAATGGGTAGTGGTACCTGTACTGAATCCTGATGGATATGAATATACTCATACTAATGTAAGTTAAAATATAAAAAGTATTAATACCACTTAAAAAGTGAGTAATGTAGAATATTGGGTCACTGGTAATAAGTGTACAATTTATTACTTTAATTTAAGAAATACTTAAAAATTAATGACTGGCGTATCACTAATTGAGTTTAGTATCATACCAATCTACTCGCTAATAATTTTTGTGAAATATTACAAGCTAGAACAATAAAATACATTCTTGTGGCGTTACGTACCACTCAGGAGAATGACGTAGTTATTCTCAATTGCGTAAGCGAAGCCAACTATAGTAGCTGTAAGCGTATATACAGCTTCCCGATATGAACAGTTGGGGACCGCGGTGGCTGAGAATTACTTCTTTGCGGCTGGAAGATCTTGTCTTTTCACTGGAGGGTTACTACCACCCGATTGTTCAGTCTATACAAGCTTATTTACTACTTAGTTGCACTGGATGTACCTACATTATATTTTTAGCTCCTTGTCTAATCACTATGTCCTTCTTCCAGCTTCGTCTTTGGACTAAATCGATGAGTCTACGAAGCGAAATGGGCTTCATATGTCCTGGAGTAAATATCAACCGCAACTTTGACCTTGACTGGCTCCACTTCGACTCCAGTTCAAGCCCTTGCAGCCATCTCTACGCGGGGCTTGAACCTTCCTCTGAAACAGAAACTCAGATGATTCAAAGCATCATTGACAATTATGGAGCTAGATTAAAATTGTATATAAGTCTTCAAAATAATGGAGGATTCATCTCTTACCCTTGGAGTTATGAAAGGGCTGCTAGTGGTATGTTTAGACAGCATCATTTGTTGGGTATAGAAATGGTCAGAGCTATGGAAGAATCTTACAATTTAGATGTAGCATCTACAATTTTTGATAGAGCCTCTGGGACGAGTTCTGATTACGCTAAAAATAAAGATATTCATTTTACTTTTAATATTGATATTGTTCAAAGAGATGGTGTTGTTATACCTGAAGAAGAAATTGGCGGTATCATTGATGATGTATGGAGAGCTATTGCAGTAGCAGCTGAAGAAATGACTAGAATAAATTTTAAATAAAAAAGCATCTTAGTTTTATTAAAAAACCTATGGAGAATTTGTAAATGGAGATGTTCCTCAACCATAGAGTTTATTAAGGTTTAAACTGTTCAGCTTTTCATGAGATTTTTAACACAGATTATCAAAATCCTCCAACGGTTGGCTGCTCTGTGGGTTTAAAGTAGTATTTAGACACAATAATTACAAGAATAGATGTATGCTGAGTAGCTTAAAAGCTTTTTTATTCTGAAATAAGCTTGCGCTTGGCTACGACTTGCATGGTGTAGTCTACGATGGGACGCGCCTGTCCAATATACCGATTCACTCCTGATTATGAATAATTTTCAGTAAGGAGGTGGCAGTGGAATGAGGCTCCATATGGTTGGAAACCATTAATAAGCAACAATCTGACCCACCCTCTTAAATAGTGTCACCTGACATCCCACCGAAATACGGCAAGGCCGCTTGGCGGTGCGGTTTTGTCTCTAGGTGGTCACTAACCACGGCCGGAGCCTAAAACCAGTTAATGACAAGGCAATTAATTACCAGCTAATTGTCACCTGATTTGGATCTCGAATGATTAGTTCTTAGACATGTCGGTTTCCACACGATCTTTTCCTTCATTGGTATTGAGCAGCAGTGATGTAACAATTCACACAAAGATGTGTAGGCACGTCTGGGATCCAGACTCGCGACCTTATATTTCTAACGCGAGGCCTGTACCGGTGCCCCGCCGCTGCTCTAAAAGTTTGTATGTTGAGTGAAAACTAAAAACTACTGGACGGATTTGGATGAAATTTGGCACTATAATGTAACATTATAGTATGGAATAGCACATAGACTTCTTTTTATCTTAATGTCACGCGGTTGAAGCCGCGGGAGAGAGCTAGTAATGAAATATTTTTATAGTTAATCATAAAAGCGATCCTTATAATATTCAGTAATATTTCAGCTTTTATGCTTTCAAAGAAAGCTTTATCAAAGGCCTATAATTTATTAAGCTCATGTTTTCAATAAGTTCTTTAATAAAGCAATCATCTAAAATGTTTTCAAGAGAAAATCTTAAGGTAATAATCTGCGGTAATATTTCTAAATTGGAAACAGATCTACGCTGGGATTTTGGATAAACGGCAAAATTTAATTTAAAACTCCCCATCTTCGGCATTTGGAAATTTAATATGCGTTGGCACGATAAGAATTTTTAACCGACTTCAAGAGGAGGTTCTCAATTCGATTGGTATATTTTTATATGTATGTTGGTATCTATACTGATTACGCTGAGATTTATGATCAGATTTACGTGATTCTGACGGGCCGGTGCGCGGTGGCGTGGTCGGTAACATACTTGCTTTTCACGCCGCAGGTCGTGGGTTCGAATACCACCCGAGACAAACATTAGTGATTAACATTTGTGTTTGTGTCGAGTCTGGGTGTAAATATCTATTTTAAGTATTTATTATTTATATATACAAAAGAAAAGTATTATATGTATAGTATATACCAGTTATCTGGTTTCCATAACACAAGCTCTGCTTAGCTTGGGACCAGATGACCGTGTGTGTTTACGGTCCAGAATATTTATTTATTAATATTCTTCTTTAGTTTGATAAAATTAAATGTAGTTTAATTTATTTTTTTAAATCAAATACGTACTTACAGCTGCCCCGGCGAACTTCATACCGCGTATTTCTCACTATTTAATCTGTCCTTAGACTTGTTTGAATACTATAAGACCAAAATTAGTCAAATCAGTCCACCCGATCTCTAGCGAAACTAACGAACAGCAATCGATTTTTATATATAAGATTTTTTTACCTTTTAAATCTTTCCTAGACCTCCACGAACATTACAAGACCAAGATAAGATAAATCCGTTTAGACGTTCTCGAGTTTTATCAAGACTAACGAACAGCAATTGATATTTTTATACATATGTATATTATGTATATAAGATATAAACATACAATTGACAACAAAATGATCCAAATTAATTTAAATTTTAAATTAATTTAAATTACGTTAGCCACAGTCGCACGATATGCCTTGCCTCCGCAACTGTCGCATATGCAGGTAGACCTGGTAGCTACAGTAGCCAATAGATGCAACACCTGAAGCATAAGTCGCGCTGTGCAGATCCTTTAGATCTCGACAAGCAATGCTCGAAAACCTTGGTCTCATCCTATTTGATAAAACTTAACGCTAGAATATTTGTGTAAAATTATAAGTAGACTGTAAAAAGCCTGCACTAATTTTAGTAACAGAATCCTGCCTGCTGTACATTCTGTAGAATATAGGAATTCCCAGTTATCTTCCGTGTGAGACATTTTCTACAACAACGTCGTGAGTCAGACATTCTGTTCTAGGGATGAGGTAAAGAAAATATCGATTGTATATATTTTAACTATAAACTAAAGATTCTATTGTCGAACGATTGTCGAACGGTCATGAACTTTAAAATTTTCTTACAATTTTTACAACATGAACTATTAAGAAGCCGAAACGTAGGCACTCACGGTAGGATTGGTCCATCAATTAAAAGTCCCTGAGCGAGCTGTGGAAACAGTCTATGGTCGTAGTTTCACTGAAGGATTGAATACACAATAAAATGACCTTAAACAGAACTAAAGTAATCGACATAGAAAGCTGAAGAGGCAGTGAGCCGGTCATATCTGCTGCAGAACCGACAACAGCTGGAGTGAACGAGTTCTTGAGTGGAGACCGCGTATTGTCAAACGTAACGTAGAAAGCCTTCAGGTTAGGGGGAGTGACGATCTTTGTAAGGTAAGAGCTGGATGAGAGTGGCCGCAGATTGTACTCAGTGTCGTGCTTTGGGGGAGGCTTTTGTCCAGGAGTGGACTAAAATAGGCTGATGACGATGATGCTGATGATGAGAGGTTCCAATGTCTTTGTTTATCATTGCTACAATTTCGATAAACAGGTAGATATATATCTATGTATAAACTTCACATCCTACAGAGCTGAGTAGAGTGACAATGTTGAATTTTCAAATTAACTGTATTTATAAACGTCATAGAAGCTTATTAGAGCTAAAATAATTTTATAATTCGTTTGTCTGTCAGTTTGATATTTAGACTAATAAGAAAGAGACAAAGTCAATTTTATCTATAAAGTCCCAAATGATTTTTATGAATAAGACTTTAGGCCACTTATTTATATTGAACTTGAGAGAATTGAAAAGTTTTTTTTTTACAATTTTTTGTCTATCATTCTAAAACTAGGTAGTATTCAATTTATCGATACTAATATGCCCATCTCTATTGTCCACGGCACGGCATGTCACGTCGCTCCTTGAGGCAATATTTCCCGTTACGTGAAGCTCTTCGATAGACGCTATACCATATATTGTATACCTGAATGGAAAAAATATTTAAGATTTCTGTTATATGCATTTTTGAAGAAACTAAAATTTGTTTTTTGTGGTAGACCATAAGTAGTGCGTACGAGTACTAGAGCCAAATGTTTAATAGCTAGATGCCTAACATTTATCTGAGAGATATTTTACAATTTCACACCCAAAATATCAGCGGTGGCGCAGCGTTGTCAGCCTCGTCATTGAAATATAAGGTCTCAAGTTCGATCCCCGGTCGTAGCTACACATCTTTGTGTGAATTGTTTCATGGCTGCTGCTCATCGATTAAGGAAAATAGTGAAGACGGTAGATTGTCTAAGAACTATTTGGGGACATGTGACATCCACCAACGCGCACTTGGCCAGCGATTGTGGTTTAAGGCCTAAACTCTCTCAAGTATTTTATGAGTTTTTCAGCAATGCGTGCGTGTGCTTGAGCGTGATATCGTATTGCGTGACATCGACATTGAAATTATCGGTCTGACACAACACATCAGGTAAATTGTCGGACGTTATGAATATTTGATAACTAACTTCAGCTATATTTAATAAGTATTAGCTGCCTTGGCGAACTTCATACCAAGCATTTCTCACTATTTAAAATGTCCTTAGACTTGTTTGAATACATTAAGACCAAAATTAGTCAAATCAGTCCACCAGTTCTCGAGTTATAGCGAGACTAACGAACAGCAATTGATTTTTATACATAAGATTTTTGTCACCTTATAAACCTTCCATAGACCTTTACGAAAATTTCAAGACCAAGATAAGATAAATCTGTTCAGCCGTTCTCGAGTTTTAGCGACACTAACGAACAGCCATTAATCAAAATATATAAAAGAAGAAACTGACTGACTGACATATCAATGCAGAGCCCAAACCGCTGGGTCTGGAGACTCTAAAGGAGAGGTCAAAAGTGGGCTAGAATTTTGAACACCAATGTGATATAACTCATTGGAAAGCTTATTTAATAAGCTGTTAGAATTTAACTAAACACGAATTTTAGGAGCAACCATTTTTGTAAAAATCAAAAAATGTAATAGAAAAACAAAACGCACATTACCTTTAATTATCTGTTTCCTAAGCAGTATAAATATTGCAATCACGTCAATAATTGCATTCTGTTACAGTACCTATCTCTTGTAATATTATTCCAGCTGCAGCTTAATGTAATTATGACGAAAAATATTTGTTATCTTATTAGTGTAATAACAAAACGCGTGGAAAAAAATATAATTACGGGAAACGTCATGATGTCATTGTCATTGATCAGTTTGATTGACAGCGTCGAAATAATTTTGATTTTTTTGGTTGCTCAATTGTCATTTGACCATGGGGTTGCCAATTGCAATAATCATAATATTGCATTTAGGATTCTTATTTTCAATTTCAATTTTTTAAAAAACGGGGGGGGTGTAAAATTATTTTAAATACACCAAAAAATTTAATCAATTATGCTCTATTAACCTATGTAACTCAGATTGCTGTTCAAATTTACAATTATTTTAATCCCAGGCTCTATAAATTTTTTGAACGTCTCCTTTGGCACATAGGTTCCTTATGGTTTAGAGGTGCACTAAGAAAGGATTTTCACACTTTCGAAACTCACCCTTTAAGGGGGTTAAACGGGTCTGTATGGAGATACAAGACTAGTGAGATAAATTTCGTTTAAATTTCCGATAAATTAGTTTTTAGATATATAGATTGAAAAGGAAAAATTCTATAACTATTATATACCGTCAAGGGCTGGTGGAGTGGTCGGACAGGGATTTCGCGCTACAGATAGTGAGTTCGAATCCAAGGTAATACAGATATTTGCGTGATGGACATGTTTGTTTGTATTTGCAGTTTGCAGACTTCAACCCTTCTTAGTGTACCACTGCTGGGCACGGGTCTCTCAATAATCTAACGAGTTGATAGAGTTTAGGCCTGATCCAGACACGCTGGCCAAGTGCGGGTTGGTGGATATCACATGCCCTCGAATGATTAGTTCTTAGACGTTCCGGTTTCCTCACGATGTTTTCCTTCACCGACATTGAGCAGCGGCGATGTTAGAATTCACACAACGATTTGTGGGCAAGACTGGGAATCGAACCTGCGTCCTTATAAATCTAAGGCGAGGCCCGTACCGCTGCGCCACCGCAGCTATTAATATTATAATTTGGAAATGCTGTACCTACCATTATACAAATGCAGCTTTTAATAATACAAAGCACATCTAAGTGCTTAAGGAATCAGGCGCATTTAATATTCCCAATAAAAAATAAAACAAAAGACTGCTTGATTAAAATCTTTAAAAGCAAATTTATTTTAAATCGGTATTTTAAATAAAGAGTAATTTGTTTTCATCCTTTCTTAAATCCAGGAAACTAGCTTAAACTTACAGAGGAAATCCAATTAGAAAATTGTTTTAAAGCAAAAAAGTTAAGAAAATTCAAGTTGCATCGATGCAAGGGTATTCTAAATTCATTGAAAAGTTCTAGCGTTAGGATTACACTGCATTACCATTCGTGGTTGAAAACTTTTAATAGTGTTGTGCTAAGAGTTTATGGATATCGATATTTTGCTTTTCTCTATATTTTTTTTTATTCTGTGTTCATTAAGCAATGATGTTTTCTACGATGGAACGCGCCAGCCTAGTATACCGGCTCACTCGTGATTACGAATGATTATCGGTGAGAAGGTGGCAGTGGAATGAGCCTCCATAATTAGTTAGAAACCTTAAATGACAACAATTCCGACCCACCTTCCCTTTATGGTGTCACCAGACATCGCACCGGAACACGGCAAGGCCGCTTGGCGGAGCGGCTTTGTCTGGTGGGTGGTCACTAACCACGGCTGAAGCCTACCACCAGTTTATTGTCACCTGATTAGCACCACCCGGGGACCACGTGTGGGGATTCAATTAATTAAAGGTGTACACCCACGGACGAAGGTGACTCAGCCCCCAAAATAAATAAAATGGTGATTTACTTCAGTTTTTAAACAACGTATATCTGCTTAAACTATTCGCTTGAATTTATTTTGCTTCGTATGGAAGCGAAATTAATTAGGAAATTGGATAAGTATTGGTAGATTGTGTGTGTAAATACAAATAAAAAATAATAAATAAGTGCAAATAATAATTTTAATAACTTTAATTTAGCTAGGTAAATTTTCTGGGTCAATTAGATTTCAGTTATTTTACTCATAAGTAATTCACTTGATTCTGTTGCATTAATATTATAGTATGAAATGTTAAGATAAAATAAGTTTAAAATAAATTACCATTTTTTTTTAAATTAGTTTACACATCCAGATTTAATAAATATTGAGTCACTGAAATCTACAATTTCCTATTAAAAGTAGAAACTACATATCTTGCTGCCTCTTTAATGCCCTCCCAGGTTTCGAAACCAGCTTGTTCAATAAAGTCAGGGTCCACCAAAAATCCATTCATCGTACCCAAATTCCTGTATGCAGGTAATTCATAAGTATATGATAGAGGAACGCCTACACTCATGGCATAATCACTAGCACCTCCAGAAGCATCGTATAACACCATAGCGATATTCCCAAGAATGTAATTAGGGTTAGAATTCCATTTGACTCTATCAATGGCTGAAGCCATCCTGACTGCTATCATGTTAAGGATCAAGGCATTTGAAGGTAAGACCCCATTTCCGTAACCATACAAAATCATACTACCGAAACTGTGAATGTCTAAATAAAGTCCCATTCGGCTAGAATATTGGGCAAGAATGTCTCTAATAACGCTGGTTTCGGGTTCGGAGAAGGCGCTTCTGCCGTGGAAGGTGTCGGAACAGACGCTGGCGCTGGAGGCGGTAGACCAGTTGATGTCGAAGTTTCGGTTGAGATCTACTCCAAGGCAAAGGTTCCCAATCATGTAGCCTGTAGCACGGTTCTTTCTCCAGAATCGAGCCTAGAAGAAAACAATAGATATAGTTATGTTATGCACATAGGAAATCAAAAAATTAAAATTTTAGTCGCTAATAACTCTCATTCCCTCTTTTAACCCAGACACAATGCTCAAGTCTCTTTTTTGATTGATTCTAGCATTTTTGTCCTCTGTGGGTAGTTTAGTTTCTGTTTACTCAATAGCATTCAGAGTCATGAGGTATTTTAACTATTTTACTTAGTTCAAATTTCTCTGCTTACCAAATAGAAAGAAATGCTTTTATTTTTTTACTTACATTTTCATGGGTCCACACATATCCATCAGGGTTGGCTACAGGCAGAATGATCCAATCAATATTATCAATCAGGTCAGACTCCGTAACGTCAATTACTAGTTTCTGGATAGCGTAAAGAGTGGCTGGAAGTGAAACCCATTCTCGACAATGAAGGAGAGACTGCATCATTATAATTGGTTTGTTGGTGTCCTGTGATAGCAGAAAAAATTCAAGTTCGATTGAGAGTTTCGAAAATTAGCGATTACTAACACACAAATATACTTTTAATAAGTATAGTAGTGGTTGTTGTTTAGTTAGTAATTAGTATAACTTTGCAAAAACCTAATGATATAAGGAGACTACCAATAAAAGTTGAACGATGTACAATTACATCGTTTAATTTTTATCAATATAGAACCTTTTTCTATAGAGCCTATTAAAGTAGACGATAAGAATAACGTATATAATAAGAAAAAGTATGATGCCGATTACCTGGAAGTTAGAAGAGGAAATTTTGAGGTATTTAATATCTCTGCCCTCAAAGCTCTTGCCGCCAAGAACTACAGATACCCTATCAGGGTAAGTTCTGCCAAGCTCATCAATGTAATCGTTAACCTGTAAAACGATTAAATGTGTAAAGCAATTACTTAATGACAAAATATTACCTACAATATATTGGTAAAGAAAAATGTCGTTGGGTAAACCGAAATTAGAATCATAAAAATTATATTAAGAAAACATTAACTTACAGCGTCATAACTATGGATGGTATCAAATGAAAGTCTTGAGCTGTTGCCTGAACTCTTAGCTGCAGCTTTGGCTAAAAGTGTGTCTTCTAGTTCCAACATTCTAGAAAGTAAATGAAATAATGACATGTATTCAAGATTAATAAACAATTTACTGTCTGAACTGTCATAGAATCTGTAAACATATTAACTCAGGCTTTATACGAGGTTTCAGAAAATATGACTCAGTTACTTAACTTAATAAGGTTGTGTGAATCCGAAAAGTTTGTATTCATCGAGATTTTTATTAGATTTTACCTTAAAATACTTTTGCTTTAAGCTTTATTAATTATTTCTACATTTTATTTCACTTACTCTTTGATATTTTCAACTTCTACTTTGAACTCTATGCCAGCTGCTTTGAGTCCATCTTCAAATATCTTTCGCCTATCTTTCGGGACTAAGACCTCTCCAGCTCTCCCAGGAATCGCATGAGACCAGACATCTAAGAGTAGTTTGCTTTCAATTTCATTTAGGAATTCTATTTGGTCAACATTGCTCACATTTATCTCGTAAAGTGCGTGTCTGAAATTGTGAAATTTGGTTATGTAATTTTATGAATAGATTATGACAACAACAACTATTACAGCAAAAAATATATTAAATGACAACATTATTACATACAATGCCAGATTCTTACTGATAAACCAGCGTAATTTATTGATTGATTTAATAAAGATATTTATAAGTAACGAAAAAAATAGCTAAATTAGATATATATCGGTAATATATTTCTTTCCAGATAGAATTAAGTTTTCAAAAAGTAGAAAAATTTTGATTTCGTTGAACAGAGTAGGTGCAAAATATGTTCATTGAAAATATACGTGCTGCACTACAGAAACCTTTCTACTGCTTAAAAGTAAAATAAGCCATATTGAAGACAATGCTATAAATATATCCGTTGCTTGTGATACCCTACAATTATTAGTCAAAAATAACCTGAAACATGTCTATCAGTAGCTATAGATAGACCGTTTAACTCGGAGGTACAAGTCATAAAACATTAATTAAATCTCTTAAAGAACTATTTAACCACAGATAAAAGTAATGTAAGACTATTCGTCACTAATATCCATATCGTTTGAATCATCATCACTGTTTATGCAGCTTGAGGAGTTAGAATCTTGGCGATAGGCGATACGCGAGTTAAACGGTCTATCTATAGCCCAAATTAATACTCTTGAAAAACTGTCAAAATTAAGGGTGTATCCAGAACATCTACTAGATTTCAGAATACGTTTACTGCTGATTAAAAATCATTATTCTTACCCATTATAGATTTCGTGTTTCGCAACAACAGTGTAGATGAAGAAACAAAAAAATATAATCGACTTCATGATGGCTTATTTGCCACTGATTTTGAAATTCCATATTTTGGTAATATACACATGATTCATTTATTAGATAACTAACAAAACGGATATAATCCTATCAATATTATAAACGATAAAGTTTGTAAGAATGTGTGGATGTTTGTTACTATTTAAACAAAACTAATCGACGAAATTGGCGCAAGAACTATTGGTACAGAGATAGATTTTGATCTAGATTAACACATAGGCCCACCCCTAAGTTCCATGCGGGAGAAGCCATGGGTGGAAGCTTGTGGTTAATAATCCTATGATTAGACGCGATAACTGTTAAGTATAATCATTTATCCTGCTCATATGAATACTAATTCTATTGCTTGTGTTAGTATGTGCCTATGTTCGTATGAATAGTTCAAACTAGATGTTTGCTCTTTCTGGCTTCATAGAGTTAAAATCTCATTGCAATGGAGAACAATAAAACTGTTGAGAAATTTGGAAGAGTAAGGCTGAACTTAATTTTAGGATAGCACCCTGGTTAGGTTAAAGATAAAAATACAGGTTCAGTTGAAATGCGTATTTGGAAAATGGTTTCAGATTCAGATTTGGACTGAAATCTTGATAATGACAATACTAGTAATGATACAGTTGATTTGTATCAGAATAGACATAGTTTTTTGACATTAATTATTAATAATGAAGATTCCATACACATGTAAATCGAAAAACATGTGTTATCTGTTCTAATAATAATTAGTTATCATTAATTGAGTTCACTATGCTTAAAACAAATATAACAGAATTTGAAGGCAATGATAAATATTATCACAATATTTATACATGAATTGACACTTGTTTGTCTTGCTAAAACTCGAGAACGGCTAAACCGATTTGGCTCATTTTAGTTTTGATATTCATAGAGGTTTCATGTAGTTTTAAAGAGTGAGTAAATCGCGGTGCAAAGTTCAGCGGGCAGCTAGTCATATACATACATATATGATGGTAATTAATTTACCAGCCAAATTTTTACCAGGGTACTTGGTATCGAAGAAAAAGCATTTGATGTGCGATTCATTTTCAACTAAAACAAGAACTGAAAAGTAATCTATCGAAATTTATTCTGCGTACAGTACTTAACGTATGATGTGACGGCGGCCGCTCTGTTTGATTCATAGAAAGGTACTGTACAGATAGCATGTTTAATAAATTTACGTTTAACGCTAAATATTGTATATGTTCAAAACGTTAGCTTCCTTAAATATAATTCTTAGCGAATATTCATGGAATATTAAATTTAACCACCCCTTAATATTTGAAGTCTTAATTTATTGAAAAACTTAAAAAAATAATTATGGAAGTAGAATTACTACATTCCAAAGTGAGGGCTTAAGTTATTCGAAGCATTGGCGTAGGTATGAGTGAAAAAGAACTTAACTAGAGAATTAATAAAGGTAACTCGACGAACTTTTGCACTTGTCTAATCACATTTGACCTTGATCACCAAGTAGTAAGTGACACTATGATGACGATGATGCTGTCAGTTAAGGGATTATTCAGGCTTTTTATTTGGACTAAGGCAAAAAGAGGAAACTGGCATATCTAAGAATTAATCATTCGAGGATATGTGACATCTACCAACGCGCACTTGATATAGTTGACAGAAGACCCGTACCCAGGAGTGGGACACTAAAAAGGGTTGGAGTGAAGGCAAGGTAGCATTTAGTTAAGGAATAGTACAACCCACTAGACCAGCCCAGAAGACTAGAATACAAGAGGGAATAATTTGTATGCGACTATATCTTAGTTATGGTTTGTATTAGGTACCATATTATTATTATCATTTCATGACAATAAGCTTGTAATTGTATTTAGTATTATTATCGATTATTATTGAGATTATTGCTAAAATTAAATGCGTAATATCAAGAATTAAGATTTGTTATCGGTTTTGGATTCATAAATCATTACAAGTGGCACAAGTTTACAAAATCAGAAAAAATATTCCATCTGCATGGTTATTCACATAATTTCTTGATCCACCGCTCAAGTTGCGGTGCACTGTGCAGGAGCGATCAAATTGCGGTGCAGACGCAATTAAGTTTTCGTCTTAGTGCAAAATGGTATTCTTATAATTGTTTACCTGTCATGTGTAATCAAAAGCGCTCGCGTGACGCGAACTTGACGCGAGCGTATCTGACAGTGGTTGTCATAATTACGAGAATACTGAAAGGGCTGTTTTGATCGAAACTTAACTGCAACTGAACTTATTTAATTACGTGAATTAGCCTATTGGTAACCCGACTGACTGCAGACAGCAGCAGCAGACGACGTATCGCTGTGACCGACGGGAATAAATCCGTAATAATATGCATGTCGTTGAAATATAGCCACGCGATGTGTCGCTAGCTGTCGAAGATATTCAACAGAAATACATAGAAACTATTAGTGTCGTAGTAAGACGTCGTCTGCTGTTGTTCTCTGCAGTCGACCACGAAATTGCACCTTTACTTCTAGAATAATATACAACCTTAACCGGAAAGGCTAGTCTATACTTAGAACTAGACATTCTTAATTTCTTAATATATTTTTTAATTCTTTGATAGGCTGGCGCTTTATCACAACTTGCCTGATGCTAAGAAACTATGTAGTCCACGATGGAACGCGCCAGCCCAGTATACCTATTCACTCGTGATTACGAATGATTTTCGGTGAGAAGGTGGCAGTGAATTAGCCTCCATATGGTTAGAAACCTTAAAGGAGCAACAATTTCGACCCACCTTCTCTGCATGGTGTCACCAGACATCGCAATTATATTAGTTCTGAAGTACCTGAAGAATGCCTGACATTATGAAGTTAGAAAAGAAGATAGGCAAAAATGTATGAACCTTGCGGTACCTACTTAACACTAACGAAAGAGGGCGAAGCAGCATGGGCGCCTTGGACTGGGGACAGTCAGCTGGTAATAGACAGCGCGTTGGAGTTCCTTCCCCTTTCCTTCGCAAGACTTGACAAAGTATAGAAAATTTGGTGTAAAATTTAAGTAAAATGTACGAGACTGTTGTTTTTGTCGTTAATTCAAAAAATCCCATAGGCTAAACATCTGTTGCCATTATTAGAAACGATGTATAAGAAATTACCTTTCCATTGATATTTGGCTTGTTTGTGTTGATCGGGTACACTAACTTGCCCATGCTCCTTAGCATTCTTTGATGCGATTTTTGATGTGCTAAGTTTTTGCTATTCGCGTCGTGTAGCTCTGAAAAGATTTGACAAATAAAATACAATTGGCGGTCTCTTCAAAAGTTTGAGTTGTATAAGAAAATTAATTGACAAATAATAGTTTTATTTTGTAGGTTAATCTTTAATTTATGAATTATTTTATCAACATTTAAAGGTCACTATACTTCGGTTTATGCCTGATTAACGTGGAATTTGAGGCTATAACCTTTCCGGTTCAAACTGTATTTTTAACTTGACACTTCGATTAAAATCTATGAAAACACTTTTTAGTTACTTTAACCTTCTTTCCTTAAAATAGGTCTTTGGGTCTTATAGTTTTAGACTTACCCATACCGACCCATATGATTGGCTAAGATTGGGCATAGTGTTCCGTGCACAGTGCTCCGTTCTGTATTGTTCCGTCCCAAATATAAAATAAACTCCGCAAAAATTGCCTGATTCAATTATTTTCAAAATTCAAATATCGTAATATTTGAGCTTGTGATATATTTTTTAAATCGCTTGTTTGTCAAGTAGTTTAATTGGTTCAAATTTAAACATTCCTCTATTGCTGTGAGAGGAAAAATCTGTTTAGTTTTTCAGAAGCGTCTCCGGCGTTAAACTCGTCCAACTGAAACGTGAACTGGTAGCGTTTCTGAAACACCTTTGGTATTAATATTAATATAGTTAACAGTCTTTTCATTTTAACATTTCTCATCACCAAGATATCGAGAAGTTGGCAGATGTTTTCACAGACGTAAAACCTTCAGTAAACTACGAGTATTTAGTAAACGGATCTGATCAGCTGTACTATACTTAGAGCAACTATTGTTTCTATACTAAAATCCAAATAAATAGTGTGAATAGACGCTAATTTACTGCACGTACTGCCTCGGTGGTCCAGTAGCAAGCGTATTCGTTTAATAACTGGTAATTAACTGCTGGTAGTCTTCGGGCGTGGTTAGTGACCACCCACCAGACAAAGCCGCACCGCCACGCGGCCTTACTGTGTTCCGGCGCGATGTCTCGTGACACCATTTAAGAGGGTGGGTCGGAATTTTGCTTATTTATGGTTTCTAACCATATGGAGTCTTATTCCACTGCCACCTTTCCACCGAAAATCATTAGTAATCAAAATTGAATTTTAGATTACATAATTGTTTAACATCGGGCAATTTACGGGACTAATTAAAATACTATTTTTCATACCTTGGCGTCATCCCTGCTCTGAATTTCGAATTCAAAACTGTTTGGTTTATCCATTATTATTTTATTTAAAACCTAAGATTTTTAGGTTAACTTTACCATACTTACTGGAGATGACTTAAATAGGCATAAGTGAACAATGTATGAGATACAATAAATCATTTTATTTATTATTTATTATTACTTATTAACTGATTCAAACGTCTTAATCATAATTATTAAACGTATATCTCTAGCCTGCTCAAGATATAGATATTGTTTGATAACAACTGATATAGTATCAGCTGCGAAACATTATAAAACTAATGATAGCGTATTATAGTTGAATTCTTCCAATCATGAAGTTATTGGTGTTTGTCGCCCTGTTTGCTTTGGCTTATGCCAAGCACGAGCAGTACCTTGGGTTAGTGTAGTTTTACCTTAATCTTTACCAAAATCTGTATACAATTTGAGTATAATATCATTTTTATACTTAACCATTTGATTTGTTCTATCGACAAGTGTAGTGTTGATTTGTATGTAATGTTTTGGAGTACGTTTTCGTCGAATGTGTAGTTATTTTGTACTTGCTAGGTTAGGTACCATACCAGTATGCCTAGTGTCAATTTTGTCATTAGCAACAAGTTCTGCTGCAAGTGTAGAAGCATGTCTTTTAAATGAAATATACAGAGCTAGTACTGGCGCGATATTGAACCTTTCTTCATGCTTACGCTCGAAATATAATCTGTTATTTGCAACGAAATTGACACTCGGCGGAAGGATAGGAATAGTTACATTAGGTGCCTGGTTTTTTATGCCATATCTACGAGTAAGATGATAATAAACTAATGTTATAAAGCTAAAGAGTTTGCTTGTTTGTTTAAACGCGCTAATCTCAGGAACTATTGGTCTGATTTAAAATTGTTACGCTGTAATTAGCCAACTAATTTGAAGTCAGACATTTGTGTGATGAACATGTCTGTTTATCTTGAGTCTGGATGTAATTATCTATATTTATGTATGTATTTACAAAAGAAAAGTATTATATATAGTATATTAACAGTTATGTGGTTTCAATAGTAATAGCTCTGCTTAGTTTGGATTCAGATGGCCGTGCGTGTTACTATCCCACGATATTATTATTATTATTACCTTTTTTTCTACTCCTGGGCACGATAGAAAACGTAGTTCACGCGGGCGGAGCCTCTTTATATTTCTTCATCTAAAAAGCAAAGAAAAATTTGTGCACTTTGATGTCCTAAAATATAGAACTCTAAAATTTAATTGTAATTTTAAATATCTGATAAAGAAATAATGTCAGATCATAAAGCCGTTTCAGCAAAGGGTATAAACAATTTTATTTCCTTCACTTTCAGATGGAAGTCCTACTACGTCAATCCTTCAACCGTAGAACAGGTGGACAGCGTCAATGCTTTGACTGAAGAGTTCCAGCTGGACTTCTTGAGCCACGCCAGAGTACAGCGGGAAGGTGTTGTGCTAGTCAAGCCAGAGTACCAAGAAGGTTTCATCCAGAAACTGGAAAGCTTAGGCATTACCTACAGTGTTCACTCTAATGATGTCAAAGCGTAAGTAGAAACAATTAAAGATTTGAATTAGTAAGTGGCTGATAACCAAATGTCAATACAGATGACAATACTAAAAAGTTAATTGTTGTATTTTATGATGTTTAAAAATAAGAGACTAACCATCGTATTCATAAACTTCTTTTAATCTCATCACAGCTAAAATAGGTTTATAATTCGTTTGTCTTTGTTTGTCATCTAGACATTCATATTAGAAAGAATGAGATAAAGTCTATTTTAACTAAAGAAGACCCCAAGACTAACGGTCTTATTCATAAAAATCATATAAGACTCTTTAGTTAAAATGGACTTTGTCTCTTTCTTACTAGTAGAATTGTCAAGAGGATAGACAAAGACAAATTATTAATTATAAAACTATTTTAGCACGTACGTTTATGAATACGGGGGAAGATCTATATCGTTAACCCATAGGATAGAGTTTGATATCACTAATTTGCTAGTTTTGTTTAGGTCTAATGAGTGGTTTGAAAATGAATATATTGTTGCTGAAAATTTATTATCGAATCCGTCTGGCCCAATAGTTGTTACTGTTTTCTGGTTCATTGGTATTTTGATATAGCAGTCACATATACTTGAAGGTGTAAAAGCAAATATCACCAACATTTAGCCGGGTATGATTAGATCCCAAATATATTAAATGTATGGTTCCTAAACATAGTGGGTGCGAATATTACCGTTCATCGGGTATATTTCAGCACATCGACCTGCTGACTGAACCAAGAGACAGTTGATATAATAACATCATCATAATCATAAATAAACACGTAAAATAGTTGTATAATCAAATTACTTTATGAGGTTGTTGAATAAAACTGGATTACAGAAATTATCATATTACTATCAGTAGCAAAACAATATAGTATTTGAAATCCTATAGATGTAAAGCCTTTGATTGATTATTTTGTAAATGATAAAGAAATGGTAATTCCATTGAAGGATTAGCTACTGATATTGGTTTAATTAACTTGAATAATAAGGTTACGATTAATATTTATGACGTTTTTAACTACCTAGTGGTAAAAAAGTGTTTATTCATTGAAATATCGGATAGAATACAGATAAGAACATAACAATAACATAATATAGAGAAATGATGATACTATTTAAAAGTGTTATTTAATTAACCTTACCAAATTGTATTTGAATTACAGTCAACTGGAAATTGAAGATGAAAGAATCGAAGAGTGGAGAAAGATCTCTATGGCTAGGAATGGCGGTCGAAACATGCCTTATGACAACTACCAGAGGTTGGATGTAGTAAGTAAAAATTACTTTAATAGCAGGATTAAAATTAACCCGAATAAAGCATTAGCTTAACCTAATGCATCAAAAAATTCTTCACTATCGTTATCTATCGATCGATAGAAATCCGGGGACGTACCTAGAAACTAGCGGCATTAGTTTATTATGACCAGATTAAGAATAATGACCCAAATGACAAATAGCATATTTTATTCTAATATAAGGTAGGGAACTTAAAATATAGTTCTTTAAATCGAGGGTTTTACCCCGTCATTAAGTATTTAGTGTTATATTGAACTTTATGTTTCCAGATTTATAACTATATGGCCGATATTGCCGCCCGTTTCCCCGATACCGTCACTCTACTCACCGCCGATAACTCCTTTGAAGGTCGCCCTATCCAGTATCTTAAGATCTCTACTACCAACTTCGAAGATATCAGGAAGCCTATCATCTTCATTGATGGTGGTATCCACGCTAGAGAATGGATATCTCCCCCCTCTGTGACCTGGGTTATCAGGAAGTTGACTGAGGATGTCACTGAAGCTGATCTCCTCCAGAACTTTGACTGGATCATCATGCCCGTTGTTAACCCTGATGGTTACGAATTCACTTTCACTTCCGTAAGTGCTTAAAGCTAATATGGTACAGGTTACTTGGTAGATTCTTTTTAAGCTTACCTGGATTTTAGTGTGACGAATCTTAGTGGGCTTATTTTGTTTGTTGGGTACTGGCACACCTAATGTTAGTTTAACTCCAGAGATTAAGCATGAGATAACCTCGGAAATTTGAAGTATTCGATCGGTAATTCACAAATCTAGTTCGAAATCAGTTCGGTCAAGTGCGAGTTTGATTCCAGTTTGGCTGTTATACATCGATACTGACCAAATATCTTTTTTCAGAGCCGTTTCTGGCGTAAAACTCGTTCTACTGACACCAACATTCTTAGCGGCCTCTGCCCTGGAGTTGATGGCAACCGTAACTACGACTTCTTCTGGAACACAGTTGGAACCAGCAACAGTGCTTGCGCTGACACCTACGCTGGAAATCGTCCTTTCTCTGAAGTAGAAACTCGCGCTGTCCGTGATCTTCTCCATGAGCATTTGGCCCGAATTGCTCTATATCTTACCATGCACAGCTACGGTAGCATGATCCTGTACCCTTGGGGACATGATGGTAGTCTTTCCCAAAACGCTCTTGCCCTTCACACAGTTGGTATCGCTATGGCTAACGCTATCCACGCCCACGCTTTACCCAATTTCCCTCTATACCAAGTCGGTAACTCAGTCCACGTTATTCAATACCCCGCTGCTGGTGCGGCAGAAGATTATGCTCATTGGATTGGTGTTCCTCTTTCTTATACTTATGAGTTGCCTGGCCTGCAAGGAGGGTTCGAAGGATTCCATCTGAACCCTATCTATATTGAGCAGGTCTGCAGGGAAACCTGGGAAGGCATTGTGGTAGGAGCAAGAAGAGCTGGTGATCTATTTACAAGGGGCAGTTTGAATTAAAGCTAATTTATTGGAAAAGCAGAAACTTGTTTATGTTATATTTTGTGATTGTATTAAAATTTTTATTTTTATTACGAACAAAAGACTCACATAACGTGCTGCATGTAAATATTTAATAAATTATTATTTTTTATTCTTTTGTACCACGCTTTTATTAACTTCGCCTATATCTACATTTCTGACAAATAAATCTATCTATCTATGTATAGAACGAAATCTTCAAACATTATTTTCTTATACTTCAAGTAGTCGCATTAAATCAAAACATTGCACACTATTGCTCACTTATCAAGGAAATTAAATAACAATCAGATTTGTCTTAAATTCTTCGAAACTTGGCAACTCATTTGATTTTTGTTTTGCTGTCAACATTATTCTTGTTCTATAATTTTCTCTATCGATAGTCAATTCATAGCATCTTGTACACAGTAATCATTTTCTCTTACTCGCACTTTATTGCTGTCTTTAGTCACACACGTAAATATAGTATCCAAAAAAATAATATTCTACTTTAACTATGTATACAGTATTTTACATTATTTTATATAAGTTCTATGAAAATACGGATTCCGTTGTTGCCGAGTCCTTAATTTAACTATTGGTTGTCTTCTAAAATAGACTTGTAAATTTTGAAATAACCAAGATCTATACTATCATCTATCGGACTATCTTGGTTTGCTGACGGTCCAAACTGCCGTCACACTGTGGGAATCCATATTCCCGACCCACAGCACTGATTTTCAACAATGTCCATACATTGTTGAAAATCAGTGCTGTGGGTCGCCTCTAGTAGGTATTCACAGCGTTTACTAACCAATGTCCATGTTTGACACTGGTGGGTCACACCATTTGTTTTTGACGTGACAACGTCTTATAAATTGGTTTGCCGGGTGACACTTCAAGAAACTGCGTTACGCTCCGCTCACGTTATGCGCTCACAATGAGAGCGAGTGAGAGGCACGCGTCCCTTCCACTCGAGCACAGTTAGCCCGCCTAAGAGCGAGATTCTTGGTATAAATTAATGTTTTAAATATAATTCTTTGTATAAATAAATGTTTTAAATTGTTACTATTACTTCATCCTTCTTCCTACTATAGGAATGAATATTCACATTAAAATTATTTTACCACTCAAAGTCGTTGTCACGTAAAACTTTCGCCCGTATACCGACTTTACAGGCAACCAATTTTTTATTTTTTTCTTTTTTAACTAAAAAAAAATAGTTTATTACCAAAAGATTAACGCAAACAATTTTTTCCGTTGGCCCCACACTAGGCTAGCCTGTCCTGTGAGTGCCATCTACGCTTACAATTTATTTTATTTTAAAACTCATTGAAAATAATAATAATAATTAAGTACATAAATAAATTAAATTATTCACAACTATTTTCATTTATATTTTTTTTCTCTTTTCATGTGTTTTTTTGTCATTTGATTCTGTGTGTCCTGTCTCTGTCAAATACATGCCATCATTTTAGATTCGTCTCTTGACTGGCGTGGGATATATCGATATCGACAATTTATTACTTTATTAAATACATCACTATGCTACCAAACACGTCTAGAATACTCTGAATTGGAAATTGATCCCGCGCCCCGCGAAAACTTTTGCGCGAAGGATGATGCTAAAATTCCAATTAAGAACCGAGTTTACATGCACGAAGATCTCATTCAAGAAATATGCAAATCCGATCATACTTTAAGGAGTTTCAAGAGCCTTCATAATGATATTAACTAACTGATGAAATATGTTTAGTCAAAACATATTTGCTTCAAGGATGACGATAAGTTTTGAAAACATATTTTAATTACCCCGTCAGTAACATTATAAAAAAATGTTAGATACGTATTTTTTGCTTAACCATTGAAATGAAACAAAAGATCACGTTAACCCTTTTAGTGTCCCACTGCTGGGCACGGGTCTTCTCTACAACTATCTTTCGAGTTGAGAGAGTTTAGGCCTTAATCCACAGACGCTGGCCAAGTGCGGGTTGGTGGATGTGACATGTCCTTGAATGATTAGGTCTTAGGTATGCTGGTTTCCTCACGATGTTTTCCTTCACTGATATTGAGCAGCGGAGATGGAAACATACAAGGAAATCTTAGTAAATCCCTATTTGTTTATGACTGAAGCCCGTAGAGAGATTTGTCGCGACGTTCTCAGAATAATAAAACCCAAGCAATTTGTTGGATGTGTTTATTGTTTACATTATAGCGCAGCGGTAACGGCCTTGCCTTCGAAATATAACAACATCATTGGGTGCTGAGTTACCTCAGTCCGTGGACGAATCTGAATCCCCACACGTGATCCCCGGTTGTGCAAATCAGGTGACAATCATCAGGTGGTGCTTCGCCCGTGGTAAGTGACCACCCACCAGACAAAGCCGCACTGCCAAGCGGTCTTGTCGTGTTCCGGTGCGATGTCTAGTGACACCACGAACTCTCTTCATGTTTAAGGTTGCTAACCTTATGGAGGCTCATTCCACTGCCACCTTCTCACCAAAAATCATTCGTAATCACGAGTTAATCGGTATATTGGGAAGGTGCGTTCCATCGTAGACTACATTATTGCCTTACATCAGACAAGTTGTAGTCAAGCGCAAGCCTATTTCAGAATAAAAAACATGTCGGTTTCTTCACGATGTTTTCTTTCACCGATTTTGAGAAGCGGCGATTGAGGCTTTAACTCTCGTAAGACAGTTGACAGAACACCCGTGCCCAGCAGTGGGTCACTCAAAGGGGTTGAAGTTAGGCCTCAATCCACAACCAAGTGCGGGTTTGTGGGTCTCACATGCAAAGGGTTGCAATGAAGCGAACTAGGATAATAATTTAATTAATATTCATTCATTTTCAATATCTTTAACGTAAAATAAACAAGGAGTCAACGTCAAGCTAATTATTTCAGCACTAACATAGTGAAAGATTGTTCAAAAGACTATCAACGGTGAGGCTGCCAGCTGAAGTAAATGCATTGCTGAACGCCTGGCACCGCCGCACAGTTGCGCGAGGCGACGCGACGTTTCAAAATGAGAAATTTTAATGAATTTCTACTATCGCTGTAATAAAAACGCTGGAAGAGACAATTCCATAATAACATTATTAAAAATAAATTAAAATTCTAAATTTAACATCTACTAACCCTGACGCATATTTTTCTAGATGTCAACCATCTCCATGACTTCAGATTTCGGATAAAAAAAACTGCATCAAAATAATTTCATTCGTTCAGACAACACAATTTTTTTCAATTACTTTTTGACACTAACTTTCCTGATGTTTAACAATACGCGGCCTATGCGCGGTCTTGATTTTTAGTGAGAAAAAGGGTAGTGGAATGAGTCTTCATATGTTTAAAGGAGCAGCAATTTCGACCCAGCCTCTAAAATGGTGTCACCGCTTACCAGAAATCGCACCGAAAAAAAGAAATTTGGCTCCAAAAGTCAGCTATTATTTTTTTAAATACCGATGTAACACTTGCCGGTGTAGATGGAAAGCATAGTAGAGAAAACATAGTAAGAATGATGCAGTCAGTCGCTGGAATTATTTTTCCTTATCCACGTCAACTTTTTTTGTGTCCCACTGCTGGGCACGGGTCTCCTCTCAACTATCTTACGAGTTGAGAGAGTTTAAGCCTTAATCTACACACGCTGGCCAAGTGCGGGTTGGTGGATGTCACATGTCGTCGAATGATTAGTTCTTAGACATGTCGGTTTCCTCACGATGTTTTCCTTCACCGATATTGAGCAGCGGTGATGAAACAATTCACACAAAGATGTGTGTGGGCACGACCAGGATTTTTCCTTATATTGAACGTCTTTTTATTGAACATTAAGCCTAGCGGAGCAGAATAAAGTGACCGCCCGCCGAGCGGTACGCTCAACTCAGTCGGTTGCTTATCTGCTCTGTTAAGCAGGTATATACCTATCTAAGTTTGCTATGCCCTAAAGACCATTTTAACACGTATTTCTTTCCCTTTAACATGCTTTCGGAACTCCACGAACATTTCAAAACCAAAATTAGCCAGGTTTACCCGTTCTCAAAGTTTAGAAATACATAATATATTCGGTAATAAATTTTCATAATAAAGAAACTTACAGGTTTTTATATAGGGATTCTCGCGGATAGCTAAATTTCTATATTATTAAAAAATAAAAATATATTTAAAAAACATAACTATAATAAAAAAAATAACGTTTTATAACAATACTTCTCTTATTTAGTTTGTACCGAAATGTAAGGTTTTTTTTATTATTCATGGAGATTTAGAAGTGACACTTCGTCAATCTATAACTGTTCTAGTAAATAGTAAATCTATGTACTAAGAGACCAGGTAATTAACTACCTACCTTGGATTTTAATGAAAATTATTATTGGTGCAGCAATGCTACTCGTCTTTATAATATTTACTTTGTTAACAGCAGCTCCTTGATTTTAGTGTTCTACAAATTGACAATTTATAGATGTCGGAGCTTCTAGCCTAACAAAGTTAAACACGGAACTGGTATTGAGCTGGTTTCCCTAAGCCGAGGTACATAAACAGTTTGTATGTATAAACTGTTCATGTTTTGTGTTTGTGTGTAGCTTTTATATACGTGTGCATCGCCTCCCCCAAAAATTGGAAGAAACAATAAGGTAGAGCATTTAGCACGGGAGGTGTTATACGCTATAGGCTGACCGTTCAACTCGTGTATCGCTTATCGCCAAGATTCTGACTCCTCAAGCTGCACAGACAGTGATGATGATTCAAGCGATATGGATATTAGTGACGAATAGTCTTACATTACTTTTATCTGTGGTTATTTAGTTCTATATGAGATTTAATCAATGTTTTATGACTTTGTACCTCAGGTGGCGATACGCGAGTTAAACGGTCGGCCTATACTTCTAGTGTATAACACCTCCCGTGCCAAATGCTCTAAGCATAACATAAACTAATGTGTCAAAAGTTTCCTACAATTAGTTATCTTCCGGGAACGTGTCCCGAAGACTAGCAACAATACCGCGTTGGATGGCAAAACTGATCCTTCGCCCGAGATACGAACCAGCCTTTTGATTACATGTGTTGTCAACCAGGCGTTTTGACAACTACTTGACACTAGTTATTTCTCCAATCAGACGTCAGTGATGTAAATCTATTAAACAGTTATCGTAAATATATCAGATTTATTACCTCCAAGCCATAAAACTAAATCGCAAAACTTGAGCTATAATAAATCAGTAAAGTACGAGTTCTATTCTCGCTTAAGGGTTCTGTAGGTAGGTATTAATATAGATTTATAATTATTAACTGTACAAAAAAACATTTATACATAGTATTGTTTAAGATTTACGCGAATATCACACATTGAAATAAAACTACTTTTTAATGGATTTTATCGCTGTTTGTTTTAGATTTTAGATCCCGACGTTTCAAAGATTTTTCAGACTTCATGTTCACGGGTGGACTGAGGTATTTGACGTCCAAAAATATTAATCACAATTATTAATATTTTTGACGTTAAATACCTCAGTCCACCCGTGAACATGAAGTCTGAAAAGACTAAAATCTAAAATAATCCGCGATAAAATCCGTTAAAAATTAGTTTTATTTCAATCATGTATACAGGCAACTTGTAAATCAGAAACAATATAGCTGGGAATGGGAATTAATGGGAAACAGCTAAACAGCTGGTGGGCCACCACCATTGTTCCACCGGTTTTCATCTAAATCCACCATAAATTTAACAGTTGAAATAGATAAAATATTATCTGAAGGGCCTGTAGTGTGGTGGGTAAGATACTTGCTTTCCACGCCGCAGGACATGGATTCGATTCCCACCCAAGTTAGACATTTGTGTGATGAACATGAACAACATCTATCTCGAACTCGAATATGTGGAAAAAAATTCCGAATGTCAGTCAAAAACTTATTTTCGTATCTCCAAATTGTTGTCGGTCATAGTGACTTTGGACTAGATCAACGCCAGCTGTCAAGCATGACAGGTGACACTGCAGAGCTGTTCGACTAAATGAAGTGTTATCTATGTATATTCTGTGTTAAGTGTTACCATTTAAATTAATGTATCGCTGGACCCTGTGCGAGTTAGACGTCCGCTAGCGAATCAGTAGAACAACTTACGAGACGCTAAGTAGAGCGGTCGTGTGTGCGGCTAATCTACCTTTTGTCTTAGTTTTACTTACTGAATCCCCTAGGAACCCCTATTAGTTTAATACTGGGGTAGGTAGGGTAATCTGGGCGTTACTGCTTAAACGATGGCTTAACAGTGTAATTACTTACTGATTTGCATAACAAAGTTAATATAAAAGACCATCATGACAATTTATCTATATTTCTACGTTCACCGAACCTACTTCTGGCTGAGGGTTGGTCTGTTAACACCCTCTCATATAGAATGTCACGTTAGAGACAAGGCCACCACTCAACTTACGACTTACAACTATAGAGCACTCGATATCTTATTACGTCGATTTCGTTAGTTTTACGACATATCTCACTTCGAGATAAATTTCTAAAACGCGAGAATCAGGGTCCTTTTTGTACGTGTAATGTAAGCGGTTCGTGCACGCAACCCCTAGTTTCCACTGGCGTAAAATACACAAGAAAACATGTTGCAAGCATTGTCCATCTCTTTCGTTTAGAGATGAGTAGAAAGAGATAAGACTATGCTTGTATCACGTTTTGTTGTGCAGTGCAACCACCCAGTAACACGTCTACATTCTGTTTCATTGCATGATACATTACAGCAGTCTGTTTTTTATTCTGCCTAGGCTTGCGCTTGACTTCAACTTGCCTGATGTTAAGCAATGATGTAGTGTACGATGAGACGCGCCTACCCAATATATACTCGTGATTTTGAATGATTTTCGGTGTGAAAGTGGAAGTGGAATGAGGCTCCATATCGTTAGAAACCATAAAGGAGCAAATAATCCGACCTACCCTCATAAATGGTGTCACTAGATATCGCACCGGAACATGGGAAGAGCGCTTGGCGGTGCGGCTTTATCTCGTGGGTGGTCACTAACCACGGCCTAAACTTACTACCACTTAATTACCAGTAAATATAATTACCAGTTGATTGATTGTCACCTGATTTGCACCACCCGGGGACCATGAATTCAGATAAAAGTTGCTCTCCCACCTCCCACGGAGGAAGTTGACTCAGCCCCAGAAGGTGTACGCATAGAAAATCAATAACTTTTAAGGAGTAAGGAGTAAAAAGTAGGTATAAATACGAAGTCTGTTTATCAATGTATTTATGGTTCCGTATAGGTAACAAAATGCGGAACCCTAAAAGCGCAGATAAAAGATTTTATATCGGGCGCACGCAATGGTGTATATAATATTATGTATCAGTATTCAAAGGTAACGGTTCGTAAAGGGAATTTCAATCAGCAGCTACTACCAGGGAAAATATATGATTTCTCTTGATTCTCCTGTCACTAAGTCATAAGCGGACAGCGATTAACCAAAAAAAAACTTACGCTATGTAACACAAAAATATGTATTACTAGCGGCCCGCCCCAGCTTCGCCCGGGTAGCTTCAGCCCACTCAACAATTTACAAAACATGTGATAAAAAAAGAACCGCTCAACCGATTTTGTGCAAACTTCACATAAACCATCTACTAAATAGCCCGAACAATGGTCGTGGGTTCGATTCCCACACGAGACAAAAATTTTTTTAAATATGTCTGTTTGTCTTGTGTCTAGGTGTAATTATCTATATCTAAGTATATATTTACAAAAGGAAAATATTATATGTAGTATATTACCAGTTATCTGGTTTCCATAGTACAAGCTCTGCTTACTTTGGGATCAGATGACCGTGTGTGTTAATGTTCCACTATATTATTATTATTGGTGGGTGAGAATTGAATCCACGACCTCGGGCGTAGTAGTCAGGATTACTAACCACTACGCCACCTAAAAAAATATAGTTTCCTCTGTGGCAAGGATGTATACTCGTAATACGGGCACTGATCCTAGGGTGTAATAGATAATAGCATGACGCACGGGCGTCCGCTCCGACGCAGTAGACGCACATATTCGCGCATCTAATATTTTGTGACAACGAATGACAAATTCTTTTCAACGACTAGGTACATTCGCTTATATTTTGGACCAAAAGCAACCAATTATTAAAGAATTTAAATGGCGCCGTTCACTCAAATCTAATTCGGCGTGATCCTCAAAAATCCTTGCGGAATAATAGAAGTGACTTGGGTTAGAAGACGCCTAGTAATTGGACTTCTTATTGAAATAATATTTTTGAACGATATTCCTTTGGCTAAGTTTTATTTGAAAATTTCAATGTCTTGGATGAGAGAGACGTGGTAAAAATTTTATGATTTCTATTTTCAGAGATTTGATTTAGAAACTTTGCTTGGTTACATTTTCCAGAAAAGGAGTCTACTTCAAGAAAGGGACTTATGTTCTGTATATCACGTTTTCGCGGGCCAGTGACGTGGTCGGTAAGATACTTGCTTTTCACGCCGCAGGTCGTGGGTTCGATTCCCAACCGACACAAACATTTGTTTAAATATGTCTGTTTATCTTGTGTCTGGGTGTAATTATCTATATTTAAGTATATATTTACAAAAGATAAGTATTATATGTAGTATATTACCAGTTATCTGGTTTCCATAGTACAAGCTCTGCTTAGTTTGGGATCAGATGACCGTGTGTGTTACTGTCCCACTATATTATTATTATCACGCCGTAGGTCGTGGGTTCGATTCCCATCAAAAACAGACATTTGTGTGATGAACAGGTTTCTAGCGGACCCCGCAGACGTCGTTCTGCCCGGTAAAGAAATACCACTTATCGGGTCCGAAAATAGATTACGACCGATTCTCAGACCTATCGAATATATAGATATGATTCCATAAAAAGCGGTCAAAGCGTTTCGGAGGAGATTTTTTTTAAATTTTTCTCTACGTTAGAACTATCCTCGTACTTCAAGCAATATTCTAAAAAAAGAATTAGTGAAATCGGTGAAGCCGTTCACACGTGATGGCGTGACCAAGGGATATTGGGATTCAAAAGTAGTTTAAGTAGTATATCATCAGTTATCTGGTTTCCATGATACAAGGTCTCCTTGAGTTTCGGATCAGATGACCGTGTGTGTTAATGTCCCAGGAGTATTATTATTATTATTTCCAAGAAAAGGAGTGTCCTTTAAGAAAGTATGGCCTGTCTATCACGATAAAAGAATACACCCTTCACGGATACACCTCGGAGACTGTGCCTTGGAAATACACAATATTATTCCCCCATCCCCGTTCTATCATCGGACAAGTAGAGGTACGGCTTTACGCCACCTTTATATGGTGGAAATTCCACGGGTACGCACAATGCACTTTGCTTCCACTTTCATTGTGCGAACTGCCGAGTTGTGGAATTCGCTGCCGGCACCTATGTATCCCGATAGCTATAATCTACCGGTCTTCAAGTCGCGAGAGAATCGGTATTTACTGGGTAAGCGCGTCCCATCGTAGACTGCATCATTGCTTCGCATCAGGCAAGTTGTAGCCAAGCGCAAGCCTATTTTAGGATAAAAAAAACGACTTCAACATACCAATTTCAATATTGCTGTTTTCAGCTGATTATCGACATCTGAATTTTTAGATCAATACTATTTTTTGGTAATTAACTTGAATTTATTTAAATTTAAGAACGTATTTACGTATTTAAAGGGTGCGCTCGTAGGCGCTATTAGAATCGTTCTCTCTGACTGATTAAGATTTTTTTTTACTGTCAATGACGAAACGCCTGCCAAAATTTTAATAGCAAGTCTTCTACTAATTATAGTGTTACGCCTTAAAGTGAAGGCGCGCCGCAACAAGGTTTTATGTTTTAAGGTTTTAAAGATAGGTGTTACAAAATTAGTGACATCGTAGCACTTAAACTAATGAATCACGTCGTTTCAAAACATCAATCATGTAAACATAGGTATACCTATACCTTCCTGTATGTTTTTAGGATTTTAATGTGTTTAATTTTTACACGTGTTTTAAGCTGCCGTGGGTTGCTAGTTTGAAATAATACTCCGTACTTGGTTATCTATTGTTTATTTGTGATAATTTGTTTATAATCATATACGTAATACAAAAAAGAACCATTCGTTGCATCTTCTTGATAATAAATCTTCTTTCTGTCTTCTTTCACTGTTCTTTCTTCTTTTATTCGTTCTTGAAATCATCCAATCCATTTGCCGATTTATAGAAAAAGATGGAGATTTTTAACTAAACGAAACCGCAGAAATGTTGAAGTGTGACAACTTATTAAAATAGGAATAAAGTTTTTTGTAATATAGCTGTGTGTTAGGTTAAGTGTCAACCGTAGTGTACATAAAAATTGATAATAGATAAAGGCCGACCGTTCAACTCGCATATCCCCATCTGAGGTACAAAGTTATAAATCATTAATTAAATCTCATAAAGAACTATTTAACCACAGATAAAAGTAATGTAAGACTATGCGTCACTAATATCCATATCGCTTGAATCATCATCACTGTCTGTGCAGCTTGAGGAGTCAGAATCTTGGCGATAGGCGATACGCGAGTTAAACGGTCGGCATATAGATAAAATATTTTTTACAGAGATATCAGATAAAATGCCTTACCTGCATGAGTAAAACATGATAATTTTATTGTTTTTTTTAACCGACTTCAAAAATGGATTAATTATTAATTCGGATATTTATTTTTTATATTATTGAAAGCATAACTTCGTCATATTTGGAATAATTTAGGAAATTATGTCTTCATTTGACTAAGGTTTATACTGAAATTGCTGCATTTTGTATTTCGGTCGGATTTTTTATGTTATTTTTACTACATATGTTAATATTATACATAGGTTATATATCATATATGACATAAGTACCTAGACTACACTGGGAATATGTTTGGGTATTATACGGTCTCACATTGTATAAGATTTCCTAACAACGAGAGGTCAGCTTTTACTGGAAATATATAGCTAATATAGCCGTGGGTATCTAAATATAATATATTTTTGGAATTACTGCCATACACGATACAATTTGCGGGCATAACTAATAATAAATAAATATATATTGTATATGATTGTACTCCTTCAGACAGACTGCGGTCTCGGTACTCTTTCAACGACTATACGTTGAACTAAAACAGTATCTCCACTCGCATTTTGATCCTTATTACCTTCATCACACGATCTGTTTTCCTTTCCTCGTTTCCTTCGATCATTTTTCGAGCAGCAATTTTCGTTTTGATTTTCCCGTCTACAGCAACCCTGCTTGTCTCTTCCATCTTCAGGGTTACAGCTTCTTTCAGGACGTTCAAATCTTCGGCCACAAGGGGAGCAAGACCTTCCAAATGGCTCAGGTCGGCCCCATGGGCCTGAATGACGGCCTCTCATTGGCCCAAAACCAGGGAATGGACAGCCCCTCGGTCCGGGAAAATCAAAGGGTCGACGGCCCCAATCAGAACATCCAAAACGTTGTTCATATCCTGGAGGTCCTTGGTTAAAGAAATCTTGGGAGCAGTTCCGAGGCCCGTGGTGTCTTTGTCCGTCATCATGATGGCCATGATGGTCTCCTTGATGACAATGACGGTCAGGGCTGTGATGCCTATGTCGGTCTGGTCCATGGTTATCCTCACGGCCATGTCTCGGTGGGCTACAATCAAAGCCTCTGTGACCAGATCTGTGTTGTGGTCCATGGTCGCTATGGCCAGGGTGGTTTCCAAAGCTAGATGGGCCAAAATGATGGCCAGGGTGATTTCCAAAGCCAGGTGGCCCGGAATGATGCTCAGGTTGTTCTCCGTAGTGCCATGGGTTATCCCAAGCCATTCCTCGGTGGCGTCCGAATCCAGGTGGGCCAAAGTGAGGTCCATATGGTAAGTCGAATTCAACGTGGCCTCTCATGGTACTGGCTTTGTTGAATGTTGGAGTTAGAATGCTTGACTATCGATCCGAAGTATACTTTTATGTATAAATGTTGCTCAACATTGCGAAACTCGATAGGGTTGTGCTTAACTAGATAAAAATATCAAAATGACTCATTTTGCGGTTTTTATACATCATATTTTTTATTAAATAATGATAGTAAAGCATGATAGTGGTCGGTGAAGTGCTTGCTTTTCACGCCGCAGGTCGTGGGTTCGATTCCCATCCAAAACAAACATTTGTTTAAATATGTCTGTTTGTCTTGTGTCTGGGTGTAATTATCTATATTTAAGTAGATATGTATTTACAAAAGAAAAGTATTATATGTAGTATATTACCAGTTATCTGGTTTCCATAGTACAAGCTCTGCTTAGTTTGGGATCAGATGACCGTGTGTGTTAATGTCCCACTATATTATTATTAACTGAGTCTTGAACTCATAATATTATTATGTTAGATTGATTGGTAAAGTGACAACCCTTTCTTTTTTTTTTCTGATGGAGAATGCATAACGCATACCCCGCCTTTTTGCAGAGGACGAGGCGGTGTTATGTAGGACTCGTTTAAGGCCGCAGCCACAAAGTGACAACCCTAGCGTAACAATAACGTTTTACTCACAGGAAGTAGACTATTTACAGGGTAATCCCGCAACACTAGTAAACCATTACTAATCGATCAATTTTTTGGATATGACGTCATTGCTACATGATTTGACATTTTGAAAGATGAACTTAGAAGATAAAAACTTCAGTACATTAATCATTTGCGACTTATGATCCGACCTAGCTTCGCGCTGGAAAAATCATAGATACCTTTATTACTTACTTTCCGACCGCGGGTATTTCGGTTTTCGTGCTAAACCATTGCCCTCTTTTTGCGGAGTCGGATAAAAAACTATCCTATGTCCGTCGGTCTCAAACTATCTCTATACCAAATTTCGTCAATATCGGTTCAGTAGTTGACAGACAGAGTTACTTTCGCATTTCTAATATTAGTAATGACGTAAGGATGTAAAGTCAACGCCAAAATAATTCTATAAATTTATTTATTATTAACAATTATTAGAAGTTCAAAATTATTATTGCGTAATATTTTGAAATATTGTGCAATGCTTAAAATAAAATTAAAATTTAATAAAATTTAAATGAACCATCTTTAATTTTTATTTCTGACTCGTTTGTTCCCGCGGCTTTGACCGCGTGGTATTAGAATAAAAATTAGCCTATGTACTTTCTAGCTTCTTATAAACCAAATGGCGTGAAAGCGTAACAAACAGACAGGCTTATTTTCGCAATTTTAATATTAATAGGGATTCAATCCACTTTTAAGTATTTTAAGAATTATGCGAAATCTAATATATAAAATTCTCGTGTCACAGTTTTCGTTGCCATACTCCTCCGAAACGGCTTGACCGATTCTTATGAATTTTTTTATGCATATTCAGTAGGTCTGAGAATGGCTACTATCTATTTTTCATACCCCTAAGTGATTTTTTTTTTAATAAATACGCGGTACGAAGTTCGCTGTCGCAGCTAGTATTCTATAATATGATGAAATGTTTCAGCTGGTTAGGAGCAGTTACATATTTCATTTGAAAAAAGAAGCATTGCACAATATTTCAAAATATTACGCAATAATAATTTTATTGTGTTAATATTGCACAATATTTGCAATTATTGTGAAATAATGTTCGAATTTCATCAATTTACATTAAAATCATAATAATTTTGCAATTTATCCAAAATTTTATTATAATTAATAAGAAAATACTTGCATATTGAAAAAAATCTAAAGTGAAATGGGCAATATCAAGCGTGCTTGTTTAATAATAGCGTGGTCGATTCCCAGGTCGACAAAAAAGAGTTTCCAAATACATATACCTGTAGAAACTTGGTTGCACCTAGAAGTTTAGAATAGTGCCCGATAAACGGCGATAGGCTCGCCCCCTATTACGTATGGGACCTAAACATAGCAGGCGACAAGAGGGTGATATACACCTCTGCTTACTCTTGGGTAATACAGGCGTGGTCCTATGAAATCAAACAGTATTTTCATGAATAAATTGTTGTTTAAAAATGTAATAATCTCTTTTTAAGTCGGATACACACGCTTAGGGACTAAAACGTACAAAATAAAAGGTATTACAGACTTTGATTGTGTAATTATAAATTAAACATTTTTGAAAACTATAATATATAAAATAGTAGATATATAATTTTATGGCTCTATAATTATTAACAAACTACCTAAAGAAATAAGAGCTATGAATATTTCTTTGTTTACAAAACACATAAAATATCTAAGAGATCTATATCTATATCTATTTATCTAATATCTTAAATATCTATATCTATATTTATATATCTTATCTTAGATATCTATCTATCTTAATAAATGATTAATAAAAAATTATACAAATTTAAATGATGTATTTTCCAAACATACATAAGTAACAATATCATCAAATAACATACCTTAATACTTTTAATTGACGTCAATCTTAATGAATTATTATTATTATTTATTTATGTCTTTTTTCAACTATTATTTATAAAAAGACTTCATTTCCACGCTGTATTCTGTGCGGCTCTGTAAACACTGTATGTTACTTAGACATATTATACGCCATGTTTTATGCAAATAAATTTATGATTATAATAATAACAAGCCCCGACTGGCTTAAAATCATATTTATTGCTTTTATTAAGGAAAATAATATTACTATAATAATAGTTTATAGGACAGTAACACGCTCGGCCATTTGGTCCCAAGCTAAGCAGAGCTTGTGTTGTATACTACATTTCTAAAGCCACAAACTTGTATACAAATCCTCACTGATGTAATAAAAACGAAAGCAATTCTGTTTATCTGTCTGTCTGTCGCGCTTTTACGCTAAAATTACTGGACCGATATGGAAGAAATTTGGTATGGATATAGATTGAGACCCAGAGAAGGAAATAGAATAGTTTTTATGTGACTCCGCAAAAAGGGCTTTTTTATTATTATTATAACACCCCTGTTTTTGTCGGAGGCTAAAATTGCATGGGGTCACAATGAACATAAGCATCGCTAGAAAGATAACTTTGAAAAGAAATTGCATTTCATAATGAATCAAAATATTATACAATAATAATAAAGTTGCATAATATTTACAATTATTGTGAAAGCAAGACCAATTTACACTAAAATTACTATTATTTTGCAATAGTTGCAAAATTGCTTTATTAATAATATTTACTTTAATACTACGTGAAGTAAGGCCTAAACTCTCTCAACTCGTAAGGTAGTTGAGAGAAGACCCGTGCCCAGCTGTGGGTTACTTAAAAGGTTTGAAATTGATTACGATTTGCTACCCGAGAGAAGTCGGGGTGGGTCTCTAAACTGTGCCACAATAACAGATGCTTAGAAATGAGCTATGTAGATTTAGTAAGCTATATTTAGAATCGTCAGACATTGAATAGGTTCTAATACCGCTATCGGGTCGAACCGGTAACCGCAACGCTCTGGAACCTCACTACAGCACGCTCAATATTACATGGGACATCGTTTAATTGTACTTAATTTGGGCATATAACTTCGTAAAATTTCGTTCAGACTGGTATCCGAAACACTTGGAAATATTATTAAAGTACGGTCGATAGAATATAGGACGTCGTATTATTTTATGTACATTCGTATCCGTATTCTTCTATTAACCTCTTTCTCGTAGTAGTTTTTACCTATCTGCAGTGTTTGCCCGAGGTATGTATATTCTGAAACAACTTCGAGTAAGTATAGAGTTCTTTACTGCAATTGGTCCCGGAGCCACATGGACATTAAACATGGCCTTTTACCAAAAACAAAGGTGACGTAATTTTTTGACCCACTGATTAAGTTTTCCGGTGCAGTTGCGATTACACACGTATGTCATAGTGCTAAGTGATATTCTTGTAATTGTTTAGCTGCTATATCTAATCTAAAGCGATCGTGTGACGCGAATTTGACGCGAGCGTATTTAACAGCGGTTGACAAAATGACGAGAAAACGAAGATGGTCGTTTTGGTCAAAATTTAACTGCAACTGCACTGCAACTGATCTTATTTAATACCGTTATATGTCATTATCAAAATGTTAATGAATTTATAGATGAATAATTGTAAATAATTTAATAGTAATTTATTTTTAATAATTTTATTCTTTGACTTTTATTGTTTAATTTTTATTGTTAGATTAAAATATGACTTAAAAAAACATTATTCACATGATTTATGATTGACATTGAATGTTTGACATAGTTTCATTTCAATTATTTTCGTACATCGTACATGTTGAGCCTGCTATATTTTTTAACATCATATTATTATTTTTACACATGTTTTAGCGAATAAATTATTTTTACCTTTATCTTTGTCTTTACCGTGAATTAACCCACAGCTCATGTTCAGTTTCGTCAGCGCACATTGTTTTATCATACGTATTATAACTAGCTAAATCCTAGTACTAGTTTCTACCATGAAGATTGTTATATTATACGGAATGCAATGTTTGTTGAGCGCAGCTGCGAATTATCTAGTCACTCCCAAAAGCCTAAAGCTAGGTCTCAATTAGAAACTAGGTTAAATATACATAACGTGCACTCACGCTTGTTTAATTATAATAATAATATAGTGGGACATTAACACACATGGCCATGAGATCCCAAACTAAGCAGAGCTTGTACTATGGAAACGAGATAACTGGTAATATACTACATATAATACTTTTCCTTTGTAAATACATACTTAAATATAATCACAACCAGACTCAAGACAAACAGACGTGTTCATCACACAAATGTCTGACTCGGGTGGAAATCGATGCCACGACCAACGATTTCGCAAATTCTTTTTTTAGAATATCTCTTGAAGTACGAGGACGGTTGTTAGAAAAATTAAAAAAAAATCTCTTCGGCAACGACTTGACCGATTTTTATAAAATACCTATAATCTATATTCGGTGAGTGTGAGAATAAAAGTATAAGTATAAAAAAAAGTATAAAATACTTTATTTCTTAAAATTTTACATTTCCTTAACATGATCACTAGCCTCCACACTAGGATCCCCTGTGTCAGGGATACTATATTTTAGACCCGGTAGGTGGCACTGCTTTACCGGGTAGAACGACGTCTGCGGGGTCCGCTAGTAATAGATAAATTATACCCAAACAAAACAAACAATAGTGCTCATCTCATGAAGGTTTGTCATGGATGGGAATCGAACCCACCGCTAAAAAAATACAAGAATGAGAGATCTAAGAATTTCATTTTGCAAATAACTAACTTAACTATGATGAGCAAACAACTCTATTTCAACATGAACGGATCCGCTGACAAAAGCTAACGCAATACGAAATTTTACCTAAAATTTATTAAATAAAGCGACTTGTAATATGATCCTTATTTCTAAGCTTATAAGGTTCAATTTAGGTTGGTAAAGATTTAAATAAGAAGTCACGTACGTCGTTACTTCCGTTAGTTGTCGCTTCAGTTAGCGGATGTGGAATTTGTAGGGTGACCATGTGTTGAGTGTAATTTCCAAATGTCCTAAGTATACAGGGTGACTGGTAGTTAGTGTAAAATATTTTACCACGTGGTAGAGCTCATGACTCTCTCAACTCTTAAGATAGTTGAGAGAAGACCAGTACCCAGGAGTGGGACACTAAAAAGGTTTAAAGTGAAGTGAAGTGAAGTGCTCATGATTACAAACAACTTTCCCAAATATTTTTTTTAACCTCGTAACGCTAAGATTTATTTCGTGCTAGCTGAAGTAAAGACTGAAAATCCTACATACATACAGAAGAAAATCTTTATACCCGTTCCCCCTTAGCACATTCATCTAGCATTTGAATGTGTTAACGGTGTTGGATAACTTTGATATTTTTTGTATTATGGTGATTTATGAAAAATAGTCCTTCTAAGAGGACTTGCGGTGTGACTCACAGTAATAGGTTATCATTTGTTTTTCATTTTTGTGACTCGTTATGTGTCTGAGCTTAGTTAAACGTCATTCGTTGTAAATAATCAAAAGATTTAATTAGTTCTTCCAAAAGTGCTTTAGACTTCTTTAAGATCCGAAAAAGTCAATTTGAAATAGGGGAAGAATTTCAGAATCAGATTTTTAGTTACGAAGTATTATAGTGTAATTAAAACCAGTGTTAAGTAAATAAAAATAATCAATGAAAAAATATATAGTGAAAACACAAATTTGCCTATATCAGATACGAAGGTCCTTTGCGAGGGACTATTATTCTCTCTCTCAAATTAATTTAAAATCCCAGATTGGCCTGGTGGCGTAGTCGTTAGTGACACAGACTGCTAAGCCGAAGGTTGTGGGTTAAATTCCTACCCAGGACAAATCTTTGTATGATGAGCACGACTGTATGTTCTGTGTCTGGGTGTAATTTATCTATAATATGTATGTATTTATAAAAAAAAAATGTATTTATATATTGTATCCGTTCCTAGTACCGATAACACAAGCAAATATAATTGCTTAATTTGGGAGTAGATGGCGCTGTGTGTGTGTGTGTGTGTAAAAAAAAAGTCAAACCAGAAGTAGGTACCAACAAAAATTTATCCGTGTGTGTTAATGTCACTGAATATTATTATCAGTTCTGTTGTAAAAGTTCCAAATCCCATGGTCACCCTAGTTGTACAAACTGTGTCCTAACTTTAAGGTGGTGATTTTCTAACGAGTAGAAAATAGCTCTACATTTTGTATCTTCAGTTACATCGATGTAGTTTGTAATGTGGCTTGTGAAAACATACCTTAACTTTCAATAGCAAACTACTTGTAACATTATCGCTTCATACCGAAAACGACAGGGTTGAATATCTCTGGCGTTATGGTAACTATGTTATTCCTTACATTACTAACTAAATAAGCGGGTTTCATTGTGGACCACATTATGACTAAACATTCGGCGAGTTGTGGCCAAGCGCAATACTGTTTTTGTAAAATAAATAAATAAATATTCTGGGATATTAACACACACGGTCATCTAGTCCCAAGCTAAGCAGAGCTTGTATGGAAACCAGATAACTGGTATATACTATAAATATATTTTTTTTTGTTAATATATTCTTATAATAGATATTTACACCCAGACTCGACCCAAATACAAATGTTCATCATTAATGTTTGTCTCGGGTGGGAATCGAACCCACGACCTGCGGCGTGAAAAGCAAGTATGTTACCGACCACACCACAGGCCCGTCAAATATTTTATTATTAATATTATAATTATTATTAATATTATATTATTATTATTGTTATAAATTAAATTATATTATTATAAATTAATTGCCAGATTGGCAATTAATTTCCTGTTAAAATTACAATAAAATTAAGTTCAGTAATAATCACTTCAACCCTTCTTTGTGTCCCGCTGCTGGGTACGAGTCTTCTCTCAACTATCTAACGAGTTGAAAGAGTTTAGCCTTAATCCACACCCGCTGGCCAAGTGCGGGTTGGTGGCTTTCACATGCCCTGTCTCTGTATGTGTCTCGACATTAAAAAAGGTCGAATAAGTTATGAGCAACGGTGGCGCAGCGGTACGGGCCTCGCCTTAGAAAAATAAGGTCGAGGGTTCGAATCCTGGTCGTGCTCACACATCTTTGTGTGAATTGTTTCATCTCCGCTGCTCAATCTCGGTGAAGGAAAACATCGTGAGGAAACCGGCATGTCTAAGAACTAATCATTCAAGTACATGTGACATCCACCAACCCGCACTTGGCCAGCGTGTGTGGATTAAGGCCTACACTCTCTCAACTCATAAGATAGTTGAGAGAAGACCCGTGCCCAGCAGTTGGACACTAAAAAGGGTTGAAGTGAAGTGACATTATAAAAAAAAAACCGTAATAACTAGCTAGTACGTGTACAGTTGACAGATGTGACGTTATTGTGACCAAACAAACCGAATGGGAACATAATGACACTTTAATTACAATTGCAATGAACGCGCAATGGACATCTACTGTTGCGTTAATATGGAAATACAATGAAACCTCTGTCTGCAATCGTGCTAATTGATTCTGTAGTGCATAACTATGAAAACTATAGTTTATATAGTTTGGTACTGGAATAGTTGCTCCTTTAAGGTTTCTAACCATATCGAGGCTCATTCCACTGCCACCTTCTCACCGATAATCATTCGTAATCACGAGTGAATCGGCATACTGGGCTGTCGCGTTCCATCGTAGACTACGTCATTGTTTAACATCAGGCAAGTTGTAGTCAAGCGCCAGCCTATCGCAGAATAAATATAAAAGATGGCAGTTGTTGTTTACTTGAAGGAAACGTGCACTTACTTGTGGACTCTGCTGTCGTCGCTTCCTTGGGCTCTGAAGAACGTCACCACCAAATAATACTGTATAGTCAATTAAAGCATGCGGCCGTAATATTATTAATAACTAAACACTTTTTAAGTGATCCGACAGAGAACCAGAGTAATCGACATAGTTCACCGGATTAGTAAGCTGAAGTGGCAGTGGGCCGGTCATATCTGCCGCAGAACCGACCACCGTTGAGGTTGTCTTGGGGTTGTCGTGAGTTCTTGAGTGGAGACCACGTATTGGCAAACGTAGCGTAGGACGCCCTCAGATTAGGTAGAGTGACGATCTTTGCAAGGTGGCTGGTAAGAGCTGGATGGGAGTAGCCGCGGATCGTGTTCAGTGGCGTGCTTTAGGAGAGGCCTATGTCCAGCAGTGGGCTAGGATAGGCTGATGATGATGATTATGATGATGGAACACATTTTCTTGAGAGGTCAAGCACACCGTGTTAGTTCATCGGTGTCCATCAGTATTGAATCTTCAAACTGACGCGCGTTCTACGCACGGATGAGACAGCGATAGGTCGCCAAAGTGCACGAGGGAAAGGAATAGCATGATTAGGGATTAAGCTAGCTACAAGTGCTAAATAACTTTATTAAAACTAAATCCAACATATGTTTCCAACTTTTCCTTATCTTTCTGACTAAATTCGTGCGGGATCCAGTAGACAGCTGTTAAGGAGAACTTCGCCGGGTTTAAATACAAAGTCACTTCACGTACTGCTGCCGATCCTGTCAAGGCATGAAAAATAGTATTTTTATTAGTCTGTCAGTAAGATTATACAATAACTAGCTTCCGCCCGCGGCTTCGCCTGCGAAATTGATCTCACTAATCTTGTTTCTCCATACAAACTTTGGAACCCCGTTTCACCCCCTTAAAGGGTGAGTTTTGAAAAATCCTTTCTTAGTGCACCCCTAGACCCCATAAGAAACCTATGTGCCAAATTTAGTCTCCAGACCCAGCGGTTTGGGCTCTGCGTTGATATGTCAGTCAGTCAGTTTCTTCTTTAATATATTTAGAAGATGTTAGACACACCTTTTTTGCTTTATCGTTGAAATGAAACAATATTAAAATACAACACTCTAAAGAGGCTTTTATAGGCATCTGCTCTAGCCGACCAACGAGTGAGGTTCACTCTCTTGAGTGTTCTTCCTCTTCCTATCTCATTCTTTAATTTTTTCCAACGTTCAGTTGACTTCACGAAGAAAGTATATACCTCCTCTAGCAACATAAAAAAGTGGCAGGCTTCTGTACAAGACTCAACGGCCGAGGCTCCCACCAAATTCAATAAATTGAGCTGCACAAGGAACAAACATAGCAAATTGTAGTGGGAGTGCGCTACGTCATACAGAGGTATGAAACTTACCTAAACGTGACATCATTCTATATTTCGCTTGGACGTACAACCGTATTCTAAAAAAGAAAACATGTGTGTTCAAGGTTTTATAACACATCTAATTTGCATACGTCTAGCACCACCTATACGCAACTATTTGAACTACAATTCGCAAACTAATTAGGTGTCTGCGCACGATTGGATTAATATTCGCACCCCTTATATTAGCAATAAATATTCGCTTCTCTTTCTTTCCTATGCATGCATCTCGTTCATATACACGTCATTCTACTAAATCTAAAATTCGCAACGAACGTCACCGCCACGCAAAATTGTACACGCTAAAATAATCTGAAAGTTTGTTTAATCGATATTACAGTATTGTTAATTATACGCAAGTTTTATTTCGCAACCATCCTGAGATCTTCAAACCAGCTACACGCCATAGGAACCGCCGCCTCAATGTGTTTAGTATTTTTAATTTATCTTGTTTAATTGTACCTAGTTAAAGTTTGAAGCGGGCTAATTTAGGTGCGCCTATTTTGCGTGATTGGACTGGCGAAACTAATACCAGCCCAACTCCAATGAAATAATAAAAATTAAATAAATAAAAAAGAATTAATAATTATTATCTAAATCCAATTATTTATCTGTAATTAATTATTATTATTATTTGACGGACCGGTGGCGTGGTCGGTAAGATACTTGCTTTTCACGCCGCAGGTCGTGGGTTCGATTCCAACCCGAGACAAACATTAGTGATGAACATTTGTGTTTGTGTCGAGTCTGGGTGTAAATATATATTTTAAGTATAATTATATTTACAAAAGAAAAGTATTATATATATATACCAGTTATCTGGTTTCCATAACACAAGCTCTGCTTAGCTTGGGACCAGATGACTGTGTGTGTTAATGTCCCACAATGTTTATTTATTTTATTTTACTTATTTATTGTATTTAATTGACCAGCCGGTGGCGTGGTCAGTACTTACTTGCTTTTCACGCAGCAGGTCGTGGGTTCCATTCCCACACAAGACAGACATTTGTGTAATAAATACCTACCTCTGTTTGTCTTGTGTCTGGGTGTAATTATCTATATTTATATAAGTACTAGTTTTCCGCCCGCGGCTCCGCCCGCGGATGTCGGTTATCGCGCTAGACCATTAATCCCTTTTTTCGCAGTCGGATAAAACTATACTTTAGCGGGTCTCTAACTATCTGCATACAAAATTAGTTCAGTAGTGTAGGAGTGTAAGCAACATTTTGAAATCGGCAAGCCCCCATAGGTATATCCGTAAATAAATAGGTGTTTCTTAAAAAATACTACGGCTCTTAGACTATACCTATAAGAAGAAATAAAATTTAAATTTCGAATTCTAATCATCGCATTGAGTTATCAAACATGTCATTGTGTCAAATAAAGAGTAATTTAAATCAAAAGCACGAAAGAGTATTGATATCAACTTCGAAGAAAATCGCACTCAGAATAATTTCGCAGGCTTCTCCCACGTGGTATTAGGATAAAAATAAAAAAAAATGGAAAAATAAAAAACACGTGTCTCATTATTTGTTTTAAGCTTTATGTATACCCAATTTGAAGTGAATCGGACCAAGGACTAAACAGTTCTGCAATATTTAGTATTTCCAAAAAAACTTACTTTACACTCCTCCTGGGGGTAGTTTTGGAAAAATAAAAAACACGTGTTTCATGATTTCTTTTAGGGTTTATGTGTGCCGAATTTGGAGTGAATCGGACTTGAGACTAAACAGATCCAGAGAAACGTTAATTTTTACCATTAAAACTCATTTTCCACAACTCATGGGGGTAATTATGGAAAAATAAAAAACCCGTATCTCATTATTTGTTTTAAGGTTTATGTGTACCGAATTTTAAATGAATAGGACCAAGGAATAAAAAGTTGCATACAAACTTCACACCCCTATTTAACCCTCTTAGGGGATGATTTTTGAAAATATTATTAGCCTATGTCCGATTCTAGGGTATACACTACCTACATTTCAAATTTCAATAAAATCGGTTGAGCGGTTATGGAGATACGCGGTAACAAACCTTCACACACACACACACACACTTACTTTCGCATTTATAATATTAGTAGGATAGGATAGGATAGGATAGGATTTACAAAAGGAAAGTATTGTATATAGTATATTACAAGTTATCTGGTTTCCATAGTGCTTAGTTTGGGATCAGATGACCCTGTGTGTTAATGTCCCACTATATTAATCACTACATAGTATAAAACAAAGTCGCTTTTTCTGTCCCTATGTCCCTATGTATGCTTAGATCTTTAAAACTACGCTACGGATTTTGATGCGGTTTTTTTTAATAGATAGAGTGATTCCAGAGGAAGGTTTATAAGTATAACACATTGCACCCGTGCGAAGCTGGGGTGGGTCGCTAGTATTATTATAATTTATAAAAATACGTTGTCATCCCTATTGTGAAAAATACTATTTCCATCCAGCTAATTACGCGAATTAAATAGTTTAAATAAACTTGTTCCTTAAACTCAGTCGCCTTTTATCGTCTCGTTAACTTAACAAACTAAGTTAATAACAAGAAAAGTTAACCGTTGAATGTTCTGTTAGTATATTTTTTATCTGCTTCACTAACTGCAGTTAAATTTAATTTAAGATATTTAACTGAGGAGGAGTTTATACTTTATTCATTACTAGTTATCGCCGGTGGCTTCATCCGCATAGTATTAGGATAAAAATTAGCCTATGACCTTTCTTAGGCTCTAGACTATTTCAGTACCAAATTATTTTAAATCTGTTTAGTACCTACCTACTTACTTAGTTTAGGCGTGAGAGCGTAACAGAGTGAGTTACTTTCTCAGTTATAATATTAGTAATTAGCTTTCCGACAGCGGCTTCGCCCGCGTGTATGTCGGTTATCGCGCCAAAACATTACCTTCTTTTTGCGCTGTCGGATAAAAACTATCCTATGTCCTTTCTCGGGTTTCAAACTACATCCATACCCAATTTCATCCATATCGGTTCGGTAGTTTAGGCGTGAAAGCGTAACAGACAGACAGAGTTACTTTCGCATTTATAATATTAGTAGGGATCTTAATAAAAATTATCCCAGAATCTAAGTAAGCAGGTGTAGTTTGAATGTTTTAAAATTATTTCAAAGTGATCAGCTGTCCCATAACTGGGCACGGGTCTTCTCTCAACTATATTATCAGTTGAGAGAGTTTATGCCTTAATCCACACACGCTGACCAAGTGCGTGTTAGTTTTTGGACATTCCAGATTTCTCAAGATTTTTTCCTTCACCAACAACAGCTTAGACTGGTCTACACGGTTAGGAGTGGTTTTATTATGTGTACATCCTATAATTCCGTACGTTGACACCTAGTTTAAATATCATAAACCGTGTGTGGTGGCCCGCGTAACGTTTTGCAGCTGTTCGCTATATATTATGCTAATGAATTTTCCGCCTATGTGTACGATAGCTGGTTATAGAACTACATACTGCTAAACAAGTTAGTGAGCATGTTAAAGTCAATATATTTTTATTTATTTGAGAATTTTAATTTTACATACAATAAATCGGTGACGCAGTGGTACGGGCCTCGCCTTAGAAATATAAGGTCGCGGGTTCGATTCCCAGTTGCGCCCACACATCATTATGTGACTGGTTACATCGCCGCTGCTCTATATCGGCATGTCTAAGAACTAATCATTCGAGGACATGTGACATTCACTAACCCGCACTTGGCCAGCGTGTGTGGATTAAGGCATAAACTCTCTCAACTGGTAAGGTATTTGAGGGAAGACCTGTGGACACTAAAATGGGAAGAAAAAAAGAGCGGTTAGGTCTTCAAACAGTTTATCCATGAAATAGTCCGACTTTTCAAAAGATAAAGTAAATAATTTAAGTAACAACTCGTGAAACTACTGCGACTAGTTTTATTTATTCGTATGTTTTGAACCGACTTTTTAAGAAGACAATATGTTCTAACGGATTTTATGGCTGTTTATTTTAGATTTAAGATCCCGACGTTTTAAAATCTTTTCAGTCATGGTCACAAGTGAACTATGACCGTGACCACCCGTGATAATGAAGTCTGAAAAGACTGAAACGTCGGGATCTAGGATATCTAAATAATTTCAATGTGTGATATTCGCGTAAATCTATGGAAATACTAACTCACGTTGTATTGAAATAAAAGTAGCAGTCCAATTTGTGCCAAATTTCATTTAAATCAGATAATAGATGATTATGATTTTGGCTTAACTTAAATATTTTGTTAAACCACAGATAATATAATACAACAACAAGAACTAAAAACAACAACAACACAGAACAACTATTTGAATGTAAAGTGCCTTTAAAAATGAGAAATAATAAAAAAAATGCATTTAATTTAATGTTTATTTATAATTCATTTAGATATGCTGGGCCGGTGGTGTGGTCGGTAAGATACTTGCTTTTCACGCCGCAGGTCGTGGGTTCGATTCCCACCCAAGTTAGACATTTGTGTGATGAACACGTCTGTTTGTCTTGAGTCTGGGTGTTATTATCTATATTTAAGTATGTATTTACAAAAGAAAAGTATTATATGTAGTATATTACCAGTTACCTAGTTTTATTAGTACAAGCTCTGCTTAGTTTGGGATCAGATGGCCGTGTGTGTCCCACTATATTATTATTATTATATTAACTCTGAAGCATGTTCGCCAACATGTTGGCAGAACTGTTTGACGCTATGTCCAAATTAATTGACTGTTTACTCTTGCTATCTATACCGAACACACCGAGTTACTGTGTTACAGCTTTGACGTAACTGTACTAATAAGTAACTGGTAATTAACCTGAATACAATGTTAGATACCTAGATCCATTAAAGGCATTTATTTATTTTATTTATTTATTTTGGTTCTCCAACAAGGAATACACATTGCATTACATTAAAAGAAATATAGGAATCGAGATCTTGTGCTCCCTCAGTTATAGGAGAACACAGCATGCACAAAGTACAAAGCAATCGTCCTACTAATTTATTAAAATTATATAAATTAAATGTAATGGAAATAAAAACAACTTAATACAATTAAAATTAAATTAAATAACATTGAGATATCTTATTATATTAAATTAAATTGAAATACAAATTAGACAAAATTATTAATACATATAAATTAAATTAAAATTCAAATTGATTTATTATAACAAATGAAACTTAGGGCTTCTAACTATCATTATTTAGTCTTGCAAGAATGTTCTAAATGGCATAAATCAGGTGTTTTATTAAACCACTAAGCAAAAAAACATCTTACTTTTATTATAGGCCGACCGTTTAACTCGCGTATCGCCATCTGAGGTACAAAGTCATGAAACATTAATTAAATCTCTTAAAGAACTATTTAACCACAGATAAAAGTAAAGTAAGACTATTCGTCACTAATATCCATATCGCTTAAATCATCATCACTGTCTGTGCAGCTTGAGGAGTCAGAATCATGGCGATAGGCGATACGCGAGTTAAACTGTCATAAATAAAAAAACACATGGTCCAAATGTTGATAAATATAACCACTACTTATTATATAGAAGTTGCATTCCGATTTAAGAAAATTGAGCTCACAGTATCTTGAAGTGGATTTTTCTTGGCTTTTGTTACAAGTAAATTAAGCACAGGGTATAAAATGTAAAAAAAAAATCTAAAGAAAACCGCTATTAAATCCGTTATAAAGTAGTTTTATTACAGTGTGTGATATTAGGGTAAATTTAAGAAAATGCTTTACATACTTATACGTTTCAAATAAGAATAGGACTGGACTCGCGGCTAACTTCATACCCAAAACCAAGCAAAAGTAGCGTCTTTTACTTTAATGCTGTATGTAACAACAAACTTTACTTAAGTTTGTTGTTACATACAGCTACCTACTTAGGTAAATTTCCGCGGTAGGATTCCACAAACTTATTGAAAAATACATTATATACACGGATTTAAACACACTTTTTCACTTTAACACCGCTTTTTTTCGTCGGAAGTTAATAAAATATTTTCGTACCCAAATATTCGCTCCACATGTCCAATCTTACTTGAACCGCAATACGATATACGTATTTTTTATTTATTTTTCATCTAGACGTGATTATTATGTATTATTATGTATTAACTGTACTAAAAAATGTGAAGTTGTTGCACATTCCGATCAAAGATGGCGAATTTCCAGTCCTATCCTTATTTGATACACATAGTACATAATATTATATTCTCACCGACTTTAACATTTGTAGAACATATTATCTCATTAGAATCCACACACGGCTTGTTAAAATTAGTCCATATATCAGTCTGAACTAGACAAACAGAAATTTAAATTAGATTACATAACGTAGAACTAAATTCTAAATTCCAGATGCATTTGATCTCTGGGGTGTTGTCATTTACGTGACAGTACTAAACTGCCTCGTTGGTCCAGTATAACCCAAATTCCAGGTTGAGCACAAAGGCGTTTCTAATATTTTCACTATTAACCGCACACCGCATATCTGGTCCTCCGCGCTCGCTTAACTTATGTCGTACCACTGCATATCAAACGACCACAAGCTAATTCTGATTGGTTCGTTCAAGGACAAGAGCTTAAACGAACCAATCAAATTAACTATCTTCCCTGAAACTCGATCATCTTTTGACGATGCAAAAGTCGGTGATAACTACAAACTTAAAAAAATTTAGTAGTAGCCCGATGAAATAAAACTATTTTTTAACGGATTTTATCGCGGTTTATTTTAGATTTTAGATCCCGACGTTTCAAAGTCTTTTCAGACTTCATGTTCACGGGTGGACTGAGATATTTGACGTCCAAAAATAGTAGCCCGATGATTGGCAATGGCTCACCCTCTATTATGGGCCATTTACATGAAGACAATACTGCCCTAATTGTACTTGCAGTAATCGTCATTTTTGAGGTTTCACTTTTTTTCAAAAATGACATTATCAAGGCGCTAATCTATATGAAAACAAATATTTTCATGTTTTTTTTTACTTTAAACATTGAAATAAAACTACTTTATAACGGATTTTATCGCGGTTTATTTTAGATTCTAGATTCCGACGTTTCGCGAAAATATAACACAATATTGGGTACTGTACTTGTTTTATATTTAACGGGAAACGCGGTACTTGCACAAAAAAATTGTAATAATATCGAGTAACTGCCATTTTGCAAATACTACGTTTACATTATGGAGGGCAGAATAGTCGAGACAGGATAGAAAGACACGACATTAAGCCACTAGAAAATATAATGTATTGTCTTGTTATTGGATTGTCTTCAAGACAATAACTGGAGTGTCCGGCAACGTCCTGAGCCGAGGTTCGTCCCCATATGGCAGTTGCCACAGTACTTGAACGGTTCGACCGTCCTCGGACCAGTCCGGTGAACCAATAGAGGCCCTTTCGGCCGACTGGGTTAGGTCATCAGCAAAAAAAAAACTTCAAGGCAACAATTATTCTCCGGCCGCCGTCATCAACGGAACTCTTTCGCTGGATCAGTCTGCTTACGATCACAGCCGGTGCAACCCATATAAAAACGTAAAACCAAATTAAAGATTCGCGACGTTATATCCTGTTATGATAAATATAAATATCTCAAGACAGTAGTCACCATTTACACGATGCTTGTTATTGGCTTGCTGTCCTGTTTTATTGTCCTCGTGTGAAAGGTCCATTACGTAGGGGATCTAAACCAAGCCAGCTGTGTAAATGCACCAAGTGGTTGATATTCATTCTTGCGTACACCATCGGGTAAAGCAGGCATGAGCGCTAATATATCCTCAATTTCATTATGAACGCCATTTAAACCTACAATTTATCCTAAAATAGAACTCTTAAGACTTCCAATCATCTCAGCCAGTTCGATTACCGTAGCAAGTTTCTCATTTTAAATCAATCTCTATAGAGAACGCCGTGTGTGAAGCAGTTTGTGGGAGATAAGCGGTATCGTGAGGCCATTTGCCGCATAGCTGATAATTTCCGCTGCACGATGGCATCATTTACCCTCTGAACGAGAAGGGTGGAGTCTTATTGAAAGGGAAAACTCCTGGTTAAAGCGAAATTACAGAATCCCGATTCTAACGCTTTCGACATTCATCTCGAACGCGACATGTGTAAAAAAAATGGCGATTGCAGATTTAAAACAAATTTTCGTATCCTCAGAATCTCACGTTAGAGATAAATCTACCACTCAACGCACGATATGCAACGAGTAGTTTATAGCAATGATAATAATAATATCGTGGGACATTAACACACACGGCCATCCCAAACTAAGCAGAGCTTGTACTATGGAAACCAGATAACTGGTAATATACTACATATAATACTTTTCTTTTGTAAATACATACTTAAATACAAATTAACTACAAACAGACTCAAGACAAACAGACTTGTTCATCACACAAATGTCTGACTTGGGTGGGAATCTAACCTACGACCTGCAGCGTGAAAAGCAAGTATCTTACTGACCACGCCATCGGCCCATCAATGGACATCATAATTCGATTTCATTAGTTTTGAATTGAGTTTCACCCTTTTTTTTTACGACATGTCGCGTTCGAAAGAAATGTCTGAAGTGCGGGAATCGGGGTTGAGTTTAATCGTCACCTAGGTTAAAGCATGTTGTTAACCCGAGACAAACATTTGTTTAAATATGTCTGTTTGTTTTGTGTCTGGGTGTAATTATCTATATTTAAGTATATATTTACAAAAGAAAAGTATTATGTGTAGTATATTACCAGTTATCTGGTCTCCATAGTACACGCTCTGCTTAGTTTGGGATCAGATGACCGTGTGTGTGTGTTAATGTCCCACTATATAATAATAATTATTATTAAACTACTCAGTCCTGTCCTGGCTCACCCGGCTCTTTGTGCATTCCTTGTGTAGCTTTAAACGAAAACGGCTCTGATGGGCTGTAATGTGCCTCGGCCTCGACCAACTGGAGAAGCCACAAACCAGATGCATACCTATACGGACATTGCTGAAAATCAGTGTTGTGGGTCGCCTCTAGTAGGTACTCACAGCGTTTACTGACCAATGTCCATGCTTGATACTGATGGGTCACATTAGTCTTGGTTTTTTTCTTCTGTTTTACTTTTTTTATTTTTTTTTATCCTAAAATAGGTTTGCGCTTCTCTCTTTTCATGTTTTTTTTATTCTGTGTGTCCTATCTCTGTCAAACAAATGTTTTTCTATCTTTTCATTCTTTCTGTCAAAATATTTTAGTAATTTGAAAAGATTTTATTCATATAATCACGCCTGTGTTTCTAGAAGGTGTAGGTTAAGTAAGGCAGAGGTGTATAACACCCACTTTAGGCCGCCTAAGTTTAGGTCCCATATGTAATAGGGGCGAGCCTACTGCCGTTCATCGGGCACAATTCCAAACTCCGAGCTGCAACTAAGATTCTCTAAGTATATTTGACAAGACTTTTCTTTTTGTAAAAAATAATAATTCCCAAACCGCTATTCCTCACACCCTACCTTAGGTCTTTAAACTTGTTATACATAATACACTTGATCCACTATTTGCCAAACGAAATACAGCCTTGTTATAAAGGTATCAAAGTTTAAAAATTCCAAACTTCTAAAATTTGGTCTGTAACACAAAATTTGTTAATATCTCCACTGTCTACCGCCATTACTGACTGTCAAAGTCATCTTAACTGCCTCTCGATATTTGAAAAGATAGTGAGAATTGATAAAGTCTCGGTAAAGGCCATCACACACGTTAGTATTTTAATTAACGATGAAATTTTTCTTGTTTTGGAACGAAGTTCCTTATCGCGCGTTGTGAAAGGGAAACCAGAAGACGGAAAAAATTCTTACGAAAAGTTGTCACGACACTTTTTGCTATAGTAAGCTATTGTAAGCTAGTGTAAGCTGGGCGTGCGCATGTTTCTCTGTCTGTCTGTCTCTCTCTCTAGAGATAGAAAAAAAATTAATAAAAGAAATATTATTATAACTTAAAAAAAAATATTACAATTCCTTCACTAATTAATCGAAAGGAACTTCGTTCCACCCGGGTGTCCCTTGACACCTCTCAAGTTTTTTTCTTCTTCTTTAGAAGCCAATGTTTTACTCACAGTTTTTACCCGACTGCGCCAGAAGGAGGGATATGTTTTGTTTAGTATATGTTTTTCTTTTTGTCACGTTCTAGATCCTAAACGGCTTGTCGCATCTGAGCTTGTGAGATTATTATTAGATTCGTCTTGACCGTGAGAGTGACACTTGGACATAAAAAATATGAAAATAATGGATTTTTTTTATAATGTCCTCCATTCAATTAAGCTTAATGCAGTCGGGTTATATATTTTTTATATAATTTAGCTTGTCAAATACGACATTAATACATTTTCAGTCACAATATAAAAAGTGCACTAGTGACGTTAAAGTAGCTGAAAAACAGTTAAAATCACTATCAGGAGCACTTAGATGTACGATTACTAAAATAATAATACAATAATAATAATAATATAGTGGGACATTAACACACACGGTCATCAGATCCCAAACTAAGCAGAGCTTGTACTATGGAAACCAGATAACTGGTAATATACTACATATAATACTTTTCTTTTGTAAATATATACTTAAATATAGATATATTACACCCAGACACAAGACAAACAGACATAATTAAACAAAGCGGCGTGAAAAGCAAGTATCTTACCGACCACGCCAACGGCCCGTAAAAAAAATGATTAAAAAAAATGATAAATTTTGAAATCGCTAACTAGAAAATTACTTCCTCCTAACTGAGCCCGGTTCAAAGGTGAACAGGACGCTGGGTGCATTGCCGAGTTGAATAGCAATAGTTAACCTTTGTACTAGGTACGAGCTGGAGTGGAACTCGCCTATCATTGAAAATGTACAAATTTCATCAAACCACGGGCAGTAGTTACTTACGGCAAAAGTACTTCAAATTAACAAGTATTCTACTGAGTAAAATTTAAGTTGCATGTTGTATATGGCAAGGCCTTAAATCAAAACATACTCTTTGCCATCTATTCACTGTTGGTGAAACTCTCAAAGATGCTTATCTTTATATTGTGAAGCAATAACTATGAGTTATGGAGGTTTTAATGGTGCATATTTTACGGGTTTGTGGAACACGAAATTATCAAAAACTAGGTCCCCAGGTCTCAAAATATCTCTATCTCAAATTTCATGCACATTGATTCAATAGTTTAGATATAAAAGAGTTAAAAACAAGCTGAGTTGCTTTCGAAGTTATAATATTTAGGATTAACTTAACATTTCCTTAAGCCAATTTTAATTAATTTACGAGGGAGCGTGCAGATGACTTCTTAATTAAAAGTTTTAAGATTTAACACTATATGACGTACACGATTTATTAGTTAGAACATAAATCTTTCATATTTTAACATATTTCAGACACGTTTAATTAAAAGCAATTAACAATTTGTTGGCAGATTAAATCTGATTAAAAGTTTAATGTAAAAATTTAGCTTAGCTTACGCTGTAATTAAATACGGTCAAGTGTAAGTCGGATTTGTACAATTATATTTTTTCACCCAATTTGAAAAAAATGGCGTAATATGAAAGGAGTTTTAATTTAGAATCGATTATGATAATGATCAATTTTTTTGCCTTTCAAAAGTTTTGTGCGTCGAGGTTAAATATTTTTTTTATATATAGTAACATTATAATGCATAGTAAAGGAATATAATTATACTACGGTCGCGATCTGGTAATATCATTATCTGACTAAACTAGTCTAGTGAAATGGTTATAAATTAATTACGTATTTTTCATACAAGGGTATGCCGAGACTATACAGGATGAAAGGCACAGCCCTCCACGGACTGAGATATTGCATTCAGCTCCCTAATAAGCATCATTGTCCTCAGGTATTTTTTTCCGGAACTTTTGTAAATTTTGCTTTATTTCAGTTTACAATTACTACTCTGTACGCAGAAGTCAGCTCAAATAAAATATCAATGCGTTAGTTTAAGGCTCGTTGCGTGAAATGAAGTGCCGCGAGTGTTCTTAGTGGTAAGGACTAGCCCTACTTTTTTTTGTGGGACATTAACACACACGGCCATCTGATCCCAAACTGAAAAAGGTTGTACTATAGAAACCAGATAACTGGTAATATACTACATGTAATACTTTTCTTTTGTAAATCAATACTTAGATATAGATAATAACACCCAGACTCAAGACAAATAGACATGTTCATCACACAAATGTCTGTATAGTGGAATGTTTGGCCATTCGTTATTATCGTAACGTAATTAAGGTAACGATACAGTCCCTATAAATTAACAAAACAAAACATGATTATTGGATACTCATTAATTTCTTGAACCAATTTCATGTACCAATCATCTCAATATGATGTAAGGATTTCACCCTATTAATTTGTGGAGGGCGGTCCCTTCCAGCCTGTAGATTGCCACTTTAATACAATAAAACCTAATAAAAGTTAATTAAAAATGTCATCACATTTAGAGCCTTATGATATTGCCTTTTATAACAGAATTAATGATTAAACGAACTTACCTAAGTGACGTTCTATCATAATTATACGAAGGCTTCGTCTGAAGAGATTAGATAGGAATACTTGTAGTAGCACGTACCGTGCAGCCATTCTTACACTATAGTTGAGACAATAAAAATAATAAAATTATTTTTCTGCATAATCTATACTTCACATATGGCAACCCTGTCGTCGCCATTTTCATTTAGTTCAGAGTAATTTATTCATTTGTTAATTTTCACACTAGGGACAGGGTGGGTGGGAGCTAATCTCTTCAGACGAAGCCTTCGTATAATTATGATAGAACGTCACTTAGGTAAGTTCGTTTAATCATTAATTATACTTTGCTTCGTCTTCGAGATTAGATAGGAATACTTGTAGATCTTTAGAGCTGTGAAAATTACCTACAAATGAGAGAAAAAAAAAATAACCGGAAAACAGTATAATCATCTGTATTAAAACGAAAAAAAAAAAAACATGTTTATTTATTCTAATTAACATAAACTTAAAAGACTTTTGTCTATTTAATGTTTAAGCCTCATTAAACATCTAATTATCTAGGTATTGTACCGAATATTAAATTATACAACAAAACACAAAAAAATTACATAACGACATATCTATGTCTAATCATCATTAGCATAAAAATAATTTAAGTATTATAATTATGCTAATGAGAATCAACTGAATTTAAGATTGACATAGCAAAATTGTTCCTATTTTCGGTAATGACCGATTTTTGATAAAATCTAGCAAACACATTGGACGAGTCTGACCAACCAGCACTTTTTCTAATAAGGTCGATGTTGACGCCCTGATTATGTGCTGCAGATGTTGAAGCATGTCGTGTGGTATTGATACAGATATATTTACAGCTCATTCAGAGCTGTAAATATATTTGTATCAATACCACTTTTTTGTAAAATTTCTTTTATCCATCGACTTATGGATTGCGAACAGACTGGTTTATAAGGTTTTTTAAAACTAATAAAGAATTGATCAGCATTTTTTATACAATCAGTTCTATTTATATAATCCAAGCAGGCAAGTACTGGACATATTTGGGGTTTTTCCATAAGTAATGGAATAACTAAAGTTGGTTGAAGTGTGTGAACTCATGAGGTTTTTATTAATTCTGGAATTTTTATAACTATCTAATCATTGGAAATAAACTCAATGTTTTAGATCTTTATTTTACTTAAGGTTTGCACTCCATGTGCTGTAACTAGAGTCAATAAAGTAACAACTTTTTTGGTTAATTGTTCTAAACTGATTTCATCATGCGGGTCATCATTGTTCTAAAAAATTTAGCACAGTTACTGGATTCCATGTAACATCATATTTAGGTAATGGTGGCGGTAACCTATAGAAACCTTTAAATAACCTTGATACTCTGTCATCAGTCCCAATTTTTGTGCTGACTATCAGAGATAGTGCAGCTCTAAAGCAATTTAGTGAACTATATTGAGCACCTGCATGAAAGCATGCTTCATATGTATTAATTTTATGTAAAGAACAAAAAATTAAACCATTTTTTAAATGCAACACCGTATTGTTTAGCCGAGCTGTCGGAAATGGAGGCACACATAATGTCTAGTGCACCCGCTGGGATACTTCTTAGAGATAGCGCCGCGCGGACAATTTCGCGGCTACTAGGGTGACCTTGTGTTGGAGACATCTGTTAGGAACAGATAACAAAACATTTGTATTGACACCGAGCATTATCATATCACAACATAACTGTTTGAAAAAAACAGGAAACCACGGTTGAGTTGGCCAGTAAGGGACAACAACTATGCCTTCCGCATTATCTGTAATAATTTTACGAATCATATTTAAAATTACTGATATTGGTGGGAAAGAACAAAAATTTAACTTGTTCCAATTTAGAGTAAAGGAGTTGATAGCTAGAACATCAGGGTCTCTGTGCCAAAATATAAAGGCTTGGTCGGTTAGTTCCCATTCCATATCAGGATGTGACCGTCGTGACTCTGCATCTGCCACCTCATTGTCTTTGGAACTAATATATGACGCGTACACATAGATGTGTCTGCTTTCGCACCATTTCCATATCTGTCTAGTAGCATTGGTAAGGTGAGGAAAACGAACACCGCCCATTTTATTGATATAGGCCATGGCAGTTGTATTATCAATGCGAAGAAGTACCAGACAGTTACTTAAATTTTTAGCAAAAAATTGTAACCCAAAGTAAGCTGCTAAAATCTCTAAATAACTTATATGCATAGATTTTTCCTCGTTGCTCCATTTACCGTTGGCCCTATCTTAACCACATGCTGCCCCCCCCTGTTTTGCTAGCATCGGTAAAAATTTCCAAACAATAGACATCATCTCTTATGGGGTTAACCAAACTGCTAATGTGAGTCTGCCACCAATTTAGATCTTCAGTTAAAAAATCAGGAATAGTAATAAAACTATCATAATTTTCAGTTTTTGTAGAGCAAGATATTTACAACGCTCAATGCGTTTGGTATATAACCACCCGTATTAGATGGCAGGGCAAGATGAGGCAAGAAGGCCCGCTAACAGAGCAAATTTACGTATTGTGCAGAACTTCAATGTTAAAAATTTAGTTACTTTATGTTTGATTAAAATCCTTTTCTTGCTTGTTAAACCTATATGAAAATTTACAGTATCAATTATGAAACCTAAATATTTACATATAGAGTTAGGTGATACAACACTTTTTTCATAATTGATAATGAAACCTAGAGACTCTAAAGTAAGTACTGTTTGGGTAGTGTCATGTTTACAATTTTTAAATGAATCAGCAATTATACAGATATCATCTAAATATATAGAAGATATATAACCTAAAGACCTCAACAGATGTACTACAGGTTTCATTAGTTTTGTAAACACAAAAGTTGCTGTGTTTAAACCAAATGGCAGAACGTTAAATTTATATAATTTATTATTAAAAATAAATCGAAGGTATTTTTTAAAGTCATTATTTATATGTTATAAAAAATAGGCGTCCTTTAAATCAATTGTACACAGAAATGAATATTTTGATTTTAATTTTAAAGTAGTTCTCAAATCCTCCATTTTAAAGTGGTCTGTTTTAATGAATTTGTTAAGTGACTTGAGGTTCAAAATAAACCTTTTTGCCATTTGGTTTATCAACTAAAAAAGAAATGCTTGAAATATATACACATATTACACATTCTGATACATCACCTAAATCCAAAAGCTCATTTAAAGTCATCTGAAAATCATTAATTTCAGTTACAGTATAGTTTTTTTGGGGGATGGTACAATATCCTATTTAGGAGTAGTATGAAATGGTATTTTATATCCATCTCTGATCCATGATAATATTTTAATGTTAATCTTTGGTAATGAGGTGCCATCTATTGTGAACAAAGACAATCTGCCTGCGGCAGTATGAGGTACCTCATTTATCGGCGAGCATGCATGCGCCCCGCGTGAGCACTGCAGCGGCGTGTGTACCGGCGGGTGGTGTCCCATAGCTGGCTGAGACAGTGGCGTCTGTTGTTGGCCTTGGTATCGGCGAAGTTGCTGCATTGCAGGTATAGTTCTTCATTTCAGCTCCTGATTTGTTAATCGCTTTTGCTGCTCATAAGGTGTCAGCTAACTTCTCACCGAACAAAAAAAGGTGTCAATCTCAGTTGCACAAAGGTTTCGTTTTGTTTGTGTCTGATAATGCAGCCTTGATTTCAGGATTTAATTTAGGAGCATAAATTTTCAAACAATTTTCAGGCAGAAAATATTTATCTAAAAGATCCTTCTTCATGGTTTTTGTTAAACCTGAGCTAACAATATGTTCCCAACGAACAGCTAATTCAGTTTGTATTGGTGAACTGTAATTTTTATTCTTAGATGGCGTATCACGTAATAGTTCAAGAATGTTGTCCTATAAAATAATACCTGTATCTGTCACCTCTGAATTATAGGGAAGATCTGACATTTCTGGATTAGTATTCTGATGTTCAGATTGTAATATATTATCTATTTCTTGTATTTCTTCTAAATTTATGTCAACAATATTTATATTGTTGTCTAGATTGTTGCTGACATGTATATGGTCTATAGACTCCTCAGCTTGGTTTTCTAAAAAACAAAGTAAAGAATATGTAAGTAAAGAATAGCTAATGCTGTCATAATGTAGGTCACAGGCTCAAAAAACCTGTACTCAGTAATATTGTAGTGAAGGAAACATCCCTAATAGATGAACTCAACACATAAATAAAAACAACTAAATGTACTTTTAGGATAATTATATTGAATACAAGGCAATAGTCCTCTTAACTATGCTCATGTATTTTAATTGTGAAGGTAACACTCTCATAGAAGTGTACTCAACACATCATAAATAGATGAAATCAACACTTAGGTAAATAAAACAATTTTAATTTTTAGGTTATATTGAATACAAGGCAATAGTCCTCTTAACTATGCTCATGTATTTTAATTGTGAAGGTAACACTCTCATAGAAGTGTACTCAACACATCATAAATAGATGAAATCAACACTTAGGTAAATAAAACAATTTTAATTTTTAGGTTATATTGAATACAAAGCAATAGTCCTCATAACTATGCTCATGTATTTTAATTGTGAAGGTAACACTCTCATAGAAGTGTACTCAACACGTATCAGAAGAAATAGTTAATTGTAAAGGTGAAAATTGTATTTTTTAGCACTTAATAGTTATCAGTTTTATCAAAAATATGAAACTCACTAGAATGTAGGTAGGTACTGATCACAATGAAAGAACATAATTTTACAATGTTTTAGTAATGAAAAGGTCTGCCTACCCTTGTAGGATAAAGGCGTGATGTATGTATGTATTGTGTATTTATAATAAATAAATTAGGTACCTGTTTGTAATGATAAGGCTTCATTATAGTAATTCTTCTTCTTTTAATTATGGTCTCTGCAGAGATTATACCACAATTTTGCCAGTGTCAAGTTTAAATAAGTTAAGTGTTTAAAAATTAGTAGTAAAAAACTAAAAAACTTGCGACGTTCTAAGACGCCATTTTTCATTATATTCATTTGAAGACTGATAAACTTGGTGTCGGCGGCATTTTCCGACTTTTTTGTTTTTTCTTGGGCTTTTTTTCTAGTTTACGTATTTTGTGTTTAATGTATATGTAACCATCACTGCTTTTTCGTTTAGGCATCGTAATTTCACACACTTTATTTATATATAGAGTTGAATGGCCGAGCACTAAAACGCTAATGAAAATGGCGACGACAGGGTTGCCATATGTGAAGTATAGATTATGCAGAAAAATAATTTTATTATTTTTATTGTCTCAACTATAGTGTAAGAATGGCTGCACGGTACGTGCTACTACAAGTATTCCTATCTAATCTCGAAGACGAAGCAAAGTATAATTCAATTTAATTACATTAGAGCAGAGTGGAGATCAATATGTAGTCTCAGAGACTTCTTGTGTCCACTCTAGCTAGAGCTAATGAATCTATTATAATAGAGTTGTGTATTGTTCATGTTTTAGATATGACTATAAACTGTTTTTGTATGAAATTTCATCTAAATTTGTTCAGCTGAAATAAATTAACAGACACACTACACTTGAGTAGGTATAAAAGAAGTTTTAATTAATCGAACATGATATAATTGAGCAGCGTTGGCGCAGCGGTCTCAGCGGGTTCGATTCCTGGTCTTGACAATACATTATAGTGTGAATTGTTTCATCGGTGTTCCTCAATATCAGTGAAGGAAAACATCGTGAGGAAACCGGCATGTCTAAGAACTAATCACTCGAGGACATGCCAGTGTGATATTCACTAACCAGTACTTGGCGAACGTGTGTGGATTAATATTTGTGGGGTAATGAAAGTTTTAAAATGAGTTATGTAATTTTAATTTATTATATATATTTTTTTATATTAATAATTATTGTTAATTGATTTGTTTTGTTTAATATATTATTTTTTTATTTTTTTTATTTAAATTTTTATCTTTTTTAAAAGTACTAACAATGACATTAGATAATGCAAATTAACGTTTGAAACAAAGCTTCCTCTCTTCTACCCTATTTTGCCGTGCCCTGCAGGGTCCATATTGTACCTAATGTTACCATCTAATGATACATATGGAAGAGCTGAACTCGATAGATGAAAGAAGGCCAGTGTCCAGCAGTGGGACGCTAAAAAGGGTTGAAGTAATATTTATTTCTGGCATAGTAATTTTATTTTAAAATTTGATACCTTACTTTAAAAAGAAATCTCTTAAATATCTACTAATTATTGTATTTCTGTTTTGTAATTGTAAACCAACTAAGTTGAAACGTCTAGTCGTTATAATAAAGGGGTTGTTAAATTGTGTAAGTACTAGAAGAATAAGTAACTTTTCACCAGGGCAGGATTCAGGGCTTACATCTTTCGTTCCGTTCCGTTCCGTTCCGTTCCATTCATTTCATTTCATTTAATTTCATTTCACTTTTACTTTTATTCTTCGATAGTCTGGCATTTGACTACAACTTACCTGATGTTAAGCAATGATGTAGTCTACGATGGAACACGTGATTACAAATGATTATCGGTGAGAAGGTGGCAGTAGAGTGAGCCTTCATATGATTAGAAACCTTAAAGGAGCAACAATTCCGACCCACCCTCTCTGCATGGTGTCACCAGACATCGCACCGGAACACGGCAAGGCCGTTTGGCGGTGTGGCTTTGTCTGGTGGGTTGTTTTTCGAGGTCAAATGACAGTCGCTTGTATAATTCTGGTAGCTAGCCGCATCAGGTTAGACTGGGAGCCGACCCCAATAGAAATGGGAAAAAGGTGAGGGGAATGATGACAGATCAGTGTATAAACATAAAATGGGAAAAACATACCGCGATAAAAGCCGTCATAAAGTAGTTTTATTTCAAATTACATGCTGCCTGGAGTACGGCCCTGTGTTATTATGATGGTAACAATTTAATACTTTCTATTGACTGAAAATAAATTAATTGTAAGATTTGCGTCGAATTAATTCAACATTTATATTGTTTAGTGGTAAAGTTTTGGCATTGTTTTGTTGTGTCCAAGTGTTGTTTGGTTCCGTCGAATTAGATATTTGATGAGGTATTTCAACATGCTATGTTAGTAAGTAGATTGTTTTAAAGTATCTAATGTAAACATATTTTTTTTAAATGTTAACAATTTTTATTACATGGATTATGAAAGTTAAAAATTTATAATTCAAATTCATCTGATAAATCTTCATAATCTTCGCTGTCACCTTCATCTATTTCACTTTCCTCACTCGTGATATATAACTCTGTAATAACATGAAGAAATTAAGTAAATTATTTAATAATGAATAATCAATCAATAAATAACAAAAGTATTAATAGGATACCTTGTAAGTCAGAAGAATTCAATAATTCAGTTAGTAATAAATATTTGAGAATCATCAAATCGACATATTTTATCCTTGTTACCTCTGTTAGCTACCACAATCAAGAGTTTCGTATAGGAAATTATTGGGTGTCTCATCGCAATAAAGCTACTCACGGAAAATTAGCTTGATAGTAATCAAGTGCAAAAATGGACCATGGATCCTGGACTAAATTCTTCATTTGGGACTAGATGGCGCTGTGTGAATGTGTGAAAATATTATTATTATTGTGATTAAATTATTTTGTTAATGCACCTTTTTATTATGAAATGAAAATATGCTTTATTTTTTTTAAGACGCGAGACTACTTAAAAAGGCTTTTTATTAACAGAAAAATATACTAAATTGTTTTATATAAGATAAGACACCAATCTTATTAAGTAAACAAAGTAATTATAATAATAGGTCACATTCACACGTCACATAAAAAAAATTAACGTATTTTATTCGACCCGAGATTCGAAATCACTGTCCACTTGAACAGCAAGACATCGCGATTATAACTAATTTAAAACTTGCGAATAATCGCACCTGCGATATGAAATCTAACTACGTGGCCGATCTTAAATACGAGGGTAAATGAGATCATCAAGGGAGGGAAATGAACGGCGATTGCCCAAACGATCAGCGATCAGCAAAGAGCCGTTTAGAATTTGAGATAATAGTATTTTGTCTCACTGCTGTTGTTGGTTTTTAGCAAAAAATACAGGGTGTAATTGTAGCCTAGGTAAATTGAAGGCTTGTCCAAAAAGTTGTCAAAGTTTTGATAACTAAATTGCATTAAACTAGTTGAAAATAGTATATTAATTTTACGTTACATAAATTGATAACAGATATCTAATAATATAAACATGTTTCATTTTTTTTAATATATTATTACTTTACATAACTAATATCTTAGTATTGTTATTAAAAAATAATATCCTAATATTGCATTGTAGAATTATTGTGTTAGTGTAACCACAACAATTTATAATTGTTCTCGACTCTGTAAAATTATTCACGCCTATTATGCTGTGCCCGACAGGGTCCTTAAAATTATCTAATCCAATGTAATTTACCATCTATGTACACATTATGGAAATGCAATAAATAATTGAGTATTGATTTTGACATTTCTGAAATTTCAGAACCCATGAATATATTTTGCACAGCTAGAATAAGGAGAAATCATCTAAACGCACTTGACCGGAATCTATCGTTGAAAAAAAAACCCGAGTCCATCACTGGGATACTATACCGTAGGGAAATCTTAAACGGTTTTTTTATACTTTTAGCAAGGATTAAACACTTTGACGGGCCAGTGGCGTGGTCGGTAAGATACTTGCTTTTCATGCCGCAGTTCGTGAGTTCCATTCCCACCCGAGACAAACATTTGATTAAATATGTCTGTTTGCCTTGTGTCTGGGTGTAATTATCTATATTTAAGTATATATTTACTAAAGAAAAGTTTTATCTGGTTTCCATAGTACAAGCTCTGCTTAGTTTGGGATCAGATGACCGTGTGTGTTAATGTCCCACTATATTATTATTATTAAAAGCTTTTAGTGCTATTCTCCGTATGTAGTATTTTCTTTATAATTAATCAATATCGTGTTTGCAAGTAGGTAGTTGGTATCTACCTAAATATATTCTTTTTTCACACCCTGTATACTCCGAGACTTTGTTTTCATTGAAATTTGTAACCAAGCTGTAATTTATCTCGTTTTGTGTTATGATGGATTGAGATAACGCTTTGTTTAATGTCTTTCTGTTTGTTTGTTTCGAATTGTTTTCCGTAGCTATGATTGACGAAAGATTTGTGAGTTTGTGGCGTTTCTGGATAATTAATGTTGTGGTAAATACCAATCCTACTGAGCATTTGTTGACTAGCGCACTTTTTTGCGTATTGGTACTGTGATGTTTGTAAATTGAGGGTATTTTGTTATTAAATGCAACATATAAATGTGACGGCGCTTGTGCAATTAACAGTCACCGTTTATGAGATACTAGCTTCCGCCCGCGGCTTGATCTCACTAATCTTGTTTCTCCATACAAACTTTGGAACCCCGTTTCACCCCCTTAAAGGGTGAGTTTTGAAAATTCCTTTCTTAGTGCACCCCTAGACCCCATAAGGAACCTATGTGCCAAATTTGGAGTCTCCAGACCCAGCGGTTTGGGCTCTGCGTTGATATGTCAGTCAGTCAGTTTCTTCTTTTCAACCGACTTCAAAAAGAAGGAGGTTCTCAATTCGACTGTATGTTTTTTATGTTTGTTACCTAATATCTTTGTTATACGTGAACCGATTTATATGATTCTTTTTTTGTTGGCAAGTAAATGCTTCCGTGTGGTCCCATTTAAATTTGATCAAGATCTGACCAGTAGTTATTGAGCTATGTCGAAAGAAGCGTCATTGTTTACGCTAAGCGCGCAGCCTTCCAAAATGATTAGTGCAATTGTTCTAAACGCATAATTCTAGGTACCTACAATTGAAGTCGGTTTTGTGTTGTTGTTGCAAAAAGAATTATAAATATTTAGATATCACAGAAACAACACTAATAAACTCATACAAATATCATAAAATAAATTTTGAAAACATATTACCTTTTTCAGGAAGATATTATACAGTACGACCTTTTAAAAACTCGAATATATTTAAATCTACTCTCATTAAAGCAGGATAAATAAACGAATATATATATAAAAGTTACTTTGCTTTTTAGAAATCTTTTTCCTTAAAAAATGGTGAAGTGCGAGTTATATTTGTATAGCGATGGTTCCGTGCACAGTACATTCTATGATATAAAACGAAGCTAAATTTTGATTTAGTTTATTACTTTTTAGTTAAATCTTGAATAAATGTGAAAGTAATTATGACTGTGCCTGTTGGTTTTACTCTTTTTAACCGTTGAACACAGATGAAAATTGATTAGATTCTGAAGATGGACTTACTTTTACAATAGGAAACTGACCAAAGTAAATTTTTGCATACTATTTGGATTGAAGACAATTCGCATTTTTTTAATTATTAGGATTAGGTACCTATGTAAGTAATATATGTACTAACTACCCTGTACAATGCACATTCACATTTTTACCGTTAGCGCATATTGCTTGTATAACAATAATCAATTTAGTACCACACTGCAAAAATTTGTTGAAGATTATGATTATTTAGTAGTGAATAAATCTTTATATCAAACAGTCGTCTCCTCTTTCAAAACAACATTTAATTTTCACTCCAACCCTTTTTAGTGTCCCACTTCTGGGCACAGGTCTTCTCTCAACTATCTTATGAGTTGAGAGAGTTTAGGCCTTAATCCATACACGCTGACCAAGTGCGGGTTGGTAAATGTCACATGTCCTCGAATGATTAGTTCTTAGACATGCCGGTTTCCTCACGATGTTTTCCTTCACCGATATTGAGCAGCGGAGATGAAACAATTCATACAAAGATGTGTGAGCACGACCAGGATTCGAACCCGCGACCTTATTTTTCTAAGGCGAGGCCCGTACCGCTGCGCCATCGCTGCTCGCCATTTAATTTTAACAAAACATTATTAGGCAGATGAACATTTACTGTCGGATACTATTCCAACAATATTTTATATCTAATTTAGTTTACTTCAGTTTTTTTCAAGTTCTTGTCTTTGAAAGAACCAATCAAAGTTAACTTTTGGTCAGACAATACGTACTGAGGTAGAAAGTCAGAAAACATTAATAAAATCCCATAAAGAACTATTTAACCACAGATAAAAGTAATGTAAGACTATTCGTCACTAATGTCCATATCGCTTGAATCATCATCACTGTCTGTGCAGCTTGAGGAGTAAGAATCTTGGCGATAGGCGATACGCGAGTTAAACGGTCGGCCTATAGTGGTAAGATATAAGTTGGGCGAGCGGGGGGCACAGCTATGCGGTGTCTATAAGTATCTGGTCGGTGCCTATGGGACATGAACTTATTATTATATTGAGTTTTTTAGCAATGTTTTTTAGTAGTGGCCAAGTCATTCACTGCAAGGCACAAAAACCAATTACACAATTTACACAATTATTAATAATGATATTATAATGGGACATTAACACACACAGCCATCTGATCCCAAACTAAGCAGTGCTTGTACTATGGAAACCAGATAACTGATAATATACTATTTAAAATACTTTTCTTTTGAAAATACATACGTAAAAATAGATAATTACATCCAGACTCAAGACCAACATACGTGTTCATCACTTAAATGTCTGTCTTGTGTGAGAATCGTATCAAAAAAATAAATATATTTTATTTCATTTCAGAACAAATCCAATTTTCTACATAAATTACAAATATTATCCTACGGAACCCTAAAAAGTGGAATATACACAAATCTGGGCGTGTTGTTATTTTAGGACCTCTTGGCCTGGAGCCATTAACACGGGTTTGCTTAGGACATGAGGGTTTCTGTAAGAATTATATTAAGATTGTGCATCACAAGAATTATTTTTTAATCAAGATGAACCAAATCATCGATTCACAAAAAAAATTATAAATGAAAAGAGGTATTTTATGATTTAATGATAGGCGAAGACTTTTGAGAAGCGATGGCACAGCGGTACAGTCTCGCCTTAGAAAAATAAGGTCGTGGGTTCGAATCCTGGTCGTGCCCACACATCTTTGTGTGAATTGTTTCTAGTGGTCTTCAAGTCAAGAGTGAATCGGTTTATACTGGGTAAGCGCGTTCCATCGTAGACTGCATCATTGCTTCACATCAGGCAAGTTGTGGTCAAGCGCAAGCCTATTTTAGTTTATATCTCCGCTGCTCAATATCGGTGAAGGAAAACATTGTGAGGAAACCGGCATGTCCAAGTACTAATCATTCAAGGACATGTGACATCCACCAACCCGCACTTGGCCAGCGTGTGTGGATTAAAGCCTAAACTCTCTCAACTCATAAGATAGTTGAGTGAAGACCCGTGCCCAGCAGTGGGACACTAAAAAAGGGTTGAAGTGAAGACTTTAGGGTCAATGACATTTGACGTAAGATTTTTTTACGACCTAAAATATTTATGATGTGATAAGTAAAACTATGCTCAGAGCAGCGGTGGCGCATCGGTACGGGCCTCGCCTTAGATATATAAGGTGACGGGTTAGATTCTCTGTCGTGCCCACTCATCTTTGTGTGAATTGTTACATCGCCGCTGCTCAATATCGGTGAAGGAAAACATCGTGAGGAAACCGGCATGTCCAAGAACCAATCATCTAATCATCGTGGTTAGTAATTACCTACCAGACAAAGCCCGCCAAGAGACATTGCCGTGTTCCGGTGCGATGTCTGTGACATCTAAGAGGGTGGGTAGACTTTTTTTGCTCCCATATGGTTTCTAAACAGCCACCCGCACTGCCTCAGTTCATTGCCACCTTCTCACCGAAAATCATTCATAATCATGAGTGAATCGGCATATTGGGCAGATGCATTCTGTTGGGTTTAGAAATCAAAGATTTACTTTTCCAACAGAGTTTATTAGGAAAATTAGAAATATTAATTACAAGAGCACAAATCGTGAACCGCTACTCGACCAGTTAAAAAGGGAAGTGACGTTTCTTAGTGTTGCCAGTTTACAACACGACTTAAACTTGCCAATTTATTACAATATATGTGTACACTACAGACTACATCGTTGTTTAACATCAGGCAAGTTGTAGTCCAACGCAAACCTATTTAAGAATTATAAAAATTAAACAAAATTTCATAAATACCTTTTCAACGTAAGTAAGTACTCGCGGACAAAAAATATTCATAGATAAGATTTATTTTGCTAAGATCACTACTATTTATTAACACTGAATAAAATAATAATAAAAAAACCAGCTAATTGCTGGTTTTTTTATTGCTGGCTTTACAAAATCGTAATTTCGTCTATCATTAGATAGCATGCTAAAATTATTGCTACTTTTACTGCTAATTATTGCAATATTTATTCGGTATGCTATAAAACACAGTCTAAACTGCAACAGTTATAATTTAACTGCAAGCTGGTAACATAAATAACAGTGAACTGCACTTACTATAATTTATGACAGTCAATAATTTCACTGTGGTCAGTTAATAATTTAACTGTGGTTTGACTTTGGCACAAGTTGGTGATTCAATTGCAAACTGAAAAATGGATCCCACTAAACACTTCATGTAAAGAAACGCCAAGATGAGATTGAGATTGAGATATACAGTGTGGCTAATATATAGATCAGTTAGTATGAGAAAGTTTGAAACTACAAAACTACACAGATGTTCTTGAGAACCATGTCACTGACTTTGGCAATAAGAAAAACTGAATGCATAATATTTAAAAAAAATTGTACTCAACTCGGCAATCGAATCCAGACGTTTTGATAAATAAAATTAACACTATTTCTATTCAGTTATTAATTGTGTAAATCTGAAGCAGGCAATATTTTTTTTATTAAACGTCACACTACAGACATTAATAATAATAATAATATTTTTAGACCAACACACAACGCCATCTAGTCCCAAATTAAGTAATTATATTTGCTTGTGTTATAATAAATAATAAATAAAAAAATAAAAAATATCTTTATTGTTTCACAATAATGTTCCTTATCACTAGTTGTTGAAGCCTCCTTATATGCAAGTAATGCTTGTGTTAGGAGACTCTCTCTCTCTTTTAAATAAGTATTATTGTGAAGCAATTATTAGCGTAAGAAAAAAAAACAAAAAAAAACGACGGGTTGCACTCCGGGAGTGCCGGCAGAAGTGAAAACTTGATTATTAACGTTGAGCATGTTTGATATTTTGGAATGGTTAGGGAATAATTTTGCACCAATTGCTTTATCAGTATAAAAGTACTATCATTTATGTGGTAGAATATAATATTCATTTATTGCGTTATCGTACACAAACATGACAATTTATATTACATTAAAAATTTAACACTTTAAAACTATTACAATTATTTTACATTAAAAAGTTTATCTCTCCGAAAAATCAACTTTACGAATACACAACAATGTGATCGACACAGACGGTCGAGCCATCAGCTGTCACCATCCATGGATGCGCGTGGCACGCTGTAACATACACGAACATTCGCGCAAGCGCCCTGCGTCCGTCTTACGCTTTTTCGATCAGGTCACGTGTCCTGACGCGAGTTTAAGATTTTATACCCATTACAGAAAAAGTGCTCAACGCCGCTAAAGAAGTTTTTACTTCAAAAAATGATGTGGGACACCAGGTAGGAACCAAGTTCCTTCGTTGAAATAAAACTACTTTTTAACGGATTTTATCGCGGTTTATTTTAGATTTTAGATCCCGACGTTTATTTCAATGTGTGATATTCGCGTAAATCTAAGACAATACCAAGTTCCTTCGGCTAATAAAGAGAGAGGGAGAAAGAGAAAAGTATTATACACTACTCGCTTGTGTATGCGACTGTCGGGCCTGCGCACGTCTCATTTTTAACGGTTTTATTCCACGCATTCTTTCTTCCGGTTTTACTATCACATTTTTTTCAGTTCGGTCGCGCATCAAAATCCCTATCCCCTCCAAGCCTGCCGTAAGGAACTTTGTTCCAAAAATAAAAAAATTAGTAAAAGTAAACAAATGTTATGGGTAGTAGGAATGAATTTAATACTTAAATACATTATTTTATATTAATACATACATTTAAAAGATAAATTACACCCAAATACAGAACAAATAATCGTGCTCATCACACAAAGCTTTGTCCTGGGTGGGAATCGAACCCACGACCTTCGGCGTAGCAGTCAGGGTCAATAAACACTAGGTACGCCATCAGACCAGTCAAACAAACATTTCGTCCGCACTTTTTTAGAACTTTTTAAATTTTAATATCCAATTATGATTACAATGCTAGCTAGCCCCCGTGATATAGTCAGGAGCCTTTACATTGCGAATTCATAGGACCGTCCAAGAATCAATAATTCACTGTATAGGATTCTTTATTCTTGTTATTTGTTGTTTTTTTTAAGCTATTGCATAGCTTCTATCGCGGGCCTTGAGCGCGGGGACCGAATCCAGAAATTCCGTAACGAAAAAACCTTACGCTCCCAACTCCGACGGGCAAGGAGGTGTGGCTTGAAGGCCGTGCATCGTCTAACGTCGTTTCAGTTCGACACGGCGTTGTGTGCGATTAGACATATTGTACGACTCTACAAAACTCGCACGAATCGAGACGAGCTGCTCCGAAATCGGACGAATACATAAGCAGCTGTTTATGAGAAAGTATATAGGTGTATAGGTATTTTATTTATTTAATAATAGAAAAAGTTGTTTTCTTATCGGTCACCACGCTCAAAAAGTGTAACTTGAATTAATATCAAAGAAAAAGCAATACTGCATGAATAAATAAATAAAAAAAATTATAATTGCACAAGTTGATACAAAATGCTATGCAATAGCTTTACCGCGGCAGTCCCCGAGTGCCACACGTCTTTTTTTTATTTGATTAAGGGTCGGTGAAACTGGGTCTGCGTATATTTTTCATTTCAACAAAACTCAAGGCTAATATAATCAGGATTACCTCGGGGCGTCCATCAAAATGTTATGAAAACTTTATATCGTCACCTTAATTATCAGAAGGCGTAACTCCAAAACAACTATTTTTACAACGATTATTTTAACAACAACCTGTATAAAGAAGGTCTCCGTAACAAAAAAACTATTGTAAGCGGGTAGGTTGGTAATGCCGGCAGCAGAGATAGTGATTAGTTTATTAGCCACTTTACTATTTCTTTTTGTCATCTACCCTACTAAATCGTTAATATGTATAAACATAGATATTATGTAATTATGTCGATGATACTGATGCACGGTAAAACTCTAATGAGTTTATGTGGCATCTTAAAGATTAAGAACTGTACTATCTTTTTAATAAATAAATAAATAAATATTGTTCTTCGTAGGCTAGGCGGCTTCTACATTACTATGAAAACTAATTATTTTTTTTAAAACATAATGACATGGTATGTATGTGACCTGTAATCGATTGATATAAAGAATTTCAAAAATTAAATGTATTGCATGTTTTTATTATTGTGGTGTATTATGTATTTTGTTAATTATTAAGATCGTTTTTAATGTTTTATGTTTAGATTTCAATATTAAAGTTATTAATTTTTAATATAACACTAAAAAGGTTTTAAGTGAAAGAAGTGAAGACTGTACTGTGCCTCAACCGATGTTCGATGTTTTACGTTGTACGTTTCTAATTACTCAATGCGCGTGTTACTTTTTCGTTTTCCTGATCTCATATCACCAGGCGAAATCAAAATGATGTCACATTTAAAGTATAAAAATATGATTTTTGGAGTTACGCCTGTTGATGATTTCGGTGACGATGTTCTTACCAGTTTTCCCTGATCATCGAATTAGTTATTTGTAGCGGAAACCGCACATTTCATAAACGCCTCCAGCAAAATATTGTTTAATAAACCGTTGAATGCTTGTGAAATTTATAAAGTTGCAAACTGGATAAAACTTTTCATATAAAGTACACCTACATGAACCCTTGCATAGCTTTAGGTGTAAACATTTTTTTAAAATCCATTATTAGGGAAGAAAGAAATAAACAGGTAAAAAAACCGGCATGTTTCAGAACTATACATTTATAGATTTGGCGAGTGGATCTGAAACTCTTTTAGCGTGCTTGCTCAGTAAATACCGACCCACTATTGACTTCAAGACATGCAGACTTCAGAACATAGATCCTTAGTACACCAGTTATTATTTTACATAGATCAAGGATGATCTATGAGAGGACATCCATTTGTACATTATTAGGCTATACAGCCTGTTCGCCACAGTACTGACAAGACTGTTGGAGCTGTCACGCACGCACGTACTGGAAGCAATTCTGGATAGTATGATTGTATAAAAATCTGGCACAACTGCTGGAGCGAACATCATTGATGCGCTGCAAAAGCGCGGCAGCCCCAACATCACCCTGAAGCGCTGTACGAGTACTGTGCATAAGCCACCCATAGGATACACATGCACAGAGACTGGCAGTAAGCCCTATATAACGTTACTTTAACGTCCCTTGTACAACGTGCGAATCTACGGGCTAGCATGTTACAGTCAGGAAACAGAGATGCCGGCAGCGAATTCCACAACTTGGCGGTTCGCACAATAAAAGCGGATGTGAAACCCTGCGTATTCGTGGAATTCACACCTTAGATCAATGGTGCAAAGCCTTGGCTCTACTTGTATCCGATAGAAGACCGAAAAAGAAGCAACCCTGCAGCTATGCTCAAGGTTTTGCAATTTAGCCTTGACGATATTTTATTTACCAGTAAACCCATAATAATAAAACCCATAATAAACCCATAATAAGGTTCATCATCAGATACACAAAATATTACCACAAAAAGTTAATCAGTATCTTTATTAATGATTGTAGCACATAAATCACAAATATTCACAAAATGTTTGGATGGAAACAGATGAAATTTGGTTTGTACATATGGCGTGCTCACCCAACCGACCTTATAGCCGCACCTGACGTAACAAAGACAACCACAGACAAGCAACCGGAATAACATTGACGTGTTGTGAGTTTAACAACTGACAGGCTGAATGCTATCACAAGTGACTAAAGTGACATCTAACCGTCTGTTTACAACTTGATACGTTACAGGTTACGCGCTGCAACATAATTATTGTTATTATCGACACCACAAAATTTAACTTACTTATGCAAATTAGGTTTTACCACAGAACCTAATAAATCTCAGCGGTAATTATGCTACGGGTTTGATATTAAACTCATCTGAACTCAATTTAAACTGTTATCTTCTGATCAAACCGTTATCATCTATGAATTATTGCGTATAGTTTTAGGGTTTCGAGTCTCTAGCCGAAAGGGTGTGGGATGGGATAAGTGATAAGACTTTAGCGGTATTGTTAGAAAAATGACTGTTATATTTTCAACGCTATCTGTCGGTGTGATGAGAGACAAACAAATTTAACTCAATTTAAACACATTACTAAAATATAAGGATAAATAGTATGCATGGAAGTAATTGAAGCCCATGTATACGGTAAGATTGAGAGTAACAAGAAGTAAATGAGGTGTTTCACGGCAGATATAAGCTCAGGGCATATGCACCAAGCGTTTAGGGCCTGGAACGTCTTAATCACACTCTCAATTTCATTACCTATTTGAGGTTAGGTACTTAGAAAGCTGCTACTTTATCAAAAGTAGTTCTAAGCCCTATTCCGTCACTGAGCAGTACGATTGCGTACATTGATTTACTAAATTGATATTAAACTTTATTTAGCTGGTAAATCATCCAAGTTTTAAGACAATAAGATTGAAAAATAATTATTCAAATACGATTTCGATTTCTACTCTCGTGTTGCTCTGACACTAACGAAAAGCTAAACGTTTTCATTTAATGTTTTATTCAATCAGATAACAAAATCCATAATGGTTAGTAGGAATTGACACGTATGAACTATACTCTAATTCGACACACTAAACAAACAAAATGTAATAGATATAAGGGCTTCATTTGAAAAAGAAAAAACCTACTGAGTATTTTGGCAGTGTTTTTAGTTAATAGTTGCCAGTCATTCAGTAGGAAAAGAAATTGGACTATTTATATGTAGACACGCGTTTAAAAAAAAAATTTTTCTTTCCATTTCATTTCATTTTATTTCGTTTCGTTTCATTTAATTTCATTTCATTATGTTAGTGAGTACAAATTTATTTATAAATACAATATTAATTACATTTTAATCATTTTATCTTTCGACTTCAACTATAAGTTTTACCCAGAGCGCGTATATTAGACTTTGGTATTTATCACATATTGTGTTCACAAAGCTATTGCTGCTACCGTGTACTCTGCCTAACATATAATAATATATCTAAGTACATAGTATGTAATGTTAGTATGTAGGTATATGTATGTATTTAAAGATTTTTTTTTGTTATGCACTTTTACCCTTTCCACAAGTTTTCTCTTCTAGAGGTTTGCTGGTAGAAAATTCATAATTGAATTAAGCTCGCCTGTGTACATTGTTGTTTCCTATTTATAATTGTATATGTAAGTGTTTTGTGTACAATAAAGAATAAGAATAAGTATGACGTTAACGCACCTGTTCTTCACCTTACTTCTACGAAAGTCAGGAGTGTATTCTCTTGTCGCTAGTTACTTAGACCATACCCTAACCTTGTAACTTCCTGAATTATAGATACGCAATGATCCCGATAAACTGCCGTAAGATGACCCATTAAATTGTTTTCTAAGTCCAGAGTTCATGGTACTCAATCTTGTTACTAAATTGGGTTTAATTTGTTAAGTTTTTGATTGGATTTGACAATTTCTAACTTAACTGTTAATATAATGTGTGTCATGGGTTCAATTCCCACCCAAGACAGACTTTTGTGTGATGAATATGTCTGTTTATCTTGAGTCTGGGTGTAATTATATATTCTATGAAGGCTTGATTGAAAACGAATCATTCGAGGACATGTGACATCCACCAACCCGCCACTTGGCCAGCGTGTGTGAATAAGGTCTAAATCTCTCAACCTTTCTTTTCTTTATTGTCATATTTACCATATATATTACTTTACACGTTACCTTCACTTACACTCTCAAGCTGTATGAATATTAGTAGCTGTGTACAGCTGTAATTGGAGTGAAGATTTAGAAATGTTACTATGGAAAAAGATTTTTTTTATAAGGACTTATTGATCTGTTTTATGTAACTTTACCTTAAATAATAAATAAATAAGACCTGTCTCGAGCACTTCAGCTTGTAAATAATGATAACTGTATCAACATCGTCTATTTATTTAAGCGCTACGCGGCAACAAAACTTGTAAAAACATACACACGCTGAAATCATAACACCCTACTTTTTCGTCGAGGGTTTAAAATAAATTAAAAATATTTAAAAAGTTGTAATTAATCTGGCTAAATATATAAATTATGGTAATTAATCTCACCATAGATATATTAGCAATTTTGATCCATTTATATCTAAACCCTGGATCTTCCGGGCCTCTCAATCATGAGCTAAAAGGGTGTAAGCTGTTAATCCGTTCCGGGATTAACACAGATCAGTTGTGGTTTCTAATTAATTTAATCTATTATAACAGTTTTTGTTGAAGGATTCAATTAATTTATTTTTAACTGACCGCCCACTCTGATTATTATGATTTATTATACCTATCTTGTAGTAACCGGTGCTGATATCCGAGCGTTAAGTCTGGCAGCAGTTGCGCAGTGGTATCTTCCTCGCCTTTGAAATATAAGGTCGCGGGCCCACACATCTTTGTCTTTTGTTTCATTACCGCTGCTAGATATCGGTGAAGGAAATTACCGTGAGGAAACAGGCATAGAAGAAAGAAGCTCAATATATGTGACATCCATTAACCTGCACTCGGCGAGCGTGTATGGATCAAGGTCTACAGTCTCTCGAATCGTAAGATAGTTTTGAGAAGACCCGTGCCCAGTGCGGAGACCTGTACCATTCGCTATTTCTGCTTTTACTATTAACCCAAAGAATGTCTAGTTTTACGTACTTTTTCGGTTGGATATATAGCTGTTAGTACTAATATTCACAAACAGTGGTAACTAGGTCATCATAGCAGTCGCAATTAATTCGTAATCTGCGTGCGATGCCACAGTGCACATTAATCAGTGCTCAGCGGACACTGTCAGCTGTCTGCTGCAGACTAGCTGAATATTAACGTTGCATTCCCCGTCACATAGCATTTCATTAGTCAACCGTTTCTTATAAGCTGTGTCTGAAACCTGCATAATTTTTACCCAAACATCTCAGTAAGAACGAACCCACTGAGATTAAAAAAAAAAAAAAATAATAATATGGTGGGACATTAACACACACGGTCATCTGATCCCAAACTAAGCAGAGCTTGTACTATGGAAACCAGATAACTGGTAATATACTACATATAATACTTTTCTTTTATAAATATATACTTCAATATAGATAATTACACCCAGACACAAGACAAACAGACATATTTAAACAAATGTTTGTCTCGGGTGGGTATCGAACCCACGACCTGCGGCGTGAAAAGCATGTATCTTACCGACCACGTCACCGGCCCGTTACATTACTATTGTAATTAATTATGTTCAAAATTGTTCCCAAGCTGGTGGTACATTCCAACCATTTTCTCTGTTAAAATTAGGATGTTTTTTTTTTATTTCTTGGTAGGAACCGGTTTTCTTTGACAAGAATCTATGTTTTATCACAGATTTACATGAAGTCTGAAAAGACTTTGAAACTTCGGGATCTAAAATCTAAAATAAACCGCGATAAAATCCGTGAAAAAGTAGTTTTATTTCAATAAACAGACTTGAATGGGAATCGAACCTGCAACCTGTGGCGTGAGAAGCAAGTATCTTACCGATCAAGCCACCGCATCGGCCCATTATATCCAAATCTTTCCCCTTTATAATATAGAAAAGTTGTTGTTAAAGGATGTTCCTACCAGAATAACAAACAATTTTCTGGTTAATACCAAACTTAAATCGTAAATTCACTACATTCCGGCTCACAAAGCCCGGGGTAGTAAAAAACAACATTTTGATTGACCAATGTCCACGCCATCCATCAACATCTCTCTGTCGACACTTTAAATTGAATGTTTCAGAGTTTCATTGCGATCATTGTCATAGAACAGTTTAGTAACAGAAGTTTTACTTTGTACAATAACTTTATATACATCGTAAGATCACTGTAAATCAAAATACTATGATGGATGATATACCTAGTAAGTTTATTAAGTGTTATTCTCACCTGCACAAAATACGGTCCATGAGCATCGCGTTGACGTATCATGAATGCAAGTCTTTATTATCGTGTTTCCGGTATTTATTCTAGTGATAATGGCCATAAAAGGTATTAATTAAACATCCAGGATGTATACTTGCCCGCTGAGTAAACGAAGTCTGCAGTACAATTTTTCTTGATTTCGCTAAAGAATATATTTATGGTACGTTTAGCGCAATTGAATAAAAACGAACAAAACGATGTTTGTGGACCGTAATTAGTGCGTGTGAGAATAGATATGTCGCAGCACGTAACAAAATAATATAACTCATAATAATATGACCTTTAATCTCAGATTGGAGGTCACTTTTGATAGGGTTCAACCTGTCAGTTGTCAAACTGACAAGAAGTCCATATGGGTCAATATCAACAACGTGCTTTTTTTTCAATTTTGGTGGCAAAACTTTTTCTTCATTTTTCGTGAAATGTAAGGACCTGGTATGAAAATAGAAATTCAAAGCTAAAATAATCTTCAAGAGGTCTAAGAATATCTCGATAACTTTTTGAGATATTTTAGTTTAAAGTGTAGTGTGGCCACCAAAATTGAAAATCGCCCACCAAAATTGAAAGTGCCCACCAAAATTGAAAATCAATGGCACCAAAATTGAATTTTTCTGTCATCTTCAATCTCACTAACAAAACTTCATGTAATGAATCTCACAAGTTTTCGGGAATTATCAACTTTCATCTATAACTACTAATCTGTACTAACATTATAGAGAGAAAAGATTTGTATTTTTGTATGTAACGACTGGTGGCAATACGGTCTTTACCATAAGGGCACACGAGGCTCGTACCCAGGGCCCCCATTCTCAAGGGGCCCCGAAGGACTGACAATTTCTCTCACACATTTATTCTGAAAACTTTTTCGTCAGGCACATTACACTTTTTTTCACAAATCAGTAATAGCTCAAATAGAAATAAGGGAAAAAATTACAGTTAGAGAAACAAATAAGCCGAGGGATTATTCAGTCTCATCCCCGCAAGACAAAAGTACCTCTGAATATCACTAGGAAAAAGAGGTTACGTGTGATGAAAACGACAAACACACATTAGATGCGGAACCATCGACTTCAAGCTACTTATTACTAATAATAATAAAGCCTGTTCCGAACAGTTGTGATTGATAAAACTAAAAAACATAAAAATTAAAAACTACACTAAATATACAAAACTTCTATGATTTCGGTGTGCTTTATGGCTAAGGCCTTCTCCAACCGTTGCCACTGCTTCCTGTCTGTCGTCACTCTTATCCAAAGAGGTCCTACGGTCAATTCAAGGTCATCTTCCCATCTTCTTGTTTTGCTAACTGTCACCTCTTTGCTCCTTTCTTCCTTATAGCAGCGGAGCATAAGTCTCGTCCACCTCCATTTGAGTTTTGCTAATATGTGACAGTATGTCTGTTAATTTAGTTTTGCGCCTGATACTTATAATTTTGTCCATTAGTTTCAAACCCAGCATGCTCCTTTCCATGGTTCTCTGGCATCTTGCTAGTTTGTTCCTATCGTGTTTTGTCAAAGCCCAGGTTTCACATCCTTAATTGATACAGGTTATTATGCAGGTATCAAAGATCTTCTTCTTGATTTTTATGCCCAGTACCTTGTTTTTAATGACTTCTTTTAAGGCGCAATACTTTTATCATTCTGTCACAATTCTTTTATCTATTTCATTGGGCATTTGGTCAAGCTACATACTTTGAATTAATAACTGCAAGTTTAGAGAATGTATGTGTCTCCTGACCCTGGTACTTACTGTGGTGACATTTTACCGGAAGAAGTCCGTGATATTTGAATTCGAAAAGGGCCAGAGTTTTACTAAAATAAAAATAGTGACTTCTTCGAAACTTCTACAAGTTTTCTAGATTCAAATGGTAAAACGAAAACTAATACTTGAGTAAAATATTTTATTTGTTAATTGACGAATAAGGAGTCTTTAGAAAGAAAATGGCTCCTTTATTCACCACTAAATAAATCTGTATACTGTTATTGCTGCCGTCTATTTAATACCATTACTGGTTCTGGACATAATTGAAGTTCTCCTAATGTATATAAAGATTGGAAGCATATAAGTAGGTAACTTATTGATAGAGCATAAGAGCAGATTACAGCTCAGGGAATTTATGATCAATTATGTTGCAGCAATAAAAACTACTAGACGAACAGAAAATAACTACCCGTTGGAAGAATGTGCTTAAGAGGATTGTTGAAGTACCTAGTGAAATTGTTGACTTCAAGAGGTCTTGCTATTCGTGGTGGTAATGAGAGATTAGGATCTAATAAATAATAAATGGTCCTACTTAGTAAAAAAATGTTATTATAATTCGCTTTTTTACTGTCCAAAAGGGAAAAACGCCACCAAAGCCACCAAAATTGAGCCACCAAAATTGGAACCAGACATAAAAAAAACTTTAAAAATAAGGGATATAAGTAACAATTAAATTATTATCACTGATTTAATGCATAACCCAAATCACTACGTATAAGGTGTAGCTTACTGTTAAAATACTTTTAAATTAACAGCAAATCGATCCACCAAAATTGAACATTTCTTGTCCCCCGTGCCACCCAAGATGATATTTTCGTTTTTGACGGGAAATCACAGCACTAATCACACACCTTTTACGCGCAAGTGCCGGCGCACGACTGATAGATGTTAAATCATAAAACGCGATTGATCGCATACGCACGTAACTTCACGTTAAAGTAAGTTGAACAAGTGCCAACAAATTTTTGATATTTGCTTGGACAAAATTTGATTGAGTATCCAGTGCCTTTAAATTTAATTTTCTAATATGGTTTCATTGTTTTCAGATAATGTGTCTTATGCATATACTAACGAAATCGTTTATTTTGTATTGTATCTTAGATTGTGACTTAGGTGAGTGCAATTGTATCAAAAAATGGAACTGGGACAAGCCACCAAACTTGAATTTTCAGGCGATTCTTTTTTTCCTGATTACTTATACACACTTATAAAAAAAACATATGTGGCCCTAATTGCACCAAGTTACGTAGTTCACTACAAAAAAAAATCAAAAACATCCTATAATTTAACACCTCGATTCTCAACGTGGACACGTAAAATTTGCCGCGGGGATATTCACCCATATCACTTAGGTTGCTTGTCTGTGATTGGCATTGTACATCAGAGGTCAATATCTATAAGGCCAGTTGGGTGAGCACGTGGTGCGTGCAAACTAATTTGAACTCACAAGAAGGCATCTGTTTCCATCCAAACACTGTGAATATTTGAGATTAGGGAGGTGCTATAATCATTAATAGAGATATTAATCGCACATTGAGGTGCATGAAGGTGTATGTAATGATTGCAACCCTATGGGTTCGCCGAAAGATAAAGTAACAACATTAAAGTATGCGGCTGGTGATTTAGCTAGGTTTCACTTTTAGAAAATGTCGTTTTATTCGTGTTTTGAGACAATGAAAAATTGTGCTCGCCACAATCTATATTGTTATGATAGCTTAGGTGGGAGATTGGGCGTTATGATCCCGGTTCGAATCTAAGATATTTAGATATATATTTTTTTTAAATTCCTTCCTTTGTGAAAAAATCAACTACTAGCAGCCCTTTAATATAATTTCCAAAAAAAAAACCGATCAAATTGGCCGTCCAGATACTCAGAATTACACTACAACTGTAAAATAGTAAGTGTCACCAAAGTGTCAGATCCTCTCCGTATTAATGATTGACTAGCGCTCTCTGTATTATTTTACGCTTCAATACTGCTAGCCTTCTGGGTACGTTCCTGGAAGATGACGATGCGGAAGAATTTATTGACGCATTAGTTTAGGTTAGGCTGGTTAGTATAGTTCTTTATTTAGGTTAGTGTTGAGATTGTTAAATAGTTAAGTAATCTTTCTTGATAAATTGTCTCTTTATATTGTAAATAAATGTTTAAACGTACTACTAGTTTTCCTCGAGACTTCGACGCGTGGATCATAGAAAGTGTTCCAAGAATCCTTCCAGTGAAGTTCTTATATAACAATAATAATATACAATATGACGCAGATTCGAACGGATTAGAATCCACATCCACGTTAGTTTAGTCCGCCATGTCGTATTTTATATTAATCAGTGCGCACACCCGGCGCAGGCGACGGTACAAGAGCAAGTGTCCAGTCCAATCGCGCCACTGACAGATATTCGTTCAGTAACAACGTCACACGTCAAACGTCAAATGACACATCATGTTACCATTCGATTATTATACTCGATTTACCAGTGCTGCCATCTCATTCTTATCGAGTCGTTCATAGATTATTTATCTATCATTGTCCGACAAATCTAATAACAATAATAATAATAAGGAACTACTAATGTGTCGTTTTCAAAAGGTTTTGCACAGGTGGTTAATCGAAAACGCTTGCATTCCCTCAAAGAATTTTACGACTGTAAACATACTGTTCCAGCTAAATGCAGTTACATGTACTCAAGTTTTATAATTAGCACGTCATTATGTAATTATTAAATATGCTAAGCTCCTATTGTAATATCTGTAAAACCTTTGTAAAATGGCAAATAAATCTTTGAATATTTTCATACAGCGCCATCTAGTCCCAAATAAAGCAATTATATTTGCTTGTGTTATGGGTACTAGGAACGGATAAACTATAATAATAATAATTTAGTTTAAAAGGTACAACATGAGATTAAAACTAACTATAAAATAAAAACAGAGTTATGTGTATACCTGAACTAGGTATACACATAACGACTATGTATACACATATATTTCACCTACACCTAACTATAATAGGTAGGTATACACTAGGTATACACATATATTTCGACTAATTATATACTTTTAGATAAATTTCATCTTATATCCATATTAGTTACAAACATATACTTTTTTAATCAAAGCTGGGCACGGATCTTCTCTCAACTGAATTACGAGTTCAGAGAGCTTAGGCCATAATTCACACACGCTGGCCAATTGCGGGTTGGTGGATGTCACATGTTCTCGAATGATTAGTTTTTATACATGCCGGTTTCCTCACGACATTTTCCTTCACCGATATTGAGCAGCGGCGATGAAACAATTCACACAAAGATGTGTGACTTCTACGTAATGTTGACAATAATTTTTTTTTTCATATTTTTTCATCAGTAATAGGATTAAAACAGAGTGTACCTTCTGTATTGCCAGTATTGTATTGGTTCATTCCAATTAAAACTGTGGATTTTATGATAATATTGCTGTACATTCAATTGCTTTTATTACTGCAATATTTATTTTAATTTTAACCTAAAACGTTCTGGACATGAGCGTACACATTGAATATCTCTCAACCACCTCTTTTCTTATAGTATTGTCTTAGATTTACGCGAATATAACACATTAAAATAAAACTACTTTTTAACGGATTTTATCGCGGTTTATTTTTGATTTTAGATCCCGACGTTTCAAAGTCTTTTAAGACTTCATGTTCACGGGTGGACTGAGGTATTTGACGTCCAAAAATATTAATCACAATTATTACTGACTACCTTCAAACATTAATATTTAAGTTGCGTTCCGATTTAAGCAAACTGAGCTGTTTTATTTCACCTCTTTTCTTGTCAGCCATCTTACTGAGATAACCTTCGACACCTTCGTCCGTGGGTGCTACCTTCAATCTGAATCCCCACACGTTGTCTTTGGCTGGAGCAAATCAGGTGGCAATTATCTTTTTTTTCATCTTATAATAGACTTGCGCTTGACCACAACTTGCCTGATGTGAAGCAATGTTGTCTAGTCAAGTCTATGATGGAACGCGCTTACCCAATAAATACCGATTCACTCGTGACTTGAAGACAGGCAAATTATAGTTATAGGGAAACAGAGATGCCGGCAACGAATTCCACGACTTGGCAGTTCGCACAATCAAAGTGGGAGCAAAGTGCTATGTGCGTACCCGTTTTTCCACCATATAACGGTGGCGCATAGCCAGTACCTCTACTTGTCCGATGGAAGAACGGGGATGGGGGAATAAGATTATGTCACATTTACACACACCGTGGATAGTAAACGTCTACCATACAATGTCACACCGCCAAGCGGCCTTGCCGTGTTCCGGTGCGATGTCTGGTAACACCACGCAGATCGGGTGAGTCGGAATTGTTGTTCCTTTATGATGTCCAACCTTATGAAGCCTCCACTGCACTTCTGCCGAATCATTCGGATCACAAGTGAATCGGTAGAATATTGGGCAGGCGCGTTCCATCATAGACCACAAGGCAAGTTGTAGTCAATAAAAAAATCGGCACTACATTATTTTCCAAACGGTTTCCAGTGGTAAGCGTTTTTGCTTAGTAACCGCGAGGTCCCGGGTTCGATTCCCGGGTCGGGCAAAAGCTTACTTCTTAGGTCGTAATAGAACACTTAACCGGTTCAATAGTGTTTTTACATTCGATATAAATTCAGCAATTTATAGAGGAACTATTCGTAATACCATCGATGAAAGCGCGCGGTGTAAAATTAGCGGTCAGTGAGGGTCACTGACCCCACAATTGATACGGCGTCGAGAGAGCGACTATACCCTAAACATCTTTCGTTAACGATCACTTATTTTATAGTAGGTACACACGGCTACACATTAAACTATACAAAACCATATAAGCTGACCTGTCGTTGTACGGAAATCCTATACAATGCGAGATCAGCTTAAACTGGAAATGTATACCCTGATGCGTAGCCGTGTGTAATTAGACAATCTTAGTTACTACTCGAAGTTTGGACTTGTGCCTGATTAACTGATAGACTCGCAAAGTCAAGGCGGGTTACAATTACAGATAAATTTAAAACATTAATATTCTTACACAATGTTCTGTAGTTTATTAATTTTCCATATTTTCTCCATGTTCCGCCAGATTGCGTAACCGCACCACCCGGGTCAGTGCGGTCGGTTGAATTCACTCACTCAATAATCCCGTATCACGTATCAAAGGGAATCCGCATACCGTGTCAAGTATCAAGTGGCAATGGACTAATTGTTTAAGGATGCTATCTGCTGGGAACTCTTTTCTCTCAAATTCTTAATATGGAACAATAAAGATTTACTATTATTAGTTTTAATACTTAAAAAGAAACTTAAATATAGATAATTAATTCAAGACAAACTGGACGGACGTGTTCATCACACAAATGTCTGACTTGGGTATGAGTCGAATCCACGACTTACGATGTGAAAAGTATGTATTTTATCGACCACGCCACCACGTCAAAATAAATAAATTAAAATATATTTGAAGTTTTTTGTTTTCTTCTTAAGTTTACTAAAATTCTGTTTAATTCAGTAGCGTTTTAAACCCCGGTTTACCAAGATACTTTAGGAGGCAGAGAGTGCTTAGCCGTCACTTACTCAGCTATTCATTTTTAATGTCTAAAAGTACTTTAAAAACCTTTGGATGCAACTTAACTTAAGCAAAAAGATGAATAAAATAAGCTCGCTAAATATTTAATGAACGGAGATGAGCGAGACCATAATTTCAACAAAATTATTTTGGGAAAAATGTCATATTTAACCGACTAGACCTTCAAAATTTCAAAAAGAGGTGGTTCTGTTCTGTATCAGGTTAAAAATCATAAAATAAAATTGCTCTTGTACTAGCTAAAGGTGTACGCAGAGATTAATATCACCCACCCCTATCATATTGAGATGAAAGTTAAATATTGTTTTTTGCCTTTCAGTAGGTAAGTAAATTGAAGTCGGTTAAGTACTTTGAAGGGGCGAAGGCGTGGTCGGTAAGATACTTGCTTTCCACGCCGCAGGTCGTGGGTTCGATTCCCACCCAAGTCAGACATTTGTCTGATGAACACGCCTGTTTGTCTTGAGTCTGAGTGTAAATATTTATATTTATTTATTTATTTATTATATGTAAGTATGTATTTACAAAAGAAAAGTATTATATGTAATATATTACCAGTTATCTGGTTTCCATAGTACAAACTCTGCTTAGTTTGGGATCAGATGGCCGTGTGTGTTAATGTCCCACTATATTATTATTATTTTAAAATTTGATACCTTACTTTCAGAAGAAATCTCTTAAATATCTACTAATTATTGTATTTCTGTTTTGTAATTGTAAACTAGCTAAGTTGAAACGTCTAGTCGGTATAATAAAGGGGTTGTTAAATTGTGTAAGTACTAGAAGAATAAGTAGCTTTTCACAAGGGCAGGATTCAGGGCTTACATCTTTCTTTTACTTTTATTCTTCGATAGGCTGGTACTTGACTACAACTTGCCTGATGTTAAGCAATGATCTAGTCTACGATGGAACGCACCAGCCCAGTATACCGATTCACTGGTGCATCGTGTCACCAGACATCGCACCGGAACACGGCAAGGCCGTTTGGCGGTGTGGCTTTGTCTGGTGGGTGGTCACTAACCACGGCCGAAGCCTACCACCAGTTGATTGTCCCACTTAATTATTTTTATTATTAAATTTTTTTGAAGCTTTGTCAAAATTTTCAGTTCACATTCAGTTCACTGCACTATGCACTTGCACTTGCGCCGTCGATCGGTGCTTGGTCAGCAGATTATGTTAAGGCGCTAGCAGGCTTGCTTGCTTAACTAGTGCAACATAAAATTTGTGATCCAAAAATAAAAATAGACTTACTTTTCTAACTCTTAAGCGTTATGAACTTAACAGCGAAATAAATTACATTCGCTATGAATTAAATTGTTTTATCAAAACTTTATTATGCTTGTAAGCTGGCACACAGTTTTGCAGACTTTGTAGCTCATTTTCTACTTAACTCTGTCTCGCTCAGCTTCGCTATTATTCAAAACACATCCTTTCTATCATAAAACTTTACCTTAGCGGTTGCTGAGTTTTTGAATTTAAAACGGTTTATTTTAAAATGAGAACTTGAAGATTTACCTACCTCCCTACTTATAAACGAAGTGCTACGATTAGAATAGTTTACTATATTTTGTCACTGTCGTGTGCTTTCAAATTGTCGTAAAAAAGAAAAAGACAAAAATGTTTTATGATTTATTCATTTCTTAACGATATTTTAACTTTTTAAACTTGTTGTTACCTTCTTTTAAAAAGTAACAAACAAGTTTAAAAAGTATGAAGGCTTTTGAAGGTTTTAGACTAAAAATATCAAGATTAGCAGACAACTTTAGATAGGCGTGAATAATCGGGTAAGAAGACGGTATTTAAATAAAATTACTACGGCAAATATCACTTCACCCCCATCGATAGCACAATCATGAATTCTACCAGTTAATTCCAGATCGTTAAGATTACGTTGCATTAAATAGTAACGTTCACCGAGCGCGTTATTGCATCTGCACTTCCCGACGCCACAACGGTTCAACACACAGTGTCAGCCATTCTAAGTTGGCCGCTTTACCCGTGCTCGGTGTTCATTTGTTCGTTCATATTGACATTTTCGAGTGACAGTTGACTTCAAAGACGGACGCGATGACAGTATAAAATGACAGCTGATGCATTGAGAAGTAGATGTGCCAACAAGTAAAAATATCCTGATTATGGGTCAGATTAGTTTATTAACACAAAAAATAGAACTCTGCCTCAGTAACTAGGTTAACAGAAAATATACTATCCACAAAGCAGTCAACTGTCCCTTGTAAAGGATTTTAATGATACTGTGGTATTATTAGATTCATGTTCGATTTCACTAACATAAAGACGACCAATTGTGATGCCTAAATATTAAGCAGCTATGCCTGCACTGCACTTATGCCTATTACCTTCTATTAAAAAAAACTATTTTCAGATTACAACGTGAAACAGTAATAAGTGTTAGATACTTACTGCACTTATGGATGGAAATATTGGTTTAAATTCATTGATCATATTGGTACGCATTAATTCGATTAAAATTAAAATGTACACTTTAATATATCCACTTGTATTAATCTACAAAGCTTATCCCGTCTTTTGGTATATAGTAAGTCATCATCACACCTAGGCTAATCACTACAACAAAACCAAATTTTAAAACTTTAACCGCGTTTTACTCAAAATATGTCAAACCTAGTTACTGCACTTTTTATTAGGAGGGCAGAATAGTAAAGCATCGATTTATAATACCGGTTCAATGGGACCTAACGTTTAGACGACTCCATAAGCTAGTCACTTATTTATACAGAACTAGCTTCCGCCCGCGGCTTCGCCCGCGTTGTGTTAGGATAAAAATTAGCCAAGTTACAGATCTTTAAGAAACCTTTATCATATTTTTTATTGGTCTTAAATCAGATCATGTTTGTTTCTTTTAATCGAAGACGTCTTACTCCATTTTGGAAAATTATTTTTGTACCATTTAAGTCTTGTTAAAATCTTTAGTTCACCAAACTTTGTTAGGAATTTTAAAAGGGTTATTCCCGTCGGAAACCAATTAGGGTTATTCCCTCTAGGCAACATCCCCGAGGAACGCGTTTTATATAAAAATTATAAAATTATTTTTTTTTACTTTTCCCGAACGTTTGTGAATACTTAAGAAATTCTACTCAAAACTATACCCCACACGGTATACCGGGTGGATAAGACTGTCCTCCACAAACTGATAGAGTGAAAATATACGGATTTCACTCTATCAGTTTGTGGAGGACGGACATACTGAGATGATTGGTACATGAAATTAGGTCAGAAACTTTGTGGATATTCACTAATCGTGCTTTGTTTTGTAAAATTAGACAGAATATATCGATACCTTAGAAACCATCAAAGAAAACCGCCAACCTTTCCACTATGAAGTTAGTCATTTCACGCATCGTTCCTCAAACTAAAGCATTGATGAATGTTTTATTTTAGCTTTCTTTCATTCAAATTAAGTTCCGCGTACAGAGTAGCAATTGTAAATGAAAAAAAAAAACAAATCAACATAATTTAAATAATTCGAAAAAAAAAATCGTTGAAAAATCATTCTACTTAAGCAGTTGAGTACCTACACCCTCTCAATTTATCGGTTCGACGGTCCCCGGACGGCTCACCGAAAAAGTCTGGTGAACCAATAGAGGCCCTTCCGGCGATTGGGTTAGGTCATCAGCAAAAAAAAACCCTCTCAATTTGTACACAGATACATAGATATACGTTTCAAACTTATTATATCCCTTTTTATGGGGGGTTAAAAACTCAACTTGATCGATTTATCTTCATTGGTTATTATTAACATAGCGCTCATTACTTTTCCATCTGAAGATGAAGGCAGAGATGAATATCACCCACATTTTGTCGGTTATGTTTTAAGTCTCATACGTAAAATAAGGGTCAATTGACGTTTAACGGACACTTTACCGAACTTCGAGCTGCTATCCTACAAATATTTATGTTTGGACCAACTACCGTCTAATCTACCGAATTAGCACCGACTTCAAATAACAGATGTAAAGAAACTAATTTTTAAATTTTATAACGCGGTCATTTTTTCTAAGAAGTTTTATTTTACATTTTTTTGTGATGCACCCCGTACTTTTCCCGAATTATTGTAAAACGTTATAAAATTCCACTACCAACGATAGGTACCCCGTACAGTATTTTTAATCATGGAAATAATAAAAACCTTCAACCCCTATGACAGACATTTAGGGGTTGATTTATAAAAAAAGTAGCCTATGTTTGAACCATAGTTTTAAACTATATCCCTACAATATTTCATCAAAATCGGTCCCGCAGTTTGGCTGTGAAAGTGTAAAGTAATAAAAACCTTCAACCCCTATTACAGACATTCAGGGGTTAATTTAAAAAAAAAGTAGCCTATGTTTGAACCATAATTTCAAACTATATCCTTACAAAATTTCGTCAAAATCGGGCCCGCAGTTTGGCCGTGAAAGCGTAATAGACAGACAGTACATCGGTACATCCATATCGGCCCAGCAGTTTGGCTGTGAAAGTGTAAAGTAATAAAAACCTTTAACCCCTATGACAGACATTTAGGGGTTGTTTTATGAAGAGAAAAGTAGCCAATGTCTGAACCATATTTTTAAACTATATCCCTACAAAATTTCATCAAAATCGGTCTCGCAGTTTGGCTGTGAAAGTGTAAAGTAATAAAAACCTTCAACCCCTATGACAGACATTTAGGGGTTGTTTTTTGAAAAAAAAAGTAGCCTATGTTTGTACCATAATTTTCAACTATATCCCTACAAAATTTCATCTATATCGATCCAGCAGTTTGGCTGTGAAAGTGTAAAGTAATAAAAACCTTCAACCCCTATGACAGACATTCACGGTTGATTCTGGAAAAAAAAAGTAGCCTATGTTTCAACCAAAATTTTAAACTATATTTCTACAAAATTTCATCCACATGGGTCCAGCAGTTTGGCTGTGAAAGTGTAAATTAATAAAAACCTTCAACCCCTATGGCAGACATTAAGGGGTTGGTTTTTTAAAAAAAATAAGTAGCCTATGTTTGAACCATAGTTTTAAACTATATCCCTAAAAAATTTCATCCATATCGGTCTAGCAGTTTGGCTGTGAAAGTGTAAAGTAACAAAAACCTTCAACCCCTATGACAGACATTCAGGGGTCGATTTTTGAAAAAAAAAAGTAGCCTATGTTTGAACCATGGTTTTAAACTATATCCCTAAAAAAATTCATCCATATCGGCCCAGCAGTTTGGCTGTAAAAGTGTAAAGTAATAATAACATTTAACCCCTATGACAGACATTTAGGGGTTGATTTATGAAAAAAAAGTAGCCTATGTCTGAACCATAGTTTTAAACTATATCCCTACAAAATTTCATCAAAATCGGTCCCGCAGTTTTGCTGTGAAAGTGTAAAGCAATAAAAACCTTCAACCCCTATGACAGACATTCAGGGGTTGATTTTTGAAAAAAAAAGTAACTTATGTTTGAATCATAATTTTAAACTATATTTCTACAAAATTTCATCCATATCGGTCCAGCAGTTTGGCTGTGAAAGTGTAAATTAATAAAAACCTTCAACCCCTATGACAGACATTTAGGGGTTGATTTTTGAAAAAAAAAGTAGCCTATGTTTGCACCATGGTTTTAAACTATATCCTTAAAAAATTTCATCCATATCGGTCACGCAGTTTGGCTATGAAAGTGTAAAGTAACAATAACCTTCAACCCCTATGACAGACATTTAGGGGTTGATTTTTGAAAAAAAAAGTAGCCTATGTTTGAACCATGGTTTTAAACTATATCCCTACAAAATTTCATCAAAATCGGTCCAGCGGTTTGGCCGTGAAAGCGTAACAGACAGACAGACAGACAGACAGACAGACAGACTTTCGCATTTATAATATTAGTATGGATATGGATTAGACAGCTCAGACATTCACAATGAAACGCCAAAGAAGAATGACAAAAAATGGCGTCTTAGAACGTCGCAGTTTTTTAGTTTTTTACTACTAATCTTTAAAAATTTATATACTTATTTAAACTTGACATTGGCAAAATTGCGGAATAATTTCTGCAGAGGCCATAATTAAAAGAAGAAGAAGAAGAGGAAACGCCAAAAACGCAGAGGAGAGGTTTTTTCTAGGTATTTACCTAGAAAAAAAAAACGATGGTTGAAACATACTCCATTGCTTAGGAGTCACCTTACATTAGGCATTATTTAATTAGTTGTCGCTGTTTGACTTTAGTGAAAACGGGCCATACACCATACCTCCCATGAAAAAAGAACTTTATAAAGAAATTATTTATTTATATAATTTGAATCTCGGAAACAGCTTCAACGATTTTCATGGGGGTTCATATTGCAGCTTTTTCTTAAAAATGTTCTGATTATTCTGGTTTTATTTAGAACTAGCGACCGCCCGCGACTTCGTCCGCGTGGATTTCGGTTTTTTTTCGCAATAAAAGGTAGCCTATGTTCTTTCTCAGGGTCTAAAGATTGTCTGTGCCAAGTTTCATTAAAATCGGTTGAGTGGTTTAAGCGGGAAAGCGTGACAGACAGACAGACAGAGTTACTTTCGCATTTATAATATTAGTAGGGATAGAAAAGTAACATTGTCGGTCGACAACTTTTACCCTGCGGCCGGCGTCTGATGACCATAGTGATGGGCTACGATACGTTATTATTGATCAGTATCGATATTTCAAATGCGGTTTATAGTGACAGTTATATTGGGACTTAAGGCTTTACTTTTCCGAGCGACGATTAATTTACAATCTTGAATCTGGGTGTAATAACTCATTAAAAGTATGAATTTAATAAAGAATAGTATTGTATATGTATTGTATTATCAGTTATCTGGTTTCCATAGTACAAACTCTGCTTAGTTAGCTATCAGAAGGCCGTATATGTTGATTAGATTCTATGCGATATTTGTTTTTCATTTTTGAATCACTGCAACAATTTTTTACCGACTTTATATTAAGTTACATATATATTTATGTGTGTCTCGAAGACGGAAGATGCTTAAACTAGTAGGGTATTTGTTTTGTTTAAATATACTTTAAAGGTGGTGCTGTTTAATTTTATTGAATAATAACGAAAATCTGAATAATGTGGCGACATTTTTTCATTGACGAAATTTTTGGTACTGCGTAACTTTGTAGTTATTAGGTAAGTCAAAGTAGCTTCCTATAAAAAAAATTGTTTCAGATGTATCTGTTAGGCTACACTTTGGTTGTTAGAAGTTAATTTTCAAATCTAAAAATGTGTACGAATTATATGATTGAAATGTATGTATGTATTGTGATTATTGCTAACTTCTACAACTGTTTTAATCTATACTATAATATTATACTGTGAAAATTGTCAAAGCCATTTTCAATAGTTAAGAGGTACTTGCAAGAATACATCGATATCGATTTAAAAATCAAGTACGGTACTTCCCTGCCCTACATTGCTTTTAGAGGCAGAATGAAATTTATTTTCTTTAAATTTTCCGAAGGCTTCCAAGTAAACCTACGGCTTTGTTGTATTTTTTAAGTAGTTTGCTGCATGTAGTTCAGTCACTGGATAACTAAATAGTACTAGAGTAGTTTCAGAAAACGTAAACTAAGTAGTTAAACCCCCGACAAAAAGGAGGGTAAATTTTACTAATACTAAGGGGTATATTATAACTTCACTTCAACTTCAACCCTCTTAGTATTCCACTGTTAGGCACGGGTCTTCTATATTATGAGACGAGAGAGTTCTGGCCTCAATCCACATACGCTGGCCAAGTGCGGGTTGGTGGATGTCACATGTCCTCGAATGATTAGTTCTTAGACATGCCGATTTCCTCACGATGTTTTACTTCACTGATATTGAGCAGCGGTGATGTAACAATTAACACAAAAATGTGTGGGCACGACCTGGAATCGAACCCGTGGCCTTATATATCTAAGACGAGGCTCGTACCGCTGCGCCACCGCTGCTCTTCTCATCGATGTTATAACTAACACAGATACAAATTTTGTATCTGTGCAAGTGTATAGCCTTTCTCAATAAATGAGCTATCTAACAGTTCAAGAGTTTATTAAATCGGACCAGTAGTTTTAGTAAATTATTCCCAATATTCATAAAAATATTACAATTTACATACAAATTGTCCATTTCTGTTTTTCAATATTAGGAGTAGGTACCTAATGGTTTACGGACCATTTCAATTTACTCTAAACTACCTAGGTTCGAAAAAAATACCCGAATTTACATGTTAATAATACTTTTCATCTTAATAAGTACCACGAGCGAAGCTGTGAGCGGAAGCTAGTTCACAAGATAAAGTAGAACATGGATTCGTAAACAAGAAAAATAAACAATTCTGAAACTCGAGGTTGTTCTCATTCTGAGCTATAATAATAAATAGTAGTCAGAAAGGCTTGCATGTATATCTCTGCTTATCCTTGTTTATACGGTGTCGTTAGGGTGTAAGATATTTCATGGTAGCTTAGTTTATTGTTAACATTACTTTGTTCATATTATTAACTTGCTATAGATAGACCGTTTAACTCGCGTATCTACTATCACCAAGATTCTGACTCCTCAAGCTGCACAGACAGTGATGATGATTCAAGCGATATGGATATTAGTGACGAATAGTCTTACATTACTTTTATTTGTTGTTAAATAGTTCTTTAAGGGATTTCATTAATGTTGTATGACTTTGTACCTCAGATGGCGTTACTCCATCTGAGGACATGTGACATCCACCAAACCGTACTTGGCCAGCATGTGTGGATTAAGGCCTAAACTCTCTGAGCTCGTAAGATAGTTGAGAGAAGAGCCGTGCCCAGCAGTGGATCGGGACGAAATTTGACAAAGTAGATAGTTTAAGACCCGGGGAAGGTTACAAAACAGTTTTAATCCGACTGCACAATAAGAGATTAATGGTTTACCGCGATAACCGATATGCAACAACTAGTGGTAGGCTACGGCCGTGGTTAGTGACCACCCACCAGACAAAGCCACAGCGCCAAGCGGTCTTGCCGTGTTCCGGTGCGATGTCTGGTGACACCATGCAGAGAGGGTGTGTCGTATTGTTGCTCCTTTAAGGTTTCTAACCATATGGAGGCTCATTCTACTGCCACCTTCTCACCGATTATCATTGACTGACTAGGCTGGCGCGTTCCATCGAAAGATCCTTCGTGGTGTGATTGACTCCCCCGAAATAAATAATGAGTTATGTCGCTTATATGTTCCTAATGATTACCAACGCAGTCGGAAACACAGGCTTTTCGCTGTGCCAGTATGTCGCACTGTGGCGCGCGGTAAGTCCCCAGTGCCGCGTAGCCTCACTTCTCTCAATGCTCTCCTGGACTTCAACTCTAACTGTGACGTGTTTGCGGATGGTTGGAAGGAGATGCTATCAGTGTGTCAGGAGTATTGTGAGAGGAATGTATAAAAGGACATTATCACTGTTGTTATATTATTTTTAAAGTTATTACCAATTATTGTAATTGGCGCTTTGCCGTTTTTATTGTAAAATAAATAAATAAAATGAACAATATCGCAGACTACATTGCTTAACATCGCTGGGGAAAGCGAGTTCTCGAATGGAGACCACGTCTTGGCAACGCCCTCCAGCTAGTTGGAGTGACGATCTGCGGAAGATAGCCGGCAGTAGCTGGATGAGACAAGCCGAGGACAGGGTGAAATGGCGCTTATTGGGAGAAGCCTATGTCCAGCTGTGGACTGCTATAGGCTGATGATGATGATGATTGCTTAACATCAGGCAAGTTGTAGTCAAGCGCCAGCTTTTCGAAGAATACTTAAATAAAAAAAAAGACGGGTTGCACTCCGGGAGTGCCGGCAGATGTGAAAACTTGATTATTATCATTAATAGATGCACTTTGTTCAATTTCCATATTTTAAGCACTTTACATTCACGAATTTTACGAATACACAACAATGTGATCACTACACAGACGGTCGAGCCATCAGCTGTCACCATCCATGGATGCGCGTGGCACGCTGTAACATACACGAACATTCGCGCAAGCGCCCTGCGCTGCCTAAACGAAACAGTAGGCCCAGGCATACATTTTCGCCGCGCCGTAGAGAGGGGATAGCTGTCTACTCTCCATCCGTCTTACGCTTTTTCGATCAGGTCACGTGTCCTGACGCGAGTTTAAGATTTTATACCCATTACAGAAAAAGTGCTCAACGCCGCTAAATAAGTTTTCACTTCAAAAAATGCGCGCGGTTGGAGCAGCCGTCGGGAAGCTGGTTATTTATAAAACTAAAAAATCAGTCGACTGGATAGAAAAAATTGTTTCCAATATTCATAAAAACATTACAATTTACATACAGATTGTCCATTTGCGTTTTTCAATATTATGAGTAGGTACCTAATGGTTTCCGAACCTAACATTTCAATTTACTCCAAATTACCCAGGTACGAAAATAATACCCGAATTTACATGTTAAACAAATAATATCCTATAACAGTTCGGTCATTTATTTAAACAGAAGTAGAAACGTAAAACGTATTTCAGAAGTTTCAGTTCATACAAAAAAAAAAACAAATAGGAAAATGCATGCATAAAATTGTAATTAGGTATAGTAGGTATAATTCAATAGTATAAGTACATATTATAAATTGTGAATGAGCGCGACGTCTACAAACTGTATGTACAGTTTGGCGACGGATGATTTTTTGTTTAATACTTATATTTTGAATAAATAAAATAATAATAATAATAATACAGAAATCTCGAAGTAGCCAATCAAATTCGTATCCGTTGGTATGTTTAAATATTATATACTACTCGTAGTTCTCTTGTGAACTTTGTATTGCGAATTTCTCACATTTGAAATCTTTAAACGTGATAATTTCGCCAGTTATAAATAGATTTTGTTAATATTTTTTTTTTGTTGTGAAGTGTTACTTTCTTGGTAGTCACATTTAATTTTTATTAAATACGGTTGAGCGGGTTTTGAGTAATGGAAATCTTCGTTTTTGACGTCGGTTGAAAATAAATAGGAAAAAGCATTTGAATAAATAATGAATATTTATGTTGACCTATTTATATATTATACTAGTTTTCCGCCCGCGGCTTCGCCCGCGGATGTCGGTTATCGCGCTAGACCATTAATCCCTTTTTTCGCAGTCGAATAAAACTATACTTTAGCGGGTCTCTAACTATCTCCATACAAAATTAGTTCAATAGTGTAGGAGTGTAAGCAACATTTTGAAATCGGCAAGCCCCCATAGGTATATCCATAAATCAATAGGTGTTTCTTAAAAAATACTACGGCTCTTAGACCATACTTATAAGAAGAAATAAAATTTAAATTTCGAATTCTAATTATCGCATTGAGTTATCAAACATGACATTGTGTCAAAATAAAGAGTATTTTAAATCAAAAGCACGAAAGAGTATTGATATCAACTTCAAAGAAAATCGCACTCAGAATAATTTCGCAGGCTTCTCCCGCGTAGTATTAGGGTAAAAATAAAAAAAAAATGGAAAGATAAGAAACACGTGTCTCATTATTTGTTTTAAGCTTTATGTATACCAAATTTGAAGTGAATCGGACCAAGGACTTAACAGTTCTGCAATATTTAGTATTTCCAAAAAAACTCATTTTACACTCTTCCTGGGGGTAGTTTTGGAAAAATAAAAAACACGTGTTTCATGATTTCTTTTAGGGTTTATGTGTGCCGAATTTGGAGTGAATCGGACTTGAGACTAAACAGATCCAGAGAAACTTTAATTTTTACCATTAAACTCATTTTCCACACCCCACGGGGGTAATTATGGAAAAATAAAAAACCCGTATCTCATTATTTGTCTTAAGGTTTATGTGTACCGAATTTTAAATGAATAGGACTAAGGAATAAAAAGTTGTATACAAACTTCACCCCTCTATTTAACCCTCTTAGGGGATGATTTTTGGAAATATTATTAGCCTATGTCGTATTCTAAGGTATATACTACCTACGTTTCAAACGTCATTTACATTGGTTGAGCGGTTATGGAGATACGTGGTAACAAACCTTCACACACACACACACACACACACACTTACATTCGCATTTATAATATTAGTAGGATGGTCGTAAGTGAGTCGGAAGGTTTAAGTTAGTTTTCTGCATTTATTTATATCGTGTCAGGAACCTTATAAGAAGCAAGTCTAAATGAAAATGGAATTTCATCTATAAGACAGGGCTGTCACATAAATTCAATTTTCTACGGCTGCTAAATGAATACGTCGAGCGTTCCTTTAAATTGGTATCTTTCATACTATCCTTGTGTTGTCGAATACAGTTTGATTGTACGTATTATGCCAAATGAAGTATGAAATAAAGGAAACCATAAAACGTTCTCAATACTTAAAGAACTAGGTTTTGATATTTTATCGATATTTTTTTTTTACTTAAGCCTGAAAAGACTTTGAAACATCGTGATCTAAAGTCTTAAATAAACCACGATAAAATCTGTTATAAAATAGTTTTATTTCAATATGTGTGATATTCGCGTAAATCTAAGACAATACTAAGATAATTTAGATTACATTGCTGAAAATCAGTGCTGTGGGTCGCCTGCTACGTTCCATGTTTGACACTGATGAGTCACACTTACTCATAAATCTGTGAAATTCGCGTAAATCGAAAAAAATTCTACTCAAATATGTAGTCAAATCTTTTCTTATCTTATCTTCCTTCGTATTCTTTATATATTTACTCCTCTCTTAAGGATGTAATTAGAGTAAAAGGTAATTAGAGTAAAATATTTTAACACGTGATATATAGTGCTCAATTTTCCCAAAAAAAAAAATTGTGGTACCTATTCTTTTGAATTCGTTATTTAATACAGAGCCGCGTAGTAGGAACAACAATCGTTACCAAGTAACGGAGTATTACTTTGCATCCATTAAACGCTAAGTGTACTCGCGTATCGCCATCTGAGGTAAAAAATCATAGAACATTAATTAAACCTCCTAAACGACTATTTAACCACAGATAAAAGTAATGTAAGACTATTCGTCACTAATGTCCATATCGCTTGAATCATCATCACTGTCTGTGCAGCTTGAGGAGTCAGAATCTTGGCGATAGGCGATACGCGAGTTAAACGGTCGGCCTATAGTATGATGTATGATTGCTCTACAGTTTGAGAAATCAACGCTCCCTGCGCCATACCGCTCGCTCCGGTCACCGCGCTTGCCTGTCCACTAAAGTCACTAAAATAGGGTTCCATAGTATATGTTTGAGATTGCCGCGTGTCGCGCCCGCCCCGCGCCCGCTTGTGTACTGTGTTTACAAAAATGCTTCCTTTTCTTTCTTCTGCATTTACCTGACCCTCCAAAATACTGGAATTGTTCGTTTCACTCAATAAGTAAGTGTTCCTTATATTTTTGGTAGGTTTTTCGTGACATCAGAAGTTTTTATGGTTTTTTGAGATGACATCATTTATCACGTCGATTTACGAAATGCTCCCGCTGTTAGACCGAGATCTCACCACCGTAAATGATTCATATCTTGTCGACATATTTTTTATTGCTCTTAAATAAATACTTTTATGAAAAAAGAACTATAAATATATCATCATAATATTTGCAAGACGTTAAATAAAATCTTTTAGATTTCGCTATCGAATGTGAAAAGCCATAAGATCATATGGACTGCCACTATATCCGGCACTGCTGTGACAGACATGTCATATGCAGTGCTGGGTAGAGCGGCGGTCATTTATATATCATTTACATTTTATTTATTTTTTCACTAATTATTTCTAATTGTATGGGTTCATTGTTACCTGAATTAAATGATTTTTTTTTTAATAGCCCACTTACATGATTGTGCTACAACACCGTTCTCAACTAGTGTTGTTGTGATAGCGATAGTCTATCGATAGTATCGTGATGCTATCGTGGCCTTGAAAATCAATTACTCTATCGATACTATTATCGTAACTATCGACCCACAACGATACTATCTATACTATTGACAGTATCGATTGTGAAAAATAAGTAATACTATTGCTTAAGTTCGATAGTATCGATACCATCGATAGTATTAGTACGAACACTATCGATAGAATTGATAATGTCGAATGAACGCTTGACGATAGAATCGATAGTACCTATTGATAGTTACTATATTAATTGGTCGATAGTTACTATATAAAAACAAACGATACTATTGAAACGCGTCGATAGGTCATCGATAGTACCTATAGTTTCGATATTATTGTTTATTGGATGCAATTCTATCGCTAGTATCGAATCTCGATAATATCAACAGCTTTCAATAGTAATGCCTAATTACACTATCGATGCCATCGATAGTACTGCAACATTTCGATAGGACTATTCGCGCTATCGACTATTTTTCAGGGTCAATCAGGTTATCGATAGCTAAACTATCGCTATTGCAGAAACGCTAGTTCCCACCCAACAACGAAAAAATCATCATCATCATCAGCCTATCCTAGTTCACTGATGGACAAGGCCTCTCCTTAAGCACTCCTCTAAGCACGATCCATGGCGATTATGATACAGGTTAAAGGGAACTTTTGTTAATTATTATACTGTATTTCAAAACCGTGTCCAATTACGCTAGGCCATAAACTGAACAACATAAGGCCTACATCACTGCATAGTATAAGACAAAGTCGCTTTTTCTGTCCCTATGTATGCTTAGATCTTTAAAACTACGCAACGGATTTTGATGCGGTTTTTTTTAATAGATAGAGTGATTCCAGAGGAACGTTTATAAGTTTAACACATTGCACCCGAGCGAAGCTGGGGTGGGTCGCTGGTATTGTATAAGATAAATATCAAAGAAAAGTCCCAAATAGTAAACATAAGTTAGGTTTTATTAGGTTTTATTGCGGTCTTGTATTATATCGCCTAAGGCGAGAGTGCGAGTGAGCGAGTCTAAACAACTACAGCTTCTTTGACGCGACTCTTATATATAAAGAAATGCTACCTTGCTATAAAGAATTTGACTACACGTGTACCTGGCTGGTCTGTTTTAACTGGCCACCGAAACCTGATTCATCATCCTCATTATCATCATCTGTCTATTCTAGCCCAATGCTGGTCTTAGGCATCTCCTAATGCACGCCACTGAGCACGATCCGCGGCTTTTCTCATCCAATTCTTGCCAGCCGTTCTACTGAGATCGTCACTCCACCTAGTCTGAAGGCGTCTTACTTTTGCCAATTCGTGGTCTCCACTCAAGAACTCGTTTACACCAGCACAGCGGTTGTTGGTTCTGTGGCAGATATGACCGGCCCACTACCACTTCAGCTTACTAATCCGGTGGGCTATTTCGATTACATTAATTCTCTGTCAGAACACTTCATTGCGTATTCGATCCTTCAGAGAGACTCCGAGCATAGGTAATCTGAATAATAACTTTTTTAAACGAACAGATCAATGTTTATGTTAGCTGAGTCAACTTCGTCCGTGACACCCACTTACTCAGTAGATACCGATTCACTCGTCACTTGAAGACAGGCAGATTATAGCTATCGGGAAACAGAGATGCCCACAACTTTTTGAAGTCAGTTGGAAACGGTTAGAAGGGGCTTTCACAATCGTGATGTGACTTCAACTCTTTTTAGTGTCCCACTGCTGGGCACGGGTCTTCTCTCAACTATCTTATAAGTTGAGAGAGTATTGTCTTAGATTTACGCGAATATCACATATTGAAATAATCGCGGTTTATTTTAGATTTTAGATCCCGACGTTTCAAAGTCTTTTCAGATTTCATATTCACGGGTGGACTGAGGTATTTGACGTCCAAAAATATTAATCACAATTATTACTGACTACCTACAAACATTAATATTTGAGTTGCGTTCCGATTTAAGCAAACTGAACTCGCAGTGTCTTGAATTCTGAGTTGATTTTGCTTGGGTTTTGGTACTGTACTTGTACTTACTTGTACTTGTACTTAGACATGTCGGTTTCCTCGATGTTTTATTTCACCGATATTGCAGCAACGGATATAAAACGCTTACCTTCAATAGAACCGAAACGTGGATTCGCATAATTCCACAACTTTAACCGTGATTAACGAAAAATTAAAGAGCTTGTATTTAAATTGTCGCGAATTTCACGCTCTCATTAACGAAATACTAATGAAATAAGTTTGTGCAGATCTCGTCCTTTGCGAGTTACTGAAAGAACTTTAGTCGGGCCGGCGCGGCGCGGTGGTGGCGTGGCGGTAAGATACTTGCTTTTCACGCTGCAGGTCGTGGTTTCGATTCCCACCCGAGACAAACATTAGTGATGAACATTTCTGTTTCTTAGTGCACCCCTAGACCTCATAAGGAACCTATGTGCCAAATTTCGAGTCTCCAGACCCAGCGGTTTGAGCTCTGCGTTGATATGTCAGTCAGTCAGTTTCTTCTTTTATATATTTAGAAGAAGGTTTTAGAACCCAACTTAAATAATAATGTTTGCAGGTAGTCAGTAATAATTGTGATTAATATTTTTAGACGTCAAATACCTCAGTCCACCCGTGAACATGAAGTCTGAAAAGACTTTGAAACGTCGGGATCTAAAATCTAAAATAAACCGCGATAAAATCCATTAAAAAGTAGTTTTATTTCAATTTTTGTTTTTATGCATACCGGTTTCCTCACGATGTTTTCCTTCACCAATATTACGCAGCGGCTATGAAACAATTCTCACAAAGATCTATGGCTACTTCTGCATACACTTCTGTGTAATACAGGCTTGAGTAAGAAATCTTGAATTAATTTAAAACACACTTCATTAATTCGTAGGTATAACCTAACCGGTTTACGAAGGTCTGGAAATTAAGCAGGAGATAAAGTCGTTTTATCCGCTCTGAAACTCGCCGGATTAAGTCTTGAGTAATTAAATCTCGTAGTGTAAACACCCCTTATCAGTACTAGTGTTGAGAATAATTAATTATACTTGTAATTAGTAACTGCCTTGGTGGTACAGTGGTAAGCGGGTACAATCCGGGGTCGAGTAAACAGACTTTTATATTATACTTAGAGCATCTTACTTGCAGCTCGATGTTAGGAATAGTGTCACCAGACGGGTTGACGGGCCGGTGGTGGCGTGGTTGGTAAGATCCTTGCTTTTTCCGCCGGTCGTGGATTCAATTCCCATTTTTAAACATTTGCGTGATGAACATGTCTGTTTGTCTTGTGTCTGGGTGATGTATATATGTTTAAGTATGTATTTACAAAAGTATTATACGTAGTATATTACCAGTTATCTGGTTTTCATAGTACAAGCTCTGCTTAGTTTGGGATCAGATGACCGTGTATGTTAATGTCTCACTATATCATTGTTATGATTATTGTTATAGTAAAAACGATGACTTTATTGAAAAATCGTTTTATGGTTGACCAATTTTCTATTCAGAAAAAAAAACTCAATTGAATTATCTATAGATTTTTTTATGTTGGCAGAGAATAAATCTTAATAAAGTAGGTATTTGTTACACGAAATATGGTTTTTATTTATTTATTTAGGACTTCCAACAGTGAATACACACAACTTTGCCTTCGTGGTACCTGCATATAGGTCTAGAAGTGCTCCTTCAATTACAAGAAGCCACAGCACGCATTACATCATACCTACTTTAACAAGTTTACAAATTTAGTTTAGTAGATTTAGTTATTAATAATATACAAATATCAAAAATATAAATATAAAATAAAAATATAAAAAATATACAATAGGAAAAACAATAACTTTTATAATTTTATTCATTAATAATTGTGGAGGCGAGAATTATAATAATGAGTTAATAATTACAATAATGGTTTATATAAAGGCATATACACTATAACTATATCGTACTCGGTAGCATTAAAAAAAAACTTAGTATAGTTATTTCAGAATGCAATCCTCATTAGTTAGAAAGCCATACTACAAAAACCTGCAATTGAATTTAAGCCCTATTCTATTGAAAATAGGTTGACAATAAATAAGGCAACAAGGCAACCAAAGTGCAGAAAGCTATTTAGAAAATCCGATCTAAGGATAAACGTTTACTAATCGTTTGGCTTTCACCTCTTACAGAGGTTTAATCCTACTACTATTATAAAGGCGAAAGTTTGTAAGTATGGATGTATGGATGTTTGTTACTCTTTCACGTAAAAACTACTGAATGGATTTGAATGAAACTTTACCACAATATAGCTTATACATCAGAATAACATATAGGCTATAGCTTATACATCAGAATAACACATAGGCTAAAATTTTTGAGGTTTCTAATGTGAGGTCGTAAAAAACACATTTTTTGCGCTTACATTGCAAACGCTGACTGAATCCTACAAGATAGATCAAAACAATGTACTACAGTATTGTACAACTTATAAAGGTCTCCAAAAAAGTCCGTGATGGTATATGTTTATCTCTTAGGAATAACCCACAATAACCATTTTTTATCCTTTACTTTGTACGAGAAATAATGGCTTATTTACGAAGCGATTTTAAGCAATACAGTATTAATCCTTATCCAATTAAGTATCTTAAATACATTGTGCATTTAATAAACATCAATATGGCTTTTTACAGCATGTAAATTAAATAAATATTTTCGAAGATATCACAGATTTAAAATTAGATCCAAACAATTTGGGTCAATTGGTAATACTCCCATCGTCATTTGTAAATAGCCTGAGATATCTTCATGAGTACACGCAGGATGCGTTCACATACGTGCGTAACTACGGGAGGCCTGATCTGTTTATTACAATGACATGCAATCCCGCTTGGCCAGAAATTACTAAAGAGCTCATTCCAGGTCAAAATGCAACAGACAGACATGACTTAACAGCCAGGTTATTTAAAATAAAAGTACAAAAATTGGTTGCTCTACTTACAAAAGGTAAAATATTTGGAGATATGAAGTGTTTCATGTACTCGATCGAGTGGCAAAAAAGAGGTCTGCCTCACGTGCACTTACTGCTGTGGTTGACGGAAAAATTACGCCCCAACCAAATTGATGAAGTCATAAGTGCGGAGATACCAAATCCAGAAAGTGATCGAAAACTCTACGATACTGTAACCAAAAATATGATTCACGGTCCCTGTGGTGCACTAAATCCGTCATCACCATGCATGAAAGAAGGAAAATGCACCAAAAAGTATCCAAGGGCGCTTTTAAAAGATACTCAAACTAACGACAAAGGCTATCCTTTGTACAGGCGTAGAGCACCTGCGAAGAACAACCGGGCGCGAAGAACAACCGGGCGCGAAGAACAACCGGGCGCGAAGAACAACCGGGCCGGGGTGATGGAGTTCCAGTAATGGGGCTTAACCATCCCGGTCCATTCACCACCTGTGCCTGCGGGGCGGCGGGTAGGGCGGCCCGCCGTCCAACCACGCAGGCACATGACGGACTTGACGCGTGTGTTCCGCGCGCGCCCCAGCTGACTTTTGTGGAGGGGAGTGCTTCGATCTTCCCCCTCCCACATTCGAGAAGGGGCTCACACGCGAGCCAGCATTCAGGGGGCCGCGGTTGTGTCACTTGTGGTTCCCGCGACCCCCTGGTCAAGATGCGCGATGGAACACCCGTGGGGTTTTAGTTAGGGTGGGCGCTTCACGCAGTCCCACATACCCCCTGCCCTGCGCCCTACAGGGCAGGGGGATCCATAAAGGATTTCCCCCCGGCAAAAAAAAAAAAAAAAAAAGGCGTAGAGCACCAGGAGATGGCGGCCGTACGATAACTCTAAAAACCCGAGGTGGAACACAGGAAGTATTGGTTGACAATAGCTGGATTGTCCCATATTCTCCTCTTCTGTCTAAAATTTATAACTGTCACATAAATGTAGAGTTCTGCAATACGGTACAGGCGATAAAATATATTTGTAAATATATAAACAAAGGCAGCGACCAGGCTATTTTTAACATTCGACAGCAAGGGAATGTTAATATTGACCCGAGAGATGAGGTGCAAAAGTATCGAGCCGGTAGATATGTTAGTAGTAACGAAGCAGCGTGGCGGATCTTGGGTCTGCCTCTGCATGAAAGACACCCAACAGTCACTTACCTTGCGGTTCATCTGCCTAATGGTCAGCGGATTTACTTCACTGAGAACAATTTTAGAGAGAGAATGGCCGCACCACCTAAGACGACACTAACTGCATTTTTCCTGCTTTGCCAAAATGACGCATTTGCAAAAACATTACTTTATGTTGACGTACCCCGCTACTATATCAACAAATCGCAGGGTCAAACCTTGAAGGTAGCAGGCCTACATTTGGGCACGCCATGTTTTTCTCACGGTCAGCTCTATGTGGCTTGCTCACGTGTTTCCAAAGCGAAGAATCTGCATGTTTATGCTGAAGGAAAAAGATCGTTAAATGTAGTTTATAGGAGCATACTGCAGTAGCTACCTATAGACCTATGATTAGGGCTCTGCAGTGCTTAGTTACCGTATTTCTTACTTATTACTAGACTAGACGGGACGAACCTGAAGTCCACGCGAACGAAGTCGCGGGCAAAAGCTAGTTAATTAATATAACGCATCTTTCATATAACGACGATACAACCTAACATTGGTGGCTTGAGCACACAGTAGGCTAATTCGCGTAATTTCTCGACGCACCGATCAAGTTGCGTTGCAGTTGCAATTGGTTTACGTCTTAGCGCAAAATGGTATTCTTGTAACTGTCATATAGAACCTAAAATCTAAAGCGCTCACGTGACGCGAACTTGACCCGAACGTATCTGACAGCGGTTGTCAAAACTACGAGAGTACGAAAATGGCTGTTTTGATCTAAACTTAACTGCAACTGCACTGCAACTGAAGTTATTTAATTATGTGAATTAGCCTAAACTCGGGCGGGTAACATAAGCAACACTTGAGGAGCGCATGCGCACACAGGAAAATGGGTAGGTCACAGGTTCTGCGCTTGCTCTGTGTACTTAATGTTTGACAGTCCATGGATAAAGTCTTCTTGTAACTGTTTTGAAATTAAAAAGATATGATGATTTTAGTGCCTAGTTTGGGGCCACCGGAAAATTTATATCTCTGTAATGTTTTCTTTTTCAATAAACATTTTTTCATTTTTTTTTCACCGACGCTGGCCTATGGTAGTTGATGGGTGTATCTTTTTTAAGAAAAAAAATACAAAATATGAAAAAGTCTACTAAGTATTCGTCCCCCTATAGGGCTAAATAGTCAGGTAAAAAGTAGTTTCTGTCCGTCTCTAAAGTTCTAAATATCTCCAAATCGATTAACATCTAGATCAGATCAGCGGTTTACGAGTAAGCGTGAAAAGCCAATAGACAGATAGCCAGACAGACAAGTTACTTGAAGTGGCGCACCGGTACGGGCCTCGCCTTAGAAATATAAGGTCGCGGGTTCGATTCCCAGTCATGCCCAAACATCTTTATGTGAATTGTTTCATCTCCATTGCCCAATATGGGTGAAGGAAAACATCGTGAGGATACTGGCATGTCTAAAAAATAATCATTTGAAGACATGTGATATCCACCAACCTGCAATAAAATGTATGTGTTTACAAAAAAATGTAGTAGTACATATCCGTTCGTAGTTTATCTATAACAGAAGCAAATATAATTGCTTAATTAGGGACTAGATGGCGCTGTGTGTATATATAATAAATAAATAAATAAATATTCTGGGACATCAACACACACGGCCATCTGGCCCCAAGCTAAGCAGAGCTTGTGTTATGGAAACCAGATAACTGGTATATACTATACATATAATACTTTTCTTTTGTAAATACATACTTATAATAAATATTTACACCCAGACTCGATACAAACACAAATGTTCATCACTAATGTTTGTCTCGGGTGGGAATCGAACCCACGACCTGCGGAGTGAAAAGCAAGTATCTTACCGACCATGCCACCGGTTCTTCAATATGAAAATTTATTTTCGAAATAAACAATGTTGAACCGCCGTTGTATTTCTGAAGAGAATTGCGCTTGTCGCCTCGATATATCGAAGAGACGCCATTTATTACCGCTCTTGAGCGCACGGTACCTACTATAGAAATTAAATAGTTAGGTTGTTGCTGAAAATAGATATTTTAGCTTCTAGAAGTTCCGATTTTAGATTTAAACCGCATTGACATACTTATAATACTATCTGATAGTTCCAGTTTTATTAAGCGTGATCGTTTAATAATATCGAGGTTCGATTCCCGGGTCGAGCAAAATAACTTTTGTAATATAGGTACTTTTTTAGTTTAGAATAAGAAGATACACATTTTTCCTTACAATTTAACCCCCGTATTCATAAACGTCTTATAAGCTCGTTATAGCTATAATCCTTTTTGCAACAACAACACAAAACCGACTTCAATTGTAGTTACCTAGAATTATGCGTTTAGGGCAATTGCACTAATAATTTTGGAAGGCTGCGCGCTTAGCGTAAACAATGACGCTTCTTTCGACATAGCTCAATAACTACTGGTCAGATCTTGATCAAATTTAAATGGGACCACACGGAAGCATTTACTTGCCAACAAAAAAAGAATCATAGAAATCGGTTCACGTATAACAAAGATATTAGGTAACAAACATAAAAAAACATACAGTCGAATTGAGAACCTCCTTCTTTTTGAAGTCGGTTGAAAATAGGTTTATAATTCGTTTGTCTTTGACTGACACCTTGACATTTATACTAGTAAGAAAGAGACATAGTCCAATTTAACTACAAAGAGTTTCATAACATTTTTATGAATAAGGCCATCAGTCTGGGAATTCAAGTACAACTACCGATGGGCCGGTGGCGTGGTCCGTAAGATGCTTGCTTATCACGCCGCAGGTCGTAAGTTCGATTCCCACCCAAGTCCGATATTTGTGTGATGAACACGTCTGTTTGTCTTGAGTCTGAGTGTAATTATTTATTTTTAAGTATGTGTTTACAAGAGAAAAGTATTATTATGTAGTATATTACCAGTTATCTGGTTTCCATAGTACAAGCTCAGCTTAGTTTAGGATCAGATGGCCGTGTGTGTTAATGTCCCACTATATTAGACGGGTCGGTGGCGTAGTCGGTAAGATACTTGCTTTTCACGCCGCAGGTCGTAGGTTCGATTCCTACCAGAGACAAACATTTGTTTAAATATGTCTGTTTGTCTTTTGTCTGGGTGTAATTATCTATATTTAAGTATATATTTACAAAAGAAAATATTTTAAGTAGTGCCTATATTACCAGTTATCTGGTTTCCATAGTACAAGCTCAGCTTAGTTTGGGATCAGATGTCCGTGTGTGTTAATGTCCCACTGTATTATATTATACATTATATATATTCAGTTACAGGGAAATGAATATTTCCCTAATATAACATCACTTGTATAATAATATACCTAGTCATGTTTGCTCACCGGCCGTGCTTGCTAAGCACTTTACCGTTCCAGCGTTTGTGAAATATTGACTACAGCCTACCAAAATATGACTGGATTTAAGGCCTAAACAAACAGCGCGTTGACACAACAGCTAGCGGTAGAAACATTTTTTTTATTATTCTTCGATAGGCTGGCGCTTGACTACAACTTGCCTGATGTTAAGCAGTGATGTAGTCTACGATGGAACGCGCCAGCCCAGTATAGTCAAAATTACGAAAGATTATCGGTGAGAAGGTGGCAGTGGAATGAGCCTCCTTAAGGTTAGAAACCTTAAAGGAGCAACAATTCCGACCCACCCTCTCTGCACCCACCAGACATCGCTCCGGAAAACGTCAAGGCAGCTTGGCGGTGCGGCTTTGTCTGGTGGGTGGTCACTAACCACGGCCGAAGCCTACCACCGGATTATTGTCACCTGATTTGCACCACCCATTACTTCAACCCTTTATAGTGTCCCACTGCTGGGCACCGGTCTTATCTCAACTATCTTACGAGTTCAGAGAGATTAGGCCTTAATCCACATATGCTAGCAAGTGCGGGTTTGTGGATGTCCCTTGTCCTCGAATGATTGATCATTGAACGGGCTGTTCGTTCGTTCGTAGACATATCGGTTTGAGGAAACCGATATGTTTTCCTTCACCGATATTGCGCAACAGCGAGAAAATAATTCACACAAAGATAAGGCACGACCGCGAATCGAAACCGCGACCTCATATTCCAAAGTCGCTGCCGATACGAATTTAAAAATTTTACAACTCCCGTCGCATTTCTATTTAACTTTCGATTAAAAAAACCACATTAAAATCTGTCGGACTTCTATGGAACCAAACAAAATCGGTCCATCGGTTCAGGCGCTACGTTCCAACAAAATTGTCATCATCATCATCAGCTCATGCTAGTCCACTGCTGGACGTAGGCCTCTCCTAAAGCACACCACTGAGCACGATCCGCGGCTAGTCTCATCCAGCTCTTACCAGCCACCTTGCAAAGATCGTCACTCCACCTAGTCCGAGGGCGTCCTACGCTACGTTTGCCAATACGTGGTCTCCACTCAAGAACTCGCTTACCACAACGGCTGTCGGTTCTGCGGCACATATGACCGGCCCACTGCCACTTCAGCTTAACTACTAATGCCGGTGAGTTACGTCAAACAAACGTGTACACAGATGCATAGACACACAGACACACGCGTCGAATTTACAACACAGTTTTTTGTCACTGTTTAATAACAGGAAAACACAAATTATTTTCGAATTTTCCTGAAACATTTTAATTTGTTTTCAAACATAAATTTCTAAAGCTTGCCATGAAAGAGAGTATTATTTTGTTGCCTATTGTGCCACAGAGTAAAGCCTGACAATGGACGCCAATCTCAAGATAAAGTTTATTTTAGAACGCTGAGAAATTATTTTCTAGAGTAAAAATAACCTTGAGGTCCAGGGCTTATAGACCAGGATGAGTTAAAACACCTTTCTATTTACTAAGTTAATTTTTTTATACAAAACACACCTTTCATCTATGCTGTTTTATAAAACCTAGATGTTATGATGTGCATCTGGGTTGAGGGTCCATTTTTTGAACCCATGCGAAATGAAATAATACGCGGAAAATAATAATAATAATAACTATATCCTTAAGCGGGCTTTTATAAATACTTACTTCAAGCCAAAAACCAAGATTAGTCAATTTTTATCATCTGTCAAGTGTCAAGTCCCTCTACAAGATGCGGGTGTTTAACTTATAAAATTGACTATGAGTGTGGACTCTCATATAAAGGACAAACAAAGAGAAGCAGGTATAGGGACCCGCGTAAAAGAACACATAGCTGACGTAAAACATCAACGCTCTACGAAATCTTCAGTGTGTGAACACACTCAAAAAGGCCCGAACAATTACCTGAGATTTCATAAAACACAGGTTCTTGTCAAAGAAAACCGAGAATGATCTCCTACCAAGAATGATCCGCGAAGCTATTGAAATTATAAAACATCCTAATTTTAACAGAGACAATGGTTGGAATATAATATAGCTTGGGACCCAGTGCTTAATTTACTTGTATTTGGTACAAGTAAATTAAGCAAACCCAAGCATCTACTCAAAATTGAAATAAGATTTATTGGAAATTAGTTAACAGCAGTGGGACTCATAGAAGGTTTCCTCTCAAGAGGAAAAAATGAAGTAACTATTGGTCAATAATGTTCTTTAAACAATAAAAAACAAATTTTTAACGAACCTATATTTCTTGTTTATATAATGAAAATATATGAAAAATAAGGACACCCACATTTTTCTTTTTGCGAAATTATAATATAGGTTTAGTACGGTTGAGTATGAAAAATAAAGTGATAATGATAAAGAATGATATATTAACTGCACAGATTTACACTATGAAGTTGATACTACTAATGATAGGTACCTACGCTGCGCGGAATTAACAACTGAGCTATATAGGTCGAGAAGAATTATATGTAGACGAATTCGCTACAATTACTAACTGATTATACTGTGTTTTAATGTGTTTTATAAAGAAGCAAGAAAAAGAAGTTGGTTACTGCGCAGCTGGGGCAACGTAAAACTATTGATTTGTACGGGTTTGCCCGTACAGTTTTCATTATGAATTTCAACTTTGAATATCGCCTTATTCTAAACAGACGTATATGTCGCCAAATGACATAAATTGTACGGTTGAATACTAGTTTTTTTTTATTATATTTCAGAAAAAAATGTCAATACAAAAGAAATACCATGTTTTTTAACAATTACATAAATAATTACATTCATTTTTATTCATAATCATAGTCTTTAAATATGAAAATGATTCCCTATTTCTCTTGGTCACGGTTCGACCGATTAAGCTAATTCTTTTTTTAGAATATTCCTTGAGTTTTGAGAACGGTTCTTAAGCAAAGAAAAATTAAAAAAAATCTTCGAAACGGCTTGACCGATTTTTATGGAATAAATAAATAAATATTATGGGACATTGACACACGCGGTCATCTGGTCCCGAGCTAAGCAGAGCTTGTGTTATGGAAACCAGATAACTGGTATATATACTATACATATAATACTTTTCTTTTGTAAATATATACTTATAATAAATATTTACACCCAGACTCGACACAAACACAAATGTTCATCACTAATGTTTGTCTCGGGCGGAAATCGAACCCACGACCTGCGGCGTGAAAAGCAAGTATCTTACCGACCACGCCACCGGCCCGTCAATCTCTATATTCGATATCTTATATCTATATTCGATAGGTCTGAGAATCAGTCGTAATCTATTTTTGGCTCCGGTAGGTGGCACAGCTTCATGGGCAGGAAGACATCTGCGGGGTCCGCTAGTCACTTAAAAAATTAGAATGCATAGGTAAAGTATTGAACGTCAGCACATGCTTTTTTGTTTTTATTTGGTGGTATATAAGGTGGTAATAAGATTCGCAATGAGGAAATCCGCAGAAGAACTAAAGTCACCGACATAGCGATCAACCTGGCCTAGTTGAAGTGGCAATGGGCAGCCCACATCTCTCGTAAAATTGCGGAAAGCTGACGAATGTTTACGGCCGGCAACCGAACGATGTAGCGTTCTAAAAGGTTCGTCCCCAGGCTGATGGTGATAATGATGATGATGAAGGCGGTAATAAATTGGGGTTATGGTAGGTAGTATGCGGCGTTAATTCGCTCTCTGCATATAAATTCGCTCTCTGCATTGCACCGGTCCGCCGTCGAAGAGCCCCAGAAACTCTCCTGGGACGTAATAACACGTAGGAGCCTGCCTCGGTGGGCTCCCACTGGCGGGTTCGCGGTTGTGTCTTATGGATCCCGTGTTCCCGCCGAGCGTGGTTGTTGGACTCGGTGGAGTTTAGTGGGTATGGCCCTGCACAAGCCGCCTTCGGCCTAGCGCGTTAAGGGGTGGCTTCGGCCTTAAACGAGTGCTACATAACCCCGCCTCGTCCTCTGCAATAAGGCGGGGTATGCGTCATGAATTCTCCATCGGAAAAAAAAGGTAGTATGCGGCGACAATAACTCTAAGGCATATTCATAGACATATCGGTTTTCTCACGATATTTCTCTTCACAGTTATGCGGTAACATTGACGAAAATATCACCAGGAACCAAATTGCAACCTATATTTCAAAGTCGAATCTATTAAAGCTGCACGACCCCTGCTTTACAACAGAGATATAATTTACTATCTAGTGGATGGGGGGCTGAGTTACCTCGTCTGTGGGAGTGCACCATCAATCTGAGTCCCGTGTCCTGAGTGGTGCAAATTATGTGACAATAAACTGGTTGCTTCGGCCGTAGTCGTTGACCACCCACCAGACAAAACCGCACCGCCAAGCGGCCGTGTCGTGTACAGTTCGAAAGGGTAGGTCGGAATTGTTGCTCCTTTATCGTTTTCAACCAATATGGAGCTCTCACTTCATTGCCACCTTCTCAACGACAGTCATTCGTTACAAATGAATCAATATGTCAGGCAAGCGTGTACCGTAAACCACATCATTGCTTAACAACATACAAATTGTAGTCAAGCGCAAGCCTACATTAGAATTTAAAACAAATGTCATAAATCATTCATTAAGATGAGCAGCGGTGGCGCAGTGTTACAGGCCTTGCCTTAGAAATATAAGGTCGGGGGTTCGATTACCAGTCACATCTTGGAGTGAATTGTTACATCGCTGCGAAAATATCGTGAGGAAACCGGCATGTCCAAAAACTAATCAATCGAAGACATTTGACATCCACCAACCCGCCCTTGGCCATCGTGTGTGGATTAAGGCCTAAACTCTCTCAACTCGTAACATAGTTGAGAGAAGACCCGTGCCCAGCCCGTGGGACACTAAAAAGGTTAACAAAATATGATTGGAATTTGCTGTTAGATACTTCATGGTTGAGCAGTGCATGTTCTCTTATCACCTAGATTACACTAAGTATAATAAATAATGCCTGTTTACATCCAAATACCTAAGCTTGTTCATTCAAAAAATATATTACATACCATAATGAATACAAGAATAACGTATTGTGTTGTATGACATCAATAAAACTCGTATAATAATCAATTTCTTGAGTCAGTTTCGTGTTTATATTCATTAGATACGGTCATACAAGAAAACAGTTCTAAAACAAACCAGGTCCAATAATAAACATATCATCGATATAAAATTTAGTGTTAATGCTGTCGCTGAAAAAAACGAAATCAAATCTTATATTTAATCCCAAAATGTTCACAGGAATGATATTAGTCGTTTTGCTAATAAATATAAGTTGCCTCAAGTTATGTATAGGATCGGTGTTTGATAAAACAACTAGGTCGTCAAGTAATCCAAGTGTTAACGATGCGTTCCCTTGGGTATTTTATAAACGTAAACCCAGTAGAAGAGTGCAAGAGAACGTGCAGTTTGAAAAGCATAAAATTGATTCTGATTACCTTTACCAAAAAGCTTTTAATGAGCTAAACATTGATGATTATTTAGAAAAATTTGCTCCAGAAGAAATTGAATATAATAAAAAAAATATTAATAACACAGAATTTAATGTTTACCCGTTGGATGAAGTGAGTAACGAAGTAACTCTAAATAATATATATGAAGTGAATCTTAATAAAATAGGAATAACATATGAAGCGACGAAAGACGGTAAAAATGTTGCAAAAAATGACGGTGTCAAGAATAAACGTAGACATAGAAAAGTAGCCAAAAATCCATTACAGGAATCTTTTCCCAAAAAAGCTAGAACTAAAAAGGTTAAACACAAACCCAATCGTTATATAAAAATAAAAAGGAATAAGCCAGACTTAGTGTCTCAAGTTACTGTCGTTACTGATAATGTGTACGTTGCAAATACAATAAAGGAAACAGGCTATGATTTTGAAAGAAGATATTCTGAAGAACTGAGGGAAGAAAGACATAATGACGAACTACAAAATACAAAATTTAAAAATTTTACGAATACTATAAATGAAAGTCAAAGTAGTGAAAGCAAAGAATTATGCATACCAGAAAAGCCAAAGAGAAAATCTAAGAAGGCAAGGAAACACTCAGCATCAATAAAATTTGCTACCCAAAAGAAAAATACATTAAAGAATAACGATCACATAACAAACGAAATTGAAGCCTGGGAAACTTCAAAAGATGCAACGTATACTCCACTAACTATGAAAAATAGAGAAATAGTTAAAATATCATTATTACCACAAGATACTTTTGATTTTTCCGGAGAACCAACCCTGTTCTTTCCAGAAAAAACAGTTGTGAAACGTCGAAAATCTTCGCCTAAAGTTAAAAACAAGAAACTCAAGAAGAAAAAATCTAAGAAACTTAAATCAGTGAATAAGTTTACAGCCGCATCATCTTCATCTAAGGCAAAAGTGTCACCACATCCTCAAGACTCAAGGCAGATAAATATAAAAAGTAATTAAACAATTTTCATCTTAAATCTTTAAATATAAAAATCAATGCCACTTTTCCTTGTAATTTTATAACTCGAAAACGGGCTTACCTATTCAAACTAAATGTTTAGGCATTGTTCGAACTATTTAGTAGATGGTTTATGTGAAGTTTGCACAAAATCGGTTGGGCGGTTCTTTATTTATCACATTTTTTGTAAATTGTTAAGTGGGCTGAAGCTACCCGGGCGAAGCTGGGGCGGGCCGCTAGTAACTTTATAAACAAAACTCATTAGTTAATGACTACCCACCAGACAAAGCCGCACAGCCAAAGAGCCTTGTGCGATGTCTGGTGACACCATTTGAGACTGAGTCAGCATTGACAACAATTCAAATTTTTACCGTGCGTATTATATAAAATCAAAATGGAATGAAACTATGGACACCGATGTTTTTTTAATTTTGCGAAATAATAAAGTTTTTATTTATCATTTCAACATCAAATTTCGTCTTCGCCAAATGACGTTGTACTGTGCGTTTACTATAATTCAGAAAACAATTGTTTTTCTTTGCTGCTTGAGACATTTATCCTTATTGGACAAATTTCGAAAAAAATGGCAGATATTATTGAAAAACAAAAGAAATTGCAAAATTTGTATGATAAATGTCTAAAACTCGAAAATCGGGGCCGAGAACTTCTGTCTTCCTATACTCTGGTCTTAAAATTGTCTAAAGCAGGTTGCGCGTCTTTAAAAATTCGGGTAAACTCGTAACATAATATCGTCGATTAAATGGAAAAATGACATTTTCAAATTTTTATTCTTTAAAGTGTCATTTTTACTCGTTTTTTAAAATAATGTTAAATAGGTATTTAGTTTTTTAGATCGTTTTATTTTCCATATAATAATATTCGCGTAAATTTAAAAAAAATATAGGTAATGTTGTTTAAAAATAAATTTCCAATGCCATTTTTCCATATAAAGACGAGATGTTTTATGTTTCAGAGTCCCCGTTTATAAAGAAGATTAGAGAATCGAGAAGAAGTAAAGACAGCGTTGTATGCGAAGTAAACTTTGCAAAGAACCGTGTACGTTGCCGTTAATATTATACCTAATAATAAAATAAAATATTACACAAAAGAAATGGTATTTAAAATACTCTTTATTTAGAACATCTAAGGCCCGATTTTTAGTTAGATCCAGCGGTAAAGCAGCGGTGGAGGGAAAGATCGCGGTTTAGATTCGCGGTCGTGCACTTGTGTGTAAATTGTTTCATCTCTGCTGCTCAATATCGGTAAAGGAAAACATTGTGAGGAAACCGGCATTTCTAATAACTAATTATTTAAGGTCACGTGACATCCACCTGCACTTAGCCAGCGTGCGTGGATTACGCCTAAACTCTCTCAACTCGTAAGATAGTTGAGAGAAGACTCTAAAAATGGTTGCAGTGAATCATTTATTCATCATATAAATAAAATTATACATCGCATATGTAATAAATTTACGGTTTTATCCATAAAATATTATAAGACTTTAGTTAAAATGGACTTTGTCTTTTTCCTACTAGTATAAATGTCAAGATGAGACAAAGACAAACGAATTATAAACCTTTTTTAGTTATAATGAGTTTTTGTGACGTTTATAAATACGGTTGTAAATAAACACATGTTTAATAGATTTAACTAGATATCGTAGAGTATTATTAAATAAAAAAATAAATTAGAATTCATGAATAAGTGTCGCCTGTTTCATTAATTACCCAAGATTATAATCTCTCATTACGACACTTAATACTAAGAATCTTTTAATGTCATGATACTTTAAAATATTGGATCTGTTCATTAATATGAACACAGCCAGAAATAAATGACATTTTATTTTATTTATAGTATTTATTTTATTCATTTTATGTATTTTTTTTTTTTCATTTTTTTTTCATTTTTTTATTTATTTAGTAACTTTTCTAACTGATTGTACTTTTCCAAATGAACAATGACAAAATAATGTAAATAACAGACAAATTACAAAGTTTCTTTAACATTGTCTCGATAAAAACATTGTTAAGTCGACTTAAGATTTGTTGAAAAGCTTTGCTTTTTTACACAAATATTAAAATCTGGTAAAGTTCACCAGGCGTACTCTTGATTCTCGATCCTATTTACAGTAGATCGAGTTCGAGAACTTGTTAATTCGTACTAGCTTATGTAAAAACAAAATTACAATATAATTAATTAACACATCCCTTCTTCTTCTTCTTCTTCTTATCTTTATTTTAATAATACATAATTTTCGTGTTACAGTTTTTATAACATAATTAATCCCTCCAAAACGGCTGGACTGATTCTTATAAAATTGTGTATGTACATTCAGTAGGTCTGAGTATACGTCGCAAAGTATATTTATACCGCTAATACCACACGTACTTACCTTGGGGCGGTATATTATACCGATCTTGTCGCAACCGGTGTTTTTACCGGTAAGTGGAGGAAAGGCAACATTTTACTTGCCGACTCCTCTTAATATCTTTCTGATTTAATTCATGCGGATCCGAGACCAGTTTAGGTGTACCGGGACTTTGCCGGGTTCAAATACCGAGTCTCTTTACGACGCCGTTGTCAATCCTGGCTTACAAGAGTAGTTGCGGTGTTGGATTATGTAAAATGGTACTTACAACACTTCATCATTCATTCATCCATTTTATTCATTCATTCATCGGGCGAAGTTGAAGAATTAAATTAATTGACGTTTATTAGTCTGTCTGAAAACCGAGAGCGGTCACATCGATTTGTCTGATTTTGATTTTAAAATATGTGTAAAAGTCCAAGGAAGGTTTAAAGACGAGGTATGTACATACTCAATAATTTACATACACAATAGTATTGTTGGAGCTGACAAGATACTGACTGACTGACATATCAACGCAGAGCCCAAACCACTGGGTCTGGAGACTCCAAATTTGGCACATAGGTTCCTTATGGGGTCTAGGGGTGGACTTAGAAAGGATTTTTCAAAACTCACCTTTTAAGGGGGTGAAACGGGGTTCCAAAGTTTGTATGGAGAAACAAGATTAGTGAGATCAATTTCGCGGGCGAAGCCGCGGGCGGAAGCTAGTAATAACATAAGGTGTCATAGCAAACGAGTGTAAACGAGTTCTTGAATAGAGACCACGTATTGGCAAACGTAGTGTAGGACGCCCTCAGACTAGGTGGAGTGACGATCTTTGCAAGGTTGCTGGTAAGAGTTGGATGAGAGTAGCCGCAGAACGTGCTTTGGCGTGCTTTAGGAGAAGTCTATGTTTAGCAGTGGACTAGGATAGGCTAATGATGATGATGAAGGTCTCATAGTATGGCTGCAGAGTACTCCGGGGTAACTGGTTGGTAATAATTTGTAATTGGAAACAATTCGAACTGAATGAAGTCAAAATGAAGTGTTACAGATTAAAATTGGAATCGAGAATCCGTAGTAAGACACTTGATTGTAGATTATAACTTTCCTTTAAAACATTGAAAGTCAAAGATTTTGTCTTTTACTGATTTTTCGTTTGGATTTACTTAAGTAATGCTAAAAAGAGATGCACCTAACGAATTTATTTAGGCTAATATTATGATTGAAATAAAACTATATCGGATTTTATCGCGGTTTATTTTAGATTTTAAATCCCGATGTTTCATGGTTACAAGTGGACTGAAGTATTTGACGTCCAAAATAATCACAATTATTACTGACTACCTACAAACATTATTATATAAGTTACGTTCCGATAAAAACATTAAAAGAAATTAATTAAAAAAATATTATTTATCTATAATATAAAAATGAAACCCGTTTTCCGTTGTCACGACATCACGCGTGAACGGCTGGGCCGATTTCGCTAATTTTTTTTTTTAAATATTCCTTTAAGTACGAGGATGGTTCTTACTCAGAGAAAAAATAAAAAAAAATAAAATTTAGAAAGCGAAGAAGTGCCGAAAACCGGGTTATATACCTATTATTTATTATTGGTTATATTCGGTAGGTCTGACACCCGGTAGATGGCACTGCTTTACCGGGCAGAACGACGTCTGCCGGGTCCACTATATAAATCCGTTATAAAATAGTTTTATTTCAATGTGTGATATTCGCGTAAATCTAAGAAAATATTATTTCTATTTTAGTGTAATAATACCTCATGGGATCACGGGAAAATGATCCCAGTTACTTGAAGCCTGGTAAGTGGGGCAGATTTACTAGTATTCCATTTTTACTTTATTCCCCAGTGACGTCATTAGACCCAAGAGTCTCAGTCGCATCTACTTTTATTTCACAACGTTTCTATATTAACTCCAAAAGAGTTTTATAACAGCTTCATAGCGTCAGACTGTATTACCCGAAGGTGTAAGCAGAGGTAAATATCACCTCTACTTACCACTTTTCACCGGAACTTAATCATAAGTTCCATACGTATTAAGAGGTGGTGTTGTCGTTCATGGGGCACGAGCTGCAACTATGATTCTCTAAGTACCTATATCAGTAGTCTTTTTATTCTACTCGGGAATAGAACCGGAGACCGCGTGGCTATTTACCACTGAACCATTGAGGCAGTAATAATAACATTGGTAAAGTAACGGTAAGAGATCTCAAAAATGTTTAAAGAAAAAAAAACATTTCAGCCCCTTTTAGTGTTTCTGAGCACGGGTGTTTTCTAAACTGTCTTACTTACGAGTTGAGAGAGTTTAAGATGGGCAATAGGTTCGCCACTTATTACGATACAAATCGGCATGACCCGCTATCATAAATTATTATTACTTAGTACTTACCTAATTTAAAAACTAAAAAGGCTTTTATAAGATTTTATTTCAAGGCACTTCTAGTCTGAAAATTGATATATGCTCTTAAGAGAAATATGATGCTGAATATTACCAAGAAAGTGCTAACGTTGTGCCTAGAAATTATTGTTACGAGCTGGATTTCAGGATACTTAAAAATATGTCGAAACATAAATTTTTAATGTATTGTCACTATAATTAAGACTACAACTCTAGCACTCGCTTAATTAACTACTCGTGACCAAAATTAGACTTTGAAACATCGGGTTTTAAAATCTATAATCAACCGCGAAAAAATTCGTTAAGCGTTTTATTTCAATCCATAAGCTTCACGTATCATCGCCAGGAGTGACCCTATTCCTTTGCCATATCCATCTGTGGACTAGGATTTCTTCTCTGGCTGATTATGTAACAGGAAAAGTGTTGGCTTGGATGCGTGGTATATTATTATGCACTCCTGTGATATCTCCGAGCTTCAGGGACTGGATATTCAAGTTCATCCTATTGGAGAATAGATGAAGCCGCCAGCCTTACCATCGTTATTATCTTTTGCCTTTTTCTCATTGCTATTAGGGCCGGCTCCTTTTTTTCCGGGGGGAAATACTTTAAGAGGCGAACCCCCCTGCCCCGAGTTGGCGCAGTTGCAGTATGTGGGACTCCCTAAGGGTACCCACTAAACTCTCCGGGTGTACCATCCCACACTTATACGAGGGGTCGCGGCAACACGCGATACTTCCGCAACCCCCAGCTAGTGCTGGCCCGCTTCTGTGGGCCTCTTCACGTCAGAGGGAGCTAGGATCCCCCTGCAACACCAAAAGACTCGCGCGTGGAACACTTCGCACCACGCCACATTGGGTCCCGATGTATGGGGGACGATGGACGTGCCGAAATCCATCGTACCTAGACCCGTTTATGGGGGCTGGAAGAGGGCATTGTCTTTGATGTAGCATTGCATTGTCATAGATGTTTTAATGACGACCGGTACCGACGACTTAACATGATCTCCGAGGCACGGAGACTGGTCCCTCAACCAACCAGACAACGAAATAAATCTTTGTTTTTATACAAAGATTGTTTGATGCCGGAATCGAACCCACGACCTACCGGCGCGTCATAAATCGCTATCGGTCAGCTTACACCGCTCGCCTACTAAGGCCATCAATCTTGTGTCTAGAAAGCTATTTACAAAACACATTACAACGCTTTAGGTGAGACGAAATAAACTATTTTGCGAGGTAGGTACCTACTTACATAGGTAACCTGAGAAAGGTTTCAGTGTAGGTATTATTAGGGACTTACCTCCATGTTTCAGAATCACTTCATTTCAACCCTTTTTAGTGACCCACTGCTACGCACGGGTCTCCTCTCAACTGTTTTACCAGTTGAGAGAGTTTAGGCCTTAATCCACACACACCGGGCGAGTGCGGTTGTTTTTCCTTACACTTCCGTTTGACCACAACTTGCTTGATGATAAGCAATGTTGGTTGGAGCCTATTGCCGTTCATCGGGCACAATTGCAAACTTCAAGCTTCATTCTTCTAAATCCATATAATATAAAAATCAATGCCACTTTTCTCTGAAACGGGGTTCCAAAGTTTGTATGAAGAAATAAGATTAGTGAGATCAATTTCGTGGGCGAAGCCGCGGGCGGAAGCTAGTGACTTATAAAAGGCATATACACTTTTATACCTAACTTTGTCAAAGAAAACTATTTCCATGATATTGAAGCTCTTGAATTTAAAGTCTTGCCAAAGAGCTCAAAATGCGGTAACGTAAGACGTTTAACACTAACGTAGATGATACCGTATGCATAATATAGTGACAGAGAAAAATAAACTTTAGTACTAACTTTAATCTGTGCTCCACTTGTGTATCTATAAAAGGGGGTGTAAACCAAACCAACCCTCAACCAGAACCAGGTTTGGTGAACAGAGAAATGAAGGTAAAGTGTCAGTATAGTCTTTTATATTAACTTAGTTATTTAAATCGGTAAGTAGCTACACTGTTAAGCCATCGTTTAAACAGTAACGCCCAGATTACTCTACCTACCCCAGTATTAAACTATTATGGGGTCCTAGGGGATTCAGTTAGTAAAACTAAGACAAAAGGTGGATTAGCCGCGCACACGACCGCTCTACTTGGCGTCTCGTAAGTTGGTCTACTGATTCGTCAGCGGACGTCTAACTCGCATGGAGTCCAGCAATATATTCATTTAAATGGTAACAATTAACACAAAATATATTATTATATAGACAACACTTAATTCAGTCAAACAGCTCTTCGATGTCACCTGTCATACTTGACAGCTGACGTTACTATGATCGACAACTATCGCTAAAAAAGATGTTAAAAAGCACGTACAATTTTTAGTTCAGTCGTGTTTTAACCTTTTTAGGTACAGTCTATCCATCTTTAGAGATCAGTTTCATGTGACATCAAAATCGGTTCAGCGGTTTTATGAAAAATATAACAGACAGTTGGTGGACCATCTAACCTTCCAGTTGCTCCAATTATTTTAAAAATTCGTGCAAGTTTCAAGATGCCACCGCTGCACTATCTGTCCTGTAATGTACTCCAATGTGTTTCACAGAAACAGTGTATAAAACACATCACAAAAAAACACTGTTGTCGTCAAACACATTAATTATCTGTGCTCTGTGCTGTCTCTGCCAAATGTTTTGAAAGTGTCATATTAGAGAAAAAGAAAAAATATAGAATGTCTATTCACACCTGTAAGGAGGAAGTATAAATAATACTGCCTTGTGCTTAAAAAGATCTACCGATTTTGATGCCGAATGACCGACAACGTTTTAGCTAGGTTCCAGGACCTGGACAAATTATGGCGTCCAGGTCTGAGGCAGTGCAAGAAAAACAACGTCTCAAGTAGAATGAAATATCAAAAGAAATATTAGTATAGATTTATTGAAATAAAATCTAAAACAAACAGCGATAAAATCCGTTATAAAGAAGTTTTATTTCAATTTGTGTGATATTCGCGTAAATATTAAAATCTTATTTTGTTGTAAATGTATACTTTTAATAGATAACTATACCCAGACTCGAGACAAATAGTCAGACTCATGTGGAAATCGAAACCACAATCTGCAGCGTGAAAACAAAAAAAAAAGCATCTTACCCGACTACGCCACCTGTCCGTCTATTAGATAAGTCTAAATCGCACCCAGAAACCCAACAGTTACACCAACGAGTAGAAATATTATTATAATAATAGCAGTATCACATAAATTCTCATCGATATACGAAAGAAACAAATATCTTGTCCGGACCGTTTCATACGATTGGAAGCTGGATCGAGGCCAATTTGTCAGCAGAAATATGGATTTGTATGATATTGCGATACTATAATATCTTGTATGATTTATTTATTGATGTATTAACGATATTCAGATACATTAGCTAAAGATATGTACAGACAGCTACAAAAGTTAATAATGAAGTAATTAGCATTCTTATTAATTGTTAGCATGCGAATAATAATAATAATATAATAATATTCTGGGACATTAACACACACGGTCATTTGGTCCCAAGCTAAGCAGAGCTTGTGTTATGGAAACTAGATAACTGGTATATAATATACTTAAAATACTTTAATTTTGTAAATAAATACTTGTAATAGATATTTACACCCAGACTCGACACAAACACAAGTATTCATCAATAGCAATAGCATGTTCATGCTTCAATAGCATTTCACAAATTAATGGGCTGGGACAGGTAACTAAGATAGCAAGCCACTGAAAAGAATAGAAACTGATTGGGAACAGAAGACGAAAGTCTACAATCAGTGCGTCCTACCCGTTATAACATACGGAGCTGAAACTGGACAAGGACCGATCTTACGTCACTTAGCGAGCTATGGAAAGAGCTATGTTCGGAGTTTCTCTGAAGGATCGAATACGCAATGAAGTGATCCGACAGAGAACCAGAATCATTCGCAACGCTCACCGGATTATTAAGCTGAAGTGGCAGTGGGCCGGTCATATTTGCAGCATAACCGACAACCGTTGGGGTAAACGAGTTCTTGAATGGAGACCACGTATTGGCAAACGTAGCGTAGGACGCCCTCGGACTAGCTGGAGTGACGATATTTGCAAGGTGGCTGGTAAGAGCTGGATGAGAGTAGGCGCGGATTGTGCTCAGTGGCGTGCATTAGGAGAGGCTTATGTTTAGCAGTGGACTAGGATATGCTGATGATGATGATGATGATGATGATGATGATGAAACGGGGACCACAGTCTTAAGGACAATCCAATGCAGTGATATTTTTAATGGCTTGCTCTCTTGTTCTAGTATAAATAGCAAATAAATGAAATTGCGAAATTTTGTGAAATATGAATAATTCATAATTTATTCGCATCATACTGTATGATGCGATTTCACCACTGCTTTATACCTCCTTCATTAGCATGCACGTTACACTCGGCCGCGACAAGAAATTAATTACCAACACAAAATTTAAACAAAATACAAACTGTACACAGATTTTGTGCGAATCTCAATTCAAAGTAATTTCTGTGCGCCGTTTTATCAAGCACATTAACATATTTCGCTAAACTTTGTTAAAGTTTTACATTTATAAAACATAAGTTCCCATTGTTATGGTCAGAGCTTAAGAAAGTTTTCTATTAAGTCCGCAGGAAATCCTTTTAACGGTTTGGCCACGAAACACACGGCCGAGCGGTGTGACTAGCGATTTTATAGTTAGTATTTTCTTAAATATACGCGAATATCACACATTGCAATAGAACTAGTCTTTAACGGATTTTATCGCGGTTTATTTTAGATTTTATCACCGACGTTGGACACTTTGTATATACAAAAAAATCATTCTTTAAAGGTTGTCTGTAATAAAATATAGACAATTATCGATACACATTAATATTGCACTGTATAACGATTATTGTATAAGTGTAATGACACCAACCTACAGTATTTAAAAAATTTACCCGAATATCACACATTGAAATAAAACTACTTTATATCCCGACCTTTCAAAGTCTGTTCGACTTCATGGTCACGGGAGGTCTGAGGTATATGACGTCTCAACTTATTAGATACAATTATTACCAGCTACCAATCAATTTTGTATTACCTGCTTAAGTTGCGTTCAGATTTAAGCAAACTGAGCTCAGAGTGTCTTGAATTCTGAGTGGCATTTACTTGAGTTTTGTTACGAGTAAATTAAGCACTAAATTCCTAGCAGATGGTATATTACAACCATTTTGGTTTTGTTGAAATTAGGATGTTTTTAATTTCAATACCCTATTATCCTTATCCTTTATAGGTATCGGTGTTCTTAAACAAGTATCTGGCATTATCATATCTTAGATAAGGGTTAGATCCTTTATGAGTATATTCAGCACGTCAAGCAAATACTTCAAGACAACAAGCGCTCTTTTTGTTGGGGATTTTTAAACAAGAAAATCGCTAGTCGCGTCGCGTATCATTGTATTTTGTGACCACACTGCGATGCGGCACGAGTAAATTGAGACTTAAAGCTTTGAAATTAAATGGACTTTAAAAATGTTTCAAATGCACATTGTGACGAAGTGTGGAAGAAATTAAATTATGTTCGTCTTGTTGGACCTGTAGCTATGCGGTTATGGCCACTACTAGAGGTCCAATGGTGGAGTCCTGGCTCGGTATAGAAAAACAGAGTGAAGAAACCAGCGTGTCTTAGGGCCATTGGAAGAAATGTGTCATCCACAAACCCGCACTTGGTTAGGGTGTGTGGATATACGCCTAAAACTCTCTCAACTCTTTAAATATTTGAGAGAAGTCACGTGCCTTGCAGTGGTACACTAATGTCATATTTGAATTTTTAGTCATGCCAGTATCCTCACGATGTTTTATTTGGCGAATATTGAGAAGCAAAAATAAAATATTTTTTTTACATATTCATAAACAACATGCGTGGGCTCGACCTGGAAACGGGCCCGCGTACTATATTTCCAAGTCAAGGTTAAAGGCCGGTGCTGACTGACGGCGTGGGACGGCCTGGTACGGCAGGTTATGCTGCGGTATCCCGAGGAAAGAAAGAAAAAGCATTTATTTGACATAAACAGGGCAAACAGGGCACAAACAATCATATAAAAGAAACACATCTAAAAAAACAAATAAAACCGGTCAAGTGCGAGTCGGACTCGCGCACCGAGGGTTCCGTACAAACCTGCAAGGTTTACAAAGTTCGTTCATTACGACAATCGAGTCATAACTATGGTATTTTTATTGCAAAATGAAATTCATAACATTACAATGGGGAAAGATGGAGGAGCATAAATTTAAGACAAAGATCTCTTTATCGTTTAAGTAATCCTTTATTTTATATTAACACATATCATTTATCTATAATATAACTGAAACACTTATTATAGCCTTGCAGCAGACTTGCGAAAGTTCTATTATTAAAGTTATTTATTTACTAAGTTTTTTAGTCACTATATATTTAATTCTTTAAATAATGTTGACTTAAAATTTTTTTTTTTCACGGGTTTAAGGCAATTAGATTTAAGTATTTGATATGAATTTCAACTTGATAGCTCTACGCGTTCATGAGGAAAAAAGTAATAAGTTTATATTTATTAAAAAATATATATTTTGTAATGTAACTAAAAATTTAAGGTTATCGGAATTTTCCCTTTATGTGTGCTATAAAACGTTGCTTCATGCCAAATTTCAAGATTCTAGGTCGACTGGAAGTACCCTTTAGGTTTTGATTCCCTTGCGAGTACTTGCGAGTTTCAAAATATGCAGCTTAAATTGCTGTTTCTTTTGATTGCGTTGACATAGAAGTTTGTTTTTGTTACAGCTTAAAGGTATTATAGACCTGAGTATTTGGTATGAATTTCAATTTAATACCTCTACGCGTTTATGAGGAAATGGGTAGTAAGTTTAAAATTATTAAAAAAATATATATTATGTGATGTAACTAAAAATTTATGGTTTTCGTAATTTTTCCTTTATCTATGCTATAAGACGTTGCTTCGTACCAAATTTCAAGATTCTGAGTTCACGGGAAGCACCCTGCAGGTTTTGATTCCCTTGCAAGTGTCGAAAATTTGCGGCATAAACGGCTGTATCTTTTGATTGCGTTGGCTTAGAAGTTTGATTTTTTCACAGCTTCAAGGGACAGTAGACCTGAGTAATTGATATAAATTTCAGCTTCATACCTCCACGCGTTTCTGAGAAAAAGGGTCTTGACAGACGGACGGACAGACGGACAACAAAGTGATCCTATAAGGGTTCCGTTTTTTCCTTTTGAGGTACGGAACCCTAAAAAGCAACAAATGAAGCCACAGTATGTCAGCGTATCTCTTGCCACGCTCGGAGTGAGTAACAAACATCGACCGGACTGCGCCCTTTTCAACGAAATCACCGCTGCACAAGTATCAAGTTTATTTTAATTAGCCTAATCGTCATACCTGTGGAGAGAAACGACAAGATATGTCATACCGCGGCATCCTGCTGCACGTGGTGCCATGCCGCGGTATCCTGCAGCACGTGGTGTCATGCCACGGCATCCTGCGGCATCTTTATATTAAAACTAGCTTCCGCCCGCGGCTTCGCCCGCGAAATTGATCTCACTAATCTTGTTTCTCCATACAAACTTTGGAACCCCGTTTCACCCCCTTAAAGGGTGAGTTTTGAAAAATCCTTTCTTAGTACACCCCTAGACCTCATATGGGACCTATGTGCCAAATTTGGAGTCTCCAGACCCAGCGGTTTGGGGTCTGCGTTGATATGTCAGTCAGTCAGTCAGTTTCTTCTTTTATAAATTTAGATTAAAGATTATATTAAGAATAAATTGGTCAGTACCTAATAAAATCCTTTGCATTATATGCCATGCCGGCAGTCAGTGGCAGCCTCTATCCATTTGACCCGCTGCACCAGCACTGTAGTAGGTATGTTAATAAAATGCACGCACGGTTTCCTCACCGGGTAATTAATATCGTTTTAAAGCGACAACCGCAATGTGTGGACTAGAAAAGGACTGAGAACGTAAATCACTGAGCAACACTTTTCTTTTTTTTTCTCATTAGTAAGTAGAAACTAGAACGACTCCATTTACAGCAACCGCTTTTAACGTAGTGACTTTCAACGAGGTTTTGGTATAGAAAATTGCTCATTACAGAGTAAGCCGCATGTATAGGAGACCGAGCTTAGCTCAATGACTTTTTTACACTTGCACTTGACCACTATTTGTCTGGCCTTGTTTTGTCTATGGTAAACGTTGGATCATGCTTACCTAGTGTACCGATTCAGACTGGCTTGGCAGCGCGGAATTGTTTGCTGGGTGGTCCGAAGCCTACCACCAGTTAATTGACACCTGATTTGTACGCGGCGACTACGTGTGGGGATTAAGATTTTAAGTCCCACGGACGGAGGAGACTTAGCTTTTTTGGTGTCGTAATATGAACAAGCTACTTCAAGCTACTAGTAAAGTTGTTGTTAACCTTTTAACTTCCCGTGTCGGATTTATGAAAGAAAAAACCTGCAAGTTTTTTGTTTACTGCATTTTATCTATTGCACCTATCTTTTCATAGTACCTATATTTTATTGATTCAAAAAACTTTAGAGTCAAGCGCCACAGGTACAGTCGATTTTTGACAGGGCGGGCGGTAAAAAGTATTTTTGTTCGATCCGGTACCTCTTGGTTTTTCGGTGAACAGGCTTACCACGAACAAAATAAATGTTATATAAAATAATAAACATATTATAAAATATACGTTATGTAAGAAAGCGTATTATAAAATTTCAGACTATCTAACGGATAAAAACGCTTGGAATTAAGTCGCTCTAATTCAACACACTAAACAAATAAAATGTAATAGATATAAGTACTTCATTTAAAAAAGAATAAAGCCTACTGATTTTTTAGGCAGTGTTTCTCAGTAGTTCCCAGTCATTCACTGCACGGTAGGAAAATAAATTGGACGACTTTTATGTAGACTCGTTTCTCAAAAATAAAGTTTATTTTCATTTAATTTCATTTCAAAATATAAAAATTAATATAATGTAAACGAATAATTTACATTCTATATCCTTCCTCATAGAGTGGGTAATTTGGCGCACTGGTGTTACTCAATATCTGTTATTCCTACAGTTACAACACGGTACAGACTTGTTCAGTGCAAACATGGTAACACTTTTGAGCTATTAAATGCAGTTGTAGCTGGCAATAATAGCGGCTTGAACGTGAGAATGGGCACGTTTTAAAAATCGTAATAAAAAGTTACGAACCTTTTTTGTTTTTTGGAAGCGAATTTACGTACAACCTGCGATGTGAAGAATAAATATCTCTCCGCCAAGCCACCGGCCCTTTAATCATTTCTCTTTCAGTCCTCGCCTTAGAAATATAAGGTCACGGGTTCGATTCCCGTTCGTGCCCACACGTCTTTGTGTGAATTGTTTCATCGCCACTGCTCGATATAGGTGAAGGAAAACATCGTGAGGAAACCGGTATGTCTTAGAACTAATCGTTCGAGGACAAGTGACAGAGAAGACCCGTGCCCAGTAGTAGGACTCTAAAACGGTGGACGTGAGGAACATCAGTTTTGACATCCTGAAACGGAAAGGCTGTAAGATACTTGAAATCAGACTTGAAATAAGTCAAAAAATAATTTACATTATATTTTGATAAGACTTTTGATGTGCTAAGTTTTTGCAAAAAATTTGCGTTGCCCAACCCTAATCAGCTGTTTTCTGAACTCTCTTTGAATAATTAAAATAAGCAAAACAAAAATTTGACAAATGAATGACAATTGGCGGTCTCTTTACTTGTAAAAAAATAGGGTTGCGTAAAAAAAAAAAAATTTTCAATAGAGTTATTCTTTCTTCTTCTTTTTTTTTCTAATAAATTTATTAAAATTTAAACGTAACTATATAAAGTTTTATTTATTTGTTTTTATAAAATTTTTTCGATACCGGTGCCTCTATTATTGAGTTTATAGTGTCGTAGCTATTCAGTGTATATGCTGTGTTGCCTAAGTACTTTTGGATAAGAAATCATAAATGGAAAAAAAATACTAACATTTGCCACACAGTATGAGCCGACGCGAAAAATTGAAGCCGACATTTCTAAGTTGACAGGGGCAAAATAGTTGTCACCTATCCATTGCCGAAAGAGAAACGTAGAATTTAAGGGACCCGTATACCCTTTCTGATTCACCGTGTATATCATAATTTGTAAACTTGTAGGTATGTACGCAACTTAGTTCTTAGTAACTTATCCCGTTAGGATGGTGATCATTTACAGTCTGTTAACAAGCTCTGATACCCCAGTAGTATCTAGTCGATCATTAAATGATATTACTAAACAGCAAACTTAGGGAGCAGCCCTATTGAGAGCGATTAAATTCAAAAATAAATTGGTGTTCTTTTATTCCTGTTTTAAATATTTAAACTAAGAACTTAATCTACCAACCATCAATCCATTAATATCGAGAAAGTAAAATCAATTCTGTAAATATTATTAAATCAAAAACTATAGTGCTTCTGTGGGCGTTATTCTCAACAAATACCAACATAATAATAATAGTAACAAGCAAAACAAGATAAACAATTTTGTTTCTAAATAAACTACACTATACTATACTTACATATATTTACACAATTAATTTTTCGCGTATTTGGTGTTGCCCACACATCTTTGTGTGAATTGTTTCATCTCCGCTGCTCAATATCGGTGAAGGAAAACATCACGTGGAAACCGGCATGTCTAAGAACTAATCATTCGAGGACATGTGACATCCACCAACCCGCACTTGGCCAGCGTGTGTGGATTAAGACCTAAACTCTCTCAACTCGTAAGATAGTTGAGAGGAGACCCGTGTCCAGCTGTGGGACATTAAAAGGGTTAACGTGGTAGTTCTTCAATCTCTGTAAGTCCGTTTGCCGGTTGGTTAAGGTCTCCTCCAATAGTTAATTTAATAGTTTTGCACAAAAAATAACTTAAGCTTGAGGTAGATATAATTTCGGAAAAAAGATCCACATTAATAAGCCCTTTTTTATGAGTTGGTTAAAAACAGCTTTACCAAATGATTACAGAAAAATGGTCATGGTGATATCATGTCAATTTTTCTATGACATTTTATGCTTAGCTTGTTATTGGATAAAGTTAACCCAACTGCAGAGGTAAATTTGTAAGGGCAAATTCCCTAGGTTTTTAGTTACCCGCTTTCAATGAGACCTAGCCTTAAATATAACGATACGCTGAAACCGCTCCCTAAAGACACCGGATGTGACGTCACGGACTCCAGAACTAAATCTAATATTAAAACGAGGACTGGATGTTGAAGATTTACTTCTCAACCCTGTTTTCTTATTTCAGTTGTTCATTTATCATTCATTGTCGCTGTTGCTGTCGGCGTCAACTTACACGTCAACAATGACGTCAACGATCGTGTCGGCGTCGTAACGGAGCGATACTACGTCAGCGTTTTTAAACGGCTTTATTTAGTTTGCCCAGTTTTGGGGTTTTTACTCAGTTGGCCAATCAGGTCCTTGCTTAGGTCACTCAGGACCTCGTCACAAAGCTTCAACGGACATAGCCGCAATTCCACTTCAGTTGGAGAGTTCCACAAAACGCAACCGGGCCGTGCATAACTGCTTTATACACAAATTCCACAATAGCTCACACATAGCATATTATACACAGGAATGAGTTTAGTACAGCCTCACCTCTCAACCACTTTTCTACTGTGTAGAAAAGGACTTGAAGTTCTAACCTCATCCAATTGACCGATTGATCTCTTCGCACTCTTAAATCCACCTCTGTGAACTTAGCACCCGACTTTTTGTTTTTTATTTTTGAATTTGCCATTCGATAGCCCTTCGTTTGTACCCGTTTGTACCGCTTTTTTTTTTGTTTGTACCTCAAACCAAAAAAAGTTACAGCGTTTTCAAATTTGTACTGGCACCCCACTTTGGAGAATTCAAAGTGTACCGATAGAATCTGATTTGTTGTCGTTTGTACCCGTTTGTACCGCTTTCGGTTTTAATTTTACTCAAAACCCGAAAAAGTTACAGGCGTTTCAAAATGACGTCAAAAAAATACCAACTTTTTGAATAATGACATTTTTGAAATTCTGCTTGCAGAAATGGCTTAAGAATCGTTTGTACCTCAAGAAAATATAAACTTTTTCGTTTAAACCTCAAAACTGAAAAAGATACGGGGGTTTTAATATTACGTAAAACTAAAACCTACTTTTTCAATTTTGACATTTTTGAAATTCTGCTTGCGGAAATCGCTTAAGACTCGTTTGTAACTCAAAGAAATATAAAAATTTTCGTTTGAACCACAAAACTAAAAAAGTTACGGGGGTTTAAAATTATTACGTCAGAAAAATACCAACTTTTTCAGTTTTGACATTTTTGAAATTCTGCTTGCGGAAATCGCTTAAGAATCGTTTGTACCTCATGAAAATATAAAAGTTTTCGTTTGAACCCCAAAGCTAAAAAAGATACGGGGGTTTTCATATTACGTCAAAATAAAACCTACTTTTACAGTTTTGGCATTTTTGAAATTCTTCTTACGGAAATAGCTTAAGAATCGTTTGTAACTCATGAAAATATAAAAGTTTTCGTTTGAACCCCAAAGCTAAAAAAGATACGGGGGTTTTCATATTACGTCAAAATAAAACCTACTTTTACAGTTTTGGCATTTTTGAAATTCTGCTTGCGGAAATCGCTTAAGAATCGTTTGTACCTCATGAAAATATAAAAGTTTTCGTTTGAACCCAAAAACTGAAAAAAATACGGGGGTTTTTAATTATTACGTCAGAAAAATACCAACTTTTTCAGTTTTGACATTTTTGAAATTCTGCTTGCGGACATCGCTTAAGAATCGTTTGTACCTCATGAAAATATAAAAGTTTTCGTTTGAACCCCAAAACTTAAAAGATACGGGGGTTTTAAAATATTACGTCAGAAAAATACCAACTTTTTCGGTTTTGACATTTTTGAAATTCTGCTTGCAGAAATCGCTTAAGAATCGTTTGTACCTCATGAAAATATAAAAGTTTTCGTTTGAACCCAAAAACTAGAAAAGTTACGGGGGTTTTAAAATATTACGTCAGAAAAATACCAACTTTTTCAGTTTTGACATTTTTGAAATTCTGCTTGCGGAAATCGCTTAAGAATCGTTTGTACCTCATGAAAATATAAAAGTTTTCGTTTGAACCCCAAAACTTAAAAAGATACGGGGGTTTTAAAATATTACGTCAGAAAAATACCAACTTTTTCGGTTTTGATATTTTTGAAATTCTGCTTGCGGAAATCGCTTAAGAATCGTTTGTACCTCATGAAAATATAAAAGTTTTCGTTTGAACCCCAAAACTTAAAAAGATACGGGGGTTTTAAAATATTACGTCAGAAAAATACCAACTTTTTCAGTTTTGACATTTTTGAAATTCTGCTTGTGGAAATCGCTTAAGAATCGTTTGTACCTCATGAAAATATAAAAGTTTTCGTTTGAACCCCAAAACTTAAAAAGATACGGGGGTTTTAAAATATTACGTCAGAAAAATACCAACTTATTCAGTTTTGACATTTTTGAAATTCTACTTCCGGAAATCGCTTAAGAATCGTTTGTACCTCATGAAAATATAAAAGTTTTCGTTTGAACCCAAAAACTGAAAAAAATACGGGGGTTTTAAATTATTACGTCAGAAAAATACCAACTTTTTCAGTTTTGACATTTTTGAAATTCTGCTTGTGGAAATTGCTTAAGAATCGTTTGTACCTCATGAAAATATAAAAGTTTTCGTTTGAACCCCAAAACTTAAAAAGATACGGGGGTTTTAAATTATTACGTCAGAAAAATACCAACTTTTTCAGTTTTGACATTTTTGAAATTCTGCTTGTGGAAATTGCTTAAGAATCGTTTGTACCTCATGAAAATATAAAAGTTTTCGTTTGAACCCCAAAACTTAAAAAGATACGGGGGTTTTAAATTATTACGTCAGAAAAATACCAACTTTTTCAGTTTTGACATTTTTGAAATTCTGCTTGTGGAAATTGCTTAAGAATCGTTTGTACCTCATGAAAATATAAAAGTTTTCGTTTGAACCCCAAAACTTAAAAAGATACGGGGGTTTTAAAATATTACGTCAGAAAAATACCAACTTTTGCAATTTTACATTTTTGAAATTCTGCTTGTGGAAATCGCTTAAGAATCGTTTGTACCTCATGAAAATATAAAAGTTTTCGTTTGAACCCCAAAGCTAAAAAAGATACGGGGGTTTTCATATTACGTCAAAATAAAACCTACTTTTACAGTTTTGGAATTTTTGAAATTCTTCTTACGGAAATAGCTTAAGAATCGTTTGTAACTCATGAAAATATAAAAGTTTTCGTTTGAACCCCAAAGCTAAAAAAGATACGGGGGTTTTCATATTACGTCAAAATAAAACCTACTTTTACAGTTTTGGCATTTTTGAAATTCTGCTTGCGGAAATCGCTTAAGAATCGTTTGTACCTCATGAAAATATAAAAGTTTTCGTTTGAACCCAAAAACTGAAAAAAAACGGGGGTTTTTAATTATTACGTCAGAAAAATACCAACTTTTTCAGTTTTGACATTTTTGAAATTCTGCTTGTGGAAATCGCTTAAGAATCGTTTGTACCTCATGAAAATATAAAAGTTTTCGTTTGAACCCAAAAACTGAAAAAAATACGGGGGTTTTAAATTATTACGTCAGAAAAATACCAACTTTTTCAGTTTTGACATTTTTGAAATTCTGCTTGTGGAAATCGCTTAAGAATCGTTTGTACCTCATGAAAATATAAAAGTTTTCGTTTGAACCCCAAAACTTAAAAAGATACGGGGGTTTTAAATTATTACGTCAGAAAAATACCAACTTTTTCAGTTTTGACATTTTTGAAATTCTGCTTGTGGAAATTGCTTAAGAATCGTTTGTACCTCATGAAAATATAAAAGTTTTCGTTTGAACCCCAAAACTTAAAAAGATACGGGGGTTTTAAATTATTACGTCAGAAAAATACCAACTTTTGCAATTTTACATTTTTGAAATTCTGCTTGTGGAAATCGCTTAAGAATCGTTTGTACCTCATGAAAATATAAAAGTTTTCGTTTGAACCCCAAAGCTAAAAAAGATACGGGGGTTTTCATATTACGTCAAAATAAAACCTACTTTTACAGTTTTGGCATTTTTGAAATTCTTCTTACGGAAATAGCTTAAGAATCGTTTGTAACTCATGAAAATATAAAAGTTTTCGTTTGAACCCCAAAGCTAAAAAAGATACGGGGGTTTTCATATTACGTCAAAATAAAACCTACTTTTACAGTTTTGGCATTTTTGAAATTCTGCTTGCGGAAATCGCTTAAGAATCGTTTGTACCTCATGAAAATATAAAAGTTTTCGTTTGAACCCAAAAACTGAAAAAAAACGGGGGTTTTTAATTATTACGTCAGAAAAATACCAACTTTTTCAGTTTTGACATTTTTGAAATTCTGCTTGTGGAAATCGCTTAAGAATCGTTTGTACCTCATGAAAATATAAAAGTTTTCGTTTGAACCCAAAAACTGAAAAAAATACGGGGGTTTTAAATTATTACGTCAGAAAAATACCAACTTTTTCGGTTTTGACATTTTTGAAATTCTGCTTGTGGAAATCGCTTAAGAATCGTTTGTACCTCATGAAAATATAAAAGTTTTCGTTTGAACCCCAAAACTTAAAAAGATACGGGGGTTTTAAAATATTACGTCAGAAAAATACCAACTTTTTCAGTTTTGACATTTTTGAAATTCTGCTTGCGGAAATCGCTTAAGAATCGTTTGCACCTCATGAAAATATAAAAGTTTTCGTTTGAACCCCAAAACTTAAAAAGATACGGGGGTTTTAAATTATTACGTCAGAAAAATACCAACTTTTGCAATTTTACATTTTTGAAATTCTGCTTGTGGAAATCGCTTAAGAATCGTTTGTACCTCATGAAAATATAAAAGTTTTCGTTTGAACCCCAAAGCTAAAAAAGATACGGGGGTTTTCATATTACGTCAAAATAAAACCTACTTTTACAGTTTTGGCATTTTTGAAATTCTTCTTACGGAAATAGCTTAAGAATCGTTTGTAACTCATGAAAATATAAAAGTTTTCGTTTGAACCCCAAAGCTAAAAAAGATACGGGGGTTTTCATATTACGTCAAAATAAAACCTACTTTTACAGTTTTGGCATTTTTGAAATTCTGCTTGCGGAAATCGCTTAAGAATCGTTTGTACCTCATGAAAATATAAAAGTTTTCGTTTGAACCCAAAAACTGAAAAAAAACGGGGGTTTTTAATTATTACGTCAGAAAAATACCAACTTTTTCAGTTTTGACATTTTTGAAATTCTGCTTGTGGAAATCGCTTAAGAATCGTTTGTACCTCATGAAAATATAAAAGTTTTCGTTTGAACCCAAAAACTGAAAAAAATACGGGGGTTTTAAATTATTACGTCAGAAAAATACCAACTTTTTCAGTTTTGACATTTTTGAAATTCTGCTTGTGGAAATCGCTTAAGAATCGTTTGTACCTCATGAAAATATAAAAGTTTTCGTTTGAACCCCAAAACTTAAAAAGATACGGGGGTTTTAAAATATTACGTCAGAAAAATACCAACTTTTTCAGTTTTGACATTTTTGAAATTCTGCTTGCGGAAATCGCTTAAGAATCGTTTGCACCTCATGAAAATATAAAAGTTTTCGTTTGAACCCCAAAACTTAAAAAGATACGGGGGTTTTAAAATATTACGTCGAAAAAATACCAACTTTTTCAGTTTTGACATTTTTGAAATTCTGCTTGCGGAAATCGCTTAAAAATCGTTTGTACCTCATGAAAATATAAAAGTTTTCGTTTAAACCCCAAAACTTAAAAAGATACGGGGGTTTTAAAATATTACGTCAGAAAAATACCAACTTTTTCGGTTTTGACATTTTTGTAATTTTGCATTTGGAAATCGCTTAAGAATCGTTTGTACCTCAAGAAAATATAAAAGTTTTCTTTTGATTCCCAAAAGATAAAATGTTATAGGGGTCCAAACATATTTTTTTTTCAACTTTTATATTTTTGACATTTTCAAGATTCACAAATTCAAATCACGCCTAAGTGTTAAGTTAATTATTCAAAGTTAGGTTAAGTTTAATGTATTTTTTTGTAAAACCTATATTACAGACTAATGTTCTCTGATGTAGTATAACATGTGTATTCTTTGTATTTGCGAGAGCCTTCTCCCTGGTGCCAGAAGCGGTTTTTTATCTGAATTCAAATCATCAAATATTTCCCATTTTCCAGTTACTCCTCTTACATAGGAGTAATAATGGCCAATGGCACCAGACCCTCCACTAAACACAATTGCAGCTACTAGTCTATATTCGGAATTACAAACTAATAGCTGAACAGGAATGTCATTAACTGAGAACGCTGTTTTTGTAGGTGAAAATCCATGTCTTTTACGTAGCTGAGGCCATTCAAGACACTCGATATCAATAAAAATATGAGGTCCACTTATAGATTCAAAAATGAGACATCCATCGCAACGTTTACACCTCATGTTTGGTAATGCGCAACACTCGTTAACGGCATCTTGGAGCCCTTTCATACCCTTGGTGTAAAATGGTAAGGAACCAATCTCCAGGACAGGAAATATTTTACTTTCTTCGTGACCACAACTAGACGAACAGAATTCGCGGCGTTCTAAGGACGGCTCATTTTTAAGAAGGTGTCTAGAAACAAACGATGATATGTTAGCGGCACAATCGAGCTTACCATTGTTTGGCTTCACAATTTTACTCAAAATTTCTGCCCTCTGGGCGTAAATTTTGCTATTTATTCCATTCTGGGACAGCATTTTAACAAACATATACGTAGAATTTATTGATTGCGCGATGTAGTCATTATATGCTGGATAATCGCGATACGCAACCAAGATCGCCTGCACGACAGAATCAAACGGGCAGGTATTTAAAATCTGCAGTGTTTGCTGACCAATCTTTAAGGGTTGCAGTGCACTACCGTTTTGCAGAACCGGTATCGATCGCTCAAATTTTGGTCGGCTGTGTATTTTGGACAAGTCAGGGCAAGGTGTCAAATACTTTCCCCTCTTTTTTAGTGGCGGGTTTAGACCTTTCCATGTCTCTTCCTCATTCAATGCTGAAGAGTGGACAGTATTCGACACTATGTCAAGGTCATCATTTGACTTCCGCTTGTTAATTTCACAAGTATCATTGCCAGATTCACAAATGGAAACCAATTCGTGAGTTTGGGAATCATTCTCGTTTGGAAGAGTCGCGATGGGAGCATTTAATAATTTAACTGTACCAGATATAGATTTCAGATGTAGTATTAAGAATTTATCAACCCTAATCGATTTTGCTCCCTTTGCGACAAATCTTTTAAGTTGACGAAAATATTCCTCACTACACGCTGAAGTGGCAACTTGAGGGGACATAACATTTGTCCATAAGACAAAATGTTTGCTAATTCTTAATAAGTTTTTACCAAACTCCGGCGCAAAGTAAGGATTTGGTCGGTCTCCAGGTACCATTTTTTGACTTTCCAATTCTATTTTATGTAAGATGCTCTGAATTCTGTTACCGGCTTTGATTAAATCATTTTCATCTTCTTCAGACTGGATTAGGTCCTGAAGTGGCTCACTTATAGGTACATTTTCTATCAATTGAATATTTTTAAATAATCTTTGCTGGGCTGCAAAGCAATTATGTGATTTATCATTAATATCTTCGGTTTTAGAAAAGGCCACGGATAAAATGTCAATACACGTATCACAAAAGTTTTCAATTGTCCCACAATGTGTGAGAAGGCCAACGCAACGAACAAAAAAATCTTTTACGATCGGCGGTGTGCTTTTGAAACATTTCCAGCGACAGACCAATTTAATAAGATGTGCTATATCGATGCGTAAAATGCAAATAGGTGGTGTCATACAGCCGTGTGTTGACATTAAAGATTCAATACATTTTTCTACGTATGATCCCAAATCGACATTATTAAATGCGAGAGCTGCAGCGTTCAGAAGCGCGAGAGAGTAGTCTGTAACTACTTCTTGTGGGCAAGGCACCCCGCAGCGAAGCCATTCACGCATCCAGTATGATATCATGTTAGCGTCATGTTTTTCTGAAGCCATTTGAAAAATTGGCAACACTTTATTGTCAATAACAGTAACGGCTTGATATATAAATATCGGGTGTTTCGAGCCATCCGGTCTAACCAAAGCTGCAATCAGAGAACCAGTCGCATCGACGCTGATACTACGTATGCGATTACTTTTTAGCAGTTTCGTGTATACGAAAGTCTGTTCTGTACTCCAATACATAACATAAAATTTATCAATCCCTATTTCTTTTATAGAACCAGCAAACTCCAATCCATATTTTAAGTTAATAATAGATTTCACCGGATCAGTAACACCCTTTACACCTAATTCGGCGTCATTAGCAAGCTGTTTAGCTTTACGTAACACATTTTCACCATATAAATGTGCCGGCTCAATGTCACCGAATGACATCAAGTTATCAGCTTTTTCACGACGCCAGTTGTAAGTAGAAGTACCTTTTAATTCTTTAACTACGTTTTTACGTTCTATGCCTTTCAAGTACCGTTTTTTATTGTGTACTATGTCACGAGTATCGTAGGTTGATACATGAACTCGAAGACCATTTTCCTCCGGACCTTCCAAATTGTACAAGCTAATAGAGTTCCCGCATTCTTTACATTCGGCATGAATTTTAAAGAAGTGTTCTCCCGGTACTGTGTTAACTCTGCCATTTTTAAAGTTAAAGGGACACGGAAGCCTAAAATTGTCCCACAGTTGTGCATAGAGTACGTCAGTCCAACATGGTTTTAAGACATTATACTCGCGATTCTTGTATAATTGCTTCTGCGGCTCAATTTCTCTCCAAACATCTAATGGAATGACAAATTGCGCGCGCAACGGAGGCAAAGCATTATGCACGTCCATAGACCAATTCGATGCACTAATTTCCTCGTTCAAACTACTGTTATTTTTTTCAAACTCCGTTTTTAAAATACCGCAATCTAGAAAATTACGAATAGAATTGCGGTTCTGTAAAATATATAGGAAGATATATTTTTTATTCATCTGACCATGTAGAAGATCAGATGCTTGTTGCCACACCGCGTCAGAAAACGGACGAATTTCACCATAATCGTTAGCAAAATTTAAACCTTTTAATAGTGCCGAAATTTCAGCTACCGACAACTTCGGCTGTCGCGGCATGTTTCTTAAGAAATCAAAGTATACGAGAAACAAAAACAACTGAAATCAACACTAATCAAGATAACAATTAGTAGTAGAAGCACGGAATAGTTCAATTGAGGTGGATAGTTAACAGTCGTAATGAATTTAAAGTAGAAACGATTAAATAAAACCAGAAAAAGAAAGAAAACCTAAAAGTATTAATAAATCGAGTAGTAGTAGAAGCACAAAATAGTTCAACGGGGGTAGATAGTTAGCAGTCGTAATGAATTTATAAGTAGATATGATTGAATAATGTACGTGAAAGGTGAAACTGAAAGTATTCAAGATATGGAGTAGTAGTAGAAGCACAAAATAGTTCAACACAGATAGGTAGTTAGCAGTCGTAATGAATTTATAAGTAGAAACGATTAAATATTGTACGTGAAAGGTAAAACTGAAAGTATTCAAGATAATAGAGTAGTAGTAGAAGCACAAAATAGTTCAACTGAGGTAGATACTTAGCAGTCGTAATGAATTTATGAAAAGAAACGATTAAGTAATGTACGTGAATATTAAAACTGAAAGTATTCAAGATATGGAGTAGTAGTAGAAGCACAAAATAGTTCAACTGAGGTAGATACTTAGCAGTCGTAATGAATTTATAAGTAAAAACGATTCAATAATGTACGTGAAAGGTGAAACTGAAAGTATTCAAGATATGGAGTAGTAGTAGAAGCACAAAATAGTTCAACGCAGATAGGTAGTTAGCAGTCGTAACGAATTTATAAGTAGATATGATTAAATAAAACTAGAAAAAAAAGCAAAAGAAAACCTAAAAGTACTAATAAATCGAGTAGTAGTAGAAGCACAATATCGTTCAACGGGGGTAGATAGTTAGCAGTCGTAATGATTTTATAAGTAGATATGATTAAATAAAACCAGAAAAAGAAAGAAAACCTGAAAGTATTAAGAAATCGAGTAGTAGTAGAAGCACAATATCGTTCAACTGAGGTAGATACTTAGCAGTCGTAATGAATTTATAAGTAAAAACGATTAAATAATGTACGTGAAAGGTGAAACTGAAAGTATTCAAGATATGGAGTAGTAGTAGAAGCACAAAATAGTTCAACACAGATAGGTAGTTAGCAGTCGTAATGAATTTATAAGTAGATATGATTAAATAATGTACGTGAAAGGTAAAACTGAAAGTATTCAAGATATGGAGTAGTAGTAGAAGCACAAAATAGTTCAACACAGATAGGTAGTTAGCAGTCGTAATGAATTTATAAGTAGAAACGATTAAATAATGTACGTGAAAGGTAAAACTGAAAGTATTCAAGATATGGAGTAGTAGTAGAAGCACAAAATAGTTCAACACAGATAGGTAGTTAGCAGTCGTAATGAATTTATAAGTAGAAACGATTAAGTAATGTACGTGATTATTAAAACTGAAAGTATTCAAGATATGGAGTAGTAGTAGAAGCACAAAATAGTTCAACACAGATAGGTAGTTAGCAGTCGTAATGAATTTATAAGTAGAAACGATTAAGTAATGTACGTGATTATTAAAACTGAAAGTATTCAAGATATGGAGTAGTAGTAGAAGCACAAAATAGTTCAACGGGGGTAGATAGTTAGCAGTCGTAATGAATTTATAAGAATTTAATTTAATTTATATGAATTAATAAACGTTTTTACTTATAAATTCATTACGACCGCTAAGTATCTACCTCAGTTGAACGATATTGTGCTTCTACTACTACTCGATTTCTTAATACTTTCAGGTTTTCTTTCTTTTTCTGGTTTTATTTAATCATATCTACATATAAAATCATTACGACTGCTAACTATCTACCCCCGTTGAACGATATTGTGCTTCTACTACTACTCGATTTATTAATACTTTTAGGTTTTCTTTTGTTTTTTTTTTCTAGTTTTATTTAATCTTTTCTACTTATAAATTCGTTACGACTGCTAACTACCTATCAGTGTTGAACTATTTTGTGCTTCTACTACTACTCCATATCTTGAATACTTTCAGTTTTAATATTCACGTACATTACTTAATCGTTTCTTTTCATAAATTCATTACGACTACTAAGTATCCACCTCAGTTGAACTATTTTGTGCTTCTACAACTACTCCATATCTTGAATACTTTCAGTTTTACCTTTCACGTACATTATTTAATCTTTTCTACTTATAAATTCGTTACAAAACAAAAACTTTTATATTTTCATGAGGTACAAACGATTCTTAAGCGATTACCGCAAGCAGAATTTCAAAAATGTCAAAACTGAAAAAGTTGGTATTTTTCTGACGTAATATTTTAAAACCCCCGTATCTTTTTAAGTTTCTGGGTTCAAACGAAAACTTTTATATTTTCATGAGGTACAAACGATTCTTAAGCAATTTCCACAAGCAGAATTTCAAAAATGTCAAAACTGAAAAAGTTGGTATTTTTCTGACGTAATAATTTAAAACCCCCGTATTTTTTTCAGTTTTTGGGTTCAAACGAAAACTTTTATATTTTCATGAGGTACAAACGATTCTTAAGCGATTTCCGGAAGTAGAATTTCAAAAATGTCAAAACTGAATAAGTTGGTATTTTTCTGACGTAATATTTTAAAACCCCCGTATCTTTTTAAGTTTTGGGGTTCAAACGAAAACTTTTATATTTTCATGAGGTACAAACGATTCTTAAGCGATTTCCACAAGCAGAATTTCAAAAATGTCAAAACTGAAAAAGTTGGTATTTTTCTGACGTAATATTTTAAAACCCCCGTATCTTTTTAAGTTTCTGGGTTCAAACGAAAACTTTTATATTTTCATGAGGTACAAACGATTCTTAAGCAATTTCCACAAGCAGAATTTCAAAAATGTCAAAACTGAAAAAGTTGGTATTTTTCTGACGTAATAATTTAAAACCCCCGTATTTTTTTCAGTTTTTGGGTTCAAACGAAAACTTTTATATTTTCATGAGGTACAAACGATTCTTAAGCGATTTCCGGAAGTAGAATTTCAAAAATGTCAAAACTGAAAAGTTGGTATTTTTCTGACGTAATATTTTAAAACCCCCGTATTTTTTTCAGTTTTTGGGTTCAAACGAAAACTTTTATATTTTCATGAGGTACAAACGATTCTTAAGCGATTTCCGGAAGTAGAATTTCAAAAATGTCAAAACTGAATAAGTTGGTATTTTTCTGACGTAATATTTTAAAACCCCCGTATCTTTTTAAGTTTTGGGGTTCAAACGAAAACTTTTATATTTTCATGAGGTACAAACGATTCTTAAGCGATTTCCACAAGCAGAATTTCAAAAATGTCAAAACTGAAAAAGTTGGTATTTTTTCGACGTAATATTTTAAAACCCCCGTATTTTTTTCAGTTTTTGGGTTCAAACGAAAACTTTTATATTTTCATGAGGTAAAAACGATTCTTAAGCGATTTCCGGAAGTAGAATTTCAAAAATGTCAAAACTGAATAAGTTGGTATTTTTCTGACGTAATAATTTAAAACCCCCGTATTTTTTTCAGTTTTTGGGTTCAAACGAAAACTTTTATATTTTCATGAGGTACAAACGATTCTTAAGCGATTTCCGGAAGTAGAATTTCAAAAATGTCAAAACTGAAAAGTTGGTATTTTTCTGACGTAATATTTTAAAACCCCCGTATCTTTTTAAGTTTTGGGGTTCAAACGAAAACTTTTATATTTTCATGAGGTACAAACGATTCTTAAGCGATTTCCACAAGCAGAATTTCAAAAATGTCAAAACTGAAAAAGTTGGTATTTTTCTGACGTAATAATTTAAAACCCCCGTATTTTTTTCAGTTTTTGGGTTCAAACGAAAACTTTTATATTTTCATGAGGTACAAACGATTCTTAAGCGATTTCCGGAAGTAGAATTTCAAAAATGTCAAAACTGAAAAGTTGGTATTTTTCTGACGTAATATTTTAAAACCCCCGTATCTTTTTAAGTTTTGGGGTTCAAACGAAAACTTTTATATTTTCATGAGGTACAAACGATTCTTAAGCGATTTCCACAAGCAGAATTTCAAAAATGTCAAAACTGAAAAAGTTGGTATTTTTCTGACGTAATAATTTAAAACCCCCGTATTTTTTTCAGTTTTTGGGTTCAAACGAAAACTTTTATATTTTCATGAGGTACAAACGATTCTTAAGCGATTTCCGGAAGTAGAATTTCAAAAATGTCAAAACTGAATAAGTTGGTATTTTTCTGACGTAATATTTTAAAACCCCCGTATCTTTTTAAGTTTTGGGGTTCAAACGAAAACTTTTATATTTTCATGAGGTACAAACGATTCTTAAGCGATTTCCGCAAGCAGAATTTCAAAAATGTCAAAACCGAAAAAGTTGGTATTTTTCTGACGTAATATTTTAAAAACCCCGTATCTTTTTAAGTTTTGGGGTTCAAACGAAAACTTTTATAATTTCATGAGGTACAAACGATTCTTAAGCGATTCCCGCAAGCAGAATTTCAAAAATGTCAAAACTGAAAAAGTTGGTATTTTTCTGACGTAATATTTTAAAACCCCCGTAACTTTTCTAGTTTTTGGGTTCAAACGAAAACTTTTATATTTTCATGAGGTACAAACGATTCTTAAGCGATTTCCGCAAGCAGAATTTCAAAAATGTCACAACCGAAAAAGTTGGTATTTTTCTGACGTAATATTTTAAAACCCCCGTATCTTTTTAAGTTTTGGGGTTCAAACGAAAACTTTTATATTTTCATGAGGTACAAACGATTCTTAAGCGATTTCCACAAGCAGAATTTCAAAAATGTAAAATTGCAAAAGTTGGTATTTTTCTGACGTAATATTTTAAAACCCCCGTATCTTTTTAAGTTTTGGGGTTCAAACGAAAACTTTTATATTTTCATGAGGTACAAACGATTCTTAAGCGATTTCCACAAGCAGAATTTCAAAAATGTCAAAACTGAAAAAGTTGGTATTTTTTCGACGTAATATTTTAAAACCCCCGTATTTTTTTCAGTTTTTGGGTTCAAACGAAAACTTTTATATTTTCATGAGGTACAAACGATTCTTAAGCGATTTCCACAAGCAGAATTTCAAAAATGTAAAATTGCAAAAGTTGGTATTTTTCTGACGTAATATTTTAAAACCCCCGTATCTTTTTAAGTTTTGGGGTTCAAACGAAAACTCTTATATTTTCATGAGGTACAAACGATTCTTAAGCGATTACCGCAAGCAGAATTTCAAAAATGTCAAAACTGAAAAAGTTGGTATTTTTCTGACGTAATATTTTAAAACCCCCGTATCTTTTTAAGTTTTGGGGTTCAAACGAAAACTTTTATATTTTCATGAGGTACAAACGATTCTTAAGCGATTTCCGCAAGCAGAATTTCAAAAATATCAAAACCGAAAAAGTTGGTATTTTTCTGACGTAATATTTTAAAACCCCCGTATCTTTTTAAGTTTTGGGGTTCAAACGAAAACTTTTATATTTTCATGAGGTACAAACGATTCTTAAGCGATTTCCACAAGCAGAATTTCAAAAATGTCAAAACTGAAAAAGTTGGTATTTTTTCGACGTAATATTTTAAAACCCCCGTATTTTTTTCAGTTTTTGGGTTCAAACGAAATCTTTTATATTTTCATGAGGTACAAACGATTCTTAAGCGATTTCCACAAGCAGAATTTCAAAAATGTAAAATTGCAAAAGTTGGTATTTTTCTGACGTAATATTTTAAAACCCCCGTATCTTTTTAAGTTTTGGGGTTCAAACGAAAACTTTTATATTTTCATGAGGTACAAACGATTCTTAAGCGATTACCGCAAGCAGAATTTCAAAAATGTCAAAACTGAAAAAGTTGGTATTTTTCTGACGTAATATTTTAAAACCCCCGTATCTTTTTAAGTTTTGGGGTTCAAACGAAAACTTTTATATTTTCATGAGGTACAAACGATTCTTAAGCGATTTCCGCAAGCAGAATTTCAAAAATATCAAAACCGAAAAAGTTGGTATTTTTCTGACGTAATATTTTAAAACCCCCGTATCTTTTTAAGTTTTGGGGTTCAAACGAAAACTTTTATATTTTCATGAGGTACAAACGATTCTTAAGCGATTTCCGCAAGCAGAATTTCAAAAATGTCAAAACTGAAAAAGTTGGTATTTTTCTGACGTAATATTTTAAAACCCCCGTAACTTTTCTAGTTTTTGGGTTCAAACAAAAACTTTTATATTTTCATGAGATACAAACGATTCTTAAGCGATTTCTGCAAGCAGAATTTCAAAAATGTCAAAACCGAATAAGTTGGTATTTTTCTGACGTAATATTTTAAAACCCCCGTATCTTTTAAGTTTTGGGGTTCAAACGAAAACTTTTATATTTTCATGAGGTACAAACGATTCTTAAGCGATGTCCGCAAGCAGAATTTCAAAAATGTCAAAACTGAAAAAGTTGGTATTTTTCTGACGTAATAATTTAAAACCCCCGTATTTTTTTCAGTTTTTGGGTTCAAACGAAAACTTTTATATTTTCATGAGGTACAAACGATTCTTAAGCGATTTCCGCAAGCAGAAATTCAAAAATGCCAAAACTGTAAAAGTAGGTTTTATTTTGACGTAATATGAAAACCCCCGTATCTTTTTTAGCTTTGGGGTTCAAACGAAAACTTTTATATTTTCATGAGTTACAAACGATTCTTAAGCTATTTCCGTAAGAAGAATTTCAAAAATGCCAAAACTGTAAAAGTAGGTTTTATTTTGACGTAATATGAAAACCCCCGTATCTTTTTTAGCTTTGGGGTTCAAACGAAACCTTTTATATTTTCATGAGGTACAAACGATTCTTAAGCGATTTCCGCAAGCAGAATTTCAAAAATGTCAAAACTGAAAAAGTTGGTATTTTTCTGACGTAATAATTTTAAACCCCCGTAAATTTTTTAGTTTTGTGGTTCAAACGAAAATTTTTATATTTCTTTGAGTTACAAACGAGTCTTAAGCGATTTCCGCAAGCAGAATTTCAAAAATGTCAAAATTGAAAAAGTAGGTTTTAGTTTTACGTAATATTAAAACCCCCGTTTTTTTTTTCAGTTTTGAGGTTTAAACGAAAAAGTTTATATTTTCTTGAGGTACAAACGATTCTTAAGCCATTTCTGCAAGCAGAATTTCAAAAATGTCATTATTCAAAAAGTTGGTATTTTTTTGACGTCATTTTGAAACGCCTGTAACTTTTTCGGGTTTTGAGTAAAATTAAAACCGAAAGCGGTACAAACGGGTACAAACGACAACAAATCAGATTCTATCGGTACACTTTGAATTCTCCAAAGTGGGGTGCCAGTACAAATTTGAAAACGCTGTAACTTTTTTTGGTTTGAGGTACAAACAAAAAAAAAAGCGGTACAAACGGGTACAAACGAAGGGCTATCGAATGGCAAATTCAAAAATAAAAAACAAAAAAGTCGGGTGCTAAGTTCACAGAGGTCTTAAATCCAGCGACAATACGTACTCAACTTCCTTGCAAAGTCAAGATGGCCGTCATTAGATTGCGGATTACCAATTCTTTTGCAAACCTCTCAATATAGGGTATCAAATGAAAGGTCTCGAATTGGAAAATTCACATAACAAGATGGCCGCTTATATAAAATGGCGGGTTAATAAAACCATATAACGTAAAAACTTTACTAACGTACTTATTGTTTGAAAGGGATTTTTGCAAGGATTTCAGTTACAACTCTTATAAAAGTCCGGGACAGTGCCAAATCCAAATATTTGTTATTTATTTATTTATTGAAAAAAAATAGTACAATTCTTAATCTGTATGATGCCACATAAACTCATTCGAGTTTTACCGTGCATCAGTATCATCGACATATTATTACCACTTAATATCTATGTTTATACATATTTAATATTTAGTAATAAAGAGACATTTATCGTGTAATTAAGACCAAAAAATATATTAAGTGGCTTTAAGCACCGACATTAATTCATAGATACATCTAAATATTTAAAAGAAGAAACAGACTGACTGACATATCAACGCAGTGCCCAAACCACTTGGTCTGAAGACTCCAAATTTGGCACATAGGTTCCTTATGGAGTCTAGGGGTGTACTAAGAAAGGAATTTTTGAAAACTCACCCTTTAAGGGGGCGAAACGGGGTTCCAAAGTTTGTATGGAGTTGTGAGATTGCTTTGACGACGTTGCCTAGAGGGGATAACTTAATGGGTTACCTATGGGAATAACTTTTTTGAAATTCCTAACAAAGTTAAGTGAATAAAAGATTTAAACAAAACTAAAATGGTACAAAAATAATTTTCCAAAATGGAGTTAGACGTCTTCGATTAAAAGAAACAAACACGATCTGTTTTAAGACGACTAAAAAATAAAAAAAAATGATAAAGGATTCCTAAAGATCTGTCACTTCACACTGTCGCTAATTTCTATCCTAACACCACGCGGGCGAAGCCCCGGGCGGAAGCTAGTAATAATATGTAAATTGAATAATATAAATTTCAAAAAATTTCATTTTTGATTTCTTGTTTTGTAGGATGGTTCTATTTTCTTCACATTCACCTCTGCCTACACAATCTGGTAAACTTATAATACCTAACCAAAGTTAATAACTCACTCTTGATTGTTACAGAACTATTTGTACTATCAAACAGACTCCGCTTCAAGTTATTATATCTATAACAATACTGATTTGGTTAACTTGAGTACGAATGTTAAACTTGGGAGACAAGTTTCAAAAGTCCTGAGTGAATTAGAAGGAAGTAAGTAGGTATTAGGTATGATACTGGGAACAATCAACAGGCTAATTAGGAGAATAGATCTCTTTTGTCACTACATAAATACTTAGATAGAGCAGCGCGCAGCGGTAGCCCAGCGGTATAGGCTTCGCTTCAGTCGCTTTTTATGTCCCTATGTATGCTTAGATCTTTAAAACTACGCAACGGATTTCGATGCGGTTTTTTTAATAGATAGAGTGATTCCAGAGGAAGGTTGATAAGTATAACACATTGCACCCGTGCTGGGGCGGGTCGCTAGTTATTAGTAAGTCATAAGTCATTTATTTCGGAACAAAAATACATTTGTGTTAAAAATTGAGTGTAAAATATAAAAATATTAATTATGATTACATAATATAGTCTTTAAATGTCTAATTAAAATTAATAAAATTCAATTGATAGTAAAATGTTTCATAATAATTAATAACATCCAAATAATAAATCAATTCAACAAATAATAAATAGCTGGTCCCAAGCTAAGCAGACCTTGTGTTAGGGAAACCAGATAACTGGTATATACTATACATATAATACTTTTCTTTTGTAAATATATACTTACAATAGATATTTACACCCAGACTCGACACAAACACAAATGTTCATCACTAATGTTTGTCTCGGGTGGGAATCGAACCCACGACGAAGTTGTGGTAGGGCGCAAGCCTATATAAGGATTAAAAAAAAATGTCCGATGCCCACAGCACCACCGATGCTAATGGGTTGATTCACTTCAACCCGTTTTGGTGTCCCACAGCTGGGCACGGGGTTTCTCTCAACAGTCTTACGATTTGAGAGACGTCACATGTCCTCGAATGATTAGTTTTTAGACATGCCGGTTTCCTTACGACGTTTACCTTCACCGATATTGAGCAGCGGCGATGAAGCAATTCACACAAATATGTGTAAGCTCGACCGAGGATCGAACCCGCGGCCTTATATTTCAAAGGCGAGGCCAATACCTCTGCGCCACCGCTGTACAATGGGTTGATTGTTGGTAAATAAATGCGGCAGCAAGTTAATTATACAGTTAAGTCAGTTCTACAGTTAATTACTGTAGACACAATAAACTACTTAATGACGTTTAGCTCAGCAAAAGATTAATGAAAACAAAGACTTTTAAACGGAGGGTATTTAAATTAGGGACCATTTTTAAATTGTCGATCACCACGGAGCTCTTAAAGTCTTGTTTTAATTAAAAAGTTGGTCTTCTAAAGGTTTATTTACACGTGTCGTTAATTAAACGCAAAAGAAACGCGAGTTTTCGTTGATTTGTGTGAGAATGAAAATCGTGTTCAAATACATCCACGAACAAAACTAAAACTTTAAATAATTTACATCGGCTCATATGTTGGCACAATACATCAGCTGTCATTTTGTGCTGTCATCGCGACCGCCTTTCAAGTCAGCTGTCACTCGTAAATGTCAGCATGAACGAACATATAAATGGACACCAAGAACGGACGGTGAAGCGGCTATCTTAGAAGAGCTGACACTTTGTGTTGGACCGTTGCGTCGTCGAGAAGTGCGCATGCAACCACGTGCTCGGTGGATGTTATGCTTTCAGGTTTAATCTAACTTAATCTTAGCGATCTGTAACTATCTTTTACAATTAATTTGAACCTGTTTGATACTGGGGCGTGTCGCTAGTTAAAGCATAAATTCTCTAACCTCCTATGATTAGGTGGGAGGTTCAAATCAAAGATTGTTAAATTTTTTCAAAAATTTTAGCATTAAGCCTGTCAGGAAGTTGGTGGTGTGGAGAGCTCGTAAAGCAGTTGGTCCTGCGCCCGAACCTTCACCGTGTCGGTTTGTCAATGTGTCCCACCAGAATCTGAGAGTAAAGGGGATGGATAGTAGGGTGGATCGAAAAAAAAATTTTTTTTTTCTTAGCATGGGGGTAGAATTTGTAGCTTATAAAAAAAAAATTTTCAAAAAAAAAAAAAATTCGCAACATTTAGAGATAGCCCACTCGTTTTTTAATAAAATAATGGATCAAATGGACTTATTCTAGCAAAAAAAAATTTTTCTTGTCAAAAATCGTGGAAAACATGAAAAAATAATTGAATATGATTTTTTTTCACTTACCTTTTATTTCAATACAGAAAAAAGGGCTGCTTAATTCTTTATTTTTCGCTAAAGTTACAAAAATAATAGGAAAAATTTTTTTTTGACTTCTGATTTTCATTTGGCTTTCAAAAAGACATTCCACAGTGTGGAATGTCTTTTTGAAAGCCAGAATTAGAATAAGTCCATTTGATCCATTATTTTATTAAAAAACGAGTGGGCTATCTCTAAATGTTGCGAAATTTTTTTTTTTTTTGAATTTTTTTTTATAAGCTACAAATTCTACCCCCATGATAAGAAAAAAAAAATTTTTTTTCGATCCACCCTAATGCATAGTGTCCCTGAATAGTCAGCTTAGACGAGCTACCATAGCCGAAAAAATATTATACACCTTTGCACTCCGTTAGTAGCCTTCGGGTACTATACTCGAATAACGTGATATGTGGACGCGGCCTTATTAAGTGCAACAGACCCGAAGTCTTTAAAAAGTCTTGTTACCACCCCATAAAGTTTTATAGGCGTGAATATAAATTGCTTTTATTGCATTTTTTGGTTTATGACTTCATTTTTAATTACAGGTTATAATTCTACAATAGCGTTTAGGGGGTTAAGTAACTTTCTTAATTATTATTTTTATTCAAAGTGAAAAAGTAAGGAAAACTTTGGCTCCGATACAGCTGTCATTTTATATTTTCATCGTGTCCGCCTTTCGAGTCAGCTGTCACTCGAAAATGTCAAAATGAACGAACGAATGAACACCAAGCACAGGTTAAGCGGCCATTTTAGAAGAGCTGACACTTTGTGTTGGACCGTTGCGTCGTAGGGAAGTGCGCATGCAACCACGTGTTCGATGGAAAATTATCCATATTTTTCATATAGTGCCGGTTCTGCTTTTAGCTTTAATCCAACTGATTCTTAGTGATCTGTAACTATTTAATAGAATTAATGATTGTGCTATCAAAATGATATTTATTAATATAGTAAGTATACAGCTAAATTGTATCCACGAGAATACTGCCGACAAACTGCAATGCAGTTTGGCAGAAGAATGTATTATGAAGTATGTACTGTTGCTTATAAATAAATAAATTAAAAAAAAGATATCTGGGTAAAGCAATTATTGCCGTGGTTATTTTATTTATTTATTTATTTACCATAATTCACATCTATCATTACAAGCTAGCCGTATGCGACAGAGTAGTAAATCTTATTTCTAAAGTCGTTAAATCTAATTAATTATAAAACTAACAATATACAAAAGACTTACGCTGCGCTTTTATTGGAATATCTCTTCATACCCGATAATTCACGCCTAGGTACCTAAAGATGTCTCATAATCCTGATATGAGTCGAAAGACCTCAAGCCTCATTACTCGATTACGAAAAAATATTTTATTTAAATTTTCTTATATTCTAGAAGATGAATGAAAACAAATTAAGTAACCTTCCTTATTCTAAGTCCTTATTCTTCCTACTTTCCTGAATTTAAATAGCAAGTCGTGGGCTGAAACAGTTTAACAATAAAATCACAGCTTAAATTACACCTACGACTAACCTTTTACTCCTACTGACTTCCTATATAAAAAACCTTTTAAGGAAACAACAGGTACCAAATAACCAGCTTGTATTTTCGTCGATGGTATTTCATTTATTTCTTAACAAAACCGCCTTTTATTCCTGATAATACGCCATCAGAAAATCCATTACACCATGCTTAGGTATGGTGTAATGGAATATGAATAATTGAATAAAGGGATATTCCTTTTTAGGATGTTAGTAGTGGATTAAAAGCATATTGAAAACCATTACCTGCTTCTGGGAATTTACAAATGTGTTTTGGTATGAAATGTTTACCTATTTTGAGTTATTTCGGATGGTAAAAACTACATAAAATAATTAATGTCTAAGTTTTACGACAGCCCATCATATCATTCATAAGTACAGTGAAAGCTTGTTAAGAACACGGCTTCACGTGATCTCCGAGACACGAAGAGTAGTCCCTCTACGAACTAGACAGCGGAACAATTCTTTGTTGTTTTGCAAAAATTGTCCGGAGGGGAAACGAACTCGCCACCTCCCGGACACAATATGGCTCAATTGGATGACTTACACCGCTCGACTACAAAGGTAACAATCTCAATGTCTTGAGATTGAGCGGATATTTTGTTTCTATATCTATTATCTAAAGCGTGATGTAGACAAAACGGAAGAATTATCGGACTAATTTGCTTGAACAAAACAAGATTAAATTAATTCTCGATCTTTAAGCTAACATTCCACCGAGTCAAAAAATATAATTTCTTTAATGCACACTTTTTTATTAGAGAGCTAGTGTAATCAGCAAAGCCCAGGAGATTAGCAAGCTGAAGTGGCAATGAGCCTCATATTTGCCACCAACAATAGGGATGACGACATTATAACAATGTCGAAAGAGAACGGACCCTCCAACACAGGGTATCCTTGTGCGGGGCCAAGTGTCATTAACTATCTACTGGACCTTAATTTGTCTAAATATAGAAATGAATCCCTATTTCCCTTGGTCACACCATCACTCGTGAACAGCTAGACCGATTTGGCTAATTCTTTTTTTAGAATATTCCTTGAAGTACGAGGATGTTTTTTTAATTTTCACTGCTTAAGAACTTAAGCAGTGAAAATTAAAAAAAACAGACAATCTCCTCCAAAATGGCTTGACCTATTTTTAAGGAATCTTATATCTATATTCGATAGGTCAAAGAATCGGTTGTAATCTATTTTCGGAGCCGGTAAGTGGCACTGCATTACCGGGCAGGACGTCTGCGGGGTCCATTAGTGTGTAATACATAAATTTTGTAATTTTCGTCGTCCGATTTTTTTGTGTGATTAAAGATTACGGTGATACGTCCAAGCGAAATCTCGCATAACGTCACGTTTAGGTAAGTTTTATACCTCTGTATGACGCAGCACACTCCCACTGCATAATTCTAATACACTATATTGTAATAGATATTATCTAAGAGAAAGCGTTCGCTACATTTTGCTCTACTTGCCTCCGCTTAGGTGGATGTTCACCTTTAAAGTAATCACAATGAATGGGAGCCGTTTTTATAAAAATGAACTGCCTTAATCTGTGTTGTCTGTTTTGCTAACGTTTTTTACATTGTTTGTTTATTATGGTACCTTATTATGTTAATTACTTTTAAAAGTACCTAATTAGATTTAGAAGAACATTTTTTGTGTCCTGTTTAAACTGAATAGGCTCAATATATATTTTTTTATTCTGAAATAGGGTTGCGCTTGACAACTTGCCTGATGTTAGGTTATGATGATGTACGATGGAACGCGCCTGCCCAATACTCTGATTAACTCGTGAATACGAGTGATTTTCGGCGAAAAGGTGGCAGTGGAATGAGGCTCTATATGGTTAGAAATCATACAGGAGCAATAATTCCGAGCCACCCTCTGACATGGTGTCACCAGACACAGCAAGGCCGCTTGGCGGTGCGGCTTTGTCTGGTGGCCATTAACCACGGCCGAAGCCTACCACCAGTAAATTACCAGTAAAATTAATTACCAGTTATCACAAACCATCTCCAGATAAAATTCCTGTTTATTGTTATAGCAATCATCATCGTATCTATTCTAGACTAAAGCACGCGTGTTCTAGGCACTAGAAACTGATATAATACTAAAATACATTTTTTTTTGTAAATACATACATATTATAGATAAATTACACCCAGACACAGAATAAATAACACTAAGATTTATCCTGGATGGGAATCGAAACCACGATATTCGGAGTAGCAATTATGCAGGTTTGATCTTTTGGCTACCTTGGCGCCTGGCGTCACACTGTGGGAATATGGATTGTGGGTCGCCTCTAGTAGGTACTCACAGCGTTTACTGAGCAATGTCCATGCTTGATACTGATGGGTCACACTTACCTACTCTTGTTTTCTTCTTTTACAGTTTTTATTTATAATTTGATTTTTTGTGTCCTGTCTTTGTCAAATAAATGTTTTTCTTTCTTTCAGTCAGGGTTACTTACCACTACACCACCATATATACTATAAGTATTACTAAACAGACGGGCTGGTGGCGTGGTCGATTCCCACCCGAGACAAACATTTGTGTTTGTATCGAGTCTGGGTGTAATTATCTATATTTAAGTATATATTTACAAAAGAAAAGTATAATATGTAGTATATCACCAGTTATCTGGTTTCCATAGTACAAGCTCTGCTTAGTTTGGGATCAGATGACCGTGGTAATGTCCCACGATATTATTATTATTATTATAAACAATATTTTCTAGCAGTAATATTACATAAGTCGCGTACTCATGTACCGGTGTTGTAGTTCCACTTAGTTGCAATTGCGAACGTTGAGTACCGCGTGGACCGTTAGCGGCAGCTTTAACCTAATTATGTGATAATTAATGTGTAACGTAATGATGTTGCCAGCAGGATGATTGATCGGCAGTAATATAAGATTAATGTACTACTAAAATATCGCACGCTTATAAAATATTGGTTTAAGAGAACATACTAGCATCTCGTTTCCAGTTAACATCCATTCCAAGAAATTTATAGGCGACTGGCCCCCAAGATAGTCTCAGAGACTGAAGGGCATGACCAGGACTAAAATCAGACTGGTAATAGGTGCACTAACCGGGCACTTTGGGCTGCAGAAACACCTGTATAGAATAGGGCTGGCAGAAAGTCCCACTTGCCTAGCATGTGGAGAATCTGAGGAAACCATGGAGCACATACTGTGCGAATGTGAATCTTTAGCGCGAAAACGCATGAATGCTTTAGCGGCGGACCACCCTACTCCTAGTGAATATGGCCTCATGTGTCCCCGCCAGATAGCAGCGGTCATGGACAGGCTGTGTGAAGGAAGAATACTTGAGGCTTCATAGGATCAAGGGGAAGCACAAAAGATCCCATTGGGTCGAAGTGCTCTGGGTTACCAGTCCCATTGTGAAGATAAGATAAGATAAGATAACATCATCATCATTTTTGGGTAGGCTCCATACTACGAGCCCACTGATCAGGGAGCAATGCTCGAGGGGATCAAGAGCTCGATAGGCTAATTCACGTAATTTCTTGATGCGCCGATCAAGTTGCGGTGCAGTTGCAAATACGCTTACGTCTTAGTGTAAAATGGTATTCTTGTAACTGTCATATTTATATCATGAACGCCAAAGCGCTCACATGACGAACTTATCTGACAGCAGTTGTCAAAATTATGAGAGTACGAAAAGGCCTGTTTTGATCGAAACTTACCTGCAACTGTACTGCAACTGAACGTATTGCGTGAATTGGCCTACTGATGGGCGAGGTGCTCCCAAGCGCTAAAGCGGTGCGGGGTGCATTTTTTTTATCCTATAATAGGTTTGCGCTTGACCACAACTTGGCTGATGTGCATACAATATTGCTACTGAATAGGGGTAAGTCCTATTAAAGTAGCTGAAATTGTAATATTAAATCATTTTTAAGTATTAGGTCGTCTCCCAGCCAAACCTGATACGGCTAGTTACCAGAATTATACGAGCGACTGCCAACAACCCGTTGGAAATCAGTAACCGAGACGGTTAGACCAGATGTTAGATTATATTAGACTTCTGACTACTTGTAACGATTGTCATAGCTTTTTAAAGACAACCGGGACCGACGGTTTACCGTGCTCTCCGAGGCACGGAGTGTGGTCCCTCAACCAACCAGACACCGAAACAAGTCTTTGTTGTTACTCAAAGATTGTCCGGAGCGGGAATCGAACCCGAGTGCAGTAATAGCCCAATCGGATTCCTCTCGACTACGGAGGTTGCCCCTTGTTTGCATAAAACAATAATAATAAATATTCTGGGGCATTACCACTCACGGTCATCTGATCTCATACTAAGCAGAGCTTGTGTCATGGAAACCAGATATACTTTTTTTTTGTAAATACATTCTTCTCTCAACTATCTTAGTTGTGAGAGTTTAGGCCCTAATCCACATACGCTGGCCATGTGAGGGCTGCTGGATGTCACATTTCCTCGAATCATTAATTCTCAGATATGCCGGATGCCTCACGATATTGAGTACTATAGATGAAACAACGCACTCAAACCCGCGACCTTATACCCCTAACGTAAGGCCCGTACCGCTGCGCCACCGTAGCTCACACACAGTACACAATGAACAATGGACGTGTTTTAGGGGTGGCCTATGTCCAGACTAGAATGGGCTAATGATGATGTCTATTAGGTATCTAGTCGGTGGTTGGAGCACTTGTGCACTATATAATATCTCTACCTATATAATATCTCCTGTGTAATTGGCTACTCAGCTTAGACTGACCGCCGTAGCCGGAAAAACGGTTAGGAGAGATAATTAGTCATTTCAACCCTTTTTAGTGTACCACGGCTGGGCACCAGTGCTCTCTCAACTACCTTACGAGTTGAGAGAGTTTAGGCCATAATCTACACTCGCTGGCCAAGCGCGGGTTGGTGGATGTACCATATACTTGAATGATTAGTTCTTAGACGCGCCGGTTTCCGCAAGATGTTTTCCTTCACCGATATTACGATGCGATGTTACAATTCACGCAAAAATGTGTGGGCATGACTGGGAATCGAATCCGTGACCTTATAAATCTAAGCCGAGGCACGTACCGCTGCGCCACCGCAGTTCCGAGATATCTGCCTATTATTATAGTTACTGGCATGGTAAAAACATAAACATTGGTGCACAAACCTGCAACGTAACAAATGACGTATAGGAGAACGTAAGTTAATTACATTGTGGACATTAATGTGATTTATGTATCGGCTAACAGTTGCCAGATTAAAAAAAAATCTCCAAGTTTTGGGAAAATTACCCGATTTTGTTATTATTATTTTTAAGTAAAAAAAAGGAAAAAACAGCATTTATTTGATACAAACCGAACACACAATAAACAAACCGTGTAAAAATACAGCAAAAAAAGAAAAAAGTACGTGTAGGTACGTGTGTCGCATCAGTTTCAAACGTGGACATTGCGCAGTAAAATTTGTAAGTTCTAGAGGCGACCCATAGCACTAATTTTAGGCAATGTCCAAAGTGAGTACTAGAGGCGCCCCATAGCACAAATTTTCATCAATGTCCATATTCTCACAGTGAATAGATACTAATGATTGACTAGTGTTCGAAATTGGAATTATTTTCAGTATGACAACAGACGCAAGGGCTCGAATAATTAGTTCTTAGATATGCCGAATTCCTCAAGACGTTTTCTTTCACCGATATTGAGCAGAGGTTATTGATTTACTCACGCAGTTTTATATTACATCAGAGCACACATTAGGCACGTTGGTAAAGATTACTTCAATTTAATTATGGTATGGTATTTAAATGGTAACACCGGCGCATAAAACAGCCCAATACAAGGGAGGTTTCAAGTATTCTGCTACCAAGATATGGAACGATTTACCACCTCCCTTGCTACTAAGTATGTCCCAAGTGACTTTGAAAACACATTTGCATAGAGAATTTCTGAACAAACAAAAAATATAGTAGCAGTGCCGTGTGTCATTGTGGCTATCAACTTCCATGCAATGGTAATTCATAAGCAAGTAGTTGTTGTTTGAAGTTTGAACTAAAAGAGTCCACATTTATGTTTTGAGTTTCTGGTGCGTACATAATTATATTGTTGTCACATACGTCCGGGGCCAGCTGAAAATCAGTGCTGTGCGCTAGTACAGCAATTACTGAGTTGGATCCCGTGTTGCATGCTAAATATTTTTGTGTGATTTCTGTGATTGTACCTATAGTGTGTAACAAAATAAATGGTTTATATGGTTTAATTAGGTACAATTTTTTACTACATCTAATAACCAGGTTTAATGGCAAAAAGGTGCCTCATCGAGGGCTCACTTTGAACGCGGCGCATAATACGTGCAAGTGACGCTCACCACTTGCCAGAGTAGCCACATCAAATAGTGCCTATCATCCCATCAACAGATTAGTAATCGACAATTATTGATAATCAATTTTCACCGAACAAATGAAAACGTGACCATTTAATTCAAGAATATATGGAGATTTTGTTGAAGCATCTGGCAACACTGTTCGCTCCAGGCGGTATTACGCATCACATTCCCAGGGGTCACCTTTGTTCCCCTCTAATTAGACCAAATAACGATGAGTGACGATCATGACTATGAATTTTTACGCGTATCATACTACCGTATCATGGATGCGTTGCATTAACTTGTATCATTATTAATTTAAAGGGACACTGGAGACAGTTTCAGCGGTTCCGTTCCTAGGGTGTCAATGTTTGCTTTTTGAATTAATGTTATGGGTAGATCTTATTTAAAATGTCATTAGGGTTGATACTCAAACTGATTGTTACTGTGGAATATTCTGAGATATACAGGGTGACTGGTAATTATCGTAAAATACTGTACCACGTGGTATTGCAGGATTAAAAACAATTTTGGCCAGTATATTTTTTTGAATCTATTTATTTTATAATTAGTTATATTCGCTATTTATATAGAGCAGCGGTGGCGCAGCGGTACGGGCCTTGCCTTAGAAATATAAGGGGGCGGGTTCGAATCCTGGTCGTGCCCACACATCTCTGTGTGAATTGTTTCATCACCGCTGCTCAATATCGGTGAAGGAAAACATCGTGAGGAAACCGGCATGTCTAAGAACTAATCATTCGATGACATGTGACATCCACCAACCCGCACTTGGCCAGCGTTTGTGGATTAAGGCTCTCTCAACTCGTAAGACAGTTGAGAGGAGACCCGTGCCCAGCATTGGGGCACAAAAAGGGTTGAAGTGAAGTGAAGCTATTTATTATATACTACTAGTTTTCCAACCGTGGCTCAGCCCACTTGTTGTATATTTAGATATGCACAGCTACATCCTATCACTAGCCTGAATTAGTCTTACAACTATTAAATTAGTTTGCATTTGGCAGTCTCTTCACTTGTCCCATAAGTGTGGTTTTATGTCAATTATCGCGCTAAACCACTTACTTCTTTTTGCGCAGTCTATTCTAAGTCTCCGGGTCTCCAGATATCTCCAGCGGTATCGGCATCCTCTTTGAAATATAATGCGGGTTTGATTCTCGGTGTTGCACACCTTTGTATGAATTGTTTCATCGCCGCTGCTCAATATCAAAATCATGAGGAGGTCTCCTCCTCCTGGCTTATCTAAAACTAATCATTCGAAGACATGTGACATCCACCAATCTGCACTTGGCAAGCGTGTGTCTATTAAGGCCTAAACTCTCTTAACTTGTAAATTAGTTGATAGAATACCCTGTGCTTAGCTGTGGGACGCTAAAAAGGGTTTGTTAGGGTTGGTGCCAAAATAATGCCTTTGAATGTTGATAAACTGCCTTTATTGATATTTAACAATGATTTTTTTTTTAATGTTGATAACCTGCTTCTATTAATATTTAACAATGATTTTGAACAGTAGAAAATATCGAATAGTATGAACAAAAATTGGTGTGTAACAAAAGGGCCACGTTGGTCGGTCTTGAAGGAACGAACGAACGAATGATGGAGTGAGTCAAAAGTAGTTTCCACGGCGGCCCAAGGGCTTTTTGCTTATCCTTAACAGGGTTGTAGTGAAATCAAAATCGGTTGGGGTATACTCAAGGTGTTATAGAGGTTACTCGTTCTGGACGGACTAAACCAATTCTGAGAGTAAATGTAATTTAACGAGCGGGTCCTACAATGTCTGTTGTAAATGCTAATAATCTCTGCAAATCGCGGTTTGGGATAAACACAGGCCATTTTATAAAGGTTTGTATGCTATTAGTGGGTAATTTTGTGTTTACCACAACAAACAGGATCAAATTATACAGGGTGACTGGTAATTAGTGTAAAATACTTTACTACGTGGTAGTGCTCATGATTACAAACCACTTTCATATAGAGGGTCTGTTTGAAGATTTTTTTAAATAAAAATAGCTATTTTAGTTTGAGCCGTGCAGTAGAAAATAATGCAGAGAAACAAAGCGACGCGTCGCAGCGGGTATGTATGTATATGTATGTATGTATCTTTAATATCAAATTTCACAACATTGCAATATTTCATTGCGGTGTCTTTTGCCCCCACTGTAATTTTTTTTAATTCTTCGATAGGCTGGCGCGTGACTACAACTTGCCTGATGTTAAGCAATGATGTAGTCAACGATGGAACGCGCCAGCCCAGTATTATTACGAATGATTATCGGTGAGATGGTGGCAGTGGAATGAGCCTCCTTAAGGTTAGAAACCTTAAAGGAGCAATAATTCCGACCCACCCTCACTGCATGGTATCACCAGACATTGCACTGGAACACGGCAAGGCCGCATGGCGTTGCGGCTTTGCCTAGAGGGTGGTCACTAACCACGGCCGAAGCCTACCACCAGTTGATTGTCACCTGATTCGCACCACCCGGGGACTACGTGTGGGGATTCTATTAAAGGTGTACACTCTCGGACGAAGGTGACTCAGCCCCCAGTCTTGGTAACAATTGCCGTCTCTACATAATTAAATTCGTTAAAGTTCAATATAATATAACGAATTTAATTATGTAAAATTTGCTCCATAAAAATATTTTTCTTAATTTTTCCTACTTGACTACGTGGTAAAGTATTTAATACTAATTATCAGTCATCCTATAGACACTGTATACATGGTGAACCATTTAAGCACTACAAATGGGCCACCATGTATAATATTATTTTAATGTTTCAAACAGTAATTAATCTAACTGCAGCATATGTTCCTCAAACTTCTAACTTCTTCCCTAACATTTATGTTACATTGGGAAATGGGATGTCCTAAATCCAAAAAAACGTTAAAGAGCCTGAAGCTCTATTGTAAAACCGTAGAGTATTATTATTGCAGTTATGTGAAAGAGAAGTTGCTCTACTAAGCGTTTCAAATAAGAATAGGACTGAACTCGCGGCTAACTTCATACCAAAAACCAAGCAAAAGTAGCGCCAGCACAAAATATATTAAACCACAGACAGTAATATTATTTTGAAATGTATGGAAAAGTGATTTTTGTAAAATGTTTACATAAGTATTTAGTTACAATGCAGCTACCTACCTAAGTCAATTTACGCGCTAGGATACAACAAAATTGTACACAAATTCATAGACACGGATAAAAACACACGTTTTAACTTATAATACTCAGATTTTTGCCGTCGGAAGTTGATAAAATATGTTCGTACCTAAATATTCGACTCCAAATTTTCTATCTTACTCGAACGGCAATAAGATATACACATTTTTTTTTCGTCTAGATGTGATCATTATATCGAACAAACATAAAACTCTCACTGTACTAAAAAATGTAAAGTTTTTGCGCATTCCAGTCCAAAATGGCGGATTTCCAATCCTATTCTTATTTGAAACGCATATTACACATTTTATAGCGGCAGCCCTCTTGCGCAGCTCCAGTTGTTGTGGTACGCCTACTAAACGCACTAGCTTCTGACCGGAATGCGGCTGGTCGCACTTCTATTTTTATTTAAAATTGCATGACCTCAACGCATTTTTGTGGTACATCTAGAGAATTCGATTCCGGAATACCGGATATCGGGAACCCGGTCACATTTTAGTCTCGACATTTTCGGAATCAAATTTAATAAATCCCGGGATTTCTAGAATTAATACATAGTCCTAAATCCTGTTGATATTTTACACGCGAACGTTTATAAGAATGTATGGATGTCTGTTACTCTTTCACGCAAAATCTACTCGACTGGATTGGATGAAATTTAGCACAGCGATAGATTATGATCTGGATTAACACATGGGTTACTTTTTATCCCAATAGCACCACGCGGGCAAAGTCGTGGGCGGAAGCTAGTGAATCAATAAAAATGTGCGTGAAACGAAATGCGCTTACCTTGATTTGACATTTTGGCAGTCATCCTGATAACAGCTAATTTCATTTGTTTTTGCTAACGACCGAACCGGATTATGCGTAAAATTATGCGTATTGTTGTCGGTCATAGTGAGTTTGGACCGGATCAACGTCATGACAGGTGACATCGTCGAGCTGTTCGACTGAATGAATGTTGTCTATGATATTTTATGATTATGTATGTTCCTTGTCTGTATTAACTGTAACCTTTTAAATCAATATATCGCTTAATGCTGGGTAGGGTTCACACCACCTTCTCTTGCAGTATGAAGATGATTTTTTGAAGTTTAGTTTCATAAATTATTTATAGTAGTGCCTACCTAGTTTATTTATTCTATTAGAAGATGATGTGTAATTTTGTTTAACCGCCTCTTTGAATATAAAATATTCTGTCTGTGTGTAAATATTCTGTCATCACAAAATAAAAGATAAATAAAATAAAACGACGGGTTGCACTCCGGGAGTGCCGGCAGAAGTGAAAACTTGATTATTAACGTTGAGCATGTTTGATATTTTGGAATGGTTAGGGAATAATTTTGCACCAATTGCTTTATCAGTATAAAAGTACTATCATTTATGTGGTAGAATACAATATTCATTTATTGCGCTATCGTACACAAACATGACAATTTATATTACATTAAAAATTTAACTGTTTTCTGTCACCATCCATGGATGCGCGTGGCACGCTGTAACATACACAAACATTCGCGCAAGCGCCCTGCGTCTCCATCCGTCTTACGCTTTTTCGATCAGGTCACGTGTCCTGACGCGAGTTTAAGATTTTATACCCATTACAGAAAAAGTGTTCAACGCCGCGCCGCTAAAGAAGTTTTCACTTCAAAAGATTTTGATATGTTTCCGGGACTATCTCAGGATCCCGAGATTAACCGTAGATAATCCCGAGATCCCGGGATTATAAAAATCGACCGGGATTGAATGTCTTGGGTACGTCGCGTCGCATTGAATGAGGTGTGCCGCATGTGGTTGACCGCATTTCAATCAGACGCTAGTGAGCTAATAAGTCATATTTAATCTCAGAATTTATTTATTTTGTATAAACTGTTACTAAATACCAATGGCGAAGAGTCCATACACGCCGATTCCAATCAGCTTCCCTTTAGGAATTGATTAATATCGTTTACTTCATTAAAACTATGTAATGCCCAAGAGTTTTAAATAGCATCAAAAATAAAGTACCCATAATATTAAGGTGGTAGTCGCCATGGAAACATCGGTGACGGTATTTAAGAGATATTGTGTTATTGAACCCGTTTCCCTTTCTCAGATTTCCGCCATTCACCTCTGATAAGTACTAATATCTTATGTAAATTTAAAAAAGAAGAAACCGACTGACTGACTGACTGACATATCAACGTAGAGCCCAAACCGCTGGGTCTGGAGACTTCAAATTTAGCACATAGGTTCCTTATGGGGTCTAGGGGTGCACTAAGAAAGGATTTTTCAAAACTCACCCTTAAAGGGGGTGAAACGGGGTTCCAAAGTTTGTATGGAGAAACAAGATTAGTAAGATCAATTTCGCGGGCGAAACCGCGGGCGGAAGCTAGTTAACTATAAGACAGCGGCGAGGTGTGCATAAAATAAATATTATGACAAAGTTATTTCAAATTGCATTTATTTTTATTATAATACATTACATACATATGAAATCATTCTCTCAACATCCCACATTATTTGGTCCATCCAAAAACTCTCACACATTTTCATTAATTTATTATTAATCATTTAAAATTCACTAATAAATACACTATTTACATTTTTACATTTCAATTGCTAAATTTTACTAACCTAATTTACTATTACATGTTATATTAAATATTTATGTAATTATAGGCATCCAAATTAATAGCAATGTGCTCGATATTAAGGTTCAACCACACTAAAGCGTTCATGTAGCTTCCGCACCGCATGTGCGATTCGGTAATTATTTTTTAATTTTATTTTACTGGAATCGGACGTTTAGAAAAAAATGGTTATTATTTAAAAATCTTGTACTTAACATTTTTTAATGCATTTACAATCATAAATTTTTCACTATTGATGAGTTGATTAAAAATATATGTTAGTGGTTATAGTGTCCGAAAAATTCTTTGCTGCGTTGTTACAGACATTGCTTAAATATGGCGCATAGGGCTCACTTGAAACAGTGGCTTAAATGGCAACGTTAACAGTGCATTCGTAAAAACCTTAGGACCAAAAATGTTACATTATCGGCCTTGCCTTTGAAACATCAGGCCGGAGGTTTGACCTCCGTTTATTTCCTTCGTGTGAATTGTTTTATTGCTGCTGCAATATCGTTGAAGGAAAACATCCTAAGGACGTGTGACATCCACCAACCCACTCTTAGCCAGCGTGACTGGATTAAGCTTTAAACTTTGTCAAGTCATAAGATAGTTAAGAGAAGACCCGTGCTCAGCGGGGACACTAAAAAGGGTTCTTGCACCGTCCGCTTGTGAAATTTTGGAGGCACAAAGTGCGATCAGTAGATTTTTACATGATCAAAAGTTCCGGTGTATATGACGTATGACTTAATTGACCGCGAATGCAAAATGAACGCTTTGGTTTGGTTGGAGCCTTATACAGAAGCATTTTTCACCTTTTTTCAAGTAACATGGAGATTTGTTATATTAGTTAAGTAGGTACTACAAAATCTGTAAATATGTTACATTATTATCACCATAATATTTACACCTAATTAATGTTGACATTTAAATATAAGAAACACGATTTTTTTTTAAGTCAAATCCTTATTTGTTTACATTTTTACAACTAAGTACATAATATTTTATGAAACTACATATATTACAGAATTATTACTAGCTAGATTTGAAGGGTGAAATCTAAAAGGAGATCGAACGCACGATTATGCTGCAACTTTGGCGCTCCAGTGAGGTGTAACCGTTAGTTTTATTTTCTCATAGTTAAATTGTTTTACAGCTAGATTTAATATGCACTTCTATATTTTATCTTCGTTCGGATACAAATGAATAATATTCATCAGCTAATATGTTAGGCCAGTAATTGATAAAATTATGGATTTTAGTAAAATTATACATATTACAATCAAATCTAATATTCATTGCAGACATCATGTATGTACATAAGTATGAATAATTTAGTTTTTATCTAAAGAAAAGGTATAAAATTATTATGCAAAGTATCACACCAAGCGAGGCGAATTATGCACGACGTATTTTACATTGTAACGATGCGCCTATCATAAAAGACTTTACGGTTCCGGTGAGTACCGGACTGCGCAACCGCAATATTACGTTGACCGTAGTCAATCAACAGACCGATCTTTTAAATCTAGAGTTGTCCGGCAACGTCATGAACCGCATACCAATACCGCACGAATTGCAACGTTCGCTTCGTGTGGTTTGACACTTAATTACTCAAATTACCCGCCTCTAACCACAAAATACAGCACCAGCAAACTACATAGTGATTTTACAATCCATTGCGTCCTCGCGTACGTTTCTTTTATAAACCATATAGACGAGTACGCAATGAATCTCGTCACTGGGCAATAAAACAGCAATTTAGCTCTTAAACATTGTTTCATACATCTTTTAACATTATTAATCACGAAAACAATTTCGTATGTCACCATCTCATATAATTTCCATTTAAAATGAATGTACACAGCCGATGTCAAATTCAGAAGCATCCATCATCCCAAGGGCGGTACAATACGGGTTTGTTGCAACATTATTTTACTCGGTGATAGGTATGCCATTTGCGTGAGAGCCTTTATAAAATTGAATAAAAATAAGTGCAAAAATGGACAGGTTTCCTTCAGACTAAATAAATAAATAAATAAATATTCTGGGACATTAACACAAACGGTCATCTGGTCCCAGCTAAGCAGAGCTTGTGTTATAGAAACCAGATAACTGATATATACTATACATATAATAATTTTCTTTTGTAAATATATACTTATAATAGATACTTACACCCAGACTCGACACAAACACAAATGTTTTCATCACTAATGTTCGTCTCGGGTGGAACTCGAACCCACGACCTGCGGCGTGAAAAGCAAGTATCTTACCGAGCACGCCACCGGCCCGTCATTAGTAGACTAGTAGACAATTTATGCCGACTTCAAACAGGTATTATTAATTTGTTATTTTGTTAATTATGTTCAAGTATAACTATCGACGGGCCGGTGGCGTGGTCGGTAAGACGCTTGCTTTTCACGCCGCAGATCGTGGGTTCAATTCCCACACAAATCAGATATATGTGTGATAAACACGTCTGTTTGTCTTGAGTCTGGGTGTAATATTTAAGTACCTATGTATTTAGTCTGGTTTAACTAGTACAAGCTCTGCTTAGTTTGAGATCAGATGGCCGTGTGTGTTATTGTCCCACTATATATTAAAACTGTCATAAAAAATCTTAAAAAAAAAAGATTAATGACTTAAAATAAAAGAAGTTTAGATTATGAACTTAAAAATGAAAACATTTCTTTATCATCCCTTTCAGCACCCTTATTTTCATAGATTTAAGGTTTATTTTTGTGTTATTTTTGGCTATCAAATCGCCGCCCAGTTCACTAAAGACCGCAATCTGCTTAAAAAATCGAATCCATTAGTCACTCTCCGGTTTTCCTATTTTCCGTTTAAAACGGTAATTTTTCTGGATTTCTGTTAAGAGTTAGAAATACAGACTTGAATTTTTTGAAATCTTGCTTATGAAAATATTTGTAGGTAGGTACAGCATGTACCGACGTCATTAATTGTGGGAAAACATAACAACGCTTTTTCTCAATCGGATAAAAAGTAAGTCATATTCATTTATAACTGAGTAGGAAAAAAATTAGGTTAGCAATTCGGGTGTTTTTAGTTATTTAGTTAGCTATGCATTTTGAAGTTGCATAAAATTAGTTTTAGTACCCTAACCATCCAAATTGGCTTCTAGATAATAATTATTTTAAAAATCTACTAGAATATGTTGCTTGAAATCCGTTAAAATAACGAACGTAATACATAATATGGGATATAAAATGAAATGAAAAGAAAATATAGGTACCACAAAGACCGTAAAATATGGCTCATTAGTACAAAAAATAGAGCAAATACAGTTAAAAATAGTTAAGTGTAATAAGCTGGCTGCACAAGAGCCACGTAATAGCCGTAAATACCGCCACTAGAAGCGCGAACGATAGATTGCTTAGCGCCTACCATGTGGCGAGTCTTCTCATACATAAAATATGGACTCCAAGTCCATGTAAAATGTATGGAAACTACAGGAAATACGTCGGTAGCGGTGTTTTGTGGTTAGAATCGGTAGCCTGTTTGCGGCTACGCTTATGGAATAATATATACCTATCATTTAGGCGCAGTTTCAACAGTTGCAGAGAGTTGTCGAATAAATTCACTTCAGTCCTTTTTAGTGTCCCACAGCTGGGCACAGGTCTTTTCTCAACTGTCTTACGAGTTGAGAGAGTTGTGTCCCAAGTGTCTCAGTGTGATGTACGGATTTCACCCTAACGGTGCATCTACACCGCAGTTACTCTTTATTGAGCAACATTTTGCAACAAGGTAACTTTAAATAACAATCTCTAACTTTTGAGACTGTTATCGATTGTTAGAGCAACATTGACTAACGCGGCAATATTTACTAACATTGAACAACTTATTGCTATCGAGTGTTGCTCAGTAACATTTGAAAATGTTGCTCAACAAAAAGTAACTGCGGTGTGGATGCACCGTAACAGCTTGTGGAAGGTGGTGCCTTCCACCCGGTATACTTAAAAATGGATTTCTCTCTCGCCTCTTGTCTCTTTCTTACTGGTATATATGATAAGATGACAGACAGAAAGAAATTTATAATAAACCTATTTTAGCTATTATATGCTTAAAAGATTATTTACATTGTCTCCTGCTAAGAGTATCACAATTTATACTTGCGTAGCATTCTCTGCCGTGTTTAAAATAAAATCTTTGACTTCCACACTCTTCTTTCTAGGTTTAGGAGGTGGTTTTGGCGCAGTTCTGCTTCTTAGAGTCCCATTTACATTTATTGAATACCCAGATCTAAAATCTCGGGCTTTTAACAATACTTCTTGTTCTGTTAAAGTTACTCTCAAAGGTTTGTGCCCTGTCATTTGACTGACAGACATCGCTTGGAGACTTAGTAACTGATTATGAATGTTTGGTGAACTCAAACTGTTTCTTGGTATCGTTGCATGAGGAGTTCCCGGAGCTGGTGAAGGTGCTTCATCTTCCTCTTGATAAGGAATCTTCCCAACAGGACCTAGATCCATTTCGCTTTTGTTAAGGCTGTAATAATTCCCACCATGGCTGAAGAATCTTGTGTTAAAGGAATCGTAGTAAGGTATGACTCCGTTCATGTGGTATTGTGGTCGGCCATTTTCGTGGGTATACCTTTGCTTTCTTGGTAAAGTAACGTACCCTTTAGAGTTCATAAGTGGTATTGATGAATTGAAATTTGGACCTTGTATTCTAGCATATAAGGTTGGGTTTATGGTTGTGACTCCGTAAGCTGGGGATTTCGGACTTTCAGTTTCCTGTGATGACACTGCAACTGGTTGAGAACCCCTTAGAGGGAATGAGAGGAGGTCTGGAGGGTAAGCTTGATGATCTTGTAAACGGTCCACTAGTAATGTTTCTCGAGATATTTTTGGAGGGTCTTCTTGGTGACGGGCTGTGTCTTCTCCCGGTGCTGTAGACAAAATAAAACAATATTTAGAAATAAATTTCAACCACCATTTTAATTATCAAAAGTTAGATCAGAATGAACATAACATAACATAGGCTCACGCCTGTATTACTCGAATGTGTAAGCATAGGTAAATATTACCCACATTTCACCGGCTATATTCAGGGCCCATATGTAATTGGGGCGAGCTTAATGCTGATCATCCAGCACAATTCTCGGTCACGGGGCGGGTGGACTATGAAATCTTAAAAGACTTTGAAACGTCAGGATGTTATATCTAAAATAAACCGCGATAAAATCCGCTATTAAGTAGTATTATTTCCATGTGCAATTTTCGGGTAAATTTAAGAAAATATTTCTGAGATTATTAGAAAACCTCTTTTTGCTCGACTTTAGGACCTAGCGGCTATTGAGATTGTTTTATTATTTTTTGTTTGGATATTAACACACACGGTCATCTGATCCTAAAGTAAGCAGAGTTTTTACTATGGAAATTAGATAACTGGTATTTTTGTAATAGGTCGACATATGAGATACGTATGTACGTACGAAAAAATATATATCTATCTATATTTTTCTATCATAATACGCGGGAGGCGCTTAGGGAATAAAGGCGAACTATGCTAGAAATGCTCATTCCCTGTGCCAGTAAAAAACAACATTAAAATGGCTACCTTGTTTTGCTGATGGTCCAAATTGTCATTACAAGTACCTTAGTAGTTTAGTTTTTTTTACTGAAGCGAATTGTACCACGGGACTACAATAATAATAATAATAAATATTTATTTAAAATTAAAATCATAACTTTATAGTTATCACTTACAAACTAGATACAGCTTCTCTGGACTACAAAGCAGTTAAAGTTCATATGAAGAAAGCCTTTTGCCAATTCACTTCACCCCTTTTAATGCCCCACTCCTAGACACGGGTCTTATCTCAACTATCTTATGAGATGAGAGAGTTTAGGCGCTGGCCAAATGCGGGTTGGTGGATGTCACATGTCCTCGAATGATTAGTTCTTAGATATGCCGGTTTCCTCATGATGTTTTCCTCCACCGATATTTAGCAGCGGAAGCGCAGCGGTACGGTCCTTGCCTTCGAAAAAAAAAATGTCGCGGTTTCGAATCCTGGTCGTGCCCACACATCTTTGTGTGAAACATCAATACTAGTTGCCTAGCCATCTTTATCTGTATCTAGTAGTAGCCTAATGATAAACAGAGGGTATACTATTAGAAAAATATAAAAATCATAAAGCCAGCGATTTTGACTTTCAAATTAATGAACTTGTTACTTTAAAATGCATATTTTTATTTTAATCTAAGTGTATTAAAATAAGCTGAAGCCATTGTCACTCAAGTCTCATCTGGCAGTCTGATTTCGAACCTCTTGAATAAATAAAAATGTTGGCTGAACGCAAATTCAATTGTGCTCAGCTCTCCTAAATTAGACAATATCTATGTACCTATACTTCGGTTAGTTACGACACCACTCAGTGGCATGAAGAAGTAAAATATAAACCCATTATTTAATCACTAATGGGCACTGGTCTCGTCTAAGCTATTTTTATAGCATAAAGATTCAACAGATCTCAAACTAAGCAGAGCTTGTACTATGGAAACCAGATAAACAAATATTTAAATATAGAATTACACCCAGACTCAAGACAAACAGACGTGTTCATCACACAAATGTCTGACTTGAAAGCCAATATCTTACCGACCACGCCAACGGCCCTTCAAAAAATTATATTATTAAAAAAACATGTCAATTTTTACGGTCCCTAGAATTCTTAACTACATTTAACTAAATCTGCTCCATAACGGATTTTATCGCGGTTTATTTAGATTTCATATCCTGACGTTTCAATGTGTCTTTTTCAGACTTCATGAGCAGAGGCGGAATTGGAAGTCTGAAAAGACTGAAACGTCGGGATATAAAAGCTAATTCTAATTCTAATCTATACTAATAATATAATGCTGAAGAATTTCTTTGGTCGAACGCGTTAATCCCAGGGACTACAGGGTTTGATTTGAATAATTCTCGCACTGCTATATAGCTTGTGACGGAAGTGTGTAGTATCTTAGACCCGCAGTTAGAGAGTAGGTGGAATTGCAGTAGAAATAAACAGTAATCAATTTAGAATTAGCTTTTAATACTTTTGAGAAACATATAAGAAAAATAGTGACAAATTAAAACGCGGGATTTAACAGCCCGTTAGGTTTAAAGTTCCAATCCAGACTGCTGGTAAAGATTGATATATGAAAATAATTTAAATAATTTTGAATTTAGAAAGATCTAAATTAAAAAAGAAACGTAAGAGTGGCCAGGAACGAGGAAATTTGGATTTGTTACAATACCAGGGCTGCCCTAGAAAAAAAAATCTATTTTATTACGGAAGGCTAAATCCGTTATAGTGAAGTTTTATTAACCCCCGACGCAAAAACGACGGCGTGTTCTAAGTTTGACGTGTGTGCGTGCTTGCATGTGTGTGTGTGTGTGTGTGAATGCGTGTGTGCGTCTGCGCGTGTGCAATTAGTGTTTTTAGCTAAAAACATTAAAGGTCGAGGGTTATTAAATTTTTAATTTGGAGTTATTGTAATGAACTACACACAAGTAACATAGCATCACGACTGTATAGCCGAGGGTTAACAGAGGTGATTATTACCTACTTTTCGCCGTACCTACTATAAAAACTAGGGCTTTGCTCCGGAGACTGAAAAACCGGTGAATCTCCGGAGATTGTCGATTTAGCGAGTAATAGTTTTTTTTTATTAATCTCCGGATAAGTAAGTTAAAATAATTTAATAATTTTTTATTAATCTCACACATAAGTTAAAATATACTTTCCTCAACTGTTTTTAAAACATTGCTGTTTTACATTTCAAGTTTTTAGGTGACAGGCGTAGTGCACTGTTATTAGATGCTGTTGAAATGTAGTGCTTTTTAACTAAAACCAATGGTTAATACCAAAAATAAACAATAATTGATATTAGTTATTATTTTTAGTTATTAGATTATTTATTGAGGTTGATTATTTTGTATCTTTGTTTTTTTTTTCAATAAAGTATTTAAAATTTTTATTCATTAAATTGAATTTTTATTGCAAATTGCCGCGCGCCGGCTTAACCGGAGAATCTCCGGAGATTATGTGTAACCGAAGAAAATTATCCGGAGTCTGAAATCGTGTCCGGTGCAAAGCCCTAATTTAAACTATTCTGAACTATTTCCAACTATTTACTGAAGAATCTAGGAAACAATTGTATCGTGCGAATAGCAAATAGCCTTTAACAACCATCCACTTGGGGATACGTGTATCCTTGTCCTATATTCTACTGATCATGCTATTGTGTTCATGTTTGTTGTAAGAATAGACTAGTGACCCATCTCTACTTCGCATGGGTGCTACATAATAATAATAATATTCTAGCACATTAACACACACTGTCATCTGATGATCTGATCATCTAGAAATAACAGTAATAAAAATTATGACACCTAGGGCTGACATGTTTCGCTTAATTCATAAGTAGGTTTTGTTGAATCCATCCATTTAACCCTTTTTAGTGTCCCACTGCTGGGCACGGGTCTTCTTTAAACTATCTTACGAGTTGAGAGAGTGTAGGCCTTAATCCACACACGCTGGCCCAGTGCGGGTTGGTGGATGTCACATGTCCTCGAATGGTTAGTTCTTAGACATGCCGGTTTCTTCACGATGTTTTCCTTCACCGATATTGAGTAGCGGAGATTAACCAATTCACACAAAGATGTGTGGGCACGACCAGGATTCGAACCCGCCACCTTATTTTTCTAAGGCGAGATCCCTACCGCTGCGCCACCGCTGCTGTTTTGTTGAATACGTCTTCGAAATTTTTTCTTAGGCTTGATGAACCTAAAAAATCACGAAGGTTATCACGTCGAAGTTACTTGTGGCTGTGGTCATACACAAGCCAGGCAAGTAGATACCTACGTCAAAATATGGTCATCTGTTGTTCATTAGCAATATGTACAATTATATTTGATGGACTGGTCTCGTGGTCGGTAAGATATTTGCTTTTTACGTCGTAGATGGTGGGTCCGATTTTTTTTTTTATTTTTTTTTTTATTTCGATTCCCACCCGAGACAGACATTTGTGTGAATACCATGTCTGTTTGGCTGAAGTCTGGGTGTAAATATCAATTATACGTTTATATTTACAAAAGAAAAGTAGTATATGTGTTACTGTAAAAGCTCGAACTACGGTAAATCTTAAGATTTAAGTGTAAGTCTTAGGATTTACCGACATGAGTTGGTAAATGTAAGTATTTCTGAAGATACGACGATGTTTTCGAGCTTTTACCATTCGCATTCAGTATATGCTAGGTTTTACCACTGTCAGCTGGTAGATGTTGGTTTTAGGAATAAAACAATGAATAATTCTGAATTATTTACTTTGAACTATTAGACAAAACAGGTACATAGTATTTTAAAGGTATCATAATGATAGTAATAAGTACAAACTAATACCAACTTATTTAAATTATTCTGAAAAAACACATAACGTATATCTCTGAATATCTCAATCTCTATCATATCTAACTGAATCAGTACTTCTCTATTTGGAATTTAACAACGACATACAAACATAATGCTTACAAAAGCTAGTCAAACTTAATTTTTTTTTTTTTATTATTTGGTTTAAAAGTAAAAAAAGACAATCAAATGTGATTGATTAATAGGTAAGGTACCTAAAAAAACATTTCACTTGTTACAACAAGGATTGCTGCTGTGGCATTTAGAATTACAAAGTAATCCTGATGATCTGCAGGTGCATTTTTTCGTCGAGCATTTTTTTTGACAATTACATTTTTTGAATCCTTGTCCTCCAGTTAACGACAATTTTCCGACAACTCTTAACTTACTCTTTATCCAAATTGTTACGGATAAAGAAGACTCACTTCTTTATCCGTAACAATTTCTTCTATCTTTATAAAATCTTCAGAGCATGCGGCGAACTGATTCTTGGTGTAAAGCTGTTTTAGTATTCCCATTTTGGTACCTAGTTGGTAAAACTCATTGTCCTTTACGTCTATCACAACTGCAATAATGCTTTTTGGGTCAGTTTTAGCTCTGTCAATTTCAGGTACTTTTAGTCTTACATTTTGGCCCACTTCCACATTTGAATATTTATCAGCTGACATGGTTTTCATTTTTTCAGCTTGGTTTTCCAAATTAACTTTTGCTTTTGTTCTTATTGTTTGAATAGATTCTATCTTCTTTGGTATTGGATCTTGTTCAGCTTGAATAGCGCTTTCTGTCTCTGAATCGGTTTGTGATTTGAAAAGTTAGATTGGTATCATCACTATCATCGGTTATTTTTTTTTCTGTGGTCTGTTCCAGTGCAATAATTTCTTTTTCTTGTGTTTTGTTGTTCACATTTTTACTGTTTCCTTTTTTTATTCCTTCTGACTCATTACCAACCACGTTGTTTTCCTTGTCCTGTTCTATCATATTTTCAACATTTTTTCGGGAATGCAACACATTTTCCAAATCTTCTTCAGATTTTAATAGTCCAATCATATCTTTAAGAATAGCTGATGTCGCAATGCCCATTTTCATTGGACTACCAAACATTGCTTCGTAAGGAGAGCATTTGATTCCCTCATGATATGCTCAATTTTTCATGGCCTGGATAAATTTTAAGCCTTCTGACCACTTTGTAATCTGATTGGTTTCCATCCACGTACTGAGCATATTTTCTATGTCTTGATTTGCACGCTCTACCGATCCTTGACTTTGGCTATGCCTTGGCTTTCCGTGTACGATTGTAACGTCTGGCCACATAGAGCATAAATTTTCAATTATTTGATTACTAAATTCCCGACCATTATCGGAATGAAGGATGTTCGGCGCTCCAAAAGTGGTAAAAATATCCAATAGATGATATGCGACTTCAGTTGCGCGTTTAGTTTGAAGTGCACGAAGGATCACGAATTTAGTCAGATGGTCTTGATAAACTAATATAGGATTAGTTTGTAGATCTATGAGATCTACTTGGCTTAATGACAATACCCTTTTTCAAAGTCTTCTGTTTCTTTTGACAAGGTTGGCATAATTTCAAATATGTCATGATAGCCTCAACTGTAATATTATTATACTTGCGGTTAAATTCTTTGAGCATCCTTGTTCTTCCACCGTGTCCAACAGCAAAATGCGTTTCTTCGAGAATGTTAAATAAATCGTCGTAACATACATAATATTTGATTTCTCCATTATCTTCCTTCATCGGGGCAATTAGCTTTTCTTCGCCGCCTATAGTCAAAATATCATAGCGTTTTATACGCCTGTAATGAATAGCTTCCTTCTTTTTAATGTTCTTTGCAGTTTTTACTTCCTCTAAACACTTAGCGTATTTGTCCTTTTCGAGATAAAAGTTATTATCTTTCTTGTTTGCCACAAGCTCGTCCATTATTTCATAAAATCTTTGCTTCATACTCATTTTTATTCACAAATAACTTTTAAACACTAAAAATACAATTAGAAATCAATTTATCGTGCGAGTTCAAACGTGTCAAACGACCGACTGAGGCGAGCGGAGTGGCGGAGACGGTGCGCGGGTAGCGGGGGCGGCAAGCTACAATTCGATGCGCTGAGCACGTTATGACATGTTTTGTTTTTCAACATTTACCGTGCCGTTAATGTAAATCCTAAGATTTACCAACGGAATGGTAGTAAAAGTTCGAATCGCAAATCTTTTGGGACATTTACCATTAGGAATTGGTAAATCTTACCTTTTACTGGAATATCTTAGGATTTACTGCAGTTCGAGCTTTTACAGTAACATATGTATAGTATATACCAGTTATCTGGTATCCATAGTACAAGCTCTGCTTAGTGTGGGGCCAGATGGCCGAGTGTGTTAATGTCCCACTATATTATTACGATTATACAGAAGTAGTACGCACGTCAAAACACCCCTTTTTCTGTCAATGTTAAAAAATAATGTAAAAAAATAAAAATCTCTCTTTAGCTAAAATTCAAAAGAATAATTTATCATATTAAACAAACATATCTTCATTTACAATTCTTTTGCAGTCGCAAACAAAATGTAAAGGAAATCCGTTCTTATTTCCCCGGCGTTTCCTGCCCCATGAATATGAGAAGGCGCAAGAAACGGGCCTTTTGGATCAATTATTCATGTGTAAATACCAAATTATGTGGATTTGGGGCGTAATAATTACAACCTGAACCGGAAAGGCTAGGTACATACGAAACCAGACATTCTTCCTCACTACTAATGAGCAACGGTGGCGCAGCGGTACGGGCCACGCCTTAGAAAAATAAGGTCGCGGGTTCGAATCCTGGTCGCGCTCACACATCTTTGTGTGAATGGTTTCATCTCCGCTGCATAATATGAACATCGTAAGGAAACCGGCATGTCTAAGAACTAATCATTCGAGGACATGTGACATCCACCAACCGGCACTTGCCCAGCGTGTGTGTCACTAACCACGGCCGAAGCCTACCACCAGTCGATTGTCACCTGATTTGCACCACCCAGGGACTACGTGTGGGGATTCAATTAAAGGTTTACACCCACGGACGAAGGTGACTCAGCCCCCAGACAGATAACCTAGTCAAACTTATAACACCCTGCTTTTTTGTTGGGAAACAAAACTGTTTAGATATCGTTAACTCAGCTATTGAAATGCAAACTTCACGAATCGCGGTTGTTCGCCTAATGACCTAATGAATAAACCATTGATTCTGCATTAATACTCGGAAACTCCAAACTAAACAGCTATCGGTCGCGTTATAGCTTAATCAAGGCCACTCATTTGGTTTATTAGTTTTGTACTCAATAATCTAAACGAATTTGGTTTTGAAATGTAGGCTAAGTGACTTTTAAAATTGTTATGATTATAATTATTTCGTTATTAACACACAACGATAAAAAAAATATATGAGACAAGTTTTCTGACCACGTGTGTGTCGTTTATAGCGCAAAATCTTTCTTTTTGGTAAAAGGGTAAAAATTAACCGAGCAAAGCTTACATGAAAAGTACAATTAATTACTTTTGCATTTATCGTTCAGTATTAATGGCAAAAGGTCACCTTCTTTAATGTTCATCTCAGGTAAAACAGTTAAATAACGGAGAAACTTACCTAATGTTGTATCATTGTCTAATAGTGTTTTATTCATTTCTGACATCTCGGTGACTTGACTTGTAAACGTCGGAGCTTCATATTTCCTAGGTGGCTTAGTAATTGGATTTACATCCATTTTCAGTGTCTTTTCTGTTTCAGATGCCACTGACCCTTCAATCAGCACTTCACCATTTGAAGATCTAGCGTCATTTTTAATCAGTCTTTTAATTTCATTGTTCTGCGTTGTAAAATAACAAATGACTAACGCAGCACCAAATATTATAACGATAGCTGTGAGGCAACCAACTAAAATTGCAAAGGAATCTGTATCCATACCAGCTATTGTGTTATAACCATACTTAGATAGCACTAATGTTAATGTTTTCTCATCCCTCCCTCCAGGGTTTTCAGCAACACACGTATAATTCCCTCTATCACTATATCGAGCAAAAACTATAGTCAAATTCACCCATCGGATCAAATCCATAGTATTCTCTGCAACAGCATATCTAATCTCCCCAAATGATCTCAGTTCAATAGTTTTACCATTAAACCGCCAAGCGACTTCAGGTGGAGGATTCCCTACTACTTTACAAGTCAGAGTCACGTTTTCGTCGTAACTTTTGACCGTTGCGTCGGGTACTGGCTCCAAAATTGTCGGCCGGCACGCAAAGTTGGATGAATCTAATTCATTCCAAAGTTTATCTTGTACAGATGGTGGTTCCGCGCACGATGTCGGCGGTGTGTACAAATTGTGACTGATTACCCAATCTCTAAAAGTTTGCAAATTACAATCACATCTCCAAGGATTGTTGTGCAAATCTAAACCAGACAAATTTCTTAATCCCATTAAAGTTTCTGGCTTCATATGGCTAAGGTTATTCCCATTGAATCTGAGAATTTTTAACTGCGGCAAGTTTACAAACGCTTTCGTCCCTATTCGATGTATTCTATTGTTGCTCGCTTCTACTTTCTGCAAGAACTTCAAGTTGCGAAATATACCATCTTCCAACTTATCAATAAAGTTGTTGCTTAAGTTTATTAATCTTAGTTTCTCAGTGCTTTTGAATGTATCTGGATGGAGAGAGCGAATTTTGTTTTTTGATAAATCTAGTTCTATCATTATAGCTAGTGTTATGAATGCAGTTTTATGTATTACTTCTAAATTACACTCTTTGAGGAATAATTTCTTAAGATTACTTAAACCAACTTTTTTGAATGCCTCTTGGTTTAACTGCTGTAAGTTATTATTTGAGAGGTCCAGTATTTGAATGTCGTTGCTAAGGTTTGCAGGAACTGTTTTTAAGCTGGAGTTTGAGCAAATTGCGGCTTTATTGCCTGACTGCCATCTGCAGTCACAAGGTCTTTGGCATTCTGTGGTGAAGTCTGCTACAGTAGTAGTCAGTAGAACGAGAGATATGCAAGCGATTCTCATCCATGCCTTCCAGTGTATATGAGCCATTTTGCTATGACGCTGGTCATGTCTCCGTGTCCTCGCATTCCTGAAGCGTGTCTTTTAGCCGCATTGGTGTTCTGTAACAAAAGAAAATTGAATTTGTAAAAAGCTTTTAATATTTTCATAGCTCAAATTGAATGCTTTTGAACAATGGATTTTAAAATGTAAAGGGGCTTTCAACTGATTTAACTACTTAAATGCTATGTAGCGTAAGGGTGCGTTTCCACTGAAACGGAGAGTAGCAGAGCGAAGCAAGCTAAATAATTAATACGTTCCACTCGTAACCGCTTTATTGGAAGCGCACCTTAGATTGAGTTTGGTGATAATCATCGCCTACCCATATTTTGGCTGCGGGCGATTTAGGTTGACTATCCAAGTACACCAATGATACAACGTCCGGGTTCGGACGTTGAACAGGTTATCATCTACAGCGCCTCATAATATAGTAAGATTACTGTTTGCGTCCAAAAACCGCTGTTAAATGGAGTTACCAGCATTTTTGCAGTTCATTGTGTGTTCAAATTGGTTTATTTAAAAATAAATTTAAGCTAGTACCCAATGAACAACAAAATTATTGGTCGCGTCGCTTGACACCGTGTTTCGTGGCCAAGCAACAGGCGTTTCTGAGGGCGCATATGAAGGGAAATCTGTCAAATTCCTTATACTTAGAGTAGTAACCGCAGAAGATTTTTTTTCAGTGAAATGACCCAGCACAAATTACGTTTGGAAGGCTTCTACTATATCAAAAAATAGCTTTTAGTGTTATGCCATGACTTTTAAAACTTTACTTAAGAAGTAACTATAAAAGTTACATCCCCTGGCTCTTCGCCTACCTGTTGTCATACAGTAGGTACAGATTACTGGAAATTACGTAATGCGTTAATAGGTAATGTGTCTGTAGGTATATATAGAAAAACTAAATTTACATAATATCTTATTACCAGCTTCGCTTATAGTCAATCAAAAAGTTGTTCTGTCTTTGGATGCTATATTTGTGATCACAGACAGAGTCAATAATTTGTAATCCCAAACTTTCAGCAAGAAAACTTTTCAACTCCTATTTATACCTAACAAAAGTGGGCTCCTAAGGGCTACGAGATATTTTTACCAAGCAATCTTTAATAAACTACCAGCTGACCTGAAATCTATTGTCTACTACAGTTGTTAAAAATTCGGCTAAAATCTTTTTACTAAAACGATTTTTATACTCAATATATGACTAAAAATTTAATAATTGTGATTTATATGACAAATAATAAAACTGAATTGATTAATTGTTACTATTTTCTTTTTTTATTTGTAATTGTGACATAATAACTAACACTGGAATTGTTATTTATTTAATTTAATTTGTTATAATAATAAAAAATTGAGTTTAATATGTTTAAATAAAAGTGTTAATGTAATCAAGATTACTATAATTTAATAACTTATTTAAATGTTGTTAATTCAGACACAATGTATATAGTTTATTGAATAAATAAATAAAATCAAATAAATTTCTTCAAAATTCATAATTCATGTGGGCCATTTCACCTTCAGTTTAGTTCTATGGCTTGCTCTCTATTATATTCAATCCAATAATGCGAGTAACACTTCAAGCGTTCCCAATATATCTATTTGAAATCGATAAAGATTTAACCCAGTTATAGAATATACAGGGCGATCAAAAATATAACCGAATAAACTTTTCTTTTTTTACATCTGATCGAAAATATATCGCGTACAAAAGATAACACAAACTTTTCTTTCATCAGATTGAGTATACAGCATGTTCACAATCGCGATTGTTGCTACAAACTTGTTATAACTTTTTCGTTTTAATCCTTAATCGCTTACGTGTTTGAGACGCGGATTTTGCAAGAAAACTTTTTTAAGACACTTCATTCCAAAAAGTCTAAAAAGTTGATCCTTATTATCGCAGCAAAGTCGTTTTGACGCAAGAGTGGAACGTATTTTAGACTTTCTTAAACATTTTTAACCGATTTAAAAAATAAGGAGGTTCATATTTTCTGATATACTCAGCTATATATTATTATGTTGATCAACAGATTCAATATTACAAAAGTCATAACAGTAACAAATTCCTTAAATAAGTGTCGCGACAAGAGGAAACAATTATCAGGTCATTAGAAGTTTACAACGAACAGTCACACGAAACTTTTTTATGTAATCTTTTTGTGTTATGAAGTTTTGCTATATTAAATCTGTTAATCAACTTTTGTAGCCAGCTGTACCTATGAACTTAGGTATATAAATGTGTATTAACACCAGGTATATAATTCAGAAAACATTTGAATTATATCTGACCTGGTAAAAACATTGTTCCCACTTGTTGTGACAAAACCAGCCTATTTTAGTTTTACTGAGCTCCATCCACGGCTACTCTCATCCAGCTCTTACCAGCCACTAGTCTGAGGGCGGCGTACAGTACGTTTGCCAATCTGTAGTCACCACATAAGAACTCGTTTACCCCAAAGGGCAAGGTTCAGCGGCAGATATGACCAGCCCATTGCCACTTCAGCCTTCTAATCCGGAGAGCTATGTCAATTAACTTAGTTCTCTGTCGGATCACTTGTGTATTTGATCCTTCAGAGAAACTCCGACCATAGCCCTTTCCAAAGCTCGCTGAGCGCCTTTACATTTATTTCAGCCATAAAGTACCTAACAAATTTTAATTAACAGGACTTTCTAATAATTTGTTAATAAGTACTATTATAATGTATAATTTAAATGGAATTGACTAATTACTTTCGTAATTACGTCTCCTCTGTCTTTGTATGGTTCCTCCACGTTTCTTAGTATTATAAATAATTTTATTATGTCAAGGCCTTTTTTAGCACTTTGGGGGTTGAGTCACCTTCGTCCGTGGGAGTGCACCTTTTATCTGAATTGACTTCGTGGCTTCCGGGTGGTGCAAAGCAGGTGACAATCAACTGGTAATTAAGTTTACTTGTGATTAACTGGTGGTAGGCTTCGGTAGTGGTTAGTGACCACCCATCAGACAAAGCCGCACCGCCAAGCGGCCTTGCCGTGTTCCGGTGCGATGTCTGGTGACACCATTTAGGAGGGTGAGTCGTAATTGTTGCACCTTTATGGTTTCTATACATAAGGGGCATTATTCTACTGCCACCTTCTCATCGAAATTCATTCGTAACCACGAATGAATCGGCATAGTGGGCAGGCGCGTCCCATCGTAGACTACATCATTGCTTAGCATCAGGCAAGTTGTAGTCAAGCGCAGGCCTATTTCAGGGTAAAAAAAAACTAAAAGTCTGTAAATTGGCTAAGACTCATTTTTTTATTATGAAATAGACTTGCATTTGCCTGATGTTAAACAATGATGTAGCCTCATAAGGAACGCGCTAGCTGAGTGCCGTTTCACCCGTGATTATGAATGATTTTCGGTGAGAAGGCGGTAGTGGAATGAGCCTCCATATGGTCAGAAACCACAAAGGAGCAACAATTCCGACCCATTCTTTTAAATGGTGTGTTACCAGACACCACACTAGAACACGGCTAGACTGCTTGGCGGTGCGGTTTTGTCTGGTGGGTGGTGGTCACTAACCACGGCCGAACCAGGTTATTTTTGTAATCGCAATATTAAATTAATTCAATTATTTTTTTATTTATAACAGGTAATTGAAATCAATTGCAATTATAAATAATTTAATTGCAATTAAGTTTTAACTTGCAAATAAATTTTATATCCAAGTCTTACAAATCATTACAAAAATTAGCCTTACTTAGCCTTAAATAGCCTTCTCTGTAAAGTTCTTTAGGATCATTAGTAATTGTTAACTGTAATTATAAATGTGTATTAAACAATTAACAATTAAATAATTGTAATTGCAAAGTTTAACAAGCTCAATTAATTAATTGTTAAGTCTATACTAATATTATAAATGCGAATGTAAGTTTGTTTGTTACGCTTTCACGCAAAATCTACTGAACCGATTTGGATGAAATTGGGTATGGAGGTAGTTTGAGACCCGAGAAAGGACATAGGATAGTTTTTATCCGACTGCGAAAAAAGAAGGTAATGTTTTGGCGCGATAACCGACATACACGCGGGCGAAGCCGCGGGCGGAAAGCTAGTGTGTTATATTGCAATGACAATTAATGATTTTAGTGGTTAGTTGCCATTAAATGTGGAAATTTAATTGTTAATTGTTTTCACAATAAATTTTTGCCCTACACTGGTGCACACCCACGGACGTAGGTAAATCGGCCTCCAAAATACATGGCTTCACTAAGCATCTTACTGAAACAACAGTATCGTTTGGCGTTCGTTTTTCAAATTGATAAACCATAATTTATCGTTTACCCTCTCCCAGCATATGAACAAACACAAGCGTAAATTCTTTCATCAAGAATTCCCGTTTCGTCTTACATCTTCATAACCATAACATTTGGAACTGTCTCATTATTTCCACATCTACATGGTGTTGCTACACACATAAAACGGGCGTGTAACGTATTAGGGCTAATATTACGAAGCAAAGAAGACGTTATGGCCTCTTCGGGAAGAATGGCGAAATGGATTTTCGGATTGCACGCGCGTTAGAGATAGTGTGACCATGATTTTAGATTGATTTTGATTTGATAGGCTGGTGGCATGGTCGGCAAGATACTTGATTTTCACGAGGAACTTATACTTCAGTTCGATTCCCACTCGAGATAGACTACTAGAACAAAACAAGCATTCATAATCATGCAAATCCAAACTAGGAAATTTCGATATAACTGACCACTCAGGACCGCCCCGATTCTAGCGTTTTAGACATTTATCTATTACTAGCTGCCCCAGCGAACTTCGTACCGCGTATTTTTAAAAAAAAAATAACTTAGGGGTATGAAAAATAGATAGTAGCCGATTGTCAGACCTACTGAATATGCATAAAAAAATTCATAAGAATCGGTCAAGCCGTTTCGGAGGAGTATGGCAACGAAAATTGTGACACGAGAATTTTATATATTAGACTAGCTGCCCCAGCGAACTTCGTACCGCGTAAAATTGTGAATCTAAACCATTCCCAGATCCCCTTAAACACACACAAAAAATTTCATCAAAATCGGTCCAGTCGTTTGAGAGAAGTTCAGTGACATACACACTCACAGAAGAATTATATATATAAAGATTAGACAAATTCTTATTTTATCATAGAGATAAGTCTATTAGAGATAAATGTCTAAAGCGCAAGAATCCAGGCCCTGTACCTAGGCACTAAAACTCAAAGAACATAGCTAGCGGCTAGCTACCAGAATTATACGAGCGACTGCCATCAGACCTCGAAACCCGTAGGGAACCAGTATCCGAGATGGTTAGGAGCAGGTGTCAGATTATATTGGCTTCTGACTACATGTAACGATTGTCATAGATGTGTTAAATGACGGCTTAACGTAGGAGGATAGTCCCTCAACCAACCAGAAATTTTTGTTGTTACACAAATATTGTCCGGGGCGGGAATCGAACCTGCGACCTCCCGGGCACAGTATAGCCCAATCGGACGGCTTACACCGCTCGAGTTTAAATGCTTTATAAAACAGTTTATAATTCGCACAGCCTCATTCTTAAACACTGTTTGTGTAGAAACGGATTTAACGTAAATCTATTTTTATCAAAACACAATGGGAACTGTCCTATATTTCCAATAAATCATAGTCACAAGATAACCGAAGAACCTCTATAAAATCCACATGAGGTATGACCGAAGTCGGTAACGTCATTTTTATAGCACCAAACAGATTTGTCACGCGATGGGCGTCACGTGTAAGGAAAATACTTAGGATTACTATTTGGCAACATTATTTATTGTGTCAATCACATTTTGCACGAAAAATGGATATCTGGATAAAAATAGGTATCGGAAAACTTGAGTAGCAATAGCCTTAGTTAGCCTTCTCTGTTAAGTGTGTTAGGACCATTAGTAATTATTAACTCTACATATGCATCAAACAATTGACAATTAATTAATTGTAATTGCAAAGTTTAACAAACGCAATTAATTAATTGTTAATTGTGTTATATTGCAATTACAATCAGTTATTTTAGTTGTTAGTTGCAATTAAATCTAGCAATTTTATTTTTAGTTGATAATTGTTTACACAATTAATTTTTCGGAACATCGGAAAACTTGGGTGGCTATCTATAGTATTATGCGCTTCTTAATATCTATTTACTGATGGACGGCAATAGGCTCAGCCCTTTCTACGTATGGGACCTAAATATGGCGGATAAAAAGTGGGTGATATTATCTCTGCCTACACCATTGGGTGATATAGGCGTAATGCTATTATGAGTTTGTTTGGTCAAATTCAAGAATTTATAAATTTTATATAGCCCATATATGGAGGATGGTTACCATCAATACAGACAACTTTGCGATCAGTTAGCCATCTTGCTGAAAGCGATATGCAAATGTCACTACCCCTAGCACTGCATCCTTACGGTAGTATTCGTTTTAGAAGATTTTAGCAATTGATTTATTGTGTATAATTATTTAGATGTTTTTTTTTATGACAACCTCACCCTCGCAAACATTTGCTGTTATATAAAAAGTAATCTAAGAACTATCTGCACACCAATGTCATCAAAATCTACTTCGGGTAAAACCGAACACGTAGCAAAATTGCTCTTGCAATGAGGCTAATTTGCTTGCAATTTACCCGATTTTAATCCTGATCCTAATGCTATGCTAATGCTATGCTAATGCTATGCTAATGCTATGCTAATGCTATGCTAATGCTATGCTAATGCTATGCTAATGCTATGCTAATGCTATGCTAATGCTATGCTAATGCTATGCCAATGCTATGCTAATGCTATGCTAATGTTATGCTAATGCTATGGTAATGCTATGCCAATGCTATGCTAATGCTATGCTAATGCTATGCTAATGCTATGCTAATGCTATGCTAATGCTATGCTAATGCTATGCTAATGCTATGCTAATGCTTTGCTAATGCTATGCTAATGCTATGCTAATGCTATGCTAATGCTATGCTAATGCTATGCTAATGCTATGCTAATGCTATGCTAATGCTATGCTAATGCTATGCTAATGCTATGCTAATGCTATGCTAATGCTATGCTAATGCTATGCTAATGCTATGCTAATGCTATGGTAATGCTATGCCAATGCTATGCTAATGCTATGCTAATGCTATGGTAATGCTATGCCAATGCTATGCTAATGCTATGGTAATGCTATGCCAATGCTATGCCAATGCTATGCTAATGCTATGCTAATGCTATGCTAATGCTATGCTAATGCTATGCCAATGCTATGCTAATGCTATGCTAATGCTATGGTAATGCTATGCCAATGCTATGCCAATGCTATGCTAATGCTATGCTAATGCTATGCTAATGCTATGCTAATGCTATGCCGATGCTATGCCAATGCTATGCTAATGCTATGCTAATGTTATGCTAATGCTATGTTAATGCTATGCTAATGCTAAGGCTAGACGTAGTTGACGTAGCAATGTTTTCTTTATTCAAAATGGCATATTCATGTGACCAGTTTGAAGAATTTGAAGTCTTTTCATACTCATTGAAATAAAACTACTTTTTAACGGATTTTATCGCGGTTTATTTTAGATTTTAGATCCCGACGTTTCAAAGTCTTTTCAGACTTCATGTTCACGGGTGGACTGAGATATTTGACGTCCAAAAATATTAATCACAATTATTACTGACTACCTTCAAACATTAATATTTAAGTTGCGTTCCGATTTAAGCAAACTGAGCTCACAGTGTCTTGAATTCTGAGTTGATTTTGCTTGGGTTTTGGTACAAGTAAATTAAGCACTGGGTCCCAAGCTGGTGGTATATTCCAACCATTTTCTCTGTTAAAATTAGGATGTTTTTTAATTTCAATAGCTTCGCGGATCATTCTTGGTAGGAACCGGTTTTCTTTGACAAGGACCTGTGTTTTATCAAATCTCAAGTAATGGTTGGGGCCTTTTTGAGTATGTTCACACACTGCAGATTTCGTTGAGCGTTGATGTTTAACATCAGCTATGTGTTCTTTTACGCGGGTTCCTATACTTCTTTTTGTTTGTCCTATATATGAGAGTCCACACTCACAGTCAATTTTATAAACACCCGCATCTTGTAGAGGGACTTGACACTTGACAGATGGTAAAAATTGACTTATCTTGGTTTTTGGCTTGAAGTAAGTATTTATAGAAGCCCGCTTAAGGATATAGCCAATCTTGTCGGTCACTCCTCTTATATAAGGAAGAATTGCAGGTTGCCTTTCAACTGTAGCTGGTTTTATACGTGATCTGCGGCGACGCGGTGCTCGGAGCTTGTTGATGCGGGTGTTTATAAAATTGACTGTGAGTGTGGACTCTCATATATAGGACAAACAAAAAGAAGTATAGGAACCCGCGTAAAAGAACACATAGCTGATGTTAAACATCAACGCTCAACGAAATCTGCAGTGTGTGAACATACTCAAAAAGGCCCCAACCATTACTTGAGATTTGATAAAACACAGGTCCTTGTCAAAGAAAACCGGTTCCTACCAAGAATGATCCGCGAAGCTATTGAAATTAAAAAACATCCTAATTTTAACAGAGAAAATGGTTGGAATATACCACCAGCTTGGGACCCAGTGCTTAATTTACTTGTACCAAAACCCAAGCAAAATCAACTCAGAATTCAAGACACTGTGAGCTCAGTTTGCTTAAATCGGAACGCAACTTAAATATTAATGTTTGAAGGTAGTCAGTAATAATTGTGATTAATATTTTTGGACGTCAAATATCTCAGTCCACCCGTGAACATGAAGTCTGAAAAGACTTTGAAACGTCGGGATCTAAAATCTAAAATAAACCGCGATAAAATCCGTTAAAAGTAGTTTTATTTCAATGTGTGATATTCGCGTAAATCTAAGACAATACTATCTTTTCATACTCCTCAGACTTTTTACTTCTTTTTCTTTTCTACCCGTGGCCATGAAGTCTGAAAACACCTTGAAACGTCGTGATCATAAATCTAAAACATACCGCGATAAAATCCGTTATAAAGTAGTTTTATTTCAATGTTTGAGATCATTGTGAAAATATAGAGAGTACCAAACCCGTGACTTTCCTTAGATCGAACGATGCCATCAAACCATAACCAACAATAGTATTTACAGTGAAAGAGTATGTTTGGGAAAAACCATACCACAAAAAAATATACTCTCTTCACTGCTAATATTTTGGCAGTTAGAAAAATAAAGTAAAAGATAGGTATAGAAATAGAGGTACACGCTCGTCTCTGTTTTCCGTTTTAACATCGCCCGAAGCATTTGTAAATGTTAGAAAAATATAGCCTTTTCATCGACAATATTATATTTTACCAGCTTTATTTCACCGAGCTTTTCATCGTCCATAATTTCTTAAATAAAATCATTCTTAAAGCTTTCTGAAAGCTTAGAAAATGAAAAATAATTTAGTTAACTTACCTACCGCAGCTTCAGCTAATTTGTTTAAGAAGTGTTCTTTACTAAGGCTTTGATTGAAATTAAAAAGACGTTAAGAATGAAATAACCTATTTTAATACAGATTTTATCTTGCATGATCGATATTTTATATCATGCCCAGCTGTGCGGTAAAAAGTAACCTATATAAAGCCTTTCTCAATGAATGAATTATCTAAAAAAGTTCATATCCGACCTGAGATTCATTTTTCATATCTCTGAGATTAGTGCATTGAACTATACAACATTGAACCATATAACCATTGAACTATATAACTCTTTGGCTTTATATAATATAATATAATATAATATTCTGGGACATTAACACACACGGTCATCTGGTCCCAAGCTAAGCAGAGCTTGTGTTATGGAAACCAGATAACTGGTATATACTATACATATAATACTTTTCTTTTGTAAATATATACTTATAATAGATATTTACACCCAAACTCGACACAAACACAAATGTTCATCATTAATGTTTGTCTCGGGTGGGAATCGAACCCACGACCTGCGGCGTGAAAAGCAAGTATCTTACCGACCACGCCACCGGCCCGTCAAAAATATTAGTATAGATTTTTATTTCAGTTTTGCAAATTGGAACGAAAATAAAAAAAACACAGTCGTTATTTTGCACTAATCCATTGTTGAAAATTACACTTAAATCTGGATCATCCTTAAAGTACAGCAGAGTCAGCAAGACTCGGTTGTACTTAAAAAAAATTAAGTTACCTGCCTTCTAAAAATAGTTAATAAAGTAGTTTAGACTAGTGTTGTTGTTTGTTTAGGTCGGTTATCGGTTGGGTGAGCACGTGGTCTGTGCAAACCGAATTAGTCCGCACAAAAAAGAAATCCATTTCCATCCAAGCATTTTGTGAATATTTGTGATTAGGGAGGTGCTGTGATCAATGGCAGACATATTGATAAGCTTTTCGCTGTTGTGTTTTGTGTCTCATCGTGATCACGGACTCATGAGCATGCTGACATTTTAATCTAGCTCAGGTTAACCGACACATTTTCTTTAGAAATAATCAATTATTGGTGTTTTCTATCTAAAACATAAATAAAGTCAACATAGGTATAATACTAGTTCTAGATAGTTATAAACACCATTAGATGATAAATATTGGTGATGATTTTTTGACGTGATAACGTCTTCAAAATCGTTTTAGTCGGGTGATATGTTCAGAAACTTGTGTCACACCAAAACCTCACGAGCGCGATCGCAGGTATAACGAGAGAGAGACGGACCGATCTCCCGTCTCATCTCGAGCGCTGCCAGTCATTCCGTGAAACTTGTCACGCGGAATCCTCACGAGCGGAGGCTGGCATAGCGTTCGAGTGAGTGGACCGATCTTCCGTCTCTCTCACTCTAGCGGCATACAAACGAATGGAGATTTTAAGACGTTATCACGTAAACATCTCGATCGTAAACCTACTTTACAAACAACCAATTTTTTAGTAACAATTTTATTATTAATTTTGATTGTTTTTATAATTGGTTCATTTTTTTCTCTTTTATTAGTTTAATTCGATTTATATTTATAACTATTTGACATTCATAAATTATTGTAATTATATTTCAATTGACATTTTCAGTTTTTAATTATTAAGATTTTATTTTATTGTACTCTGACATGCCAATCATGAAATGTAATGTTGCGGGGCAATAAATGAATTATTATGAAAAAGCAATAAGTAATTAAGTATCTTAATATTGTAAGTAGTCTGTGTACATGATTCCTTTATGTTGAATATACTTATTTTTATTTCATTATGTACAATAGAATTTAAGGCTTAACAATATAATATCTAAAATCTAAGTTTTTTTACATTTAACGACTTATCACACCCAATTACTAGTAAACCAATATTGGCAAGTAATTAAAGATGGCCGACTTTCGCGCCATTATCGAGTCACGTCATTACCGTTGGAAAATGACATTGCTATTAATTTTGATGTTTTTAGGAAGTATGGAGGTTGGCATAATGTAAAAATACGTGATTTTATTTATGCTCTAATGGATTTGGGTCGGGTGGGAAAATTGTGTGATTATTTTTGTGAGATAATAAATGGAAAGGACGCAAGATATTGTTGGTAGGTATAACAGACACAATTCATTGGTAGTTGAAAATACCTTTCTGGATAACTCGAGTACTGCTGAACTGATTTGGTTGATTTTGATGTCTATCAGGCAAGTGGGTGATTTCACCGCCTGCGTTTTTAGAGTTTCTTCGCATGAAATCTATATATAAAACGTTTATATATGACCACTCAATTTTTTTTCGTGTAATAAGAACACTAGCTTATATGAAGCCACTACTGAAAATACATTTCTCTTAAAAACAAATTTAATAAAAAATTATAATATGCCAGTTTTCAATAACGGTGGTATGTCCGTGATTCCCTTTTACGCACATTATCCACTTTATATCCGTTATGATGGCAAATTTAGTACTTAAATTGATATAATTATATTAATGAATATAGAAAGCAACCATATTTTTTGTTTCCATTACTTCTGCTATAATACAGACATCAGGACAATTGCGTTAAGGAACGTCCGCGCCTAAAGTGCAATTTCGGTGGGTTTTGTTAAAATCCATAAACAACGTATTACACGTCGATTTACACGATCTATCCTCTTACGCACGTGTAGTTCCAGTCGTGCTCTTGCGTTCGCGCAGTAGTGAAGTGGCCGATCCTCTCCAGTTTCCGCGCCAAAACGTAAGTACCTTTTAAAACCTAAGAGGGAATGCGAAATTATACAATCTCGGTGGGTTACTGTATGAATGAATGGTGGTTTTTTATTTTACGATTTATGAATATATTGTGTGTTGTTAGGTAACCTTAGCAATCATACATTTCACGTGAGGAATGTATCACTCAGTTTTGTTTTATTCAATTTTTTCTTAATGTTTCTAATTTCGGTGGTGCAATAACGGTGGTTTCGGTGGTAAATTTATTGCCACCGATATTGCATTTATACTATAATGGCTATGGGTTCACGTAACTTCTGTAAGATTTTTACCCACAAAGGTTAATTAAACTAACTTTTTTTATTATTTTAACTATGGAACTATTATTACCTAATAATAATAAGTACGACTTAAAAGAGATTTTTTTAAATAAATATTATCTTCGTGTGCTATGCTACACTTTTGTAAACAATTCGTTGTACTTTTGTATAATAATCAAATTATGTCAAAGTCAAAGTTTTTATTCAAATAAGTTACATTTTTGCAAGTCGCTTCTACATTTACATTTGCTGCCAGATTCGCAAGGCAAAAGGAGAACCTGTGAGAAAGAACTGGCAATAAAACTCACGGTCACTCTTTATAATCGCCAAAAGGTTACAAATTATGCTCTTTACAATTTATGACACATATTATAATGGTACAGAACCAAAACACCATTCTCAGTCAACCATAATTAAACTTTAAAATTATTGATGATCACTATTAACATTATAACCTGTATCAAACAAAATTGTTCTCGTCGAATAGTATAGTGTGTGGGATCATCACTTGGTACCACTTTTATATTTATAAAGGAAAACACTGGTGAAAGCATTTTGTGAAAATTAATGAAGTAAACAAGACTACAAACTAAAAAAATATGGTTACAGGTATATAAAATTGCTTTTGTTTTTAAAATGAATTGATAACTGTAAAATGTAAATAAGCGGGACTGGGACTGATCATAAAATATGTCCAGCTCCTTACTCGTATTGTACCTGAAATGTAGTAATAAGTCAAATAAGGGGTTGTGTCCTTTTTAGCGTGGTTAACTATCTATGAAGAACGGGGTGGTAACCTGTGACCATACTTTTTCAGTTCGGTTCATTATATTTTATTTAGGACTTTGATTCCAAGAGTTGTTCAAAGTCTTGTGCTAAATAGACCTGAGAGTATTAAATCGTTAATATTTATAAACCCTTTGTGCGTTACCTTCTTAATTTTGTCTGATTTTAGGATGGGAAAACGAAAGGAAAAACAATCAACGGAAGAGACTTTACAATAAAAGAGACTGGCTGAAAGATTACGAAAGAAAAAAATAAAAAAAGATCCTGTACTAGGTAAAGAAGTAAGAAGAAAAGATAGAGAAAGATATAGAAAGAAAAAAGAGAAAGGAAAATTTTTATCGCTGGGTGAAATGACTCCGCGTGCTAGAACATTGAAGCAAAAAGTAAACAGAGCTAATTTTAAAGCATTTTATGAAAGAAGAACAAGAAATATTAAGTTATCACGTGAAAATTATTCAGTTTATGATTTTCTGAAGCGTTTTGTTAAATGAAAAGTTAAGTTGCTGTCCAGTGACGTGCGTTAATAAGTATTATGTTATCCTGATCCATTCATCAGTGTATGCTTGGTTAGAAATTACTGTTAAGAATAAAAGTATTATTAACATTATTAGGAAACAATAATTGATTTTAGTATTTGTTATAGATATTTATTTGAAAAAAAAAATAAGACTTTTATTTAAATATGTAAGAATAGCGTCAATACAATTTTATATAATATTAGTGGACCCACCCAGCTTCGCCCGTTCTAAATTTTTCTCACCGTTTAAACTTTTCCTGGACCTCCACAAATTATTCAAGACCAAAATCAGCCAAATCGGTTCTGTCGATCTCGAGTTTTAGCTAGACGAACAGCAATTAATTTTTATTTAAATAGACTATTGTCTATTATCTATTCATATAATGTTTGTAAACTGTTATTTTATTGTGATCTTAATCTACTAAAACCTTCCTAGTAGCTAACGACTAAAGAATTTTTAATTGTAACAAGTTATAATAAATTTTATCTATCTATATTTAACTAACCCGAAGTTCTGCGTTTTTTAATTATACGTGCCATTCAACTGTGATTATTGTGATTATAAATTTAATAACTTACTAGATATTATATCAAGAGAAGATTATGAACCTTATAGTCATCATTGTGATGATGATGAACCTACAAAAAGCATCTATTGTTTTTAAAAACTCTGTTTGTTTAATCATAACTTTATTTTATTTAGCATAACCCCCAGCATTTAGCAAAATATTAAGGTCAAGACCATTTGAGTTCAATTTATAGAGCCGTCGCACTAGCGTTTGTCCAATGTAGGCGTTCGATGATCATATACGCAGCGCAGACGCTGCTGCTGCGAAAAAGTGACGTATGCATCATGTTGTCTGCAGGAATACATGAGTACGCTGCACTAGCTATGATAAGTAACGTCAAACATCATCGAAAGCCTGCCCTGGATAAATGCTAGTGTGAGGCGTTCTTATTGAAAAAATTCAGAGTTTGCTAAACCTATATAATTCTCCATCCTACATCCTCTTCATCATCCGACAACATAATACATCATCAGAGTGCGTTGTTTGATCTTCTGTATCCGCTGCATCCTTTGCATTATCCATACTTACTTAACTTCACCAGCCACCTCTGCAGCAGTACATTGTGCTGCAAACGGCAAAATTGACAGTGAAGCCGTAGTTTGTATATACTGTTTCATAAATATTGCTATTTTCAATTTCTGTGTGATGTTGCACTTTCGGTGTAAAAATTTCAATTTCGGTGTAAAATTATAAATTTCGGTGGGTTGGCAATTTCGGTGGTTATTATATTTCCAAAACAACTGCAGTTATTTGTTTCCCGCTAAATATCTAGAATACTAATGTGTTATAAAAGAACACCAGTTCATTTTTTCAGCGGAAAACCTATAAATAAAAAATACCACCGAAATTAGCAAAAAAATAAGCATGCGTGAAATTACCCAAGTAGACGTTCTAGACTACAACTAATCTGTTAAGCGAAGTAGTCTACGATGGACCACGCCAGCCCAGTATACCGATTCACTCGTGATTACGAATCATTATCGGTGAGAAAGTGGCAGTAGAATGAGCCTCCATATGGTTAGAAACATGAGGAGCAACAATTCCGACCCACCCTCTCTGCATGGTGTCACCAGACATCGCACCGGAACAAGGGAAGGCCGCTTGGCTTTGTCTGGTGGTCACTAACCACGGCCGAAGCCTATCGCCAGTCGATTGTCACCTGATTTACGCCACTCGGGGACTACGTGTGGGGATTGAATTAGAGATGTACACCCACGGGCGAAACTGACACAGCAACGCATAAAACAATACACACAAAGATGTGTGGGCACGACCGGACATCGAACCCGCGACCTTATATATTAAAAGCGAGGTTGATACCGCTTAACACTTATTTATTATACAACGAAAAGAAATAGAACATTTCCATGTGTGTACAAGGTTTTGCCGTAAACCTTTTTCAATCGTTTACCCGAGGCCATGGGGCTCGTTTTACTTCCGCACCCTAATAAGGTCATATTGATTAACCTACTATGAAACACCAATAGGGTTGCCAGGTGAAAAAAGGCAGACATTTCAGTTTTATCCGGCCAAAATTAGAACAGAAGTCTAGAACAAAACAATTATTTTTTAATCTTTATTTTCACAAAGGAGTTTTGTCACACAGTGACTATGCCACCCTCATTTAATAATCTCCATATAATACAAAACTTAACCTAAGAAATAGAAAACTAGTTCATGTCTAGCATGATCTCGGTCGAGATGCGTGCACTCCGTTACACTAACACTACCCTCAAATAAAGTTAATTAGCATTCTGGCCTCTTTGGACAGATGGACGGAAAAATATAATGTTTGAGGGTGCGCAGATGTATAACGAGCTACCGAGGGAAATAAAACCATGCGAAATACTATGTAATCATAGTTTCTCAGTTTGCTTTTATACATAGAAAGTATTTTATATATATTTTTTTATATTTTATCTATTAAGATAAAATATTCGTTTAACGACCTCCGAAAGTTTTGTAACTAACCTAATGATAAGTACTTACTAATTGTAAGTGGACTTTTGTCTTTTTATGAGTAAATAAATTCTTTGAACCTATAAATATTGACTGGGCTTGTGTGTTACACCTGTTCAGGACATTGGGTCTATATCTCTTCTTTCTCTTTGTGCTGGCTCTCGCTTTGCTTTGAGGGAAGCTGACAATTTAACTTTTTAACTTCTGCTATTATCTTTCTGATTAAATTTGTGTAAGATTCAAGACAGTTTTAAGTGTCCCGGACTTAGCCTTGTTCAAATTTTGAGTCTTTACGCCGTTGCTGTGGATCCTGGTTTACAGGAGCGGTAGTAGCTGAATTGCGATGGTGGGTTAAGCACCAAAAAAGAAGGTTTATATTCTGTCAACCCTTAACATTTTCACTGTTTCTATACAATGATCTGACAATGTCAATAGTGCAACTATGTATTTACAACTTTGTATTCAATACCCGCGAGTCACTAATGATTCTATTTGTAGCATGGACTCCAGGCAAACAATTAGGTGTCTCGCCATTGGGAGCACCTGGACAGGGATTAAGGACATTTAAAGAACATTGAAATAGTTGAGAGAAGACCTGTGTTTAATAGTAGGTAGGATGCAAAAGAGCTTTTTCGAAATATGTATGTCGCAGGTATTTTGAATGATTCCGCTGTTTACATACTGGCGTCGCCAGTTTACAAAAGTGCGCCGTTATGTAACATGCCGAAAGCAAAATGTATATTGGTATGTCATTATATATTCTGCCTAAATATAAAAAAGATGCGTAGGTAAGGTAAGGTTTTTTGAAGGAAAAATGCTAAAGTGTTTACAGTTTCTGGTTGTTGGTTCCTAGCAGAGTATTATTGTTAAAAAATACAAATTAATGAGTGAGGTGATTTATTATTGTGACAAGGCAATCAACTTATTCGACTTAGTGCACCCTGTCTTCTAGTAACTTACGTAATGCCGCGGCACGTTCACTTCGCTTGCTCGGCTCGTGCGTTGTGATTATAAGTTTCAAACATATTATGGTCATGTAACAAGACCCTCTGATATGTTCAAACTATGGTTTATCATGGTCACCCTAAAACTAGAACCAACGTCAAAATCATAACAATAGAACGAGTTATCATTTTGCCTCCGGCATATTATTATAAGATAACAGTGTGCTTTTGTAAACTGACGACGCCATATGTTACGGCTGCAAATTATGCATAAACTGTTTCGGTAGCTTAGGATAGTGTGTTCGTCTTTAGCCCCGGAGTCGCCAGTTCGAAACCCGCGCTGGACCTAAACGAATAGGTTTTGAGACTTTTCCAATTTCTCAATGTTAGTCCGGAGCCAAAAGTGAAAGGAATACAGAGTGCCGACTAGAGACTTCCGCGCTTTTCCTTCTTGAACCGAGATTGCAGCAAAAATAAGCCTTTATGGTCACTGACAACTCCTTGAAAAACATCGTGATCTTTAACCTATTATTTATTTTGGCCAAAATCTAAATTTTGTAGGAATTAAGTACAAAAAAATACAAAAAAAGTATTTTACAAAAAAAATACTAATTAATTAACAAATTATGGGTAAAAAAAAAACTCGAATGAATACCTTATTTTTATAAAACATTTCTAGGAATAACTATCTCGATTTGGCTTATGCAGCCTCCGTCCTTTATTAAGTTTGTTTCAACAATCATTCCGAATAAACTACCCTGACATCAATACGTCTGTCTTGTACTACAAAATGTCCGGCCAAATTGCTTTTTACGTCCGGTTTTCAAATATTTCAGTGTGATGACCCTAAGTTTAACAGCACATTAGTAGTAGCTAACACAGGTTACACTAACACCTTACTATAACTTACTATAAGGTTCATTTTTGAATAACTAATTAAAGTAGTTAGAACGATAAGCAAAACGTAGCAATTATGATAAAATGATTTGCACGCAACAGTTTTTTTTTGTGAACTTCTAAGCGTTTTAATAATAACCAATATTAAACTGAGTGAATTTTATTCTACCTTTTGTTGTAAGTGAAAAATGTTCAATGATTTTGTACTAGTGTACTCTTTAAAATAACATACCCAATTACAGCTGGGTCATCGGTATTTTTGGAACGAAGTTCCTTATCGCGCGTTGTGAAAGGGGGCTAGACGGAAAAAATTCTTACGAAAAGTTGTCACGACACTTTTTGCTATAGTAAGCTATTGTAAGATGTGCGGCGTGTGCATGTTTCTCTGTCTGTCTGTCTGTCTCTCTCTCTCTCTCTCTCTCTCGCTCTCTCTCTCTCTCTCTCTAGAGATAGAAAAAAAAAATAATAAAAAATACTAAAATAACTTAAAAAATATATTAAATTTTATTACAAATTATTCCTATATTTATTCCTTCACTAATTAATCGAAAGGAACTTCGTTCCATCCGGGTGTAACTTGACACCTCTCAAGTTTTTTTTTAAATTTTCAATTTATTTTCATATTTTGTTGAATTAATATTCTTTAAGAAACGACAAATATCTACTTGTAAGATGGTCGTACCTAAGTTAGAGAGCGAGCGCACATTGATTTGATCTTATACGGTAATATACCAGATCTGTCAAGACAACTGTCACTTTGACAAGTACGGTCCGTTACTACAGTTTTGTAGTCTATTGAGAATTACGATGAAATATAATAAGTTTAATTAAATTGCAATTGGTGAATTTATGATTAAATTAATCCTTATGACGTTAAAAACCTATTTATAGTATCTACCTTATTTGAACATCCTATCGCTAAGTTCGGTACGTTCCAAATAAATTCCAAAAAATGGGCGGGAATATTGCTTGGATGAAGATTTCTGACAGTTCACTCAACTGCTGGCCGCGTAAAATAATTTCATTCCAAAAATACGAAAATAAGTGTGAAATAAATCTGTGTCATAGATTCAGTTCAAATTATACGTCTGAGGTAAGACTAACAATAATATATCACGGACTCATTTTTCATCAATATAATCAAGATCAGAGTCACCGTGGGACAGGTGTCTGGAAAACTTTTATCTCTTTGATATAAAGCTTTTTAGTGCTTTTAGGTTTTACTAAGCCTAATATATTTACGAGTCAATGTTTTTGCATACAGCAATTTTTTTAACTAGTTCGTAAACCGACGAAATAAACTTTAAACATAAACATATTTAAATGAAGAGGTATTTTTTTATTTTGATATGTCTTAGTACAAAAAAATGAAGTAATCGCTAATTAAAGATTAAGCAGAAATAGTTATTAATTAATGCCAGTGTTGCACGATGTTCTAAAATCACGCTTTTTAAAGCTCTCTGTAACTCTTTATACACGTGCAGTCTGTGGATGAATTACACTCAAGGAGCATACAGGGCCCTGCGTACTCAATATAACAATTCCTTCAGGGCGCTGTTTTGGCTGCCGCGCTACTGCAGTACCTCAGGGATGTTAGCCTCGGCTGATTTTGATAGCTTATATATAGCAACCCTGTTGCAGCGAGGGTTGCAGCGGGTGCGGGGCGCCTCCAACAGCCTCCTGAGGACAGAAGCCGGGTGATTGGACGTCGTCTATTTATCAACCGTTAATTATTATTATTTATTTATTTAGGACACGGAAATATATTTTAACCGATTTAATTAGCAACATAATACTAACAAAGTTTGTAAGATCATTGTTACTAACACTATGGATTCCGGTCATATGGATAAGCTGTGCACTCGCTTTAGATACCTTGATCACACGTACCGAGCAACAGGGCGAGACAGTGCACTCGGCTGAGTACACGGTACGGATAAACATAGGCTCACCGTCCCCGTGTAACCCGTGTCCAGCGGTGGGAGACTAAAAAGGGTCAACGTAAATTACCTCGGTTATTAAATCATTAAAAAAAGGTGCAATTATAAATCCCCTGGTGATTATTAGGGAGTACACTCAATCACACAAATGACTTACTTATTTTTTACTTTAATATTATTTATTTAATTTATATTTTATTAATAAAAATATAATACTATTCCAACATTTTTATTACATCTGAAACTAAAATACTCCAAATAAAATACGACATAAGTAGGTAACATAAAATATTAATAAAAAAAGCTTTTGTTACAAATTTATTATACAAAGAAAATTATGAAACAAAGCCTTTACTATAACATCAAAAGACATTACCAACTACTCCAAAAATATTCACGACGTTGTAAAAGTAAGGGGTGTTGCATACTAAGCGGGCATGCGGCACAGTCAGGCGGCAACATCTAAATTAGTATTATGTCAGAGTAACTTCGTCTGCTCAGGCAATAAGCTCAAATTCAACGGGCCATGGAGCTACGCTTGGAGTTTCTTTGCGTGAAATCCGTAATGAGGAAGTCTGTAGAGTAAAGTCACCGACATAGCGATCAAAGTGGGCAAGTTGAGGTGGCAGTGGGCAGGCCATATCGCTCGTAGAACCGGTAACTGCTGGGGATAAAAGGTTCTCGCGTGGTCCACGTAATAAATGCCGAAGCATCGGCCGGCCCACCGCTAGGTGGACTAATAATATTATTAAAATTGCTGGAAGGCGATAGATGTTAACGGCCGGTAACCGGCTGGGCGAGGCCTATATCCATTATGTATATCTTTTATACGGCTTAACTTGGAGATATTGTCAGTTGATTAATTTTAGAGAACAAAATTATTTAGTGTATAGTATCTGGTTTAGTGTATGTTAGACAGTAACCTTGCAAGCCTCTGTCGAGAGAAGTTCTGCGCCCAGAAGTAGGACATTAAAAGGTTTCTTATCAATATTTAATAGTATAAAAAAATCTTAATATACGTATATCAGGGTCGCCTGCCTTCAATAAATATTACCGCATGCCGCAACTGCCGATGTTTAGTGCGTAACGTCCCTTATACTTAAGATAATACATTGTTAAGCGAAAAATTTCTTAAGCAATAACTTCTAAGTAACTTTATATGGCTTTTTGATGACAACTGTATCTAAGTAAGTACAGTTAGTGACAGAAGTGTTTGAAATTCAAAGGGATCTTATCTTTTCAAATGCTCGAAACGATGTTATTGTCAAAGTTTCTATAGAATTTGTTTCATGCGAGCTATGACTTACAAAGTGTATGTTTGTAAGTGCTTATCCGTAACGGGCTGCCAAATGCAACTGCTGACAGCACATGCTTCTGGCGGTAATTTTGGTAATTTTTTTATAAAATTGAATTTGACGACTGCATGACATCCAACGATTCTGTTCCAACCCGGCTCCACGTGGGGGCAGACTCACTTTAGCAGTGGGAGTGCACTTTTTATCTGAATCCCTACACGTGCTCCTCGGGTTTTGCAAATCAGATGACAATGGTAGTACGCTTCGGCCATGGTTAGTGACCACCTACCAGACAAAGCCGCACCGTCAAGCGGCCTTGCCGTGTTCCGGTGCGATGTCTGGTGACACCATGCAGTGAGGGTGGGTCGGAATTGTTGCTCCTTTAAGGTTTCTAAACTTAAGGAGGCTCATTCCACTGCCACCTTCTCACCGATAATCATTCGTTATCACGAGTGAATCGGTATACTGGGCTGGCGCGTTTCATCGTAGACTGCATCCTTGCTTAACAGGCAAGTTGTAGTCAAGCGCCATCCTAGAGAAGAATAAAAAAGTGTCCTTAATTAGATTCCTACAATACACGTGTGTAACAGTTATTTGTGTTTTTGACGGTCGTGGGTTCGACACCCACCCGAGACAAACATTTGTTTAAATATGTCTGTTTGTCTTGTGTCTGGGTGTAATTATCTATGTTTAAGTATATATTTACAAAAGAAAAGTATTATATGTATAGTATATACCAGTTATCTGGTTTCCATAGTACAAGCTCTGCTTAGTTTGGGATCAGATGACCGTGTGTGTTAATGTCCCACTATATTATTATTATTATTATTATTTCGACGTAACAAATTTTCTGCTAATGGTATGTCCTCGAACTTCATGCACGGGTCTTCTCTCAACTATCTTATGAGTTGAAAGAGTTTAGGCCTTAATCTATACCGTTAAAGCAACGGTGGTGCAGTCGTACGGGTTAGTGACCCGGATTGCTAAGCTGAAGATCGTGGGTTCGATTCCCACCCAGGACAAATCTTTGTGTGATGAGCACGAGTGTTTGTTCTGTGTCTTGGTGTAATTTATCTATCTTAAGTATGTATTTACAAAAAAAAAGTATTTAAGTATTAAATCCGTTCCTAGTACTCATAACACGAGCAAATATTGCACGGTGAGAATAAAAGTGACCTAACTCAAAAATTTGGAAAATTGAGTTAAGTACTCAGTACGACTTAAAAACGAACATTCTATCACATGATAAATACAGAAATGGCGGTGTGTGGTTAGAGCTAGAAGGATGGTCATGATGATGCGTCTCTTTTATCCAACTAAGGATCATTCTATGTCCTATGTCTTTAATGTAGGACATAGAATGATCATGTTTCTTATTTTCAAACATATTTTCCTTTTTGCACTATTTAAAGAAATCTCTAAGCGGTTAATAAACTCTTCACGTGACCAGAGGGCTGGCTTACATCTTGGTCAAAGAATTAGCATTGCCATACAACGTGGCAATGCTGCCAGCCTTCTGGGCACATTCCCTCAAGGCCTCGATTTGGAGGAATTTTATGACGCCTTAACTAGTTTTTAAGATAGAATTTTAGAATTAGTCTTTTTATTTTCTTATATTTTATGTAAATACTGTGTTAATGTTATAAAATAAATTGTTTACTTGTCTTTTCCTTGATTCCCAAAAGTTATGAATTTTAGATTGAGTCACTTTAATTCTCATCGTGCGATATAATTGCTTAGTTTGGGACTAGATGGCGCTGTGGGTAAGTGTGAAAATATTGTATTTATGTTTTACTCCGTCACTCGAAACAGTTGCACCTTTATGTTTTCCGAGCGTAATATGGAGCCTCATTCCACTCTCTCAACTTATAAGATAGTTGAAAGAAGACCTGTGCCCAGCTGTGGGACACTCAAAAGTATTTAAATGATTCCACTTCCACCTTCTCAACGAAAATCACTCATAATACTGGGTTACATTACAGTCCATCAAATCTAAGAAGTACCGTTTGACGTTTCACTGTTTTCTATTAAATTAGCTTTATAGAGGCGTAATTCACACTATTTTTATTAGCTTTCCTGTAAAATAATTGTATTATGAAGCTATTTTTATTTTAACATAACATAAACAATTTTCATACAAAAAATAAAATTCTAAATGTACTACGTTTAGAACTGTCAAACGGTACTTCTTAGATTTGATGGACTGACTGTAGTACGTTTCATCGTCGACCACATAATTGTTTAACATCATTCAAGTTGTGGTCAGGGAAGTCGTAATAAATAGTTAATAAAAAATAAAATAATGCAAACTTCTTTTTTAGAATAATATTCGTGACACCCGACATAATCAAGGTGACTTTTGCCCTCGCATTTTGAATGCGAAACCTCTTTGGGGTGTTAACTATGGAATAACATGTTATGGGAGTGTCACTGGTATATGGCATGTTAGCACGTAATGTAGTAGATAGATAAGACTGCCAAGGTTAAATACCTTAGAAAAATCGATCCAATATAAGTCTGACTCACTAAGGGTTCGGTACGATCATCATTCCCCTTGCTTTTTTTTCATTTCTATTAAGGTCGGCTCCCAGTCTAACCTGATGCGGCTAGCTACCAGAATTATACGAGCGACTGCCATCAGACCTCGAAACCAGTAGGGAACCAGTAGCCGAGATGGTTAGACCAGGTGTCAGATTATATTGGCTTCTAACTACATGTAACGATAGTCATAGATGTGTTAAATGACAACCGGGACCGACGGCTTATCGTGCTCTCCGAGGCACGGAGAGTAGTCTCTTAACCAACCAGACACCGAATCAATTTTTTGTTGTTACACATATTGTCCGCGAATCGAACCAGCGACCTCTCGGGCACAGTATAGCCCAATCGGACAGCTTACACCGCTCGACTACCGAGGTCGTCAAACTTAATAAGATATTTTTTGTATTTATAAAGGGGTTCGACTTTTTTGTATATTTTTTTAATTTTTGACGCACATATTTTTTTTATTTATAAAAAGCACATAAAAAAAAATTGGTTGCCTGTAAATTCGGTATACGGGCGAAAGTTTTACGTGACAACGACTTTGAGTGGTAAAATAATTTTAATGTGAATATTCATTCGTATAGTAGGAAGAAGGATGAAACATAGTTGAGTGGGAGAGAGACGCAAGGCATTCGGCGGGCCTCTCTCTCGTTCGGTGACTCATCGTAACGTTACCGAGCGTTACACTTTTTCATAAGTGCCTCCCAGCCGCAACCTAATTTAAGACGTTGTCACGTCAAAAATATTTAAACGGGTAAAGGACAGACAGACGAACAAAAAATGTCTAGTAACATAGTAACCTAAAGGGTTAAAGGTGCTCGCAGCCACGGAGATAATTGTTTGAGGCATAAAAACGAATCTGCATTGTGAAGATCTGGAGTCTATGTTACTCTCCTAGATATTTTAAGCATTACATTCAGCTGGTCATGGACTCTTCTAGTTTGTAATGTAATATATCCCAGACGTATCGGCGAGCCTATATGGCCGCGATAACCAGAATTATTTCTGGAACGAAGTTCCTTATCGCGCGTTGTGAAAGGCGGCTAGACGGAAAAAATTCTTACGAAAAGTTGTCACGACACTTTTTGCTATAGTAAGCTATTGTAAGCTGTGCGGCGTGCGCATGTTTCTCTCTGTCGTCTGTCTGTCTGTCTGTCTCTCTCTCTCTCTCTCTCTCTCTCTGTCTGTATATTACATTATATTTGTTAATAAAAAAAAATATTATTACAACATAAATAAAATAAAAAATAAAATATTATTATAACTTTAAAAAAAAATTATTACAATTCATCCGGGTGTCCCTTGACACCTCTCAAGTATTTTATTATTTATTCTTATTAGGCTTGCGCTTGACCACAACTTGCCTGCTGTAAAGCGATGATGTAGTGTTAGATGGAACGCGCTTACCCTGTAAATACCGATTCACTCGTGACTTGAAAACAGTCAGATTATAGCTATCGGGAAACATAGATGCCGGCATCGAATTCCACAACTTGGCAGTTTGCACAATAAAAATGGGGGCAAAGCGCTTAGTGCGTACTTGTGGAATTTCCACCATACAACGGTGGCGCATAGGGCCATTGTCCGATGAAAGAACGAACACACACCTCATTACCTTTTGAACCTTTTCAGCAGCGCATATTTAGCCTCATATAATCACAATAATATAGTGGGACATTAACACACACGGTCATCTGATCCCAAACTAAGCAGAGCTTGTACTATGGAAACCAGATAACTGGTAATATACTACATATAAAAGAAGAAACTGACTGATTGACTGACTGACTGACTGACTGACTGACATATTAACGCAGAACCCAAACCGCTGGGTTTGGAGCTGGAGTCTAGGGGTGCACTAAGGGATTTTTCCAAACTCACCCTATAAGGGGGTATAACGGGGTTCCACCAATAACAAATTAAAAAATATAATAAGCGGTTCTTATAAGGATCTGTCACTTGGCTAATTTTTATCCTAACACCACGCGGGCGGAGCCGCGGGCGAAAGCTAGTATACTACAAATACTTTTCTATTGTAAATATATACTTAAATATAGAACATTACTGTTAATTACTGTTTATTGGGAGAGTGTAGGTGCAATGAATGACATATTTTAATTGTAAAACCACTCTGCATCATATTAATTTCAGTAGTTATAGGTTATTGTGCGGGTTGTCAGTTTAATTAATGAGATTTATATTACCCTACCGACGTTGGTAGGCCACGAATTGGCTCAACAATTATCATCGTACATTACATATTATTAGGACCACGAAAAAATCACTTGCAATGTTGTCTCGCGTTACTCACAAAACGTGTGACTTGTTAGTATTGTCTTAGATTTACGCGAATATCACACATTGAAATAAAACTACTTTTTAACGGATTTTATCGCGGTTTATTTTAGATTTTAGATCCCGACGTTTCAAAGTCTTTTCAGACTTCGTGTTCACGGGTGGACTGAGGTATTTGAGGTCCAAAAATATTAATCACAATTATTACTGACTACCTTCAAACATTAATATTTAAGTTGCGTTCCGATTTAAGCAACTCAGAATTTAAGACACTGTGAGCTCAGTTTGAACATGAAGTCTGAAAAAACTTTGAAACGTCGGGATCTAAAATCTAAAATAAACCGCGATAAAATCCGTTAAAAAGTAGTTTTATTTTAACTTGTGACATGTTACGTAGCTTGAAAACGTTTTTCAAATAGAACGATGAAAGATTGAGATTATCTAACTGATAAAAACCCTTGGAATTAAGTCGCTCTAATGCAACACACTAAACAAACATAATGTAATAGATATAAGGACTTCATTTAAAAAAGAAAAATGCATGAGTTTTTTTGGCAGTGTTTCTCAGTAGTTACTAGTCATTCACTACACGGTAGGAAAAGAAATTGGACTATTTATATGTAGACTTGTGTCTCAAAAAAGAATGCATATTTTCATCTTCAATCGTTCGAATCGGTATTAAATACCTTAAATATCAATTTGAATCTGCACTTAAAGCAAACCTAACGGAGAAACATCTGCCGTGGGCTAATTTCACTTTCAAGAGTTGGTTGTCTTCAGTTGCCGCTACAGTTCTGTCAGTCAGGGACCCTTTGTCAACCCTTATTACAAACTAAACCCTTTCTAATCACATGCAATGTAATTTAACTAAGATATACCTAGAGGCAATGACCTTTTTTGTTCTGTTAGTAAGATAGTACCTACATTCATATTTACTTCCTATTCTATTTATATATAGATGGGATAGGGGCGTGGTTGGTGACATACTGGCTTTTCACGCCGTTGGCCTGGGTTTGATTCCCACCCAAGACAGATATTTGTGTGAACACGTCTGTTTGTCTAGAGTCTAATATTATTCTTTTTCTTATATAAAATTTTTATGCTTATACCCAAAGGTTTTATTTATAATTGTTTTTCTTGATTTTTGGTTAGTTGTAAAGTATCAGAATACTTGTGTCAATATATATTTCCATTTTGATAGCGTATCTCATACCTGATTTTTTCCTTCTTTAATATTAAAATGAGTAGTAGGCATGGTTTAGTCATAATATAATTTAATTTTAACGACGGGATATAATAGTACGTATTTTACAAGTTCCCAAAAATATGGGTCAACTATAAACTCCTTGAGGTATGCCACGGACTTAGTACTACGAAGTTACTTCATAACAGATTAAAACTACGTGTTGCCTTTGTTTTGGTATAAGACTGAGTAGGTTAAATTGTATTCATTGTTTTCAGCATTATACAAAAGGGGATAGAAAAAGTCAAGCATTTTCTGGCACATCAATCAATGTCAAATGCTTATTTAATATATTATTTTATCTCCAGTTACACAGGTGTTCTTTAAATTTAAAATAATATTTATTGATATATTTATTCATAATATTAATGATGAATTAATAGTAATAATAATATTCTGGGACATTAATACACACAATCATCTGATACCATACTAAACAGAGCTTGTGTCATGGAAACCAGATAACATGGAAATGAATATACTATACATATACCAACTACTTTTCTTTTGTCAAATAGACATGTTCATCACACAAATGTCTGTCTTGGGCCGAAATCGAACCCACAATCTGCGGCGTTAAAAGGCAAGTGCCTTACGGATTACGCCGCAAGAATAAAACGTGTCTAGGTAATTTGCTATCTACATCTAAATAAGCTACCAACAGAGATGTATTACTTGCGCGTTCCCGACCCTTTAAATGTCGACTATCCTGGCTACCTCACTCACACCCAGGAACAAAACTAAAAGTTATTACACCGCGTGTATTCTGTAAGGTTAAGGTACTGAAAGGGCTGTCCGTAGCGCGAAGAAAATGGCTGTGCCCTTTTTATCTAAACATTTACGTCAATATTACGTAATGAGTTTAATATTATGATACTTACCAAAATATAAAACTCCTATTGTTGTTTCTCAAAAGATGATGGCAATGCCATTTTTATCTGAAACAATAAAAAACAACAATCACTATAATAGGTAGTACCAAAACTAATCTAATGATAATTACATCATTATAACTATTTCAAGAACAGCTGGACTTATACTTACGATTTTTAATTGATATTAGTTCAATTAGAATTATGAACGACTTCATTAATTTACTAAAAACTTATTGATTTTTAAAAAAATATCACAAAGCATACACCTACTCGTATAATAAATAAATATTATTATAAAGGGACAGTACACGGCAGTCTGATCCCAAAGAGCAAAGCTTGTACTATGGAAACCAGATAACTGGTAATATACTACATATGATACTGTAGATAGTTAATAGATAATTACACCCAGACTCAAGTACACAATCATGTCCATTACACAAATGCCTGATTTGTGTGGGACATGAACCCACGACCTTCGGCGTGAAAAGCAAATATCTTAATGACCACGCCACCGACCTGTCAATAATAAATAATTAAAGTATGTATGGTAGCCAAAAACTACCAACAAAAAGAAAAGACTGAAGAAAGAAAAAGAATCTGATACTTAAAGAAGAATAAAAAAACAAGAATGATAAATTTCAATGAATTTAACTTGTCAACAAAAGTTCAAAAGCCAAAATAGCTCTCAATCCACAAATCGGGGACAATCCAGGGTTATAACGTTTCACACAAAAAGGCTCACAATACGAGCTAACACGACAGAAGGCTGTTAAAAATTTAACAATAGATAGTGGTGGCTTTGTGCCACGTACATACAAAGCGAAATTGTGAATGTTTCACCGAAGTTGGTGTTACTGGAAGGGAATTTGATTAATTTGGTTTGTAACCCGCCCAGTAGGCTAATTCACGTAATTTCTTGACGCACCGATAATGTTGCGGTGCAGTTGCAGTCACGTTGCAATTAAGTTTACGTCTTGGTGCAAAATGGTATTCTTGTGATTGTCATTTAAATAACATACACACTGAAGCGCTCGCGTGACGCGAACTTGACGCCAGCGTATCTGACAGTGTTTGTCAGAATTACGAGAATACCAAAAGGGCTGTTTTGATCGAAACTTAACGTCAACTGCACTGCAACTGAACTTATTTAGTTACGTGAATTAGCCCACAGGCTACTAGAATACTAGTAACAACCATTTAAGTTAATCACACACTACGCTGATACGATAATATATTTATTTATTTATTTAGACAACCAGTAGTTATTACATTTTTTACCACGCTTTTATTAGCTTGGGTTGTATCTATGTATATATGTATGTAATGGAATCTTTGAGCATAAATTTGACCAATTTCCAGAAGTTTGATTAAATGGAAACTTTGCACACGTATCAAGGACCGATGACAATGCAATAATTTAATAACAGTTTCCAATAACCTTATGAACTAAAAACTAGGAAATAAATTATTAAATTATTCTACTAATAACTTAAATTTTATTATAATTTTGTTTTGAAGTAATTAGTTATGATTGACTGTCCGATCTTCTACTACGGTAATATAAACTCTTTGTAATTAAAAATTATTTTCTACTTTTTAGTTCGATTAGCTATAAAAGCGTGTTTTTTTAGTTTTTTTAAACTATAATTTATTTTAATCTAAATTAACTAGCACTAACATTATAATTAAATGCATAACATTTTAAGGTGCCAAAGCATGCGTATGATTACATATAATGAAAAAATGGGTAACACTTGACTTATTATAAAATAACATATAAAATAAAATAATATATACGAGATGATATATTCAAGAATCTTCCAAACTGTGTTGACTCCTTTTTTTGTAAGAAATTAAATAAGTTCGCGTTTTACGAAAAAACTAGTTTATTGCTGTTGGATTTAATAGGCAGCTCGTCAGAAAATCGTATCCATGCTGTATTAATATGCAGGTACCTATAAAATTATGCCATATTTATACAAATACCATAATTGCCTATAAAGCGTAGTATGTGATTAGCTTTACTGTCTCACTGGCTTGGCCCAGCCAAACTCAAGATATTTGAGAGAGTTTTTAAGCTTTAGTCCAGTCACGTTGATTCTAAGACCTGCGTTTCTACTAATTTCAAGATATTTTAGTACACAAGTGTGTGCGCAAACACTTACTTTCAGAACCTGTTGAGATTCGACACGGCCGGTTAAAGATCGGGCGCAGGACCGACGGCTTTATGTGCTCTCCGAGGCACGGGGGTGGGTGAGACACCGCCAACTTTATTTTCTAAAGCTAAATACAGTTTCTCCCTCCCAATCAAAACATGTAAAATTGTACTTATAAGCTATTTATTATCGGAGACGGAGTGAACGTCTGTGTCTGTGCTAGTATAAATGCATGCCTATTTTAGAATAAAAATAAAAATCGAAGGCATGCATCAGTATGAACATTTAATTTACCTCATCTAGTATATTTAAATCATTAATTGTGAACAGTGGGGACTGTTTCATTTATAGTCATTGTAATTTCGCGTCGACATTCACGTCGGCTGGTTTTCGTAAACTTTCCCTTTGACAGACGTTTTGATTATACCTTTGCTTAATTTATTTGTTCTGCATTTAATCTGGGATGACAATAAGCATAAAAATTATTAACTAAAGTAATTTGAAGAAATAGCTGGAACAACACTTTTTCTTTGAAAAAAATAAATTTTAACAAAACTTACGCAGAGATGCATATCATCTATCAATGACTACCTACCTTCTCCATTAGCTCGCATCAAAATCGATCCATCTGTGTAGGCGTTACGTGGCAATAGGCAACTTGTACCCAATAGGCCAATTCACGTAATTAAATAAATTCAGTTGCAGTGCAGTTGCAGTTAAGTTTTGATCAAAACAGCCCTTTTCGTACTCTCGTTATTTTGACAACCGCTTTCATATACGCTCGCATCGATTTCACGTCATGCGAGCGCTTTGACGTTCATGATATAAATATGACAATTACAGGAATACCATTTTACACTCAGACGTGAACGTAATTGAAACTGCACCGCATCTTCATCGGCGCGTCACGAAATTACGTGAATTAGCCTACAGGACCCAGGAAATTTATCTATAACGCGACATATGTCGAGAAAAATGGCGAATGTCTATTGAAAACTAATGAAATCGACTTATGATGCCGATCGCTTTAGACACACGTCACATTCCGTGAATACGAAAATTAGTTTTCAATCGACATTCGCAATTTCTTTTCGACATATGTCGCGAAAATTGGCGTTAAGATATACGCGTAATTATAATTACTACTAGCTTTCCGCCGCGACTACGCCCGCGTGAACTATATATCATGCCCAGCTGTGGGATAAAAAGTAGGCTATTGCCTTCCTCAACAAATGGGCTGTCTAAAAGTGTAATTTTTTTTAATTCGGACCAGTAGTTTCTGAGATTAGCGCGTTCAAACAAACAAACAAACAAACAAACTTTTGAGCTTTATAATATTAGTATAGATAACAAACCTCTTTTTAGCCGGCGGTACAAATCGACGTTGGTTTTTAGACACACTGTATTTCAAGATCACGTCAGAACACGCCACCTTCGAACTTTATTCATGTTTTTGGTTAAGTATAATACCGGAACCGGATTAACCCGGATCTCTTTCTGTTAAATGATCCGTCTGCCATGTAATCCCAGCTTACTGGTTATCCGGTATATGATACAAATTGAGCCGTGGATTTTCAGATTAATTGATCCTTAATACGGTCGAGTTTAAAGTGAAGTTTAATAGCAGCTTGTTTGAAATTAAAAATAAATTGCTCACGCTTGTCATGGGTACGGGAATGTACCTATAGGCATAAGTACGTAAATAGATTAAGAATATTCTTAATCTATATTTTGGCGGTGTCAAGAATCACAACTGACTTCAGCTTTTTTTTAATGGCAAAATCTGGGGGGAAAACCCCTAAGTTTTGGTGCTAGTGGTCGAACTTAGCAGTTGGCACAGTAAAAGTGGAAGCAAAGCGCTTGGTGCGGACCAGTGGAATACAAAGTAAAATACATTAAGATTGAGATCAGTCGCACCATTACATTCAGTCTAGTAACAATTTAAGGTTGAGACCCTTGCGGTGCAGCTGATAAATCTCTTAACATTGGGCTCCATCTCGAGCAGCTTCTTTCCCTCTTAACGAAAAGAAGGACAGGACACCCAAAATCAAATGATAAAAAAACACATAAAAAGAGAAAAAAAATTAAATGAAAAAAAACAAAGAGTAAGTGTGACCCACCAGTGTCAAACATGGACATTGCTCAGTAAACGCTGTGAGTGCCTACTAGAGGCGACCTACAACACTGATTTTCAGCAATGTCACTAACCATTTATTTTATTTGATTCATGTAGCTTATCCATGGCTTTCTTCTTCCACGCCTTCTTTTTTTGCAATAGGCATGCGCTTGGCTGCAACTTACCTGATGTTAAGCAATGATGTAGTCTACGATGGGACACGTCCGGCCAATATACCGATTCACTCGTGATTACGAATGATTTTCGGTTAATAACTATTAAAGAGAAAACATTCCGACCCACCCTTTGGTGTTACCAGACATCGCATTGCAACACGGCAAGGCAATGGCGGTGTGGCTTTGTCTGGTGGGTGGTCACTAACCATGGACGAAGGCTACCACCAGTTAATTACCAGTAAACAGGGTAAGGGTACAAAAGTAGGTTAAAAACTTACCGTCTTTTTCATAAAAATCTTATAAGATTCTTTAGTTACAATGGACTTTGTCTCTTTCTTACTGGTGTGGCGTCACATACCTAACGCCACTCAAGAGATATGACGTCATAGCAATCCTAAATCGCACAAGCAAAGTTTCACCGACGATTAGATAGCCCGGCAGGAAGATCTTCCCTTTTCACTGGAGGGTCACTACCACCCGATCCTCCAGTCACCTCCACACTAGTATAAATGTCAAGATGACAGACAAAGCCAAACGAATTATAAACCAATTTTAGCTATAATGAGCTTATAAGACGTTCATAGATACGGGGGTTAGTCAAACCCAAACCGTCCGATAATACGCCGCGTCAAAATCGCTACACCAATCGTTCATTCCACAGTAGCTGCTCGCCTTCGGTAGTAAAACCGTTTATGATGATATTATCTTAATTCAATAGATCAAAATGAAGCGATGATCACTTCAGTAAAACGCTAAAGGTTTTATGATGTCACTTAATGAACCTTTTAGGAAGTGCTAACAAAATACCCATTTTCATTACTTATTCAGTGAAACAAAATGTCTGTCATTTAGACTTTTGGGGATAATATAATTAATTATAATCTGAAATTGTGTTGCCAGGAGCAGAATCTATTAGAAGTTAATAAATATATAAAAACGGTCAAGTGCGTGTCGGAATTTGCATATTTCGGATTCCGTACCTACTAAAAGTACAATTTTAAAGAAGTTTTTTATTATTCTGAAATAGGCTTGCGCTTAAATACAACTTACCTGATGTTTAGTAATTATGTAGTCTACGATGAAATGCACCCGCCCAATATATCTACCGATTCACACGTGATTACAAATGATTTTGGGTGAAAAGGTGGCAGTGGAATGAGGCCATGGTTAGAAACCATAAAGTAGCAAAATTTCCGACCCACCCTCTTAAATGGTGTCACCAGACATCACACCGGAACACGGTAAAACCGCTTGGCGGTGAGTCTTTGTCTGGTGGTCACTAACCACTGCCGAAGCCTACCACCAGTTAGTTACCAGTAAACACAATTACCAGTCGATATATTGTCACTTGAATTGCACCACCCGGGGACCACGTGTGATTCAGATAAAAGGTGTACTCCCACGGACGAAGGTGACTCAGCCCACAAAAAGACACAAAATTAGTCATAAAAATTGGTCGTAGGCAAGTAGCTTTATAAAGAACCTTTATAAAGGTTAGAAAAACAAAACAAATAGGTAGGTATATCCCTTATCCAAAAACAATTTGTGAAAGCAACCGCAAAACATCGGTATTTTTACAAAAAGTTCTACCAAAAACATTCATTCTTTTACCGTATAAATAAAGCTGTGGCTATTTCAGGTGCCAATAAATCACTCCCGGCCCGGGATTTGAACCTGCAATAAATATATCAACTGACAATTACTTGGTTAAGTGCACTCAAATGGTTACAGGAGATACGGCGTTAAGTAACTTTGGAAATGTCTTGAAAAATGTTGATTTTGCAAGATTTTAATTAACATAAATGGTCAACAACATTTCATACGGTAATAAACTCATTTTATTATTAAATGAAAGTATAATCAGAGATGTATATCACCCACATTTAGCAATATATTTTATAAGTGTCCAAGGCACGGGTCTTCTCTCAACTATCTTACGAGTTGAGAGAGTTTAGGCCTTAATCCCCACACGCTGGCCAAGTGCGGGTTGGAGGATGTTACATGCCCTCAAATAATTAGTTCTTAAACAAGTTGGTTTCCTCAGTTTTTCTTTACCGATTTAGGTCCTATTAGTAAGCACAATAAGTTTTCCATTAGAAATACAAAAAGAATTCTGCTATCCTACTAATATTATAAACGGCACAGATATACCTAGATTATAGTCTGCATTAATTGTTTTATTTCAACAAATCTAATTTAAAATGTACTAGATAAATAAAGACAATATGAATTCACTGACTTCCCACTACGGCTTCGCCCGCTTAGTACTTATTGGCATAAAAGTGAAAAAAATGCAAAGTAAATTAAACCTTCACACTAATTTGAAACATGAACAGTTTAACCATACATACTGTTCATGTACTTCAACGGAGGGGAAAGTGTATTAACAGTTCCGTGTTAAATTTTCTAAGCTTCCGGACCCACAATATAGTAGTGATAAAAAGACAACTTTAATTGTGATGAACAGCCGTGGCGCAGCGGTACGAGCCTCCTCTTTGAAATATAAGGTCGTGGGTTCGAATCCTAGTCGTGCCCACACATCTTTGGGTGAATCGTTTCATCTCCGCTGCTCAATATCGGTGAAGGAAAACATCGTGAGGAAACCGGCATGTCTAAGAAAATTCAAGGACATGTGACATCCACCAACCCGCACTTGGCCAGCGTGTGTGGTTTAAGGCCTAAACTCTCTCCTCAACTCATAAGATAGTTGAGAGAAGACCTGTGCCCAGCAATAGGACACTAAAAAGGGTTGAAGTGAATTGTGATGTTAAAATATATGTAGGTATTAACTTTTCGCAAAAGGTTAGATAACGAATACTACGTTATGGACATAGTTATTCAAACTATTAGACACTTCTGAGAGCAATAATTCAAATTAGCCTCCCATAATATTTATAGGTGTATCTGGGTCTAACCATAATTTATCCCGGATCTGTGGGGTTAAAGGTTACTCCGGCGTACCACAATTTATAGGTATCATACTTACACAATCACGAATTTTTCCCATGGGGGTAGGCAGAGATTATAGAGCGCCACTTGCTACGATCTAAACAAACTTCCATAGCCTCACTAATGTTTATACAACTGGTCATACGTGCACGGCGGTTGTGAGTGCCAAAAATTTACAGTAAGTTACTATAAATTTTTGCATCACCGCTGCTCAATATTGATTATTATATTATCTGTGATTGAGGCAAACAACGGAGGATTGAGGTAATCTCCTCCGTAAGGTTGAAGAGGCCCTCGCTTTAATTTCGTATTAAAATCAATGCAGTGTATCCATTTGCTTTCCGCCATTTTAGTTTCTAATACATGCACAATACTATTCTTACGATCAAACAAACTTCAATCTGTAAAAGTATACTAGGACCAAAATGTGGGGAACTGGTCGTCTGCTGCGTCGATGGGTGTTCGCTTGCGGTAATTTAAACTCGATGTTGAACAATAATAAAATTTAATTAGTAATTAAGATACAAAAACGTTTTTGGGAGGGGGTTGCCGCCGGCGCATCCGCAGAACTCGTCGTGCGCGTATGTGTGTGCGACACACATATTGCAAAGCGTTAACAATACGCTTAAACACAAAGAATATTAAAACCATCTAAAATTGCGGAATTGTAGTTTAACACACATAAAAAAACATATGAACCTGTTCTAAGTAGGTTGAATAGAAAGGTAAGTTATTAATAGGTATCATCTCAAAACAATAATGAACAATAAATTGTACAATCCAAGCTGGTCAATGTTTTATATTTGAAAGGTTTAGAAACAGTTATTAGATTTTTTACGGCCTATAACAGTCATATTTTAGTTTTATGGATTTCATACGTTACGCCTTATAAGATTTTTCTACTATTTCCAATTTATGGCTATGTCTGGCCTTCTTTAATTTGAAATAATATTAAGTTAAAATATTAACAAAAAAACCGACTTCATGGATGCCATTCTCAGAACTAAACCAAACTGAAATGGGACCACTCGGGAAGCATCAGCTTTCAATTAAAAAAAAATATCAAAATCGGTTCACCCATTCGAAAGTTCTGAGGTAACAAACATAAAAAAACATACAGTCGAATTGATAACCTCCTCCTTTTAGAGGTCGGTTAAAAATGAAAACTACTTTAGTGCGCAATCTTTGCCCTACTTATATGCGAATCTCCTCATCGCTTATAGACGTAAGATATATTATAACGCAAAAATGTATGCGCAAACACAGTTGCATTCTCTTTTTCCTTGAATGATAGAGGCCGGTGGGTCCAGTAAGGCCGTTTGTCCACCGCACCGTCACCGGGATGACAACGAGAATATGTCTGACTGAGATCCCACCGAAATCGTGACTCTCTACTATACTACTACTATAGGTAACTATAGGACTACTTTAGGTTGTCGTTCGCGAAAAATAATAAAAAGCTACAATTTAAATTTTATATACCTGTTATTAATATTATTCACTTCTAACTTTTAACAATCAAAATCTATTTTATTGTGTGTGTGTGTGTGACGACGTCACGGTGCCGGTGTAGATGGAAACGTTTAAACGAGTTTTGTGTTGTTGTCAAAACTCTATCGGTAAGGTCGAAAAGCGATATTTCGGCGGCCAGGACGATGGGCGTGCGGTGGACACACAGCCACAATATATAGACCAGCACTCTGGTCACGTAGAGAGTCTTTAAACACTTAGAAATTTCTTAAAAAGTACAAAACTTCAGAGTTAAAAAAGAAAAATTACTTACAGTAAGTACTTACCGAAGATTTTTGAGTGCTTTGTTGTAATATTTTTGAAACACCATCACCACAGATTATATACACAAGAAGTGTTAACAAACTTCACAATATGAATACACTTTCCAGTATGATATATATTTTTATAGTATTAGGGAATATTTGGAACATAATTTATATGATGTTAATTAGGTGACTATTTTGCATGCTTTATTTGTAAGCAAAACGTGAATGATCTCATATTATAATGTAACACCTTTGTACACCATGTTTTACGCAAATAAATATTTGAATTGAATTAAATTAAACTAAACGTAATTAATATTGATTTCCGAAATAATACTACAAACAACTATCGATCAATAAGGGTGACTGATTGAATTATAACCCACTGGAAGTCTGCTAAGTCTTAGGACAGAAGCCACAACCACGTTACTTAAGACTTCCAGTTAGTACAGTCACGGCGAAAAATATAGGAACGTCATAAATAAACTTCGACTCTAACGAACCCGTAATATGCCGGTCAAAATTACAAAATAAAAAAAAATGCAATAACTATTAACAATATTAGAGTCCATCAAATCTAAGAAGTACCGTTTGACGTTTCACTGTTTTCTATTAAATTACCTTTATAGAGGCGTAATTCACACTATTTTTACTAGCTTTCCTGAAAAATAATTGAATTATGAAGCTATTTTTATTTTAACATAACATAAACAATTTTCATACAAAAAATAAAATTCTAAATGTACTACGTTTAGAACTGTCAAACGGTACTTCTTAGATTTGATGGACTGTATGTTTTCTTCTTTTTTTAAAAACCATTTCTTAGTTTTTAAAGTTTAAACTTAGTTCTGACGTAAAGAACTCCAGTTTCTAAACTTTAATGCGATTTATATGAGTACTTTTTTACTAAGTTGTAAAAAAACAATAAAAAGTAAAATAGATTTTAGATTTTTATTCTAATCCCAACCTATTTAAAAATTATAGCAATTATAGAGATCCAATCAAACTAGTAATAACCAATTGTAGCACTAAACAGAAATTCACGCATAAATATGTCGTAGGTACATCAGTCTAATTGTACTAGTGTGAAGTCAATCAGATTCGCTGGTTAATGATAGTGCCTACTAGAGAATAAGTGAATATTTTATTGCGTGTAACTGTACAGTAATATCTGATACTACCCTATCATTTTACAATGACCTTGCGGTTAGTCGAGGATCAGGAAGTATTTACCGCAAATGATGCTCTTTGAAAATTTTGTTTATTTTATCAACCCTTGACGAAAAAGAAGGGCCTACGTCTGTGCATACTCATCTTCACCAGCTGAAGTTATCGAGTTGTTTTATAAATCTTTATTAATACTATAAAGCTGATGAGTTTGTTTGGTTAGAAAATAAACATAAACCTTCCTCTTAAATCACTTTATTTGATAAAAAACCCCATGAAAATCGGTTGCGTAGTTTTAAAGATTTAAGCATACCTACGTTTAGTCTCCCCGTTCGCCGAAATCTCGCTAGATCGGCCCTACCGCTAGAACTCGGCCAGAAATTGTAACGGACCAAAGTAGTGGCACTACAAAACACGTTTAAGTGTCCACCTACGCCGGCGCTGCCTCCTTGTTGTCGCACTACAATAGCTTCTGATTATCTATAAAAAATCAACTTGATCTCGGCCAGAAGTAATGTCGTTCTCGATGACGTCCGGTGACGGTGTCAGTGGACGAACTCTCTTACTTAGTTCATTTTATCGTTCGTTTATCTTTTCTGCCCGTAAGTATCGCTATTCAAATGTAAGTTTACTCAAAACGAATTTTATGACGAAACGATGTTTGCACAAAAGATTTGACTGCACTCGTGTGTTTTATCGTGATTTTGAGCACATATCATCTCAAATTGTTACATTTCGTGGCCCACACAGTGTGTTCGGTGAATGCCAATTTGAATCCTGCAGCCCAGCCGCATGGCTCCGCAAGGGAGTACTCGAGAGATTTTAATGACCCACTAAAAACTAGACAGTCTCTCTCTCCGTGACCACTCGAAAAAAGGATTTTTAACTTTCTTCCAAAGGTGTTAAGACTGTATGTCGCGTTAATATTAAAATACAGGGTGAGGTGTGAATCCGTTGATTTATCTGCTGCACCTAGTTGCAAAGTTAGGAACAACCAGTTTTGACTGGATTCATAGCGGATAAATTTAGATGCATTCAACATAGACTGAGACGATGTTCCATCAATATTTAAAAACGAAACCTTTGTACAATTTTATCAGAAATTTTGATGTCTTTAACCGAATGAATCTTTTAACATCAATTTTTATTAAGCTGCTTTATGAGGGACTACCCTCCGTGCATCGGAGAGCACGTTAAACAGTCAGTACCGGTTGTTATTTAACACGTCTATGACAATCGTTACATGTAGTGAGAAGCCAATATAATCTGACACCTGGTCTAACCGTCTCTGCTACTGATTCCCTAAGGGGTTCGAGGTATGATGGCAGTCCCTCGTATAATTCTGGTTGCTAGCCGCATCGGGTTAGACTAGGAGGCGACCCCAATTGAAATGGAAAAAAGGCAAGGGAATGATGATGATCCAATTTTATTAAGCTTCGATCTACCTAAGAAATAAGAGACAATTTCGGCTTTTAAAAATGTAAAAACCAGCAAACTTTAAACATAACCCAACTTGAATGATATGACTTATTTTGACTTGAATGTCTTGTCACACGCTTGCATAGTAAAAGTACCTCACATCAACCCTTTTAGTATCCCACTGCTGTTCACGGATCTTCTCTCAACTATCTTACGAGTTGGTGGTACGTTGGCCAAGTGCGGGTTGGTGGATATCACAAATTATTATGTCCTCGAGTGATTAGTTCTTAGACGTTCCGGTTTTCTCGCGATGTTTTCCTCCACCTATATTGAGCAACGGCTATGAAACTATTCACACAAAGATACGCACGACCAGGATTTGAACGCGAAACCTTATTTTTGTAAGGCGAGGCGGGTACCGCTGCGCCACCGCTGCTCAAAGCCAAAGTGCGCTGACGAATTCATTATTTCGTGAATGAAACCACAAAAAAATGAAACGCGGCGACGTAACAATGACCTCTCTACCAATTAATAACAGGGCTGTAACATTTTATAGGTAAAACAGGAATGGTAGCAAATAAAAATGAGATCGACGGACCCCAGCCCCGTAGAGAACAAAGTAAATACAATTTTATAGAGGCCATTCAAGCTGCTCATATATTAATACTCACCAGTGGCGAAGAGTCCATACAAGCCGATTCCCATCGGCTTCCTTTTACGAAATCAGATGTACTTGATAATATAAATACAGTACTATATTGCTCACATTACATAAATTTATATACAATTTCTTATACGTGAAGGCTTGTAATTGAATTAATGATTTTATTGTAATTTCTATTAAAGTTGTTTCTAGCTGAAAAGTTTCTATACTCTTGTGTAAGAGAGGATCCTAACGTTTCTCGAAAAATATCAGGAAAAAATCATTTCAACTATTTAAATTTTCCTTCTAATTGAATTTTCAGCAAATTCCCAGTCCCCTTCAGTCCCAGTTGTAATGATAAAAGTTTTCCGAGCATTTTTCTTAATAACCTGTTGACGGTAATAGCAACTGGAAAGTATTTCCAGTACAGCAAATTTTGGGAATAGTCTAATTCTAGAAAATCTTGTGGCACCTTTTTTTTGGGATGGAGAATGCATGGCGCATTCCCCGCCTTTTTGAAGAAGCCGAGGCGGGGATATGTTGGACCCGATCAAAGCCAAACCCATTAATGTGCAGGTCGAAGGACACCTGCGCGGGGCCATACCCACTAAACTCCATCGACTCCAGCAACCACGCACATCGGGACACGGGTCCCTTAAGACACATCCACGACCCCGCTAGTGGGAGCTCATCTAAGTGAGCTCACTCGTGTTGTTATCTCCCGGGAGGATTTCGGGACTCTCTGGCCCGTTCACGACACTTCATCGTAATAGATAGCAACGAAAAATACGTTTAGATTCCATGTTATAGGATTGAGCGTAGCCTAAATCTTGCGGCACCTAGTGTGGTAGGTTGGATTCTTGGTAGTAAACTTTTAGTAGAACTTCTTTAGTGAGTATGTAGAGTTGAGAGAGTTTAGGCCCTAATCCACATACACTTGTCAAGTGTGCGTTGGTGGATATCACAAGTCCCAGAATGATTAGTTCTTAGTCATAACGGTTCATGATGTTTTCCTTTACAAATATTGCACCAAAATTGTGGCGATGAAACTGTCCCTAGTCCACACGAAAATGTGTGGGCTCGATCGGGGATCGAACCAACGTTCGTATTTTTAAAAGACGAGGCTGATAACACTGCGCAACCCGTCCTCATTTTATCAGGATAAAAAACAGCCAAAATGACAAATTTCATGTACATCCTAACAGTAGTTTGAATTTCAAAGCGTGATAGGCAGACAAACAGAGTTCCTTTCACAGATTGTTCTTTTTTGAACCATAATGTTCCGTACAACCCTACACCGAGTATAATGAACGGTATAAAGTTTGAACCGTGTTCATTATTCAGATTTCTGTTCTCATTATACAGTTTAACAGTTGCGAACAGTTGCGAATGGTTGCAAAGTTACCGACATGCGTGACGGATGAGTTAATACTACAAGTTCACAGTTACTTAGTCTTAGTCTTTTTAACCGACTTTAAAAAGGAGAAGGAATAATAACAATATATAGTGGGTCATTAACACATACGGTCATCAGTAGGCTAATTCAAGTAACTTCTTGACTCGCCGATCAAGTTGTGGTGCAGTTGAAATTAAGTTTACGTCTTATATCCTAATATAAAGCGCTCGCGTGACGCGTACTTGACGCAAGCGCATCTGACAGCGGTTGTCAAAATTACGAGAGTACGAAAAGGACTGTTTTGATCGAAACTTAACTGCAACTATGCTATAAAAACATATTTAATTACGTGAATTAGGCTACTGATCTGAAACTAAGCAGAGCTTGTACTATGGAAACCAGATAACTGGTAATATACTACATATTCTTTTCTTTTGTAAATACATACTTAAATATAGATAATTGAATACAGACTCAAGACAAACAGACCACACAAATGTCTGACTTGGGTGGGAATCAAACCCACGAACTGCGGCGTGAAAAGCAACTATCTTACCGACCACGCCACCCCGGCGCGTCTTAATTAAATTCTGAAGTAATTAAAATAAATTCTGAATCGGTGTTCGAAAGCTATAATTGCTTATGATTCTAATTTGGAAACGAATGCATAGTAGAATTAAATAGTACCATTTCTACAAATGATAATGGCATCATTTAGTTAGCTATGCATTTTGACGATGCATAAAATAGTGCTAATTTACTATCTGTTATGACCTAAAACCTGCACATTAAACTCAATAATCAATAAGTATCTTTATGATTGTTCTATAAATTATTTCAACCACCTATAAATCCAATATCAATTCCGACTACAATGTGTCGCGCGCTTTCTCCAAAAAATGCATCCAAGAAGCCATAAGAGCCAATCAATCACTCCGTTCTGAATGAATGAGCAAGTGTTAGTAGATCTCGATCGTCATATTGGCAGCCGCTACTCTCGCGCCGCTTACGTCATCCAATGTTGCCAACAATAGTATTAGTGTAAAATTTGTGGGATGAATTAAAACATTTTAAAGAACAATAAATCGTATTCACATTCGATAGTGCAACATCAACCCTACAAAGTGCGGGAAAGCATAATGAATTAGGCACGCTAGGTTTAGCCCCACCTCGTTATTCAAATCTAGGCCCGGTTACATCGCAACTCTATTCACCAACACACAAAATATTGACAGAAGTATCACAGTACAAAACTCAAAAGCCTTATGCAATTCAATATCTTTGATCTGACATTCACACAAATGCCTTAACTCGTTGAAATAAAAAAAGCTATAAAATCTAAAATAAACCTCAATAAAACTTGTTAAAAAGTAGTTTTATTTTAATGTGTGATATTCGCGTATATTTTAGAAGAATTCTCTAAGAAATGCTGTCAAAAATTCTACGAAATTCTAATTTCATATTATTTCTATCCATTTGGGCCAGATTCATTAAGGATACATGTACTTAAGAGTTAAGATTATAATCATAATAATTATAAGTTATAAGGTAGTTCTTCAACCAACCAGACACTGGAACAAACCTTTGATGTCACACAAAGATTACCCGGGGCGTGAATCAAAGCCGCGATCTCTCGGGAATAGTATAATTCGATTGGACGGCTTATATTATACCGCTCGACTACAAAGATTTTCGTAAGTAGATGAATATCAGCGCAAAATGTTTACGACTGTTGTACGTAGTTTTACCTAACGCATGATATTAAGACTACCAGATTATGTATGAAGTCTGTACGTAGTGAACCTTCGGTACTCGTTTGTATCTGAAACACGTGGGGAACAGAAATGCAACGTAAACCGTAGGCTAGCGATGTTTGAGCTACAATCAGAATTGAAATGAGTTCAGCAAACTGAACGATTTTACACTTAATGGGGTAAGCTTGGATACATTTTCTTTGGTGAACACTTTCGATAATATATTCATGCTGAAGAGCGGTTGCAGCAGCTTTGAAATTTATACAGGTCATTGTTTCAGTCCTGGGCCATGCACACAAATATTTATGTCTATAGTCATGTCACACACATGTACACACACACGCACACATATGATATCCACGAACTCGCACATGACCTTTTGTGTGGTGTATTGATATATGAATATATATGTACCACTTTTGGTACGCTTCGCTCGCCAGTTGCTGCCATTATCTTATTAGATGTCAAGGCGAGCGGACGTGCGCTTGGAGTCCAAATCTACCAGTGATGTGTTTGCTTTATACTATTTATAATATTCCTTGGAATCTCGGACATCATATATTCTTAAAGGGCCTTTCTATATTCTTAAGATAGTTAAAAATGGTAAGTACCAGCTGTGGGACACTTCCTTAGATATTACCTCCGATTCTGTTGGCTCTTATTTAACATAACATGGCCCTTACAACTGACCTGCAGATGTAGACAGACGTGGATTTTACCCACATTTTGCTGGCTACAGATATTTTAGGCCTAAACTGTCAAATCTTGAGATAGAAAAGAAAATACTGTATTATTTTGCTTACTTTCGTTCAAATGTAAATTGTTGGAAGATAATTAATGTAATTAATTAATAATTAAATAACTCTTATTACCATGAGCGATCGTGTTTTAATAAACAAACCGGATAAATAAAATTAATTACGTGTCCGTTCTTATTGTCCGTTGGATTTGCTGTGATGTAACTGATCAAGGTTAAGCAACACACACCGCGGCTTACAAAGAGTGGGCATAATTAATAATACCACTTAATATAATGTCTTCAGTACGTCTCCAGCAGAGGAAGATACGCTTTTTTCACCGCTGCGTTAAAGAACTTAGTTTTAATAACAAGTTTAGGAGGAAATAGAGGAAGAGAGTGAAAGTTCTAGCGACTGAGGTGTCGCACTATGAATAGTTACCAATAGCGGTTATACAGTCAAGGTATTTGGTTCAACAATAACCAATAATCCAAATGAAACCAATTTTACGAGTTTTATATACACAGAAAACGTTATCCTACCTAGTTCACCTTTTCGTGATTGAGATAGCGGTTAACTCTCATACCTAGCTACCAAAGACGGTATTGGCTACAATAATATTAAATAGTTACGGTGTTGCAATATCTCGTAATAAACCATGACTAGAAAGTGACTACCGGTGAGGTAGGATGTTGCACAAATGATGGTAACAAAAAAACATTAAAAAAAAATTGCATGAGTATGAACTTTTTTTTGTATAAAATTATTATAATCTAATCTCCCCGCTACTGTCTTCAGCCTCCTGAAGACAGTAGCGGGGAGATTAGATGTGGACAGTGCTATTATGAGGCACTGGACCCGCATCCATCTAATAAAGGACACGGCATTATCAGTAAATCGATTTGTATAGCAATGTATGTACCTACTTATTACTAACATAGTTTGTAAGATCATTGTTACTAACACTATGGATTCCGGTCCGAAATAAATGATTTTTATTTTATTTATTTATTTATTTAAAATGAAATTAATTGTTGAAATGTTAAAATAGTAGTAGTAATTGCATGACACATATTAGTTCTTGCGCATATTTTAGTGCATGCTGTGCTCTTCTGTAAGTAATGTTGCACTTAGACGTTAAGACAAAAATCTTTTATTAAGTCATTGTAAAAGTGTCCACATTGTTGTGGAGCAAAATACATAAATAAAAGACGCGACGGGTCGCATCGTTTTATTTTGATTGGTCGAGAAACGTCACATGTTCAATTTTCAAATTAAGCGATATGATTGGATGTTTTAAATATTTATTGTACAGTCTCACCCAGCAGGACGTTTTGAGATAACGTACTTTTCCAGTTCTACTGATAGCCAAAAGAACTTATTTCTATAAAAAAGTTTTGTTGATACCTAATTTATAAATTGATACCTTCTTTACTGTGAATTTATCGCATATAAAGTTTTGCTAAGAAAAAATGTAAGCTATGAAATAGAATTTATTGGCTACTTTACCGTCCTATAATCAACTTTGTTAGCCTTATTAAGAAAGTTTCGCGTCAGTGAATAACTTAAAGCTATCTTTGAGATTTTCGAAGAAATAATATGAAACTTAGTTGAGAGTTTGCAAAAAATGACAGTTTAAGTTTTGTGAAAATCGCTGCGCGGCCGATTTGTAGGTTGAGATGGGCGAATTTTCTGATAATTTATTTTCAGTCTGCCAATGACTGTTCGAATACTAAAGAACCGTGATAGCCATCGTCATTTCTTTATGGTTTTCAATTCTTACTTTTTAATACTTATTGTCTTTACTGTCATAACTATTAAGCACCTTCATAACCTTTCATAGTTCATGGATCAGGTTGTCATATATCAATCTAGTCAAGTGTATGTGACTCACATATAGTTTAAATATTTGTTGCTATAGCAGAAATAGAATAAATAATAATAATAATGTTTATTTGCCATTACATAAAGGTACAGAAGATGACATAAACAGAACTTAAAAAAAAAACAAATTTCAAGCTACAAGAATTAATGTTCCCCATGCTAGGAAGCTCCTGTGTTATGAGGAACATTTATCCGTCCGGTATATAATAAACATTGTTGTTTTAAAAGTAGATTGTTATAGTTACCGACATTTAATGTTACAATTATTTTTATTTGGCAAAAATAAATTAATAATTTAATATGAAAATGGAACCAACAAAAGATGAGTGTGTTGTTGTGTGTGTGTAGTGTGTATGTGTGTTGTGTTTGGTATGAATGTGATATAAGGTATAATGTGGATTTAAGACTGAGCTACAATGTTATGTTATAGGTGGTTTAATCAGTGCCTCTGTTTCATCATAATCTAGCGTCAAAAGGTAATTTTTGGTATTGAGTCTGCATTGGTATGCGTTTAATTATTTATCTACTCTCGTTTATCAGGCATAATTCTCAACTTCAAATTGCCACTAAGTTGTTCACATTCAAACAGTACGGCACGGCCATTTAATACATTTTATTAACAACCTAACTCTGCTGAATGAGTATTTCTATTGTCGCTGTCATTATCACTTGCTCTACCCTTAGAGAGTCCTACACCACGTTTGTTCTCCACTCATGAACTTGTTTACTCCAACGTTTGTCAGTTCTGCGGTAGATATTCACTTCAGTTTATTAATCTAGTTGATTATATTTATTATTCCGGTTCTCTGTCGGATCACTTCGTTGAGTATTCGATCCTTTATATTGATGCTGCAGCAAAAAATAATATTTTTTTACTTTTACTGTTCTGTTACGTAATGGATTGTATTAAAAAGCATCATCATTATTCCCCTAGCCTTTTTTCCATTTCTATTGGGGTCGGCTCCCAGTCTAACCTGATGCGGCTAGCTACTAGAATTATACGAGCGACTGCCATCAGACCTCGAAACCCATAGGGAACCAGTAGCCGAAATGGTTAGACCGGGTGTCAGATTATATTGGCTTCTGACTAGATACATGTAACGATTGTCATAAATGTGTTAAATGACAACCGGGGCCGACGGCTTAACGTGCTCTCCGAGGCACGGAGGGTAGTCCCTCAACCAACCAGACACCGAAACAAATTTTTGTTGTTACACAAATATTGTCCGGGGCGGGAATCGAACCCGCGACCTCCCTTGGCACAGAATACCCTAATCGGACGGCTTACACCGCTCGACTACCGAGGTCGTTACCGGATTATATTAAAAAACAACGCCAACAAAACTAGCAGCTCCTTCCATTCTTCATTGCACTCATAAATTGTGTACAATTCAAACTTCAAACAAGGAACTCGAGAAAAACAAACAGCATTTTGTACGGGAGCAAAATTTTTGTTGTTTCAACAAACAGAGGGATTCGATCAAAATAAAATCTATTGATTCGAGAGCTGTTAATGTGCGCAACTGCTTTGTTTTGAACTAAAGTAAATTTACTAAAGTAGGCATTAAATATCGGTGAAGGAAAACATCGTGAGGAAACCGGCATGTCTAAGAACTAATTATTCGAGGACATGTGACATCCACCAACCCGCACTTGGCCAGCGTGTGTGGATTAAGGCCTAAACTCTCTCAACTCGTAAGATAGTTGAGAGAAGACCCGTGCTCAGCAGTGGGACACTAAAAAGGGTTGAAGTGAAAGTGAGGCATTAAATTAGTTCGAACACGCGGAAAAGGTAGATTTAAATATTCTGGAACATGCTGAGAGAGGACGCTCGAGACCGACTTTGTCTGCAAAAAATATATGAATATAAGGCGTGTTTAAGGACATTCTTGACGGACCGGTGGCGTGGTCGATAAGATACTTGCTTTTCACGCCGCAGGTCGTGGGTTCGATTCCCACCCGAGACAAACATTTGTTTAAATTTTTCTGTTTGTCTTGTGTCTGGGTGTAATTATCTTTATCTATATTTAAGTATATATTTACAAAAGATAAGTATTATATGTAGTGTATTACCAGTTATTTGGTTTCCATAGTGCAAGCTCTGCTTAGTTTGGGATCAGATGACCGTGTGTGTTAATGTCCCACCATATTATTATTATTATTCTGAATATCAGTGAGCTCCTTCAATAGAACTAAGACCGATCTCAGGGAAAGGTACGTAGCACTCACTACCACCGTGCAGGTATGACCAGAAAGACGCTGGTCAAGGGTGGTTTAGTGGACGTCGCTGGCCTTGAATATTTCGTTCTATGGTGATAAAAATATTTATTATGAACTTTTTTACTCACTAACGTTAACACGTACCATGAAAGTCGTTAATTGTAGCGCTAATGAATTGACTATCAATTTTAATAGAGTTATACGTTGTTGCGCAGATTCGTGATTTAAATTCACACTGGTTCATGATATAGACTTTTAATCATCCGTATAACCCTACCAAAATTGATAGCTCATTCATTGACTTAATAATTACCTCTCCGACTCTGATAGTACAGTCAGCTACAAAAGTCGATTGACTGATTTAATATTACAAAACGTCTTATCGCTTACACACAAATGATTCAAAAAATAAAATTCGTAATGACACGTTTATTTTATCTTCTCACAACGACACTTATTTATGGATGTTACGATGTTTTGCAATATTAAATCTGTTAATCGGTGGAGTGACGATCTTTGCAAGGTGGCTGGATGAGAGTGGCCACGGATCGTGCTCAGTGGCGTGCTTTAGGAGAGGCCTATGTCCAGCAGTGGACTAAGATAGGCTGATGATGATGATGATGATGATGATGAAATCTGTTAATCAACTTTTGGGACATGCGTCAACACCCTCGCGTAGTCTCATCTTTCAAGCACCGCGGATCAAACAAGTGCTGCTGCCGCATCAGATCAGAGCGCCAAGCGGCACAAAACGCAAGCTTTGCAGGATATTACGTGTTACGTGGTGGCGTTGAGACTCTGGGATCGTAGGGCTCAGAATTACGCTCAGTTTTCAAGGAGTTGCCAAAACGTAACCAGAAAGCTGGTTTGTATCTCGGGCAGAGGATCAGTATTGCCACCGAACGCGACAATCCTGCTAGACTTCTGGGTACGTTCTCGGAAGATAACGATAACAACTATTTTTAGGGTTAGTTACTTTAGTTATTTAGGTTAGTGTTAAGATTGTTATTCAGTTAGTCATTTTTATTGTCCAATTGTATCTTTTATGTTGTAAATGAATCAGTTTTGTACTTTTGTAGCTGACTGTGCCTATTCAAACTCCTAAAACATCCGTCATATGTTCAACTTCAACTTAATGTTGTTTGTAGCTCATACTTCAAAACAAGATTGTCATCGAAAATTCAATTCCAAAATTGCTGAATTAATTTCGAGTTTTAATTAATCTGTAATCTGATTCACCGTGAAACTTTTGTTAAATAGATATCAAAATATGGAAATACTTTGACGTTTTCATTGTTTAGAATTTGGTGGGTTTAAGATTTAATTTCAGCTAGATTTTCTTTGAACGGTATCTCGTTAGACGGCTCAGTGGCATTTAGTTGACTAAATATAGCGCCAACCAATTCGTTGTGACGTCATTTCACTCTTTTTAAAGTGGTTTTGTTGTATCATCATTTTCAAAGTCAAGGTCTATAATAGCTTCAACATTTTTCAGACGTTTATTCCAACTTGGGAATGCACATACACACCTAAATATGTATTTTTCTCCTATAATAGGCTTACGCTTGACCACAACTTGCCTGATGCGAAGCAATGTTGCAGAGTATGATGGAACGCGCTTACCCAGTAAATACCGATTCTCTCGTGACTTGAAGACAGACAGATTATAGCTATTGGGAAACAGAGATGCCGGCAACGAGTTCCACAACTTGGCAGTTACCTCGAATATTCATACTCTATGACTTCGAACCACTCTTTCACTCATAATTTAGGTAAGCTAGTAGCTAGTATGCTTTGAGATATAACACAGAAGAACCGACAAATTATAATTACTCATTAATAATAATAATATTAAATAATAAATATTTTGGGACATTAACACACACGGTCATCTGGTCCCAAGCTAAGCAGAGCTTGTGTTGTGGAAACCAGATAACTGGTATATACTATACATATAATACTTTTTTTTGTACATATGTACTTATACTAGATATTTACACCCAGACTCGACACAAACAGAAATGTTCATCACTAATGTTTGTCTCGGGTGGGAATCGAACCCACGACCTGCGGCGTGAAAAGCAAGTATCTTACCGACCACGCCACCCGGCCCGTCATTGAATCATCTTACAAAATTATAATATTTCATAATATTTTGAATGAATACCTACTCCATTTGGTAAATTAGGGAGGATTCTTCGAGTTGTGGAATGATGGTAAAGCTACACAGAATTCTTCGAGTTACTTAAAACTTGGTCTGCTCTTACTAAATCCCTTGTTTAAATAATAAACATTAGATTTGGAGTAAGCGATACTACGCTGAACCCTGCGTATATTTTGATTAGGAGTGAATAAGGAATTTTGAGGGATTAATTATTTTCTGCGTTTGGGTTTAGGGATGTTTTTAATAGAGGAGTTGTTAAACCCGCCATATACATTATGTATTATCTACATACTACTAGTGTACAGTGAACGCCAAAAGTACAGCTTAGTAGTCGTTTCGCACAAAATCTAATATCTAATCGTACGTAAAGCCTACTACTTATTGGTGTAAGTATCGTTTCGCACTCAAATAAATTCTATTAGTGCGTAAAGCCACCTAGAAGAATATTTATTTTAAAAAGTGGCAAGTGCATTAGATTTTGTGCGAAACTACTACTAAGCCAAAAGTACCTATATGATCAAACTCGAAAATTCAAGACGTCGTAATTTGCCTCACTATATATATACTATAGCACCCCACTAATAATAAATAAATAGTTTAATCTAAAATACTTGGAAATGCAGCCTCTTTACAATCGACTCCAAAGCGGAAATTAAATGTAAACGAAGCTTTTCCAACCGAGTTAAGTCGAACACAAAAATCAAAGCAAATTGAACAATTTTAACTTATTTCTTGCTGACTTTGAAAAAATCAACAAAACTGAAGTTAAACAAAATCGTATTAGGAATTGAGCACACAAGGATACGCCTAGTCAGTCAGACAGTCATCATGCGAGTTCTGAGTGAAGTGTGAGTTTTCTCGTAAATGCGTTCCATAGCTAGCCAGTAACAGCTTTCAAATAAATAAAACCCCATTAAAATCGGTCTATTCGTGTTAGTGGTACGTGGCAATAAACTTATACCTAATATAGTATTATAATTATAAGTGCTTGTACACAGAGATGTACGTTAAACTCATGATACCCATATTTTCAGTCGGAGCTTAAAAATGTTTAACGCTGTTAGGGATGGATTTTTGAAATTAATTTTTCGTAAAATGACTTTCGTATTTTAGTTATGACTCCTGCAGAATTAATTTCACCATTCTGTAAACAAGCATTTAAAATTTAAAAGATTTAAACAAAAAATTAAATCATTATTGTTTTTGAGCTTGCGGAAAAACATGTCATGTTTATGGCAGAATGCTTGACATTCTGTAGACGAAGCGCAAACCAGACGCAGATGTCAAGGAATTGTATGCCACGGCGATACGCTAGCTCCTATCGCAGACATTTTGGTCAAATGCTCATGTTTTTTTAGAACATCATTAGTCATCAACCAAAGAAATTCGCATCACAATTTTTCGTTTTCAAACTTAATTTTTCATAGCTAATGTGAAAGTCGGTACTGCTATACGTTTGATATGGTGGCTCGCACATAATTTGTGACGACCAGTGCGAGTACTATCATGTGCGGTGGGGTTTATCAAAGCCTTACCGTTAACATTACCGTTTCTGAAACAAACACCCCAAGAAGTTAGTGGAAGGCAACTCAGTTGTGGTTGTTTTAAAGATAAAACAGGTAAATTGAGGTAACGAAGTGTAATACGCTTGTGAATACAGAAATATACAATACTTGCGACTCGTCCATGGTTTCGCACGAGTACAAATTATACACAAACCTCATAGATCACTTTATCAGTGAAAACAGCATGAAGATCCGTTCAGTAGTTTTTGAGTTTATCGCACCGACAGTGGAAACGACTTCTTTTTTAACCGACTTCAATGTTATATGTTTGACTGTAACTTTTTTATGTATTTACACTGATTTTTTCCCATCTGTAAACCGATTGCCAAAATTATTCTTTTATATCCATAGATAAACTTTTAAAAATATCGACCTACCATAGTGGCAGAGTAGCATTCTCGAAAGGTAGATAGGTAGGTAAACAATTTGGAGGGTAGTCACCTTCGTTTGTGGGAGTGTTTCTTCAGGTCCTAAACTCAGGTCAGGTAATAAACTGGTGGTAGGCTTCGGTCGTGATTAGTAACCACCTGACAAAGCCGCACCGCCTTGCAGTGCCGTACGATGTCTAGTGACACCACTTGAGAGTGGGTTGGATTGTGCTCCTTTATGGTTCCAAACCATATGGAGCTTCATTCCACTACCACCTTCTTAAAGAAAATCATTCGTTATTACCATTGACTCGGTATATTAGGCAAGGGAGTAGACTACACTATTACAGAACATGGTTGTAGTCAAGAAATAAATAAATTACTTCTGTTCGGTTTTTAAGGAATCCTACTAATCCTACTAATATTATAAATGCGAAAGTAAGTGTGTGTGTGTGTGTGAAGGTTTGTTACCGCGTATCTCCATAACCGCTCAACCGATTTTATTGAAGTTTGAAATGTAGATAGTGTATACCCTAGAATCGGACATAGGCTAATAATATTTTCAAAAATCATCACCTAAGAGGGTTATTTAGAGGGGTGAAGTTTGTATGCAACTTTTTATTCCTTGGTCCTATTCATTTAAAATTCGGTACACATAAACCTTAAGACAAATAATGAGATACGGGTTTTTTATTTTTCCATAATTATCCCTATGAGGTGTGGAAAATGAATTTTATTGGTAAAAATTAAAGTTTCTCTGGATCTGTATAGTCTCAAGCCCGATTCACTCCAAATTTGGCACACATATACCTTAAAAGAAATCATGAAACACGTATTTTTTATTTTTCCAAAACTACCCCCAGGGGGAGTGTAAAATGAGCTTTTTTGGAAAAATTAAATATTGCAGAACTGTTTAGTCATTGGTCCGATTCACTTCAAATTTGGTATAAATATAGCTTAAAACAAATAATGAAACACGTGTTTTTTATTTTTCCAATTTATTTTATCTTTATCCTAATACTACGCGAGTGAAGCCTGAGAAATTATTCTGAGGGATATTTTCTTTGAAGTTGATATCAATACTCCTTCGTTCTTTTTAGCTAAATTACTTTTTATTTTGACACAATGACGTTTGATAACTCAGTCCGATTATTAGAATTCGAAATTTAAATTTTATTTGTTCTTGGATGTTAAATGAAAAACTTATAATATGGTCTAAGAGCCGTAGTATTTTTTAAGAAACCCCTATAGATTTATGGATATGCCTATGGAGGCTTGCCGATTTCAAAATGTTGCTTACACGCCTACACTACTGAACTAATTTTGTATGGAGATAGTTCGAGACCCGGGAAAAGATAGTTTTATCCGACTGCGAAAAAGAGATTAATGGTTTAGCGCGATAACCGACATTCGCGGGCGAAGCCGCGGGCGGAAAACTAGTATACAATAAAGTCTTAGTTACTTACCAAAATTAAATGAAGTGAAATTGTATTTTGTGGGACAGGCATTCAAGATGATTGAATTTACCGATATTCATTGTTCCGTAACGTACCATCATCATTTTCAATCACTAAGAGATATTAGGGTGACCATGATTTTAATTGAGCTGAGTTTGCTTAAATCCGACCGCAACTTAAATAATAATGTTTGTAGGTAGTCAGTAATAATTGTGATTAATAATTTTGGACGTCAAATACCTCAGTCCACCCGTGACCATGAAGTTTAAAAAGACTTTAAAACGTCGGGATCTATAATCTAAAATAAGCCGGGATAAAATTCGTTATTAAATTAGGTCTATTTTAATGTGTGATATTCGCGTAAATCTGAAAAATACTATGTTTTCAAGAATAATAAGTTTATTTTATGTGTGGTCAAATATATACTAAGAACCCAATAATATTAAAAGATTACCGAATGAATTATATAGCTGGGTTGATTGAGACTGTTTTTAACTTATTTTTTTTCAAGCCTATATTATCCGAAAGTGTAGGTACCTAGAAAGACGTGAATAGTACCTACTTTTCGCCGGCTATATTTAAGGGGCGGACCTATTGCCGTTCACAGAGTACAATTCAAAAACAGCTCAAACTAAGCTGTTCTTAGAACTTCAATTAGAATGTTTTTTTTAATAAACTAATCTTTAAAACCAACTAAACTGCAGTCTCTTATATAATAACACATTTAGAAAACTCTGTTACTTTATTATGTTGCAGTTTAATTTTTTATTTTTATTTTTGTTTTCTTCCATGATGATTTTTATATTTTGTATTCAATTGAATCTATTATAATTGGTATTCAAAATAGAACCGTTTTACCGTATATTATGATGCTTCGTGAGCAGAAAATCTATTGAATATTCATAACTTGTGCTGTTAGGAAGTTTAGAAAGTGAAATAATTTAAATATTTTAATACTTTTGCGGGTTATGTCGGTAGATTTTGGTTTATTATAAAATAACCAATCGATTTTCAAAATTACTGTTTTGATAATTTCGTGTTACAATAGGCCAAAGGACGAAAGCATTTTTTTATCTGTCTAGTAAATCAATAAAAATACTGAACAGGTATTGTTCATTATTTTTTATGTGTTATAAAAATAATAATAATAATAACCATTTATTTCAGGCTACAAGGCCCATATAAAATATAACAATATAAACAAATACAATATTAAATTTCATCCATCGGTTCGACCGTCCTCGGACGGCTCACCGAAAAAGTCCGATGAACCAATAGAGGCCGTTCCTGCTAATTGGGTTAGGTAATCAGCAAAAAACAAAATCATCTAATCTAAATACTATAAATACAATACAAAATATTTTATTTTTTCTTCGTTGCACCGTGAGTGTTTTGCGTGGTGTCAGGTATCCGACCTCGGAAGCGCCGGAACAAGACACCTTGCGGCCAAAATTATACAAGGTATATTGAGTCAAAATGTCGCGTGGCATCATGCCTATATGTACTGGTTTTTACTATCCTATTAATATTATGAATGCAAAAAATTATTCGGATGTGTGTCGAAGGATGTTTATTTCTCATATAGTAAATATAATAATAATAAATCTAATATATAAAATTCTCGTGTCACAGTTTTCGTTGCCATACTCCTCAGAAACGGCTTGACCGATTCTTATGAAATTTTTTATGCATATTCAGTAGATCTGAGAATCGGTTACTATCTATTTTTCATACCCCTAAGTAATTTTTTTTTTTAATAAATACGCGGTACGAAGTTCGCTGGCGCGGCTAGTATAATTATATTTTTGGACGTCAAATACCTCAGTCCATCCGCAAACATGAAGTCTGAAAAGACTTTGAAACGTCGGGATCTAAAATCTAAAATAAACCGCGATAAAATCCGTTAAAAAGTAGATTTATTTCAATGTGTGATATTCGCGTAAATCTAAGACAATACTATGTTTATTTCTAGTAAAATATTTTTTTTTTCATTTTTTTTTTCATTAAAATAAACTAATTAAAAAAAACTCCTTTAATAAAATCAAAATAAACACTAAAAAGGCTACCTTTCATTTTAATACCACGTCGACGAAGCCGCGGGAAAAGCTAATTAAGAAATAAGTTCATAATTCTAAGCTTAGGTATATCAAAGCGCTCATAGTTTAAATATCTACGTTCCACTTTGTCTTTGTGTTTTGAACATATCTTTTATCAAAAGTTAAAACTAGACAGTCTGGCGCCTACATTCACGTCTATATTCTCTGAAATATGTGGAGAAACGTTGATTTTACCTACATTTAGGTTGGCTCGTATTAGTTTATTAACTATACCTACCTGCATAGATACATCACTATCACTAGCTACTTTATTTTGAAATGATCTAAAAATATCTTCGCAATAATTTAAAAAAATCTATGAGACTGATTTTAAACTTGCTGTTTATCAGTCTTGTTATGGATATCCATATCCGGATCCGAAATTATATATCCATAACATCCCTGCTGTTTATATAGATTATCGGCCCTAGAAGAAAAATATCTATCTTTTTATCTAAGTTAAAAAAACACCTGGCAAAAAGTGAAAAATAATATGTACATCTATTAATTGAAGTCGGTCGTAAAAATTCACACATCTTTCTTTGCGTCCTAAGTACCGACTTTAATTATAATTATTTTTAACTTTATAGAAGGCGGTCCGTTTTACGGATGTCCTTTTGGTGCATATTTTTGTGGTGCGCCACCATATTTTTCCTGAACTTGGCAGTATATTAAAATAAAATATTTTAATTTAATATAAGTCCACAATTGACAGAGTACTCGGCAAGTATACAGCTTGGGATTAAAATAACTGTAAATTTGAACGACAATCTGAGTTACTTAAGTTAATAGAGTATAATTAATAAATTTTTTTCGTGCATTTTTTTTTTTTTTTTTTTTTTTTTAGTTCACATATCTGGGCCATGGCAATCTGTTCGAGAACAATAAGCCACTTATTTCTCTGACGTCTTGTCTGAATTGTATGTTTTTTTATATTTTAGAACTTTTCCATCATTGTGGCTTAGTTCTAGATCCCTTATGGAAATCTGTCGCTGAGGCTGGGAATGTCGCATCTCTTTAGCCTCACATGTCGTTGGCCTTTAACCCCACTTACTGCCAGTGCCAGTTCATTTGTGTGTTGTGCAAGTCTTTTTTGGTATCGCAGGCTATGTTGGCTTATTTCTTGCTTTACTGTTCGCATGTTGAGATCCAGATACATATATTTGTTGCTAATGCATTGGGGTATGTTGAACATGTTTCTTAGTGTTTTGCTTTGAAATCTTTCCAGGATGTCTATGTTGCTATTGCTTGCTGATCCCCATAACTGAATGCCGTATGTCCAGATTGGCTTAATGATGGCTTTGTAAACCATCATTTTGCTTTCGTTTGTGAGTTGAGAATGGCGACCTGTTAACCAGTTCATATCGCGTAGTTTGGTGTCAAGTTGTTTACGCTTAGTCCAGATATGCTTTTGCCAAGTTAATCTCCGATCTAAGTGAAGTCCCAGGTATTTAGCATGTTGTTCTTGGGGGATGTCTCCGTTGCATAGTTTAACTGGCGGGCAGGTTTCTTTTCTAAGCGTAAAAGTCACGTGAGTGGATTTAGTTTGGTTAACTTTTATTCTCCACTGTTTGAACCACTTTTCCATTTCATCCAGATGGTTTTGAAGTTGGGTTGAAGCAGTTTCTGGGTTTGAATGCACAGACAAGACAGCAGTGTCATCGGCGAAGGTTGCAGTTGTAGTGCCATCATTTACTGGAAGGTCAGCAGTGAAGATCAAGTAGAGAACTGGACCCAGTATGCTTCCCTGAGGGACTCCTGATTTAATCTCGTGTAGTGGAGAGTATTCGCTATTGTATTTAACTTGGAAAGTTCTTTGTTCTAGGTAGGATGATAATATGAGATAAAATGAATTCGGAAGTAACTTTTTGATTTTGTAGATCAGTCCAAGATGCCAAACTTTGTCAAAGGCCTGACTAATATCCAGAAAAGCGGCAGAGCAGTACTGTCGATTTTCTAGACATCTGCTGATAACATCTACAGTGCGGTGTACTTGTTCAATTGTACTATGTTGTTCACGGAATCCAAATTGGTGGTTTGGGATTATGTTATTGAGATGCTCTTTCATCCTGTTTTGGATTATTTTTTCCATTAGTTTACCAATTACTGGTAGGAGGCTTATAGGTCTATATGAGGTCCTCTCCTGGGGAGGTTTTCCTGGTTTAGGTACCATTACCACTTGGGCAATTTTCCAGTGTCCTGGGAAATGTTCGAGTCTAATGCAGGCATTAAAGATTTTGACTAGGCTCATGACTCCTTTGTGTGGTAGATGTTTTAGGAGAGTAGCGTCGATTAAATCATAACCTGGTGCTTTTCCTTCCTTGAGATTTTTTATTTCTCGTACAACCTCTTTAGGACTTACGCTTCTTAATGGGAGGCACATTTGCATAGGTGAATCGAGGTACTGTTTTATTTCTATTGTCTGTTTTTCGTCCGACTCAGGGAATGGTTGAAAGACTGTGCTTAGGTGATCCGCAAAAGTATTGGCTTTCTCTTTATCTGATCTTGCCCATCCTCCTGTGTCATCTCTAACAGGCGTGAATTGTGTTTTACGTCTTTTTAGGGCTTTGGTTGCTTTCCACAGTGAATAATTTGTATCTATGGTTGGTGTTAAGGTTGACAAATAGTTCTGGAGATTTGTGTTGGTCAACGTTATTATGAGGGTTTTCAGTTCTTCTGTGCATTTATTAAGCAAGGCCTTATCGCTCGGGTATCTAGTGATTTGCCAAATTTTTCTAAGTTTTCTTTTTTCTTGTATTTTGTTTTTGATATTTTGAGGGTATGTGTTATGTTTTAATGGGATTCCTTTGCTATCCGGTGTTGCTTTATTGGCGGCTCTGTGGATGGTGATGTTCAGTTCCTCTATAGTGTTCTCTAGGTCTTCGATTGTTTCGATCTTTTTATGTAGGTTTACTTTAGCGGTTATGGTATTTTGGTATATCTCCCAATTTGTCTTTTTTTCGTGCATTTAAAATGATTTTAGTTTTTTTTTAATTGAAACTGAAAATTGGAAACATTATTGCAATATTTATGATTATTGCAATTGGAAGCCTCCTGGCCAAATGACAATTGAGCAGCCAAAAAAAATAAAATTATTTAGAAAGCTGTCAATCAAACTGATAAATGGCAATGACGTCATGACATTTCACGTAATCATCTTGTTTTTCACGAGTTTTGTTTTTACACTATTAAGATAAAAAATATTTTTCGTCATTATTACATTAAACTGCAGCTAAAATAATATTACAAGAAAAAAGTACTTTATTACGACACAATTAGTGATATGATTGCAATATTTATACTGCTTAGGAAACGAATAAAAAATGTAATAGAAAAACAAAACGCACATTGCGTTTTGTTTTTCTGTTACATTTTTTATTTTTTACAAAAATGGGTGCTCCGAAAATTCGTGTTTAGTTAAATTCCAATTGCTTACTAAGCTTTCCAATGAGGTATATCACATTGGTGTTCAAAATACTAACCCACTTTTGACCTCTCCTTTACATTTGAAAACACACAAACGACCGAACATGCAATCGTTTTTTTAAGACGTCTGTAATTTTTAACCCACTGTAGATTACGTATGCGGCTGCTATGTCAGAAAATAGCTCTCAGTCCTAAGCCGTCACTTTTAAACGGAGGGTACCCACATAGTATGAGTTTATGGAAAACTAGACTAACGTTTAAATTCGGAATGTTAACTATTTCATTTGGTACGGCTTTCTTCATACGGAATGAATTTAACAAGTGTATATTCCCACCTGCGAATTGAAATTAGTTTGGCGGATGCACGTGAAATGGTAATTGAGGTGTTTGAGCTAATTCTAGTGCGGTACTGTCTTGGTCAACAAATTTACACATGTGTAGGTACTTAATGAAGTACACAACACAGCTCAATGCTAGCAATACATTACATATTCGATGCACGACGTCTTCAGGGAGCGATATGTCTATCGCTTACGTACATACAATGTTGCTTGTACCGAATAAAATATAATCTGTCACTAGAGGCTCTACTACTGTTTCCTATGTTTGTAACTAGCGGACGAGTTTTATCACCTCAGGCCCAGTTCTGTTATTGACTATCAGTCATTAAGAGAAACGGGCCGGTGGCGTGGTCAGTAAGATACTTGCTTTTCACGCAGCTGGTCGTGGGTTCGATTCCCACCCGAGACATACATTCGTTTAAATATGTCTGTTTGTCTTGTGTCTAGGTGTAATCATCTACATATATTTAAGTATGTACTTACAAAATAAAAGTATTATATGTAGTATATTACCAGTTATCTGGCTTCCATAGTACAAGCTCTGCTTAGTTTGGGATCAGATGACCGTGTGTGGTAACGTCCCACTATATTATTTTTATTATTAGTTCTTGAAATCATTCGTTACACACCTACTACTAATGAGGCGAACATAGCGTTTCACGAGTTTTTTAACAGTTTATGGTTAAAAAAAGGTAATATTTGTTACAAAAACAGGTATTTTTAATGATAACTATAGATATAAACGGGGCATTGGTGAAGTCAGTTTTGAGCCTAAACAAATCGAACACAGCGCTGACAAATCTTTCTTCTGTTTCTTTACTTAAACAGGTAGCACATTAAAATTTGTGCTTTGATTTTAAGCCGTGACAAGTGATAACAAAGAAGAAGAAAGTCGAAGTCAATAAGCGCCTATTAACACTAGCCTTGAAGTCACTCAGATTATATCTGTAACTAGCATTCCGCCGGCGTTGCCCTGCATGACCTATATTTTATGCCATGCTAAATAGTGGAACAAAATAGCCCATGACCTTCCTCAATTAATGAGCTATCTAACAGTGCAAGAATTTTTGACATTAGACAAGGCCCTCTAGGCGAAGTCGACAGAGAACAAAGTGAACAAAATTTAAGGGGATTGTCACGTGACAATTCAAAGGCGAATGTCAATTCCATACATTTTGTTATTTGTGATCTTTCGTTATCGCATTGCTTTGTTACTTTGTCTAGGGGCCCTGTTTCATGTGAGTTTAGGATCATCATCTCATTTCCGATCTGACGGGATGGATTTAAATCACAGGTTCAATTGATTAATTGAATTTTTGACCAGAGAGTTTATAACAATTCAGTATCAATAAAGCATTCACAGCAAAAGGTTGTGTCGTTTATCATTTATAACGCGATCTACTTGTTTTTATCATCGACAACAATCATCACCTTATCACTCTATCATCCTAGACGTAGGCGTGCGAACCCCTACAAATATCTTTTTGTCGAATCGAAATGTTAAAAATGTATTCTATTGTTCAAACACAAATAGGTATAAGAGTAGGCATCTGATAACAAGTTTTGTTGGCATATTTGTTTTTATAAATATAACTTCTGAGTTGTGTTGTACTTGTATCATTTCGTTTATCTGTGACAGAGGACATTGCGGCAAAATCAAGGACGAAAATATAATCATAATGAAATCTAAAATAAACCGCGATAAAATTCGTTATAAAATTGTTTTATTTAAAATATTTTGTCTTTATTTACTCAATGTCCCTAATTTTTTGGAGCAAGTTGAATAGTGGCTCATTTTTAACTATAATTAAATTTAATTAACGCGGTAACTACTGCGAATTTATTTTCAAACCAATATTATTCAAGGGTGGATTGACCGACCCACCAACCAAGCACCAAGCATTTGTTTAGCGTATGTGGATTAAGGTTTAACTCTCTTAACTTATATGATAGTTGAGAGAAGACCCGTACCCAGCTGTGGGACACTAAAAAGAGTTGATGAGGTGTATAAAATTAAATGTTCATGAAATTATTTGAATTATTTTATACCTTCTTATTTTTGAAGTCGATTTTTAAACATAGTTTACATTATATAAGTATATGTCTTACTATAATATAGTAAGAAATATACTTACATAATTATATAAGTATAAAATACTCGTAATTATTGCAAACTTACGTGTTTGACCTACACAATGAATACTCAGAAAAATACAGAATATTTTAATTTTAGTTTTATACCAAACTTAAATCACGGTCACCCTACCAATCCCCGGATGTTTGAGGCGTGTCAGTTGATATTGACAAGCGGAATTCACCGGATCCGGAATAAACATACAACGACTCCAATCTTAATATTTACTGTCAATCATATCTCATGTCATATTTCAAAATGTTTATGGGTTACATATAAATTAACATTTTGTCATAGGTTTATTTCAATAGGTTGGAGATTAGGTTAGTATAGAATTCTTCCGTATCGAGGCCTTGGAGGATTTGCCCAGAAAGCTGGCAGTATGCTCTAGCAGCATTGCTAAGCAGCGGCGGCGCAGCGTTAAGAAAAAAAGAAAGGTATATTATTTATATTTTGACAAAGATAGGACACGCAATATCAAATGAAAGAAAAAAAACACATAGAACAAGAAAAAAAAACAAATAGAAACTGTAAAAGAAGAAACAACAAATTAAAAACAACAGTAAGTGTGACCCATCAGTGTCAAACATGGACATTGCTCAGTAAACGCTGTGAGTACCTACTAGAGTTGACCCACAACACTGATTTTCAGCAATGTTCATACGGACCTTGCCTTAGAAATATAAGTTTTTGGTCTCGATTCAGTGACATATAGATACCGAAAGCTTAAAATTTTTACAATCTTGTTATCATCGTTATCAGCCTACTCTAGCCCACTGCTGAGCACGATTCGCGGCTTACCCCAATGGTTGTCAGTTTTGCGGCAGATATCGGCCCACTGCCACTTCAGCTTACTAATTCGGTGGGTTATGTCGATTACCTGAGCAGCGTGGCGCAGCGGGCCTCGCCTTTGAAAAATATGGTCGCAGGTTTGAATCCTGGTCGCGTCCACACATCTTTGTGTGAATTGTTTCATTTCCGCTGCTCAATATCGGTGAAGAAAAACATTGTGAGGAAACCGGCATGTCTAACAACTAATCAATACTCAATACTCAATACTCAATAACTTTATTGCTTTACCATAAGTAAGTACATGCTTAGGTGGTAGGTGCTTATTATAATAGAATCATTATGGACCCTGTCGGGCACAGCAAAAGTGTTAGACGAGAGGAAGCTCTGATTTTACATAATAATAAAAATATAAATTTCTAGCCTGTGGATCTTTATTATTAATTTAAATTTTTAAAATTGTGTGGTGTATTTTATTTTATTTCATGTCATATCTTAAAATCATTACCTGATAGGAACTATAATTTATTTTTTAAATAAATTAGAGCATAATTAAATTTTAAAATTAAGAAATTATTTGAATAAAATTATTGAATATTATTTTTTTTTTTAAATAAATAAGAGCATAATTAAATTTTAACATTATGAAATTATTTGAATAACATTATTAAATTATTATTATTATTATTATTAATTTATCATTCGAGGACATGTGACATCTACCAACCCGCACTTGGCCAGCGTGTGTGGATTAAGGACTTAACTCTCTCAACTCATAAGACAGTTGAGAGAAGACCCGTGTCCCGAAGAATTTGATCTCACTAATCTTGTTTCTCCATACAAACTTTGGTACCCCGTTTCACCCCCTTAAAGGGTGAGTTTTGAAAAATCCTTAGTACCCCCTTAGACCCCATAAGGAACCTATGTGCCAAATTTGGAGTCTCCAGACCCAGCAGTTTGGGCTCTGCGTTGATATCTGTGGGACACTAAAAAGGGTTGAAGTGGTGTCGATTACCTTAGTTCTCTATCGGATGACTTCTTTGCTTATTCGATTCTTCAGAGAAACTCCGAGCATAGTCCTTTAATAGCTCGCTGAGCGACTTAGAATTTATAGACCAGTCCTTCTGTGAGTGTCCACGGTTCAGCTCCGTATATCATAACGGGTAGGACGCACTGCTACGCTTTGCTACAAAAATATATGATTTCCCTTACTTATTTCTTTTCATAGTCATTCATGAAATATCAAAAAACCCCGAATACTATTCTCCATCAGGCGTGTCATTTGCCGCTCATAATATAATACGTACAGTCAGCTACAAAAGTTGATGAACATATTCAATATTATAAAACATTTTAATACTAAAAGATTCCATAAATGTTTTGTTTGATTATTCATTGTAAATAATGACAAGATATTTTTCCTCTTGTCATAATACTAAGAGCTTGAACGCATTGGCGTTCAATCGAAATGCAGCCAGATGCATGTATTACATCTAAGGGCCTTAATTCTCGTGACTAAGACATTTATATCTAACAAACAAATGTCGGAAAAAAATTGCGAATGTCATTGAAAACGAATGAAATCGCGATTTTTTTCGACATACCTAAGTCTAATAGAGATAAATGTCTAAAGTGCATTCGAGACCTGTTCGAGCATCGGAGACCTGTAAGTGCGGTGGACCGCGACAAGTTTCACCGACTATTACTATCCATAAACCTACAACTTTCCCACAAGAACAGTTAGGGGGCATCACAGCGCGTCCGGCCGGAAGATCTTCCCTTTTTACTGAAGAGTTACTAGCACCCGATCCTCCAATCTCCACATATTCATTAATTATTGCAGCTGACTGTACCTAGAGATATTTCCTATTGAATGCTCTACGTGTTATAATAAAGTGCGAAGTCACGTCAGATCGCACGGGCCCCGTCACGGTCACGTACGATACAGAGGACGTGTTGAATTAGCTACATAGCAGCTACGTTTAATTGTTTTATTATAAGTACCTGAACAATACCAGTGAGCAGCGGTGCGTTGGCGCAACGGTGCCAGCTTTAGCTTTGAAATTCGCAAGTTCGATACCCTGCCATGCTCACATCTTTAAGTGAATTCTTTTATCGTAGCTGCCCAATATTGTTGAAAAACAACATCGTTAGGAAATTGGCATATCTAAGAACTAATCGTTCGAGGATTCATCAACTTGGTTAGACGTTTTTCTCACCTTTTGAATATTTTTTGTACTTGTAAATCAGCCAAATCGATAGAAAACAAACATACGTCGATAATTTTTTATTTCGCATTTTTTTGGAGGCCGCGTGACAGCTATCTTTGTGGGCTCCTTACAGCTGTGGAGTGACCATTTGCAAAAAGTAAATGATTGCAAAAATTTACCAAATTTCCCTAAATTTAGGGTAAATGAACATGTTACCCTATTGAACTAAATGTACCTATTGGAAAGTATTGGGTTTCGCAACATGGGCACCCGGGTATGTGAACAAACAGATGGGTATTTACCCTTTATAATAGAGTTTGGGGCCAGAAAATTAGCGATCTATTGCTACTTATTTAATTAGATATAGTAGAAAACCTGGAAGCCAGTGTAATGAGTAATAATATTCAATAGTAGTCTTTCGTATCCAATAGTAATTCTAAAAGTGACTCTTAATTAGATACAAAAAGAATACAATTTCGATATACTATCTAACAATATTGAAGTCACTACCGTAGTTTTTTATTATTCTGAAATACGCTTGCGCTTGACTACAGCCTGCCTTATAAGGCTCCATAAGGTTAGTGACCATAAAGAAGCAACAATTATATTATAATTAATTAATTCATTTCATATTTGAATTAAGCTCGCCCGTGTACATTGTTGTTTACTATTTATAAAATAATTGTTTATGTAAGTGTTTTGTGTACAATAAAGAATAAGAATAGGAATAAGAATTCTGACCCACCCTCTAAAGGGTGTCACCAGACATCGCACTGGAACACGACGAAGCCGCTCAGTGGTGCGGCAGCACGGCCGAAGCCTACCACCATAATATTTTCACCCCATTATGATATGATAAGGCTTTAGTTAGAAGCCATAAAGGAGCAACAATTCTGACCCATACCCATGTCACCGTCTTTAATAATTATCTATTTTAACAACTAGTTAATAGTAGGTAATCACTATCATAATCGCTCATAAGCGAACTATTGATGTAGGGATAACATTGTTTGGTAAAAGAGAGCTAGTAAAATTGGTTTCGTTTCGGTCACAATTACATTATTGGTCTACTAAAGTGCTGGATCTTGCACTGCAATCTTGCGATTTGCTAATAACCTAGACGCTGGTAAAATATAACGTTTTTCTGTCAAAAGAGAGCTAGTTTAACATTATTTTGTTTCGATCACTTAATTACGTTATTGGTGCACAGCTTCTAGATTTTGCGCTGACAGTTATCAGACTAAATAGTTATTGTAGAACCGAATACTTTGTTATTGTTATCGGCAGTTAAACCGTTATTCATGATTATTGAAAACCACTGTTAAAAACTAGTTATAGTGCATAACGTATATCGCGATTGACTCTATATTATTTTTTAATTTTTACCTTAAAAATTTTAATTTTTTAAGCTTTTTTTGTAGTTGTAGTAATATTTTTTTTTTAAACTCAGTTCAACTCGCTACTTTAGCAGCCACTCAGAGTATATTGCCTTGTCGTTTCACCCCGTCGTTTACACAGTTACACAGTGCTCAGTTGCAATGAAAGTTAAGTTTGTCTACAGCCTTATTGCTGTAGTATCTATCGTAATAAGGCTGTAAAAACCCCAGTTAATACTAAGAACAGAAAAGCGTTAGCTTTTTCTGTTTTTAGTATTAGAAATAGTCAAAGTCTAGTTTTTATGCGCGCCGCGGTAGACCCAGACGAAGATGGTGGCACAAAATAGAAAAATTCATAAACCATTGGATGCAAGTGGCACAAGCCTAACGCCACTCAAGAGACACAACGTCACAGTAATCCTGAATCGCACAAGCAAAGTTTCTCTGATGATTAGCATAAATACAAATTCCCGCCAAGAACAGTCGGGGGAAAAACCACGGTTGCCGGGCATCATACCTTGTCCAATTGGAAGATCTTTCCTTTACATTGGAGGGTCACTACCACTCGATCTGACGTTCCTGATAAAATCAAAATTAAAATTATAGAAACTGTTTCTAAATTTTTATAGTGGTTTATTTTAGATTTTAAATTCCGACGTTTCAAAGTCTTCAGACTTCATGATCGCGGGTGGACGGATTATTTGATGTCCAAAATTATTGATCACAGTTGTTACTGACTACTAAGTATGTATACACTTCATTGCTTATTCGATGCTTCAGAGAAATTCCGAGCATAGCCCTTTCCTCGCTGAGCGACTTTAAATTTATGGACAAGTCCATAAATTCATCATGTCCAGAAATTCCATAAATTTATAGTGAGTGTCCAATTTTCGGCTCCGTATGTCATAACGAGTAGGACGCACTGATTATGGACTTTCGTCTTCAGACTTAATTATTTGTTTAAAAATGTTATATAAAACCAAGTCTTTCTAATTTTACGATAACAATCCCCTTTGACAGTTAATAGGTACACAAGATGCAAAATTTTATAACTAATGACTAGTAACTTTTAAATAATATTTTAACTTTCGCAAAAACCTACGCTTTGTGTTACTTATCTAGTCTGCAAAGGCCTATGATTTAAAAAGTATTTTTACATAAAACTTCTTAGAAAACTTTGTCTGTCTTTAATCTACACTTTGTAAGAGAGATTTACAAAAATTGGGTGTGAATAAGTTTGGAAAATAATATTTTACTTGAAACTTTTGTATTATGAAAGTTTTTGGAATCAAAATATAATAATAAAGTGTTTATTCAAAGTTATTAGATTTTAAGTTACCCAGACATGGAAAGTGTCCTCTTAAAAAAACATTTTGTGTTACATATTCACTTTATAGTTACTCTTTAATCCATCTTGATTGCCACAATAAGTCGAAATAAGTCAGGTCCGCTTAGAACACGGTGGGAACTCGTAAAACCGAAAACACATGACACAAGAGTTGTAGAACGTTATGAAATGTCACACTATAGCACAACTGAAATGCTATAGACTGTGAAATAGATGAAAATGAAAACAAATTACATAGCCGAATGAATAATTTTAACGTGATTCAACGAGATTCTTGGTCAATCAGAACAAATTGATTCGACACCATAAGTTCGACATGTGCAAGGCGATCAACGCAATTGTTTCAATAACGAAATAAATCATATTATTTTTTCGCTGACGAAAAACTTACTGTGGTACCTATAATGTAGAAAACATACAAATTAATGCAATTAGTACAAATAGTGAAACCTAGTTACTTAATGGAAACTATCAACGATAATAGAATAATGCAAACTTAAGAACTTTCTTATAACAAACTACTTTGAATTAACTGTATGAGCAAACTTGGCTCTGCCACTCCCGTTCACTGGGTTTTTTTATGATTGTTCAAAGACTTTTTATAGTCGAGTAAATTCAAGTAGTTTTATTCGCTTAGTAAAAGAACTTCTCATGTGCAATTGTGTAAGAAATGCAAATGATATTTCATTTTAAAATGTTCTCCAAAGACAAAGGTTTTATGAGATTGCATAGATATTTTTTTACTCTTTCGCATAAAAGTGTTCATCAGATTTACGAGTGGTGAAAACTCAGATGGTGAGCAAAAATATTTTTTTATTTTTAGCCTCAATGGATAATACACTTTGAAATAAGTCACAATTTTGATCTAATGCCGTAAGTACAGTCTTTGTGAATTGTTTCATTCGCCGCTCAATATTAGTAAAATAAAACTTCGTCGAGAGGAAACTGTCTTAGAGCAAAACATTACAGGACATCCGGCATTCGATGATATCCACTAACCCACACTTTACCTGTGTGATAGGCCTAAAATCATTGAAATAAAACTACTTTTTAACGGATTTTATCGCGGTTTATTTTAGATTTTAGATCCCGACGTTTCAAAGTCTTTTCAGACTTCATGTTCACGGGTGGACTGAGATATTTGACGTCCAAAAATATTAATCACAATTATTACTGACTACCTTCAAACATTAATATTTAAGTTGCGTTTTATTTACTTTGAAACGTCGGGATCTAAAATCTAAAATAAACCGCGATAAAATCCGTTAAAAAGTAGTTTTATTTCAATGTGTGATATTCGCGTAAATCTAAGACAATACTAGGCCTAAAATCAACAAAATAGTTGAGAAGTCCCATCCAGCAGTGAAAAAAAAAGTCATCTACGTTATCTAAGAAAGCGTATTAAAAAATTTTCAGACTATCTAACGGATAAAAACGCTTGGAATTAAGTCACTTTAATTCGACACACTAAACAAACAAAATGTAATAGATATAAGTACTTTATTTAAAAAAGAAAAAAGCCTACTGAGTTTATTGGCAGTGTTTCTCAGTAGTTGCCAGTCATTCACTGCACGGCAGGAAATAAATTGGACTATTTTTATGTAGACTCGCGTCTCAAAAAAAAATAAAGCATATTTTCATTGAAACAAAACTACTTTATAACGGATTTTATTGCGGTTTATTTTAGATTTTAGACTCCGAACGTTTCTGTCTTTTCAGATTTCAATTTCAATTTATTCATGTGAAACACAGGTAAATAATATGATACAAAAAAAATAATGTCCTACTGTGTTCTGCCGTGTGGCGTACAAGTCATTGTTAACTTAAATTTGAATTACATTACAAGCATCACTGAAATATTAACCAAATAACTCTAACTAGAACATATACCTTAAAGTTTATAGAGAGACAAAGATATGGCACGGCATATAATTTCATGTTCACGGGTGCCTATATAGCATATTATATTATATTATATTATTATATGGTGCAAATTCCACGGGTACGCACAAAGCGCTTTGCTTCCACTTTCATTGTGCGAACTGCCAAATTGTGGAATTCGCTGCTTGCATCTATGTTTCCCGATAGCTATTATCTAGTGGTCTTCAAGTCAAGATTGAATCGGTATTTACTGGGTAAGCGCGTTCCATCGTAGACTGTATCATTGCTTCACATCAGGCAAGTTGTGGTCAAGCGCAAACCTATTTTAAGACAAAAAAGGGGAAATTTCACTTTATTTTCTATTACAAAACACTAGTTCACAAACACAGTGTTCTAATGTAATTGCATGAAACGATTGAATGTTAAATGTAGCAAACGAACATTAGACGGCGGCGCGATAAAATCTCGGAATTCTCACGAACTATCTGCAAAGTGCATTGCAAGCAATTTGTACTCAGAAACACTGGCATGCTGTTCAGAACGAAAGGTAATTTTTGCAAGGCGTGTTAATAAAATGTAGAAGTACCTACTTGTAAAAGCGTAAATGCGCAGCCAGTTAGTTCTAATGATTTTAACTGATTTTTGAGGTTAAACAGTCGTATTACCCATGTTCACTTCACTTCAACCCTTTCTTATGTCTCACTGCTGGGCAAGGGTCTTCTCTTAACTATCTTACGAGTTGAGAGAGTTTAGGTTCTGTTCATAAAAATCTGTGGGTGGGCAGCCTAACGCGCGTCGTGCAGCCTAGCAAGCAGATTTTCAAGCAACCCCTATCAAAGACAGGTACATTTCCCATGCATCGAGCAGCCTGCTCCTCCGTGCTTTTGCTTGTGCCTATTGAATGTTCTAACGCTTACGTTAGTAACTGTAATATAATTGATTTGAATATTGAAGATTAAGCAAAAGCCGTTAAGACTTAATTTACTGGTAAATAATAAATAAATCAACCCTGAAAAGGGTTTTCATTTTAGAAGACATCTGCCGAAGCCCGTTTTCCAAAACCAAATGATTGAAAGGCTGTTTTGGAGATAGCTTATTTGATCGATGGCCCATTTCAGCCAAAACCCAATAATAGCCATTTGTACGAAAAGTGGTCATAATTTTTTAGATGTCGTCATTTTGTTTTACAGATCGTGTAGTCTAGGATATTTATCTTAATTAAAAAGAAAATGGCTAGATTATTAGAGGCAGCGGATTGGTAAACATAGCGTAGGGTGCGCTTTGACTAGGTGGAGTGACGATATCTGTAAGCGTGACCACGGCCTCTAGACAAAGTGTCAGCGAAGCGATAACGAAAAACCAAAAAAACAAAAAGTAGATTATCACGTGACATTTCGAAGGTCAATATCAATCTTCAAGCTTCGCTGTTACTTTATCTAGGGGACTGTAGACTGCTGGAGAGGGCTGGATAAGAGTAGCCGCGGATCATTCGCAGTAACATGGTTTAAAAGAGGATATATGAATGAACCTGTCACTCTGACTTGACAAAACTTCTGAATCAATTTTGATTGGACTTTGCTCAAATATAGTTTGTTATTTTTATACAAATCTCCCTCTCTATTCCTTTAAAATTTTACTAGCCAAAAGAACGAAGACCACCGAAAAAGGTGATTGTTATGTTTGGTGTACTTTTTGTGTTTGTCTGTCTATATGTTAGTGGCAACGTAGAGCTTAATTGTTACTGTGACTATATTATTTGGTATTCAACGTGGGTAATGGTAGTAAAGTATAGAAACACATAAAAATCCACTAATTACCTCTTTGTACGGATTGCTTACTGCATGTAATGCTTTAGTGTGTGTCCCAAATCAAAAGAAATAAGCGATTACTTGTGTAAATAAAACTGTTACGAATAATTTTTTGTGTATGTAATTTTTGTCAAACGTTTCTAATGATTTAGTTATAAAATGCACTTCACCCGTTTAAGCTCTGCAAGGCAACAATCTTGTGCACAGATACACACGCCAAACTTATAAGGGTAGGCACATATTTGACCGAAAATGCGTCGCACACAGCGTTTGTTCAACGCCTTATCGACTGACGTAAGAGCGGCACAAACACGTACATATCTGACGGACGCACTAATGCATCATTTGGTTAGGGGTCATAGGTTGAATTTGTCTGTTCTAGAGCAATGCATTTTCCGTCATCCAGTTGATCGAATAAATGTGATTTATAATACGCTCGACGCATCTTCCGTCAGATATGTGTTCTTTTGAGAGTTAAAAAAGGGTAATGAAAAATTTATAAGCCTAATATTATAACAGCTAATTTAAAAATCGCTACAGCCTATGCATTACGCAATAACCACCTCAACCGTTTCGCGTCTGCTCAATTGTCCCACAGTAGGTCAAGCCTAGCGCAGTCGATTTTTGCCATTTAATTAGGCCACTGCCGACGGGAATTCAGAGCCACTCCATTCTTTTTGCCACTAATTTGCTACATTTGTAGTGTGTGCAAGCCTTTTTGTGGTACGGATGTAGTTTTGTGTTTTTTGGACAACCAGTAGTTAGTACATAAAATTAGGTTCTAATTGAGTGATAACTAACAATAGTAATTAAATAAATGCACAAAATTTGCCTTCAAATGTCAAAAAGTTAAAAAAGATAAAGTAAGTAAAGTTAAAAAATTGGTTATAAAATTATTAAAATGTAAAATGTAGTATAAAATTTAAAAATAAAAATAAAAGCGGGTAGTAAAAGTAGGTTGTAGGTTCGATTCCACCCCAAGAGAGACATAAATGTGTATTAAGTATGTCTGTTTGTCTTGAGACTGGGTGTAATTGTCTATTATAAGTATGTATCTATTTACAAAAGATTAGTAGTAAATGAATGTTTAGTATTTACACCAGTTATCTGGTTTTGGTAACACAAGTTAATGTCCTAGAATATTATTATTATTCTGATATGATGCTATAGAACCAAAGTATGTAGATAGTTGAGTCAAATAGGCTGTAGCTCTCGATTTAATTTGTCGCTTTAACGGGCATTCTGTATAACAGTGTGAGTGATAAATGAATATTTTCTAAAATTATTTATTTTAAAATTCTGTTTTAATATAATTTATTTGGAAGTGTTAAATGTTCCAAAAAAACTCAGGCGCACTATCTTATTATCCTGAGCGGTTGAAAACTGCTCAAATCGATGAATAGTTGACAACTGACTGAAGTTTCTCAATGTGGAGACAAAACTTAACTCAGGACGTTGCCAGACAACTCAATATTTTTGGAATAGAGCTGTTTAAAATATTTCGAAATTTTGATTGTAATTTTACGTGCCTACATTTAGTTTAAGTCAGTCATTTTTCAAGAATAGCTATGATTGAGAATTCATAAGTATATCCTCCTCTTTCCTACAAAGTTACAAAAGTTATTACACTTTCATCAAAAAGGTCCATAACACTGTTACTAAAATTAAGCATTGAGTTGCCACCTATACAACATAATATTACTACAGTAATAATAGTTTATATTATCCACTAACACAAAGGAACAAGGTAAGTAATTGTGTGAAATACTTTTTGCGATTTCTTCCTTTATGTGAGGAATGGTAGGTACGGCTGCAATAAAGACATTGAGTAGGTAAACGTAGATAATAAGATATGTACCTAATAGAAAGTCTTAACATTATTTTTTATTAGTCTAGACTCAAATTGAGTTGTAAACATTTACGGTGCATTTATCTGAAATCTGAAGACTAGGCACTCCAATTTTCACTTACGTGTTTTTAATTCAACAGTGAATCTATATTGGAAAAATTTATCAGCAAATAAAATGAAATATATTGATAAAATTAAGCTGTCCTATGAATGCTTAATATTTTAATTTAAAAATACGAATGAAATACGTTAATACATTTTTTATTTGTCTGTCAATTGCCTCTTTGTAGAAATAATAACTATTTGATTTTGTGCAAGTTTCGTTAACGTTTTATTATTTACCAGTAATAGTTCATTTGCTTGTGGTTTTACTCGTGTTTGCTTTCAATATAAAAGTACATGTAGTTTTATATTGAAATTTTACATTTTACTGTATGTATTAAACATTAAACATTTGTAGTATGCATTAAACATATTACTGTATGTATACAGTAGACTCCGAGGTTTTACCTGTTTATTATAATAAAAATAATAATAAATCATTTTATTACATGCATATCTACATTGTTTAACATAGACACTGATTTTAAAATAACTTAATTCAACGTGCATAATTAATACAGATAATTCATAATAATTCGATTTTAATAATAATAAATTTAAATTGAATTAGATGTCAATATAAGTTAGTAAAACAATGTGTCAAACGATAATGAATAATAGTAATAATTGATTCGAATAATAATAATAATTGATTCAAATTAAATTTGTTATTTGTGCATAACCCTATTCTTGGTATAGGCCTCAACTAATTGTTTCCATTTTTTTCCAACACCACACACGCACACACTCGCACGCACACACTCGCACGCACACACTCACACACACGGACACACACTGTTTTGAAGTTTGTTTTTAGGAGCAAATATTATTATTATTTGATACTAGCTTTCCGCCCGCGGCATCGCCCGCGTGTATGTCGGTTATCGCGCCAAAACATTACCTTCTATTTGCGCAGTCGGATAAAAACTATCCTATGTCCTTTCTCGGGTCTCAAACTACCTCCATACCCAATTTCATCCAAATCGGTTCAGTAGTTTTTGCGTGAAAGCGTACCAAACAAACTTACATTCGCATTTATAATATTAGTATAGAAGTATAGATGTATCCTATGTGCGGAAGGCGCCGATGTCTGTAACACAGTTCATACTACCACAGACACCGACGTTTCTCCTTATTACACAAAAACGCACATATGTAAATGGTAACCTTAAACATATAATGCTGTGCATCTGTACTATCTTGAAATATTTTTTTTTCTGTTTTGTGCCTTCTCTATCCATTCTCTCCCGACAACTTTTTTAATGTCGTCGATCCAGCGGTCTTACCTGTTTATTTGTCTAACTAATAGTATTATAAATATTTCTCATGTTAATAAAATAAGACTGGCAGTAGTGCACTCACTGGACACTCTGTGCTGCTGAAACACCTGTTTAAAATAAGGCTAGCAGAAAGTTTAGTTAAAGAAGAACTTTAGTTAACAAAATCCTTCCACGATTTTGTATGTCGATGATGATTTTGTATTTTTTTTGTTCGCGATGATCTCAAAAACTACTAAAAGGATTTTGATGTAGAGATAACTAGATATTTTCTTATTTTTATGTCAAAGTAGAAATTAGTTATTCTTAATATCAGCCCTAATTATCCCAATGCTGGGCAAACGGAGGCCAGACGTCACGATCTTGAGTTTGATGGAAACATCCAACTGTTTTAGAACCCATCGAATTCGTCCCGTCATCTACACCTGGGTTAACTTAGACGTCTTCTCGCTGGGTTTAAGCGCAAATTTTAATCTGTGGTTAGATTAGTTAAAAAAAACCAGCCTAAATTTATCTTTAACGCAGAAATATAAACAGATTTGGCAGAATTTTATGATATTTTTCAAACCACAATATTATGCAAAAGAGGAAAAACACAAAACAGTTAATTAATCTTACTTAGTGTGCAGTAACTCATCAACAGTATTAATGTGCATCAACGGATACCTGCCACAAACGTCACAGTTCTGATTCAGAGAAGTTGGCGCTCGAAAATATAACTTCATAAGAAATACTTTCTAGAATATTTATAAGAAATTTATGGATTAAATAGAGTTTGTAAAAGCAATGATGTAGTTTACGATGGAAGGCGTCTGCCTAATATATAGGCCGACCAGTTAACTCTCGTATCGCCTATCGCCAAGATTCTGACTCCTAAAGCTGCACACACAGTGATGATGATTCAAGCGATATAGATATTAGTGACGAATAGTCTTACATTACTTTTATCTGTGGTTAAATAGTTCTTTAAGAGATTTAATTAATGTTTTATGACTTTGTACCTCAGATGGCGATACGCGAGTTAACCGGTCGGCCTATAGGTACTAATTTAATTGTGATTACGAATGATTTTCGGTGAGAATGTGGTAAAAGAATGATGTCACATGTCCTCGAATGATTAGTTCTTAGACGTACCGGTTTCCCCACTATGTTTTCCTTCACCGATATTGAGCAGCGGCGATGTAATAATTCACACAAATATGTGTGGGCACAACTGGGAATCGAACCCGCGACCTTATATTGGTGACGCGAGGCGCGTACCGATGCTCATTATACATAAAAGTTTAAAACTCACCTATGCAAGTTAAGTATTTGAATTTGCCACACGCCAGCATAGTTGACTCAATCCTCACCTGCCATCAAACAAAGCCGGCTTTATCCCACTCATTTTACATTTAAATGCGGATTTTTCCAGTGACATCCGTCAGGCCTAAACCACTTAATAAAATTGGCCTGAACTGGGCCCAACACAATCCTGTTGTTTATGTACCTGCCACATTCTCTGAACCCAATAACAGAAAGAGATCAACTTTGTTAGACGTGCCCTGAATTGGAGTGTAGCTTTATAAATATTAAAGGCACATTTCAGAACGACAAATCAGGAATTATTGGGGACAAAACCTTCTATTCTTAGTAATCTGCGGTTAGTTTTGACAGATGCAGCTAATCTGTTAGAAATAGAAGTGTCTAATGACATTTACTTAGTTGTATTTACTTTGCGTTACACACAGATAATTAAAATCCTCCGCGGCGGTTGGCTGTTCTGTCAACTAACTGCAAATTATTACAAATTTATAATATTAGTAGGATAGAAGATTTGAATTAAGAAAAACAAGTAGAACTTTTAACGAATTGTGTAAGCAGCACGATATTGACCCGTTTCTTAGAACTACATCGGCGGCGAGACGATGCATAAGTCAAGCTAAAGGGAAAATGGTAGTTGTAATTAATAGTAAGTTTTACCTGAAGAATTAACGAAGTCAGCACCTGAAACAATAAAAAGATCTTGTATAATTAAGTCAATATAGATATCATAATAGCGTACCACCTGTATTACCCGAGTGTATGCAGAGGCGAATATCACCTACTTTTCGCTATGTTATGTCCCTAAATCTTAAGTACCTTTTGCTGATCTAAATAATTACTTAGCCCTCTTTAAGGATATGTTATCACGCGGTAGCGAGTTCCGCTATTTCATTCTGCAGTTAGTATCTGACCAACGCTAATAAAACTATAGTGTCCGGCAACGTCCTGAGCCGAGGTTCATCCCCACATGGGGAGCCCTCGTGGCAGTTGCCACAGTACTTGGTTAGTCCGACCGTCCTCGAACGGCTCACCGAAAAAGTCCGGTGAACCAATAGAGGCCCTTCCGGCTAATTGGGTTAGGTCATTAGCAAAAAAAATAATCTGACCAACTAGCACGAGTCGCGAGTGTTGGCTATATTACCAGTTATCTGCGCTAAATTTTGTCTTCACAACATATTTCTATCCACACTCAGTGGGGCCGTCTCCACGAGCGAGAAAATCGCGACGAGATGATCGTTGTGCCACGTATTTCTATACACACCCAGTGGGGCCGTCTCCACGAGCGAGAGTCGCGATCCAGAGATTTTCTATAGCAATACGTGACACGACGATAAAATCACCACTTTCGTCCGTGGGTGTACACCTTTAATTGAATCTCCACACGTGGTCCCCGGGTGGTGCAAATCAGGTGACAATCAAAGCCGCACCGTTAACCGGCCTTGCCGTGTTCCGGTGCGATGTCTGGTGACACCATGCACGAAGGATGGGTCGGAATTGTTGCTCCTTTAAGGTTTCTAACCATATAGAGGCTCATTCCACTGCTACCTTCTCACCGATAATCATTCGTAATCACGAGTGAATCGTTATACTAGGCTGGCGAGTTCAATCGTAGACTTCATTGCTTAACATCAGACAAGTTGTAGTCAAGCGCCAGCCTATCGCAGAATAAAAAAAAAGTCACCGGGATTCTCTTGCTCATGGTGATGGCCCTATGATACCGTCTTCTGAATAGCAAGATAAAGTTAACAACATCAAATCTTGTTGTTTCATAAATTTTCAATTTCGTGTAGCAGAGGGCATGTAGGTGCTTTTCTTACTAATCGTTTGCTCTAAGTTACAAGATCAGCGGGGAATTCACTCAAGGATTGAATTATAGTTTATTAGTTTTCCAACTCCGGCTCCGCCCGTGCGGATGTCAATATACGTGACAAACCTTAACCTCCTTATCAATCTGAAATGAATCCCTATTTCCCTTGGTCATGCCATCACGCGTGAACGGCTGAACCGATTTCACAAATTTTTTTTTTAGAATATTCCTTGAAGTACAAAGATGGTTCTTACGCAGAGAAAAATTAAAAAAAAATACCATCTCTACCGAAACGGCTTGAAATATTCGATAGGTCTGAGAATCGGTCGTAATCTAATTTCGGACCCGGTAGGTGACACTGCTTTACCAGGCAGGACGACGTCTGCGGGGTCCGCTAGTCGGTTATTTATTTATTTATTTATTATTACAGTATTATAACATCTTTACAGCTAACCAATTCGATGTTACAATTTTCTTTTTTTTCTATAAATAATAATAATGATAAAGGTACGTATTAATATTGATGTAGGTTGTAGGGTCTATATTATTATTATTGTTTGTGTAGTCCGCTAGTGCTTATATCTTGGTACCTAAGATTTACAGGAATAAAGTGGCCGCAATAGGAACGGTAGCAGCAACAATATCAGGTATTTCTCCACAATTCGTTAAACTTTATATTGGGGTATAAATTCTAAATTCGCTTACGGAATTCTCTCATAAAATGCATGAATTCCACTTTTGGTTTCAACAAATCGCATATTTATTGGCGACGTGGTAAAGATTTGACATGCGAAATTGATATTCGATTTTCGAATGTAGTTATTGTTTTGTTTTAAAATAAATCTTTCGATATTTAAAAAAATATGTATTGTTTGATACAATACTGATATAGCGAGTTAGCGACTTACTTGGAACGCACATGTGCATGGCATCTACAATATATAATAAAATCCCAGTTTCAATTAAAATGAAGGAAGAACTTCAGACTTTCTAAAAGTCATTGTATAAATTTTTAATAGATAAGTTCTATTATTCCATTACTTTGTTTTTAAATGACAATACTAACCGAGTCACGACTTCTTAATATAAACTGTTATAGGTATTTACTGACGATTCATAATTTTAGTATGATATTAATTTTTTTTTACATATTAATTTTGTAATTTGATTTAATTTAATTGTAATTTAATTTATTCTATTAGTAATTTAATTTAATTTTGTACGCCCGTTACCTACAGGCAAAACAGAGATATTGAAAACATATTATTATTATGATCATCTGCTATTGTACTTACCTATGTTTACAAAATAAACTTTGATTTGATTTGAAACAATATCATGCGCGCCTGTGCTGAATCAAAATCAAAATCAAAAATATGCTTTATTTGAGACTTTACTTCATCACAATCATTTCCACCTCTCTAGCGTAAAGTCACTATTAGCAAAAAACTTACAATTTCACCTACCCAAGTAATTTTCCTAGTCTTTTTTATTCGGTTATAGGCTTGCGACTGACCACAACTTGCCTGTTGTTAAGCAATGATGCAGTCTACGATGAAACGCGCTTACCCAGTAAATACCGATTCACTTGTGACTTGAACACAGGCAGATCATAGCTGTCGGGAAACAGAGATACAGGTAGCGAATTCAACAACTTAGCAGTTCGCATAACAAAAGTGAAAGCAAAGCGTTTTGTGCGTACCCGTGGAATTTCCGTGAAATCTTACCCTTTGGGGCTGAGTCACCTTCGTCCGTGGGTTTATACCTTTAATTGATTCCCCACACGTGGTCCCCGGGTGGTGCAAATCAGGTGATAATTAACTGGTGGTAGGCTTCGGCCGTGGTTAGTGACCATCCACCAGACAAAGCCGCACCGCCAAGCTGCCTTGCTGTGTTCCGGTGCGATGTCTGGTGACACCATGCAGAGAGGGTGGGTCGGAATTGTTACTCCTTTAAGGTTTCTAACCTTAAGGAGGCTCATTCCACTGCCACCTCACCGATAATCATTCGTAATCGAGTAAATCGGTATACTAGGCTGGCGCGTTCCATCGTAGACTACATCATTGCTTAACATCAGGCAAGTTGTAGTCAAGCGCCAGCCTATCGCAGAATTAAAAAAAACCCTGTAGGTCACGTTATCTCCTTATAAAATTTTAAATGATCTTTTATATCAAAGATGTGTCTAATAAATGTACTTAAAGAATATTTACGTACTTAAGAGGCATAAACCAAAGTAAAGTTAGTGATATACACCTCTGTTTACACCTTTAGCTAATAATAATAATATTGTGGGACATTAACACAAACGGTCATCTGGTCCCAAGCTAAGCAGAGCTTGTGTTATGGAAACCAGATAACTGGTATATACTACACATATAATACTTTTCTTTTGTAAATAAATACTTATAATAGATATTTACACCCAGACTCGACACAAACACAAATGTTCATCACTAATGTTTGTCTCGGGTGGGAATCGAACCCACGACCTGCGGCGTGAAAAGCAAGTATCTTACCGACCACGCCACCGGCCCGTCAAATAGAGGTGTGATACTATGTTATGTTATGTAAAAAAGATTTGACATGCAAAATTGATGTACGGTTTCCGAATATATTAACTGTTTTGTTTGAAATAAATCATTCTTTAATTTCAGATACACAAATTATAAAATGTCGTATTCACCGCGAAATATTGACGTTCGACAAACGGGATAAATATTTATAATAATATGATTTTTAATCTTCCATTTTTTGATGATTCTATAATATAAATAGACTAGCTGCCCCAGCGAACTTCGTACCGCGCAAAATTGTGAATCTAAACCATTCCCAGATCCCCTTGAACACACACAAAAAATTTCATCAAAATCGGTCCAGTCGTTTAGGAGGAGTTCAGTCACATACACACGCACACAAGAAATATATATATTAAGATGTGGTAGATACTACTTACATATCTAAACCAAATATGTAGACAGTCTTTGTGAAATTATAGTTAATTTTAAATAAGTACATTGTTGTTCATGACGGGCCTGTGTCGTGGTCGGTAAGATACTTGCTTTTCACGCCGCAGGTCGTGGGTTCGATTCCCACCCGAGACAAACATTAGTGATGAACATTTGTGTTTGTGTCGAGTCTGGGTGTAAATATCTATTATATGTATATATTTACAAAAGAAAAGTATTATATGTATAGTATATACCAGTTATCTGGTTTCCATAACACAAGCTCTGCTTAGCTTGGGACCAGATGACCGTGAGTTTTAATGTCCCAGAATATTTATTTATTATTTATCTATTTTACCCATAGTTCTGCCAATCAAGTTTCTCGTTGACTTTACTAGGCTTATTTATTTATTAGCTTGGAAGTAGTTGCAAGCTTCGTGATTAGTTTTTAGACATGCCGGTTTCCTCACGATGTTATCCTTCACCGAAAATACATACATGTAATAGATAAATTACACCCAGACACAAGCTCATTACACAAACATTTTTTTTGGGCGGGAATTGAACCCACGAATAATTAAATAGTAATAAAATAAATGAATATGAATACTATGAAGATAAATTTGTATGAAAAACATCAAACTTGTATAAACAGACGCTCAGAAGATAGCAATAGGGACAGGTGGAATGCTATGGGGGAGACTTTTGCCTTGCCTTGCCTTGACTATTAAACAAAAAACAGAATTTACAAAATGCATTTCATATTTAAATGTTAAAGGCATTGTATATAAACGTCGGATTCGATTACGCGGATGTAGAGTACATTTGTGACAGATTAACAGACAGTTTATTTTCGATACAATTTCATTATTTTATTTGAACTCGACTTTCGACGCGGTTTACCTTTTACCGATTTATAATGTCACAACATTATAATGTGCTATTGTACAAAAAGTTATTAACTATTTATGGAAACGTTAGTTGCATATTATAATATGATTTAGCTTTCCACGTAATTTTAATACGTATTTCACTTCAATCCTTTTTAGTATCCCACTGCTGAGCACGGGTCTTCTGTCAACTATCTTACGAGTTGAAAGAATATAGGCTTTAATCTACACACGCTGGCTAAGTAAGGATTTTTGGATGTTCTCGAATGGTTAGTTTTTAGACATACCGGTTTCCTCTTCACACGACTTAATTACCGTTCAACAACAAAACAATGGCCATTTATTTCTAATTTGGAATTAAAATATTTGTCTTAAAAATATTGGCTCAAAGTAAATAAACAAATAGGTCCATGTTCATGAAAAATTAATTCCAAACATTTGGTCAACCGCGTTACCTGAAAAATTGTTTTCGAAAGCGATTTTGTTAAATCAATAGGTAACCTTAATTTATGGCTCTTTTATTTGGTATCGTGTTCATACATAACATTATTTAATGCTTACTCAATTGCTATATGAATTCTATCATTGTTTAGTATTGTCTTAGATTTACGCGAATATCACACATTGAAATAAAACTACTTAACTACAATAAACCGCGATAAAATCCGTTAAAAAGTAATTTTATTTCAATCTATCATTGTTATTGTTATTTAATAACGCTATGGACTAAAAACAAGATTATCAGACAACTTTAGACAGGCGTGGATTATCGAGTAAAAAGGCAAGTATTCCAATAAAATAACTAAGGCAACAATCACTTCACCCAGAACTGTCGATAGCACAATCAATAATTCTACCAGGTAATTACAGATCGCTAAGTTTACATTGGATTAAAGTGTAACGTCCACCGAAAACGTAGTTCCGTGCACACTTCCCAACGACGCAATCTAGTCCATTGAAATGTTACATTTTTTAGGCCTTACCTTGCGTTTTTTAGAGGACGCAATTTTATTTTTTTGATGTGTAGGGGGGGTCAGTGTAAAGCTAAAACCAAGTTTGTGGGGTCGCCACCCTTGTCCCACGGCCGCCATCTTGAAAATAGGGGTTGAAATGGTTTTTACGGTATATCTCTTCAACTATTTATTCGATAAAAAACATTTGTTAGCATTTTTTGTTGCAAATTAAATTCTCTATAACTTTAGTCCAGTAACTTTTTGTCGTAGAACCTTAAATAAAAAAGTTATAAGCTAAATCTTCAGAAATTCGAGAAAAAAAATATATTTTCCGATGTAACTTTTTTTATCATTTTACGAAAAAATGATATCTGACAATTTTTGTAGATCGTTTTTTGAGGAACAATTTTTATTTCCATCATTTTTTCATTAAGTAAGCTAAGGTTTTACAGCGCTCCGAAGTGAGTACTATTTTTCAGTACTCTTAACCATATCTACCTATATTATACGTGTGTATCTACTAATAATATGTCATCAGTTATTGTTTTTATTTTTTTTTACTTTGTTATTATAATTTTTTTAATTATAAATTTTGCAATATTATGAAAAATTAATTATTGACTCCTTTTCACTCCTTAACAGAATTTAACAATTATTGATTTGTAAAATTTATAATTAAAAAAATCTTAATAAAAAAGTAAAAAAAAAAAACAATGACTCAAACGGCGGACGCGATGACAGTATAAAATGACAGCTGTTGTATTGAGAAGCGGATGTGCCAACAAGTTTTATTTTGTATTCATTTCTCTTTGGCTAAGTCTATTTACAACATAAAGACACAATTGGAAAAAAAACTAAACGAACTCTTGTCAAACCTAAACTAATGCGTCAAAAAACTATTCCGCATTGTTGTCATCCGGGAACGTACCCAAACGGTTAAGTAGGGTTTTCTTTTAATGTTTGTTCAATATTATTTGTATCTTATTGTTTCTTGGTACATAGGGTCAAGACCTCCACCATGGTTCGCGAGTTATTTACCATGATATTTCGAAACTTTTAGATAGACGGGCCGGTGCGCGGTGGCGTGGTCGGTATGATACTTGCTTTTCAAACCGCAGGTCGTAGGTCTGATTCCACATAAGTCAGACATTTGTGCCATAGACACGTCTGTTTGTCATGAGTTTGGGTTTAATTAGATATATATTTGTGTATATATTTACAAAAGAAAAGTATATATGTAGTATATTACCAGTTATCTGGTTTCCATAGTACAAGCTCTGCTTAGCTTGGGATCAGATGGCCGTGTGTGTTTATGTCCCAGTATATATTATTATTATTATTTTTATAGAACATGCGACAAGAAAGCTGGCCTAGGTCAAAGATTGAGCATTGCTATTCAACGTGGCAATGTTGCCAGCCTTCTTGGTACGCGGAGAAGTTTTTTGACGCCCAGCTTTGGATATATTTTTCGTGTACTTTTTTTAGGCTAAGTTAGTACGTAGGATTTTTTTTCTTGTAATATCATTTAAATCTTCATGTAGTAATATTTAACAAACGACAGGTTGATTAAAATAATCAATTTTACTAAATGTTAATTGTCCTAATAAATTATTTATTTGTTGTAGTTAAAAAATAACTAATATCAACTAAAATATCTGTTTTCGTTCGAAAGTGTTACAAAAGTGTTACAAACACCTTCACAAATATTTGAAGTTAGCAGAATTGGGCCTAATTCAAACACTCAAAGTAAATTCAAACAGTTGATTAAAGCCGGTTGATTACATCCGATCTGATGAGAGATGATTCGCTCTATCGAGTTTCTCATTAACTCTTATAGGTGTTTCTCAAACTAAATCTATAATGATTTCACACTGAAGTGCTTTGAGGAGGTCGTCAACCTTTTAGAATACACGTTGTGTGTTAGTGTGTGGGTGATATTTTCGAAAAAGTATTTAGGCTGGAAAATTTGCAATTAGTAATTTTTTAATTAGAGGATTTTTTTTATTCATGTATATGCTGGCGCTTGACTACAACTTACCTGATGTTAAGCAATGACGTAGTCTACGATGGGACGCGCCAGCCCAATGTACCGATTCACTTGTGAGAATGACTTTCAGTGAAATGTTGAAACCATGAAGGAGCAACATACGACACCCTCTTAAATGGTGTCACCAGACACCGCACCGGTACACGGCAAGGCCGCTTGGCGGTGCGGCTTTGTCTGATGGATGGTTACTAACCACGGCCGAAGCCTACCACAAGGACTACATTGGAAATAAATTGCAAAATGGTTGCTTATTACTGTGAATATTGTGCCTTTTCGATGTAGGTATATTAATTATTATCGTACAAAATAGCTCGGTGATTGGATCTTGTCCAAATCGACAATAAAATAAAATTAAAACTTACGTATGTTTTTTCGACCACACTGTAGGTACAAATATTTTGTGTTCCAATAAAATATGTTGGCACATCTACTTCTCAATGCATCAGCTGTCATTTTATAATGCCATCGCGTCCGTCTTTGAAGTCAGCTGTCACTCAAACGTCAAATGTCAATATGAACGAACGAATGAACACCGAGCACGGTGAAGCGGCCATCTTAGAATGGCTGACACTGCGTGTTGCACGGCACAGTTGTGTCGTCGGGAAGTGCAGATGCAACAACGTGCTCGGTGAACGTTACGATTTAATCCAACGTAATCTTAACGATCTGCAATTAACTGGTAGAATTAATGATTGTGCTATCGAGAGATTGGGGTGAAGTGATATTTGCCGTAGTTATTTTATTAAAATACTTACCGTCTTACCGATTATTCACGCCTACCTATAGTTGTCTGCTAATCCTGATATTTTTAGTCTAAAACCTTTCAAAAGCCTTCAAATATTTTTCTTGTAGCGTAAGTTATATTTTTCTGTAGTATTTACACTTAGAGTGTTGGTTATTCACCATTTATAAACACAAAGTATGTAGGTAAGCGCAGAGTAAACAAGGAAGGTATTGTTTCACAATTGACCTAAGTTTGACCTAAAAATAAAAAAGTTGGTGAACTCTGATACCGGTGCAATGCGGGTAATAATGCGGAATGAATTCAGTGATAAATATTTATGTACAGTAGTAACGACAAAAAAGGTTGGTCAACGCTGCTGCATTGTACACCAATTTCCTTCGCTCTATGAGAAGCTTGACTGAGGAATAACCTCTTTAACTCTGATCCGCTGCTAGAGTAGGTAGGGACCAAAATAGCAGCACACAACACATGCCGAGACATCGCCCACGCCGCCGCTCCTCTCCAAAATAGGCCCCGGACGATTACGGTTCCAAGCAGGACTGGACCGCGCGATCGCAAAATGCTCCCCGATCGCTTAAAACTAGAGTATCCGGCAACGTCCTGAGCCGAGGTTCGTCCCCGAGGGGAGCCCTTAAAGTAGAGTGCCACAGTACTTGATCGGTTCTACCGTCCCGTGACGGCTCACCGGAAAAGTCCGGTGAACCAATAAAGGCTGATTGGGTTAGGTCATCCGCGAAAAAAAACCTCATCTCTACCCACCGACTATACATAGCTGGGCCTCACCTAACATAAGTCGTATCACTACATATCATGTGGCATGCTTGGTTTGACTAATTCGCTCAAGAACAAAAAACCAAAATAATAGGATCCTAAACAAACTATGTATCCTAACAAGGTTTAACTTTTGCATAGTTATATTTAACTGATATTTTCAGTTTATATGCAATCGCGTGTAGTGTATCGAAACTAGAATCTCATTTAACCGTCAAATATAAAACGCAGTTAATTGTTGGCATAACACAAAAGTGTTTTCAAGCTTGGCTTTGATAACATCTCTCGATTAAAAGTCCTTCTAAAGGTGGCTGTATATTACACCATATTGTAACATTGTAGATATTTTTTTAGAATAATCATTGACATATAACGTGGGAATGCTTCCAGCCTTCTGAGTACATCACCCAGGGCCTCCATTCGGAGAAATTCTATGATGCCCTATGTAGTTTTTAGGTTAGAATTAGTTTATTTATTTTCTTCTATTTTATGTTACTTTGTATATATGTAGGTAAACATCGTGATGAAACCGGCATGTCTAAGAACTAATTATTCGAGGACAGCTGGTGTGGAGTAAGGCCTACACTCTCTCAACTAGTAAGATAGTTGAGAGAAGACCCGTACCCAGCATTGGGACATTAAAAAGGGTTAAAGTGATGTAGGTAGGTATAAAGATTGCTATTGCTGCGATGCATTTTTTATTTTGAGTACTTCGTGGCTTACCTGCCCCGAAAACTTTGTCTAGTAATTTAACTCTTATTGAAAAGTGGTTGAATTTTCCAACGCATTTTTTTTTTTTACTTTTAGTTTATTAATTATAACAGAGAATAGTAGGATTTGTGTTACGGTGTAATAGGTGTCCAGCATAACAGTCACTTAGTTGCAGTTCCGTTTGATAAAAATCAGTTCTGATTGTTCCAATGGAAGGATTTGAAAAAGTTTGTTTCTGTTATTATTTTCTGTACGTTTGTTTCTGTATAATTTGAAGTCGCGCAGGACCGACGGCTTATCACACTCTTTTTTCTAGCTGCGGAACATCCGTACTTGACTGTCCTTTGAAATAGCTGAAAATTCAGGCCTAAATTCTCAAAACAGATTGATAATGTCATAAGTTCTTGAAGGTTTTGTCCTAAGATGTTCCGATTTTGACGGGCCGGTGGCGTGGTCGGTGAGATACTTGCTTTCCGCGACGCAGGTCGTGGGTTCGATTCCCACCCGAGACAAACATTAATGATAAACATTTATTATATGTATAGTATATACCAGTTATTTGGTTTCCATAACACAAGCTCTGTTTAGTTTAGGACCAGATGACCGTGTGTGTTAATGTCCCAAAATATTTATTTATTTTCTCAAGATAGTTTCCTTTACCAATATTAGCAGCAGCGGAGATTAAATAATTTACAATAATATGTGCTCCCCACCACCACAGCAATCCCATCACTGTTGCTCCCGTAAGTCAGGATCAACAGCGGCGCCGTGAAGAAACCCTGAATTTGAACTCGGCAAGTATATACAGGGTCACCTTTTTTCGACGGAGAATGCATGACGCATACCCTGCCTTTTTGCAGAGGACGAGGTGGGGTTATGTAGGACTTATTTAAGCCAGCAGCCACCCCATGCAGCGCAAGGCCGAAGGTGACCTGCGCGGGGCCATACCCACTAAACTCCACCGACTCCAGCAACCGCGCTCGGCGGGGACATGGGATCCATAAAGACACAACCGCGACCCCGCCAGTGGGAGCCCACTGAGGCAGGCTCCTGCGTGTTATTACGACCCAGGAGTGTTTTCGGGACTCTTCGACGGCGTACCTGTGCAATGCAGAGAGCAGAATTAATATACAGGGTCACCTAAACTGTCTTGGATCTTGCACGAATTCAATCAAAAAGATTATGGGAGGCATTGGAGTAGATACGAGTAGATTTAGAATGGTGTGGAAAAATGAATAGGTTTCATTGAAAAAGTACTTTCAGCGTAGTCATATAAAGGTAAGTTATATCGTTGGCTGTCCGGCTTTACCCGCAGAATATATGAATGCACTGGGCTTTAGAAACAGTGATATAGAAATATGGAACAACCATTTTAAAAAGCAACATAGCCAGTTGGTATATGACATTTGCTTTTCATGCCACAGCTTTGGGTGTGGGTTCGGTTTCCAAACAGACATTTGTGTGCATAATCATGAGTGTCGAGTCTGGGTAATAGAGGGTAAGCCAATTGTAGTTCGTTTGAGCTAGATCTAAGATTTTTTACATTTATCTCTTTATCTTTATCTCTTTCTTACTAGTTTAAATGTCGAGATCCCCACACGTGGTCTCCGGGTGGTGCAAATCAAGTGACAATAAACTGGTGGTAGGCTTCGGCCGTGATTAGTGACCACCCACCAAACAAAGTCGCACCGCCAAGCGGCCTTGCCGTATTCCGGTGCGATATTGAATTGAATTGTTGCTCTCTAAGGTATCTAACCTTAAGGAGTCTCATTCCACTGCCACCTTCTCACCGATAATCATTCGTAATCACGAGTGAGTCCGTATGCTAGGCTGGCGCGTTCCATCGTAGACTGCATGATTGTATAACATCAGGCAAGTTGTAGTCAAGCGCCAGCCTATCGCAAAATAAAAAATAAAAAAAATTACGGACACAGACAAACGAATTATAAACCTATTTTAGCCTATGAATACGGGGGTTAAAGTTTATATCCCGGTTGTAAATTTAAAGTTTTTATATAATAACCAGCGCTCATGCAAACAAGGCCGCGGTCATAGGCTATTTTTATATATATTAGTTATTCAGTATTCTTCCAGACTTCCAAATAAACTTTTACAGCTATGACCTACGCGTGTGTCATCATTTTGTCGAGGACGCGCTGTTCAAACTAGCCTCTCTGAAAATGAAATGGCGTCACAAAATACACGCCACTCTATTTTGTTTCGTGAAAAATGGGTATATACATATCCGTAGATTAAAAACAATGTTACTCTATTTCGGGTAAGTATATAGTTGTTTTTTGACAGTATAAAAACAGTGACTATATTTGACGGTTAATGTTTTAGTTCGATGTTTGAAGGTTAGATAAATATTTTGTTAACAACAACTTTATATAAATTTCTACATACATAGCGCTCACGAGTATTATTACCCCAATGTGTAGACAGAGGTGTGTAAGCAGTTTCGTCGGCTACATAAGAGAAACCTAGCTCTTGTATCAGTGGCACAACGGTACGGGCCTCGCCTTTGAAATATAAAGTTGCGGGTTCAATTCCCAGTCGTGCCTACACATCTTTGTGTGAATTGTAATATCGCTGCTCAATATCGGTGAAGAAAAACATCGTGAGGAAACCGGCATGTCTAAAAGCTGATCATTCGAGGACATGTGACATCAACCAACCCGCACTTGGCCAGCGTAAGTAGATTTAGGCTTAAACTCACTCAACTCGTAAGGTAGATGAGAGAAGACCCGTGCCTAGAAGTGGGTCACTAAAAGGGTTGAAGTAAATGTATGACTGGAAACCTCTGCGGAATAAAGTTTCTTGAGTAGAGATCACGTAATGGGCGCCGCAGCGTCGGTCCGCCCGCCACAAGTTAGACTGCTGACATTGTTAAAATTGCGGGAAGCCGAGATGCTTACAGCCGACAACCGATCGTTGTGGCGTTCTTAAGGGAAGGCTTAAGTCTCCAGGCTGTTGATAATGATGATAATGTACCGATATTGTTTATTTTAAGACATACATGTGACAGTAGTAAGAAAGAAAGAAAGAGAAACATTTATTTGACAAAGACAGGACACACTGAATCAAATGATAAAAAAACACATGGAAAGAGAAAAAAAATGGGTGCGTGTACTTATGTACGCGCGTGAGAAGTTATACTTCTTTGGCATCATTAAATAAGCAGACAGCTTCATACTGTTAATTTTGTGTCACAGATGCGCGCGCATCTTAAAATTTCACTCTCATCATTTTGAAGTTATACTTCTTTAGGCGCGTTATGAAAAAATGATGAGAGTGAAATTTTAAGATGCGCGCGCATCTGTGACACAAAATTAACAGTATGAAGCTGTCTGCTTATGAGAGTGAAATTTTAAGATGCACGCGCATCTGTGACACAAAATTAACAGTATGAAGCTGTCTGCTTATTTAATGATGCCAAAGAAGTAAAACTTCTCACGCGCGGACACAAGTACACGCACCCATTTTTTTTTTCATAACCCGCCTAACTTCATTCTGTTAATTTTGTGTCACAGATGCGCGCGCATCTTAAAATTTCACTCTCATCATTTTTTCATAACGCGCCTAAAAAAGTCTAACTTCAAAAAAAAACATATACCTAAGGAAACAATTAAAAGAAAAAATTCAAAAACAAAAAGTAAGTGTGACCTATCAGTGTCAAACATTGACATACCTCAGTAAACTAGTACGCCTCTAGTCTTAGCCCTATGTGTACGTGACATTTTTTTTTCAATATTTTTTATTTTAGTGCCTACTAGAGGCGACCCACACTACTGATTTTCAGCATTTTTTTTTTGTGGGACATTAACACACATGGTTATCTGATCCCAAACTAAGCAGAGCTTGTAATATGGAAACCAGATAACTGGTAATATACTACATATTATTATAATACTTTTCTTTTGTAAATATATAGTTAAATATAGATAATTACGACCAGACGCAAGACAAACAGACATATTTAAACAAATGTTTGTCTCGGGTGGGAATCGAACCCACGACCTGCGGCGTGAAAAGCAAATATCTAACCGACCACGCCACCGGCCCGTCATGTCCATATTCCTAGTGTACGTACGTATTATAACATTAAAATATGTCTGAAACCGTACCCAGCAGGAAAACATTAAAAAGCTTTGTTGACTGTTAAATTAAAAAAATATGAACCTTCCTACGCAGATCTAAAAATATTTTCTCCATTGTCTGGAATTCTGGAATTAGGTCAGTATTATAACGTGTTAAGTACTCGTCTAATCTGTCCGGCGCCAGCTCGAGGTCGTTAACGGTGGTAATGTCACTTGGTGTGATTCTAAGCGTCTTAAAAGAAAGCAAATTACTTACGCTATGAATATCGCTACTCGGATACAAAAATACCATTTTGACTAAATGAGGATGGTCTTTCTACATACTATTGAGGGGGCTGAGTCACCTTCGGCCGTGGGTTTGTAACCTTTAAGTAAATACCTACACGTGGTCCCCAGTTGGTGCGAATCAAGTGACAATACACTGGTGGTAGGCTTCGGCCGTGGTTAGTGACCTTAGTGGCCTTAGTGGCGTGTTCCGGTGCGATGTCTGGTGATACCATGTAGAGAGTGTGGGTCGGAATTGGTGCTTCTTTATGATAACCTTAGGAGGCTCATTTAAAAAAAAATCTCACCGAAAATCATTCGTAATTACGAGTGAATGGGTATGTGGCGTCACATACCTAACGCCACTCAAGAGACATGACGTCATAGCAATCCTGAATCATCATCCTATACAACTTCCCGACAAGAACTGTCGGAGGGAGTACCGCGGTCGCCGGGCATTACACCTCGCCCGGTTGGAAGATCTTCCCTTTACACTGGAGGGTCACTACCACCCGATCTTCCAGTCACCTCCACAGGTACACTAGGCTGGCCCGTTCCATCGTAGACTACATCATTACTAAAAATCAGGCAAGTTGCAGTCGCAAGCCTATCTCAGAATATAAAAAGTACTACCTAGCCCTTAGAAGGCTACTGTGTCAGGAAAGTCGTTTTCCTCCTCGGTGTTAGGCTCCGCGCAAACGGGCCACCGACCACAGCCACTGGTGGCCAGCGACAGCCACATAGCATACTTTTTCATATATTTTGTATAGACGCGCCGCACACGTGTAGCCGGTGGCGGCCACTCGCTACAGCAGTGTCCGCGACGCGCCACTAGTGGTCGCTACGGGCCACACAAAACGCTCACAGCCGCCACTGTCGCAATGCTCCACCCCCCGCGCAGTTAACCGTTAGACGTTCTACGTATCGCACGCGTCACCATGGAGCACGACGCCTCAATGGATGTTGATACATTTATTTCGGAAATCCATGCACGTCCCGCTATTTGGGATCTACATTCTGATCTGTACAGTAATAGAAATGAGAAAATAAAAGCCTGGGAAGAGATTTGTTATTTATTTATTAACAATTTCAAGGACAAAAATAGAAAAGAAAAAAGCACCGCAGGTTAGTTAACATTTGAAATATTTTGTATCGTATTTATTCACATTCTGTTTTCTTGCCATGGTATTGATCCTTCATTCATAAAGTAATCTTTTAATATGTCTCGTGTAGTACATGATCGTAAAGTTGGTATACCTGTATCTTCTACATTTTCGAATCCGACTACATTCAGCGTGTGTTTGAAATTGTAACCATCTCTTTTACGAACAAAGTTGTGCAAAATGCAACACGTTTTTACGATATCTTCCGAGAATTTAATAGATGTATTTAATGGGCGATGAAGTATTCTCCATTTGTTGGAAAGTAAACCAAATGCACATTCTATGCAGCGCCTAGCACGACTCAGCCTATAATTAAATATTTTTTTATCTGAAGACAAATGTCTTCCCGCATAAGGTCTCAACATGTGATCGGATAAACCAAATGCTTCATCACCAACAAATGAATAATTTAGTGCTGGACAGTTACCAACTGGTCTCTCTGGGGGTATATTAATAGATTTGTCTTCAATTCTTTTAAACAATTCACTCTCTTTAAATATAGTTGAATCCGATGCTTTGCCGTAGCAACCAATATCTACGAATGTGAAAAGGTAATTAGAGTCACAAACAGCCAAAAGTACCATCGAAAAATAATTCTTATAGTTGTAGTATAAGGATCCGCTGTCAAATGGATGAATAATTCTAATATGTTTTCCATCGATAGCACCTAAGCAATTGGGGAAATCAGTGTTTTGTAGAAACCCACTAGCTATTTCGTTCCACATATCTCTCGTTGGTTCTGGTATACATATAGCTTTCAACCTATTCCAAATTAGTTGGCATGTTTCTTTGACTATCATTCTCGCTGTAGATGCACCACGATAGTACGTCGTTTCAAAATCTCCAAATGAACATCCGGTGGCAAGGTACCTAAAACAAAAAGCAAGTTCTATGTTAAATACAGTATTGTTGAATAATACTACGATTTTTTATAGCTGCCACATTACAACGAAAGTGGAAGAGTCTCCGCGATAGTTTCAACAGAGAAATTGGGAAGCAAAACAAAAGCGGATCTGGAGCATCAGGCAGAAAAGAATATATATATTTTAAACAATTGTCTTTTTTGAAACGTCTTAAAAATGTGAGATCTACTACAGATGAAGAGATTAATGAAAATGATTCAGAATTAAAACAACCACAAGAACAAAATCAAGAAGAATCTTGTTCTATAAGCAGTTCTAGGAGACGGGCAATGAAAAGAAATATTGATAAAACAGAAAACGAAATCTTGCAACAACTATCAGACAATTTAAAAAAAAAATATGAAAGACCTGAAGATGTAGATCCTGATAAAGATTTCTTGATGTCAGTCTTGCCGGATATTAGAAAAATTCATGATGATTTTAAAATTGATTTCAAGAGTGAAATGTTACAGTTGATTAAGAAGTACAAAATGTATGAACCTATTCATAATTACAGATCTTACTCATCACAGTCTTATGGATATTCTACACAAAACACAAATGCTTATACAACAAATCAGGCTACTACATCAACTGCCATGTCTTCTCCATCGGCATTGTCAAATTATTCAAACCATAGTACGGATGATAGTTCTATAATAGAAAATTTGTTTGATACCGAATCTTGAATTTAAAAATTGATTATAAGGCCGAATTGTTACAGTTAATTAAGAATTACAATATGTATAAGTTTTCCGAAATTACGAATCTTATTCATCATAATAAATATTAAAATATTAAATGTGTTTTACTTACTTACCTTAATGTGATTGCGAGTCTTTCTGCAGGGGCGATGCTTTCTCGCATACTGGTATTTTGCCGTATTAATCCATCTTGTAACACTAACAATAGTTCTTGAAATGTAGTCAAACTCATTCGATAATGTCTAAAAAACTTTTTTGGATATCTTTGTAGATTATCGAAGTGCAAGTTATGTTTTACTGTAGGACCAGTTAAAATTGGATGAACCCAATACAGGCGGCGACGGCGTTGTCTACGTCGTCTGCGTATTAACAATAATAGCGCGAGCAAAGTTTCCGTGTCGGAGTCCATCATTAGACTGCTGACTGCGCAGCGAAAGCGGGCGGGTTATAAAATGTGGCGACTTCCAAACACCGGTGGTGGTCGCTCGCCTCTGATACTGTTACAAATGAGGCGGTAGCGCGCGACAGCCACCGGTGGCTGTGGTCGGTGGCCCGTTTGCGCGGAGCCTTACTGTCACTGTAATTTTTTGAAACTTCTAAGTATTAAGATCACTCGTAAGACGTGTACAAATAAATCCCTACTAATATTATAAATGCGAAAGTAACTCTGTCTGTCTGTCTGTTACGCTTTCCCGCTTAAAACTCTCAACCGATTTTGATGAAACTTGGCACAGACAATCTTTGGACCCTGAAAAATAACATAGGCTACCTTTTATTGCGAAAAAAACCGAAATCCACGCGGACGAAGTCGTGGGCGGCCGCTAGTTCTTATATAGATCTATTAAAAGTTTCCGCTGAAGGAAAAAAGGTACATCGTGCGAAAGAAGTCGCTGGTTAAAGCTAGTTAAGTATATAAATCACAAATGACTTGTTGACAATAAACGTCACTTATCCATTATCAATACAATAATGTCAGATTTAGTTAACAGTATCTTGTTCAGTGATTAATACTGTGTTGTTTGATAAGAGCTTTCAGCCGCAAGCTCTCTATGGATTATAGTAATCCGTTAATATGAATAATCAACATGCGTGTAAGCAAATTAATTCGATCTACAAGTTCATTGGTCACAAAGAATAGGAACCCCTTCTGATGTTGCAAAAACGATTACAATAGCATAACTTTTGACCTTTATTATTACCAGTGTTCTAAACTCCCGTCATTATTGACGGGGGTTTATAACACCAGAGGTGTGATAAGTTAGTTGTCGCGTAGCGCCTAAACAGAGCCACCAAAGTGGTTTTTTATTCAAAAGCTAAATTGATAGAGTTGGTTTATAAATAGATTTAAACAATACGGGTTTGATTTTATGAAATTTTTAATTTAGAAATATTTAACAATTATTTTTTTACGTAAGCATCAGCACGTTTTCTTCGATTTCACTTGAATATATATTTCACAATGAAGAAAGGCCAGGAAATGATAGTCAGTCAAAGACCTAAAGAACTTAAGTCGTTGAATTCTTCTTTCTTCTTTGAGGTCTTGGCAATAAGTTCTTCCAATTGAATGTAAAAAATAAACAAAATATATTTTGGTTTGTGACCACTCCAGTATTGGAGTTGTTGCATTTACAAGTAGCCTTAAAATATTGTCCATTAGTGACCATATCTAAGGTTTCATACTTGGCATATCCTCCGAAACAAGGACATAATATTAATCTATTGCTTTATTAAAGGCCGAATTATTCAATGCCAAGTCCTACTGCTTAGAGTTATGAATTAGAAAAACGAACTAAATTATGATTTTTCCACGACTGTGTGCAAAAGAAAGGCTAAATTATAAATTAGCTATCTTATCAAATTTTCTAGGACAAAATGTCGATGAAGGCATTGTCTTGTAATTTTATAACCTTGCAGTTAAATATGGTAATACAATGTAAATGACTGGTAGCAGAAAACGAACGGAAAATTACAATAAAAAATTGGTTACTACGCTAAACCTTGTTTAAGTTCGTTTACCTACTACAAAAGAAATGTTATGATTAATAAAACCAGGTTGACATTTTTCATATAAATGTTATAAGTAACAGAAATTGTAAGTAAGTTTTCTCTAGGTACAATGAACTAACCTTTTATTGACTGCCTTAGTGGCTTAAGTAGCGTGTTGCAGGTTCGACCCCCAATCAAGCCTAAATACCTTTGTATGAATAGTTTCACCATCGCATCTCCATATTAGTGAATCATCGTGAGAAACTCGTGTCTAAGAATCAACCATACGAGAACATGTGACATTCATTCATCAGCCCATACATAGCCAGCGTATGTGGAATAAGGTCTTTACTTTCTCAACTCCAAGATTTATAAAAAACGGCTGGTGTTAAAAAAGTCCAATTAATTTTTTTCACATCCCGAGATTCGAACCTTTCAGCCAATTAAGTTATACTTATTACCGTTCATAAAAGTTACCACATTAATAATTTAATAAAAATGTTTAGTTGTTACTCTGGGCTGCAAAAACCTTTACGTTCCACTCAGTCCCTGTTTGGGCGCCAATTAGGATTATTGGCGCCCAAACAAGGGCTCTCATAACAATCAAGTTCTATCTATCAAATACCTTGAATGTGTATTCAAATTAGTTAACAAACCAATAGGCATTTAGTAAATAGATAACGACTATACGGCTTATCGCATAAATTGATGTAGTAAAGCCTAGACCTAAGCCAGCCTGCTATAAATTTACATCGATTTGAGTTACCGATAGTCTAACAGCCAATTTGATAGACCCTATCTCAATAGCTTATTATTATTGGAGCTGAAAAAATGTACAGCCTGAAAAGGTATACGTTCGGTAAATTACAGCTTAGTGAGTATTAAGATATGTAAGTAGGTTTTCCTAGCTAACTAAATATTTAAAATCAAAATCCGAAAACGTCTCAAATTCCAGCGTTAATAAAATAAATAGTACTACAACGTGCTAGAGACATTGATTACAAAAAATCATTTAGGGAGTTGGGTCAATTTCGTCCGTGGTAGTGCACCTTTGATCTAAATCCACATACGTGGTACCCGGGTAATGCAAATCAGATGAAAATATACTGGTGGTCGGCTTCGACCGTAGGTAGTCGCCATACATCAGACAAAGCCGCACCGCAACGCGGCCTTGTCATGTTTCAGTGCGATGTTTGGTGACACCATTTAAGAGGGTGGGTCGAAATTGTTGCTCTTTTATGGTTGCTTACCATAAGGAAACTCATTATACTGCCAGTTTTTCACCGAAAATCATTCGTAATCACGACTGCATCGGTAAATTGGATAGGCGTGAAAAAAAATATCGAGCTCAAATATAAACCCCACGCCCTATCTGCCACTTACGCTCATTTATAACCCGAAAAATTAAGACGAACAAGAATTTCTGGTAAAATGCACACAAGAAAAAAATCAGGGAGAAAACGCCTAGTGTTCTGCACAAGCTAATTTTTTTAAGTCGATAACATTTCTCAAAGTTTGAAATGACCAAATATCTTGTGGCGAGGTCGCTGAGATACTTACTTTTCACACCACAGGTCGTGGGTGCTATTTTCACCCAAGTCAGACATTTGTTTGATGAACATGTTTGTTTGTCTTCAGTCTGGGTGTAATTATCTACATTTAAGTATGTATTTACAAAGGAAAAGTATTAAATGTAGCATATTACCTGTATCCCAGTCGTGCCTACACATCTTTGTGTGAATTATTTCATCGCCGCTGCTCAATATCGATGAAGGAAAACATCGTGAGGAAATTAGCATGTCTCAGAACTAATCATTCGAGGACATGTGACATCCACCAACCCGCACTTGGCCAGCGTGTGTGGATTAAGGCCTAAACTCTCTTAACTAGTAAGATAGTTGAGAGAAGACCCGTGCCCAGCTGTGGGACACTATAAAGGGTTGAAGTTGATTGCCTGTTATCTAGTATCCATAGTACAAGCTGATCAGATGGCCATGGGTGTTAATGTCCCACTATATTGTTATTATTATTATAATAACTTAAAATTCTGTAAATTGTGTAAATTCTGATAGCAAGTTCTACACTAAAGTTCCAAATTGGCAGTTATAGAAGTGTAAGTAAATCAAGGATCAAAAGCATTTTGTTTTTAATAAGACAAATACAGAACTCTAAAAAGTAGTTGAAAAATGTCGTACTGAATATCAGGGAAAATCAGACTCCGCCGCATGAATAGTCCTTCAACGCGGCAAAGTGTCATTGAAAGCGGCTGACGATATTGGTATTCAAAAATGAAGCGTAAAATCAAGTGGTAAGGCTGCTTTTTGAGTGGGAAGAGGTACTAATTATGAGGAACGCGTGGTGTGAAAGAAAATGTAAGAAGCCTGTGAATTCATGCGAGACGATAACCTATAATTATAAAGAGGCGATTAAATGGCTTCTCTAGTGACGTGAATGAGGTTTTATCGATACCTTAAAACATTGCTTTTTAAGCCTTTTTCTATGTTACTTTATAATAATGGTATTCGTTATTCAAAAATACTGTTGATTCTTCTTTTGTTTATAGTTTTTCATTCGTTTTCATGTAATTGTTCTTTTTCTTTATTAGAACTTACGCATTTATTATCCGTGTAGGCAGAGGTTAATGTCACCCATTTTTAGCCGTCTATGTATTGACCAAACGTAATTGGGCGCGAGCCTTATGATCCGGGAAACTAACGAAGGACCATCAAGAGATTTTAAATGTATTTGTGATTCAGGGATATTGTTGATGCTTTTTTGTTTATTTTTTATTTACTTGTCATCTATATATTATAACTAGCCAACCCTGCAAATTTCGTACCGCATGATGCACATCAAAGAGACGTTTACATTTCAAATGACATTTTACCACAGTTTTTTTTTTGACAAATGTCGATATATATACGATACTAACGTAACTCAAACTGTCCCAAAACTTCTTCACTAACACTTAAACTTTATTGTATGGTATTAAAGTTCAAATTGACTACTAAGTATTATTACGAATCGTTTACATGGGAGTATATAATAATGTTGTATCTAAACATTTTCAGGCAATTTTTTAAAACCATCCTCGTCTTCAAGGAATATTCTAAAAAAAGAATAAGCGAAATAGGTTCAGCCGTTCTTGAGTATTGCGTTTAGCAACACATTTAGTGAGCGATTTTTGCTATATAGACATAACTATCCACCAGCGCGTATTTCTGTTATTGCGCAAAATCTCTTTTATTGCAGTCAGACAAAATTTATCTTATGTCCTTCCTTGGGTCTTAAACTAACTCCAAACCAAATTTCATCCGAGTGGTTAAGCAGTTTAGGCGCAAAAGCGTAACATTTAAAATATTAGAAGGGATTTTTAATGATAAGCCTTAACTCACAGAGCCACACACTGCATCAAGCTAGAATTCTAGAAGCAGAAGAAGCAAGCTAGAAGCTAGAAATATTTTTCTGACTGGGGGGGGAATTGAACTTACAACCTTCGGCTTCGCACTAACCATTACGCCACCAGGCCATTTAATATTCCAAACCAGTGAAAAATATATCTAAACATGGCTACCATTAACTCAACAATAACAATCACCCCATAATATTTTTATAACAAACATCAAACACCGATAATACAAAAATATATATTTACGATCATTGATCCGTCCGGAAATCGCCACTTCCGGTAAGGTTCGCGTTCTGTGGAACCAATTTCCGGTAGATTTATCGAGAAATCAGGCCCCGTTTCTTTATAGCATACATTAACTTTTATTTTTTTTTATAATTGCCTAAAGGAAAAGCTCGAGGTTAAGCTTAGCTTTCGATTTTTGTAATCTAACATTTATCTAATCCGGTTTTAATTTACAGTGAGGATGACTGATTGATAAAATTGAGCAGCGGTGGCGCAGTGGTACTGGCCCCGCTTTAAAAATATATGGTCGCGGGATCGATTCCCTGTCGTGCCCACACATCCCTGTGTGAATTGTTTCATCGCCCAAGAAAAACATCGTGGGGAAACCGGCATGTCACAGAAATAATCATTCGAGGACATGTGATATCAGCAAATCCGCACTTGGTCAACTTGTGTGGATTAAGGCCTAAACTCGCTCAACTCGTAAGACAGTTGAGAGAAACCCGTGTCCAGTGAGACACTGAAAAGGTAGAAGTGACTGATATATAAAAAATCATTGAGCACAGTCTATTAGGTAGTAACGGTTCGGCCGTACACGGACGGCTCACCGAAAAAGTCCGGTGAACAAATAAAGGCCCTTACGGCTAATTGGGTCATCCGCAAAAAAAAAACAAAAAAAATGAAACGGTAGTCTTCCTTACAGTCAGCCAAAGGGTAGAGCAAAGGGTGAGTAGTGCATACATTGACAGTTGACTCATTGTTGTTACGTTAACTAATAACGTAATTACACCCCAGTGTAAATGAGGGCTGAGTCACCTTCGTCCGTGGGTACACCTTTAATTGAATCCCCACACGTCGTCCCCGGGTGGTGCGAATCAGGTGACAATCAACTGGTGGTAGGCTTCTGCCGTGATAAGTGTCCACCCACCAGACAAGACCGCACCGCCAAGCGGCCTTACCGTGTTCCGGTGCGATGTCTGGTGACACCATACAGAGAAGGTGGGTCGGAATTGTTGCTCCTTTAAGGTTTGTAACCATATTGAGGCTCGTTCCACTGCCACTTTCTCACCGATAATCATTCGTAGTCACGAGTGAATCGGTGTACTGAGCTGGTGCGTTCCGTAGTAGAGTGCATCATAGCTTAACATCAGGCAAGTTGTAGTCAAGCGCCAGTCTATCGAAGAATAAAAAAAAGAGATAACTGACGACCCTGTGATATGAGGTAATGTCTAAATAGATTTACATACACAGTATTTCACGCAACTTTAAAATACGGTGGACCACTGTTAGTTTCAAGTGGTTATTCAGTTAGGTAAATTTTGTTGTCAATGTATTATCTTTCAGTTATATATTATACTAGCGGACCCGGCAGACTACGTTCCGCCCGGTAAAGCAGTGCCATCTACCGGGTGTCAGACCTACCGAATATAACCAATAATAAATAATAGGTATCTAACCCGGTTTTCGGCACTTCTTCGCTTTCTAAATTTTCTTTTTTTTTAATTTTTCTCTGCGTAAGAACCATCCTCGTACTTAGAGGAATATTTTAAAAAAAGAATTAGCGAAATCGGTCCAGCCGTTCACACGTGATGTCGTGACAACGGAAAACGGGTTTCATTTATATATATATATAGATAGAAGATGTTGGCACACCCGCTTCTCATTACATCAACTGTCATTTTGTACTGTCATCGCGTCCATCTTTGGAGTTAGCTGTCACTCGAAAATATCAACATCGAACACTGAGCACGGGTCAAACAGCCATCATAAAAGAGCTGGTACTTTTAGTTTGTGTCTTCATATAAATTAATAGTTTAATTTATTTTTTATATAACTTTAAATTTATAAAATTATAAATAAATAAAAAACATCGGAGCCTACAGTTCTTTATTTTGAGTCTTTTCACAAAGCAAAAGACCTCTTATGTATTTAATGTATGTGACACAAACACGAATGTTCGGATAAGTATGTTTTTCCTTAAGTTACAGTAACCTAGAAAATTATTTACCTTGTATCATAACGTTGTATTATTTCAAGAAAAGGTAACAAAAACCAAAAGCAACATTATTTCTCGTTTACTTCGATAAGCATTCCAAATTAAATAATTTCCCCAGGCGATGCAAACCCGGTCTCCCCAACAAATTTACTGTTCAAGAAAATTCGGTACCTGATGTTATTTTCTGAGGAGATAGATGTAATCTGCAATGGTCTGTACTTGGTTTCGGGCCTGGTTTAGTATCTACCCTTTGGGACGTGAGGGTTTAGCGGAGTTATTCGACACTGACTTTCCGCCTGTGGGTTCGTCCGCATCATATCACCAAGCAAGTTTAAGTTATTTTAAGGTTTAGCGAAAATTTTCATATCGTATTTTTAAGTATTTATAGGAACCCTATAAATACTATTTACTAATACTTACGGTGAAAGGGTAAAATGGAGCACATTTATTCAAGTCTGACTGCCATGTACAGGTGTGTTGTAGAAGTGTTTAGGCATCGTACACGACGTATTAAACAAGTTTTCAGAGTACACCAGCTCTTGGACTATGTACACCCTTATAGGTTCATCTGTTAGGTTACCTGTAGATATAGAACTATATTTTTATATACTTTTTATAATAAAATAACTTCGAAATTGTTGACAGTAGTATACATCAATTACTAGCGGCCCGCCCCGGCTTCGCACGGGTAGATATTGGTATTAGACAAAAAAATTAAAACACCCTTGGCGGATTTTCCAAGCTTAGAACACTCAATCAAGTTTGCTTTGGCAAAACCAAATTTAAAATCATTCGTTTTAAGCTATGATGCCGCAATAAACCTCAGATAGATGTTAAGTAACGGTTGCGGTTGTGTCACATGTGGTTCCCGTGACCCCCTGCCACAAATGAGCGATGGAACAGCCGAGAGGTTTTAATGGGTAGTCTTCATGTTCACGGGTGGACTAAGGTATTTGACGTCCAAAAAATATATTAATAAAAACAAAATTTGGACGTCAAATACCTCAGTCCACCCGTGAACATGAAGTCTGAAAAGACTTTGAAACGTCGGGATCTAAAATCTAGAATAAACCGCATTAAATCCGTTAAAAAGTAGTTTTATTTCAGTATACTACTTATATCAGACTTAAGTTGTTGTTATAATACTTAATCCTATTTCATGCACCCAAAACTATTGAATATCGACAGCTTGTTATCTTATATAAGACTTAAGTAATTTGGACGAAGGTAGCCATCAGGTTTTGTTAGTGAGGAGCATTTAACATGGGAACTGTTATACGCATATTTGGTTCTGCCAGATTTTGGGGAAGGCGAGGTAACCACCAGCTGAGCAGCGGTATCGCAACGGTACGGGCCTCGCTTTATAAATATGAGGTTCGATTCCCAGTCGTGGCCACACATCTTTGTGGGAATTGTTTCATCGCCGCTGCTCAATATTGGTAAAGGAAACTATCGTGAGGAAACCGGCATTTCTAAGAACTAATCATTCAAGGACGTGTGACATCCACCAACCCGCAATTGGCCAGCGTTTGTGGATAAAGGCCTAAACTCTGTCAACTCGTAAGACAGTTGAGAGAAGACCTGTGTCCAGCTGTAGGACATTACAAAGGATTGAAGTGAAGGGGTAACCACGTACGGCACACTTTTACATTACTAACAATTGAAGCGTCTTTACAAATGCACACATTAATACAAGTTACACACAAAAACTAAACATGCAAGTACAGGTACGGCTTGCGCCATCTATTTAAATAGTGAAAATTTCACGGGTACGCACAAATCGCTTAGCTCCCACTACTATTGTGCGACCTGCCAAGTTGTAGAATTCACTGCCGGCATGTCTGTTTCCCGATAGCTACAATCTGCTCGTCTTCAAGTCATGAGTGAATTTATATTTACTGGGTCAGCGCGTTCCATCGTAGACTACATCATTGCCTAATAAGGCAAGTTGTGGTCAAGCGCAAGCGTATTATAATATGATGTGAAGAACGTTTACGTGCCCTAAGACTTGGCTTGACTTGGCAAGATCTGGCGGATAACAACACTTTCGACACCATAAGGATTTATTGTTGATCCTGGTTTGCAGCTGCAAAAGGAAGTAGTGTAAAAGGAAATAGTTTTTGGGGGCTGAGTCACCTTCGTCAGTGGGTGTAAACCTTTAATTGAATCCCCACACGTGGTCCCCGGGTGGTGCAAATCAGTTGACAATCAACTGGTGGTAGGCTTCAGCCGTGGTTAGTGACCACCCACCAGACAAAGCCGCACAGCCAAGCGGCCTTGCCGTGTTCCGGTGCGATGTCTGGTGACACCATGCAGAGAGGGTAAGTCGGAATTGTTGCTCTTTTGAAGCTTCTAACTATATGGAGGCTCATTCCACTGCCACCTTCTCACCGATAATCATTCGTAATCACGAGTGAATCGGTACACTGGGCTGGCGCGTTCCATCATAGACTACATCATTGCTTAACATCAGGCAAGTTGTAGTCAAGCGCCAGCCTATCGAAGAATAAAAAAAAAAATTAGTTACAATCCAGTTTTCGAATAATTCTCCATAAGCATTACCTACCTACACATTTTCAATCATCCGCAAGTACTAAATGCTAACTAAAACGTTTAAAAGCATTCCTTTTCTTTGCGATTCTGTGTAAGCAAAAATCTAGAGCACTTTGAATGGGAAAAGCTTTTGAATTTTAATTAAGGAGAACTTTCAAAAGTTTGACACGACGTTTTTGATCGACCTAAGTTGACGTATAGAATTTGAAGGAATTTTTGTGTGTTGAATTGCTTTAATATGATTAGTTTCTTTGGCTCCGAGTACAACTTAGTTTTTACAAATTAGTATCTACTGTTAAAATGCACTGCTACTTACCCACAGCTGGGCACGGATCTTCTCTTAACTATCTTAAGAGTTGCGAGAGTTAAGATCTTAATCCACCACGCTACAAACAGATGTCCGATGTTCTCGAATGTAGGTATTAGGTAATTTGTTCACATATTTATTTCTCACTTCAACCCTTTTTTAGTGTCCCACAGCTGGGCACGGGTCTTCTCTCAACTATCTTACTAGTTGAGAGAGTTCAGGCCTTAATCCACACACGCTGGCCAAGTGCGGGTTTGTGGATGTCACATGTCCTCGAATGGAAACAGAGATGCCTGATTTTTTGTACTAACGTAGGATTTGAAGCATAAGCCATTGAAGACTTCAACATGAGAACATGAAGTAAGTTATAATAATATAGTGGGACATTAACACACACGGTCCTCTCATCCCAAACTAAGCATAGCTTGTACTATAGAAACCAGATAACTGGTAATATACTACATATAAACTTTTCTTTTGTAAATACTTAAATATAGATAATTACACCCAGACACAAAACAAACAGAGATATTTAAACAAATGTTTGTCTCAAGTGGGAATCGAACCCACGACATGCGGCGTGAAAAGCAAGTATCTTACCGACCACGCCACCAGCTTGCCAGTTATTTTGCAACTTGTAACAGATAGTTCACCTAGTATTAGTCTATGGTATAGGTTATTGGGCATTTGGGGATTATATTCAATGTTTGCGACCAATATGTTAAATTGAACACCTGATGTTAAGCGTAGTGTAACAAGTATATAGGTATAACTTGAAAGTCAACTAAACAATAATAGTAGATTCAGCAGCACATTATTACACGATCAAAGGGTATTGGCTACAATTTTTTTCCGTCCAACAGTGTATGACATTGTTAAAATGGCGGGAAGTCGATAGATGCTAAGCGCAAACCGATCGCATTGACGATTTTTTATTCTTCCATAGGCTGGCGCTTGACTACAACTTGCCTGATGTTAAGCAATTATGTAGTTTACAATAGAACGCGCCAGCCCAGTAAACCGATTCACTCGTTATTACGAATGATTATCGGTGAGAAAGTGGCAGTGGAACGAGCCTCAATATGGTTACAAAACTTAAAGGAGCAACAATTCCGACCCACCCTCTCTGCATAGTGTTACCAGACATCACACTGGAACACGGCAACTCCGCTTGGCGGTGTGGCTTTGTCTGGTGGGTGGTCACTAACCTCGGCCGAAGCCTACCACCAGATGATTGTCACCTGATTTGCACCACCCGGGGGCCACGGGTGGGGACGTTTTAAAGACGAGGCCTATGACCAGCAGAAGACATGCCCCACTTATTAGACGACATAACATATTAGACATATATATTAGAAGATAAATGGACGCCATTTATTTTACTAGCAATCGACTAAATGAATTAAGTACTACACCTCTCTTTATATCGCTGGTACTCTATCACAATTGCTCTTTAATAATAATTCTTACTAATGACCCGCCCCGGCTTTGCACGGGTAGATATCGGTAATAGAAAATAATCTAATTATCATACATTTTATCACACTCTTTGCTTACTTTCCATGCTCAGAACACTTAATCAAAACGTGTATATGTGAAAAAGAAAGGGCTGTTTTTAGGGTTTTCCCGGCAGTTATTCGAATTTTTCTCACCTTTTAAACCTGCCCTAGACCTTCACGAACATTTCAAGACCAAGATATTAAGATAAATCCGTTCAGCCGTTCTCGAGTTTTAGCTAGACTAACGAACAGCAATTGATTTTTATATTAATAGAATTAGTTTAATAAGCATAATAAGCTTACAGACTACCAAGCCGTTGCAATATTATTGTGTTATTAATGTAATATTAATATTATTTCGTAATATATCAGTTCATTTACAACCGAAATATATTTAATTTGTTTTGTTAAGTGAAACGAATAGTAACGCTACAGAATTAAGTTAATCTGTGAATTTATATCTGATACCAATGGCGGCCATTTTTAACGGATCGCCGACGCAGAAAATTAATATTGTGTTGACCTTTTGTCAAGTAACCCTCATTAAGATTCTTGTGGTATTTGGTCGACTGTTTTGTATTAGAATTTGGGATGAGAAAAGTAAATAACTAAATAAAAATCAACCTCTTAACCTTCTAACATCATACACGAGACTATTCTTAACTATCTTAGAGAAAGAGCGTTGAAGCGATATATTATGCTCTCAAATAATTGGCTCTAAAATATTCCTTCCTTTCCTTTTATTTTTTCCATCATTCACTACCATCATCATATTTTAAGTATATTGCTGACCTAGCTTCAGCCTGCGGCTTCGCCCACGTGGTGTTAGGATAAAAATTAGCCTAGTGACAGATCTATAAGAACCCCGTTTACCCCCTTAAAGGGTGATTTTTGAAAAATCCTTTCTTAGTGCACCCCTAGACTCCATAAGGAACCTCTGTGCAAAATTTTGAGTCTCCAGACCCAGGTTTGGGTTCTGCGTTGATATGTCAGTCAGTCAGTCAGTTTCTTCTTTTATATATTTAGATATAGGCTTCACGTAGCAACTCTCATCCAGGTCTTGCCAGTCACCTAGCAAAGATCTTCTCTCCACATTGTCTATTCATATACCGAGTTTGCCAATTCGTGGTCTCCACTCAATAGCTCATTGGGTTTGTCACTCTGGATGCGCTCTGCCGTCTACGATCAGGTCACAGTGAACGTAGCTCGGAACGTGTTAGAACAATATTGTCAGTGATCACTTAGACATAATCTTTGAGCGTTGAACACATCCAGGGTAACAATCCTTTAACCTCAATAGATTTTGGTTTTAAAGAAAATATAATAATAATATAGTGGGACATTAACACACACGGCTATCTGTAGGCTAATTCACATAACTAAATAAGTTTAGTTGCAGTGAAGTTGCAGTTAAGTTTCGATCAAAATAGCCCTATTCGTATTCTCGTAATTTTGACAACCGCTGTCAGATTCAGATACCATTTTGGACTAAGACGTAAACGTAACTGATTTTGCGTTGCGCCGTAACTTGATCGGCATATGAGAGATCGGCGTAAAAATCACCTGGTGGTAGGCTTCGGCCGTGGTTAGTGACCACTCACCAGACAAAGCCGCACCACCAAGCGGCCAAGCCGTGGTCCGGTGTGATGTCTGGTGACACCATGCAGAGAGGGTGGGTCGGAATTGTTGCTCCTTCAAGATTTCTAACCATATGGAGGCTCATTCTATTGCCACCTTCTCACCGATAATCATTCGTAATAACGAGTGAATTGGTATGCTGGCCTGGCGTGTTCCAATGTAGACTACACCATTGCTTAACATCAGGCAAGTTCTAGTCAAGCGCCAGCCTATCGAAGAATAAAAAGAAAAAATATCAAGAAATTACCTGAATTAGGGCCCTGATCCCAAACTAAGCAGAGCTTGTAGTATGGAAACTAGGCAAATGGTAATATGGGTACTATATACAATACTTTTCTTTTCTAAATACGTACTCCGGCCCGTCATTACATCATATGACCAATTCATTGCTTCAGCCTACTAATCCAGTGGGCTACATCTACTTATCTCTTTATCGGATTACTTCAGTAGGTACCACTACCGAAATAAAATTTGAATCAACTCGCCAGAACGAAAATGCCCTCAGACTATTATCCGCCGCATGTTTTGAGCTTTTGAAACGATTTTACTAATCGCCTTTTCTTTAACAACCCACTCTGAAATATTTGCTAGTCGTTGCCAAAGATTACTAAGTTCTCCAAATGCTCTAATTAAAATTGAACTATCTTCTACAAAAGCCGGAGAAACCACAATTTATGCTGCCCGACTGGACCGGAAAATTAATCTGGTTGGTTGTAAACAACCGCAGAATTTGTGTTTGTATGTACATCTATTAGGACGAGCCGCGAAATTGAATCGTGTTGGACTTCACAAGTGAAAACTAATCTTGTCTAACTTGTCTACTTAGCTATACTAGGTTTTGACTGCCTCATTAGCGTAGTGGTAACGGTTGAACAGCGGTGGCGCAGTGGTACGGGCCTTGCCTTAGAAATATAATCGCGGGTTCGAATCGTACCCACACATCTTTGTGTGAATTGTTTCATCGCCGCTGCTCAATATCGGTGAAGGAAAACATCGTGAGGAAACCGGCATGTCTAAGAACTAATCATTCGAGGACATCCACCAACCCGCCCTTGGCCAGCGTGTGTGGATTAAGGCCTAAACTCTCTCAACTAGTAAGATAGTTGAGAGAAGACCCGTGCCCAGCTGTGGGACACTATAAAGTGAACGGTCAACGTAGAACGGAGAACGAACGTAGTTGTAAAGGTCAAATGAGATCTCAAAAACAACACTTTAAATTTAATAATGGTAGAAACCAAATACTTGTTCAATAAATAAGTTGAATGCTATAAAACGGTCATTGCATTTTACGTTCCAAAATTAAATTTAAAAGTTGTCCACCTTTGGGCGCCAATAGTAGTAACTGGCGCACAACTGGGACTAATGAAATCGAAAGTTATTTTGTTAAAACCAAAAATTTGCAACTTCGTTAATTCTGGACAGCATATTTTGTGTGCAAACTACATGGTTCCAAAGTTTCCAATGGAATAACATTTTCATTTTGTGCACACAAAATTGACAATTTTAATTAATAATTCATGTAGAGTGTGAATATCTTATTAAGTTCGACGACCTCGGTAGTCGAGCGGTTTAAGCCGTCCGATTGGGCTATACTGTGCCAGAGAGGTCGCGGGTTCGATTCCCGCCCCGGACAATATATTATGTGTGACAACAAAAATTTGTTTCGGTGTCTGGTTGGTTCGATTACCCTCCGTGCCTCGGAGAGCACGTTAAGCCGTCGGTTCCGGTTGTCATTTAACACATCTATGACAATCGTTACATGTAGTCAGAAGCCAATATAATCTGTCACCTGGTCTAACCATCTCGGCTACTGGTTCCCTACGGGTTTCGAGGTCTGATGGCAGTCGCTCGTATAATTCTGGTAGCTAGCCGCATCAGGTTAGACTGGGAGCCGACCCCAATAGAAATGGGAAAAAGGTAAGGTTTGAATTCATTCATCATTAATTCATGTAGAGTGGTTATTTTATAGTAAAAAAAATACGTTTTATGTTATTGGTGGCAGCCCATGGCTTATATGACCTATGCGTCTGAATTGCTAATGCGAGTATGTGTTGGTACTTTGTGCATGTTACCCGCAAGATTGAGCTACAATCATTAGTCCTTGAGCCAAAACGAGTTTCGTCAAAAGGAGATTACTTACTGCATCTGGGACTGACGAGGACTTAAAAAACCTGAATAAAAGAGGCGGAGGTTTAGACTACTGTTTAGTAAAAACTAGCCAGTCAGTTAGTGTCAACCCTTGCCTTTTACGCCACAGATCGTGAGTTTGATTTTCACCCAGGATAGTCAGGCATGTCTGTTTGTCTTGAGTGTGGGTGTTGTTTTCTACTTAAAAGTTAAAAAAGTGGTTAATATAGTAAGTTATCTGCATGTATGTATTTCTATTTTGTCCTTGTAGTCTACGATGGAACGCGCTTACCCAACAGATGCTGATTCTCCCGTGACTTGAAGCAAGGCAGCTATCGGGAAACACAGATGCCAAAATTTGGCAGTTGGTACAGTAAAAGTTGAAACAGATTATATTGTTGTGTACCTTAGATGGATGCTATAGTACATAAGTTCTGCTTAGTTCGGGATAAAATGGCAGCTTGGCATCTTTACTAACTTCGTTGATAATTAAATTGGTTTATTATTCAGAAGCAAAACCTTTTAAAAAAATAATTGGGAAGTCTCAGAAATCATCTCAATTACAATTCCTAATGAACGATTAGACTCCAACTACAAAGTTAAAGTTTGATTGGAGTGCCAAAAGTCTCGGCCTGGATTAATTGAAGCGTTATTTAATTTCGAAATAAATTACAGAGATTGTCTTTGAACGTGCAATGACATGGTTTAGGCTTTACGAACAAAACGGTATAAAAATGTTTAGTATCAAGACATTTTTGTAGCATCGGCGCTTTTTCAGCAGCAATCCTCTGCTATGCTAATGCCATGCTAATGCTATGCTAATGCTATGCTAATGCTATGCTAATGCTATGCTAATGCTATGCTAATGCTATGCTAATGCTATGCTAATGCTATGCTAATGCTATGCTAATGCTATGCTAATGCTATGCTAATGCTATGCTAATGCTATGCTAATGCTATGCTAATGCTATGCTAATGCTATGCTAATGCTATGCTAATGCTATGCTAATGCTATGCTAATGCTATGCTAATGCTATGCTAATGCTATGCTAATGCTATGCTAATGCTATGCTAATGCTATGCTAATGCTATGCTAATGCTATGCTAATGCTAAACCAATCAATCAATCTATATATATATAAATCGTAATAAAGTGATGCGTCCAGACGCGCGGTGTGTTTTTAGAGAGGTCTTTAAGCGCCTCTTTGACACCACTTGTGACCTTCATCTTGGTCCACCTTCAGTTGGCCTTCATCTTGTGCAAAGAATTGGTATTGTCGTTCAGGGTGGCAATGCTGCCTAGAAGGGCATGTTCCGAGAAGATAGCGATGCGGAGGAGTATTTTTAACGCTTAGCTTTAGATTAAAGGTTTTAGTTTTTAGATACTTAGATATTTATTTAGATATATGATTTTTGGTTAATTTAGATATTGTTAGATATAACCATATTCCTAAATTAGATTTTAGTTTATTTAATCATTTTTCTTGTTGTTAATTGTATTTATGTTTTAAATAAATGTTTTTCTTTTTTTTATCAGTAATGTCGTTTTATACTATAGTTTAACCCAGGTAGTGCCACATAATTGTGAATTATTTTATCGCCGCTGCCCATACGAAGGGCCCTTTAAGTACTTTGGACTAGTTAGATAAACTAATCATTGGGGGAAATAAAAGTTAGATGCTTAAGGAAGTCGTAATAGGGTTAGTAAACAATTTTGTTAAGTTTGAGTGGAGTGTTAAGGTACAGTCAGAATAAAAAGTGATTGGTGAGATTAGACTACTAACTCTAATTAAAAATAAATACAAATTGATGTAAAACTATTTTATTATGGATTTTATCGCGGTTTATTATAGAACACCAGTTCCTACCAAAAATTATCCGCGAGACTATTGAAATTAAAAAACATCCTAATTTCAACAGAGAAGCTAGGGACCCAGTGCTTAATTCACTTGTACCTTAACCCAAGCAAAATCAATTCAGAATTCAATACACTGCGATTTCAGTTTGCTTAAATCAAAACGCAACTTAAACAATACCATGTCTATGTAGTAACAATTAATTGTGATTAATAAGTATGGACGTGAAATAACTCAGTCCACCAGTCACCAAACGTCGAGATCGAAAATTTTAAAATAAACCGCAATAAATTCCATGATAAAATATTTTTATTTCAATGTGTGATATGCGCGTAAATTAAAAAAAAAACTTTGTATAAAGTTTTTTTTTGTTACGGTATGTTATTTTATATAGTAGGGCCCTTTAAGTAGGTTCAAGCAGTAGTAAAAAGTGCCTAATAATTATGATATTCATATTTTCTTGAAACCAACTAAGATCCATCTCAATTACTTCAAAATTCACATAAACAACAAACTACACAGTCCTTCCTACACAGATACACACATCAAAATTATACATATATCCCCTATTTTACGTTGAAAGTTAAAAACAATCATTAAACAACTACTTATAGAATCACAATCTGCAAGCTTTTCTAGCACAGTATGCAGTCCTCACATTTTGCATACTCAATTCTATTCAGCATCTCTACTATTACAGAAGTTTATCAGTTTTAAAAGCAACATAAAATTTAACATCGGGGTCGATTCTGTTTTGTACAAACACGCCAAATTTAGAGAATCGCTACCTTTAACTAAACTAAATGTATAAAAGAACATACTGATTGAATCACTTTCTGACATATCAACACATGACAACACACTAAAACTAATCCAACTCCAAATTTTTTGCTTAGATATTAACTGAGAAAGTTTCAAATATTTCAGAGAGTGAAACGGGGACTACGAAGCCGCGGTCGGAAGCTAGTAATACAATAAATGCTAATTTAGGATACCAAGTGTCGTACCACAACAGCTGAAAACAGTATCATTGGAACTGCGGAAGAGGGATGGCGCTATACAATGTGTAAAGCAGCTTCTCTTTCGTACAACTGCATTAATAATACTATACGGTGTCTTAGTACAGATGCTGGCCTTTAGTTTTGTTAGTAACAGAAACTATTCTATGTCAGTTAACACTCAAAAATGTAAAAACAACGTAAGTAAAACTACACAATCCCACAATTAAATGCACAGCATTGATTCACGTATCTACAGTCCCGTATGTCATTATCATTGCCAGTATACTGTTAAAGCTACACCTCAACCTACGCAGTAGGCATGCACACCTTTTCCGCATTGTTGTGTAGAAATAATCTACTCGCGCTTCAGCGAACATCCCTGATGCGCTTCAAAAGCGAGACGGACCCAACAGCACCCTGATTGCGTTGTTGTATCGGATACGGAGGGTATTGTAAGACTTTTGACTCTAACAGGGTTTTCGTATTTGCTTACTAGTGTTCTGAAACATTTATATTGTTACTTAACTACTATTCGTGAAAACCTATTATTGGCTTACTGTTGTTATTTTAGCTACTTTTTCAGTTTGTTATATAGCTGTTGGTTTTTAATAATAATAATAGTGGGACATTAACACACACGGTCATTTTCATAGTACTATGAAAACCAGATAACTGGTAATATACTACATATAATACTTTTCTTTTGTAAATACATATAAATATTGATACATACACCCAGACACAAGACAAACAGACGTGTTCATTACACAAATGTCTGATTTGTGTGGGAATCGAACTCACGACCTGCGGCGTGAAAAGCAAGCATCTTACCGACCACGCCACCAGCCCGTATTGTAAGACTTTTGAGTATATCTAGCCCACACGCTGTAAGTATAAAATGACAGTGCAACAAAAGGACGGCTTATATTTTTTTTATTGGTACTTCACCCACCACTGAAATCCTGCCACTACTTCTCCTTAACTTTTTTACGCCAGCATCAACAGCAGCGCCTTGAAGAAACTCGGGGTTTGAATCCGACGAAGTCCCGGGACACCAAAATTTTCTTGGATCCCGCACGAATTTAATTAAAAAGATAATATATGAGGAGTTGGAAAATATGGATGAAATGATAACTGAAGTCACGTAGGAGAGAGCAGGGAGAATGCTGCTTACTTTTATTAAAATAAAATACAGTAATTTTATTTTATTATTATTATTATAGTAGCTAAAATTTTTATGTATTCTTCTATGAATAATAACAGTTTTGTATTAGAAGAGATTTTAATTTTCTTTGTGTTTTAATGTCGTCCGGAAGTTTGTTATAGATTTACAGGGACATGCTGTAGGTACTGTTTAAATACATTTTTAGTTTTAATGGTTGTATAGTCTATTTATAAAAACATTACATGTTATTAAAAAATATGGCATGACATCCCATCTCTTCATTTTCTTCATTTCTGCTTCCTAGTAAAAAGCAGAATTCTCTAATTTTGAATTAGTTTTAAGCAACAGAATCGGAACCATCGTTTTATGTTTTACTATGTAAAATGTTCACAAATATAGTTTAGAAACACAATTTTGAATACAACTTTCACAACACTCGACACTAACTCTATACATCTCACCTGACAGCTAACTAAAGTTTTAAAATTGAATAAACTAAAAATTGAGTTTAAGATCCCACTCGCAAAAACTAGTTTTCACAAAATATAGAGGTCTCCAAATAGCAAAAAGAAATAATAGTTATATTTTAAACTTGTATCCATGCTTTCATCAATACAACAAATTACTAAAAAATAAAATAAATAAATTTATAAAAAAAATTGACATTGTAACCTACCAACACATAGGAAGCACAGACTGTCATGAACTTACCAGTAACCTTCAAGTCTATTATTATCTTGATAATATTTTTATAATTTCTAGATGTGTAATTATTATTCTTATGTATTAACTTATTTATGGAACTAACTATAAATCTACAAATTCACTGTGAACTGTCACTGTAAACTTTTGCTTAATTTTTACTTTACTATATAACATAAGTAACTTTTTATTAAGATTAAAAGTAGTAGCATAAATGCTATTCTATAATATAATCTATCTCTGAACCAAATTTAATCCATATCCATCAAATCAAATCCATACAAATTTTCGCATTGATTAGTAAGAAGACAGTAAAATAATATGCTATCAAGTCCTGGGCCTCTAGATAAATCTTTTGTCAGTTCCATACATTTGGGTATTTCTTCGACCTTTTGCTTTGCCATGTTATTTGTATAGAAGTCTTAGACCCCGATTCCGATTCACTTTAGACATTTATCTCAAACGCGACATAATTATGTGGAAATAAAATAGCGAGTATCCATTGAAAACTAATTAAATCGACATTTAATCACTTTGAGAATAAAAAAATACTTTTCAATCGACATTCGCCATTATTTTCGACATTATGTCAAGTTCAAAATAAATATCTACACTTGGGGTCCTGGCTCTTAGACTACCACATGTTATTATGAACTCTACTTCGCACATTATTTACACCCAGACTGCTGTAGAATGGCAACGCTAAATTACTGCAATAATTTTCACCAGTACTGAATGATGTTCGGTACGTAAAGTTGAAGTTATGAATTATTTATAATATTACCTGTTTTACCTAGAAGTCGTATTTCAATGAGGTTGCATTGGTTAGCTGCTGGAAATGCTAAAATATGCTTTGTGCTAACTCAACGGTGATGTTTATACAAGATGACGGGTAGATTGCATTAAGTAGCTTCCTTCTATGTCTATATCCGTATGAGCTAAGAATTGAGGTTGCATCAGCTCCTTCATTAGAATTATTTTCCACCAGAATTTTTCAGAATAGAATAGAATACAATTAATTTGCTTAAAATGTAGGTACATTAACTATAGCTATACTAGCTTCCGCCCGCGGCTTGTCCCGCGAAATTGATCTCACTAATCTTGTTTCTCTGTACAAACTTTGGAATCCCGGTTCACCCCCTTAAAGGGCGAGTTTTGAAAAATCCTTTCTTAGTGCACACCTCGACCCCATAAGGAACCTATGTGCCAAATTTGGAGTCTCCAGACCCAGCGGTTTGGGCTCTGCGTTGATATGTCAGTAAGTCAGTCAGTCAGTCAGTTTCTTCTTTATATATTTAGATTAGTTATTATATATGTGTGAGCCATATAAATAGCGTCTTAAAATTAGCATGCAATTTTCAATGATATTCAATAACAATCTTCACATACTTAGGTCCATTTCGATAAATTCATTTCTCTTATTAGAAAAGTTTAGGTCTAGGTCTAGGTTTCAGCAGTTTTTTAAAAATATGATTACTTTGATTTATTTCAATTTAAAATTACAACTTTGTACGCACAACTCGACTTGAATCAAAGACAGATAAATTAAAACATCCATCAATGCATTAGTTTAAGGAACCATGCGTGAAATGACGTGGACAGAGTACGCTTGGTGGTAAGGTATAACCCTACAGTGAAAAGTTTGGACGTTCGCTATTGTGATTTTCCTAAGGTACATTCTGTAGAAATTAACAAAACAAAGCACGATTATTGAATGCCCATAAAGTTCTTGAACTAATTTCATGTACGGGTTTTGTCCTATCTCTTTGTGGAGGGTGGTCCCTTCTACCCCGTATGTAAACACAGGATAATTTACCCCATGCTACTCCATTAAGGGAGACTATCGTAAATCTCGGACTGCTAAATTTCTTTTTCCTTAGTCTAATAGTTCCCGAGATTTTATTAAAACCATTTTTTCTAGACCCAGAAATCTGAATCTGAAGTCGTTAATAGAGGTGAAATATTAATTTCACGCAGGTTTCATTTAATTTGTAAAACTCCAAAACAAATAGGAAAAAAGCATCGAATTTTAGCAGGAATATAAAAATTCTAACTTAAACCAAACACCAAAGGCCTCATGCAAATTTCCGACTAAACCCACTTTGGCTCAATTTTTTACGAATCATATTTGAATTTTGGCGGTGAGTGTATGCTAATCTTGTCGGCGGTTAATGAATTGTAAGGAACAGCTGCTGCAGGGTCGGTGCGGTAGCCTTTGTTTTCTAAGTAGGCGAAAATACAACTATAATCTTTCATCAGTCTTTGACTGTATTATTATATCTTTTACATTTAATCTCTTCATGGGACAAATTATGACCACGATGGGGGTGGGCTCGCAATCTGACGTGATGATCTAGCTATCAGGCCTCAAAACCCGTAGGCAACTAGTTGCCGAGATGGTTAGACCATTTGTCATATTAGGCTTTTAACTACCTGTAACGATTATCGTCCGAGGCAAGGATGGTGGTCCTTCAATTAACCAGACACCGATACAAATCTTTGTTGTTACACAAAGATGTTCGAGTGAGAGTCTATCCCCTCGGGCACAGTATAGCCTAATCGGGTGGCTTACACCACTCAAAGACAGAGCATAAATCGTGTCTGAAGTCCACTTGTAGGCTACCCACCAGACAAAGAAATGTCGCTAGATGACCTAGTCGTGTTTTGATAAGCTTTGTGAGAAGAGGTTATTTTTATTTGAGTAAAGGGTCTTTTACGTGCAGACTATGCCAGTCCCATCGTACCCTTAACATCAATTATTAACTAAACAATTATCTGACTACAAATATGAAACATGAATTTGAACAAGGTCTTTGCATCGCTACTATTTGGTTAGTACAATATTTTATGTTATGTGTCTATATCGACTTCGTTTAAATTTAAGTCTAATATTAGCTTATGCCTAATTTCTTCAAATTAATCACTTTCCACCATTATAAGGTGTAGATCATGAACAACATCACGTGGGAGATTTGGACAAGTTTACCATAGAGACAATTTTATTGCATGGAGTGACATCACTTATACTGACTGTGTCTTTATTGACGGGTCGGTGGCTTGGTCGGTAGGATACTTGCTTTTCACGCCGCAGGTCGTGGGTTCCGTTCCCACCCAAAACAAACATTAATGATGATTATTTCTGTTGGTGTCGAGTCTGGGTGTAAATATCTATTTACAAAAGAAAAGTATTATATGTATAGTATATGCCAGTTGTCTGGTTTCCATAACACAAGCTCTGCTTAGCTTAGGACCAGATGACCGTGTGTGTTAATGTCCCAGAATATTTATTTATTTATTATTTATTTATTTATTTATTGTTACTCCCTTATAAAATCGCGGCTACGTAGGTAAGTATTAAACCACAGAATCACCAATTTAGTAGTCATCGTAACTTAGTAAGTAATTGAATCTTATGGCTCCAGTACGGAACTCTAAAAGAAACTTATATGAATCGTTGTAAAGACCACATTTAATAAGAGGGCCTGACAACACCTAACAACGTAATCGCTTCACAAGTTTGGCAAATTGCTGCTTCCAAGTTTGTGTACGACTTAGTAAGACACATTATCCTTTAAGACAAACAGATATATCTTGTACAAATAATATGTTTATATAATATAGAGCAGCGGTGGCGCAGCGGTACGGGCCTCGCATTAGAAATATAAGGTCGCGGGTTCGATTCGATTCCCGGTTGTGCCGACACATCTGTGCGTGAATTGCTTTATCGCCGCTGGTCAATATCGGTGAAGGAAAACATCAGGAAACCGGTATGTCTAAGAACTAATCATTCTAAGACATGTGACATCCACCCACTCGTATTTGACCATAAATTGACTCGATAAATATTTTTGAGGTAATTTTGATGTAGTTTGTTGAAGTCATAGTTTTCAAAGTTAGATTTCCGTTTATTTATAAATTAATTCATCCTTTTTCTGTAAGCTTGTCGTATAATAAAGATAACTTTTTAATTTAATTTTATTAATTTAATATTGTTACATAAAAATCAAAATTAAAAAAACAACAAAAATATAAAATAATATACACTTTTAATTGTTATTTAGAAACTAAATTGAAAAAAATTTAGCTTTAAATTGAATCCATTACCTTTGAAATTGTCGTGTAATGATATTATAATGACTGTCATTGTTACAAATGGTGAAAACATGTTAAATAAACTTTTATATTAGGTACTTGCAGAACATAAAAACACTTCATTTTATGAGAAAGGATATGTTCGCATTACTTTTAACATTTATTTTATGGTTCCTTATATCTGTTTCGTGAGCAAATGACCTATAAAGCTAACGTATAGTGTGCCTCCATACAATCAACAAAGCCTACAACTTATAGATGCTGGCGTAAAATAAACTCTAGAAAACCCTCCCATATAAACTAAACGAAATAGGAAGACTAAGATCCCGAGACCAGGGGCTGAGTCACCTTCGTCCGTGGGAGTGCACCTTTTATCTGAATCCCCATACGTGGCCCCCGAGTGGAGCAAATCAACTGGTAATTAAGTTTACTTGTAATTAACTGTTAGGTTAGTGACCACCCACCAGACAAAGCCGCATCGCATTGCCAAGCGGCCTTGCCGTGTTCCGTGCGATGTCTGGTGACACCATTTAAGAGGGTGGGTCGAAATTGTTGCTCCTTTATGTTTTCTAACTAGTCTAGTCAAGCGCAGGCCTATTTCAGGATAAAAATAAACCTGGGCCTCGACCGATTTTTTGGGCCTCTAAACAAAGTACATAGCGAAGCTATAACGAAAGTTTGAATAGAACAAAATGTATGAGATTGACATAACCCCTAGTTTCTACTGACGAAACATGCACAAGAAAACTGTTGCAAGCACTATCTATCTCAATCGTCATCAGTAGAAAGAGACAAGACTATGAATGTTATGTTGTGCAGTACAAACGCTTAGTAAGATTGTCACGTGACATTTCGAAGGTGCTTAATGAAACCTTTGATTTTGTTCTTTTCGATTTTTCGTTATCATATCAGGTCTATCACCATATCGCATGGCTCATGCAGTCTACGGCTGAATAAAGCATTAATCAATGCGCTTCACTCCACCCTATCTCCAACTTAAGGCATCAAACTAATGCAAGTTACCTTCCACAGAGTAACACTCTGCCAAGCAGGAAGGTGCCTTAAATACACTTACCGAGATTAGTATTAAGTAAACTATATAATCTTACATGAGAAGACTGTCCTTTTTTTTATTACCCCTCCCAGTGTCCCCAAAATGAACTCCGGAACGCAAAATTGTCCGGTTTTTAGAAACTGCGCGTAATCTGACAGATTCCATTTCTAAAGGCGATGATGAACTAGACAGGCCAATATAATAAAACGTGCCAAGTGTTTTATTCTTACTTAATATCATCACCAGTTGAATTAAAGCAAATTTGTTCCTCTAATAAATAATACCAAACATTTTGGATGTATTTTTCTAATTCGAAATAAATTTATATTTATATTTATCTAGAAATAGTTACCCACGAAGTACGAGTTTTGAGTCAAAAATAAATGTTCACGATAAACAATATTTGTTGAAGATTACTTATAACCATGTTCCACAGCCTTGTTATGATCATAACATGAAAGGATAATTTTCATAATATTGAAAAATTAATTTAGAAAAATTTAATGTATTAAATAGAGAAATATTTTTGAGAATACAAAATCACAATCTGAATCCAGCTTTAGAAACATCACGTATGTCTTTTAAACTCGAGATCTCGGTCTATACATATTTACATTCAACAAAGGGTAAACGTTTATTGCTCCTCGACCGCTGAATACACCGCAGGACCGGATTTATCCAGATATCCGTGCTTGACGATCTCCTTAAATCAGGTTTGAACTGCTTCGAACCGCTTCGAGCCGGATGAAGCCGGTAAACAGCAAGAAAATGGCGGAAATTATCAGGAATGTAATATGGAGTTGGACGTTTGGAAGATTGAAGTGTTTTGGGTCTGACCTTGAATGGTTTCAAGGTCTTTAGGGTTACGCAAATGTTAGGCTTGTTCGCAACTACCCTTAACGATAATTAATTCGTAACTAGCTCAAGTTTATTAAAATTTAATCTGATGTTACTGATGTTTATTTTAAACATGAAATATACTGTAATTACTCATCAAGAAGTTTATGATTGATTACATCACGACGGAGCAGCGGTGGCGCACTGGTGCGGGTTCGGTTCCCAGTCGTGCCCACACATCTATGAGTGAACCATTATGTGGCTACTGCTCAATATCGATGAAATAACCGGCATGTCTAAGCACTAATCATTCGAGGATATGTGACGTCCACCAACCCGCGCTTGGCCAACATGCTGGATTAAGGTAAACCCAAATCTTAAGATAGTTGACCCGTGCCCAGTAGTTGGACACTAAAAAGGGTTGAAGTGTGGACGTGAGATAGGATAGGATGTAGGTTAAGCGGGTGAATCTGCTGACCGAAAGCTAGTTAACAATAAAAGTAGATAAACGAATAAATAACAAGAGGTTCTACTTTACTAACGAAACAAGCCCCCATGGGACTATAGACTCACGATCACAGGACAAACTAATGAATAAAATATCATGCTATGTAAACGGACCCAGCTAAGCTTGTCATGAATTACGTGTCATGTTGACATGCTGGACGTACTGACATAAATGTTGTCAAACATTCTAAAAAAACTGCCTCATCACTGATGAGGTAGTATCAGCCTCGCCTTTGAAAAACTTAAGTTGTGCCTATACACATCTTTGTGCGATTAGTTTCATTGCCCCTGCTTAACATCGGTGAAGGAAAAAATCGGGAAGAAACCGGCATGTCTAAAAACAAATGATTCGTGGATATATATGTAGTTAAAGGGCTAAACTCTCTCAACTCATATTATGGTTGAGAGAAGTCCCGAGCCCCAATGTGAGATACTAAAAAGGGTTGAAGTGATTCTGTAGAAAAAAATAATATTTAAAAAATAACTAAGCAAGAAAGGATGATGGGCCATCTTATACGACATGAGACCTTCATAAAAACCATCTTAGAGGGAAAGAAGGAAAGCGTGGAAGACGAAGGCCAAGGATGAGCTATATGAACCAAATAAAGGAAAAGGTTGGTGTCATGTCGTATAGGGAAGTGAAAGAAGCTGCTCTAGATCCAGCCAAATGTAAAAATCTTCATGAGATGCACCGACAAGGGTTAACCTTAAATTGAAAAAAGAACTATTGGGGAAGAACTATTGAATCCCCACACGTGGTCCTCGGATGGTGCCAATCAGGTGATAATCAACTCGTGGTAGGCTTCAGCCGTGGTTAGTGACCACCCACCAGACAAAACCACACCGCCAAGCGGCCTTGCCGTGTTCCGGTGCGATGTCTGATGAAACCATGCAGAGAGGGTGGGTCGAAACTGTTGCTCCTTTATGGTTTCAACCTTATGGAGCCTCATTTCACTGCCACGCTTCTCATCGAAAGTCAGTCGTAATCACGAGTGAATCGGCACATTGTGCTCACGCGTCCTATCGTAGACTACATCATTGCTTATCATCAGCTAAGTTGTAGTCAAGCGCCAGCCTATTCAAGAATAAAAAAACTAAGCAAGGCAAAATTATTGGTTGAATCAAAGTTAGGTAAATGAATAATAGTTTGACAATTGTTAACTGTTAGAAAGGTAAGTTAGCTGAACTAATACTCCGTATGTCCGGAACAACAAAACCGTCTACAGAGATCATTTGAAACGTCTGTCATTTCTAGATGTCGCCTCATTTCGCGGACCGACGACTCCATTCCTTTAGATTCCCTTCATTATACAAAGGGCGAAGGGAGATGATGAAACTGATCCGGATTACGGATAACACGGAATTTTTGTTGGAATAAAAAATATGGTATAGGTACCTACGTACAAAGGTTTTACAAATATTTTGTTCAATATACGTATCTTTGTATTGCAGATTTAGATAGCTCTATGAATTGTATTTGTTTTGTAATGAACGTTCTTAAATTGACGTTTTCCATATTTATTAATGATGAAATAGGTACATTAGATAACTTTAGTAAATAAAAATTGACATAAATATGACATTGCACAATGTGTATGCAAACCAAATTTGATCTCACAACAAGGCATCTGTTTCCATCCAAACGTTTTATGATTATTAATAATTTAGGAGGTGCTAGAATCATTATTAATGATATTGATTAGCTGTCTGTTATGTAATTTTTGGTCCCATCGAGGTGCAAGAAAATGGGGTGTATCTGATGGTGGTAATCATATGGGTTCGCCGCCATGTAATTTTTTTTTGGCAAGAATGAGGTAGCCGGCGATATGTTAGTGCCAGGCCGACTTTGTGGTAAATGTTATTACTCTGTAATAACACGACAAATTTAATAGACGATTACTATAATAATATGATAACAAGTAATAAAATCTATTTATATAAAAAATATTAATCCCTATTTCCCTTGGTCACGCCATCACGCGTGAACGGTTGGACCGATTTCACTAATTCTTTATTTAGAATGTACCTTGAACTACGAAGATGGTTCTTACGCAGACATAAATTTAAAAAAAGAAAAAATGAGTAAGTTGAGAGAAGAAGAAATAGGCTTAAACAATTTGAAGAGTTCCAAGGTCAAAAATCGGGCGAGATATTATAAAAGAAAAGCCGAAGGAAAACACTTGGTATTCATGACTTAAACCGCTGTGGTTATATTTGGGTGGTTATATTTAGGTCTGAGACCCGGTAGATGGCACTGCTGTACTGAGCAGGACGACGTTTGCCGGGCCCGCTAGTAGTAATAATAAATATGGAAATGTCTTTGCTTATATCGTAATCTGACGCACGACTTACCTTGCCTTACCAAGCCTTACCAAGAGTCTTATATTGCCAACGTCAAAATTTGTGAAATCCGGTAGACGTTTTTTCTAGTATTGTCTTAGATTTACGCGAATATCATCGCGATAAATTTAGATTTTAGATCCCCACGTTTCAAAGTCTTTTCAGACTTCATGGTCACGGGTGGACTCTAAAGGTTAATCTAAAATAAACCCCAATAAAATTCGTTCTAAACTAGTTTTATTTCAAGATGTTGGTCTCCTGTTAAAAGTGTCAACTATAACCCAGATTTAGATAAAATTAAGCATTGGTACGGTTTATTGCTTGGTTACTTTTTCCTTGTAATATACTCTTTTATGGTACTTTCGTTACACGCGGACAAGGTCACGGATGAAAGCCAGAGGTTTTATATCAGGAGATAAAGAGGACGTTGGTTTATTACAAGCAATTTATTTCTTCTTCTTATATAGGAGTGAGATAGTTTTAATGGACGTTATGGGTCTTAACACACTAGCGATTTGTGAGCGATTTCAATGTAAGGCACGTGCAGTCTGATGTCCGGTGATGTCTTGTGTGATGGTAAGTCGGAATAATGACCCCAGCCTCTTTCCACTTCCATCACAATATTAATATTTCCATCATCATCTACTCCCAAATTTAGCAATATATTTAGCTTGTATTAAGGGTACTAGCAACTGATATGATAATAATAAATAATAATAATATAGTCGGACATTAACACACACGGTCATCTGATCCCAAACTAAGCAGAGCTAGTAATATGGAAACCAGATAACTGGTAATATATTACATAGTTATAATACTTTTCTTTTGTAAATACATACTTAAATATAGATAATTACACCCAAACAGACGTGTTCATCACACGAATGTCTGACTTGGATGAGAATCGAACCCACGACCTGCGGCGTGAAAAGCAAGTATGTTACTGACCACGCCACCGGTCTTCTCTCAGCTATCTTACGAGTTGAGAGAGTTTAGGCCTTAATCCACACACGCTGGCCAAGTGCGGGTTCGTGGATGTCACATGTCCTCGAACGATATAAGTTCTTAGACATGCCGGTTTCCTCACGATGTTTTCCTTCACCGATGTTGAGCAGCGGAGATGAAACAATTCACACAAAGATGTTAGACACGACCAGCATTCGAACCGGCGATCTTATATTTATAAGACGAGGCCCGTACCGCTGCGCCAGCTCCGGCCACACCTGCTCCGGACGTTGAATACAGCTTCTACGTAATAAAGCTCCGGACGTTGAATACAGCTTCTTCTACGCAAGCTAAATAAAACCGTTTAAAAATTAAAATATTATAAGTAACATTTTCCACAGAAAGTTGTTAAACCACAGACGTATTTATTGTCTTATACACTTAATACCGAAATTACGAAAGTTATCTGAAACGGCAAGGTCGGGTCATAAAGCAAATTGAAAATTTTTGTGTGCAAGTAGCAAGGCTCAGGTATTTCCGAGCATTTACGACCTTTACCGATAAATGTATTACAGGCAGTGACTAAATATCTAACTATAAGCTGCACAGACAGTGATGATGATTCAATCGATATGGATATTAGTGACGAATAGTCAAGAACATTACTTTTATCTGTGGTTAAATAGTTCTTTAAGAGATTTAATTAATGTTTTATGACTTTGTACATCATATGGCGATAAGCGAGTTAAACGGTCGGACTAAAGACACTACTTTATTCAAATATTGCATGAAAATGTGTAATCGTCAAAAGTGGGTCTATCGGAGAAGATAGGTAATTTCAATCAAATTACTTTTCTACCTCTCACTACTCTCCTACCTAATTTTTAATAACCCCAAATTTCGTCGTCCTTGTAATTAATTGATATCACCTAAATAATTATTATGATAATAATATGGTGATATAATATGGTGGTACATTAACACACACGGTCATCTGATCCCAAACTAAGAACAGCTTGTACAATGGAAACCAGATAACTGGTAATATACTACATATAATACTTTTCTTTTGTAAATACATACTTAAATATTGATAACACCCAGACTCAAGACAAACAGACATATTCATCACATAAATGTCTGACTTGGGGGGAATCGAACCCACGACCTGCGGCGTGAAAAGCAAGTACTTTACCGACCACGCCACCGCACCGGCCCGTCGAATTAAACGCAGTAACTAGCTATTATCCAAGTATAATTTACTAAGTACACGATAATTTTGTAGAACTTTTTAAAATTCTAAACGGTAAAAGTCTTCGATTTTCTTATAACTAACGTTTAAGTCTTTTATAATGTAAATTTTAAAGTGCTTTCCATCAATTTATCAACTGTGATAAAAGGAAGTTATTATCGTAAGTTTGAATCTAAATTCCACACGATCAATCAGAAAGTAGTTCGTTTAAACAAGTAATGTTACCTCTTTTAACTGCTGTACCGATACAGAGGACATTTGAGGTTGAGAAAAATTGAGAAGAAAGGAATACCCAGGTGTAATACCCCTAGGTAGTACCGGATTTAGGGGAGGGCAACTGGGGCTCGCCTTAGAAAAATAAGTTCGCGGGTTCGATGTCTGGTCGGCCCACACATCTTTGTGTGAATTGTTTCATCTCCGCTGCACAATATCAGTGAAGGAAAACATCGTGATGAAACCGGCATGTCTAAGAACTAATGATTCGAGGGCATGTGACATCCACCAACCCACATTTGGCCAGCGTGTGTGGATTACCCTGTGTGGGTGTGTGGACCTAAACTCTCTCAACTCATAAGATAGTTGAGAGAAGACCCGTGCCCAGCAGTGGGACACTAAAAAGAGTTGAAGTGAACTGGAGCTACAGTCCCGGGGCCTTCACAAAAAGAGGAGCCCCATATTAAAGACATCCAAAACACAATTCCAATTCAGACTATTAAACATTATTCAAAAACTTTTTCATTGATATTTTTTTCGTGTTTTTTTGTTACCTTGGGACTTCCAGACCTCTAAATCTCGTACTGCCTCTAGGGCACAAACTCGCGTCTCCCGTGCGCAATCATCCTAACGAATAAGAGTTGCTTGGTATCTTCTTCTTCTTGGTCGTATCCTCATGACTGAGGGACGTGATTGTGGCGCGTAATCTGTTCACCAACCCTTCTCCGGCATACCCTATCGTGCGCCATTTGGATGGACCTTTGTAATGTGGCTCTTGTGACTTCTGGGTATCAGACTTAGAAAATTTTACAAAGAACTGTTTTTGCGCGCGTTTCCTTCTGCCGTGGTACATGCATGATCAGTTTGCCCATCCTGTTCATATCTTATGTTTGTGTGTAGCATTTATATAAGTGTGCGTTTGTAAAGACGCTTCAACTTTTACATGTGTGCTGTACCTGGTTCAATGCTCTATCGTATCAGATACACCGATCTTACGAAGTTTACCTACTTATTAAACAGTGGTGAAAGACCTCCATAAGTTTTATTTACTTGTTCACGCTAATGTTTCGTAGACACGAAACATATACAACTCATTCCTGTGACATCTTGGGATTATTATGAAAATCAATAGTAAAGTATTATGGTTCTTTAATTTATGTGTTTTCTGTAATGCACGCAACCGTTTTTTTCTTCTGATATATGGGCGGAAGACGATATTGCATAGAATTAAGGTAGTGATACACTACAAGCGTTGCCTACTGACGAGTGTTACAATACAAAAGTTGCCTACTGAGTAATATCGGTAAAAATAAGATAGGTTTTTATTGAAATAAAACTACTTTTTAACGGATTCAATCGCGGTTTATTTTAGATTTTAGATCCCGACGTTTCAAAGTCTTTTCAGACTTCATGTTCACGGGTGGACTGAGGTATTTGACAACCAAAATTATTAATCACAATTATTACTGACTACCTTCAAACATTAATATTTAAGTTGCGTTCCGATTTAGTAATAATTGTGATTAATAATTTTGGTCGTCAAATACCTCAGTCCACCCGTGAACATGAAGTCTGAAAAGACTTTGAAACGTCGGGATCTATTTATAATCTAAAATAAACCGCGATAGAATCCGTTAAAAAGTAGTTTTATTTCAATGTGTGATATTCGCGTAAATCTAAGACAATACTAGGATTTTATTACTAAACTGTACGTAAATTTTGACATTTCAATTTTAGAAGTCTCAACAGTTTCTATCCATTTCGAAAATTTATTATAACAAAAACAATAAATTTGATTAAAATTGATTTGGGTATAAAATTATTAATAACAATAATAATATTGTGGTACATTAACACACACGGCTGTCTGATCCCAAACAAAGCAGAGCTTGTACTATGGAAACCAGATAACTGGTAATATACTACATAAAATACTTTTCTTTTGTAAATACATACTTAAATATAGATAAATACACCCAAACTCAAGATAAACAGACGTGTTCATCACACGCATGTCTGACTTGGGTGGGAATCGAACCCACCACCTGCGGCGTGAAAAGCAAGTATCTTACCGACCACGCCACTGGCCCGTCAAAAAACGGAAATGTTCAGTCATTGTGTTCAAAAAAGTCTTTTAACTTAATAATATAATAAATATTTTGTATGAGCCATCTTTTTAATACAATATGAAATGTTTTTATGTAAATCATTTTTATATCTAAATGTACATAAATTAATAAATACTCGTATTACCGTAACATTTGTACCTACTCTTAAAGTACATGGCAGTATACAAAACACGAGCATGGTTTGCGCGATACCCGCACTAAACCATTGCAAATATTTATCGCTATTAAACTGTTTTAGACTGCCCCATTTAGTACAATTTGCAACTACTCATTTCCAAATTTTGCCAGTACCCCTGCTGATATGTATTATTATTATTATTATTTTATTGTAGTCCATCTAATTAGAGATGACAATGACCAGTTAGTATGAACTACAGAGCAGCAAAACTCCCTGCTTTTGGCGGGTTTTAATGATTAAAACCGTAAACTTTGCGAAAATTCGTTGAGGAAAAACAGACAGATGAAAAAAGGGAAGCGTTGCGTCTTAAGAGATTATTTTTAACATCTAGATTAAACTTAGTTATATTAGTGAGACACAAAATTCTAGGCATGTATCCAGGGTACAGAAGTCAAAATTCTATTTAGTACAACTTTTAAATTACTAAGATTATAAAAAAATATAGAACATATATTTTTATTAAATAAAACTAATTTATATTTTATCGGGGTTCATTTTAATTCACACAAAATTCAGGACACTGAGCTCTGTTTGCATAAATCGGGAGTATAATGTTTCTAGATAGTCAGTACCTAAAAATTATTGTGATTAATAACTGGGACGTCAAGTACCATGAAGTAAAATCTAAAATAAATCGCGATAAAATCCGTTATAAAATAGTTTCATTTCAATATCAAATATTTTCGAACAATTTGCAAGACGAGCAAAAAAATTTAGTCATTACGTCTATTGCGGAAACAGGCGGTGTGTTCATACCTTTACAAGTAGGGGAGGTAGAGTAGGCATTAATCATCACCCGACGGTCTGTCATGCGGTTGATAGCAATTCTGTATCCATTGAAATGGATAGGGCATACCAGGGCTCTCATGATTATACCGCCCGTACCGATTATACCACAGTGGGGTATACTACAAGTTTCTAAGTCCATTTTCAACCGACTTAAAAAGAAAGAGCTTATCAATTTGGCTGTATTTTTTTGGGGCACTTAACGGGCAATTAACGCGGTCACCTTTAATTTGGCTTTAGGTTTCGACACGGTTTGCACCGGTTATGGTCGTTATGATAAATATAAATATTAATAATGCAACGCGAAAGTTTAAAAGTATATATGTACCTATGTTACGCGATCATTCCGCAAATTATGGATCGATTTTAATAATTATTTTTTTGTTTCAAAGGACATACTTTCCAGGTGGTCTCATTTAAATTTTATCAAAATCAGTGAGGCGGGTTTTGTGTTATTGAAGTTGATTATATATATATATATATATATATATATATATATATATATATATATATATATATATATATATATATATATAAAAATCAAAGCCACTTTTCGTTGTAATTTTATAACTCAAAAACGGGCTAACCTATTCAAACCAAATGTTTAGGCATTGTTCGGACTATTTAGTAGATGGTTTATGTGAAGTTTGCACAAAATCGGTTGAGCGGTTCTTTATTTATTACATTTTTTGTAAATTGTTGAGTGGGCTGAAACTACCCGGGCGAAGCTAGGGCGGGCCGCTAGTTTTTTATAAAGAAAGAAAGAAAATCATTTATTTGAAAGATAGGACACACAGAATCAAATAAAAAAACACATGTAAAAAAACCTAAATAAAATAATAATAATATTCCAGAACATTAACACACATAATCATCTGGTCCCAAGCTAAGCAGAGCTTGTGTTATGGAAACCAGATAACTGGTATATACTATACATATACCTATTTTCTTTTGTAAATATATACATATACCTAATAGATCATTATTATTATACCCAGACTCAAGACAAACAGACATGTTCATTACACAAATGTCTGTCTCGGGTGGTAAGTCATGGGTTAAAAGCAAGTGTCTTACCGACTACGCCACCGGCCCGTCAAACAATAATGTAACAATGTAATGTAAGTACTTAACAATTGATATTCGTTCTTCTGTTTCTTCTTCGACGCAAGTGTCTTAATAAAATCCATCAAAGCATTTGAAAAGAAAAAAAATCATATTATCATAACGCAATGTAAAACCTCTCCTTCTTCTATCCTGTCTGCTGCTTTTCTTGGACAGAAGTGGAACATCTAAAATTCAATCTCCATTCTATCTGATCTGTTTCGTGGAGGAACCCAGATAATTTTTCCTGGACTTGGCTGGGTACAAACCTGAGCAACTACACACGCTCCACTTCGATCCTGGCTTACAGGAGTATGTAAGGCGAAAGAAAACAAAACATTTATTTGACAAAGACCTAGATATTTACAGTTTTTTTTTATTCTTCGATAGGCTGGCGCTTGACTACAACATGCCTGATGTCCAGCAATGATGTAGTCTACGATGGAACGCACCAGCCCAGGTGGGTTAGTTCTTACCAAAAATCCTGGATGCTAACACCTTACAGAATAGACACAGTGTGATAACTGTTTGTTGTGCACTTTTGGTTAGTCGCATAAGCGCAAAGTCCTGGGTTCGATACTAGAGTCGAGCAAAAAGACTTTTTTAATAAACGTAGAGAAGTATTGTCTTAGATTTACGCGAATATCACACATTGAAATAAAACTACTTTTTAACGGATTTTATCGCGGTTTATTTTAGATTTTATATCCCGACGTTTCAAAGTCTTTTGAGACTTCATGTTCACGGGTGGACTGAGGTATTTGACGTCCAAAAAATATTAATCACAATTATTACTGACTACCTTCAAACATTAATATTTAAGTTGCGTTCCGATTTAAGCAAAAAATAAAATAAAATAAACCGCGATAAAATCCGTTAAAAAGTAGTTTTATTTCAATACGTAGAGAATCTCAGTTACAGTTCGAAGTTTGGAATTGTGCCCGATCAATGATGATGATGATGATCAACGATCGATCAAAGTGGGTGATATTCACCTCTGCTTACACGTTCCAGTAATACACGCGTGATGCTATAATACTGTGTAATCGCCTTTAATTATTATTTGAAATCACCACACAAAATACCTATCTATCAAATTTATCAATTTATCATACTAATAAAATAAATTGACGGCTGTCAGTCTGTTTAGATTGACCTTACCTAACTAAAGTCACCAATACATTAAGGCTTTGAACACACATAGCGGTTATGGATAAACGCGGCTTAAAATGTAATAAAAATTGGGTGTGGGATTTTAGCCATGAAATTTTAGGAAAACACCACTCTTTAAACCATAAAGCTCATTCTCTTACGGTCATTATAGTATAGCCCTTTCTTTTCGCCACAAAGAGAGCTAATATATCCTTCTCACCGAAAGTCATTCTCACGAGTGAATCGGTACATTGGGCTGGCGCGTCCCATCGTAGACTACATCATTTCTTTACATCAGATAAATTAAGCGGCAGCTTATTAAAGAATAAAATAAAAAATAATAACGACAAAGTGAGTCAAAAATAAGTAAAAGATATAAGAAAACGCTGGGAGGACATTCTCTGATCTCATCGATGACGTCCTTCAAAAGGGACAGGTACATAGCACTCACAACCGCTGTGCATGTATGACCAGACGTATAAATATTAGTGAGGCTTAAGACGCATGGTTAGATCGTAGCAAGTGGCGTTCTATAGTCTCTCCCTACCCCCATGGGAAAATGGCGTGATTTTATAAATGCGTGTAAAAGATATATGACTCAAGATTTTTTTTAGTATTGTCTTAGATTTACGCGAATATCACACATTGAAATAAAACTACTTTTTAACGGATTTTATCGCGGTTTATTTTAGATTTTAGATCCCGACGTTTCAAGATTTTTTTCTAAATATGACAAAATTATTACCTAAAGTGTAACATTTTTAGGTTTTGTGATTGTAGGAATCTAAACCGCTTGATGTGTGTGATGCCTACGGTCGACCAAACATTAATAGTTCAAATAATCTTTATTTGGTATTTACTTTCAAACAATAAATTAATAGTATTAATAGTTAGTGATGTGTTTGCATAATTTTGTGAAGCTAAAATTAAGTTTTATATTAATTGATATAAATCGAATCACGTTTAACATTTAGATGCCCTCTGAAATTTATTTATTTTTAAAGTATTATTCAGCATGCCTCGAAGCATTGACCTAATGAGATTGTAACAGTCTCGTTGGCTCATGGTCTTAAGCTAAAAAATAGTTAACCCTCATTTTATTGTTTTCGAAAGTTTGCAAAGTAATGAAGCTAAAAATTATCTACATTTTAGTTTAAGAACCATATTTGTGTCATCATTTATTACAGAGATAAAAATTGTTGGCAAACAATTAAGTGAAACCTTTTTTTACGGTTAACTTTTCGATTTTTTAAGTATTTTTATTTCCTAAGCTTGTCATAGATTTTTAAATGAATTCGCACGTTTTTGCGATATCATCAATAGGTATCTCAAAATTGACAAAGTCTTCCCTTTTCTAGTTTAAGTACGTCAGCATGAGCTTCTAACCGTAGAGGGCGTGAGTTCAATTTCTGCACAGAACAAAAAATAATTGAGACTTCAATTTTCCCAGCACTAGTCAGGAGACAGTAAGTTAGTGATATATAGAGAGTGTACCAGATTATTTTGTGCACACTTGTGCACTTAAATATCAGCTGTGTATTTACTTTTACAGGTCCAATTACGGTAGTTTCTAAAATGGACCGCTGCCGTGGTGACAGATTTGCTAGCGAAACTTTCTGTTACAACCCTTTAGATTTAGATCGGTCCAAATTTAGACCACTATACAGTTATAATTAACAAATAGCTCTGTACGAACCTTTGTCCTATATTTCACCACAAAATATGGCAATCCAGTTTTCCAATCGGAAGGTTGCGGTTCTAATTCGGCTGAATTGAGCTATTGTGGTTTACTGGGATACATATGAGGTAATTGCAAAGTTTATTATAAATCATGGAAAATGTGCGTGTTATGTATGTGTAGATTCAACCAAATTTTCAATATTGTAATCTACTCTGCGCAAAATATCAATGCATTCCCAATGTTAAAAGTGTGAACCGAAATGAAGTTAAAAAATAATTTCTTTTTCATTGTCGTATTATGGTACAAATACAAATCTGTGTTTATCTGACTTTCAAAAAGGCAAAGATCATCAATGAAAATGTTTATGTTTTGTATGTTGATTTGACTCCGTCATATACCTATATACAGTTTTTTACGTTGTAGCTACCTGACAAAAAAGTTCAAATGAAATGAAACTATTTTAATTGGAACCGAACCAAACAGACCATTTGTATGTATATATTTTATGTTTTGTTACAGATAGCGTTGATATTTTTAATTGTTTACTGCAATACATCCATCCATCTACCCATTGATTCATACATTCATCAAATGTGTAAGTTAAAATACAAATAATAGGCTTATGAATTATGAGAATACTTAATTGTTTCAAATAAGTAAAATCTTTTCACCCTTGTTAATAATATAACAATTAATAGTTCTTTGGTAAAAAAGCATTGTTTCTGTTTGCGGTTTGTTCTTTTGTAATTTCATTTCAAAAAAGTATTTTTAAATAAAAATACAAAAAAACAAACCGCAAGACTTTTAAAAGTCAAATCTATGATTGATAAAATCCCAAAACGAAACTAAAAGAAAGTGAATCATTTTTTAAACATGAAACAGATTCCGAAGCAAGTTTAAATCAATTTGTCCTAAAGTCGCTTGGGTGTTCCACAAATGGACCGGTCTATTTTGTTCCATATTTTTGGAACGTCCCTAAAGTTTTGAGGTCGAAGGGTTGCTCTGGTTTATCACTACGTAATGTAAAAGTAAGAGTGTGAAACATGTATAAAACTAGTTTTGTTTGTTCCTATACGAAACATGTAGGTTTGGAAATCCAACTAAAAAAAAATCTGTCGTACATGCATGCTTACTTGGTACCTAGTACCTATTTAATCTGGTCGAGGTTTTCTTATTTAACCATCGTTTAATTATTATTATATAATTGTTTTATTAAATTTTGCATGTGACGTTCGTTCATATTTTGTTTATTAAAGTTGAATTTTATTTGCAAATAAATTTTAAATCTGAATTGCAAGTTTCGCATATTTTGTTGTTATTTAAAATAATATTCAATTTGAATGTACGAATAACGTTTTGTTTTAAAAAAAAGTACCCCTTTTCTTAGTGTATTTGAAAGCTGAATTTCAGCTGAATCTATTTAACAGATTAAATTAACAATTAAATATCACGTTTTGATGAAGTAATTTGCTCATTTTGTTCAAAGGAATTATTATACTCTTTTGAAATAAGAAAAATAGTTTGTAAATTATAGAGTTTTGATCAAAGGAACACCACAACTATATAAATAAGTAGTTAATATTGTAAATATCTCAGTTTCAAATTACACAATTTCGCATTAAATAGATTCCGCGTTCCGAAACAACATTGTAATTGTGACTTTTTTTTTTGCGCGATTATTCTTTTTGAGTGTATATGAGTGCTTCATTCTTGCTGTAGTTATATGATATTTTTTTAGTTGTGAAGACCGCAGTACCATAACAGAGTAGAAATAATTATTTTGCTCCTTTGGGATATGAAAAAATATTCGTAAATGACGGAGTTATGATCAAAGCAACACCACATTCACACACGTATATGTTACCGCTCTAAATATCTCAGTTTCTAATTATACAATTCCTTATTCTAACAGGCAAAGTGAATAGATTCCGCCTTTCGGAACAACAATTTGCCTTTGTCTTTTGCGCGGTAATTCTCTTTGAGTGTACATACGAGTGCTCCAGTCTTGCTCTAGTTATATGGTAATTTTTAGTTGCGAAGACTGTAGTAGGTACTGTGACAACTAAGAAAGATTTTTCGCATGGATTCGAGGTGAACGAAATATTCTTTAAGGACGAGAGTCTAAAAAATGTTGATACCTAAAATTTTGGTATCAATACTCAATACTCAATCATTTAATGCATTTCCATAATGTGTACATAGATGGTAAATTATATTGGATCAGATCATTACTAGCTTTCCGCCCGTGGCTTCGCCCGCGTGTATGTCGGTTATCGCGCTAAAACATTACCTTCTTTTTGCGCAGTCGGATAAAAACTATCCTATGTCCTTTCTCAGGTCTCAAACTACCTCCATACCCAATTTCATCCAAATCGGTTCAGTAGTTTTTGCGTGAAAGCGTAACAAACAAACTTAGATTCGCATTTATAATATTAGTATAGCTAGAGATGGACCCTGTCGGGGACAATAAGCGTGAACAATTTTAGAGAGGCGATTACATTTTTAAATTGTTGTGGTTACACTAACACAATAATTCTACAATGCAATATTAGAATTATTTATCAAAAATGATACCATAGATTTTTTTTAAGTATACACAATTGTAAAAGAAAATACTAAGGCTTCATGAAACTGGAAGCGTATTAGAGCGTTTCAGACTATCATGCAGTTCCAGCAGCTTAATCTAAATATATAAAAGAAGAAACTGACTGACTGACATATCAACGCAGAGCCCGAACCGCTTGGTCTGGAGACTCCAAACTTGGCACATAGGTTCCTTATGGGGTCTAGGGGTGCACTAAGAAAAGAAGACAAATTTCGCGGGCGAAACCGCGAGCGCTAGCTAGTAGTAGTATAGACCTGCGTATTCGATATGAATTTCAATATAATACCACTACGCGTTCATGAGGAAAGGGGTATTAAGTTTAAAATTATAAAAAATATTTGTATTATATGACGTAACTAAAACATTTTTATGCTTTTCGCAATTTTTTCCTTTATTTTTTTATTATATAATAAGTTTGCGCTTGACCACAACATGCCTGATGTGAAGCAATGTTGCAGTCTACGATGGAACGCACTTACCCAATAAGTACCGATTCACTCGTGACTTGAAGACAGGTAGATTATAGCTATTGGGAAACAGAGATACCGGCAACGAATTCTACAACTTGGCAGTTTGCACAATAAAAGTGGAAGCAAAGCGCTATCTGTGCTATAAGATGTTTCTTGGTATCAAATTTTAAGATTCTGAGTTCACGGGAAATAGATACCCAGTAGGCTTTGATACCCTTTATAGTGTCGAAAAATTAGCGGAAATTTGCGGCATAGACGGGTGTATCTTTTGATTACGTTGGCTTAGAAGTTTCATTTTTTCACAGCTCTAAGAAACAGTAGACCTGGGCCCCGATTCTGGCGCTTTAGACATTTATCTCTAATAGACATTTGTCTAACAGAAATGGCGATTTATTTAGTGTTTCAATAACATCCGCCATTTTATTTTTACATTAGCGCGCTTTATAGACACCTATCATCTCTAGTAGACGAATGTCGAAAAAATTACGGATATCAATGAAAAACAAAAGAAATCGCATTTTTTATTAGATATGTGTCTAGTATTGTCTTAGATTTATGCAAGCAAAATCAACTCAGAATACAAGACACTGTGAGCTCAGTTTGCTTAAATCGGAACGCAACTTAAATATTAATGTTCGAAGGTAGTCAGTAATAATTGTGATTAATATTTTTGGACGTCAAATACCTCAGTCCACCCGAGAACATGAAGTCTGAAAAGACTTTGAAATGTCGGGATCTAAAATCTAAAATTAACCGCGATAGAATCCGTTAAAAAGTAGTTTTATGTCAAAGATATATGTCTATTAGAGAAAATGTTTAAAGCGTCAGAATCGGGGCTCTACGCGCTTCTGAGAAAAAAGGTCTTGACAGACAGACAGGCGAACGGACAACAAAGTGATCCTATAACGATTCCATTTTTTACTTTCAAAGTACCCTAAAAATAATAAAAGACCTACAAAAACTAGTGATAAATAAGCAGCAAAATTTCCACGGCTTTCCAAAACTCTAGTACGAGCAAAGTCATGGTTAATTTTCTAGTTGGTAATGAATGAGTGCCGGCACGTGAAGCCGTTAGTAATAAATCTGTGTGTGGGGACCGACGAGGGAATTTTTCATCTGGTGAAGTGTAAAGAATGATAGCCATTATTACTAAATACTTTGAAGTTGTTTTTTTTTCTACATAGGCTTGCGCTTGACTACAACTTGCCTGATTAAGCAATGATGTGGTCTACGATGCGACGCGTCCGCCCAATATATCGATTCGCTTGTGATTACAAATGATTTTCTGAAGGAAATTGGCATTGGAATGAGGCTCCATATGGTTAGAAACCATAAAGGAGCAAATATTCCACCCTCTTAAATGGTGTAACCAGGTACCGCACCGGAACACGGCAAGGCCGCTTGGCAGTGCGGCTTTGTCTGCCGAAGCCTACCATCAGTTAATTACCAGTAAACATAATTACCAGTTGATTGATTTTCACCTGATTTGCACCACCTGGGGACCACGTGTGGGAAAGCAGATAAAAGGTGCACTCCCACGGACGAAGGTAACTCAGCCCCCTCTGCTGTATACCGCAGCAGAAACTATATAAAGTAATCATAACTGATTAACCTAGGTAAAAGTAGTTTGGGTTATTCGTATAAGCCCTTCGTTTACATAAACTTATACCCACAGAACACACGTCAAATTTTCACCCAATTTTTGACAGAGTTCAAAAATTCTTTTTTTGTAGATAAGAAATGTCAAGTTGTGAATTACGCTGTCGGCATCTCTGTTTCCCGGTAGCTTTAATAGGTATATATTTCTTCATGTCACTAGTATTTACTGGGTAAGCGCATGCCACCGTAGACAAAATATTGCTTTACAACAGATAAGTTGTAGTCAAAAGCAAGCCTATTATTGTGAAAAAATAAATACTTATTACAAATATCGTAACAGTTACCTACCTAAATTTGAAGCGAATGCGAATACATTTTTTGATCTCACGTATCGATCAGGGCTTTATAGGATTTCTTAAAAGTGGTATCGCGTGAATTAATAAGGTTCAATGTCTTTTTAGACCGAGGGACTTATAGTAATAATACGGGGGTATTCATAAACGCCTTAAAAGTTCATTACAACTAAATTAAGTTACTAATTCGTTTGTTTTTGTCTGTCAGCTTGACATTTGTACTAGTAAGAAAGAGACAAAGAACATTTTACCTAACGAGTCGTAAAAATTTTTTGAATATTGATATTCTGATATTCTGGGACATTAAAACATACGGTTATTATCCCAAACTAAGCAGAGCTTGTGTTATAGAAACCAGATAACTAGTATAGGTACTTATTATGATTCAATGAATAGGTATCATTACTTGGTTACTTAAAAATAATATTAAGTTAAAATATTAACAAAAAAAACCGACTTCATGGATGCCATTCTCAGAACTAAACCAAACTGAAATGGGACCCACACGGGAAGCATCAGCTTTCAATTAAAAAAAAATATCAAAATCGGTTCACCCATTCGAAAGTTCTGAGGTAACAAACATAAAAAAACATACAGTCGAATTGATAACCTCCTCCTTTTAGAAGTCGGTTAAAAATGGTGTTTTAAATATTTTATTATTATACATCTTGTATATTGTTGCAATATAAATAACTTAAAATAATATTTTTAGCGTAAAGTCTCGGAATTTCAACAACTTTTCGTACCTACTTAACTCATTTATCTTGCAGCCGTCAGTGTCACACATAAATCGTTTTCTAGACACGAAATTAAATTTAAAATCTCCTTTACGTGTTTGCATACCACGAAAAGGTACTTAGGTGAAGGCGATGCCTGATACTAAGCATGCTAGATGTTACTTTGATATTATAAGGGAATATCAAACCAGCGTTTTTTTAAACGTTCATATTTGTCGTAACCTATTGCCTAAACAGGCGGTTAGGTGTCACTTCAGTCACTTTGAATAACATAAAGCCTGTCAGCTGTCATACTTACAAGACTAGGTTACTTGTCTGTGATTATCATTGTTAAATGAGACAATGTCTATGAGGACGGTTGGGTGAGCACGTGGTGTGTGCAAACCGAATTTGTTCGCATAAAATAGAAACCTATTTCTATCCTAACATTTTGTGAATATTAATTAGCTTTCTGTAGTGTTATTTTGTGTCCCACCGAGGTGATGAGGTTTATCTGGTGATCGTGGCCCTATGAGCTCACCGATATATTTTTGTGATGATGATTGGTCCGATCAATTTAAATCACAGCGACCACTTTAACTCTTGGTCATTATAGCGCTGGTGCACCCGAAAATGGCTGATTATAGTCAATTCAATTTTTATTTTTGGCCTATTTTTGCCACTGATTATAGTCAATCTTTTTCATAAACTCTCTCACTCGGTTTACTATTACGATAATTGTACTGAATCTACCAATCCAGCAAACAGACATACGTCCCATCTGATTGTCACGTTGTCACACAGCACAATTACAAAAGTTACTATTCTGTAAGGTGGACGTATCTACCCAGTCAGGCAAAGAAAACGCATTACTAAAGAGTATTACATTTATTCTTGTTTATTTTGGTAGTGAGTGTAGATAAATCTAATTTGCCACACGAGTGTGCACTTTCAAACATGCGAGCACACTTCTCAAGTTTGTTAAAGAGATATGGCTGTGTAAGATTTTTAACGTTTTATGTTTAAAAACGCGTAATAAAGCGCCTATGCCAGTTAAGCACCGAAAAGACGCAAAGAAAAACGTTAGTCTGAGAGCGCTCTAATCATCCAAACGTCAGATTATTTTTATTAGCTTTTGTCCACCCCGTGACTATGCCTGTATTTTTTTTGTCTTAGTCCAAGTTCAAAGTACTCTGTATTAGCATACAGAATAGCAGCGGTGGCGCAGCGGTACTGACATCACCTTTGATATTAAAGGTCGCAGATTTGATCCCCGGTCGTGCCCAGACATCTTTGCGTGAACTAAATTATTTCATCTTCACTACTCAATATCGGTGAACGAAAATATCGGGAGGAAACCGGCATATCAAAGAACTAATCCTACGAGCACATGTGACATCCACCAACCCGCACTTGACTTGACTTGTGGTTTAACGCCTAAACTCTGTCAACTCGTAAGATAGTTGAGGGACGACCTGTGCCCAGCAGTGGAACACTAAAAAGGATTGAATTGAAGTAATACTAATAATATTAGTTTCAGAGTTAAGTAAAATTAACTATGTACTCGACAGCGACACCGTGAAGAGACTTGGGATTAAAATCCGGTCCAGTTCCAGGAAATTGGGAAACGTAAACTGTCTTGAATGTTAGATCCACCTCTCTCTAGGAAAAGAAGAGTATAAATTGCCTCACAAAAATCGCAGAGAAAAACGCGAGTAGATATTAAACTACTTCACCTCTGCCTATCTAACTTACTGTTCAACTTGTAACTAAATTCACAAACCTAGAAGCTTCCCGTCGATATTTCAATATGTGGACGGCTACTGAATATTTAATGAAGCCAAATTTATGTGGTAGCAAGTGTGCAGGTAGACTAGTGTTGTGTGGAAGTTGAAAGGAAAAGTTGTTTATGAAAGCAATTACTATTGCCTCGCTTCAGGTGTTTGCTAGTAGTATCCCATAGCTGGGCACGGGTCTTCTCTCAACTATCTATGAATCAATTCATGCAAAGTCGCGAGTTCCCCGGTCGCGCCCCCACACCTTTGTATTAATTATTTCATCACCGCTGCTCAGTATCGGTGAAGAAAAACATTGTGAGGCAATCGGCTTGTCTAAAGATTATTCATTGGAGAACATGTGATATCTGAGAGATAGCTGAGAAAAGACCTGTGCCCATCTGTGGGACACTAAAAACGGTTGAAGCGATTACAATCACTAGGGATTGTTTCTGCAAACGGCATTATCTGCTCCATTGGAACACAATGTCAGCTGTTTATGTCAGTTCGTGTTCATCATCTGACATTAAAGAATACCGCACATATTAGCTATTCAACATTATGCCTCAAAATAAGCATACATAAACAGAAAGATGACCAGTACCGCCCACGAATTAACAATATCATTCAGCATAGCAATATTGTCAGTTTTCTGGGAACGTTGTTTTGTGTAAAAACTGAATTAGAGATAATAATAATTCTCCAAGCGTTAATTGCGAAAATTCCCAATAAGTGCCTACTCCCTAGTGTATGCCCCGTGAGATTGAGGATAGCAATAGAAAATTATTTCTATTGCTATCCTCATTTGATTTATACCTTCTGTCGGCTTTATGTAATTGCTCCATCGATCTGTAAGACCTCTCTTTTGTTTGGTCAATAATATTTAGCACATATATTAACAAAAGGCTGGCCACATGATAGCTAGAATAACATTGCATCCATCTAGATTTACCAATTTGAAACAAAATTCTGATGCTGCATTTGGTTTGGTTGGTAGTCCCTAATGCCCGGTTTCTGTTCTTTTAAAACCACTCATTATAGTAACAAACCGTAACATTTCTACAAATCGTAAGTCAAAACTGTTTCAGCTCAAAAAGTTCCGTTGGATTACATTACCAGTGTTGCTTACTATGCTTAGTCCATTTTGATGAGGAAATTTAAATCTCTATTTTTTCTCCATGCTATCTCCCGCGTTGACCAAAAGGAAATGGACAGTATAACTTTTCGACTCCTATCTTTCTGATTAAATTTGTGCGGGGTTCAAGACAGTTTAGGTGTCTCGTGACTTGGCCCCATTGAAATCCAGAGTCTTGATGTTGATCCTGGATTACAGGATTAGTAGTGAATTGTCCCATTCAAAAAAACCTGTTCTTATGAAAATACTTATGTGACACTTCGTCAGCAGAAGGTTGGCAACGAACGGTTTCGCTAACTGAAGACCGGCCAAGGCGCCTCGATGAGACATATGACATCTCATCGAGGCGCCTAGCCGGACTTCAAACCCGTTCGACGAGTCTCGAGCGGCCATGCCGCCCTCCGGGCTCATCCACTCGCTTGACAAACAACTTGGTCTCAAGACGCACGCATCGGTGATCTATTTGTCAGTTTTAATATAGTCCATTATTCTACATAACAGCTCGTTTTAATCAGCCGAGACCATCATCAGGTGCACTCCTAGAGCTTGTCGCTCAAACACTAACTAATCATAATTAATCGTTGAATTAGATATCGGGCATAAGTCTAATAAGTCTAATGTGCGATGCCCTTAAAACTCCGAACACAAGCATTGCAGCTATTGATTGATCAAACGCTATCTCCCTTTTCACTTTTAAACTGATTTCGAAGTTGGTTTACTCGTCTAATAAGGTTAAAATTTACATAGTATTTTCTTAAATTTACGCGAATATCACACATTACAATAAAACTATTTTAAAACGGGTTTCATCGCGGTTAATTTTGGATTTTAAATCGCGACGTTTCAAAGTCATTTCAGACTTCATGGACACGAGTAGACTGAGGTATTTGACGTACGAACAAAATAATGTTTGTATTTAGTCAGTAATAATTGTGATTAATAATCACAATTATTACTGACTAAATACAAACATTATTTTTAAGTTGCGTTACTATTTAAGCAAATTGAGCTCACTGTGACAAAACGTCCTAATATCAACAGAGAAAATGGTTGTAATATACCAACTGCTTAGGACATGGTGCTTAATTATATTATATATAATTTACTTCTTGTAGTAACAACCCAAACGTAATCCACGCAGAATTCGAGACATAAGGCCGCTTGGCGGTGCGGTTTTGTCTGGTGGGTGTTCACTAACCTAGCCTACCAGTTTATTGTCACCTGACTTGTACCACCCGGGGACTACGTGTGGGGATTAAGGAAAAATATGCACTCACGGACGAAAGTGACTCAGCCCCGGGACCTTGTTTGCTATATAAAACGCTTTTACAACTTGTTGTAAACTTAATTGTATACCATTAGCGTTGCTATGCTGTAACCTCGCCCATATCGCAATTAGTGCGAAAAAAACCTAATTAAGACAGACGTATAGGCACTCCTGTTTTATTGCAGAGCCAATTAAATCACCTATGTTGTTGGAAAACATACTATAAAGTAGTGTTATAAAGTAAATTTTTCTTTGTGTAATAACAGTCTTTAGGCCGACTGGAGATTCTGACTCCTTAAGCTGCACACTCACTCACTATCTGAGTGATGATGATTCAAGCGATATGGATATTACTGTGGTTAAATAGTTCTTTATGAGATTTAATTAATGTTTTATGACTTTTACCTCAGATGGCAATACGCGATTTAAACGGTCGGCCTATAGTACGTATTAGCAGCGGTGGCGGTCGCGGTTCGATCCCCGGTCGTGCCCACATCTTTGTGTGAATTGTTTCACCGCTGCTGCTCGATATTGGTAAAAGAAAACATTGTGAGGAAACCGTCATGTAATGTTTAAGAACGAATCATTCTAGGACATGTGACTTACACCAACTCGCACTTGGCTAGCGTGTATGATAAGGCCTAAACTATCTCAGATAAGCTCAGCTCGTAAGATAGTTGAAAGAAGACCCATGCCCAGCAGTGGGACACTAAAAAGGGTTTAAGTGAAGAGATATTAACTGCCTGGGTTGTTCAGTGGTCACTGTGTGGCACTGGTCCCTGGTGATAAAGAAAACTGCACACGTATTTAGGTCTAGTGGATTGTATTGTAGTGGTTTCATCGTAGACTGCATCATGGCTTAGCAAGATCATGTAATCATGTAAACATCATCATCAGCCTATTCTAGTCATCACAGCTGGACATAGAACAGCGGCTTTTCTCATCCAGTTCTTGTCGGCCGCCCCGCTGAGACCGTCACTCCACCTAGTTTGAGGGCGTCCTACACTAGGTTTGCCAATTTGTGGTCTCCACTAGCGAGGTCAAGAAAAAGAAAGTGTTATAAAAGACTATAATATATTAATTTTCGTAGTAGTATCTTCATTCAATTACACTAAAAACATATTTTTGCTAAATCCTAATTTTGAACTCGAAACCTCGTGGCGAATACATTTATTGGGTCAATGGAAGCGACCTGACACATTTGGTAGTTTTTATCATTATGTTTTACAGTCTAACCTTTACCATAATGGAAGCCGAAGTTTAACCTGTGCCCAGCAGATAGCAGGTAGATTTGAGAATTTAAGAATGAATTTAAAATTTTATGTTTTGACTGTATTAAGGTATGTTGACACGTTCAATCTGCTTGAATCAAATCGACTTGAATATAGTACATGAACTCAAACCGTACTGACAAATTATGTTTAATATTGCCTTTAACCTGCGTTTCTAAAGCAAAATAGGAATGAGCAAGTGATGATAAAGTGTGACGAACTCCGTTTATAAATACCACACTACTAAATACACCACGTGAAAGTTGATGCGGCCACCGATCGCAGCGGTGGCGCAGCGGTACTGGCCTCGCCTTAGAAAAATAAGGTCATGGGTTCGAATCCTGGTCGTGCCCACACATCTTTGTGTGAATTGTTTCATCTCCGCTGCTCAATATCGGTGAAGGAAAACATCGTGAGGAAACCGGCATGTCCAAGAACTAATCATTCAAGGTCATGTGACATCCACCAACCCGCACTTGGCCAGCGTGTGTGGATTAAGGCCTAAACTCTCTCGACTCATAAGATAGTTGAGAGAAGACTCGTGCCTAGCAGTGGGACACTAAAAAGGATTGAAGTGAAACCGATCGCTGTGGCGTTCTAAAGGGGAGGTCTATGTCTAGCAGTGGACGTCCCCAGGCTATTGATGATGATGATGAAATACACTACAGCGGCCAAGCAGCGGTGGCGCAGCGGTGTCAGCCTCGCCTCGGAACTAACATGCATTTTAATAACGTAACGCTACAGTTCATATTATTGTAGACGTTTTTTATATTCTGCGATAGGCTGCCGCTTGACTACAACTTGCCTGATGTTAAGCAATGATGTAGTCTACAATGGAACGCGCCAGCCCAGTATACCGATTCACTCGAGATTACGAATGATTATCGGTGAAAAGGTGGCAGTGGAATGAGCCTCAGTATGACTAGAAACCTTAACGGAGCAACAATTCCGACCCACCCTCTCTGCTTGGTGTCAGCAGACATTGCACCGGAACACGGCAAGGCCCCTTGGCGGTGCGGCTTTGTCTAGTGGGTGGTCACTAACCACGGCCGAAGCCTACCACCAGTAGATTGTCACCTGATTTGCACCACCCGGGGACCACGTGTGGGGATTTAATTAAGGGTGTACACCCACGGACGAAGGTGACTCAGTCCCCAAACTGATAATCTCAACGTAGCTTTAGCAACCTTAGTAAAAATGACATAAAAGTTTACCGCGTCTAACCTAACTCATTTATAATTTAGTTATAGAATAATTTAGCGAAGCAAAATATCCAAGATTTTATTATCCTCAAATGCTTTGTTGTCAGTTCATTTTCAAGAAATAATAAACAATTTTTGGACAAAATGATAATAACATAGTGACTTTATAATTTTATTTTATGAATACAATGGATAAGGTTAACCGTATTTTATTAAACTGGTATAGTAAAAATTGCATTGGTTGACAAGCAAAGGTTTCAGTAGGTAATTACTTATAGTACCTACGTGCAAGCAATGAAATTAATCCTTACTTAACTATTATATAAAATTTCCATGACACAATGTTTGTTACCGTACTCCTCTGAAACGGCTTGACCGATTCTTATGAATTTTTTTATGCATATTCAGTAGGTCTGAGAATCGGCGACTACTATTCATACCCCTAAGTGATAAGGGTTGTTCACCCTTAATTTTTTTTTTAATTTTTAGACAAAATTTTTCGTTTTTATTTTTGTATAATGTGGCATTAAAAATACATACGTATTACATTAGTAATACGCAGTACTAAGTTCGCTGGGGCAGCTAGTAATATTATAAATTCGAAAGTAACTCTGTCTGTGTGTCATGCTTTCACGCCGAAATTACTGAACCAATTAAGTATGGAGATAATTTGGGACCCGGAAAAGGACATAGGATAGTTTTTATTTAACTGGACAACACGACATACGCGCGGGCGAAGCCGCGGGCGGAATATTTATAACTTTTAGGGTGCATTTTTTGTCTTACTGCTGGGCACGGGTCTTCTCTCAGCTACCATATGCGTTACAATTTTACGGCCTTATTAATAAAAAAATTATAAAACTCTTTAGTTAAAACTGACTTTGTCTCTTTCTTACTAGTAGAAATTTCAAGAAGACAGACAAACGAATTATAATCCTATTTTAGCTATAATGAGCTTAAAATACAAGATAACAGATGCCATGTTTCCTCGAATGGTTATGGTTTAGTTGTAATAAATACTGTTTTTTTACCATCATTTTCTTCACCGATATTGAGTAGTGTGCTGTATTTATATATCTCTTATATATAAATACAGCACACATGCCACCGTTGACACGCTCCGCTTGCCAGTGGCCACAATTATCTTATTAGACGTCGAGGCGAGCGGACGTGCGCGCGGAATGCAAAACCACTAGTGCTGTGTTTGATTTGTAATATTCCTAATATCCCTTGAGAAACTGAGACATAATAAATAGCATCGATGAAATTCACACTGCTTTTTAATTCTAAATTATGGTTTAAATGTAAATAATTCATTTATAGTTTATTTATAGCGCCCGTGCTCTTTTTAAAGAAATTTCTAGGTGCTTAATAGATTCTTCACGTGACCAGAGGGCTGGCCTACATCTTTGTCAAAGAATTAGCATTGCCATACAACGTAGCAATGCTGCCTGCCTTCTGGACACATTCCCCCAAGGCCTCGATTCGGAGGAATTTAATGACGCCTCATCAAGTTTTTAAGATTAGAATTTTAGAATTTATTTATTTATTTTATGTAAATAAAAAATAATCGTATTTATAGTTTTCTTTATAATTATAATAGTATCATAATTTCTTTATTATTCTGCAATTATAATAAGTTTGCCTGCAACTTGCCTGGGCCCCGATTCTCGCGCCTTAGAAATTTACATGAAATCGCCATTTTTGTTTAATAAAAACAAAAATGGCGATTTCTTTCGTTCTTTAACACATTCGCCATTTTTGTCTATTAGAGAGAAATGTCTAAAGCGCCAGAATCGGCACCCTGATGTAAGGCAAGAATGGAACGCGCCTGCCCAATACACCGTTTCACTCCTAATTACGAATGAGTTTTGGTCAGAAGGTGGCAGTAGAATGGGGCTCCATGAGATTAGTAACCGTAAAAGAGCAACAATTGCGACGTACCCTCTTAAATGGTGTCACTAGACACCGCACCGGAACACGGCAGAGCCGTTTGGCGGCGTGGCTATGTCTGGTGGGTGGTCACTTACCGCGGCTAAAGTTTACAACTAGTTATTACCAGTTTATTGTCACCTGATTTGTACCACCCGGAGACCATGTGTGAGGATTCAGATCAAATGTGCACTCCTACGAATAACGATGACTCAGGCCACATAAATAATTCATAATTAACTCGTACTACTCACTTGATATTTCTTATTTCACGCCAAGGTTAAACCTGAAACAAGAAAATATTTTTAGTTAAATATTTTAATTAAGTAAAAAGAGGAGAACATTTTTGACGCTGACGTAGATCTAGTTGTTTATAATATTATAATTTATTTATTTATTCCACTAACACAAATGAAAAAGGTTAGGTATTCTGTGAAATATATTTTTAAGTAAATGTAAAGTGCCTGTGAACGCCAGATCTTTGTCATTTTACAAAGCTGAGAGTTTGTCAGCGCATGTTCTCCACACGATGGACCCGTTAGGTTGAAGTTTGGGCTTTGGCATTAACCAGTAACTGAAACTACAGGAGTATATCCCCTTGCCAAAAACCCTTAAAGTTTTTATACAATTACTAACTGCCCCAGCGAACTTCGTACCGCATATTACTAATTTCGTTATTAAATAATAGGGGTTGGTGATAGAAGGGTGAAGATTTAGGATTGTATGTATTTTTAATACCACATTATACAAAAATAAAAACAAAATGTTTCCATCCAAAAATTAAAAATCTAATTTAAGGGCGAACAACCCTTATCATTTAGAGGTATGAAGAATAGATTGTAGCAGATTGTCAGGCCTGTCTGAATACGCATATAAAATTTGGTAAAAATCGGCAAAGCCGTTTCGAAGGAGTACGGTAACTCACATTGTGACATGGAAATTTTATATATTAGATATGAAAAAGGGTTGCCACGATGTCAGTGCATCAGGTGATTTTTTATTATATGTTGAAGTAAATACAAAAATAATCACAATTTATGTTATACAAGATAATCCAAACTTCATAATAGGTCCATCGTTCTTACCTGTGTTGGTGGGGACATGCGCTGTCAAACTTTCAGCGTTTATAAAATTACGAAGGTCTGGCGTTCACAGGCACTTAAGTTATAAGCGGTCTACATAAATGCTAAATATTGCATAATCCGTGATTTTACTGATTTATATGAAAAAAGTACAAAACATTATGTTCCGGACGGGCTGGAAAAATTCAATATATGAAAATCTAGCTGACGCCCTGAACACCTACGTGTTCATAGATTTCGTGACGACGATTTATACTCCCTGAAATACTGCCCACTCCTGCTTTGTTCTCCTATCCGCTACGGGAAAGCCACCGGGACACTAAATGAAACACCGACTTGACAACATACGCACACACTTGAGGTTACTGCTTGATCATTACTTTTTTCTGCAGTGGTAGATCGCAATTACGCCGTGCTACGCCCGCCGAATAGTGCGGTACGCTTAGCTACCTCGAAACTTTACCGTAACGACGACCGCAGTAACCTCTCCTGTGTTAACTTTAATTTTATTTCAAAAACTATACATTTTGGTTCCTAGCTATTTAACTATTAGGGCTAGATCTATACGGTAAACACTATTAGCAAGCCTACCTAACCCTCTATCTAGGAAGCCGAAAGTTTTGAACCTAAGTTCCTAGGCTTCGCAAGTATAACGAGAAATGTCTGCAAAATCTAGGCACTTTAGGTGCAGTTAGTACTTTCACTCGTTATACTTGCCAAACCCTAAGACCTAGGTTCACTATCTCCTACCTATTGATAGATAGCCTATCTAGGTACAAATTAAACACAAAACTATAATTCATTTATTAAAACTTACAAAGTTATAGCGGACTTTCTAACAACGTCATACAACTTTCTTACAAATTTTAACATTTTACAATTTTACTATAAAATTACCTGAAAATACATTACATACTGCTTATACTGTTTAATTATGATTCAGTTATCATAATATTTACAATTTTGGAAAATACAAAATCTTCTATTAACAATCACAAGATGAAGGTACTTATTTTATATAAGTACCTACATTTTTTTTACATTTTTAACAACAAAAATATTTCTAAGAAAACTGTTAAAATGTTCTACGATATGCACTATCACATTTTGCAATACTGAATTTACTGATAACACCAAAAACTACTGATAACAATAAACTTACTGATAACAGTAAACCTACTGATAACTTACTGATAACAATAAACTTACTGATAACAGCAAACCTACCGATAACAACAACCTACTGATAACAATAAATCCACTGATAACAATAACCTGCTGATAGCAATAAACTTACTGATAACAATAAACCTTCTGATAACAATGTCTGGCACAGTCTAAGTCTATCGCAAACACTAAGTCTGTCGCGAACACATTATATAACGCTCACGACTTTAATACTCAAAGGTGTATACACTGGTGAATATCTTACAAATTTTGCCTATTGCTGTACACCGGGCACAATCGATTAGTACTACTAGAATTTTCGCTAGACCCGGGATTCAAATCCGGGACCTTGCGGTCACTAACCCAACACGCTTGCCACTAGATTACCAGGGCAGTATGTTATAGAAAAGTTTTATTCACTTGACGCAGTATAAGTAATATCTGACGTCACATAATGTATCTTCAACGAAAAGTCCAAAAAGTCTCTATGCAATTGTTATAGGAAGTATTATATTAATATCCAAGGAAAAATAAAAAGCAAAGGAAAATGATTGCAAAAATATACCCCATAAGTGCTGGCTCCACTGTAACCGGAAAACCTTAAAAATATTAAGCAGTGGTGGCGCAGCGGTACGGGCCTCGCCTTACCCCCTGGCCACAGCCGAGCGCGGCGCGAATTACGGCGCGGCAAGCGGTGAGCGGCGAAAACAAATGGTAGACAATCTTTAGATTTATATCCCACATATCTTTGTGTGAATTGTTACCTCGTCGCTGCTCAATATTGGTAAAAGAAAACAAAGTCAAATAAATCACTAGCAAATTAAGTTGAGTTAAATAAATAGATTTTATTTCATTAGTCAAACCAGAAATTAACTGCTGAAAAACTTTTATGCACTTTGACTAGATCTGGTACAAAGCTCCAACGATTTTCATAATATTTAGTATATAGGGGGTTTTGGAGGCAATAAATCGATCTAGCTAGCAATCATTTTTAGAAAATGTAATTTAAAAAAAAGAAAGCGAAAAAGTGCCGAAAACCGGGTTAGATATTATTGGTTATATTTATTATTGGTTAAATTCGTAGGTCTGAGACCCGGTAGATGGCACTGCTTTACCGGGCAGAACGACGTCTGCCGGGTCCGCTAGTTACCAATATAATCTGATCTCGCACTGTATAGGATTTCTGTACAACGAGAGGTCAGCTTATACTGGATTTATATAGCCTGGTGTACGTTAAATAAACATGTACGCAGCTTTTGAAGAAATAAAACATAAACCTTCGCCAAAAAAGAGTCAGCACAAGTGGTAGAATTGGTCAAACAAATAAAAATGTAATCGTTTCCCGCTAACAGTATAACCTGTATTTATGCTTAAAGGAGAGAATTTACTTTAGACTTGGGATTAATAAAATATTATGGAAGAAAGCTGTGCTCTTAACATAACAGCGAGTGTTTTCTTACAAACACAATTTAGCTTAGTCCTTAAAATGTTCCCTTGAGATCGCTTATGTCGAAACAGCATTTTTAATTTCATAAATTATCTTCTTCTAAATAATAATATCTGGATGATCGAGCTTTGCTCGGTATTTTTTTTTAATGACATTTTCTAAAAATGATTCCTAGCTAGATCGATTTATCGCCCCCGAAACCCCTATATACTAAATTTTATGAAAATCGTTGGAGCCGATTCCGAGATTCCAATTATATATATAGGTATATATATACAAGAATTGCGCATTTAAAGATATAAGATTAAAGAATATACTGACTGACTGACATGTCAATACACAGCCTAAACTGCTGAGTTTAGTAATGATACCAGCTTTCGGCGAAAGAAAACAGATAGAGAATTCTTTAATATATAAAGACTAACTAACACGTCTTGTATAAGTTACACAAAAGAAAGGCACATAGGATTTGTCCCATTGTTTTTGTTTTCATCTATATATATAAAAATGAAACCCGTTTTCCGTTGTCACGACATCACGCGTGAACGGCTGGACCGATTTCGCTAATTCTTTTTTTAAAATATTCCTTTAAGTACGAGGATGGTTCTTACGCAGAGAAAAATTAAAAAAAAGAAAATTTAGAAAGCGAAGAAGTGCCGATAACCGGGTTAGATACCTATTATTTATTATTGGTTATATTCGGTAGGTCTGAGACCCGGTAGATGGCACTGCTTTACCGGGCAGAACGACGTCTGCCGGGTCCGCTAGTTTTTATATAAGTATATTATATTTAGTGATGATGAGAAATCTAGCTTGTTGAAATAAAACTACTTATTAGCGGATTTTATCGCGGTTCATTTTAGATTTTAGATCCCGACGTTTCAAAGTCTTTTCAGACTTCATGTTCACGGGTGGACTGACGTATTTGACGTCCAAAAATATTAATCACAATTATTACTGACTACCTTCAAACATTAATATTTAAGTTGCGTTCCGATTTAAGCAAACTTTTATTTCAATGTGTGATATTCGCGTAAATCTAAGACAATACTAAATCTAGCTTGGTATATTACTTAAGTATGAAATTCTTTATGGATCCCCCCACCCCGTGTGTGTGCAGGGCAGAGGTATGTGCGACTCCCAAAGGGTATTTTGTAGCGCATTAATACCAGGGAGTCACGAAAACTACGTTACTAACTTCCGTAATAATAGGATAGTTTCCATCCGAATGCTGAAAAAGGTTAATGGTATACCCTTGAAAGCTAGTAGGTAAATAAATAATAATGAAACGGAAATCGAACTCTCGTAGAAAAAAAAGCATCCTATCTATTAACTCAAGACCGCGGGGCAAATTACACGTCAAGCGGAGTGAGTCAAGCGTTAACAATTTAATTCGAAAGGATAAAATGTTGTGATCCCGAAAACCTTAGATTATGCAGATTTTTGTTAACACGATATTGTTGGAAAATTTTATGGTTGAACATCACTAAATAAATAACATAGTTTCACTTCAACCCTTTTTAGTGTCCCACTGCTGGGTACGGATCTTGTATCAACTATCTTAAGAGTTGAGAGAGTTTAGGCCTTAACACACACGCTGGCCAAGTTCGGGTTGATAAATGTCACATATCCTCAAATTATTAGTTGTTAGACATACCGGTTTCCTCACGATGTTTACCTACATATATACAAAGTAACATAAAATAGAAGAAAATAAATAAACTAATTCTAACCTAAAAACTACATGGCATCATAGAATTTCTCCGAATGGAGGCCTTGGTTGATGTGTTCAGAAGGCTGGAAGCATTTCCAGGTTATATGGCAATGATTATTCTAAAAAAATATCGACATTGTTACAATACGGTGTACTATATAGCCACCTTTAGAAGGACTTTTAATCGAGAGATGTTATCAAAGCCAAGCTTGAAAACACGGCTTACTGGATCACCAAGGCAGGTTAAGATGTAATATTGTATGAATAAAAAAATTACTTACAAAATAGGTATCAAATCACCATTAATTTCAATTTCAGTTTATATTTAAGCATCGGGTCTTTTATTTACTTTACTTACACGAAGGGTGTCTTAAGATGAAAGGGTACGTCATAAATTATTTAGCAGGTACAAAATATGTAGATGTCCCTACCAAGTTGCTGAATGAATTCAAAATCAGCTATTTAATAAAGAGGCTAATTCTTTGAGCTCAAATTTACAATAATCAGTGTTTAAAAATAGCACTTCAATTATTTATAACGCGGAAGAACACGTTTAACAATACATAAAGCAACTATAATGTTTACAAAATTAATGATAACAGCTAAAATTATATAAAATATATATTAAAAAGTTGATAAAATTACGCAAAAACTAAGTTATTTGTTATTTAAATTACATTGTTTTAGGCTAATCGAATAAAACTTAGAAAAGTAAACTTTAAATATCAATTTTTAATCAATCAATTTTTTTATTTGTTTTTTTCTTTTTAACTCGTAGTCTTTCAAAGGCGTACTACAAAATATTTCATATGAAATATTCTTGAAACAAAACTATTTCATAACGGACTTTAGCGCGGTTTATTTTAGATTTTAAATCCCGAGGTTCCAATGTCTTTTCAGACTTCATGGTCACGGCAGGACTGAGGTATTTGACGTCCAAAATTATTAATCATAATTATTACTTATTTCCTACAAACATTATTATTTAAGTTGCATTAGTATACTAAAATATTTACACAGACAATTTACAAATAGGATAAAAACAGATGAACACGCGAGCTAACTTTTAACATTTTTACTTACTTTCTTCACAAAAATATATTGTAAGTTTCAAGTGTAGGTATCCCCTATTGTTGAAATAGCTTTTAGTTGTGTACATAAATAATACTGAGGTGACAATATCTTTCGATAGCACTTGAGTTCAAGTGCCGTATGACAGCTTCAATCAAATAGTTTCCTTGTCACACAGTAATAATAAACTTCTTTATAACGGCTTTTGTTATTTAGTTAAGTTGTTTTTGTAAGATGATGTTTGATATTTAATTCGATTTTTTTTAATTCTTCGATAGGCGCGTGACTACAACTTGCTTGATCTTAAGCAATGATGTAGTCTACGATGGAACGCGCCAGCCCAGTACACCCATTCGAATGATTTTCGGTGATAGACTGGCAGTGCAATGAGCGTCATAACGAATAATTATCGGTGAAAAGGTGGCAGTGGAATGAGCCTCCTTATGGTTAGAAACCAGGAGCAGCAATACCGACCTACCCTCACTGCATGGTGTCACCAGACATCGCACCGGAACATGGCAAGGCCGCTTGGCGGCTTTGCCTGGTGGGTGGTCACTAACCACGGCCGAAGCTATGGTTTTAAGCCTATTTCATCTCTTTACACATCGTCGAAACACAGTGAATTGCAAAACGTAAATTAGTTTAACATCTTTAGAAAAAAAAATTAAAGGTGTGATAAGTACTTAGTTTAGCGGGCCAGTGAAGTTTATATCTATAGCCGTTCTTGTCTCGCACTGCTTGTTAGTCAAAGATAACGAGTATCTGATTTTCGTTTAGATTTGATCAAGGCAATTTGTGCCAATGCGAAATTAGACATTTATTAAAAAGTCTGAATCCTGAATTTCACTGCAACCCAGCCTGGGTTACTTTGGCAAATAGTTGAACCGTGTGGTTGGCCTCGACATATAAGCTCCTTACTGTTCTAATTAGTTCGTTGTCCTCAAATACCACATTTGAAGTACTTTTAAACGTGGTTTTAACCAAATTTCATTCAAAGAAACTAAATGCGTATAAAAAAAAAATATTTTTTTAAAGGATTTCTAGAGTATTTGAAGTCTTTTTACCCCCTCTTATACTCGCTACCTTTTATTAGTCGTGTGTTAACAGTGTAATAAATGTTTGTATATCTAACTGATATGTTTACGAAAAATTCAATTCGGAAAGCAATTTATTCAGCAAATGCAGTCATTATAGCTTTCACTGAAAGCGCAACTTAACAAACTAAACAAATGTTTTACTAGAAAGCTCACCCGAGGTTATTTAACCAAAATCCATGTTTAATGATATAACAGCTGATTCAGAGGTTCTAAAGCTGGTTTAACCCTTAGTAACTTGACGTTACTGACGGTTGATTGATTAAGTATGTCAATAGGCCCGGATCGTACCCCCATTCACCCATTCACGAATCAGCACCTAAATTAATCTACGTCAGACGCATTCTATACAAGACGTGTTAAAAATGTTTTTAAAACATGTGTCTATATTTATTTTGGTGCCTAGACAGGATTAAATGTTTTTATCTGACTTCAAAAAGGAGGAGGTTCATGTAGTATTTTCTTAGATTTACGCGAATATCACTTGACGACTTTGAAACATCGAGATCCAAAATCTAAAATATACCGCCATAAAATCTGTTATAAAATAGTTTTATTTCAAGGAGGAGGTTATTTATATACAGAGTGGAAGGTACAGCCCTCCACAAATTGAAATGCGTTCAGCTCCTTAATTAAAATTATTTTCCACCGGATTTTATTCCCAATTTTTCAAAAATGATAATTATTTATTTTGCTGTATTTCAATTTACAATTTCCGTATACAGAACTAGATTGAATGAAAGACGGCCTGAAATGACTTGGCACGAGTCTGCTTGGGGGTTAGGGCTATCACTCTAGTGGAAAGGTTGGCCGTTCGCTATTAGGATTTCCCTATGGTAACGATACATCCCGTATAAGTTGACAAAACAAAGCACGATTAATGGATAAACCCAAATGGACCCATAAAGTTCCTGAACTAATTTCATGTACCGATCATCTCAGTATGATGTACGGATTTCACCCCAGAGGGCGGTCCCTTTCTCCCGGTATATTTATGTTCATTTGGGTACAATTTGGATATATTTTGACGGATTAGCGGTCAAACATATTTGTTTAAAAAATGTTTTTTCCGGAATGGTTTTCAATCCCCTACAAAATAGAGAGGTATCGTAAGTTCCGCGTGTTATTATTGCCACATGGTGTCTAAAAGGATAAACCTATTTTGATGTGGTTTGCTTTATTCGAAAAGTAATGAGAATATAGAGATGGTTTAGCTTGCACTGAGCCACCGGAGTCTGTCCGATTACCGCTACCAGAAACATCGACACTTAGGCCCCTCATCCACGGTGACATTTTATAGCGATGCAGTCGCGCGATTACGAAACACGTGATTGCATTGCTACAAACGCGCGTTACAGAGTCGCTACTGTATACTGACATCGGGAAGAGAACGAAGGGTGGGTGGCGCGTGAGTGGAGAACCGTGCATCAGTGCAGTGCAACACAGACGTCGCAACAGAAGCGCGACAGTATCGCATTTGCATCGCGTCTTAATAATGGTGTTGTGGGTGAAGGCAAACAACTATACTTGAGCCATTACAAACGTGCGAACTATGTCGTAACAATTTTATCGGACCTCACGCTTGCACTTGTAGAACTGATCTATTGCTGTCACATTATTTTGATGTAATGATTAATGACGTAGTTCGCACTTGTGTAATGGCTCAAGTATAGCGACTGCATCGCGACTGTATTGCTTCAAACGTGCGACAGCATCGCCGCAAAAATATCAACGTTTGCGCACTAAACTGATCATCCTTTACAACGCGCCTTTCTCGCAAAGGTATGCGAAATGGGAACTAAACTAATGAAGCCTTTTTTCCAAAAGTTCTGTATCACTTTCTTTGTAGAAGGAAACCCTTTGAAGAAACCTCTCCACAGTTATTCCTTTACAAATCATAAGTATTATTACCGACCGCATTTTTTGGTGAAGAGGGTTCTTTGTGTAAATAACATAGCGATCAGTACGTCCAAATTTAAATAGGTATACCTAAATGGCAATTCTCCATTCAACTATATTTTCCAGATTTGCTATTTCATAAAATATTTTTTAAATTTACATTTTGCCTAGTAACTTGTTTGTGAAAAATGCGCACTTGATTTTTCGCATTCGCATTTTTCGCAGGCGCAAAAAAACAGCCTCCTTTCTCTGCAGAGTTCGGACCAGCCCCAACAGTATATTGCAAATGATGGCCATGAGGTATGACTCGCCTATATTGAACCTTTATGTGCGTAGATGCATGTCTGCCGCTCAATTAGTTTCAATATAATATTGTTTAAATCTTCATTAATTTATTTACTAACATAGTCCTAAGCATATTGTTACTAACTTGATATGAATTCTTGTGTTCGAAATATAAACTACTTTATTTTATTTTTTATTTTATTTGAAAAATTTCGACACATCCTCTTTGCATGGTGTCACCAGACATCGCACCGGAACACGGCAAGGCCGCTTGGTTGTGCGGCTTTTTCTGATTGGTGGTCACTAACCACGGCCGAAGCCTACCATCAGTTAATTACCAGTAAACATAATTACCAGTTGATTGTCAATAAATATTGGACGCTTACAGTACCAGAAGTATTACACACGCATTGCCATCCCATTAGATGTTAATGGCTTTCTTACCCACACCCAGGAAGACAAAACCCATTTCAATTCGTCACAAATTGAGCTGTAACTAATACAGTTTTATTTCAATAGCGTAATCATTTTTACTGTTACAAAAACCTCTTCGAATAAATATCTCGTCTTTGGAAGGAAGCCAGCACGTTTGAACTCACTAAATGTTACCATAAATTTTCAGCTACATAAATTATTAAACGCTTTATAAAGTTATCTCTTCCCTTAATTTACAGGGAACTTACAAATATTACATGCAATATTGAGCTCTAGTTCCACACATCAAAATATAAATTTGATTGAAAAACAAGTAACGTGAACTTTTTTTGTGAAACGTCTTGAACTTCGCAAGTTTCCATATTTCCTTCTTTTCGTGTTAATAATAGTCATTTATACAGGGTCTCTGGTTATTTTTTACTTACTCCAAACCTTTTTAGTGTCCTACTGCTAGGCACGGGTCTTCTCTCAACTATCTAACGAGTTGAGAGAGTTTCGCCTTAATCCACACACGCTGGCCAAGTGCGGGTTAGATGTTAGAGGCTGGCGCTTGACTACAACTTACCTGATGTTAAGCAATGATGTAGTTTACGAGGGGACGCGCCAGCCCAATGTACTGATTCACTCGTGTTTACGAATGATATCGGATAATAATAATATATACATATTACTATGTCTTTTTTTTATCTCGGAGTTATGGAGCTCCGGACTTTATTATTATTACTATAAAACGCTAATCCGTAACCGCTTACGGGATATTAATTTAGTTCAAAATGACAGCTGGGACATTAATCAATACCGATTTATTTTGTCTGTCTGTACAAATTTGTATAACACGCTACATCAGTAACTTATTTAACTGGTAAATAAATTAGGTTAGATAATTTGTAGGGAAAACCAGTAGCTTATATAAGGGCTAAGGTTTTTAACTGATAATATTATTTTTTTTCTCTCAGGGTTTGATACCCAGTGGTACCTACACATCTTTGTATGAATTATTTCATCGCCGCTGCTCAATATCGGTGAAGGAAAACATCGTGAGGAAACCAGCGTGTCTAAGAACTAATGATTCGAGAACATGTGACATCCACCAACCCGCACTTGGCTAGACTCTCTCAACTCGTAATATAGTTGAGAGAAGAGTCGTACCCAGCTGTGGGTACTAAAAAAAGGGTTGAAGATGAACAACAGTAAATAATTCGAGCAGATATAAAATCACAAACGTGATAAATGTCATTGTTTGTGTGTGTGTCATTAACCACGCGAAAGCTATACCTACCTATATGAGTTCAATTAAAATATTGGTAGGCAAAAAGGGCTGCTTTATAACACGTTGAGTGCGTGTGTAAACATCTTGTATACGCCTCGCTTACAGTGTGGCTAAGAAAAGCATCTTCTCTTAGCCTTCCTTCCAGACTTCCTTGTCGTGCGGAAGGCATAACTTCAATTTGGTTCTATAATATATAATTATATATAATAATATAATTATCCATGCTTTATTGAAAACATTTATGTTTGTTTTCTTCTTCTTTTTTTTTCATTATATTAAAACTTAATAAATACTATAGATATTTTTATTTCACATCCTTAAAATATGCACGAGACTTGCCATATTCAGCGCGATACAGAGTGCATAAAACCTGTATTTCTAATGTAGCTATAATTTTTAAACTAAACATGTTAGTGTTGTCTTAGATTTACGCGAATATCACACATTGAAATAAAACTACTTTTTAACGGATTTTATCGCGGTTTATTTTAAATTTTAGATCCCGACGTTTCAAAGTCTTTTCAGACTTCATGTTCACGGGTGGACTGAGATATTTGACGTCCAAAAATATTAATCACAATTATTACTGACTACCTTCAAACATTAATATTTAAGTTGCGTTCCGATTTAAGCAAACTGAGCTCACAGTGTCTTGAATTCTGAGTTGATTTAAACATGTTGTTAACAAACGGCTTCAGGTGTTTGTCAATTAGTTCATTATTATTAATATTCAAAAGAAAAATATCAAATAAAATTTTACAAGAAGCCAAAAAAAAAGGATTTAAATTTCATAAATGGTAGAGGGTATTTAAGCTTTGTGCTGCCACAATAGAAGTTCTATTCCCAGGTGCATTGTACCGCTGAAATGGAATGTATACAAAAATCACTGCCGCAGCGATCGTGTTAAATAATACTCTTTTTCCTTTAGAATTTAGACAAACTCAAAACAAAAATAATCCCTGACTAATTGTTTATAATGAAATAAATCGCTTCACTTCAAAGAATAAGTTGGTCCGAAGTAAAAGCTATTTAATTTTGATCTTCATACCAAAAGAAATTGTTTAGTTCAAGGTATCTTGTTAAGCTGGTTCGTAGTTATACCTTTTTACCCCTTTATGAGAATGAATGTTGGGTTGCGGTACATAGTATAAGAAAATGTAGTAATAAAAATAAGGCAACGAACACACCGAGCGTATTACGTAACATCAACCGGCGTTTCAATACTCTTAGTAAGAAAAATGTTTTTGAAATAAAAGAAAAAATCTACAAATTATTTTATCAATTCTATTTTCAACCTATTTTATTCTACTCCTTGCATTCTTTTTTTATCGAACGTTTTGAGTCATTTAATTCATCATTCATTCATTCATTTTCATTCATTCATTTATGTATACCTACATAAAGCGCTCCTATATTTTTTTTACTTAAGACTAACAGCCTTATTCATAAAAAGTTAAGACTCTTTAGTTCAAATGGACTTTGCCTCCTTCTTACTAGTATAAATGTCAAGATGACAGACAAAGAACAAACAAATTTTAAACCTTTTTTAGCTATAATGAGCTTAAATTACTTTTATGAGTACTGGGGTAAGTTGCAAACGATTATTGAGCAGAAATGCGGCCTTATAATGGTTGTTGGCAACAGAATGCTACTGACCCAAGCATCAGCACAGACATATTCAGAGATTTGCCTAAAATCACGTATTTCTCAGATTATGTAATATTATTGTTGTGAATATAAGGTCATTCTTGAAATAATTCAAAAAGGCTAACTTGCTCATATCCTATCTGGTTTGTCTCGGATTCTCCAAGAATATTAGGAATAATATACATAAAAAACAACACTGATGGTTTTGCTCTCCGCGCGCACGTCCGCTCACCTCGACGTCTAATAAGATAATGCCACTAGCGAGTGGAGTGCTAACCGCGTTATATATTCATATTTCAATACACCATACAATCCCAATCTATTATAAATATCTACTAGTTGCACGAGTGGTACACGTAACTCGTGCAACTCCCTTCCGTGCGTTTCCATGTTAAAACGCGCCTTTGACTATCGCTTTTTATGTGGCTTGCGAACTTCAAACGAAACTCAAGAAATACAGAACGCAGAATTTCGAAACCTTACAACGCCTTATGTGGGCGACGCCTAAACAAATGTGCTATTAAAAATAAAGGTGTTTGTAAAGAATTTTAATATTCCTATCATCCCTTTACGATGTAACTTTGTATTACACTGTAATGGTTGTAATGCAAGGGGTAGTTATGTAAATACTACCTACCGTTTTAACGACTTTTATGGTATTTTCGTTTTAAGGGAAAAGAAACGAGAACACACCGAACATTATTCTACTGGAATAAGGATACTTCGCAAACTAACTATCGGTCTTAACTGCGCAATAGCAAGTTTTATACAAATTAACGTGCGCAAACTTTCCGTTCCCAATTTATTTGGCATACGACCTCTCGTTGTACGGAAATTCTATACAATGCGAGATCAGCTTATACTGGATAACTGGTGTGTAACCATGTGTACACGGTTTATATTATATTAAAAAAAATAAAAAAAAAATCTTAAACATTCGGTCAAACAACACACACGGTCATCTGGTCCCAAGCTAAGCAGAGCTTGTGTTATGGAAACCAGATAACTGGTATATACTATACATATAATACTTTTCTTTTGTAAATAAATACTTATAATACATATATTTACACCCAGACTCGACACAAACACAAATGTTCATCACTAATGTTTGTCTCGGGTGGGAATCGAACCCACGACCTGCGGCGTGAAAAGCAAGTATCTTACCGACCACGCCACCGGACCGTCAAAAAAAATCTCAATAAAAAAAGTTCTCTCTAGTTGAGAAAAGACTGGTGCGCAATGGTTATAGGATGCCTGTTAATTAGTGTAAAATACTTTAATACTTACTACGTGGTAGTAAGCACTAGGTATTACAAATAACATTCACACAGAAACCTTTTTGAAGCTATTTATTATTGATTCGCGCAGTAGAGACGAAGATAGTGAATCGCTGTAGATTTGCTGTGTTCCAGTGGTATGTCTGGTGACACCATTTAAGAGGGTGGGTCGAAATTGTTACTTCTTTATGGTCTCAAACCAAATGAGCTCAATAGTCTTATTCCAATGCCACCTTCTCACCGAAAATCGGTATAGTTGGCAGGCGCGTCCCATCGTAGACTACAATATTGCTTAACATCAGGCAAGTTGTAGTCAAGCGTAGGTCGATTTCAGAATGAAAAAAATAGTACACAGCTCAACGCTAAACAGCAAATTTAATTAAAAAAGTTGCTCCAAAAATGTTTATTTACAAAATTTGTTTGTAATCATGAGTCTTACTACGTGGTTAAGAATTTTACCCTAATTACCAGTCAACGTATATACTTAGTAAAGAGTTGTAACTTTATTTCCTATGTGAAATGAATAAAAATACTTCACCCGAAAAAAATTTTGGTCAAAAGAAAGAGAAGAAAAGAAAGAAAGAAAACCATTTATTTGACAGAAATAGGACACACAGAATGTAAAGATAAAAAAAACATATGAAAAGAGAAAAAGAAACAAATAAAAACAGATATAAAGAAGAAAAAATAAAAACAAAGAGTAAGTGTGACCCATCAGTGTCAAACGATTATCCTTACTAAATATTAGTGGGATAAATGGGAGTAACTGGGAAAGTATCTCTGTTTGTTGTCTGTGCGTCGTGCATTCACGCTGAAACCATTGAACCGATTTGGATGAAATTTGGTATGGAGATAGTTTCAGACCCAGGAAAGGACATAATTATTTAGATAGTTTTTTTTGATAGTTTTTATTTGACTGCACAAAAATAGGTTAATGGTTTAGCGTGATAACCGACATACGCGAGGGCGGAGCCGCGTACGTAAAGCTAGTAACAAATAAAGTCTGTGCAATTTTTTGCTACATCATCGAATATTAAAAACACTTGAATCGCCGTCTCTTTCAGCTTACGCAGCACCATAAAGCCGAAGTTTTATTAAATGACACTCAAAGACCCAACTTTTCGGGATTTCATTTGAAAAACTACCGACGGTTTACCAAAATCCTTCCCTAATAGAGTAGGAAATGTCTGTGAACCGTCTATTGAATGGCTAGTTCATATTAATTTTACTATTCCGCAAAGTTAAAATGGAATTGGGCTGGTCACATTTGTTGTATGCATCGAGACAGATGGGCCCGTGTCACGACGCATTGGATTTAGATTGCCAATGAGATTAGTAAGACTAGCTGCCCAGCGCCAGAACATCTAAGGCAATTCTCACAGTGCACCCTATCAAGGAGCATAGTGCGGGAGTGTATTTTTTTAGCGGCTGAACTAACCCAATTAGCCGAAAGGGCCTCTATTGGTTCACCGGGCTTTTTCGGTGAGCCGTCCGAAGACGGTCGAACCGATCAAGTCCTGTGGCAACTGCCATGAGGGCTCGACGACGAACCTCGGCTTAGGACGTTGCCGGACACTAGTTGTTCTTAGGCCGCAGCGGGCTGTGTAGTATAATGCGTGGTCTTGACGAGAAACAGACGTAGGTATGTTGATGCAACCAAATGAGTGCCTTCATGGCGCCAAGCATCGAGCTCCTAGCGGTGTCTGCGAAGAAATCTGCATGATTATACAATTCTGAACGCCATAATTAAATAGGTTCACTTGCAGTGCAGTTGCAGTTAAGTTTCAATCAAAACAGCCCATTTCGTATTCTCGTAATTTTGACAACCGCTGTCAGATTCGCTCGCGTCAAGTACGCGTCACGCGAGCGCTTTGACATTCGTGATATAAATATGACAATTACAAGAATACCACTTTACACTAAGACATGCACCGCAACTTCATCGGCGCGTCGAGAAATTACGTGAATTATTAGTAAACTACTGAATGCGCGTGCGGTCGTTGCGCACTACGCTCCACGTGGTGTACGAAACGCCTAAACCGCGGGGCAATCGACTGCTCTGTGTTCCAAACTTATAATTCAGCCGACGCTCGTACACACGGCTACATCTCAAGCTATACAAATCCAATTTAGACTGACCTCTAGCTCTATGGAAATTCCGTACAACGCGAGATCTGCTTATACTAGCTTTGTATAGATTGATATGCAGCCGTGTACTCGTAGCGTTAGTTTTTATGATCGTGTACGTGAAAGTACATCTACGCTATTTGAAAAACTCAACCACGTTCAAATATTGTTGTATAAATATTTTTTTAACCCTCCCACACTAACAGCCTTTGTTTGGCAACTGAGATGTGTCAATACTACCCATTAGGGTTAGAGGTGTCATTCCCAGGGTTCCCTTTTAATTCGGATCAAAGCTGGGCTGTAACGGTTTGGTATTGGTAAGAAGATAAAGCAATTAGGTAGCTATGTACGGTTTTTGTGGGATCGATTCAATTAGGGTTGCTGTACTAAATTAGGGTTGGAATTGGTTGTTGTTGGTTCTCGATTGTATTAATTAAGCTTCATACTCTAAATAGGCTACTTTGAAAATAGATAACTGACATCTCAGTGGAGTGGAGTGGGTACTAAGTGCCAACTCGATCGCACCGGTCTTTTCTCAAGTACCTACCAGTTTAGACCGTAAACCACACACGCTAGTCTAGTACGAATCGGTGGATTTGTACAAAGATATGACAGTTTCCTCCCGATGATTTCCTTTAATTATTGAGCAGAGGCGATGAAGCAATTCACACAAAGATTTGTGGGCACGTTCGGGGATCGCAACCGTGAATGTACATTTCAAATGGCTGATGCTGCTGCGACACCGCTGTTCTACTGTGTCTTATAATAAATGTCATTTTAAAACATTTTCAAATTCAAATAACTAGTTTCTGATAAATCTTACAACTCAAGATAAACAAACAAATATTTTTATTCGAATCTCAAGAGTCAAAGGAAGCTTTCATTATGTAAACACGCCTTACTGACTCCACTTGCAAGTATCAAGAACGCTGAGCGAAGTACGAATCTGTTAGGAAGCCCTTCCACTAATAGATATGCTAGGTTAAAGATTTTTTTATTTTTTTTTTATTTATTTGCCCTACATATGGTTACAAAGGTTGTACTCATTTCGTGTTCTCTTATCCATATTCTTCTATTTTTAAATGTTATTGTAATCTATCTATATATATAAAAATCATTTGCTGTTCGTTAGTCTAGCTAAAACTCGAGAACGGCTAAACGGATTTATCTTATCTTGGTTTCGAAATGTTCGCGGAGGTCTAGGGGAGGTTTAAAAGGTGAGAAAAATTCGAAAAATTGCCGGGAAATCCCTAACATTAGCCCTTTTCTTTTTTGATTGAGTGTTCTAAGCATGGAAAGTAAGCCAAGAGTGTGATAAAAAGTATGATGATTAAAAAAAAAATTATAATACCAATATCTACCTGTGCGAAGCCGGGGAGAGTCACTAGTTGGTAATAAATACCGTTATAACAAAAGAAAATAAATAAATATAGATCATAAAGGAGCTTCGCATATTTATTCATTACATAATGACGTGCGACATTGACGACTTCGGTAGTCGAGCGGTGTAAACCGTCCGATTGGGCTATACTGTGCCCGGGTCTCTTCACAATTTCTCACGATTCTTTACCAGTTCTCGTCATAATAAGTTTATTATCGTATCGCTTATACTGGATGCCAAACCTTGAACTTCACTGTTCGTTTTTAATTTAAAAATCCTTTTTACTGAGATTTTTTGTGTCGCTTGAAATCAGTATTGTTGGTTTCGAGGATTACATTCATGTAAAAATTTCAACTATCTTATGAGTTAAGGGAGTTTAGCCCCGTTAATCCACACACGCTGGCCAAATGCGGGTTGGTGGATGTCACATGGTTTCGAATGATTAGTTCTTAGACATGCCGGTTTCCTCACGATGTTTTCATTCACCGCTATTGAGCAGTGGATGAAAAAATTCACACAAAGACGTGGGGCCACGACCAGGATTCCAACCCGCGACCTTATTTTTTCAAGGCGAGGCCTGTACCGCTTTGCCACTGCTGCTGTAAAAATTTATTTCCTTGTAATAGTGAAAGTAAGAGATTACAACCATTATTGAAAACTGGAAGATCTGTTGGTAGTGAAACTATCTATAATAATTGTGATTAATACTTTTGGACGTCAAATACCTCAGTCCACCCGTGAGCATGGAGTCTGAAAAGACTGAAACGTCGGGATCTGAAATCTATTACTAGAATCCTACTAATATTATAAATGCGAAAGTAAGAGTGCGTGCGTGCGTGCGTGCGTGCGTGCGTGCGTGCGTGTGTGTGTGTGTGAATGTTTGTTACCGCCTATCTCCATAACCGCTCAACCAATGTTAATGAAATTTGAAATGTAGGTAGTGTATATTCTAGAATAGGACATAGGCTAATAATATTTCCAAAAATCATCCCCTAAGAGGGTTAAATAGCGGGGTGAAGTTTGTATGCAACTTTTTATTCCTTGGTCCTATTTAATTTAAAATTCGGTACACATAAACCTTATGATAAATAATGAGATACGGGTTTTTTATTTTTCCATAATTACCCCCATGGGGTGTGGAAAATGAGTTTTATTGGTAAAAATTAAAATTTCTCTGGATCTGTTTAGTCTCAAGTCCGATTCACTCCAAATTCGGCACACAATGTACCTTAAAAGAAGTCATAAAACACGTATTTTTTATTTTTCCAAAACTACCCCCAGGGGGAGTGTAAAATTAACTTTTTTGGAAAAATTTAATATTCCAGAACTGTTTAGTCCTTGGTCTGATTCACTTCAAATTCGGTATAAATATAGCTTAAAACAAATAATGAAACACGTGTATCTTAATACTACGCGGGTGAAGCCTGAGAAAATATTCTGAGGGAGATTTTCTTTGAAGTTGATATCAATACTCCTTCGTGCTTTTTAGCTAAATTACTTTTTATTTTGACACAATGACGTTTTATAATTCAGTCCGATTATTAGAATACGAAATTTAAATTTTATTTGTTCTTGGATATTAAATGAAAAACTTACATTATGGTCTAAGAGCCTTCGTACTTTTTAAGAAACCTCTATAGATTATTGGATTTGCCTATGGAGGCTTGCCGATTTCAAAATGTTGCTTACACACCTACACTACTGAACTAATTTTGTATGGAGATAGTTCGAGACCCGGGAAAGGATAGTTTTATCCGACTGCGAAAAAGAGATTAATGGTTTAGCGCGATAACCGACATCCGCGGGCGAAGCCGCGGGCGGAAAACTAGTAATATTATAAATGCGAATGTAAGTTTGTTTGTTACGCTTTCACGCAAAACTACTGAACCGATTTGGATGAAATTGTGTATGGAGGTAGTTTGAGACCCGAGAAAGGACATAGGATAGTTTTTATCCGACTGCGCAAAAATAAGGTAATGTTTTGGCGCGATAACCAACATCCGCGGGCGAAGCCGCGGGCGGAAAGCTAGTCTAAAATAAACCGCGATAAAATCACTAGTTATTGCCAGAAGCCGCTTTCTCAATCACTCATAAGTGGACTAGGTACGTAGGATAATGTATGTACGGATTTAAAATATTTGTTGTGCACTTCTACCCATTCCACAATGTTTCCTTACCTAGGGTTTGCTGGTAGAAAATTCACATTTGAATTAAGCTCGCCTGTGTACATGTGCTGTTTACTATTTATAAATTGTTGATGTAAGTGTTTTGTGTACAATAAAGAATAAGAATAAGGATAATGTTTTCCTACTAAAAAAAGCTAGCAAAATTGGTTTCGTTTCGATAATTTTATTACGTTCCTGGTGCTTGATCTTACGCGGGGAATGCGCTATTTGCTAATAAATTCTTAACATAATTAATAGTTATTGTAGAATGAATCATCGGAATGAAATGAAACGAAATGAAACGAAACGAAACGAAACGAAACGAAACGAAACGAAACGAAACGTAACGAAACTAAACGAAACGACATAAAACGAAACGAAATGAAATAATATTGATAACTACTTAAGGTGTGTAACGTCCACTGCTATGATTTTGATACTACAAAATCATTTTCTTACCAAATCAGTTTTCTATGTTTTAGTATCTATTCTTTTTCCAAAACTCCTCCGCTGGAAGTGGCTAAATGTGGGCGACGAGCTTTAATAGGTCCTTTTGGTCAGGTTTTACAACACCGTAATCTCAGTAAATTCCTATTTAAAATAAAATTACACAAAAAGCCATCTAAAAGTGGAGCAGGAAGGTTCAAATCAAAATGACGCTGATTTAATTATACTAATATTAATAAATCGTTGGGGGGTGAATCCGGAAAAATAAAAGAGCCGGAATCGCTGTGCGTGAAATGTACAAATTACTTGAGGTCTACAAAGAGACACGGGACTCCTTTATTTGGCCGCCAGAGGATTAAGGTCAAGTGTACGCACTATCTGTATTAACCGCTTGCGTTTTTTTACAGAGAACTGTACGTTATTAATTAAATGAAAGTTAGTGTACCTACTGTTTACTTTGTTGTTTAAGTAATAAGTTATTTTCTTTGATATGAAACCTCTATCCAATTTCACCTTCTCACTAAAAACACATGCTTAGTCGATTTTAATGAGCAAGTACTTCCCTGCGACCACAGCAACACTCAAGTTGTGGTCAAGCGTAACAAAATACTCAGGTTTATTTTATACGAAAATGTAGGTAGAGGTGAATATAACTCACTTTTCGCTACTATGTTAATTCCCACACGTAATAAGAGACGACGGGACTATTTGTCATTTATTGGGTACAATTACAAACCCCAAAACTTGAGCTTTAAGCTTTAACTAAGATTCTATATGAAGGTTTTTTTCTTGATCCGGGAATAGAACCCGGGATCTCGCTGTTTTTGTGCTAACACGCCTCTGGATCACCGAGTTATTTTTTATTCTTGAATAGGCTGGCGCTTGACCACAACTTACCTGATGTTTAGCAATGATGTATTCTAAGATGGGGTGCGCCAGCCAATGCATCGAGTCACTCGTGATTACGATTGACTTTCGATGAGAAGGTGGCAGTCACATGAGGCTTCTAAGGTTGAAACCATAAAGGAGCAACAATTTCGACCCACCCTCTTAAATGGTGTCAACACGGCAAAGCCGCTTGGCGGTGTGCCTTTGTCTGATGGGTGGTCACTAACCACAGCCGAAGCCTACCACCAGTTAATTACCAGTAAACATAATTACAAGTTGATTGTCACCTGATTTGCACCATCCGGGGACCACGTGTGGGGATTCAGATAAAAGGTGCACTCCAACGGACGATGGTGACTCAGTCACCGTTTATTTTTTTCTTACAAATAATTTATTCTAAATACTTAAATACCTCCATAGAAACCGTATGCTACAAAATATAGAGTGCGTACACAGTAAAATATTTCTTTGATACAATAATATGTATCCTAAGTGCTGTCATTAATACCTCGGACGTTTAAATGAATGTCAAAAGCGTAACTGTTTTCAGTTGAAAATTTCAATTCATGTTGCGTTGACACAGAAATCGTCGCTAAAAATTTGTTAACCTTCCCCATCCACATCTAATGTTAACAATTTAACCAAAGATTTTTGTATGATCAAACCTCGAGTTAACACTTAAACAGTCAATTAGCAGTTGTTGAAACAGTTTTTTTTTAGCAGTGTGATAATGGGACAACTTACTGAAATGGATTCGTTATTACAAGTAAAAGCTTTATTATGTTAAACTGAGTACGGAGATGAAAATTTTAAATGATTCGTATACAAAAAGTATGCCAATATATTAAATTAATATTTTTGATGCTTGTAATGCAGGTGAAGGTTGATTTTCCAGGTAACTCCAATTTTAAATATACATAAAAATAAGTGCTTTGACAACTTGCCACCCGACCTTGAAAAAACTATTGCCTTAACCTAACGTTTATTGTTTTAGTTGAAAGATTTGGGTAATTAGTGGTTTCTATAGGCCGACCGTTTAAATCGCGTATCGCCATCTGAGGTACAAAGTCATAAAACATTAATTAAATCTCTTAAAGAACTATTTAACAACAGATAAAAGTAACGTGAGACTATTCGTCACTGATATCCATATCGCTTTAATCATCATTACTCTGTCCAGCTTGAGGAATCAGAATCTTGGCGATAGGCGATACGCGAGTTAAACGCTCGGCCTATAGTGACGCGAATTTTTTTGCTGTTCATTAATTACGGGAGGTGTTCTAGAGGGGGGAAAGGTCAAGCTAAATTTTTCCAAAACCCACTTAGGGAGGAGGGGGGGGGGGTCCATAGCAAATATCGCGTAATTATTTTTCTAGCAGACACTCTTGAGGCCATGCATGAGTCTCCATGGACTGAATTATATTATTTTTTGGGTGTGATTTTAAATTGCGTTAATATTCACAAATACTAGTCTTTGCTAGTGTTCAATAAAAGTAATAAAACATTATTTTTTTCTCTATAATCCAACACCTTTACAATTAAAAAAATTTAAGAATCTCGCGTAACATTAGGGGTGGGGGAGGGAATTGAGGAAAATGTTGCAATATCTCACCAAGGGGGGTGGGCAATATCGTGTTAAATTTTCGAAGTATTTTCCCATCATTAAGGTACGTACCTTTGGTCGTATCTACGCTTAAAACTAAAGTAGTACTAAATTGTTCGAAGACGGGCGTTCTCGACTTCGATTCGACATAAAGTCGTTAGTCCGAATTCCATTGGTAATTGAATGCGAACTAATGACCAAATGTAATGCGCCATTAGCGTTGTGCCGTTGAGACGATAGTCTTTCGTGGCACAGGGGCGTACTACCATACTTATTTCCTTAGACAATTTAACACGGAACAGGTATTGAGCGCATTCCCCTCTGCCGAGATATTAACAGTTTATATGCATAAACTGTTCATGTTTTATGTGTTGTGTGTAGCTTATGTGCAATGGTAAAGAACGACATATTTACTGGAGATGACTTATCTAGGCTTGTAAACAATATATGAGATAGCATTGTCTTAGATTTACGCGAATATCACATATTCAAGACACTGTGAGCTCAGTTTGCTTAAATCGGATCGCAACTTATATATTAATGTTTGGAGGTAGTCAGTAATAAATGTGATTAATATTTTTGGACGTCAAATACCCCAGTCCACCCGTGAACATGAAGTCTGAAACTACTGAAACGTCGGGATCTAAAATCTAAAATAAACTGCGATAAAATCCGTTAAAAAGTAGTTTTATTTCAATGTATGAGATTTTATTTTTATTATTCTTCGATAGGCTGGCGCTTGACTACAACTTGCCTGATGTTAAGCAATGATGAGATACAGTAAATCATTTTTATTTTTATTATTTTTCAACTTTGAGGTACATGTGTGCTGTAGGTACGTGGTGACCTAGCCCTCCATTAAAACTGGCAGTATCAATTTAGTATTAGAAGTTGCGTAAGTATAACAATATCTTCCTTGGTAAGTGCCCTAAGCTGGTTTTCATCTATGGCTTCACCAGGCATACAAACCACAACAACGTCGATTGAAAATCTAATCTGAAGACAACTGACACATCAGTGTAAATTTCAGTGATATTATTGTTATGAAAAATTCGATTATTTTTTTATGAAAAATCGATTATTGTGTATTCAATATTTATTATTAAAAAACATAAATCAATAATTGAAATAAAACAACTTTGTTCCAGTGCTTAATTTACTTGTACCAAAACCCAAGCAAAATCAACTCAGAATTCAAAACACCGTGAGCTCAGTTTGCTTAAAACGGAACGCAACTTAAATAGTAATGTTTGTGGGTAGTCAGTATTAATTGTGATTAATATTTTTGGACGTCAAATACCGCAGTCTTTCTATGAACATAAAGTCTGAAAAGACTTTGAAACATCGGGATCTAAAGTCTAAAATATACCGCGATAAAGTCCGTTACAAAATAGTTTTATTTCAATGTATGATATTCGCGTAAATCTAAGACAATACTATAAATCAAATATGTAAAAATCGATGACTTTTGTAATCGATTATCATTGAAATCATCATAATATCATCAAAGAGGACAACCTACCACCGCTGAGATGGCGCCTGGGGCGCGTCTCGCGGCTTTACCCGGGTTCCGACGCGGCGACGGCACGGCTCATGTCGCGGACATCACTACGGCGAAGGGCGTGGTGATGAGGGCCTACAATAAAATATGTATTATTCCGTTTATTGATGATACCAATGAAGAATGACGGCGTCATCGGTCAGACTTGAAAGCTGGAGCTTTCAAGGGGGCGCAGGATGTTCACGCCGTGACCACTACCAGCGGCCTACGACACCGCACAAGGCGCGCGGGGGGAGGTGACCCCACCCCGACAGACGGCCAACACATTCCATCTTGCGTTCGACTACAAGTAACACATTCAACCTTTTTGAAGTTTTAATGTACCTAAACCCTGTACACTCACATCCTGAAGTAATATTACCTATTACAACATTTAACATTACATTGGAATCACCCTAAGAAGTTATTACTTATTTTTATGGGGTGACCTTTAATATACCATAAAACCCCATAAAACTGTACTATTAAGCCTCTATTACATGTGATATAAAAGTTAACAATAGATATAATATACTAGCTAAATTTCTATAAGAGCCCTATATAGAGGAAGTAAATGGTGCGTGAAGTGAAGGGAATAAAATGAATGTTATGCTTTTTCTAATAAAGTTACCTTTTATTAGTTTATTTATAACATTGCTCTCACTCCTGTATTACCTGAAAGTGTAAGCAGAGTTCAATATCAACCACTTTTGAAGGAATCTCCTAAATGTGTGTATGTATGTATCTTTGTTATGTGAGCACATAACTTCCGAACAACTGCACTAAAATGTATATTTTTTGTTTTGTTGTATAGTCAATTGTTAGACAGTTTGAAGTTTCGTTCTAAGACATGCCGGTTTCCTTACGATATTTCATCTCACACAACATAAACCTTCACACAAAGATGTGCACAAGGCAGGATTGAATCCACGGCCTCTATTTCAAGGCCAGGGCCGATATCACTGCGCCACCGCAGCTCTTTGTTAAAATTATTATTAAAACAAAACAAACTTGTTTTCTACACCCGCAACACTTTTTACTCACATAATTATTTTCATTTCGTTAAGCATCTGACCTACATTTGCCTGAAAAAATATTCGCATGACAAAGAATATGTATTCTTAGTTTCATGTATGTAAAGTTCATAATTGCATGTAGCAAGGTGCCAGGTCTGTGTAATTAATGAAATATTTAAGTTATCCAAATACTACTGCCCTGGTGGAGTAGTGGTTAGTGACCCTGACTGCTAAGACGAAGGATGTGGGTTCGATTCCCACCATGGACAAATCTTTGTGTGATGAGCACGATTGTTTGTTCTGTGTCTGGGCGTGATTTATCTATAACTAGCGGCCCGCCCCAGCTTCGCCCGGGTAGCTTAAGCCCACTCAACAATTTACAAAATAATAAACAAAGTGATAAACAAAGAACCGCTCAACCGATTTTGTGCTAACTTCACATAAACCATCTACTAAATAGTCCGAATAATGCCTAAACATTTAGTATGAATAGGTAAGCCCGTTTTTGAGTTATAAAATTACAACGAAAAGTGGCATTGATTGTTATATATATAGATACGTATGTATTTGCAAAAATAATGTAATTAAGTATTAAATATATCCGTTCCTAGTACCAATAACACGAGCAAATGTAATTGCTTAATTTGGGACTAGATGACGCTGTGTGTATGTGTAAAAATATTATTATTATTACTAAGATACGACGACTATTACCAAATGCACGAGTGGTAGAAGAATGTCGTTGGCGTGTCGCTTCCCTCTTTTCACGGGTAGTCTATTTAACCAGGTTCCGTCGTGTACCTTTCTTTTGTTTCCGCCGTGGGAATGCGTTTACACACTGCCCTGCCCCTAGGGGAAGGCGGGGGCGTGTGAAACTCTTGGCTCCGAGAAGCTGGCCGAGTGGCCGGTCGGGGGAGCACCCCCGACCGCGATGTCACTATAACGACACCGCGGGCGGGGGTAATACTCACAAAACCCACAGCGCTCCGTCTTTCACCTTAGCGCACATGGACCGCAGAAACAGCCAGCTACTTTATTTTGTGACGGCTGTTACAACGGTGCATGCGCACCCAGCAGGGACACAACCGCGTCACTGATCCCCTTCTTTAAGACGTTACGGCCATTTTAAGGTGAAGCAAAGACCGGCAACCTTTGCATCAACTATTGCACCAAACATGACCCGCTTGAAGAAGGGAAGGTGAGAACAGTCAATGCAAAGCACATGCCCTAGCCACAATAGACGACGCAGTTTCAACAAGGCGGTGAAGCTGGGCATAAAAAGATTCGATAAATAAATGTCATGATAAACGAGAAAATTATCTTATCGTTCACTTCACTTCAACCCTTTTTAGTGTCCCACTGCTGGACACGGGTCTTCTCTCAACTATCTTATGAGTTGAAAGAGTTGAGGCCTTAATCCACACACGCTGGCTTCCTTAACCAATATTGAGAAGCAGTGATGTAACAATTCACACAAAAATATATGAGCACAACCGGGAATCGAACCCGCAATTAATTATATTAATTAATTATAGTGGGACATTAACACACACTGATCCCAAACTAAGCAGAGCTTGTACTATGGAAACCAGATAACTGGTAATATACTACATATAATACTTTTCTTTTGTAAATATATACTTAAATATAGATAATTACACCCAGACACAAGACAAACAGACATATCTATACAAATGTTTGTCTCGGGTGGGAATCGAACCCACGACCTGCGGCGTGAAAAGCAAGTATCTTACCGACCACGCCACCGGCCCGTCAAATAAATATTTCTAAGGCGAGGTCCGTATCGCTGCGCCAACGCTGCTCTCATTTCCTTGACAGTAAAAACACATAATGAAATACCTCACTCACTACTCCAAACCCGCGTGCAATGTTTAAAAAATTTAATAAAACAAAATATGCCCACGGCTAATGTCACAAAGCTGAAAAATACAAATATTTTTTTCATTTCATCAACAATCATCCTTATCAAGACATCCGAATATCGTTTCAAACCCCAATCTTTTTTCCTTTTATTCATATGTCGCGTTTATCTTTATCTTTTGTGAATATGAGACAAAAGATGTTTTTATTTCAGCTTTATCGTGTAAGGGTTTGTGTGATTCCATGGTGCAAAATTTGCTTGAAAAATTGTCTAGGGTTAGCAAGGCCACAATGGTATCATATACATCAAATGAACGAGGATAAAGTAACAAAATAGATGTCACATTTCAGATTACAGACTATAAAACCTTTTTTTGTTACCGGTATTTTGAAAATTGTATAATATTGAAAATAAAACATATTGTTTGGCAAATGTAATATTTATCATCGCTTACGCCTGTGTTACCCGAAGGTGTAGGCAGAGGTGTGTGCAACGGTGGCGCAGCGGTATAAGTCTCGCCTTTGAAATATACGGTCGTGGGTTCGATTTCCAGTCGTGCCCTCATCTTTGTGTGAATTGTTTCATCACCGCTGTTCAAATGAAGGAAAACATGTCTAAGAACTAATCATTCGAGGACATGTGACATTATCGCACTTGGCAAGCGTGTGTGAATTAGTGGCCTAAACTCTCTCAACCCATAAGATAGTTGAGAGAAGACCCGTGCCTAGCAGTGGGACACTAAAAAAGATTGAAGTGAAGTAGGCAGAGGTATATATCACCCACTTTTTGCCCGCTACATTTAGGTACCATACGTAATAGGGGGCGAGCTCGGGTTTCAAACTTCGAGCTGCTCTTTTTGCTCCTGGAAATAGACCCGGGACCTCGCGGTTATTAAACGAACATGCTTACCGGTGGGGAAGAGTTCATATAAGCCGATTCCTATTGGCTTCCCATTAGGAACTGTTTAGCTTCGCATGACGTCATGTTTAAGGATTTATTTTTAGTGATGTAAGGAACTTCCATTTCTTGACTTTAGTGCGATTTACCTGAGTATGTTTTTATTATAGTATTGTCTTAGATTTACGCGAATATCACACATTGAAATAAAACTACTTATTAACGGATTCTATCGCGGTTTATTTTAGATTTTGGATCCCGACGTTTCAAAGTCTTTTCAGACTTCATGTTCACGGGTGGACTGAGGTATTTGACGTCCAAAAATCCGAAAAAAGAATCCGTTAAAAAGTAGTTTTATTTCAATGTGTTTTTATTATTTCGTAAAAGCAAAAAAAAATCTATGAACTAAATATAATTTTGATATTGGTACCTTGGAATCATATCTATTGTGTAATCACTTTGGGAATCAGCAAAGCCTTCTATAGGGCTATTATAAGAGCGTTGTGGATTAAAGTAATCTTTACCAAAATCTTTTGTTTACCTACCTCACATGCTTATAATAACCCATTGTTATGAACCTATTCCCTAAACTCCTTGACGGTGCAAAGCCTTTAAACTCCTAAAATCGTATTTCACTCCATTGTTTTGTATGCTCATAGGACTTCTCAAGAACCCTTGTAACTCTAAAAGGCATATTTCATTTAACCCAACTTTGGTTGTATCCTACTGAATATGTAAAGGTGCCATGACAGAGAGAAGCGGTTTTTGCCTGTATACAGTGTTAGTGTTAGTCTTCCCTTGCCTTCTTCCCGATGCGGCTAGCTATCAGAATTAAACGAGCGATTTGCATAGACCTCGAAACCTGTAGTGACCATTAGGCAAAGCTGCACCGCCAAGCGGCCTTGCGCTGTTCCGTTGAAAAGGGTGGGTCGTTGTTGCTCTTTATGGCTTCTAACCATATGGAGCCAAATTTCACTGCCACGTCTGCCACCTTCTCATCGAGAATCATTGATGATTACGAGTAATCGCAATTCGTAATCTCGTCTAGAGGTCTTCAAAACTCTGAAACACTTTGATTTAGCAGGAAAATACTACACCACTCGTGCAAAGCTGGACATTTAATTTGTTGTTTCAAATATTTTTTTTTCCACTATTTGTTTTCTTCGGGCGCTAAAAAATAAGTGAAGAATACCCGCTGTTCTAGCGTTACCGTATCGAGAACCGAAGTTTCTGCCGCATTAAGTAAATCTTGCGGAATCCATCTAAGGTTTTGATTCAACGCTTTCAATAGGCAATTTATTCCTACCCACGCTTTACGGGTCACTAGGATATGTGCTGTTTTGGACAGGGATAACCAAACAGATTTTAAAAGGATTTTATGTTAATTTCAGAATACTTTGGTGTTTTCGTTCATTATATTCTAACCCCAAGTTGTCGTAAATAATCTGATAAAAAATCAGGCAGGACCTTTTGCCTATCAAGTTGCGCATGCTGAGCCACTGAGAACCTATTTAACAATAGGTACAAATAGAGTAGTTTTAGACTAGGAAATATTTTCACAAAAAGAAATTCATATAAATAAATAAATAAATAAATATTCTGGGACAGCAACACACACGGTCATCTGGTCCCAAGCTAAGCAGAGCTTGTGTTATGGAAACCAGATAACTGGTATATACTATACATATAATACTTTTCTTTTGTAAATATATACTTATAATATAAAAACACCTATTTTTTTATTCCATGACGGAGTTATAAGTAGGTACCATAAAAACATAGTCATTTATTTTTATTTTTTTCATACGAATTAGTGAACTTTTTTTTAAGAAAGTTAAAAAATATTGTTCCTGACGTGCTGTCAACAACAACCAGAATAGCATCTTCAGGCACTGCTTAAACTTATTTAGCTCAATTCAGCTTTTGTTTATAGAAAACACAAGTGTGTAATAATAATAATAAATGATTTATTTCAGACACTGGGTCGATATTATTATACATCATTTAATACATAATACCCACATTTTTTATTTGACTGGCCGGTAAGATACTTACTTTTCACGCTACAGGTCGTGCGTTCGATTCCCACCCAAGACAGACATTTGTGTGATGGACATGTCTGTTTGTCTAGAGTCTGGGTGTAATTATCTATATTTAAGTAACTATTTACAAAAGAAAAGTAGTAGATTACTATTTATCTGGTATCCCTAGTACAAGCTCTGCTTAGTTTAGGGTCAGATGGCTGTAAGTGTTAATGTATATTATTATTATTAATAACTGAATGAAAAATAAAATACCAATGAAATCACAATTTACAATTACTACTTTTGCTTGGTTTTTGGTATGAAGTTAGCCGCGAGTCCAGTCATATTCCTGCACGCACAAAACGCCAGTTTAACGCCTTGGCGACGGGACACTGCGTCGAGCGGTGCGACTGGCGATTTTGTAGTTCATTGCCCAGTCGCGTTCACTTGTATTTAGACACTTCTAAAGCAAATACGCAATGAACGATGATATCGCTAAACGCGCCGTCCGACGCCAAGTCCCGTGGCTATAGCGTTAAGAGGCTGTTTAATGCTTAATCCTGCCTGACACCATTGTACCGGAAGTAACATAAGTCTCTACTAATAAACACTCGATACATTGTATTGAAACAGCATTCAAAGTGTCCTTGGCTTACAAAGCCGTCCTTAACGATGGTATGTACTGAAAGATAAGGGGAAACGCTCATATTAACGTTACCTACATACGTCACCGGCTTTTTATGACTAGTGAAAAATGTATTTTGTAAAACTTTTTGGTACTCTCAAGATACATGTTGGTAGTTGGAGGTTCGTGGTTTAAGTATTTAACTGTAATAAGCAAGCTGTCTTTGGCAGTAAAAAGGTTTTATTTATTTGTCGGTGCACCCATAGGGACGCGATCACTAGATACACCCCCATACCCATGTATCTCAATGGGACACAAAATAGCACCACTAAAAGCTAATCAATATCCCTGCCAATGATTACAACACATTCTAATATCAAATGTTGACAAAACATTTGGATGAAAATGGATTCCTTTTTGTGAGATCAAATTTAGTGTGCACACAGCGCGTGCTCATCCAACCGGCCTCATAGACATTGTTTCATAACCTGAGTGACATTAACGTATTGACAGTTTGACAACTGACAGCCTGCTGTCACAAGTGATTGAAGTGAGATCTAACCAACTGTTTAGGCAACAGCTTGCTACGTTAGGTTACGCGTTGCGACATATTTATCTAGGAGATAGTTTGCGACTCGAAAAAGAACATAGAATAGTTTTTATCGGACTTGCAAAAAGAGTTTCATGGTTTAGCGCGATAACTGACCTAAGCGCGGGCGAAGCCGTGGAGGGTAAGCTTTATTTCTTTTCATCTGACGATACGCGATAGTTACGCTAATTATAGATCGATTTTGTTAATTATTTTTCGGTTTCAAAGGGTATTTAACAAGTCGGTTGGCTTTTTAAAAATAAGCTGTTAGTAGTTTATGTTTGAATGAGAAAAAAATCGAAACTGCATTGTGACAAATTCAAGAAAGTATTCATAAACTATTTTCATACTCACGAACTCGTGCTAGGGGACTGTAATGGTGTGCGGTATCCTCAAAACTGTAAAGCACTCGAGTATAAAAGTACGAAGTTCGTTCGTTCCATATTTCGTCGACACTGTACTAATCTGCATAATGGCCGTTGTAAAAAGCGAGCATGAGTACAAATTATGTTCAGGCAGCCCGATACGTGGTGAATAAAATGTTTAGCTGCCTTTATATATGTTCACCGACTAGATACCTACTAGACATCACTTTTTACCAGCTTGCACCAGAAGGAGGGTTATTATTTATTATTATTTATTTATTTATTTATTATTATCATCACATTCGTTGTATATGTATATTTCTTTGACGCACTCTTACAGCCTAAAGGGCTTGTCACATTTGAGCTTGAGAGGTATCATTAGATTTGTCTTACTCCTCTGTGCAGAGCATGTGTGAAGGAGGAAGATCCAGCCGCCCACGTGGTCATCTGTTGTCCAGGGGTGGCGAGATACAGAGCGGAACACCTTGGATCGCCGAGGTCACTCCAGGAAGTTGGCAAAAAAAAGTTCTGCTAGGATTTCTCCTGGAGCTGGGCTGGCAGTAGCGTCGCCAGCCCAATCACGCAAAATAGGCGCATATACAGGACGTCGGGTTGCGGGAAATAGCCCGCTCCAAAGTAACTAATGTACTAACTTAATCTTAGTCGTGAAAACGATGCTGGGTACATAAAAATTATGAAAAAAAAGATAAGTATTTAGTTTTACTGGGCATATTTAAAAAAATTTAAACATTGTTTAAAATTTTAATCTTCAAAAGTTGCTAAGGATGAAGATAGCTCATTTTGATTGGTTCGTTCATGTACGAACATGAACGATAAAAATTGTAATCAAAATTAGATTGTGGTCGGATGATATGATGTAGTGGTACGACATAAAGTTGCGCAGGGGCTCAGCTATACAGTGTCTATAGATATCTAGTCCATGTATTTATTACACGAGTTAGACAAAAAAAGATAAAAAACCCTTTGAAAGAACTCAGTTTGATATAAGTACCTGTTTGACCTTCATAACCCGTTACATTTTTTTGTTATTCTTATGGACCATTTCTGTATGTACCAAGGCTAACACGGATAAAAGCAGTTTATATTGGTAAAGTTATCTTTGGAATTTTAGTGAGTCTGACGAAAGTTAGATTGTGGGCTACGGCAACAAGGTTTTTACAAAAAAACAAGAGATGTTTCCTGCTTGAGGAGCTGAATAAGACTGACTCCTTATTTTTTTTGCTGATGACCTAACCCATTCAGCCGGAAGGGCCTCTATTGGTTCACCGGACTTTTTCGGTGAGCTGTCCGAGGACGATCGAACCGATCAAGTACTCTGGCAACTGCTATGAGGGCTCCCCACGTGGGGACGAACCTCGGCTCAGAACGTTGCCGGACACTCTAGTTTCAATAACTAGTACATATAGTGTGTGTAAACAAAGGGTTACATTGAATCTGTTATTACAATGCTTATACTATGCTTCCTGTTATTGACTCGGTTGTTAAGGTAGATATAATGGGTTACTGGAACGTAACTTTGTTATATACAAGTGACTGTGTGGTAAATGTTACTAAGATAAATCTCAAATGGCAACTTATTTTACAAGACTATTACAACATGTTTGGTAGTTAGGTACATTCGGGACCCTAAGGATGTATCAAAATGTAATTATGTAATTATTTGAGATACGCTGGCCAAGTGCGAGATATAGTTTCTTGAGTAATTACTGCAAGTTTGGGGATGAAGTGAGTGATAAAGGTAGAAAAATGTATGCTCAGGTAGTTGGATCATGTGGAGATTGGACAGACGATCGACGAAAGGCACATATATACATGGAGGAGGTGAGTGAACACGCAGGGACGTCCACGGAGGACATTTTCTGATCTAATCGGTGATATTCTTCGAAAATGACGGGTACGTAGCATTCAACACAGCATTTATGTATAACTAGATAGGTATTTGAACATTACTGAAGCTTAGAAAGTGTGGGAGCCAGCGGTGTGCCGGGAGAAAGTAGAATTTAGGAGGTACCTGGTGCTCTTTTAGCGTCTTCGATAGTCAGTAGTAATCACAGCTTCTCCCTTCCATCCAAGGGGCTGGTGTTCTTGTAGCGTTCTCACAGGCACAATTCACACAATCACAACACAAATGTTTCTTGAACACAAAGTAAAGTACTTTTTTTTAAGTTTTTGAGGGCGCACACGCACGTTTGCGGTAGACAGCGAAATTTGCGATGCTTGCGGTGCGGGAGACTAATTTGAACTATTTTGCGACTTGCGTTTCCTTCCGTTTATGGTACTTGCGGGGTGCGGGGGTGGGAAAAGGATGCGTTCAGAAATATTACATAGATTTAATAATTGTTTAGTGTGTTTGATATTGTCGAGGCTTTAGACATGCGTGTACAGAAAGTGTGTTTAGACCGTAATCTCCGTCTACCTCGATGGGAAATGATTTAATTGTATGTATTTACTGCAAATCAGACTATTAATTTCCTTATTTTTTGTCTGTTACATTCAGAGACATGCAAACACAGTACAAGTAGGTTTTCGTATGTAACCTACATTGTACCTAAACAGATCCACTTTGAGGTGGCTGAATGATTAAAATTTCATGAGGCTCTTTGTGTGCCCCATTGTATGGTACGTATGTAATTTGTACGCTGACCACCTCTTGGTTAATTAAACTACTTTGTGAGCGTTATAATAAGTATTACTCAGGTAATTTCACTAAAATTTGCAAGTGAGTAGTGTAATTTTTAATTTTTGGTAGCATTCAAAATTACACTATAAACGTAAACGTGAAGTTTCTCTAAGAAGAGAACTGTGAAAGAGGCAACAGATATTTTTAAAAGAATCTTATTACAGACTGAAACCGTAGCCCGCAGACTAGGTGGAGTGAAGATCTCAGCAAAGCAAAAACTAGGAGTGGAAGACAAACCCTATAGGGCAGTAGAAGAAGCACTAAAACCTCTTTTCCGCTTCGATGAGTAGTAATGTGACCAAGAGCAAGAGTAAAACCTGTAGTAAAAACGAAAGCGAAAGAAAAATGGGTCTTTTAATTGGACCGAAGTCTCACTTAGCACCAGTTTTCAATTTAAACAAAGTCTTTAAGTAATCTAGACTAAGTTGTCTTTGAAGCAAGTTCTCATAAAAAATACTGTCTTAAATGAGAACAAGTTCTCCCGTTTTCATTTCTCAAATAACTCATTTGTCGCGAATATTAAAACTAATATGTAAAATCGTTTACGGAACCCTTTGCACGTCAACTCGCGCTTTACCGCTTTTCATGACATTATTATTTCGTAGGCTCTCTTTGCCCTTGATGTTAAGTCAGAAGGATTAGTAACATGATTCTGGTACAATTTTACATTTGAGAGAGATTTGAGAGCAAATGTGTTGAGTTATAAAAACGTGTGAAAAGCTTAAAGTAGCTTTAAACTTTTTAACACTTTAGTGTTATATTCGTCCCACGTCTAGTGTCAATTGAACTTTAAGCTTAAGTATACTTTGAAAGAGAAGTGGAAACTCAAGTGATTAAAGTGTCGGGGGTTCGAATTCCGGCTGGTTCAACGCTTGAAATTGTTTGTTCTGTGACCACTGTTTAAGAACGGTGAAGTAAAACATCGTGAAGAAATTGATATGTTTATATGTTTTAGAACTAGTACATTCAAGGATATAAATCAATTTTAAATAGACGGGTTGGTGGCGTGGTCGATGAGATACTTGTTTCACAAACTTTGTTTGTTTTGGTTTTGGTATAGGTAAGATTTTTGTTTGGGTTTTCTTTTCGTGGGTTTGATTCAGATAATATCTGTGTTCCTTGACTGATATTTACCTTTGCCTACACCATTTGGTAATACAGGCATGATAGTTAACCTGCTCTTTCGACTGGAAGACATAAAAAAACTCATATGCGTTTATTTATTACAATTTAAATGGCGCAAAAGGAACTGACAGAAGTGTCTATAATTTATGCGAGTTCAAAAATATGGGGGCGTAATTTCCCTTAAATTATGGCACTTTATGGAGTTTAGAAGTTTGACAACTTTCAGAGACTATTCATTTTTAACATGACTAAGCATTTTCTTTTGTGTAGACGTTAAACTTAGAACATTTAACATGGCAAGTGTTATATGCAACTTCTAATACTAATTTGTTTCTATCAGTTTTTAGGGGAGGTGAGGTTACCACGTATAGCACACTTTTAGATGCTCACACACATTAACAAGAAGTTGAAGCGCCTTTACAAATGCACACGTAAATAAAAGCTACTGTACACACAAACAAAACAGGCACAGACTGTTCATGTACCGGCACAATAAAATAGCTTCAACCCTTTTTAGTGTCCCACTGCTGGGCACGGGTCTTCTCTCAACCATCTTATGAGTTGAGAGAGTTTAGGCCTTAATCCACACACGCTGGCCAAATGTGGGTTGGTGGATGTCACATGTCCTCGAATGATTAGTTGTTAGACATGCCGGTTTCTGCACGATGTTTTCCTTCACCGATTGTTTTCCTTCACCGATTGTTTTCCTTCACAATAAAAAACACATGTAAAAAGCAAAGAGTGACCAGCGTTGCCCATCAGCGGGATCTCTCTTCCGCGGCTCCAATAAATACTGCATTAAGCTGTTTTGGTATGACACCTTTGTAAAAAACACCTAACACGAATTTTCATTTCGTTTTTAATCCCGTAATCCTGGTTTGTTGATTAATTACAGTCATTCCATTTAGGTGTCTTTGCTGATGTTAAATCTTTTCAACCCCTTGCTGAAAGGTTTCAACAGAAACCCACAGCAAAAGGGTTCCCTTGTGTTATCATCTTTACTCAAAGAAATTTTGTTTTACATATTTAAAACAGAAGGAAGTATTTTTGTGTAACTTACAGATTTATTTTACATGAATGTGTAATATATCCTACTAATATTATAAACGGGCCACAAGACGGCCAAGTTAAAGTGGAAGTGAGCTGGCCATTTGTGTCGGATGTAGCCAGAGAGATGGGCCCGAATAGCCACACACTGGGTGCCGCAAGACGGTAGCCGTAGCCGAGGCCAACCGAGAAAACGATGGCGGGATGATCTGGATGCATTCAATATTGGGTGGCCAGAGGTCGTGGGAGACCGGACAAAATGGAAGAATTTGGGGGAGGCCTTTGCTCAGCAGTGGGACAGTATAGGCGAAAGAAAAAAAGAAAAAATATATATTATAAACGGAAAAGTTTGTAAGAAAGTAAAAGAAAGAAAGAAAGAAAGAAAAACATTTATTTGACAACGACAGGACACACAAAATTAAATAAAAAACAAAGAAACACATAGATAGAGAAAGAAAAAAAAAAATAAACAAACATAACAACAATTAAAAACAAGAGTAAGTGTGACCTATCAGTGTCAAACATGGACATTGCTCAGTAAACGCTGTGAGTGCCTACTAGAGGCGACCCACAGCACTGATTTTCAGCAATGTCCATATTCCCATAGTGTGACGCCAGGCGCCAAGTATGGGTTCGTTATTCTTTCACGCAAAAACTACTGGTCGGAATTGAATGAAATTTAGCACAGAGATAGATTATGGTCTGGATTAACACACAGCTAGATTTATCCTAATAAATACCACGCGGGCGAAGCTGTGGGCGGAAGCTAGTATTCAGTAATAATAATAATATTTTCACACATTTGCATCCGAATTTGAATCATTTGAATGTCAGACAAAGCCGCACCGCCAAGCGGCCTTGCCGTGACTCGGTGCGATGTCTAGTGACACCATGCAGAGAGGGTGGGTCGGAATTGTTGCTCCTTTACGGTTTCTAACCTTAAGGTGGCTCATCCCACTGCCACCTTTTCACCGATAATCATTTGTAATCACGAGTGAATCGGTATACTGGGCTGGCGCGTCATCGTAGACTGCATCAGGCAAATTGTAATCAACCGCAAGCCAAATTCGATCGAGGAATTTAAAAAAATACACCTAGCGACATCTAGTCCCAAACTAAACAATTATATTTGATAATTTCGTGAGGAAACTGGCATATCTAAGACAGTACATGTGACATCCACCAATCGGCACTTGGCCAGCGTGTGTGGATAAAGGCCTAAACACTCAACATAGTTGAGAGAAACCCGTGCCCAGGAGTGGGCCACTAAAAAGGGTTGACGAAGACGAATAATCCCAAACTTCGAAACGAACTTTTTTCTAAATCCGGAAATAGAACCTGCGATCCGAGAGGCTACAGGCGAACATGCAACACCCTAAGCCACCGAGGCAGTCAGTCAAAGTACCTAAAATGAAAATGAAATTAAAATGAAAACATGCTTTTTTTTTGAGACGCGGGTCTACATAAAAATAGTCCAATTTCTTTTCCTACCGTGCAATGAATGACTGGCATCTACTGAGAAACACTACCAAAAAAACTCAATGCTTATTTTCTTTTTTAAATAAAGTACTTATACCTATTACCTTTTGTAATACAAAGTATTGTAGTCATAATATATTATCTCTACAACTATGATGAAAAGTAAACAATAACATCAAAAACACTGGGAGTAAAGATAAGTTGTTACCAACCCACAGTTTCTCACTGAAACCCTACTATAAGTCGCTTCAAAGATTCGGACTTATAACAGATGCCGATCGTAAAATAATCGACAGCGAGAATATTTATCGGGCCGGTGGCGTGATCGGTAATATACTTGCTTTTTGTGCAATGGTCGTGGGTTCGATTCCCACTCGAGACAGACATTTATGTGATGAACATGTCTGTTTTTAGTATTTACAAAAGAAAAGTAGTATATTTAGTATATTACCAGTTATCTGGTTTCCACAGTACAAGCTCTGATTAGTCTGGAAACAGATTGCCGTGTGTGTTAATGTCCCTCTATATTAATACTGTATTATTTATAATCGAGACGATACACAAAGCAGTTGTCGACAGAGAATGCACTGTGCAATTGAACGGACAATTTTTTAAATAGAATTTGACAGCTGAGTGTGAGCCAAAAGTGGTTTGATACATGTTTACTGCAGCATACTTTAGAATAACATTTTATGAGGAATTCCTAGATCAGTGACATAGCATCCAACATCTTTAAATAAGTTAGAGTGATGATTTTGGCAAGGTAACTGAATATAACTGTGCTACAAAATGTAATAGATATAAGTACTTCATTTAAAAAAGAAAAAAGCCTACTGAGTTTTTTCGCAGTGTTTCTCAGTAGTTGCCAGTCACTCACGGCACGGTAGGAATGAAATGGGACTATTTTTATGTAGATTCACGTTTAAAAAAAGAGCATATTTTCATTTCATTTCGTTTTATTATAATTCCGGTAGAAGCTGTTGCGTGGCGTATTTTCAACTCTCATTAGGGCTATTAAAACTGCTAGTTATAGCGGTATTATTTATAAAATTTTGCGTCGATGCATTACTTGTCTAATGTTATATAATGTGTTTTAAATGATATAGATAAACTTCACTGGCTAATATCGATCGGTAAACCGTCCGAAATATCGTAGGTTCAAACGAAACCCAAGTTAAAAAGAGTAGGTTCCTAAAACTAAGGGGCGTATAAGATAAATTTCAAGAGTTTTGTGGTTCTAGTTTATGTTTAGTGTTCCAAGTACCTTGTTTTGATAAATGTTTGGTGTAAATGAAAGTGAAAGCTGTAATTAATTCAAAGCTTTATTCACGTGTACGTACTTAGTAGTACTTTTTGCGTGGAAGAGTAACAAACATCCATACATTTTTACAAACTTTTGCGTTTATAATATTAGTAGGAAGAATAGGTTTTGTAATAATTTTAGAGTACCCTTAGTACGAGTTGTCATACGAAAATAGTTTTCGAATGTGATCAGTAACATGTCAAGATAATAAGATAAAATACACATAAATCTACAAACTATTTTACCTATTCTGTTGCCAATCCATTTTATTCTATTTCTAGCTATTCTTTTTTCTTTAAACTAATGTTTTGAACAAAAGAATTGAATTTGAAAACGCACTTTGACAAGTTCAAGTTAGTATTTGAAAACCTTTTTCGTAATGTTGAACTCGTATTAAGGGTACTGGAATCTTGCAATCAATATTGCACCCACTTCCACTGAAGCCATCGAGCTGAAATTTAGCATAAACAATTTTTCATGACAATACAAGATTTTTATTTTATTTTATTTTATTATATTTACTAACCTTAGTCTATAAGTAAGTACAATATTACTAACAAATGGATTGTGTTATCCGGTAATAAAGAAATTTGAATTTGAATTTGAATTTGAATTATTATTATCATTACAGTATAATACTAGATGCAAAAGTAATTCTCTCTGTGAGGATCACGAATAAAGCACTACCCACATATGTACATAATCTTCCTATTTCAGATCTAACAATATAACGGTAAAAAAAGAAAACCGTGGGTAGGTATATGATCTCACCTGTTACCACAACATTAAATGTTTTTACTGTGACTAAAAATCTAACCACTTGGGCTGGCAACGACCTCGAAAAAGTAGTTAGCATATGAACCTCCCGGTGACCACGTGTGGGGATTCAGATAAAGGATGCACTCCCCCGGATGAAGGTGACTCAGCTCCCAGAATATGCATTTGATTTGATTTTTACGAGTATAAATTATTAATTTAATCTTTTTAATTTTTTAGTTTTGTTTCTAAGATTTTTTTTTATAGTTCAAAGTTAAATAAAAAAACTTCATCTAGCACCTCCCTACTTTCTTAAATATTTAAAATGCAATCTTGACCAGATTTCTAAATGTTATAGCAGTGTACGTACGCTGGCACGCCACTAAGCTAGACGCCAGATTACCATGTCAGAGAAACTCGGACTGGTGTCAGTTGCGAAACGAGCTTAAGGCGATTCGGTTAATACTATTACATCATACTTAGGGTATTCACCAACTATAAACCAAATATTTACGTATAGTCACCGACTAGATACATAGTAGACGCTGCCTTTTTTTAAATATTATTATGTATTAGCAGCGGTGGCGCAGCGGTACGGGCCTCGCGTTAGAACAATAAGGTCGCAGGTTCGAATCCTGGTCGTGCCCACACATCTTTGCGTGAATTGTTTTATCTCCGCTGCTCAATATCGGTGAAGGAAAACATCGTGAGGAAACCGACATGTCAAAGAACTAATCATTCGAGGACATGTGACATCCACCAACCCGCACTTGGCCAGCGAGTATTACATTATTATATTATATTTATAGTGTTCCATTGCTGCGCACGAGTCTTCTCTCAACTATCTTGTGAGTTGAGAGAGTTTAGGCCTTAATCCACACACGCTGGCCAAGTGTGGGTTGGTGGATGTCACATGTCCTCGAATGATTAGTTCTTATACATTCCGGCTTCCTCACGATGTTTTCCTTCACCGATATTGAGCAGCGGAGATAAAACAATTCACGCAAAGATGTGTGGGCACGACCAGGATTCGAACCTGCGACCTTATTGTTCTAACGCGAGGCCCGTACCGCTGCGCCACCGCTGCTAATACATAAAATGGGTAAAAATTATGTTGTAATCCAGCGACTGCCTATTCAAGAATAAAAATGTCTAAAGCGCCAGAATCGCTGCCAGGTATGCGGATTCTATAAGTCAGTGAGTTTAATTAAAGAATAATCATTTCCATTAAAGTAGCTACCTTGCCTTTTTCCCATTTCTATTGGGGTCGGCTCCCAGTCTAACCTGATGCGGCTAGCTACCAGAATTATACGAGCGACTGCCATCAGACCTCGAAACCCGTAGGGAACCAGTAGCAGAGATGGTTAGACCAGGTGTCAGACTACATTTAACGATTGTCATAGATGTGTTAAATGATAACCGGGACCGACGGCTTAACGTGTTCTCCGAGGCACGGAGTGTCCCTCAACCAACCAGACACCGAAACAAATTACACAAATATTGTCCGGGGCGGGAATGGAACCCGCGACCTTCCGGACACAGCATAGCCCAATCGGACGGCTTACACCGCTCGACTACCGAGGTCGTCGATTCAAGTCCATTATAGTAACTACCTAATTAAAAAAAATATCTCAGTTTTTTTTTTAGTATAAATCCCATGAGCCAAGCTTCGTAAGGAGTTCAGTTAATAGAACGCTGCAAGAAATACTAGTAAAAAAAACTTTTAAGATACATTTTTTCTATTTTCTTCACTACCACTTAAGATGCACAATCCTTACATCATTGCTGTGTAAAGTTTAGCTGCCTCGCCTCAAGTTTCTTTTGAAATACAAGACCGCTGATATTTTATAAAGTTGTGCTCGAACAAGCGTTTTGCTATGGATGTGTTTATGGGTTCAGTTTTATAAGTTTTGCAACCAAGTTCTTTTTTACAACGTACATTGGAACGAACTGGTAAAATTTATCTTATAAAATACTAAAATAAAGAACATGTATTTTTCTTAATTTCTTAAATATCCAATCCTATTGTTTCAAATAAGGATAGGATTGGAAATCCGCCATCTTGGACCGGAACGCGCAACAACTTAAAAATTTTTAGTACAGTGAGTAAAAATATTTCTTCGATAATAATATCAAATGATATCTAGATGAAAAAATTTAAAAATGCGTATATCTCATTGCCGTTTGACTAAAATTGGACATTTGGAGTAGAATATTTAGGTAAAAACTCATTTAATTAACTTCCGACGACAAAAAGCGGTGTTTTATGTTAAAATGTGTGCTTTTAAGCGTGTAAAAGGATTTATGTACAAGTTTGTGGTATCCTAGAGCGTAAATTTACTTAATTAGGTAGCTGCATTGTAACTACATACCTAAATAAAGTTTTTTGCATAAATCAGTTTTCCATACATTTCAAAATAATATTATTGTCTATGGTTTGACATTTTGTGCTGGCGCTACTTTTGCTTGGTTTTTGGTATGAAGTTAGCCGCGAGTCCAGTCCTATTCTTATTTGAAACGCATAGTATATCTAAGCAGCATACCTATTATCTACTTACCAGTTATACATAGTTCGGTTGTAGCACAAACTGCAACCCAAACATTGAATATTAAACCAAAGGAATTCTTTTATCAAATACCTTGTGTTCAGAATTCTATTTCAAAGCAAATCAAACCTGTCTAAACTTCAAGCCGTGGAAATTTCTGCTATGTTGCTGTCGGATTCACAGAAAGCACAAAATGTCAAATTATATCTAGGTATATTAAACTACCTGCCTTTCTAAAGTATACCTGCTTTACTAAAGCAAGATCAAAAGTTCAACTTTGATCAAGCTAACCATAATAATAATAATAGTAGGATATTATTACACACGGCAATCTGATCCCAAACTAAGCAGAGCTTGTACTATGGAAACTAGATAACTGGTAATATACTACATATAATACTTTTCTTTTGTAAATACATACTTAAATATAGATAATTACACCCAAACACAGACAAACAGACATGTTCATCACACAAATGTTTGAATTGGGTGGGAATCGAACCAACGACCTGCGGCGTGAAAAGCAAGCATCATACCGACCACGCCACCGGCCGAGTGACATTTGTGTCTGTGTCGTCGAGTCCGGGTGTAAATATCTATTATAAGTATATATTTACAAAAGAAAAGTATTATATGTATAGTATATACCAGTTATGTGGTTTCCATAACACAAGCTCTGCTTAGCTTGGGACCAGATGACCGTGTGTGTTAATCTCCCAGAATATCTTGACAACTATACTAGTAAGAAAAGACTAAGTCTACTTTAACTAAAGAGTCATTTATGATTTTGATGAATAAGACCGTTAATATATTATTATAAAAAAAGACGTGTGGCACTCGGAGACTGCCGCAGTAAAGCTATTGCATAGCATTTTTTGTCAACTTATGTAATTATAATTTTTTATTGATTTTATTTACGCAGCATTTCTTTCTTTGTTTTGTTTTCTTTGATATTATCAAGTTACACTTTTTGAGCGTGGTGATTATAAATATAACGATACAACCAATTTGGGAGGCAAATCAATGCAAACCGATACAACCAATGCCACCTAGAGGCGAGTTGCTGAATTAAGAGACAAGCGTGATATTCAACAAAAAGTCATTAAAAGTTCTGCTATTCATCAATAGATGGCAAAACTGAAAAGTATCACCGCTGTGCCGGTCGGAGTGGGGGGTGTTAGGTTATTTTCGTTACAGAATTTCTGGATTCGGTCTCCACGCTCAAGGCCCGCGATAAAAGCTATGCAATAGCTTAAAAAGAAAGTGACTGACGGACATATTAACGCAGAGCTCAAACCGCTGGATCTAGAGATTCCAAATTTGGCACGTAGGTTTCGTATAAGGCCTGGTGAAGCGGTAATCACGGGGAAGCCGCTGGCGTAAGCAAGTTTTATAGGTCATTAATAGAATTCAGTGGCTTTTTGGCAAAACTGCCTGTAGCGACAGTATTAATAGAGGTTCTAATAAAAAAGGATGTAATTATTGGAAAGTGACTTATTATTCCGACGCCATTCACACTTCAACCCTTTTTAGTGTCCCACTGCTGGGCACGGGTCTTCTCTCAGCTATTTAAGTAGTTGAGAGAGTTTAAGCCTTAATCCACATACGCTGGCCAAGTGCGGGTTGGTGGATGTCACATGTCCTCGAATGGTTAGTTCTTAGACATGCCAGTTTCCTCACAATGTTTTCCTTCACTGATATTGAGTTGCGGTGATGTTACAATTCACATAAAGATGTGTGGGCACGACTGGGATTCGAACCCGCGACCTTATATTACTAAGGCGAGGCCCCGTACCGCTGCGCCACTGCTGTTGCCTACCTATTTCACATTATTTAAATACAAATTGTTAAACGATATTAAAGAGCGATCTAATCTCAAAACTTAAACATTCATAATTACTAATGCTTCTTGTAAATAATTGTTTGACTTGATTATGCCTCAAATTACATTCCCGCTTACACAACATAATAACAATTCTAGCACTTATTTCGTTCTACATAGAGCTTAATATTCTAAAGCTAGGCTAAGCTTAACACGCTTTGTGATTATTAAAGTACATATTAAAATTAACAGTATACTATTCCGTAGCTCATTTGGGGTTTTGATAAACTGTTTATTTCAGACTAGTTATTCACCCTGAATTTTCTCATTTATCTAGTCCCTTTGAGACCAACTTTAAAATAGAAGCACATTGTTTATGAAAATCTATTTTTTATGCCATAAAGTACGCTTAAGCCAGCACCAGAGGCGAATGGTAAAATTTTGATATAGGGAATACGGAGCAGATTACAAGTATTTCTTGAGCGACCACTCTTAAACTTACTGAGAAGTATATACAATTTTTTATGCTATTTAAAACTTTTAGGCGCTACATAATATTTGCTCAAGTACGTTATATTACCAAATTCCTAAAGGGAAGCTGGTGGGAATCGCTTTATATGGACTCTTCGCCACTGGAACACACTCAAATCAGACTCAAGACAAACAGTCGTGTTCGTCACACAAACGTCAGACTTGGGTGGGAATCGAAACAACGACCTGCGCCGTGAAAAGCAAGCATCTTACCTACCACGTAACGTTATTGCGTTTAAAATATTAGTTGGTTAAATTAGCGACTACTTTATTTATTTGTATAATTTATTTATATAATGAGGCAACAACCCACACGTCAAGCCGTTACGATGGCTCCTTCACTGTGCGCGCGGTGCGTTTGTGGAATTCTCTCCCACATTCCATACGGTCGAGCTCTTCGCTCGATATATTCAAAGGAAGAATAAAAGAACACTTTCTTAGTGACCACTGATAGGCAGACAAATCATTAGTATATATTTATTTTGTATATATTGTATAATATATCTAAGTACATAGTATGTAATGTTAGTATGTAGGTATATGTATGTATTTAAAGTTTTCTTTTTGTTGTGCACTTCTACCCTTTCCACAAGTTTTCTCTTCTAGAGGTTTGCTGGTAGAAAATTCATAATTGAATTAAGCTCGCCTGTGTACATTGTTGTTTCCTATTTATAATTGTAAATGTAATTGTAAGTGTTTTGTGTACAATAAAGAATAAGAATAAGAACAAGGCTGGACGCGACAAGCCGAAGACAGGGTGGAATGGCGCTTTTGGGAGAGGCCTATGTCAGTTAATTCTGCTGGCCGTGGACTGCTATAGGCCGATAATAAAGGGAGCAAATAAAAAAACGTGTTTATTGCAATTTTTTCAGGTTTATTTTCGTTGCACTGCACCGCACGTTTGTTTATCCTAAAATAGACTTGCCTGATATGAAGCAATGATACAGTCTGCGATGGAACGCGCTTACCCAGTAAATACCGATTCACTCGTGACTTGAAGACCGGCAGATTATAGCTATCGGGAAACATAGATGCCGGCAGCGAATTCCACAATTTGGCAGTTCGCACAATGAAAGTCGAAGCAAAACGCTCTGTGCGTACCCGTGGAATTTCGACCATATAACGTTGGCGCATAGCCGTACCTCTACTTGTCCGATGGAAGAACGGGGATGGGGGACTAAGATTGTGTAACTCCAACGCACTGCACCTGCACCTCACCGTCCATGAAGAGGAGTTAGAACGCCGGGTGTTGTGTGCTGTGCTTGGATTTAACAGTGTTATAACAAGCTTAGCAGTGTTATACCTAAGAGCAGCGGTGGCGCAGCGGTACGGGCCTCGCCTTATAAAAATAAGGTCGCGGGTTCGAATCCTGGTCGTGCCCACACATCTTTGTGTGAATTGTTTCATCTCCGCTGCTCAATACCGGTGAAGGAAAACATTGTGAGGAAACCGGCATGTCTAAGAACTAACCATTCGAGGACATATGACATCCGCCAACTCGCACTTGGCCAGCGTGTGTGGATTAAGGCCTAAACTCTCTCAACTCGTAAGATAGTTGAAAGAAGACCCGTGCCCAGCAGTGGGACACTATAAAGGGTTGAAGTGAAGGGAACAAGCTTCGTGATACAAAATACAAAATATTTTTATTTTCTATTTGCAATTTGAGTAATTTGGTAATTTATACATTCGGCTTAAGTCGAATACATACTTCCTCAAATGTAGAGGAACCCTAAAAACATCTTTACTCCTGCTATAAGCGTTAATTACTTCCAGAAGTCCTCACAAATCACATCCTCAATTGCTCACGGAAGCTTAAGACACAGCACTTAATCCCCGCAGAGCTTTCTCAAAAATAAACTTTGCATAAGCACAGTGATTATCTTAAGCACCTTTCAGATGCAGGTTTGCAAAGAAACTCGGAACTTGAGGTATCACAAATTCACTAATGGTTAAACTTAGTCGGGCCACGAAACATAGTCAGGTAGCGATTATGAGCCTAATTACGAAATAGTACTTTTTTTTAATTATTTAAGAACTATTTATATCACGTCGGTTATCAGTTCGACCGTCCTCGGACGGCTCACCGAAAAAGTCCTGTCCAATAAAGGGGCTTCCGGAAAATTGGGTTAGGTGATCCGGTATAGGTAATAATAAAGAACCAAATTTATTCTATGTACTTCACACTTTCACTACAAACTTTTTTTAGTGTTCCACTGCTGGGCACGTGTCTTCTCTCTGACCAAGTGCGGGTTGGTGCATATCACATGTCCTCGAATGATTAGTTCTAAGACATGCCAGATTCCTCACCATGTTTTCCTTCTCCGACATTGAGCAACGGCGATGAAAAATTTACACAAAGTTGTGTCCGCACGACTGGAAATCGACCTCGTGACCTTATATTTCTAAGGTGAGGCCCGTACCACTGCGCCACCGCTGCTCTCTTATTCAATACACTTACCAATTATTTCCTCCAAATCTCAAATCAGGAACATCTGCAAAAGAAAAATACCACTTAAACGAATCAATTCTAAATAAGTACGGAATAAACTCAAGAGCTTATAAGCAAAATTCTCCATAATCACCCTTTATATAAGGTTCTATTTACTATAAAAACGATGGGTCAACCAATTAGGTTAACAAAGAAACGCACTTTGTATTTATAGGGTTATTTGTTAGCATTAAATGTCTGTCAGTATCTTACGCGGAATGGCTTTCGGAAACTATATAAATTGGGCTAGTCTTATGTAGTTCCTGAACGACCTAGTTTGAAACTAGTTCCTCAACCTCTTATTCGCTATATCATTCATAATTAGACTTCAATTATTAATGATATTGTTAGTAGCTGCCTGCTGTAACTTTGCACGGGTGCAGGTACATATAACTACACATCAAGTTATACCTTTCCAGTATAATCTGACCTCTCGTTGTATGGAAATCCTATACAATGCGAGATCAGCTTATACTGGACATGTATAGTTTGATGTGTATACGTGTGTCCACGATTTTAAAATCTTCTCTTAACATTTATATTTGAAAGCTTTCGAAAGGTTTTTAGACTAAAAATATCAGATTAGCAGATAACTTTAGGTAGGCGTGAATAATCGGGTAAGAAAACGGTAGTTCAATAAAATAACTACGGCAAATATCACTTCACCCCAATCTCTCGGTAGCACAATCACGAATTCTACCAGTTAATTATAGATCGTTAAGATTGCGTTGGATTAAATCGTAACGTTCACCGAGCACGTTATTGCATCTGCACTTCCCGACGACACAACGGTTCAACACGCAGTGTCAGCTATTCTAAGATGGCCGCTTCTTCTTCTTCTTCTTTTAATTATAGCCTCTGCAGAAATTCTTCGCCCGCGCTCGGTGTTCATTCCTTCGTTCATAATGACATTCTCGAGTGACAGGTGACTTCAAAGACGGACGCGATGACAGTATAAAATGACAGCCGATGCATTGAGAAGTAGATGTGCCAACATATTTATTTTTCACGAAACTTTGACGCACAAGTCTTTAATATCTCAAAATGTAAGCAGAGGTGCTGATTAGGGACATTATGGTAACAATTTTTGACTCTTCTGAGACTTCTTAAATTATGTCCATAAACATCAAAAATCAGTTCAGACACACTTTGTTTTGAGAGAGATTTCAGAAATTGGAGAGTTTGTTTTATAATATTATGCAAACAAAACGCAATTTGCATTCTAATAATATTTCAATCATAACGCAATACAATAGTTCAGACGCCTTAGGGTTGGAATACACAATTTCCTTCGGAAATCAGTGAACGTCTAAGGAAATGGATGTCTAACTTTACCCCTCGGGGACAACCCTGGCAGAGAAGAATAAAATATGTATATTCACAAACTCGGACTGACATTTGTGATATAATACCTACGTTTTTGTGGAAGAAATACTTTAATGCACTTTCTGCCCGCGGCTCCGCCCTCGCGTATGTCGAATAACCTCTTTTAATTACTTTCACATTTATTAGTAAGAATTTTGTGCATGAACACTTCTACCCCATACTATTAGGGCCTAATATATCTATTAGCAGCTTGCTAGCGGTTGCAGTTAGCATCGACTGTTGACAAGTCAACAGCCCGATCCTCTAAATCTAGAGTGGTCCGGCAACATCCTAAACCGAGGTTTGTCCCCACATGGGGAGCCCTCAAAGCAGTTGTCAAACCTCTAGAGAGGGTTTCCTCTTTCAAATACCTAGGACACATTGTTACTGACGCCCTTAAAGACGATGAAGACATTGAAAGCGAACGTAGAGCGCTCTCAGTCAGAGCAAATACGTTAGTTCATAGATTTAGTCGCTGTTCGGACGCAGTTAAAATAACACTTTTCAAAGCTTGTTGTACACCTTTTTATTCCGCTAGTCTATGGACCAACTATACCAAGAAAACTCTTGAGGCATTTCGTGTTCAATATAATAACGCGTTCTGGGCGCTGTTGAGGCTGCCGCGTTTTTGTAGCGCATCAGCGATGTTTGCGTTGGCGGACGTGGATAGTTCCCAAACTGTCATACGCAAGAAGAGCGCCTCATTGCTAAACAGAATGCGCGGCAGCAGCCCCAGCGTCCTCAATGAGATGGCTGACAGTGTTGACTGTCCACTGATCAGAGCCCTAATTGCAAAACTAATTCTTTTATAAAAAAATTGGTTGCCTGTAAATTCGGTATACGGGCGAAAGTTTTACGTGACAACGACTTTGAGTGGTAAAATAATTTTAATGTGAATATTCATTCGTATAGTAGGAAGAAGGATGAAACATAGTTGAGTGGGAGAGAGACGCAAGGCATTCGGCGGGCCTCTCTCTCGTTCGGTGACTCATCGTAACGTTACCGAGCGTTACACTTTTTCATAAGTGCCTCCCAGCCGCAACCTAATTTAAGACGTTGTCACGTCAAAAATAATTACTAACATAGTTCGTAAGTTTCTATTAACCCATTAAGGATCGTTGTTGTCCGGAATAAATTATTTTTATTTTATTTTATTTATTTATTTATTTATAGTACTTGATCGGTTTAAATGTCCTTGGACGTCTCACCGGGAAAACCCGGTAAACCAATAAAGGCCTTTCCTGCTAATAGATTAGGACATCCGAAAAAATTGGGAAATTGCTAGTATATCTATTACATCAGCTATCTGGTTTCCATATACAAGCTCTGCTTAGTTTGGGATCAAATGACCGTGTGTTAATATCCTAGGATATTGGTATCATTCTTTAAAAAAAAAACAATTTGAGCAGCGCCGATGTAGGTTGTTAGTTTAATAATGAAACAGTTTATTCAGAGTCCGAGTTCTGACCAATATTTTATTTTAGTATTTTTGTTTGCACCTACCAATCTTTTTACTACCTACAGTAAATGGAATTCTTTATAAGGCGACGCGGAATTGACGGTGACGAGGTCATGAAAAAACATTGTAAATGAATGCAAGGTAAAACGATTCCGCTGGCTGTATTTGTACAGGGTATGTGAATGTGTGTGTCCAGGGAAATGTAAACGTGTTTGTCCAAGGGACAGTACTTATTGAGCCTGTATTACTTGTAAAGGTTTAGAAACAGTGTACATAAGCTTATCTAGTTTAGATTTTGTCTCACAAAACTATATTAAGATTATCAGCAAAAGAGGTGTTATTATTTTGAAGTGGTATGAACAAAGTTGTTGTTAAACGAACGGACCGATTTTGATGCTGTTTTCTTAATTTAAAAGCAAAACTGATTGAAATATTATAAGTGTCTGCGGTTTTAATAAATCTTTACTATTAAAATAATAACTTTTGAAATAATAATATATGAATAAGAAATATATATTTACAACATATACAATTGGACAAAAGAATACCTATCTGAATAACAGCCTCAACACTAACCTAAATTATGAATTCAACTCGTGGTCGGTAAGATACTTGCTTTTCACGCCTCAGGTCGTAGGTTCGATTCCCACCCGAGACAAACCTTAATGATGAATGATTTGTGTTTGTGTCGAGTCTGGGTGTAAATATCTATTATAGGTAGGTATATATTTACAAAAGAAAAGTATTATATGTATAGTATATACCAGTTATCTGGTTTCCATAACACAAGCTCAGCTTAGCTTGGGACCAGATGACCGTGTGTGTTAATGTCCCAGAATATTTATTTATTTATCTAAATAATGCGTCAAAAAATTTATCCGCATTGTTATCTTCCGGGAATATACATATATGAATTAGTATGAATCACTGAAAATAATTCACTAATTAATATCAATAAACATAAATTTTCCCAAATAATGGGTAAAAGTGATACTTTTGAATTCAGAATTAAAATGGAATTTTCAAAGAATACTCTAGATAAAAATCTTTGTTCTCTTATAAAAAATATACTTGAGATTTTACTTGAAAACTTCCTCTTGCTAGATTTTTCGCTGAAAAAAATATTTGGCTTTTTATTTCGTGGGTATTTTGTACGATCCGAGGTGTGACATCGTTGAGGAACGCCCATTCATTCCCATGGGCGCTGTAAGGGTTAACTGAACAATAAAATCTCACAAATGGGTTCATAACAATCTTTTGGGAACAACTATTATATTTTTTTAATGCAGTGCCCTTTCTTTGTTGTGTACAGTCAACGCTAAAAATGAATACACGTTTAATGTTCCATTTTACGGACAATTGAAGTTATTATTATTTAAATAAAATGCTGTTGAAATTAAAATGACGACTCGGTAGTCGAGCGGTGTAAGCCATCTGATTGGGCTATACTGTGCCCGAGAGGTCGCGGGTTCGATTCCCGCCCCGGACAATATTTGTGTAACAAAAAAAATTTGTTTCGGTGTCTGGTTGGTTGAGGGACTACCCTCCGTGCCTCGGAGAGCACGTTAAGCCGTCGGTCCCGGTTGTCATTTAACACATCTATGACAATCGTTACATGTAGTCAGAAGTCAATATAATCTGACACCTGGTCTAACCATCTCGGCTACTGGTTCCCTAAGGGTTTCGAGGTCTGATGGCAGTCGCTCGTATAATTCTGGTAGCTAGCCGCATCAGGTTAGACTGGGAGCCGACCCCAATAGAAATGGGAAAAAGGCAAGGGGAGTGATGATGCGGTTGAAATTAAAATATCCAGTATGAACTTTTAGGATGAGAAATACAAATTAAATATTTTGTTTGTTTGTGCATTTGAATTCATAATGAGCACGCTTCATTTCCAGTCGCTGTCGATAATTTCTTCTCGCAAATTAAGAATAAAACATGCAACAACACTGCCACCTTTTCACCGATAATTATCATTCGTAATCACGAGAGTACGACGTACTATAGAGACGTAGACTACATCATTGCTTAACATCAGGCCAGTTGTAGTCAAGCGTCAGCCTATCGAAGAATAAAAAAAAAATCAAGCTCTGGACACGCTTTTCTAAATCTTTATTCTCGATATTATCAACTCAAATAATTTGACAGAGGTTTTAATGACAACTTAAGCCATCAACACTCATTTTATATCACAAAGAACGTGTCACTTCACACTCCGGTATTACACACACAAGCCTTCCTTAATCCAGTGTTATAATCAAAAACTGAATAATTCCTCTGGCTTGTAATTATGGCGGGCGACGGAACGAGCCCTTTAATACTGAATAGGGTTGCACTTGGTCGTTGTAAACGACTGTACATGGGTTTAATTATAATAGAAATAGGATTTCGTTTGGTTTTGTGTCATATACAAGCAGCGGGCCTCGCCTTAGATTTATAAGGTTGCGGGTTCGATTCCCAGTCGTGCCCACATATTTTTGTGTGAATTGTAACATCGCCGCTGCTCAATATCAGTGAAGGAAAACATCGTGAGGAAACCGGAATGTCTCGAAACTAATCATTCGAGTACATATGACATCCACCAACCCGCACTTGGCTAGCGTATGTGGATTAAGGCCTAAACTGTCTCAACTCGTAAGATAGTTGAGAGAAGACCCGTGTCCATTGGGACACTAAAAAGAATTAATAATAATAATAATAATAATAATAATAATAATAATAATCTGGGACATTAACACACACGGTCATCTGGTCCCAAGCTAAGCAGAGCTTGTGTTATGGAAACCAGTTAACTGGTATATACTATACATATAATACTTTTCTTTTGTAAATATATACTTATATTAGATATTTACACCCAGACTCGACACAAACACAAATGTTCATCATTAATGTTTGTCTCGGGTGGGAATCGAACCCACGACCTGCGGCGTGAAAAGCAAGTATCTTACCGACCACGCCACCGGCCCGTCAATTGAATCAGAAGAAGAAGTGAAGTTGAGTGTCAGTGTAACACAGACGTGAGTGTTGAGTGGGGCCATTTTTTTCATCCTGTAATAGGCTTGTGCTTGATCTTGATCTAACTTGCTTGTTACTAAACAATGATGTAGTTAACAACGAAACGCGTTTACCTAGCAAATACCGATTCACTCAAGACTCAAGTCTTGAGTGAATCGGTAGACAGGCAGATAATAGCTATCCAAAAAAACAGATATCGGTAGCGAATTCTAGAACTTGTCACTTCGCTCAATAAAAGGGGAGCAGTGCTTTATGCGTAAATTCCACATTTAAACCATAACACATCGATGGCGTATAGCCGTACTTCTACTTGTCCGATGATAGAACGAAAATGTTCATAGAACACGAACACTAATAGTAATAATAATTATTATTATTTTTATTATTCCCAGAATATTTATTTATTTTATTTATTTATTAATTTATAATTAAAATACTAAATAGATTGTATTGTACAAGCAAATAAACGCCGTCAATAAATCGAGATCAGAATGGCCCTTGTAAAGCAAATATCCCGTCGAAGTTGAGATTCAATATGCCAGGGCCGTACTCAATAACGTCAAGAGGTGCATTGTTTATATATTGAGCGCTGTTCTCTTTATTGGTAATTGCTATTTTAGTTTGAAATTTTATTACCTAGAAAGAAAAGAAAGAAAAAACATTTATTTGACAGCGACAAGAAGAAAAGAAAGAGAAAAAGAAACATAAATGAAAACAGTTAAAAAGAAGAAGAAAAAACAAATAGTAAGTGTGACCCATCAGTGTCAAACATGGACATTGCTCAGACAATTATCAAATAAAGTCTGCCACTTTCGGTATACTGACAGTAACAGGAAGATTTTATACGACGTTATAAGGATTAAATAATACCACACGAATCAACAGAGCGAATTAGGAGAAGTGTTTCTGAGTTTGCTTGAAGTACTTTAAAACTTGGTACTGATATTAAAAAGTAACAGCTATTAAATCTCACCAAATCAGTTGTTCGGTAATAAGCGTGTTTGCCTAATAATCGCAAGGCTCCGGTGTTCAAATACGGGCGAGCAAAAAGTATTTTCTAATATAGGTACTTAGAAAATATTAGTAGCAGTTGGAACATAGGAATTGTGGACGATTAACGGCAGTAATCTCCCTCCCTGCATATCGGATCTAAATATAGCCGGCCAATTAAAGGTAATATTTTCCTTTGTCAACATCTTCAGATAATACAGGCATGAGCGCTATGTTATGTTTGACAAGGTTAGGTATGGTCAGCGTCTTAAGTGCAGTAGCTAAAATAAATCTATCGCATCAAAACAAGTCGCACTTACTACCTTTTTCTATAACAAACATTTATGTTGACGCGCAGTACAATGCAAGCGAATATGCTCCTTATCATGGTAATGCAGTTATGGCCGCCTACTGTCCGTCACACAATGAATGGTTTTTCTGTCCTCGGATTTAGTTATAATTTTCAAATGAATAAAATGCTGTTTTAATAGGAATATTCGTAGTAAAATAATTACGTCTTTATGGAACCTTTTATAGTGGGGACCTTCCTACCAGCAGTCCGGCCCTGTAGCAAATGCAAGCAAAACACAATTATTAATCTTGAATGTCTATTATTGCTTTTTAAAGTTTTCTTGCAACTTGCAAAAGTATTATTGAAGCAATTCTATATTTACTTTGTAAACAACTTTGTTAATATCAAAGAAAATTCAACTTTGTAGGGCGACTATTTGCAATGATGGAGTTCCGATTTTCCAATATATTTTCGATCTCAATGAACTCCTCCGAATTGTATTTAGACTGGTGTAATTTTTGTTTTTTTATAATCGTAATCTACGGAAATTCACTAAAATCGCGGTCTCCGAAAGTAAAATGTTTGTGATTTAAAAGATCAGACGTGAAATCCTACTAAATATTATAAACCCGAAAGTTAGTAAGAATGTATGGATGTTTGTTACTCTTTCACGCAAAAACTTCTCGAAATTGAAAGAAATTTAGCACAAAGATAGATTATGGTCTTGATAATACATAGGCAACTTTTCATCCCAATAAGTACCTAGCGGGCGAAGCCGTGAGAGTACCTAAGCTATTTTTACATATATTTTGTACTCTATGAAACGATTTAGTTTGCGACTTTATATCGCACTTAATGCACACTATGACTAAATTAAACTAACTTTAAAGCGCGACTTTTTGAAACTTAGCTAAGAACCACAATCATTTAAATTTTCGAATAAAAAACCGTGCCAAATTTAACCATCCGACGCCCAATTTTCTTAAATCTTAGGAAACGAAAATCACTTCAACCCTTTTTAGTGTCCCATTGTTGTGTGATCTGAGAAACATATTGAAACATATTTTATTATAGACAGTAAGTGGAAAACACTGAGAAACACTGCCTAAAACTTAGAAGATTATTTTTTTTCTACAAATAAAGTGCTTAAATAAAGTGCTTATATTGTATGTATATATTTTTTATGTAATTTTCGAAATGTTATTAATTATATATTAAATTGATTTGATAATTGCATTCCATAATTTCTTAATTTTATTTAATGATTTGATTTGATGCGATTTTATTTTTCATTTCAATATTGTTTATGTCTAATAATATGGACCCAGTGTCTGAAATAAAAGATTTATTATTATTATTAGTGTGTTATATTATCATAAATTAAAGTTTAAAATTTTATAATACGCTTTCTTCTATAATTTATAATTATTTAGATAACAACATCTTAATCACTTAAGCTTTCGAACTCCGGACCAGCAAACTTGTACACAGATACACAGCACACTTCTTCTTTGACAGGCACTTAAATATAATTACAGAAAACATGGCAAGAGGCCAGATGGTATGTCTTTGCTGCTATGGATGGTTGGCAGGCCCTTGGTGTGGGACGCGACTTGCGTCGACGCCCTGGCCCTAGTACTAGTATGTCTATGGGTGCTGCTGCTGCTAATGCAGAGACCGCTAAACGTCGCAAATATAGTCAACTATGTACAAATTATATATTTGAGCCGTTCGGGGTTAAAACGCTTGGACCGTGGGGCCCGAGCGCCCGTGCACTTTTTAAAGAATTTTTTTTTATTTATTTATTCTAATGTGGCAATGCTGCCAGCCTTCTGGGCACATTTCACCAAGACCTCGATTCGGAGGAATTTTAAAATGCCTTATCTAGTTTTAAGAATTTATTTATTTATTTTATTATATTAGGTAAATGTGATCTTTTGTTTTTATATACTTCTAATATATAAAATTTCAATGTCACTATGTTAGTTACCGTACTCCTCCGAAACGGCTTTACCGAATTTTTACTAAATGTTACATGCGTATTCTGTAGGTCTGAGAATTGGCTACTATCTATTTTTCATAACCCTAAGTGATAAGGGTTCTTCACCCTTAAATTTTCACCAACCCCTATTTTGAATAGCGAAATTAGTAATAAGCGGTACGAAGTTCGCTGGGGCAGCTCGTATTTACATAAAATGACGTGTTTGATAACTCAATGTGATGATTGGAACTATAGAGATATAGTACAAGTCTTAGTATTCTAGTTTGATACGTAAGTAATTCTCACACAAACAAACCCAAAACAACAGAAAGTCATTACTAAAATTAACCTCAGGGTTAGGTTACTAGGGTTACTGTAATTATTCCCTCTCATTGGGGAATAGAGTAGCTGTTCTTGATTTATTGTTACACCCAGTTTATTATCCGAAAGGTCAAAGGTCAGGATTGAAATTTCAATATAATAGCACCCTCTATATTTAAAGTACATAATTATGTAATAATATTCTCATTATAAACGAAAATTGAGCCGCGGTGGCGCAGCGGTACGGGCCTCGCCTTAGAAAAATAAGGTCGCGGGTTCGAATCCTGGTCGTGCTCACACATCTTTGTGTGAATTGTTTCATCCTCGCTGCTCAATATCGGCGAAGGAAAACATCGTGAGGAAATCGGCATATCTAAGAACTAATCATTCGAAGACATGTGACATCCACCAACCAGCGTGTCCAACCAGCGTGTGTGGATTAAGGCCTAAACTCTCTCAACTCGTAAGATAGTTGAGAGAGGACCCGTGCCCAGTAGTGGGACACTAATAAGGGTTGAAGTAAATAGACGAACCAGAAAAATCTACGAGTATGAGAGCAGCGTTGGCGAAGTGCTATCCACCTCGCCTTTGATATAATATGGGAATGGCTTCGATCTCTATGTGAATTGTTTCAGCACCTCTGCTCGTAATCCGTAAAGAAAAGCATTGTGAGAAAATCAACATATCTAAGAACTGGTCATTCGAAGACATCGCTGGCCAAGTGTGGGTTGGTAAATTCCGGTTTCCTTACAATGTTTTCCTTCGCCAATATTGAGCAGCGTCGATGAAGCAAGTCACCTAAAGAAGTGTTGGCACAACTGAAGATCGAACCCACTTAGATATATTTCTAGGACAAGGTCGATCCGCTGCGCTGCCACAGTTCACTAAAAATACTCAAACTAAAACATTTAACTAAGTACACACGGCAACACATCAAGCTATAAAACCATGTAACCTGACCTCTCGTTGTACGGAAATCACCCCCCGATCCCCTAAAAAACTAGAGTGTCCGGCAACGTCCTGAGCCGAGGTTCGTCCCCACATGGGGAGCCCTCATGGCAGTTGCCACAGTACTTCATCGGTTCGACCGTCCTCGGACGGCTCACCGAAAAAGTCCGGCGAACCAATAGAGGCCCTTCCGGCTAATTGGGTTAGGTCTTCAGCAATAAAAATGTACGGAAATCCTTTACAATGCGAGATCAGCTAAACTGGAAAGATAGATTTATGTGTTGCCGTGTGTACAATAGAAGAATTAAGACTCTTAATAACAGCACCACCTATTTATTACGGCAGTAGTTACGTAAGATAATCGACTAAAACAATAGACTCGATTAATCCCATCACACGAACAATTACCGATTTTCTTTTGAAATCGATCCTTAATTGAACAGCCGTAGGACAAAAGGTTTATTGGAACAACCATTCAAAGGCTTCCCTCAATCAATCTATTGTTCTAAGGTAGAAAATATAGTGATTGTAGGATTTTGTGTACTTACATGTTTTCTTACGGCTTTATTCATAAAAAGTTATGACTCTTTAGTTAAAATAGGCTTGGTCTCTTTCTTACTAGTATAAATGTCAAAATGAGAGACAAAGACAAACGAATTATAAACCTATTAAAATACGTTTATGAATACGAGAGTAATATTTTTAATGCGAAAGTAGCTTTGTCTGCCCTGATGTCTGTTGACTACATCATCATCATGATCAATTTATTTTGGCCCACAGCACGCCACGTACGTTTGCCATTCGTGGCCTTCACTCAAGAACTCTTTTACCCGAACGGTTAACGGTTCAGATATGACCCGCCCACTGCCACTTCAGCTTACTAATCCGGTGAGCAGTGACTCTTTTAGCTGCCCGTGTCACATGCATGCGACAAATGTTTTCGTTTCCCGAGCGCTCGTGCCGCATTTTAACGACAATGCAATCGAATCGAATTAAATTTAATTGAATATCGATTTGATTAGAATCGATTTCGTAAATTCTTTTTTAGAATATTCCTTGAAGTTCGAGGATGGTGTTTACGCAGAGAAATTAAAAAAGTCTCCTCCGAAACGGTTTGACTTGACGGATTTTTATGAAATCATAGGTTTGAAAATCGGTCGTAAGTATTTTCGGACCCAGCAATGCTTTACCAGGTAGGACGAGGTTTGCTAGTATAAAATAAAAACAAGCAAAAATTTTTTTTTTACAAATTTTAAGTAGCTGATTTCAACTTCAGAAACCAGTCTGTAAAAGACGAAATATTCAAAATCATGAAATTCTGACTCGATAAAGGTGTGAATGGTTTCCGAGTGGATTCTCTACCGTATCTTATGGAAGCAGACACAGCGGACCATGGAGGGGTATACCCTGATGATTCTTATGATCCTTAGTGTCATCACCGCTATTCAATCTTCTTGATGGAAAACACCAAGAAGATAACGTTAAATCATCATTTTCATCTTCTATCCCCAAGACGATTATGAACAAACTACTGCAGATGTAATTTATATGAAAACTTGAGGCCGTCAAAGATCGTTTCAAAAATTAATAATAACATTAAAAACACTCGCCAACACCAGCCCTCTGTAATAGCTTGAATTTAAAACTTTGAATATTAATAGGAAAAAGTTTTAACCGACTTCTTGTAGTAAAAATACCTACTTTAGTATTATTGCCTTATAATTATTGTGGGTCATAGTGAGTTCGGACCGAATCAACGTCAGCTGTCAAGTATGACAGGTGACACCGCAGAACTGTTTCATTCAATGAAAGGCGGCCCGAGACTCCACCGCTCTCTCTATTACGTCCTCCCACCCGAAATTCCTCGTCCTACTTCTTTCAAATGTGTACTTTTCTTTCTCTTCCCTGCAATTATTCATATATTATGTAAATTTATTGAAATAAATAAGATAAAACTGTAATTAATCTTTCACGTTTTTCCACCCATAGCACATCATATTCCACATCCACCAACTTTTTAGAAAAAATACCACTGCTCTAGAGTCCATGTTAAACTATTGCATAGCCTTTATCGCAGGCTTTGAGCGCGGCGACCGATTAAAAAAAATGCGTAACGAAAATAAACCTAACACCCCCCACTCCAACCGGCACAGCGGTGCGGCGTTGAAGGCCGTGCATCGTCTAACGTCGTTTCAGTTTTTGTTTGGTACGGTGTTTGTGTGCGTGCGACTAAACGTATGCGTCAAACATATGTTTCTTATTTCAGTTACCAGATACCTATAGTTTCAATGATAAAAATTCTTGAATAATCTACATGCATTGTAAATAAATAGTCCCCTCGTGTTACACGTATTTTTTTAAGCTATTGCATAGCTTCTATCGCGGGCCTTGAGCGCGGGGACCGAATCCAAAAATTCCGTAACAAAAAAAACCTTACGCTCCCCACTCCGACGGGCAAGGAGGTGTGGCTTGAAGGCCGTGCATCGTCTAACGTCGTTTCAGTTCGGCAGTCTTCGACACGGCGTTGTGTGCGATTAGACATATTGTACGACGACTCTACGAAACTTGCACGAATCGAGACAAGCCTATAGTTTCAATGATAAATATTCCTGAATAACCAACAGCTACTGTAAAATAATAAAACCCACATGTATTGTAAAATAATAAAAATATTTTAAATAAACAATATTAACTTTTTTTATTTATTTAATAATAGAAAAATTTGTTTTCTTATCGGTCACCACGCTCAAAAAGTGTAACTTGAATTAATATCAAAGAAAAAGCAATACTGCATGAATAAAATAAATAAATAAAAATATTAAAAAAAAATCAATTGCATAAGTTGATACAAAATGCTATGCAATAGCTTTACCGCGGCAGTCCCCGAGTGCCACACGTCTTTTTTTTAATAATATTACAGGTTCTAAGCCCACACACTATATAAAACAAAACGACCCACGTGGAAATTCACTTGTTTTGTCTCTTTTCCTAAACACTATAAAAATAATGTAAATATTCTCTTCCATTAAACGACGTTCTCTGAATTTCTATGTTTTATTTAAGCTCCTACAAAATACTGTAACATAAAAACTTCGTGACATTGTATACAATTCCCAGGGGCCAAAAACAATAAGGCCTTAGGAAAGATACGAGTAAATACAGACAAATTCATATTGTATTCACTCACTCTCGAAGTTTAGAATTGTCCTTGTTGAACGGCAACAGGCTTGCCGCCTATTAAGTATGGGATCTCAACGTAGTAGACGAAAAGTTGGTGATATTATCTCTGCTTACACTTTCGGGTAATATACGCATGAGCGCTATATATGTTGTTTTTAGTTGTGCAGTTGCGTTGTTCCAATAGCGGTAGTTTAGCTATAGAAAAATAGTCGATAGCGCGAATAGTCCTATCGAAACTATAAAAATGTTGCAATACTATTAATAGTAGCGATACTGAAAATTACGCAATACTTTTGTAATGTTAAGTAATGTAGTCTACGATGGAACGCACCAGCCTTGTATACCGATTCACTCGTGATTACGAATGATTATCGGTGAGAAGGTGGCAGTGGAATGAGCTTAAGGTTAGATACCTTAAATGAGCAACAATTCCGACCCACCCTCTCTTTTTGGTGTCACCAGTTTGCTTTTTTTTTGTTTTTTGTTCTTTGGTGTTCTTGTTTTTGTTTTTTTGTCTCTTTTTGTTGTTTTTTGTTTGATACTATTGAAAGCTGTCGATACTATCGAAACTATCGATGACCATCGACACATTTCAAAAGTACCTGTCGATAATTTTGAAATAGTAACTATCATTATTAGCGATAGTACGGATAGCACCTATCGATCGATACTATCGAACTTTAGTTATAGTATTACTTATTTATCGATAGTATCGTCTTGGATCGATAGTTTCGATAGAACTATCGATTAAGTAACTGATTTTAAGGCCACGATAGTATCACAATACTATCGATAGACTATCGCTTTTGCAACAACTCTATTGTGCAGGCAAATGTAGGTCTAAAGTGCAAAGATTTACGTCAATTTGGCTTGTTGTCGTGCAAGCTATTCTGAATTATTATTTCGCATAACAATGGCATTGGTGTGCCCATTTTCATAAAAAGTTGAAAGAATCGCGTGCACAACTTCCAAGTAAATTAACATTTTATTCTTTTCTTTGGGAAAATCTAATTATTCGCTAGCAAATCGCTGTTATTTGTGTCTATTTACGAAGTTAGTTGAATGCTGATACCGATTTGCAACTTAACTTTAAAATTAGATTGACATAAATATATTTGGAGCTGTACTGGTACCGAATTTGCTTTGAGATAGGTCGTTAATCCGATTTAAGGTCGTGGCAACACATTTGTGTGGATATTTTCGTTTCCCTTGCTTTATGTTGCTGAAGAATATTTCTAAGTTAAGTTGATTAGTTGTGGAGTTCGCTTGCGGCATCTCTGTTTCTCGGTGTTAGCCTTTTTCCTGGAAGATAACAATACAGAAGAGTATTTGGACGCATTAGTTAGGTTAGGCATTAGTTAGTTTGGTTCTATATTTAGGTTAGTTTTGAGATTCATTTTCAGTTCAATCACATTTCTTGTCAGTTGTATTTTTTTTAACCTATAATAGGTTTGCGCTTGACCACAACTTGCCTGATGTGAAGCAATATTGCAGACTACGATGGAACACGCTTACCTAATAAATACCGATTCACTCGTGACTTGAAGACAGGTAAATTATAGCTATCGGAAAACAGAGATGCCGGCAACGAATTCCACAACTTGACAGTTCGCACAATAAAAGTGGAGGCAAAGCGCTTTGTGCGTGCCCGTGGAATTTCCACCATATCGGTGGCGCATAGCCGTGCCTCTAGTTGTCCGATGGAAGAACGGGGATGGGGGAATAAGATTGTGTAATTCCAACGCACACTCTCCGAAGTGTATCCGATAAAAAACCGAAAGAGTAGCAACTATGGTGCGATGCTCGAGACTTTGCAACTTAGCTTATGTTGTAAATAAAAGTATGATTATCTAAACAGTCAAAATTGAAACAACCTATTATTGTTTCTATTGTTTTATAACGGAAACTATAAATGGGGCGCTAATTGCAGTTTTAAACATGCAATAGAGCCGTAATTTTGAATTGTTTTACTCCACCGCATAATTTACTAACTTTTAATGACGGGTAACTTGAAATTGCATTTCGTTTGAGTGTACGACGCGGTTCGTTATGCATGTTAGTTATTACAGTGGTCTGCCCTAGCTTTGCACGGATTCAAAAAGATGTTGGTAATTATATGTATACTTCCTAGCCGTTTTTCGGGTTCCTGTTTATGCTGATGAAGCCTGGGAGGTACTCGGTAGCTAAGGGTATAGCGATATGCCTTTAGCCACAATGTTTTGGGTTTCAAATGACGTGACTAACCAAAAAATGTGTAATGTCTCCTCTTCACAAAAGACGATTGTCGACGATTAAAGGCGATCGTACGCAATTAAGGGAATCGCCGTGTGGTTTGTGAGGATTATGCATTCAACTTAAATAGAAAATCGTTTGTGCGTACGTAACTACAAAAAATCCAATATTTTAGCACAAGTGCGGAGTCAATAGTGGCGTGTTAACCCCGCACCTTGGAGAGAAACGTCAGTCCTGCGCCTAATTTTTCACCGGTCGTGTCCGTCAATTCTGCTAACTAGACTCTAACGGTGTAAAATATCTCATAAATATCTTATAAGGCTCCTTGTTAAAATGGACTTTGTCTCTTTCTTACTAATATAAATGTAAAGATGACAGATAAAGACGTAAACCTATTTTAGCTATAATGAACTTAAAAGACTTTTTTTATTAAATGAACACGGGGGTAAGAGTAAAATAAATATACAGTAAACTTGTGTTAGCGCTAGAAGTGAAAACATCGGAAAATTTCTGGAACGTTTGAATATTTCAGGAATATTTTTCGGAAATATTCCGAATAACTTCCAAACTTAGCAACTTTTGAAGTTTTCAAAATAGATTTATTGACGCGCCGATGTTAACAGACCGATTTTGTCAACACCGGCGTGGTGTAGTGTGCGAAAGGCGACCCACCCAGCTAACCGCGCGAGTTCTGGCAATCCTTTGATATAAAGCCGCCCATACAAAAGTCGCTTCGTCGAACTTTTATTGCTTATCTTCACATAGGTAAATTTTCGTGTTTTCAACTATCTACTTATATACGTATAATAATCTAATTATTTATCTCAATGTAACAAAATTATTGTATCTACATAATTGTCTGTAGAAAAATATTTTAAAACTTCCAAAGTTGCCAGAAGTTTTGGGAATATTCAGGAATACTTCCTTAGAAATGAAATCTTTCCTGGAAGTTTACATCTCTAGTTAGCGAAAACACTTGTAGGCTATAATATCACATGCGTTACATAATATCAATATTAATTGTAATTATTTTTACTAGAAATTAAATTATGTTTAGTAGCATTACACCTTAATTTAGAGTGGTTAGAGAGCTAGCCTGAAACACAGGTCATATTAATCTAGCTCAGGCTAGTCAACACATTTTCTTTATTTATTTATTTTCATTCATTATTCTTTTATCTTATTCTTTTCTTTTTCTCACATAATTAAAACATAGGCTACGAAGTCATAGTCTAGGTTTAGATATGTAGAAAAAAAACACTAGCTCATGTTTATAAAATATTAATAAAATATTTTTTAAATATTTTATTTATTTTGATCAATATTTTTTTACACATGTGTAAATCTCAGCTCAAACCTAGCAGAACATACTTGGTTAGCAAGCTTAATAGCCAGAATAACGGTTAAGAAAAATATCATTAGGAGACATTATAATTACCTAGACCCGGGATCCGCACGCTTACCACACGACAACGAGGCAGTAGTTACTTATCTTTCTTTTTCCTTTTAAGTTAAATAATGATACATAAATCTAGCTTACCTGGGATCTTAGACTATAATACAGAGTTAATAATAGTCTGTGTCGTGACTCCGGGCTATTACTGGCTAAACCAGTTTCATAGCTTTCCTTACAATGCGTAAATGAGTTTTTTGAATATATTCTAAAGGTAATTTTTTCCCTTATCATAATGGAATATATTTAGTAATCGCTGGTAGGTTATTGTTTTTTTATCGTTGATTTTGAGAGCCCATAATCAGTTGGTTAATTTTAAGGTATGATTTCGAACTCGGCAGTATGCAGCAGTGCCGCAGCAGTACGCAGGTGCAGCCACCGTGTCGATGTGCACTGCATTGCAGCCGCGGCAATGCTATGAAGTTCGGAATGTAATCCCTACAAATATTATAAGTGCGGACAAAGAGACAGAGTTACTAACTCTATCTGTCACGCTTTTATGTCAAAACTACTAAACTGATTTAGATGATATTTGGTTTGGAGGCAGTAAGACACCCGGGATAGGACTTATGAGAGTTTTACCAACAACAGACTCCGAATCCGCGGTCTTTACAGACTGGGAGCATCTCCAACGAGCTTTACGTTCAGTTACGCCTAGTGAAGCCATAAATGGCAAATTCGATCCTCGGGAGTGCAAACACATGTTTCATTGTCACTTAATATCCTTAGAACCAGCATTCCTAAGAAGTAACCAATGCGACATCCAACCGACACTTGGCCAGCTTGTGTAAATTAAGTTTTGAAATATTAAGGTAGTCGAGAGAAGATACTAGGTACGTATCTTCTACGGTACACTAAAAGTTAAACTTTTGCTTTTTGCTCGACCTAAAAGCAGAATCTGGGATTTTACTAGTTACTAAGATAGATTTATTAGGAACTAGGTTTCCGCCAGCGACTTTGCCCGAGTAATCTTCATTACACAAAAGTAGCATCTAGCCTTCGTCAATAATCTGGCTATATAACAATGCAAGAATTTTTCAAATCGGTTTAACCAAACACTGCATTTTAAAAACAAGTTTTTGGGGACTGAGTCACCTTCGTCCGTGGGAGTGCACTTTTATCTGAAATCAGGTGACAATCAACTAGTAATTATGTATACTGGTTAATAACTGGTGGTAGGTTTCGGCCGTGGTTAGTGACCACCCATCAGACAAAGCCGCACCGCCAAGCGGCCTTGCCGTGTCCCGGTACGATGTCTGGTGACACCAATTAAGAGGGTGGGTTGAAATGGTTGCTCCTTTATGGTTTCAACCTTAAGGAGCCTCATTTCACTGCCACCTTCTCACCGAAAGTCATTCGTAATCACGAGTGAATCGGTACATTGAGCTGGCGCATCCCATCGTAGACTACATCAATTCTTAACATCAGGTAAGTTGTAGTTAAGCGCCAGCCTATTCAAGAATAAAAAAAAGTATTTAAAATAAGACACATCTCTGTAAACTAAAAACGTCCAATATTCCTTTAGAAGGTATTGTCAACTTTTACAAGACTGACATCGTAAAATAATAGAGAAAATCATATATAGCGTTACGTTATAATAGGAGTATTTTTGCTCGACTCGGGAATCAAAGAAAAGAAAAATTGATTTATTTTCTATGTAGAGCAAATACTGCTGCAAAAGTTGGATGAAGTTACGCTACATAATATGTTTTAAGTAGAACGATACTTATTCCTAACAAGCTACACCTATTAAGTTACAAGTAGGTACTTCATCTTTCGAAAAAAGTACAATTACTTAAAACGAAGTGTTATAATCACTTCATTTTGAGTAACTGTATTTTTTTGTAATTCTATTTTGAATACAAAGAATTATCAACTCTCGACACTATTCTTAAGGTTCATTTTAATGTAGATCGTAGATTAGGTAGGTATATATAAATTCATCCATTCCATTTATTGGCAATCGTGTGCAGGGCTGTCACGTTGAGAAAATCTTGATGACAAGAACAACCCTTTTAGTGTCCACAATAGTGTCCTAATTTCAGTGCGTTCAAACGATTTTGCAATAATTATTACTGGAACTGGCACTCTACCGGTGGTGCTTACTCTATTTTGATGAGGCAATTTAAACCTTTCATTTTTCTCTATGCTCCCACTTTTCCTGGAGAGAAGTGGATAATGTATCTTTCTAACTCCTCTTATTATCTTTCTTATTAAATTCGTGAGGGATCCAAGACCGTTTTTTTATCCTCTAATATGTTTGCGCTTGACCACAACTTGCCTGATGTGAAGCAATGTTGCAGTCTACGATGGAACGCTTTTACCTAATAAATACCGATTCACTCGTGACTTGAAGACAGGTAAATTATAGCTATCGGGAAACAGAGAGGCCGGCAACAAATTCCACAACTTGGCAGTTCGCATAATAAAAGCGCTTTGTGCGTGCCCGTGGAATTTCCACCATATAATGGTGGCGCATAGTCGTACCTCTACTTGTCCGATGGAAGATGATGGATGACGGGGATGAGGGAATAAGATTGTGTAATTCCAACGCACACTTTCCGAAGTGTATCCGATAAAAGACCGAAAGACTAGCAACTATGCGGCGATGCTCGAGGTTTTGCAACTTAGCCTTGACGAGGGATTCGTTGCCAATAAGCCTCTTGGTGTTCTCCGTTTAGGTGTTCCGAGACTTAATCGGCGTTGAACCGAGTCACTTCACAGCGCCGTTGTTGAACCTGGCATACAGAAGTAGCAGTGTGGCGGGATTGCGGTAGTGAATTCAGTAATATGTCCACAGTAGACACACTGTTGGGCCTTCTGCCAAACCGTAAATGAACCATACATGATATTAATAACTATTTATAGTGCGGTACTCACTGACTTAGTACAAGATAGAGAACAATGATTATATCTGAGGGAGACTTTCACTTTCCAATAAGTTTTTGCAAAGAATTCTTGCAAATATGACAAATTTATGTCATTTTTATAATCAACTAGCTGACCCGGCAGACTTCGTACTGCCTCAATCGACTGCTGTTTTTAGGGTGTTCCCAGCAATTATTCAAAGTTTTCTTACCTTTTAAACCTTCCGTAGACCTCCACGAACATTTCAAGACCATTTTATGATAAATTCGTTCAGCCGTTCTCGAGTTTTAGCGAGACTAACGAACAGCATTGGATTTTTATATATATAGACTAGCTGCCCCAGCTAACTTCGTACCGCGCAAAATTGTGAATCTAAACCATTCCCAGATCCCCTTGAACACACAAAAAATTTCATCAAAATCGGTCCAGTCGTTTGAGAGAAGTTCAGTGCCATACACACTCACAGAAGAATTATATAAATAAAGATTAGTATAAAGAGAATTATAGTATAAATAAATTTTAGTAATAATGCATGCAAATTTTAATTTATGACTTTTTTAACTCAATTTTAAAAATATGACATCTTTTTTAATATTTGATAATAATAATATTTTTTTATAACTTTGTATTTTTATGTAATTTTTACCAAGAAATTTGAATGAATTGTGAATTTATTTTGCTATGATTGCAAGAAATATAAGGCTTTTTTATTTTTATTTTATTTATTTATTACTATCAATAATATCGATACTATCGACAGTGTCGATACTATCGAACTTAAGTAATAGTATTACTTATTTTCAACTATCGATAGTATCGTCGTGGATTGATAGTTTCGATAGAACTATCGACAGACTGCTAACAACGCTACCTCGCGGTAATTAGGTGAACATGCTTGCCACCGGACCAATGAGACAGTGTGTAAAAATATTCTTAAATATTTTCAAATACTATCATTGAAATAAAAACTACATATAGCGGTATATTCATATTATGCACTGGTCACTGTAATTTACTTTTAACAAAACCCAAGCAAAACCAACCAAAAATCAACTCAGAATTCAAGACACTGTGAGCTCAGTTTGCTTAAATCGGAACACAACTGAAAGCATAATGTTTGTAGGAAGTCAGTAATAATTGTGATTATAATTTTTAACGTCAAATATCTCAGTCCACCCGTGACCATGGCGTCTGAAAAGACTTTGAAACGTCGGGATCTAAAATCTAAAATATACCACGATAAAATCCGTTATAAAGTAGTTTTATTTCAATATGTTCGCGTAAATATAAGAAAATACTATGAGTAGTAGCATCCCTAAGAGCTCTTTTAAATTGAGGCTTTAACCTGGTGCTAAATGGGGCATACTACTAAAATAATGCGTTCTCACTTCTTACAATCGATGCGGAGTGTTTTCATCTCATTCAATTCACTTTTACTTAACTGCGAATACACGATTACGATTGATTACGTGAGATTCAATTCAAAGACCTACTCCTTTCGTTTTCGTTTGATTGCAGCATTAAAAAAAATAGACACCTAAGTTATAGTAAAGCCGTTTGGTTTGCAGCTTTTTGCATGACAAATATTTCAGACGGTTAGATGTCAGTTCAGTTGTCAAGTCAATGTCACTTAAGTGATTGTCATTGTTTCATCAGGGGACAATATCTGTGAGATCGGTTAAGTAAGCACGCGGCTAATTTAAACTCCAGGGAAGGACATAGAATAGTTTTTATCCGACGGCGCTGAAAGAGGTTAGTGATTTTGTGCGATAATATACACTACTAGCGGAAAACTAGTCTATACTATAACACATACCCGCTGTTTTCACTAAGTATCCTAGTTTTACACAGATAATATTATGGACACATGGCTATACATCAAACTATTTAAACAAATATAAAATATTTTATTAATTCAACAAAACAGTAACATAAATGGTGATTGGGACCTTCTTTTAAGCATAACAATACTTGTAGTAGAAGGCCCCACTCCTTCGATAAGAAAGACGAAAAATATTTTAAACATGACTAACAAACTAGGCACTTAGGTATATTATTATTAAATATTCCTATTATTTAGCTGCGTATAGTGTTTGCGTGTGCTTGTGCGTGTTCGTGTGTTTGGGTGAGTGCGTTCATTTTTGCAGTAATTGTATAAATGCTTCGGTATCTTCGTAATTCCTTTATCCAGACAAAAAATATACAGTTTAAGCTGATCTCGCATTTTATTGGATTTCCATAAAATGAGAAGTCAGCTTATACTGGAAATGTAGCCGATGATTGTAGCCCTGTGCATATTGTTTATTTTTTAATAGATAAAACACACAAATTATAGACACAAATTATAGACTAAATTAACGTTAATTACAATAATTTTAGTATGTAAGCAATTAAAAACTAGTTGGAATTTTTTTTCCTTGTTAATCAATAGTAAATAAGTCGCACTTGTTTTGTTTTTTGTGACACACAGAGGTAAAAAACGGACGGCCTCGGTAGTCGAGCGGTGTAAGCCGTTATTTAAACATCCATGACATTCGTTACATGTAGTCAGAAACCTAATATAATCTGATACCTGGTCTAACCATCTCTGCTACAGGATTCAAAGTCTGATGGCAGTTGCTCGTATAATTCTGGGCCAGTCGCATCAAGTTAGACTGGGAGTCGACCCCAATAGAAATGAGAAAAAAGGCAAGGGGTACGATGATGAGAGGTAAAGAACGGACAGCAATTGTATCTATGAGTTCATAGGCACCCTGATGCAATGAGATTTTTTTTTCTTTCAACCTATATAAAAAGTGTCTCGATAACTTAAGCTTTTATATAAAGAAAACCGCATCAAAATCGGTGCATTAGTTCAAGCTCTATGAAGCCACAACTGTGCACAGATACAGAATACAGAATATCGTAATGTGAGTGCTTACGTCGTTGTTTTAGCAAAACAAAGTAACCAGGTACCACTTACTAATCATGAAATTACGAAACAAAAGTTAGTATACAAAATCGGCCCTCCGCCTGGCGTCCTTTCCCGCTAAGTTGAAATCTTATAGTCATTGTAACGAAAAGAGCACGCTCTACTACAGTTTGCCTGATAATAAGCAATGATACATCATTGCTTTCATCATCAGGCAAACTGATTACAATCTACGATGGGATGCACCAGCGCAATATACCGATTTACTCTTGATTACAAATAATTATCGGTGAGAAAGTAGCAGTGGAATGAGTCTTTTCTGCATTGGGCTCTCATGATCCAGTTCGAGCCGGCGATCTTCTTCGCTCATCTTTCCATCGCATTTGTAGTCTTCCTTTAGAGCGTTTTCCTCCCATGGTTTCCATTCGAGGAGACGTCTGCACTAGCATTTTTCGTTCGGTATGTACACGCTCGTATATTTCAATGACCGTATGTCACAAGTAACTAAAATATTAAAGTGGCATGCCGCAATGCGGGCCACGCCAAGGCCAAGAAGGACAGCATTCTCATGAAAGTAAGCAGGGTCATAGAAAATACTTTAAACCTATGTTACAAACAAAATACTTCCGCTTGTGCTGTTACAAATTCTATTTATGTCCAAGCTCGCTTTAATCACTTTGTTTACAATCTTCTTTGCATAGTTTAATAAAGTCAGAGGAAGTTCTGTATTCAAATGAATGAGCCGCGAACCCATAGGACCGCGATACCAGATACACCCAATCACCTATACATCTCAATGTGACACAAAATAACACCACAGAAAGCTAATATAATCAATATCTCTGCCAATGATTACAGTACCTCTCTAATCACATACCTAGATTCAGAAAATGTTTGGACGGAAATGGATTCCTTTTTGTGAGTTCAAGTTTGGTTTGCAGTTTGCACGCACCTCGTGTTCACCCAACCGATCTTATAGACATTGTCCCCTGACGTAGCAATAATTGAGAGAAGACCAACAGTGGGACACTAAAAAGGGTTGAAGTGACACTATTAAGACAGTGAATTAGTCCTACTATTTATACTAGTAACAACTGATTTATCTGTACTGAATTCTATGTTTAAGCAATAAACATCAGATAAACACAGGCGAACGTTACCTAAACGAAATAAACACCGAATCAATAACATACATTCAACCCAACCAGACCTAATATTACTCTTGTATTCGCACACCGAAACGCATAACTTCTCATTCCGCTGTAGGCTACATCTATACACAAACAGGATTCCCCCAATATGCAACTCTGGCAAAACGCCAAAACACACACGAAAACATAAATTTAAACCTTATATCTATACATATAAGAGCTATATAAACAGATAAAATAAAGTTGCAAAGATAAAATAAGGAATTTTCTTGGACGAAAACTTAAATACGATTTTGTATTGGTTGTCCAATTCGATTCCAGTCGATTCCATTGTACGATCGAGTCGTGGATTGTCTTTCGTGGAAATCAAAAGAGTAAATCGATGTTTGGGGCTGTAGATTGCTTGTTTACCAACATAACATCTATTCTAACAAAGGCTGAGGTGCAGGGAATCTTTTTATTTATAAGTGCTTTGATGGATTTTCTTAAAACACTTTTGTTGAAGATGAAACAGAAGAACGAATACATTGCATTGTTACATTATTGTTTGACGGGCCGGCCGGTGGCGTGGTCGGTAAGACACTTGCTTTTTACGCCGTAAGTCGTGGGTTCGATTACATTTGTGTGATGAACATGTCTGTTTGTCTCGAGTTTGGGTGTAATTGTCTATTTTAAGTATTTATTCACAAAAGAAAAGTAGTATAGGTAGGTATAGTATATACCAGTTATCTGGTTTCCATAACACAAGCTCTGCTTAGCTTGGGACCAGATGACCGTGTGTGTTAATATCTTAATAGAACTAAAACATTGATACAAGAACAATAGACATGTAAAAATGTATTTTTTTTAATCTAATATCTTCGCCATAACTTGCCTAATGTTAAGCGATGATATGGTCTACAATGGAACGCGTTTACCCGCTATACCAATTTACTTTATCACAAGTAATTTTCAGTGAGAAAATGGAAATGGAATGGTTGAAAACCATAATTGGGTGACTGTTCCACTCTCTCAACTCATGGTGTTAGGAGCGATAAGGATGTTTTAACCAACTTAAAAAAAGAAATAATTTAGAGATCATTATCAATTCGACCCAAATGTAAGTAATATTATTGGAATTACGCCAAATTTGCAGAGGACAGTCTATGTGGGTTTCTGGAGAAACACTAACTGGTATTTAGATTCTATCAACGGTACAATTGTTATTCCACTTTTTATTAAGTCGGGTTAATTTTTAAATTCGTTTTACTGTCATATTAAATCCATAAATAAATAAAAACATTTAAAAGCCAGTAAGTTACTCGCACACTAAAATCAATAACCAAACTGAAATGGAATTATTTTTTGCTCCGGAATTGAATCCACCTCCCCAGGGACCCAATCATCGATGGCGCAACCGGTTTAATATTTTTAATAACTTCCCTTGATAACGTGTATTTTCAGGTTAATTGATATTCTATTATATGAATGAAATGTTAAAAACTTTTGACGTGACAACGTCTTAAATTAGGTTGCGGCTGGGAGGCACTTATGAAAAAGTGTAACGCTCGGTAACGTTACGATGAGTCACCGAACGAGAGAGAGGCCCGCCGAATGCCTTGCGTCTCTCTCCCACTCAACTATGTTTCATCCTTCTTCCTACTATACGAATGAATATTCACATTAAAATTATTTTACCACTCAAAGTCGTTGTCACGTAAAACTTTCGCCCGTATACCGAATTTACAGGCAACCAATTTTTTTTTAGTTTACAAAATAGTTTAACATCAAACATGGTAACTGGGGTTGGTGATCCTGGGTTCGGTTCCGGGGTTAGGGTGAGGAAATAAATAGGCGGGTTCCAGGTATACACAAACTGATACGGGTAGGCATCGATCCGTGAAGATATAAATAATAATAATAAATCTTTATTGTATCAAAAAGTTGTTTACAAAGTTATATGGAACCCCTGATGAATGAATGAACGAATGGATGAATAGTGAATGAATGGATGGATGAATGAGTGAATGAATGATTTAATGAATGAATGAATGGATGGATTGATGAATGGATGAATGAATGGATGGATTAATGAATAATGCGCTAATGATCCGCTTACTCGTAAAAAACAGGTTGGTTGTTTTCGGCACCGACTACCTGGACTGGGTCATACTCGTTTAAACGTGATGGTCAATTAGACAAATTGACTTCTCACTTTTTTTTACCCTGCACCGATCCGTACTGACCCTCACCGACAGGTCCGTATCGGAAACCAGCTTCTTTCTATCTACACTTTAACCCTTTTTAGTGTTCCACAGCTAGGCACGGGTCTATATCACGTCGGGGTCACCACTGTGCGCTATTGGTTAATATGTGGTGTGAGTATTGCTACTAAAACACGGGTCTGGTGATACGTCCGTATAATGAGATGTTTCAGACAATACTAATTAATATCATATTAAAAATACATGATGTAGGCACAAACTATCATATGAGTTGAGAGAGTTTAGGCCTTAATCCACACACCCTCGTTATGTCCTCTAATGATTAGTTCTTGGACATGTCAGTTTCCTCACGATGTTTTCCTTCGCCGATGGGCCGAATGTCAGATGTGCACATTGGTCAATGCTGTGAACACACCAGGTGAGGGCAATGCAAGCATTTTTCAAAATGAGAGCATTTTGTTACATGAGAAGAGTAAAAATGCTTTATGAAACACATAGAAGGTATAATACAAGAATCTCTCAGCGTTTATTCATCAAACAGCAATAGTAAAATTTCCGGATTTCACGAAAATAATTTCTTCACAAAATCAATCTGAAATGTCCATTCGCGGATATTTCGTTCTATCCGAGTTTTCTAAAGGTGCTTCCGTCGGCCTTTTAAAATGGGGACTTTCATCTTTTAAGCTTCTTACAAAAATATAAAATGTATATATTTACAAGAAATATGACCAATGGTTTAAAAGTCGGGTTTTTTATTTTTTTTACTCTTCGATAGACTGGCGATAGACTACAACTTGTCTGATGTTAAGCAATGATGCAGTCTACGATAGAACGCGCCTGCCCAATACACCGATTCACGAGATTACGAATGATTTTCGGTGAGCAGGTGGCAGTGTAATCATTGGAATAAAGTTCCATATGGTAAGAAACCTTAAAGGAGCTAGAATTTCGACCCACCCTCTTAAAGTCCGCTTGACGGATCGGCGGTGTGACTTAAAATAATTTTCTTTTGTAGAAACATACTTAAATATAGATAATTACACCCAGACTCAAGACAAACAGACGTGTTCATCACACAAATGTCTGACTTGTGTGGGACTTGAACGCACGACCTGAGGAGTGAAAAGCAAATATCTTACCGACCACGCCATCGCTGCACCGGCCCGTTAGTTTGTTCGTGTATTAAAATGGCGGAAAAGTGTACTATATTTCCCACAACTAATCTTCGTGTTACTACACCACATAACCCCATAACCCGGATTGTTGCTTTATTTTATAACAAAGTATATTCATACAGAACCCTGGGGGGTATTCAGCGGAGATGGTTTTTTTACCGAGATTAGTTCGAGCTCATTCGACGTGCGTCTAGTGTTGGGAAAACTTTTTCGATATTTGCGTAGGTATCGATTAATTGCTGGCGCCAATATGGACATACTCTGAGTATCAGTATTATAAACCATATTAAAAAAAATTTGAAACCTAATTAAAAATCATTTCTATGACTTCTGTTTCTTAACTGATAAAAACTGCATCAAATTTAGTCCATTTAAGAACTAACACTTATCATACCGCTCGTCGGAATAATAGAAAAAAGTGGTTAGATTTTTAGGCCTAAGGAATATTGAGTTTTTTTCTCTTCAAAAGTTATACTTTTTTTATTTTGCATTAGGCTTGCGCTTGACCACAACTTGGACGATGTTAAGCAATGATGTAGTTGTAGACTACAGACTACAGACTAAGACGCGCCCGCCCAATATACCGATTCACTCATCGCTAGGAAGGTGGCAGTGGAATAAGGCTTCATACGGGAAACCATAACGACACAAAAATTCCGACCCACTCTCTTTAATGGTGTTACCAGACATCGCACCAGAACACAGCAAGGCCGCTTGGCGTTTCTATTTTATCTGTTGTGTGGTCATTAACCACGGCCTAAGCCTACCACCAGTTAATTACCAGTAAACATTAAAATAATAATCATACCTACTAATGGTAATTTTCCTAGAATTTTGATTTGTGCCTTTTAAATAACACTAAGCTTCTTTTTGCTATACGGGAGTTTAATATAACCAGCAAAGTGTAATGTTGTCTGACTTCTCTCTACCCCCCCCCCCTCTTCCCCTTTCTCTCTCTCTGTGTGTTAAGTTCTGCTTACAACTTTGTACGAGGTTGCACCTTTCTACAAAAATACAGGCATAAAATTGCATGCTTAGTCAGATTAATTTTTGTGATTCATTTGCTGACTAAGCGTTATCGTCTTCAATCAGTTGAAGATTCCAAAGAAATTTCAATTCGAAGAAAATTCATTTTGGTTTTTTGTTAACTGTCTTAGTAAATAGGAGTAATGAAGGTTTTTGATTTATGTTTTAGTTGAAAACTATTATTAGATGATGTTAAGGGTATTATTATATTTGACGACAGATAGGCACACGCAACTAAAATATTTTCGTTTTTACTTTTCAACCAATAATTACGATCAGCTTTACTGTAATAGGTTTTTAAAATAATCTTTTTCAATTAAATTCTAATTGTATCATCAAAACCAGGTAGCAATCATCTTTTTACACCTGTGAGTAGATAAATTTTAGATTTTATTTATTTATTTATTTATTTGGCACACAAAACAGAATACAGTCCAATTACAAATACAATAGAGCGTGTTACAAAGGTTTAGTCCAAAACGGTATTCCAAAGCATGTGTACACAGCATGACAAAAGACAACGTACATAGACACTGTGTTTAATAAATTGTGTTTTTTGTAGTAGTAAAAAAAAAAAGAAACACTAAAACTAAAGTGAAATTAGTTTAAACTTAATTAGAGGGAAAGAAAAAAAAAATAGTTTTAACAAAATACAGTATTAGAATCAGGTAGGTAAATTTATAGTGATTTTTGACATTAATAAGTTAACTCGCTGGTCAATGGGGTTTGGTTAGTTGATCTCATATATGCCTAAAAATTTGGTTATAATACACGCCAATTTCGTCACCGCACGTTTTTAACTGGTGGTAAGCTTCGGCCATGGTTAGTGACCACCCACCAGACAAAGCCGCACCGCCAAGCGGCCTTGCCGTGTTCCGGTGCGATGTCTGGTGACACCATGCAGAGAGGGCGGGTGGGAATTGTTGCTCCTTTAAGGTTTCTAACCCTATAGAGTCTCATTCCACTGCCACCTTCTAACCGATAATCATTCGCTATCACGAGTGAATCGGTATACTTGGCTGGAGCGTTCCATCGTAGACTGCATTTTTGCTTAACATCAGGCAACTTGTAGTCAAGCGCCAGCCTATTGAAGAATAAAAAAAAACATGAATGAACACAAAAAATGGGTAAAGTCCAGTCTGATGCTGCTTCATAGCTAGGTCTTAATCTAATAGCGATCATAGTTCAGTTAATATCAAATATCGAGATATCTATATCGATCGCCCATCACTAGTGAGATCGCCGTTGGTGTCAGTGTTTCTCTTTTTGTCAATAAATCGTGGATTTTTTTGCGAAAGCCTATTAACGTCACGTTGGACGTAAAAAGCGACCAACATCGACTTGACTTAGGCTATTCATACACAACGCAGGTCTAATATCTGGGTCAAAGTAGACTAACAGATTAGCACCTAGCGGAAGATATAACAAAGATGTATTCCAGCGAATCACGTAAGCGGTCGTGAATGACTGACTTCAGCAATAAGCCGCGTGCATTTGTCACATCCCACGGAAAAGGCGTCATACATTTTGAATAAGTTGTATAGAATTATTGTTTGCAATACCAATTGAGTAGGTTTAAACAAACTCACACCACGCCCTCAGTATTTGGAGCAAATAAATGAATAATCAAGAGAAAATCTACTTCTCTGGGCATTGAACACGTAGCTAGAGTATCAAGTCACTAATAAAAATAAAACAATGCGACTAGTTGTGACGGTGTTGATTTCATGTGTTGTTATTTTCTATTGGCCATATTTAAAAAAAAGATTATGATATTGAATATTTAGGTACTAGCGACCCACCCCGGCTTCGCACGGGTGCAATGCTGATACTAAATATAATAAGGTATATTTACAGAATGTCCTTAGTAAACAATGTTTACACCTTTTTTTATTAGACAATACAAACAGCACACTAATTACGGTTTCTGCAGTCGAAAGAATTAAAAAAAAACAAGATAAAATTAAACTAATTTATTAAAATAAAACTGTTACATTAATTATTAAAATCTAATTAGCCTAACGCCTATTTCAAAGTATGAAAATGGAATGACAATAAAATGGTATAATCTAACTATATTGGAATTCGCTTTGTGCGTCACAAAGTGCAAGCGCAGCTTACAGTTTCCGTCGAAGCGCCGATCGGTGTCGCAATCGATGTTTAATGCCATAATTAACATATCAGCGATCCCCTATGGGTAGCGCCATTGGTTCTTTACAATATATACATGTATTATACATATAAACCTTCCTCTTTAATCATTCTATCTATTAAAAAAAGCGTAGTTTTAAAGATTTAAGTATACATAGGGACAGACAGCGACAGCGACTTTGTTTTATATGTGGTGATACAATGTTAGCCACCTAGATATTCAATATCATCACGCATCGCTAGTGTGCGTAGCGATGTGCGAAGCGCCTTAGGCAAATATACCTAGTCTGAATTCGACAAACATTTTTTAAGATGTCAGATAGAGATATAGTATCGTAGATCGAGCTTCTGAAGCGGATTGGCAAACCATTAGCCAAATAACATGTTTATTTTTAGCACAAAACGTATATCTGTGAATATATCAGTCTTGAATTATATCCTCAAATATACGCTTTTATGCTTTTATCAAAATTGTAAAATCAAAATTTTACTGTTTTTGTCTAAAATCGAATCCTAAGCGTAAATTTACAAAGTGTTAACAAATTAAGTTTGTAAATTTATGTTTAATAAAATATTCCATGAATAATTGCCTTGCATTTTTTATATATGCTACCGTTTTAAGGATATGCAATAATTTGCATAGAGCAGCGGAGGCGCGGCGGTACGGGCCTCGCCTTAGAACAATAAGGTCGAAGGTTCGAATCCTGGTCGTGCCCACACATCTTTGTGTGAGTTGTTTCATCTCCGCTGCTCAATATAGGCGAAGGAAAACATCATATGTGTTAATGTCCCACTATATTATTATTATTATTATATCAGGCGTAAAGTTAGACACATAATGTCAAAAATCACTATAAATTTACCGACCTGATTCTAATACTGTATTTTGTTAAAACTATTTTTTTTTCTTTCCCTCTAATTAAGTTTAAACTAATTTCACTTTAGTCTTAGTGTTTCTTTTTTTTTTTTTTTTTTTTTACTACTACAAAAAACACAGTTTATTAAACACAGTGTCTATGTACGTTGTCTTTTGTCATGCTGTGTACACATGCTTTGGAATACCGTTTTGGACTAAACCTTTGTAACATGCTCTTTTGTATTTGTAATTGGACTGTATTCTGTTTTGTGTGCCAAATAAATAAATAAAATAAAATAAAATTTCAAACCCACTACCACACAAAATTTCAATACCACTGCGCTTCTGTTATCCAAAAAGCATATAAACGCTTTTGCTGTTACCCTCTTTTTTACTAACACTTATTGTATATTGTTGCGAAAACATTTACATATCAATGAGTCTATTGGCCTACCACCTACACAACACATTTTGTAAATATTTCACACAATAACGGGATATTTACAAACTGTGTTGTATAGAAACACAATAACGATGACGCAACTATATTTCCACCTCCATATAAAAGCCACAATAACCCATTTGCGTACACGTGCTTCATTGAACAAAATCGAACCGAAGAGGCCTGTCCTTAGTGTCAATACGCCGAAAAATATGATGAATAGCCCTACATACCCACAGGGTATGCTTTTATGCATTATGTCAGCCGTTTAACAAGGGTTAAGCCCAAAAAATGGGCCCGAAAAGGTCGATCAAAGGTCAAGATTAGGTATTTCAGGGCATTAAAGGGTTAATCTTTTAGTATACGTTTGTGTCTTAGATACAATATGTTTTTGTAAGGGTCTGGGTTATTTAGGTAATAAAACCCGATGAGTCGTGTTACTTGAAGCTTGTTTGTAATTCAATCTTATCTTTGTATTTTTAAGGTCTATTTTCGAATAATAGCTTATTCAAGATTAAAACGATGTACGGAGATTACATATTAACAATAGGTAACCAAACAAAGAATCGGACAACATTTGATTCGAAAATAAGGTTAATAATAATAAGGTTTAAAAAGCCAAAGGTTGATTAAGGTTATTAAATCGCCCACGCGTATGTCAGTTATCGCGTTAAACCGTTAACCTCTTTTTGTCTTAATCTCCATACCAAATTTAATCATAATCGGTTCATTAGTTTTACCCTGAAAGCGCGAGAGACAGAGCTACTTTCATATTTATATATATTAGTAAGTGTGGCGTCACATACCTAACACCACTCAAGGTCATAGCAATCCTGAATCGCACAAGCAAAGTTTCACCGACGATTAGCATATATACAACTTCCCAACAAGAACAGTCGGAGGGAGTACCGCGGTAGCCGGGCATTACACTTCGCCCGGCTGGAAGATCTTCCCTTTTCATTGGAGGGTCATTACCACCCAATCCTCCAGTCACCTCCACACTGGTGACCCCGACGTGATCATCAGCAGCATCGTCGGCATCCATCAAGAGATCTTGAGATTAAATGTGATTTCATATTAAAATTATTTGTTTAGTTATGTTTTAAAGGACCTTTAGAGAAAAGACCCTTGACCAAGGGTGGTACACTAAAAAGGCTGGAAGTGATTGGACCTTTATTACCTGAAATAAATTGATTTGTCATTATTGTCATAGTGATCAGTTTAGTGTACTGATGGACATAGGCCTTCCATTAAAAGTGCTCTGTCGGCTTGTTTTATCCACTGCTGACGACCTTTCGCAAATTGCTGCGGTCCTTGGTTAAGCCTACTGACTTATTTTCTAGAAAATTGGGAAAAAAGTGGGCATCGTTATTTCAAAACTTGTCTTCAAACTACAATATTTTTGGACACATCTATTAATATTTCTTTCCGATATTCAAGTAGGTGATAGAATCATCATAAATTCTGTCAGTTAATGACTTACAAAGTTTTTATACTCATGGAACTATATTTATATTACAAAAAATGTTTCTTATTTTAAATTTTATTTTATTGAATTTTAAATTGTATACCTATCAATTTAAAAGTAAAAATTGGAATTTTGAGAATTAATCACCTTCTTGCTAGAGGACGGCAGATTGTCACTCTACCTAATAAGAACATCTTACTTACACTGCTTCTCGTGCAGTGAAATTATATTCATAATCTGATTCTTTATTGTAAACAAAACACTTACATAAACAATTTATAAATAGGAAACAGCACATGTACACAGGCGAGCTTACTTTTACATCTGCATTAGGTCTATCGTCTGTACGCACATTACATTTTTCATAAAGTATCTATTTGTAGGCTATCCCGATTTTTGCTTATATTATGGCTAAATCGGATGTTTGGTCGCTAAACAGATGTTTAATTGTTAAGCTTGGCTTATTATATTATTTCGCCTTATTTCCTCAACTCTTGTAATAAGGTCAAGTGTCGTGTTTGGTACCATAATTACGACTAGCTACGGACTACAGCGGTAGGCGACGCGACTAGCGATTTCAGTTCATTGCGCGGCGTTCATTAATATCAACGAGATGCGGCGTAGTAATGCTGATACAGTCTTGAAGCCAGCGAAAGCGCGGCACCGGAGTGAAGTAGTATTGTGTTCTGAGAGGTTATTCTTTTCATCCCTGCTGTTCCATATCGGTGAACTATCAAACACCTTAAAATAATTAGCTCTACCATGCCCAAAGACATTACAAATCGTTGAAAACAAAAACTCCTATTCTAGATCACATTTTTAAGCTGCTTCTCGTGCTGTTGCCTTTTGGGTCTGTTCATATGCTAAGTACCACGCCGCTCCCGCAGCTTGTTGGCTTCGTGTCCGTGACCTTTAAGACAGTTAAGACAAGTTTAGTAAGTAGGTACGCAATGAACAAAGTCGCTTGTCGCGCCGCTTGCTACTTTGTTCTGTTGTAAACTACCTACTTGCACTAATCTTAACTATCGCGTGGCCCTTTTCTGTAAGCTCAAGGTAATTTGACCCTAATTTGACCATACTAACATCGATATTAATCTGTGACCTTTGCTTGTTAGTAAAATTGTTAGTCCAGAGTCCAGCGATAGTTTTTCACATACCGTAAAACTAATAATATAATATCGTGGTACCTTAACACGCACGGCCATCTGTACGCTCATTCACGTAATTAAATAAGTTCAATAGCAGTGCAGTTTCAATTAACTAACTATGAAAACATACCTTTTCATATTCTCGTAATTTTGACAGCCGCTGTCAGATACGCTCGCGTCAAGTTCGCGTCACGCAAACGCTTTAGACTAGATATGACAACAAAACAATTACAAGAATTGCATTTTGCACTAATTGCTGATCTCAAACTAAGCAGCGCTTGTACTATGGAAATCAGATAACTGATAATATACTACATATAAAACTTTTCTTTTGTAAATTCATACTTAAATATAGATAATTACACTCAGGCTCAATACAAACGAACATGTTCATCACACAAATAGTTGAATTGTGTGGGAATCAAACCCACGACCAGCCGCGTGAAAAGCAAGTTTGTTACTAACTATCTATGGTTAAACATGTCTTTATACCTACAAATATTGTATGAAATTGTAATGCTCAAAAGTTGGGTATCGGGGAAGATTAGCTAATTTTGATTGGTTCATTCAAGTTCTCGTCTTTGAATGAACCAATCAAATTAGCCTGTGTATGCGGAGTCTTTAGATAGTCGTTGCATACAACCTAATAAAATTTATAAATAAAAAACCAACTGTCAAATCTTTCCTGATTAGTGTAGAAAAACACATTGAGGTCGCTACCTGCGAACACGGTACCAAGTAAGCTGACAACGTTATCTCTGATAGCCAAACTTGAATGTTTTCAGTGGTACGTGCCAGCCTTCGGGTCACCTGAGGTGTTAATAAATCGTCTGGTCAGCACCCCACGGTCCCATCGTTTCTACCGCAAACGGAACAAATCCGGTCCCATCGTGTACCCTATCTCCGACAGACGCATATTTGCTCCGATTGAGGCTTTCTGCCGCCTCCGCAACTCATTCGGTATCATGACTTCACATTTATAGTCACCTCGTCACAGCGATGAAATGAAGATGACACAATTGAAATAAAACTATTTTATTACGGAGTTTCAGTGATTTTAGACTTCGTGGTAACTTTAATGTATGATATTCGCGTAAATCCAAGAAAATATTATGATGACACAATTTACCAGAAACTAAAGAGATGTTTAAGAGCAGATTTTATTTCAGGACAGTATGTTGTAGCGTGTGCATAATGTGATCTATGGTTTTGAGAATATTTGGGACTAGTGAGGTGCTGGAATTGTTAATCAAGATATTGATTAGCTGTGTGTGGATTTTTATTTTCCATCGCCGACAAATGCATATTTTTGTACCAAAAAAAAATTGGTACGGATCGCTAAGTATACCTAACTAAAAGTAAATGACATTCGTTTACAATTCGCGTCGAACGTGACCGAGAGCCAAACGATAACGCTCTTCGTCACCGCTCTATTGGTGTGCGTTGGTACTTAATAACTTTGTGTAAATAGCTAACTTAAGGATTTTCAGTAATAACAGCTCGTTATAATTTATGCGATGTTATCATGGCACGTCGTTTAAAATTATGGTTATACAATTTTGAGTAGATTAGCTTTTAAAGGCTTTATTTAATGTGACTTATGAGAAAAAGTTATTGGAAAAACCAAACTTGATTGTATAGTTAATAAAATATGAAGGCTTTTGAAGGTTTTAGACTAAAAATATCAAGATTAGCAGACAACTTTGGGTAGGCGTGAATAATCGGGTAAGAAGACGGTATTTCAATAAAATAACTATGGCAAATATCACTTCACCCCAATCTCTCGATAGCACAATCATTAATTCTACCAGTTAATTACAGATCGTTAACATTACGTTGGATTAAATAGTAACGTTCACTGAGCACGTTGTTGCATCTGCACTTCCCGACGACACAACGGTCTAACACACAGTGTCAGCCATTCTAAGATGGCCGCTTCACCCGTGTTCGGTGTTCATTCATTCGTTCATAATGACATTTTCGAGTGATAGCTGACTTCAAAGACGGACGCGATGACAGTATAAAATGACAGCTGATGCATTGAGAAGTAGATGTGCCAACAAATACAACGAATGTAGCAATAAGATTAATAATAACAATAATATTTTGGGACATTAACACACACGGTCATCTGATCCCATACTCAACAGAGGTTGTGTTATGGAAACCAAATAACAGTTAAACTACTTTACTATTGTAATGGAATGTTCATCACACATGTCTGTCTCGGGTGTGAATCGAACCCACGACCTGCGGCGTAAAAAGCAAGTACATCACCGACCACGCCACCGGCCTGTCATTGTTAAAGTAGGTAATATTTAATTGGGGATACTATGATGTTCTTGTTGCACAAGTAACTAACTTACACCTTCGGATACTGTGATCATATGCAACAAGTAACAAAGGCATAGAGACCGAACCATAGGGCCTTCTAACCAGACACAATCTAAATTAGAAAAGTTCATAGTACTGTTTATATACCAAATAAAATCTTGATTACAAGCGATATCCCTAAATGTGCGGATTAAACGAGACACAAAATGTCTGTGTATTCAGTAAACTAAATATTTGAATATTTTATCTTATTGTCGGGTATTTGAACAGAGAGATTCATGTTGACTACAAATGTGGTTTTGTTTTTAAATAAGGATGAGAATGCATTTGACGTTGCAGTCGCGGCGGTAGCCGGAAAACTCGTGATAATTATGACGCTAATTGAGTTAAGGGTATCGGCTTCTTTTATTTTGATAAAGGTATGATCTCGTGTGAGTGCGATCTTGTTGTTGAAGAACCGCCCTCACTAGGGACCTCACGAGTCTTCAGCACACGATTTTTATATTATGACTTACACATACTAGTGTTCGCGATAGCTAATTCAGACTCATTTCACTTAGTAGGTATCTCTTCACTTCAACCCATTTTAGTGTCTAACTGCTGGGCACTGGTCTTCTCGCAATTATCCTAAGAGTTGATAGAGTTTAGACCTTAATACACACACTGGCCAAGTGCGGGATGTCACATGTCTTCGAATGGTTAGTTCTGAGACATGCCGGTTTCCTCACGATGTCTTTCTTTACAGATATTGAGCAGCAGAGATTAAACAATAAACAAAAAAAGTAGTATATGCATAGTATATACCAGACACTGGATTCCATTATACAAGCTCTGCTTAGCGTGGAACCAGATGACCGAGTGTGTTAATATCCTAGAGTACCCATTATTATCTTATCAAAAATAATACATACTATAAGTAGAAATCAATAGCGCTGAATTGCCGCCGCAGCGTGAACGTAAAGTGAGTACTAGCCTTAGGTTATTTGGATTAATTCAATGAGAATTTTGCTTGTTCACAATTCAGACTCAAGTAGATAATCCTGATGTGGTTTGGGTATTGTTTAGAGATGATGTTGATGATTTTGTATGCATTACTAACTTGTACTTATTGGACTGTGAACTATCACCATTAAACAAAACGACAGAAGGTTTACCAATTAAAAGTTTCATAATTTTTTAATATCTAAAAATAATTAATACTTTTAAGGACTTGTAACCTACATTAATATTGATACGTATATTATTATTATTAATATTTTTATAGGGAAAATAATAAATTGTAACATCGAATTGGTTAGCTGTAAGGATGTTATAATACTGAAATAATAAATAAATAATTCCCAAGTTTAACCCTTTTACGGGGGATTTTTTTCCCACCTACTTAATTGCCCGTTATGATAAAATTAAGTTTTCTAAGTGTGTTGTCTAAGTATTGATTCTCTTTCAGTATTTTTTTCAGCACTGCCTTGAATTAGAATTTTGCTACAAGTTTAATTTTAGGTGGAGGCAGAGGCTGACGGAATATTGTTGTCACCTAAAAAAACTAAACTATGTTTTTCTTAATTTTATTATATTGCACATCAAAAGTAACCTTAAATCAAAACCAGATTTAATTCATCTTATTCCGATCGCTTAAAGACCTTTAAAGATTTAAGCTACTCCTGTCTTCCCATTAAGGAAATGGTAAATATCAAACGTACTTAATAATATGTGATGCCTAAAAGTTTTTAATAGCAACAAAAATAAGTAAAGCATCAAGTGTAAGAACGATTGGTGAAATTAGTGAAGAGATATTATTTTCCTAAGTAAGGACGTTTGCTCCGGTTTCCCTTTTTCAGACTTCTACCCTTCGCCACTGCTGAATACAGTTCATAGATAGAATTACCCCTGCAATTCTTTACAATTTACTTCAGAATTCATATAGTCTGCGAACGAAAACTTTCTGTGTGGAGTGGGATTTCTGTCCATTGCGTGTTTTATGTAAACAGGGAGATTAGGATTGCTCGTAATTGAATTTGAGGTGTATTTTGAAGCGTTTCGGGTTTTCGGGTTTGCATTTGGTTTTAGCTGTTACTGAGAGAGTTTGGGACTTATTTTTAAAGGTTTTTTACACGTAATTACATAGCACGTCTATCTAAATTACTCAGGTAATGAATGAAAACTAAACCGATGATGGCACGAGGGAATGACATTTGGGGACTGTCACCTTCATCCGTGGAAGTGCACTTTTTCCCACACGTCGTCTCGGGGTGATGAAAATCAGGTGACAATCAAGTGTTGGCAGGCTCGGTTGTGGTTGGTGACCACAAAGCCGAACAAATAGCAAGCGGACTTGACATGTTTCGGTGCGATGTCTGTTGACACAAATATGTACAGAACGACCCAAGATCGAACTCACGGTCTATATTTCAAAGTCCCATCGTTGCTTAATAATAAATATCCCAGGACATTAACACACGGGCAATCTGATCACAAACTACTAAGAAAACCAGATATCTGGTAATATACTAAATACATTACTAGTTAGTTAGTTAGTTGGAGCGGGCTGTTTTTCGCAACTCGACGTCCTGTAAGTGTGCCTATTTTGCGTGAAATACATTATGATTAATACTTTTCTTTTGTAAATACATACTTAATATACATGTTCATCCGTCTCGAATCGAATCCGCGACCTGTCACGTGAAAAGTAAACGTCTTTCCACCACATCACCGACCCATCATAATTTTTTTAAACTGTTTAATGGTATAAAAGTATAAAAAAAATGATATTGAACCATTGTGTGCGTAGATGCATGTCTGCCACACAATTGGTTTCAATATAATATTGTTTAAATCTTTATTAATTTATTTACTAACATAGTCCTAAGCATATTGTTACTAACACAATATGATTCTTTGTGTTCGAAATAAAATCTATTTTTTTTTTTTTTATAAAACATACGATCATAAAAAGCTCATATTAAAATACCCAACAAAAGCAAATTGTTCAAAAACTATATAGATTAAAATGTGTAAAAACTATTTCATTTGTCCTTTAAGCATTAGAATATTAAAGAACACCCACTCTCAAAATAAGCAGAATAACAATATATCGCTGTGTCAGTATAGTGACCTCTGGCGGTCGTTTGAAGAACATATTCCGATTAAATACTAAACTACGTGAAACCGCTGAAATTTTATTACCAAACCTGTAGCAAGTACCATAAAACAATATTGAAACTCGTTCTGAATAATATAAGTTATTCCAGACCGAGACCAATTTAAATCTTACTCACAATTTTTGTAGTTGCATTTTTTATTACAGCAAAAATCTTTTACGCGGTTTTCAGTAGAGACGAACTAGCAAAAATCGTCTCAAAAGAAAAAGGGTCCTAACGTTCCCTCTGTCTTTCTTTATTACTGTTTCTGTCTATTAATACAATTGTATATGAGCAGCGGCGGCGCGGCGGTACAAAAAAAATAAAAATCTACAGTCGCGGATACAATTCCCGGTCGTGCCCTCACAATCTTGTGTCAATTGCTTCATTTCCACTGCTCAATATCGATGTAGAAACCGACATGTCTAAGAACTAATCGTTCGTGTACATGTGACATCTATAAACTCTGTCATCTCGTAAGATAGTTGAGAGAAGACTCGTGCCCAGCAGTAGCGCACCAAAAAGGTTTGAAGTGATATGTGTGTTTGCGTGTGAGTATCAAAGTTGAGCAGTAAGCTTTATGCGCTATCCGCTGTATAACCTCTATTGTACGTATAATGTCACAGAGCATCACATTAACTGTACCCCTTCACCGCACAGTTTTTACATACAATACTTAGTATTAATTGCATTACAAGGCTATCTACCTATTATTCTAGCTAATACTGTAACTGAGAATTTATTATTGACTCATTTATTGAACTATGTGATACCAAATCAATATATAACTGTCCGTTGATAAACATTAAATAACTGCCATGCCAGTTTGAATACATTGCTTGTACTACGCCGTAGCTCACACTACTACGACGCGCGACTTACTACGAGCATCAACTACGAGCGCTACCGTACTGTTACTACGAATGCTACGACTGCTACGGTAAAACTACGATCTCTACGACGTAGCATCATTTGAGTGCACTGCTTGTACTACGCCGTAGCTCACACTGCTACGACGCGCGACTTACTACGAGCATCAACTACGAGCGCTACAGTATTGTTACTACGAATGCTACGACTGCTACGGTAAAACTACGACCTCTACGACGTAAGCATCATTTGAGTGCACTGCTTGTACTACGCCATAGCTCACACTGCTACGACGCGCGACACTACGAGCGTTACAGTACTGTTACTACGAATGCTACGACTGCTACGGTAAAACGACGACTTCTACGGCGTAGCATCGTTTGAGTGCACTGCTTGTACTACGCCGTAGCTCACACTGCTACGACGCGCGACACTACGAGCGTTACAGTACTGTTACTACGAATGCTACGACTGCTACGGTAAAACGACGACCTCTACGACGTAAGCATCATTTGAGTGCACTGCTTGTACTACGCCGTAGCTCACACTGCTACGACGCGCGACACTACGAGCGTTACAGTACTGTTACTACGAAAGCTACGACTGCTACGGTAAAACGACGACTTCTACGGCGTAGCATCGTTTGAGTGCACTGCTTGTACTACGCCGTAGCTCACACTGCTACGACGCGCGACACTACGAGCGTTACAGTACTGTTACTACGAATGCTACGACTGCTACGGTAAAACGACGACTTCTACGGCGTAGCATCGTTTGAGTGCACTGCTTGTACTACGCCGTAGCTCACACTGCTACGACGCGCGACTTACTACGAGCGTCAAATACGGGTGATACCGTATTGTTACTACGAATGCTACGACTGCCACGGTAAAACTACGACTTCTACGGCGTAGCATCGTTTGAGTGCACTGCTAGTACTACGCCGTAGCTCACACTGCTACGACGCGCGACACTACGAGCGTTACAGTACTGTTACTTCGAATGCGACGACTGCTACGGTAAAACTATGACTTCTACGGCGTAGCATCATGTTGCTACGAGGCTACGAAGCCTACAACTACGAATTTTACGACTTTGGCAAAACAAACGTTGATCAGCTGCAGTATTAAATCACAAAATTATATAAAAGTTGTAACCTAGTAAATATTGGATGGCGAAATTGTGATTACTATGGCGTAATTACAAGGCATATGTTATGGCTTCTTTAAAACAGCACAACGTTTTACGCAAGTGCCATTGCGCAGTTGCTACTGCTACAGCGGTCGTGTGCGCGGCTAACCCGTCTTTTATCTTAGTTTTACTTACTAAATCACCTAGGAATCCCATAATAGTTTAATACTGGGGTAGGTAGGGTAATCTCGGCGTTACTGGTCAAACGATAGCTTAGCAGTATAACCACTTACCGATTCACATAACTTAGTTAATATAAAAGACCATCTTGGAACTTTATCTATAGTTCTCCGTTCACTCTAACCGGCTTCTGATTAGAGGGTTGGTCTGGTTTACACCTCCTCTTATATTCTACAAACGATATCCAACGACCGAATGGGGAGGCAGCTCTCCCTTCAATACGTCTTGATTGCAAGTAAGAGTTTTTGGGTGTAAGTAAAGTAGAAAGGTGACCTAGATATAAAGAGAGATCCAAAGGAAGACAACATCAAAAATGGGAAGATTAAGAAGATGGCAGGAACATGTTGAATGAGGGAAGCAAGGGATAGATCGTTGTGGAGATTACTTGGGGAGACCTTTGCTAGAGAGCAAGACAATCGAGAAACCGGTGTCTAAAACAAAGTTATGGTCATTACTAACAAAAAAATATATATGTATACACACATAAAATATGAAGATATGTATACAATCGAAATAAAATTACTTTTTATCGAATTTTCACGTAAATTGATTTCACGTGATATTCACGTAAATCTAAGACAATACTATAATATGTATACAAGATGAAATGTATCGTTTTTGTAAATAAAGACTGTATTATTATATAAGGAAGCCTAGACAGGTTGACAACCTGTAACTGCGATATGCATACCGGTGTACTAACTTAATATCGAGATTATGTATTTTTTTAATACAAAAACGTTAGCGTAGCTGATACCGGTACAGCGTACTATAGGTCGTCTTCTACGAGCGTGCACGTAGTCACTAAATCTTCGGCCGCTATCCGACGCAAAATACCGCCTATTATAAAGTCACGGCCGACAGGTAATATTTATGTTTAGAGGAACTTTGAAATGGAAGGCATTACTTTATTTTATATTGATTTACTGCTACACAACCATTAAAAAAATAATATAGCTAATACGCCTATATTACTCGAAGGTGTAGGCAGAGGTAAATGTCACCCACTTTTCGCCGGCTATGTCGAGTCTATTGCTGTTCAGTTCACTTCAACCCTTTTTAGTGTCCCACTGCTGGACACTGGTCTTCTCTCAACAGTCTTACGAGTTGAGAGAGTTTAGGCCTTACCACACACGCTGGCCAAGTGCGGGTTGGTGGATGTCACATGTTCTTAGACATGGCGGTTTCCTCACGATGTGTTCTTTCACCGATTGAGCAGCGGCGATATTACAATTCACACAAAGATGTGTGGGTATGACTGGGAATCGAACCCGCGTCCTTATAAATCCAAGGCGAGACCTGCGCTGCGCCACCGCTGCTCTATTTTGCTGGTCATCGGACACAATTCTCAACTTCTACGTTATTTTGCTCGACCCGGGATTCGAACACGCGGTTATTAAACGAACGCTATAACCGGTAGACCACCGGTGTAGGTAAATATATCAATATATTCCTTACTGTGTGTATTCTACCACGATGTATATTTTTTGTGTATTTTTGTCTATCATAAGCTGACTAACGAGGTTGAATCTGTTCTAAATCCTGAGCATATTTAGATAATATTGATTTTTATCTATTAATAATCTGTTGCTTGCCCTAGTTTCGTACAGATGGCGGAAGTAGGTACCTGATTTAAAAAACTTATCCATACATTTTGTAAAATTTTCCTTTACAAAAACCTGTTCCTAGCAATCTCTTGTTTGAGTGTCGCGCTAAAACTCGAGAACTGTTAATCGGCATTTACTAGGTAAGCGCGTTACAACGTTAACTGCATCCTTGCTTAACAACAGGCAAGTTGTGGTCAAGCGCAAGGCTATTACAGAATAAAAAACTCTCTGTGCTTGTGCACTCAGGACTCTGTGAGTGCCAAATAAATACTCCTTCTACGTCCATAGAAAAGTATTATATATTATCAGTATCCGGTTTCCTTAGTACAAACTCTGTTTAATTTGGGATCAGATGGCCGTGTACATTAATGGCCCACTATATTCTTATTATTATTATAAATATCTGTTGACACATCTACTTTTCAATGTATTAACTGTCATTTTATACTGTCATCGCGCCCGTCTTTGAAGTCAGCTGCCACTTGAAAGTTTCAATATAAACGAACAAATGAACACCGAGGACGGGTGAAGCGGTCATCTTAGAAGGGCTGACACTTTGTGTTGGACGGTTGCATCGTCTAGAAGTGTTGTTGGTGGATGTTACGGTTTAATCAAATGTGATCTTAGCGATCTGTAATTATTTAGCAGATTTTTTTTTAATATTCTGGGAAAGAAGCTAAGCAGAGCTTGTGTTATGGTAACCAGATAACTATACATATAATACTCTTCTTTTGTAAATATATACATATAATAGATAATAATACCCAGACTCGATACAAACAGACGTGTTCATCACACAAATGTTTTTTTCGGTTGGGAATCGAACCCACGACATGCGGCGTGAAAAGCAAGTATCTTACCGACCACGCCACCGCCACGGGGCGAAGTTAGTAGATATCTGCCGTGGTTACTTAATTGGAATACCGTCTTGTTACCCGATAATTCACGCCTACCTTATTTGTCTTCTAATTCTGATTTTTAGTCGAAAGCCTTCATATCAATCTGACGGACGAAACAAAAAAATTGTTGTCTACCCTATTAGCGTATCAGACTCGTATACGCTTTAAACATATCTATTTAATAAAATAGAAGTAAACAGCTCTTTATAATACATATTTTAATTTACAAAGGCAACCAGTAAAAGGTACAAAAAGCGGCTTATCTTTATACAAAACAAAAAGGAAATCTTGTTTCAAAACAACGTTGAGATACGGTTCGTTTGAACCACTTAAGTCCGAGCACTTCTGAAACAAATACTTCACTTAAAAGTGTAGTTATAAATAATGATCAGCGCTTTACCCAGGATTCTTGGTAGGCAGTTTCTCCCTAATGTACCAGAAACCAGAACTACATAGAGATAAAATTTATACCTTATTAGAGCACATCGCAAGTTTAATAAAGAATAAATTAATCAGACGGGCCGGTGGCGTGGTCAGTAAGACCCTTGCTTTTCACGCCGCAGGTTGTGGGTTCGATTCCCACCCGAGACAAACATTAGTGATGAACATTTGTGTTTGTGTCGAGTCTGGGTGTAAATATTTATTATAAGTATATATTTACAAAAGAAAAGTATTATATGTATAGTATATACCAGTTATCTGGTTTCCATAACACAAGCTCTGCTTAGCTTGGGACCAGATGACCGTGTGTGTGAATGTCCCAGAATATTTATTTATTTATTTATTTATTTTAATGTGACGGCGATGAAGGAGGTCTTGCATTAGAAATATAAGGTCGCGGGTTCGAATCCCAGTCGTGCCCATCTTTGTGTGAATTATTTCATCGCCGCTGCTCAATATCAGAGAAGGAAAATATCGTGAGGAAACCGGCATGTCTAAAAACTAATCATTCGAGGACATGTGACATCCACCAACCCGCACTTGGCCAGCGTGTGTTGATTAAGGCCTAAAACTTTCTCAACTAGTAAGATAGTTGAGAGGAGACCCATGCCCAGCAATGGGACACTAAAAAGGGTTGAAGTAATTCAACTAACTGTCAGTTAATGAGAACTTCACCTTCCTTTATTGGTGCATACTCATAAATATACGTCACTGGCTTTCCAACCGCAGCCCCGCCCACGCTCATGTCAGTTATCGCGCTAAATCATTAACCTCTTTTCGCACAGTTGGATAAAAACTAGTCCTTCCCCGGGTCTTAAAATATCTCCGTACCAAATTTTACCCAAATCGGTTCATTAGTTGTAGCGTGAAAGCGTGACAGATAGACAGAGGTAGATAGAGTTACTTTCACATTTATAATATTAGTAACGAGTAAGTATAGGGAAATCGAATAGGAAAACCAACTGTATGCGGCCGGGGATCGGTTCATTGGATTCACAGCAAATTCGCTGTGACAGGAGGATTGACAGTCACACGAGTGGTTCTATAAGTTTTATTTACTTATAGACTCATTTAATTTAAATTCAGAATCGTTTATTTCAGACTTTGAGATTCATAAAGTGTTAGTAACATTCAAAATACTTATTAACAACTAGCTGCTTTGGTGAACTTAATACCGCGTATTTCTCACTATTTAAACTGTCCTTAGACTTGTTTGAATACTTTAAGACCTGAATTAGTCAAATCAGTTCACTCGTTCTCGATTTATAACGAACAGCAATTGATTTTTATATATAAGATTTTTCTCACCTTTTGAACCTTTCCTAGACCTTCACGAACATTTCAAGACCAAGATAAGATAAATCCGTTCAGCCGTCCTCGAGTTTTAGCGAGACTAACAAACCCTAGTTGATTTTTATATATGTACTAGCGGTCCGCCCCAGCTTCGCCCGGATAGCTTCAGCCCACTCAACAATTTACAAAAAATGTGATAAATAAAGAACCGCTCAACCGATTTTGTGCAAACTTCACATAAACCATCTACTAAATAGTCCGAACAATGCCTAAATATTTGGTTTAAATAGGTAAGTCCGTTTTTGAGTTATAAAATTACAACGAAGAGTGGATTGATTTTTATATACATAAATAGATATACATTTTAAAAACCGAGAGTTTTAGTTCTCCGCTAGAGTCTACAGAATATTATTGAGACTGTCTCTCACTTTTCTCAGTAGCGTGAAGGTTTTCTTACGTAATATCGCAAGAAAACCGTCAGTTTGATGTTTTACAAACATCTTCGACGCACTGCAGTACTGAAGCAGACTCAACAACATCCTGAAAGCATTATTCTATTGATAACGTAGGACTCCTAGCGATTTTTAGATTAAACACTTCCATGAATCAATTTTATTTTACTCTAGCTTCTAGTGACTTTGTTGCATTCGTTCGGACAAAAGACGCTCTGCGAAGTTTAACATTCTAAAAACAAAAGTACATACAACATCAAAAACTCCATCCCCATTTCAAGCGTATAAATAAAATGCACATTACATTTCAGCGGACGCATAACAATATACCTCTTTGAGAGAGCTGGCTAAGCGCCAACCTGAGGCGTTTACATTTTCATTGTTTTTCTTTTTAAAGTTGTTCGACCAAAACGGCTGTATTTAGTTAAAAGTGTTTAATTAATTTTGGACTTAGTTAAAAAAAACTAAGCAATATCATTACCTTAAGTATTCGACTCGACTTTGAAATATATTTTTATTCTTATGGTATTATTCGTTAAAATCTTAAAGGATTAGTTAAAATGGACTCTGTCACCTTCACACCTTGGCTGAGTCACCTTTGGCCGTGGGTGTAAAACTTTAATTGAATCCTCGTGGTCCCCGAGTGGTGCAAATCAGGTGACAATCAACTGGTGGTAGGTTTCGGCCGTGGTTAGTGACCACGGCCGAACCAGACAAGGCCGCGCCGCCAAGCGGCTTTGCCGTGTTCCAATGCGATGTCTGGTGACACCATGCAGAGAGGGTGGGTCGGTATTGTTGCTCCTTTAAGATTTATAACCTTAAGGAGGCTCATTCCACTGCCACCTTCTCATTCGTAATCACGAGTGAATCGGTACACTGGGCGGGTGAGTTCCATCGTAGACTACATCGTTGCTTAACGTCAGGCAAGTTGTAGTCAAGCGCCAGCCTATCGAAGAATAAAAAATAAAAAACATAAAAAATGTCTCTTTCTTACTAGTATAAATGTCAAGATTACAGACAAAACCAAACGAATTATACACCTATTTTAGCAATAATGAGCTTTTAAGACGTTTATGTATTCAGGGATATTTTTTACTGTACATAAAACACTTACATCAACAATTTATAAATAGGAAACAGCATATGTACACAGGCGAGCATAATTCAAATGTGAATTTTCTAGCAGCAAACCCTGGGTAAAGAAACATTGTGGAATGGAACATTGTGAATGTAGCTACCTATGTTCACAAATAAATAAATTTGAATTTGAATTTGAATTTGAATGGGTAGAAGTGCTCAACAAATAATTTGAAATACATATGTACACACACCTACATACTAATATTACTTACATACTATATACGTTATATTATTATTAATATCTGGATGACCGAGCTTAGCTCGGTATTTTTTTTTAAATGACATTTTCTAAAAATGATTCCTAGCTAGATCGATTTATCGCTCCCGAAACCCCCTACATACTAAATTTTATGAAAATCGTTGGAGCCAGAGAGAGAGATTCCAATTATATACAAGAATTGCTCATTTAAAGATATAAGATAATTATTATTAAATACCTTAATCACCAACTTAGCTTTTACATCTAAAACCTTACAAACCCTAAATTAAAATTACTCAAAACACAACATAACAAAAAATATTTCCGAGAATTTCTTTTATAATTCAAAGCTTTGTTGACCGACCCAAAAACAGCGCACGACTCAGCCCAGATGTTCACACGTACACAACATAATGGGAAAGAAATGGGCAGTGTGTCAGCACTTCCGTACTTTAGCTAGGAGTTGCAACGTGAACAAAAAATATACAAGTTATATAAAACCTTTTCGTAGAGGAATTTTTTTATTGTTGACCGCCCGTTGGCGTGGTTGGTAAGATACTTGCTTTTAACTTAACTTACTTGCTTTAACTAAAGAGACTACAACTGTCTTGACAGGTAAATCATGTGATGCACAGCACCTACAATCCCATTATTGCTGTTACATATGCGTTTATGAAAAGACATACGAAGCTTGTCTAACAAAGTATAGAAATCAATAACATTGTTCTCGGCAAACATGCGAGCCGCACTACACCGCCATGATAGATTTAGCTCAGTAGATATAACATTTAGCATAGATTTATAAAGTAGTCTTATTTCAATACCAACATATTTAATAAATAAATAAATATTTTTGGGACATTAACACACACGGTCATCTGGTCCCAAGCTAAGCAGAGCTTGTGTTATGGAAACCAGATAACTGGTATATGCTATACATATAATACTATTCTTTTGTAAATATATACTTATAATAGATATTTACACCCAGACTCGACACAAACACAAATGTTCATCATTAATGTTTGTCTCGGGTGGGAATCGAACCCACGACCTGCGGCGTGAAAAGCAAGTATCTTACCGACCACGCCACCGGCCCGTCACTATTTGTCATAGAGTCACTTTTAAATCCTCAGTTCTAAACAGCAATAATATATCAGCTTTAAACTTTTATAATTAAATCACAAACCATCCAATCAAAACAAACATCATCAAAACATGTTCAGTAGTTTTTGACCCATTTGACCCTGTTTCCGTGTTAAAGGGGAGAATGCGGTTAAACTTTGTCTGTTTGCTGAAACTTTTCGACCCCTAATTCATTATACTCTAGTCAGAAGCAGGTATGTCTTGTTAAAATAGTTCGCTCTGTACAGGGAGTTTGTAAAAAGACGGGTAAAATTGTTTTAGTTTTGGGCGTTCCAGTTCGGGGAAATTACTATGTAATTTACTTTGAAGTTTTTCAGTAAAACTTTACAGTTTTAATGAGTTTTGTCACGATTGTGACAAAAGTAGATGCCTATTACCGTGTCGGCAAACAAACCAGGCGTTGCAGGCAAGTAGTGGTGGCGCAGCGCCTTAGAAAAATATGGTCGCGGTTTCGAATCCTGGTCTCATCGCCGCTGCTCAATACCGGTGAAGGAAAACATCGTGAGGAAACCGACATGTCTAAAAACTAATCATTTGAGGACATTTGACGTCCACCAACTTGAACTTGGTCAGCGGGTGTGGATTAAGGCCTAAACTCTCTCAATTCGTAAGATAGTTCAGAGAATACTTGTGCCCAGTTGTGGGACACTTAAAGGGGTTTAAGTGAGACAAACTTATATAAACTGTAAAGAATGGAAGCTGCCTAACAAAATAAAAATATCAATCAGGGTTGTCACTCGGTTGTTGAAAATAAGAAAACCCAAAGCCTATATTCCACAGACCATTGTATCTTACAAACCACGTGACAGGCCTGCTAAAGTATCGGATCCGGTTTTGAAATACATACAAATCAAGGGCGAACCGGTGATTATATTTGTGTGATGCATGATTCCAGGGTACGAAAATTAAAATTCTATTTAACCCGTCTTGTAGATTATTAAAAATATTTGTCTCATATTTGTTTTCTTTTATGAATTAATAAAATAATACTCACATCTATATGTTGTCTCATCTACTTCTCAATGCATCGGCTGTCATTTTGTACTGTCATCGCGTCCGTCTTTGAAGTCACCTGTCACTCGAAAATGTCATTATGAACGAACGAATGAACACCGAGCACGGGTGAAGCGGCCATATTAGAATGGCTGACACTGTATGTTGGTCCGTTGTGTCGTCGGGAAGTGCAGATGCAATAATGTGCTCGGTGAACGTAACGCTTTAATCCAATGTCATCTTAACGATCTGTAATTAACTGGTAGAATTAATGATTGTGCTATCGAGAGATTGGGGTGAAGTGATATTTGCCGTAGTTATTTTATTGAAATACCGTCTTCTTACCCGATTATTCACGCCTACCTAAAGTTGTCTGTTAATCCTGATAATTTTTAGTCTAAAAACCTTCAAAAGCCTTCATCAGAAGTTGGGATGCGAGGGGTAAACCAACAGGAGACGGTATTCAATCGAAGAAATAGTGATCCATGTGTGTTTAAGTGTTATATGGTAAGGTGGTTGCAAGAGGCCTAGTACGCCTAAGCCACGCTTTGACGGTTGTTAATGTAAAGCTGGTTGAAAGGGCCTTGTATGCCCGGGCCATGCTTCAGCAGTTGGTTGAAAGGGCCTCGTATGCCCGGGCCATGCTTCGGTAGTTGGTTGAAAGGGCCTCGTATGCCCGGGCCATGTTTAGGTAACTACCTAATAGTAGTAGTAGTAGGGTAGTGGTATATTTTTTAGTGGTGAACAATAAAAAATAACATTATGGTATTTATATGAAGGCTTTCGAAGGTTTTGTAGACTAAAAATATCAAGATTAGCAGACAACTTTAGGTAGGCGTGAATAATCGGGTAAGAAGACGGTATTTCAATAAAATAACTACGGCAAATATCACTTCACCCCAATCTCTCGATAGCACAATCATTAATTCTACCAGTTAATTACAGATCGTTAAGATGACATTGGATTAAAGCGTAACGTTCACCGAGCACATTATTGCATCTGCACTTCCCGACGACACAACGGACCAACATACAGTGTCAGCCATTCTAATATGGCCGCTTCACCCGTGCTCGTTGTTCATTCGTTCGTTCATATTGTCATTTTCGAGTGACAGCTGACTTCAAAGACGGACGCGCTGACAGTATAAAATAACAGCTGATGCATTTAGAAGTAGATGTGCCAACAAATCATAACAGCATTGCACACAACCATAATAATAACAAATATAGAATCGACACTCTACTTATGTGAAGAAAGTTTATCAATCTCTTTCTTTATTATGAATTATCTTGCTAGCAGTTTTGAGAGAAATGTTTTTTTTTCACATTCTCTTTTATTTTGACAGAGTTGAAAAAATAATAATATGACTTTTCTGAAAGAAAATATTTCAAACAAAATAATGTCTATTTAGATTAAATAACTAGAAGACTAAAGTACAAACTTTAAATGTCGTTTCTCTGTTTCTTTTTTCAGGTTTTATTAGTGTTTATAGTGTAATGTTATGTTATGTATAATAATATATTGTTTGCTAATAAAATATATAAGTGTTTCAGAGCAACACATTTAATTTTTTTTAAATAGTTTTATTTGCATCATAATTTTTATTATCTTAATGGATATATTCAGTGATAGGAATATGAATATCTCATCGTAATATAACATCACTATTTCTTAATACCTTCACTACTAGTCTTTCTGTTGTCAGGAAATTTGTAGCGTGACACCTCTGTGCCTTGGCGAGTATGTTAACTCATGAGTCGTGCGCGCAGTCTGTCACCAGTTGTGTCAGTCAAGACGTCCCAACGGATTGAAGAGTGAAAGGAATAGAGAGTTCACTCATGTTTGCGTACACACTTGTGCACTATAATATGGCTAGAAAGAAATTATTTTAACTGTACTGTGGTAGGTTTTTGTCGCTTAAACTTACGCTCGTAACAGTTTACGATGGCGAAGCGAGTTCCAAATCAACTCACGTACGTCGACGGGCGTTTTGGTCACACAAAATATATATCAGAATACCAAAAGCTGTGTGTTGCCAGTGATGACATAAGGAACCGAAACGTAGTCCTTCACAGCTGGCCTTATAAATAAGCTCAAGGTCGCTCAACGGACGTTAATAATAATAATAAATAAATATTCTGGGACAATAACACACACGGTCATCTGGTCCCAAGCTAAGCAGAGCTTGTGTTATGGAAACCAGATAACTGGTTTAATACTATACATATACCTAATACTTTTTTTTTGTAAATATATACTTATAATAGATATTTACACCCAGACTCGACACAAACACAAATGTTCATCACAAATGTTTGTCTCGGATGGGAAACGAACCCACGACCTGCGGCGTGAAAAGCAAGTATCTTACCGACCACGCCACCGGCCGGTAAATGTTAATGTTTATATGTATTTATTTCGAAATGCGCTTGACTACAACTTGCCTGATTTTAAGCAGTGATGTAGTCTACGATAGAAGGCGCCTGCCCAATATACCGATTCACTAGAGATACCTAAATCATACTCAAATTACCTCCGTAATAACAATAACAACTGTGGCGGTGTACGAGTTTTTTTGCTTGTTTTAGGTTAGTAAACCTTCTGTACATTTATTTTCTCTGTGTCTGATGTCCGAATTGCCCGGGTAATGTTTGAATCGCATATGAATATGTCGTTGTGCGGCCTTAATAGCGGTCGAACGATATTTTTGAATGGGATCATTTGGACTAGTGCTGTAAGTGACTATTCTGTTGAATTAAATTTAATAGTCATACGAGTTCAGAAAATCATTAAAATAGCACGTTTGCAAACCTCAAGGTCCCAAGGTCAAGTGGGACGTTAACACACACGGTCGTCTGATCCCAAACTAAGCAGAGCTTGTACTATGGAAATCAGATGACTGGTAATATACTACATACAATACTTTTCTTTTGTAAATACATACTTAAATATAGAGAGATGACGTCACAGCAATCCTGAATCGCACAAGCAAAGTTTCACCGACGATAAGCGTACATAAAACTTACCGGCAAGATCAGTTAGGGACCGGCATCACACCTCACCCGGCCACTTTCACGGCTTTCCACTGGAGGGTAACTACCACCCGATCCTCTAGTCACCTCCACACTGGTGACCCCGACGGGATCATCAGCAGCATATATACTGTAGATAAATGATAAAATTTAGGTAATTCTGTAGGGTTTGGTGAGCTCTCGTTCTTTCCTATATTCTTCTCACTTACCCCTTCATCCGAACCAATGGACCTCGGCAATCTTCGTGTGCTTGCAACGAACAGAACTATCAAGTAAGCAAATTGTAGTGATACTCAACGCATGTATGCTAATTTTCGGCATACAGAATTAAGTATAACCGCCATATTAGTACAGTACAGTAATTCTCGTAGTTTTGTATTGAATTTTACGATTATGTAATGGTTGGTGACTTGGTGATTGATAATAATCACAGACTACTAAAGAGAACCTAGCGGTTAATATTTGCTTTTTTTTTTAAATACATGTTTTTTGTTACACAAACAAATTATGCAGGTTTGATCTTTTGACAACCTTGGCGCCTGGCGTCACACTATGGGAATATGGACGTTGCTGAAAATCAGTGCTGTGGGTCGCCTCTAGTAGGCACTCACAGCGTTTACTGAGCAATGTCCATGTTTGACACTGATAGGTCACACTTACTCTTGTTTTTAATTGTTGTTGTTTTTTTTTTTTTTCTCTTACTCTATTTATGTGTTTCTTTGTTTTTTATTGAATTTTGTGTGTCCTGTCGTTGTCAAATAAATGTTTTTCTTTCTTTCTTTCTTTCTTTCTTTCTTTCTTTCTACAGTATGTTTAACCGCGTTGGTCAAAAACTCTTAAAAATTATTATTAATGTGAGTGCTGATGGACACCTAGAAGCCAGTGCAATTTTTTCGTCTTACGGAGTTACTACAACTGGGAAATGCAGGTACCTGCAAGCAGTAAAGGAGACCTTTCTAAGTCAATCCTGTACCTACCTACTACCTATCACATAACGATTGCTCACCTTACCATTCATGTACACCACAAAGATTAATATTCAACACTCAGTATCTTTATTGCTCTTCCATATGTATCATTAGATGGTAACATTATATAACATAGGTACACCATGGGCCTTGCAGGGCACAGCAAAATAGGGCAGGAGAGAGGAAACTTTGTTTGAAACGTTAATTTGCATTATGTAATGTCACTATTAGTAGTTTTAAAAAATACAAAAATTAAATTCATAAATAAATTATAAATTGGACAAAACAAAAAATTTAACAAAAATTATTAATATAAAAAAAATTATATTATAAATTAAAATTACATAATTCAATTTAAAATTGTCATAACTCCACTATTATTAATTCTATTCTTGTAACAATTTTTTTAATTACGATTACGAGTAAACAGCCCTTCTAAACTGCCTGTCTCACTTACTGACTAATCGTCCTCATTCAAATCAAGAACAAATAAATGTGTGACAGCTTTTGTTAGTTGAGTGTGCTCTGACATAAGTAACTATTAGTTACGTACGTAACAATATTTTTACAGATTTTTCTAACATAAAAACCATGTAATATGGAAGCAAGCAATTTAAAATACTAGATACAGAATGGTAGAGGGTAAACAGATATTTGAGAGAAGGCAATAAGGCCAGAAACACACAAGACTCTTCACGAACTCAAGAGTGGTCATAGTGAAGAGGTTCTATTCAAATTGCTGACGAGTGCAAGGTTTCTGCAGATTTTTGTGAATTTAGAAATGTTGTCTTTCTTCATTACTCTAGACTATACAGGGTGAAATGAATGAATGGAATGAAATAAACGTTTTTTATTAACATTTCCTAACTGTATGAGTTTATTGAGAGTATTTTGGATAGAACATAATTAAAGGTTACGCCATGGTAATGTGCATGCTATTATCTACCTATTGAGCCCGCGATTTCGAATCCTAAGTATTTAAATTAGTCTCTCAGCAATACTTGCAGCATTAGAAACAAATGAACACAAGAAATTGGTGATGTTACACCCACGTTCTTCAAAAAGTACGTCAATGGGGTTTTGCGCCCAATGTCTCATTGAACATATCAGTTTACTGGTCTCATCGGACTCTAAGGAGTAAAGAATTAAAGAGTAACTGCTCACAGACGTCAATGAACTTTAATCTAGCATTAAACACTAATTTTGTATGGGTTTGACTGTATTTTATGATACTAAGCTATAATTGCCGCCTCAGAATGCAGCCGTTGGTCACGTATCTAGTGATATTTATGTATCACCCTATAGCAGTTGGAGCGGTTTTGCTGTTTTGTACCATGTGGCCACGATATCTAGTTTTATTTCGTATTTTTTTTCGATTATTAAAAATCCGATATATTTGAAGACATCCCCAGCAAGATTTTTTTTAACCTCATATATATAAAACACGCTGTATTTACCCAAAAAAGTGCTGAAATATAATAATTAACTATAATTATCTACACATCCTTTTAGTGCCCCATTGCTGGGAACCGCTGGCTCTTAACTATCATAAAAGTTGAGAGAGTTTAGGCCTTAATCGGTTTAGCAGCGGTGGCGCAGCGGTACGGGCCTCGCCTTAGAAAAATAAGGTCGCGGATTTGAAACCTGGTCGTGCCGTGGGTTCGAATCGTGCCCACACATCTTTGTGTGAATTGTTTCATCTCCGCTGCTCAATATTGGTGAAGGAAAACATCGTGAGGAAACCGGCATGTCTAAGAACTAATCATTTGAGGACATGTGACATCCACCAACCCGCACTTGGCCAGCGTGTGTGGATTAAGGCCTAAAGTCTCTCAACTCATAGGTAAGATAGTTGAGAGAAGACCCGTGCCCAACAGTGGGACACTAAAAAAAGGGTTGAAGTAAGAAGTGAGACCTTAATCCACGCACGCTAGACCAGTGTAGGTTGGTGGACGTCCTCCTCGATATAGTTAGTTATGAAACACGCGGATTTTATCGTTTTTCCACCGACATTAAGTAGCGGCAATGAAAAGATTTACACAAAAATTTGTAGGCATGACCGGGGATCGAACCCGCGACCTTTTATTTCAAAGGCTAGGCCGAACCGCCATATCATGACCACGGACAACTTAATTTATAAGTTCATAAATTTTGCCTCACATTTTCTCTGTTACAAAGACGTGTTTAGCAGCTATTTTTCATATAGAAGTGAAAAATACTAGCTAAACGGAGCCACGGGCTAGATCATGCATTAAATAAAAAAATATTGAATAATAATGTCATAAACACATAAGACTTAGATAATTAGAGATTAGTATACGCATGATTATTGTGTTAGTATATGTAAAACTAAAAACTAGTGTATATGACAAAAATGACTAAATAAGGTAACTGGTTTAAATGGTATTAAAATCCATAAAATGTAAGAAGTACTGTTTGACAGTTCTAAACGTAGTACATTTAGAATTTTATTTGTTGTATGAAAATTGTTTACGTTATGTTAAAATAAAAATAGCTTCATAATTCAATTATTTTACAGGAAAGCAAATAAAAATAGTGTGAATTACGCCTCTATAAAGCTAATTTAATACAAAACAGTGAAACGTCAAAAGGTACTTCTTAGATTTGTTCAATTGTAGCTAAAATTATTAAACGGCCTGCCTGATCTAGGTTTGTTAATCTGTGTTTCAGGCCAGAATAAAAAGCTGTCCAAATTACACTGCGACGTTTTTCCCCAGTCGACCCGGGGCCTGTCCAAACTAGTTAATTAAGGGAAGATTGATTTTCTAAAGGCAATTGGCTCTGTTAGTGACGTGCGTAAATATCCGACTAATAAGGGAGAATCGATAAACTCAGCAGTTTCCTTTTTAATTTAGCTGACTTTTACATAACGACTTGTAGTTAAGATCCTGTTTATCGAATACTAGTAAGGTTTAATTAATTAACTCGACGATCCGGTAGCGTGGTCGGTAAGATACTTGCTTTTCACGTCGCAGGTCGTGGGTATGATTCCCACCCGAGACAAACATTAGTGATGAACATTTATGTTTGTGTCTAGTCTGGGTGTAAATATCTATTATAAGTATATATTTACAAAAGAAAAGTGTTATATGTATAGTATATACCAGTTATCTGGTTTCCATAACACAAGCTCTGCTTAGCTTGGGACCAGATGACAGTGTGTGTTAATGTCCCAGAATATTTATTTATAAATTTAATTCGAATAGGAAAACTCGAAATCAAATGACTCAACTCTTAAGATAGATTCGTGCCCAACAGTAATGCACGGGTTGATATTTTGGTGTGCCCGGATTCGCATACAGCAGTTATAGAGATAGGTACATACAGAGAGAATGCTATATTTTACTATAGAATTCGGGTAAAGAGTACACCTAACTTAATGTATTAGTATCATATAAGATTAATGTATTAGTATCATATAAGATAAATGTATTTACAGAAACAAGTTCCGATATCATTGACCTAAGAGATTGAGTACGAAATTCGCATCCAATCTAACCAACTATTGAGCTCATGCTTATATAAAGAAATTCTGTTTATAAGGAGTTTAGTCTTATTGATATAGAGACGGATGAATAAGTACTCAACAGCCAGCAAAGTAGTTTAAGTATGTGGTCCCCGGGTGTTGCAAATCAGATGACAATCTACTGGTAGGTTTCGGCCGTGGTTAGTGACCACCCACCAGACAAATCCGCACCGCCAAGAGGCCTTGCCGTGTTCCGATGCGATGTCTGGTGACACCATGCAGAGAGGGTGGGTCGGAATTGTTGCTTCTTTAAGGTTTCTAACCACATGGAGGCTCATTCACTGCCACCTTCGCACTGATAATATTCGTAATCACGAGTGAATCGGTATAATGTATATGTATAATAATTACCGACCACATAACAGTATATTGAGAGGAGACCGTTCCCAGCAGTGGAACACTAAAAAGGGTTGAAGTGAGTGTAAGTGAGCAAAAATAAAAAAAGATATAAAATAATTTATTTTCAATCATTTAGTCCGTCTGTTCGCTTTGTTGCAATATGGGCACTGCTCTTGTTTAAAATAAGCTTACCCACTTTGTAATTATAGATTTTTACGCGGGTGTTTTTTGTACTTGATAAGGGAAGACACTAGCATCCACGACACAAGGAATCTTAGTGTGAAGGCTAGTGCACTAAAACATACTCTTCTCTTTTGTTTTGTAATAAATTTATCTTTTATCTTTAATTAATGAAAATTTGTCCTATTACTCGTACTGATATGAAACACCTATATTTGAGCGCTGGTTAAAAAGTTTTTCTGTATGTAACTACTTAGTCAAGAAAACTTTTACACAGACACACTTTTATCGGGGGTTAAAAATATAAAATATTTATCGTCTTTAAGACTCTTTAGTTAAAATAGACTTTGTCTCTTTCTTACTTCTGTAATATCAAGATGACAAACAAAGACAAACTAATTATAAACCTATTTTAGCTATAAGACATTTATGAATACGGGGTAAGTATATACGTACCAAAAATTTTCGCCGGATGACTGATAGCCTCTTTATAATTTAGCTTTATAACTAAAACCGCTATCAAGGCGCCCATACTGTTTGCATTTAGATTGAAAAGCCTTTTCCCGATTTTCCTCAAATTAACTTATGCAGAAGTTATACAGAGGCAAAGTTATTCCAATCTTAATAAGTTGCTTAGAGGATTTGTAGTAGCAGTCTTATAAGATCATATAAATCTATACTAATATAATATTTGACGGGCCGGTGGCGTGGTCGGTAAGATACTTGCTTTTCACGCCGCAGGTCGTGGGTTCCATTCCCACCCGAGACAAACATTAGTGATGAACATTTGTGTTTGTGTCGAGTCTGGGTGTAAATATCTATTATAAGTATATATTTACAAAAGATAAGTATTATATGTATAGTATATACCTGTTATCTGGTTTCCAAGCTCTGCTTAGCTTGGGAACAGATGATCGTGTGTGTTGATGTCCCAGAATATTTATTATTATTATTTACTATTATTTATATTTACACACAAACACACAGCACTAAAAGCAAAACCAAATTAATCAATTATATTTGCTTGTGTTAAGGGAACTATGAACGGAAATATTACTTAAATACTTTTCTTTGGTAAATACACACTTATTATAAATGAATTACACCACAGAACAAACAATCGTGCTCATTAGACAAAGATTTGTCCTGGGCGGGAATCGAACCCATAACCTTCGGCTTAGCAGTCAGGATCACTAACCAGGCCAGTCAGTTTTATGTTGTCATGTTTTGAACTAGTTAAAACTCTTTGCGTGGTTGGATATCAGTTGTCATGTTCATAATTGCTTACGGCCTTCAAATCTCTCATATTTAAGGGGATGCAAACGAAAGAAACCCCCAATCAGAAGTAGCTCCGGTGAACGGAGAAACTGTAAGTAGGTAATGGGTCAGGATGGTATTTAATATATATTTTTTACTGTATAGTAGTAGTAACCACAACTTGCCTGTTTTTAAGCAATGATTCAGCCTACGATTCACATATAAAAGTAATGTAAGACTATTCGACACTAATATCCATATCGCTTGAATCATCATCACTGTCTGTGCAGCTTGAGGAGTCAGAATCTTGGCGATAGCCACGTCCTGGAACACCTAAACTGTCATGGATCACGCACGAACTTAATAAGAAAAATATTAGAAGGGGTTGAAAAGTTAGATTGCCCACTTTCCTCCAGGCAAAGCATAGAGATAAATGAGTGTTTTAAATTGCCTCATCGAAATGGACTAAGCTACACGTGTAATGAAAAAAGAGTATAATAATAGCGTGCAAAGTAGATGACGAATTGTGTCCTGTGGATTGTGTCTGCCCATCTGAAGATGACTGGGATGTTTCTAACACCGCGGACAATGTATTAGGGTTTTGAATCACCTCATGAAGTGTTGTGTTTTTCAGAACAATGCCTGCAAGGGCCAAAGTAACAATCATTAGAGGAATGTCCTATGCGTAAACAATTCAAACATAAGTTTTTAGGTTTTACTATTTTAAGTTTATCTTGAGAGGTTAAACTCAAAAATTGAGCGCACGTGTATATAGCATGACTACCCGCGCACATCGCACATAAACGTGTAAACTTTTCTTTCTTAGTGTTCGTAGTCTGTGCTGAGACAAAGCTTTGAATTTTAGGTATGAAATGCTTTTTGTTGGACTCATGAGATAATTACTAAGGGGACCTATTAGAGCTGGTTTCACTAATAATTACGGCAAATCGTTTCAACGCTTGGAGATTAGCACCGGTTGCAAAAATATCGATATAATATACCGCCCCAGATAATGCTTATAGATTGTCGAGCATAGTGTTTGTTAATTCTGCCACAACATGTGATGTGCTGATTGTTCATACTGAGTAGAACACTAACAAAATGGAAATCATATACCGTAGTAAAAGAGATCAATTTACCTGTGAGACATTGGGTGATGCGGTGATCAACTAATTTTAATATGAAAATAATTGGAGGAAAATTTTCAGCGAGTCAAATATATACGGTCTTATTCATAAAAATCTAGTCTCTTTAGTTAAAATAGACTTTGTCTCTTTCTTACTAGTACGAATGTTAAGATGACAGACAAAGACAAACGAATTATGAACCTATTTTAGCTATAATCAGCTTATATGACGTTTAGGAATAGTTTGTAAAATTCACGCGATTTTGAGATTTAAAACAAAGTACATAGTTACGTAGATTAATTTAATGAAATCAGGACTAATCTCTCAGACCCAGTCAAGTACAGTTTCTTCTAAATGACTAGGAAATTTTATTTTTCAAGTTTCAATCACGAAGCGTAGTAAAACAAAAGCCGACACACTTTCTGCGTTTTTCGATTTTAGGGTTCCGTTCAATGAGGAAAACATTTCTTTTTATTTCAAATAATTAATTACAAAAAAAAATTAATAACCACTTGGTCTGACTGGATTCAAATCCTGGATCGAGCAGAGACATTTCTAAATAGTGTTAAAACTCTTAGCAGCAGATCTAAGTTGGAGTTTGTGTCTAATAGACGGCATTAATCTTGCCTCCCTTTTCAATATTGTCATTACTGGCTGTTCACTCTCTCACTCATTCAAATTGAATCATTCTCACTCTCTGATTACCACGACTTCACAAACTATGCTCTAGTGTATTTGTGCATAAAAATATGAAGTTATTATTAAACTAACTTAGTATTAATATTTTTTTTAGTATTAAGTAAAGCAAAGCAAATTAATAAAATTAAATATAAGTATTACACGGAACCCGCAGCTGAAAATCCACTCGTACTTACCCGGTTTTCTCGTCAAAGAGCGCGCACTAAAAAACTAGGACAATAAAATAAAAAATCCGGTATTTTCAATTGAGTTCCGGATTTTAGGCGAAAAGTTGTTTTTTCTATATCCTTCTCTCACGCCTCTAGAGGATTTAGGAATACAATGTTTTAAGGAAATCACTGAACAATGTGACAGAATTTTTCTGTTTATCAAATATTGTTTTTATTAGTTTCCAACAAAAATGAGAATCTGGTGCAAAAGTAAAAAGTAAAATAAATAAATAAATAAATATTCTGGGACATCAACACACACGGTCATCTGGTCCCAAGCTAAGCAGAGCTTGTGTTCTGGAAACCAGATAACTGGTATATACTATACATATAATACTTTTCTTTTGTAAATATATACTTATAATAGATATTTACACCCAGACTCGACACAAACACATATGTTCATCACTAATGTTTGTCTCGGGTGGGAATCGAACCCACGACCTGCAGCGTGAAAAACAATTATCATACCGACCACGTTTAATGTGCCTTTAGTGTCCCAGTTTTAGGCACCGGTTTATTCACAATGTTTTCTTTCTTTATTGACAGTGGTACATAAAGATGTGTGAGGACCACCCGGGGGGTTGAACCCGTGGCCTATACTGATATACCTATTTCGACATTGCACTATGGGAATTTAGGAATTAAATAGCTGGGGAAGTTCGATTGATATTCGCCTCTGTCTACAACCTCAAGTAGTACTGTCTTGAGCGCTTTGTTATGACAAATAATATTATTATAGTAACGTTATCGCTCAAATCAATTCACACTGGTTGCTAAATAGCTAAATTCTCGAAGTTCATGCGAACTTGGTTAACCTGCGAAACATTTCGTGCAGAGGCCATATAATAGCTGTAATGTTAATATCGCGTGACAATTCGGATTGCGGAGTTTAAAGAACTTTGAAAATTTTCGCCCTGTGTGTTCGCTTAGGACTTTAGCGTGTAAAGATGATGGGTTTACATGAATGATGAATCGAATTCATTACTTTTTTTTAGGTACGCACAAAGCGATTTGCTTCCTCTTTTATTCTGCGAACCACTACGTTGTGGAATTCGCTGCCGGCACCTATGTTTCCCGATAGCTATAATCTGCCTGTCTTCAAATCACGAGTGAATCGGTATTTACTGGGTAAGCGCGTTTCATCGTAGACTACATCATTTCTTCAGATCGGGCAAGTTGTGGTCACGCGCAATAGGAGTAAAAATTTATTATTAATTGTCGTATAATATATCAGTCGGAGAGCACAAGACCGTACAGCTCTACGTGCTTTCTGAGGCACAGGGGTAACATTATCATGAACTTTCTTGTCCCGAGAGCGTTGAGAAATTTGAAAATTATCAACAATCTGCTTGGTCTGGCGCGCGGAACTTGAACCCGCAACCCCGGTACTAGAGACGAACACGCTGCCAAAGCAGTTTTTTTTACAAGCATATCCTATATCTCTAACGTCTCAGGCTAATTTGAAGATTCGAAACATTTTTGCAAAAACACGGATAATTATAGTGGAAACATTTCTCAATCTTACTGAAAAAAGATAGGATTCTCGCGAAAATTCGTGTCGTCTTAAAGACATAGAGAAATGAAACTTTAGCTATTGTGAAATAAGAACAATGATTAATCAGTTGGAGTATTTGAAACGAGACCTGCTCTGATTGGTTAAATTGTATACGTCAGTCTTACACGCACGCTGTTTTGTTAAGTGTTTATTTGTAAGAATGAAACAGGAGCCAAATCGGGCACTCGCCGCAACCGCAGCCGTAGCACGTTCGAGTTAGTTCAGCTCGTGCATTTAGAAAAAAAAGTGTAATCTGTTTTACTTCGGGGAATTTCCTTTATGGATCCTCCCCGAATGTGTGCAGGGTGGCGAGTATGACTCCCTAAGGATTCCATTCCGTTGGGTTTAAAACGTATGGGAGGCGATGGAAGAGCCCAAGAGAGAGAAAAAGGCATTTACCACCCTACGCCGACGCCCTGCCGCGAATCGGGTAAAAGGACGAGATCTCCGTCTTCCTTTACGTATACATCGAACATATAATAGAAGGCAACGACCATAACCTGAACCTTTTTTTGTTTACCGGGGGGAAACCCTTTGTTGGACTCGCAACTGGTTACTAAAACAAAAACCCTCCAGGTGTTCCTTCGGGCATCTGGCCAGGGGAACCACAAGTGACACAACCCTCTGAATGCTGGCTCGCCCGTTCAGGCAAGCCGCGGCACGTGAATAATCAGCCTTTTTTTTAAGAAAAAATCTTCATGGATCCCCCTGCCCGAAGTAGGGTGCGTAGGGTGGGGGGTATATGGGACTCCCTAAGGGTGCCCACTAAAACCCCTTGGGTGTTCCATCTCACACCTTTTTTTTTTTTTTTTTTTTTTTTGCCGGGGGGAAATCCTTTATGGATTTCCCTGCCCTGTATGGCGCCAGGGCAGGGGGTATGTGGGACTCCGTTAAGCGTTTACCCTAACTAAAACCCCCCGGGTGTTCCTCCTCGCATCTTGGTCAGGGGGTCACGGGAACCACAAGTGACACAACCGCGACCCCCTGGATGCCGGCTCGCATGCGAGCCTCCTTCTCGGTGTGGGAGGGGGAAGGTGGAAGACACTCCCCTCCACACAAGTCAGCTGGGGCGCGCGCGGAACACACGCGCGCGCCTCCGTCATGTGCCTGCGTGGTCGGACGGCGGGCCGCCATACCCGCCGCCCCGCAGGCACGGGTGTTGTAGGATCGGACCGGGATGATGGAGCCCCATTACTGGCACTCCATCAGCCCGGCCCGATTATTCTTCGCCGTGCACTCGCGTGCACGGCCTCCAGACTGTGCCGTCCGCGCAGCTGCGGCCGGTTCGGGACGAGGCAACTCGTCATCCGACCGCGCCACGCGCACGGCACCCTTCTTATGTGTTTTATGGGGACCCGCCTCCCCGCAGGCCCCCCACCCCACCATGTGGTCTTCGGGCAAGCCGGCCGCCGCGCACACTGCGCAGCGCGGCTCGCCCGAGCAATCTCTGGCCCTGTGGCCAGGGTTACCGCAGCGGAAGCATAAGCCGCTGCGGTCCACCTCGGCCCCGCAGGCGCTTGCCACGTGCCCCAGAGCGAGGCAGCGGTAGCACCTGAGGGGCTGCTCCTTTAGGGCCGTGACCCTGGCCACGACCCAACCCACCTTTATCGATCCCTCCCTCACAATTTCGACGGCTGACGTGGCGGGGAGGCTCACGTAAGCCGTCAGACTCTGATTCGGCCATGCGATGCACGATGTTATTGTGACATCGGCATGGCCGCACCCTCCTTTTTTCGCGAGTAGCTCCCTCAGCTCAGACCTCGAGAAGGACTCATCCAGGCCCGTGATGCGCAGACGCGCGCGTTTCACGGGCCTGGAGACCTCGAAGGTCGTCTTGCCGAGGGAGCTCCGCAGTCCCTCTTCAAGTTGCCTCGCCTTTTCAATGCAGTTTGGGCCTCCGACCTCAATCAACCGAGCGCCCGTGACCGTTCTCCGGATCCGGACGCTCTCGATGTTGATCGAGGCCAGGTCAACCATACTCCGCGCCCTGGCTAGAGCGACGGAGTAGGTGCTTCCCTCCTCCACCGCCGACGGAAGCAGTTTGACCTGCACCGCCGCGGTGGATGGGGCCCGAACTGCGACCACCTTCTTATTATTCCCACCCTTTTTCCCCTCTTTCTTTCTCCTGTTCACCTCCTTCCACTCCCCCGAGCTCCTCTCGGTGGGAGCGGGAGCGGCAGGAGCCGCTTCTTTATCTTTACCGCCCTTCCTTCTTCTCTTCCTTTTTCCTCTCTTCTTTCCTCGGGCTGGGGGGGTAGATGTTGTGCCCCCCGTGGCCGGTGCCGCCGCCACCGCTGGGGCTGAGCCCCCTAATGCCAGCGGTGGTGGACACGGCCTCTTCTCGAGGGCCGAGATACGAGCTTTTAGTCTCGCGACCTCGGCCTCGGCCAAACGCCAAGGGTCACGGGAACACGAGATACTTCCGCAACTCTCGGCTGGTGAATAATCAGCCTGACCTAACCCAGTAAAACCAATCACCGCTGAAAGAAATGAATCAAAAGAATGTTGGGGACTTTTCTGATTTCTTAACTCCAGTCCGTAGTATAAGTAGTGTTAACATTTCTATCATGTATCTGATTATTCACGAAGGTGGTGAGAAGTATTCACACTATTCTCTAGTAGTAAATCTTCAACTAATACTAACAATAATCCATTATATTAATCAATACAACATAAGTAGTAAATAGTACCCAAACTAATAGCACAAACTATCAAAGTTTGTATTGAAACCGCGGACCGCATCAAATGCTGCTTAAATCAATTTGATGTTAATGATTTCGAAAATCAATACATAAACAATTGAATCACTTTCAAAGAAAGAAAAGTACCCTGTGCCTACCCTAAGTACGAGTTCAACATTAGGGGGCATCAATTAATTACGTGAGGTGTTTTGAGGGGGGGGGGGATCAAGCTAAATCTTTCCAAATCTCACTTGGAGGGGAGGGGTTTTGGCAAATATCACAATTATTTTTCTCGCAGAAAACAGTGTAAAATTTCATGACAAATTTTTGCTAGAATAAATTATGTCCAAATCTGAGACAATGGTATTTGTCGTATTCGTCTGAACTTTGCAGAACAGCGAAGTAGCGCTTGATTGTTGAGCTGTATCGACAGCAGCATGGCCAGATTTAGATTGACCGTTTACAGCTCAAATACAAAAATATAATTTTTGAAGAATCTCGCGTGAGATTAGGGGAGCGGAGAGGGAGTTGAGGAAAATCTTACGATATCTCGCCAAGGGGGAGGGGGGTCGGAAAAAGAAATTTGTATTGCTACAAATAGAATAAAATGGAAAAAAATAGGTAAAATAGTTTGTAGGTTTATGTGCATTTCATCTTTTTATCTGGACATGTTACTGATAGTATTCGAAAACTTTTTCCGCATTGATAACTCGTACTCTAATATTATTACAGCTCTATTCCTCCTACTAATAATATTAACGCAAAAGTTTGCGATGTATGGATGTTTGTTACTCTTTCACGCAAAAAGTACTGGACGGAATGGGATGGAATTAAGCACAGAGATAAAATATAATGGTCTGCATTAACACATAAGCTACTTTTAATCCCAATAAGTACCACGCGGGCGAAGCCGTGGACGGAAGCTAGTGTACGATATACCGCAAACACCTATACAAAAATTTACCTATTTTGAGAAAATTAGCTACCAGGTCATTGACACATAGAATCTCTACCTACATGAGTATTTCTACTATTTTTACCATTGCCTTTGTTTCACTAACATTCTAGCTAGCCTCTAATCAAATAACTAGAAATAACCGCCTGTGGAAATGCCTAGCCGGTACGTGACGTCATTTTTCCTAACAATAAAAAAAGATTGTTATAAGTTTAAGGCTTCCCGCCCACGACCGATTTCTATGAACAATTTTGTGACCGACTACGCGTTGCCTTGAGTTTTGTATTGATTTGCACAAATCGGTGATAAGAATCGGTCGAAAAATCGGTCGTGTGCAGGCAGCGTAAACGTATTTAAATGTTTGAATTAGTTTTCAACAATTTTTCATCAATAATTTTTGTTTCCTCATGACTGATGACTAGAGATCGAACCCGCGACCTTATATTTCAAAGACGAGGCCAATACCGCTGCGAAACTGTATTACATATTATACCTTTGGGGCTGAGTCACATTTCTGAATCCCCACACGTGGTTCCCGGGTGAAGCATATCAGGTGATAATAAACAGGCATCAACTGGTAATAACTAGTTCTCGCTCTGGCCGTGGTTAGTGACCACCCACCAGACAAAACCACACCGCCATGGTGCTTTGCCGTGTTCCGGTGTGATGTCTAGTGACACCATTTAAGAGTGGTTTGGCAAGCATCATTCTACTGGCACATTATCACCGAAAATCATTCGCAATCACGAGTGAATCGGTATATTGGGCAGGCGTGTTTCATCGTAGACTACATAATTGCTTAACATCAAACAATGTTACAAGCCTATTGCAGAATAAAAAGTCTACTTTAGGCTTATAGAGGGAAGAAAATTTGGGTAATTTTTGGGGGCTGAGTCACCTTCGTCCGTGGGTGTACACCTTTAATTGAATCCCCACACGTGGTCTCCGGGTGGTGCAAATCAGGTGACAATTAACTAGTGGTAGGCATCGACCGTGGTTAGTGACCACCCACCAGACAAAGCCGTACCACCAAGCGGCCTTGCCGTGTTCCGGTGCGATGTCTGCTCCTTAATGTTACTAACCTTAAGAAGGCTCATTCCACTACCACCTTCACGCCTATAATCATTCGTAATCACGAGTGAATTGGTATACTGGGTTGGCGCGTTCCATTGTAGACTACATCATTGCTTAACATCAGGCAAGTTGTAGTCAAGCGCCTACCTATCGAAGAATAAAAAAAAATCGCAGTGCAACTAAATATGCTCGCTCAGAAACCGTACCCGCGAATTCAGTGACACAACCACTGCACCATAACCATTAACATGAGAGCTAAAACAATTATTGTTCTAACGCTATACCGTACTAATTAACATACGGTCACGTGACGTCACGCAACGCGACGTTTGTAAAAAGTAAAAATATCCTACCAACTGTTTCTGTTTGAAATAGTTAATAATTTATTTATGAGTTCTGAAACATTTTTATTGCCCTATTTAGAGCTGAAAGTCTGATAAAAATTTCTAGAAAATAAGGTTAGAATAGGTTACTTATTTGTTCTACTTTTCTCGTGTAAGCCAGGATCGACAGCGGCGCCGTGAAGACTCGGGATTTGAACCCAGCCATGAGCAGCGGTGGGCCTCGCTTTATAAATACAAGGTCGCGGGTGTGATTACTAAACTGGGAAGGCCTAAACTCTCTCAACTATTAAACTAAACAATGAAAAACGTATTGTTCTTTTTAGACAGTGACATTGACAACTGTCATATCAAACGTCTTGTCACTAGTGTGTCTGTATTAGTTTTTTTTTTATGGTTTCTCTTTGCCTATGGATATACTTCATTTTGGTTCCTTGCATTATTCCATTCTTTGTGACTGCGCGAACATTCTTAATAAATCTTATAATGCATCGTTTACTTTTTCTCCATAAACCCATCAAAAAGGGTTGAAGTGAAGTCCAGGGACACCTAAACTGTTTTGTATCCCATCATAGACTACACCATTGCTTATCATCAGGCAAGTTGTATTCACGCGCAAGCTTATATCAGAAAAAAAATGAACACCTACAAACTATCGAAATTACCTATTTCAGTTTTCAAAATTTAAAAACAAGCTTCAAAATCAGTCCTGCCATTAAGGCGCCACTAGGCAAATTTTACAGAGATATAGATAGCAAATTATACACTTATAATTGGTGGTTCATAAAATACACACTACAAAAATTTAAAATATTTTTTTAATTTTTTGCATTCATAAATATCCATAGAAGCTACGGTTTAATTTAACACTAGTATTTTCGAAATAAAACTACTCTATAACGGATTTTATCGCGGTTTATTTTAGATTTTTTAACCCAACTCCAAAATCTTTTCAGACTTCAAAGTCACGGATGAAAGAAAAATCTAAAATATTCCGCGATAAAATCCGTTATGAAGTACCTAGGTTTATTTCAATGTGTGATATTCTCGTAAATTAAAGATTATCAACGCGAATTATTACGTAGTGTAGTCTAAACGAGCTTCGCCTTTAAAATATAAGGTCACGGGTTCGAATCTTGGTCGTACCCACACATCTTTGTGTGAATTGTTCATCATCGCTGCTCAATATCGGTGAAGGAAAACATCTCGAGGAAACCGCCATGTCTTAGAACTAATCATTCGAGGACATGTAACATCCACCAACCCGCACTTGGTCAGCGTGTGTGGATTAAGGCCTTAACTCTCTCAACTCGTAAGATAGTTGAGAGAAGACCAGTGCCCAGCTGTGGGACACTAAAAAGGGTTGAAGTGAAGTCTAACTATTACACAGCACGTTATCTGACACATAAAAAATTAATTCAGATAAGTGCTATCTGAATTAATTTTTTAAAAATTTGGTTCAGAATTACACAGATATTTTTCAGAGATTATGTTTTTTTGCCGTTGAGTGTGGCTAAATTTTCAAAGATGCTTTAAAAGAATGAAGATGCATTTTTGTCTATGCATTAAACGTTATATCTAAACTAATTTTTTTTTGTTTTTTTAAATACCATAGTTCAGTTTTTATATCAACATCATATTATGAAGATCAAGCTATGTATTAATAAATAAATTTCAAATGATCTAAAAACTAATTCTGTTAAAAATATATATTAAAAAATAGCATTCAATGTACATACACGTCTGACGATTAGACACAATCTACTCTATTAAAGGCCTACAAAAAACCTACCTTATATCCAAAATGATTACTACACATTGAAAAATATTAGTTCAGAATTCCACTCAATAATACACTTCACCAACATACATTTTTTTAAACAATATCTGCTAAATCACACACTCACTAACACTTCACTAAATTTATTTTTTTAAACAAAAGTGAAACTCCCTTTAAACCTCTAACTGCACATTACCTAATTTTACTTCAAAAAAGTTTTAATTAGACATTTTACAGGCAGCTTTGACACCATTAATCTGCCTAAAAGTATAAACACACGTTCAAAATTCAAAACTTTTCCTCACTTTAAATTTATTTTTTTAAAGTTCGATTTTCAAAATCTACTCAATTTACTGATCATAATTTGTTTAATAGTATTCACCAAATTTTTCAATTTTTCCCATTCGTTTGATAGAAACGCTCGTGAAAATAGTAATCATGGAAATTCTCACGTAATTACGAAGAGAGGGTGCGCGCAACCACCCCTACCGACATCGAAGAACCAACTGAAGTAAATACATACCAACATATACAGGGTGTTGTATTATACGCAATGTTACAGTCTGGCAGTAGGTACTCGTTACTATGAGTATTACATTGAACCGGAAAATTAATGAAATCATTAGGAAAATACAGTTTTCATTAAAACGATCCGGAATTTATCTTTAGTATTGTAAGAGTGCTAGAATTGTAATAAAATTGAGCTTTTTCTGAAAATTGAATTACTGTGAAAAGAAAAAGAACATTTTAATTTACTTCGTATATAAGTTAAGTACTTACATAATTAATTTCAAGATGGTCACAAATTATGAAGCCGAAGCCTTATTAGCCTCCGGACGATAATTCCCTTTATAATGGAAACTATTCTCTTTTTTCCAATACGATTAAAAGTTTACAATAAACAAAAAAATAGCCGCAACACTAGGAATTGTTTAGTACAACTACACGTATATTGCAGTAAATTGGCAACTAAAATAAATAAATATTCTGGGACATTAACACACACGGTCATCTGGTCGCAAGCTAAGCAGAACTTGTGTTATGGAAACCAGATAACTGGTATATACTATACATATAATACTTTTCTTTTGTAAATATATACTTATAATAGATATTTACACCCAGACTCGACACAAACACAAATGTTCATCACTAATGTTTGTCTCGGGTGGGAATCGAACCCACGACCTGCGGCGTGAAAAGCAAGTTCCTTACCGACTACGCCACCGGCCCGTCAACTTTAAGTTGTGTTGTAAATTGGCAACACTAAGAAACGTCACTTTCCTTTTTTAACTGGTCGAGTAGCGGTTCACGATTTGTGCTCTTGTAATTAATATTTCTAATTTTCCTAATAAACTCTGTTGGAAAACTAAATCTTTCATTTCTAGACCCAAAAGGGGTCATGGTGGCACAGCGGCATGTGCAATGGTGGCACAGCAATATCAGCCTCACCTTTGAAATATCAGGTCGCGGGTTCGATTCCTAGTCGTGCCTATTGTATGAGCTTTTGTTGTTGAAAAAAAATCTTTGTAATAACTCGAAGTTGGATATTACGCTCTAAGACGTGCACACGCTCGCTCCCTGTTTCGTATGGGACCTTAGAAAAAGTAGCTTTTGGAACGACGTTCCTTATCTCGCGTTGTGAAAGGTGGCTAGACGGAAAAAAATCTTAGGAAAAGTTGTCACGACACTTTTTGCTATAGTAAGCTATTGGAAGCTGTGCGGCGTGCGCATGTTTCTGTGTCTATGAAAAAATATATATTTTATATTACATTATATTTGTTAATAATAAAAAAATATATATTTTAACTTAAAAAAAATAAAATTTTATTACAAATCCTTCACTAATTAATCGGAAGGAACTTCGTTCCATTCGGGTGTCCCTTGACACCTCTCAAACTTTTTTCTTCCATGTATGGGACTTAAACATAGTCGGCCACCTAAGTATAATAAGTAACTAAGTAAGTAACACTTTATTGCTTTTGATTGAGTAGATAAAGATGGTAAAGTACAATAAATAAAGTAACATCAAACAGCCCGTTCGGGGCATACAATATTTTAACATTTGTTGAAGGTGTCGAAATTAAAAATTATTTATGACTTAAGAAATCCTTAATATTGTAGAAACATTTGTTTAAAAGCCATTTTTTAACCTGACTTTGAATAAATTGGTGGGTAACTCTCTTATGTTTCGGGGTATTTTGTTATATACGTTTATACACATAATCACTCTTAACTTCCAACTATGGTATATATAATATGTTCTAATATAATATTCTAGGACACACACACATATGCATTTTATTTTGTAAATATACTCGTATACTTAATGTAGACAATTACACCCATACTCAAGACTCAAGAGTCTGGGTGTAATTATCTATATTTAAGTATATATTTACAAAAGAAAAGTATTATATGTAGTATATTGCCAGTTATCTAGTTTCCATAGTACAAGCTCTGCTTAGTTTGAGATCAGATGACCGTGTGTGTTAATGTCCCACTATATTATTATTATTGTACCTTTACAAAAAGGAAAAAAATACGAGCGCGAACACCATGCTACCCTTGTATGTAGTCTAATTTAACACCTAAAAAGAAAAACATTAACAAAGTTGTAGGCTTTCACGATGTATAGGGTCTAATATAAAAGTTACATAATACTCGTAAGTTAACAAAAACTCCGGCGTTTGCCATGACAAGAAAAATTAAAAATTCTGCAACTTCCGGAGAACGCCGGAAGCGGTGAAAGTTTTGACATGGTTGTGACCATAAATTCCTAGATAAAACTGAAACCCACATTGTATGGGCATTGATGGCAATAACGGGCCGGTGGCGTGGTCGGTAAGGTACTTGCTTTTCACGCCGCAGGTAGTGGGTTTGATTCCCACCCAAGTCAGACTTTTATGTGATAAACACGTCTGTTTTTCTTGAGTCTAACTATCTATATTTAAGCATATATTTACAAAAGAAAAGTATTATATGTAGTATATTACCAGTTATCTGGTTTCCATAGTACGAGCTCTGCTTAGTTTGGGACCAGATGGCCGTGTGTGTTAATGTCCCACTATTCATTAAGCGCTACAATTCCAGAAACTTGTAATACATACATTAACGACGAGTTGGTGGAGGGACAGTAGGATAGTTTGTGGAAGTTCACTTCCGTGCCGTTTCGTGGAATAAACTATAATTAACTAAGGAACCGAACCCACTACCAAGTTTATTTAACAAAACATTCAATGAGGTTGTATTTCCCTACTTGTAACATCTGCCTACGGGTCAACATTGATAATGAACAAACTTCAGGAATGTTGCTCTGGCGCCGATTCAAGTCGGTTGTTATTACGTGTTGTTATACCAACTAATTACTATTGTCTTTAATTTTGTTAATTATAAGCAGCTTCAAAATTTGTGGCGTCTAATATTGTTTAGTTATAAATAGTAGCCGCCACAAACTATTAAAAAAAATATTTGACCGTGCAAAATACTAACTACAGTAAAATATTTAAAATATATGAAGCGCGCGCGCCTTCGCATCTTACGTTAGGTACTTACTGTACGCGAAAATCTTTTTGATAGATCACTTTTTTCTTAGTCAAAAATTAAAATCGCTCTAAGAGAATTGTATTTTTTACCGAGTACCCTAGCAAAATTTGACAGGTAGCCTACCAGATCCGTTTCTATTTTCGGTTTACTACGCATCTCGTCGAAACACGATTGACAATTGAGTAGTTTGGCAGCCGCCTCGGCCGAATCCTTCTGTAGTAAGTACAGGTCATTGACACAAACCAAATAGACCAAGTCTTGTTATCGCCAGTGCTTGATTACTCACGTAGCAAGTGTAGCGTTTGCTACGGACCCCGTGCAAAAGATGGCCCCGCGTTTAAGAATCTGCAAAAATTAAAATTCCTAGAGCTTTAGTAAATAGTTCTCTTCAGAGTACGATATAATTTAGTACTTATGTGGCATATTACAGAGAGCTGATTGCTCACTATCTAGATAAGTCATATCTAAAGATTATTTTCATGTATTGACAGATTTTTTATAACTACCAATTACTTACATTGGTAAAACCTAAAAATATTCCTGAGAAAAAGATTTTGTAGTACTAAATACCACTACCACCCGAATACCGCTTTCCCTTATGAGCCCATAGCAGAAGGCCCCTCACTATGGTAATCATAGTATGATTTGCTACGGGCCCCGCGATTGCTTGTTCCGGCACTGGTTATTACTCACGTGCCAAAAAGTATGACGAGGACTCTACTAATAAGAACTAGGTACAAAGTTTGTGTTGTGTTATAACGTCTCGTGGCTTTGTTCTTAAAATTAGATCAGATTATGTTCGAACGCAACTGATAAGACATTGGCCAAGTTTTAATTGGTAAACTATAGTTCTATTGGAATCTAACACAAGTTCAGATGTATTTATCATAGCCAAATTTGGTTTTTATTTAGTAGATACCACATAATGTAATATAAAAATATTACACCACAAATATACGTAATGTAATTCTGTGCCATAGAATTTGCCATAGGATACATACACATACGAGTTATTACAAACATACACACATATTACATACCCTTTTAAACAAAAAAGGAATTGTCAGAATCGATTTATAATTGGCGGAATTGTCGCGTAACATATATACAAAACTAGTTTTCCGCCGCGTGATCTACATATCATGCCCAGCAGTGGGATAAAAAGTAGCCTATAGCCTTCCACAATAAATGGGCTATCTAACAGTGTAAGAATTTTTCAAATCGGTCTATTAGTTTTTGAGATTAGCGCGTTCAAACAAACAAACTCTTCAACTTTATAATATTGGTATAGAAAAGCATACAGTCATATTGAGAACCTCTTTCTTAGTGAAGTAGGTTGATAATAATCAATATCTATCTGCAATCAGAACACGTAATTAAGTATCACAAGTTACACAAACTCATTTAGGAATCCATCCGGAGTGTGACGGGCACTCTACTCACGATTCATTTGGATGTAATTAATTGCTTTACATACTACGTCGAGAATTGAACTAGGGTTAACCCAACTGAAAGGCAGATTTCATGTCAGATACTTAGTGTAAGCTTGCTGTGTTGTTAAGTAACCTTCCTTTTAGTATTACAACTATATATCATACTAATTTCTTCATGCGGCTTCTCCCGCGTGGTTTTATAATAAAAATAAGCATAAATTCCCCTTTTTTTTTCTCTTTGTTACATTTATTGGAACTTAGCGCTCGCAGCATTTTAAAGTCCCGGCGCGTATCCCGCAATAACCAAAAGTACCTTTCGCCCGTCCACTGTGTAGAACATTGCTTGGCTCCAACTCACCTCTTTACCGAATGACTAGATTATATAATGAATGCTGCAATAAGGCTGATATATACTCCGATACATTAGGATCGTTTCGGAAAAACATCACTAATGTAACTTAATGTTTGATTCATACTTCTTCATTTCATTCTAGTTCAATAAGTAATCTAATTAAGTATTATGTAAATTTAGCTCATTATACCCTACGAATGTTGTGTTTACCTATAAGAGACTTAACATTAAGATTTAGGCAAACAATTGTTGAAATGTATTGGTTTTAAGAATGTCGAGTTCTTGGTGTACCAAATAAATAAATAAATACTTCAGTTCCTTCTTATCCTATACAATCACTATTCCATCATAAACTACAAAAAAATACTTTACTTAGAGTCACTTAGAAAATTAAACACGGAACGAGTATTGCGCGCGCTCCCTTCTGCCGAGGTACATGCACAGTTTGTACGCATAAACTGTTCATGTTTCGTATTTGTGTGTAGCAAGATATAAAAAAAATTAAATACAAAAGTTGTAGCGAATTTAATTCTCTACAAAGTAAATACAGAAAACGTAAAACCCATAGCAAACGAGACATTAGCAAGAAATTTAAAAAGAAACGAATATTGTGACTTTTGACTCCTGACTTTAAAACATGAGACTTGAGACCATACAATTTTTAAGTGAATTTTGAGGACAGTTTCAGGATGCCAAAATACAAGTTTAAATAATACTTTTCAATATACTGGTTATGTCGATTTTCCGAGGTCAACCCCTTATAATGACTCGACTATCACTGACTGACATGAATCCAGTGACTTTTCCCATATCTCAACAAATCTACCATTAATTTTATCTCCAAAGGAAACAGCACTCTACACCCAAAAACCTGTCACGTCATTTCCGTTTAGGATAAGGTTTGATTTAAACGGAGTTTAAAAAGCTGTTAGTCTGTGAATGTTGGCAGCGCTGCTCCGCCGGAAACGGAAGACATAAAGTGCGCTCTCACATGCGATACGGTTAATGTGACAATGATGGCTAGATGTGGAGATATTCATGTTAACTGCCTCTGTACCAGACACTATTTAATATCACCACTAATAGCAGAGGAGTCTCAAAGAGATGTAAGAAGCACATAATGGAATGAACCGTCAATGAAAGGAAAAATGAACTGAAAATGAAATGAAATGCAAACCAACAGACCTCTATAGTAGCGTTGCTGCAATAGCGATAATTAGGTATCGATAGTCGACCTTGAAAGATAGTCGATAGCGCGAATAGTCCTATCGAAACTATCTGTACGAGCCATTTTACGCTCATACAGCATTTAATCATTCACACATTATTTGCAACCTAATTAAGTAGATATTTTTAGTCGTCACTTAACCTCAGACAAGTGCTAATGTGTCAAAATTTATTAACCAACTAAAGTACGACTCAGACACTTTACTTAGCCTTCGCATAACTAATAAACTTTACTTTTCTATAACTTTGTGGTTTGGTGGTTACAACAACTACCGGGATTCCGTCAACGACGAGAAAACCCCAATACTATCAATATTTTATTATCGATGGTATTGATGGTGAAAATTAGACAATACTATTGAACGCTGTCGATACTATTGTGCTATTACTATACTCTCTATAGTATTAAATCCAAATATTCGATACTATCGAAACTATCGATGACCTATCGTTTCAATAGTATCTATCGATAGTTTTAGTATAGTAACTGTCGACGTATTGATATACTTTTCATCGATCTATTTAAATAAAAATCAATGCCACTTTTCGTTGTAATTTTATAACTCAAAAACGGGCTTACCTATTCAAACTATTTAGTAGATGGTTTATGTGAAGTTTGCACAAAATCGGTTGAGCGGTTATTTTTTTATCACATTTTTTGTAAATTGTTGAGTGGGCTGAAGCTAACCGGGCGAAGCTGGGCGGGCCGCTAGTACTTTTGATAGTATAGGTACTATTGATACTATTGTCAGTGTTCGTACTAATACTATCGTTAGTAGCGATACTATCGAACTTAATTTATATCGTATTTCTTATTTGTAACAATATATTCTATCGCGGGTCGATAGTTTCGATAGGACTATTGATATAGTAACTGATTTTCATGGCCACGATAGTATCACGATACTATCGATAGACTATCGCTATCGCAAGAAAGCTATTATGTAGTTCAGCAGTGTAAGCCGTCCGATTGGGCTGCACTGTGCCCAGGAGATTGCAAGTACAATACCTACCCTGGACAGTATTTTTTTAAATTACAGTTTTATAAAGCCAAGAGATATGTACAGTCAATGTAATTTCATTTTAGAGGTATGTATGTACGTAGTTAGTAACCCTTAGTTCAATTACATATTCCTTTAATTACTCTGAGTAATGTGTTTACCGATATTTCAAAGTTAAACACAATGATACGCTTAAAAATATCAAAGTCATAAGTTTAATCAATTTTCTAATCAACTTAATCGACTTTAATTCCATTAATTAATCGTGATGACGTCACTTTTAATTCTAGAAATTTACTAAAATTTCGAAGCATACATTGTTAATACCATGGAAGAAAGGAGCTACTTTGTTTTTCTTTATGTGTTTGATTTATTATTGTATTGAAATAAAACTACTTTTTAACGGATTTTATCGCGGTTTATTTTAGATTTTAGATCCCGACGTTTCAAAGTCTTTTCAGACTTCATGTTCACGGGTGGAAAGAAACAAAGAACATCGGGATCGATAAATAAAAGTTTTTGGCATAGTAGATCACTCAGTAACTGCTTCAAATTGGCTGTCCTAACACAATCATCGTTTCCCTTGCCTTTTTGCCATTTCTATTGGGGTCGATAGCTACCAGAAATATGCGAGGGACTACCATCAGACCTTGAAACCCATAGTAACGGAGATTGTTAGACCAGGTGTTAGATTATATATACATGTTACAATTGTCATAGAAGTATTAAATGACGGCGCAGGCCAATGGACGCGTACCTTTATTGTTTGTATGGTTGGTATTTGCTAAGATACTTGCAGTTGCTTGAGGCAGTTTTTCGCCACAAGTAGTGAATTCGATTCCTTTCGATATTGGTTTCATTTGTGTTGAGTATGGATATTTATATTAGTTATATACCTACTGTATTTACTGGTTTCCACAGTACAAGCTCTACTAGTTTGTGATCAGATTGAGCCGTGTATGAATGATGTCCCAGCGTATTTTTATTCTTGTATAGAATATGTAATGATAAACTATGGTAAACTGATATTTGGTGTTAAAGTAAACTAAACAAAGATAGCTTAAGTGTTGGCATCTTTAAATACACCCAAAAATAGGTCGAAGTTAAATTTAATCCCATCTAATCCAATGCTTTTAACGTTGCGTTCAAACAATAAAGAGAGCAAGCGCCTGACAAAAGCGTAATAGCAATTCTTTATTCTTCCAGAGCTCGCAGTTAATTCAAGGCGCTGGCATGCAAACGATTATTCAATTTCCTTTACAATAGGTTAAACTGTTGTGTTCGATGGTTACTTATGCTTCTATTGTTGCGAAGTTGTTAAGCATGCTATAAATTGTTCTACTTGCTCATTAATTACGAACAAATATTTATGCCAATGCCTAAATTCTCTCAACTCGTAAGATGGTTGAGAGATGACCCGTGCCTAGCTGTGTGACACTAAAAAGAATTGAAGTGAATTATTTTAATTAAATTAAATTTTTACGGGTAGAGCGTGTGCTTTTTTTTTAAACGAATTTTATCGCAGTTTAATAGTGTGTAATGGGAGTCTAGTGCTGCGGGAATGGTTTCCGAGAAACGCCAAAAAAAGCGGGGACGACCGATCCGAAGGTGGGAAGATGATATAAAAGCTTTAGCGAGGGAAACTTGGACCAGGGCAGCACTAAAGAGACAGCAGTGGAATAAAATGGAAGAGGCCATTGTCAAAGTTGAGCAAACAGACGAGGAAACTATCACTGTCGACTAAACAGAGGCAAATTCTTAACATTAATGTAAACATTCGTAACTTTTACTTATGTCTAAATAAAGCCTTATATTATTATTGTTAGACCATTGATTAGACCCAAGGAGGAGGCGTCGCGGTAGACGGAGAAAGAGATGGTGAGACGAAATAGATACATTCTTTGATAATTGGATGGAGGTGGCACAAGACCGCGATGCCTGGAAGGTGTTAGGGGAGGCCTTTGCCCAGCAGTGGGATGATCCGGGCTACTAATAATAATAATTATTGTTAATATTTATTAAATTTTGACGGGTGCAGCCGCGGGCCAAGTTTCATGTTATAAACAGACGTAAGTCATTAGTGTGGGCATTGTGAGTTTAATGACGGACAGTCTCCAGAGGCGAGACTAATTGTCGCAATAATGACGCTTTTTGTGTGAAAACATCATGATAAAGTAACAATAACAGTTCACCTACAGTGTACCAATGTTCTATGCTGGTCTATTTAACCTTAAAAAATAAAATAATGGTTCCCGACACATGTGTTTTGGGGGCTGAGTCACCTTCGTCCGTGGGTGTACGTACACCTTTAATTGAATCCCCACACGTGGTCCCCGGGCGGTGCAAATCAGGTGACAATCGACTGGTGGTAGGCTTCGGCCGTGGTTAGTGACCACCCACCAGACAAAGCCGCACCGCCAAGCGGCCTTGCCGTGTACCGGTGCGATATCTGGTGATACCATGCAGCGAGGTTGGGTCGGAATTGTTGCTCTTTAAGGTTTCTAACCATATGGAGGCTCATTACACTGCCACCTTCTCACCGATAATCATTCGTAATCACGAGTGAATCGGTATAATAGGCTGGCGCGTTCCATCGTAGACTTCATCATTGTTTAACATCAAGCAAGTTGTAGTCAAGCGCCAGACTATCGCAGAATATTTTTTTTTTAATGAAAACTTCACTTGCCGTGTTGGGCACAGTTTGGTATGGTATAATGTTACCGACGGCGACGCGACGCATAATATTATGGCGCATGCATAAAAGCCACGCGCGATGCGTTTGTATCATTGTTTGTGTGAAGATAACTTACTACCCCTTTCTGTTATGTTAGAGCTGTGTACTTTATTTTGTATTTTGGTATGAATATTGTACGAGCGCGCTGTACATTCAACTTTATGCCGTTCGCGCATATTGCTTGTAACAGCACTATCAATGTTGTACTAATACTACGAATATTTGTTGAATAATAGTTATAATTATTTAGTAGCGAATAAATCTTTATAGCAGCAGTGGCGCAGCAGTACGGGCCTCGCCTTAAAAAAATAAGGTCGCGGGTTCGAATCCAATATACCAGTTATCTGGTTTCCATAACACAAGCTCTGCTTAGCTTGGGATCATAACCGTGTGTGTGTTAATGTCCAAAACTATTATTATTATTATTAAATAGGCACATGTGGTCAAGATAAATAATAGCAAACCTGGCAATGTTAGGAATATAAAAATTTGCATACTATCGTAGGTATACCATTAACGCAACATTTTGAGCTTATCGAAAACGCCCGGATGGTTTATTACTTCCGTTTCCGGGTAGAATGGAAGCTTCGCGTCTATTTACTCGAGTCTAGATTTTTGGAAATTTTTGACTTAAGTTACGTGATTTTTAGTATGTTTCAACATTTTTTTGTTTGCTGAAACATTTAAATATGTATATGAGGGTAATATGTGGTTTTAACCACCGACAAAAAAGAGGGATGTTATAACTTTGACGCGTGTATTTGTGTACAAGTGTGTTGCCATATAGCGTCAAAACGGATAGACCGATATTGATGCGGATTTTTCAATCGAAACCTGAAGATGATGTAGAGCAGAAGATGACTAGAAACTTGTTCACACGGCTACATATTAAGCTTTACAAATCTAGTATAAACTGACCTCTCGCTCTATGGAAATCTTAAACAAACAATTATTTGTATTATTAACATGTTCAACGTCCAGTACCTTATATATGGGTCACTATGAACTAGGTTCACACGTCCGTGCCCCTTAAATGGGTCACTACGCAACGACCAGGTACCTACGCACTAAAGGAAAATTTAGTAAAGGTAAGTAGTGAGTTAGTCGTGAAAGTTTATCTCAGTGCAGTCTCTGTTAAAGCACCAACTGAAATGAAATATCTAAGTATTTCCATTAAAGAACTCTTTTTATTTGTTTTTGGCAAAAATAATTTATTTATTATTAATTTAAATTAATTAAAAAAGTCGTCCTTTTGACGATAGATTCCTTGAAGTTTTAAGTGGGACGCACAAGGAAATGAAAACATTTTGTATGAACATGTTTAACGTGTTCGGTTTAAAGATCATTTATTTCTCAAAGAACATTACATTGTTCACTTAAAGAGAAACTTTGCTTACAACAAATTTCTGTTAAACCTTGCCTGCCCTTTTGAAAAAAGAAAAGTATATATCTATATATATATATATATTAGAAATTCCTATTTAAATATATATTGAGCTTAAAAAAGTAATAAATGGGTATATGTTATGTATTAGGGAGGCAACGTTTATTACAAGGCGATAAATTAACACGATAAGTAAATTATTACCTAAAACATTTCTTCAAATTATTAATTATTTATTTATTTATTTATTTATTTAATGCACATATACACGTATTACAGTAGTACATTACAGTATTATTTAAAACATCATGCTTTAATCGTTTTTTAAAGCTGGAGAAGCTTGGTGATTCTTTAATTTCTTTTGGTAAATGGCATAATGGTTATAAACACGAGGACAGTAGCCGGAACACGACAGTAAGACAGGACAGCAAGCATTGTGTAGTTGTCCCTAACAACTATCTTGAGGACATTCCAATGTAGTGTATTTTTAGTAGCTGACTGTCCTGTCCAACTTTGTTCTCGTGTAAATGGCCATTAGAGTCATTCCTTCCGGACCGCAATGTTGAATTTGCAAAATGTTGAATTCCCAAAATGTTGAATTTCCAAAATGTTGAATTTCCAAAATGTTGAATTTCCAAAATGTTGAATTTCCAAAATGTCGATTTCCCAAAATGTTGAAGTCCCAAAATTTTAATAATACTAATAATTTGCAAATATGCCATACCAACACTAATAATCTCACGCAAAGATAAATCAAATTTAAAAAAATTTCAAGAAATGTCAAGTAGTGTTTGATTATGTTGGGTATATGTAGGTATGTTCAAAATCAATCTCGCGCACTATCTCTAATATAAAAATGAATAGCAAAATGTGTCGGTAAGCGCATAACTCGAGATCGGCTGAACTGATTTCGCTAATTCTTTTTTTAGAATATTCCTTCAAGTACGAGGATGGTTCTTACGCAGAGAAAAATAGTAAAAATCTCCTCCGAAACGGCTTGACCGAATTTTATCAATTCTTATAACTATGTTCGGCAGGTCTGAGAGTCGGTCGTAATCTATTTTCGGACCCGATAGAAGGCACTGTTTTACCGGGCAGGACGACGTCTGCGGGGTCCGCTAGTATATTATAAAAATCAATGCCACTTTTTATTGTAATTTTATAAATCAAAAACGGGCTTACCTATTCAAACCAAATGTTCGGTGCATTGTTCGGACTATTTAGTAGATGGTTTATGTGAAGTTTGCACAAAATCGGTTGAGCAGTTCTTTATTTATCACATTTTTTGTAAATTGTTGAGTGGGCTGAAGCTACCCGGGCGAAGCTGGGGCGGGCTGCTAGTACTTATTACAGTTCGCATCGCATCAGTATACCGCAATAGTGGACTAGTGAGTACAGGCTCTTACATCAGTCACATCTCAATACATTGGGATGTATTTAGAATAGTGCTGATGAACGTCATAAGCTCGCCCTATTGCCTATGGAGGCCCCATGGAGACTCTTTAAAAATCAAAAATCCTTTTATATAGAGTACATATTTATTATAATCTATATTAATAATTCAAAGCACAGAATAATGCGACTCCTCGTTTGATCCAATGCGCTTGAGGTTTAGAAGTGACTAGTTCTATAGTCATCACATAGTTAGTGGAGTGTCCAGTTGTGGATAAAGTACCGGCTCGTACTAAGGTCTTGTATGTCGGACATTCGTATAAACCTTGCTGGAGTTTGTGGTTTTGTTCCGGTTTCATGTAGATTACTGGCAGTTCTGTGGGTTAAAAAAAATACTAACCAAAAGAACAGACTGTAAAAATCTATATTTATAAAATAAAGTCGTGTTAGTTACAATATTTAAGACACAAGAACGAGGTGGGGAGGTAGCTTAGAACCAGGAAGAGGATATAGGATTTTTAACCCGTTCCTGTAGGATGTCACATAAAACGTGTGATGATGAGAAATCTAGCTTGGTCTATTACTTATGTACTTTTTTGCAGAGATTAAATTCTTGCAGGGTTCCCCTCGTCCCGTGTGGGTGCAGGGCAGGGGTATGTGGGACCCCCAAAGGGTACCTAGTAAAACCCCCCAGGTGTTTTGTAACGCATCTACACCAGGGGGCACGGGAACTATATGTGACACAACCGCGACCATTACTTATGTACCTATTATATATATGAGTCTCTATCCGTGTGTTATTGGGGTATCAAAGTTTGTAAGCATGGAAAGTCTGCCAAGAAAGTGTTAAAATTAGTGTTTATAATTTTTGAAAATTTTTGCCAAATACCGATATGTGCCCGTGCGAAGACAGGTCGGGTCGCTAATAAATACATATTTCGCAAAATCCGTCTATATAGGGTGACTGGTCAAATACTTTACCACGTGGTAGTGCTCATCATTACGAACAACTTTCCTAAAGATAATTTTTTTTCTGAGCAATTTTTTTTATATTAGCATCATTAGATCATTAACAACGCGGCTCGAAACCAGCCGTGTCCCTCCTTACTGATGGAGCATTCAAAACGGGTCTACGCAATTTCTAGTGCTAAATTGTTTCTGCCAGCTTTTGGAGGAGGCCATAGTTCTTAGACATGCCGGTTTTCACAGGATGTTTTCCTTCACCTATATTGAGCAGGGGTGATGACACAATTCACACAAAGATGTGTGGGCTCGACTGGGGAATCGATCCGCGACCTTATATTTCAAAGACGAGATACCGCTGCATCAGGGAATTTCTCAAAACCGTCCTTCATTTGCCTATTCCTGTTTACTGATATTGAAAAGCTTTATCAGTTTACCAGTATGCAACTCCTTAGGCCGACTCTCTTCAAGCGCCATCTCTCCCATGTTCCAGCGAGCGCCCTCTATGAACAGTCCGCGCACACAACATCCATCCTCCGGCTTCTTTGTAGGGTACGCTGCTAACGCCTGACGAGTACAGATGGAAAATAACTAACATTTACCACAATAATATTAATGTTCTGGGACATTAACACACACGGACATCTGATCCTAAACTAAGCAAAGCTTGTACTATGACAACCAGATAACTGGTAATATACTACATAGAATACTTTTCTTTTGTAAATACATACTTAAATATAGATAATTACACCCAGACACAAGACAAACAGACATGTTCACCACACGAATGTCTGACTTGGGTGGGAATCGAATCCACGACCTGCGGCGTGAAAAGCAAGTATCTTACTGACCACGCAACCGGCCCGTACAATAATCATGAATTAATCTTAAGATCTGTAAGAAGTACAAGTTTAAATAAAACTACTCTGTATTAGATTTCATTGCGGTTTATATTATTTTTATCCCGGCAGTTCAGTCTTTTCAGATTTCATGATCATGGGAGGACTGAGCTAAAAATTAACACATTAAATTAAACATAAGCACGCCATCTATGAATAGGTCGCAGACACTACTGTCTAAGAGATTAGGCAAAGCAATTTTCGAGCGCCAAACCATTTGGTTTGTATATGAACCAAAATGACTCTAGTTATGTACGGTAGATGGCAGTAAATTTCTTCTTTACAGAGATGGCGCTACTAACACTAACCTTGTCAGAATATTTATTGAGCAAGTTTTAAAAATATTAATGGTGCTTTTACACGGTGCAAGTAACTGAAACAAGCAAGATTACTTGCGTAACCAGCATAATAATATTCTGGTATATTAAGAGACGGTCGTCGTCTCCGAGGAAGACCACGGAAACGATGGTGCGATGATATAAGCTCGTTTGTCGTGACGTGGACGGAAGAAGCTAGCAATAGGGACAGTGGGAAGGCTATGGGGGAGGCTTTTGCCCAGCAGTGGGCCTAAGCCTACAGGCTATTAAAAAAAATTATAGCCTTTTGTTTGTTTGTTTGTGCTACACACAAAGATTGTTGGACTGACTCTGGACATTACAGTATAATCTTTATAATTAAGATTTAAGTAGGGTTCAAGGACATAAATGTCATAGGTTTAATTTTGAAATAAACAGTTTATATTGATCTCAAAGCAAGCAGAGATTTTATCATGGAAACCAAATACTTGGTATATACTATTTCATACATAAGCCAGGTACTTATCTTCTTCTAAATACGTACTTATAATAGATAGTTACGCTCGACTCAAGGCAAAAAAACAAGTTCACGCAGTCAAATGTGCGTTTTGAGTGGCAATCGAAACCACGACCAGCGGCGTTAAAAGCAAGTATCTCACCAACCACGCCACCGGCCCGTCAAAACAAAATTGAACAAAGGGTCTGAACCCGTTCCCCTTCCCACGGAGCATATAACCTTTGTATTAGCAAGCTACATGAACTGTGTACAAGCACCCATGGTTGACATCCTATTGTGTGATGAGGGATTAATGGCTGTTTTACTAGTAAACTCTTAGTCCTAAGTACAAATTCAACATTGGAAAAATAGTATTCGAATATTATCTTGAACTTGTCAAAACGCGTTTTCAAATTCATGTCTTTTGTTCAAAACATTAGATAGAAAGAAAATAGAATTGCTAGAAATAGAATAAAATGGATTGGCAATAGAACAGGTAAAATAGTTTGTAGATTTATGAGCATTTTTTTTATTCTTGAATAGGCAAGCGCTTAACTACAACTTACCTGATGTTAAGCAATAATGTAGTCTACGATGGGACGCGCCAGCCCAATGTACCGATTCGCTCGTGATTACGAATGACTTTCGGTGAGAAGGTGGCAGTGAAATGAGGCTCCTTAATGTTGAAACCATAAAGGAGCAAAAATTTCGACCCATCCTCTTAAATGGTATCACCAGACATCGCACATCTGATCTGATCTGGCTTTGTCTGATGGGTGGTCACTAACCACGGCCGAAGCCTACCACCAGTTAATTACCAGCAAACATTATCACTAGGTGATTGTCACCTGATTTAACACATTTTTTTTTTTATTTTGCATTTTAACTTGACATGTTACTAATAGTATTCGAAAACTTCTTTCGTATTGACAACTCGTACTAAGGGTACAGTCCATTGTAGCTAAAAAGGAGAATGGGGGAAAATAACCTCAAAAGCGTAATTAACAGTGTCAATAGCAATGACGTGTTTCCTAGCGTAGTTCTGCAGCGCGCCAGTGAGGAACGCTTGAGGGAAATAGAAGCCGGAGATCCAGAACACCTTGGGGATGCCGCTATCGGACCACTCCTGCATGAACTGGACGCGGAGGTTCAGGTCTTTAGTCCAGGCGGCTATGGAGAAAAATTTGCATCACTAAAACTATTACAGTTTTATTCATAAAAATCTTAAAAGACTTTAGTTAAAATGGACTTTGTCTCTTTCTTACTAGTTTAAACGTCAAGACAACAGACAAAGACGAACGAATTATAAACCTAGTTTAGCTATAATGAGCTTATAAGACGTTTATAAATACGGGGGTTAGATTTCACCTCGAAGCTGAGATCAAGGATGACGATATTTTTTGCTTTGTCAGATAGATAAATGAAAAGACGACCTCGGCAGTCGAGCGGTGTAAGCCGTCCGATTGGGCTATACTGTGCCGGGGAGGTCGCGGGTTCGATTCCCGCCCCGGACAATATTTGTGTAACTACAAAGATTTGTTTCGGTGTCTGGTTGATTGAGGGTTTACCCTCCGTGCCTCGAAGAACACGTGAAGACGTCGGTCCCGGTTGTCATTTAACCCGTTGACAATCGTTACATGTAGTCAGAAGCCAATATAATCTGACACCTGGTCTAACTATCTCAGCTACTGGTTCCCTACGGGTTTCGAGGTCAGATGGCAGTCGCTCGTATAATTTTGGTAGCTAGCCACATCAGGTTAGACTGGGACCCAATAGAAATGGGAAAAAGGCAAGGGGGAATGAGATAGATAAATGAAAATTTTGGACGCGTATTTTTCCTTTTATTTGTGTGATTAAAGATTACGGCGATACGTCCAAGCGAAATTTGGAATGACGTTAATAGTCCCTTTGCTCGGCACTGGCCTTCGCTCAACTGTCGTAAGAGTTTTGAAAGTTTAGGCTTTCCACAAAAGCTGGCTAAGATAGTTAAGAAAGTTTAGACCTTAATCCATGTTACATGTTTTCGAAAGCGGCGGTGAAACAAAACTCCAAGATGTAATGAGCGCGACCTGGGATCGAACCCGCAATCTACATTTCAAATTTCAAGCTCAAATTCCATACCGTCTCTCTATTGCTTGCAATAGACTGGGCTGATAGACCCAAAGCTCTTCGACTGAGCTAGATCTCTTCATTTTATCATCTCCTTTATACTATTTGTCGAGGTCACATAAGGCCGTATTCATCAGGAATGCAATGGTAACATACCAAGTGGTTTGAGTGAAGGATAAGCTTTGGCACTCCACATAGCAGGCACTATATTCTTGGCGAGGCTGCCAGCCATATTCTCCAACGCTTCTGACATCACTACCAGACCTTTAAGAGCCTTTAGTAGATCCCTAATTGAAAAAAGGGTCTTTAGAACTAGTTTTAATCTCATTGTACACTAAAACTATCCCGAAAGAATTGCCAAGAGAAGAAGTAGGTATAAGTTCTTAAAAGTAATAAACGCCATCTGTGAAATAAAATTGCTGTCGAATAATGTATCTATCATCATCATCATCAGCTTGGGAACGCCCTCAGCCGGACATAGGCTTCCCCTTTAGAATGTCACAGCGATCCATAGGCTTCCCACCTTTTCAACCTTGTGGCGGTTGTACCGACGCTGCGGCGCTCATTACGTGGTCTCCACCCTAGAACTTTTGTTTCTACGATCGATGTAGCCTGCCCACTGTCGCTTCAACCTGCTCACTTTGATAGCTATGTCAGTGACTTTAGTTTTTCTGCGGATTTCCTAATTTCAGTCTATCTATAATTTCTCACAAAATTTCGCATATTACTAGGATAACCGTTAAGATAATCATCGTCAAAATCAGTCCACATTATTACACATACACACACGTCAAATTTATTGCACGAACCCCCTCCTGCAATAAATGCGTGCGGTTTTCATTAGAATAAACCATGGAAAAATAATAATGAAATTAATAATAAAAAATAATGATAATATTTTCACACATACACACAGCGCCATCTAGTCCCAAATGAAGCCATTATATTTGCTTGTGTTATTGGTACTAGGAACGGATAAACTACTAATTTTTTTTTTGTTTATACATACTTATCCTACTAATATTATAAATTATACATAAATTACACCCAGGCACAGAAGAAACACTCATGCTCATCACACAAAGATTTGTCCTGGGTGGGAATCGAACCTACGACCTTCGGCTTTGCAGTCAGGGTCCGTAAAAAAAATTAAAATTATTATAAGAATAAATTTAATAATTGTGAAATAATGAAAAGTTAAATTGAATTAATTTTTATATTTTAATATTGTTAATTGTTGTTGTTTTACAACTTATTATTTATTTTATTTATTTATTTTTGATTTTAAATATTATCCTTCTCACAACTACCGATAATGACATTAATGTGAATCATTTATTAACAATAAATGACAAAGGTGGAAAAAACATGCTTAAGTGGTTTGGTCATGTGGAGAGGATGGATGATAGACGATTGACGAAAGGTACAAGTACTATTATACACGGCGGCGGAGGTAAGTAGAAACGCTGAGAGAGGACTCCCTAAGAGGACATTCGCTGATCTCATCGGTGATGTCCTTCAAAAGGGACAGGCGAATAACAGTACTTAATCCCTACTAACATTATAAATGCGAAAGTAACTCTGTCTGTCTGTCTGTCTGTTACGTTTTCACGCCTAAACTACTGAACCGATTTGGATGGAATTGGGTATGGTAGTTTAAGACCCGAGAAAGGACATAGGATAGTTTTAATCCAACTGCGCAAAAAGAAGGTAATGTTTTGGCGCGATAACCGACATACCCGCGGGTGAAGTCGCTGTCGAAGTATAACATAAAAACTTACTGTAAGGAGCCTTTAATTATCCCCAGGAGTCTATTGTATCTGATCGCTTCTTGAATTAATACTGTGTTTAAAGATTCTTTGTACGATACAGGATACCTGTACAGAACAATATTAGAATAAGGATGACGGCAAGGTGTGAAAAAACATTTTAAGTAGTCCGTAAGTAAGGTTATAAATAATGTTAGACACGTATATAATAATAATAATATAGTGGGACATTAACACACACGGTCATCTGATCCCAAACTAAGCAGAGCTTGTACTACGGAAACCAGATAACTGGTAATATACTACATATAACACTTTTCTTTTGTAAATATATACTTATATATAGATAATTACACCCAGACACAAGACAAACAGACATATTTAAACAAATTTTTGTCTCGGGTGGGAATCGAACCCACGACCTATAAAAAAAAGTGAAACCTGTGAAAAGCAAGTATCTTGCCTACCACGCCACCGGCCCGTATATTTTGCTTCATCATTGAAATGAAAATATATTTAGATGTAATTCATTCAAATTTGGAGTGGGAGTGCATTACGTCATACCTCAGTATAAAACTTACCCCGGTGTAGCGTCATTCATGATTTAGCTTGGACATATCGCCGTTATCTATTTGGCTTCCAGTAACGCCATAATTTGTACAAATAATACTTAATAGGACAAAAAGCAGCGGTGGCGCAGCAGGTACGGGGCTCGCCATGGAAAAATAAGGTCACGGCTTCGAATCCCGGTCGTGCAAACACATCTCTGTGTGAATTGTTTCATCTATACTGCTCAATATCGATGAAGGAAAGCATCTTGAGGAAACCGACATGTCTAAGAAGTAATCGTTCGAGGACATGTGACATCCACCAACCCGCACTTGGCCAGCGTGTGTGAATTAACGTAAGATAGTCGAGGGAAGACCCGTGCCCAGCAGAGGGACATTAAAAAGAAAAATAGAGAATATTTCGAAGTCCATCTTTAAGACAGGTCCCTTGGCCAAAAATACTTAAAAAAAATTGCTCCATTTAGTAGGTGCATTACGTAGCGACTAAAGCAAAAAAAATCGCATAAAAAATCTATTCATCCGCTTAAGTACTAAGTTGCAACAAACTTATATAGACACACGCGACAAACTTAACACAATAGCAACCTATTCAAGAACAAAAACCACTAGGTTGTATGACTTTTACTTAAGTTTTGTTTACTGTTAATTTAGAACTTTTCATCCTTGTGGCTTAGTTCTAGATCTCATAGGTAAACTACACGTGAGATTGGGAAAGGACACTAAGTTAAAAGAGTAAAGAGTCAGAACATACGTAGTCGCAATATGTTCAGAGTCCAATGGTTTAGGCATGGTGGATAGAATGTCTTTGGCGGCTAGTTCCACTATCATCTCCACTGACATCCCTTCGCCAGCTGTTGACTCTTTGGGTTGAAGGTCGCGGAGAATAACTGGCAATAGACAAGGTTACTAAATTTTATTTTTTAATATTTCAGGAACTGAGTTACCTTCGTCTGTGAAAGTGAACCGAGAATCATATAAAAACTGGATGTAGCATCTATTAATGGTGGAATAACCACGCGAATTCATGGGTCTTAGCACGTTTATTACTGTTGCTATGTCTACTATATAAAAATAAGTCGGGTTTTCCTTCCTGATGCTATAACTCTAGAACGCACGAACCGATTTCCACGGTTTTGCATTCGTTGGAAAGGTCTCGGGCTCCGTGAGGTTTACAGCAAAGAAAATTCAGGAAGAATTTAAACAGAAAAGCGGGAAAATGTCACAAAAAACGAAGCTAGCGATGTCAATAAAGGTTACGTGAACCACCGAATAGTGTAAATTAGTAAGTATTTTGGTTTACAAGTATTTGAATTTTTTTTTACTGTAGAAATTAACGTAGTTTTTCGAATAACTTAAAATTAAATTATTAATTATTACGAACTAAGTATAATATGGTACTTACACAGACATGTGTTTGTTTCAGACATCGCATAACTAATATTCGCGTTATGATGCAGCCCGAACAACGATGGGTCATCGTTGAGTGGCAGATTTCGGATGTATTTAATGTAGTCATCGACATTAGAGGATGAAGTTTGCTGTGAAGAAAGGAATAACTTAAATGTTACTTACATATGTTTGCTAAGCTGTTGCCTAAACTGACGGTTAGATGTCACTTGTTACGCCATTCACCCTGTCAGTTAACGAATTCACAAGACGTGTTTCTGTGATTGCCATTGTTATGTCAGGGGACAATGCGTAAGAGGTCGCTTGTGTAAGCATACCAAATTTGATCTCACAAAAAGGCATCCGTTTCCACCCAAACATTTAGTGAAGCTGAAGCTTATTGATCAGCTGTCTGTGTTGTTATTTCGTGACCCATCATGATGCATGAAGGGGGTGAATCTGGTGATTGCAACCCTATTAAATAGCCACATCCCTACCCCTTATACTCAGTCAGAGTCATTAGGATAATGTTTACCTGTTTGTAAGCACCAGTCTCGTCGAAAATATATTTATCACTAAGCACTTGCGTATTATAGTAGTCTGCTAATAAACAGAGCAGACAGCGCCTATCCCAGTCGTCTGTCACTCGCCCGCCATAGTTTATGTGGCCCGCAGTGTACGTCAGCATCTGAAGAGTAGAAATATGTTTGTGTCAGATAATGTTTATTTCTAAGTGGTACTTCGGTGTACTTGTTGAGGCACATGCGCATCTGTGAGATGCAGATGCTCTAACGCTGCGCCGTGAAAGAGACATAAGCTGAATAACAACCACTGTGGAACAATGAGATTCCAAAAATTACTAACCCTGAGTGGTACTTCGGTGTACTCGTTGAGGAACATGTGCAGCTGTGAGATGCAGATGCGAAGGTCACCGTCAGTGAACTCGTAAGGGATGTTGAAACCGAGCGGACCGAACTTACGACGCTCTAACACGACGCCGTGGAACAAACACAAGCTGAATAACAGCCACTGTGGAACAATAATATTTATTAGTTATAAATACACCTTTCCTGGATCCTAGTCACACATCTTAAATGAATATTTCAACATCTTTGCTCAAGATTCAGTAAAAAATAAAAAATAAAAAATATTCTGGGACATCAACACACACGGTCATCTGGTCCCAAGCTAAGCAGAGCTTGTGTTATGGAAACCAGATAGCTGGTATATACTATACATATAATACTTTACTTTTGTAAATATATACTTATAATAGATATTTACACCCAGACTCGACACAAACACAAAAGTTCATCACTAATGTTTGTCTCGGGTGGGAATCGAAAAAGTAAAAGAACTGGTAATTAAGTTTACTTGTAATTAACTGGTGCTCTGTCATAAGGTCCTTAGAAGCCTTAAAGCATACCTACCTTAAAATTAGGCACTTTAGCATCGCTGGAATTGAAATAATCAACGAAATCCGGCACTTGATTCATGTAAGCTTTCAACAAGTTCGCCTTTATACCTCTAGGGGGCTCTATAGTCATTTTGTAACCTTAAATAAGAAAACACACATAATGTATAAGCACTTTTCATCTGTAAATATATACCTACTTAGGTGGTAATTACACCGAGACTCAAGACAAATACACCTTTTTGTGCATACAAACGTTTGTCTTAACGTATCCTTACTAATATCATAAATGCGAAAGTAACCCAGTCTTGTCTAATAAAATTTGGTATGGAGATAGTTTAAGACCCGGGTAAAGATATAGGATAGTTTTTTCAGACAAAATTATGCCCTAGTGTGACGTCATAAGAATAGTGTCGCCACTTTAACTTTAACAATCTTACAAAAAAAAATTAAAGAAAGAAAGAAACATTTATTTGACACAGACAGGACACACAAAATCAAAATGATAAAAAAAACACATAGAAAGAGAAGAAAAAAAAACACAAATGAAAAAATAAAATAAAAAATAAAGAGTAGGTGTGACCTACTTGTGCCAAACATGGACATTGCTCAGTAAACGCTGTGAGTGCCTATTAGAGGCGACCCACAGCACTGATTTTCAGCAATGTCCATATTCCCACAGTGTGACGCCAGGCGCCAAGGTTGCCAAAAGATCAAACCTGTTTAATTTGTTTGTATGTAATAAAAAAAAAACAAATATTATCTATCATAATATTATATATATAAAGCGATAAAAAAAAACTAAAGTTACAGATATACCTCCGTAAAAAAATACCCCCGTATTCATAAACGTCTTATAAGCTCATTATAGATAAAATAGGTTTAGAATTCGGCATTTATACTAGTAAGAAAGAGACAAAGTCCATTTTAATTAAAGAGTTTCATAAGATTTTTATGAATAAGACCATTATATTTTTATCACTTTTTTTTTTTGAATAAATGAAGTACAATATTTATGTCATACTGATGACTGTTTTATTATGAACAGATATTAAAGTATTTTAAAGTTATAATTGTTGCCTAATCAAGAAGACGCTGAACTAACCGTTTTGAAGTAAGGCGACCGGGAAGAAAGGAGATGGTGTGGATGTAAGCCATAATCTAAAGTCCTTGTGCACCAGCTCCGGTTGTATGTGTTCCACATTCAGCTCCAATACTGGCATCCATGATGGAGATAAATGGCAATTCTGTGGAATTGGCGAAAATTGTAATACAGAGATTGGAAGATCATGATCTCTTAGTGAAAAAGATCAAAAGGGATGATATTTCTACTGTTGGATTTAGTAATATTCAATTTATTTAGAACTTGTAGCTAGTTTAATTCCTAATCATACTATTCCTTTCCCTCGTCCACTTCCGCGACGTACCGTTGTCTCATTTGCACGAAGAACCCGCTGGAGTTTGAAGATGCAAAATGGATACCGATTAACTGACACGGTGAGCTGAACCTCTCAAGAAAAATGTGTTTGTTATAAGTAATATGGCGGCCGCATGCTTTTAATTCAATTTTATAGTGAATTTATATAGTGCGTGTAAGAAGTTTGTATTCGTGACGGAACCCAAGGAAACGACGACAGCAGTTTACAAGTAAATGCAAGTTCCCTTCCTTAAGAGCGGCTTCACACTAGCGTTGGTCCAGCAGCGTAGGCGTTCGATGGACGTGAGGCGAGACGCACACGCCGTCGTCTGCGCTGCGCATACGTTTATCGAACGCCTATGCTGGACGAACGTTAGTGTCAAGGCGCCCAACAACAATTCCCATCTTTCTTCTTCACACCTTTTTTTGCAGTTGTAATCATCCTATTTTCAGTTCTTTGTTCTTGTCACCTATAAATCCATGCTGGTGAGGTCTTATATCACCCACCTTAAGGACCAATTAGATGGCCAGACACGTTGTTTGTAACTATTTGCCGCTGTTACTAAGAGGTATTTCAGTATATCTAAATTGAATGTCAGAAATAATTGTCGTCAAATGACGTCGTGGCCTTAATATATGGGCTATCTAACAATGCAAGATTTTTTCTAATCAGATCAGTAGTCCCTTGAGATTTGCGTGTTCAATCAAAAATGCCGTGTATTCTGTAAGGTGTATATGTACTTCCCCAGTCAGGCTGGACATAGAGCGAAGAAAATTGATATGTGTTATCTGTTTTAAAATATAAAAAATAATAACAGTACGTACCTGGAAGAAGACCCAGTTCCCAAAGTCACAACCTTGCCTCATCATAGCCTCCGCCAGCGGTCCTTGGCCCTGACCTAGAGATATGCTCTCGAAACGTTTGCCCATCTTCATTTTGTCAGCAAATTTAAGTAAATCTAGGCAAAAAATATCCTTAAGGTACAGGTACACAATCACAACCAACACTTAAAAAATAATTAAAACACACCTACGTGCAGCCCCGATTTATGGCCATAATTCCAAAATTGCAATCAATGTGCGTAAGCAGCGGTGACGCAGCGGTACGAGCCAAGCTTTTGGAATATAAGGTCGCAGATTCAAATCCCAGTCGTACTTACACATCTTTGTGTAAATTGTTTCATCACCGCTGCACAATATCGGTGAAGGAGAACATCGTGAGGAAATCGGCGTGTCTTAGAACTAATCATTCGTGGACATGTGACATCCACCAACCCGCACTTGGCCAGCGTGGGTGGATTGAGGCCTAAACACTCTCAACTCGTATCTTCTATACCAGAGCCTGGCGCAGTGGGAAATCAATGTGTGCGTTGCCGCCGAGCCGTACTTCGTCCCGCCTAGAGATGACTGGGCGGGCGACGTGAGTGGCTCGGTGGCCATAATAATTCGTGCGGCTGCTGGTACCCCGCCCTTCGAGAGTGTGACGAGGGGTCAGGGATACGTGGCAGCCAAAATAGGAAAAACTCTGGTCGTGGGGGTTTACTCCCCACCCAGTCAGTCTCTCGCTGACTTTGAGGCTCTTTTAGCGAGCTTGGGCACGATCGTCGCTCTTAGCCGTCCTCTCCCTGCACTCGTCCTGGGGGACTTCAATGCCAAATCAACGGCTTGGGGCTCCCCGGCTACGAGCCCGAGGGGAGAGTCGCTTGAGGAGTGGGCCCTTACTACAGGTCTACTCATTCTCAACCGGGGCTCTGCACACACGTGCGTGCGCTTGTGGGGCGGGTCCATAGTGGACCTCTCATTGGCTAGCCCCACCCTGGCACGTCGTGTTCGGGAATGGCGCGTCGTTGAGGACGTGGAGACGCTTTCGGATCATCAATATATCCGCTTCGACGTCTCCACTCGGACTTCCGACGCCCCCATTCGTCCCGGCCCGGTTGGGGGTGCTCCACGCTGGGCTCTAAAGCAACTAAACAGGGAGCTGCTCCTGGAAGCCGCTCTAGTCCAGGCTTGGGTGACATTCCCCGATAGACCTGTTGACGTTGAGGATGAAGCGGAATGGTTCCAGGAGAGTGGGTCACGTCTGTGCGACGCGGCAATGCCGCGGGTTCATTCTGTGGCGACCAAACGTCAAATGTACTGGTGGTCGCCGCAGATCGCGCAGTTGCGCGAGGCCTGTTTGGACGCCAAACGACACCTGAACAGGCATAACAGAAGGCACCGTGGCGCTGCACACGTGGCCCTCAGGGGGGCGGAATTACACGAGGCGTACCGAGAGGCGAAGAGGGCCCTTCAGTACGCCATCGAACGAGCGAAGGCCGAGGGATACAAATTGTTTCTCGAGACTCTTGAACGAGATCCGTGGGGTCGCCCATACCGCTTGGTACGGGGCAAGTTACGTCCGTGGGCCCCACCATTGACGCAGAGTCTCCGGCCTGAGCTCCTTGAAGAGGTGGTGAGCACTTTATTCCCTGCGACGGGGGAGCATGTGCCGCCACCTATGGTTCCGCCCACCCAGGAACTCAGCGTGGACGCAAATGACGACGTGCCCGAAGTGACCCGGGCAGAGTTGAGAGCGGCGGTGGCGCGTATGTCTGCGAAAAACACCGCCCCAGGGCCCGACGGCATCCATGGCCGTGTGTGGGCTCTGGCTTTAGGGGCTCTCGGACCTCGACTTATAGGGCTTTACAACACGTGCCTGGAGCGGGGCCAGTTTCCGCGTAGGTGGAAATCTGGAAAACTGGTCCTGCTGAAGAAGGAGGGGCGCCCGGCGGATAGCCCATCCGCCTACCGGCCCATAGTGTTGCTGGACGAGGTGGCGAAACTCTTCGAGCGAATAATCGCCGAGCGCCTCGTCCAACACCTGAGTGGTATAGGGCCGGACCTGGCGGACAACCAGTTTGGTTTTCGCCGAGGGCGCTCCACCGTACACGCAGTGTTGCGGGTTAGGGCCCAGGCGGAGGAAGCTGTTTCCCAGGGCAAGGTGGTGCTAGCGGTGTCTCTTGACATCGCCAATGCCTTTAACACTTTGCCCTGGAGCTGCATAAATGAGGCACTAAAATATCACCAGGTGCCCAGCTACCTCCGCCGCATTGTCGAGGCCTACCTCTCCGATAGGAACATTATTTTCCCGGGTCACGAGGATTGGCACAGGCGAGAGATGATGTGCGGCGTTCCACAGGGGTCGGTTCTAGGCCCTCTCCTGTGGAATGCCGGCTATGACTGGGTGCTGCGCGGTGCCTTCCTCCCCTCCGTCAGCGTGGTTTGCTACGCTGATGACACACTAGTGTTGGCAAGGGGGGAGACGCACCGGCAGGCGACAATTCGGGCAACCGCTGGGGTTGCGCAAGTCGTGGAACGGATCCGGCGTTTGGGACTACAGGTAGCCTTACACAAATCCGAGGCAATATGTTTTTACGGGCCTCGGAATAGGCCACCAGCAGGATCCCACATAGTGGTAGGAGGCGTCCGCATCGACATAAAATCGTCGATGCGATACCTCGGCCTCACACTTGATGGCCGATGGGACTTTAGGGCCCACTTCGGGAAACTAATCCCGAAATTGGTAGCCACCGCGAGATCTTTAGCGCGGTTGCTACCAAATTTGGGAGGGCCCGACGCCTCCACACGAAGGCTTTACCTGGGGGTCGTGCGGTCAATGGCCCTTTACGGGGCCCCGGTGTGGGCGGAAAACCTGACAGCCAACAATGCTAGGCTGCTGCGAGCTCCGCAGCGCGCCTTGGTTGTCAGGATCATCAGGGGATACCGCACGATCTCCTTTGAAGCGGGAAGTCTTCTGGCCGGATCCCCGCCCTGGGACCTAGAGGCAAAGGCCCTCGCGTCACTTTTTAAATGGCGCGAGGATTACCTTACGCGGAGCTTGCGGCCTTCGCCGCGAGAGACTGAATTAGAGCGGTCTCGGCTCCGCGCTGTCCTGGTGGCGGAGTGGGACGCGCGACTTGCGCAACCCAGCGCAGGGCACGCCACAATCGTGGCGGTGAGACCCATCCTCTCGGAGTGGCTGCAGAGGCGTCACGGCGCCCTCGGCTTCCGAGTGACACAGGTGCTTACGGGCCATGGGTGTTTTGGCAAGTACCTGTGTCGCATTGGACGGGAGCCGACTCCCGGGTGCCACCACTGTGGGGCCCCGGAGGATACGGCGCTGCACACGCTGGCCGAGTGCCCGGCGTGGTCGTTGCAGCGCCGGACTCTCGTCTCGGCGACTGGTGCAGACCCCTCCTCGCTCGAGTCCGTGGTCACTATAATGACCCGGAGCGAGGAGGCGTGGTCGGCCGTCACCTCATTCTGTGACGAGGTGATGGCCGAGAAGGAAGCGGCGGAGCGAGAAAGGGAGGCGACCACCACCCTCCCTTGCCGCTCCAGACGCACCAGGCGCCGAAGGGCGCCTCGAGACGACCTGCAGCCTCCGTAGAGGCGGCCTGCGGGCGGCGAGTAGGGCAACCCGCCGCCTTAGCAGCAGCAAGTCCGAGAAGGTGGCGCGACGTGTTCCGCGCGCGCCTTTCTCCAGAGGAGGGGGAGGGCAGCCTCCCCCGCAACAAGGACGGAGACTTGTCTCCGTCCCGGACGGGGCTCGCCACTTTGCCGTCTTAAGGCAGGCGGGCCGACCCGCCGGGCTGTTCGGTGAATGCAGGAGCGAATCCCGCAGCCCGGCACAAAGGGTGTCCGACGGAACACCGGGGGGTTTTAGTGGGTAAACCGGGCCCGGCCGCTTGTAGCTGGAGACCCTGCGGGGTCTCGCTCGCCCGGGCCAATAACGGGATTCCCACATACCCCTCGCCCTGTGCCCATTAGGGGCGAGGGGATGCTTAAAGCATTTCCCCTCGAGAAAAAAAAAAAAAAAAAAAAAAAAAAGGCCTTAACTCTCAACTCGTAAGTTAGTTGCGAAAAGACTTGCGTCTAAATGTGTGATAGGTACTAAAAAGGATAGAAGTGTACCTGCTGCAGGATCAGTGCCTGTGGACAGCACGAAGATAATGGGCGCTAGAGGGTCTGACTCTCCATATAAGGCTGCTAAATCTGCTGGTTGAGGCTCCACGAACTTCGCGCCCAGACCTACTACTACGTAATCCTGGAGACACATTTTTACATATTATCATAAGCTGGAAGAAGTTATAACACCCAGATACAAGACAAACAGACATGTTCATCACACAAATGTTTGACTTGGGTGGAAATCGAACCCACGACGTGCGGCGTGAAAAGCAGGCATCTTACCGACCACTCCACCGGCCCGTAAAAATAATAATAATAATAATAAAATAATTATAATAATTTGTTTAAAAAAAACTCAAGAAGTCAAAGTACAAAGATACAAATACAGCTGAAATATTAAGTTTTATGACGTAATTTAGTGTATGTTAATACTAATAATGACCATAGGTATGTTAGGTACCTGCAATCCCGGGATAAGCTTATCAGGTCTAATACATTTCAGGATCAGAAGCTTCTGGAACGAGTCTAATTGATTTTCCATAGTCTTCGGCATGGAGAGCCTAAAAATAAACATTATACTCTCTAAATAGTAGTAGTAAGTTATCATTGAACCACTCAATGACCTTTTAATTTGGTAAGGTTATATGAATAATGAATTCCCAATAGTACAAACGAATTTGAATAATCTTTATGTTAACAAAAGCCTAACCTAACTAACCCTGCCAAAAATTAATAAAAAAAATAAAATATGTATTTAGTTTCATAAACTCACAGATTTACTGATAAATATTCTTAACAAGTTTAAATTGTTAGTTAACAAACAAGTATTAGGTACGTATAACAATATTGGTGTAAATTTTAACTAGTTTTTGTAACTCTGTCACTTAAACTAGGGGCAACCTGTATCTTATATGACAGAAATAGCCCAGTAAGTGGCTCAACAATTAACGACAAAAGGAGTTAAATGAGATTTCTGAGTTTGTGGAGAGCTGTCCTTATCACCCTGTATTATTATTATTGAATATAATAATACTCACTTGTGTGGTGTATGGGAGTCGTAATAGTTCTTGAAAAAAGGCTTGTGGTTCTTAAAGTCTTCTAATATAGTGAGGAAAGTGGGTACAGTAGCGAGCTCCTGCAGATCCAGCCACATCTTATTGGATATCCATTTAGGATCAGGGTTCTCTTGCTCCTGAAGTTCGGGCAGTTTATAAATAATTTATTTTTAAACTAACGATTTGAACTGTTATCCAGTGACAGATAAATAGCTGTCAAAATAATATTACACACTTCCAGTGGCAAAGAATCCATACAAGCAAATTCCTATCGGCTTCCCTTCAGGAATTTGCCAGTATCACACGTCCTTAATAATATATTATGTAACGCCTAAAAGTTTTAAATAGCAACAAAAATAAGTATAGTATCAAGGATAGAAAGATATTTATCTATGGTATCAAGTTTAAGAACGATCGGTGACGGTATTGAAGAGATATTATTTTCCTAAGTAAGAACATTTTGCTCCGGCTTCTCTTTTTCAAACTTTCACCCTTCGCAACTTCATACTACATCTAATAGAATGGAATAAATATGTTGATTATAGATATAGGGGTGTAAAATTGTTCGGTCCAATTGTTTACAAACGTTGTTTTGTACTCATGTGGACCGAATTGTGAATCGAACCCTTTCTATAAATCACTTCACACAAAAAACTTCATCAAAATCCATCCATCATCGAAGAAACTTACTGACTGACTGACATATCAACGCGCAGCCCAAACCGCTGAGTTCAGAGAATCCAAGTTTGGCACATAGATTCCGTATGAGGTCTAAGAAAGGATTTTTTAAAACTAGCCCCAAATAGTATATAGGTATTAGAGTGAAAAACTCGTAAGTGTAAAAGAAGAATTTTTTGAGACAACGGAAAAATTTGCGTGCTGTAAAATTTTGTTAGTAGTATTTTTTTTGTTTTTCTATTATGTAATATATATGTCGGAGAAGTCATTAGTACGGGAGCAGACTTGACGCGGGCGACGAGTGGGGACCGTCGCTACACGAACTGTCCCCAGCACTCTACAGCCATCCGTGCGACCAACATCGGTCTAGGAACTGTCTTACCACTCGTTGTATTAATTTTACATTTCGTAACATATTAGTAGTGTGATTAAGTTAATTTTGTTTGCTGCTTGTAACCACATCCACTTATTAAGTTTTTTATCCCCCTGTACCGATATATAAATTTAATTCGCGTTTATAGCCAGCACTGTTTGATACTATAAGATTGTCGATTTTTTTTTTCTAGAATCAATCAATTTTTTTCTAAGTTATAATAATTTTTTTTTCTACTCTAGAGAGAGAGAGAGACAGACAGACAGACAGAAACATGCGCACGGCGCACAGCTTACAATAGCTTACTATAGCAAAAAGTGTCGTGACAACTTTTCGTAACATTTTTTTTCGTCTAGCCCCCTTTCACAACGCGTGATAAGGAACTTCGTTCCAATAAATTTGTGCAAATCTACATTTACGAGGTTCTCACTCTAAGGTGTCGATGTATAAAGATAAACACAAACCTCTTCAATCTTCCCTCCGATTAGCAAGAAATTAAACTCAGTAAACCTGATGATTCCCTTGTCCAATAAAATTCGGCAACACACGAGGAATGCGAACAATAGTTTATGTCGTTCAAACAGACTTCTGCACACATTCACGTATAACAGAAACGTGAAATGTACTATTATTGTGTCTACACGCTCCACCAAATCCTCTGCAATCAAATAATAAAATATCTATACAACAGCTGAAAAAATACGAAAATACTTCAATAATCTAGTGGGACATTAACACACACGGTCATCTGATCCCAAACTAAGCAGAGCTTGTACTATGGAAACCAGATAACTGGTAATATACTACATATAATACTTTTCTTTCGTAAATATAAACTTAAATATAGATTACACCCAGACACAAGACAAACATTATATATTTAAACAAACGTTTGTCTCGGGTGGGAATCGAACCCACGACCTGCGCTGCGGCGTAAAAAGCAAGTCTCTTACCGACCACGCCACCCAGCCCGTCAATGTTCTAACAATAACTCCAAAACCGCTCAACCCAGAAAGTATGAGCTTATAAACATTTCCGGAGTTTTGCACAGCTGAAGTAAGGGTACGAAATACCAATCTTCATTGTATTGTAACAAACGCCATCTACCATCAATAGTCCATACCTTAACAATACTCAATACCTTGCTGGTTTTAAACTACTAAACGCCATCTAGTGAAGTTGCGTGTACTTACTCGTACGCACACAGCCGTCGTCGCGTGTATCGTCGAGCCAACAACTCACACAACTACATGAAGGAATCAGTTATAAACCGAGCCAGCGCCGATAATTATTCATTCGTTAGCTAGACGGATCCGAGTTAGGGATGGGCAAATGGGGAAAAAATATCGATATATATCGTATCGATATTTTTAAAATATATCGATAATAATTGACTAAAAATATCGATATGTTGATATATCGATATTTTCTGCGCAATAAGCAATTATCTATAAAAATTGTCAAAATATTCGAAATTTTAAAGCAAATACACATTGGCTGTTTTGACATCAGTTTTATTATTAAAAAATAAGTACATAAAGCCAAGAAAAAATCAACATCATCAACACAACAAAAATTACATTGATCAAAGACATGATGTGACGCATGAGCAGACAGCAGAGCTTTAAAAAATATATCGATTTTGATACCTAAAAATAAATATCGAAAGTTGATATATCGCGGGAAAAAATATCGCTGATTTATATCGATATTTTTCTGAAAAAATATCGATATTTTGATATATCGATATTTTTTGCCCAAGCCTAATCCGAGTGCGATAGCCCCGCAGTCCACTCGAGATTCAGCATCACCACCTGTTCGATAGCCTAGCAGTCTTCAGGTGCGTGTTTAGGGAGAGCAGGGAGCGATACCACGTGTCCTTCCTAGTTCTCATCGGTAGGGTTGAGGAAGTACCTACGTGTACTTAATGTATGGAACCTATGTACAAGTTTGACCTACAATAAACGTCACATAGTTCAAGGGGCCTTTCATTCAGCCATACACCAACCTTTACAGTATTAATTTACATGATACTCAATGAAGGTGTCGATATTATCGTACAGGAGATATTAACCAGATCTTCCAGCTGGCTGCCTGGTATACAGACACCTAAAAGTACCCTTTGACACACAAAAAAAGAATCGTACATAGAAAAAAAAACGTATAGTCAAATTGAGAATGCCTTTTTGAAATCGATAAAAAGTCAGATAGACGAGATTTTAAAGAACGTCTGTATAAGGATGAAGTATTTCACTGCACACACAATAATTAGGGTCAGTCTCTGCCATCATCATCTGATGAAGAGCTTAACAAACCACTCAAGGCACTGATACATAAGGTCCAGGTTGCCCATATTGGGTAAACAGAAGAAGGATTAGACGATCCTGAATTCTACTGCACTTACCATTAGGTTCAGTCTCCGCCATCGATCTGATAAACAGCTTAACGAACCACTCAAGGGAATATTGGTACATGGGGTCCACGTTAGCCATGTCGGACAGACAGAAGAACAATATTTGTCCCCTATTAGCGACTGGCACGTAACCTTCCCTAGCTTCATCAATCTCAGCTGACGTGCGTTCTATGTCCACTACTTTCAACTGCGAAAGGAAAATAATTCTTAAATAAACAAAAAAATAGCATCGGCGGTTTTGACATGAAAACTATAGGCCCACCATTTAACTCGCGTATCGCCATCTGAGGTACAAAGTCATAAAATATTAACTAAATCTCATAAAAAACTATTTAACTATAGATAAAAGTAATGTAAGACTATTCGTCACTAATATCCATATCGCTTGAATCATCATCACTGTCTGTGCAGCTTGAGGAGTCAGAATCTTGGCGATAGGCGATACGCGAGTTAAACGGTAGGCTTATAAGTGGTTAATCAATTGTCCATAAGTAATCGTTGTAAATTGGTGAACAGTCTCAGGACATTAAAACTCTCTTGGATCTCGCTCAAATTTAATCAGAAAGATAATAGAAGGTGGAAAATTCTCAAAATGTCGTAAAAAGATTTCTTAAACTACAGCTAAGAACATCATATTTAAAAAAAAAATGTAACCTTTCAAGTAAACTAAATGAATAAAGCTTTTAGGGGGCTGAGTCACCTTTGTCCGTGGGTGTACGCCTTTAATTGAATCCCCACACGTGGTCCCCAGGTGGTGCAAATCAGGTGACAATCAACTGGTGGTAGGCTTCGGCCGTGGTTAGTGACCACCCACCAGACAAAGCCGCACCGCCAAGCGGCCTTGCCGTGTTCCGGTGCTATGTCTGGTGACACCATGCAGAGAGGGTGGGTTGGAATTGTTGCCCCTTTAAGGTTTTTAACCATATGGAGGCTCATTCCTCTGCCACCTTCTCACCGATAATCGGTATACTAGGCTGACGCGTTCCATCGTAGACTACATAATTGCTTAACATCAGGCAAGTTGTAGTCAAGCGCCAGCCTATCGCAGAATAAAAAAAAAATATAGTAAATTAGAAGATGTTTCGACTAACATGAATCTCTTCACTCTTAATCTTAATAGCTTCTAGAGTTAAGATTAGTGGTAGATCATCCACGGGCGACCCTTCACTGTTGGACAGTCCATACAAAATGGCTGCCTGCATCTCCGCTAGTTGTGACGCCATTTGAGCTCGAGACACAATCAGTTGCCCTCGAAGTTCTTCTAGATCTGGTCGCTCTTGGGCAACGACTATTGATAGTAACTGTTCTGATAAACCACTGGAGAAAAACGGTTACTTGTAATATGAAGACAATCTTCCGGTTCAAGAGACTTACTTACTTCAACCTGCTGGGCACGGATCTTCTCTCATCTATCTACGAGTTAGAGTTTAGGCCTTAAACTCCACACGAGGGCCGAGTGCGGGTTGGTAGGTGTCACATGTCCTCCCATAATTAATTCTTAGATATAATGGTTTTTGCACGATGTTTTCTTTCACCGACAGTGAAACAATTCAAACAAAGATCTACGAGCGCGATCAGGTTTCGAACTTGCGATCTTATATTTCAAAGCCGAGACCGATACTGCTGAGCCACTAAAGCTCCTACTATGGTAGTTACAAGCCGACAATATTGAAGATTCAGTATAAGCTGCTAAGGGTCAAGCGAAAAGTGCTATTGGGTTTTTTCTCATTCTACTGCCACCTTCTAACCGAAAATCATCCGTTATCGCGAATGAATCGGTACATTGCACGAGCGCGTCCCATCGTAAACTATATCATTGCTTAACATCAGGCAAGTTGTAGCCAAGCGCAAGCCTATTTCAGAATAATAAAAAACCGAAAAGGGACGGAAGTCTAACGCTAGCGCAGCCTATTACCCGGTGGCTGTGCCCACTCCGATTTTCTTGCTTCGCCTTCGTTCGTTAGTATTTAGTAGATTGACCAAGGTGAAAAGTGCTATTGGGTTCTTATTACCTATGGAACCCTATACATTGACCGTAGCTGTATATAAAACTACGCCCACACGGCTTCAACCACAGGGTACTAATTGGTAAAAAAATAGCCTATAATATATTAATCCTGACCTTAATCTGTCTCTGCGCCAAATTTTATTTAATCCAATTCCGTTCAGTATATTTTGCGTGAAAGAGTAAGAAATATACATTCATACATTCTTACCAACTTTCACGTTTATTATATTAGTAGGATAGTATGATACGACGGATGCAGCAGCGGCGTTAAGGCCACTGACACCCCGGGCAGTAATATTTAGGCGCCCACTTAAGGAAATCACAGCCGGTGAGCCAGGAGGCCAAGGCCCAGACCTCAGCGCCCCCCAAATTTGGCGCCCCGGGCCGTCACCCCATCCGTCACTGGACGGATGGAGACAGTAGACTTATATTCGCAGCATAAGTCGTAAGACAAGTTCCGACTAGTTGGATGAAAATAGCCCAATAGGAGAACCTTATGTCCTGCACTGCAGTGGTTTAAGGGCGGATGGAGTAATATTGCTCACCTTGGCACTAAAGCAAAGTTAACAATTTGCACTTTGACAGACGTCTCTGGTGTGTATTTGGGGTTCGGTAGTTTTGTAGTGATATACAAACGGAACCCAGGTATAAAGGGAATGAGGGAATCTCCTAATTTTAGCACCAACTGACCAGCTTGCCGGAAGTATTGACGCTGGAAATTATTGAATATTTCAGAATTTTATCAGCTTCACTGTTTTCCTTGGAAGCTATGAAATCTGATATAACCTGCGCCAATAAAGAAGCGAATCATAAATGGAGGTACTAATCATTCCCTCTCACTCTTACGTTATTGCTATCTTTAGTCACACACGTCGGCACAGCACACACAAAATAATATATTATAAAAAAAGTTTGGATGCTGTTAACACTATTAATATTGAATGTATTTATTATAATTATTGTTTAAAAAAATCGGCAAAAGGTGTCTTGTTCTGGCGCTTCCGAGGTCAGATACCTGACACCACGCACTCACGATGCAGCGTGGAAAAAATAAATAATTGTATTTACAGTATTTTGATTTGAAATTTAATATAAATAAAAAAATATTCTGGGACATTAACACACACGGTCATCTGGTCCCAAGCTAAGCAGAGCTTGTGTTATGGAAACCAGATAGCTGGTATATACTATACATATAATACTTTTCTTTTGTAAATATATAGTTATAATAGATATTTACACCCAGACTCGACACAAACATGTTCATCACTAATGTTTGTCTCGGGTGGGAATCGAGCCCACGACCTGCGGCGTGAAAAGCAAGTATCTTACCGACCACGCCACCGGCCCGTCGATAATATTGTATTTGGTTACAGTGTTAATTTTTTTTAAGAAACAGATAGTTATTATTATTTTATTATTATTCTTATCATAATTATTATTCATTGAAATCGATTATTACCTTCAACACGGGATCCAGAGCAGGGTCTAATTCTTGTCCAACATTCTCCAAAAGCAAAGGTTTCCCGAATCGAAGTGCCGACTCGAAGTTCCTCAGCAAATCGCGATCGTTAGGTTTGCAGATCAAAAGACCTTCGATTTTACCCTGATACCAAAATAACGAAATAATTATTATATTACCATTTATTTATAAACAAATTAAATTAAATTTTATATTATCATAACAATTTTAGGATTATTTGAAAATTAATATCACATTTAAAATTAATAATAATAATATTAAGTAATCAATTTAGATTCATTATTTGTCAAATATGTCATAATAATTCCAATAATAGTCATGTATTGAATATAGACATCGTTCTAGTAAAAAGTGTTTTAACCGAATTTTAAATAATTTAACATTTTTAATATTACCATAGCTCTGATCCATTTGTTGGCTTGTGTCTGTGGGTCAATAATGAGCGGCCAACGTCGTGAATTAGCTATCAGCACTGCAGACTCCACGGACATTGGGTCCCGGGGCAATCCATACATCTGCCATGTCCTGTCAGAAAGTCCTGTTAGATAAATGAACAGCGGTAACGCAGCGGTACCGGCCTCGCCTTAGTAATATACTCAATACTCAATACTTTATTTGCTTTTTCCACAATGTTTTGGGTTGATAGTATAAATGATACAAAGTAATGTTCACAATTATGGACCCTTTAGGGCACAGCAAATTACGAGAGGTGAAAATACTTTCTTATAAAATAATAAAAATGAAATATTTTTTTTTTACTTTAGTAATAAGGGATAATAAGTAATAATCCATATAAGGTCGCGGGTTCGCACCATGGTTGTGCCCACACATATTTGTGTGAATTGTTTCATCTCCGCTGCTCAATATCGGTGAAGGAAAACATCGTGAGGAAACCGGCACGTCTAAGAACTAATCATTCGAGGACATGTGACATCCACCAACCCGCACTATGCCAGCGTGTGTGGATTAGGCCTAAACTTTCTCAACTCGTAAGATAGTTGAAAGAAGACCTGTGCCCAGAAGTGGGACACTAAAAAGGGTTGAAGTGAAATAAATGTCAATGCTCTAATGACTTGGCTGTCGCACTATAACATTACTAGTAAATGATCCTTCAATGAATAAAATGATGTCTCTCTGTTAGCTAAGGAACTTTTCTCAACTATCTTAAGAGTTAAGACAGTTTAGGATCTAATTCATTTACTTTGGTCAAGCGTGGATTGGAGAATGGTTAATGTCACGTAACTTCGAATGATTAGATCTAATTTTCCCTAGAATAGTCAGCAGAGGCGGAGGAGAAACATGAAGGATGACGATATTTTTTTAATTTCTCCGTCAGATAGATAAATAAAAATATAGGACTTGTTTTTTTACTTTTTTGTGTGTGAGAGAGAGATTAGCAGTGCGCCTACGCGAAATCTTGAATGAGTCACACTTCAATCGCCACCGGCCCGTTAAAAACTTACTTATGTTCTTGACGGGCCGGTGGCGTGGTCAGTAAGATACTTGCGTTCCACGCCGCAGGTCGTTCCCACACAAGTCAGACATTTGTGTGATGAACACGTCTGTTTGTCTTGTGTCTGGGTGTAATTATCTATATTTATGTATGTATGCTTTTTGGCCTGTGCCAAATCTAATCAAATTCTTTATTTGCAAAGAATGTATGTACAGGTTAAGATCCTAAAAATAATATCTAGTTCCAATACACTCTACACTTTGAGTACGCAAAAATAGATTATTATCTATGTATCAAATTTAATAAAAGAAATAGAGTCAGAATTAACTACAATTACAAAAGTAAAACAAATTAAGAAACAATAAATTAAAAAAAAAAATTATATTAGTTGTTTAGTTAACATGTCAAAATCAATAAAATCCCCAGAATCGAATATGCAATCACTACTCTGAATGAAGCTTGATTTCTGCTCTGTATCTGATTAAAGCCTATGGAATGATATACATATATTAGAAGAGTATTAAATTTCATGAATACCTTATCTGCACAGGATCTCCCAATGTGGTAAGCGGTGTAGCCCCAGCCGTATGTGGCACTTGTGCTTGCTGTGAATAAAATAGACATTAATTCAGAACAAAGGCATTTTTTATCCAATTATCAACTTCTCTTTTTTAGATAGAAGAAGAAAAATATGAAATAAAGAACTAAGAGAAGATAGATAATCCTACTTTACAACGGATTTTATTGCGGTATATTTTAGATTTTAGATCCCGACGTCGACGTCAAAGTCTTTTCCGACTTCATGGTCACGGGTGGACTGAGGTATTTGACTTTTTGCTTGGGTTTTGGTAGAAGTAAATTAAGCACTGGTTGTATAGGCCAATGAAATAATCTACTATTGCTTACGGCGCCCAGTCTAAGCTGCCAGATACGCAAGAGATATTATAGTGTACAAGTGACGGGCCGGTGGCGTGGTAGGTAAGATACTTGCTTTTCACGCCGCAGGTCGTGGGTTCGATTCCCACGCGAGACAAACATTAGTAATGAACATTTGTGTTTGTGTCGAGTCTGGGTGTAAATATTTATTATAAGTATATATTTACAAAAGAAAAGTATTATATGTATAGTATATACCAGTTATCTGGTTTCCATAACACAAGCTCTGCTTAGCTTGGAGCCTGATGACCGTGTGTATATATATATAAAAAAAAAAAAAAAAAAGTGTGGGCGCAAACATAAATGCACTCTCTATTCCCTTCACTCACTAGTCCGGTGGAACGTAATGACTGACACGGTCAGTGAAAGATCGTGCGCAGAACCGAACACATTAGTGGTGGTGGGTCCAACAGTCCAAATGTGTGATATTCGCGTAAATCTAAGAAAATACTAATTCCTTGCCACTCTCTCTGCATAGTGTCACGGGACATTGCACGGGAAATCAACGCAGTTGCTTGACGGTGCCGCTTTGTCTGGTGGGTGGTCACTAACCACAGCCGAAGCCTACCACCAGTTTGTTGTTTTGGGGGCTGAGTCACCATCATCCGTGGGAGTGCACCCTTTATCTGAATCCTCACACGTGGTCCCCGGGTGGTGCAAAACAGTAACTGATTAATTTTACTGATATTAACTGGTGGTAGGCTTCGGCCGTGGTTAATGACCACCCACCAGACAAAGTCGCACTGCTAAGCGGCCTTGCCATGTCCCGGTACGATGTCTGGTGACACCATTTAAGAGGATGGGTCAGAATTATTGCTCCTTTATGGTTTCTAACCATATGGAGCCCAGTCAGGATGCCATCTTCTCGGCGAAAATCACGTGTTAATCAGTGTATTGGGTAGGCGCGTCTCATCGTAGATTAAATCATTGCTTAACATCAAGCAAGTTGTGGTCAAGCGCAAGCCTATTTCAGAATGAAAAAAAGCCTGATGCCCGAAGATTGTTATAAATATTCTAAAAGGACGAGTAGAAAAAATAAGCACAAACCTCAACATGCCCCTGCCACATAGCAAGAAGATCTCTTCGGAACTCATCAGTGAATGGGGTTATATAGCCAACAGCACCTGGTAAAATAAAAAAATATGTTGGCACACTACTTCTCAATGCATCAGCTGTCATTTTATACTGCCATCGCGTCCGTATTTGGAGTCAGCTGTCATTAGAAAATGACAACATTAACGAACGAATGAACACCGAGCACGGGTGAAGCGGCCATATTAAAATGGCTGACACTGTGTGTTGAACCGTTGGGGCGTCCGGTAGTGCAGATGCAATAACGTGCTCGGTGAACGTTACTATTTAATCCAACGTAATCTTAACGATCTGTAATTAACTGGTAGAATTCATGACTGTGCTATCGAGAGATGGGGATGAAGTGATATTTGCCATAGTTATTTTATTGAAATACCTAATGTTATCTGCTAATCCTGATATTTTTTAGTATAAAACCCTTCAAAAGCCTTCAAATATATAGATACAGAGAGCCAAGGCAAGGCAAGAGCCAGTCACATCATATTATAAACTCCATTTTGTTTTTAATAATTCTAGGTAGTCATTAATAAATGTCAGATATTCCCCGTGACAATGTAGTTTCAAAAGACTTTAAAGGCATGATATGATATCGGGTTCACTTTGTATACACGGAAAGTTTATTTATGCTTTTGTTTTTCGCGGTTATTTAGCGATCACGCTTGACACTGGAACTTCGAGGCAAAAAGTCGTTTAAAAGTTTGGTAAAATTTGACATACTTACACGCGCTAAGCAGTATATCGCCTATAAGGTTCACAATCGCAATGTCCAGTTCGCCGATAGTTCGAATCCATCTCACACGTTCACTTGACAGGCCGTTAAGTAATCTGTGGCATAAATTACAATTCATTAATTTCTAATAACTGGTATCGGTATCGGTATCGGTATCGGTATCGGTATCGGTATCGGTATCGGTATCGGTATCGGTATCGGTTTCGGTTTCCGTTTCCGTTTCCGTTTCCGTTTCCGTTTCCGTTTCCGTTTCCGTTTCCGTTTCCGTTTCCGTTTCCGTTTCCGTTTCCGTTTCCGTTTCCGTTTCCGTTTCCGTTTCCGTTTCCGTTTCCGTTTCCGTTTCCGTTTCCGTTTCCGTTTCCGTTTCCGTTTCCGTTTCCGTTTCCGTTTCCGTTTCCGTTTCCGTTTCCGTTTCCGTTTCCGTTTCCGTTTCCGTTTCCGTTTCCGTTTCCGTTTCCCTTTCCGTTTCCGTTTCCGTTTCCGTTTCCGTTTCCGTTTCCGTTTCCGTTTCCGTTTCCGTTTCCGTTTCCGTTTCCGTTTCCGTTTCCGTTTCCGTTTCCGTTTCCGTTTCCGTTTCCGTTTCCGTTTCCGTTTCCGTTTCCGTTTCCGTTTCCGTTTCCGTTTCCGTTTCCGTTTCCGTTTCCGCGCCCGCTCCCGCTCCCGCGCCCGCTCCCGCTCCCGCGCCCGCTCCCGCGCCCGCTCCCGCTCCCGCGCCCGCTTCCGCTACCGCACACGCGCCCGCTTCCGCTCCCGCTCCCGCTCCCGCTCACGCTCTCGCTCCCGCTACAGCACCCGCGCCCGCTTCCGCTCCCGCTTCCGCGCCCGCTTCCGCTCCCGCTCCCGCACCTGCTCCCGCGCCCGCTTCCGCTCCCGCTCCCGCTCCCACAACCGCGCCCGCGCCCGCTACCGCATACGCGCCCGCTTCCGTTCCCGCTCCCGCTCCCGCTCACGCTCTCGCTCCCGCTCCCACACCCGCGCCCACGTTCGCTCCCGCTACCGCACCCGCGCCCGCTTCCGCTCCCGCTTCCGCGCCCGCTTCCGCTCCCGCTCTCGCTCCTGCTCCCGCTCCCACACCCGCGCCCACGTTCGCTCGCGCTACCGCACCCGAGCCCGCTTCCGCTCCCGCTCCCGCTCCTGCTCCCACGCCCGCTTCCGCTCCCGCTCCCACACCCGCACCCACGTTCGCTCGCGCTACCGCACCCGAGCCCGCTTCCGCTCCCGCTTCCGCACCCGCTTCCGCTCCCGCTCCCGCTCCCGCTCCCGCTCCCGCTCCCGCTCCCGCTCCCGCTCCCGCTCCCGCGCCCGCTTCCGCTCCCGCTCCCACACCCGCGCCCGTTTCCGCTCCCGCTCCCGCTCATGCTCCCGCTCCCGCGCCCGCTTCTGCTCCCGCTCCCACACCCGCGCCCGCGCCCGCTACCGCTCCCGCTCCCGCTCCCGCTCCCGTGCCCGCTTCTGCTCCCGCTCCCACACCCGCGCCAGCGCCCGCTACCGCTCCCGCTCCCGCTCCCGCTCCCGTGCCCGCCTTTGCTCCCGCACCCACACCCGCGCCCGCTACCGCTCCCGCTCCCGCTCCCGCTCCCGCTCCCACACCCGCGCCCGTTACCGCACACGCGCTCGAGCCCGCTCTCGCTCCCGCTCCCTCGCCCGCGCCCGCTACCGCGACCGCTCCCGCTCCCGCTCCCGCTGCCGTTCCCCTTCCAGTTCCAGTTTCTTCTTCTTCTTCTTCTTATGTGTGACGACCTAAGATGGCTACAACAAATACACAGCATTATAGATTATTATCCTTACCTTTTAGCTCGGTCCATTCTAGCAAGACATTGGTTGATGTCGTCTTCCATTTTTCTCTTCTCTTCTTCCTTTTCAGCGAGGTAAGCGTTTAATTTAGCGATACCTTCTAATAACGCTTGCATCTTAGCCTGAGCATTAGCCAATATTGCTGTTGAGATAATGTATTATTTTAAATAGTTGATTATAGATGTTCTATGATTTCTATGTAGATCTGTGTCGATCTTTGTTCATCCAAATTCGTCCAGTAGTTTTTAGTGAAAAAATAAACTTCCATACATTCTTACAAACTTTTCTTTTCCAAACATAATTTTCTACAAAAAAAATTGGTTGCCTGTAAATTCGGTATACGGGCGAAAGTTTTACGTGACAACGACTTTGAGTGGTAAAATAATTTTAATGTGAATATTCATTCGTATAGTAGGAAGAAGGATGAAACATAGTTGAGTGGGAGAGAGACGCAAGGCATTCGGCGGGCCTCTCTCTCGTTCGGTGACTCATCGTAACGTTACCGAGCGTTACACTTTTTCATAAGTGCCTCCCAGCCGCAACCTAATTTAAGACGTTGTCACGTCAATAAAATTGTGAGACATTAACACAGCCATCTGATCCCAAACTAAGCAGAGTTTGTGTTATGGAAACCTGATAACTGACTAACTACTTTTTGTTTGTTGTTCTTTTTTCACTTCCTGACGACGCAACGTTGCAACACAAAGCGTCATCTCTTCTAAGATGGCCGCCGATATTTTCGAGTGACAGCTTACCTACTCTAAAGGTGAGCGCGATGACAGTATAAAATTACTGATGTATTGAGAAGCGGCTGTGCCAACACATATAAAATGCACACATGCTAAAGTGTTGCGCGCACTAACGGCGGCGCGTGAAGAGGAACGCAGGCGGCGGACAAGCCGCTCGCACCCCGCACCCCGTGGACACCGACCTAAGAATCTAACTAAGCTAACAGCGCGGTGTGCGCATCTATTTTGTTAATTATACAACTCTTCTTTTATCTTGGTATTATAACTCTGCTAAACATTTTGGTGACCCCGACGTGATACTGAATCCGGAATCTTCTGGTTGCTGTCGTCTGGGCGTTGTGGCCAAATCGGCGCCACGCGGCCATGCTGGTTGTGACAACGTGAACAACAATAACCTATCTACAAACTCGAAAGGAAGAAAGGAGGATTGGATTGAAGCTACAAGTGGCACTGCTTTGAACGTGGTTTGGTTGAGGTTTGGCCAACAGGGAAGTGTAACCAGTTTTAGTATATGTAATAAGTGCCTAATTAAAACCTAAGTGTTTGTTAGTGATCATGAAAAACGCCACGTATGTATTAGTTTTCTGCTTTCTAATTGCAACTTGCAAGATGTTTTCTATCTATTAACCTATTATGTGCACTGCCCGCTTCAACGCAATTTGCGATATAATGTCTTGTCCCTGAAATAGCCTGTCTACTAAAAGCCTGTCTACTTAAGCTCTCTAAATACATAGGTATTATGTACTATTCCTAAATTCTAGGTCCTGTTAGACCTATACGTCCTATTCTATATACAAGTACTACTTTGTTTAAATGTTATCCTGAAAACTTACTGCTAAATTCTAGATTCCGTGTGATCTAGACTGCCTACTTATCTATATACTAAGCACTACTTTGTCTGTTTTCGGTTTGTTGGTCTATTTTGTTAAAAGTCAGATATCTTGTCACTACCTAACTGTAAACTCCTGTTCTACTGTCCACCTACTAAAATTTTATGACGCTTTGTGCATCGCTTACGGAACCCCCTAACAATTCCAGATTCGCCGTGTTATAACAACTGCCTCCCGGTTCCCACCGAAACGTATTATACGACTGCGTCGTGGTCGCGACTCGCCGCCGCCTACGCCGCGCCGTGCCGCCGCCGCCGAGCGCAGGCGCTAACCTGTGCCTGCGTTGCTCGCAAATTGCTGTCCCGTGAAGGCCTACGGAGCGCCTCCAGTGGTCGTAACTCGTGCGGCCCGCATGGTTTGACTATTTAATTACTATTAATACTTTACTGTTTTTGATCAGTCTGTCAACTTTCACTGAGCTAGTAGATATCTTGTCTTGTGTTATTTAAGTAATATTTAACTATGGATAGTCAATTAAAACCACTTATTCAGCAACGTGCTTCTATACGTGCAAGAATAACTACTTTTTCTAAATATTTAGAAACCGTTAAACATATTGAGTCGAAGGAATTTACTAAATTATTAACTGTAGAGCTGGAACTAAAATTATCACGGTTCAGAGATTTATTTGGTGAATTTGACGAACTAAAAAATAAAATTGAGTGTATATCAATTGATCAGTTAGATGAAAATGAAAAAACTGAAAATGAGTTTTGTACCAACATTGCTCTAGCTCAAACTATACTAGATAGTGTCACATCATGCAAGGCACCAGATAAGTCTCATTCCGACTCATCTTATGAGTGTAACCGCTCCAAATTAAACTCTAATATAAAACTTCCTACTATTCAGTTGCCTACCTTTGATGGAAGTTACCTTAAGTGGATGGAATTTAGAGACACTTTTGACTCATTAATAAACAAAAATAACTCTATTCCAGACATTAATAAGTTCCACTACTTACGGTCTTCACTAGAAGGTGGCGCATCTAATGTTATTAAATCTGTTGAGTTTACTACTAATAATTATAACTTAGCGTGGAGTTTACTTGTTAATCGTTTCGACAACAACAGGATCTTAGTAAACAACCACTTAAAGGCACTTTTCGATTTTAATTCTATTTCTAAAGAAACTTATAAGTCACTTCGTTATATGATAGATTATTATTCTAAAAATCTACGAGCCTTGAATACGTTAAATGAACCTACGTCTTATTGGGACACTATAATTGTGTATATCATGGCTACGAAACTAGATGGCGCCACAGGTCAGAAATGGGAAGAGCATAGGAGTAAATTGACTTCTTCTCCCACTGTTGAACAGTTTTATGAGTTCTTGCGAAATCGTGCTGATGTTTTGGAAACCCTGCAGTATAGTAAAAATAATAACACTAAGCCTGATAAACCTTATCAAGCATATTCTAAGGAAAATAAATTCACTAAATCTTTTATTTCTTCTTCTAACACTTATAGTTTAAAATGCGTTGTATGTTCACAGGATCATTTAGTTTACAGATGTGATAAATTTAAGGCCATGTCTGTGGATGACCGAATGAATGAAGTTTCAAGGCACAAACTGTGTCTAATCTGTCTTAGGCCCGGTCATCTCTCTTCTAAATGCAAACATACTCCTTGTCGATTCTGCAACAAAAGGCATAACTTATTACTACATAAATCAAATGCAAATACTTATACTACACACTTACCTATAGGTAATCCTAGTGTGACACCTACTCCTAATGAACCTGTGCCTTCTCAGGTGTCAACTGTCACTGTCCCCATTGATGATATTTCTGGTCTTGGGCTCCGTTCTTCTCTGTCTACTACAACAATGGGCCAAGTTCTTCTATGTACTGCAGAGGTAGAATTGGTTGATGATAAAACTGGGTGTGTTCACCCAACTAGGGTTCTTCTCGATTGTGGAAGCCAGTCTTCTTTTATATCTGAAAAATTACATAAAAAATTAAATCTTACTTGTTCTAAAACTAATATATCAATAGCTGGTATAAATAATAAACTAACTAATACTACTAAAATGTGTGGTGTGCACTTAAAATCTAGAATAAATTCTTTTCACATTAATGTGTCTTGTCTTGTTATACCAGAAATTACTGGTAGAATGCCGAGTGTTGAGGTAGACTCATCACGACTAAATATTCCAGATTATATACAACTAGCAGACCCAAGCTTCTATCGTCCCTCTGAAGTTGATGTATTATTAGGGGCGGATGTATTCTGGGAAATTGTTGAATCTAAGCATATTAAATTAGGAAAAAATAAACCTGCTCTTCAAAGTTCAAAACTTGGTTGGCTTGTGTCAGGGCCAACAGGTCAGAATCCTATATCTACTACTCATTCTAATTTTTGTCAAGAAATTAAAGATTGTATAGCTAAATTCTGGGAAATTGAAAGTATACCTACTATCCCAACTAAATCTAAATTAACTTATGATGAAGAATACTGTGAAAGTCATTTCATTGCTAATACTGTCCGCTTACAAGATGGAAGGTTCTCTGTAAAACTTCCCTTTCGCGAAGCCCCTGAGGATGCTTTAGGGGACTCTTTTCATATCGCAGAACGGCGATTCTATAGTCTAGAAAAAAGACTGAAAAAATCTAACTTCAAAGTAGACTACACTAACTTTATAAAAGAATACGAGTCATTGGGGCACCTGACTGAAATAAGCCGTCCAAGTTTTGGATATTTTATTCCCCATCACGCTGTAATTCGCGAGAGTAGCGAAACCACTCCGCTTCGAGTTGTCTTTGATGCCTCCTGTAAAACTACCTCTAATAAATCACTCAATGACATCCAATTTGTAGGACCTGTAGTCCAAGATGATCTCATGTCTATCTTACTGCGGTTTCGTCAACATGCCTATGTTGTTACAGGTGACATTCAAAAAATGTATAGACAAATTATGGTCGATCACTCCCAACGTCAACTGCAGCTTATTCTCTGGAGGGACAATGAAGGTCAACCATTAAGAATCCTACAACTTAACACTGTAACATATGGGACAGCTTGTGCTCCACATCTTAGTACTCGATGTCTTTTACAACTTGCAACCGAGTGTACAGATACAGCTGTTGCTGATACTATAAAACATGATTTCTACGTAGATGACCTAAATACAGGTTCTGACTCTTCTTCGGCCTTGAAGGCTACTGTTAAAGGTGTTATTCAAAAACTTTCTGAGGGTTGTTTTCCGTTGCGAAAACTTCGAACTAATTGTACTAGCATACTCGATGACATTCCTGTCACTAATCACTCTCAAGACTTCAGTAAACAGTCTTCTGTATTAGGGTTAAAGTGGACTCCTAATTCTGATACTCTGCACTACTCTGTTGAGGCTCATAATATTTCTAAAGTAACTAAACGCTCAATATTGTCAAATTCTTGCAGAATCTTTGACCCACTAGGGCTGTTGTCAGCTTGTACTATTTTCCACAAAATTATACTGCAAAAATTGTGGTTACTAAAACTAGACTGGGATGATGAAGTCCCAATAGACATTAAAACTGCTTGGATTAACTTTTATAATGATAATAGATATTTTGCTGATATTCAAATACCTAGACATTGTATTTGTAAATCTCCTATCTATGTTGAGGTGCATTGTTTCACGGATGCTTCACAAGATGCCGTAAGTGCGGCGTTGTACTTAAAATCTATTAATAATCTGGGTGATGTTTCAGTTAATCTACTGTGTGCCAAAACTCGAGTCGCCCCTTTGAAGACAGAAACAATCCCTCGCTTAGAGTTGTTAGGCGCTTTACTTGGTGCTAAACTACATAAAAAGGTACTAAACTCTCTAAAAACTAAGATCTCCCGTTCAATATTCTGGACAGATTCTATGATCGTTCTAGGTTGGTTGCATACACAATCTAGAACTCTGAAAACTTTTATTTCTAATCGGGTCGAACAGATCAATGAATTAACTGATAAAAATACATGGCGACATGTACCTACTGATTTGAATCCCGCTGATATTGCGTCTAGGGGTATACAACCCCATCTTCTTCCTGGTAACACTCTTTGGTGGCATGGTCCGTCCTTTCTCTCTAAGTCTGAATCGGAGTGGCCACAGTCTAAATACGTTCCTATGCCTTTGCCTGAAACAAAAATAACTTTAAATACTAAAATACAATCTTATAATATAATACCATTTGATAAATACTCTAAACTCTATAAACTACAAAGAATATTTGCTTATATACTGAGGTTTATTCATAATATAAGAAAAACGAACACTAAATTAAATGGTGAACTTACCTTGTCTGAACTGAACAGATCACTTATATTCCTCGCTAAAGCCTCCCAAGCTGAGACATTTGCTGATGAAATTAACACTCTAAAAACTACTAACGAAGTTAACCGAAAATCACGGTTAGTCCCTTTAAACCCTTTTCTAGACAGAGAAGGCGTCCTGCGTGTCGGTGGTCGTATCGACAACGCACCTTTCGTCACGTATGACAAAAAACTAAACCTTTAAACCCCATTATGGGTAATCTGCCCAAGCCACGAGTTACTCCAGCCTTGCCATTTGAGACCTGTGGCACTGACTTCGCCGGGCCCTTTTTAATTCTAAACCGAAAGGGTCGGGGCGCAAAAACTTCTAAATGTTATTTATGTATATTTGTATGTTTTAGCACGAAGGCTGTACACTTAGAAGTGGTCAGCGACCTAAGTAGCAACGCATTTATTCTGTGCCTGCGCAGGTTCATCTCTCGTCGCGGAAGGCCACACACTGTCTATTGTGACAATGGAAAAAATTTTGTAGGCGCCAGTGGCGAGTTGGGCAGACTGTTTAAAACGTGTAAAAATTCTATCTACGAATTTGCAAGCAACGAAGGTATTTATTTTAAATTCTCTCCTCCATACGCACCGCATTTCGGTGGTATCTGGGAGGCCGGTGTTAAAACGGCAAAGTTTCACCTTAAGCGTATATCTGGTAACTGTAGCTTAACTTTTGAAGAACTCTATACGCTGTTTTCGCAAATAGAGGCAGTCATGAATTCGCGTCCCCTAACGGCAATGTCAACCGATCCGTCGGATCTAAATCCTCTTACGCCTGGGCACTTCCTTGTGGGTCGAGCTTTGACCTCACTACCTTCGCCTGTCACACACCGAACGAGTGTGAACCGGTACCAGCTCTTAGAAAATTTAAGGCACCACTTCTGGAACCGGTGGACTAAAGACTACTTAGCAACTCTTCAACAAAGAACTAAATGGCAGTTAAAACAACGAGCCCTCAACATTGGAGACCTTGTACTGATCATGGAAGCTTCACCGCCTATGTGTTGGCCAATGGGCAGGATATCTTCACTTCATCATGGCGCGGACGGAGTCGCAAGAGTTGCAGAAGTTATTGCCAGGGGTGGCGTTGTCAAGCGCCCCGTGCATAAGCTCTGTATTCTAGAAGGAATAGTGGATAGCCTTGAGAATTAAATTCTCAAGGGGGCGGAGGATGTTGCGCGCACTAACGGCGGCGCGTGAAGAGGAACGCAGGCGGCGGACAAGCCGCTCGCACCCCGCACCCCGTGGACACCGACCTAAGAATCTAACTAAGCTAACAGCGCGGTGTGCGCATCTATTTTGTTAATTATACAACTCTTGCAATAAACCAATTTTATAAGAACTTTTATCTTGGTATTAATGGCAGAGGGGTTCACCTCCTTAAGCTTTTTCCATAAAACTTAATTTTCTAAGTCGCACAGTGTCGGTTACCCTCATTTAACTACCCTCTATTGATCGGAACAACAAACTAAATTAAAACAGTAATTAACCCTCAACAGCCGCCAATTCTTTGGTAGCCCGTTCCAAAGCCTCCTTTTTAGGCGCCACAGCTTTGTTCACATGGTAGAACTTGTACATCGCGTGTACCCACATACAAAGCGACTGACACGCCTTCGATACCTAGACACGGAAAATTTATAATTATAAACTCAATTTTTTTCTTATCTTCTTTATGGCAGTTTATAAAACAAAATCGCCCCATCTATATAGGTTCTATCAGTCAACGATGGCTGAGGAGCCGCCTTTGAAATATAAAGTCGCGGATTCGATCCCCAATAGCGCCCACACATCTTTGTGCAAATTGTTTCCTATCCGCTGCTCTATACCGGTGAAGGAAAACATCGTGAAGAAACCATCTTGTCTAAGAGCTAATCATTCCAGAAAATGTGACATCCACCTACCCGTATTTGGCTAGCGTGTTAATTAAGGCCCAAACTCCTTCAACTCGTGAGATAGTTAAGAGAACACTCGTGCCCAGCAGTGGAACACTAAAAAGCGTTGAAGGGAGGCAACGAAACGTACACAGACACAGATACGCACGTCAAACTTATAACACCCTTCTTTCGTGGGGGTCCCAATGAGATAACTTCGATGCAAAAAACTTAAGAGGGTGGGTCAGATTTAGATCAAAGGTGCACTCTCACGAACGAAGGTGACTTAGCCCCTAAAATAGAATAGTTACCCCTTGAATGATATGGAGCCTCATTTTTTTTTTATTCTTCGATAGGCTGGCACTTGACTACAACTCATTTGAATCGGTGCAACAGGTAAGCGCGTGTGATTGTAGACTACACCATTGCTTAAAATCAGGCATGTTGTACACTCCCTCAGTCAAGCGCATGCCTACTATTAAAGTAACTGAATGATATTAAAAGTGAGTTACCTTTAAAATTTTAGCTGGATCATAATCAGGGTTCACAATGAACCTCTTAAGTTTCTTAATCATGTCCTCAGTGATAGATTCCTTGTCGAACTTCATTAGAGAGTCCAAGAACGCAGTGGGATCTGCTAACATCTGGGAACCTGGCTTCCAGTAGTTCAATACTTTCTCGCCGAAACTGGCACCAGGTTCCTGGGAATTATTGATGATCCGAAATATATCATGATGACAGGAGTTAAGTTTAAAGTATAAAAGAAACCGAATTCAACAAAAAATTACGAACCGAGTTAGTTATGTTTCCGATAAAACTTAAATGGGTCCACTCGAGAAATAAGGTCTTTTAAACAAAATAATTTTCAAAAAGCATGAGGTGCCTTCGAGTAATCCATGAACATTCATTAAAGATTTCTACTAATTGAAAATAGAAACGGTAGACATGAGTGAAGGCCAAGATTATTTATACCTTGATGGGCTTGATATCGAACACAACACAAAGCGACTCGATAACCAGCACTACACCAGCTGGAGGTTTTTTCATCGCCTTCACTTCCACTACATCATTACGATTCAGTTCTTGTAAAGCTTTCTCTGCCGCGCGTAACGCTGGCATTGCTTCCTCTGTGTCACAAAGATATAGACAAATAAATATTAAATATCCTCTATCTAAACCCCGGTAAATGGATTTAGATTAAAGGTATACTCCTTCTAATGAAGCTAGTAGTATAACAGTTACCTAGATCTTTCTGTGCATCTTCTGCAATAGCTGTGGTGGAGGCAGCCAAGGTTTCTGCCATCGCCTGCTCCCTTTCCACTTTTATACGAGCTTCCTCAGCTATAGCCTGTCATAGATGATACAAAGGGTTTAGAACGTGATTAACGTTACTGAGAGATGTCAAGATGTCGCGAGGTGTATTAAATCTGCCCCTTTCAATATAACATGACAATCACGAGTCACGACCACTGTGTCAAGAGTGTAACGACAGGAGAACCCTATTGAAGCCAGAGATACGCTAGGGGACAAATGTACCACGACATTTCATGCGAAGCCGAGCAATTTCGCTTAACATTACTGGCGAGATTGCGCGGTTCGTGTATGTAGTGACGTCAAGCGAAGTCGTGCAATTCCGTGAAATCGCCTGACAAAGTGGCTGAAGGAAACTCTGCCTGTGTGGCCTGGCTACGACAAAATTGTGTATAATTGATTCATTTTGCCTATTAATTGTAATCAATTAAATTAGCAAGTTCGTTTAGCAATGAAATCGTATCGTGTGAAAGGTGTACTCACAGTATCAATTCCTATCTGTTTGATAATCTCCCTTGTCTCCTCAGCAGCCCTCTCCATCAGGGGCTTCAGTTCCGCCAGCTCGATCTGCAACTCTTTTACTTCTACTTCTGTCTGATTCAACTTGTCTAAACCTAGACGAAATATATTAAGATAACTTTTAAAAATACACAGCCACGGCATGAAAGTGCGCTTAAACCATTTTTACTGTCCCTCTGCTGGGCATGGAACTTCTCTCAACTATCTACGAGTTGAGACTTTAGGCCTTAATCCACACATGGTGGCCAAGCGCGGATTGATGGATGTCACATGCTCTTGAATGTTTATTTATTAGACCTTTTTGTTTACTGATATTAGCAGCATTATTTTATAAACAGCGATGAAAGAATCCATACAAAGATGTGATCGAACATACGACTTTATATTTCAAAGGCGACGCTAATACAGCTGCGTCACCGCTGCTCTGCCTGATGCTTTGTTGCCTATGAACGCGCTAGCATAATATACCGATTCAAACGTGATTACGAATGATTTATTGTGAGAAAGTGGCAGTGAAATGAGGCTCCTGGTTGGCAATCATATTGGATCAACAATTCCTTGCCACTCTGTATTATCGTGTTAACAGACATCGCAACCGAACAAGACGCGGACGCTTGACGGTGCAATTTTGTCTGGTGAGTGGTCACTAACCAAGCCGCAGCCTACCACCAGTTTGTTGTCACTTAAGATTTTCCCCACCTGAGGACCACGTGTGGGGACTCAGATTGAAGATGCACTCCCACGGACAAAGATGACTCAACCCCCATTAACGAAAATACAATACCTGTTTTCAACGCGTTCGATTCAGTAAGTATAGCCTTCTGTTTCTTCTTGAACATTTCTGCGTATGCGTTCAACATTTCCATATACGACATCGGTGTGACGTAGTTGAGTCGGTTGAGCTGTTCTTTGAACTTAGTGCTCGCGTCTACAACCGATTGATGGACGAAGCAGCAGACTGACTGGGGTAATAAGATTTTTATGAGTATCCTAGTTTCGCCCATGCTCCTAATCCTAGGATAGGATCCTAATACTAGGATAACAAGTGGCCTTTAGGTGTTATGCCATAATTTAATCTATTGCCGTTCATCAGGCACAAAGCCATTCTTCAGGCTCCTACTATGGTTTCTAAGTATATTAGAAACGTCTTCTAGCTCGACCGGGCATTCGAAGCAAACACGCTTACCATTAGATCAGCAGTTTATTTCCTATCAGTATCATCTTCTATTGAAAAATATGGGTATATGTACATACCACCATGGAATTTAGCACTTCATAGCTGGCCAATTTTAATTCAGGCATATTCTCAAAGAAGTGGAGCGCGACAGACTCTAAAGCTGTCCTAGGCCACTCGCTGAACCAATCAATAGTGCAACAGTTCACTAAAGAAGGAAATTGACGGAGGCGTGCGCGGAAGATCTGTAGGGAAAAATAAACTTTATAATGATGAAGCAAAGATTTAATTTGACTGGTCTGTTGGCGTAGTGGTAAGCAAGTGGTTCTGACTGCTAAGTCGGAGTCATATTCCATTTCCATACCGAAAATCACTTAGTCGGTATAAACCGGGTAGTCCCGACCCATCAAGGCAAACCTATTTTAGAATAAAAGTAAATATCTGGATGACCGAGCTTTGCTCGGTATTTTTTTATAGACATTTTCTTAAAATGATTCCTAGCTAGATCGATTTATCGCCCCCAAAACTAAATTAAACCCAATATACTAAATTTTATGCAAGTCGTTGGAGCCGATTCCGAGATTCCAATTGTATATAAATATATATACAAGAATTGCTCATTTAAAGATATAAGATACTTACCTCGCCGACAGGACTCATAACAATGACAATGTGCAAATTGCTTCTAACTCGTCGTTGGTAGCACGCAAACAAGTTAGTCTTTGTAGCAGCAAGATTCATCTCCATAACCGCGTGACGAACTGACTGGAAGATCTTGTCGAAGTCTTCTACCTCATAAATATTTGGTACATCGCCTGAACTTAAAATATTATTCAGGTCTTCCAGGAAAGATTCCATTTTTATCTAGACAGCAAAAAATTGGTTGCCTGTAAATTCGGTATACGGGCGAAAGTTTTACGTGACAACGACTTTGAGTGGTAAAATAATTTTAATGTGAATATTCATTCGTATAGTAGGAAGAAGGATGAAACATAGTTGAGTGGGAGAGAGACGCAAGGCATTCGGCGGGCCTCTCTCTCGTTCGGTGACTCATCGTAACGTTACCGAGCGTTACACTTTTTCATAAGTGCCTCCCAGCCGCAACCTAATTTAAGACGTTGTCACGTCAAAAAGAAAGTCATGATAGAAATTACCAAGGTCGTAGATTTGGAAAAATAAGTGAATACTACAGTTAAAAAATGGAAATGGCAGTCGGTCAAGGCCCCGTGAGTGAGCACAACCCACTAGATCTGATTCCATTAGCCCTAAAATATTGCCCTTACTGGGGAGGGGGGGTACACCTCTAAGATAGCAATATTTTTTACTGTTTTGGGTTAACTTCACTGCTTATTAACTGTGTAACATCAAGAAAAATGCGGCAAGTTAAGACAGTCTCTGTTAGTCTAAACCCGACCCGTGCCTATTGGTACGTAAATGAATTGTTTCATATCTTCTCTCACCTGTGCATCAGAGAACAAAAAGACAGTGCCTTTATTATCAGCGCCTGCTTTCATCATGGTCTGTTTAAGGTCATCACGCCATTCAGACTGCCCGTACGCTTTGGTTATCTCTATCTGGATGCAGATCAGCTCCGCCATGTTAGCTGCTAATCGAGAAAGGGATTGACGACCTGGAAGGAGATTGTTCATTTGAAAATAAGCTACTGCATCTGGATTTACCTAATAGGTATGTAATAACTAATTGCATTTAGAGATCAGAGTTACCCTGTCCCCTATTATATAAGTGACTTAACACAGCTAACGAAACGTATTTGACTTTTATGTTTAAGTCTCCCTTAAATATTCAACTTAAGTTTTTGACCAAATTTGTGCTGTGTTAAAAATAGTTAATGACAAGAACTTTAACCCCTTAACTTCATGTTTTGAAGAAAACTGAGATTTCGACACGCTGACGGCCTTATTCATAAAAAACTTGACTATTTAGTTAAAATGGACTTTGTCTCTTTCTTAATAGTAGAAATGTCAAGATGACAGACGAATACCAACGAATTATAAACCTATTTTACCTATAATGAGCTTAAAATATGTTTATGAATACGGGGGCAATTCTTTTAGAACCAGAAGTGGGATGGAAGCGGAATCGAGGCCATCAAGAATTTCAGGATCGATAGCGGCACACGTGAAAGTCTCATTTTTGAAACCCCACCAGATTCCAGTAACATCATCAGTTTATTTACCTGACCCACCCATACCCAACAACAACGCGTTCGCCATGGGCTGCCTCATAATTCTTGAGATTCGACACAAATGCGCGATCGCATCATCAAACATCACCAGATCCAGCGGCACTGTTGTAGATAAATTGTAGTCATCCATGTAGTGGTTCAACATTTCCTCCAACTAGAAACAGAGATTCAAATATTCGTATATTACGCCTTGATTCGTATATTACGTCGGGGTCACCAGTATGGTGATTAGAAGATCGAGTTGCAGTGAGCGAAGCGACTGCACGGTTCACAACTGTTCTTGTCCGGAAGTTATAAATGCGAAAGAAACCACGTCTCGCTGTCTGTAGCTTTTCAAGTTTAAACCACTAAATTTAACCATTAAGTTTAAAGTGAAATTTTGTATAGACGTCGTTTAAAAGTCAAGGAAGAACATAGGATATTTTTTATCCGGCAGCACAGACGGAAAGTAGTAGTAGTTCAAATATAGGTCGTGCTATACTTCAACTGAATGTCAAGCGTGTTAAACTCACAACTGCAAACTCCAATCTTCTCATACAGGTACTTAGAAAAACTCAGTAACAGCTAGAAATTTAAATTATGCCCTATAAATGGCAAGAGGCTTAGCTGTGACGAATGGGACCTAAACATAGCCGACAAAATGAAGGTGGTACTACCAGGTACCTTCACCTTTCGCTAATATAGGCGTGAGCTATATAAATGAAATCACACTAACCTCTTCTCTATCAGTAATTTCGACGTACTTCCTATCATCAGCACCGAGGTCCATGAAATCCCCGTACAGTAACAGCCGATCTTTCAGCAGCTCTTCAGGGTTCCTACCAAACTCTGACACCACTTTCTTCTTAAGAAGGCTAAAATAAATTGGTAATATAATATTATTCTGGGACATTAACACACACGGTCATCTGATCCAAAACTAAGCAGAGATTGTGTTATGGAAACCAGATAATTGATAGACTATACATATATACTTTTATTTTCTTTTGCAAAAACATACATATGATAGATAATTACACCCAGACTCAAGACAAACAGACATTTTCATGCATACAAATGTTGGTCTTGGATAAAAATTGAACCCACGACCTGCGGCGAGAAAAGCAAGTGTCTTACTTACTGATTACGCCAACTAGCTCGTCAAAAGGTAAGAAAGGGGGAGGGCTCAGAATCTTCGCTCTACGGGTAGCCGACGGTTATTTACGCCATGTGTACGCTACGTACTCTTACCCAGGAACACAAGCAAAACTTACACTACTAGTATTCTATAAGGCAAAGGTCCTCCCTAGTATATGGCTATAGACCGAAGAATAGCTCCCAATGATGACACTTATAAATAATTGAACAGGTAAGCATGTAACTGCCGAGTTACTATCTGAAGAATAACAAACTAATCATAGCTATTGAGACACAGAAATAAGGAAGCAGAGACATAAGGCACAGAGTTTTTTTTTTCGTTTTATGGGCAGTCAAAGTGGAGAGTAATAATGTTTGCTTGTGTTCCTGGGTGTGAGTAAGATAACCAGCTGGAAAGTGAAAGCAGGATTTTTACAAAAAAAAATAGATCACCCCGAAAAAACTCCGGTGGAAAGAAGGAGAACAAAGGAGGAGCTAAATGCACCTCCTCTGTTTGTGAAAGGTTGTCCCTTCCTCCCTATAGATATCGGCTATTTAATTTAATCAATGGCGAGAGGCTAGTAAAGGTCGGTGACAATGATGGACTTACTTAACAAACCAAGTCCTATCTTCAGCGTTGACAAGTCGGTCCTGATATACGCGCTGGTGCTCATGGTACCAGAGTCTTATCGCGTCATCTTCGTGCTACACACGACAGTTAAAGTAAGAAATGATGAAGTTGATACTTATTTAGGTTATTATATGGCAAATCCTTAATATAATTGTTCTAAACCAAAAAAAAAATATTGTAAAAAGACGGTATAATTAGAAGAAGTTGTACTAGTGCAACAACTCGTTACCATCAACCTGTCGACCCACAAAGGCTGCACTCACTTAAAAACGTCATCGTCATTCTCAACGTACACTAATAAATATCACATGTGAATGCAGCTAAAAAGACGGTATTATTAGAAGTAGCTGTACTAGTGCAACGGCGCATTTCCATCAACCTGTCGACCCACAGAGGCTACACTCACTCGTAAACGTCATCGTCGTTCTCAACGTACACTAATAAATATCACATGTGAATGCAGCTACGCGGTCGTCGTCGCCCGCCCCTCCCGCGGCCAGTCATTGCTGTCTTCTTTGAACCGATGGTGGACGTCACGCGCGCTCTCAAAAATATTATAATTTCTAAATCCTAAAAAAATTTTATACATTAAACTGCCAAGGCAAATCTATACCAGTATTATAAAGCTGAAGAGTTAATTCGTTTGGTCTTATCAACGAAGTCCGATTTGAAAAATTATTGCAGTGTTAGATAGTCAATATATTGAGGAAGGATATAGGCTAAACTTTATTCTACCCCTAGGGAAGGTATAAAATAATTCACGCGAGGGGAAAGCTAGTACCTCTATAAACTTGGGATCCATCATCAGGATTCCTTGGAAAACTTTGCTCAGGTCTCTCAAGTTGAAAGTGTAGTGCGATTTAGTTGGAGTAGGCAGGAGTTCCTCAACAAGTGACGAGAATATATCTATGGAAGCCTTCAGGAATGGTGGTTCACGGACGGCAACTTCAGGATGGAAGTTCCGTGTCCAAGAGTTGAGGATCACGCTGAATATGCCATACTGAAAATTAAGGAACTGGTAAGTGGCTTTTACAATATTTTACTGGTAGCAGACTCGCCTTTGAAAGGTTTCGTCGCTGGTGCTATCCTCGGACGTGCCCACACATCTTTGTGCGAATTGTTTCTATATCGGTCACTCTATGAAGGAAAACGTCATGAGGAAACCAGAATGTTTAAGAAGTAATAATTCGAAGACATATGGCACTTGGCCACATTACAGACGCACACATCGACGATAATTATGCTGCGACTCGCTATTGAGAGCACTGTACGGGACCCCACTATTCGTGTAGATGCGCGCGTCTGTGTGAGTGTGTCGTTTTGATCGATTTCTTCCAAGTTTTCGTACTGCTTTAACTATAGATGGCACTGTGGCAGTAGTATTAAAAAAACTTATATTTATAATAAAAGTTGTATGAAATTACAAGGTTCTGACGAGATGATACAATCGTTTAGAATGTAATAAATCATGAATAAAACCTAGAGTGCAATGGATTTTTCGTAATCCATAAATAATTTTACTTTAGACTAGTAAAGGTGTTCTGCGCCATCTAGCGGCCAGTGAAAGACTTATATTTAGCAACACGACGAGACACTAGATGGCGCTGTTACTAAGATTAGGAGCGCCATACGTTACTAGATGGCGCTAACTGGACGTGACCATTATGTTCAGTAGAGTACTACATAGCGTCTGGCCTATATTTACTGAAAGTGTAGGCAGGGGTGAAAACCACCCACGTAACAGGGAACGAGCCTATTGCCGTTCATCGGGCACATTTCTAAACTTTAAGCTGCGACTAAGATTCCCTTTATTAGAAGTCTTTTTGACCCGGGAATCAAACCCGGGACCTCACGATTACCTGCTAAGAAAACACGCTTACCACTGGACCACCGAGGCAATAAAACTAATTAAACTGCACACTTCAACCCTCTTTAGTGACCAATTGCTGGGCACGGGTCTTCTCTCAACTATCTTACAAGTTGTGAGCGTTTAGGCCTCAATCCACACACGCTGGCCAAGTGCGGGTTGGTAGATATCACATGTCCTCGAATGATTAGTTATTAGACATGCCGGTTTCCTCACGATGTTTACCTTCACCGATATTGAGTAGCGGAGATGAAAAAAATCACACAAATATGTGTGGGCACGATCGGGAATCGAACCCGCAACCTTATATTCCTAAGGCGAGGCCCGTACCTCTGCACCACCGCTGCTTAACTAAGTAAACTGTACAATAGACTGAAAATTAGGGAATACCTTGCTACTATACTCCATTTCAGTGAAGGAGATGTAATGGAAGTGCCTCATCAGTCGCATGGTGACGGGGTTCCGTCCACCTCCCGGCGGGCCCATAGCTGCCACTATACCAACGTCCACTAGAGTCTTGAACTCGCCGATATTCTCGCGATCGTACCAACCTTGGAAATGTAATTAGAAATAGGCATGTATGTTGAGCAGCGATGGCGCAGCGGTACGGGTCGATTCCCAGTGACCACTCAAGCCCCACACATCTTTGTGTGAATTGTTAAATCGCTGCTGCTCAATATCGGTGAAGGACAATATAGTGAGGAAACCGGCATGTCTAAGAACTATTCATTCGAGAATATGTGACATCCACCAACCCGCACTTGGCCAGTGTGTGTGGATTATGGCCTAAACTCTCAACTCGTAAGATAGTTGAGAGAAGACCCGTGCCCAGCAGTGGGACACTCAAAAGAGTTGAAGTGATGTATACATATACCACTTATTCGCGTCATCTGATCCCAAAGCATAATAGCATATGTTATAGAAACAAGCAGATAACTGGTATATACTACTTTTCTTTTGTGAATACATACTTAGTTCTGAGGCTTGTTTATGAAAGCCACATAAAGTCTATTGCTAATAGAGACATCATACTCATACATAATACTCCTGCTATTGTAAACGCTATAATTAATTTCTCGCTTAGAATACTAACTCCATTTCACCCAGAATACTGGGCGGAAAATGTTGTTTAAAACAGGACCCTATACAATTTCATCACGACCGTTTTCTAAAAGCAATCAAGCTTTCTGATCCCAACATATCAATAAAACCAACAGTTTTCTCGAAATCTTACCAGAAAAGTCCATGAACTGTCTCAGCAACTCTATCGGAGGTTGGGCACCATATACTTCTAGTGCAGGCATGTTGAGATCATCTATAAAGAACACTTGCCGCTTCGTTGGCGGAGGACCAAACACACCGCGACGACGACGTTCTAACTTACTGTCTATCACATCCTGAAATGAAGAAGCCATCTAGTCACAAATTACGCAATAATTTTTGCTTGTGTTATGGGTACTAGGAACTGATACTATACTTAAATACAATTTTTTTTGTAAATACATACGTATTATAGATAAATTACACCCAGACACAGAAAAATAATCGAGCTCATCACATAAAGATTGGCTCTGGGTGGGAATCGAACCCCCGACCTTTGACGTAGCAGTCAGGGTCACTAAACACTGCGCCACCAGGCGCTTCTCTAAGAAGGAGAAGAGAAGAAGCAGAAGGAGTTCAGTGATTTATCTCGGAGAGTAGTGATGTTTGTTGTATTTGTCGTTTTTTGAGAAATAACCTTCCATGTAGGTAGAAATGTCCTGTTAGGCTTATTTTATTTCCATTACAAGTCCGAATATTCTTTCCCTTAGATGTCGACGAGCCTGGTTCCCTTACATCCAGAAACGCAACCAAAAGTTATGAAACTGCATGTATACTGTAAAATGGTGGTACCTCCCTAAAGCCTCTGCCTCGAATCTTGCGGGCAGTGAGGCGGCAGCGGCGGCGGCGCGGGGGCGGCAGGATCAAATGCGTATAATCAAATGGACCGACCCTCGGCAACAGCGGCGCGGGAGCGGAGCGGGAGCGGGCAACGAGCGGTGCACTCCAGTCAAGCGGTGACTGCCCGCGCGTCAGCATTGTAGTGTTGTGTGTGCTATTTATTTTTGTGACGTGTCGAAAATTAAATGTCCTCGGACATGCTAGAGGAAATTAGTTCAGTGTATAGCTTGTAGCTAGTGCCGCATAGTCTCTGCCTTCCTCCACAAAAGGCGTGATTGGTGTATGTATCATTTACAAGCTCCAGTGGTGTGCAGTTTACCTGAGTCTGGTTAGCTGAAGTCCTAGCAGAGAAGACGAGGAACTCGCAGATGAATTTCTTGTGCAGCCCCCGGGACAGCTTGGAGCTGATGGTGACGGTCTTGCCAGTTCCAGTGGGACCGACACAGATCACGTGGTTGTAATTTGCGATCTTGTAGCCGAGAATCGCGGCACTTCTTACGTTGTCTAACGTGGGCACTTCGATATCTGATTAGAGAAAACGGATTCATTGATAAACATTGCGACAAAATCATTTTTTAACAAAAACTAGCAGACAATAAGTAGTAAATGTTATATACGGTACAATACTAACCAGCATATTGCCACTCTGGGTCGACCTCATAAGGTTCCAAAGTAGCCATCCAATTGTACCAATAGGGATTCGCTGGCTCCCCGTCTTCTGTCAGATCCGTGAAGCCACCATCATGGAATCTAGATTTGGGAAGCAAATCAGAAACTTTGAATGGCTGATTTCTTTTTTTCTTTTTATGCCACGTACGCCAATGAACGCTCCCAACCCCAGAGGCATAACACACGCGTTGCCGACCCCTCGCAAACCTTAATAAATATTCTACAGCCTCAGTGTAGAAAGTTTGTCTGAAACCGAACTGTACAATCAACTGATGGTAGGCTCCGGCCGAAGTTAGTGGCCACCCACAAGACAAAGCCACACTGTTGTTGCGCCTTAAAGGTTTCTAACCATATGGAGGCTCATTCCACTGCCACCTTCTTACCGACAATCATTCGTAATCACGAGTGAATCTGTAACTAGGTTGGCGCGTTCCATCGTAGACTATATCATTGCTTAACATAAATAAAAGAATAAAAAAACGACGCAAAGTATTTAAGGATATGGAGATAAAGTGGCCATAGGTGCAATCATATAAGGAAGCCGTTGGCATTATGTCGAACACCACCACTGAACACAGACCGTAATACCAGCAGTAGAACACATACAAAATGGCATCTGAATTTAATCAGTAATCACTTTACTATGGATATCTTAACATTATGAAGCCGAAGAGTCTGTTTGGTTAACGCGCAAATTTCAGGTTCTACTGGGCCCGTAGACAAAGTAACATAGCGAAGCGGTAACGAAGACCAAGAAGAACAAAATGTATGGGATTGACTTCAGATTGTCACGTGACTTTTCAAATGTTATTTTCAATCTCATACATTTTGTTCTTTACGATCTTTCTCTATCGCTTCGCTGTGTCACTTCGTCTAAGAGCGGGATTTGATTTGAAAAATTCTTGAACTGTAAGACAGCCCAGTTATTGAGGAAGGCTATGGGCTACTTTTTATGCCGCTACTGGGCATGACATAAAATGTACTTCACGTTGACAAATCCGCCAGCGGAAAGCTAGTTCTGAATAAAGGACTAACAGCAAAATAGTTATAATTTTTTATTGACTCGCAAATGTCCCTACAGCAGACTTTCAACAAACTATATGACTAACGTATAATCATAGACCCTTCCTTGAGCAGGGATGGCAGGTTTCAGACCATTCTGCGTGGTCAGCTGCCGCATCATTTCGGAGAACGTCGCGCGACCACGGTGGTCACAAGTTGCGCCGACCGACCATATCACAGCCCACACTACCCAGATTGGTGCAAGTTTAGCTGATAAAAGATAGAATGCTGTTTTACAATACCTACATTTGTCAATGTACTCAACGGATGTGCTTTAGAATAAAACTAGAATTACTCTTAATCAAAAAGTTTACTTTGCTATTTTTAGTGTCCCACACCTGGGCACGGGTCTCTCTCAACTATCTTTCAATTTGAGAGAGTTTAGGCCTTAATCCACACGCGCTGGTTTCCTCGCTATGTTTTTCTTCAACAATATTGAGCAGCGGCGACGAAACAATTCACGCAAAGATGTCTGGGCCCGACCGGGGATTGAACCCGCCACCGCATATTTCAAAGACGAGGCTGATTCCGCAGCTTCACCGCTGTTCCAGATACAATAATTTACCACGATGCATATTTTTTTAACCTATGCAAAAACCACATTGATCATTTCAGCTTTCAAATTTAACCGCATCAAAATCGGTCCATTCGTTTTGGCGCTATATAACACAAGTTTAAATTATTTATAAATTTTTAGTTTAGGGTTAAAAACACGGACAGTTATGTTTAACTTTGAGATGGGACTATTGTCAAAACAGTCTCGGCTCCCAACTCGGTAAATTTAATCAAGCAGTAGGGCTTGTAAAATTGCGAACTGATTAACCGGGCCACTATAAAAACAATAAAAAATGAAGGCTTATCCTTGTAATGACAGTTTGGATCATCATCATCATCATGACCTATAGACGTCCAAAGCTGGACATAGGTCTCCCCTTAAGAACGCCACAGCGATCGGTTACCGGCAGTTAGCATCCATCGGCTTCCCGCAATTTCAACAATGTCATCAGTCCCACCTTGTAGCGGGCCGGCCGACATTGCGGCGACTATTGTGTGGTCTCCACATGAAAACTTTTATACCATTCCTTCGATTTATCCTCCACATTAATTCTAAAACGGCTGAAAATCCTATTCCAATTCTCGTAAGATAATAAAAAAATGAATAAATCAGATTAAATTTACTCACGCATCATGCCTAAAAACTGTGGACCAGGTGGTGGCCTATCATCCTTCCCAGTCAGAGGTCTGAGCCTATAGTCCAAAAGCTCCAAAAACTTGAGCACTAACGAGGAATCTATTGACACCACGATCTCAGTGAGGCTTGACCGGAGCAACTCTAATGCTGGGTATAGGTACATGTTTATAAGACCTGGTAAAATCTTGCGGATGTTATCTGCTATCTGGAAACATTCAAAACCAATTCAATAATAGAAATGATTATTGCCACTTCCATCCAGGTGTATGGGTAACGACTTACTCATCTAAGTATTTAAAATTTTCTAATAGTTTCTATTTTGACCCTCGCATTTTCACCTTAGATTCACTGGCTCCATCATTCATTTATTCCCGCCAAAAATTTAAAAGTAAACATAAGCTAGGCGCGCGAAAAAACAGGAACTCGTCAAGGTAGACGCGGTGGCTGGATATTTTAGTAATTATCTTATTATTATTATTACTCTATTAATTTTTCATATATTCATAATATTTTATGTCTTATAGGGAGGTGAAAGAAGCTACTCTAGATTTGAGCCAAATGGAAACAAATTGACCAGCTGCAACGACAAGGGTTTACCTTAAATTAAAAAAAAGACAGTCACCCTATATGTGGAGGAGCGGAAAACTAAGATAGAGAAAAACAGGTGTGAAGGTGCTAAAATATTTTGTGCAGCACATGTACACTCTAAACATATGTAAGTAAAATTAATGACATAAAAACGTAAGTAAAAACTTTATAAAATAATAATAATAAAAAAGAGGCTGCCATTCCAGCCAGTAGGCAAAAATATGTATATTTTACTTACCGGGGGCACGTTAGCTTTAAGCCATGCGTTGATCAGTGGCGGTAGCCCCACCACCTTAGTATCCAAGTACACCATACCACATCTGGACACAGTAGCTGGAGACGCTACAGCCAGATCTGCTACTTCGAAGATCATGCGCTGACGGTCCGTCATCTTCATGATCTCTCCGCTTGAGAGGCAAAGTTTTTTGTTATCGTCCAACACCTGATGCAATAGACTGTAATCAGTTAAGGAGCCCCTGTAACTTATAAAAACGAAACTACTAAAATAAATTTGAGAGAGGTAAGGCAAAGAGCGGCAATGGGTCGATCATATCTGCCGTAGAACCGACGACCGCTGGGGTAAAAGAGTTCTTTAGTGGAGACCGCAGAAACGAATTGGCAAACGTAGCGTAGGCTATCCTCAGACTAGGTGCAGTGACGATCTTAGCAGGGCGGCTGACAAGGACTCGAGGAGAAAAGCTGCGGGTTGTGCTTAGTGGCGAGCTTTAGGAGAGACCTATGTGGAGAGACCTATGCTGTGGACTAGAATAAGCTGATGATGATGAAAACAAAGAAAATTTGTTCGCTCTAGCTGCTGGTTTGGGAAGTACAGCCAATGACAGAGATGACAAAGATTGATAAGCTTATCAATGGATTATCAATTTTGATAGAGGGCAATGATGTCACCCTAATTGAAATAAAACTATTTTAGTATGGATTTCATCGCGGTTTATTTTAAATTTTACATCCCGACTTCATGGTTTCGGAGGAAATGAGGTATTTGACGTCCAAACTTATTCATTACAATTATTACCGAACGACCGACTGATGTGACTGACAAATCCCACTAATATTATAAATCCTAAAGTAAGTGTGTGAGTGTGTGTATGTGTGTGTGAATGTTTGTTACCACGTTTTGGCTGGAGTGAACCCTGACGGGGAAAGATCTCCCACCTTTTGCTTGCCTTCATTGGCCGGCTTGAGTGGAGTCGTGAGAGCAGAGATGCTCGGAGAAGGAAGTGTCCCGTAAGTGGGCACGTAAGGCTGGACCCCTAGGGAGCCAATGATCGGGCAGAATGCCGTGGGACACCGCTCCACTCCTCTTGCCCCTCAGAATATGTTGCCCCTTGTTGCTTCTTTTAGCGGCCATACGGAGGCCCATTTATTAAATGGGCGAGTCACCCCCTGTCATTTTATTCGTGTTTACTTGTATTGACCAGGCAGGGGCCATAGTTCATCCATAGTCCTAGTTACCTAATCCATTAGCACCCACCATAATGCAGATGTTAGTTCCCATATTCTGCAATAGTCCTGCTCTAACCGGGGATTCCTTGGGTGTATGTATATGGTGAAAACAGGGATAATCGTCGGTTGGTGTCATATTACATTTGGAGCAAAATTGGAATCGGAAAGCTAATATTTTACATATTATTTAAGTTGCGTTCCGATTTAAGGAAACTGAGCTCACATTGTCTTGAATTATGAGTGGACACTGAATTATCATGACCGATTAAAACAGAAACATTGCATAATCTACTATTTTAGCTTTTTTGTAAACAGCAAACCGCTGCAGATGATATAAAATATCAATTATTACCGTGTTCATATTCTCGATCCAAACAGCGTCGACGGGTCCATCGAAAACATACCAACGCTTGTCCATATCCTCCACTGCAATACCACCTCGCACCAAGCTCGACAGAATACCATCAGTCCTAGAGGACATAATAAATGAACTCTCTTAGCCACTTTTCCGGCTACAGAGGACAGTCGCTGCTAACTAACCAGGTACGCAAGAGTATGCGGAATACTACATGTATTGCGCAAACACAAAAACACTCTATTTACTTCATAATCACTTAAAAAGGTTCTAACAGCTAAAGATAATCTATTAACGGACAATCAGCAGGGCTATCATCAACAGAATTTCTTAACTAAGCCTTAAATTAAAACTAAATAAAATAATAATATAAATAATAATAATAATAATTTATTAATTTTCGTCCGCGGGAATGCACATTTATACTGAATCCCCACACGTGGTCTCCGGGTGGTGCAAATCAGGTGACAATCAACTGGTAATTATGTTTACTGGTAATTAACTGGTGGTAGGTTTCGGCCGTGGTTAGTGAATACTCATCAGACAAAGCCGCACCGCCAAGCGGCCTTGCCGTGTTCCGGTGCGATGTCTGGTGACACCATGCAGAGAGGGTGGGTCGAAATTGTTGCTCCTTTATGGTTTCAACCTCAAGGAACCTCATTTCACTGCCATTCGTAATCACGAGTCAATCGGTACATTGGGCTGGCGCTGCCAATCGTAGACTACATCATTGCTTAACATCAGATAAGTTGTATCTAGTCAAGCGCCAGCCTATTCAAGAATAAAAAAAAACTTACCACTCATGCGTTTGAAGATCAAACTCTCCATACAGCTGTCCCATAGTTATAGATTTAGGGTTTACTACGAACGTGTGTACAGGAGTGAAAGGGAACCCATCAGGTGCTAATTTCCCTTTGATTGCTGTTAGCGCATCACGTAGAGTTTCATAACACTGAATAATATTATTTATTAGTTCAAAACAACCTTATTTCATTCAATATTCCTACTAATAATGTTAAATAGACATAAGGACATGGCTGAGTTCAAAATCAGTCTTCACGCGGCGCCATTTTCGATCCTGGCTTACAAGAGTAGGAGCGGTGGGGTTTTGATGGTAGGTTAGGTAGTATCTTCTTCTATATATAAAAATGAAATTCAATTCCCGGGTCAATAGAAAAACAAAATAAAACTATTTTATAACGGATATTATCGCGGTTTATTTTAGATTTTAGATCCCGTCATTTCAAAGTCTTTGTTAAATCTAAAATAAACCCCGATAAAATCCGTTATAAAATAGTTTTATTTCAATGTGTGATATTTGCGTAAATCTAAGAAAATACTACAGAAAGACATTTCTAATATACTGGGTTATTGTGGGTTCGATTCCCACTCAATTCAAACTTTTGTGTGATGAACACGTCTATTTGTCTCGAGTCTGGGTGTAATAATAATTATCTATGTTTAAGTATTTATTTACAAATGAAAAGTATTTTAAGTAGTAGGTATATTACCAATTATCTGGTTTTCATAGTACAAGCTCTGCTTAGTTTGGAATCTAATTTCGATATTTAAAAATTTCGTACAGGTCCATGGAAGGTTTAAAAGGTGAGAAATGCGCGATATAAAGTTCCTCAGGGCATCTAGTTGCCAAGAGAAGTAGGTCACAGCCATTGTCGCTCTATGGGCAACCTAAGGAGGAACCTTTCAATTACAGAATACAAGCAGTGTCATAACATAAGGTAGTGCTACTGAGTTTGAGTAAGGTACTCAGAGCTCGTCGATGGTAGCACCAGTGTCCATACGGAGACCGCTAACCATCATATGGGCTGTATGCTTTCTGCCAATCTATCCTCTAAATTATATAGAAGAAGAAATTGACAGACTGACATATCAGTCAGATAATATGACACACAGCCCAAACCGCTGGGTCTAGAGACTCCAAATTTGACACATAGGCTCCCTGTGAAGTTCAGGGATGCACTAAAAAAGGATTCTTCAAAACTCCCCCCTGAAACGTGAAACGCGGAACCTAGTTTAATAGTATAAAAAGACTAATGAAGGGAAAACTTAGCCTCAATTATGTCTTGAGTTTTTCATCGTTTACAAAATAATTCCAATTGATTTTGTCAATTACCTTAGTTTTACCAGCTCCTGCTGGTCCAACTAACATAAGTCCGTGTCTTACAACAGTTGTTTCATACAATTGAATGATTTTAAAAATGAACGCTGCGAACCAAAAAAATACGTTAGATTATTGAAATACTTAAAACAACTATATTTAAAAAACTATTTTAGATCCCTACGTTTCAAAGTCTTTTCTGACTTCACGGGTCGACCGGTGACCATGAAGTCTGAAATCTATCTAAAATCTAAAATATTCTGCGATAAAATCCGTTATAAGGTAGTTTTATTTCATTGTGTGATATTCGCGTAAATCTAAGACATTACTACAGGTTACATTATGTTTAGAGTCCTTTGTAAGGTTGTTATTTCTTATATTTGGCATACAGGACAAGACGCGGGAAACAAAGAATAATTTTCGACAACAATCGAGCACGGCATATATAGACGCCTTGTTGAGGTAACATCGAATAATGTTATCAATTGTTAGAGCAACATTGACTAACACGGCAACATTTACTAACATTGAATAACTTATTGCTATCGAGTGTTGCTCAGTAACATTTAAAAATGTTGCTCAACAAAAAGTAACTGCATTTATGTGAATTAGCCTATTGGTGTAAAAGCATAATGGAAAGAACCATATTTGTTCAAGTATAAAAATGTCGAGGGCAACTTACTGTACAAATCGTCGTATCCCTTTTTGATGAGCATATTTCTAATGGACTGCTCCATGATACCATAGTCTACTACAGGTATATCAACACGAGGAAACAGATCCGATATTATACCTATAGAAAAAGGAAGCATATTTTATTCCAAGAAATTCAACCTATGATCCAGGCTGGTGAAAAATATTGGAATTTCGATAGTTACGACGCCTATGTTTTGTCTTTCATTCATTCCAGTTCTAGTTATTTTATGCCTCTCGTACTTTCATTCCTCATACCGTTTCTTACTTGCATTCGTCATCTTTTATTCTGTTATGGGTGGGACTCCCATCTATCAGCTATTCTAATCTATATATCTATTTATTTCTTTACTTATGGTTGGGATAAATAACATGAGTCGACGCCTATGTTATCGTGGTTGCGATTGTTCACTATAGGGCCCTAAGATCCTAAACGCACTCGCTACTGACCATAATGTGGCATAGGTTGGGGGTCAAGCGTTTTCATATAAATATTGACTACTAGTTGCCCCAGCAAATTTCGTACCGAGTATTTCTCACATTTTGAACCTTCCTTGAATATGTTTAATTACTAAAACAACTATTAAAAATAGCAGTTGGTGATAGAAGGGTGAAAATTTAGGGATGTATGTATTTTTAATGCCACTTTATAATAAAAAAATTAATAAAAAAAATTGTCAAAAAGAAATGTTAGGGGTGGACAAAAATCAAAAATCGGTCAAGGTTTTGTCAAGCCGTAAAACAGTTGAAATTAACGAACCATTGAACAGGACAAGGTCATCAGCTAAGAACTTGGGCACGTTCACATCTCGTAATGAACGAAGTACTATCTGCCGTTCATCACCGTCTGGCATTTGTCGTATCAGATTACCAGCAACGGTGATGACCGTCTTCACTGCTCGCATACCAAAGTCGTAGTGGTCCTGGAAATATCACCATTAACTTGAAATCAAATGTTTTATGAAACCCCCAATAAAGACAGAAACGATCTCGATCACTTAAACTTAATATAAACTTAATATTCAGATGAATATTGTTTCATTTCAATGAAAAAGCAAAAATTCGTGTCTAACATTTTTTCATACCTTTTCGTCATTCAATGGATGCATTGTAATATGCATTCGTTGAATGGTTTAAATTTCTCACCTGTGAAGACAGTTGTTCAGAACTTAATCTGAAGGTAGTGGTAATCTTCCCGGCCAATACCTTGCCATCAGAGAACCCGAAGGAGAACAGCGATATCTCAGCTATTAAAGCATAGTTCGGCACCATCATAGCGATTGGTCTGAAGAGAGCCTTCAAATTGTCTGGGAGTTCCGTACGCCCTAAGGGAAAAATTTGAGTTCCAAAATTCTTTTTTGGAATATGCGTACGTTTTTATTGGCTATCGTCGTATGAACCAAAAGTATTAAAAATGGTAGAGAACGTCAAAAATTGTTTTACGGGATAAACACGAGGCTTACATTCCTAATCGTTGTAAACCATTATTGAATAGCGGCATACAAAATGACATTAGGACAACAGTGAAGAAAAACTTGCACGATATGGAATGAGGAATTTCAATGACATAAACGCGTACAGAGTCGTTTATATGAATAAAATTCGTGAGATTATTATATATATTTTTATCTTATTAGAGGGAAAGATAGAAGGAAAGCGTGCAAGAGGAAGGCCAAGGACAAGCTATATGAACCAAATAAAGGAAAAGGTTGGTGTCATGTCGTATAGGGAAGTGAAAGAAGCTACTCTAGATCGATCCAAATGAAAAAAACTTCATCAGATGCACCAAATTTTTTTTAAATTTAAATTAAAATAAGGAGGCTTGCCCTTGACTACGACTTGCCTGATCTTAAACAATGTATGGTCTAAGATAGAACGTGTTTACCCACTTAATACTGATGTATGTGTAAGCAGATTTATTCTAGTTATCAGAAAACGGAGATGATATCATCGTGTGATAGGTCTGAATAATATCAATTAGTAGGTCAGTTGGCGCTACAATATTCATGATATAGTGTTTATAACTTATAAAAAAATACCTGCGTATCCAGGGTTCATAGTAATGAAGACAGAACAGGAAGCCTTCAGAGGCAGTTCACATCCCTCGAACATGAACTTGTCTAGCCGAGCGACTTGTGCTTTCTGGATAGTGACCACCTATTGGAATAACATGCTTCAGTTCTTTGATGCACTGTAACGGGGGTAAAAACCTACTACGTATCAAGCCTCTACAAGGTCTTCAAGTGTCTAAATATTGTTGCACATTTCGAGGTAAAACCAAACAAACTGTCGACGTAGGTAAAATCTGTGCAAGGTCTTCAAGTGACTACCGTTGTCTAATTTTATGACTGTTTATTTTAACTAGGTACGTAGTACAATAATTATAGCTTGACCTTACGTTATAGGAGCGACAATGTTGCAAATTGCCCCGCATAAATCGTTTACTAAAAAAATAAAGGAGATGAAATTGTTGATATACGAATTGTTCATAATCACTTATACTAACTTGTTGCGCCACTACAGAGAGCACTTCGATGTCGATCCGGTTAAACTCATCGAAACAAGCCCAAGCACCAGACCTAAAGGTAAAAATTCATAGTATGACTCCAAAATTACTGAATTGGTACATGGTACTGGCAGTGGTGACTATTTTTGTAGTTTAGTCCCACTAAACTACAAAAATAGTCACCACTGCCAGTCTCGTAAGCCAGGGTTAACAGCATAAATACGCCAGAGTTTTGGAATGTCAGAAAAAAGCAAGTTATTTTTTACATAATTTATTTGTGGCATTCGCAACAGGGCCTTCAGACGAAAGAAAGATTGACTGAAATTTGTGTTGCAAGCAACCATCCAGGTTATGGCGGCAGTTAATTATCAGGTGCACCATTTGATGATGACGTAAAACGGTCCGCCTGAGCTTACCTAAAGTAAATACTTACCTATGTATAAATTAAAATAAAACTTGTTATTTACTTGATGTATCATTTAATTTTATAGTTTAAATAAAGAAGGAGCGATTTCGAACGCATTTAATAGGTACTTATATAAAACTACGTACATATCACACAGAGACGCCGCCGCCGCTTTGCGCGCCCTCTGCTGTCGGTTGCGACGTGAATACGCGTCCGCGCATCTTTCGGTACCTATCAAGTATTTTCAAAAGGCTTCCGAGTATACAGCATCTTGTCGTTTCCTTTGCTGTGCCAGAATCCCCTGTCCCGTACACTGTCTCAGTAAAAATACTCAATGCTAAGTACTTACGCAGCTAAACCTTTGAAGAACTTGCCCATTGCCATGTAATCGAGTTGATCGGAACAGTTGAACACTACACATTGCACCGCTAACGCTTTCGCCAGATCCTATATCACGAAATAATTAAAATTATTTTAGTAGGTGCTTAGTGTTTAAAACCGTCCCCAATACTCTACTCTATCTTTTCTTTGAAAAGATTCGTAAAAAATCGTAGAAAAGGGGTATTTTTGTTAGCTAGTAGTCTGTAACTTTTTGACATGTGTAACTCACGGCTGTCTATGGATTTCTTTACTAGCAATAGGAATTTGACGTAAGCTCCAAACAAAAGTCTATAACCAGTACACAGATCCACAGATAGACAGTTAAGTTTCAATAAGAACTCGGCCGGTAACGACTGTGATGTTGACACACAAGATAAATGCAATAGTCTGGTTTAAAATCATAACAACTGTTTGCCGTGCGTTTACTCTTAAGGTAAAGAAGAAATAAGAAGGTATTACCTTAGTGGTCTCAGTCTTGCCTGTACCAGCCGGTCCCGCAGGAGCTCCTCCAAACTTGAGATGCATCGCGCACATCAGCGTCAAGTAACAGCGATCCGTAAGCGGCGTGATCACCAGACGACCACTACACCCATAGTGAATATTACAGATCGTCATCTGTAGCATAACTTACTCTACACATGGACATGTGCCACTCCTAAGTTTAAGTAAGAGCGAGAGAGATAGAGAGAAATAGAACATTTCGTCCGAAGGGCATTTATAAGGGATAATCTCTACCAGCAGCTAAGTCACGTTCAAGTCAGTCAGCGGTTCCAACAAAATTGTGTGTCGCATATTGATTTGATAGGTACTTATTCTAATTCTATACAAGTATCCACATTCTTAATACTGAAAGGCTACTACAGGGGTCCAAAATAGTTCCTTCACTCACCTATTGCCTAAGTATTCGTTCTGGTACATGAAGCAAGAGTTGAGCGCGCGCACATCACAATGATTCTGACTGAACTGTCGGTAGTACATTGAAGTATCTAGATGCGTCTCGTCTTGATAGATCTCTGGAAGTTCACCTTCCTCTAATGGATACATTGGCTTGACTATTGAGTAATATCTGTAAAATAAAATGCAGCACTTGTTAACTGGGTATTTAAATAGTTAAAGGTAGATTGAAAGACAGTCATAGTTTATTCCATAATCGAGTTGATTTAACCTACAATATATTTCCTAATTTCTATGGCATATGTGTTTGCCGACTTATAACAAGTGGCTGGTGTAAAAAATCCCAATTTACTCTATTGTGGCGGGGAGGTAAAGAGCATTCTACCAACCACATTGATCAATCTGAGACGAACATTCAACCACAAACAACATAATTTTAAAGACTCTTTGCATCCTTCTACCTATATGAAGCATAACCCTGATACTTTTCTTATACTAAGTAGACTTGCGCTCGACCACCATTTGCCTGCCGTTAATTGATGATATGTTATAAGATAGATCGCACTTAGATATATGGAAACAGAGATGCCGGTAGCAAGTTCTACGTCTAGCCCGTTTTTGATTTACTTCCTGTTAAAGCCTTACAGACGCTTCACTGCTGAAGTATTCAATACTTATCAAATTAAAAACTAGAGGTAACCTAAGTTGACATATCCATTGGAAGTCGCTGACATTTTTGACGCTCTCTTCAACAAGTGTACGTGTGACATCACGCGCGTGCACCTCTATAACTATAAGCGCGCACAATACTTCGCGTTGGAAGAATGTTAGATCTCCCTTCACTAGCGCACGAAGGGTGTCCAACTGAAAGAGACGGATATACGTTTTATGCACGTGTTAGGTTAATTATATGTTCAGCACGTTATATTGTTAAATACCTTTTTGAAATATGTGTTTAGAGACCTCAAAAACTTAACTTTGTAACGTTATTTTCATAATTATTAATTTATAAAACTTTTGTTATTATTCAAACAGAAACCTTTGTCTATAACCGCTACAATTTTAAAACTAAAACGTAACGGTTGGCAAACGTCAAAGTTGTTTGTTCACGACTATATAAACTGAAGGTTTGGCGCCATTGGATTTTGGTTCGACCGTCCTCGGACGGCTCACCGAAAAAGTCCGGTGCCAATAGAGGCCCTTCAGGCTAATTGGGTTAGGTCATCAGCAAAAAAAAAAAAAGCCATTGGATCTTTCTCGATCCAGCCATAGACCAGTGCAGAGCTCCGAACTGTTCACCGTATTGTTATGAAGTTAAGTAAAACCATTATTACTTTATATTAATTAATTAATTATTTGATGATATATTTATATTATGTTATTATGTTAAATTCTCTTCTATGATACTATTTTGGGTATAGTTTATATAATAATTGTTGCTATTCTTAAATTAATACCTACATATTATTCTGGACTAATTGTCATGTTATAAAATAATTTATTAAGTGCTTTGTCTGAGTTAACTGTTACTATTTAATTTAATATATCTCTGGACCCCGTGCGACATCCACTGGCGAATCAGTAGATCAACTTACGAGACGCCAAGTAGAGTGGTCGTGTGGCACGGCTAATCCACCTTTTATCTTAGTTTTACTTAATGAATCCTCTAGGTCCCCATAATAGTTTACTACTGGGGTAGGTAGGCTAATCTGGGCGTTACTGTTTAAACGATGGCTTAACAGTGTAGCTACTTATCGATTTGCATAACCAAGGTTTATAGCTCCTTTGATATTTATATTTGAAAAGGTTATTAATTAACTATTTGCAAATTTAATAATAGAGAGGTATTCTTTGTTGGTCGAAAGTCTTGGCAGAATTAATTGTTTTATCATAACATAGTTTAAAATAGGTATTCTATATATTTTTAATGTCTCTTATTCAAATTAACTAACACACGCAAATACGTCCCACTTGTCTTTGTAATGAGTTTTGTAGTTCGCGGTTTTTATAATTCCGCCAAAAATCTATACTTTTTCACGACAAAAAGTAATATTTTCTAAGTATTGTTAAAAATGTATGCCTTTGTCAAAGAAAATAACGTCCATCTATCCGCCCATCTTATCAATTATTTCTTTAAACGAGAACAGGCTCACTTTTTTGCCTATTTACATTCATTTTAGGTACTTAGATACCGATTTTGAGCAAGCCGGTTTACTGCCGTGATTTGGAAGGCGGCTAAACGACGAAAATGAGTTATTATAACCAGCATACTAAGTAAACGACTGCGCATCTACCCATCTTGGAATTATATTTCTAACTTTCTTCGTTCCCGAAATATCGTTAGCTATTTTAGCGGCTAAATGCATATTTTTTAGGGTGACCCACCCACCTTTTTGCATTTTTCTCGAAATCAACTTTCTGCACTTAGCCGCCTTTTGCCATATCAGGGCAGCTTACTTCCTCAACTTTTTTTCTTAGGTCTTTACCTGTGACAACATTTCCTCAAAATACATTTCCATCCTATACTCCTCAATAGCATTTTCCACTCCAGCAGTCCAGGCGGTTTGTGAACCTGCTATCACAACCTGCCCCGGCCACCGCAGCACCCACTCACATCTAGAGATTGTCCATAGTTCTTCTAGACCATCTACTAGGGTCAGCCGAACTGGAGTTAAAAATGTAACATTTCAAATTGTATAATTCAAAGTGCGATTTTGTGAATAAGTCTAAGAGCTAATTGATAGTAGGAGATCTCAACTTAAATCGACCTTCACTCATCTGCATGTTTGGAAACATATTTTATTTAAAAAACAAATTTTCAACTGGTAAGCAGATTAATAAAAAAAGATTATTTATACTTATATCGACGTCAATTAGTTACATTGATCAAAGACCAATCGATTAATGGAGAACTTCAATTGCGACTTACTAGAATGCCTCATAGTGTCTTCCAACAATAACAGCCATTGCTCCACGTTAGTGCTTGGGTAGAATTGGTACTTTAGCTCCACAATCTCGCCCTCACTTGAATGCATGTGCGTTATCTTCAGATCCGGTTGGAATGTCACCTGTTCAAAGATTCAAACAGAGAATGTCAATAACTAGCACTAGCGTATAAAGGACAGCGTAACATGGTACTTAACCATGTCTTGGTTTTTTTACTAACCTTGGCAATATTCTCGAAGCACTTCCTCAAATGCGGCTGCACAGCCTTTGGATTCCTTGACTGTGAGAGGATCTCCAGCAACTCATCATCGCTGAGGAAGAAGAAGCGAGGGAACCGCAACCTCTTCAACTCCATGTACGCGTTCAATCCTCGTGAAACTACATCTAGAAGATGACGAGCTTCTACCAAACTGTCGAGAAGACGGCTGTCTGGGCATATTACCATAATCTGCAAAATGTAAATGCTGCTAAAATATGCGGTACTGGTCAAAATTCCAAGTTTGATAGAATACGTTAGGGTAGCCACTGGCTCTTGAGTCTTGAGCTACTACGTACTAGACGAATATAATTTTGAAAAAATTGTTACTCCAACTCTACAAACTGATGTAGACAAACTAAGAGCATTAATAAAACAAAAATAAATGGCATGGGGTGAACAAATATTTAAGGTTTGTTTATACAAGAGTCGCATTATAAGGAGCTATGTATAAAATCTGACAAAAGAAAGAAAGTTATAGTGATCAAGAGTTTGGATCTCTTGTAAAAAAAGCCTTATAACTTTTGAACAAAGCTTTAAAAGCATATAGTCAATGAAAAAGAACACGGCTAGTTTACGTATGTTGCAGATAAATATGAAAGGGGATCGCGGCAAGAACAGTTTTCACTTTACTTGTACTTTCTTGATTTATCGTCTGTTAAAGCATTAATATGGTAGGACATACTGGATGTCATTCATGTCGAAGATATAATCACGAAATAATTACTATCATACTGAAGCAATAGTAGAAATTGACTTAGATTTTTTCTACAGTCTCATACCATGATTTTATTTAAATATCAAGTATGTTATTGATCATTTTCGTCCGCTATTCTGGCATGTTTGCTAATAAAATTTAAAACTGAAACCTTCGGACAAGCAGCAGCAGAGCTCATGATCCTTCTCCATATCCTCTCCATAGTGCCATACTTTTTCGCTTCTAACGGCAACTGACGCGAAATGTCCTCTGATGTAAATATGGGCTCTAGGTACATCCATTCTCTGGTATTACAAAGCTAGCATTAAATTTATAATTATTACGTTACCTTTACAAATGCTCATCTCTTGGTAAGTACTACGTTCTCACAACACTTTGAGAGAATCCATTATTATTTTCAGGCGTTATTATTAGTAAATTTTATGCCTTTCAACTCACTGATTGGATTGCAAGAGCAAATGAAGATATTAAGGGAGAAAATGAAGAGCTAGATGAGATTTTATAAGCCAAATTAAAAAATATCGCTAAAATATAACTCACTTTTGACACTCAATCCACTCATCAACGACTTTTTGAGTTAGCCTTAGTTTATCGTCCCATTCCTGAATCCGAAGCTCAAATGCAGCTTTGAAAGGACTGAAGCCGAGTTGCTGTGTAGCTAGCAGATGTTCATCCAGGAGCTGAAGAGTTTCATCTGCTATCTTCATTATATATGTGCCTATAAAATATGACCATATGGCAGTTGGTGCGTCGAAAGATCAGTAGGTATGTATGCGGTTTCCAGAACTATGTCTCGGCACTTGGCTGGTTTTCATCACCATGCATCAGAAGGTACGGAATCTTTTTGTGATTTATGTAGATAACAGCATAGTCAACGCAATATCTACCCTTTTTATTGAATAATAGCAGTTAACATAGAAATTTATTAGTTTACATTTATCTTAGAGACAGTCACTTGGGTATCATCAACTAACAAACCAACAACCTTTTAAGTCATTCTTACCTGTATTTTTATACGCTGTCATCTCCATTATTTTATTGGCCCATTCCCCTTGCATCTTGTCCAATGACTGCTCAATAACAAACTCTTTTGTCGCCAGTTCTCCAATCTCAGCAATCAATTCGCCATGTGCTGCTACTCCTTGTTTCAAACACATCTGGAACGTCTGCTTCTCATTCATAGTTACCGTTATACCTGAACAGAAACATACAGGTTTTCAACACTTATCCCGGGTACTTCAAAACGATATTAAAACGAATTCCGAAAATATTTCCTCTAAAAAATGCGGTCAGAACGATGACATATCTAAATTGTTGAGCCACAGCTCAACCATCAAAATATGTTATGGTACTCGTACATACATGGCAGTCAAGTTACACAATTATTTCATAACTTTGATATGTTTTATTGCCTAAAACAATGCCTATTTTTTTTAAAACTAAGAACCTCAGGATCAAATTCCATCCCTCCCTTAAGGCGCTACGTGACAACAAACTTGTGCACAGATACACAGACACACACGTCAAATTTATTTTCTGTAGCATAACTTTTTTTTGACGGGGGTTAAAACTTATTTCTTCCTGAGACACACCCCACATAGGCTAGACTAACCTACCCAACGACAATGTACGCTACTATTAAAGTGCACGTATTCAGTAAAACGCAAGTGCCTTTTAATTACTCATTCACAATTAGACTAACTAATGCAACCAGCTAGATTGCTGCACGATCCACAGCTTAACGTGCTCTCTGAGGCACGAGACTGGCTCTGAGCCTTAATTGTAAAGCAAGTACGTTAGACTAAATCTTACCGGCTTTCTCCATGAACTCGTTCCAATGCCTCTCCTTCATGCCAGGGTTTCTTACCGCTTGGATTATTGGTATCAATGGTCTGAACTCATCTATGAAATCCTGCAAAATACCACTCAATTATTACAATACATAATATAAAAATTAATCTCCGAATGTATGTGCGCATAATTTTTTTTTATTGATACTATCAAGATATGTTTTATGTAGAGAGAAAAATAAATAATTGGGCGGGAAGCTAGCAATACATAATACATTTAGATTAAGATAAAAAATAGGAAGCCGTGTCTTACCCGAATTGTATTCGCAACGTATTGAACTTTAGGCATATCAGCAAACACTCGAGTGCATTTAACAATGGTCTTGTAGTATTCGTTAACCAAAGGTTCGATTGTGTCTGCGTCTACATACATTAGAGGGTTGTCCATCCACACTTCACGGATCTTCAAGAAGTCTATAAACCGCATTGCGAAATCAATATAATGAAATACAGAATAAGGTAGTAAATAGTATGCAGTTTTTGCCAATGTAGCCCACAATTAGGAAGAAACCGTCTCTCAACTCGCCAGTTTTTGCTGAAGTCTAAACTCTAATAGAATATATCCGACATTGAAATATTACCTGAAGCAGTAACCCACAAGTTTCTGTAGGGCTCAAATTCTTTGACCAGCCGTGTGAGATCAGCAAACGGCACAACTGGTTGCCCAAAGAGCTTCTGTCGCTGGTTTAATATCCGACCCCAGTCTTGGGCCTCCTTCATACCTTTCCAAGCTTTCTTTATATCGTTTGCAATTTCATGCACCTGAAAATTTTAGTACTTACTTACTTCCACCCTCGACTTCGCCTGCGTGATTCCCGTTTCACCGCTTTAGGGGGTGAGTTATAAAAAATATTTCTTAGTGCACCCCTATATGCGCATGTGTATCAAAGTCAGCTACTATGATATTGATGTTACACGATTGTTTATATTTCACAAGTCTAGGTCCAGGAATGCATGCAACTGTTTAATAATAGTTAATAAAAATGGTTTACTTTAGAGAAATCATTCTGCAACGTGAGCTGCATGCACTGGGCTGTGAACATATCGATCTTGTCATACAGCGCCTGCTCGTCTTGTTGGTGGAGCTTCCAGAACTTTTCCTGTTCTTCCTCCAAAAACTCTGTTGTTATATCCACCTGTTACCATATTGAGAAAAATAATTGACAGTTCTATGAAGGCAATTAATCTAAATGGAAAGCTTGTAACGACTAATTTATTAAAATTATTTTCATGTTCTAACGATACTCAAACATAACTTTACCTCCAAAACGTAAGAAATGACATCCTTGTGTCTATGTTAGATACTTGTTAACAAGCAGTTATGAAATTTTCATCACCTGTTTCGTAATATTAAGAGGCCATCCAATAGATTCCCATAGTGCCTTAAAATCCTCATTTTCTAAGGGCGTAAAGAAGGCATCCAATACTTCATAGTCCTAAAAATGAAATGAAGGGTAAAATTTACTCTACTAATGATAAAAAAACTGTTTATAATAATCTATTTACAATAAACTTTACATTAACGAATTAACCGTCATGGATAGAAATAAAAGGGCTAAAGGTCGAGATTTCATTTATCTCACCATTGATATCTCAGATGTTACTACCAAACCCCTTGAAGGTGTTAAAGAATAACATAAAACCATAAAATAGGTAATAGAAACTATTAGACTAGAAGACTACAGACTGACCGAATGCACTTTCTTCATGATATCATCCTGCGTCTTCAACGCAAACGGTATCGACTCCATCCACTCCCTGATTTCAAATACGTGCTCAATAGTGTTGGGCTTCTCACCCAACTTGCGCATTATGCTCTTGTATGCCATTATGACGTCATCCACCACCAACCGTACCTCTTCCGCCCACATTACTAGTAACGCCTTTATTATATCCGATCGTTTCGTTACTAGCATTTGCTGAACAAAATTATCCGAATCATATATTAACGAATGGTACAAGTACAAAATTTATTTCGGTGTTTTGGAAAATATACGTTTCGAGATGAGGACATTGTATGAAATGAACAAAAGAAAAAGGGACTATTTGAAACCAAGAAACAACTTGGAAAAGAGACATTCTGTCCCTGAATGGAAAGCAACAGCATAATGACCTTATGACGTTCGTTCAATAACGATAGTAAGTAATGTTAACATAATAAATAAATCAATAATACCTTCAATGTGTCCACATTAAGAGCAAATGGACCGATATTAATAAATTGAGGCAATCTCCAAATAAGATCTTGTTTCGCATCATAATGTATCTGTACTTCATCTTTGGTTTCCGAAGCTGAATGCTTTTCAGAACGAAAGTTTCTAGTAGGAAAAACGTTGTAATGGTGATTACCTTCTTCATAGTGACAAAATTTTCAATAAATTTAAGAAGCCTAAAATCTAGTTACACGAACGAAAAAATCAATAATATCCACAAGTGATAATTGTAACCACAGCGATAATTCTATTATCTGCCTAAAAGCGTTTTAGTACTCAAAACATGAAGACGACATAACAACTCACTCCACATATTCTTCAATTTGCAAACAATAAATCTCTCTATAGCACTCATACTGGCGTAAATATGCTAACAGTGGTATTATTGCCTGTCTGTATGCTTTTAACAGTCTGTCTCTGTACTCTACCACGTTTGGCTCCATCAGACCTAAAAGAAATTAAACATATACTTTTTTATCTTCCTGTCTCGTTTTTTCTTGTAACTCGAAATCAACAGCTTCGTGCGGTTACTACTAATTGAACAATTCAACTACCCTCGCTATTCCATACATAGAAAACGTTATAAGTCGATCCTGACTGTTTCGAGCGACTGCTACTTATGGCTTGCCAAATATTGAGAGCAAACACAACAGGCTCAAAAGACCCAAATTTAGAGCGTGATGAAGAAACTAAGACTTATAGATAAATTGACTTAGATAAGAAACCTTAAAAGAAATAACAGCAATACTCTAATAACTAGAATCTATTATTTGTTTATTAATGCTTACCAATAGACGTAAGAAACAATTCCTTATCAAACACAAGCCCTGTCATAATCATGGGATGTACTTGAGGAATGAAATGACAACGATATAACATTTCACGAAACAGTCGCTGAATCACTATCTGGTAACAAAGAAATTTAAAAAGGAGTTTGGTGTCTAATATGGGGTTTTGAGGGAAAAAAATTCAAACAGAACCATGGCTTCTGAACCAAAACGTAGTGTATAACCCTTTAGCTAGGTGGAGTGACGATCTGCAAAAGATAGCCGGCAGTAGCTGGATGCGACAAGCCGAAGACAGCGTGAAATGGCGCTTGTTGGGAAAGGCCTATGCCCAGCAGTGGTCTGCTATATGCCCATAATGATGATGATGATGATGAGGTTTTAGTTCGTCTTAATCATTCAATCTTACCTCGAATTGTGGTGGGTCAGTGGTATAATACGGCCCTTTTTCAGACATCATTAAGTGGAAATAGAAAAGCGTGACAGTAGGAGAACGGAATGGGGAGTTAATAAGGTCACTCGAATCCCATTCGTAGTCCTCTTCGCACCAGTATGTACAGAGGCACGGGGTCTCACATAAGCTCACAAACATGGCCATTGATTGTTCAATGCAATAGCGTAGAGCATACTGTAAAGGAATGATAATTATCTCCTGCCAATAATTATATTATCTTTACATAATATGCAAATGTATGATATGAATCAGGTGTCTGAAATGAAGTTGTTTATTGCTACACGACAGATGTACATCTTAACCAAACCTATCGAGTGAGAATCAAAATAATGAAAAATGTAACCATTGATTTAGTTTGTTATGAGTGATAAGACAAAACGGATGAGATAAAATAAACTAAAATTGGTTTTCATTTTTTCCTTTGCCACAACCAATATCAGATTTTGGAGATAAATAAACGCCTAGGGAATCAAGAGAGACTTCTAACAGTTCAGTAGGTAGGAAGGTAGTACCTACCTACCTATAATAGGTTTATAAAAATTAACTGTGTAAATAAATCGTCATAATTTGAAAATACTACTGAAACCCTAAATATCCACCGAATAATACTAACTACCGAATAAGACTTTTACAGGATTTTATATTTTTTTATAAAGCTATTTTTCGCTTGTTCATGGAGGTAAAGTTGGTATTTGGTTTATTAAGATTTTGTAATAATTTAGGATTTATTTAAGTTATTTTCAACAAAATTGGAAATCTGTAAAAGATAATTATTAAACATATCTTCCCCTTGAATTAAATGTTTCAATACGTTTATTTTTCCCATTTTAGTCATGTTGTTTTTAGTCAGTTTAAATTTATTTTATTCGTTTATTTTTTGAATTTGTATTTATATCATTATGAGTAGATCAACTAAAGGGGACGCTAGTATGAGAAAAAAGAGAAAAGGAATCGTTTGAAGCAAATAAAGAATGTCCATCCAAAAATTACAAACGGAATGCCATACTTCGCTCCCAAGAATCACTATTCGTCATGCTAAATTATCTCGGTTGAAAAATTACATGCGCTCTCATTTGTCACAAGAATCGCAAAGTGATAAGACTTGTTGTATTCATAAACGTTTGAGTGACGAGACATCTGAACAGCCCACTCATCGTCTAAGTATTATACGAAGTCGACTGGCTAGCAAAACACCCGAGCAGCGTGAATATCGTTTAAATGTCATACGAGATCTATTGACCAATGAGACTCGATACAAAACAGCGCGAACATAAACTCATGTTTTTCATGAACGCACTTAGAGCTGAACTTTAAAGAGAGCGTAATATGAATCACGGACAGTTCACAACGAAGAGCAGCGATAAAAACGCTTGGAGAACATGTTAGGAAAATACCTCAATTTCTATCGGCTATCAACGTTTTTCGTCAAACATGGATTTCACTATTGAATTGACAAAACTCAGAAGCATCCATTATTTTGGTTGCCAAAGATACCAGATCCACCACTTATACTCAGCAGTTGCACTATATTGACAATTTTATCGCGAAAACCGTTTTGTGAAGAAATCGTTTCTGTATATACATGGATGAAAGAAATTTACAACAAAGGGTCTGACGAGATTTGTTCAGCGGTAATTCGTTGCCTAAACAATCTAAATACATCTTATGTTAAAAATTTAGATACGTTTAATGGCCAACGGATATGGAGACCAAAATAAAAATTCAGTCTCGGTTGTAATTATAAGACTCAATATACAACGTAATTATATTTTCTTGGTGTTCCCATGTAACGTCATATAAAAACGTAGTAGGTAAATAAATAAATAAAAATAAATATTCAGGGACATCAACACACACGGTCATCTGGTCCCAAGCTAAGCAGAGCTTGTGTTATGGAAACCAGATGACTGGTATATACTATACATATATTACTTTTCTTTTATTTTTAAGGTACCTGCATACGAAACCGTACAAGCTGCATAAACCTCGCCAGTTTGCTAACTCCATAGAATTGCCATTGCTTCTCATAGATATTAAACCATCTGAAATAATTAAACTAACACAGAACTCGTACCTCGTATTTACATCTAACTTCTTCATAAGTAGTTATGAAAGAAAGTAAAAATGTCAGTAATGTAAACATTTTGTACCCCTTTTAGTGTGTAAGTTTATAAATGAAGAAGAAATGCAGAAAGCCAATTAATTTTACAATAATATGTTCGAGCACTAGGCGACCACTAGTCTACTTAAAACCATAATTCATAATATAGATGGCGGGTGTTCTTTACTAATATTACTCACGCAAAAAGTAAAAATTTGGATGAAATTTTGTATGGAGATAGTTTAAGACCCGGGGAAGGAAATCTGACTGTGCAAAATGAGGTTTTTGCGCGATGATGAGCCGCGGTGGGAAAGCTAGTAGGTATCATATAACCCGCTGATTTGACATGTAGACAGATAGATGATCTTAAGTAAAACCAAAGTCCTCGTGGCACAGTACATGTAGGAATGCAATACCAAGAATAAAAAATCAATAATTTGAAGAGAATTGTAATAGTTACCCCTTTCCTACATCTCGGAAAGACATTCGGATCGCATGAGCCGTTTGGTTTAGCCATTTTATATTTAAGTATTTTAGCATCTGCAAAGTAATTGTATTATGTATTCTACAATTTTATATGTATTCACTACTAAGCCACTACTTAGTCAAATACTTAGCAAGCATTGGTCGAGTTGGTCCAGTGACTGTTTATATGTTACTCATGACGTAATGTAATTGTAGCACCTATATATAGTTTATTCACTTAAACACACATATTAATTGTTAATTAATTAAACCATGTGTTTTAGTACTTAAATTTTTACTACTGTTTGTTTTTAAGCAAATTAAAAATAAATAAATTGCTAATTAAAATACTAATAATGATCTAATTGGCGTCGGCCTTTTAGTTCGCTAGCCATCGATGTCGTGAAAGCAAATAGCGCATAGAACTAAAAAGAGTGTTCCCAACGATAATCAAATTTCTCAGAGCTAGTCCATAGAGGGACTGACTCTTACTGATCGTAACAGTCCACCGTCTCATTCGACTCATAAAAGTGCGAAGGAACAGAAAGTGCCCGGCGTTTGCACACACACTAGTGCTCTATAACATCTCCTGCGTTTTTGGCTAGACACATCACATTGCCCAAAAATCATGTTCTAAAATTGATAGTTACCATACTAGTGCAGTGCTGCTGCGCAGCATCAAACTCTGCTAGACTGACGTTTCTTCCATAGTTCGCTGTGAAAAACAACATCCCTTCCACCTAAGGGAACAATTCTTTTTTTATTCCAATGCAATTATCAGCCTTTACAAATAATTAAGAAATCAGTAGATTGGTTTATTTACTGACTGCCTTATCCATAAAACACTCTTAATCAAGAATCCATGTTAGTTAGTCTAGTAAAACTAAAAGTATTAAGTAGTAAAAGGATCCGAGATATTGAATGAATTATCAAGTGCAGTCATTTAAGTCTGTAATTGAACAAACCTTCAAACATTCCTCAACCACCATATGTATGCAAGACACAGATTCGCCAAGTACGTAGAGAGAATACCATTGATTGTGCTTCATTCGTCCCCAAAAATCATCCATTTCACAAGGGTATTTTGCTGTAAGTACATTGCATAACAGAGTAAGATTTGAAGAATGAGATTACAAGCCACTGATGCAACAGTAGCTACAGCGATCTAATTGGCAAATACCAAAGTCTTCATTATTTATGAACAGATAAATTACTAGGAGATTATTGCCTGTCAAATCTAAGACGTACCGTTTGACGGTTCTAAACGAACGAACGGTTCATTTAGAATATTATTTATTGTATGAAAATTGTTTATGTTATGTTAAAATAAAAATAACTTTTTAATTCAATTATTTTACAGGAAAGCTAATAAAAATAGTGTGAATTACGCCTCTATAAAGCTAATTTAATAGAAAACAGTGAAACGTCAAAAGGTACTTCTTAGATTTGTTCAATTGTAGATCTTAAATATTGGGTACAAGATAAAGAGAGAGTCTGAACGATTCCCAAAAATCTGTTGAGTTTTTAAGAGAAAAATGACTAGCTTCAGTCAGCGATATACGCAAACATGTACGGATGATATTCTTACCAAAATCCGGTACAGGAGCAACATATTCTTTAGTAGGTGCGTCAATAAAATTGTACAAGTCTTTGTTTTTTTGTATAGTATCTACAATTTTCATCTTCCCTTCCATTTTTCTGTACAGCAAGAATGCCTACAACAAAATCGGTACCTTACGAAACAAGTAATAACTTACCTGCTGACCAAAATGATTTAATTTTTACATATGTGCCAAAAAAAACTTGCAAAGGACCAAGCAATACAATTAACAAAAAAAAGAAGGTTGGTTAGCAATAAAAACGAAACTACAGAATCTAAAACGATTTACCAACGCCAACAGTCAATTGGTCTATGAACTATATATTGGTCTATGTTGGTCAGCGTAGTCTTTAACCTGATAACTTTCATGTAAAGGACCTTTCATCCACAAATGCTTTGCCAAACTGTTAATCAGACTAAAGATCTAGACTAGAGATTAAAGATCAAAAACCTATCGACTTTTGGTAAATCGTTTCAGCCTCGAAACGAGATCAATATGGTTAAATACTGTATCAGCGCCTATTAGGTTTAGCTGGTTAATTCTGTATGTTAAAAGAACAAATGAAAATGATTCGATTTTTCTTCAGATGTCGTGACTAGAAAAACAAAATGTATTTTTGTCAATCCTGGCTCAGACCTAGGTCGGTTGGATTTACGAGTATAGAATTTTTTCCATACTTACCTCTTGTTTGAGTGCTTTTAGGTGTTCTTCATCAAGTTCTTTAGCCTGTCTATGAATACGGACCATGTTCACAATCTTAGGCATAAACTGTGTAGGCATGATTGGTAGACCCTCCAGAAGCAAACAGTCCAGGTACAAGTAAAACCTAACCGAAAAATCAGTATGAATTAATATGATCTTACTATACTTTCGAAAGTATAGTAAGATATATGGACGAATATTTGTTGTTCTTTTACGGAAAAACGGCAGACTGGAGTCACATAAAACTGGGCTTCATTAACATACAGTAGAGCGTCGATTATCCGAACTAATTGGGGGACATGGGTGTTCGGAAAACCGGTATTTTCGGATAATCGAACTAATGTAATTATGTATGTATATGTATATTGATTCAGCCATACGAATTTACGTTCAGGTAAATGAAAACCATATTATTTACATTTATGAATATCTTTAATGACAAATAGGAAATAAACAAAAAAAAAGTGCAGACAATTTGTAGTAAAACTAATCTTTACTATGTAATTACAATTAACACTTAAAAAAATCTTGAATTTTCGTCTGCCGAAGCAAGCCTACCCGCTTACGAGCGTTCGTTCGGATAAGCGGTCGTTCGGTTAAGCGACGTTCGGATAATCGACGCTCTACTGTACATCTATAGTCCTTTTTATCCCAATTATAATATTCCTTGGGATTCCTGTCGTGTATTCCAAAGACAAAGATGCTGGAAAAAGCTACTCTATGATTGTAAGAAAGCGAAAATTTTGTTTAGTCGGGCTAATTTCTGAAGTAAAATCCAGTTAGATTTTTTACTGATTTGGTTTCATTCGAAGAAGGCTAGCTGAGATTGACTACAACAACTAAACGGAATGATATTGTACCACTTACGCCTGTAACAATGCAAGGAAAATCATTTGTAGATTTAAAAATAACAGCAGAATTAATACTACCTGAGATTATTTTCCACCTCTCTTCGGAAATTGATCGCAAATTTTAAACGCTGTGCATATGTCTCGGGATCATCTGCTTTAAACATTAATCTGATGCGTGGTATACTGAAATGATATTCTCCTAATAATATTATACCAACAACAACTTTAGGAGGCCACATTGTTTTTAAAAATCAGTGACTGACAAAACCCTGTTGGAGTAATTGTAGAGATATACCCCTAGGGCCTTTAAGGAGTACCCCCATTAACTGAAATTACTAGAATAATAATTGCATAAGCTATTATAATCGGTAGAAAGATCTAACATTTAATCACAATTGCACACAACGCCGTTGTCAATAAGCATTTTGTTGCATCAGCTGATCAGCGATGATAGCGAATGCTATGGCCGATTAACTTAAATTACCCAGCTAGAACGTAATCAACATCACTGGAGGAAATTTAATCATATTCTAGAAGCAAAAACGTAATCTCTCCTACCTTAACTGTCTTTTAGATCCGTCCAGGGCCATAATATTCCACAACCCAGATTTCTCGTCAAAACTTAAAGCTGCAACATTCGTCCACTGCAACATGAATATTTTATTACACTTCTGGTGGAATATAAGGTAACCCTCAAAAGCATCCCTTGCGAAAATAATTAATAGTCGTATTTTTATGTCAAATAGAGGTTTAGGTTTAGTTACAGATTAATCATTATTACTTGGTGTAGACCGCCTCATTAACAATTACAATAATAATATAGTAGGACATTAATACACACGGCCATCTGATCCCAAACTAAGCAAAGCTTGTAGGTGCTATTTGGCGTAGCAAAAGCGTAATCGGCTTTAATCGTCAAGGCTGAAGGTTCGAATTCCTCTCCGATGCAAAGGTTTTAATAATAATTATGAACAACGTAAAAAGAAGTAACCTCATATAAATTGTTCAGCATCTGAATTACATCTGCAGAAGCACTGATAGGTTTCTTTTCTTTAGGTATGAATGCTAGACCAGGACATGGGTACTGTTCGCCGTCTATTAACCCTAAAGACAACCATTCCTCAGGAGTGCTGGAAAATAAACAATGTACTAGCCCTCGTCAACTTATTAGCTAGAAGGTGCTATAAATAATCTATAAAGAATAACGAATCTAGTAGACAGCAAAAACTCATACGATTTTTTGGGAAACTTTAGTTACCCGAGCACATAATTAAAATTGACATAATCCAGCAGATAAACAAGCTGAAATGGCAATGGGTTGGTTAGTCATATTTGCCAATAGTTAAGCTAAAAGATTTTTTGAGACTATGGACTGGCAAACGAAGTTAAAGACTTCCTCAGACTAGGTGGAGGATGATGCCGGTAAGATAACTGGTGAGGGAAGGAAGAGGGTAGGTGCGGATCGTGATCACCGACGAAAATGTATGTCCATCAATGAACCAATGCAGACAGACAATAATGATGGTCAGAACTACTAAAGATCTAAATAATTGAAAAACCCACCGACAGTCAAAATCTGTGTTATCGAAGATCTCCAAGTCCAGTTTGGGGAATAGGCTGTACAAACTGTAGTGCTCTTGATCAGATATCTTAAACTCTTCGATTGGAAGTAGCCAGTACGGCTGAATGCCGAGTTCACGAAGAGTTTTCTGTAAACATGCAGTTTCTTACTTAGAGAAACTATTTCGATTGTAGAAATTAGCCACGGAAAGCTGTAAAGCCGGTCAAACTAATTTTTGACTGACATACAGATATAATTTTATTTTAATTTTAATTTAGCTAGCTGTCGCCTTCCGAAAGCTTTAATTAACCTATCATCTTGATCTATTTTTATCTAAGCAGCGAGGTCAAGACTATACCCAGCTACCTTTTCGAAGAGTACATAGCAACTTTATGGCATACTTCTTGCCATCTTAGCATCTCCGTATTTCGGAGCACATGTTAAGCAGTTAGTCCCGGATTTATTCGATAAATAAGCCATCAAACCACGTCTGAGGCTTTGGGCAATAAAGTGTTTTATCTAACCATTTCCAGATAAGAAACTAGGTAAACCTTAATATTAGCAGCAAGAAATTTTCTCCGTAGCCTTTCGATCTTGACAAGCCGGGGCATTTCTTTCGGGAGTACTATGCTTAGGAACTGCAACTTTGGCACATACGTCTCGAAAGGGAATTGCTGCAATAGAAAATTAAATCAAGTAAATGACTTAGCAAATACTAAGAAACAGATAACTCTAAATTAATTTTTTTTTCTCTCTCAATTAATTTCCTTCCGACACAGGCATTTTGCTTAAAGAAAGAATCCGTCCCATGTAAAACTAAATATATTTCTTTGTCAATAAACGTTTTTGTATTTTTGGTATTTAAAAAAATTAATAACTCCCAAAGCATATATTTTTAGCTTAGAACAACCCCTTACACTTCAACTGTAGAATACAAAACCGCATTTAAACTGTCCATGCGATCAGGCGATAAGCGGAACAAATTTTACACACGATATGTCACTGATACACAGATACACGCGTCAGGCTGCACGCTGATTTCCACCGATTTTTTTTATTTATTTAATAAGGAAAACCAACAGCTATATAATAAACTGAAAAAGTAGCTAAAAAAACAACAGTAAGCCAATAATAGGTTTTCACGAATTGTAATTAAATAACAATTTAATTTTTTCAGAACACTAGCAAGCAAATTCCAAAACCCTGTTAGTCTAAAATTGTTATTTTAGACTATTAAAGTATAAAATATTAAAATTGATATTTTAGAAATAAAAAATTATTTATAAAAATTAAGGTTTAGCCTGTTCCTTGGTACCGCTTTTTGTTAATAACCCAAGCCACATATACATTGAATCGGTCCCAAAATTAGTCACAAAGATCTGTGGAAAAATCGGCAGTGGGTGGGCAACGTCAATCAGAAAACAACCCTTTATTTTGCCATGGATTAAAAAAAAATGGATAACAGCACTTAGGTAAACTTACAATGCTCTCATCTTCTCTATAAGTAGTCCACCGTCCAGGGGGCAGAAGAAGCTTAGGTTTCTGAGGTTTTGGAAGCGACATCAACGTGGGAGCTAACTTGTCAGTTTTGGCCTGAAAGGTACAAAGTACAAAACTATTTGAGAAACTTCATATCTTAATATATATATTTCTTGTGTGCGTGTGTATGTGACTGAACTCCTCCTAAACTACTGGACCGATTTTGATGAAATTTTTTGTGTGTGTTCTAGGGGATCTAGGAATGGTTTAGATTCACAATTTTGCGCGGTACGAAGTTCGCTGGGGCAGCTAGTATTATATAAAATTCTCGTGTCACAGTTTTCGTTGCCATACTCCTCCGAAACGGCTTGACCGATTCTTATGAAATTTTTTATGCATATTCAGTAGGTCTGAGAATCGACCAACATCTATTTTTCATCCCCCTAAGTGAACTTTTTTTTTTTTAATAAATACGCGATACGAAGTTCGCTGGGGCAACTAGTAAATATCTAAGTATTTTAACTATATTTAGTTACAGCTTAAGTAGCAGCAGCGCAGCTGTGATGAGATTGTGGTGGCAGGATAACTGCCATTTAGAAAAAAAAATCCGCCTACAACTTCGTCCATTATCATCATCATTAGCATATTTTAGTCCACAGCTGGACATTGGCCACTGAGTACGGTATGCGGCTTTTCTCACCTAGTTCCACCTAGTCTGAGGGCGTCCTACGCTACGTTTGTCAATTTATTTATTTATTTTTGGTCAATTTGGTGTCTTCACTCTAGAACTCGTTTATCCCAGCAGTTATCGCTGCAGCAGATATGACAGACCCACTGGCACTTCAGCTAACTAATCTCTCTTAGTGCCTACATTAGAGGTAGCTTATTTTTGCTCAGCCCGGGAATCGAACATCGCCGTTACTAAGTGAACACGCTTACTACTGGACCACCGACCGTTGCAGTAAACCGTCAGTTTATATTTAACTAGCTTTCCGACAGCGGCTTCGCCCGCGTGTATGTCGGTTATCGCGCCAAAACATTACCTTCTTTTTGCGCAGCCGGATAAAAACTATCCTATGTCCTTTCTCGGGTCTCAAACTACCTCCATACCCAATTTCATCCAAATCGGTTCAGTAGTTTAGGCGTGAAAGCGTAACAGACAGACAGACAGAGTTACTTTCGCATTTTTAATATTAGTAGGGATTATAATAATATTTTCACATACACACAGCGCCATCTAGTCCCAAATAAAGCAATTATATTTGCTTGTGTTATGGGTACTAGGAATTGATATTAAATACATACATAAAATAGATAAATTACGCCTAGACACAGAACAAACAATCATGTTTATCATACAAAGATTTGTCCTGGGTGGGAATCGAATCCACGGCCTTACACTTAGCATTCAGAGTCACTAACCACTACGCTACCAGACTAGTTTTATTTTATTTAAGTAAGAAATAAATAAACTAGTAGATAGAACCTGCAATATTAGTTTCATTCGTTTCCTCGCACAAACATCTATACTGGGGTCTTCCCTCGTCATATCTGAAACCAACTCAGAATAATACCCCCGTTTACGAATATCATCTCGTGTCCGATTATTGTATACGACATCGTGTTGCTCTATTTTCTTCTTTTTGCCGTACATTGTGAAATATGTTTATATTTTTATTATTCACAATGTAAATAAACAACTTTGATTAAAATTTCCAACATGGCTGTCGATGGCTTAGCTTTACTGTCAAAAAGAGAAATATGAAATAAAAAAATATTCTTAACCAGCCAGATTGTTTACGGACTTATGTACCTTTTTTATTATAAAGTAGTTAGTACTTAGTCTGTGGCACAAACTTTGGAGATAGTTTTAGACCCGGGGAAAAAACGTAGTGCTATAAACTCAGTCGGGAAGGATGAGACAGTTTTTATCCGACTGCGCAAAAATAGGTTAATGGTAGGCCGACATACGCGCTGGCGGAGCCGTGGTCAGGAAACTAATATTAAGTAGGTACTTAAACTTTATTTTATGTAATTATGCAAAACACATAGTTACATAATTTATAAACTTAAATAAAAGCAGAGCTAGGTTCCTACCCTCGTATTCATAAACGTCTTTTTAGTTCAAAAGAGCTAAAAATAGCTTCGTAATAGCTCACTAACCGCTAACGCTAGCACAGACTACTAAGATGAACGCTAGGTTCTCTAGTCTGTGTAATAGCTTTACATGTTATTGTATTGACAAATGACATGCGTGCATGACATTTGAAGTGCGAACCCATAGACAATTGTAGTATTTTAAAGAAGTTCTTTTTAATTTTCTATATAATGTCTGTGTGCGAATCGAAATTACTATCTTTAATACTAGAAATTATGAACCCTGCACAATTAAAAAAATCGATCAAAATCGACTAAAACTAAGTACAATTTCAGTGGCATACTAGGGCAACACTTAATTTAAAAACAAGCTAACTAGTCATTCATTCGTTCAAAGGCTCCTCGAACCATAGATAAATTATTGCTTCGAATACTCTCGGTCGAATAAGCGTGAGTAGGGATGACGATTTTCTACGAAAAACATCGATTGTTAATACGATTCGCATCGTTACCTGATGAATTGATTCTTGAAAAATCTTCAATTAAAAATATCGACTTCTAAAAAATCTATTTTTTAAATCAGGAATTTGGTTGTTTAGGGAATTTGATAATATCTATTATTTTTATTATAGTATGAAAACATCCAGATCTGTTAAAAAAAAGTCATTTATTTTTTTATGTATTTGTCACAATTATTCAATCTAAGCTTTTTAAAACCAACAGCCTGGTGAGTCTACTGAAAACTAAGCGGTTCACTTGCTACATTACTGGCAATAAAATAAAACGACGTAAAGTAAACTAAGCACGCAGCCATTTTGCTAGTTATTGAGTAATTACCCCTTTAGCTGACAACATCGTAATATTACATTAAAATAAAATATCTAAAATTTATGGTTTTTAACATAACAGAAAAAATGTAATATCGATATTCAAGGGTGAAATATCGATTCTCCGAATCGATTCGGTACTACTAAACATAGATTTCAGATATTATCTTGTTATGATATGTATTAATTTTTTGCCCCAGGAATCGATTTTTCTATTAATCATAGTCATAAAAATATCTTTTAAAAACTGGAAAACTATAATATTAGTACTATTAAAAATTCAATGTCGTAAATGACAATACCAAATATATGCAGGATAAAGGTAGTGGATTTGTATATTTGTCCTTTGTAGACAATTTTGCCGCCCTCGCTTACTTACAAAAATAAAAAAAATAACGTAAAACAAAATATCGTAGTTCACTATTGTATTCGAACGTATTAATTCTTTAAACTCGTAAGATATTTAAGTGAAGACCAGTAACCAGCTAGGGCGCTAGTTAGCAGCCAGAACACTATAGATAGAATAGTTCATTGTGTGTACCTACTTAAATTGTTTTTGTCAACGTAATTCAAAACATTTAAAAGTTTTACTTGAACAAAATAGTAATGATAACTAGACTGAAAAATAGCAATCTCAATTTTGGTTTTAAATTACTAAAGGAAGATACCCTTCACATAGAGATAAGTGAGAATAAGAGAGTTCATCGCCGCTTTTGGTTAAGTTCATGGGGAAGTACTATAAAAAAAAGGTATTTAAATATCCCCTAAATTTGCCGCCCTAGGCTCCAGTATTCTCAACCTCTTGATAAATATTGTAAGTTTTTAATTTCATAAGTTACTAATTACGACCGCGGCTCCTCTCTCGCGTATTTCAGTTAGTCGAATAAAAGCTCCTTTCCCGGGACTCTAACTATCTTCGTGCCAATTTCAACCTAATTGGTTCAGTAGTTTTGGCCTATAAGAGAGACAGACAGTTAATTTCGCATTTATAATATCAATAAGGATCACTTCAACCCTTTATAGTGTCCCACTACTGGTCACGGGTCTTCTCTCAACTATCTTACGAGTTGAGAGTGTTTAGGCCTTAATCCACACACGCTAGCCAAGTGCGGGTTGGTGGATGTCACATGTTCTTGAATGGTTAGTTCTTAGACATGTCTGTTTACTCACGATTTTTTCCTTCACCGATATTGAGTAGCGGAGATGAAATAATTCACACAAAGATGTGTGGGCACGACTAGGATTCGAACTCGCGACCTTATTTTTATAAGGCGAGGCCACTACCGCTGCGCCACCGTTGCTACATTAAATGATAATAATAATCCATTTTAGTCGATCAGGCTTTGGGGAAACCGAAAATGGCAGATATATTAATAATATAAATGCTTTAACGTCGGGATTAAATGATTAAATGTCGGGGCCTAGGAAAGAAAAAAACAGGATAATAAAATAATTCTTTCGACAATAATTGATTTTATTAATAATCCAATCGATTATTAGTGCATCCCTTTGCTTCTCGCAAAAAAAACGATAATGAAGTTCGTTCATTCTTTCTTCTCATTCAACCATTCTTCTCAATTCACGTTCATTCAATCGCTTTCTTGTTGTCTTGTAAAAGTTCACACTTATTGAAATAAAATCCGGCTCCTAATTTTATTTTGAGGTAATATAATATAATCCTAAAAATACGTAAAAATAATATTATACGGTGTAAAATATCTTATTTTACTCTAAATATTTCTTTATATTACTAAAAATAATGGCACTAACAAGTCTTTTAGCCTTTAAAAGCATAAAGTATCAAAATTTTCACATCATACATAACCTTCCATAATTGGTAAGTTAAATACTTTTTGCAAAATATTCTAGCGATGTGATATTTAAATGGGTTTAATTTTACTATCGTTGCGTCGAGTTAATATTAGATTATTATAAGACTAGAGCTAATAATTAAAATTCTGCAGTGACGCCCATTGCTTGCTGTACTCAACAGCTAAACGTTTACTTTTAATCATTTAAATGCTTGTATACATTATTTAAACTTAACATTGGCAAAATGGCGCTGAGCACAAGTGGTTGAGTGCTAACTTACCTTGAGTCTGGCTACAAACATACAACTTATAGCTTATAAAAAACTTTGAAATGATAACTCTTTGTAGCAAACATTAACATGGCCGGATGTCACATCACATCTGGCTACATGTTAGAGTATCTCATATAAAATATTGAGTATGTCATGAAATGTCATCATCCATATTTTTGGACACACTGCCATCTAATCCCAAACTAAGCAGAGCTCAGTTAACTGATATAAACATGTATATATCATACTACTTTCTTTTTAATGTCCCACTGCTTGGCATGGGTCTTCTTTCAACTATCTTACAAGTTGAGAGAGTTAATCTTGAGACCTTAATCCCCACACACTGGCCATGTAGATTTCAAATATACTCGAATGATGAGTTCTTAGACATGCTGGGTTCCTCATAATATTTTCCGTCGCTGATTAATAAATACATACATATAATAGATAAATTACACCCAGACTCAAGACAACCAGGCTTGTTCATGCACACAAATGATCTTGCTCAGTTAAAATAACGCATATTAAGTTCAGGAAGATTTAGAACTAGTTGCTCAATGTTCTCTAAACAATTGACAAAAATCATCCTTGGATACGATAATTCATTTTAAATGTTAAACATTTAAAACACTCTCCTGTAAAATTTGTACAAATTGACATTGTACATTCCTAGTATAAAACTATTTTGTAATGGATTTTATCTCAGTTTATTTAAGATTTTAAACACTGCAGACTTAGTGGAGCATTGATGTTTTATGTCAGCTATGTGTTCTTTTATGTGGGACCCTATACTTCCTTGAAATTTACTTTCTTTTTTTATTGTTTACAGAGTCGCAACCTTGAAGAAATCTTGGAATAAAAGCTAAACAAATTGGACGGAATCATTATTATGACTATCAGTACATACAATGGTGCTCTGAATTTGGGTTTTGATCCCATAATTTTATTTTTTAATGTGTCTGTAATATTGCTTTGGATCATACAATAGAAGTTGTGGTTGAATTTCCTTAAAATAAACAATTATAAGTTTAACAATGCTGAACTGATCTCTGTATCAGAAAATGTTCTACTGTGTCGATAACATTGACTTGGATCTTATAATAAAAGTTGAGGTTGAATTTCTTAAAAGAAACAATTTTAATTATAACAATGCTGAACTGATTTCTGTATCAGAAAATGTTCTATTGTGTCGATAACATTGATTTGGATCACAATCACAAAGCACAAAGTGCAAAGGCAAGTTGTGGTCAAGTGCAAACCTATAATAGGAAAAAAAATTAAAGTTGCAGTTGAAGTTCCTTAAAATAAACAATTATGAGTATAACAATGCTGAACTGATCTCTGTATCAGAAAATCTACTGTGTCGATAACATTGATTTGGATCTTATAATAAAAGTTGCGGTTGAATTTCCTTAAAATAAACAATTATAAGTTTAACAATGCTGAACTGATCTCTGTATCAGAAAATGTTCTACTGTGTCGATAACATTGACTTGGATCTTATAATAAAAGTTGAGGTTGAATTTCTTAAAAGAAACAATTTTAATTATAACAATGCTGAACTGATTTCTGTATCAGAAAATGTTCTACTGTGTCGATAACATTGATTTGGATTATATAATCACAAAGCACAAAGTGCAAAGGCAAGTTGTGGTCAAGTGCAAACCTATAATAGGAAAAAAAATGAAAGTTGCGGTTAAAGTTCCTTAAAATAAACAATTATGAGTATAACAATGCTGAACTGATCTCTGTATCAGAAAATCTTCTACTGTGTCGATAACATTGATTTGGATCACAAAACAGAAGTTGTGATTGCATTCCCAAAAAAATATACATAAGGGTGATTATACAAAAGTTGGGTAACTCTTGAGGATATTTTGTTTACTATAGTTATTAAATCAAATTTCTACAAATTCGGGTGTATAAGATGGCTAATCTAATGAATATATTGTTCCAAATCGGGCCAGTCACTTTTTTAAGTAGATAGTGAGATATTCCAAATTTTCAGAATTTGATTGCCAAGGGACTGACGAGGGTAACATAGTACTGATAAAATACACCATTTTGTAAGAATTATAATGAAATTTAATAAAAATTGGTACAAATCTCTTAGGATTTAACAATGCACATGTTTTTTTTAGTACTAAAATCACCTAGTAACAATTAAAAATAATTATTAATATGTAATACTGGGAGAAAATACTATCTTAGTTGGTTTTCAAAACAGCCTTTTGACATTTAACATAACATTATTCACTTAACTTTTACTACTTTGACTTAGTTTTTCTTAACATTTCTAAGTAATCAACCAACAATAGAAACAAAAATCTGACAATATTTATCTTAAAAGTACTATTATCATGAAATTAAGAATAATAACAATATAATACTATGAAAGTTAACTATCCCAGTCTTCATAACAGCCTTTTGACATTTTTATAATGTTATATTACTTAACTTTAATATTATTTTGAAGTAATTTTACATAAAAATCAAGTAAATATAATAAGCTATGCCTTAAAAGCATCAAAAAAGATAGTACTAATTGGAATAATACGAGATCTTTTTCTCCACAAAAAAACGAAAAAAAAAGGATCAAAATAGTGCAAAAATAAAAAAATGATTTTCGAAAACATCAATTTTTTCCTGAAATTGGTAATAAACTCTCTTCCCTTTTGTAATGAGGTTTGTTACGGGTAGTTTTTTTATTATTTAATCCACGGGAACATCTGACACATCTCTTTCATCCAATTTAAAAAGAGTGCCATTGTGCTTACAAATTTTGAGAAAAGTTACTCTTCTCCGTCTTCATCATCAAACGAAGAGCAGACCGCTGCATAATGATATTCTGTTTTCTTTGTGATATATTTGACCAAAACATAATCACCACTACTATAACGACTTTGATGGTGCGAATAACCGCTAGTTCCTGGTGCCGATAGATCGCTATCCAATTTAGAGCGATCGTCATTGTCTTTGACGTATGTAGATAGTGGTACATCATCTTCAGAGTCTGTGAATACGGTAGAAGTATTTAGATGTGTACTATTTTTAGCACATAATTCTGTCTGATAACGAATAGATCCTAACTTGTAATGATTACATCCATCGGTATGACAAAAACAACTTAGTGACTTCATTGTAAGATTGTTGGGAATATAAGCTGTGCCAGTCACCTGATGCACCAATAGTGTCCCCTTAAAAGCGACCATTTCAGACGACTTATCATTAATGATGGTGTTCATCTGCTCAATTCACACTCTTGGATCACATCCATTTTTATACCTGGGCATCTTTCACGAATGACAGTAGCGAATTCATTCAGGTTAGTTATATCTCCTCCTGTAGCAATCACGTCTGCTGTTCGTTTACAAGTGGCCCCTATACCATGCCCCCTTCCCATGTCCAGCTTCATGAAATTTCCAGGTATATTTTATAATATTAGGAAGAATGTCTTGCAGTTTACAGCCTAATATATAAAACATTGATTTGTTCTTGTTCCTGTATTGCGTTACAGGACCATCACTGAGAAAGTGAATGTTTTCAATATTTGATGGCAGTGATGCCAGCACAGGTTTTAGATGGGCCCAAATTGCTCCAGCGTTGTGAGACAAATTAGTCGAGATAGTGCAGTGTGAAACAACGGAGTTTTTTAGTATGTAATGAAATTTGGGTTCGCGAACCGCCGAAATGGAAGGATTGAATTTCTTGGTTGTATTTAGTACAAAAATTTTCGGAAAAATCCATATGTACAATGACGTCGGTTTCAGATAAAGACTCTTTCAATTGCTTAATGGCATTGTACTGGTGTAATATGTTAAAAGAATGCCGGAAAAATTTAACTTTATCATGTTTTAGTTTTGTAATGGCATTTCTAGGTGACATTTCCTGTGTTTCTATTTTACATTTCATTACAAATCGTTCTTTCTTCGTTTTCAGATCTGTTATGGACTCTTTCTTACTCACCCACTGTTTTATTAATATTGGTTTTGAGTTATCGAATTCTGTATAAGTCAGAGTTTTTGAGCAACAGTTATCACATGTTCTCTCTAGACATCTTTCGGAATATCGATCACAACAAAGCAGTTCCAACATATTTTGATAATTACTCACTGTTGTAAGTATATTTGCCTTCTTTAGAGCAGCAAGTTGAAGGTCCATGTTTTCGTGAACCGTGCAACTACAAGTTTCACGGTTTGACAATGTAGGGGGTACCACCCAAAATAGTCGAAGTCGAGTAAATAGGGAATAACTGATTACACATGGAGTGGTTTTCAAAAATTTCTTATGAAGATTTTTCATGGTATCAAGTAAATATCTCTTCTGTTTTTAACTTGTTTACGAGACACTAATTCTTTCTTTCCTGCAGCTTGACGGCTGTTAGAATCATCTTCGAAAAATCTCTGTACTAATCCTTGTATTCTAATTTTGCTTTTATTTATTTTTTTATTTGTCAGATTATGTCCAGTTTTTTTGTAGGTGACTGCTTTGTTTTTTATTCTCCATAGTTTTTATTTGTCTACTAAATTTCCAGATATAACTTGTTTAAAGGACATCGGGCATTTTTGTATGGGACAGTTACCTACGGCGAACAAAAATAAAATTAGGTACGGTGGATAGGCAATTAAATCTAGTTTACAATGGTATAGTTCCCATATCTGTGGGTCGTGGCAATAAGGAGAAAATGGACATTTAAAAAATATTTATAAATGTTTTTGGGCAATCATTGAAGAGGAAAAAGGGAATCAAAAATAATTAAAACAACATATTTTTCTCTTAACTTTTATTCTGCTGCATCTAAATCTAAAATAGTTTCGTCTAAAAACGCCGCAGGTGTGTGAAATTCGTCTTGATATACAGCCCAAGATAAAAAGTATACCACACTGGCGATGTGCGCGCAACTCCCAACAGTGCGGCGGCCGTGTATACAGGAACAGTAATAGCCCTCGAGGCTTTGTCTTCCCTGCAATGCCGGATTTATTAGTAGATATGTATAATAGCGTTTTGCTCTTATGTGACGGGACTGTATTCTGCCTCGTATTAATATTTTATTTTCTACCAACTCTCTGCGATGGTATAATTCCATTATATACACTCCGTTTGGCCGCATGTGTTCGTGGCAATAAGATTTGGCCAGTTTCAAATGGTATATTCCCAAGGTAAATAAAAGTAGCTCGTCGTAAGTCAATTGTGGGAAATCTCTTAATTCGGGATTGTTTGCATCTAGCGGCATGAATGCGACTCTTTGTCTGTTTAAATTGTTTCGAATCACGTAATCAGCCAATTCGTTTTCTCTATTTATGTTCTCATTTATTATATTTATAAACTGTGCGGCATGAGCGTTATCTCTATATGGTCGATAAGTGGCATTGATGAGTGCTGCAGTTATTTTAAAATCGGTCATCATATTTGTCAACGCTACATTAAAATAAACATGGCGGAATATCTTGAAGTCCTTTTTAAAGCGACCATTAATCGTTTCAACCACCCAACGACACATTGTTATTAGCCGTGATTTATTTGCATCTACTGTGCTTAACTGCTCTCCTCTTGCTCTTGTTGGTGGCATATGCGCATCATATCCATGCTCTTCAATGGCAGGAATAGAGTCTCTAAAGCCGCGGTCCAATATAAAAATGTCGTTCGCGTTCAGAAACCAATGCCAAGCGGCGTCCTGCATCATGTGACTCATTATTTCGGCATCCGTAGTAATGGCTGGGTACGGGCCTAATACATCTACAATATAGCCGTCTGTGCATACAATTAAAAAGGGTTTTACTAGGTTGCGGAATTTGTGCAGGCTATATGTTTTCCTCTGAAAAAGGAAGTTGGAGCTTTTTTGCACGTATATATATGTTCCATCACACACAAGAATGGCTGCAGGTTCATTCTGGTTACCTCCAAAAATATGACTCGGGATGGTTAAGTTGCGAGCTACTACATCTTCTCTCGTCATGTGATCCAGACCCAGATATCGGGGAACAAACTCTTCAGATAAACATTCTCGAGCTATTTTTAATTTTCGCTCCAATGTTCTTCTCGACATATTGAACATAGAAGCTACACGTTCGTCTGGTTCACCCGTTCTTATTTTAACTAAATACAGTCCTAAAACAGTAGCAGAACTGTTGGTTCTGTCTCGAAGAGATGTTTGATTCAAAATTCTATTAAATTGAATTTTATCCATACCTGTATAAAAATGTAGTTCATTGTCATCTTTCTCCTCAATATTTTCGAAGTCCAACTGAGTTCCTCGTTCCAATTTCCATTCATACAGCTCGATAATATCGAGAACATGAGCACTGTTAAAGTGTTCATGTAGAGGTATTTGTACATTAAGTAGATCTTCCCATTCATTGCTTATCATATGGGGTTGGCAAACTCGAGCAAGTTTTGGTATGAATAGCTTATTCATACGAAATAAATGTAACCTAACATATTTTGGCACAGCATTTGCTGGTACATTTCTGCAGTTTTGAAAAACACAGCGTCGAGCAGTATTAGATACACGCAAATATCCAGGAATAGTCATAATGCCAATGTTTTGTTGTTGTTGAACGTTCACTACTATTTCTTGGACTTCCTCTTCTTGTACTTGCTGGGGTAATGGTTCTTCTTGTACTTGCTGATGTAATGGTTCTTCTTGTACTTGCTGATGTAATGGTTCTTGAACTTGCTGGGGTAATGGATCATATACTGGCCGGGCTTGCAATGCGCGATAAAATCTCAGCCAGCAAGGATTGCATATTGATAGTGTACCATCAAAAACAATCTGTAACAAGTTTATTTTACTGTTATTTATTGATAATCATAATAATAAATGTCACAACGTAATACACTATGACCAAGGAAACGAACAGTTTCAATGGTTGAAAAGGAGTCCTATGATGACGTCAACTATATAAAACGATATTAAACTATATCTAGGAGAATAAATAAAGGCTCTGTTGCTGCGCAAAAGTTGAACAAACTCTAGTATTTACATATAATTAATGTTCTATAATATAATTAACTCACCTCCCGTGGCATTATTTCTTGTAATAATAGTACTGCATAGTCACGATATCTTTCGAAAAACATTTGAGTAAGACGGTGTCTTCTACGACGTAGAACAGATCGCTCACACGACACACAACTATTTTGTCGTTCCATTTCACAACAAAATCGAACTCGAAAGCAAACGAAATCCAGTAAACAAGCAGTAGGTAATTAGTTGACTCAGACCACAATGGGAACACAGTAAAACACAGATCGCTACGACGGATGACGAAGGACTGCGATGTAGTAAGATAAGCTAGCTACCTGCGCGAGCGCAACATAAACCAGTTTTAGGACTGGGCGAGAGTGAGAACGAAACATGCACATCAACTTGACGGATTTAGTATGATTGGGTTTACAAAAATACCACGGAGTGATATTTTAACTTACTGAGCGGTAGTTTAGTAATTAGGAAAAATAGTCAACTTAAAATATGATTTTCATTTTACTAATTATTTCCATTTTCCCATTATTGTGAATCAAAATAACTACACAATATTAAATATGATTGCAAACACTATCATTTAAAAATGTTTTGGTTTATGTTCGCGACTTTTAAAAATTCGGGTAAAAAACGCCCGATGTTCTTTGTTTCTTTCTTCACGAGTCTTTAGTTTAGTGTAGTTTTCTTCCAATTGTGTTTTAATAACTTCCCCAAAAAGGGCCTTCTTCACTAATTCTTTCTTTTTAGTTATACAGGGTGTCTGGCGGCAGATTTATATTTTCAAAATTAAATAAAAAAAAATCTATTTGATATATTGTTTTATTTGAAATATTAATCGACAGACTAATAATGCGGATTTTATTTTTTGAACACTATGTCATCCAAATGTCTTCCGTCAAGTTGCACGCATTGTTCAAAGCGGAGCCTCGTGTTACGCGCCACACGCTGCAGTAAACTTGATTCAATTGCGCTGATTTCTCGACGGATGTTTTCTTTTAAGTTCACTACAGTTCGGGGATTGTTGCTGTAGACTCTCTCTTTGAGGTAGCCCCATAAAAAAAAATCCATTGGGGTTAAGTCAGGGGACCTGGGTGGCCACGGGATGTCCCCAAAGCGACTGATAAGTTTTTGAGGGAAAGCTTCCCGAAGCAAATTCATCGAATCTCTAGCCGTGTGTGCAGTCGCACCATCCTGTTGGAACCACGTGTGCGATGAAAACGATGGATGAGCTCGCAGGTTTGGTAAAAAGAAGTCCGTTATCATGCGTCGGTAATTGTCACTATTGACATTTGTCGCCTGGCCCCGAGCATCTTCGAAAAAAAATGGTCCAATTATTCCATGCGTGGATAAGGCGCACCAAACAGTTACCCTGGGGCAATGCAATGGCTTTTGGTGTTTCAGTCGAGGGTTTTGAGTTCTTGGAGCCCAGTAACGGCAGTTTTGTTTATTAACGTGCCCGTTTAAATGAAAATGAGCCTCGTCACTCCAAAAAATGGGATTCACAGTACGAAAACGCTCCAACATCGTCTCACAAAAATTTTTGCGTGAAACAAAATCACTTTCTTTGAGTTCTTGAACGATTTGAATTTTGAATGGATGGAACTTTAAATCCTTTTTTAAAATTTCATGAATAATCGCTCTTGGAAGTCCTAGTGAGGCTGCCCTTTTCCGTATCGAAAGTTGTGGATTTTCACGTAAACTCTCTTCAACCACTTCAATGTTTTCGGGAGTCCTTGAAGATCGACTGGGCCCTGGCCGTGGAGTGTTCATAGCCGAAGCAGTTGCGCGGAACCTTTGCACCCAGGAACGAATTAAATTCACACTCGGCCCATCACTTATTCGTCGTATACCGAAGTGTGAACAAAACTGTTGACGCGCAATTACGTACGAATCGTTACTCTTGAAAAATGCCTCGATGGCGAACGCGCGATGCTCACTCGACCAGTGCGACATCGTGACTGAGAAATCCGCACGATCACTGATTCCAATGACACCATCCCTCCCCGCACCGTTTATTACTTTTTGAAGTAATCGTATTTAAAAACATAAATCTGCCATCAGACACCCTGTATCTTCACTCATGTCTTCAATTTTGGTCTTTGGCGTTTTTTCAACAAATTTTATTACTTTTTTTAGCTGCTTTTTGAGTCGTTTATACTTTTGACGCTGAGTATTTAGTTTAGTTTTAAGCTTTGAAACTATAGCCTTAATTTTTTTATTTCCTTGTTTCTAGATTTTCTCTGTCTTTCACTTCTCTTTTTAGCTTCTTTTGCTCTTTGGTCTTCGTTAATAACAGGTCTGATTTCTTCATTTATTATGGGTTGTATTTCGTCGTCAGTTGGTGGAGGACTATTCTGGCGTAAATTATTAGTGATTTGTTTCAATAGCTGTTTTCTTTGCCTATAGTTTGATGAATAATTTTTCCATTTTTTTCTAGTTATTCGTTGCTCTCGTGGTGTCATACCTTCAACATTTTTTCTTTGTCCTTTCTCTTTTTTTCTTAAATACTGAAGTTTTTGTTTTTCTTCGTATTCCGCTAATTTAATGGGGTCGCTTTTAATTCTGGCCAAGCGAGCCTTTTCGGCTTCTCTCTTTTTTTAATATTTCTTCCCTAGTCAATTTGCTTTTAGCGTGCCGCATGTTTAAAACTGAAATATAAAATAGAAATGCTTTTACACGGTAGCAATTAAGATAAAAGTGCTCTAAAATAAAAAAAAATATCAGTACCATGGAAACACGTCAGTCCTCTGGCGCGATACCTGACAAAGGACTGACGCCAACGGACTGATGAAAAAGACATAATTTGAGGTAATTTTATTCTTGGTTGACTATTTTTCCTTCATTATGACATGCAACATGATATATTTATACTTACATTATTTAAACACCTCTGAAAACATAACTAAAGCTGAGCGTCAAAAAACTCATACCTCGTCATCGCAGCTTAAACGACATCATTCGCCGTGCTCTTGCCACCGCCGAAGTCCCAGCTGTTTTAGAACCAAATGGCCTAGTGCGCGTCGATGGCAAGAGACCCGACGAGATGTCGTTGCTGCCTTGGAAGATGGGCAGGCCTTTGGTGTGGGACGCTACCTGCGTCGATACCCTTGCACCTTCCCATCTTCCTTTTACTTCAGGACAAGCCGGTGCTGCTGCTGCCACAGCAGAAAACCTCAAACGGCGAAAATATAGCAACCTTGTCGGTAATTAATTTTCGAACCGTTTGGTGTGGAGACGCTAGGGACATGGGGTCCGGGTGCGCGAGCTCTTTACCGCGCCATTTCGAAACTTTTGGTGGATAGAGCACGCGACAAGAAGGCTGGCCTACACTTAGGCCAAAGATTGAGCGTTGCCATTCAACGTGGCAATGCTGCCAGCCTTCTTGGTACGCTACCAACCGAAATTTGAGGTTATAATCAGAGCTAATGTTTTTTTGGTAATTTCGAGCATCAACAAACTACATTTTAACAAATCATAGTTAACTATGTATAAATGAAAATAAACCTGAGATTAACAAGAAAATAACGACTCACCACAGGACTGAAATTTTGACTGACTCAGCACGTGTATACATGACAAATACAACCCAAACACTGGTACAGTTATGGCGGCCGTCAAATTGTGCGGTCCGCAACTAACTTCATTACGCAATTCTAACGCAAAAGGCCTACTTTTCATGGCTTTTTTTCCATTTCGGATCTCATTAGATACGTGGACGACATATGTGTTCACTATTGCCAGATTTAGGATGTCGTAAAACAAGCACAGCGGCCATCGATTGTTCTTACGGCTCGTACTCATGATCGAGCACATCTGGTCTACGGTATCAACCGCACCCTTTTTAGAATTATAAAATTCGATAATTTCGGGCTTTTGAGAAAAGACGTTGATGACAGGTGGATCATGTATGGTAGAAAGAAGGTAAACTACCTTATTTGACTTCGGTTTATAAGACACTAAAGTCATTTCCTTATCGAAACCAAAAATCGAAGTACCTACTCGTCTATTTCTAGAATTTGTCATTTCTTTGGGAATCACTCGCTTATTGCTTTGTAGAGTACCAACCACTGTGAGCTTATAAAAACTCAATCTTTCAAAAAACATGAAAACTAACTAACTAATGTTTTTTCGATGAATTTTTGAAATGTTTTACTTTCAAGGTACGGGAAGTTGATTATTTCTAAAGCTACAGATTTTTTCTTATGTTTTTTAGTTTTAAGATGGGCTTCATAAGACCGAGATTTCATATTAAAATTGCAAATATTACACATGATTCTTTCATTGGCGACATTCTGGCTTACAATTATAAGTTTATTTAATATTTTCTTGTGATTCGTATTGTAAATATGGTGTTCTGAGAAAGTTAAAATGACTTCATTACAAATTATACAGTGGCTTGAAATGTTGTCAACTGTTCTTGTTAATTTTTCTGTTATAGGTTTCAAGACGTTTCTTATATGTCTGTTAGTTATATCATGTGTTCTGCTGTCACTTCTAATCCACATATGGCATAATTGACAGTACTTAGTATCTCCCAAAAACCTATAACTATTAAAATTATCCCAAGATACTCGAATATTACCCATTTCATGGTTAATTACAACATATTCTCCTTCCAATTTAGGTGTTGTTAAATTATAATTCTTGACATACTCTTCCATATATAAAAATATATTGTTATTCTCATTTTTACTGCCATTTTCAAGAAATTTATAGTCAAGATAGCTTTTAGCCAGTACACTATCATTTTTAGGAATGTCATTTGAAATATTTACAGTAGATTCAAATTTGTAATCATTAGATTCAATGTCTGTTTTGGAATGAAGGCATTCAAAATCCGTCTCTAAAACATTCCGTGGGGTATTTTTATAAGAATTCTTATTCTGTTAACTATTTTTAATGGTTTCAATAGCCCAATCTTAATTCTCTAATAAAGTGATATTCGGTTTTAAATCTATTATGTTACAAGTATTACACTGTATGGTGTTGTCCTTCGCCTCATTAGAATTCTTGTTCTGCAAGTAGTTTTCATTGATTTTAAAAGTGCAACCTGAATTAGCCTCAGATTTTGTGACATAATTCTGTAAGCTGTTTTTATTTGAAGGAATAGAGTTCTTGTTCTGTACAGTATTTTCATTTGTATTGTTAGAATCTTTGTCGTGTTCATTATCTGTATATTTATTCGGTTCATTAGATACCTTGTACTGTGAACTGTATTCGTTTACTTTAATAGCATGCTGTCAGAATAAATTGTTACTACAGTTTATTTATTTATTTAGGATTGCCAACAGTTATTACATTTTTCACAAGGCATATGTATACAAAAAATAACTTAAAAACTAAAATGCATAACCTATTATAGGCAAACACTGCATGCAAAAAACAGACATTAATTTTTTTTGACATATAAACAAAACTTAAACAACAATACAACACTATATTAATTTATGTGAAAGTGAAATTTTTATTAATAATTATAGTTACACATTTTTACTAGTAAAACTGCTTAATTTTTTTACGAAAACTATGAAGCGTATCATTGTGCATATCTATGAGCTCACTGCATTCATTGTACAACCTAAAGATCCGACAAAGTGGCGAATTTCGACCGAAAACTGTTTTCCTAAAAGGAACGCTTAAGGATTTAATTTTGTGGCGATGATATCTACTTGGCACTGCAAATCTTATTTTGTTTAATAATCACTTGATACCATGGTCCTGGTTTAGAAGACTCAGTTTCATAAGAAACCTCATTCTGTAAGCTATTATTAATTGTATTTATAGCCATTGCATCAGAGTTATCTAAATTAGTCTCTATAAAATTGTAATCAAGTTGTTTAGAAACATTATGCAGTAAGCAGTTTTCAACATTTTCGATCAGAAGGCTGTCAGTGTTATTAGATCCTTCATTCTGTAAGCTATTTTCTATTGTATTTGTAGCATTTGAATCAGAGTATCTAAAATAGTCTATATAACGTTGAAATCTCCTTTTTTTGAAGTAACACTATTCTGTAAGCAGTTTTCTCCATTTTCAATATCGTCAATATCAAAATAAATAGATGAACCTTCAAGTGTCCTCCACCTTAAATTCTAGATCACTAACTTTGAAATTTGTTTTGATTTTAGTATCAATGTTATTTACATATATGTAAGAACCAAGATTATTATAGGCACTTTTGGTAAATATTTTAGCAAAATCGTCAACAATATTGTCATATTTAATAATATTTTGGTGACTTTCAGAGGGTTCATTGACAATTTTGTTATTTTTTGTCAATCATCTGGCAACAATTGTCACAATAATACACATTATTAGGTATACAAATATTAAGAGTTTATGTGGTATCGAAATTTAAATGTTTAGACATTCTTTTAAACACTATTGTAGATTTGGGTGTAGTTATTATGCTTTTTACTTAAATTATGTTCTTGAATGAAGGCTTTAGCAACATTTGTGTTGCAAATATAACAAAAATAATTGTTAGATGGCTCCATAGTTTCCATCTTCGTCACTTCTTCGCCACCAAGCATGAATCAAGATCGAATTCGAGTTTTTTTTACGATTTTTTGCATTTTCTGAGAAGATTTACTATAGTTACATATATATTTTTTTCACCATCGGAAAGTAGAGATTTCAACGAACAGAAAACATACCAACTTTTTTAAATAAGCTGATATTTTGACGGGTCAGTTTTCGATTGAAAATTAAGGTGTTTTTTCGATATTAATTCAAAATAAAGTGAAAAAATAAATATTTTTAATCAAATAAATTACAGCGTATTTGGGACATAACAAGGTAAGTTTTCACGAAATTTTGTTAATTTTTTTTCTTACCTAAATTCCGGCTCGAAATCTTGTTAACAAGGGTTTTTGAAATGATCAACACTTTTTTTTGGTGCTTTAGTTTATTGATAATAATAATAATATATTGCGTGCGAATAAGTGACCGCGCCTGTGTTCGGTCCGTGGCGAAGCGGGGCGGGGCGGGGCGCTCAGCCGCGCGTTAACACTTGTTTTAGAATCAAGCTTTTGCATAAAAATTTGAACTATGAAGGGGTCCCATGTTGATGTATATAATATTTAAATTTTTAATGGCCTTAATGGATTCAATTGTTGTGTTACGCATTTTTTTTCAACCAGGAAGCTGCAGGAGTTTGAATGTTAGGTTGATTCGGAAAATATTAGCTTGGTAGGAGAATAATAGCCTTTTATTGTCATATCTCTGTTGAAGGATCTGCCACCTTGTTTCGTAGTTATCAGCACTAATGTTTAAGTGCTGTATTTATCGCTCAGGTTCTCCCTTCAACTTCGACTTCAAATGTTGCATTTTTTGGGCGTTTGAGATAAAAACGTTGCGATGTACGATTTCTAGAAATAAGTCCTTAAATGTTGTCTACTGCGCATAACTACCGCTACCGCAGTTCAATTTTAGGGGTTGATTTTTCTGTGTTTACTGTCCCAAATGCGATTATTAATCTGTTCTTTGCTGAATTCGTACCACCTTTCCAATCTGTTGTAATCTCTTTCATACGCCAGTGTGTTATCCAAAATGTTGTCAAGCTTCCAATAAGTGCTATCAACTTTTTCCCACCGCTGCTGCGTGATAGTCCTGAGTCAGTCCTCAAGTTGCCACTTTTCGAAGACATTTGCTATGTCAATGTTTCGTACGGCTCTCTCAAAAGCCTTAATGTTTGACCTCTTCTCGTTTAAAATTTCCTTGGTGCGCTGATCCATATCCTCGTCAACTGTCATGTTTCTCATCTCGTAAGAAGTCTCACCCGCATCATGCTGCTTCACTTCCTTCCGAGGGTCTTGCGTACCTAACGTGCTAGGCTTTACTTCGACCTGTATTGGCATGAAAGAATCAAATTTTTCTTCGTCCATGTTAGCCAATACTCTCTGTTTGGACTTCTTAACATGCACCTTGTTTCTTCATATAATTGTTCTAAACGATCGAATATACGGTTCTCATAGTAAGGTCCTGTTTTTCGCCCTCATACAACGACAGTTGGCTTCTTAAGTTCATTCCACAACAGATTTAACGTATCAAGGCTTTCGTCGTGGTATTCAAGAGTAGTTTTACGTACAGAACTATCTTTCTAAAATTTATCTTTTTGATATCTTCGACCAAAGAAGATGAGAGGAAAGTAGTGCATCGTAAGATGTCATTTTTGATGTTTATCGGCAGGTAGGTTAGTACAAGTAATTCTATCGATTTTCGTTATCAAGGCGCCAGAGAGGTCATTGTTCCGGGCACCGCCCGCCGCCTCCGCACCTCAGTTGCTTGCGCGCACTGCACAGCACGGATGTGTTTCGTGTTTCAACTACCTACTCGTACTTATTGTTACAATGTCGGAGTTAGATATAGACGCAAAAAGTCGAAGTTAGTTATAGAAATATCCCACATAAGCGACAAAAATGGAGAGAACCAAGACGACTGCTGTGATTGCATTCACAGAGCCAACAGGTAGGTAGATATTTATTAGATACACTTATATATTTATTTACACTTAGCTACCTAGGTAAATGTGAACGCGCACTAAATGTTTTATGAAAAACTATTAAAAATAAACAGTGTACAATTAGGACGACTGAAGTTGTACAAGAAAGAATGAACACAGTTATCTCTAGGTCTTAGCTTATATACTAAGTTACATGTGGCTTGGAGCCATGGTGGGGTAAGACATCGTATGATGGCTTCCAACTAATTGATCGGATCACGTCATCTTAGATTTAACAATTTCAACTGATACTACCTACTTATTTCGAGAAACTCTTGAGTGGCATGGCGTGATCTTGCCTGCATAACTCCTCCCTCCGTAAGTTCAAAATCATCATTCGCAGAAGGATGATTTTGGGCAACTCTACGTAAAAGTACATTTCGGTATCGATGCAAGCTTAACATAATTACAATGATAATACAATGTTTTTCACTTGTTTCACTTTCATTTTCACTTAATGCTTGGGCTAAAAACTTCACATTTTCTAAGTCAATTTTGTCCAAGTTCACAACTTTTCTTTCTGTAACTCCGTCTGGCATGATGATACTCGGTAGGTGCACAGTTGGTGTGCTGTGGAACACATTCTCCTGCTTGTATCGTGCGTTTTCGCAGTGTGATTTATCCAATTTTCACATCACAATGCTCTTTCAATGTTACTATGAAAGTTCCAACTATTTCGCGCTGACTCATGTAATTTTCACAGTATTCTGTGAAATGCGTACGAAAACCTGCGTACACTATCCAGGAATCTGGCTGGATCAACTTAATTTACATACACGACGTTATCTGTGCTAAAAACTTTATCAAATCTTTGATGCATTCCGTTTCGTCATCGGGAGTCACGTTGTTCTCGTAGCAAAGGAACTTGTCGACTTCAGCGACTTCTCTGCAAAGCTGAGAGAGCGCTAATACTTTCGACCCTTTCGCAAGGATAAAGGTATGTTTAGGAGTGATTGGTTTAGGTGAGGGTTATACATTGGGAAAGGATGTAATTGAAAATAATTGTAAACATCTGATTGGACTGTCGGTATCGACATGATAGAAGTAATTTTTTTGCTTTTTACATACGCTTTAATATTTACACATTGTTCTAATTTTATTAAAGTTTCCACTGTTACGGGAAAAACTAACTTATCAGTTTTCTCAACATCCTTCAAAATTTCATAAAACTCATTACTATTTAATATGGACTGGTGTAGAATGTTAACTCTACTAAACGCGACTGCGGTTTCAATCTCATCTAAACGTGTTAATAATATATGAAAATTATGATTTAACAAATTAAAATTATTTAGGACATAAGTCTTCTTATTAAAATCTACGTCAAAGGTACTTGACAAATCTGTGTCCAAATACGACCTCAAAAGGTGTGAGACCAGTTGTTGAGTGAATTGACTGGTTATAGGACATCATTGCATACGTTATTACTGAAACGGCGTTCGTTATTTTACTTTCATACTTAGCTAAACGATAAATTTCTATAATAGTTGAATGAAATTGCTCTACAATACCCATAGAGTTTGGGTTGTGCGGTGTGCCTATGTGCAACGCAAATTTATAAAAAGATAGCATTTCTTTTAATAAACTGTTATTAAACTCTGCGCAGGCGCAGGTCGCAGCTGATTTTAATTGATACCCCGTGATGGGAAAAAAATTTAGCAACGCTCTCACTATTTCAGGCGTTGATCGGTTAGGTTAGGTTAGGTTAGGTTAGGTTATAGAAAATAGGGGAGAGGCGTACAAAATGACATACTAGTTATAAAATCAGTCATCAAATCTTTATTTATTAATAATATTGAACACTTTAAGTAACTATATATTCTTTGGTTCATTAAATAGTTAGAATAATAGAGATCAATCAACTCAAAACAAAAACAATATAATTATTAAACATTTAAAAAAACTTGAACAAAAACCGTTTTGTCCGCCCTATGTGGGTAAATGACACACGTGGCGTGGACTAAATGGCATACCAAATTTGTAATGAAAATCAGTCGATTACATGCAGAGTTCACACGTGAAACATTTTGTCACTTGCAAACCACGTTATGTTAATAATGCATTTATTTGAGAAAACTAAAAAAAATGATTACCCTTTTAATTAAGAAATAAAAGTGTATTCATTTACGTATTATTTAAGTGTAGGATCATATCAAATTCATTTATGTTAAGAAATTAAATCACTGTTCATTAATAATCATTTAATTTGCATTTTAAAATTAAAGATAGACAGTTTTGCAGAAGTACTTAAAACATAGACAGTTTTGCAGTTGTATTCAATGAACATGGGTAGTTTTGAAACAGTTTCATTTTTAAACTTCTATCTATCTATTTATAAGAAATTACAATTTTAGTTTATTATTATACTCTTACGTCTATTTATTCATGCATTAAAGTTTCTTCACTATCAATTTCTTCTACAGTAGTTTCATTTTGATCTTCTTGAAGAAAACTGTAAAAGCGCAGATGATCGTAAGAAGCCCAATTTTCACCAAAATGTTTTATGAGAAGATTTCGTACATCATTTAACTTTACTGGTTTTACAGGCACTCCAATATTTATTAAAACGGGTTCAATATTTTCGAAAGATTTGCCTCTTTTACAAATGTTTCCATAATTTATTAGGTCGGATACATAATTAGGTTCCCCTTTAATTGCAATCCTATTATTTTTATCTTTTCTTAAAAAGAATCTTTTAGAGGCATTAAATTGGAAGTGCCAAGATCCAGGTAACTTTAGTACGTTTTTGACGCTCGATTTCCAATCATAAAAATGAAAGTCGCTTCCGAGTCTGAGAACCGTTCCATACTTTTTAAAAATATCAAAATACATCTGGGGTTCCACAATGACTTCCAAAGGTCGTATCTCTCGTTCGATATTACCGAATACGCGGTCGGGGGGCAAAAATGAGTGCCCCACTACTGGGAATATTATTGTAATTTTCTCGATGTGACGTGGAGCTTTTGTTTTTAGCCAATATGCCAACATTCCCAAAACTATTGAGTTTTTATTTTGCCCCCCGCAACCGTCGCAAAATAATTTAACATGACTAACAGTTACTTCAAAATTGGTATTCATTAGCCGATGAAATACCGCCGAAGCTATTTGATTAGATCCTTTCAAAGCTTCGGTTTCCAGCCACGTGTAAATAAATGTGTTTGAACTGCTTTGAGGCCCACGAGATGGCCTTTGGCATATTTTTAAGTTGTACAAATAAAGTTGTCTGCTAAAGTAGGCACTCTGATCAGGCACTTTTGGTAAAACCAAATTTTTTTGACAATCGAAAGACAAAATTATATCACTGTCCAGTTGTGTTTTGAGACTAGTGTAAAACCATTTGGCCTTTAGCTTGTGGATACGAAGTTGCGCTATTTGCAGCTGTTTTTTAGCTGAGTCACGTTCAATTTTGATAGATTCTCTTAATTGAATGCATTTCGAACAAACGTCGGTAGCGGGAGATTTAAAACTCAAATTGAAGTTTTTATTAAATATACGTCGGAAAAATTCATATCTTACTGGCACATTCTGAGCATCAGCATCATTGTAAGCTTTGTGTAGTTTTCTTATACTAAGATCACTGCTAAGATATTGCACAGCAGATCTCCCTCTCACATAATGTGATTCCAAAGATTTAAGTCCTTTTATGTATGATTTTACGGATTCTCTGCGATCATAATACAGATTGGACCTTCTATCTCCTCCTCTTCGTTCTTTCGGCATTGCCATTGTGGTTAGATGCTGTTTACAAATTCTTTGTATTCTGTCCTTAGAAATTCCCAGAATAGTGGTCATTGCTTTTTGACACACTTTAATTAATTTGACGCGGCGTCTTCCACTCAATGTATCGTGCTTTGGTATAAAGTAACATATAGTTTGTGTTTTTTTCTTACCTTCTTTTTTCGGAGTTTGTGCTGTACAATATTTTAATAAAAACATATCTTGGGTGATTTTATCTGAAGTTGAATAAAAATTGCGGTGAAATTTACTGTAGTCTTGAATCGTTAAGTCGTTACACTTATATCCCTGTTTTAGATTCCTATGTACACATTGCGGTATAACTGGCAGTCCCTTAGGCATATGTCTAAAACAAAACATATAGGTATTTAGGCATAAATAAGTAATAACGGAGCGAAAATCAGTACCAGATAAAGTAAAGTATGTATTTAAAAAACCGGGCAAGTGCATGTCGGGCCACGCACAATGTAGGGTTGCTGTTACTCGTAAACTTGTAAAGCCTACTTAGCTGTGATAGTTTTCCTTTTAATTTCATTATAATGTACACAAAAATAATCGCATCCCTACTTTATAATTCAAAAAATGTTTTCAAGATTTTATTTTACCTCTTTGTCAGCGAAGCTAATGTAGGTATATATATCCATGCCAAATTACAGCTTTCTAGTACTAAGGATCTCTGAGCTAACCTGAGGACAGACGGACTGCCAGAGCGAAACTATAAGGGTTCCGTTTTGCCATTTTGGCTACGTAACCCTAAAAACATGATCATATCAAACAATAATCTAAGCAACAATTTGACACAGGAATAAACACGTTAAAACCAGTGTCGAATTGTTTATAATAATGCAATGCGTAAGTTTAAAAGTAATAATAATCTTACCGTTTCGATTTTTCAAGTTGTCTCTTTCATGTTGATTTATCAAGTATCTTTTTACGTCCTCTTTTGTTAGGTGCAAAAACAACTTTTTTTTCTTGACACTCCATGATAATTTTATTACAATAATTATCTTGTTTTAATAGCCCGCAGTACATAAACAAAGTAGCGCGTGCGTGCACTACGACTGCATCATGCGTACTGACCCAAGATGGCGGATTTTGCACGAGTCATTACGTTACATAGCGTTGTATGCAAGTTAACATTAACTTAGAGGCTTTTGAAAGTGGACTTTGGATAGACATAGCGACTTTTGCAAGATTATTGAGTTTTCTATTCCATTTTGTTCCTAACATAACGAGTTTTGGCAAATTATATTAAACACAGACATAAGTATTTTAAATCATCAACCGACTGCCGCCATTTAAAAAAAAAAAACTTTTTTTTAACATAACGGTGTTTGCAAGTGGACTACTCATTAAGTCTTCTTATTAAAATCTACGTCAAAGGTACTTGACGAATCTGTGTCCAAATACGACCTCAAAAGGTGTGAGACCAGTTGTTGAGTGAATTGACTGGTTATAGGACATCATTGCATACGTTATTACTGAAACGGCGTTCGTTATTTTACTTTCATACTTAGCTAAACGATAAATTTCTATAATAGTTGAATGAAATTGCTCTACAATACCCATAGAGTTTGGGTTGTGCGGTGTGCCTATGTGCAACGCAAATTTATAAAAAGATAGCATTTCTTTTAATAAACTGTTATTAAACTCTGCGCAGGCGCAGGTCGCAGCTGATTTTAATTGATACCCCGTGATGGGAAAAAAATTTAGCAACGCTCTCACTATTTCAGGCGTTGATCGGTTAGGTTAGGTTAGGTTAGGTTAGGTTATAGAAAATAGGGGAGAGGCGTACAAAATGACATACTAGTTATAAAATCAGTCATCAAATCTTTATTTATTAATAATATTGAACACTTTAAGTAACTATATATTCTTTGGTTCATTAAATAGTTAGAATAATAGAGATCAATCAACTCAAAACAAAAACAATATAATTATTAAACATTTAAAAAAACTTGAACAAAAACCGTTTTGTCCGCCCTATGTGGGTAAATGACACACGTGGCGTGGACTAAATGGCATACCAAATTTGTAATGAAAATCAGTCGATTACATGCAGAGTTCACACGTGAAACATTTTGTCACTTGCAAACCACGTTATGTTAATAATGCATTTATTTGAGAAAACTAAAAAAAATGATTACCCTTTTAATTAAGAAATAAAAGTGTATTCATTTACGTATTATTTAAGTGTAGGATCATATCAAATTCATTTATGTTAAGAAATTAAATCACTGTTCATTAATAATCATTTAATTTGCATTTTAAAATTAAAGATAGACAGTTTTGCAGAAGTACTTAAAACATAGACAGTTTTGCAGTTGTATTCAATGAACATGGGTAGTTTTGAAACAGTTTCATTTTTAAACTTCTATCTATCTATTTATAAGAAATTACAATTTTAGTTTATTATTATACTCTTACGTCTATTTATTCATGCATTAAAGTTTCTTCACTATCAATTTCTTCTACAGTAGTTTCATTTTGATCTTCTTGAAGAAAACTGTAAAAGCGCAGATGATCGTAAGAAGCCCAATTTTCACCAAAATGTTTTATGAGAAGATTTCGTACATCATTTAACTTTACTGGTTTTACAGGCACTCCAATATTTATTAAAACGGGTTCAATATTTTCGAAAGATTTGCCTCTTTTACAAATGTTTCCATAATTTATTAGGTCGGATACATAATTAGGTTCCCCTTTAATTGCAATCCTATTATTTTTATCTTTTCTTAAAAAGAATCTTTTAGAGGCATTAAATTGGAAGTGCCAAGATCCAGGTAACTTTAGTACGTTTTTGACGCTCGATTTCCAATCATAAAAATGAAAGTCGCTTCCGAGTCTGAGAACCGTTCCATACTTTTTAAAAATATCAAAATACATCTGGGGTTCCACAATGACTTCCAAAGGTCGTATCTCTCGTTCGATATTACCGAATACGCGGTCGGGGGGCAAAAATGAGTGCCCCACTACTGGGAATATTATTGTAATTTTCTCGATGTGACGTGGAGCTTTTGTTTTTAGCCAATATGCCAACATTCCCAAAACTATTGAGTTTTTATTTTGCCCCCCGCAACCGTCGCAAAATAATTTAACATGACTAACAGTTACTTCAAAATTGGTATTCATTAGCCGATGAAATACCGCCGAAGCTATTTGATTAGATCCTTTCAAAGCTTCGGTTTCCAGCCACGTGTAAATAAATGTGTTTGAACTGCTTTGAGGCCCACGAGATGGCCTTTGGCATATTTTTAAGTTGTACAAATAAAGTTGTCTGCTAAAGTAGGCACTCTGATCAGGCACTTTTGGTAAAACCAAATTTTTTTGACAATCGAAAGACAAAATTATATCACTGTCCAGTTGTGTTTTGAGACTAGTGTAAAACCATTTGGCCTTTAGCTTGTGGATACGAAGTTGCGCTATTTGCAGCTGTTTTTTAGCTGAGTCACGTTCAATTTTGATAGATTCTCTTAATTGAATGCATTTCGAACAAACGTCGGTAGCGGGAGATTTAAAACTCAAATTGAAGTTTTTATTAAATATACGTCGGAAAAATTCATATCTTACTGGCACATTCTGAGCATCAGCATCATTGTAAGCTTTGTGTAGTTTTCTTATACTAAGATCACTGCTAAGATATTGCACAGCAGATCTCCCTCTCACATAATGTGATTCCAAAGATTTAAGTCCTTTTATGTATGATTTTACGGATTCTCTGCGATCATAATACAGATTGGACCTTCTATCTCCTCCTCTTCGTTCTTTCGGCATTGCCATTGTGGTTAGATGCTGTTTACAAATTCTTTGTATTCTGTCCTTAGAAATTCCCAGAATAGTGGTCATTGCTTTTTGACACACTTTAATTAATTTGACGCGGCGTCTTCCACTCAATGTATCGTGCTTTGGTATAAAGTAACATATAGTTTGTGTTTTTTTCTTACCTTCTTTTTTCGGAGTTTGTGCTGTACAATATTTTAATAAAAACATATCTTGGGTGATTTTATCTGAAGTTGAATAAAAATTGCGGTGAAATTTACTGTAGTCTTGAATCGTTAAGTCGTTACACTTATATCCCTGTTTTAGATTCCTATGTACACATTGCGGTATAACTGGCAGTCCCTTAGGCATATGTCTAAAACAAAACATATAGGTATTTAGGCATAAATAAGTAATAACGGAGCGAAAATCAGTACCAGATAAAGTAAAGTATGTATTTAAAAAACCGGGCAAGTGCATGTCGGGCCACGCACAATGTAGGGTTGCTGTTACTCGTAAACTTGTAAAGCCTACTTAGCTGTGATAGTTTTCCTTTTAATTTCATTATAATGTACACAAAAATAATCGCATCCCTACTTTATAATTCAAAAAATGTTTTCAAGATTTTATTTTACCTCTTTGTCAGCGAAGCTAATGTAGGTATATATATCCATGCCAAATTACAGCTTTCTAGTACTAAGGATCTCTGAGCTAACCTGAGGACAGACGGACTGCCAGAGCGAAACTATAAGGGTTCCGTTTTGCCATTTTGGCTACGTAACCCTAAAAACATGATCATATCAAACAATAATCTAAGCAACAATTTGACACAGGAATAAACACGTTAAAACCAGTGTCGAATTGTTTATAATAATGCAATGCGTAAGTTTAAAAGTAATAATAATCTTACCGTTTCGATTTTTCAAGTTGTCTCTTTCATGTTGATTTATCAAGTATCTTTTTACGTCCTCTTTTGTTAGGTGCAAAAACAACTTTTTTTTCTTGACACTCCATGATAATTTTATTACAATAATTATCTTGTTTTAATAGCCCGCAGTACATAAACAAAGTAGCGCGTGCGTGCACTACGACTGCATCATGCGTACTGACCCAAGATGGCGGATTTTGCACGAGTCATTACGTTACATAGCGTTGTATGCAAGTTAACATTAACTTAGAGGCTTTTGAAAGTGGACTTTGGATAGACATAGCGACTTTTGCAAGATTATTGAGTTTTCTATTCCATTTTGTTCCTAACATAACGAGTTTTGGCAAATTATATTAAACACAGACATAAGTATTTTAAATCATCAACCGACTGCCGCCATTTAAAAAAAAAAAACTTTTTTTTAACATAACGGTGTTTGCAAGTGGACTACTCATTAAGTCTTCTTATTAAAATCTACGTCAAAGGTACTTGACGAATCTGTGTCCAAATACGACCTCAAAAGGTGTGAGACCAGTTGTTGAGTGAATTGACTGGTTATAGGACATCATTGCATACGTTATTACTGAAACGGCGTTCGTTATTTTACTTTCATACTTAGCTAAACGATAAATTTCTATAATAGTTGAATGAAATTGCTCTACAATACCCATAGAGTTTGGGTTGTGCGGTGTGCCTATGTGCAACGCAAATTTATAAAAAGATAGCATTTCTTTTAATAAACTGTTATTAAACTCTGCGCAGGCGCAGGTCGCAGCTGATTTTAATTGTTACCCCGTGATGGGAAAAAAATTTAGCAACGCTCTCACTATTTCAGGCGTTGATCGGTTAGGAACGTCAAAAGCTTGACCTAATTTGCTAAAAGCGTCAACTACTGTGAGGAAATAGTTTCCTTTTATAGAAAATAGGGGAGAAGTGTACAAAATGACATACTAGTTATAAAATCAGTCATCAAATCTTTATTTATTAATAATATTGAACACTTTAAGTAACTATATATTCTTTGGTTCATTAAATAGTTAGAATAATAGAGATCAATCAACTCAAAACAAAAACAATATAATTATTAAACATTTAAAAAAACTTGAACAAAAACCGTTTTGTCCGCCCTATGTGGGTAAATGACACACGTGGCGTGGACTAAATGGCATACCAAATTTGTAATGAAAATCAGTCGATTACATGCAGAGTTCACACGTGAAACATTTTGTCTTTTTCGGAACATCTGCACATGATGCATGAGCCCATCTTTTACAGCTCAAGCACTTCAACCAGACCTCTCTTGACTTGGACCTGGAGTAGAGGTCATTGCAATAAATGCAAGGACAATCTTCATCATCATCCCCAATTTCAATGTAAGCTTGTAAGGAAGATAAATCATTTTCACTGTCGGAACTAAAATTCAAAGCCTTAGTAACTTTTCTAGCGCTTTTCCTTGGAACAGGTAGAGGAGCGGATTTTGCTTTTGCTTCTTCTATATTTGGCGTTGAAGTTAACAAAAATACTGTTGGTTTCTTGCGTGGTTTTCTTTTACCTTGTCCAGCCACATATATTCCCTTCGGCACTGGAGATAGTACGCTGACTGGAACATTGATATTCATGTCTTGTAGTACCAATTTAGATGGTGTAGGTGTCGTAGGTATTGTAGTAGTTGTGTATCTAGATATGGCTTCTGCGAATGGACGTGGGTTGTCTGGGGCCGATGTGCTCGCATTGCTTGCTATCAGTGATGTCGAACTGCCTGTTTCTACCTGAGATGGACCTGCTGAGGGTATACATGGGTTTTCTGCTGCCATTGAATATTCTTCGGGCTCTACCCGATCTTGTTGCATGGGGATGTTTGTCGTCTCAGCAGGCTCAAACAAATAATCTGGAAATATGTTTGCATCAACAGGCCAGAGTCCTGTTTTTTGAAAACCGTTGACTGCAGTTTGGACCGTTGCTGCTTTGCTATAAGCTTTATTAAGAATTGCACCTATTTGAAAGTGAGTAACAACTCTGCCTGGATGGCCCTTTAACCAAGTGCTCACTTCTTGATTAAAATAAGTCTTTAGTGGACCATAGAAAGAGACGTCCAATGGTTGCATCCGATGCGTGCAGTGAGGTGGCAAGCATACCATGATAATTCCATGCTCTTTTGCGAATGTTAAGCTTTCAATACCTTTATGACTGATATGTCCATCAACTACCAAAAGCACTTTGTCTTCAAGGCTCGCTTTGACATGTATCTGAAAGTGCACCAACCATTTATAAAATACAGCTGTTGTCATCCAACCTGATTCCTGTGTAATACCTAAACTACCGGTTGGAGCTTCATCTATCAACTCCTGTTTCATGATTTTTCTGGGATAAATTAAACATGGCGGGATAAAATGCCCATTTGCACTCATACAACAAACAACTGTCACATGAGACCCCTTTTCAGCACTAGTCAAAAACCCAACCTGCTTACGCCCAGTAGTAGCAAAGACCTTTTGAGGTCTCTGGACTGTTGATAAAGCTGACACATCGACGTTGTAGAGCCTATGCGGTGAAATGTTATTGCTGTGAATAATGTCTTGGTAAGTGTTAAAAAACAGTGCTACTTGAGGCTTGTTGAAGGCTTGGGCTCTAGCAGCTGAAGTCGCTTCAGGTTTCCTCAAGGATATGTCCGGGTGTCTGCGACGAAATCCAGCCAACCATTCTTTGCCTGCCATCTTTTTTTCATTGTTGAAGTTATGAGGAATATTATTAACGTCTGCAAACTGGTAGGCCAGTTCCAAAACTTCCTTCCTTGTGAATCCAAACAATCTCGTTTCTAGCAATTTAATATGTTCCACCAGTTCTCGTTCCATTTCATATGTGAAGACACTCCTGTACCTACCCATACCTTTAGTAGTTGGAGCTAAGACTTTATTTTGTTCCTGTGCATGTCTTCTTAGAGTCGATTGTGGTACGTTAAACATTTTAGAAGCCAGTAGCCAGCCCATTTCATTATTCTTCACAGCCTCAATCGCCTTCTCCATAGAGGTTTTATCCCAACCCTGGCGGTTTGTTTTTCTTGAATAGTTGCGAGGCATGATGTTCAATTATCTGAAATAAGAAAAAGAAGGTGGGTCCAATGACATAGTATGCTATTTTACCCGAACAAGGTGTATGCCATTTTGTCCACTTCATAACCTTCAGCATTAGACAAGAATAACTAAAAATTTAACTAGAATTTTGAGATATCAAAACATTCTTGAAGTTATTTGATAAAATTACAATAAATGAACACTAAATCCAAACAAATAAACGTAAAAAAGTACTTACTTTTACGAGAAACAAAATCCATCTGAATAAAACTCGTGACTGCAAAAATCAAACAAACCCGTGTCCGCACCACACGGCCCAACGAGCGCGACTGACGCCGCCACAGGTTGCGACCTGTTACTAAGCGGTCCTTTACAGGCCATTGTGAGAACTAATATGTCTGTGGTTTTGGAGAAAAATAGATGTGTCATTTTACCCGCCTATGTCATTTTGTACGCCTCTCCCCTAAGTCTATAAATATTTCTTGAAACGGTTTCGTTTGTGTTTGGGTTAGTTGAATTTCAAGCTTAAATGGTTTCCTATCGTACTTCATTTGTTTGTCAAACTTGCAAATGTTTGTTCTAAGTTATTCCAAAAATATGTACGTTTTATGTGAGCTACGGTTTCCTTGATGCCTCGATCGCAAGTTTTCCCTACGTGATACTTATTCACTACTGCATTTATACGGAAATGGAACGGAATATGGTACGGTAATTCTAAGACGTTAAAGTTAATGTGAACTATCTGTTTGCGCCTTCTTCGGAGTCTTCTATTGAAAAAATTTCTGCCCTATTTTTTTATATATATTTATGCGCTCTGGTGGCAGCATATTACGTGCAGTGGGCATGGTTACGTCACTGTTAATGTTTGGTCGTGTTTGATTAATCCCGAACTTAAACTGTTGGCTAGGGCTCCGCTTAAAGAAACCTGACTGCTTATAATTATTTAGCACTCAAGTGACTTAAAAAAAATGATGATTTACTTAAATAATTAGATGTAGTCGTCGAACACAAATGTTCGACGTCTTTTTGGATGGAGGGGCACCTCCATCGGTTCGCCAGCTGGCAGCTCATTTACCATGCCTAGCGTGATGCTACAATTGAAATAGGTCATGTAAATTTATTGGTTAAAACAATAAAACTAAGTAATCATGACAATAAATTACCCGTCGTGCGCTTGCGGGCGTTGCGCTCCCGCACCCGATGGGCCACTTCCCCTGGCCCGGCCACCTCGCGTCCGCACCCCACGTCTTCCACTGCGCCTTGCCGCTCCGCGACTAAAAAAAAACAATGTATAAAATAAACATAAAAAACCAGGAAAACAAACTCAATGTCTCGCGAGGCTCTTACCCCGTGAAGTAAGGGGTAAGAGAGTGATTTTAATCTATTTATTAATTTATAACCTCTTTTTGTCGAGTCCGGGTCAAAATGGGCGAGTCCATTTTTGTTTCGTTAAATTTTATCTGTTTTTAGCACAATCTTTGGATTACACGTACTAATACTTGGATTCTAACGAAGTAAACTCGTAAAAGATTATCACAAACACAGTTACACAGTAATTTTAGAAGAAATATCGTGAAAATATCATGTTTTTATGGGTCGTCAAAGACGGTGGGCGGGGCCACTACTCACATTGCTGATGAAATTTTCGACAAAAACACTCACTTCACAACAAACAAATAGTATTGTAAGGTAGATTACTTACTCAGACATCGTAAACAATTGACGTAAACAACGTAAAACTGTTAAAACAAGACGACAACAACAACGCGTTTGCACTTTGTAACTGCAAACTTGTGACAAGCGCCACTGACGCCACAATGAAATTCAAACTCGAATATATTCGTTCCATTGTATTGGCGCCAACGTAGTTTTGCGGAATCGCGGAATCTGCTAGATGGCTCTACGATCTTTACAACGATGTATGAAACATGGAAGTGGCATATTCAGACCATAGAGAATTTTGCGATTAAAGTGCCGCTTCCAGGCGATACCAAACTATGGCGGTGTACCTGTCTTGTCAAAACTGTCAACGCCATATTTTGGCGGAATACCTGTCTAGGGGTGAAAACTATAAAGCTACTTATTTGTGTTTGTCACAAATTGCAGGAATCAAAGATACATAAAATCATACTTTTTGCCATCTACAATAAACATATCGGAGTTTGTTAAAGTATATTGTTCAGATACATTAAAAAATTCACATACTCCTGAGTAGAAGTTCAGGCAACAGAAACAAACTGTAAGTGTAAACCTCATCTTTTGTTACCCACAGCCGTATTGTGAACTTGAGAGGGCGCAGGGCCCCCCGACTTGGAAAACAGATGAAACCTTGTATTCACTATAAATTGTATTTAAGATGGATGTAACAAATATGTTACAATTTATTATGTATATTTGGCTACTTTTGAATTGAAAGTTCTTTAACAAATTTCGACTATAAGCAAGGTTAGGCCATTAATAAAACAAGTAAGTACTAAATTAACAGTTTATTTTAAAAATACAGGGAATTCTAACTTATTAAGGACTTAAACTAACTTAATTATCTTAACAAATTAAGTAAAACTTAAATTATTCATCAATTTGGTCGTCATTGAAAAGTATGTCCAATTCTGCAGTTGAACATTTTAAATCTCTATAAAAATTGTGATGCACTGGTGGCATAAAATCTGACAACTCCAGTAAATCTTTCTTTATCTTATCACTAATTGTATGCCCTCAGGATATAAAAAATGTAGTGTATCAATAACTACAGAAGTGCGTTTTTTTTATGACAACTTCTAGATAGATAGATAGATAGATAGATAGATAGATTTATTTGTCAGAAATGTAGGTTACAACAGGTGTTAAGTAGTTACAGTCATCTACATTTAGTCACATTGTGACATACAAATACATTGAATAATTAAATGAAATCACTAAATTAATAACAATATTAAATGTCAAAAATTATATAAAATTATGCTCATTAATATGGCTATTTAGTTCGGTAACAGAATAATATGATTTTTCAATTAGCCATAATTTCAATTTTTTTGCAAACCTTTCCACTGTTAGATCTTTTATATTTTGAGGTATTGCATTATAGATCCGACCACACATAACGTAACAATTTTTATGATACAATGCCGTTTTTGGTACTCTTGGTAAAACAATTCTGTCAGGATTCCTTGTATTTCTGGGATATACATCTTTAGCTGTTTTAAATAGAGTTGGATTTGTTTTAACAAATTTTGCTGCTTCTAGTATGTACAAGCCAGGCAAAGTAAGTAAGCGAAGCTCTTTGAACACACTTTTACAAGACTCCCATGGGGGTATACCAGCTATTGCTCTTACACATTTTTTCTGCGCTATGAAGGCCCTCTGGAAATCAGTTGAATTTCCCCACAGTATTATACCATAGCTGAGTGTAGAAGCAACGTAACCATGGTACGCTGCCAAAACAGAAATCAAATAGAACATCATTATTATTAGAATACTTCAAGAAAAATTTAAATGGGTGCATTTCATGATACATTAACAACTGCATTTTCAGCCACTCAACTTTTCCCTTGTTGGCTGAAACTTTCCTATTAGTTATGTTCTTTTCAAGAGATTGAGTTGAAAAAAAAAATGGTTTTTTGTCATAGAGATTATTTTAAATGGTCTGACTTTCCTGGCAGCTAAAATCACTTGGTTCTAATCTTGAGGTACTGGAGTGAGAGCCAACATCGAGTCCCTATGACTCGTTTGTTCAGATCTGGGATAGGACGGTTATGGAGCATATAGCTCAGGAAACCAACCGCTATGCACAGCGGTATGCGGAGATTCTCCTCCAACGAGGCGAAATGGGACCATTTAGTCGTGGGTTATTTGTGGGGCCAAAGCTGCCACGAAACGTTTCTCTCCGCTCACGTGGAGGAATGGGGTCGGCTGGAAATCCCTCCCATTTAAATTCAAATAAGGAGGTGGGGCCTTCGACCACCCCCTCATTTACGCCATCTAAAACTGCTGGTTCTATCAAACCAGCGGCTTCCCTCTCCTCAGGAGTGTCGTGTACCTCCAAAAACAAGCGAAGCACGTGAGGCACTACTGCTGAGGTCTCTTCGTCGCCTGAGCCCTCGCTGTCCTCTTTTTCACTACCTGAAATGATAGCGCCTTACAGTGATCTGCTTGTCAAAACTCTGAAATATTTTGAATAAGTAAAAAACTACGAACCGATATTGAGCAAAGCTCCTATTTCGGAGTCTAGAAGAGGACGCCGGGAGGGCCCAGGGACCGCAGTAGCGCCGGATGTTGATCTTTTGCGAACAAAAAGATATTATGAGCACACATAAAACACAAAATTAGCCATAAAAAAATATTAAAAATACGGATAGCCTCATTTTTATCAGAAATAGTTATTTCACTTACCCGTAGATTGTTTATGGTTAGTAGTGCACAGCACTATTTAGGTACTCATAAGGTAACGCTACTAGTTTTAAGATGGCGTCATTGTAAGACCTAAGTTTTATGTGGTATAATAAATTATATTTCAAGTAGTTTGGTGTATCATTGAAAATGACACAACCAAACACAAACATGGTGTCAGGTGTGGGGTGTGTATGCACGCCAGGATTGTTCCGAGAATGTTTCAAAAACTATTTCAATATTAATTCCTAAGAACCCTATATCTAAAATCTCAAGTCTAAAAACTAAGGTCTAAAATCTAGAATCCTAACTCTAAAAGTTCTAACCTATTACACAAAAGTCACAAACTTAGTAAAAATAATTAATAGTTAACAGGTAATACTATATGACATATGGCTATAATATAATATGTTGATATTAATGTGTATTAGAGCTCTAACGCACTAGCGGCCTGCCGCGATGCGGTATGCCGATGCGGCAGGCCGCAGTATATACGGTCAGCCGTAACGGCACGCCGTATTCCGGCTAACCGTATGGTCTTGGCTCACTGCGGTCTGCCGCAATCGTCAGTGCTTCTAGAAATATTGCACATGATGGACGTTGAGGAAGTTGCGGCAGTCATTTATTTATATCATCGTAGAAAATATCGTCAAAAAAATAAACATAGATTTTGGATACATCCTCTATTGGTGACACGACATGACGGCAAAGAGTTTAATATTTTTATTTCAAACCTAAAGAAATTTGAAGATAAGTTCTTTGGATACACTAGGATGTCAGTAAAATCGTATGAAGAATTATTAACAAAACTATATTTAAATATTCGTGGCCAGGATACACGATTTCGGATGTCTATATCCCCGGAAGAAAAGCTCATTATAACCATCAGGTAAGAAAACAATATATTAAGTTGAATCACATTTATTTAAGGCACATAGAAATAGAATCACATTAACAAAAAATCTACGGTGAATTAAACAATTCAGACATCAACGAAGCGTCGTCTTGGCTAGCAGATTCCTGAGTTGCCTCTTCAGTTGTATCCATTGAGTGCGTGGATGTACCTGGTAGATTTTGACGGTGTTGGTAACCTGTAGTTGCGGGTTCTCTATTATTGAGTCTACTCTCATACCCTCGGTCAGTGTAGTCACTATCAAGTGTTTGATATCCTCTTCCAGCATATTCACTTTCATACATATGGTTTCGATACCCTCGATCAAATTGCGTATTAGGATAACTATAATGAAATGATGGTTGTTGAGCATTTCTAATAGCTCTTATGATTTCACATCTCGCTTCCAATTTATTGGATTCTGGAATTTTTTTGAACTCCCTTAAAAGGGATAACAAAAACAACTTGTCTTCGTCATTTTCCATTTCTTTTTTATACTCCAAGTTTTTGTTCAATACTGATACCAATTGTTGTCCAATAACGTCTTCATTATTACTTTTTTTCTTTTTTTTCTGATTAGCTACATTCTGTGATGTTTCATATGGGCCATCATGGTCTTGGGAAAGATTGTTGGCAATGTCTGACTCTGTCTCATTTACCATAGTAGAGTCCTTTAAGAATAATAAAATATTATAATAGGTATATGGGCTTTTATGTTTGGCACCTGAACCGCTTTTCATGTTTTTCATATTTTTCGTAGCTTTTACAAAACTATCTTTAATATTCCGCCATTTTTTCATAAGTACTTTACCTGTAACAATAACCATTTAAATTCATAATAAATAATTATGTTTTTAGATATTTGGCAACCGGATGTACATTCGCTGAACTACATTACACATTTCGAATTGGTGCGAGTACAATAGCTGAATTTGTTCGTGAAGTATGTTCGGCAATATGGTTACTGTTAAAAGAATCTTGTTTACCGAAGCCATCTCAACAAGGATGGCTAGATATTGCAAAGGGTTTCTTTAAAAGAGCTAATTTTCCGAATTGCATTGGGGCTATAGATGGGAAACACATACGGGTAATAAAGCCGTGCCATAGTGGATCCATGTACTACAATTATAAGCAGTTCTTTTCCATTATACTGATGGCTATATGCGACAGCAACTACAAATTCATAACAATAGATGTCGGTGCTTGTGGCAAATTTGGAGACTCAGCAGTTTATCAACACTCTAACTTTTACAAAAAAATGATAGCAGGAGAACTTGAGATACCAGAATCAACACCCATATCACAAGTAAATACTATTCCAATGCCATATGTTTTAGTAGGCGATGAAGCCTTTCCCTTATCCACGAACTTAATGCGACCTTATGCAAAACCAAAAAATACTAATTTAAACACTACTAAGAGAATATATAATTATCGGCATTGTAGAGCACGGCGATATGTCGAATGTTCGTTTGGAATACTGAGCAATAAGTGGCGTATATTCCATAGACCTTTAAATGTGGATATTAGTTTGGCTACTGATATCATCAAAGCATGTTGCATTTTGCATAACTACGTTCGAGACAGAGACGGTTATAACTATGAAGATACTTTAACATGTTACATGCCGCCTGATGTACCAGAAACTCAGAGAACATATAATCGAATAGGTAATAATATCGCTGAAAGAATTCGTGACTCTTTCGCTCAGTATTTTGAACATGAAGGTAAATTGGAATGGCAAGATAAATATATATAAGTAAATATAATGGCATTAATCCGCAAAATCGCAGGAAATTGGGAATAAAAAGTAGGTATGATGATTGTAACATTGTAACCATGATTAATAAATAACGTAACTTACCGAGTTCTTTCTTTTCTTCCGATGTATCATCTTCCTTTGCATATATATTAATCATTTCCTCCCAACATTTTAACTTTTTATTTCTGTCTGCATAATCAGCGCATTTGCTATCCCATATTGCGGGGCGTTCTTTTATTTCTAAAATGAACTTTTCTGTATCAAAATCCATGACGCGCACGAGTAGTGTCTAGCGCGTGAAACAAGCGACGACGGACTGGCGGGCGGGACGCGGCGTTTGCGACTACCGCGCCGAGTGCGTGGTGGGGATGCGGCGCGCCGCATCATTCAACCGGCGCGGCTCGTCGCAGTTCCGGAACAACCGGAGCGGTTGACGGCTGGCCGCAAATCAGTGCGTCGTTATCGTGCGGTTTCATGTACTAATCAATGTGCGGCCTACCGCAACGGCACGCCGCATGGCGGCCAACCGCTAGTGCGTTATAGGCCTTATAGTAATTATTAGTTGTATCTTCATTGTTATTTTTACTAACCTAAAGGTCTATGTTGCTCTAATGTTGTGATTTTATGCGAACATTTCCGTATAATCTCTGCTTCCAATCATAGCTGTTATTTGAGCCATGGAATTCTCGTCATCAGCACTAACAATACCGGATTCTAGGCGTTCTGTATATCCAGTTTTATATGTATCTATAAGGGACTTTACTACAGTAACACTCTTAGGTGCACGAACCCATCCTGCATAGCGCTTGAGTGATACCTCCCCATTTAGTTGGACTAAAAGCTCCTTTGCTACATAAGCCACTGAGCTATACAGGGTTGATCTCACCTCCCCCATTGACTTGTTGAAGCCGTAGTAGGCATTCCCGTTGACTTTGGCCAACGCAGCTTGATAAGCCACGATTTCACCCCCTGTTAGGAGATTGAGCCTTGCCCAAGGGAAATCTGGATATTTTCGCATAGCCCTACCAACTATTGTAAATGCTGTTATGCCAGAGTTCGTCGCTTGTTGTAGTGTGAGTCTGACCCTCAACGCAATCTCTGGTATATCCAGTAACCATCTATCTAAGACATCCTTTGCATTGGAAGCGTTAATGAACCCACCGTAAAATCTATATGCCAAGGAAATTACTTCAGCATCAAGGTTTGATTGATGCTGTAGGTCATCAAGCAAACCCTGGGATACTTTAGCAAGGAACTCTTCTGTGACGTTACCTCTCTTTGCGACGGCAATGAATATGGATGTGAACAGATCTATTGGAGCAAGGTGCTGTTCGTTTGTCCCACTAGTCAGTAGATAAGTCACAAAGTTGTCACCTTGTGTTTCTAACAGTTCATCCGTTGTTACACTCCCATCTATCAGCTCCCAGTCAGGATCCCTGTTGTCAGGCTCAATTGCATTATACATATCTACGAAGCTTGCTTTGGTCTTGCCTCTGTTGACAACTGTTTCATGGTCCATCAAATATTTAATGCATTCAGACATCTTGTTGTTAGCTTCTTCTTCTCCTAGGAAATATGCATCCGGTAAGACTGGAGCTACTAGTTCTCCAAGTGATACGGCTACTATATGACTAGTTGACGGCATAGCACCTCCCCGCTTCGCATAGCTAGCATAAGTGATCAAGTATGATAGTTTACTGCTTTCACTTACTGTTAGATCTGCTTTATTGAATAACGCCGAACAGTTCCTGGTCACTAGTTGCTTGACTAGAGGATCCTCCTTGAAAGTCTCTAGAATGTTTTCTCTGGTGTCTAGCCATCCACGCCGGTGTATATTCTGACGGACAGCCATGCTTCTACAATATCGGCAAGGTTACAACCCACAAAAGTACAACTTAGTAATAACAACACAAATAATTTTTAAAACGAGAATCCTGTATTATTAAGTTGTAAACATGTAAATACTACAACCACCTTGATAGTATACAAAAATGTTATAATAAAAATTCTAAAGTCATTCCTGAATTTAAATGCCATCAATTTGTATATTTTAAGAAAACTTTAGAGGCTGACTGGACTAAAGGTCAAATTGTAAATAAGTGTGAAGAACCTCGGTCATTTGTTATACGCGATGATAAAGGTAATGAGTATAGAAGAAATAGCAGATTTATCAAACCAGATTATTCAACCAAAATTAACAATAGTGATGGCAATATTAATTTAGAAGATAGGGTAAACAGTACAATGATTGGCATTCTAACATGATCTTCAACATAAATGTAGTGACTTCTATGTTATAATAATATTTTTATATATCTAATGTTTACCAGATATAAGGTATATAAACGTATAAATTATAATGAAACACATTCGTATTAAAAAAAATAGCTTTATTGCCTAAAAAGTAACATTAAACTTAATTCTATGTTATTGCACAATCATTGGCACTGAAGTATAATTATTGGCACAGCGAGTTTGGTATAACGATTGGCACTACATATTTACTAATGTAGGCACACCTTGCTGTCGCGAAAAAAGGCGAACCTAGGTACGTACATAAATAATTTATCCCATCCATGGTTCATTAATAAACTCCCCTACCTAATCATCTTCTAATACTTTTATTAGTTCTTCATTTGTCATTGGTCTCAATCTATTTTCTTTAACTTTTATCTTATCTTTTCTGGTTTCCCTTGATACTCTGAAATTTACAGGTTCATCTAAAATAGGTCCTTTCTTTATTGCTTTTTTGACCATTACATGTTCCGATTCTTTAAAGCTTCTTTCATTTTCAGCTTCAGCTGCATCTAAAATTGGTCTGTTTTTTATTTCCTTTAAGGTAGTAATATTTGCAGGTTTAACTTCGCTCATAGGTTCTATTTTTAATTCCCTTGTATATCCTCTTTCATTTTCAATATCACTTGAGATTCTATTTGCAGGTTTAATCAAGACGTTTGATTGGATTACAATTTTGGGTTTGATACTATCAGAGTTTGGTTTACTTTTCTTAATTAACTTTAAATCTTTGGCTTTGTTCTTTTTCTGTATAGTTTCAGCTTGTTTTTTTTCCTTGAGTAATTGTTTCTCTTTGGCTTTCTCTAGTCTTTCTATTCGTTTGTTCTCCTTTTCTTGTATCTCTTTCATCTTTTTTTGTTGTTTTTGTAGTTCTACAGCTTCCCAATCTTTACTAGTCAAAACAAAAGAGCGATGTTCTGTACCAGCTTTCTGAGTTTTAATTGGAGTCTTTGGTAACTTTAAAAAATCGTTTATATTTTGTGCCTTTGTAGGGACTTCGGTTGGCATATCATCCACCAGTACCCATGTTCCACCAATCAGCTCTACACTTTGACGACTGGTGGATGGAATAGGTATTAAATTTATTGGCGTTATTGACTGGTTTTCTCTTTGAAATTCGGAAATAACGTCAACCGTTTGTGCAGCTTCTGGTCTTGAATCGTTTATTGATGAATAGATTATACAGGATTCTAAAGGTAATTCTTCAACCACCTGACTCTGAAGTTCAACATGCTCTCCACCTATTTCGTGTCCTGAGGTTTCTGAATAATCGACAACCATCGTGTTTGCTTTAGATATGCCAGTGTCTTCGGATTGAGGTTCATGGGACAGTTCTGGTTCATTTAGCAAAAGTTCTACTTCTGTTGGCATTGTCGTTAGTTCATTAAAGGCTGCCATTGTGTTCAAATCTTCTGAACCATCGTTGTTTTGTTCATTTAAATTGCTCCTGTCCTTGTGTTGTATTAGTTCCATAGAAGTTGTCTCTTGTTGTGGCTCTTGTGTTGAAATTTTTGGTACGAGATATTTATACAAGTCATAAAGCTTTTTAGCTTCTATTGATTTACCTACCATCTGATTCTTCATCTTTCGGACTAGCTGTGATCCAACAATTTCTTCAAATGTCTGATAGTTAAGACTTGTAGAACAGTTGTCATCCAAAATTTCTTGTACTGGTTTAGAGGGCATTAAACATTTTGTATAGTCCACTTGATCTGGATTAAAGGGGCATAAACCACAAGCTTCAAAACCGTTTTTTAACGTCGTCTTGTTTAATTTGGGTAAAAGCTTCTCTAATATAGGAGCAACATCTGTTTTTAGTAAGGATTTCGTTAAGTTATCTGTACGCCATTCTAGGACTGCTTTACGCCACATAACTTTTATTGGGCGAAACGCCGCTACGTCTGCTGGTTGCAAAATCCGTGTCGCGTTAGGGTATAGAGCTATAAGTATTATACCAAGATTTCGACAAAGTTGAGTAAGCTGAAGTGTTGTGTGGCTTTTATGCCCATCCAAAAAAAGAATTACTGGAAAAGTGATATTCCTCTTCATTAGCGCTGGATGCAGAACATTCTGTATGTACTGAATGAAAAGCTCGGCCTTCATCCATCCATTATCTGACAAGCCAATGCCCCACTCGCTAGGCACAGACTTTTGAATCTCAGGTCGCATTCTCTTTAAGGGGTAAATAATCATAGGAGGTGTTGTTACACCATCCGCCGAAAATGTAAACATTACGGTAACACACGATTTAGACTGAGCGTGATCTACCTCATACACATTTTTGGTTCCCCTTAAAGCGATAACTTTAGTATTCTTTGGGCATAAAATAAAATTAGTTTCATCCCCATTGTAAACTCTAGATGGATCACTCAAAATATTAAAAAGATCATTTTCTTTCAGATATTCTTCTACTTGTTTAAACCAATTTCTAATTTGCTTCTCTGACAATTTTGAGCTTGCTGAAGTTACAGCCTCTGATGTTCGTATAGAAAGCTCAGGATGCCTCTTCAAAAATAATTTATACCATCCATAGCCTGGTGTATTATCTATAAAACTGTTTGGTCTGGGATTTTCGTCCAAATACAGTTTGACACTCTTTATGACATCCTCTTTACGCCGTGGAAATCCTTTCCTACAAGCTGAAATTATTCATTTAACTACCTCTTTTTCATCTGCATCAGTCAGAACTGTATCTGGACCAGGTCGACTTTTAACAAATAAGTTGGATAGGCGAAACTGCAAAGTTGCCCGTGGGATATTAAATTTATTTGCAGCAGTTTTCTTACCCATTCCATTTTTTATGGCTTGCAAGGCTTTTTCTACATCTTCTTCTGTATATGCTTTTGAATATTTTTTTCCAACCGTAACCTTCGGCATCTTAAAGCCATCTAAGTACCTGAAAGTGATGAAAAGAAGAGGAAACCTTAGGTGGATATAGTCATTGGCACAACAAAAAATATATAATGATTGGCAGTGCCAAGAATTCGAATAGAAGCGAAATCAAACTTATTTAGCAACCCAATATGGTCTATTTTGATGAAAATGTAATTTAACCAACAAATACATACACATGACACCAAAAAAAAAAGTACAATCATTGGCACTGTACCACTATACAAAAAAAAATACAGTGATTGGCACCAATGCCAATGGTTGTACGCTTATTTTTCAACACTGAAAACAATAAAAATAGCAAGATATACCCTAATTTAACAATATCAAATATAAATTGGCGTAGAAACTTACACAAAAATCACTTTTTCACGTGCACTTCTATCCTCCAGCACTACACTTTTTACTATAAAATCAACACGATCACGACCTCTTGATTTCCGTTAAAATTCACAAACAGCTGTGAAATAAAAATGGCTGACAACAGTGTTGCCACTATAGAAGATTAGATATTCTACCCAATAAGGTATTGCAGCCGTAAATAAACAGAAATTGTCTCTTATTATCTGGATTTTTATATCAGAGTGCCAATCACTGGGGGGGTGCCAACAATAGTATGGTTTACCCTACTATGGAAGCGCCAGACAGTGATGACCTTGATGTTAATTCTGAACCTGTTATCATCTCGGGACCTGAAAACAATCCTAAGTCTGATAAGACAGCAGGGTATACTACTAGAAGTGGTCGTTATGTTAGACCACCTAAGAGACTTGATGATTATGAGACATTTGACTACGGAAACTATAACTACATTTAACGGGGGGGATGTTTATGGTTAGTAGTGCACAGCACTATTTAGGTACTCATAAGGTAACGCTACTAGTTTTAAGATGGCGTCATTGTAAGACCTAAGTTTTATGTGGTATAATAAATTATATTTCAAGTAGTTTGGTGTATCATTGAAAATGACACAACCAAACACAAACATAGATGTAGTCGTCGAACACAAATGTTCAACGTCTTTTTGGATGGAGGGCACCTCCATCGGTTCGCCAGCTGGCAGCTCGTCGACCATGCCTAGCGTGATGCTACAATTAAAATAGGTCATGTAAATTTATTGGTTAAAACAATAAAACTAAGTAATCATAAATTATAAAAAATTATAAAGTATAAATTACCCGTCGTGCGCTTGCGGGCGTTGCGCTCCCGCACCCGATGGGCCACCTCTCCTGGCCCGGCCACCTCGCGTCCGCACCCCACGTCGTCCGACGCGCCTTGCCGCTCCGCGACTAAAAAAAACAATGTATAAAATAAACATAAAAAACCAGGAAAACAAACTCAATGTCTCGCGAGGCTCTTACCCCGTGAAGTAAAGGTTAAGAGAGTGATTTTAATCTATTTATTAATTTTAACCTCTTTTCTGGAAGTCGGTTGAAAATAATAATCTTCAAAAATATCATTAGCAAACTAGGTAAATAAAAAGTTTACTGCGTTCAGAATGCCTAAAATATCATTAGAATTATGTATGAATTTTAACCTCTTTTTTTGAAGTCGGTTGAAAATAATAATCTTCAAAAATATCATTAGCAAACTAGGTAAATAAAAAGTTTACTGCGTTCAGAATGCATAAAAAATCATCAGAAATTTTAATTACTTAAAACCGGGTAAACAGAAATATAATAATTTCAAGGCAAGGTATTAGATACGTAACGACCGAAACGGCTATCCATGTTATGCCACGGGCCGGGCGGGCGAGTCCATTTTGGGTCAAAATGGGCGAGTCCATTTTTGTTTCGTTAAATTTTATCTGTTTTGGCACAATCTTTGGATTACACGTACTAATACTTGGATTCTAACGAAGTAAACTCGTAAAAGATTATCACAAACACAGTTACACAGTAATTTTAGAAGAAGTTTCGCGCGGTGCGTACGGATGTGTTTACGCTAGTGTGTGCTTTAAAAATATTAATACCTAATATGGGAACTAAGTGTAATGGATGCAGTGCTATAATTTACGATATTTTGTTTATGGAATGTTTAGAAGAAGGATGTAAAAAGTTATATCATCTTAACTGCTTAAACATCTCTGAGGAAAAGTTCGAAACGTTCACGCAAGAATATAAAACTAAGTGGGTATGCCCCGAATGCGTACGTGTTAAACCGAAGACGGACAACACAAATACACCGGTTCGAGGGAACGTTATGCTCAACGACACGTTTACACCCATATCTTGCAGTTACGTGAATTCACAGCGCGGAAGCAGAAAAGCAGACGTATCAATTGTTACTGATAATGATCGTATTATGCTTCAAGAACTGCGGGATTTCTTCTTGGAGATAAAAAATCGGATGGACAATCAGTTTATAGAATACGAATTACTTCATAATCAATTTATAAAAACCGAAATAGAATTACAACACCTGAGAGCTATATTGGCGGTAGTTCAAGAAAAAGATGAACAACTAAAGTTGCTACAAACTGAGGTTAAAATGTTAAGGGATAAAAACCTAGAGTTAGAGGCTAAAATTCCGCTAAGGAACAACTACAATAAGAGTTATAATGATCCTAAAAGTTATTCTTTAGCAGTAATAAATACGGTTGACAAAAATAAACAGCAGGTAGTCAAACAGCAAGTAGTTAACCCTGCATGTATGGCCACGAAACCAGAGGTTATTCCGGATAAAGAAAATACTGTTACAAGAAATAATGAAACTCACAACAATACTCACGGGAAAGACATAGATATCGTAAGAGAGGAAAATGTGAGAAATATAAAAATCTTTTGTGGAGAGAAAAATACACAGAAGCAAACCGAAGGCGAGTGGACTATCGTAAATAGGAAGAAACGTTACCCTGCGGGTGAGGTAATGAAAGGGGGTCTGCAAAAGACGACGGAAACTGATATACAAAGAACGGAACGAATGAAATACTTACACGTGTGGCGCCTTCGCAAGGAAACTACAGTAGAAAATTTGGAAAGCTATGTAAAAAAACTATTTAAAGAAAATATTAGTATAAAGGTGAGTAAAATAAATCCCAAGACAGAGAGGGACTACGCGTCTTTTACTATTGGTGTGCCAGAAAGTAGGTATGCGGAATTGTGTAAGCCACAGAACTGGCCTGTGAACGTCGAATTTTGCGAATGGGTGTGGTTTCGGAAACCCAACGGGTTCGAAAGAACAAACACAACCCGACATGCATAACAAGTACACGAAAGGCACAGATATAATGATATACTACCAAAATGTAAGAGGGCTGAGGACAAAACTAGATAACTTTCACGTAGGGGTGTTAACTTCAGAAGCAGACTTGATAGCAGTAACGGAAACGGGGTGCAATGAATCAATTCAGGATGCCGAAATGATACCGCCAAAATTCACGATAGTTCGATGTGACAGAGCAGATGGACGAAAGCAGGGAGGAGCGAGTTTAGTGGCCACACCGCGTTTAGAGTTGCGACAGGTACTAGTCGGGAGTGACGTGGTCATCGACGATCATATGTTTGAACTCGTTAGTAGTGCAGTCTACCTTCATAACAGATTTTTATTTTTGATTATTGTTGTTTACATACCACCAAACAGTACAGATGACGAATACATGTTGTTATTTAAGATTATCGAAGAATATTGTAGTCGGTATAGCCAAGTAATTTTATTAGGGGATTTCAACTTATATTCATGTTCGACAAATGTAAATAATTATTTCGAGTATTTTATTTCATTTTGTGGATTCACTCAAAGTAATAATATAATAATAATAATTTATTCAAAAAACTTATAAAACAGGTGTACATGGGACAATTTTATATAAAAATACTTAATGAACAAAATATGTGCCTGAACTAGGTAATCCTGTGTTTCAGGCAAAATAAACTACTGACATGGCAAAACGACTTACAAAATAGAAATAATGAATGTGTACAATAATTAGGTATAAAGATAATGATATCGACGGTTGCAAGGCTAATTGACCTATGCGACATTTTGCAAAACTTGCAGGAGGACGGATCAAAGTTTTTTTTTTGGAAAAAAAAATCATAAAAAATCAACTATTTGATAGACTTAATTTTTTTTAATACAGTATATTCCTAATTTAATAAGGAAGTTTTTTAAGTTATAACTGTTGTAAATTTTGTATTATTTAAGAAAATTTATGTTGGTTAGCCCAAAATGCATCAACTTTAGTTATTTTTTGAGAAAGGCAAAATGGTTCAAATACCTACCGTAAATAAAATAGTTGAAAGTTAACTGGCTCAAGCATCGGTCTAGAATAAACGAATACGAGAGAAAATGAATTTAGCGCCAAGTCAACTGACAGTTGAATATGCCCAATGACCCTAAGCAACATGATGGTGTTGCACCAGAGTGAAGTAATTTGATATAGATGCCCATAAGAGGGACTGCAGGATGAAACAAAATGAGCCCTTGAGCTAGATTATAGTAGATATTGATGATTAGGCCATCATAATTCAGCAACGTCCATAAGATATTTTTGAGGTTGGTATGCCACTTTATACAATTTTAGACAGTGTCTTGTATATTTTTAATATAAAAAAAATGTGAAGAGGAATCATTCAAGATGTTGATTCAATGTGTCTTGGAACAAGGTATTAGATAAGATGGTATATCACCCTAAGCCTATGTAGTAGTATCACCACTGTACTTTAGCATTACTTTATAAATAAAACAACAAATAAATTGCTATTAATTATAATTTATTCAAAATCAGTCTTCGACATGGACGTACCTAATTAAAATCAGTCAAACATTAATGTTATAAAAAAAAAACTTCAAAAAAACTCTTTTCAGTAGGTAACTTGTGATAAATCAGAAGTAGAAAAAAATAACAATTTCGTCAGAAAACAAATAAAAGTTAACATTCTCTATCAAAAACAATACAATATCGACATTCTTAATAAGAAAAAAAAAACAAACAAATATAGATACAGTATCTATCATCAAAAACCAAAAAGAAAGAAAATGTAACATTCTTTATAACTAAAAAAAAAATATGTTGACGATGACAAAGAAAGAACCTTAAGCTACTATCTCATCTTCAATATCTGTATCTATCAGAACATCTTTACCAACGCGGTGCGGAAAGTTAGTGTATTCTAGGTGAAAAATTTTGGGAATAACCCCTGTATCACACAGCTTCTTAAGATCTTTGTATTTGGCCGTAGTTATAGGCACAGATGTTTTATACTTCGGCTGCACTACCTTTGGTCTTGAAATTATGGCTATAGAATCGGTCTCAGCATCTTTATCCATGCTGTATTTGACAGTCATGGCATTGGGTGACGACTTTTTGCATGTCGCCACCCGAATCTTACTGATCTTTCCGCTTAAATTGCCTTTGAAATACTTTTCTGAGAACTCTTCGTAATTCATGAAATCGTTGTGCGTAAGACTTTCTACGTAATATGGGCCGGGATCTTTACGAGCCAACTGAAAAACAGTTGGCCACTGCGATGGTGCCCATATTATAGTATTTCTAACAGAATTTTCAATTGTGGCATGGATGCTATCGACAGTCATTTCGGTATGCCCTGGAAGCAGATAATTCATTTGTATGGTTTCAATGTGTTTTGTTTCAAGCAGTGCGCTATGTATGGCGGCTAAAACTATTTTGTTTTTATTCTGCCCTGGGCATGAGTCTGAATAAAGAATTAAATTTGTTACAGACCCACGGGAATCAACTTCAGCAATATTTTTGTAAGATTGTAGCTATTTCGTTGCCTCCTCTTTTTCCTTCGGTTTCTCCCCACGTATAACAAAATCCATTTCTGGTACCACTTTCGTAAAAACAAAGGTTGTACACTGTATATTTTCTAGAATAAAATAGCAGCATACTCTCCCCATGTGGGGTGTTCAGTACCTTTTGTAGATCAAAAGAAGTACAAAGCATTGCGTTATTTTTCTTGCTTAGTTCACAGTGAAAAGATAATCTATCTTTTGATGCCTTTTTTTCCTTTAAATGATTTAACATTTCAGGATTTTCTTTTTCATTCTGGCCTTCAAAACGTAAACATTTGGCACATTTATCCTTCTTTGGAACGTGGAAACCAATATTGAAATCTTTGTTAAAAATGTCACGAAATATTTTTTCACCAACAACATCTACACCCTCTGATGTTTTTGACTGTTTATAAATCCTGTATAGGTTTTTTATGTTTTTAAATTCAGTGGGGAGATATAATCTGGTACTGTCTTTACGACAGTAATGGGATGGTAGTGCTGGTAAACTTTTAATAAAATTAATGGCTGACTCCTTTACTGAGTGAGGTGTTTTATTCTTAGGAACAGTTTTACCTCTGCTCTCCTCTTTTGCCAACCCAGACGATGCATTGGCTAAGGTATAAGTAACATATTTTGGGCTAACACCCAAAGTGTCCACTAGAAATTTTTTACAAACCTTACGTCGGCCTTCACCATCATTAATATAGTAGAAATATGTATTGTGCCTCACACCAGAGTCCTTTGACCTCTTTCGTTTTATGTCAGTTTTAGCAGTCATGCCAACTAGCCAATCTTTTTTTCTTTGGGATGGTAGTCCCCAAAAATAATCAAAGATATGTTTTCTTTTTTCTTCAGAAACATTATCGCAGGCGTTGCCACAGTTTTTTCCTAGGCATGGATTAGGCTTAAGTGATCTTCCACTTACAATACTTCCGTCTTTTTTCACATACTCTTTTCCTTTTTCTCGCAAGTTTTTTTGCTTCTTTGCGTTTATTCTTTTTTTTCTTTCTCAATCCCGCTTCACTCACCTTGCCGTCTTCTGATGTTACTTTTTTTTTCTTTTTCTGAGGTTCATTGCTTTCATTTGATGAAGATTCGTCCCCAGTTTCTTTCCAAGAAGAGGAATCCCATACGAAGTCTTCTTCCTCAGATAGAAAATCGACATAACTTTTATTAATTTTGGTTCTCTTGTTCCTTTTCTTGGATTTGACTTGATCATCATTTGTATCATTATTTTTCTCTGCTTCTATGTCATCTTCATCTGCTTCAAGAGACTTTCTCAGCAACTCCATCTCACTCTCAGCAATTACTTCCGTTAATGTAGAAATAAGTTCAGGTTCTTTTTCGTTCTCATTTTTTTCATTTTTAGATATCAGTTCGTCATCATAGCTTTCTTTTTGTGGAAATATATCACTCGAGTTTTCCTTATTCCACACTTCTTCAGTATTCTCAGTCTAAAAAATAAAATAAATCAGAAATGCTATTTCCACACGGATGAAATCGTAGGTAAAAGCTAGTATTATAATTAATTACATACCGACTCAAATTCAATATCTATTTGTATATGTTCTATATTTTCTGTATAACTATTTTCTTTGGTTAGGTATTTGTTAGTAATATCTTCTAAGGCGATTATCACACGGCACCGCGCGCCGCCGCGGAGGGCGGTGGCGGTAAAGCGGATTTCGTAGCGGTACCCCGCGCGGTAAGGCGGTTTACGCGCCTGTCCACGCGGTTGGATTTAACGCGGATTTGACCAGTTTGATCATAGACACTGGCAAGAATGGACGCTGAAGTGGTGGCAATAATCTGGCTTCTATGGCGTAAAAAGAAATTAAAAAGAAGATATTGGGTTCATCCATTTTTACGAAGCAGAATACTAAATAGGACATTCATGTTATTCTATAGAAGTTTGAGAAAACACGAAGATAAATTTTTCAATTATACGCGAATGTCTACTTCTTCATTTGATTATTTGCTCGCAAGGATAAGACAAGCAATTTCTGGAGTAAATACGAACATGCGTCCTTGTATTTCACCGGAAGAAAAGCTTCTTGTGACCTTGAGGTAAGTGAAAAGAAAAAGCACATTTTTCCAATTTATATTTTTATTATTTTAAATAAAATCAGTCAGTCATTCTGATGATTGAATCTACCTCAGTCTTTTTAATGATTATTTACTAAGTACTTTTGTTTTGTTCTCTCATAGCCTAAAAAGGAACATTTTTATTTTTTTTGTAGGTACTTACATCTAATTATAATTAGTAATTTTAATATCTTATTAATCAAATCACAGTATGTTTTTCTTAATCACAGGTTAAATCACGTATTTATATCTACCTAAAACTAATTCACATAATCACAGTTTTCTATTTTCCGTACAATATGGTATACACTACACTATGGTTTTAAAACAGTGATAAAATCTCTGATTCATCAGTAAGGTTTGAATGAACTGTGGCAGGTGTTGCCGGTATTGCTTCTGTAATATTATCTGTAATTCCGGCAGCAGATGTCCCTTGGTCATTTTGATGGTTATACTGCATTACTTCATAGCGACTGGAATTGAGTGTATATGATGAAGAATTCGTAAAATAACCCTGATTTTGATTATTAGCATAGGACATTTCAGCATCGCTTGGTTCTTTATAATTGTACATTTCATCTTGAGCTTGTGATATGCATTTAATCATATTTATTTTCACTATTGACTTCAATCGATCGGGGACTTTCTTGAAATCAGGCACCAAAGAGAGCATAAACTGTCGGTCAGGATCTTCTTCGTTTACTTTTTTGCTCATTGAAGATTTCAGAGTATCGATTAATTCTCGAGTCATCTCTTCAGAATGATCAGATTTCTTTCTTTTTGGACTGTCTTTATATGGTCCTCCAACCGATTCCTTACCTTCCCCAACTGATTTATCGTCTGCAGCAGACAAACTATTCTCGGTTTTATTTATTCCAGCGTAAGGTTTTAAAAATAACAATTGATTATAAAATCGATATTGATTATTTTTCTTAGCTCCCGCTCCGCTCTTAATATTTTTTTGCCTTCGGCACTCCTTCATGAAGGCGTCTCGAAGGTTTTTCCACTTTATTTGTAGCGAGCGCCCTGTAATAAAAAAAATATATATTTCAGATACCTGGCCACGGGGTGTTCCTTTACCGATCTGCATTACAATTATCGACTTGGGATATCAACCATACGAAGTATTGTAGAAAAAGTATGTGATGCATTATGGGATGTAATGAAAATGGAGTGTTTTCCCGAACCTACAACTGAAATGTGGCTAAATATAACTGAAGGATTTAAGTCAAGAGCTAATTTTCCTCATGTTTTAGGTGCCTTAGACGGTAAACATGTGCGTGTTATCAAACCGTCTCTAACTGGATCCCTGTACTACAATTATAAGCATTATTTTTCCATCTTACTTCTGGCTATATGTGATTCTAATTACAAATTTATATATATTGACATCGGTGCTTATGGGAAATGTAGTGATTCTACAGTTTTCCGTGATTCTATTTTTTATCAAAAACTTCAAGATGGAACACTTAATATACCAAATTCCTCTGCAATTACTGGTATCACCAATCCCGTGCCATACTTTTTTATCGGAGATGAAGCTTTCAATATCTCAGACAAAGTTCAACGACCCTATGCAGGACATCACTTAAATTACACTAAAAGAGTTTTCAATTATCGCTTGAGCAGGGCACGTAGGTATATTGAGTGTGCATTCGGTATCTTAACACATAAATGGCGTATATTTCAACGACCTTTGAACGTAAACAGAAATTTATCGATAAAAATTATTAAAGCATGCTGTATTCTTCATAATTTTGTTAGGGAAAGACATGGCGTTGATTTTAAAGATATTTTATATACGAACAATGAGACAGAGGGAATAGTTAATATACCTATAGACAATAATTGCAGAGGAAGTACAAGCGCTACAGTGATCCGTAATAATTTAGCTGATTATTTTGTAAATGAGAACACACTACCATGGCAAAGTAAATATGCTTAAATTAAAAATAAATATATTTTTTAAACTTACCGAGTTCTTTTTTATCTTTATCAGAAGTTTCTCCTGGCTCCAAATATAAGGTAACAATTTCTTCCCATTGTTTCATTTTAAGGAGTCTATCACTATATTGTGTGCTTTTCATGTCCCATATAGCGGAGCGACTTTCAATCTCCGAAATAAACTTTTCAATATCAAAATCCATTTTTAAATTGCAACACATCCTGCACACACGATGATTCGCGCGGTTATGCGGCGCCCCGTGTGTGATGCACCGCCCCTCCGCGCGGCCGGCCGCGCGGAGGGGCGGTGGTGGTGAGAGCACCGCTCGAACGCGCGGTCAGGCGGTGTACGTGTGTTAGGCATCGACGGATTTAATAGAAATCAATGCGACATGAGATCCGCTTCACCGCCAACCGCGGCGGTGCGCGGTGCCGTGTGTTAATCGCCTAATAGAGCTTTGGTGGTACTGTCATCCTATAAGAAAAAAAATAACTTAAATCAACGAGAACTCATGATAGAATAATAAAATTAGTATGGCTTTAAAGCTTTATTTACCTGTGACTCTTTTTCCATATTGCTGTTATCTGGGTTTGAAGGAATCGTTTTCACACATGAAATTTTTTGGATTTGGTCATAGTAGGATTGACTTCCTAATAGTGTGAGATCACAATCTTCATCAGCTTCATTATTTTCACTATTTTCATTTTCGGCAGTTTCAGGTACTTCAGTCTTCTGTTCAGACAACTCTTTCACTATCTTTTTCTTAAAATACAACCGGCGTTGTGATTCCATAATAAAATTGCTGAAATTAAATTAAAACCGATTTAAGAACATTTTATATTGATAAGTAATTATAGAAATAAACTGGGGATGAATCTGAACTGAAAGCAATGAACCTCAAAAAAAAAGAATAAACACAGTGGTTATTCCCAAGATTATTCACCTAGAATACACTAACTTTCCGCACCGAATGCAGACGAAGTACAAAACATCTGTTAAAAAAATTAATTACCTAACTACTCGTATCAGTTTACCTATTCAAGTATCGTTGCAGTAAGTACCTACTTAGTTTTGGGTTAAATACCTATTTAACCCTAAACTAGGTAGGTATTAGTACTGCAAAGTACTTTCACTATTCACTATTCTCACATACAGATTTTCTAATTACGAGTAGGTAGATAAATTATTATTTTTTTCACTCATCTAGATACATACCGTCGTTAAGAATATTACTATTACACAGTTACCTACAAAAGTTATTTCGTGAACAAGTCACGACACGAACCTATCTTGAATTTAATTGTACCTATTGTAAATCAAAACAATGTCTTCCTTGTTCTATATTCCTATCGTATTTACAGATCGCTTCATTTATTATCACTTAGATAAAACAAAATGTTTTGTACTTACCAGAAAATCAACCGTCTGTCTTCACAGCTCACTCGCACACAACGCACTTCCGTATGAGCCCGTATGAGCCCAGGGGTAATCCACGGTTTAATGTTGTTATTTTTTTTATTCAATTCGACCATTGTTGTGTTTCTCTGAATAGCTTGTTGCACATTTTCTATTAAGTATGTCATACAGAATTGCGGATCAGCAGAATTATAAACTTGAGTGAAGTCGATTTTGCGTAAATCATCTTCTAATTTATTTACATTTAATTTAGTAACATTGTTAGTAATGTAATTTTTAGGTAATTTACAATTGAAGGTTAATAGAACAGCCTTGTGGTCAGTTACTGACGAGTTAATAACAAGTGCAAAAGATTGGTAGCTCGACTTAAGCATGCTATGGTCCAAGCATGACCCACTTTGATGGGTAGGAAATGTATATGCGGGAAATAGGCCGTGAAAAGAACATATGTTAAGGTATTCATGCGAGTTTGAGCTCGCATTTCCTTCACATATGTCAATATTAAGGTCCCCAACTAAAATAATATTTTTAAATGACTCAAGTTTCTGCAAAGTTTCATTTAAGGAACAGATAAAATTTACTGGGTTTTTAAAAGCACAGGGCCTATATATTGCAAGTATTGCAAAATCATGGCCAATTTTAATCAATAGTCTGTTACAATCTACTATTATTGGTTCTTCCACATAGAAATTAAGACTATTTTTCAAATAAACTATTACTCCATCGTTTTGGTAGTAATGTGTACTGCTTTTGTGCATACTATATCCTGGAATGACCGGTGCGTTGCCTCTGCTAGTAAGCCAGCATTCTGTTAGTACAATAATGTCGCAATTTATATTTAGTCGCTGGTGTAAAATATTAAAGTTATCGAAATTTTTGAACACACTACGTACATTTTGTGTTAGTATGGTGAAAGGATTATGAAAAGAGGGTAGATATTGTTTGCAATGTTCAACTTCACATACCTTTGAATCCGTTACAGAGAACTCATCTATGTCACTAATTAAACTATTTATCATATTCTACAAAAATATAAGATAGTGTAAAGGCCTACGATAATCCTGTTTACTGGCGCTCTTAGGCGCCTTCATAATCAATACTATTTATGTACCTATTTTCGGCCATTACTTTCGCCGGACAATCACTGGCACCCGTAACGTGATTGCTTGGTTTTTTGAAGCGCAAACAAGTCGCACACTTCGCCTCCTGTTCTTTTTTGGGACATTCCTTCAGTGCATGTCCTTGCTCACCACAATGGCCGCAATAGTGGGATGTCTCCCTACAGAACTTGGCTGCGTGGCCGTACAGTTGACACTTATAGCACCGAGTAACCAAGGTAAAGTCTCTTACAGGGCAAGATGACCAGTTTACATAGACTCTCTCTTTTGATACTAGAGCTTTTCGTATAAAAGCGGGCACTTCTATAACAAAATTACAAGTTTCAGCATTTTGTTTGCCCGATTTGTGGCTCAGCTTTATTAGGCCTAAAAATTTCTCAAGACTACAATCTTGAAGAGTTTCGGCTACATTTTGTTGGTATAGGCACGTAAATACTTCTTTGTCATTCAAATGGGAGGGCACGCCAATAACAACAATCCTTGGTCTCCGTTTATGTGGTTCATCAACCGTTAGGCCTGATTTCACAAGCTGCTCTGCTTTTTTGAGTTTCTCAATATCCTCTTTCGTGTCTGTGCTAATAATGACTCCACCGTTTTTTGTTTTACGCAGGCTTCTGACATGGAGCTTCATCTCTTCTGGGCTGATAACTTTTTGGACCAATGATTTTGTGTCCTCACTTGATTTTAGTTTATCGCTAGGATAAATTGCTACAGAGTTTAGTTGAGAGGGCTTAATGAAGTTATTGTTCCCTTTTTTTACCATATCAGCAAAGGTGGTGCTAGACGTAGGTTTTGAATATCTTTCCACACTTTGTTGGAGTTCTTCTAATCGATGGGAGATATCTAGTTGGTCTTTTAGAGCTTTAATAGATGAGTGGGCGCTAAGAGACTTCATTTTCAGAGATTGGTAAAGCACTGCCATCTGTGAAGTGCCGTTGACTACTTTTCTACACATGTTACTCACTCTCAGTTTTTGTTCCGAGTTCATTTTGCTTTCGGATGCAATTATACAAACTTCGTTGAGACACTGCTCTATGGTCGACATCCATGTTTGTATTTCCGAAGTTTGAACAACTTCAGGGGCAACGTCATAAATTGCAGTTGATTCCGGTGCGGATGAAGGCGTAGGTGGCGGCGTACGGGCCGTTCTGCCGCTTCTGTTGAAGGGGCTGCTGTCCATTTTAAGTTATTCAAAACGAAACAGTCATTTCCACAATCACCAAAACTAAGTGTTATTGTAGGTAGGTAAATGAGTCAACACACAGGTAAACTGTTATCGGGGTCACGACGACACTACCGGTAAACGAGGTCAATGCATACGTGATAAATTATATTATCTAATTTGTAATTAATTAAAACACGTCTACTTTTCGCGAGATCGACGAATAACTAACGAAAAAGTAACAAGGTAAATAACTGTAACGGTAGGCAACTGGATTTAGTCTTAAGTACGTTCATAAATAATGATAGCGTGAGTGTGTACGAAGCAGAGATACCTTTAGTACCGGTCGATGCCTACCATCCGCCTCTCGAAATAATACTACAGCTGCCGATGCGGCGGGCAGCGCGGCTCGGTCATGAATACTTGGTCGCCCCCACAGCCAACATCACAAGTACGTTAAACTCATACCAAATTGACTTAACTAATAATTACAATTTTAAAAAAGCTAACTTTCCGTTATTATATAATTCCTTAGCAACAATAGATTGGACAGGTATGTATGAATTAAATTTAGATATGAGTTTAGACTTTTTCTACAAAAAACTTTATGAAGCTATTGAGAAATCTGTTCCTAAGCGGCGTAATAGGGTAACTTCACAATATGTTTATCCTACGTGGTATACAGCCGAAATAATTAGGGATATTAAATTAAAATCATACTTACATAAGAAATATAAAGTAAGCAGATCGAATTGTGATTATAAAGAATTTCCTAAGTGTAGGGCTAGAGTTAAGTATAATATATCACTGGCAGAAGAGCAATATACAAAATTTATTCAAAATCAACTAAAAAAGGACCCAAAATCGTTTTGGACTTACGCAAAATGTAAAAGAAGTAGTAGGAATCCTAGAAAGATACTAAAGAATGGAGAAGTAGTTAGTGATGAAGAGTGTGCTAGGAAGTTTGCTAATTACTTTAAATCAGTCTACAGCTCAGAGCCAGCTAAGTTGGACGTAGGGATGGCAATAGCAGAAGCTGGAACTCAGAATGCGGCGGCACGGGTAGAATTAGAAAGGCTTCAGTGGCAAGAAGTATACAATGCTTTGAAGCAACTTAAGCCAAAGAAGGCAGCAGGTCCTGATGGCATTCCACCATATATCTTTAGAGACTGTAGGGAGCTGATGACTAAGCCACTTCAGTATATATTCAACCTCTGCTTGAAACAAGCCGTATTTCCAGAAAGATGGAAAGTGATGAGAGTCGTACCAGTGCCAAAGGGAAAGTCAGGTGCAAAGGTAGATGAATATAGGCCAGTTGCGATATTGTCATTTCAGACCCACGGTACCCCTGGCCATACCCCCGGTGGTACCGTGGGTTTTTAAAAGTTAAACGGTACCATCGACTACTAGTGTTGTGATGCAACAGCCATGGCTGATAAAACACGGTGTTAACAGTAAATAGGCAATTACTATAATATGTTTATTATTCTAAAATAACTAAAAAGACATTTTGTATAACAAATCATAGCTTTTTTGAAGCTTTTCACTAAACCAACATGTCACACACTACAAAAAAAATGTATAGGTACTACGTAATTAACGCAATTTCTCTAGTCCGTAGCCTACAGATATGTCTTTATGTACAATTTGGAGCTGTATGCTCATTATGTAATCATCGTTGACGATTTGATCTTTGCGTCTTTTTTTTGGAATCATCTCCAAAGTGTGAACTTGCTCTAGTACGTGAAGCAATCGCATCAACGTAACCGTGTTTTTATTAATCAGTTTGTTTATTTTTGAGTGGAAGGCTTCTAAAATGTTTGTTGTTCGGTGGCGTTCACCAAACACACTAATTATTTTCGGACTATGGACCTTGAACCAAAACGATTCAAGATATTTTATAAATGCTTCTGGTATGTTATCGGCTTCAGCTTTTATGTAGTCCATACCCTGTTGAATATTGTCTTCAGGAAGAAGCGGCAAGGCACTTGCCAATGCAACGATTCTACGCCCAGATTTCGTTTTTGTGCATCGTAACGACTTGCCTTTCTTCCAAATGTTGCGAGTCCAATGATAATAGCACCCTCGTAATGTAATATATGGACATACATTCAAAATTGCATTCATCGCACCTTTTTCGTAGTCAGTGTGAACTTTATGTGGACTCCACTCTGGAAGTTGCGATTTTATCATATTGAACAAAATCGTATAACTTTTTTCAGTTCGATCCGACATTAGTGCGAAGATTAAGGGTCTTAATTTAATTGTTTCCACACCACTCCCTATGTCACCGTGAATGTTATATAATTGTGCAAAGGGTTTTGGGCAACAGTAAAAAGTACCATCAAAAAAGTATTCTTTTATATTCGGAATTATTAATCGAGACTCCTTTGAGCAAAAAGCAATGATCCGGGTTTGTTTGTTTCCTTCCTCGCAATAATAATCGGCTAAAATTAAATTATGATATTTAATGGGCACTTCAATTTCTTTCACATTCCGAAATACAGTTTTGGAAACTTGTGCTGACTTGTTTCGCGCATCTTGAAGGAAGTGCTTTACGCTTTCATATCGAGGATATTCCCCATTCACAAAATTCAGTCCAGAATTTTTAAATTCTTTCTTTTTCTCGTCGTATAGTTGTTCGATGGGTTTATCCGAATTATGCACTCCTTCACGCAGCTTTATCTTTTCTTTTAATATTTCATTACTCAATCCATTTAACTCACAACTATGATCTTTGCTTTTGATAAATATGCAATCCTAAAATGAAACATAGACGTAAGTTACTTAGTACGAAACTCTGAAAACTGGAATAATTATTAAAAAATACATTACAGCATTACCTTTGAAATTTTGACAGTACCACAACATTTACTTTTATTGTATGTAGAACACCGCCATAATGTTGACCCATCTGTGTAAGTCTTGTGTCGATGGTAACGGTAATTACCCCGAAGAAGGGCGGTTCCGCCATTTATTTTAATGTAATCTATTTCCATTGACTTTTCTTTATCTTCCTCTTCCATGGTATTTTCTCACAAGTACAGAAAGAACTCGCAAAATATTAATTACAATTACAATTCCCTTGTTTTTTTAGACATTTGAAAGAAGAAAAATAAGAACACACTTTCAAAAACCCAAGAGGTTGTAAACAGAAGAGGTTTTACTATTTAAACGCAAAACAGGTTTTACCAACTATTTAATAGCAAATATAGGTACTTACTTGCATTCATTATTGGAATATGCATTTTCTATTATTTACCTAATTAACTAGTTATCATGCGAGAGATATATAGGTCAACACATCACTAGGGTCACATACTTGATGGTACCGTTTAACTTTTAAAAACCCACGGTACCACCGGGGGTATGGCCAGGGGTACCGTGGGTCTGAAATGGATATTGTCTGCACCGGCAAAGGTGTTAGAATCTGCTATCCACAAACAAATAACGGTACAAGTGGGCTCCCAACTGGCGGATGCACAACATGGTTTTCGGCCAGCAAGAAGCACTACCAGCAATCTGCTTAACCATATGACGTATTTGTTACCTGAAGTAGACAGGGGGGGACGAATAGATTCGGCCTACTTCGACTTTCGCAAAGCATTTGATATAGTCAATAATGATGTCTTGCTTAGAAAGTTGGCGTACTTTGGTTTCACTCCACATTTACTACGATTTTTTGCCAGTTATATGTCAAGTAGACAGCAATATGTAGAATATTTGGGTCATAGGTCGGAACCGTATTACACTAGATCGGGAGTAAGCCAAGGTAGTAACCTCGGTCCTCTGCAGTTTATCCTTATGATAAATGACCTGCCATTGGTAGTCCAGGATTCAAAATGCTTGCTATTTGCTGATGATTTGAAACTATCTTTAGTAATCAACGAAGAAGCAGATTGCATTAAATTACAAAGGGACATAGACAGAGTAGTGGCATGGAGCAAAGAAAATCTATTACAGTTTAATATTTCCAAGTGCATGACAATTACTTTTACAAAGGCACATGTCACATCACATTCATATAATATGGATGGGGAGCCAATGGCAATGGTTACTGAGGTGAGGGACTTGGGAGTTAATCTAAACCAAAAGTTAAATTTTAAAGATCACATTATTAAAATATGTAAAAAATCATTTCGGAACTTAGGTTTTAGGGGCAACGCAAATAGAAGACGGCGAGACGAAGGTACGGTACAGACACGGCGCAGATACGGTGCAGGCGCGATATCTGCGCAAACAGACGCGGGGACGATACGGCAAGTTAAGTCATTATAGAGCGTGATATTGACGGGATAAGACATGTATTCCTCTTCAGACGAAGATGAAGATGCACTGGCTTTGCTACAGATTATTAATTTACAGCAAAGACCAAGAAGGTATTGGATACATCCAGTGTGGAGAAATGCAGAAGAGCACAGGTACTATAAAATAATGGAAACATTATATGAATATCCTGATCGTTTTCGCACAGTTTATAAAATGTCACTGGAATGTTACCATATCGTATTGTCAAAAGTAAGAGAAGGACTTCGGAAGCAAGTTACAAATTGGAGAAAACCAATCAGCCCTGAAGAAAGACTACTGATAACTTTAAGGTAAGTGAAACTATTTTTTACAGATCAAACTTTTATTGACAAATCAAAAGATAATATTCATTGAAAATGTTTTTGGTTTAGCATCTTTGCTACAATTAGTATTTATAAATTGCTCTCAGTGTTACAGCTAATTTGAGTATCTGTCAAGCTGTCATCATGTGCCGTCCTTATCTCACAATACAGAATCAGCGCATGCGGACAGGGACAGCACATGACTACTCAAGCTAGCTGTCGCACTAAGAGCCATTTATAAATAAAGTTCAAGGCATTGGATAGTTCTCATTAAAATCACTTATTTCGTCTTCATGAGATTGGATAGATGTCTCTAGATTCGGGTGAGGTGTAGCTGGAGTTATTGGTGAAAATATTGGCAAACATAATGTAGTTGGAGTTGCCGGAGGTGCTAAGGATTGTGCTCTTTCATAAGCTCCCGGTGTCCGCGTTTGCTGATATTCTGAAATGCTGAGTTGATGATAAGCTTTCTCATCATAAGTTCGGTGTCTTGAAGGCCCAGCTATTTGTTCAATTACAGCCACTGCCGCCGGTGGTGCTGGATTTATATACTCTCCGGATATCAAAGTCAGCTGAGTTTCCGGATTTTTGTTAGCTGCTGCAGTATGTTTAGCTGTCTGCTGAGTCGAGGTAAACGAAGGTGCTGGACTTGTATTAGCTCTGGATGTATGAGTCTGCTGGGTTGCACCTTCATTAGGATCATAATCTGTCTCTCGAGAAGGTGTTCGTGGATAATACGACTGTGTCCTAGGATAACTAGGTACTGGGTCATTTAAAATTTGCTCTGATAAATTGAGAACGCCCATTTTAAATCTTCGTTTTTGGGCTGGTGTCATTGATTTCATATCTGGAAGCATGCTTTGAAAAAAAGCTAGATCGCTGTCTGTTTCAGGCTCAGCTCTATGTATGGTCTTCATTTGTAATGCTCTTTGACTGAAATATTCATGTGCTGATTTATTGACATCTTTTAAAGAGATTGCCCTAGATTTATTTAATAGTGGTAGCAGTGGCGGTGTTGGCGTGGATTGATTGGAGATGGAATCCGAATTTGTGTTTTCAGAAGCTAGTTGACCAGTAAACAGTGTCTCATCGACTTCTTCACTATCATTACCGTCTGTGCTATCATATTTGCTTAGATTGCTTTTGGTTGGTCGGGACTTCAAGTAATTGTCTAAAAAATGTAGATGTGGTGAAAGGTAGTACTCTTTAATCGTCTTTGCACCTGATCCAGATGGCAAATCTAGCCTTTTCTTGTTTTTGCTGTAACTACATCGAATATTCTTCCACCGTTCTTTACATTCTTGGGCTGAAAAATATTTAAGGAGGTTAGTTACAATGTGTGTTTAGATTGAGGTGCCACTTTTCGCATCGTAAAGTGGCTAATGGAGTTATTTAGTAGTAGTTTAGAAAATTTTGTAGAACGGATATTGGATTTTGTATTAGAATACTTCAAAAGTTAAATGAATATAAAGGTGGCACCTCAATCTAACTGTTTGGATTGAGGTACCACTCAGAACTGGGAATATTATGGATGAGTTTTCATCAAAATTTCGTAGTACTCCAGAATTCTGGAGTACTACAAAATAATACAAAATTTTGATAAAATTTCATCCATAATTTTCCCAGTTCTGAGTGGCACCTCAATGCAAACAGTTAGATTGAGGTGCCACCTTTATATTCATTTAACTTTTGAAGTATTCTAATACAAAATCCAATATCCGTTCTACAAAATTTTCTAAACTACTACTAAATAACTCCATTAGCCACTTTACGATGCGAAAAGTGGCACCTCAATCTAAACACACATATGTTACATACTTATTGCTATTTTATTTTTGTTACAGATACTACTCAGATGGCTGTTCGTTTACATCACTTTCTGGATATGTATTGAGAGGAGGCAGTACCGTCCGGCAAATTGTGCATGAAACCTCTAGCGTTTTGTGGGAATGCCTACAGCCGGAATATATGCCTGTACCTACACGACAAAAATGGGTAGAAGTTGCTGAACGGTTTTACATTCTCTGGAATTTACCGAATTGTGTTGGGAGTTTAGATGGAAAGCATATTAGAATTACAGCGCCCATCAACTCGGGTTCGACTTTCATAAATTATAAGGGATATTTCTCTATTGTATTGTTAGCAGTTGTAGATGCAGATGGTTTCTTTTTAACTATAGATGTTGGTGAATACGGCCGAAATAGTGATGGGCGAGTATTACAAGTTAGCTCTTTTGGACAAGCTATGGATCTAGGCGATCTCGATTTACCGAACCCTACACCTTTGCCTGGAGAAACACAGAATGTGCCCTTTTATTTTGTGGCAGATGAAGCTTTTCCACTAAAAAGAAATATTATGAGACCATATGGTCGAAATCAATTGACTAATGAGAGAAGAGCTTATAATAACAGGTTGTCAAGGGCACGTAAGTCAGTAGAATGTGCCTATGGTATGTTAGCGTCAAAGTTTGGTGGACTTTACACGCCTATTTGCTGCAAACCAGAATATGTTGATAATATTATAAAAGCAATGTGTGTGTTGCATAACGTAATTCGCACATGTGATGGTAAAAAATCAAATCCACGGTTTAGAAATAATTTGATAGGAGCAAACATTAACATGCGATTAATGGGAGAAAATCCCTACCATATCAGGGAATATCTTACAACATATCTAACACAACGATCTCCGATTCCGTTTCAGACTAGACATAATGTTTAAAATTTAAATAAAATACATACCTGTTGCACCGACTTTTATTGCTATTTCTTGCCATATTTTGTCTTGCACATTTCTGTTACTGTACCCTGTCTTAGTGTAGTCATAGATATTCGGGTATTGCTCAATTAACTCGCAAAACTCAATATTAAACTCAAATCGTCACGCATCCTGTATACGAAGCGACGTGCGTCTTGCGTTATCTTTTGTTCGTGACTGAAGGCGGCAAGCGGACGGCGCAGGCACGCCGCTCCTCGCCCCCCGCCACGTCGCCAGCAGATGTAGGCGCAAGCGGCGTCTCGCATTATATACAGTATGAACAAAGATACGTAGCGATATATTTTAAACTGTTCAAATTTTCGTCCATATGGATATTTAAAGGCTGATTTACATTGATACAGTAGCTGGCGCCAGCTACTGTATCAATGTAAATCAGCCTTAATCCATGATTTTAATGAAAATCCGATGTAATTTAACTTATTATGATTTGATTTATGTATTTCGATGTTATTCGTATTTTAAAGTAGTTAAATAGCAAACATAGCGGTTACAGATTGCAAACATAAGTACAGTCGACAGCACATCAAGCTATACAGTTTGACCTTGAGCACGCCTTTATTGCACTTGTAATAGTGGCGGCTTTCGTAGCGCAATGTTACACTTGATGTGCTCTCGACTGTACATAGGAATTATAATGATACAAAAGGAGGGAATTAGTATTCGAAAAAAAACCGAAAGGAGGTGTATTAAATGTTGTTTCCACTAAATAGCACCTTGTATAATAATACTCTGTGCCGTACCGTCCCCGCGTCTGTTTGCGCAGATATCGCGCCTGCACCGTATCTGCGCCGTGTCTGTACCGTACCTTCGTCTCGCCGTCTTCTATTTGCGTTGCCCCTTATTCTTCGTACTACAAAAGATTTTACGAATATTGGAGTGATATCAGCATTATACAACGCTTTAGTGAGAAGTCAACTAGAATTTAATGGAGTAATTTGGACACCTCACGAAACTAAATATATCTCCATGCTAGAAAAAATACAAAATAAATTCATTAGGTATTTATATTTAAAACAGTATGGGGTATATCCATTTTATCCTCTTATGTACCCAACTTTATTCGTCTTGGGTATGGTGGGGTTTAATGAATTGAGGGTAAGAAGGGACTTTGCATTAGTTTCTTATGTGTTTAAAATTTTTAGGGGAAGGGTGCAAAATGCGGAAATATTAGTACAAATACTCATTCAAGTACCGGACAGGTACGTGTGGCGTCGGCGACGCCCTCAGTTGTTGAGGGTACCAATTGGTCGCACCAAGCTCCTCAAAGAGGCGCCCATTACGCGCGCATTTCGCAGTCTAAATATCGTGGCAGAAAAGCTAGACTTGTTTACCTGTTCTATGAGTGAATTCACAAGAATGACAATGTATACATTGTGTTATCACTTGGAAAAATTATAATTTTGCATGCATAGTTAAATAAATAAATTAACAGAATAGTACTTAGATAAAATACTACGCTATCGCATTAGGTAAAAACCTGTAATGATAGTTGTGTGGTTACTAAATAAATAAATAAATAAATAAATAAATATCGTGAAAATATCATGTTTTTATGGGTCGTCAAAGACGGTGGGCGGGGCCACTACTCACATTGCTGATGAAATTTTCGAAAATTTTCGACAAAAACTCTCACTTCACAACAAACAAATAGTATTGTAAGGTAGATTACTTACTCAGACATCGTAAACAAACAACGTAAAACTGTTAAAACACTGTTAAAACAAGACTACAACAAAACGCGTTTGCACTATCTAACTACAAACTTGTGACAAGCGCCACTGACGCCACAATGAAATTCAAACTCGAATATATTCGTTCCATTGTATTGGCGCCAACGTAGTTTTGACGGAATCTGCTAGATGGCTCTACGATCTTTACAACGATGTATGAACATGGAAGTGGCAAATTCAGACCATAGAGAATTTTGCGATTAAAGTGCCGCTTCCAGGCGATACCAAACTATGGCGGTGTGCCTGTCTTGTCAAAACTGTCAACGCCATATTTTGGAGGAATACCTGTCTAAAGAAAATGTAGTGTATCAATAACTACAGAAGTGCGTTTTTTTATGACAACTTCTTCAAATAGAACATCATTATTATTAGAATACTTCAAATAAAATTAAATGGGTGCATTTCATGATACATTAACAATTGCATTTTCAGCCACTCAACTTTTCCCTTGTTGGCTGAAACTTTCCTGTTAGTTATGTTCTTTTCAAGAGATTGAGTTGAAAAAAAAATGGTTTTTTGTCATAGAGATTATTTTAAATGGTCTGACTTTCCTGGCAGCTAAAATCACTTGGTTCTAATCTTGAGGTACAAAAATATTTTTAAAATACGGTTTTTGTATTTCAACTAAGCCGAAATCTTGATCGCAGGTCATGTAGGAATGTCCACTAACTAGAAACTTATGATCAATTTTCTTCATGGTAAACTCAGGATTGGAAACAATGTATTGGCAAAATAGAGCCATTTTAATGTTCCGATTTTGTCCTCCACATTGGTCAGAGTACATAATCACGTGATTGCATTTTACAATATTTTTAATAAGATACATTATACAAGAACCTATTTCTTGAGGACCACGGGAAGCTATGCTTTCATCCCATGTAAACATATGCACTTCATTCGTTTTCATATTATGAACACCTAGGTAGAAAGTCCACAGTTGGAGTTTGTAGTAGCATATACCTGTACTTATCACCGGAGTTGGGAGAGTCTTCATTAAATCAAAGGAAATTATAGCCACATCATCATCATTTTTATAAAATTCCACATCCTTCTTAATACCCTCATTTTCTAATCTCACTTTTTCTACCAGATTCTCGCAAGCTTTTAGTTTGATGTCAAGTGAATCACAACGTTTACATGAATCAGTGATGGGGGCATGAAAACTCAAATTAAAATGTTCATTAAAAAACAAAAATTAACGGTACCTACTAAATTAATTGGTTTCTGTTAGCACAGAAACTTCAACTAATTTAGTACCGTTAATTGAATAGTTATAGTTTCACATCTCCATGAATGCAGTACAGTTGATAAAATAATTTGTAGCAACTTTTAAATGTCCCATCGGAAAAAAAAAATGCAGGGAAGGTATCATCTTGCGAGCGTCAATTGATGAAAATGCTATGATGCGATTTTCCGGAACATCACAATAATCACCGAATAATAAAAATTGGTTTCTATATTTATCAGGTATTATGACGTCTTTATTGCAAATTGTGTTTTTGGTATACCCAAGCTTCGATTTCTCACATTATATAGAGTATGTTTAAAATGGTTATAGATCGGTATTGCATTCAATTAGTTATATCCAGAATTAATTGCTGGAGTGAATGCTTTTTCAAAAACTTGAGGCGTTTGCTTGCATGAGTTAGCTGCTAGTATTTTACATTGATTTTTCAATATATGTATATCAGTTTTCACTTTGTCAGGATTGCATTTTTGTTCATTTTCTTTCAAAACTTGTAGAATGCCCTCGTTTTGTGCTGTTGTCAATAGTGCGTTACACAGTGATCGATTCACACATTTCCAGACAGTCCCAGTTTTGTTCTTACGGTGACTATTATTGATGTGTCCACCTTTTATCAACTGCTGTTGAAGGTCAGCACCCCACGGTCCCATCGTTTCTATTTCTACGTACCCCACTCCGCCTCTGCGGCTGCACCAGTTACTCTGGGGTGACCTGGAGGTGAGATGGCGCTAGGGTGTCTACACATGTTGCATCCCACTCCAATGACCTCCCACGACTCCAAGGCATTAACGTCATTTTGTCGGGAATCTTGCCATCGTCTCGTGGAATACCGGCACGTTGACGATAGCAAAAGCCCCACGGATGACGTCACTTATGGATGAATGCTTCTTGAATGAATTCTTGCTCCGGCTGTGTTCACTCTTACCTAACACACAATAGCAAACGTAGTTGTTTCTGGAGACAAACACTAATTAGTAAGATTAAAGCTAAGGACCAGTGGTATGAATGTTTGCCTAATACCCACGCGGTCCCGGGTCATGCAAAATGACTTTTCCAATATACTTAGTAAATCTATATTACAGCTCGAAGTTTGGCACTGGGCCACGTTGAACGGCTACAGGGCTATATATATGTAATATGGAGCCTAAACATAACCGTCGTTTGTGTGATATTCACCTCTGCCTACACATTCAGGTGATGAAAGGCGTTAAGGACTATGTTTGGATTTAAAGCTTGTTTGTATTTATGCAAAATTCAACTGGTTACGATATTTCATTTCATTTCTTTTACTTTATTTTTACATTACAATTATAATACCTAATGGAAAATGTAATGCATATCACATAATTATTACTAACTGAACTTATTGCTAACTTATTATTCATCTTATTACTAAGTGCACTATGCAATATGCCGTATGAGTTAGCAATCAGGCCCTTAACTCCTCCCTCCTTAAACTGGAAGCTGGCTTACAGCTTTGAGCATCCTCGCGCGCGTACGGCATTCTGGTGGGTTTAACCTCTAATAAAGAAATTAAGGGTTCTCGTCATATTTAACAACGATCCCGGACGAATTCAAGGTCCGTCATATCTGTACCACTCCTGATCATGGTTTATTATTAAAAACATAGTGCAAATTAAAATATGCGACAAAATATCCCTGCCTATCTATACCGTTATGTCTATAATAGCTTGATATTAAACGCTAACACGACTATTGCGCAACCTATAAAGTTATTTAAAACAAATGCCTGGCACGATTATAGTACAAAGACAATAATACAATACAGTAATATGATGCGACAGGAAATACAGCACAGGAGGCTGGTTTAACAATTTGTACTTACACAAAGTACATGTGCATCTCCGACCGGGCGTTGTAGAACGGCAGAACTACCTATTCTCCGGAGTTCCTACAGGATCATACCGCTCGTGGGTTCTTGAATACCGGATCTCGAAGGTAACGATTTGAGTGCCACGATCTTACCGTAAGGGTTTAATGATTTATCTGGATGAAGATAATGGTCTCAGGGTGGGCGGCAGGCTTCGGCATGCTAACCTAAGTACAGAAAATAAAAACACTATAATACTAGATAGCAAAAATCCACTTACCTCACAAATTGTCGCAGATGCTCATCAGAAAACGCTGCATGGAGGGCTCTAGATAATGTTGCCCTACTTACGGTCACGTTATTGGATTATAAAGGCGAAGAGTGCTGTTAAATCCTATATTCATAAATGCTTAGTTTGTGCAAAGATTAGGGCCAAGTCGATGACTCGGATAATGGGAGACTTACCTAAGGTTAGAGTAAACCCTGCACGACCCTTCTTACACAGTGGAGTAGATATTGCGGGTCCATACAACATACTCATAGCTCGAGGAAGAGGAGTAAGAACGTGCAAATCATACATTGCCATATTTAAACGGTAATTTTAAGGAAAAAGTTTAAATGGAGCATCCAGATGGTTTTCAAATTAAAAGTAAAGTTATTAATTAAATAAAGCCATCTAAGGTTTAAAACAGGCATCAAAAATGTGGAATGATAGAATTAATGAAGTCTTATTAAAGAAATTGAATTTCAGAAAATCCTCATCAGAGCCATGTGTTTATTTTAGGAAAAATGAAAGTGATATATTAATTATTGCTTTGTATGTGGTTGATATTTTTCTATTTTTTAGTAGTAATTCTACCTTGATCAATCTAGTTACATACTAAAAGTTTTGCAAAAATTTCAGATGATGGATTGTAAACCATCAAAAACTCCAATGGAAACGGGTATCAAACTTGAAAAATGTGACAAAAATGATAGTAAAGTATTTTGCAGTATGTACTAGGCCAAACATTGCTCATGCAGTAAGTGTACTAAGTTAATTCAATGAAATTTATTCGGATATACATTGGAAAGCAGCAAAAAGGGTTTTACACTACCTTAAAGGTGCTCTTAATTATTGTTTAATATTTCAGAAAGGAGACTTAGACGTCACTGCCTATGTTGATGCAGATAAGGCAGGAGATGTGATTGACCGGAGGTCATACACTGGTTTTGTTTTTATGTTAGGGAAAACTCCGATTTCATGGGAAAGTAGGAAACAGAAAGCTGTTGCCCTTTCTAGCACGGAGGTTGAGTATATGGTGTTATCTGATGCACGTAAAGAAGCATTGTTTATTCGCAGCTTCATAATAGAATTGTGAGAAAAATATCGCTCACCTAGCAGTATAATGACACATCTACTTTTTTCTTATTTTACAGAAATGAGGGTCAAAGATTTTACAAATGTTTGAAACGAAGTTATGAGTTCATTTTACATTTTATCATGGATTTTATGGTTTTAGCAACTAGTATAGACCTTAATAGATACTTAGGGACAAAAAAATCCACTTCAGGTTTCCAGGAGTTACTTCATAACAGTCAAAGAAGAAGAAGAGCCATGCAATTGTGCCGTTATACTTTTAACAACTTCCAAAAATGTCATATATGCCCCCAAAGCCATAATTATACAGGATGTGAAAACCAAGAAATAAAGACAATTGGTAAATAGAAAACAAAAGTTTTTATTTGAAATCAACATACATTAAAAAGTTTAAGTAAAATATTATAATAACCTATATTTGGCTCGTGAATCATTAAGAAATAGTTATCATCAAACTATAACAAATAAAATAAAGTATAATCACGTATCTTCTCTTAATTGTAAAGGTAGGTATTCATCAAATATTTTTAAAATTATGGTGAGATAGTTACTCTCCGTTCTAAAAACAAAAGCACTTAAAAGCTTGGCAGTTTAAGTTTAGATAAAGGTACGATAATAAAATCCAGATTCAAATCAAGTTTTACCTTATCACTCCGAAATTTAAGGAAGTTTACTTTACCTTTAAGTATCTTTATTAATTGACTAAGCAGTAAACAAAACTATAAGCATATTAGGCAATATTAGGAACTTGCACAGTAGGTTCATGATTTTGACTTTTACTATTCGACACGGAACTTTTTCTTTGTGAAGTTAACAGCTGGATGAATTTGTGCATGAAAAACTCACGCTTGTAACGCTTATGAAGTTGTGATGCATAACTTCGCCTTTTTGTCTCTGTTTAAATACCTACGTAAAGCTTTTAAACGCGAGTATTCCATGCGCAAATCAAACTCACAGCCAACTACAGAGAGACAAAGATACTTGGCGAATAGTTACGTAGGTATACTTAGTTACGAAGATTTAAACCAGGTATGTTCTTTCATTATCTACTTAATAAGAATATAATTCAAAAGAAAAGGTAGGTATTTCTTATACTTATTTAAAGATTATTATAAAATTCTTCATAATAGCCGGGCACTATGTTAGAACGAAGTAATTGTAACAAATCGTTCTTCTTTGAATCAGAAATATTCATTTTTGAATCATAAGCTGCTTTTAAATTAATTTGTGATGGTTGCTTTCTTTTTCGTCGTACCAATTTAAGCTTAGCCTGGACCCACTCTCCTTCAAAAGATGTTTTAAATTCATAGAAGTCACTATTTTTAGTAAATTTAATCATTGTTAACTCAGTCACTTTTATTATAACCCCATTAGTGTCTTTCTGGTAATTAATGGCTTGCTCTTCAGTCAGTGCTTTCAAGTCATAAAAGTTACTGAAATGCATCTCATGAACAATGAAACGGTTTCCTCGTTTTTTAGCATCTCGTATCAAATTAATATATTGATCTGGTACGTAGATGGGTCCAGACTTTTTAGCCCTTTTTATTGATTTTTCAATCAGAGAATGGGCATTATCACCTTCATTTTGACTATGGCCGCTGATTAAAAACTTATGGCACACAGAATTTATGGCTAAATTTTCGACAGCATAATAATACATGCTGAACACATATCTAAAAAGAAAAACGTATTCATTAGAAATTATTATAAAGTTAATAATTATATCGAAATATTCACCGTCAAAAATTTGATTCGTACCGATTTTTTTGTTGGCCACAACAATTATCACTGTAGAAAATAACATCAGAGTTTGGATGCTCTTCTGCAACTTTCTCTAGAAACTTGTAGACGCAAGTTCCTATTTCTGTAGAACCTTTAGAACCCAAGCCCTCATGCCAAAAGTAACAAGTAGTTGAATCCGTTTTAATATTTGTTATCTGAAATAAAGTTAATATTATATATACACTGGACAGCAAATAAACCGAGCCACCCGCTACCTAGGCACTCTAATTCGATTTTCTCAAAAACTAAAAAACCTACAATTATCAAAGTTGTACCTACAGAAAGTGCGTTTCATGGTGATTAAAATGAAAGGAAACTCATTGGGTTTAATCAATATTTCAGTGTTTATTAAGGATTTTACAAAGAAGAGTCGTTTTCCAGTCGTGACAATCGTTAGTAATGATAAAGTGAAAAAAAAAATTAAAGCCAAAAACAAAGATAAAATCAAAAAAATGTTTTTGATCAATATTCCGTATTCCCTCCCCTTGCTCGGATAACTGCCAGCATCCTTGTATTCATCGACCTTACGAGCCTGACGATAAAATCTTGAGGAATTGTATTCCACTCCTCTTCAATTGCGATTCGCAGCTCTGGAAGCCTTGTTGGAGCAGGTACCCGGGCTCGAACCCGACGTTTCAGCTCATCCCATAAGTGTTCTATCGGATTCAAGTCCGGGCTTCGAGCTGGCCAGTCCATCGTACGAATGCTGACGTCGCGTAGATACTGGGTCACCACATGAGCAACATGAGGCCGTGCATTATCATGCATCAATTGCATATCCTGTCCGATATATCCTGCGTAAGGTACCACATGGTCTGCGAGGATTTCAGTAATGTAGCGATGAGAAGTCAGTCCACGTGTTCGGCCCGTCGGTTCGATGAAAACTAACGCTGTATGTGCTGTTAACGAGATGCCGCCCCAGACCATTACAGATCCTCCTCCATAAGCAACAGTTTCCTCGATGCAACACTGAGAATAACGTTCTCCAGGGCGACGATATACTCTCTGACGTCGATCACTTCCATGTAGACTCACCCTGGTCTCATCAGTGAAGAGTACATTACTCCACTGCTCTAATGTCCAATCCCTATGCTCTCGAGCAAATTCAAGTCGTGCTCGACGGTGTGCTACCGTTAATGCTGGGCCTGTTGCAGCTCTTTTTGGGGTCAGGTTCCGTTCAGCAAGTCTCCTTCTGACGGTATCTGAACTTATGACCACTTGGCGTTCGTCACGCAGACTTTGTTGGACTTGAACTGCGTTGAGGTGGCGATTTCGCAGAACAGTAAGCTGGATATAACGATCATCTGCTGCTGATGTAGCCCTAGGTCTGCCCGTACCTGGACGGCGGTCGAATGCTCCAGTCTCTAGGTATCGTCTGTAAACTCGTTGCACCGAAGATCTGCTGATTCGAAGCCTTCGAGCGACTTCACGTTGCGCAATGCCTGCTTGAAGTAATGCTACAGCTTGAGCTGCTTCCTGAGGTGTTGTATCCATTATTAATCGAAAAAAGTAGCAAAAACACACGCGTCTGAGCAAACGATGGACAAAAACTAAAGAAATGATAAGAATTATCCGACTACCCTCATTGTAGAGAAAAAGAACGCTAATTTCAAACTCTGGTGAAAACAGAGCAAATCGTTAGCATTGTGTTTGTTGCTTGATTACAATGTGAGTTGACGGTACTTTCGAATTAATTTGTAGTCATTTTAATCACCATGAAACGCACTTTTTGTAAGTATAACTTTGATAGTTGTAAGTTTTATACTTTTTGAGAAAATCGAATCAGAGTTCCTAGGTAGCGGGTGGCTCGGTTTATTTGCTGACCAGTGTAGTAGGCAATATTAAACATTCAAGAGTTAAATACGTTACTAATAGTAGTCTTACAGTAAAATTGTAGCAATTCAATTTCGATTTGTAGTAAAACGCTGATGAGTTGCCGATTGGCACAGGTAACTGTGCTTGTAAGTCATAAATGGCCACTATGACTTTGTTTTGTGGTTCTCGAGAAAGTGCAATATCTGCTGCTTTTTCTGTGCGACTTAAAACCTTTTCTCTTTGGTGGTTTATATACTGGTGTTCTAGTTCTGTTTTCTTATCACCTTCTGCATTTTTGTAAGATTCACAAAAATTGCATTGGTCTTTTTTAGGTATAAAGAACGATATATTGAATTCCCTGTTAAAAATCTGACTGTAAATGAACAATGTAGCTGCTTCTTTACCGGCACTTCTGCGTTGGCATTCATAGTCGCGATGTAAGGCAGCCAAGGTAAGTCCACCATCAATAAACTCGCGACTGGTATTAGCACGTAAATAATGGCTTTCAACTCGTGGGACTGAATTGATATGCTGACGAACTGATTCTAGTACTTCTGGATCCGATTTCGGTTGTTTGCCGTGTTTACCCCTTTGATCGGTCGGAGCGATTCCACAATCAGAAGATTTTGCTTCAATAACTGTACGGAGCGTCCGTTGTGCTATGCCAAGGGTATTTAGTAAAAATGTCTTACATATTCTTCGGGTCTGTCCATTTTTCACAAAAGAAAACCAACTATTGGGCGTTCTTGGTTGTGCTACATTTTTTACACGACGGCACACTATGTTTTGAATGTTAATACAAGAGCTAAGAAAGTCTCTTTGACGTTGCAAAGATCCTAAGGACCAATAGGTATTAAATATTTGTTGACGTTCATCTCCTGTAAATTTATCGCAACATAAAAACTTACAATTATGGCACGGAGGTCTCATTTTTTTGGCTTCTATTTTGTTGCCTTTCTTAGATACATAATCTTTTCCTGAATTTTTTAACGTTTTCCTGACATTTTCTTTCCACTCCTTTTGGTTTCTCACTCTTTTCTTTCCTTTTTTATTCTTAGAAGTTGCACTGGTTAAAGAAACTATAGATGAACTCGTAGATGACGATCTGTCACGCCTTTGATGTGATGTCGGTGGATGATATTCACTGCCACTATCTGCAGAAAAGTCTGAATCTTCGTTCAAGAAAACAAAAGGAGAACTTGGCTTATGATTTTCTTTACCTAGAATTAAGATTAAATGATATTGCTGTTGGTTACAATTGATTCAAACTAAAGAAAAATTTGAAAATTATGCTTACCAAACTCAGCAGAATCATGGTCTTTGGTTTTTCTACCTGTCACATCAGAACCTTCTTGGAAATATGAAGAGATTTGCATATCCATTTGCTGATTAAGATCGTTTTCACCGTTATTTGTTTGAAGTATCGTGGGAGATAGTATTGTACGTTCAGCATTACCTGTTTAACATAATTTTATTGTATCTAACAATCCAAGAATTTGAATAATCAATATAAATTATAAATTAATTACCTTCATCAATTATTTCTTCAAACTGCACTATATTTTCATCAGTAGTTTGTTTATCAGTCATGTTAGTAGTATCAGGAACATGAATCAATTTTTCAGGTACAGTCATACCAAGTGCTTCGTAATCAAAATTATTTGCTCTTCTTAACTGTTCTATATGGGTATCATCCGGCAAAGAATCTGCAAAGTAAAATTCCTCAAATTGAACCGCAGCTAGAAATCGTACATTCAACACTTGCGCGAGTCTTTCAATTTTAAGGTGTTAATATAATTAAGAAATTGTAAAAACATCAACAACATATAAAATCAAAAAAAAAACATATTCAGAATTTTTTTGCTGTCTTTTGAACCGAAAATAATTATGGTATTTAATTAATATACGTACCTCCTTTCCGGGATTTACTAGACGTTGAAGAACTACTGGATGAATTACTCGATGAAGACGTTGAGCTTCTACTAGAACTACTACTCGATGATGAGTCACTGCTCGATGAGGATATAGAACGTTTCCGCTTTTGTGGCACTACTGATTGATCATCTTCTTTGGTACCTTAAGTATATTTATTTTAATTCAAAACAATTATCTGCTAACTTCTACATACGTAGGAATTATTATTAGACTAAATACTTAAATACAATTTATAAAACTTATTCACAGTACCTTTGCAAATAGCATCTATTTCCTGAACATTTATATTATCAGAAGTATTGCTGTTCAAAGGAGATATAGAAACTTCCGCAAAATCTTTACTGGTCGAAGCAATAGGTTCAATTATATCGACTGTCATTGATGATGCTGTTTCCCCTATAAAAAATATTTGATAATAAGCGATGTATAGATAGCACGATGTATCAATTATAACAAGATGTAATAAATAAATACAACCTTTGTTAAATTTTAATATTCAAAATGAAATGATAATAAAAAAATTACCGCTTTTATTTAGGTCAGGATTGGTTTTAGAAAAAGGTGCTGCAGTCAAACCTTTTTTTCCTAATTGTACCAATCGCTCCATTCGGTTCGCCATTATTACAATAAGTAGGTATATCAAACGCCTTATTTGTTTTTCTAAAATTTAAAGTGAAATTTATACTTATGATTTTGATAAGCCCAAAGATTAGGGAGCAGGTCGGCCCACTCTAAAACTGCTTCTTAGGGCTTCTAACGCCTTTTTAACATTTATAATAATTAGTTAGACCGAGTCTTAGAGTAGGCCAACCTGCCTTCTAACCCATACATAAAAACACTAATCAAACTCACGACATAAGTACCAATAACATTTTCGTAATCTAATTAAAACGGCACATCTGTCAAATAAGTCGTTGTTTTACCATATGAATTATATTAAGTAAAATAGCGATGTTGTAAAGTAAAGTAGCGATTACGTTAATGTAAATGATTCATTTTTATTGTTTGGTTTAAGGATCAGTGTCAGAAATCGTATAATTTATTAGAACAATGAAAAACGTAATGTTCTTTTTAGACTGTGACATTGACAACTGTCAGCAAAGCGTCTTGTCACTAGTGTGTCTATATCAGTTTTTTTCTGTGGTTTTCTCTTTGCTTGCCTATGGATATACTTAACTGTGCCCTCATTGCATTTTTCCATCCTTAGCGCGAACTGTGCGAACATTCTTAATAAATCTTGTTAACAATAGTGCATCGAAATAAAACTACTTTTTAACGGATTTTATCGCGATTTTTTTTATTTTATTTTTTTCTACTCAAAAAGGCCCCAACCATTACTTGAGATTTGATAAAACACAGGTCCTTGTCAAAGAAAACCGGTTCCTACCAAGAATGATCCGCGAAGCTATTGAAATTAAAAAACATCCTAATTTTAACAGAGAAAATGGTTGGAATATACCACCAGCTTGGGACCCAGTGCTTAATTTACTTGTACCAAAACCCAAGCAAAATCAACTCAGAATTCAAGACACTGTGAGCTCAGTTTGCTTAAATCGGAACGCAACTTAAATATTAATGTTTGAAGGTAGTCAGTAATAATTGTGATTAATATTTTTGGACGTCAAATATCTCAGTCCACCCGTGAACATGAAGTCTGAAAAGACTTTGAAACGTCGGGATCTAAAATCTAAAATAAACCGCGATAAAATCCGTTAAAAAGTAGTTTTATTTCAATGTGTGATATTCGCGTAAATCTAAGACAATACTAAAAGTGCATCGTTTACTTTTTCGCCATAAACCCATCACCATATATGTCAATACTGTATGCATGGTCGGAGTCATAGGGTGCCATCCATACTTATAATTTTTTGTCTTTGGCATAAGAATCGTACTTCTGTAAAAAAGTCGTTTGCAATAGAATCCAACAATCATGTAAACAAATATGGCGGACTGACATTGACAGCGTATTGTTTATGCCCATAGTGATGTCATAGTGTTCTAATTTAATTTCAATTAAATTTATTTTTTAATTATTTTAATTTTAAGCCATAGACTACGGCCCATAGCAGGATAGGTACTAAAATAAAACTGACTAAATAGATTAAATATATAAGCCATAGACTATAAAATAAAACTGATTATATATAAAAAAAGTGTTTATTAAAACAAATTTAAATCTTCGTCTTCGTCATCATCACTATCAGAAGTGTCACCGGTGACCGTAATTATAAATGGAACCACTATGTCATCGCTTGCCGTGTCTTAAATGCCGTCGAGCTTTTTCATTTCTTTCTCTTCCTTTAGGACGTGACATTTCGACCATTGTTCGGCTCCGATTCTCGCCAACCCTTCGTTCAATAAAGTTTTTAGTTCCGCCATTTTAAAAGATTTGTTATTTCTCCCAACGTATGACTTAACCTGTGCCCAAATGAGCTCAATTGGGTTGAGTTCGCAGTGGTAGGGAGGAAGGCGAAGCTCAGTTATTCCTTTCGATGCGGCGAGCTCGTCAACGTATTTTGTAACATAACTTTTTCTATCAAATTTTGTGAGTAACTGTGCTTTTATTTCACTTGTTTCAAAAGCTATATTTTTGCTACGTAACCATTCTTGTATAGCATCCTTCCTCCAGCTCATGTTGGGCACTTGTTCGAGTTGGCGAGAATGGTATGGAGCATTATCCATTACAATTACAGATCCCGGCAGAATTTTGTCTAAAACCATCTTAAACCTGAAACAAAAAATAATAATTTTCTGTCGTAATGTAATTTTATATCTATAAATACTCTTAATAATATTAATTTTATATAGTGTTATCATAAATATACAAAAATCAACAAATGAAACCTTACCATTTCTCAAAATTATGAGCATCCATTTCCCCGTGATAATCGCCATCTGACTTTTTTGCTTCAAAAACCCAATCTGCGCCTTCTAAAAAACCATCTTCATTGCCTATATGTGTGATAATCAGCCTCTTTCCTTTCTGAGGATTTTTTAAGCCACTTGAAAGGCCTCCCAAGAATGCCTGTCTACTACTCTTGATGTCATTATCCATCCACACATAATTGCAGGTGTGCCCTAAGTAAAAAAAAGGTTTAAATACATAATTATGTCAATAAAAACATTATTTATATTTAAAATTAAGCAAACATGTAACCCATCACAATTTAAAATAATGTGTGAAATAAGTATCTTATATATCACCATATCTCAAATAAATGTTTTTAAGCTAAAAAAATTTTAAGCATTTAAATAAATAAATAGCTTTCACCCTCATTAAGCCATGTTTCATCCAAATAATAAATCTTTTTATTTTGCTTTCTGTAATCATTGATTTTCAACAAATAATTCACCCTCCAAATTTGTAAGTCAGGTCTATCTAGCAAAATGCTTTTTCTTGATCGCTTGCTGTATGTGAAGTTTAATTTTTTCAATATTCTATACATTGTGCCGAATGTAAAATTTGGTAGGCTGTCATCTTCATTGACTGCTGTAAAAATTTTGGCAATGGTTGGCAATTCCCCATCAAAGTAAAATTTATGAATCTTTCTTCTTATTGCAGATAAGATAAAATCATCTAACTTATCAATTATGGCTCGATTTGCAGGTCTCTCCTAAAAAACAGACAGAGAATACTAAATTGCACAAATCATAACATAACAAATAAAGTAAAGCTCAAAAGAGTAAAAAAAAAGGCTGGCTGAGTTAATATTATAAATACCTTAGGCTGGGGTACTTCTTGATTTTCTGTGTAATGTTTCATTACGTCACGAACAATATATTCTGAGACCTCCATTATTTTTGAGGTGGTTTTATATAATTCCATTTTTGATGGGTATGTAGGAGAGGTTTTCTCCAAGTGATTATAAATATTCACCAAAATTTTTTTCTCCCTTTGCGATAACTGTTTTTTAACAGACAATTTTGGTTTTTTGACCGGTGGCGGCGGAGCAGTCCCCGACGAACCTGGCTGCGGCTCGTTCATTATAACCTTAAAAACAAATATAATTTTATTTACACACATACATTTCAGTAATTGTCATCAATTCAAATAATTAGTTACGAGGGCAATACAATATTAAAGTGCGTCTAATAGATTTCTGTTGTAGGTAATAGATCTAAATCATTCTTACCTCCTGATTACTCCTTGAGAAAAAATACCAATCGTATGCTATATCAAAGTACGTGATGCCGTGCAAAGGTCGTCGTTCCAAGAAAAATATGTCCAGCCAAATCGTAAAAACAAAAGTCCAAAATGAGAATGCAAAGTCGTAGAAATCGGAAACAGAAAACACTAATGCACAGCGAACCCACAGAACAGTGAATGACAATTCTATAAACAAAATGGCCACCTGTCAATTTTTTAAAACTAACCATTATTTTTATGGCTTAGGATACAATCCGTTTTGGTTAAATATATTAAGCTCTTGGAATTTTTTTTTTATTGTATTTAAATAATATTAAATTAAAATAATTTATTAAATTAAAAATAAAACATAACTTCAGATTACGAACAACACTAACTTTTCAATGACTTATAGAGTTCGATGAGTAAAAAACTAAGATGACAGCTTGTCAAATACTTCGAAATTTTGTTTCGCTCGATCGTCGTCGATCGTCGGTTTTGGTTAATTATATTAAGCTCTTGGAATTTTTCTTTATTGTATTTAAATAATATTAAATTAAAATAATTTATTAAATTAAAAATAAAAGATAACTTCAGATTACGAACAACACTAACTTTTCAATGACTTATAGAGTTCGATGAGTAAAAAACTAAGATGACAGCTTGTCAAATACTTCGAAATTTTTACGTTGCAAATGTTATAATCAAATTTAACATATAAATACAGTTAAATCGTGTTGAAGATAATGTGAAAACAATGGTGCGTTCGTTGAAATCAGACTATGTTCATAATTGATCGTCAAATGTATGTGATTACGGAGTAATCGTGACAAATTGGTTTGTTTACATGATTGTTGGATTCTATTGCAAACGACTTTTAAGTCTGTCTTACGCCCACTTAAAATTGTCTCTAATATAACTTTTAATCTATAAATCAGTTCATAGTTTATCCCGGTTATATCTGCTGCGAAATAGGGATTTTCAAAAAACCTTCTACCGGTGTTACCATCTATGGTATTTCCGAAATTTGATTTGGGCATATCTACCAATAATCCAGTTTCAATCCGTAATCTTTCTTGGATGAGTGTCTTTGTTTTTTCTTCTAGTTGTTTTTCTTCCTCAGACCTCCTTTCTTTATATTTTTTATGGGTAATTTATATGCCAATTGTAATACACTTTCAAATAATCTGATTCTGGCATGCAATACAGAAAGTCTAAAATTAACACACGTAAAACTTGATGTTTTCTTTTTATCTTCAATGTTGTTGAAGTCTTTCTATGTTGCACCACAAATATAGCACCGACTAGTAGACTTTGTTCCGGTTGCACCATTGCATACTTGTCCATCTACCATAATCATTTCGAAAATATGATCAAAAGAAAATTTTGTTTGGTTCAAATTTATTTCAGTGGGGTGACGTTTTTTATTTCTTCCTTTTACACGTCAGTGGACTCTTTTACAAACTGGAATCATATTGGGCGACAAAATCGTGGGGATGATGGCGTGGGATTCTGCCAGATAACTTGTTCTTATCCTTTCCACGTACTATTCTAAGGGGCACAAACTAACTTAAAAATAAATTTGCATCTGATTCACCATTACCATCAAATTTTTGTTTGTATTGAGCTTGTTGGGAGCCATCGCAACCCCATTTACAGATATTCAGTGAATTTCTTTGTTCTTCGTTAAGCGTTATTAGCACTTCTTCCAAGAAAATTGATAACCGTGTAACGGTGTTGTCAATAAGGCTTTGTAAGCTGCTTGCCGCGCAGGTACCTGTGACCCGTAAACATTCCTTTGGTGGATAACATTCCTGTTTTGCTTGTAACATTATATAATATGGGGGATAAAATACCTTCTTCGTGTTTCGAATGATCTCGTACTGACGTCTTGTTAGATCGGCCTCAATGAACACAGTTAAAGCTTGTAGTGGTGTCAAAGGAGTAACACTATCTTTATATCCTTTTTCGTCGACTGCTTTTCTGTATTCATGCGCTCGAATAGGGATATTTGTTATTTCTTTTAGGATTTTCGACGCATCCCTTTTTCCTTGTACTCTTAAGGTTTTTTGTACAGCGTGAATAACGACGTCATCTCCGACAGTTGCTCGAATTTCTTCGGTTTTTCGACGATTTTATGGGTAGTTGAAATCTTCCATTTAACCAAAACTCATTATTTTTCAAGAAACCTCTTCTTTTCTGTGGCATTTAGCCCATTTGTCTTTTAATACTAATTTAAATAAAGAAAATCTTTGTTTGTCTTTTATGTAATCATCTGTAAAGCTATAGATTAATAATAAATGACTTTCTAAATAATTCACTTTTGCATCGAAATTCGGTAAATTTTCATCTTTCATAATCTGATGAAGGTATTTCCGAGTAATAATTTTCACACCCGATGTGCTTGAAGTATCTAAAACAACGAAAAGCTAAGATTACTGTTGGGGACCTTTTGAGAGTTATTAAATGATGTACGATACTTCGTTAAAAACGCAAAAAAATAAACAGTACTCGGGCCGTGATTGACGGTGAGTGAGCCGCGTCGTCGGATTGAGCGCTGGCGACCGCTTCCCCGCGCCGCTTTCGACATAACTTTGATCGGTGAGTCTGTATCGTAACAATATTATGACAAAACTTTTAATCGTGTCTCAAATAATGAAATCTTTTACGTAATTTTTGGCAAGGTGATAGCTAAGTACTCATGCCATGTGCTGATATATTTATTTATTCGTAAATCATGTATATAAAAAAGAAATTAATTTTTTCTGGTTTCTTTGGGTTTTTCTCGATTATTGCAATAACTCCTGAACTTCTTTTAAAAAAAACTCGGTTTTGTCTAACCTTTAAAATAGTAAAAGCCACCAAATAAACACATAAACCGTACTTGGTCACAACTAAGCCTAAATCACACACCGTGCTAGTAGTAGATTTGGTATCTCTTATCCTCATTTCTATTTTTTCGTTGTATATTGTATTAAAACATATAGTGGTACCTGTTTCTATTAGAATGCTATAATTACAACTCTGAAAAGAATTGCTGTCACAGATCTTTCCATTGCTAGCTAAGTATAATGTTTTGTCACATGCATCAACTGGTGCTGATGCAGATTGTATAGCAACTACTAGTACTTGTGCTGCATTAACAATTAGTTGATGGTGTTTACTGTTTACAACTTTCATTTCCAAGTCAATTGGGGGTTTGGGGTTTAATTACTAAATCACAATTGGAAACTTAATTACTAAATCACAATTAATATTGCTGATGTTATTATTATACCTTGGGAAATTAAGTCTTGATTGGTGAACTAATTTTCTAAAATCACAATCAGCCTATTATTGATTTTTTTTTGTTTATATTTTCATAATATATCTACTTTAAACCTCGCCAACGTCGTCGTCGTCGCCAAGAGAAAAAAGCGATTCATTTTCGGAAGAAATGATTGATGCGTAATCTCTATGAACGGGTGAGGGGGTATATGATGAGCCGCTAGGCATGCTTGAGTTTTGTGAAGAGATTGGCCTGGAAACGTATTCCGAATCTTCTGCTATGTCACTGTAGTTAGGGGCTCAGTGCTCGGTCTCTAAGCAGTGTCATATTGGTTAGACATATTTGAGTTCATCGATGGATCGGTTGCAATTACTATTTGTTCATTAGGTATATCCAATACTTGCTGTGTTTGGTTGTAAATCGACGCTGAACTGCTTAAATTTCCCTAATATTATTTGGAAGTTTATTGTAGAAACGTATACACTGCCCCATAAAAGAGTTACTGATTTTGTGGAGACGAGTATGATGTGCTACAAGATCGTTCTTATTTCTAGTATTCAAATTATGTGTATCGCTTATTTTTTTAAATTTCGTATATTTTTATGCACATACAATAAATTTTCAAAATATTTGTCTCTGAATTTCTCTCTTAGAGAAACACGGCTCCTAGTTTGTAGATAGCTCTTATAGCTCTTTTTTGTAAAATAAAGATGGTTTCTATATCAGCCGCATTTCCCCAAAGAAGAATTCCGTAAGACATGATACTATGAAAAAAACTAAAATAAACAAGTCTAGCAGTATCCACATCAGTGAGCCTTCTGATTGTTTTGACTGCATATGCAGCAGAACATAATTTTCCGGACAATTTATCTATATTAGGAAGCCACTGTAATTTAGAATCTATAGTAATGCCTAAAAAAACTGATGACTTAACAGGGTCCAACTCATTACCATTAATTTTAACATTTGTATTTGCCTGTCTTACATTAGGCATGGAAAACTTTATCACTTTAGTTTTCTTATCATTGAGTAAAAGATTATTCACATTAAACCAATAAACCACCTTAGAGAGTGCGTTGTTTACTTCGTCATAATTGCTTTGTTAGGGTCCTAAACGGACGGAAATAAAGTGGACTGTATATTTATAGGAAAAACTGGTATATTATATCTGACCATTAAACTTTATGAATTTCAAAGAAAAAAGATGTGAATTCGTCCGCCTGCGCTGGACACACGAAAGGAGTGCCGCGGCCGTGCGTCGCCGCGTTGCCCGTCACCCCGCCGCCGCGCCGTGCCACAAGACCGGTTCGCTGCCGGTGGAGGTGGGGCCGTAGGTCGCTCCTTAACGCAGCGTTGTTGCGTGAACATGCTCCCCGGGTTGAAGGTTGGCTTCAAAATCTGGAAGAGGACATATATTATTATATGCCCTTCGGATGGTGCCTCGTTGGGTTTTTATCTCCGCCACTCTAGCAGACCCGTCGACTCCCGGATAGAGCTTCACAACTCTTCCTAATGCCCATAGAAGAGGCGGAAGAGATTTGTTTTTAATAAGGACAAGAGCGCCCTGCTTAAGCTCAGACTTGGACGCCTTCCATTTCGTTTTTGCTTGCAGTAGTGCAACATATTCTAATTGGAATCGCTTCCAAAAGTGCTGCCGTATAAGCTCTACTCTTTTGAAGCGCTCAAGAGCATTAATGTTGCGAGCCTTGTCCAGTTCCACCTGTGGATGTGGAATGGACAACAGTGGACGTCCAATTAAAAGGTGAGCAGGAGTAAGAGCGGAAAAGTCATTAGGATTACAAGATAAAGGAGTAAGAGGACGGGAGTTTAAGACCGCCTCTATTTGTGCAAGACAAGTTACCATCTCCTCATACGTAAAGTGAGTGAGCTGTAATAACCTACGGAGGTGGTGTTTGGTAGAACGAACAGCAGCTTCCGCTAAGCCGTTAAAGTGGGGACTGTAAGACGGCACCAATTTAAACTCAATACCTTCTTGTGCAATTCGGCCTTCAAGGTCCGATTCGGCTAGAAACTTGGTCAGTTCGTTGGATGCACCTACAAAGTTTGTGCCGTTATCTGACGTGATCGTCATCGGTTTACCACGCCGAGACACAAAACGGTTTAAAGCGGCGATGTATGCTTCCATAGACAGTGCCGTAACGAGCTCGATATGACAGGCCTTAATAGAACTGCAAACAAAAATTGCCAAATAAGATTTTATTAATTTACAACCCCTGCCTTTCCGGTCTGCTATTAACACCGGCCCGGCGTAATCTACCGAACAGTGTAAAGACGGAAACACTAATTCCGTTCGACAGGCAGGCAACTGTCCCATTACAGGTTGTACAGTTTCAGCCTTGTGCCTGCAACACCGAACACAACGATTAACTATAGTCTTAGATAGGTTTCTACCACCTAATGGCCAATAGGTTTGTCTAATGCTTGCCAAGAGCAATTGAGGTCCTGCATGTAAGTATAATAAATGAAAATATTGAAATAAAAGTTTTGTAAAACTATGTTTACTACATAATAAAATTGGGAATTTAGTATCGTAACTATATGGCGAGTTACTAAGACGGCCACCGACACGAATAATATTATTTGTGTCTAAAAATGGCGATAAAGAAGAAAGTCTGTTTTTGCAAGGCAGTGCCTTAACATTCTTTAAAATCATAAATTCATTAGGAAACATTTGTAACTGAACCTTATGTATAATTAAATTCAATGCATTTTGTAACTCCTTTACAGTTAAAAAACCTTTTATTTTATTTTTATTTCTACAATTATGTATAAATCTTTGTAAATAAGCAATTGATCTTTGTAAATAGCTAAAATTAGATGTTTTATTAATTAAATTACATATTAAATTGCATCAACTGTGTTTGTTAATACAGTAGAACATGATATTATTTCTGGTAAATCTTTTTTCTCGCTAATATTAGGCATTTTCGGCCAATCGTCTTCGTGTTTTAAAAGAAAGGCAGGGCCTGACCACCATAAAGAAGAATTACTGATGCAATCAGCCTTCACCCCGCGAGAAAGCAGATCCGCCGGGTTATCTTTAGAAGGTACATAACACCACGAGTGACCCTGTGTACTTTCCTGAATTTCATTTACACGGTGACGTATGAAACTTTTGAGCTTAAGTGGGTCTGTATTCAACCATCCTAGCACTATTGTCGAGTCGCACCAAAATATACATTTGCTAATAGGCAGAGTTAGAGCAGCCAGTACCTTTTTACACAACCTTGCTGCTTGCAAGGCCCCGCAAAGCTCAAGACGCGGTATCGTAGTGAGCTTTATCGGCGCTACCTTATTTTTAGAGGTTAAGAGGTGCACAGATACTGACCCCGATTTGTGCACAGAACGAATATACGAGCAAGTTCCGTACAGTCGTTGTGACGTATCTGAGAACGTGTGTATTTCATATGAAATTGAGTCATCGCTAAGAACCCATCGCGGTATTTTTAATTTATTAAGAAAAGGTAATTTTTTAACAAAAGCTAGCCAAATATTTTTTATTTCAAGTGACACTTCGTCGTCCCATGAATATTTTTCTTTCCATAATGTTTGCATCAAGACCTTTGCTTCTACTATGCATGGAGCTACGAGACCTAACGGGTCGAATATCTGACTAATGACCGAAAGTATGTGACGTTTAGTAACTTTTTGCTGATGCTCAATATTTATAGAAAATGAAAATATATCAGAATCACAAATCCAGTTAAGACCCAAAGTTTTAGAAGCTACATGAGAAGTTTCTGAAAAATTTAAAATATTATTATCATTATTGCTTGCTTGCTTGCAAATATTATTATTACTAACTATTTCTTTTAAAATTAACTCATTGTTAGATTTTAACTTACGCAAATTAAGTTGTGCTGACTCTAAAGTGGATATGACTCCTTTACATAGTGCTACGGTGGTATCAATAGAAGAAGATCCCCCTAAATAATCATCTACATAAAAATCCTTTTGTATAGAATGTTTAACAGCATTATTTGGAGCACTGTCGGCTAAAGTAGTTAAACATTTAGTAGCTAAATATGGTGCACATGCCATACCATAGGTTAAAGTATTTAGAGTATAAGTTTTTAAAGGCTCGTTTGAATTAGAACGAAAAATTATTTGTTGAAGAGAGCGTTGAGATGGATTGAGCTCAATCGCTCTGTACATTTTCTCAATATCTCCCGTAATTACATATTTATGTTGACGGAAGCGTAATAAGATTGAATAAAGATCGTCTTGAACGGTTGGGCCGACCATTTGGATGTCATTGAGCGAAATCCCTGAAGAGGTGACCGCTGAAGCGTCAAAGACTGTACGAAGTTTTGTCGTAAGACTAGAGTCTCGTATGACTCCATGATGGGGTAAATAGTGACTAACCTGTTGAAGACAGCTAGACGAAGGCTCCTTATTCGCGGTCATGTGACCTAAGTGTTCATATTCTTTTATGAACTCAACGTACCTGTCTTTGAAAACAGCATCTTTCAGAAACTTACGCTCTAAAGACAAGAAACGACATTTTGCTTTGTAATAAGAGTCGCCTAAGACTGAAGGATCTTGCTTCAGTGGCATTGTGACCACAAATCGACCGTCGCTCTTACGAGTAGTGTTTTCTAAAAAGTGCTGTTCACAGATACGCTCCTCAAGAGATAAGGAATGTTTAGCTGCTACAGTGTCTAATTCCCAGAAACGGGACAAGTCTGGTGTTGGATCCTCATTTAAAAAATTACAAATGGGGGAAGAAGCGTGTAACCTAGGACGGGCAATATACCCTGACACTAACCAACCCAGCTCGGTTTCATATAGTTTTGGTAAATTTTTACCTAAATCAATTAAATTTTTTTTTAAGACTGACCAAAATATGTGGGCCCCAACTAGTATATCTATAGTTGCTGGCTCATTAAAAGAAGGGTCAGCTAAAAATATTCCTGAAGGAATAGGAAAATCTTCGATGTTTATAAAAGAAGACGGTAAGACCTTAGTTATCTGAGGTAATATATGACAATCAATAGTAGTACTATAATCGTTATAAAGTGACTTTATAGTGAGCATACAAGATTGATTACTCTGAGTAGTATTATTATTAATAACTGTCACCGTGGTGTACGTACTTCGCCGAGACAACCCCAGCTTACCGCTCATAGATGCAGTTATGAAGTTAGCCGTGCTGCCGTTGTCGAGCAGCACTCTAGCGACGTGCTCGTCGCCGTTGCAGTCGTACACCTTCACGCGCGCTGTGGAAAGCAAGACGTGCGAAGCGGTAGTCAACTGCTTAAATGAAGCGGAACTAACAAAGTTGTTTACTGGAACAGAGGGTTCCGAAAGCTCTGTTTTGTGTAAGTGCAAAAGAGTATTGTGTTTTTTCTTACAATATTTACAAGGTACAAGATTACACTTTTCCTCTGAGTGGCCTAATCGCAAACAGTTCATACAAACTTTGGCCTCTTTGGCCTTTTCATTACGTTCTTCTATGGAAAGGGACCTAAAAGACTCACAATTGAACAAGAAGTGGTTCTCCTTACACATAGGACAATGGAATGATTTTTTATTTACGGTCTTATGATTTTTATGAAATTTATTATTAGAAGTTTGGTTTTGTTTTATATCTGTAAAAAAATTAGAATTAAATTTATTATTTTCATATTTTTGTGACCTTAAAAGTTTGCTTTCTTGTAATGTTTCTAACAAATCTGCTCTGTTGCTTAAAAAAGTAATAAAAATATCAAGTGAAGGTGGGTCAGTAAGAATATTTCTATGAGTTTCCCACTCTCTGCGAGTACGATTATCGAGCTTTTCAGCCATAATATGTATGATCAACGTATCCCAGTGTATGGTTGGTTGATCCAGAGTGGAAAGAGCACGTAAGTTCTTATTTGTGACGTCTATAAGGTTACGAATTGCATGAGCAGATTCTCTTTGAATATTTTCAATATTAAATAAAGATTGAACATGATTATTTACAAGCAAGCGTCTATTGTCGTACCTGTTACATAACAATTTCCAAGCATTAGCATAATTATCGCCTTTTACATCCAAACTATCAATAATTAACAAAGCACTGCCTTTAAGGGATGCCCGGAGATAATGTAACTTATTAATATTATCTATATCAGACCTCGAATGAATTAAAGATATAAAAGTGTCCCTATACTCGAGCCAGTGCTGATAGTGACCATCGAAAGCCGGTAATTAAATTTTTGGCAATTTGATGCAATTATATTTAGAACCACCTGCCTGTGCATCCTCGAAGCTCGTCACGGAACCTTCCTGGAGCTCGCGACGTTGAGAAGGCTGCTCGCCAAGTAGGCAGCGCGCTTCTGCCACCAGCTGGTAGTACTGGTTCTCGAATTGTTCGCGTTCCTGGCACTCGTTGTCGGTACTATCCGACAGAACTTCGATGTCACACTGTAATTCGTCAAAAGCCACATATAAGGTATTGAATTTATTAAATCTGCCTTCTAAGTCTAACAGCTGTAAGGAACTAAGTGATTTAGAACTTTTAAGTAAGGTTATATAGTTATTAAATATTGTTAACTTCGACTTAATGCCACCTCGCTTTTTAATTAATTTGTCTAGCTTAGATTCTGCCATAGTAATAGAAAATATGAGCAAATAGTAATATATAACAAGATGGTAACAAAAGTGAGCAAATAAAATGTATAACTTAGCGAGAATGAAACGAGTTTTATGGAATTGCGAGGACAATGAATGGGCAAGCGAGTGCGGTACGTACGTACCGGTTGATCAGCTGTTAGCAATGAAGATCTAACGGTAAATAGGTATATACTAGTTATGTATGTGAAAACTGCTACGTGTTTATTTACTAGAAAGACTTGTAAGCAAATTGATAGTTTTAAACTACTAAAATAATGTTAACCCTTGGGGATTTAGGCGTAAAAGTGAAAGTATATATAGAATTTAGAATAAAGTGCAATAGCCAACTTTAACAAAGCAAATATGCAAAAATGCATTTAAATGTATGCTATAGTGAAGAGAAATTAATTCTTAAGACTGAGAAGAGTGTGATGAATATTTCTCACACTATAAAAGGCGTCTCACACTAAACAAAGGCGATTTTAAAACTGAAAAAAATAAGACGAAGAATGGGAATGGCAAAATAAGGGAAAAAATTGGAACGAACTCACTGAAGTCCAACCCATCCATTCGCTAAAGGTGTTCTTCAGTTTATACACGCGGCCGCCACGTGTCCACGTGGCCTCCTCTTGATGTCCGAAGTGCGCACGCGCACGACTTCCAAATGAGTTTGCCAACCGGGCGTGTGTGGATGCTATGCAGTCGTCGACAACCACGATGACCCTGCTATGCTGAAGTCCACAGCTGAAGAGCCGGCTGGAATGCCGAAGATATCTTCTTTCTTCAGAACACGCGAAAGTATAACGGCGAGATTCCTAAAGGACCATTGTTAGGGTCCTAAACGGACGGAAATAAAGTGGACTGTATATTTATAGGAAAAACTGGTATATTATATCTGACCATTAAACTTTATGAATTTCAAAGAAAAAAGATGTGAATTCGTCCGCCTGCGCTGGACACACGAAAGGAGTGCCGCGGCCGTGCGTCGCCGCGTTGCCCGTCACCCCGCCGCCGCGCCGTGCCACAAGACCGGTTCGCTGCCGGTGGAGGTGGGGCCGTAGGTCGCTCCTTAACGCAGCGTTGTTGCGTGAACAGCTTAGTTGTCGGTTAATTTTAAATGTTAATGAAGTGTCATCTGCAAACAACACAATCTCGTGGCTGTCATTAACATAATAAGGTAAGTCATTAATATAAACTAGGAACAGAAAAGGGCCGAGAATCGATCCTTGAGGTACACCCATGGTGTCTCTCGACCCTGAGGACTTAGTTCCATTGACATCGACTTTTTGAATTCTATCACTCAGATAAGATTTGATAAATTCAAGAGCTTTGTTCTTGACACCATAGTGGTGTAATTTCCTTACAAGAGTTTCATGTTGCACACAGTCAAAGGCTTTGGACAAGTCGCAAAATATACCCAAGGCATCTTGCGAATTCTCCCAAGCAGCATACATACTTTTTAATAATTCAACACCTGCATCGACGGTTGAGCAACCTTTGGTAAACCCGAACTGTTTCTTATGTAATAATTCATGTCTATTAAAATGTCTGAGCAACTGGCTAAGTATTAATTTTTCAAAGATTTTACTTAAGGTGGGTAATACAGAAACAGGTCGAAAGTTTGATGGATCAGAAGTATCTCCAGACTTAAATAAAGGAATAACCTTACTGTGCTTCATCAAGTCAGGAAATACACCTACTGCAATACAGTTGTTGAAAATGTATGCAAGATGTGGGGCAATTATAGTAATAATAGCAGATACTGCCTTAACAGAGAGTCCCCACAAGTCTTTAGTATTCTTCAGATTAATTGATTTAAAGGCTTTCAATATATCATTAGGGGTAACTTGCATAAATTCAAAGACTGTACCGCACTCTCCTACATTTTCCTTAAGTATTGATTCAGCGGATATAGAAGATGACTGTAGACTCATTGTAGTCAAAAGGAATATTAGTGAAAAGAATTTCAAACTCTAGCAACTTCCAGGTCCGCTGTTATATCCACATTATTAACTTTTAGCTTAAAATCTTTGTTAATGACTTTTTTTCTACCAGTTTCATTATTAATAATGTTCCAAGTAGTTTTAACAACATGAAAAGATGTTTTAATTTAATTTTTTATGTATACTGATTTAGCGGTTAAACATATTTTTTTGAAAAGTTTTGAATATTTTTTAACATAATCTATGAAGTTGGGGTCCTGATTGTAGGACTTTTCAGCATATAAATCATACAGTTTATTTCTACTTTTATAGATACCCGGGGTTGCCCATTCACCAAAATCCAAACTATCACTAACCATCATGTGTTTAGAAGTAAAAACTTTATGAAAAATATCATTAATTTGATTAGGTAAATAGATAATTATACTGATAGTCCGGGCTCTGTTGACTGGGCAGCCACTCTAATTTAAGTGATAAATTGTTTTTAAACTTTTCTAAGCGGCTTTCACTGAAGGGTACAACTGTTATTTTCCTTTTTTTATTTTTTGGAGCATCTACTGGATAGCAAACTAGTTGACCACTGTGATCTGATTGTATCTTGTTAAAAATGGATTTATGACTAGGTGTCATATTACAAAAAATATTATCAATACATGTTGCACTAGTGGCAGTTATTCTAGTTGGTTCACAAAATATGTTTGTCAAATTATAAGATTTAAATAAATTTAAGAAAATCGTAGTAGTGGAAAAATTCTCCAAAATATTTATATTAAAGTCTCCACAGACAGTAACAGTTTTATGGCTATTGGATATTTTATTTAAGGCATCCTCCATTATACTTAAAAATGTCTCAAATGGCGCGCAGGGAGGTTTGTATACGTTAATAACAATGTGTCGCTCCAACTCAACACAAGAGATTTCTACAACTCGCTCAACAGAGAGGCTCACAATATCAGATCTTTCCTTATATTTAATTAATTAATTTGTTAATATTAAAGAGCCACCATGGATAAACTTTTCTCTTATGAACGAACTTGCAATCTGGTGATTATTGAAGCTGTAAATGAATTGATGGCGCTTAAGCCAGTGCTCAGTAAGACAAACAATATCAATATTCTCACAATTCATAAACAACTCCAATTCTAACTCTTTACCTAGTAGACCTTGAATATTTTGATGCACCAGATTGATACAATTTTTATTAAAATTATTACATTTTAAAGATTTTGTTTTACTTAAATTATTATTCTGATTTACAGAATCAGATCTAATATTAATGCCAGAGTTTGTCTCTTTTGTCTTACGGTCTAATTTAAAGAAATTGGAACGTGTTCCAAACTATCAAAATTAAATCTTACATTACTATTCTGCTCAATGGAAGCATTGGGGTTAGCCAAAAATTTGGCTAGGTCATTAAAACAATATGATAGCGACATTGCTATTTGTCTTTTGTAAAAGTTGACAAGATAAAAATTATCTTTTGTCAATTTACATGTCTTATTAATGATAAAGGCATTAATGTCAATTATTGTGAATTTATTGTTATACAATGCCAAAGTATGTAATTTATTGTTAATTCTATGTCTGGCATTATTTTCTACCTCCAGCAACAATTTGCTATAAGGAAATGCAGTGAAAATTATGCGTTTAACATTTAATTGAGCTAACAAATTCAAATATTTTGTTAGCATGTGACAGTTTGCATTTCCTTTTCTCCCGACATACACAATCAAGGTGGTGCTAGGACAGTGCCTACTACTAATAATTTTCTCCATAATTTGGACAAAGGATGCACCAGGGAAACAATAATTAGTAACGCGATTGCCTGTATTTTCGAAAAGTATTTGGCCCATATGTTTACCTATTTCATCACTATACATAATTATATTGTTTTCAAATTTAGTATTTTTTATGATATGATTATTATGGTTGACAATTATGGAAATACTGTTTGTATGTTTATTTGTTATTTCAATTTGAGATTTACAGTTTGGATCAGTGCTTGATCTTGGACAGCTGAGTCGTGCAGGAGTGATGTCTATGTCATTACAGTAGTAGTTGGATAGCGACATCAACTTCTGTTCACTTTGCTTTAAGTCAGCCACTAAGCCGTCCATAACCAAATCACATTCTGTAATTTGTCTCTGTGAATCTATATATTTTTCTGTAATCATACCCAGTGATTCACTCAAAGCTTGCATTTCTTCTTTTAGGTCCTGAATTATATCGGTATATTTTAAAACAATAGAATCTATTTTAATCTGGCATAAACTACATACATTAGCATGACTTACCTGATCAGCTGTAATTACAGGATCATCACAGGTTAAATCAATTGTCATTACCACATTATTGCTCAAGTTGGTCATGGCAGCAACTGACACAGTCTCTGGGGCACTAGAAATCAATTCATCAAATAATGACTGTGATTGTACAGCCATGGTGTCATGAGAGGTTCGCTCTAAACATTCAATTTTCTCGTAAGCCTCTTTCAGTTGATTTTTCAGCTCGGCATTGTTTTTGAGAGTTTTCTCAAACTCAATGCCGCACTGGTCAAAACTGGTCACCATTGACTGCAATTTTTTATGTTCACTATTAATATTATCAAGTTCAAAACTCATTGCTGCCATCTCTTTCTTGAGGTCAGAATTATTTTTCAAGACCGACAGTACCTCCAACTCATTCTCATCTCGCTCAACCTGCAATTTGTCATTTTCACTTCTGAGTTCTTTTAATTCCTTTAGTGATATTAGAAATCTACCATTGGTGTCCCTATATTGTTGTTCTACAGCTTTCAGGTCTTTTAGGGCTGTTAGGTATTTAGTATTTAATTCCTCAAATCGCGCTTCAGCCACAGCCTTCCTAGTTAACATCGTTACTAAAACTAAATGTGAGGCTCAAGACAGTAAGAAGTGGCAACAGATGGGAAAGAATAAAGACAGGAACTGGTTTATAGTAAATAGGTAGTTGTACAGTAATATTTGCTTTTTTTTTAAATATATGCTACACAAACAAATCATGCAGGTTTGATCTTTTGACAACCTTGGCGCCTGGCGTCACACTATGGGAATATGGACATTGCTGAAAATCAGTGCTGTGGGTCGCCTCTAGTAGGCACTCACAGCGTTTACTGAGCAATGTCCATGTTTGACACTGATAGGTCACACTTACTCGTTTTTAATTGTTGTTATGTTTGTTTTTTTTTTCTCTTCTTTCTCTATCTATGTGCTTCTTTGTTTTTTATTTAATTTTGTGTGTCCTGTCGTTGTCAAATAAATGTTTTTCTTTCTTTCTTTCTTACAGAACAGAAAAATAATAAACAAAGCAGTAAGTCTTAAGAGAAAAGCTAGAGTTTTAGGATGTGAGTTAGAAACTAGAAATTTTAAACGAAAAGAAGATACAATAGGTATATGTACACTAGGTTGGTATAAATCTATGAAGTTATTTTTAAGGCAGTATTTAAGGACTTTCTAGTGTCACTAATCTGATATTGAAATCAGAGTGTTGTCTATTTATTAAAGTTATTGTTTTAAGAGGTAAAACCAAGAATAAATAAATGAAAAGTGATTAATTATAATTATTATAATTATTATATTCTGCGGGTATGTTTGTCATGCAATCGTAGAACAATCGCGCCAATGAACCACTGACCTAATGTCTGTGGCTGAGTTTATTGGATGATATATGTACATGTTTGGTGCCCTAATAATTGTTATTTTTCTTATACAATCATTACACTCCAGACGAGTGTGAGATTTGCGATGCATCATTTTTATAATATTTCATAACTATTACTATCTTATACTTAAGTTTATTTGATATCCCATTATGATTTAGACATAACTACATACTTACTTATAAGGATTTTTGATTTATTTACTTTAGAATAAGTATCTCACGTGAAACGTGTTTGATAGTACAGTATTCAACGACAGTTCTTTTAAAATACTCTACTCGAACAAAATTTGTAATTTCTAAGATAGCTAATTAACATCATTCTCAATCTTAAGTTCGAATTATGTTAAGTAAAAACATTGTTTTGAAGTGTATTGTATACTCAGCCTTATAAGTTCTTGTTTTGTTACCAAAGTTACTTTGTTACTGTCCTAATGGGGATGACTGATTTTTCTATTAATATTTAAAATTTAACAATTTTTTATAATAATTAGGAAGGATGTTACAGCATAGATTGCTAACCGATATGACACATAGAATCACAGGAATGACGGTATTTTTTAAAATCACTTCTTAAAAAGCTTAAAACGTAAAATAAAAATCATCTAAAGTCAGTGAACATTGTAGTAAACTAATATCAATAAAAATTATTTTACAAACTAGCAAGTAACAATATTTAAAAAAATCTTAAAGATAGGAACACAGAAGTGACGCCCTAATCGTTACCCTCTGACAGTAATCAACAACATTAATTGAGATCAACAATTGTAATCAGGTACAAACATAATTTTTAATCAAACATTATCTCTAATTTTGTATTTAATCGGACTTGGATCCTAATATTTTTCATATGAAGAAGAATCAGATACAAACATAGCCTTTGAACTTTAGTATTTGAGCTCTTTTTGAAAACTTTATCGATATATCGATTTTTCTTAACTTCTTCATCAGCACTCTCGTCTGAAGAAGAACCATAACATGATTTATAATAGAAATTACGGCTGCGCTTGGATAACAATGACACCGTACCACCTCCGTAATCTTCATGGTCAGAGTCTATAATAATAATTATATCGCGGAAACATGGATCCTCATTAGATGGTCCAGGCTCATCGAGGTTCTCTGTATCCATTGCTTGTCTTAAAGACCCGCATGGGGAATGAGCATGAACAATAATTTCATTTTCTTCCGTACAGATGGTTTTATATGCCGTATGGATTGCGCCAATTTCGTATTGAGAACAAATTTGACCAGGGCCACATTAAAAGCAGCTTAATTTACGTGCATGTAAAATATCTGGACTATTTACGTTCCAAGTTATTTGGTGAACACTAAGTGAACCTTTGAATGTTGGTGTCACATTTTAGGATGAAAAGTATTGGTGAGTAATGTAACTTCTTTGTTGTCTTGCCACAAAACAAAGGCTTCATCTTTCTGTAGTGTTAAGTTTTTGAATCTACTCTCACCTGTTTTTTTTTACGAGTTGGTAAATCTACTCGGTTCCTTCTTACTGTTCCCGTAGCATATAAACCCTTTTCTTATAAATAATTCAAAAGAGAAGAATCACAAAAGAAATTGTCAAACGTTACATGTATCTTGAAATCTTCCGCAATCAATTTACTTGTAAAAATTTTTACCACCTTTACCCCCAAACCCTCCTCAGTACCTGTATCAGTTTTAGCAGTATATATTGAAAATTCATACACTTTTATGCAACAACAAACAATACGAAAACGTAAATAAATACAAATACGACCTTACCTAAAAGTAAAATTTGTAGATTACTTAGATTACTTTCAGATTCAAAAATCAGCTATATTTTCGAGGTCCTGTTTCCACCATGACACATAGCAGATGTCAATGTCAAATTCTTTTTTTTATAAAATGTGCCCTGATTCATCCTTATGTTGCACGTACAAAAAAATACCATGAAAAAATATCGATTTTGGTTAAAATCGATGCAAATATATGGTGGTAAAAATACTCCCTATGCCTTAAAAAGGGTAATATAGAAGAGATCCTAAACTTTATGAAATGCATTTTAGACACCATACTAAAATCTGAGTCAGATTAATGTCTGCTTTCGGATGTTCCCGTGATGTTCAGAAACTTAAAAAATAGAATTGATATTGAATTGGCATCAAATGCCTTGCTGTCGAATGAAGAAAAAAAAGTGATACACACTACAGTGACCAAACGACAAGACTTCTGTTTGAGACCAATTCATCGAGCAGCTGAGTTATTGGATACATGAACATAGTTTAATAGTTATTTTAGATTGTATATTGTGCAGCTTTAATTAAGGTTTGATTCTGCATAATATTTTTAATACTTTCGCTTTATTTAAAAAAATTAATAATATAAAAATGCAAATCGTATTCATTTTGAATTCTACTAATTCTACCGTCAGTCATAGTATTCTACCGTATTATACCACATATTATGGTATCATACCGTATTCTACATTGGTATAATACACTCTTTACATCTCTAGCACACCATATTATTCGGACTACGTTGCATGCTAACGCTTTGCGTGCTTGCACCATGCGCACATGCGGCTTGTATACAAAACTGCGATGCGAATTCGCAACGCAGAAAATTACGACACGAATTGCTGCGATGCGATTTCGTGCGGCAAGGCGTCTCCCAGTGTGACCATTCCTTCGACGACCGTTGACCGTACTAAACGTATTTTGAATTGAAAGCTAGGTCGTGACATGGATTGTAAAAAGAAGTGTGAACTTTTATTATTGCTTAGGAGATATAGAAAAAAGAACCAAAGAAGATTTTGGGTTCATCCATTTATTACTATTATGAATCCTGATGGAAACTTTTTTCTTCTAAAATATAAAGCTTTGAACACGACGAAAAAAATTTTTGGAGTATTTTAGAATGAGCATATCTTCATTCGAAGAGCTTTTAAGTTTATTATCACCATATCTTCAGAAACAATCGTACAAGGGGAGAATTCCTGTTATGCCTCTGGAAATGATTGGCCTCACTATCCGGTAAGTAAAGTAAGACAATAATTGTTTACATTAGTTTTTATTGAGAAAAGAGTTTTTAAAATATTACAATCCATAAAATTTACGAAAAATCAAAGTCTTCTTCAGTTGAAAGTGTGCTTAATATGCTTGAGTTAGAAAAATCAATACTGGTTGAATCAATGTGATCTGGTATGTTAGATGACTGTGGACGTATCAGTGGCGTTTGTTGAGATGTCGCAAAATGTTGAGTTTGATAGCCACCCTGGTAGTTGCTATTCGGATAGTAGTAGCCATGAGGTTGATGCAATTCTGTTAAAATTTGAAGAACTCTGCTCTGAAAGATGAGAGTTTTATTGTCATCTAATCTTTCAAGTGATGGTAAAATACCTTTAAAAAAAGATATGTATCTATTCTCAGGTTCCTTTAAAATCTTTACAATATCATCTTCAAATGTATTATTAACCATCTTTCTTTTTGGTGGCTACCTTTGGTAACGTGTTTTAGATGTACCTTCTTGATTATCTTGCTCATTTTCTGACTCATTTATACTAGTAGTGGTCTCATTTTGCAAATTTTTCTTAAGAAATTGTAATTGTTTGTACAGATGGTATTCTTTTATATTTTTGGATCCAGACCCTGACCTACTTGCATCTTTGAGTTTCTTTTCATATTTATTAAAGGTATCCTTAATCCCTCTCCATCTTTGTATTACTTAATTACCTGCAAAAAAAAAATAGACAATATTTAATTTATTTATTTATTTATAATTCATCAAATACCGATTGTACAGAACAATAATATAATAATAATAACAAAAGGCGAACTTAACGCTAGAAGCGTTGTCTACCAATGAATTAAATTAAAATAATTTATGTATGTTTATGTCGTTTTAGGTTAGTGTTCTTTACTTTGTAAGTTTGTTATATAAATTAATCCTTATTTTTCTATTTATGTTACAGATTCCTAGCGTCCGGAAATGAAATCAGAAATATACATTTAGATTATTTTCGAGGAATAAGTACAGTTGCTAAGATAATACGAGTAGTTTGTAAAGCAATATGGAAATTTTGTTTAAATGCAAACATACCAAAAATAACACAACAGCTGTTTGAAGAAATAGCTGCGGACTTTGACAAGAAAGCCAACTTCCCTAACTGTATTGGAGCCGTTGATGGGAAACATATTCGTATTCGTAGTCCCCCAAAAAGTGGATCACTTTTTTTTAATTACAAGGGCTACAATTCAATAGTTTTGTTGGCTATTGTGGACTCGAAATACAGATTCATCTATGTGGACATAGGAGCATATGGAAAGGAAAGTGACTCCACTATTTTCCACAACACGAAACTGTACGACTTACTGATGAGAGGTGATTTGCCTACACCAACATCAAGGCCGTTACCGGGCTTTCAAGAACCGGTTCCATATGTTTTTGTCGGAGACGAAGCTTTTTCTATTTCGAATAATGTCATGCGTCCTTATTCTGGCAAGCATTTGTCTGTTAAACAAAGAGTATTCAACTACCGTTTGAGTAGGGCAAGAAGATATGTCGAGTGTACTTTCGGCATACTAGTCAATAAGTGGCGAATATTTCACCGCCCCATTAACGTTTCATATGACTTTGCTATAGATATTGTTAAGGCTTGTTGCATACTACATAACTTTGTCATTAACCGTGATGAATTAGACACCCCTATTGAAATGATCATAGATGATTCCGAACTACAACCACTTGAACAAGGTTTGAATGTAGGTAGTTAGGTGGTTGGTGCAAATATAATTAGAAACGAATATTCGGATTACTTTACAAGTGAAGTTGGAGCATTAAGCTGGCAACTACAAAAAATTTAAGACTATACCATACGGCTTGTATTGTTGCTCGAGTTCTTGGTAATAAGTCAATACAACAGGTACAAAAGGACACATCGTAAAACATTAAAGTAACTCGCTGTCGACGCCTAAACATTTGTAAACAATTTAAAGAATATTTTTTGTGCTTATATGAATAGAATGTTTGATTTGTAGGTAGTTTTAGTAAAAAGTAAAAAAAGTTATACTTAATAAATGTATTTGTGTACTTACCAAGTTTAGTTTTTTCATTGTTTTCTTTTTCCTCGAAATTTGGAAATAAACTTTTACACGCATCCTTCCAAGCATCTTGTTTGATGAATTTGTTTATAATCTTCATTACTAGTGTCCCAAACAACAGGGCGCTCCTCAATCAGTGATATTAAAAAATCAACGTCGTATTCTGTAATTTTTAAAGTACCTACACGTCTTGCCCACGCGCTGTCCCAGAGCGAACTAAAATGGTGTCAACTAGTGTGACGCAACATCGCAGGAATGCGCGATTCGAATCAATTCGCAAGTTCTTGCGATGCGTAGAGGGAGCTCGCAGATTTTTGCGATGCGACGTCGCATCGCTGTTTTGTGTACAAGCCCTAAAGCGGGCTCTTTACGAAGCTCCCTTTCTTTTCTTTTCACACACACTTTATACAGTAACACTAACAGCATTATCCCGACGATGACTCATCCCGGTTATTGCTGTGCTTAAAGTTTCCAAACGAAACTCAGTATAGGACGTCGCGGCCTGGTTAGTCCCATTCTCTTCCCAATCTCTTCTTCCTTCTCGTCAGAGAATGCTTTACCCATTGTAATTAAAATATTTCCGGAAACGTTAGTGACGTCTGAACGTGTGTAGAAAAACACATGCAAATTGATACGTTCAGACGTCACTATACATATACACATATACATTAAATAATTATTGGTACCTAATCAATACAACGAACTTATAATTATTTTGTAATACTAAAATTGAATACTTGCATTAACCTACTTACAAGTAGGTATTTATTTACCTAACTAAAAGTTTTGAAAATTCACGGGCTTATGAATATCTCTGCTACTTCGTGACGTTTTTACATTATTCTGAGTTAACTCATTTTGATGATCTAAACTCGACTCGCTATTAGATTCATTTAAAATGTATGCTGGTTTAACTCGGTCAATTGAAACATTGGTTGCTTTATCATTAATCAAAATTTTGAAAATGTTACGATTCCTTTGTAATACCTTGTATGGTCCACAATATGGCGGTGTCAATGGTTTTCTAATCGCATCTTTTCTAAGAAAAACATGCGAACAAGAAGTTAAATCAGCCTGCACAAATACATCTTTACTATTCACTAATCTCCTATCTTTAGATCTATCTGTCCCTTAATCTAGTTATACACTCAATTTTACACTTATCTCGCTTCTTATTCTGTTTAAATATGTGTCAAAAATATATTGTGCTGCGTTGGAAATGTGATTTTTATAAAAAATTTACATACCTAGGAACCTAAGGAGCTGTTCTACTGTATTCGGTTTAGGGTATGACTTTATTGCTTTAACTTTGTCGGGTAAGGGACCGATGCCCTCCCCCGAAATTTTATACGAGGGTCATTTGAAAAGTTCTTAGCCTAGCATGGTTAGTCATTGGTTTTTTTTATAACTACCCTCATTTTGTAGCTACATTATTACGTAATACGTATGCATAGTTTTGTTTGTTTACAATCATTCGTTGTTTGTTTACACGTGATACCGTAAGTCAAGTCAAAACTATACTTGACAATGGATAAAGTTGAACTTCGTGCAGTGATCAAATACTTGAATTTAAAAGGTTTAACACCAAAAGCTATACATAAAGACAAATCTGCTACTATGGGTGAGTCTGCTCCTTCGTATGCGATGGTTAAAAATTGACTGGCAGAGTTTAAACGTGGTCGTGTGACCGTTCAAGATGAGCCCCGTAGTGGCCGGCCTTCCACAGCTTCCACTCACGAAAACAAAAAACAAATTGTGATCTAATTTTATCTGATCAAAGAGATCATTAAGTAGATAGCTAAGACTATAGGCATCTCTTCTGAGCAAACACATCATATAATTACGGCTGAACTTGGGTTTTCTAAGGTTTCTGCGCGGTGGGTACCTCGGCTGCTTTCAGTGGAACAAAAACGTAACCGACTGACAACTTCCCGCGACTGTCTAGAGTTATTCGAAGCTAATCCAGTGGAATTTATTGAAAGATTTGTAACCATGGATGAAACCTGGGTTCACCACAATACACCACAGACAAAACAACAGTCAAAACAATGAAAAAGAGCAGGATCTCCCCCACCCCAAAAAAAGCAAAGGTGGTTTTATCTGCCGGCAAAGTCATGGCATCGATTTTTTCGGATGCAAAGGGTATAATTCTGGTGGATTATTAAAAAAAGAGTGAAACAATACTTTTACATATTTTACATGCTATGATTACTATTGCAATCTGCTGCGTCGTTTGAGAGAAGAAATCAAAGAAAAACGTCCAGATTTGTTAAGAAGAAAGGTCTTGTTTCACCAGGACAATGCGCGCGTTCACACATCTGTGCAATCCATGGCAGAAACCCATCAGTGTGGCTTCGAATTGTTACCGCATCCCCCATATTCACCGGATTTAGCACCGTCCGACTTTAATCTGTTCCCAAAGCTAAAAAAATTTTTAGGTGGTAAACATTTTTTTTACAAATGAAGAGGTCATAGCAGCCGTGGACGCTTATTTTGAGTTTATTTAAAACGGGTATCGAACTTTACCAGGTCGATGGAAAAAGTGTTTTGAGCTCGGGGAGAGTATATTGAAAAATAAAAATAAAATCAAAATCATGTGGTTTCATTAATTATGTTAGGCTAAGAACTTTTCAAATGAACCTCGTAGCTAAGTTAATCGACATTTTATATTCACTTAACCGTTCAAACAGTAACCGCTGGTGAGCCCTATGCACGTCAGCATTTTCCGATCCTATGATTACATCATCAAGGTATCCGAATACCACTGAACTCCCTGTAATGTTATTGTTATAACTATCTTTAAAATTATTGTAATTTAATCGCTCTATGCCAGATAAGATTGTGTTATTTATAAACCGTTGAAATGTTTGTTATGTCTGGGTGCTGTGGCTGTCGATGGAGAACCGTTAATGAGCCTATCCATTATCGCTTGCACTGTATAGAATTTTGATTCGAATGTATTGCGTTTGTCGTCGTAAGCTGCTACTCGCTGTGGGTCATCATCCATCAATTCAATATTTTCTTTTTCATCTAGGGCGTCTTTGATCGGTGTGGATGTTAAAATCGTTGCATGCTGTTTTTTCATTCCTTGTCTTGTTTTGACAACAGCTACCTTCTGAGGCATCTGAATGAAATTATGAATACTTGGCAGATCCTTAGATGTTGATGGTATATCAATTTGAGACAACGATACAGTCGCTGGTCCAGAAGTAGTGGGACAGAATGTGGATGTACGAGTACTTGGAGTAGGAATGTTTCGTTCTAGCTCAAAAGTAGGCGTTAGGGATGATGCAGGGACAACAACACCAGCAGAAGTCGATTCAAAAATAGAGTCAGCAACATCTTGAACAACAATTTGCTCTGGTTGAAGGACTTCAACTGCTATAAAGTCTTCATCTGAAAAAACATTTGGGTTTATAGGAAATATGCCCGTTGATTTGAATCCTGCTTCGGCCTTACTCAAGGAGGCAATATTAGAAAATGCTTTTTTAACCAACGAAGCTATATCATAGGGTGTTATTCTTTGGGACAGTTGACTCTTCATGTATAAATCGCATTCTCTTCTATATGCAGCTTTAAATGGACCAAAAAAGGACACGTCTAATGGCTGCATGCGATGAGATGTATGTGGTGGTAGAGACAGAATATGGACATAGTTCTCCTTACAATACTCAAAGATGGCTAGAGAAATGTGGCTCGCATGATTATCCAAAATTAATAGAATTGTTTCCTCTGCAGAAGGTTTGGCATACTAGATAAAGTGCTTAAGCCATTGGAGGAAAAGTTCTTCATTTATCCATCCATTGTCCGAACATTTATATATTGCTCCTGTTGGCCCATCTTTTTCAAGAGTCGGGGTCATCCTCTTTCGGGGAAAAATAAACATTGGCGGGACATATCCACCTGCAGCGCTCATAGCGCAGAGCAAAGTGATATTCTTACCCCGTTCCCAACTTGTTATGGACCCTACTCTCTTTTGTCCCGTAGCAGCTACTACTTTTTCGGGTTCTTGGACGGTGGAGATTCCGGTTTCGTCACAATTATAAATATTTTTCGGTATAAATTTGTATTTTCCCATTAGTTCTTCTAGTAGCTTGTAGAATCGTTGAACTTCAGTTTTGTTGAAAGCTGTAACCCTATTGATACTAGTAGCTTCGGGTTTCCGCACAGAAATATTATTCCTGGCAACAAATCCCTCAAACCAAACTCGACCAGCTAATCTTGAACTCGTATTAAAATTGTGTTTCAGATTTAGGGCTTCAGCGTATGCAAATGCAGCTCTTTTTATTTGGTTTGGGGTGCAACCGTAGAATATGTTGGCCATTTTTTTTATTATGTCAGCTAATTCCTTTTCCATCTCAGCAATGAAGACAGTATTACGGCCAAGACGAGGTGCCTTAACTATATTTTTTTTGTATCTCTTGTGAAGACTGGCAAATGGAATATTCATTGTTTTCGCGGCTTTTCTTATAGAAAAATTTTGTTCATCGATGAGCTTTACAGCTTTTTCAAGGTGGTCCATAGTCCAGTTAGCTTTATTAGTCTTTCTAGCTCGAACTTTCGGCATCTACAAACAAAAAAAAAACTATTTTACCGAGATTAGGTAGTGTGGGCAATGGGGATCAGTATGTAGGTAATTGGGATCACCCGACTCCGATTACCTACATAGACAATAAAAAGAAGAAAAAGAAATTGGCGAGAAATTATAGGTAATAATAACAATATGGCTGTTGAATTGCATGCTAAAATGCTACGACTATTACACATTACAAGTACAGAAATAAATATTTGTTATTTTGTAACTTACTTTCGTATTTCTTAACTCGAAAAATTAGATGTAAATGGCACGAAATCTTCACACACCCATTCAGCCGGGTATTCATTAGGCAACATTTGTTAATAAACTGTTTATGACGGGTTTATTAACAAGTTTACCGTTAACACTGTTTCTGAAACTTGGCAGTCCACACTTCTCAGTTGTTGCCAGGATGTCGCCCGAGGAGGTAGTGATGCTCTGTGCTGCTTATATAATATTACATAAGAGTGCTACTAGAAAAAAAAAGAAGAAAAGGTGGTGGATTCGAAATTATCTTTTAAATAGAAGTTATGTATTTCATGACCTTCGTGGATTTGATGGGTCTTTTCAAAATTTCACGAGAATGTCAACATCAGATTTTGAAATTTTACTGAGATTGATTGGACCAGCCATAACAAAACAGGAAACGAAATTTCGGCATCCTATTGAGCCCCAGAGAAGACTAGCTATAACTTTAAGGTTTCTTGCAACAGGTGACTCATATGGCTCACTGTCATATACTTTTAAAGTATCAAAACAATTAATCAGCAAGATTATACGAGAAGTTTGTCAGGAATTGACAAAAGTTTTAAAGGACTATGTAAAGGTGAGTAAAATAAAATAAATTCAAATTACTCAAGTAGGTATTTATCAAATATTTAAATCAAATCACATCAATTTATTTATTGTGTGTCATCTTCCAACTGGGAAACTATTTCGTCAAGATTACTAAAGCGCAACTCGTCACCAGTAGCAGTATGGACTTGGGGTTCTGGTGTCTGCGTTGGTGTAGATGCATCAGCAAATGTCGACGTTGATGATGTGGTGCGGTATCCGTCGCCATAGCCGAGCCATCCATCTCCATAGCCTTGATATCCACCAAAATAATTACTATCGAAATTGCCCATTCTCGCTTGTAGCAATATATTATTTATGTAATACTTGGCCTGTAACAGTACTCTTTGGTTTTTCACATTTTTCAATTCAGATGCCACATACTGGCCATAAATTTCAAATTCGTCTTTAGGTTCCTCCATCTTCTTTTTGGCACTTTTCATAATTTCATACATTTCATTGAGATTCTCGTCACACTTCCTCTTTTTGGAGTTGTTTGACTGTGGAAGTGGCGGTGGCGGTGGCGGCGGTGGCAGTGGCAGTTGTGATGTTGGCGGTGGCGGCGGCACAGTTGGCGGTGTATTTGACGGCTGCGTTGAGGCACTGCCATCCTGTAAATCATTGTTTTAAATTGGTTACAGGTTCCAAGTACTGAACAAGAATGGAAAAGCAAGGCTCGCCAGTTCGAATTATTATGGAATTTCCCTCATTGTATCGGCTCCATTGATGGAGAACATATTGTTATTGAAGCACCATTTAACTCTGGCAGTGATTTTTTCAACTATAAAGAACAATTCAGCATTGTACTACTGGCAATAGTTGATGCAGATTACAACTTTATATATGCGAATTGTGGTGCTAAAGGCAGATCTTCCGACAGTGGAGTATTTCAAGAAACTCCATTTTACGATGCAATTACTCAAAACAATTTGAATATTCCACAGCCACAACCAATTTTACCAAATGGTCCGAATCTACCTTATGTAATAGTAGGGGACGGCGCATTTGCCTTATCCGAAAATATTATGAAGCCTTATCCTGGTATTCACAATCGTGGAACTATAAAGCGCATTTACAACTACCGTCTTTCCAGATCAAGAAGGATAGTAGAAAATGTGTTTGGCATATATGTGCTGTCTTTCGCGTTTTCAGAAAAGCCATACCTCTTAAGCCTGCTACTTGTGAAATTGTAACAATGACATGTGTATATTTGCATAACTTTTTAAGGCGCAATAAACAGTCTCGGGCTATATATACTCCACCAGGAACATTCGATTATGAAGACTCAGAATATAACATTATAGAAGGTTTTTGGCGAAGAGAAATCGGCCCTCACAACAGCATGTTGGATTTACAACCTATTGCAAGACATCCCCCACTAGCTGCTACGGTTGTAAGAGATCAATTTGCTGAATATTTCATTAGTCCAGAAGGTAGTGTGCCGTGGCAAAATTCTCATGCATAATACTTAAAATAGTAGGTACCTATGTACCTACCTGTTTTTTTTCCAAATAAAGTTCTGATTATAATTTAGAGTTTTGTGTTTGATTTAAAATTTACTAACCCGTTACCTTGAAAAGATAAAAAAATTACATTAATATTATCAACTTAGCAAATAATATAAAAATGTAGGTACTCACCGTTCCCATTGTATCCGATGTTCCAGATGTCGTTGCACCACGTAATAAAAATTGTAGGGGATCATACCACTGCCATCTGCTTTTAATCACTTCCTCGGCACCGCTTCCAGTTCTTTTTGATGACTTAAGTTTTTTCTTTTCACGAGAAAATTGTGAGCGTAGAATATGCATCTTTGTTTCCACTTCCTTTTGCGACATATTCAATTCTGCAGCAATGTCGGCCCAAGCATCATTTTTTTTTTAATTTATCTTTATAATCTTTACTAGCTTTTGCCCGCGACTTCGTCCGCGTGGAATAGTGACTTCCGGCAGATTTTTGGTTTTTCCCACATAGTTCCCGTTCTTGCGGGATTTTCGGAATGGTCGAGTTTCCGCAGAATTTTTAGGATAAAACCTATGTTTTTTTTTCGAGTTCCAAACTATTTATATCTGTACAATTTTTTAAGTAAATTAAATTATTATAGAACTTCTGCATATACTACATTTTTTGTTTTATTGTCTTGTGGCAGAAGAATATATTGATTTTCGCCACAACCTGATCTTGATAAGGCGACGTATAACTGGCCGTGCGAAAAACAGTCTTGGCGTAAATCGATCCCCACGTGTTTGAATGTCTGCCCCTGTGATTTATTTATTGTGACTGCGAAGGATAATTTAATCGGAAATTGTATTCTTTTAAAATTGAAAGGTAAGTCGTTGGGTATCATTGGGATGCGGGGTATGAGGACTGTTTGACCAACTGCTGGACCAGTCAAAACTATTGCAACGATGACGTTATTGCGCAGAAATTTTACTTGAAGTCGGGTCCCGTTGCATAAATTTGGTGGTTTGAGATTTCTTAGTAAAATGATTGGGGCACCTATTTTTAAATTAAGAGAATGTGGGGGAAGGCCGCTTGGGTTCAAGGAATTGAGGAACTCCTGTGGGTAATTAACTACATCTTCTTGATCCATCACGGTATCAATGGATGTGTAGGTTACAATATCTCCTGGGAGTTTACTTAAAATTATATCATTTATTTCGTCAACGTTACTATTTCTTGCCGCCAATATTGCTCTTTGACACATCCATTGGTGGTCCTTGTTTTCTATTTGGCTGATGTCAGGGTATACCTTAGTTATTAATTCCTCGATGTTACCCACTTTTACTCCTAAATCGCAATCAATTTCAATTTTATTATTAGAATGAGGTATTTTCCCGTCTCCTACAGAAAGTAATTTTGACGGGAAAGTTATACTACCTCCCCCCAAATGTGCTCTCATATTTGTAGATAATTTTAAAATATTTACAAATTTCCATAATGGAGAACTTTTAAGGCAAGCCTTCACAATGTCTGCTCTGGTTCCCCTTACTATTACCGGTAAGGTTTGGCGAAAGTCCCCAGCAAACATAACCGTAATCCCACCCATGATTTTATCACAGTTTCTAATATCTCGGAGAGTTCTGTCTAGAGCTTCTACGTGAGCTCTATGTATCATGGTACATTCGTCCCAGATTATTAGACTGACTTCTTGTAAAACTTTTCCCAAAGGTCCATTTTTGCGTATAGAGCACACGCTATCTTTCTCTAAAGACACAGTTAGGGGCAGTTTAAAAGTGGAATGAGCTGTGCGTCCACCTGCTAATAAAGTTGCAGCAATACCTGACGACGCTACTGCTAAGGCTAGCTTTCCTAGAGACCTTACTTTTGCCAATATAAGATTAGTAATAAACGTCTTGCCGGTCCCACCGGGAGCATCCAAAAAGAAAATTTTTCCTTCATTAAAACTAACACTTTTCATGACACAATTATACGTTGTCACCTGGTCATTTACTAATCTTGGTTCATTTTCTGTGATATATTCATTTAAATCATTTAAATTATATGGTTTTCGCAACGCTACTTCTAACGGGTCCAGAAGCGAATTATTTCTTTTTGCTGCAGGAAGCCCAAAGTCGGTTAGGGATTTATCTGAAATCTCATGAATTTTATCTTCAATTATGATTAGTCCATCATTGTATATATCATCATTATATGCTAATGTCATATCCTGATTCTCATTACGCATTCTGTTTAATATATCTTCACATAGAGCATCACGAAATTTATTCCATAACTCTAAGGGGTCAGATGGTTGGCAAAATATAAGGATAGTGGTAAATAATTCTCTTAATTTTGTAGCTGGCTCGGATATAATTGCATCGGACATGGTATTTTGCCAATGTTCATCTCCCTCCAGTAAACCTAATTCCTTGCAAGCGCCTTGGTACGTTTGGAAAATAACACCATTCACGGTTCGTAGATGTTGAAATGACATTGGACCGCGAACATATTGCAGTAACATTCTTAAATAAAAACATTCAGTTTGAGTTGGATGAATGTTATAAACACGGCCTAAAGTTGTGTCTTTTTTTACACCGGGATATCCCTCAACATCTTGCCCGCGTCTTCTTCTAGAAAATGAATTTCTTTGCCAAACGTAATACTGGGGAGCTTCGTGATATAAAAGGGTTTTTGCAAAATCGTCGCTTTTGCAGAGATCAAAGAACGCTGTAAGTGTCGTTGATGAAGGATTGTTCACACGATCTTGGAGATTTTCATTATTATAAAAATATACTCTTTGTCCATTTTCCAAATGAACGGCTAAATGAACTACTGCCGGAAAACGTTCATGAATCGAAAATTGAAAAATTCTCCAAAACGCCTCCGAGGAACTTATATAGCGACCATTTAGATATTTTTCTACTTCGTCGTTATTACTTTGTAACGAAAATGTGGCTTGATCAGAACCTTTATGAATATACTTACAGATGTATTTAATAGCTTTGACCGATTGACAAAACTCTACGTTAATGTGTGCATTGAAAATGCGTGACAGCAGTGGATTATAGGGAACCACCCAACGATTATCCACGCTCATTTCTGTACCTTTTACACGAATTATAGCTGTGAATCCACCATTATCTGGAGACCTGCGTCTGTAGGTTGGATAACCGTCATCCCCGGTTTGTGTTTCCGAAATAAAATGCCTCGGGTACTTTTTAGAACAAACGTTTTCTTTCATACATGGTGATGCAGGATTATGAAATCCGCAAGGACCATGTATCATATTTTTTATGACAATATTATGAAGAATCGGATCTTGTTGTATGTCAGGTATTTCAGCCGATATTATTGCATCTATAGAATCTGGTTGAACTTTGTTAGCCAGCCACAATAAAATATGGGCGTGAGGTAAACCTCTTTTTTGCCATTCTACACTGTAAACAAAGGCTTTCGATGGGCCAAAAATATGTTTCTTCGTTAATAGGTCTATCATTTTTTTGAGTTTTAAATGAAATACCCTAGAAATTAAATCGTGTCTATCATAAGAATGTTGATTGGGCAATAACTCACTTTTTATTTCTGGCCATTCGGGGTTACATGTAAATGTAATGAAGAGGTCAGGTCTTCCAAATTTCCTGACATATGTCATGGCATCTTGACTTTTTTCATTCATGAATCTGGGGGATCCTGTAAATGACGACGGCAATATAACGTGCTGGCCAATATTAGAAGCGTTTAATTGTCCATCATTTACGACGGCATCTCTTAAATGAATGTAATCTTCTGCTCTCAATTTTTTTGATTTCTTTTGATGAAGTTCAGCCTCTCAGAAATCATTTTTGCCGCCATATCAACACAATATTGGTTGAATAATCCTTTAAAATAATGTATACTGTTAAAGTCATTTATTCTCACCATGAATCTAAATGCATAAAACTGCATACATGAAACAGTTTTAGATGTAGCCGTAGTATTCTGCTGTGGAATATTAATACAGTATCCGTCGTTTCCAAAGGGAAACAGTAAGGGATATTGAAGCGGGTCATAAGATCTATGAATTTCAGAAACTCGTTGAAGTCGACCATCTCTCGCAGTCAATACAATATCACGGGGACCTTTGTCTTCATCTATCATAAGAACAGCTACTTCATCTACTACCGGCGCATTATACCGACCTCTATGCTCATTAGGAGGTTTTACATCAGCATGAATGATAAGTTTTAAATCATTCGGTGGTCTATTTTCTAGATTGTACTTAAAACTTTGAATATACGTATTATGATCATGAAGATATGTTTGGAGAACGTCGATAAGATCGATTTGCAAGCTTGGGTTTAAATTTGAGCGCAAGGATACCTGATCTGCATGGGAAACAAAATATATTTGTAGGAATTCGGGTTGTGCCCCTACAGCTGGAAGTAAGTCACCGATTAAATGATAAACTTGCCCTTGGACTTTAAAAGTGGGCATAAAGTTTCCCTCACGAATTTCTTTGGCACCAAATGAAGTCATCTGAAATAATGTATTATATTGTCTTGAGTGATTTAAGAAATGCTTAGATGATGGATGTGAGCCTGATATCAGTTCCTTTAAAACGGATGTTGGTTCCGGAATTATAGGTATATTTACTTTGCCACCACTACAACACAATCCAGGAGTTTCAGCTGCCCATTTTTTTGCTTGGCATAAGTTGCATATTTTATCCATTCTGCCAATATCAATATCATTTAGCTCAGAATAGTCAACGGTACAATCATAAGCAAAAGCAGCATTTAATAAATTATGTTGTCTGCGAGTTCTATTCCTAGTTGATCGGGCATTTTGCTGTGTTAATCGTTGGGATCGTTCAGCGCTTGATTCCCGATCACGGTTAGCCAAAGTTCGGGAATTCTGTGAGGCCAAACGTTGAGAACGTTCAGCACTGGATTCCCGATCGCGGTTAGCCAAAGTTCGGGCATTCTGGGAGGCCAAACGTTGAGAACGATCAGCACTCGATTCCCGTTGCCGGTTCGCCAAAGTTCGGAAATTTTGTGACGCTAAACGCTGCGAACGTTCAACGCTTGATTCCCTTGCACGGTTTTGTTCAGTAATTGCTCGTTGTGTAGCCAACCTGTGCATATTTTCATCCTCAGTTTCATTGCTGCGCAAAACTCGCAGCCGCTTTGCAGTAGCAGTCTGCCGAGAAAGCTGAGTTCTTTTTCTCGGCATTATAGTGATGAAGAAAGAACGTAGAAAATGAAAACTTAACTAAAGCGTAACTCGTAAAAAAAAAGAAACGTAAGATTAATAATTAGGAACCTAATTGTTTTTATTTTTAACGATTATGTCAAAAGAAAATCCGTAAAATGAAAATAAGTTAACAAACTCTATACTTAAACTTAACCCTAATCTAATGAGAATAAATAGGTAGACCACACCTATTTACAGGTTTTACCTAAAGCGAAAAAAAAATAGAAACTAAATACGTTAAACTAAACCCTAATCTAATAAGAATAATTAAGTAGGCGATACCTATTTAGGTACCTACAGGTATTATGTACCACAAAAAAATATTAGAAACTGAATACTATTTTTAAAACAAACGATACTATACTTTTAAAAAACACATACTTATTAATTAATAATCTACATGAAAACAAAAAAGTGTTATTATTGTGTCACTAAATACTATCCTAAAACAAATAAAGTACCTACTATATAGAAAACAACCTCAAAATGAAACTGTGTTTAAAAAGTAATATTACGATGATAATTATATCGCATAAACAAATTAGCGCTGTATTCAACCGTTCAGTAGGGAGCCGACCGCGCGAGGGCATGGTATCTCGTAGAGCTGCACCCCCCTCCCGGCTTGCCCGCAAGCACCGCCTCTCTCCCGCCGCGCCGGCCAGCGCAGTGAGCGCAGAGAGCGAGTTGATTTTGTTTCGGAGTTATTTATCATTGTAATCTTTAAAGTTTTTTGTGAAATTAAGCTATGTCAAAGACAATTTTATTCACAATGAAGTACTCTTAACCAACAACATATTTATATTTATATTTGAATAAAGATTAATATTATTATGTTGACACAACTTAAACAAATTATTTCGACCAAATTTGGTACCATAAAAACGGTCATTGTGACTAAACCTTAAAAGATAGACGTATGCCGTCGCGGACTTTTTTTTAGATCATGTATAGAGAAATAATTCTTTCATACATATTTTTTGTGTATCTTGAACCGTTTTCGCAGCGCACGCAAAGAAAGCCTTCAAAAATGAATAATTTTCCCCGTTTTTTACACATTTACCGCTCTGTCTTTGCTCCTATTGGTCATAGCGTAATGTTATTTAGCCTATAGCCTTCCTCGATAAATGGACTATCCAACAAAAAAAGAATTATTCAAATCGCACCAGTAGTTTCGGAGATTAGCGCGTTCAAACAAACAAACAAACAAACTCTTCAGCTTTATTATATTAGTATAAATTATATTAGTATAGATTTGAAGCATCCCAAAGTATATTACGCTGTTGGTAAAGCTCTATGAGCATCGAAACCTGGTTGTTGGACCACACTACTTCCATGTTTATAAACTCGCGCAACACACGTCCACACCTATTGACTTTTGCTTATAAACTAGACGTTTCGTCTTGCTCCCCACTCGAAGTGGGGTCGGTCGCGTTCGGTTTTTGTTATTTTGAGGTGATCACCATTGCCTACTGACTCCCATTGCCTACATCTCCCTCTTGAATGTCAGTATGATATCCAGATATCCTTGTAATCCGGATGATTTCGTATGTTTTTATCCAGAAGTCCTTGTAATTCGAATAATTAATCACTTTTTTATGTATTTAGACATAGTTAAAACTTGTAACACGTATTTTTGAGAAATTTGGTTATGGACGCACGCGGGCCATGCGGCGAAGTGGGCGATACCATTATTTTTGATTGCCGAATGCCGAAAGCATTGTTCTTTAATATCACTCTTTGTGCGGCTCGATGGGCCATTAATGTTAGAAATTGGTTGTTTCCTACATTTAAACACTTTTTTGATTATCACTGGTTTTATTGTTAAATATTTGAAGAGCAAGTACACAATGCATGACTACAATACTAAACACAAAGAGAGTTAGTAATGGCGGGAACCAAAGAACTAGAGAGGTGAACAATTGATAGAGATGTAATATAACACATTCGATACTGAACACCTGCCAAAATTTGGATAGCAAGTCTTCTTCTAATTATAGTATTACGCCTTATAGTGAAGGCGCGCCGCAACAGTTAGAACTGTCTCCCTATAAGAGCGATCTGTGGAAGGGCTACTTGACTTAGGGGGATTGGAGCTATGAGAAGGAGTAGAGATAGACACAGGAGAAAGAGGAGAGAACATTGTGCGAGACACTTCGGCGAGATGGCCAGTAGCGAAGAGATACTTCAGAATAGTCCATATCTTTTGCCATAACAATTTTATTTGCTTTCTGTCTATAGCATGTTTTGGATACGATACAAAAAAATAAGGATTACAAGAGAACTTATCGCCAGAAAGGGCACAGGAATCTCCTGCTGACCAGCACAGCAGTAACATCTCGGGCGTGATCGACATTGGGTAGCTATGTGACCAAAACGACAACATTGATTACATTGAATTGTGGGGAGAATGTATGCTGCAACCGGTAGACTAAAGTAGTAGCAGAAACTTTTTCTGTTAGAACTTGGCCTTTGAGTGACAAGACTACGGTGGAGGCATCCACTCAGCAATGCCTTCTCTAAAAAATTCCTGTTTAATCTCCGAGCCTTCATAACAGGACCGAAATTGATTGGAACGGATATACCATAAACCAGTTCAGCCAGTGACCAATCAGTGGGAATATTCCTGACAACGCCATTTCGAGATACCTAGAATTTGGGAACAGTGGCAGACAATTTAGTTTTTAAGATTGTCGCTTTTTAGAAAAGAATTAGCAAATTCTGCGGTTTTAAAATCAACTGCAATTTTATTTCTCCCCAGAGACTAAATGCCTCCGTTTTTTATGCCCTGTATTTTATTTTGGAAAATAAATAAGTAAATAATAAAATAAAATAATAAATAAATTGCTCCTGACGGCCCCGTGAAGCAGCAGGATCGGAAACGGCAGCAATCTTAACCACCCCGCTTCTTCCAAATTTTGAACGCCCGGCGTCTTGCAGATTTTGAACCGCGGGCTCCTTCCAGATTTGAACGCCCGGGGCCTTACACAGTTTGAACGCCCGGCGCCTTCCAAATGGTATGCAGGTACCATGTGCTCCGAAATTTTTGCAGGAAATTCTTTGTTTTTGTCAAAGACGGTCGACAGTTGTGTTAACGCGGTGATATGGGTTTTGTACAGGTGGAAAAACTTTTAGATTAAAGGTTATTGAATTTAAAATTAAAGGTACATTTCCATTATTTTCATTATTTTAATAATGTTATCTCAAATAACAGTGCTATTAATCGTAACCACAAATGAAAGTAATAATCATTGTTAACTAAGTAAAATAAATTAAATTTTGACGAGTTATGGTTTATAAAATTTATGTCAGTGAACTTTGACACTCTACGTTGGAAAAAAAATGTACCACACTACCTATGGCAAGTTTTTTTAAAAGATGGCCCATTTAGTCTAGATTTCAAAATAGTACAACACTTGCCACTTTTCTTGCCAATAAAACTGCTATTTCGTATTTTTTGCGAAAGGAACTCATGGAAAATTTAATCAAAATAAAACAGTAAATTATCGTAACACTTTATTATCCTCCTAAAACTAAAGCAGATGCTCAAATTGTTTCCCTCCAGCACGAATACAAGCTCTGCATCGTCTCAGAAATGACCTGTTCACCAGTCTTGCAAATCTCCTCGCATTGATTTCTTCTGATGCTGCATCAATTTTTGGCGCAATTCTGTTATATTTTGAATTGGTTTTGAGTAGACATTTTCTTTTATGCATCCCCAGTAAAAAAAATCTACTGGATTCAGGTCTGGGGAACGAGGGGGCCATGAAATTGGTCCAAGGCGTCCGATCCATTTACCGGGATATAATTCGTTTAAATATTCTCTTACAGGGCGGGCATAATGTGCTGGGCAACCATCTTGTTGATACCACATTTCTCTGTAGATGTTGAGTGGTACATCTTCTAGCAATGTCGGCAAATCATTTTGAAGAAAATGCAAGTAGGTGGCGCCATCTATATTCCTGTCCACATGTTGACTTTAAATTGGTACTGGATCGATCCTCACGCATCAAATGCGGGTTTTCCGTTTGCCAACCATGAAGTTTATGTAAGTTTAAATAACCATCTCTTTTAAACGTCGATTCGTCAGTCCACAGAACTGCATTTTTACAGCTTCTGCAATCCGCCAGATTTGGTGATCTTTTCGATGAGTACCTGAAATGATATTCATATTTTTTTTATATAAAACTACGGCGTGGAATAAATAAATATTTTGGATATTGCTCACAATATAGGAAACATACCTAGTTTGTATTACGGGTGCCAAGCAACTGATAATTTGTACACACTTACCTATTAATAAATAATTACATAAATATATACGATACCCAGACCCAGAGAACCAATAAACATGCTCATCCACATAAATGTGCGTCTCCGGCGGGAATCGAACCCGCGACCTGTGTATCAGCAGGTAGGTTTCACTACTAGTCACAGTGCCAAAAGGCCAGACAGATATCAATTTCAAACGAAAGTTGCAAGGACGACTAAGTTAATTAAAACACTTTTTTATTTTTAATACTATTATTCAAATAATGGATAAAATACAAACAGGCGAAAGGGCGCGGGCGCCTGCGCCGCCTTGCATATACGGGGCCTAAAAAGGCCACATTAGCATCATATTGAAAACGTTAAAATGGCCACATAAGGAGAATTCATATTGTGAACTGCTTTTGATTCAGATCCAGTAATTCATCTATTTGACAGTTTTCTATTGAAATTTGTAAAATGGTCCACCAAAGAGGAATTGCTAAGTGAAAGAGGAGCTTTTTCGATTCATTTTGTGTTTTGATACTTTTGGAAAATATAATTTTAATAATAATGGCAGATCTAGACCTCTACGAAAACTTTTTGGAGCATGCACGTGTTACAGAAAGCATTATGTATCGCCGGCAAAGTGTAGTTCTTCGGCAGAATGAGTTAGCTTTCGATATGCCGGATTCAGAGTTTGTGGGGTTATATAGACTAAACAAAAGTGTGTGCAGTAATCTCATAAACATGAGTTGGAGCCCTATAGACCCATCCGTCGTCAAGATGAATGAATAAACATCACGTCCATGGTAAGTAAATATTGGCGTTTAGTAGGCATTTATTTTTAAAGTTTGAAGTGAAGATTTGAAGTATAATTTCACAATCTAATGATAAATTAATCGTTGGATGCCAAAAACATTAAAAAGTGATGTGAAGTGATAAATTAATGCAAACTTATTATTTTTGTTGTAGGTATTAAGTACATTAAGCTTTTATGCCTCTGTTTCATATCAGAGACATATTGGAGTAAGTGCACACCCCAAGATGCATCAGGTGTATCTAACTCTGTGGGGACAGTTACTCAAGTTTTGAACAATGACCATTTCCCTAAAAAGGATATTCACTTTCCATTAACTCGAGAAGAACGAAATGCTATCAAACAGGTGTATATGTACTGGTGAACCAGTTTTGCTCCTAAAAAGCATATTCTTTCTGGCATAGAAACTGCTTAAAGCTAGTTCTATGTTCCTACATAAATATGTAATATATTGTATTAACTAGAGGACCTGACGGACTTGTCTTGAACTTTCCCTAACTAACAACGGACTTTTTTTATTTTCAGTTAAACATACAAAATGCAAGGAGGGATGATCATTTAGCTGCTGATGAATCAATGAGAAGTAGTCTTATACAGAGGCTTTGGTCAGCACGGTCCTAGTTAAAATTTCAAAATAAAAGAAAAATAAAGAAACAGTTTTTTATTTTTTACTACTATCGGTTATATATTTCTGGGTGGCGTCAGCAATCCGACTATGGCTAGCAGCAAACAGGTGTATTGTTTCGGCGATACGGTAATTTTATGCCCCAATCAGAGAGAGAGCACAATCTTTAGCAGCATCTGCTGCAGCTCTCTGCATCTCTACTTGGGACAAAATCCTACGAGCCTCATCTAGTGGAGCTAACAGCCGCGCCGGCCTGAAATAATTATTTTAATATTAAACAAAACAAATCTGTGGCTAGGTAGTTTAGGTAAAAGTCAATATTCATAATCAAACTAAATAATATTTATTGATTTAATTTAATTTGAGAGATTTTTATATAATAGTTTATTTTTATAAAATTAGTAGATTTGAGTTCTAGTAGTTCAGACTGATTTGACTAGCAAAGTGGTTTTGCCTGCCTCGAGTTCATAAAAATATATATACACGTTGTTCAGATAAATGCCTTTTTAATATTCTAATAACTTCAAGTTCTACTTACTGCGATAGCGGGTGTGGCGAGTCTGCCTGGGTAAAGGTGCATCAGCATCAGCCACAGTATGGCTTGTGCTAGCTTTAGCCTCTGTATCTTCCACAACAATATCATCCACACCTAATTCAATATTTTCCTCAACTCTGAAATAAGTAAATTTACATGTTTCATTCATCCAAGGTTTTTACTACATCCCAGTAAACTATGAAACATTTTGCTGGGACTTTATTAAATATCAAGACATATATAAAAATATTTTCCTCACTGTATAATATTAATATCTATTGATTCAGTTGGTTGTGTTACCGCTGCATTGCCCTCCACCCATGCCAGAAGCATCACCATTTATGTCAGCAACTATCTTTTTCAACTTGCTCTTATAGTTACTGACATACTGAATAAATAATTATAATAAATTAGGAAATAAAGCAAAACTATGGTAAATCGAAGTATGATAAAAATAATAATATTATAAAACTGCTTTGTGCCACTGTATTTTATATCGTTCCCAGCAGTGTGATAATAACCTGTAGCCTTTTTCAACAAATGGGCCATCTAAGGGCATAAACTGCGTTAAGCGTGTGCACGCACGTGAGCACGTCGCGGGCCACGCTTCTGGTGCACGCACGTGAGCACGTTCGCGTGCTTATGCGCGGGCATCGGCGCGTGCATCCGCGTACGCAGTTTTCTCAGTACAATTTTGACGTTGGAGGTGTACAGTCGAATAAGTAATAATGGATAAATTAATGTTGTATTATTTATCAAGACGACGGCGACGACGAATTGCCAAAAAAAGACGCCAGCCAGTAAGCCCGTTCGTTGAATCTAGGTTACTGTGCGGGGAATTCGTGGTGAAGTTTGGTATATTAAGAAAAAATGAAAGGTTTTTTTTCAAATATTTTAAAGTTTCATTACAAGTCTATGATGAATTATATTCAAAACTGGAGCCCTATTTGAAGACTAACAATCTACGATTGAAATCTACGTCAATCGTATCACCAATGGAACGATTTGCAATGACATTGCGGTAAGTAAAGACATTTCGATATTAATAATCATCTTTATTCATGTAAAAAAACAGTTATTATTTAACAAAAGTTTAGAACACTCATATTTTTTGCCAATTTATGTAAGTCACATTACTGTTTAGCCACATCAAGCAAGAAAGAAGAAGAAGTTCTTATTGTTTCGGCAGTGACACCTGAATATGGCTTAAAATGTTTTTCTTGATGTGGTTCACTCTGTTCTTAGGACCGAAACACATAACCGCACACTTATTAATCATCATATTAATCACAGTTTCTTATATTTATTAATTATATTTTGTTATTTCTAAATTACACAGTTTTATCTTTTTCGTTTTTTTTTTATCTATACCTACTTATTCACTTATTTTTTTATATACTTAATCACAACAGTCATCACAGTGTCTTGCATAAACGCTACGTTACAATTAGTCATTGATTATTCATTTGAAATACACTAATAAAATCACAGGTTCAAGTTTAAAATAAAAAAACACAATAACAGTTAAAACAGTACAATAAGTCTAAATGTCTTAATTATAATAATATACCTACCTTACAAAGTATTAATTATAATGACGCATATTGATTGCAAGTTTTTACATATGAATATTTCCCTTATTAATTATTCCCTTCTATTACTAGATCGGGTACTAATATTATTTTAAATTCTTATTTATCATCACAATCATAATCACAGTTTACTACATAAAAGATTAAATTTAAGAAGAGGACATATGAAGGAGCAATGTTATGAGTAGGTTCAAAAAAAAGGTCCATTAAGTAAAAAAGGGGTCTATTGATACACTTTTTTATTTGACCCCAAAATAGGGTTTAAGATAAAAGTGTCCGAATCGACCCCGTTTCTTTCCTTATGAACATGACACCTCAAGGCTTGTAAACTTTTGGCGAATGCCCTTGTATATCATAATAATTGCACATGAGACCAGAAAAATATAAATATAAAATTGCGCTTTTTACTAACTTAAATAGTTCTTCATGTTCTTCTCTTTCTTTTGTTCTTAATAATTAAACAGTCTTAATCAAATCTTCAAAGTCTTTCTTGTTACCTATTTATTCATTGTTCGTATCTGATCTTACATTTAAGGATTCTAAATCATTCGTTACCGTATTTTGCGTTAATGAAAGGTCATCAATGGTAATAATCATTTCTTTTTCAATATCAATTAAAGCTTCTAATACTTTCGTACGAAATAATAATTTTTTAAAGCAACTCAATTTTTTTACAGTTGGTAATAATGACTTAAAAAAATTCAAGTCTTCGTCCATATTATCTGCAGTGTTATTCTTCACGCAATTTAACAACTCTAATTCGAAATCAGTTGGCGATTCGCACTTACGTTTCTTGGAAGATCGTGTTTCTTTGGTAACGCTGGAGCTGGTGCTAGGTACATTAATCAAATCTTCTTCAATAATCGTATTATTTTGTGAAGTTCTCGGTGACGCGTTTTGCTCTACTGACTGATTAAAATTGTCTGCCGATTCTTCTCCTTGAGTATTCGAGTTTGAATCTAAAAATGACAGCATGTTATAGTAAATGTATGTTTTATTTGCCCTGGAACCGGAGCCTGATTTAAGTTTTTTTTTAGTAGACCTCACTCTTATATAAGTGTCTCTTGCAGTTTTCCATCTTTGCTGCAGCTTTTTCACTGAAACAATAACACAGGTATTTTATTTTATTACAGATATTTAGTTAGTGGACATACCTTCGTCGATATTCATCTGGCGTATCAGACAGGACTAACCACGGTCAGAAAAATAGTAACAGAAGTTTGTCAAATTATAATTGAAAGGTTAAAGGAAGAATGTATACCAAAATTTTCCCGTGCGCTATGGGTAGAGACTGAAAAAGGTTTTTTAACGCAAGCCCAGTTTCCTAACTGCATAGGTGCAATAGACGCAAAACATATACGCATTATAAGACCTCCACATAGTGGTTCCCTCTATTACAACTATAAGCATTACTATTCTATTGTACTGCTTGCAATGTGTAACGCCAACTATGAGTTTACCTATATAAACGTGGGAGTGCAGGGTAAAGAATCTGACTCCGCAATTTTCACACAAAGCCGATTGTACGAACAAATCAACAATGACTTAATAGATATTCCTCCTGCCAAAGCATTGCCCGTAATACACAATGATAAACCAACCAACATTGCTGCAACCGCAGCTTTGCCCTATATTATTGTAGGAGATGAAGCATTTGGGTTATCTAGCCATGTCATGCGGCCATATGGTCGAGCTCTCGATTTAAACTACAAAAAAAAAATATTCAATTATAGGTTAACGAGAGCGCGACGTTATATTGAGTGTACATTTGGTATCATGGCTAATAAATTTCGCATACTCCATCGTCCATTGAACGTTGGAAAAGACAAAGCAATTTGTTTTCTTAAAACAATTTGTATTTTGCATAATTTTATAAGATCAAGAAGTCAAATTAATGACTTTCATGATATTGTCATTATACCAGACCATATACGTTCAGTTCGGGGGTTAATTGGAAATACCCACAGAGATTCGTATACATTACGCGATAACTTCGCAGATTATTTCGTTGCAGACGGACAGCTGTCATGGCAAGATCGCAGTATTTATTGAAGGCTTTTTTATAATTTATGTACATTCAATAATTGAATTTTCACGGTTTTTTACCACACATTTTTTATTAACATAGCAGGCATATTTTAATAATATACCTAATGATTTTATTTGTTAAATTCATCGGATGTAACCAGTTGCGCCGCCATGACAGTCGAAAATTATAAGAAATTCAGTATTCTTACATTAAATAGGTAAAATGTTATGTAATTACGCATAAAATGAAACTTTTTTTCTTTCATTACACATCCAGTGATGTGTAGTTTGTACAGTGTCTAAAAACACAAGTAGGCATCTTTTTTACTAAAATATTATTGGTACTCAAACACATGTAGACGCGACACCGATTGGAGCGTGACTAACTGCATGGTAGGCAATTACCTTCCATTGCTCTTGCCTTTGAAAGCGGGCGTATAACTAATCTAGTTATATAAAATCACTAGCGGCCCGTCCCAGCTTCGCCCGGGTAGCTTCAGTCCACTCAACAATTTCCATAAAATGTGATAACCATAGCAGCGCCATCTATTGATTACTTACTCAACCCGGTCGAAAGGTATCGACATCTGTTAGAATCATTTGGAGTTAACAGATAATTGTGACTGTCAAATAATAACAGACAAATAATTAGCAATAAATTGAAATTGCGACTATAATTTGAGATTTAAACTATCCTATCTCTTAAGTTGGAACGAACTGCACATGGTGTGCGAATTTTATTATAATCGGTTAAGTGGTTTAGGAGTCCATTGAGGACAAACATTGTGACACGAGATTTATATATATTAAGATAGGATGTAACCAAATAACTTAGATTGTTGTAAACTAAAGTTGAGAGATGTCAAAGAAAAACCTACAAAACTATAAAACGCACGCTTATTTTACAAAGTTACTAGCCCAATTCTAAAACCAATATAATAAATATTTTAGTTGATAATTGTTTTATTTATTTACCTACCGATCCACTGTTTCTGCCCTAAAATGATTTTGAACCCTAAATACACCGATAGTGTGAAGTAGTGTGAAGCTCGCAGTCGTGAACATACTGGTTGTCTCGTGACGCGCAAAATGGCGGCGACCGCGTGGCCGAAAGAAAGAACTTTGGAATTTATCGAGCAATAATTATATAAAACCATACCAATATTATGGGACATTGTTCACACGAATTTCACAATGTTCAGAAATACGCAGTATCTCTGCACTAGTTTTGAATATAAGCATGATTTTATATTTACATAGGTAAATTATTGTAAATATTCCGAGTTTTAATTTTATAGTTGGATTAATTGTTGAAAACATTTAATTGACACAAATACAATTGAAATAACTAATTATATATAACTAATTGCATAGATTATTAAAAATAAAAATTAGGCGCAAAGAATAGTTTACCTAACCTACGTTATTATAAAATAAAAAAAGAGTGTAGGTACTTACCTTGTATGTTTTTTTCTGCTTCACTCCAGTCATCAAAATTTTCAAACAGTACTTTACAAATGTCTAGCCATGCTTTTGATTTAGCGTCCCGGTCTTTAAATATTTCGCTTGATTGGTCCCATATGGCAGGACGACACTGAACTTCAACAATTACCCTTTCTGTATAAAAATTTGTCATTTTTTGTTATGGGCCGGGCACGCGCGTGCGGTCGGTTCGAGATAGCGCTGTCAACTGAACAAGCACGCGCGTGCACCCGCTAGCGGGCTTCGCGCGTGGACCCGTCCAACGTGATGCGTGATCACGTCGCGTGCATGCGTGCCCCATTGCACGGAAGTATCACGCGACGGGCTCACGAGCGTGTGCACGCGCATGGGCACGCGCGGGTCGTTTTTGTATGGACACGCGAGAGGCACGCTTAACGCAGTTTATGCCCTAACAGTAAAAGTTTTTCAAATGGGGTTCAGTAGTTTCTAAGATTAGCATGTTTTGACCAAACAAGAAACTCTTCAGCTTTATAATATTAGTATAAATTAGTGTGATAAGTCCCTGATGAGTTAATGTAAGTGTAATAAAAAGAAATCACTTACAATGGACCGATCTTTGGTAGTTGTGGTGGTGCCTGAACCCTCGGCATTCAGGGACTCTGTTCTTCCACGAGCACTGTAATTATAGTTTCGAGTCCTTGTCAGGTTGGGGTTACGCTCCATAAAATCTAATAAAATCCCCCACTGAGCCTCTGACACTGTTTGTTCGCTTTGCCATTGTTTCTACAAAAAATAATAATTACAACTAGACTATCTCACATTAAATGATGATTTACAATTTAATATATACTTAGGCACTATAATAATATAAGCCAGAAACTGTTTAGCACTTACTTTAAATAAATGATCCCAATCGTTCGAAGTTTACTTCCAAAGTGTCACACAAAATTTTAACAATTTTGTACAAATCCGTCCCTTCTACGAATGGTATAAGTGGATATTTTTTTCTAGTGTACATCATTAAACCAAACAAGTATCTAACGCAAAATAACTTGAACGCATTTTCGATCAGGGTCACGTAACCCTTACACGAGTTTAATATTGAAATAAAACTACTTTTTAAGGGATTTTATCGCGGTTTATTTTAGATCCCGACGTTTCAAAGTATTTTTAGTCTTTTCTTTTCAGTCCACCCGTGAACATGAAGTCTGAAAAGACTGAAACGCCGGGATCTAAAATTTAAAATAAACCGCGATAAAATTCGTTAAAAAGTAGTATTATTTTAATGTATGATATTCGCGTAAATCTAAGACAATACTACGAGTTTAATATTTTTTACCCATACCAAAAAGTGACTGCCTCGTGGTCTAGTGGTAATGTGCATTGTTTCTAAACTGCGAGGTCCCAGGTTCGATCCCGGGTCAATTTTAATTAATTTTCATACCTGGCCGAAGTCTGGAAGATAGTGGTGAAACCCCCCGTGCCTCGGAGAGCACGCTAAGCCGTCGGTCCCGGTTGCCAATCGAACACATTCAGTAGTCGTTAAGGGGAGCCAGTAACCCTCAAGTTATTTGGTATGCCGTATCCACCAACCCGCATTTGGTCAGTGGATGTGAATTAAGGCCTTAAACACTCAACACTTAAGAGAGTTGACAGTAGATCCGTGCGCAGCTAGTGGGACATTAATGTTGATGATACCAAAAAGTACACAACACCACTAAAGAAGTTTTCACTTCAATGAATCTAATCAAGCGCAAGCCTGTTAGAATAAAAAATAAAATAAATAGAAACCTAAATAGTGAAACTTGAGTAAAACCAAAAATAAAATCATTCAAATGTTTATTTTCGAACAGCAAAATCTTAACTTAAGAAAAGTAGGTAACATTTAATTAGTTGTGTCACCACAACAAATGGAATCCTAGTGTGGAGGTTAGCATTCATAACTAACTACGATTGTAAGCTAAGCATTCAAACAATAAATATATTTTCATTTTTTCATTTAAATAATACAAGTTATACAAAATCATAATTACTTTACTACTTATGAGCACTAAAATGTCGCATCAACAATACTGGCAGGAACTTAACACTTGTAAGCAAACTAAAGACGTACTGCCCAGCATTAATGCAGGTCTGGCGCGCAGGCTGAAACGGCTCGCAAGGCCGCAGCTTCGCCTAATCACCGGCATTATAACTGGTCATGCCTCACTAAACAAACATCTCTTCACCATAGGTGTCACAGACAGCCCTTTGTGCAGGGCATGTTATGGAGGAGGAAGAAACAGCCACTCACGTGGTCATCTGTTGTCCAGTAGTGGCGAGATACAGAGCGGAACACCTTGGATCGCCAAGGTCACTCCAGGAAGCCGTCGGCAACACAAAGGGTCTGCTAGGTTTCCTCCTGGAGCTGGGCTGGCAATAGCGTCGCCAGCCCAATCACGCAAATTAGGCGCACTTACAGGACGTCGAGTTGCGGAAAACAGCCCGCTCCAACTAACTAACTACTTATGAGGTGACCTAATATAAAGCCTTAATAAAACGATAAATGATAAACAATAATATACAACCTAAACTAAATTAAAAATTAAAAACAACAACCATATCAAAAACTTAAAATATGTATTTACAAACTACTTTAGAAAACATTAGAAAAGTAATTAAACTACTTTATAACGGATTTTATCGCGGTTTATTTTTAAAATCCCTTATATAATAGTTTTATATCAATGTGTGATATTCACGTAAATCTAAGGAAATACTATTAAAACAAAGAAAAGAAAATATACAAAACACAAGAAATTAAGTAGACACAAATCAATCACTCAACACAGATATAAATCTTGGCAACTAATGCATTAGAAATAATTAAAATAATTATTTAATAAAGATATTATGTCATAAAATATAAATAAGTTATAAAATTATATTTCAATATGTAACAAAAATAAATCAATACCTATTTAATTTTACTTTTACAATTATATCTGTTTTTGCTAACTCAAGAATGATTTTTAAGCAGTTTTATTCATTGCTGAGGTTCTAAAAAAGTTCAAAAAGATTTACCGATAAGAAATGTTTAACACTAATTACTATGATTTATTTAAATGTAAGCATATACCATAACATAAACAATTTCATGTTTGGCACTATGCTATACAGGGAGACTTTTTTATCACTGTCCAAATTTTTTATATGCATTAGGTATAATTAAGAAACACCGTTTTTGAAAAAAAAAAGTATAGGTAAAAATTTCACGAAAAAAAAGTTTGTTCCGCTAAAGTTATCAATGTTTGTGGCCGCACTAGACTTCAAAAAATTCAAACTTCTTATCTAACAAGTGAATGACCGCTGAACAATGTGGGGAGAGCTGGGGGGACTGTACGGGGCGCGGGTGGGGACACACAACCAATCGCAGCGCGCAGCTCGCTCAGTCGTTGCCCGCGCACGCTGCGCAGCGCACCTTTGTTACGCTCCCTTTGTGTTCCGTTTGCTGCGCCGCGCCGCCGTACACCGACTACAATGTATTCACTGCATCCTTCATCGGCTTTGAATATTACGTCCATTATTGCTCGCTGCACGGCATTTTTAGTACTTCCGTTATATTGTTGCATCTTGCTGCATATAAAATTTGAAAAGAAAAGGGTTTCACTGTCAAAATTGTTGGGATTATTGTTTCGGGGTTCAGGAGTAGGACTAGAAGCAGCACTCTTAAGCAGGCCAAGAGCCTCCGAAAGCATACCCATTTTTTTATTTTCGTCTGATTTCTTTTTTTGGGGGCCTGACCAGTTGGTGATATAAATTCTGAACTGTTATCATTTTCTACACTTGTAGATGCACTCTGTTCCGGTTCATTTGTAATCTGTAATTAAAAAGAAATTCATTGTTTCAGCTGCCAAAAACAGAGTCAGTCAGAATGGATCCAGATCTCAAACAGATTTGATGAATTGTGGAATTTTCCCCATTGTGCCGGAGCCATGGACGGTAAACATGTCTTTCTCGAGGCTCCGGTACATAGAGGCACAGAATATCGTAACTACAAATCGAATTTCAGTATAGTGATGTTTGCTTTAGTAGACGCGGAATATAATTATAAATTTCTGGATGTCGGATGTCAAGGCCGCATTTCAGATGGTGGAATTTTTAAAGAAACTGAATTATATAAAAAACTAGAAAATAATTCGTTAAGATTGCCTGCACCTGAAGCACTGCAAGGTAGAAACAAAGTAGTACCATATGTTTTTGTAGGAGACTCTGCCTTCCCTTTACAAAACAATATAATGAAACCCTATCCAGGAGAATACCCCAAGGGATCGCCGCGAAGAATTTTTAATTACCGGTTAAGCAGAGCTCGCAGGATTGTAGAAAATGTATTTGGTATCACAGCATCTGTGTTCAGAGTTCTACGAAAACCTATGCTCCTTCAGCCCAAAACCATGGAGACTATAGTCAGGGCTATTGCACACTTGCACAATTTTTTGAGAAACACGGATTCATCTAAAATCTTGTATTCACCCTCTGGCTCACTTGACAGCGACCAAAACGGAAGATTATGTGAAGGTAGTTGGCGGAGAGATTGTGAAATGTCATCTTTACTTCCATTGAATAATGTACCTAGAAGAGCTGCCTCAACGGCAAAACAAATTAGGGATGAGTTTAATGACTATTTTATGAACGAGGGTACATTTTCTTGGCAGATTACATATTGTTAAGTTTTTTTATCAAGTCGAAGGAAACTAGTTCAATGCAGTTACCTCTGTGTTGCGTCGTTTCCTTGGATTATTTCGATCTCCTAAAAATGCCAGCGCCTCGTAAGCAAACCATGTACTTTTGTACGTTTCATCCCCACCTGTAAAATAAATTACAATAAATAAACAATACAATAGAATATAGTACATATATGTTTAGTAAAATATAGTAGAATATAGTAATATAGTGGGTATACAATAGAAGTAATAATTGTACTAATAGCAAGTAAGTGATAATACCTAAGTAAAAACTAAATTAATAAATAAAAGTGAGTAATATGTAAAGCAACAGAAATTTATAATAAAACATACCTTTTCCGGAACTATGGCTCTTCTTTACTTTTCCTTTTTCTCTTCGATGTGAAGCAAGCAAACTAATCATTTTGTTTTTGCATTCTTCTACATCTCTTTCCAATGAATGAGCAAGATCACTCCAAGCATCGTGTTTCAGATTTTTTTATAGTATTGCGGGTTTTTTGGATCCCAAATAACAGGTTTTTCTTGATACAAACTAATAAGTTCAAGCGATTGTTCGTCACTCCACATCATGAACGTACATACGACACAACCGTCACGAACGCCGTCCAAACGAGCACTGGCCACCGCTGCTCTAACTTTTTGTTTAAATTGGTTAAAATGTGACGGTAACTGTTGGTGTTGGTACAGAAACTTAAGATTTAAGTATAGGGGCACAGCTTATTTCAAAGAAATCTCTTCCAGTAGGCTCTTGAGACGACATCTTAATAAACAAAAATAAGTGTGTTGAACCGAGAAAGATGAAACAGAAGGAATTCATGATAGACTAAGATACTAATAACTATGAACATAAATACATTCAGAATTATATTGTTAAAATATACATACTATATATGTATATAGTTTACAGAAAGATGTTATTTGACGCTTTTTTAAATGTTGTTGCAATTTCTAATCACTACATAGTATAAAACAAAGTCGCTTTCTCTGTCTCTGTTTTTTTAATAGATAGAGTGATTCAAGAGGAATGTTTATAAGTATAATACATGCACCCGAAGCGAGGGTGGGTCACTAGTTTTAGCTAAATTCCACAACATGATGGCATGTAAAGTGTAACAATAGGAGTATAATACTTTGTACCATTTTTTTCAGGCACGCGACAATAATCCACTACAAGTCATCTGTTTTGTGTGAAACGAGCAACCATCTAAGATTGATGAAATACCTCCACTGCAGTTACCTCATCCAATTGTGAAAACCGTGAACAAAGAGGTGTATATAGTTGGTGGTTTTATAGTTTAGTCAGCGTACGCCAAATAAAGAACTGTGTTGGATTGTTTTTTACACCTTGGGTCCGAAAATCCCAAATATATTACGAACCCCTGTTTTTTTCTAAAATTAAATGAAGCCTATGTTACTCACAGATGATGTAGCTTTAGAAAGGTGAAGGAATTTTTAAAATCGGTCCAGTACTTTTTGGGTTTATCCATTACAAACAAACATACAAAAATACAAAGTTTTCCTCTTTATAATATACTAGTGATACGCCTTCGCTTCGGGTACACAATATAGCCCATGTTACTCGCAGATAATGTAGCTTTCTAATGGTGCAAGAATTTTTAAAATCGGTTCAGTAGTTATGAGTTTATCCATTACAAACAAAAATACAATTTTTTCCTCTTTATGATATCAGTAAAGTGTAGATTTAGGTTTACACAAATGTTGAAAAGCAGCATTTTCTACGTAATTTGAAGTTATGTGGTTTCTTTTTTCAGGTAATTGCAGCAGAAAAATTTGTCGAATTGAAAAATAAATTTATCGAGCAACAGCAAAAAATAAAACGCCTCAACGAACCAATTCGTAAGAAATCCAAAAAAAATGCTAAGTTTAAAGACAGAAGAAGAAAAAAATAGAAGACCTTCGAAGAAAAAACCATATCAACATGAAACAGGCAGTTGTAATAGAAGATTTGGCGGGACCAATAGACTTCTTAAAAAGACAAATTAATAAATCCAAAGGTATACCTGTACCAAACAATATTATTAATATTAATATTCTGACGAAATCAGGAAGTTCGCATTGACTTTGCATGTTTTATCCCCGAATTTTATAAAGCGGACATACAACACATGCTTACCTCATTCGAGAACATTATGCAAATGGTACCAACATGTTAATTGCGAACCGGGATTCACGAAAGAAGCATTTGACACGTTAAAAATTAAAGTGCAGGGAAGTGCAAAGCCTGTTATATGCTCCTTGGTTTTTGATAAAATGGCTATAAGAAAGTCTCTGACTTGGGATCCAAGGGCTCAGAAATATTACGGTAGAGTTGATTATGGGCACAACCTAGATAATGATAGTGTGGATGTAGCCAGGCAAACCCTTGTAATCCTGTTGACAGCTATCAATGGCAGATGGAAAATACCAATTGCTAAAACTTCAAGAAAATCAAGGCCTTCATCTCGCTAGCAAAATTAAAAAGCCGCATGTATATTATCATAAACAAAAGATGAAAGTGAAGCTGGCGACTCAATTACTCAGTAGCTCAGTAGCAGATGCTCGGAGTATTGCCGAGGTAAATTAAATTTAACACAATTTGAAGAGTGGCACCGTCAACTTTATAAATATAATGAATGACATATTTGATCTTTTAAATAGTCATTCTATCTGCCTGCCAGGATTTAAAATAGCGATGTGTCCTGCCAATATTGATTTGATAAAAGGTCTATTTGAAGGTGCCATTGATTACCTCAAAAGTTTGAAATTACCCTCACTTTTGATCAATTCCCGCAGAAAAACCGGTTTTATTGGATTGATAATAAATATGAAAAGCGCATTGGCTCTATATAGTTACTTGGTGGAAGATACGAAAGTTTTAAAATACATCCCACTACAAGATCAGCCAAGATCATATTGAACTGTTCTTTTCGGCTGTGAGGGCAATAGGCGGTTTCAACAACAATCCTAATGCCATTCAGTTTCGCGCGGCTTACAAAAAGTTGCTCGTGAGAGCTGAGATCAGGGATGATGGCATTGGGAATTGTACACCATTGGAACAAGTCAATATATTGACTTGCTCCAGTATAAATCCTTTTCTAACTTTAAACGAGCTTACTGATAAAAAATGTTTTGTAGATATCACAGAGGATCACAGTGACTTATACGATGCGTATATGGAATGTGTTTTAAATACAGATTCAGATGCGTACACAGATAAGGTCCTAGAATATATATCTAGATTTGTTACAAAAAAGTTGTTGCGTACAATTAAATGCGATATATGTGTATCGTTATTGATCGGCGAGGAAGACGTCAATAGCCTGATTTACATGAAGTCAAGAGGAGGACTTAAATATGCTTCTAATAGTGTCATCTGTATCCTCAAAAAGACAGAAAAGTTAATTAAAACTGATTTAGATAAAAAACGAAACCGGAGATGTATTATTTGTATATTTTTAAATTCATGTGTGCGTTTTATGATTTAAATACATTTTTTCATACGGACTCTGATCCCGAGCATAGCAGTAACCACAAATTACTCCTTATTAAATGTATTATTAAGACCTTCATGGATGTGAGATACTTGACATTTGTATACTGCATTCGATCTTATTTAATCTATGGTTTTGTGGTTGTCTTTGGTAAATAAAAGATGGTGATTACAACGTGGTTTTCTTAATTCCAATATATAAAAGTGGCGACGAGATACTTGTGTGAACCAAAAAGTGCAAATAAATGTAACATTCACATAATCTACATGTCAGATAACGAAAACTCGTATGAAAGTGCCGATGACGAATTGGATTTAGACAAGATCGCATTGGTGAAGGCGGGAAAAAGAACTTACATTTACAAATGTACCAAGCAAGAATTACTGCAAATTGCAAAAGAGGAAAGAATTTCTGTTAATTCAAATATAAATCTAGACGGACTAAGGAAAATCATAAGTGATTTTTATAAATCGCAAACAATACCAATCTCCAACAAGCTCACAGATAGACCGAAATTAAATATGGCTGTGTGTGGCGAAATTAAACAGTTTGAAGGAGAGAAATGGGAGGTATTTAAGCAACATCTAGAATGTTTTATAGTCATTATCACCAAAAGTGAAGAACCTCAGACAAAGTGTCACATAGACAATTTTTAAACAAATTAATATTGTTTAGAAATGAATAATACTACTCGTGCCGCTCGCTGAGATACGATAACCTAGAAAGGTTACCTCCAGAGCTCCAAACACGCACTTGGACACGTTTATGACCATACCATAATTTTGGAGTCTTGTAAAAATTTGGCGCAGGTGTTCCTCGTGCTGATTTTCGTCCCTGCTGAATATTAAAAAATCGTCAAGGTACGTCAATATACAAAGTCTAAACCTCGAGTCATTTCGTCGACCAGACGTTGAAAAGTTTGGCCTGCATTACGCAGGCCAAATATCATATATGGAAATTCGTGTCTTTTTTCTGCGCTAGGTGTAGGGGCGACGGCCATGGGCTGTCTGAAGGTCGAGCAGTGGTGGTGTAATCACCATCTTTTATTTACCAAAGACAACCACGACCATTTGCCAGCATTGCTTGGAACTCCTGCTTCGCCACATGCAGTTTGTGAGGAGCAAGGCGCCTAGGGGCGCACGAAACGAGAGGGCCTGGTGTGGTGCTGTGTGTTGTGTGATGTGGGGCGTTGTGTACCAGCTGGACGCGTGATGTCAGAAAAGACACGTGACAACAAAAGATGGTACCGTGAACCACCAATGAGAACCTTCACAGATTGTACGCTATTACACCTATGGGCCAGTGAAGCTGGAGAAGACAATTTAGTTGTATTATCTATTAAAATTTTATTTTTATAATCTACAATCAAATTATAGTGGGCAAGAAAGTTACGCCTATGATAGGCTTTGTAACCTCAGCTACTATGAACTGCCAAGGGAATGTACGTCTAAGACCTAAATCGAGGCTAAAGTGTACGTAACCGTAGGTCTTGATGATACTACCATTGGCTCCGCTAAGTTCGTAGTTGGTCGGTACTCGTCGCTCGCGAAGTTGAGACCGAGGGAAAACGCAGAGGTCGCTACCTGTGTCGACCAAAAACTGGGTTTTCGTGGGGCGGTCCACTACAAACAGGCGACAAGGAGACGTGGGGCAGTCAGATGTCGCCATTGCTGACTGCCTGCGTCGTTTCCCAGCTTGTAGTCGCAGGGCCGCTGGCATTTATGTGCTTTAGAGCCCAACTTTGCGTGGTACCTGCAAACAGGGTGGCGACGATAGCTGGACGTGGATCTGGATTCTGCTGTTCTGACGCTCGCGTGGACGGGAACGGTACGCGTATCTTGGTGTACGTGTGTGCTCGTCGAGTTTCACGGCTAAAGCGCGTGCCACACTGTTGTAAACAAGCCCCAAACCGAAGTTTTCAACAGCGGTTTACAACAGTGCGGACAGTTGTTTGCAACGGAATTTCGGTTGACCTTCCCACAACCTTGGTTTGCGGGCGCGCGTTGAAAACACGCTGCGGACCCAACCGCGGTCCGCTGTGTGGACGTTTGTTGTAAACCACGCAAGCGCAGTCGAGTGCCGGTAGTGAGTGCGCGCGCACGTTTGACAATGTCTTCCCAGCGAGAAAAAGACGTTCTTTCAGAGTTCATCGAACTATATAGGGATCTGCCCTGCCTTTGGGACCTTTCCTCGGAGGAGTATAAGGACGCATCTCAAAAAAAAATTGCGTGGGGAATTTTGGCGGAGAAACTTAAAGATTTAGACCCAAATGCCAATGAATTATCTGCGAAAAAAAAAGTAGATCACCTAAAATACTCCTACCAAAGGGAAGTCAAAAAGGTAAGTTCTACACATTGAAATACTCGTAAATATATGTAGGTATAGGTATACATCAATCATTTTGGTACTTAACAAATATTGTGACTCGGAAATTTTAGTTTATTTGCTCAATAAAACAAAAGGGTAGGTAAGTACTTAAGGCGAGTAGTCGAGTACCTTTTGCAATTGTCTCTTGTCTTTTTCTTTACGTGTGGAAACTACCCACACTAGAGCTAAAAACCTATCAATATTTCTTTTCGTATAATCCTATCCTACTTCCTAGTACTTTCTACTAATATTATACATGTGAAAATTTAGATGTTTGGATGTTTAGATGTTTGTTACTCAATCACGCCTACAGTTGTAAAAAATAATAAACTCCAGTATTCATGTCCTCGTTGTTATCCGCTTTCGCATCTACAATCACGCCAAAACGGCTGAACGGATTTAAATGAAATGTATGGAGATAGGTGTAGGGTAAAGGTAGGGTAGGGATAATTTAATAATAATAACCATTTATTTCAGGCAATATTTACATAAAAGATCTTAAGTATGTAAACAGAGGCCCATATCATAAATACCTTAAAAACTAACATACATATAATTTTGTAGTACATGCGGGCGAAGCCGCGGGCAGAAGCTAGTATTTAATATTTCTCGAAAAATTAAAATGCCCAGATTAGAGTACCTACCTACCTACATATATTTTAGTGCTTAGTTTTCACCCTAACGTCTGTGAAATGAAATGAAATGTCAAATCTTTCTATTTTTATGAACGTCTTAATTAATTATTTTTCGATTTACAGGTCAAGGAGTCAAAAAACCGCACCGGTTCGGCTGCGAGTGAGGTCTATCACCCCAATCTTTGGTATTTTGAACACCTCTCATTTCTTGAAAAGAAAAGTACTGTGAAAAGGACAGGAGTTGATAATTTAATGGAAGAAGATGAAATCGTATGTATATTCGTTGTATACGTTTTTGAATGGTATTTGAGTGCAGAGGGTGAAATTGAAATCATGAGCAAAATTTTAAGGGTTGACTCAGACCACGAATCTAAACATTCATTATAGGATCAATTCCAACTCCGCTATTGCGACAAAAAAATCAGCTGTTCCATAAAAAAGTTCTGTTCAGGTTCGTGGTCTGAGTCACCCCTTAAAATTATAAATCGCTGCACACGCAGGTCGAGGTATTGAATAAATCACAAATTGGACTTATTATATTATTACTTTTAAGACCTTAGTATATTAGCCATTCTATCTTGGAACGGTACACTTCCATCACTATTGAAGAATTCCATCAGGGTATTTCTAATTCTCTTTCCGTCATTTGAAGGCCGTTGAATATTTCTTTGGAGCGGTGTTAGTTCATCTCCCTCTTGACGCCATGTACCATTATTTATTGTGCCACTTTGTACTTCTTCTCTGTCGACACATATTGATGTCAAATACGTTTTCGACTGTTTTCTAAGAAAATTGTGTAGAGAACAACTTGCTAACACAATTGCATCAACACTATCAAGGTTGAGATTGATTGGCTGTTTGAATACTTTAAATCGTGTCGCGAGAATGCCAAAAGCATTCTCTACGATTCTTCGCGCTCGGCATAATCTATAGTTAAAGATCCTTTGTTCATTGGTAATATTTCTTTCGGGATACGGCTTCATTATATGCGTATCTAGTGCAAAAGCACTATCACCCAAAAAAACATAAGGTACAGAAATGTCTGTTCCGGGTAGCTTATATGCTTCAGGCAAATTTAACTCGTTGTTCATGAGTTTTTTATAAAAATTTGTTTCTTTTATGATTCCTCCATCAGACATACTTCCATTGGATCCAGTGTGAACGTATATAAATTCATAATTGGCATTTACTACAGCAAATAAAACAACACTGAATGTACCCTTGTAATTGAAAAATGTAGATCCACTTCCTGGCGGTTTTACAATTAAAATGTGTTTACCGTCCATACAACCCACGCAATTATTGAAATTCCACTGTGTTTCAAATAACTGTGCAGTGGCTTTCCACTCCTCTTTCGTTAAAGGTAGCTGTAAACAAATATGAAATAATTAATATACGTACCTAAATACTGTTTTGTTTCAGGAACTTACGACTAAAAAGAAAAAACAAACAAAAGATGACATTCTAGAAGTGAAGAAGCACAAGCTATTGGACACAGCACAAGCCTTAATAAACCAAAGTGAAGTCAAAATAAGCTCTTTCGGGACCTATGTTGGCGAAAAGTTAGAAAAAATTGCTCCTGGACAGCGAGAAATAGCTGAAAAATTGATTTCAGACGTGCTGTTTCTTGGCCAAACCAATAGTTTGCGTTTTAATTCAAGAATTGACACTCCATCTTTTAATCAAGATCCTGAATATAACTCGAGGCCATATGTCACAAACTCACCCCACTCCTCATCAGACGCCTCCACAGATCACTACCCCCCTTACATGCTCCATACAAATAGCCGCAGATTTTCACCTTTCGCACATTCACCTCCTCCGCCTCTCGTACATCGACAGCAACCAAGATCTTATCATTCTTTCCAAATACAAGCTGCTTCGCCTTCCCCAAATTCTGCACTTCAAATCCAATCGCCACCTCCTTCGGCTGACATTCAACATCCTCACCCACCAACATCATACAGTACATACCAAACATCTCTCCCTGTTGCTTCCCAATCGTCTCAAGGCCAACAATCTCAGCCATCACCATCTTCATACCAAATACCTCACCAAGCTCCTTCGCCTTCCGCAAATCCTACACTTCACATCCAATCGCCACCTCCTACGACTCCTCACCCACCAACATCATACAGTACATACCAAATATCTCTCCCTGTTGCTTCCCAATCGTCTCAAGGCCAACAATCTCAGCCATCACCATCATCATACCAAATACCTCACCCAGCTCTTTCGCCTTCCGCAAATCCTACCCTTCACATCCAATCGCCACCTCCTACGACTCCTCACCCACCGACACCATACAGTACATACCAAACACCTCACTCTGTTGCTCAGCCATCACCATCATCCAACATCATCCACAGCCAATTGCCACCTCCAGACATAAATGATAACCAAGCAGTATTTTATGCAGATGGTCCGTCGGGAGAAATTTTGAAAGAAATGTTAATTTTTAAAAAAAATATTTAAATAAAGAATTTGTATCTAAACTTACTTTGATTGTTTCCTTTAAAACCTTGTAGATCGCTCGACATGTTTCTGGAATTATTTCAGACAGAAGTTGGTGAGATATTATAGAGCTGTATCTAAGATCTCTGTAGCATGATCCGGTGGCTAAGTATCTGAGAGTCACTAGAAGTCGTTCTTCAGCAGACACAGCCTGTCTAAGATGGGTATCTTTCTTAGTTATAAACGGTCTAACCAACTCCAGTAGTTGATAAAATGTTTCTTTTCCCATTTTGAGAAAGTTATGTAGGTCGTCAAAATCAAGTAGATTTATTAAATTTAAATGACTTAAGTTTCGTCGTTCCTTAAGCCAGCGTTTCATCCATAACCTTTCTTTCTTTTTTTTCCTCTCACTTGTACACAAAAGTGCTAAAGCCACGCCAACTTTTTGTAATTTGGAAAGGCAAGGAGCCATCGCAAACGTGTATCCGATGCAAGAGACAAAGGTAAATGAAGTGGGAGCCTTGTTTACAACAAGTGTGGACACAAACACCAACAGCGGTTGTAAACCAGCCTCCCACCAAGGTGACCCGGTGGGAGGGCTTGTTTACAACAGTGTGGCACGCGCTTAAACTTTCCACCATCTTACGAAGCTCTGTGATCTCGCTGATCCCTGAAGATGACGCGCCTGCAACATGGGGCGGTGTTGTGATCTCTTGAATCCGATCAGCCAACTGTGCCATCTGGTCCAATGAGTGGGTAGGTTGAGATGCCAACACCGTCTGTATGTTCTGTGGCAAGCGGCCAGGTCCTGCAGATGTCGAAGAAATTGAGACGCCTTTCTATCTCCTAATCGCTCGTGGGAAAGGATCTGTCTCAGTTTATTTTCGTGAGATGCGCTCAAGCGTTTTATGAGTTCCATTTTTAATTTGTCGTACCGGTTGTCAAGCGGAGGGTTGATGATAATATCTTTAACGGTTTTTGCATAGACAATGTCGAGGTGAGTGACGATACTGTTAAATTAAATTGCATCGTTTGTGATGTTATAATTTTCGAATTGCCCTTCCAACATAGCGAAATATAGTTCTGGATCGTCCGCGGAAAATGTGGGTACCTTTAAATTATACTTGCGGTACTCATGAATGCGATGCTCCTCATTGAAACCAGGCGAGGGAGCCATCTTCTTCGGGCGGCTTTCGCCGATTCCATAGTGGCTTCTTCGCTGTCACTCATTTTGTGTGCTCTTAGCGGGTCACCAGTTTGGCGGTGGCGAGGTGAGGCGGCCGTGTGGTTAATGGTAGGTTGCCTGTTAGGTAGCTAGGCCGCTATTCAACACGGTGAGTAGTCAGTGGAACGGCAATTAACACACCTCGGTTCAACCAACAGTTTATTAGAAGAAATACAGATGAGAGACACAGCAGAAACACAATAAGTAGAAGATACACAGTACACACGGAGAAGGAAATTAACGGGTAGAAACTATCACAATGATATTTGCAAGCGAGCGCATCGCGTAAGTTGTAGGAACTCACTGTTGGACAAACTCGTTGTCAATACATATTTTTCTAAATAGATAGTTATAAGCTTATCGATGTTTTAAGTAATAAGTGTGTAGCCTTAGTAGACAACTTTGCGACTTCTAAGAACTGTGGATGGATGCCATACTGGTGTACTTTTTTTGCGAATCTTTTACTTTGAATGTGCTTCCATATATTTTGCGATAAGTGGAAGTAACAGCATTTATGTTGTGCACTGGGGAACACATTTTGACAGGCTCTTCTCTTATAGGTGTTAATTTAAAATCAGTAATTATGAATTCAGGCTTCAGTTCAATGCTTAGTTCATTAAGTGTGTCTCAAAATGATTTCTAAAAAAATTACGTACAATCGATTAGTTTTATTTGAAAATAATCGACACAAGTGGTGGTATTTGATTGGTCTCATCATTTTGGCCTACAAGTCCATGTATTGAATAAAGTTGGTAAAACAAATCTGGACAACACTGGAATTTTCCATCCGTTATCCAAAACTTCGATTGATATAAGAGACGTAAATTTTGTTTGCTACTAAAGACAATAACGATACCAACATCTTCATCACTGAAATTACCAATTAAAAATTGTTCCCCTTCAATTTCAGTGAATTAGTCGGGTATGGTTAATTCTTTTAAGCTTTTCGGAAGTTTTGGTTCGTTTCGAACACGTTCTCTTTGTATAACCATTCGCATGGCGGTTATGGAAGGCCTAAAAGGAGCGATGTAATAGGTACTTCCTGTATGGCTTTTTGTATTATTTGTACAGGTCGATCTAAACTATTTTCTGCCCTCCTTCTTAATGTAGCTTGCAAAGTATGTGCCCGCGCAGATTCATGATCAAGTTCATGGATATGGCAAATCTTATTAATTTTACTCATAAAAATGATTGCCACTAACCTATTTTGTGATTATCGCAGATAATCACAAAAATATTTCTTCCTGACGCAACACCAGTAGAATTTATCATTGCACTGTTTGTTTAACATATACAGAAAACTATCTACTATCAAGAGATCTTTATTATTTTTAGATTTGACAAACTCACAAGGAACATCCATTTTTACGAAATCAAACTTTTAAAAATCCATATTTTGAAGGATTTTTCAATATAAATATTAATTAAATTAAATATCATAATTACACAATATAGGTTGTGTAATTATAATCTACTGTAAATGCCTGTCGCGATTTATCTAGCATGTTGTAGCATGAAATTCGTGTTTTTGCTACTCATCTGCATTTTTGTCACTGTGTTATAGGCCTTAATAAACAACTATTGTATTCCGCGCAAACTGTTACTAAGCTGTGTGACTTGTTATGCTGCAGGTAAACAAATCAGTGTACAATATTGATAATTTTTACATCTACCCTATTTGTGTTGTTTTGTTTTTGTTTAAAAAAAATGTATAATACATTTTATGTTATTTCTTAACTAGGCCTAACCGGCATCAATGTATAGTATATAAGTATTGTATTTTCTCAGTAAGTGATTTTTGTTAAATCTTTTGAGAAAATAAATGTCTTAAACCATAAATCTAGAAGTATGTAACTTACCCGACGTTTAAGTAAGATCGAATAATGAAACTATATTGTATATTGTACGTAGGTATCTACCCACATTGCTTATAATAAATTATTACGAACTATTATATGATGTTGTTGATTTCTGTTGAGTTGATTTATTATGTTATTCTAATTATACGTAGCAGCAGCAGAAGATGCAAAAATTATTAATTTATTTGCAAAAGATTTAATTAAGTGAACTGTTACAATGAAATTATTGTAAAACTAAGTTAGTATCTAAGTCGACGATCGAACAAACAACGCGTGGAAAAATCCATGTGGGGTAAGTTGTAGTGTCGTCTTGCTGGCCGGCAGCTGCATGTTGCGCGGAGTCAGCGTTTGCGGCGGCGACCGGTTGTCAAGCGCGATCGATGCATGCACTAGAGAAATACTACGGCTATTTTCGCATAACACCTCCCCCCTAGAATAGCACGTGTTGAAGACATTTATCGTGAATTGCGCTGGGAAATTCTCTGGATTGATTCTGGCACTCGGGGTAGCATATATTGTAGGAAGCTCAATTTGATTGCTGTTGAAGGAATTCTGCTTCACTTGTTTAAGGCGGTATCTTCGATACGCTGGACCATTGATTAAGGGATGATTCTCATTAGAACGTGTCCGGGACGTGCCATATACGTGGCGGGGACGGGCCGGGGCCTCTCCGTGAAATACAATTTATATTACACCGAGTGTGACTTTCAGCCACCGCGGTTGCATAGTGATGTGAATATTTCCAATTATTTAATATACTAAAAATGGATTTTTCCACTCTGGAGCTGGCTGCTATTGCAATAGCTCTTGATGAAGAGGAAGCAGAAACAAGTAGAAGGCAGAGAAGGGTTGAACGAAAATGGGGCGTGCATCCTCTTTGGAAAACACGAAATTTGTACGGAGAATTTAACTCTCTGTGCAGATATTTACTAGAAGATGAAGAAAAATTCTTTGGATATTTTAGAATGTCCAAAGAAAACTTTGAGATTTTACTAAATGAGCTACAGCCCGTCCTTAGAAGACAACAGACGAGGTTTAAGACACCGATAGAAGCTAAACAACGATTAGCAGTTTTTCTCAGGTACTACCCGGTTAAGTTAAATGTGCACTTGGCGCTGTGACGTAACTGTGTACGGGTATGCAAAAAAAAACTGGGGTAATTTCGTAAAAACATTAAAGATTCTAATAACTAAGAATTTATTTTGCTAACCCGTACCGACAGAGTTACGTCACAGCGCCAGTTGCACAGTAAACTTAAACTTTAATTACTCCTTTTTTTTATATATTGTTGGACAAAAATCTTGACTGCTTTTGGTAGTTCAAATTGAAGTTCAACAACGTGTTTTTAAGGTCGTTCCAGTGAGTCAAGCGGGAAAATTCAAATTTTTACTTGTCTTACGTTAATTGTGACAAAATAAAGTAACTTTCCAATGTTTTGAGTGATTTCATGAATGTAAAACGTAGTTTTTTATATAAAATAGTTCCATCGTTAAATATTTATAAAATTTATAATATTTGCAAAATTTTAATTTTCCCGCTCGACTTACTGGAACCACCTTTAGTACAGTCTAAGACAAGGAGATCTTTACAACTTTTGTCTATTATCAATCCTGTTAATAAGGAAATAAGATTGAATTGAATGATTGATCGTAAAGATCTCCTTGACTTAGACTGTACGTAGGGTGCGGATAGATTAAAGTTGAGCGGTGTAATGCTTCACGAGAGCATGAGCCACGCAAATTTATAATGCGCCTGTCATTGCATATCACTCAATAATTTTTTTCGCAATAAATTAGCAATTTGCGTGGCTCATGCTCTCGTGAAACATTTGTCAGTCAAGCCGGAGATACATGAATGCTTGTAATGTAATTCACCGAGTATAATATAGTGTAACAAAGTCACTCATACACATTTCGCTTTGAATTGGTGGGTGAAACTTTGGGCAGTCCAAACCTTGATAATTATTTGATTGAATTTTACATTACCCGTTATACTGTTTGTTATACTTGGTGTTGGAGAAACTGGATACAATGTGGGTGAGGACGAATAATGATTGGCGCTTAACCATTCCCATTCTAAATTTTCAACAACTTGAAATATTCTAACTATTGCTAAATGTTGATGATAAGGTGATAATCTTTTGATAGTCGGAATCAAGCCCTTAAAAAAAGCTTCAATATGATCCATATCTTCTGTTTTTTTTTATTTTCTACAATATACTTCATCAATGAAGCTGAAGCAGAAGTTTGTGAAGACGATGGTTGGACGACTTGGTTTTTTTTTACCATATTTTTTCTTTGGCCCGACCGATGTGAATCATCTTGTGAATTGGTTCCAGTTACAGTTTGAGTAACATCTTGAGTATCATGTGAATTTGTTCCAGTTTCAGTTTGAGTAACATCTTGAGTATCATCTTGAGTATCATTTGAAATTTCAGATTCGTCGTTATCGACATTTTATTTTACTTCTCGATCTTCCAAATGTACGGTCATAAATTGCATAATGTCTTCGTATTTATATTTTCTTATTTTGACTGCCGCTTGGCCACTTTTTTGCCGTCCTTTATTTAAGGATTTTTTAAATTGGTCCCTTATATTTGTCCATCTTGTTTTACAAGCGTTTCCTGGAAACAAAACATGGCTAAAATAAAATATTATATAGGTATCACGGGTGTTACATTAACCTCATACTAAGTAGAAAGTGGCATATTCAGACACGAAGTCTGAACCGGAATAAGTAAAAAAAATGTGTATAATCCTTCGAAATTGAGTCACGTGATCGGTCAAGGGAAAATGATTTTATTTTCGTTTTTTTTTACTTAACAATTTATGTTGAGAATACATGTTTGGATGTGCACCTTTTGGCTTAGCAAGGGATTTATGTGATTGTTATAAGTTGTAGTTGATACTGAGTTTTTTTTTTCAGATACTTGGCAACTGGAGATTCCTACTTAACTATTTCATATAGTTTTCGGTTGGGTCATTCGACAGTCCATGAAATTGTAAATAGCACAAGTCGTGCTATTGTACAAAACCTTCTCAGAAAAGTTATGCCAGAACCGTCAGAAGATGACTGGAAACTGATAGCACATGATTTCGAAACTTTGTGGAAATTTCCTAACTGTATCGGTGCATAGTGGATCCATTTATTTTAACTATAAGAAAACTTTTTCCATCGTACTTTTAGCACTGGCTGACGCGCGTTACAAATTTATAACAGTTAACGTTGGGTCATATGGAAGAAATAGTGATGGTGGTATATTTGCAAAGTCATCTTTAGGAAAACGCGGGACAATGAATCTACCTGCTCCAAGACAATTACCCAACTCAGATATAATTACACCATTCGTTATAGTGGGCGATGAAGCGTTTCCTTTAAAAACATATTTAATGCGACCGTACCCAGGTACCCAGACCATAGAAGATGCTGCTAAATCATATTATAACAATAGACTAACGTTAGCACGGCGTCTAGTTGAATGCACTTTTGGTATTTTAACACACAGATTCAGATTGTTTTCTAGAAGAATTAAAATGGCCCCAAAGAATGTTGATTACGTTATTTTAGCCGCTTGCATACTTCATAACTTTTTACGCAACCAAGATGACGTGGCTTTTACACCAAGTAACTCAGAACAATCAGAATTGAGGCAGTCCATACTTAATCAACTAAGACCACAACATCACGGACAATATACTAACGATGCATTTGAGATCAGAGAAAACTTTAAAAATTACTTTTCGTCACCGGCCGGACATTTTTAATGATAACATCTAGGGTTGCCAACTTTTTTTACTGGAAATAAAGTATATTTTGGTCTGACAAGAAAATTAAAAAGTATTTTAGAAAAATTAACAGTATTTTATTATTTACCACTCTAATTACACTGTATTTATTATATTTATTTACACATACTCTTAAAAACCTAATTTGCTTTTTTCTCAAAATCAACATCGCACAGATACAGTGTTTTAACTTAACATGATACTAAAATATGCATTCAAAACATATTGGGGTTAATATCTATAAGTGAATAAGTTAAAAATAAGGGAGGATAGAAATAAAGCCAGTTTAAATGAGGCATAATATGAAGTTTTTAAAAAAGACAGTTTAATTTATGTGCCAGAAAAAATATGGATTCACTTAACTCACATTTCTTTATTTCTGAAAACTAGTACTACTACTTCTAACATACTGAAAACAGTATATTTAATACTTTTTTTTTGTCAAACAGTATAAAATATAATGTGGTGAAAAAAAGTATAATACTGTTTAAAACAGTTTTACTTATTAACATCATACAACTAACTCAGGGTAATGATACACATTTTTTAAAAAGAATGCTCATAGACTTGCTTACACTAAGTATTGCACTTTTTGCATATTTGTCCAGTAAAGTTTATAAGGAAACGTGGAGATTATGTTTAACCTTAACCTTTGACGGCAATAATATAATCCCCGGCGTATTATGTCTTAAAAGTAAAATGGCCGCCGTTCGCGCAGGTTATACGCTGGGGATTATAAAAAAACTACTACATAATTATAATAAACTAATAAATAATACTGAAAAAAATTACTGTCCTTAAATAAATTTATTATATTAATATTACCTGTTACATTTAATTTATCACCGATGGAAGCCCATATTGACATTTTAAACTTTGGATCCATGTATTTATAATGTGTCATATCATATAACTCAGGGTGCTTGCGGACAAGTTCAATTAATTTTTCGTCCTCCATTTTACAATGCAACAAAAACTTTCGAACTTGAAAAGGACGAATGACGCAAGCACAAACTATATGACGCAAGAGCGCGAAGACGTGCGTGGTACCTCACTAAAGATTCGTCGCTCACTGCCCGTACGCAGCACGGAAGAGTGTTCGCATTACGACGGGACGGGGCGAGTCCGTGCATTAAACGAGTGTCAAGCGGGCCCGGACGGGACACGGATCATGCACTGTGTAATATAAATTGCTTCATACTAAATATATGTAACGTCTCACATCCGTGCCCCGTCCGTGCCACGTACACGGCACGTCCCGGATACTGCACGTTCTAATGAGAATCATCCCTTAATATAGTTCACGAAACGAACGCAATCCGGATACAAACCCGCAACCGGATGGAATAAAAGATACGAATACGAAACCGATCAGAAAATCCGGAATCGCTTTCGGTTTCGGTTCCAAACGTCAAACCGTATTCGGACCGAACGGCAAACTGGATATGCATACCGCACCTGACCAGATCTTAAACAGAACACTGATCTAGAATCTAGATCATCAAAAGAGTAGTCGTGCTTCAACTTAAAAGTCAATAGTCATATAATACAGCCTGGACCGTAATTACTCTAATACATTCTATTGAAATGGATTTAAAAGTTGTCACTACGCTTGACTTCGTGGAAATAGATCGAAACAAAGCACTTTTAAAGTATGCAAAAGTAACCGATAGGTAAGGTCAACCTTAATAAACGTGGCAATGTCGTTGCACGGTGCATAAACGCTATATTGTTCGACAAGAAATGATTTGTAGACACGAAAGGTAACAGCGCGGCAACATAGAAACACGCAATACTGTGTATACAGGGCACCGACAGGGCGGCGTAGGCCCGGTTATGTGTAGGTACACGAGATATAGGTGCGGGGCGACACGTGACCCCCGAGCTTGGCGGGGGCCCCACGTGCAGGGCCCGGCCCGTCAGTGCCCCGCACCGCAGTGGGTAGGTGGCGGGGCACTTGCACTGCCGCACGCATGAGCTCGCACACACACATACACACACACACACATTAGCACTGGCCACGTGTCGCGACAGCATGGCGCCGCCGCAGAGAACAAAGGAGCGCGCGCACACGGTTACATTACAAGTATAACACACACGGCTGTACCAGAGCGTGACGTCACCAGCCAACAGGCGGAGCGCCTATGTAATGGAACGGACTCACCGGGTGCGGGCTCGTCTCCTCCAACCTGCCGTGTTCGCTGCTCCCGGACTCCGACCACTTCTCGACTGGAACTTACATAACCTATCCCTCGAACACGCGGTCGCGATATTCCGGCGACGATACTCGCAACTTACAGACGGTCGTAAGTTCGGAAAACGAGTAGGCCGAAACTAAAAACTACACTTTATTGTAACTTTCGACTCGAATCTTTGATAATAACGAAAAACAGATCGAACATTGAAACGCATTCGAACATTATCATATTTAAATGTAAAATCAAAAAATAATTTAATATGGCGGTATTCTTAGAAAATTAATTCTAAGTTAAAATCTAGGGAAGGTGTTCGCGGAACGAACACCGACGCAACAATGTGGAAGTATAACGGTGGCTTGCTGTGGTCGGATGTTTGACGTTTCGCAGGGCGGACGTGACGTTGACGCGGTCAAACGGGCGGTAGCGGCATCTAGCGGAAGGTGTGGGAACACCCAGCACTCTCTCATAATGGTCTTCGGACGTCTCACGGAACACATAATAATAATAATAATAATAAAGTTTATTTAACAAAAATGTACATAAAACATGTTTCTTAAATAAGTACTAAAAGCAATTTTACATAATATATAAAGTGATTGAAGTTCTGAGCTCCTAGCTAGGCTACTTAGTAGCCTGTGTTAAGGAGCTGCAGTCCCTAACCCCTCTATGGGATATCTATTCTTATTTAGTACTATTTGTCTTGACTAAAACAATAAGGTATAAAAAGATAAATAAATTAAGGTTTTTTTTTTCTATCTACAATTGATTGAGCCAATTAATGTTATCAAGTTAGTGCATGAGTGTGAGACGTGTGCGTTTATGTAAGTAAGTGTTTGTGAATGTGTGCGTGCGCTTTTAGGCGTGAGTGAGAACAGTGAGTGTCCGTGATGAGTGTGAGCGAGAATGCATGAGTGTAGTAGTTTATGTAGTGTGGTACAAGGTACAAGCTTATTAGTTATATTAAGTAATTTTCTGTTTCATCGTACGTTTTATTAAGAAGAAATGAGTGTGTTGTTTTTTTACAATTATGATAGGATAACTTGTATACAGGACACAGCTTATTTATTTTATTGGATAGAGTTGGGCCTAGGAAGTAAAAAAATCTTTTGGTGAATGCAAAGCGAGGTCTCGGAATTGCGCAAATTTTGTCTTTACGACGTTTTTTTATTTCTACATAAGGAGTTATGCGATGTTGCGAGAGAATGGTTTGCAAAATGAAATGTTGTCGGACGTTAAGGACATTGCAGTCTGTATATAATTGATTAGTTGGGAAAATAATCGGACGAAAAGTAGATACCTTCAGTATTGCGCGGTGGGCCACCTAAAGGGGCTTTAAAATTGTTTTTGTAGCTCCACCCCAGCACGGAATACAGTAGGTGATAATTGATAGACATAGGGCAAGGTAAACATTACGTACAATTTTAGGACTTGCGATACTTCGTAATGATTTAAAAATATAAATTAATTTGCGGACTCTAGAAGTGAGGGCGTTAATATGAGATTTAAAATTCAAGTTTTTGTCTAATATTATGCCTAAGTATTTGATATTGTCTGATGAAGATATCGGTAAGCAGTGACATGAATCTCGGTGGGTAACTTGGCAGGTGTGAGCCTTAAGTAGTATCGGGAGCTCAGGTTGAGAAGTAGGGCTAATAGTAGGTAATGAACTTCGTTTTAGTAGTATTGACTGTGAGTTTATGGAAACAAAGCCAGTTCAATGCCACATCAAAGCCATGCTGGGCTATGCGCTCAAGTTCAGTTCACGTGCCAGCAACAAAAGTAATGGCAGTGTCATCTGCAAAAGATGTGATCTTAGCCTTTGGTATGCTAAGATTACATAGGTCATTAATAAAGACTAAAAACAATGTAGGGCCCAAAATGCTTTCTTGCGGAACTCCATAGTAGATGGGCAGTTCATGGCTTCTATGTTGTTCGATGTTCACTATTTGAGAGCGATTAGTGAGGTAACTTCGAAAATAACCACCATCCCTCCCATTATTTTCCGGTTGCTTTTGATGTCTTTCATTGAGCGATCTAAAGCTTGAATCGCTCTTTTGTGGGACATCGTGCACTCATCACAAACTAAAAGCTTACATTGCTGCATCATTTTTCCACGATCAGTATTTTTACTAAAATTACAAATAGGCGTTTCCTCGTGTACTAAATTTAAAGGCAGCTTGAGAACAGAGTGCGCTGTCCGTCCCCCACTAAGTAAAGTAGCGGCTATCCCTGAAGAAGCTACAGCTAACAGCGACTCCTTTATCTTTTCGAACTTGTGATAGTAATAAATTGAGAAGAAAAGTTTTGCCCGTTCCCCCGGGAGCATCTAAAAATAATAAACAACCGTCCCCTCTGGTAATTTTTTGGATAACTACGTCAAAAAAAGTTTATTGCTCTGTGTTTAAACGCGGAAGGGCGTCCGCTACTTGTCGCTCTAAAGAAAGAGTATCGTAGTGAAGTTCTCGCGATAAGTCATTGCTAAGTTCTCCAATTCTTTCTGGCCTACTCATCCCAATATCAGACAAATCTTTGCCAGTGATTGTCATGACTTGATCTTTTTCTATATAAACTTTCATACTTTATTACATACGGGCAGGTGGCGTGGTCGGTAAGATACTTGCTTTTCACGCCGCAGGTCGTGGGTTCGATTCCCACCCGAGACAAACATTTGTTTAAATATGTCTGTTTGTCTTGTGTCTGGGTGTAATTATCTATATTTAAGTATTTATTTACAAAAGAAAAGTATTATATGTAGTATATTACCAGTTATCAGGTTTCCATAGTACAAGCTCTGCTTAGTTTGGGATCAGATGACCGTGTGTGTTAATGTCACAGAATATTTATTTATTTATTATTACTATTATTTGAAAAGGAAATTTTAAAATAAAGTAGCCTATGTTTGAACCATAGGTTATATAACTATATCCCTACAAAATTTCATCTAAATTAGTGCAGCGGTTTGGCCGTGAAAGCGTAAAATAATTAAAACCTTCAACCCCTATGACAGACACTTAGGGGTTGATTTTTGAAAAAAGTAACCTAGTAAATTGAATTTCATATTTTAATTTCACTACGTTAATAGTGAATTCTGATACGTCTAGAGTTATATCTCTTTGAACCGATGTAAATGTGCCTTTTTTGTGAAAACGGATACATGGTGACATGAATAGGGGGCTTATAAGAAAAGACATTGAGTCTACAGGGTTTTATCTTTATCTTTTGTTTCAAGATTATTGTGCAGGATTCAATATTTTGATGAGTTATTGGATAATTAACTTCGTGCACCTATATCAGTTAACACTAAGACAATCTTATATTTGCAATGTAATTTAACTGTACATGTATCATTTATCATATAATTTAAGCACATAATAAACATTAAAAAGGTACAACTCAAAGGTTTTTGATGAATTACATTGAAAATGAAATATTTACCAAAACACAAAAATAAATACTAAAAGAAGGTGTTTTACCCTACAAATTAAGATGCTAAGTTAAATTTAGCTCAGTTACTTCACGAACAAGAACTGTTTAAATCTTGTTTTTACTCTCCTGTAAAATGATCCTTTTTCAATTGTATCACTTATCACAGGAGGCACAGAATCATTGCTTAACATCACGCAAGTTGTAGTAAAGCGCCATCCCAACGAAGAATAAAAAAATAAAATTTCTGGTTCTAACCTATATTCAATAAATAAATCATTCCGTCTCGGTCGATGATAAAACTATCGGTGCAACATTTGTTATTTTAGTTATTTTTTGGATCGGCCACAAAGTCATGTGATGAAAAGTCAATGGTTTAAAATCCGCTTAGTGCGTCAGTATAGGCATTTTTCTCAGAAGAAATAGTTACAAAATTGTTAGTTGCAGTCACAGCAGGTTCAGAAACATTATCTGGATTACCAAATTTCAGCAGCTTTGCAGAATAAGAAGTACCGATAATAATTGTGTCACAGTTAGCTAAATCGCTGTCATCAGGATTCTCATTGTGATTTTTAGCTTCAACAAAATTAATTTTAAGTACATTTTCAAAAAGCTCTGTAGTATTTTCACGAGATGCATACTGCTTATGCAACTTTAATTTTTAATTTCTAATAAATGTTATTTAAGTCGAGTAAAGTAGTATCATGAACTATTTCGTTTTCGTTACAGGAATCAGTATCGATCAGTAAAGTATATAAAAAAAAGGTTTTAATATAGTTTTGATAAACTCGTAAATCGCTCTTAAACAAACAACAAAACCGCGTTTATGCATAACCAAAGTAAAATAGACAAGATAATAAAGAAATTTATTTAATATAGCGGTGTTTTATATTAATGAAGGGATTTATAATAACTGCCTAACACACAATTGCATAATTCAGTACATTTTTAATAGAATGTTTTAATAGCAAGGTTAGAACTTATAAATGTCGCAGCCAACTGGTTAAATCAGCCAGCTAATTAGTAGGGTGGAGTGAAAAAAACAATTTTTATTTTTTTCCTTAGCCTGGGGGTCAAATTTGTAGCTTATAAAAAACAAAAATTTTTGAAAAAAGAAAAAAAAATTTACTCAACATCTTGAGGCAGCCCACTCATTTTTAAAATTAATTACGAGTAAAAATATTTGGTTGCAAAAAAAAATTTTTTTTGTCTGAATCTCTTAAAACATCTAAGAACTAGCAATTATGATCATTTCCAACTCAAATTTTATTCTAGTGCCCTAAAGAGGAATGGTACTTTTTGGGATTTTTTTTAAATTAAAACAATAGTCACAAAATTTTTTTTTCAACTTGTAATTTTTAATTGGCATAAATGAGGATACTCTGAAGTTTCTAGAACGCCTTTAATTTTTTTTTTTGCAACCAAATATTTTTAACCGTTTAATTAAACGCCGGCTCCTAGTAAAGGGCTAAACTTCAGTCAGCCATTAAGAGCGTTTACGCCGTCCGGCTCGAAAAGTGTACTTTTCCAAAGTACTAAACACTGCAACCGCTTCTCGTACAAATATGAAAATTACCAATAAACATGGGGAATTTCTTCATCATTTAATATAATTGAGAAAATATTTAGATTAATGTAGTATTTGTACACTATATTAAGATAACCTAACAGAGGTTTTCATAATTTCGCTGTAGACATCAGTTTCGAAGCTACTAATCTACAAAACCATTTACAGAACTAGTTGGAAAAAATTTTTGACCAATTGCAAAGATCCTTAAGCATTCAAACAATTGAGAACATTTATAGATTTTGGTATCCTACAACAAGAAATAAAATTACAAAGAATATGAAAAATTAAGAAATTGAAATGTCTTTTTTAACGACTTAACTTACTCAATTTGATGTAAAAGTAGCTTAACACATTAGAAAAACATCTGCTTCAAAACATACACTTTAAAATTTTAACAAATTTGTAATAGTTATTTTTTTATAAATATTTGAAAATGACTATAAAACCGCGTCGGCCAGTCGTGTCAAATTAGTCCGCCGTCTGGCGTTTCAGCGAGAGGACGTATCGCTCGGCGCTCTGATTTGACCTTTGACCTTTGTTGTGCATACAATAATATTGTACGTATAAAGTACGCTCGAAAACTCTTGGTACTTTGGTAAGTTAAATATTTTATTACTGTTTTTTAATAATTAACTATATTTTGGAATTGACAATTAATTATAATTTCAGTTATAATGGAAAATAAAACGAAGTCGTTTGTATCAAAGAAACGAAAATTCAAAAATTTGGAAAATATAGAGAAAGCAAGAGCTAAAAGGATGGTAATCCAGATCTTAACCTCACTTTGGACTAACCCTCTGACTAATAAAATATGTATGATAATAATAATAAAAAATTTATTTAAGTGAATAGTTATTTTATGTTTTTCCCTTTTCTCCCGTATGGCAATTTTAAGTTATGTGACAGAGACAAAACATACAAAAGATATTCACAACTTGTACATCGTTTATTAGTGAGTACATACATAAAAACACACATAATCCTAATCACTATCACAACATAGTATAAAACAAAGCCGCATTCCTGTCCCTTATATCCCTATGTGCGTTTAAATCTTTAAAACTACGCAACCGATTTTCATGCGTTTTTTTTTATCTTAAAGAGTGATTCAAGAGGAAGGTTTATCTTTAATACATGCATAATATAGCAGAAAAACACTGATAATTTTAGATGTTTCTGTTGCGATGTCGTAAATTAACACATTTTTTTGTGCTGTTTCTTTTGTCTTCTTCTTCTCTTCTCTAACTAGACCTTATCCCACTTATCTGGGGTCGGCCTTCCTTGTCCTCATCCTCCATTTAGCACGATCTTGTGCTTCGTCTTTATTTAATTGAGCATCTATCAGGTCTTTTTGGATAGTTGTCTGGCATGTGGCGGGTGGTCTTCCACGCATGCGTTTCGTCGTAGGCAAATTTAGGGCAAGCTTCACCATGTGATCTTCCTGGCGTCTTTGAATGTGACCGTACCACCGTAATCGCTTTTCTAGGATCTTATCGGTTATGGGGGTGACTTTGAAACTACCTCTCATATAGTCATTTCGGATTTTATCCAGAAGTGTGACACCTGCAGACCAGCGTAACATGCGCATTTCTGTGGCGTGTAGTTTATTTAGATGTTTTTTATTTGTCGCCCAACATTCAGAGCCATATAGGACAGCGGGTCTAATAGCTGTCTTGTATAAATGACCTTTTATCTTAAGGGGCATTTTTCTATCACACATTACGCCTGTCAGCTGCCTCAACTTTAACCATCCTGTTGTTGTCCTATGAGTGAAATCTTTTTCAATCTTACCGTCATTGCTGATTATAGATCCAAGGTATTTAAATTGTGTTACCGTAGGTAGCAGAGTACTTCCTATTGAGATCTTTATGTTGTCCGGGTTAGTGACGTTATCGAAAATGCAAGACATATGTTCAGTCTTGCTTCTACTGATTTTCAGGCCATTTGTCTCTAGTGACTCCGTCCAACAGTTTAAATATAACTGAACTTCTTCTTTGCTATCAAATATCAGAACAACAGCTGTTTCTGTTGTCTATTGGCAAAAATAAAAGGACATTTTGTAAATATACCTCAATATATTTAGTATCAGCATCGCACCCGTTCGAAGCCGGGGCGTGTCGCTAGTATTATATAAATGCAAAAGTAACCCTCTCTGTCGGTTACTTTTTCACGACTGCGCTATTGAACCAATTTACATTAGTTCAAATATAGTCTAATACGTTCGGCAATTTTAAAACTACACTTTTAAAGCTTATTTTTGATCTTTTTATTTATGTAATTTTAAGGCCTCATATAAATATGGGATACAGGTTTTTTATTATTACATATTCTAATGTTGAACAAAATATATTTTGATAACAATGGTGGTTTTATATAAATATGCCCATCAGCGTTGCCAGACGTCCCGATTTTATGTGTCAGGCGGGATGTCCCGCGTAGATCAGGCGGGACACTGCCGCTGAGACTACTACTGAGACTGCACGACCGTGGGTTGTGGCGTAAGTATAAGGTAGCAAAACTGGCAACATTCCGCGGGCCCGAGGAGTTTAAAATAACCAAACTGCTTTAATAATATAAAGTAAAAAATAAAAAATTTGCCCGTTCGTGCCCGTTATCTGTGTGCGAGTTGTTTCGTTGCCGCTGCTCAGTGTCGGTGGAGGAGAGCATCGTGGGGCAGCCGGCCTGTCCGGGAGCTGGTCATTCTGGAGCATGTGGCGTCCGCCTGCCGGTCCACGCTGGGCGACGCGTTTGGGTTGAGGGCCTGGATTCTCTCAGCTCTTGGGATGGATGGGACACTTGTGTCCAGCAGTGGGATGCTGGTATCCAGCAGTGGGACACATGTGTCCAGCAGTAGTGACTGGGACACCTGTGTCCAGGAGTAGGACACTTGTGTCTAGCAGTGGGACACCTGTGCCCAGCAGTAGGACTCTTAAGGATGGTGGAATGATTGTTTAATCTGAACTTTAGCACAGCTTTGCCACACCTTGCGTACCTATAGATGACAGTTAATCCTGACATATTACCTTCACGAGCCTTCATATTGTTTAGTTTATTTATTTACTTTATATATTGTTTAATTTATTTTTGTTGTAAATAAATGTGGAAAAAATTTGAACTTTAACTATACGATTTTAATTTGTGACTTATTACGTAGGTATACCTATTAGTTCCGACTACCGACGAAGGTAAGGTATGAATGGACAAAAATATTCATATTAGTTACATTGTCTGAAAATTGGATATTGCAAACTAGCAATAAACAAATTTCCGGTAACAACAATATTGCAAATAAAAGCTTTTAAAAAGATTAATGTATCAAAATTATTATAACTTTAAATCATTTATAATTTTCATCAGTACTTTTTTCGAACACTAGCAATTACACTCAAACGGATCAAAATGGGTTAGTTGACTATAACGCATCGTGCTAGCACCGTGCACACAGCTGCGTGCTTTAGTGTGCGTAATATTTTCCATTGAATTACCTACACTTGATGTCTCGCGCTACGCGTAAACGCTCTTAAGTTGAACACAACGTTATATCGCCTTCTGGTTATCTAGGGTGACTATGAGATTTTATGCAGCATGAAAAAAAAACAAGTAACTTTAAATAATCACTTTTATAAATTTAAAAAACTACAAAGAGTGTGCTACAAAAATATGGGTAGGTATTTAAATAGGCATCTAAAAAATAAATTCGTATCAAACTTAAAATAATAAATTTTCTTAGGTACTTCTTATGGCAGCAATACTTTAATTATATTTATTTAATACAATATTAACAACTAAATGGCACAAAGCTTTGGCACAGTAACTAAAAGTATTAACAGGTACCGACTTATTAAGAATGAACATAGCAAATTATGGGGTTGCCCTACACTTGGGCGTCAGTTATGGGTTGGCCTGTTTGGCGGGAACCAGTAATAACAAGCTGTGGTTTGACAGACCGGTAGCTCAACTACATTGTAAGTAGTAGATCTAATAACTTCCGATATTCGATAAGGCCCCTCCCTACTTGGAGCAAATTTACACGTGAGCCCTTTTTGGGCTCTACTTTGAAAATGAGTCTCGAAAAGAAATTGGTCACCTACTTTGTAGTTTGAGTCACGGCGATGCTTATCGGTAAGTCTTGCTGGGTTTGTACTCTTTCCTTTATATCATAAAAAGTTCGCGTGAATTTTTTAAGAGAAGGGCTTATTTGTGGAATAAAACTTTGCTGAGCCACTATCTCTCGCAGATCTGTCTGCACAGCCAACGGGGAACGCATTTCCCGAGCGAAGGTATGGTATGCAGCAGTTTGCCCAGTACCACTATTATGAGCGCTCTTGAGGCTAAAACGCACCATCGGCAACATTGCTGGCGTTAGTCGGTACGGAGGACTGGCGACCGGTTTTGCGTCGATACGATGTGTCGATACGATGGACCGCAAACTCCGTTGGTTCTCCCCCTGGAGCGAAAATATCCCGGTGGATCTACAGAAGGTCAGAAAGCCGCTGCCTCTTTCCTGGAGAAAAGTGAGAAGCTTCTTCGCGAAGCGTCACCACAGAAGAGCAGCTGAGGAGCGGCGACATCCGAGATTCGTACTCAATAGGCTGAGGGGCCCTATCACGACTCATTTACATGAGTCATGAGTACCATATGCTTCGATCAAAATTTAATACCAAGCCAAAATCGCGAATAAAATTCATTCCAAGTAGGGTATCCGCCGCTTCGGGGAACATGATAACCTCAACGGGTAACGTTACCCCCCGCACTGTAACATCGACGCGCGCTACCTCTACTTATTGGAAAAATACACGGCTATCGGCATACTTCAAGTATGCAAAAACATTTTCAGTCTTATGATTATGCTTATCTAATATGGCCTTAAGACTAACACTACCTATACTATGTTTTGCACCACTGTCTTATTAATTTACCGCTTACACCGTGAATATAGACCTGAAGCACTGGTCGCACATGCGAATCCACACTTTCGGCGGTACACGCGGACACTGACTGTAACGGTACAGAAACGGATTTAGTGCTTGTGTATTTTTTGCAGTTAGATCGCACCACTCCCGGTTCTCCGCAACCAAAACACGTAACCTGTGTCGGTACCTCTTTCATTTTAGGTGGTACTCTTTTTAATTTCTCGCAGTTCTCTTTTGTATGGCCTAAATTATGGAAAAATCATACATCGATTGTAGAGTCAAAATATAACATACTAAAAAGAACTGAGAGAATAGTTCACAAACAACATAAAACCATAAACCAACATTTACAAAAACTTGATCAGGCAAGTAATATAGTACAGCAAGCTGTAAGTAACATCAGCGAAGTTCAAAGCCAATTAGTATCAGCATTTACAGCAAACACTCTACTACAAACATTGAGAGGAAATCAAGATACTTTATTAGACACATTAACTGACATTCATCATGGCCAATTCAACATGCATCTCTTAACACTAAAACAGCTAAAACATGAGCTAAACGTGATAGCCGGTCAGCTGTCCGATGATATAACATCACCTGTAGAACAAACCGATGTGCGAAAACTCTATCGCCTGTTACAAATTAAAACAAGAGTAACCGAAAACTATTTAATATTTCAAATAACGCTACCACTGATAAGTAGAGATCGGTATAAACTTTATCAGGTGATTCCTATACCCAAACAATTTGGCAAAAATATGACAAACGTTCTACCTAAATCTAAGTATATTGGCGAAAACATAAAGAAAGACGTCTACATTCCTATAAATCGTGATGAATTATCGACCTGTTTAATTCAAGATGATACTTACATGTGCCTGTTGAATAAACCTGTTTACCATCTGGGTAATGACAACAATAATTACTGCTATCTCGATCAAGAAACTAATAAATGTAAGATCGAACAAACTGTATGCTCAAACATATGCTATGCATATGCATATATAACTGTATGCTTTAAACAACCCATCTGCATATCTGTGGGAGGATTAGATAGGATGGCCCTTCAATGAAATGCGTGATTCCTTCAATAATTGAAGCTTCTTTTATTTTTCTTAAAAAAAACGTCTTTACAACTTATATTATAGGTACGTCCTTTCACTCTCGTCCTGTCAAACCAATTCCCCTTCCTTTTCTTCCGCATACATCCGTCTCATTCACTCCTTACGAAATTTCGTTTTACTTGAACTACTTAATTAAACTTACACTAACGTTCGTCCGTTCCTACATATCTATTTCATTGTTGTAATAACTACACTGTTAAAATAATTTGCGGAGAATACGTAACGGCTGAACAACTCAGTCAAGCAGGAATAATATACCTTCAACAAGATTGTGTAGTTAAGGGTGAAGACTTCACTTTACACGCAAATACTAAGATTGTGTGTGTCGCGGGCCGCATGAAAACAAGCCGCGGGCCGCATGCTTTGTTTGGACAGCCCTGTTTTATACAATAAACATTATTAACAATTTATCGGTGTATTAGTCATTACTACAACCCTTGCAACTCGCACAAAAGCATTGTGTGTATGGCCGAGTCCGTTGTTGGATGTACTCTGTAGACTGGCAAAAGCGTGGATTGCCACATGCGCACATATTACTCTGGTTAGTGGACAAAATAAGGCCAGATGAGATTGATTCCATAATTTCAGCTGAAATTCCAGATGAAACAGTTGACCCAAAATTGCATGCAGTAGTTACCAAACACATGATACATAGACCTTGCAGACTTTTCAACTACAATTCACCCTGTATGGTCGACGGCAAGTGTTCCAAGCGATACCCAAGAGACCTGCTTTCTGAAACCCATTGTACCCATTGTATCTTCGGCGATCAGTTACGGACAATGGGCGATCGGTAGTTGTGAAGGTAAGAGGACAAAATCTTGATGTAGACAATCGTTGGATTGTGCCATACTCCCAAAATTGTCCAAAACTTTTGAGACTCACACCAATGTGGAATATTGAACTCTATAAAGTCGATAAAGTACATGTTAACAAATGCAGCGATATGGCTCTCTTCGCTGTAACCAATGCAAATGATGAAATATCACAGTACCAGATAGGGCGCTATGTAAGTAGCAACGAAGAAATTTGGCGTATATTTTCATTTGCGATCCATGAAAAATACCCTACAGTACTAGTACACATTTGGCGGTCCATTTAGAAAATGGTCAACGAGTTTATTTGAATGAATCGAACGCGGCAGACAGAGCGGCACGTCCACCATCGAAAATCAGTACGTCTGACCTTTGCGATGATAGTAAATAAATCGCAAGGACAGTCTTTAGAAGTTTGCGGAATCAACTTGGAGTTTCCTTGTTTCGCGCATGGACAATTATACGTCGCGTGTTTGCGCGTTGGAGAGGGAGAGGGAGAGAGGGAAGGAGAGAGTGAGAGAGGGAGGGAGAGGGGGAGAGAGGGAGGGAGAGAGGGAGGGAGAGAGAGAGAGAGAGAACGCTCGATAAGGAACTTCTTTCCAATATTCATCCCTAAGTATAATACGCACCGTGGGATCATTGAGGGATTTTCTTTTAAATATTAAATGCTCTTCATTTCCAACCACCATGACATCATACTTGTGCGTCCAATAATATTCCATGGCAGACCTTTTTTGTTGTCATTCATGGTCATTTTGTATAGAATTTATAACCTCCAAAACTTTTTCTGCAGTCCAACGTTTTCTTTGAGCTCCTGTAAGAAATAAAACCAAATTGAATATGATTGCAGTCATGTTCAATATTAAAAGATAATCCAATACCTACTTTGATAACTCCAAAAAAAAGTACTAACCTTGATTTTGTTGTTCATATTCAGTAAGTTTACTTTCAAAATTGTCGCGAAAACTGCTATTGTCAGCTAGGGCTGGTGTATATTGCTATATTATTAGCAACAGCAAAATCAAATGCAACCTTTCTTAAAGTAGGAATTGTTATCCCAAAGAAGGCTTTGCAAGATTTTAAAATGAATTCAACCAGTTCGTTTTCTTGAGCTTCATTAAAAACTGACTTCTTACCTCTTTTTGGCATGGTACTAACACAGACTTTTTTTACTTGATCAAAAAGGGTCGCTCTGGGAATGCCATACTTCTCTGCCACCTGTCGAAAAGGAGTCTTTTTCTCTTTAATTTCTTGCACAGCTCTGTGTAAAGTTTCAATGGTGTAAGCTGGTTCTTTTTTCTTAATATATTTTCGAGGCATCTGGAATAAAGAACTATTATCAATAATGGAGCAATTACGAAAATAATATAAAATAAATATTTTGATAAATAATGGGGTAATTACGGACGTCCGTATTTACCCCAGGCCATTTGTCCGCAGTTGACCCAAACTAGTTAGAAAAAGTGTAACATTAAAATTTTTAGGTTATGAAAATGTATCAAGCCGAACAGTCGTACTATTTACTCGTCATTAACATCGCAATCGATAGAAAATATGACTTAAAAATGACACTTAGTCTTTTTGAATAACACTCAAAATAGTAAATACGAATATTACATCAAAATCACAAAAAAAAATTCAATTACCTTGAAACGTGTGCGCAGCCGTCTGTTAGCAGTGTTTGTTGGGCACTAAAGATGGCCGAACGAAACGCGTGATCGCGGTAGCTGGACGCGGGGGGCAGGGATGGAGTTAGTCCGTATTTACCCCGCGTCCGTAATTCCCCCATCGTCCCCTGCATATAAAAGATATGATGATATGATATGATAGATGCCACAATAATATTTATCTGTTATTGATTTTAAGTACCTGAATTATTTGAAAAATTTTAGGATTTCTAGATACTTACATATGTACCTAATAGTGTTATAAACTTCTTAAATAATATAATAATATTGTTACTATTATTATTGTTGTTATCATTTTTATTGTTGTTCGTTGTATGTATAGGGTCAGCTTGTAACCATTCCCAACGAAGGAATTTCATCACAATACATGAAGGTACCGCCTTTATAATTTATAAAATAAGACATTATGTATTATTTATTACAAATAATATAATACTATGGAGTAACTGTGAAACAAAACCAGTCACTATTTAAAAATTGATGATTTTTCTCTCTGTACTGTCTGGTCTAGTGGTCACAACAGACAGTAAATCTAATATAATTATTATGGTAAAATTATATTCAGTGTAAATACACTGCCATCAGAAGCAATCTAGTAAAATCAAATTACATAAAATGGAACGTAAATAGAAAAATGAAATAAACTCTAGGGGGTCTAGAGTTGAAGTTGGTATTGTTATGTTAATAATATTATGTCTCCTCTAAGTACGTCTACAATCTTCAATGAAGTCTGATAAAAAGATACGTTTTTAATATCCTCGTTAGTTGATTTGAAGGGTGGCTGCTATTTTTTTAATAACAATTGTTACTACATACTTATTTATCCTTGCAGTTACCCAGTCGAAATTAGAAGCGTAGGTATCTACTTACATTATCAAGGTAGAGATACAAAAAAAAATACATAAATAAAAGAAAATGACCTATTAGAATCAGAACTCAAACCAAAGCTTTTAGTAGATTATGGCTTCTGTTGGCGAGTAAGTAATCTCAATAATCCTAAACATTAATAATTTTCAACATATGTAAATATAAAAAATTATGCGTCCAATTTTGATGATGCATTGAAATTAAATTATTAGTGTTATTACTTAAGTAGGCATGCACGTAGCCAAGGTATACCTAGGTTTATTTCGTAGGTAAGTAGGTACTTGCATGATTAACAGAATTTCTTTATTATTATAAGTATATATTTACAAAAAAAAAGTATTATATATATAGTATATACCAGTTATCTGGTTTCCATAACACAAGCTCTGCTTAGCTTGGGACCAGATGACCGTGTGTGTTAATGTCCCAGAATATTTATTATTTATTTATTTATTATTACTTACTTAACTACCTATGTTTAGAATTATTTGTAACCTTAAGTAGTATAAATAAGATTGTTTTCTTTGTACCTTTAATACAATCAATCTATTTTTAGGTTTGTTTATGCATAGGTTAGGTACCTTCCCACCTACATTGGTATAAAATGTGAAGTAGGTAGTATATTATTGATATTATGTACCTACATTTAAAAAGTTATGTACATTATATTGTAAAATCCTGGGATAAAGATATTATTAAGCTTTATTCCTTCTGCTTTAATAATCAAGAAGATTATCCAAAGAATTTTATACATAATTTTGACCTATCAACACTGATCATCACCTTCATGACACTCAAAACATTCAGTCAAATTGACTTCACCGCAGTTAATTTTCACATTAGAAAATTAAATATTATTAATGGTTACACTGGTTACTCATCAATCTATGGTACATAGATCGAGCATACAAAGCCAAACTGTAAACGCCAGTTTACATCCTAAATCTATGGGTACGTATATTATATCACATCCATCTGTTTTTGGTGTTCAAAGGTTGTATAATTTTGCACAAACTAATACTTCACATTGGCAGATTTGCAGAATTATGTCTGCAGAAGCTATAATAGTAATAGATATGAATGTTTTCGTATTCGTTCACCAACCGATGTAAAATAAAAATTTCGTTTTACGTACGTTGTCTAAAAAGACTTTACCTGCGTGTCAATAATTCGTCGATTTTGGACCGAACTATTGGTTTTTGTCAAAGTGTCATGAATACGTCATAGCAAATCAATTGTCACTAGAATATTATCAGAAAATAAACAAATCTTGCTTATTAAAAACCTATGAATGCATTATGATAATAAACGAAATAGAGTGCAATTATGACAACTCACTGCAAGTTAACTGCAATCCTCTTGTCCATGGACAATGGCAATTTGCCATTTGCAAATACATATGCATATCAAGAGCTGCGTTGGTTATCAATATTCACCGTGTTTCTATGTGCTCGTTATTTCATACAAACTCAGAGCTGAATGTTGTAAGAATGAAAATATTGTGAATCTCAATAAATAAAGAAAAACCATCCCATTGTTACTTAACTTTTACAGTTTCCTTTTGTTAATATTTAATAATTAACACCTTCCTATCTGTACGCATATAGACGACAATAATAGGTTGAAAGGCTAATCTTATTAAGTTTAGTTATATGTATTTATTAGAGATGAAACGGATAGAAGTTTAGCCGGATACCGGATACCGGATATTCGGCAAGCTACTAGACCGGAGCGCCGGATATCCGGCTGCCGGATATTCGGCATTTATATTAATATTTCTACATTAAAAAAGTATTTAGATAAAAACGAGACTGCACAAAGAACACCAGACTTAGCTCGTATGAGAGCTTCATAAAAATTTATATTGGATAGTCGTTTTAAATCCTTAGAAGATAATCCAAACTACATAATTGCTACCTTTTTAGACCCAAGGCTCCAGGACTATTTAGGAGTTCTTGAAACAGAAAAATCCCGACCGAAAATCATGATAGAGTATATAAAAAACTCTTACGAGGAATCTTCTTCTGACAGTGTAGTATTTATTATTATTCAGTATTAAACTAATAATTAATAGCCGCGTACTGACTGAGCGAGCAGCCTCGCGAGGCAGCCTCGGACGTTTGCCTCGCAACGTTTGCCGCGCGAGGCAGCCTCGTTCTGTAATTTAATATACATGAGACTGCCGCGCGCGGCAAAGCTGAGCCGAAGACTCGAACGCTCAGTAGTTACTCACAAGTCGAACAGAAGCCACGCGCGAGTAGCGCATATTCAGTTTAGATCAAGATTATAATGAGGCCGTGCGTTCGGAAGGCTATCGCCACCACTGCCTTTATACTGATTCATCAACTTGTACAAAAAAAGAAAAGAAAAAAATCTAAACATTTTTGGATAAAAACGTTATACAAAAACAGATTACAAGCTGGGAACAGAATATTTGAAGAGCTGTGCTTTGATGATGCAGAAAGCAATTTCACTAGAATGAATAAAATTGAATTTGAACATCTGTACTCTCTTATAAACGCCAAAATAAGCAAGAAGGACACAAATTTTCGAGAAGCAATAACCGCGAGGGAAAGATTGTTGGTTACGTTAAGATTTTTGGCCACAGGAGATTCTTATACCAGTTTGCAGTATCTGTTTCGTATATCAAAACAAAGAATATCAGTAATCGTTCATGAAGTTTGTGATGCGTTAATCGAGGTGCTAAAGGATTATGTTAAGGTAAAATAAAATTATTTTATTTCATTTTTCGCACATTTTTATTAATTATTACAACATGACAAATAGACAAAAAGACAATTAATATAAAACGCTTAATTAAGCAAGTATCTAACAATGAGGATGTGGAGGCGGAAGAGGCATCGGTGAGGTAGGAGGCATCGGTGAGTTAGGAGGCATCGGTGATTGAGGAGGCATCGGTGAGTTAGGAGGCATCGGTGATTGAGGAGGCATCGGTGAGTTAGGAGGCATCGGTGATTGAGGAGGCATCGGTGAGTTAGGAGGCATCGGTGATTGAGGAGGCATCGGTGAGTTAGGAGGCATCGGTGATTGAGGAGGCATCGGTGAGTTAGGAGGCATCGGTGATTGAGGAGGCATCGATGAGGAAGAAGGACAAGATGTATAATTGGAACTGTTTAGCCCACTGTATGATTGAGTATAATAACTAGTGTATGATTGGTATGCTCCCATGTCCGCTTCGAAAATAATTTTATTTATAGCATGCTTTACATGTGCTAAAGTAAAAGCATCATATTTTCGCAACTCATTTGCGACATATTGCCCATAAACATCGTAGGAGTCATGATTTTCCGAAGCAGTACTATCACTTGCACACTGTTGTAAAAGTGTTAAGGCTTCTGATATAGCATTATCAGTTAAATCATTTGGCTCAGTTCTTTTAGTTCTCTTCTTTGCTCTCGTATATTCATTTCTGGTTTCTTTAACTGTATTTTCATTACCGACTTGATTTTGAGTTTCACTTTGACTGCCACTATTTTGAGTTTCACTTTGACTGCCATCATTTCGAGTTTCACTTTGACTTCCATCATTTTGAATTTCACTTTGACATGCATTCTGTAAGGTGAAAAATCATAATTTTAATTACAGATACCATCATCCGAAGAAGAGTGGCTTACTATAGCAAGAGAATTTGAGACAAAATGGAATTTTCCGCATGCTATTGCAGCAATGGATGGGAAACATGTTATATTACAATCGCCTATAAATAGTGGCAATGATTTCGATTGTTACAAATTGTTTCCCAGTATAGTCCTATTTGCTTTAGTTGACGCCAATTATAAATTCCTGTATGTAGATGTTGGTAGCAAAGGTCGTATATCAGATGGCGGTGTGTTTAAAAATACCAATTTATATAAAAAACTTGAAAGAAGGGAACTTAATATTCCTCCGCCAGAAATCTTACAAATGCCTTATGAAACTGCAGTGCCGTATTTTATTTTGGCCGATAAAGCATTTGCATTGAATGAGTACACAATGAAACCTTATGAAGGTACTCCAAATCGAGGTTCAATGGAAAGGATCTTTAATTACCGACTGTCCAGAGCAAGGGGAGTTGTTGAAAATGCCTTTGGCATTTTAAGTTCTGTGTTCAGAGTATTGAGGAAGCCCATACTATTGGAACCAGAAAAAGCTACAAAAGTCGTGTTAACTACTATATACTTATATAACTACTTGCGAAGGGATCAAGAGGCCTCTCAAAGGTTTACTGTCCCGGGATCATTCGATGTCGAAGCTGAAGGAACAATAATACCCGGGCGATGGCGGCAGGATACAGAAATGTCATCAATGCTACCTATTCAAGCTATGCCACGGCGAGGGCCAACAGATTTAAAAGAAATACGTTCACATTTAGGGAGACATTTTATTACAAATGGAGCAATTGCTTGGCAGAATAATTATCAGTAAATACTCACGTCTTCAGGTAAAGTATCTTGAGTATTTCCTGGGTGGTTTCTATCGCTCAGGAAGCTGAAAGCTTCATAGGCGTACCAATTTGATTTATATATGTCACCACGACCTGTAATAAATAATAAATAATTATTTTCAGGACACATTACACACAGCGCCATCTAGCCCAAACTAAGCTACAAGTTTGTAATATATGATCTAGACAACTGATAAACATACTTAAATACTTTTGGAAATACATACCTACATATCATATATAAATTACACCCAGCCTCAGAAGAAACAATTGTGCTCATCTCACAAAAGCGTGTCCTCTGTGGAAATCGAACTCACGACGTGTAGCAGTAACATGATATAATATTGAATGTTTTTATTGATAAAGATAATTGTTGATAAATATGTAATGACTGTAATAATAAACTTAAACATACCTGATCCTGTAATACGGCTTTTCTTTTCACGTGACCTTTCCCTCCTATAGGATCCTAGCAAAGACTCCATTTTTTTTTTAAATTCATTATTGGAATGTTCATTTCCCGATTTATGTTACTCCACGCATCTTCTCTTAGTCCTCTGTTGGTATAATTAGGACATTGCGCGTCCCAAAGTAGTTTATATTCTCCATATAAATGTATTAATTTGAGACACTGTTCTCTATTCATGATAATATATATACCTACTTATGTTCTTTATTCCGTATTCGTCGAACAAGCGAGGCAAAACACGACCGTCTTGAGTGCGCGCGGCAAACGTACTGAGGCGCCTTTGAGCATGGACAAAAACCGACAACGTTTGGCTCGGGTCGCGGCACGCTCGGGCGAGGCAGCGCGTGCGTTTGCCTCGGCCGAGGCGCGTCTTTACCGACCGAGGATTTGCCTCGCGCGGCTGCCTCGCGAGGCTGCTCGCTCAGTCAGTACGCGGCTAATAAAACAAACATTTTTGATGTGCGATTATAAAAATTAAAAATAAACTGTGTCCATAACGTATTAGGCGGGTCTACACAGAGCGAGCAGCCTCGCGAGGCATTTGCCGCGCGAAGCAGCTCGCTCTGTGTGGACGTGCCTCGGCCGAGGCAAACGCGCGCGCTGCCGCGGGCGAGCGTCCGTGCGCCCGAGCCATCCAGTGTCGGCTTTTTGTTTTGCTCAAAGGCGCCTCAGTCGTTTGCCGCGCGCACTCTGGACGCTCGCGTATATTGTTTCATGCCTCGCTCGAGTATAATAAGAGTAAAATATGAATAAAGATCAGTGTTTAAAATTAATATCTCTCTATGGTGTAAACACCTGGCTATGGAATGCAAGTGATCCTAATTATACAAATAGGGGACTTAGGGAAGATGCCTGGTTAAATATTAGCCGCGAGATGAATGTACCGGTTCCTGATTTAAAAAAGAAAATGGAGTCATTAATGGGATCCTTCCGGCGGGAAAAATCACGAGAAAAGAAAAGTCGTTTAACAGGATCAGGTAAGATATATATTTATTAATTGCTTTCACAGTTACTACTAAGAACTATTTATCTATTATAAAAACTTGTAACTTATTTTCCAGGTCGTGATGAGGTTTACAGATCTAGCTGGTTTGCATATAATGCCTTTGCATTTATGTCTGATAGGAACGAGCCAGGTACCACGCGGGATACTATGGAGAATGTAAGTACATAATATAGTTTTTATTGATAGTCATCTTGCCATGAGACAGTTCCATTTGTAATAAAATGTCTTGCTAGGTGGTCACGTATCTCTTTAGCATTATTTCCTCCACGTCGTGGTATTTGTTGAATTGGTAATAATGATGTTGGTTCTGATTCATTTCGCCAACTTCCTTCTACGATTTCCCCATCATTTCCCACCGCATCAAAAAAGCCGGGAGCTGAAAAGCTATTAGAAGGTGTTCTCCGTAAATAGTTGTACAAATGTATTGATGCTAAGACTACTTTTGTTGCTTGTTCGGGTTCTAATAAAATTGGTTTACGCAAAACTCTATAAACAGAACTTAACACTCCGAAAGCATTTTCTACAACTCTTCGTGCTCTGGAGAGTCTATAATTAAAAATTCTTTCCTTTGAACCTCTTTCTGGATTACCCTCGTATGGTCTCATGGTGTATTCATTTAGCTGAAAAGCTTTGTCACCTAATATATAAAATGGTACTTTGGGATAGTACGGTAATTGCAAAATTGTGGGTGATGGGATGTTAAGTTCTCTTTTCTCAAACTTTTGGTATAATTTTGTATTTTTAAATACACCTCCATCAGAAATCCGTCCTTTACTCCCAACGTTTACATATAAAAACTTGTAATTATCATCTACTAAGGCAAACAAAACTATACTTGAAAAAGATTTATAATTATCGTAGTCATTGCCACTGTTTATGGGTGACTGCAAAACAGCATGCTTCCCATCCATCGCTCCCACAGCATGTGGGAAATTCCATTTATTTAGGAAACCGTTTGAAATTGCAACCCCTGGTACCTAAAACAGATGTAAAAAAGTATGTATTATTTTACAGAATGAAACCGATACTAACGATGAAACAGTAAGAGCAACTCAAATCGCTCAAGACCCTTCACTTGACAATGACAACATTCAAGTTATGGAAAATCAGCAACAACAAGATGGCGCCAATAACACACAATCTAGAGTTGGAACACAAGACCAGAGATCCAGAAAACGAAGCAAAAGAAGACCAGCGAAAGACACAGACGATTTATCGGACGAAACTCTTTCTGAAGCTTTCAGGATTCTCCAGCAATGCACAGAACCACAGCCAACCCCACCGCCTTGTGACTCATACTCGGCATTTGGACAATACATAGCCAACGAATTGAGAAAATATGATCCAGTAACTCTGGCGCACGTAAAAAAAGATATATGCGGAATAATATTTCAAGCCGACACAGGAGCTTATCAACAATATGGCTATTATACACAAAGCTATGCTGGGTCTACGCAACGTCCAAGCACTCATGCTTCATCTTATAACGATCCGACGTCCCCCTCACCACTAACTCCTCAACCATCTATTTCCACCGTTCCAATAACTTCTCCAATTCAATCAGAGATTCCACCTCTCCCTTCCCCTCCGATGATTTCTCAAAATTCATCAGACATTCCTACTCCCCCTTCCCCTCCGATGGCTTTTCAAAATCTATCAGACATTCCTCCTCTCCCACGGCTTCCTGCCTCCTAATTATGCTAAAACGTAATACGAACCACTAATTAAAATTAATTTCACCTTTCTTTCTTTTTATGGTTATTTTAAAGTTCTATTAAAATGATTGGACTAAATTGACAAGATTGGTTTTTTTTACTCACTTTTACATGATCCTTTAAATGTTCGATGATGGCATCGCAAACTTCAGGAACAATCTTCGAAATAGATTGTTTGGAAATGCGAAAGAGATACTGCAAACTGGTATAAGAATCTCCTGTCGCTAAGAACCGTAATGTCAAAAGTATCATTTCTCTCACGGTTATCGCTCGACGCCAGTTCGTATCATTTCTTCGAAGTCTGCTTTGTAATTCTGAACACAATAGATCCAACTCCTCTGTAGTAATGCGTGCAAAAATTTTTTCCACTCCATCATTTATCAATTCTTGGTACAGTTCGTTCCCATTATATAATAATCTGTTTTTGTATAAAGTCTGGATCCAATATCGTCTTCGTTTAAGCTTTTGTTGTCTTCTCTTTTTTATAATCCTATTTATAAGGATAAAAGCAACAGCTGCCACCGCAACACGTACGTCTGGTGCCATGATGCCTTAATTCTCAACTGAACGAACGAACATGGCTCGGGCTTGCCGCGCGCGGCAGCCTCGCGATGATACCGAGGCTGCCACGCTCGTTTGGGGATAGTTTCCTCGCGCGGCAAATGCCTCGCGAGGCTGCTCGCTCTGTGTGGACCCGCCTATTGGAGTATGATAGATTTGCCTTGTGTAAAATAATGAGATTTTTTTAAATTATCCGGTATCCGGCCAAATACTGTATTACTATCCGGTATCCGGCCGGATAGTGAAACCAAGGCCGGATACAGGATAGTTACCGGATATCCGTTTCATCACCAGTATTTATATCTCAGGTATGTTAAGTTTAGTTATATGTATTTATACCTCAAGAGTATCGTTTAGACATCGGAAACAGGGCAAGGAATCATTTTGCCTACGCTGATCGACTTACGGAGACCATCAAGGAGAGGATTACCATTGCCCCTGAAATAATGTTGCTGTTAACATTACGATACTTTGCCACTTCGCCACAGGCTGTTTGCAGCAATTGGGTGGGGATGTTGTAAATATCTGCCGGAGTCAGTATCAAGAATGAAATAATGTTGCTGTTAACATTACGATACTTTGCCACTTCGCCACAGGCTGTTTGCAGCAATTGGGTGGGGATGTTGTAAATATCTGCCGGAGTCAGTATTAAGAATTATTGCTCAAGTCTCTATACTGATAGCAAGTAAAATTAAATATTATGTGAAATTCCCTTCTACTATAGAATGAATTGACAAAGTGAAACAATTTTTTTGTGAAATAGCTTATTTCCCCGGTGTGATTGGTTGTATTGATTGTACCCACATAAAACTAGTCAGAATTAATAAGAAGCCCAGGAAGAATAAGTTGTGAAGTTTATAAAAATAGAACAGGATGGTTTTCTTTTAATGTCCAGGTAGTCACTGGACCAAATTTGGAATTTTACGATTTAGTGGCACGGTGGTCAGGCAGTAACCAGCAACGACTTAATACAGGTGTATTACAGGGATATATTTTAGGGGACAGTGGGTACGCAGTCAGTAATGTACTGATGACATCATTTTTATCACCAAACACAAATACTCAATAAAATTATGATAAAAGCATCTCCCAAAACATCTTTCTAGAGATTTTCTAGTTCGTATGTTAAGAACTAGAAAATCTCTAGAAAGATGTTTTGGGGTTTGGAAAAGACGTCTACAAGTGGGAACGGGAATTAAAAAAGAAACGGTTGTATCTGTTATATGAGCATGTGCAACATTACAGAATATTGCACTATTATCGGATGAATTATTTATATCAAGCTGGGCTTGTGAGGATATTGATACAGTAGATGATGGTAATGGTGTTTCTCCAATAAATGAAAACCCTCATAGTTATGGTTTTAGGTTTTAACAGGTGTTTTTCATAATAATGAAACCATTATAAAATAAAAAATTGTTTTTAATTAAATTGCCATAACATTATCTAGTTCTATTGTAGCCTTTTCTAATAATATTTTGTTTCTTTCTTCTTCTATTAATGCTGTTCTTTATTATTCTTTTCTACTTCAACTGTTAAACAAAAATATCCACAGTTACACCCCTTAATAGTCAAATAAGAAAAATAGCGTCTTTACTACAAGACAATAAATATAAACCACCTGCTAGATACCTAAAAAAATTTTAAGCATTTTACGTACCTGTGTTTTTAATATTTGTATTTCCACATTTTTTTATTTTCAAATGTTTTATTCTTAAAACTGCTTCCCGGCGAATGTTTACGGCTGTGGACTTGAGTATTGATGGCCGTACAATATTTTTTGCTGATTTGATCTAAAATACAATACAAATAAAAGATCTTAGTCAAACGTTGCTTTTACACCCCATGTTTTTAAAAACCCTTTTAACACAAAATGATTTTTACCCTGAGACAGGAAGCAACCAAGCGAGTTTGTGAATTAGATGGCTTTCATTGAAATACATTATTAAAATTAAATGAACATAAAAAGTTAGTAATTTTACTTACCAATGTTATATGATCCTCAATTTGAGGAGTACAGTACATCAAATCGTTGGCTCACTATTACAAGGTTCTATGTTACAATTTTACCTCTTATTGAGATAAGAATGTTACAAAGTTCTATGTCATTATCCACACTTTTTAAATAACAAACTAGATGGCAGCACAATTTACTACAAAATATAAATGTTCCATAGTCCTATGTTGCATTTTTACTACACAAAGAAATAACAAAGTTCCATGTTAAACATAGAACCATCACCATGTTGATTTTATTCATTTTTACTATAACATGGTTCTATGTTAAACATAGGACTTTGCTTAGACAAAAAAACATCAACGTGGCTATGACCAAAGTGCCATGTCAGCTGTCAGTGACAAAGTCATCTCAATTTCTCGGCTAATGTTACGGGTTTATTGTGTCAATAGAAAGGTTATCCCTTCAATGTCGCGTAAAACAGTGAGCGTCGTATAGGGTAATTCCGGGGGAGATGACCGTACGGAAGAGATGGCCAATAGAAAGAAATTCAAGTAATAATTCATAAATGACACTTTTTTTAAATTAGTTCGTTTCGTTTTGCCAAGGACAACAAGTGTTGGTGGACTTTTTTGCGAAAAAATTATGAAAAGGTGAGTAATTTGATTTTGTTTTTTAATGACACGTTCGATTTAAACTAAGGGGTTCACATATTAAGTGCTCACAAAAAAGAAAGATTGCCCGTTTTCGGCTTTTTTTGTTAAGAAAACTACTTGCTCGTGCTCTAACCTCAAAATCAAAGAGTGGTGTAATGTGGCCATCACACCCGGACAATCGGGAAAGAAGGCCATAGTATTTACGGGAGAAATAGCCATAAAATATAATGTCCTAATTTAATTTTATTAAATTTAACAGCATCATAAGCTTTGCTTTACGACAGCTTATTGATAATTTTTCTACATTGGAACAGGAAATTTAAGATTCAAGCATTCAAGAAATTGACAATGTGCATAGCTGTATTTATAGAGTCCTCCAAAAGGCTGAATATTATTCACCTATATCTCTGATAAGATTATTATTGCAGGTATATTCAGCTAAACCCTATTCTATCTTGCAAATGAGTGGGAAAGATTTTTTTAATTTTCAAGAAGCCTGTTCAAAGCTAAAATACTCACTAATACCTTTTTCCAAAGTAACAGAGCTTCGATTTACGAATTCACAACTAGAAGTGAGTTTTAAATGTTCACACACTACAGAATTATACACTATAGCTAATCTGAGACCCCAGAATACCCGAAGGAATGAAAAGACAGATTTTTTTACCGAACCAAAACTGTTAAAAAGACCTGTATTGTGCAAGACTAAAACGGATGATATACAGTTGATGTATCGGTGGATGCCTACATTGGACAAGGAGTACTATGAGGCAATATTCAGAAAATAAAATGTGACTTTTTAATATTGTCTAAATTTTAATTTTACTGACTTATTTTGTCTAAATCAGCATACTTTTTATGATAGATAAAGATATTTAATGGTATAATGCTTTTTAATGCTACTGTAACATGAAAATAAGGCCCTATACTAATGGTATACAACAGTGTGCGATACTGGGCTGAAATGATAATTTCTTTCACTTATTTAAGAAGAACAAAGTTCTAAGTTCTGGTTTGAAATAAATAAATAAATATTTTTTGAATCACAAAGTTCTATGTTATTTTAATTTCGTTAATATTTCAGAGTATAAAAGTTGATATCCATTTTTTTGTTCCTAGAAAGCATTACATAGTCCTAAATTAAGATATTAAAATGTTACTTAGGCATTTCAAATTACTCAACTTCATTAAAATTGACTTAGAACCTTGTAATAGGGAGCCAACGAAATGTTAGTTCTGGATCTAACTTTTCCTCCTCACTTAAAATATCTGAAAATATAAAAATAATGAATATGATGCCTACTATAATAAAATGGATGTTAAGTCTCATAAATAAGCTTCATACCAAAACAGTTGTCTATTAAACTTTGTTAACTGCTATCATTTGTTAACAGATCAACTTCCTGACTATTGTTTGCACTTAAAATGGCACCATCACTGTCAAATGCATTTTTAACTTTGCATATCATCACCGGTGCGGCCTAATAAATAAAATTGTAAGTTAGTAAAGAGAAATTGTAATGTTTATAGGTTATTATGTTTCTCACATCTACAACCATGCTTAAAATTGCACCATACTCTGTTGATGGTAGTGATTGTTGTGGTCCACCACCAGTTCGGATAAGATTTCCTTTTTCTATCACACGAGTTTTTCTGGCGCGCGCTTTCATGTCATCCCATGCCTTAAAAAAATTGTAACACATCTTTTAATTTCACAACAAACAGGATGGTCTACCTTAGTTACATTGGTGTTCCATGATGCGTGCTTTTTAGCAATTGACTTGCCTTCTGTTAATTTTGATTCTATTATTGGCTTATTGTTAATCATTTGCACTAGTAAACTCTTTTCGTGTGTAGTGAAATTGGCCGCTCTTTTGCGTGGTGTTTTTGCTTCCTAAATACAGAAACATTTCTATTACACTTTTTACATGGTTTATTTTTACATTTGGAAAATATACAGCAATAATTACCATTGTTATTTATAGTAATTTTATTTACTAAGTTTATCTGCACAAATTCAATCAACACGTCCAAAACACAATAACAACCGAAAACTTGACAAACTATTGACAATGACATGACAGTTGACGGTAAGCAAGAAATAATGCCATAGTGAAAATTTCAGAATGTTATATTAAATATCACGCAAAAATATTTTTAACATTGAGTTATTGGTAAAAACTGTAAGCAAAAGAACAATTTCTAATATTTTAATACAAAGAAGAAGGATTTTTATGTTTCATACTATTTCATTAATTGTAATTTACGTTTTTAAGTGCGGCAACACCAGCATTTTATCGATAGTCTATCGATACAACTTTTTAAATGTCGCCTCGCCCTACTGTTACTTAAATCTATTAATTATTTACTAACGAACACTTAAATTCTGACTCTCTGAATTCTTTTTACTTTTAGTATAAACGATAACCTGACATATAGGTATACTAAGCCGAAGCTTATTAAGTGTGCAGTACTGAGAAAGCCTGTTGAGATCATTTTGAAGAAATAGACAGTCATCTAAGCTTTTACAAGTTCTATAACTTTGACATCATTGCATACAATATGAAATTAAAAAATCTAAGACAGTGTTTTATTTCATTTGCGAAAAGGTTAAATAGGAGCGGGCCAATTATAGATCCCCGCGGTACCCCAGAAGAGACCATAACAGAATTTCATTCAAAGCTATTAACGGCTACGATTCGAGTCCCGTTAAAGACATACGACAGGAACCATCGAATCTAATTGTCACGAATACCGTTGTTAGCAATATTGTCCATAAGCAATTTGTGATCGACCTTGTCGAACGCCTTTCGAAAGTTGGTGTATACTGTGGCAATTTGAGCTTAGGCGTTATTGGTATTTTTAACTAAGTAATTTGTGAATAGTATAACATTAGTTCGCTACTTTTGTGTACGGGAGAGATAAAATCGCGTTTCCGAACTTTAGGAAAAACCAGCTCTTCCAAGCATTTATTTAAAAATAATAGTGAGTGGTTTAGCAATACATGTAGTTGTAAGCGTTAAGAAGAGAGGGTATTTCATCCGGGCACGAAACTTAGTTCGAATCTATTTGATCGCCTTCAGGACCACTTTTGTGTCAAGCGGTACCTACGTGGTACAAACAAGATGAATTATTATCAGCAAAAGCCTTTAGCGCTTGCCAGTGTTCTGGGTCAAGACAAGATGATTCAAAAACAGAAGCAAAATAATTGGAAAACAGAATACAAACTCCTACGGGATCATTCCAGTGTTCGTTGTCAAGATACATGACAGCTGGAATTTTATATTTACCCTTTCTTGTCGATATGTATGTCCAAAAATACTTAACGCTACGTAGAGTAACGTGTACAGCTATTTTTGGGATGAAGTGCAGGGTCACAGAGGAGCTAATGAAATCGGGTCGTGTATTATAGATAATTTGAATCTCTTGAACGAGTATTACAATTGTTGTGGTCAGAATAAAAATAAATTTACTATGGCACTTCATTCTTATGCGGTTACTCACTTTAAGAAAACATTCCATAACTCAAAAATATTTAATGAAAGTGTATACACAAAACGAAGGGGTAACGTCCACAGCCTCATTAAAACAGAAATAAAAAAAAATAAAAAAGGCAGACCCATTTATGCTCCATACCAATATGTAACCGTTACAAAAAATTCACGCAAAAAATGGAAAGCCTTGTACACTTAAAGGGTTAGCGTTCGATTTTTTTAATAATATAAAACTACTTTAAGAGAAATGGGACTAACTTTAATGAAGACGAAGGTAAAAATAGTGTATTTTAAACGACATAAAAGTATTAAAATTCTTGAAGACAAAACATTATAAAATAATAATAATTAATAATAATTATTAATATTTATTTTTATATTATAAAACTTCTTACAGTCAAAGCGAGTTCAAAAAAAAATATGTGTACAGAAAAATAGTCTTAATCAAAGCATTTTCTCAAAGAAAAGTATCGGGAAAGAATTACGGTCCGCCGTAACGGAAACGAATATACCCCTTAAACAGAGACATCTTTACTGAATTGAATCACAAAAACATCAAAATTAAATTTCTTTGAGAATTTGTGAAAACATAAAAAAGTCAAGGGCTCAAGTTTCACCTGATACAATTAACGAATACTTTGGGGAGTTAGAGGAATCACTTAAAGAACTTGACTCACAAAATATCATCAACTATGATGAAACTAAACTCAGTGATGCGAGTGAAGAGCAGCCTGTGAACATCTTGAGTGATTCCAGGTCAGCGCTGGAGGCCATCGTGTGCCCAAACAATACCCACCCTCTCGTGACAGCTATTCAAACTGTGCTGAGGACGGGTAGAGAGGTGAAGCTGTTTTGGGTAAAGGCACACGAAGGAATAGTTGGCAACGAGAGAGCTGACCAGTTGGCCAAGATAGCAACCAAGAAAAAAAAGACCCGACTAGACTACGACGCAATCCTCACCTCTTTCTTACATAAAAGGCAACATTCGGAGCAAGACAATAGAACAATGGCAGGATAGGTACAGAACAACAGTGGGGGGGGGGAATTAACCAAATCGTTCTGGCCGGATGTAAATTTAAATGCGACCCGGAAATACCCGAAACGGAAACACATATTAGCACATTATCCCACGTTCAGTTCAAAAAGATACACGCTAGAAATACATTTAGAACTAAAAATTACCGCGGAGAACTTTGGCCACCTAATGTTGCATAAAAAAGGGACAAGTTCCTCGAATACGCAAAAACTGTAATAAGAGCGGTAGCGAAAGAAAATGGGACGAAAATAATATTGCAGTAACACCGCGAAACATACAAGCGGGTTTTGCGAGTACAGGGATGTGGCCCGTCAATACACAAGTATTTTCCGACATCGACTTCTTGCCCAGCTCCGTTACTGATATACCAATAGGTATTACAGTCCCCAGTATTTATTATTTTTCTACCAACTGCAATGAGTGAAAACTAACATTATGACGTCACACGCGTTTGGGTTTGTTCGGGAGCGGTCGGTGTGTCTTCGGTACTGGATTCAACAATTAATTTATATTTTTAAATAACTTTTGAACTATTGCAAAAAAATACCCCAAGCCAGCAAAGGTTCGTAGGAAGAAAAGTAGATAGAGTTCTCGACGATATTATTTAAATAAAAAAGTGGATAAGTTACAAGCAACTGATGAGCTCCCAATAAATGAAGAACCTACATATATTTCTGAGAACCGTGATCCTCTTTCAAATGTTCCTCAATCATCTCCAACCCTAAGCACTAACAATGTAACAAAACAGAGAGATATTGCAAACTGTGACACAAGATGTTGAAAACGAGTTTAACATTATCCATCGCGTAAAAGTTCATTTTCAGACAAGTTCCTGTCTTCCAAAGACCTTTAAAGAATACAAAAATTTGTCTTATTGTGACTAACCCGCGTCACCGGTTAGTAGACTAATGGTGCTCCCACATTGCCGTAAGAAAATGTTAACTAATGTTAGTAAACATTTGTTTACAAACATTTGAACACAAATGTTATAAAATGTTTTCATTGAAATAAAACTACTTTTTAACGGATTTTATCGCGGTTTATATTAGATTTTAGATCCCGACGTTTCAAAATCCGTAAAAAGGAGTTTTATTTCAATGTGTGATATTCGCGTAAATCTAAGACAATACTAAATGTTTTCATGTTAGACAATGTTAGTAAACATTTATTAACAAAATTGTTAGCTAACATTTAAAAAAAAATAAAACATTTGTTATCTTTTGTTTGTAAATATTTTATACAGGTGACAGCGGGTTATGCGGAGAGTCGGGGGTGTGGGTGGGGGGTGGCGTACGCCAGTCATTGCGTGCCGTGTGTCTGGTGTCTTGTCAGTCCCTATGTTTAATTCAACGGATGCGCGTGCGCCAAGCAATAAAAAAAATATGTCAGGTTAAATCATTAAACTGTAACTGTAAAGCAATAGAAAAAGTAAACACTGTAACTTACCTTGGTATGAAAGTAGACGAAAAATTTTCCTGGCAACATCATGTAGACTACATTTGTGATAAACGTAGAATAATTTTGACAAAATTTCATTATTTAAGCTACAAAGTTCCTACTAGTACGCTAAGATGTTTGTATAAGTCACTTGTGGACTCCATACTCAGTTACGCTCTGGATTGCTATGGGCTTACATTCAAAACTTATATTGACAAACTAGAAACAATACAAATTAGATTTTTGAAACTTCTGGTCAGTAACAAAATTAAAGAAAAATATAAAAACGATTACACTAAACTATACAAAATATGTAAAATCCTACCTTTAAAACTAAAACATCAATATCTCCTGTTAGTAAACAACCATGGCAATCCAGAGATTGACTTGGCTGTGGTTACCAATGACCACAACACTCGCTCTATGGCTGCTGGCAGGTTTTCAGTACCTAGGGTAAATAACTATTACGGAGACAGAACTTTAAAAAAGCGATTGCCCTATTTACTGAATACTCTGCCGGCAGACATTCGGCAAGAGCAAGACAAATATACCTTTAAGAAAAAACTTAAAAAGTATTACCTACAAACCTTGTGATTTAAATTGTTAATCTAGGTATACTTGACTTAGATATAAATTATAGTACGGAGACTAGATCCCACAGTCAAACCACTTACGTGGTTTTGTGGGACACAGATTTTAATTTGTAATGTTAACCAATGTAATGATAATAATAAATAAATAAAAATAAATAATAAAAAAATAATAATTGGAATAACAAAGATGTTTACAAATTGATTCAAATGTTTCAAGCAAAAGAAGTACTATGGAATACGATATCGGAGGAATGTAAAGACCGAATTAAGAAACACGATGCTTGGATGGAAATTGCCAATGAGTTTAGTCTGGATAAAAAAGCAATTGAAAAAAAAATCGATCACTCGTAGGTCAATTTAACCGTGAATGTAAATCTAAATCTGGTGCAGGAGCTGATGAATCAAGTAAATGGTTTGCATTTAAAAAACTCATGTTCCTGAAGGGCAAAAATATCCTAAGTTCAACTGTCGATGGAGGGTTGCAGGTGAGTTTTATTTCAACATAATAATAATAATAATATAGTGGGACATTAACACACGCGGTCATCTGATCCCAAACTAAGCAGAGCTTGTACTATAGAAACCAGATAACTGGTAATATACTACATATAATACTTTTCTTTTGTAAATATATACTTAAATATAGATAATTACACCCAGATACAAGACAAACAGACATATTTAAACAAATGTTTGTCTCGGGTGGGAATCGAACCCACGACCTTCGGCGTGAAAAGCAACCGACCACGCCACCGCCACCGCCCGTCATCTTTTAATAGTATTTAGATGCCCAGTCCAATAACCCTTAATTTGAAAAATATTCAGCGAATTCTTTTCTTATTTCTTTCCCATCATCCGACTGGGGCTCATTTGCTTCTAGTGGTGTTAATTGCTGTTGTTCTGATCTCCATTGTCCATCGATACGTGTACCAGTTACGTCTTCGCTATCATAGTATTGAGGTGGAGCGTAAATCATACTCGATCCAGATTTTCTTAGAAAATTATGCAGTAGCACGCATGTCATAATTAAAGTAGTAGATTTTTCCGGATCTAATAATATTGTAGTTCGTAAAACTCTAAATCTTTCTAATCTAAAAAAAGGCCGACAAAATTCCAAATGCGTTCTCTACTGTTCTCCTCGCACGACTCAGTCTATAACTGAAGATTCTTTCTGTGGTCCTGGAAAGGGTTTTAACAAGTGTTTTTCTAACGGGAACGCACCATCTGTTACGAACACATAAGGAACAGGTTTCTTTCTGCCTGGTAGTGACCTGTCCTTGGGCTAAGAGAGAAATTACGAGACAGAGGACGGCCGAGCAGTTGTCTAGAAATCAGGCGGCAATGGACGCCCGTGTTAACAGGGACAGACGTCCCCCTTACGTGTTTCAGGAAGGCGACCTGGTGTTCGTGATCAAGTACGCTCAGTACACGGGCAAGCTGGATCACGGTATGCGCGGCCCGTATCGAGTGATCAGAGTCCTGCCTCATGATCGATATGAGTTAAGACTGCTGTCTGGGTCGTATGGGAAGAAGACATTCGCCGCTGCCCAGCTGTCCGGAATAGTGTCTACCATGGCCATTGGAAGCTGGTCGGTTTTGCAAACTGATCAGTCACTGTGTAATGTACGTACGCAGTGTTCATTATTTGGCATGTCATTATGAGTATTTTAGTTTATAGGGCTGAATACTAGCCTGATTAACACACTTACCTTTTAATACCAATGACCGAAGGTGGTATGTGGTAAATAACTACTTATTTTACAGCTGACGTTGTCTTTTGTATCTTACCGACCACGCCACCGGCCCGTCAAATGATATGCCCGTGATGATAATAATAACCCAGAACAGGAGCAATCTGGACGAGAGTCACTCCAACAACTTGATCATCCGACACCACATGATCAAGTGCCAGAGCCGCCGGTCATGTTAGATGACCCAGCACGAGGACCTACCCGAGGCTTGGATATGCCAGTACGACAGATATTAACTAATACGATCTCCGTCCGTTACGCTGCGCCTGCGCAACGCGTCCTTCGGCGTCTACAGCCGCCATCTTGTTTCAACGGAGCGCGGCGTTCTTTTCAGAATAGCGCGCTCCTATAATTATTTCATCGGATATACGTCAATTGTCAACTGTGCTTGCCCCTTCTGGGTAAAACCACAGTTCCGTGGTCCTCGGCGGATACCATACGGTGCCAACGAAGCCGAGTGGGGCGTGGACCCGACGCGCTCGCTGCGACCCTTCAGGACAAGGCAATCCGTCGGTCGAGGGCTTGGACCACTGGCCTTGAGGTCTCCCGTAGTCAACCCTTGCCCGTAGGGTCCCCTTTTCTTTTCCCCGGAGCAGGGACAGCCCTGTTTCCGTTTCTAGTCTGAAGTTCGGCACTGAACCCAGACGACCTTAGGGACCTCTCTGCACAAAGTTTGGCGGAGAGGCGTGCTCACGTTCAAGCTTAGGGCTCACCTTAGGTACACACGCCTCCCTGTCTATACTCGACAGGGAGGGTCGAACTACACATCCCCGGGTGTCCCCCCGGGGAGTAAGGCTTTGTAGGTCTCCTAGGTGTAGGTCTTAGCTAGGCCAGATAGTGTGCGACCGCTCAGGCAGTTTCTTCCGACTTCTTCTGCCGAGAACGCACCGCGAGCGAAGTCGAGTAGTTATAAAACTCGTCCTTAGTCGGTTATAAAATTATTCGCGCATATTGAACACGAGCAGCTCAACATGTCATTCAACATGAAGGAGCTGCTCGCGTTCCTTAACACGGTTGCGGCCGAAATCCCGCAATTCAAAGACATGTTTGAGGCCTGGCTCAACAGTTATAAAATGTCGAAAGACATTAAAACCGTTGAGTCAAGCGCCAAACTTTCGTACGTTTCGCGCGATAACAACATTCCGCGAAAAAAGGTGTCAAACCCGGAGCCCAAAACTGGTCCGGAAGCTACCTGCACTCCTAAAGCGCAGGTACCTACCCCCGCTGCCCCCTCCGCTACCGACGCCAAGGTTGCGTCACAACCGCGGCCCGTCACATTCCGCGAGCCCCCCGCCTCACCCGTCCCCCTGTCCCTCGCCCATTCCTTTCTCTCAGTCCGGCCCTCGCTCCCTTTGCTCGACGAAGCGTCGTCGGTTGCCTCCGACTCGATTTCCGGATCTTCCGGGGACGAATCCGAGGAACCCTTTACCCCTATTCTCGGTAAGAGGAAAAGGGCCTCCGCTTCTGGGTCCGCCCCGTCCAAGGCGCCCAAACCATCCTTGTCTCCGGTTCTAACCAGAGACACTCAGCTCTCTCAGGTCTCGCGCTCTCCTAAAGGGCCAAGATCTATTCGCCCACCGCCAATAGTCCTCCTGGGTCAAGAGGACTGGCTCAAAATCAGTTTGGACATGGAGTCCAAAAACATTATCCCCATTCGTGCCTCATGGGACGCGAGACAGAAGGGTTTCCGGATCCAACTGTCGAGCTCCGATGAACACAGGATTGTCACGCGGATGTTCGAGAAGAACAAAGTCCGGTATTTTACGTACTCCCTTCCGGAGGAACGTATGCTCCGCGCCGTAATTATCGGCTTGCAACCGAGCATCTTCCCCGAAGCGGTCAAAGCTCACCTTATCAGCAAGAAATTACCCGTTCGCGATGTACATTGCATGAAAACCTAGACCGGTAAGGTCTTAGACATGATCCTTGTCGTTCTCGACAAGACCAAAGCCGGGCAGGAGATCTTCAATCTCCGGTGTGTCGTCTAAGACGGCATTCGGGTGGAAACTCCCCGGAAAAACACTTTCGCTGGACAGTGGCACAACTGCCAGATGGGTCATCTGCCATGATGACCCAGCCTGCGTTAAGTGCCTCCTCCCATACGCCACGAAGGACTGCCCGAAGCCTAAGGACAGGTCTCTGTGCACCGAACCTCCCGGCTGTGTTCTGTGCGGGAAATTGGGACACACTGCCAAATATGGCGGCTGTCCCAAAGCTCCCAAGCAGCGCAAGGCTGGTGGGAAAAGGGGCATTAGGAACCAGCCCCAAACCTCGCGCAGCTCCCTTCCGACCACTGCGCCACCTCCTCTTATGTCTCTAACTCCCCAGAGACCACCTCATTGGGACAAACTTTCGTTCCAATCTCCAGTTCCTGAGTTTTTATACTCAGACAAGTCTTTCCCACCATTGCGATCTAAATCAACGGTAAGCGCCGTGGCTACCCAAGTAGCCACTACCGCTCCCTTACCGTCGCCGCCACCCCTGCCCTCTGCAGCGGTGTCGCGCCCTCCACACTGCATGGATCCTGTTGCCGCCTTTTCCCAAAGGTGCAACTTTGATATATCCACACGCGCTCTGATCTGCTCTCAGAGAGCGTTGGCAAATCCCCATGACTTCGGAGCTCAATGCGCAGCTAGTATAGCTGTCGCTGAGCTTCGCAATTACTGGATCATGCAATCCTAATGGAAGGTCCGACCTTAAATCAGCCGGCTTCCAGACTAAAGCCGAGAGGCCTCAGCGTTGGCTTCTTCAACGCTTGGGGTCTTACTCGCCAGCGTACTGAGGTCAGAGGAAGCGACGTCACCAGCTGGACCTCCTACTAGTACAGGAGACTTTCTTGAGGGCTTTGCATCGCAGTCCTAACATTTCGAACGACAAGATGGTCCGAAATGATAGGACAACATCGTGGCTTGGCGGTACCGCCATATACTTTCGAAGGGCTCTATACTGTGTAGCTGTCGATACCCCAGTTCTAACGAACCTGGAGGTTTCAATATGCCGTTTAGGCATGACCGATCACGTACCGATTCATATCGTATCGGCCTACTTGCCGCCCGATAAGGATCTGCTCGACAGCGACCTAGTAGCTTTGCTCGGTTTAGGAGACGCCGTCATCGTGGCGGGCGACCTCAATGGAAAGAACGTCAGATGGTGCTGCAACTCGACGAACTTGAGAGGCAGAACACTGGACTTTCTCGCGAACCACCTTAACTTCGATTTAATAACACCCTTGGAGCCGACGCACAGCCCTGACACTTTGGACCACATTCCGGACATTCTCGATGAGGCCCTTCTGAAGAACATAAACTTACGTTAATCTTCTATAGAGGTGCTACACGAGATTGACTCTAACCATAAGCCCGTAGTGTTGAGTCTGTACGCCTTTTTACCTTTTTACAAATAACCGAAAAATTTTCCTTCTTATTATGTCTTCATCAAACTCAACGCACAGTACGTTCAATATTGAAAGGTTAGTAGGCCGAGATAACTACTCAACGTGGAGTCACAGCCATACCGCGGTCGAGAGCACAAGTGATTTCGTTACGCTCCCCATTCAAAAATTCGTTTCAGTGGGTTATTTTCAAGATATCTTAGTGCGGAAAGTGTCGTCTGACGCGTGAGCGCGAGGGCTACACGCCTACGATTCGCATTTCATCCGGAAAAGTGTACCCGAGCCGGAAAAGTTGATTTCCATACCCGAAATAAGGTTATGTTTAACAAATAAACACAAAGTGGATTGTAACATAGTGAATAGTGCACCGATCGCGAAGAAAAAACCGTCAGGGCGTGGGTTTTGTGACCCCACATCTTCCCCGGTGGGGAAAATTTTCCGGGAAGCAACCAGTTTCCCGGAAAAATCAGAAAAACACCTGACCACGTGTGGCGTGGTCGCAGAAGGAAACGTCCGACGTGGCTAGCAGTTGGCATCCGTAAAGACCTGCTCACCACAAACAAAAAACCGCAAGTACTATAATTTTAAGCTAGTTAATTTTAAGAATAGTTTTGTAGTAGTTGCAGTTCGAAAGTTGAAACTTTGAACACAAATAACTAAAGAACGCAGTTTCATATCGAAAATTTGCAACTGCTATTTTTGGTGCGCTCGAGTGGGCAACACATTGCACTTTTTATGGACATTTAATGATTGTAAATATAAGAGTAATAATAAAAAAAGTGAAAATTTTAGTTTTTCGTAAATTTAAATTAGTTATAATAGGCTGAAAGAGCCTTATTTTAGGTAAATTTAGCGATTATTACCGAATTTTTATCTTTACGGATCCCTAAGTTATTTAATTTTAAGTGTTTTTTATGTATAATTTGTAAATAAATAGGAATATTGTTATTTTGATCACTGGACTTGGTCCAGACACACATTTGGGACACATTCGAGCCAAAACGGCTCCGAATCAGAAGGTCCATAAGGGAAAATGTCATTGTTTGCAGAAGGTCCACAATGTTTAAACGTCTACTAAATGAGAATGTCTAAAGTGGCAAAACGACTTACTAGTAAAACGTCCAAAATGTGAAAATGTCAATAATGCAAAAGGTCAGGTACACTCAAGAAAACAATAGAAAGGTTCAGAAAAAAGTTTAAAGAAACAAAAAATAAACATTTAAATTATAATAACAAACACAATATACAATTCCTCCTATATGTATTTATACTTATAATAAACTTATCATAATACTAATCTATATATCTATTAAATAGTTAGTCTTCAAAAATAATACGTTTTTTATGGGTTACTCGTTTTAAAAATGTTAATGGCGTGATCTCCTGATTATTTAACTTGTCGATTTCCCTAGTTAATTTTTTATCGAAAATTACATCGTTCTTCTTGCGTCTTTGGCCGTCAAATAAGGCGCGCGTAATTCTCAACTGTTGCCAGATTGCTTCTTTTCTTAAAGCATGAATAAATAACGGTAATGTTCGTTTCCGACCTACTCTGGCGTTATATCTTCTGTTCCATCCTTCTAAAGCATTATTAGTACGGTGTCTTTGACTGAAACAACTGATATCTTCTGGTTTTTTATTTATAATCCATTGTTTGTGAAAGTATTTAAAAAAAAGCGAAACGTTTTCGTTCTCCATAATGTGTTCTGCATCATCACGGATCTCAGTCCATACATCTTTAATGTTCACTGCAGGTAATAATGGCAAATTCGCTAACAGTCTTGTTAACGCTCTACCACGTTTAGAATCAGAAACGTTTAGTTTATGTGACTTTCGACACACGGCGTTATTGAAGTGATAATAGCAACCAGCCCACGTAGCTTCAGGAAATACCAAACGAAAAGCGTTAATCTGAGCTGCTTCATAGTCACTCTTAAAATTATTTATATCAAGACCAAAATGATATTTGACGAGACCAAACAGTCTCTCATAAGTAGATTGTTGTTTGTTAGGTAATAATGCGTACAGAACAGGTACAACGTCAGTGGATTCTGAACAACTTTCAATATCTACGTGTATTGTATACATTTGGTAAAATGGCACAGGTACTTTAAAAGTTCCGTCTCCGAAATAGCATCATAGTATGATAACAAAAGCGGAACGAGCCTCTGGAGGTGTGCAAATAGGAATCGGCCTTCAAAGTTGGCGTCTGACAGCCAGGCCGCCATGTAGGAAAACTTTTATCGGCGGTATCTCCGTACTGCGTTGTCGCAGATTGATGGGGACTTCGGTTCCGGTTCCTCTGGAAGCCTCCCCTCTGGAGCTCGGGACGTTTCAGGCCTGAAAATTTCAGGGCTTCTGAAAGCGGCTACGCGGCGCGGGATAGACCGGGCCGCGCTGATTATAAAGCGCCCAAACACGGGCGTTCTGTGATCTCCCGGACCGGAGATATAGTCGTGCAAAATTCATCACTGACAGCCGGGCGGCCATTTTGGAAATTTTCAAACGTGTCACAGTCAGAAGACCAAGGGTAGTAAAGGAATACCTTCGGGAACTAGAAGAATATAAGGAAGCCATAGAGGAGACTAGGATGAACAGTTGGAGGTCCTACTGCACTAAGCAGGACACTAACACCATGTGGGAAGGCATATACAGAACAATTACCTACCAATATATGGGAACAGATTGCATTCTCGAGGATGCCAGTGGACAAGAGCTGGATGCAGAGGGATCAGCGGAACTCCTAGTAACCACGTTCTTCCCCAAGGGCGATCCAGACGCAGACACGGAAGCTCAAGCTGAAATGAGAAGACAAACAGAAGAAAACCTAAAACTCATTCGAGCAGATATAGCAAAGATCAAAAACATACCATTCAACAAACCGAACTACAAACAGTCATTAATGGAATGAGCCCCAAAAAAGCACCAGGAGGGGATGGACTCACGCTTGATATCTGCTCGAGAGTAATAAGAGGGATGAAGGGAGTCTTCATAAAACAAGCAAACGCGAGTCTGCGTCTGGGCTACTTCCCGGAGGTATGGAAAAAAGCAACGATTAGGATCCTTCCAAAACCACTCAAGGACACGTATAAAAAACCGAAGTCTTACAGACCGATTGGACTATTACCAGTGTTTGGAAGGATCCTAGAGAAGTTAATGACAGGGAGACTCCAATGGCACTTGGGAAGAAATGGCTTACTCAGCGGAAGACAGTACGGCTTTACACCACAAAGAAGCACAGAAGACGCACTCTATGATGCCATTGGCATGGTGAGAGATGGCTTGAAGAAGAAGGCACTGGTGTCAATGGTATCACTAGACATAGAGGGCGCATTTGATGGGGCCTGGTGGCCATTGACATTGAAGCAACTTGTCGACAAGCGGTGCCCAATGGAACTGGTCATGTTAGCGGAAAGCTACCTGCAGGGGCGCCAAGTCACTCTTCAGTACGCAGGTCAGGAGATCACTAGACCCACAACCAGGGGATGTATACAGGGATCCACATGTGGGCCTCTATTCTGGAACATACAACTAGATCTCCTATTGCAAGAAGCTGACACCATGGAGGCCAGGGCAAATGGGGCCACAGCCATATAAATTGGAAATAATAATAATAAACTCATAATAATGATCAAAATAACAATATAGCTTTATGGAATAATATAAATAATACGGAATATTGATAGTAATAATATAATATTAATAATAATATTAAATTCAATAATAATAAGAATAATACTATAATATATTATGGTTGTAATAATAATAATAATGTTATAATAATAAAAATGTTTTAAAAAAATTATCCGTTTTAATTTGCATTAGTCAGGCAGGGGCCGTAGTCCATCCATAGTCCTAGTTACCTAATCCATTAGCACCCACCATCATAACCTAGATTTTAGTTCCTATATTCTGCAATAGTTTCAGTTTCAGTTATCGCGTACGCTTCGTATCGTGCGGTCGCCTTACCCCACTCACCGTTCGAGTAACGAAATAGTACCAGTGTTTCTCAAAGTTACTTATTGTTACTACAACATGAATAATTGTACCGCATGTGGAGATTCACTTACCGATGGTGCTTTCTGCAGTGAATGCAAACAAGATCTGCATTTCCACTGTGCGGGGATTACTGAGTCAAGCTATCGTAAGCTCGGCGACCGCAAGCGTACGTGGAGATGTAAAAAGGAAATAAAATCGCCTTCTGATAAACTTGCACCTTTAGAGTCGCTGAAGGATGATATCCCATGATATCATCCTTCATTATGATCGGAATTTTCCGAATTTAAATCGTCACTTAGCGATACTAACAAACAACTTAAAGAATTTAACAACAAATTTCAAGATTTCGAGCAGCGCAGTGGTACCAACTCTACGTCTTTTTACGTAGATCTACGTACTTTAAACCTTTCTTGCAAACCTACGAACTTTAGTCCCAGAATCTACGTATTTTCTATCAAAATTGTTCAAATTTGCAAAATAAACCGAATGGGCATAAGTACCTTTACTTTCGCAAAAAAAAATTAATAAACGTTCCGTTACATACTAACGCACACCCCTCGCCTCGCCACTTAACACGTCGCGCCATTCATTTGAAACGGAGGAGCCATAAATTAAAAAAAAAATGAAATGTGACGTGACCCGCGTGACCGTCAAAGTGTCAAAGTGAATCTTCATAACCTAAAAAAATATTATTTTTCAACTTCCTGCTCAATTTAATTGGATTCAATTATGGAAATAAGCAGTGACAGTGAGGAAGAGCGGAATGTTACTCCTACTAAAAAAAGAAAGCTGCATTATGAACAAAAATACTTACAATTATGGGAAAAAGACAAAAATTATTCCAGTTGGATTAAAAAAAGTAACAAAGGAGATTACTATTGTTATTGTAATGTCTGCAAGTGTGACTTGAAATGTGGTGGAGGTAAAAGAGTTTTGACAAAGCATGCGGAATCTATTAAACATAAGAATAATATTAAAGGTTGGTGTGGTCTAAGTCTACTTACTTTACTGGTGTGGTATTTGGTTTTGGTTTTAAATTATTTACTTGCTTTTCTAATAAAGTGTAAGAAAGAATTAGGTAATGTAAATATTCTGAATGTAAGTTTATTTAATCATCAGATGTGAAGGGTTATGGTTTCAGTTTCAGATTATTATTTTACAGCCAGCATTTGTGTACGTCAGAATGGCGGGTGTATGAGTATAAAAATAGATTCAGTAATTATATTATAAATATACCTTTAATGTACTAGTTAGTACCTGTAAATAAATTCAATGTACCTCTTTAAAATCGGAGTTATTTACAATGATAAGTGAGTCGCCAACCTGATGTCAGAATCGTTTGGTAAGAAATTTTATACTCATACACCCGCCATTCTGACATACACCAGCATTTACACATGATAAATTCATGATAATTTCAGGTGCAGTACTTCAACCTACTATTACTTCAATGATGCCTGGGTCTGCATCAAAGTCATTCACAGATAAAATTAAGTCTGGAGAAATAAAGATGGCATGTTTCCTAGCAGAGCACAATCTACCATTTAGCTTAGCAGATGATCTAAAGGATCTTATACAATCAGTTGCCCAAGATTCAAAGCTTGCATCAGAATTAACTTTTGGAAGAACAAAGGCACATGCTATTGTTACAAATGTTACTGGTAAAGTAGCAGAAAACCAATTAATTGAAATATTACAAAAAAATAAGTTTTCACTAATAGTTGATGAGAGCACAGACAGATCATCAATTAAACATTTGGCACTTATTGTAAGAACTGCAGTTGATTTTCATGTTGAAGATAGTTTTCTATGTATAATACCAGTTGTTGATGGTACGGCTACAGCTTTACATAATGCTTGTACAAAACATTTTGAAGAGAAGAATATTCCATACAAGGAAAATATGGTTGGATTTGCAGCTGACGGAACCAATTCCATGTTTGGACAACATCATTCCTTGTCAAAATTGTTTGCAAAAGATATTCCGAATCTGTTTCTAATAAAATGTATATGTCACTCTTTTCATCTTTGTGCCTCATATGCTTGCAAAAAATTCATCAGAAATATCAACAGGGATATTTTACTAAGCAAACGGATAATGGACCACTTGCCACAATGAGCTGCCGCCCTTCACTGTCACGTCCCAGTGAACTGCCGCCGCCATTGGATTCAGGAAGGGAAGAAAATTCTATCCAATCACCCGAATCAAACTACTCTCAGGCCTCGCAAGATTCAGAAATAATTGAAACGTTTTTTAATAATTTTTGAACAACTGCATCTTTGATTGTGATAATATAGTACTTAAATACTTTTATGTACCTACTTGTTTCACTTATCTACCTGCATCCTTTTTCATAAAACAGACACAAGGACCGTCCTACTAATATTATAAAGCCGAAAGTTACTGAGTGTTGATGTATGGATGTTTGTTCCTCTTTCACGCAAAAGCTACTGAATGGATTTTAATGAAACTACAATAATTTAGCTTATATAAGAGAATAACACATAGGCTACATTTTATTACTTACTGAATTCCCGCGGGAACGGGACGCGAAACGTACTACGCGAATGTAACCGCGGGGCGTCCGCTAGTAAAGAAATAATTTGAATAAAAGTAAATAGGCATAGGCTTACCTTAAAGTTACAACAAGTTTTTCCTTGGCAGAAATGCAGGGGCGAAATTTAGTTACAGCACCGGTGATTGATGGACTTAATTTTCTTAACAGTTCTTCAAACGAAGACTTGCTCATCCGCAAATAATTACAGAACTTGTCATCATATTGCTGAAGGTCGGTGAAATAAATATGAAATAATCCCTTTGTTCGCCTTTCACGTAGCAAGGGATGAACCCAATATTTTTTCCTTTTCTTTTTCCGCTTCTTACTTATAAGATACAAAAGCACTGCTATTTCCTCAACGTCCATTTTAAAGCGCGCTGTATGTGCAACTGACGATCGTAGCCGCGGTTTTGGCCGCGCTGCTAATCGCAACCCCTGCGGCCGGGCCGCGTGTCATGGCCGCGCTGCCAGGTCGCTTGTGCGCAATTGCTCTTAGACTGATGAGTTAACATTCACAAAAATGGAATGTGATCGTCGCAATTCTCACCTGTGGTGGCATACTAACGCTTTTAAAATGCGCAACATTTTCTCGGTCCAGTTTTCTTGCCGACGCGAATGAACGGGACTCAGTATTTAGAGTTCCTTGGGAAGGAGCTGGGACGAGAAGTTGAAGCTTTAAATGCAGAGTTGGATACTGAATGGGATGAAATGGAAGACGTCCCTCTTTCTCGATTGTCCATGATTTGATCCCAACACGATGGTGTCCCTCCCTATGTGATAACGCCGGTTCGGCAACACCTGGATGAGACCTTCCCAACGCGCTGGATTGGTAGGTTTGGACCGCATTGCACCCGTGGCCAGCCCGTACTCCAGACTTGACACCGCTGGATTTTTTTATGGGGTTATATTAAGGAACGGGTGTTCGTGACCGAGTGTGATACCCGAGAGGCCATGGAGTTATGCATAAGGAAGGCGTTTCAAAAACTAAAAATGGCCATCATCCAAAACGTCACCATGATGCCGCGGCTACACGCCGAGACTCTCCGTGTTCCGCTTTGTGAGCAGCTTGGCGTAAGACAATTTGAACCATACCTTATAAGATCAGAATGTAATCAATTAAAATTTTTATTATTGTAGTAATTGCGTTGTCGCACTCGTGATTCCTCGCCCGAAACTCGTAAACGGAACGCCACGCGTCGTCAGAGCTAGCGACGAGCAAGCCGTTCGAACCGAGAGACACATTTTGGTGCTCCCCCGATTGACCACCTCTCCACCATAATATAAATTAGCAATTGATTATAAACGAAAGTAAACACGACGAATTTGCTGCATTGGAAAAACAAACGATTTAATTTTAAATCTTACCCTTAAAGTTTCTCGTAAAAGGAAATATGAAGAACACCAAACTAAAAAGAAACTCATATTAAAAAACTACACGCCTGTGCTGAAGTTACAATCATTCACCGGTTTCCATGGAATTTTAATATGTATAAATAGCTTAGAAGCTTTGTATAAATCTCTGATAGAAACAAACATCATGGAGTATATAACCACATATCGCATTAGCCAAGACCTTAGAGTTACTATTTGGAGCAATATGCATGCATGGTGGTTACAACAATAACCCGAATGCTCGACAATTTAAAGGAATTTGTAGAAAACCTCCAACTTACCAGGTGACGCGACGCGACGACGTTATGTCCGTGAGCAACTTCGACGAAATGATAACTATTGTTAGCACGCTGACAGCCAGCGTGCTATTCTTGTGAGTCATTCTTGGTCATTGCGATTGTCAATTTTTTATTTTTAGGTTAATATTTGTATCGTTGTTATTTGTACTTTTGCCTGTGTTATTTTATTTTAGATTTAATTTGTGTCATATAAATAACATAAAATGTCCAAAAGCAGAGCTCAAAGTCCGAAATTCGAAAAACCTGAAATTGCTATCACAGACACAGACGATGATTGCTTTAGCCTTCCACAATCAGGCCCTACGACAAGGGCAAGTGCTAAAAGGAAAACCACCAGCACTCAGCAAACCTTTAATTTAGACCTTACAACCCTACGCACATTTATAAAACCATACGATGGATCTAGCTAGCGAAACACTCAATTCATTTTTAGTAAACAATGCCTACGATTTAGCCTCAGAACCACAAACAGATATAATATTCAAATACATACTATGCCAATCACAAGGTAGAGCGCAGACCGCTTGTTCGGTTAAAGACTTCACAAATTAAAGGAATTCTAATTTAGCGAGAGGAATCAAATTCTAGACTTATAAAATATCTAGAAGACAATCGTCTTCTCTCGGATCAACAATTTGGTTTCAGGCCTAAAAGATCAACCAGTCAAGCAGTTCAAAAACTAACGGATCTTGTCAGCACTAACCTTAATAAGAATAGGTATACTATGGGGATCTTCCTAGACCTTGCTAAAGCATTTGATACTATTTCTCACTCACTTCCCTTACAGAAGTTGGAAAGAATTGGTATCAGAGGTGTGCAATTAAAATTGTTTAAAGATTTTCTTAGTGACCGTCATCAGAGTGTAAAAATTGGTCAATACACCAGCTTAGAATTGAAAAACAGCGTTTTCGGAATTCCCCAAGGAAGTATAATTGGCCCAACCATGTTTCTTACCTATATAAATGACCTCTGCAACCTACAAATCAAGAATTCAGTGATTATGTCGTACGCCGACGACACTGTCTTACTATTTTCAGGCAAAACACGAGCGGAGGTCTATGAATACGCTCAGGGCGGGTTTGATATAGTTTCAGCATGGCTTAATAAAAATCTTCTGACCCTTAATTCTGATAAGACCAAATATATTTTGTTTACAATGAGAAATACTAACACATCACTAACTGACCTAAACATAATTGCACATAATTGTTACACACGCGCTGTCACAGCATGCACTTGCCCTACTTTAGTTAAAGCTGATAATATAAAATACCTTGGTGTAACGATTGACACAAATTTAAACTATCGTAAACATATTGATTTGCTCTGCACTAGAGTGCGTAAACTAACTTACATTTTTAAATATTTACGTAATCTAGCCGACTCCAAATTGATTAAACAAGTTTATTTAGCTTTGTGTCAATCAATTCTCCTATTGCCATCATACGTAAAAAGGTGAACTCGATGGTGCATGGTCTGTAGGGGAGCACTAACAGGGTCCTGAGGATGATAGCGGACAGAATGGATGCGGCCATTTTCAGACGGTACACGGAGTTGCACGTCCGTGTATAAGTTTGTGGGCTGTGTCCATTTTGCCCATACCTATCTTTATATTTTATTATTAGAGGTACTGGTATTATTATGTATTATGTATAGGTATTAAATTATGTTTATGTATTGTTCTCTTGTACTAACATAGTTTTTAAGTTCTTTTGTCTTATATTACTAACAATACCTATGGACTGTGTTGTCTGAAAATAAAGTATTTTTATTTATTTTTTATAACTTCTTGGGGCGGTGCGGCTAAGACTATTTTGCTACCCCTTGAACGTGCTCAGAGAGCAATTTTAAAAGTAGCAACTAATCGTCCCTTTATATTCCCCACCCACACTCTGTATCAGGAGTGTAAAGTGCTGACAGTTCGCCAATTGTTTGTCCTTAACGCGACACTGCTCCAACACTCGGAGCTAGGATTTAACCCTTTACCTATATACAAGAGAAGAAAAGATTTAATTTGCACCTATTATCCATCAAGGCATGCATTTATACACAGATTTTTTCTATTTCTAGGCCCTGTTCTGTACAATGACATTAATAGAATACTAACAATTTATAGACTAACACGCAAAAACTGTGCTCAATCTTTATTCAATTTCCTACTGCAACTAAGTTATACAGACACAGAAAAGTTACTAGAAATTCCGAAATAGTTTATCTTTAAATATAATTAGTAAGGCATTTTTGTATCTTGTTGTAGAAACTAGCAATTAAGTTGTGTTTAGTATCATATTGGTTTAATTTAAAATAGTTAGAGAGCCGGCCTGAAACACAGGTTATTTAATAACCTAGTTCAGGCTAGCCGACACCTCTTCTGTAGAAGTAAGTAGTTATTAGTCTTATATAAGTACATAGAACATGGTCATATACTCGTAGATTATAGATAATAAATAACAATAAGTAATTATATTTAGCTTAATATTGTATCTAGCTCATGTATATGCCATGAAATTCAATAAACTTATTTTATTTATTTTATATATCAGACTTTGGTTAGGACAAATATGGCTCATAATGTTTTGGATGGTCTCTATACTAACACCCCCTTAAGGTTTTGCACCCAGCTTCCAAACACCCTGTATAATTTCTTATTTTCATAGATCGGAACAGACGAGTGATTTTTATTGACAGTGCAAATTAGGCCAAGTTTTTAATGGAGTGAAATAAGACTCAGTAAATCATATGATATATTTTATTATATTTTGGGAAGAGTATATTTGCCAAACCTTAATTGACTACCAAACTACTAGCTTTTTGGTAAAACGAAACATTGTTATGTAATTATTTGCTAAACAATAAATTACTAAAATAGTTTTGCTAACTGTAAAATTGCGAAAAGATGGTTTTGCCAAACGAAAATTAGGGAAACCTACTTTGGCAAGTGTCACTTTGGGAAACGTTTTTTTGCCAAACGTCAGTAATCCTTCACTCGGATGTGTTTACCGTCAATTGCTCCTAGACAATTCACTGGGGCCGTACTTTATTAAAGGGCGGCTTATTGGAGGTATGTACCTCGATATGCTGCGCAACGTCATCTCCGATTTTATGACACACCTACAAGACAATCGTGACTTTTACTACCAACAAGATTGTGCATTACCTCACTATGCATCTACCGTTCGCGAATATCTAAATACAGAATACGGTGATCACTGGATCGGGCGTGGAGGTCCTGTTGCATGGCCGCCACGATCTCCTGACCTAACACCCTGTGACTTTTTTTTTGTGGGGTGAAATACAAAGACGTGTTTATTTAGAGGAGGTCCAGAGCCTTGAAGCTTTAAAAGGACAAATAATACGTGCTTTTGATGAAGTCAAAAATGACACAGTGAAAAGGTGCAATGGGTCGTGGCTCTCGTCACGGCCCGTAATAGAAGCCTTTCCGGTGTTACCGCTGCCTCGAGAGGACGCATGCAAGGCGGAGGCGGACGGTGGTGGATTTTGTGTTGACTCATGCCATAAGGCTACAGATTGCTCCGGCGAGCCTCGTTGCACCTCATGTGCGGTTCGAGGCAAGCTGAACAATCATATGGTGGGGGGGGGCTGCAGAAAGCTGCTGGGGGGAACATTTTTTAAAGTTATGGAGAACAGGCAAGTTTTTGCTATTGAAATAGCTGTTCTAGTGCTTACGTCCAATAACCGATGAAATATTCCCTATTCGCGCGTTCTACGTAGCGTCAGCGGAGCCGGCTAAAACCACTAGTAAAAAGCGACAATTTAAGGTTTTTTTTTTTTTGATCCTAGCGGCGTTACTGCCTTCGTTTGCCGCAAACTACGGCGGACCCGGATATACCAGCGGGGCCAAGGGCAACAGCGGGCGCGAAACCAAGATGATGGTTTTACTGCAAGTAGATTGAAATACCGTGAACCGACCTGCCAAACGGGCGCGTTAAGCCGGAATTAACGACGCCAAAAGGAAAACGCGTGGAAAAAATAAACAAAAAATAATATTAACATCCAGTTGCACCATAACTACTAATACTTATATTTAAAGTTTGAAGAATTACGCACTATTTAATTTTTTCGGAGAATTCAAAACTTTGAAAAAAGGATAAATAGATGTATAACGAAAACGATACGAAAATCGACGTAGTTTATATTTGTATGCAATCACTACAAAACCCTTTTCACCTTAAAGTTTGCCTCACATATTTTAAGTTCACTTAGTACACTCTTACTCAGTTTTGAAATAGTGGATTGGCCTGAAATGCTTTAAATTCGACTGGCTGTTCCGATGTAAACATCGGATCCAACCCAACAAAATAGACGTTTTGTTAGGAGTAAGTGATTATTGGCGTTACACCTGCCCTCCCCCACAACACGGAAGAGAAAGAAAAGAGGGACGAAGGAGGTGACTGCTTCAGCAGCTCCCGATCCTGCAGATGTGAACTCGGGGAAGTGCACATCAGTCAGTAAAAAGAGAGGAAAGAGCAATGGGGTAGTAACGAGAAGACAGAGGCCGATATCGGAGCCCTTTACTCCGCGGCCTCGGTGCTATTGAAACTGCTGCCGTATGCGGGGGAGAAGGGCTCCACCTACGTGAACTGGCTAAGGTTAGGCGGGTGGTGAGTCTCGAGTCTCTCGGGATACCGAGCATCCAGATAAAAACAGCCGGACTGCGAAACTAAGGCCAGTTTACTGGCAGAGAAGTTGAGGGCCTCTCTTAGCATGACGAGTCTCCAATCCGGTGAAATAAGCGAAAAGGTCCGAATCAATGGCCGATATGATGTACCATATTTGTTAGTCAATATTCCGAATGCGCATTACGCGATCCGGACGTGGCACCACTACTAAAATCACACGTAAGAGATCGGCCAAGACGGAACAGTTTGCGCAACTTACGGAAAGGATCCCGGTTTCACCCCAACCTAAGAAAGGCTCTTCAATAACATGCAAGTACCTACAGAGGCGAAAAGGATGCCGAAGTCGTGGAAGCTTTCCTGTCGGCGGTTAATATATTTAAAAGCTCTGCGGACATAGGCGACGTGCGTGACAGCCTTGGACGAATTGCCTATACTGCTGAAGGGTGAAGCGAGAGTATGGTGGTTAGGTGTTAAAGGCGATGTGACTACGTGGGTGGACTTCGAAACTCACCTGCTTGAATACTTTGCACCTGTTTGCGAAGCGTACCAAATTTATTTGGACATAACCCAAGAAAAGCAATTAAGGGATACCACTACCGACGCATTCTTGACGCGATGTTGTTTGCGCAGTTGCCGAGTCCAGGATATCGTGAGACCCAGCAGATGGATATGATTTATGGATTACTACGCCTGGAGATCCGTGATAAAGTCCCGCGAGCAGTATTTAAAGACTTTAAAGAACTTCTGAAGGCGGCTAAGGCAGCGGAACACGTCTTAAACGAGAAAGATGCTGCTGCGGGCCAAAACGTGATGAAGCCGAACGATCCCAAACCTCAAATCCAAAACTGGAAATGGATTTAGATGAAATTTACATAAGTACATGTATGTAATTTACTATCTGGATTAACATATTATTAGGTACTTTTTATCCCGGTAACACGTTTCTTTCCATGGCACTTCCCGTAAATCACGTGGAAGCTAATGAATTATAAGGTGCGTACGGATTGCGCGTACCCTGGTACGCGTACTCAGTTTACGCGTATCCGGAACGCCTAGTCCATACCTGCAGCTACGCGTTCACTCTTGGGGTACGCGTACCGCGCGAGCCAACTCGCAGCGCGAGCCACCGTCAGTCGGTTTTTGGTCGCGCGTCAAAGAGGACGCACGCGACCGGCTACGCTATATTTGGACCGCAAAATGAATAAACACGCGTGTTCTTCGAGTTTCAATAATGAAAATATTATTAGATTGATTCAACTTTATGAATTTCACCGGGTCTTGTGGGATAGCACACTAACTGATTATCGAAATAACGATTTACGCCAAGATGCATGGAAGGCAATTTCAAATGAACTGAACATTCCAATAGGTGAATTAAAAAAAAGATGACAACTTTATTAGCAACTAATAGAAAAGAAAGGAGCAAAATCAAAAAAAGTTTAGTAACAGGATCAGGTAAGTTTTTAAATTGTTTATTTACGCATTGTATGCATTGTATTTTCGCATTGTAAATTGACATATTTATAATAGCCTATATACTTTTATATCTTTTTTTTACAGGAGCTAATGATGTATATATATCGAAGTGGTTTGCATCTGAATATTTTACTTTTCTAAATGTTATGGACAAACCAATGCCAACAACGGAGACTACTGTAAGTAATTACGATTAGTTATTAACGTTATTATATTTATACTTATCAGCTGCTTTATGAGGCTTTTTCAATTTTATTATACATATATTACGCGCGTTAAATAGTGTTTAAAACTCGGTACGGTGCGCGGTCATACAATCGGCCAGGGGCCTAATTCTGCTATTACAATTGTGTCAGAATGGTCGATCATTGAGCAGTGCAAGAGGGACGGAGCTATATAGATTGTATTTAGAAGCCGCGCAAGCGCCGCGCATGCGCTCCGCACACACGGCGCCGGCGGTGTCCCTCGCGCTCCGATCCCGCGCCCGACTCCCGAGGCCAGTCGCCAGTCTGAGTCGCGCGCGCCCGCTCCGCACGCAAGTAACGTTTCAATCGATTCCGCGGCTCTTGCTCGCTCCCGCCAAAAGTTTTGTTTTTTATGTATGTTAGAATATAGTTATAGTTCCAATAGTTGTACAAGTCACTGTGCGCTAATAAACTGTTTATGTGCTCTAAGCGTAGTGTCTTTCACTGAGTACAAACCCACGCCACCACCATCATACATATTATTTTAGCCTACGTTAATCCGTGTAGTTAGTACACGTTTTATATAATATAAATGTCACATTAAAACTTAGTGATTATTTTGCCACTCAAGGGGGGCATTATTAACAAAGTGTTCCGCCAGATGTAAACGTATATGAGTAGGAGTATTGGGCGATCTCCTAGGTACACTGTCTAAAGGAAAAAAAGAAGTTAATTGCTGTTGGTCTTGTCGCCATGCACCTGGAACAAGCTCTCCTCGCTGTTCAGAGTCAAATGCATTCGTATGTGCGTAAATATTTGATAGTCTGCTTTTTCGTAAAAAATTGTGTAAATAAACAGTTGCCAATACAATTTTTGTAGCTTTTTCCGGTTCCAAAAGCATTGGTTTTCGTAGTACTCGAAACACCGAACTCAGTATCCCAAATGCATTCTCAACTACCCTCCTTGCTCTTGATAGACGATAATTGAATATTCTTTCAATAGATCCTTTTTCTGGATTACCCGAAAAGGGTTTCATGGTATATTCACTGAGGGCAAATGCTTTATCACACAGAATTATATACGGTACCTTCACATTGTAAGGAGTTTGTAGTATTTCAGGATTCGGTAAATTTAGGCTTTTGTTTTCAAGGTTCCGGTACAAGGAAGTGTTTTTAAAAACACCTCCATCTGATATGCGCCCTTGACATCCAACATTTACGTACATAAAATTGTAATCAGCGTCAACTAATGCTAACAATACAATGCTAGAATATTGTTTATAATTGTAAAATTCCGTTCCACTATTTAATGGTGCTTGAAGGCAAACATGTTTGCCGTCCATTGCGCCTATTGCATGAGGAAAGTTCCACTTTTCTTCAAATTCTTTTGCAACGGCCATCCATTGATTTTCAGTCTCGGGTAGCTGTAACAAATTATTTCATCTAAGTTAAAGTTTTTCTTATTTTATTTTTCAGATAACTACCAGCAACAACACACAGAATGTGCATGAATCTATATCAAATGATGAACAATTAGCCAGTGATTCTGCCTCAACCACGCAAAAAGTACCTAGTGATTTGACTTCATCCACACAACAAGCACCTAGTAATTCTTCATCGTCCATACAAAAAACACCCAGGAATTCTGCCTCATCCACACAACAACAGCACAACACATCATTCAGAAATAAAAGGCGCCGTAATAACGATGACACTGCCACATTAACAGAAGCAGTGGGATTACTCAAGCACAGTGTACAATATCTATCCAAGGAAGAAGACTGTTACACTTCTTTTGGGACCCACATTGCGTATGAATTGAAAAAATACGACTCGCGAACATTTACACTAGTAAAACATGCTATCAATAATGTTATATTTCAAGCTGATATGGGCCAATTACCTGGTCAGTATGGGTATTATACCGGTGCCTATTCAACGGATTTAACCAACTCTACCTCACGCCAAAGCAATTACAGCGACACGCCAATTCCAGCACAAACTGCACCTACATCAACAGCGGAAACTCCAAAGGAAGCGGAGGATAATCAAAATGAAATTTCTGAAATATTACGTTACGTTCAAGAACAAGAAGAATAATTCAGAAAATTCTTAATTATAATTTAATAAAACTTCTTTAAGTACTTAAATTATAATTTTCTAAAATTTTAATTATCATAATAAATAAGCAGATAAACATAAACGTTTTTATTCATTAACTCACCTTCACATGATCCTTGAGAGCCTTGATAATTGCATCACATACTTCAATATTAATAGTAGATATGGACTGTTTAGATATGCGAAACAGATATTGTAAACTTGTATATGAGTCCCCGGTGGCCAAGAACCTTAACGTCACGGATAGCCTTTCTCTGGCTGTGATAGCTTCTCGAAAATTATTATTCATTTTTTTTATTTCAGGCTCAACCTTTTCAAGAATTATTTCAAAATCTTGCAAACTCATTCTCACAAAATTTTTGTGCCCACTTTCTTCATAATTTATATCTTCCATTAGCCTATTTCCACACTGTAATCTTTCACGAAACAATTTTTTCATCCACCATCTAGGTTTCCGTTTGTTTCTCTTTTTTTTATTTAAAATGTGTTGAATAATGACTAACGCCGCAGCAGTGGTGGTGCACGCAACCGCTAAGTTTGTCGGAGTCATGGCGAATACTGGGGCTCGCGGAGCGCTCTGGATCGATTGACCTCGCGTACAGGTTCGCGGCGGTCCGTACAGGAGCTGTACGCGTATCCAATGTACGCGTGGACAGTGTTTCCCAACTACGCGTAACACAGGAACGCGCTATCCGTACGCACCTATAGATGTAATCTCTTTTGTACTAATAATATTGTGTTAAGGTCGCATTTCTTGAATAATTGTATACTGTTGTACTTGTTTTACTACCGACATCTTGGAGTTCGAGGACACCGAGACTACGATCAACGACAAGCGAGTAACTTGGATCGTCTTTAGTGAGTGACGTTGACAACAGAAAAGTAAGGCGGTCGGTAAACTTATCTGCCGAGTTCTACGTCCATGTGAAGGTTTACCATAAGACTTACATTGTTTCCACTCCCAGGGAAGAACGTTGGAAGAATGCTGTAGTGGCACTGAAAGTGCCATTAGATAAAGGACGAGGAGGTTCACCTGGATAATACAAGCGCCATCTATCGAGGAGTATAGTCAACTCTCATTTAGATACTTCTACGATATAAGTAAGGTTCGAGAAGTTTCCAGAGAACATTCGGACATTCATCAAGAACTTTCAATAATAACAAAAATTCAATAGACCATGTATCTGCCAGGCACCGTCACAGACGACAGCTGGAGGAATAACCTCTGGGTACGTTAGCTAGCGATGGTCAGTATGGACTAGGTACGGTGCAACAACTATAACAAGTCAAGGCGTGCGTTTTTATAACAAAATACCCTCAGACATAAAAAATGGTGAATCGCTTAATATTTTCAAAAAGAGGCTAGCTTAACACATAAAGACAACTGATATTCTTGTTTAAACATATTTGGCATATCTCGTATTGTTTTACCTACTTATCTAAATTATAGTTTGCTTTGATTTGTTATTTGTTTTCTATCAACTTTATTCAGATGTAACTGTGTTGTTTGTGATATATTGTTAAGATTTTGTTTTTTTTTCCTAGATTATTTCTGTAGATATTCTACCTACCTTGTCAAAGAACAATTACTTTTTACTTTAAACTTATGTTCTCATGTAAGTGACTTATTGTCTTAATGGGAATAAATGTCTTTAAACCTAATTCAATACTACAACCAACACATGGGTAGTGTTGATGTTTTAGACCAGCAGATGGAGTATTACCGGATATTTATCAAGACAAAGAAATGGACACTAAAAGTACTAATACACTTTCTTGACTTGGCTATTTAATGCTTGGAGGCTGTATTGCAATCATTGTGTAGCTAATAATTTGAGTAGAAGGGAAATATTGCCCTTGTTAGATTTTCGCCTCAACATTGCCGATGGTTTGTCAAGCATGCCACTAAGAAAGCGATAATCAACGAGCGATACTGAAAATGAAGAACCTCTTCCGAAAAGGCAGTACAAACCAGCAAACAAACCGTCTGAATCGAAGCGATATGATGTATATGAACATATTCCAGTATTTGATGAAATAAAAGCACCAAGAATGTCCCGGTACGAAAATTGTACCAGTCGCACAAAGGTACGTTGTGAAAAATGCGACACCTATTTGTGTATCGCACGTGGTAAGGACTGTTTTAAGTCTTACCACACCAAAGGCTGATTTGTTAGTTCCTGATTACTCTAAGAAGCATAATTAAGATTTTTTTATCATTAAGCGTTAAATTTAAGACTATTTTTGTTTTATTATTATTTTACTAAAAAATTTGTATGGTGTTGCCAAAGGCTTGTCCAAATGTCTAAGAAAATCTAAGAAAATTTTTAAGAGACTGAAATAATAATAACTTACATATTAATAAAGAGGCTGATTACGTTAAAAACTTTTTATTTTCCCTCAAACTACCAAAGTATTAAGAGACTGAATTAATAATAACTTACATATTAATAAAGAGGCTGATTACGTTAAAAACTTTTTATTTTCCTTCAAACTACCAAATTATATGATCATTTTATATTAACGTCACGATCGTGACTATGTGGCGTAAAACCTGCGACTCATTATTGTGCGAGTAAATTCGTGGGTGAACTGCGACCTCATGAATTTTTTATAATTTTTTTTGGGGCTCCATAGACCTAACAGAATACCAATAAAAAGGTTTTGTATTAAAAATACAAAAAAAACTTTCCGGATGTAAAGGGGTATTTCCGCTTCCATGGTACCTAAAACAAAAAAAATACATATGTATAAAGATATGTTATACTCGTAAATGTAAATCTAATATTTTATTTTCAGGTAATTCTATAGTGAAAAAGTGGAGAAACGTTAAGGACAACTTTAATAAATATTAAAAAAAAATTGAAAGAAATTTCCAAATCTGGCTCAGCGGCTAAGAATCTTACAAAATATCATTATTATAAACAGCTTTTATTTCTGAAAAAAAAAAATGCACTGAATGCTACTGACAGTAGTTTAGACTTGGCTGAACAATGTAACGCGAGTTCTACTGAACAAAGAAACCAGAGTTCTACAGATGATAAAGTCTCGAAGCCGTCCCGCTATGTTCCTGACACCAAGAAGAGAACAGCAGCAGAAATGGACGAGTTTTAAAAAGAAACTTTAAAAATATGAATAAATGATATTTGATATTAAGCTCTGAAGGAGCCACAAAAACGCCACTTGTTTTTTTTAAATGCATTTTGCCGTCTATTGAAGATTTTACGGAACTTCAGACTCTGACGTTCCAAACTAAAGTATTACAATGAGGGCTATCGCGTATGAAATCGCCGCTAGAGGCGCTTGTGTAGCGTGAGGTCTTCGAAACGTCAAATGTCACTGTTTGTTTACGAGTTGGCTACGCGCGCGCTTTTATATTTCTAATTAAATGTGAAGGCTTTTAAAAGGTTTTTAGACTAAAAATTACAAGAATATCAGACCACTTTAGGTAGGCGTGAATAATCGGGTAAAAAGACGGTATTTCAATAAAATAAGGCAAATATCACTTCTCCCCCATCTCTCGATAGTACAATCATGAATTCTACCAGTTAATTACAGATCGTTAACATTACGTTGGATTAAATAGTAACGTTCACCGAGCACGTTATTGCATCTGCACTACCGGACGCCACACGCGGTTCAACACGCAATCAGCCATTCTAATATGGCCGCTTCACCCGTGCTCGGTGTTCATTCGTTCGTTCATAATGACATTTTCGAGTGACAGATGACTTTAAAGACGGTCGCGATGACAGTATAAAATGACAGCTGATGCATTAAGAGGTAGATGTGCCAACAAATGAATATTGCGAGTATTAACAATACTTTAGATTAATTATGGCAAATACAGATTACGGATTTATGAATGACAGTGCTTTAAAAGTGAAGTTAAGATAAAGAGGTGCAAAATTAAACAGTCTGAAAGAACAGCTAATTCAGAGGTTAGTTTTTTTATATTTACAAACAATTTCTTGTCTAAAGTTGGCTTGTTTATCCAGATTACACGTGTGTTTTTCTTTTTACAGGCTTCAAGACTATGATGGAAATAATAATTTTGTTGGAAACATAACAGATGGAATAAAAAATGACGATTCGGCGTATACTGCTGAGTGGCCTTCGGACAGTTCATACATCAGCGTAACATCGAAAAGTGTATCACCTGACACTTAGATATAGTGAATATTTCTACTTACTTTTTAGAGGTTTACAAAGACAATGTGGGTATGACGGAGTGTGCTGCAGTTCCTAGAAAAGGCAAATAATAATAATATTAACAATAATATTTGTAATAATATGATGATAAATGAATATTTGGTGGCTCTAGTGACATGTACACAAAATAATTTGCATTTTTATAGGGGACAAGTCCACTCTGGAAACACGAAAGCATTGTCATATTTTATGAGCATTGCTTTTGAATCTGATGGAAAAATTGTTCAATCCATGTGTGAGTGTGAAGCTGGTATGGGACCAAAAGCATAAGCATATAGCTTGTGTATGTTATGCAATTTTACGATTTAAAGAGCATTCTGAATGGCGTATTAAGAAAACACCCACTGAAAACAAACAGATATGGCATGAGCCGAAAAAAAAGAAAATGAACTTGTCTCCCAAAAAAGCTGAAAATCTTACATTTGAGATACAAAAATATAATTTCACCAAACCAAAAAGAAATAATGTGTGTTGATCCACGTCCTGATAATACTTGCAGCACTTTACAATGGTATGATCATATCAGGAACAATGTAATAAACTATTGTTCTTTAGAGAAAATACGCTTTGGTATGTGTTTTTTTTTTGGACCAATATATCCTGAATAGAATTACAGTGAGTTATAATACATCCCATTTTTCCCATGGTAAAATATAGCCTTCCTCGATATATATATAGGCTATCCAATAGTGAAAGAATTTTTCAAATCAGACCAATAGTTTTTGAGATCATCACGTTTGTACAAACAAACAAACTCTTCAGCTTTATTATTAGTATAGATATACATACCAGTTTGGTGTTAGTGAATCCCCCGAACCAAAGGTTGCAGGTTCAATCCTATTCATGATATCAATGATATCAATTCTAATTTGTATGCATGAACATGTCTGTTTTTACTGTCTGGGTGTTTCTATTTATATTAAGTATGGATTTACAAAAAAAAAGTATGTTTATCAGTGGGCTTGTATCCATACTACAAGCTTTGCTGAGTTTGGGACAAGTTGGCTTTGTGTGTGATAGTTTCCTGAGACATATTTTTTTATTGCATTTCATATAGCTTCGGTGCCAAAGGTTTAATACTTACCAACAATAAACATAGTTGTTCTGTGCTTTTGTTATGTGTGAATGCATTTTGTATAAGTCTGCACTCTGTACATATTCCCATGGTATCCTAAACTTGGTGTTATCTATTTTGGGATCAGTTGAATATGTTTGTGATGTCCCAAAAATTATTAAGTATTTTTATTTATTATAATTATGTTATTATATTTCAGATTTCTCCAGAAGAAGCACGTTTGATAGAGCAGCAAACAAGGGAACAGTCACAAAATAAAATTTGGCATAATGAACGAAGTCTAAGAATAACTGGGTCTCACGTTTTCAATATATGCAAATTTACGGACAGAAGAGACAAAGTGAAATATGCTGAAGGTATTTTGTCTCCCAAACAATTTAAAAGCGAAGCTACAGAATGGGAAATGTCCAGAGAAAATACAGCAATTGAAGCGTATGAGTCGATGTCATTTAATAAAGTACAAAGTTGTGGATTTTTTATTTCCACTAAATATCCACATATTGGAGCTTCACCTGATGGATTTATTGGAGATCTAACTGTATTAGAAGTGAAATGTCCTTTCTCAATAAAAGATGAGTTTATCAGTGCTGATAATTATAAGCATATAGAAGTTATCAATGATGAATTTTGTTTAAAAGAAAACAGCCCTTATTATTTTCAAATCCAAACAGAGTTACTTATTACTGAAAGGAGTTATTGTGATTTTTTTATTTGGACAAATAAGGATGAAAAGAGGATCTATGTAAACAGAAATGATAAACTTATTTCAGAAATTATTATTCCAAAAGTTACAGATTTTTATCATAATTACATGATACCTGTGATAGCCAGAAAGTGTTACAACTTGAAATAGTATCACGAAACTATGTACTCTTCTACTATGTTTTAAATGTCTATTTCATGTAAAGATGCCAAATTTTTAGTTATTATTTCGACAGTTACACATAATTAATTTATGTTTAGTTAATTATTTCAGTAGATAATAGGAATGTCTATGTACGGAAAGGATAAATAAAAGATTAGATGATTGATTTATTTTTTCTTTTATTTAAGTGCCTATAACTGTCCAAAATCTTTATTTACATAATATTTTTCCTGAAATTAGCCAGCATAATGCACACAAATATTATCCTTCCTCCAAGTGGTACTAAATCAGATGACAACTTGTAACTAAGAATCTTGAATGTTTTTCCTAAACATATGACTCGCTCGACATTTATACGTTCAAATGACAATTTCTTTGATTGTCTGAGTTGGTGTGCTTTAAACTGATTAAACCCCTTTTTCAAAAACTGTGGCATGTTTACTGTAACATCCATATGTGAAACAAGATCTTGAATATTAAACCCACGATCACCTAGGATAATGTCCCCTTTTTGAAGAAGATTTATTATGCCACACTTTTCGAACCACTCTCTGTCACTGATAGATCCACCATATGCATCTGAAACGAAGGTCACACATCCAGAGCCAGAAATTCCTACCAATATGGTACTGTTACACATGCTCATTTCAAGCACGAAAGCATGCTTATTTTGAGCAATTGCTACTTACTAGCATGTGTGTCGGAATGTTGCTCAAAATTAGCATGCTCATTTCGAGTTTGCTTAAAAATTAACAGGCGTGCGATTTTTGAGCATGCTACCTGCGGCGCGGGTGGAAGGGGGCGTGCTTCAAGCACGTCTAAACAGGTTTGCTTAATGAGCATGCTAGTATCGATCAGTCGTTCGCAACAAGTGAAGTGCGCGTGCACAATTTCACGCAAAATGTCACGCTGGGGCGACGAAAAAACGCTCAAATTTGTAATTTTATATAGAAATAACGAGTGCTTGTGGAATCCCCGCATACCGCAGTATAAAAATAATGTTGAAAGAAATAATGCGTACGAAGACTTATTAACGAACATGGAGGATCCGTCCTTGACTGTGAAAATCATTAAAACCAAAATCAAGAATTTAAGGTCTGCGTACCACGCAGAATTAAAAAAAGTCGAGAATTCAAAGCGATCTGGTTCTGGTGCCGCTACTGTTTACAAACCATCCGCGGCATGGTTTGATGAAATGAATTCCTTCCTTGGGGATACCAGCGAGTACAGGGAACCTATTGAAGTGGTGAGTTTTAGTTTTTAATAAATAGAAATGCACTTAACTGTTTGTAAAACATAATTATTTAATATCATAGAACAAGTACAGCATGTTTTAGTTATTTATTTATATTAGTGAATTATGGTGAATTTATATCATATGATCTTGCCACGGTACCGCCTCTGTAGTTTCAAAGAGCTGCGCATAGGTGTTTCTTATTGCTTCTGCCTGTCGAGAAGCGTGGTTACTGTAGCGTGTAGGTGGTATGCCTTCCAAAGCTCGCCGCAGTTGTGCCCTCCATGCTCCTGGTATCACAACACCTTTTTGTATATCTTCAAAGTCTACGCATCTTTGCGTGATGTACATATCTGATGTTTTCCGAAGCCAATTGTGTAAAGCGCAAGCAGCTAATGTAACCCGATCAACTTTTTCGGGGGTCATGTCGATGGCATTCATAAGAACTCGAAATCTTGTTACTAAAATACCAAACGCATTTTCAACGATTCGTCTGGCTCTCGATAAACGGTAGTTAAATAGTTTTTCTCTACGCGTTGGAGTTGTTCGATAGGACTTCATAATATATGAGTTTAGAGGAAAAGCAGCATCCGCCACAATAACCGATTGGTCCGGTAAATTGAGAGTATTGTTTGTAGTAAATTTGATTTTTGATAAACACCTCCGTCAGAAGCTCTTCCATTAGTTCCAACATTTACGTATGAAAAACAATAGTCATCATCAACTAAGGCCAGAAGTATAATGCTATGGGCACCCTTGTAGTTATAGTAGTCAGAAGTATCATCAGGAGCGAGTATATTTATGTGCTTTCCATCTAACGCCCCAATACATCCTGGAAAATTCCATTTTGTACGAAAACCATGCTCAATGCGTATCCAGTCTTCACGGCTTGGAATCTGTAAAAAAAAAACTTGATTAAATTACACTACACTTTATGTTGCAGGATTCAGACCAGTCCTCGCAGCATTCGGGCGGGACTTTGCAGCATCCGGAAAATTCAACTACGCCAGAGAATATAATGTCACCACCTTTGACGACTCCACAAGACAGACCTCAATCACGCTCATCTAGTCAATCTAGTGTCACATCAAGACGTAAAAGAGCCCCACAGGAAGAGCCAATTAATGATGCACTCAACCGGTTGGAAAACATAAGTTCTGCGATAAATACACACACAGAATATGACGAATTCCATTATTTTGCCCTAAATCTTGCAGCCCAACTGCGAAGCCTGCCACTGTATGATGCATTAGACGTACAAACTCAAATCCAGAACATTTTGACTACAGCAAGACTGTTCTGCCGTTTAAATTCACAGAAGATTTTTCTGCGCATTTAAGAAAAGAAATCCAGATATGGCACTAAGAACTCCTAAGGCGTTCTACAGGTTACAAAAAACCTCAAGTAGATCGATTTTATGACCTCCTCAACAGATTATATGAGCTATTTAATTTTCAAGCTTCCTCAGTTCTGCTGTCTATCACCACCTCAATAATACAGACCTAAACGGCATTTATACAATCAGGTTAATCGCTGACGGCTGCGGTGATCAAAATAAAAATAAGACTATGATAGTTATGTGTTTTAAGGGGCTATTAGAACAGCCAAAAACTATAAAAAAAACGTCGCTGGTATTCCCAGTGACAGGTCACTCGTATTTACCAGCAGACCGGGTACTTGAGAATAATGGAAAAAGATTTCGCAAATTAGACACAATAACCTCACCAAAGCAATATATAGATATAATAACAGAGCAAGCAACGCTTGTCAAAGTTGGAGATGATTATCCAGTATATAATTTTAAAGGAGGAGCAAAAAGTATTGTAAAGGCGCCTGGTCAATGGAAGATTAACTTTTCGCAATGCAAGCGATTTTTTATAAGACGTTCCAAACGAGTAGGCAATGTATTGGTAAATGGTGAACATTTTATAAAACCAAAATGGGTCAATTTGAAAATATTTGTAAAAAAGAAAAAACCATAAGTATGTTACCGATAGAAAGCCATATCTTGAAGAAAGGTGTTGAGGTAAAAAAAATTAAGTTGCGGTACGTCAATACCCTTTTGGAAAAACATTATGGCGAAAACTGGAAAAATCAGATCGGAATAGACTTGACTTTTTATTCGTGAGTTTTGAATAGTCAACAGAATATTCAAGAATCACAAGATCCAGATGAAAATACGGAAAAAATGTGTGAAATGTGCAGGAAGAATCACCACTTTTAGTCATATAAGGTTTTAATTTTGTTACTCCTGCCTGATACGCCAGATGTAAATCTACAAAAGTATGTCCGCTTAAAAGGTACCTGTAAACAAAATGTAAGGTATATTGATAAAACATAATAACAATAATAATAATACCTACGTTTTGATTTAGTCATAAATGTACAATCAAGATGGAAAACTACGAGGCACAAATATATGAAAGTTAAAGTAAACAAAAGAAAACTAAAATCAGGTTCAGGTGCAAAAACATGCAAAAATTACATGTTTTATGACATGTTAACCTTTTTAGATTCGAATAAAAGTAATGAAGCAGATGAATCGTGATGAAGAGTGAAGATCAAGACTTATCAACTAATGCATTAAATGTGAGTAACATAATCTCAGCACCCAGGACTAGTGCCGAAAATTCTAATCTGGATTGTACTACGAGTATGAGTAAGCGCTCGTTCAGACACGGCGGGAACCGCGCGATTATAGAATCGCATGGAAATCGCGCGGGTCTTATTTATATGAGTTAGTTAGTAATCGTTCAGACATAACCGCGCGGTTACCGCAACCCAACCGCCAGAAAATAGAATCGCGCTGCTCCCGCGCGTTTCTATTACAATGGAGTCTTTACTTCGCGTTCAGTTGCGTTGCGGATACCGCGCGGTGAGCACGTCACTGTTCGTGAGTTAGGCGATTAACACACGGCACCGCGCACCGCCGCGGTTGGCGGTGAAGCGGATCTCATGTCGCATTGATTTCTATTAAATCCGTCGATGCCTAACACACGTACACCGCCTGACCGCGCGTTCGAGCGGTGCTCTCGGGGCGCCGCATAACCGCGCGAATCATCGTGTGTGCAGGATGTGTTGCAATTTAAAAATGGATTTTGATATTGAAAAGTTTATTTCGGAGATTGAAAGTCGCTCCGCTATATGGGACATGAAAAGCACACAATATAGTGATAGACTCCTTAAAATGAAACAATGGGAAGAAATTGTTACCTTATATTTGGAGCCAGGAGAAACTTCTGATAAAGATAAAAAAGAACTCGGTAAGTTTAAAAAATATATTTATTTTTAATTTAAGCATATTTACTTTGCCATGGTAGTGTGTTCTCATTTACAAAATAATCAGCTAAATTATTACGGATCACTGTAGCGCTTGTACTTCCTCTGCAATTATTGTCTATAGGTATATTAACTATTCCCTCTGTCTCATTGTTCGTATATAAAATATCTTTAAAATCAACGCCATGTCTTTCCCTAACAAAATTATGAAGAATACAGCATGCTTTAATAATTTTTATCGATAAATTTCTGTTTACGTTCAAAGGTCGTTGAAATATACGCCATTTATGTGTTAAGATACCGAATGCACACTCAATATACCTACGTGCCCTGCTCAAGCGATAATTGAAAACTCTTTTAGTGTAATTTAAGTGATGTCCTGCATAGGGTCGTTGAACTTTGTCTGAGATATTGAAAGCTTCATCTCCGATAAAAAAGTATGGCACGGGATTGGTGATACCAGTAATTGCAGAGGAATTTGGTATATTAAGTGTTCCATCTTGAAGTTTTTGATAAAAAATAGAATCACGGAAAACTGTAGAATCACTACATTTCCCATAAGCACCGATGTCAATATATATAAATTTGTAATTAGAATCACATATAGCCAGAAGTAAGATGGAAAAATAATGCTTATAATTGTAGTACAGGGATCCAGTTAGAGACGGTTTGATAACACGCACATGTTTACCGTCTAAGGCACCTAAAACATGAGGAAAATTAGCTCTTGACTTAAATCCTTCAGTTATATTTAGCCACATTTCAGTTGTAGGTTCGGGAAAACACTCCATTTTCATTACATCCCATAATGCATCACATACTTTTTCTACAATACTTCGTATGGTTGATATCCCAAGTCGATAATTGTAATGCAGATCGGTAAAGGAACACCCCGTGGCCAGGTATCTGAAATATATATTTTTTTTATTACAGGGCGCTCGCTACAAATAAAGTGGAAAAACCTTCGAGACGCCTTTATGAAGGAGTGCCGAAGGCAAAAAAATATTAAGAGCGGAGCGGGAGCTAAGAAAAATAATCAATATCGATTTTATAATCAATTGTTATTTTTAAAACCTTACGCTGGAATAAATAAAACCGAGAATAGTTTGTCTGCTGCAGACGATAAATCAGTTGGGGAAGGTAAGGAATCGGTTGGAGGACCATATAAAGACAGTCCAAAAAGAAAGAAATCTGATCATTCTGAAGAGATGACTCGAGAATTAATCGATACTCTGAAATCTTCAATGAGCAAAAAAGTAAACGAAGAAGATCCTGACCGACAGTTTATGCTCTCTTTGGTGCCTGATTTCAAGAAAGTCCCCGATCGATTGAAGTCAATAGTGAAAATAAATATGATTAAATGCATATCACAAGCTCAAGATGAAATGTACAATTATAAAGAACCAAGCGATGCTGAAATGTCCTATGCTAATAATCAAAATCAGGGTTATTTTACGAATTCTTCATCATATACACTCAATTCCAGTCGCTATGAAGTAATGCAGTATAACCATCAAAATGACCAAGGGACATCTGCTGCCGGAATTACAGATAATATTACAGAAGCAATACCGGCAACACCTGCCACAGTTCATTCAAACCTTACTGATGAATCAGAGATTTTATCACTGTTTTAAAACCATAGTGTAGTGTATACCATATTGTACGGAAAATAGAAAACTGTGATTATGTGAATTAGTTTTAGGTAGATATAAATACGTGATTTAACCTGTGATTAAGAAAAACATACTGTGATTTTATTAATAAGATATTAAAATTACTAATTATAATTAGATGTAAGTACCTACAAAAAAAATAAAAATGTTCCTTTTTAGGCTATGAGAGAACAAAACAAAAGTACTTAGTAAATAATCATTAAAAAGACTGAGGTAGATTCAATCATCAGAATGACTGACTGATTTTATTTAAAATAATAAAAATATAAATTGGAAAAATGTGCTTTTTCTTTTCACTTACCTCAAGGTCACAAGAAGCTTTTCTTCCGGTGAAATACAAGGACGCATGTTCGTATTTACTCCAGAAATTGCTTGTCTTATCCTTGCGAGCAAATAATCAAATGAAGAAGTAGACATTCGCGTATAATTGAAAAATTTATCTTCGTGTTTTCTCAAACTTCTATAGAATAACATGAATGTCCTATTTAGTATTCTGCTTCGTAAAAATGGATGAACCCAATATCTTCTTTTTAATTTCTTTTTACGCCATAGAAGCCAGATTATTGCCACCACTTCAGCGTCCATTCTTGCCAGTGTCTATGATCAAACTGGTCAAATCCGCGTTAAATCCAACCGCGTGGACAGGCGCGTAAACCGCCTTACCGCGCGGGGTACCGCTACGAAATCCGCTTTACCGCCACCGCCCTCCGCGGCGGCGCGCGGTGCCGTGTGATAATCGCCTTAGCCATGGATCGTTTCGACACTGAACTATTTATTGATGAGGTGGAGAAGAGACCTGCAATATGGGACATTCAGTGTGATGATTACTCAAATAAAATTATCAAGAACCGAGCTTGGCAAGAGTTGGTGGAGATATTTGGAAATTGCGAAGACACGGTGGAAAAAAAGAATATTTTAAGTAAGTAGGTTTATTCACCAAAAAATAATTGACAGAATTATGTTATAATTATTGTTATGAAGCGTATATTATACTCTCCGTATACTTTAGGTACTTAAATAAATATAAACAAACTTCGGCTGCTTTATGCAGACATTTCGAGCATTTTTCAAATGAAGGTCACAACGGTATTACCATATTTCGTTTGTTTACATTTAGTTATGTACCTAAACATTACAAGTACGGTATGTTAGTTGCAGCTATATCTTTGTGTCTTGCCATGGAACACGCCCATCGTTCACAAAGTAATGAGCGAATTTATCTCTGATATTCAAAGATGACGGTGTCCCTCTTCCCGCATGCAAGGTATTGAGATTAGTCATGGGTGCATTATATAAAGTATCTTTAAATTTTAGACCATCTCTAGTCCGCACATAGTTATGTAGAACACAAGAAGCTTTTATTATATCTTCGGCAAAATCTATGTTTACATTTATAGGCCTATGAAAGAAGCGCCATTTGTTCGCCAAAATACCAAAAGTGCACTCAATATTACGTCGGGCTCTCGATAACCTATAGTTAAAAATCCTTTTTTCATATGGTAAACATTTGCCTGAATATGGGCGCATTAAATTTTCTGCTAAGCCGAAGGCTTCATCTCCAACTATAACATAAGGCATTGGTGTTAGGTCTACATTAGATATTAAGAAATAGCCACTCAAATGCAACCTCAGACATCACACTAAAATTTGTGTAAAATCAAAACCTATTTAGGTAGTTTGTAGTTTTCATTTCTTTAATTTCTTTTTTTTTCTCGCTACAAAGTCCAAATATGTAAACATAATGTAAGTATTACATGTACGAATTAAATTTTGTGACATTTACCAATTTTTAATAGCATTTTTATTTTTCCTATGGAATACTTATGATATGACCAATTATGCGTAGGTGTATTGGGCTTCTACGCTACGGTTAATACCATGACTGCGGCCCGCCTTTAGTTTATTTTGGCACCTTGTGGCCCTTGCCTGCCAAAAGGTTGCCAATCGCTGCTCTAAAGTATTTGATATCGCCTGCGTCCTCGGTTTCCTCAGAGAGAGTGGCATCTGCTGTAAATCTCGCAGTACCCAATAACAGAAGTCGGCTTACAGCCGAGCATGTAAATCAAAGAGTTTTTCTTATGTCTGTATCAGATAAATATTGGTTTGATTAATAAATAATTAATATTTTTTATTGTTGTCCTTGATTTAAAAAAAAATAAAAATGATGTCTATTGATTAGTATTTATCTAGTAATGTAAGATGATTGAAGTAGATTAGGCCAAATATTTTTTTTTCCTATCACACCGATATATCGATATTTTTAAATAAAAATATCAATATCGATATTGATATATTCAAAAATTATCGATACAATATATATCGATACTTTATTGCATTTCCGACATCCCTAGTTAGGAATCGATGTTTGAATTTACCACTTGAAAAAGAACTTTGTGTTGATGAGCAAATAGTTCCTTTTACAGGGAGACACGAGGCTAAGCAGTATATAAAAGGTAAACCCTGTCCATGGGGTCTCAAGATTTTTTTTTTGTGTGGTAAACATGGTCAGGCATATGATTTTATACTATATCAAAGCTCTAGTCCAGAACTCGACAGTAATATCGTAAAGAAAATTGGATATGGTGCAACCGTCGTCCTTCATCTCACAAAGAGAATTGGCGAAAGTAAGGGGCATGAGTTATACTTCGACAATTACTTTTCGTCCTACCATTTGCTACAAATTCTAAAACAGAAAGGTATTATGACTGCATGTACAGCTCGCGTCAACAGATTTGCTAAACCATCCCTCTTAAATGACAAAGAGATGAACAAAAAATGTCGACGCTTTGCTCAAGAGGTTAGTAGTTATGACGATGACGTTACCGTAGTCAAATGGCTGGACAATAAGATCATCCATCTAGCCTCTAATTTCATTGGCATCGGTGAAAAAGATTTAGTGAAGAGGTGGTGTAGAAAAGAAAAGCGATTTATTGAAATCGAACGTCCTGAACTCGTCAGGAAGTATAATCATGCGATGGGAGGAGTTGACTTACTAGATCAAGTCATGAGTTACTACAGAACTTTCATAAAGTCTAAAAAGTGGACTCTTCGTATGATTTTTCATGCATCTGACTTAGCAGTTGTTCAAGCTTACCGAGAGTATCAAATCGACAACGATTTATTAGGTGTCCCAAAAAACAAGCAACTCACGTTGCTTCAATTTCGTCGTCGACCAGCTGAAAATCTGGTGTTGCGAAACAAATTTTCCAGTGCTAAAAGAGGACGTCTTAGTGGTAGTAGCCCAACTCCACAGATTATACCCAGAAGACCAGGAGAGATTCGCCCGGTAGCGGAAATAGCTCAAGACGGAGTTGGATATTTTCCTGCACATGACGAAGGGATCGGGACTCGGTGTAAAATGGTGGGATGTAAGGGTAGAAGCCGGATCAAATGCATAAACTGCAAAGTGCATTTATGTCTAACAAAGGAGAAAAAATGTTTTTTTTTGCATTCCATACGTAAGCGTAAATAATCTAAATTATCCAAAGAAGAGACTTATTTTTTGTTAAATTTTATTTAGAAAACTTAAAATTTGTTATTATTATAATTACTCTGCATTTTTATTAATAAAAATGGTGCTCAATTAAACGTCTTATCATTTCAGAGAAACATTTTATACACAACTTTTGTTATTTTATGGACCGGATGTGCACATTTGGACACAAAAAGAAAAACTCATTTTTCTAGAAAAGTAAAGAGCCATGATTTTTTTCTTTATTTTTTCCTTGATACCAGTGGTCTATTCCACCTCCAGGATTTTTCTTAAATCGCTAGGAGAAAAAATAATAATTCAGGTCTGAAAGGGTTAATATAGTAAATATAATTTATAAATTAATACAAAGGGAGTTTTCCAAAAGTATTTTTACTATTTTGGTATTTTTGTGAGAATGAATAATTTTAAACTTGGCAACACTGATTTTAGTATATGTAACAGTATACCTACTGTGATTCGTTCATGCTCAGACATGTTTCTTTATCATATGTGCGTGAGCACAAGTAGTCGTGCTCGGTAGTTTTACTTTGGGTAAATTATAACTATTGTGTGAAGAAAAATGAAGAGAATTGATAAAAAATTCATGAACGCGATAGGAAATTCAAGTATTCACAAAGAAAAAAGGCGTGAGGCAGCAACGTGTAAGTAATTACAAAAAGGAATACCTACTTAAACTAACCAAAAACTAACATGATTTTAATTTAACATTGTATTATTGCTTGTTTTATTTTAGCATTAAGTAACTCGAGAGTGCTTTTATTAACGGATGAGGTAAATAATAGCTGCGAGGGCAATGATAACGCTTTATTCATGAGTAAGTTTTGTCATTTTTTAAGAAGGCAGGCTTAGGCCCGCTTGAACAAGCATCAGTTTAATCAAATTTAATTCTGTCTCTATATTCTTCTAACATTTGACAGGGACAGAATAATAGTTAAATCCGATTTAAACTAAATATGATTTAAATGATGTTGTGCAAGCGGGCCTTAATGTGGTTTTGCTTAACTAATGTATTATAAAAAAATAACAGAGTGCATGTTTGACGTCTTTACAGTAACGGTTAGGTATGTTCAGTTTTGATCATATTTTGTTTTTATTTTTATTTTAGTTAGCACTGACTACTAACGCAGTTCAAAAAAATTAATATTTTTAATGGGATGTTTACAGAGGTTCAAGACAGACTGGTGGCTGGAATAAAACTCCACTAGAAGACATTGACTTCATCAAACAAATTATTGACTCTCTACCGAAATAAACTTCTCACTATAGACGAGACCAAAATAATGGATGTCAGTATTTAAAGTTGGGCATGACGGTGGCAAAAATTTATGAATTATATGTTGAGGAGCACAAAAAGAAATATGGAGATACCAAAAATCCCATAAGTATTGGATTATTAAAAAAGGTATTTTATAAATTTTATAACCTACGTTGTAAAAGCCCGAAAAAAGATACATGCAATAGATGCGATACTTTGCAAATAAAAATAACTAGCGTGACTGAACCTGATGAAGTTGATAAGTTAAAAAGTGTAAAGCAGCAGCATCTAGAACGAGCTGAAACTTTAAGAAAACTCATGAACGAAGATTTAAAAACGGCAACAACAGATGAAAAGTTTGAATGTCTCACTTACGACATGGAAAAGACTCTTCCGCTTCCTAGGATACCCACCAGCATAGTTTTTTTATAAGCGCCAGTTGTGGCTTTACAATTGCGGAATACATGCAGGTTCTACCGATATTGGCCACTGCTACGTGAAGGTGAGGCTGGCCGCGGGGCCCAGGAAGTTGGGTCTTGTCTTATTAATTATATTAAAAATATTATGAGTCCAAGAGAACATTTAATCTTATGGAGTGATTGTTGTGGAGGCCAAAATCGCAATATTAAAATAGTTTTAATGATGAAATCCGTGCTTAACTCTCACGCCACTCTCAAAACATTTCAACTAAAGTACTTAGAGTCAGGACACACTTTTCTCCCCAATGACACCGATTTTTAACACGCTTTTATTAGCTTGGGTTGTATGTATGTATGTATGTATCTATGTATGTAACGGAATCTTTGAACTTAATTTTCACCAGTTTCCAGAAGTCTGATTAATTTGAAACTTTGCATACGTATCAAGGACCGATGACAATGCAATAATTTGATAAGTTTCCCATTATCCTTATTAGGACGGCCAGGATTAATTAATTCTTTTATAGTACTTTTATACTCTGTAGTAGAGTAATAGGGACAGAGCGAGGGCGCGATCTAAAAAAATTATAAAAAAATAAAATAAAAAAAATGTATAAATTTATAAATATAAAAAAATATAAATAATAATAATTTATATAAATTTCCAGCGAGTGACGAAGGGTTCACGAATATTCAAATAATATATTTATAAATTTAATTGCTCTCACGTATTACACTTAGTACAGGTATCAATTTAAAAAAAATCCTTTTATCTCTTTCTGTATCGAACTGTATGACTGGAGACTTGAAATGATACACACCAAGTACACCAAATTTTTTTTTAATTTTCGCCGTTTTTATGAACGTTTTTATTCAATCAGAAACGTATTACGTACTTGGTTTTCTATTTCATTTAACATTTTTTTGTAAACATGATTAAACCAATATCGATACAGTTCCCAGCGAAATACAGTTATGGAACTGCTGAAAGTTGGGCTTCGACCGTCCACAAGATGCAAGGTTGTACAGTCGATCATACAGTCATTTATCTAGGCTCGCGACTGTTTGCTGCTGAACAAGCTTATGTAGCACTTAGTCGTGTAAGATCTTTAGACGGTATTCAGATTGAAGAACTCGATTGTTCTAAGTAAACAGGAAAAACCCCATGCAACAGTGAACCTTTGAATGAAATGATAAGATTGCGAAATAATTTGTGAGAAATTTCAATACCACCTGTCAACAAATAACTAATTGATAAATCGAACAAAAAAATGAAAAATAAATAATAGTTAAAAAAACTAAAAAAAACACGCTTTTATAGCTAACCGAACTAAAAATTTGAAAATAATTTTAATATCAGAGATTTTATAATACAGTAGTAGAAGAACGAACGATCAATCAGAATTTATCACCTAAAAATAAAATTATAATAAAGTTTAAGTTATTAACAAAATAATTCAATTCAGAGTAAAAAGCGTGGGGTGCATTTTACTACTTTTCATAACTCTCCTCTGATAGATAGTTGCCAATAGAATGGTTGTTACATTTACTTTATCAAGCACCCCACGCTGTAGTTAATTATTTTTAGTTTTATAATTTTGAAGACAAAATATGATGCTAAATGTCTAGCAGAAAAAATATGCACCTTTTCATTCATTTGTTCACTACATGTATGGCATATAAGATTGACAAAAGTAAATTTTGTGAGTAAAATTCTGCAGTCCGTTGATATGAATATGCAAGTTGCTTTAGATGCTTTAGCAGAATTAAAAAAGTTTTTGATAAAAATTAGAACAGACACAAATTTTGAAGAAATTGTAAGTGATACCAAAAAAATTGCCGAAAAATTGAACGTCGAGACTGAATTTGAAACTTCCAGTTCCAGACCCCTAAGGCGTCGTAAAACTCCAAAGAGTTTTGATTATGAACACGAAGACCACACTATAAATGATCCGAAAACCTATTTTAGAATTAATATATTTTTTATATATTAGACCAAGCGTTATCCTCCGTAGATGAAAGATTTAATTTATTGAATAATCACAATGACGTATTTAATTTTTTATTTAATTTAAGTGATGAGCAAGATCAAGGACGTTTAAGAAGTAGCTGTCATCGTTTACAGGAGAAACTTTCAGCAAATGATTCATTAGATATCAACGCCGATGATTTGTGTGAAGAAATTATGTCATGTCAGCCATTTTTAAAAAAAATCAATAAAAATGTGATGAAAATTCTTGAATTTATATATTCAAACAATTTGACAGCTGTATGCCCTAACATTACTATAGCATTACGAATTATGCTAACTATGCCACTTACAGTAGCAAGCGCGGAAAGGTCCTTTTCTAAATTAAAACTTATAAAAAATTACCTGCGATCCACAATGAGTTAGGAAAGATTAACAAATTTAGCAACAATATCCATAGGCCATACTAGACCATATAGACACACATGAAACTATTAAGGATTTCGCAAACAAAAAAGCGAGAAAAGTGGAAATATTGTAATTTAAGCATGTTTATATTCTTGCAAATGTTTAATGTTTGTTTTTTTTAAACATAGCATACGTAATAGTCATATTAGTATAATTATTATTATTAGAAAAAGTCAGCTTCTTTGTTATTAATATTTAAGTATAAAATTCTTTATTTAATAAAGTATGTAAAAATTTAGTTAGAGTTTTATTTTTCGCAGTAATTGGCAAACAGAATCGAACGAGATTTACCTATTATCTTAATTCCCAATGTTCTCCAGTTTAAAAAAAACTGAGATATTTAATGATAATATTATTTAAGTACTGTAAAACCAGAGAACATTTATTTCGGTCAAAATTAACGATTAAAAATATTCGTTAAAAACTCAAATTCGTTTTTTATGAAGATTCGTTAAAAAAGAGGCGCTTCATAGGTTCCGCACGCAGGCGCTGCCGGGGGTCGGCGGGGCCCTGAAGAAAAGCCATTTTCTATCTTTATGAAAACTAACGAAAATGAAGAGTATCAAGAGCTAAATCGGGCGTTTTTTACCCGATTTTTTAAAAGTCGCGAACATAAACCAAAACATTTTTAAATGATAGTGTTTGCAATCATATTTAATATTGTGTAGTTATTTTGATTCACAATAATGGGAAAATGGAAATAATTAGTAAAATGAAAATCATATTTTAAGTTGACTATTTTTCCTAATTACTAAACTACCGCTCAGTAAGTTAAAATATCACTCCGTGGTATTTTTGTAAACCCAATCATACTAAATCCGTCAAGTTGATGTGCATGTTTCGTTCTCACTCTCGCCCATAGTCCTAAAACTGGTTTATGTTGCGCTCGCGCAGGTAGCTAGCTTATCTTACTACATCGCAGTCCTTCGTCATCCGTCGTAGCGATCTGTGTTTTACTGTGTTCCCATTGTGGTCTGAGTCAACTAATTACCTACTGCTTGTTTACTGGATTTCGTTTGCTTTCGAGTTCGATTTTGTTGTGAAATGGAACGACAAAATAGTTGTGTGTCGTGTGAGCGATCTGTTCTACGTCGTAGAAGACACCGTCTTACTCAAATGTTTTTCGAAAGATATCGTGACTATGCAGTACTATTATTACAAGAAATAATGCCACGGGAGGTGAGTTAATTATATTATAGAACATTAATTATATGTAAATACTAGAGTTTGTTCAACTTTTGCGCAGCAACAGAGCCTTTATTTATTCTCCTAGATATAGTTTTATATCGTTTTATATAGTTGACGTCATCATAGGACTCCTTTTCAACCATTGAAACTGTTCGTTTCCTTGGTCATAGTGTATTACGTTGTGACATTTATTATTATGATTATCAATAAATAACAGTAAAATAAACTTGTTACAGATTGTTTTTGATGGTACACTATCAATATGCAATCCTTGCTGGCTGAGATTTTATCGCGCATTGCAAGCCCGGCCAGTATATGATCCATTACCCCAGCAAGTTCAAGAACCATTACATCAGCAAGTACAAGAAGAACCATTACCCCAGCAAGTACAAGAAGAGGAAGTCCGAGAAATAGTAGTGAACGTTCAACAACAACAAAACATTGGCATTATGACTATTCCTGGATATTTGCGTGTATCTAATACTGCTCGACGCTGTGTTTTTCAAAACTGCAGAAATGTACCAGCAAATGCTGTGCCAAAATATGTTAGGTTACATTTATTTCGTATGAATAAGCTATTCATACCAAAACTTGCTCGAGTTTGCCAACCCCATATGGTAAGCAATGAATGGGAAGATCTACTTAATGTACAAATACCTCTACATGAACACTTTAACAGTGCTCATGTTCTCGATATTATCGAGCTGTATGAATGGAAATTGGAACGAGGAACTCAGTTGGACTTCGAAAATATTGAGGAGATAGATGACAATGAACTACATTTTTATACAGGTATGGATAAAATTCAATTTAATAGAATTTTGAATCAAACATCTCTTCGTGACAGAACCAACAGTTCTGCTACTGTTTTAGGACTGTATTTAGTTAAAATAAGAACGGGTGAACCAGACGAACGTGTAGCTTCTATGTTCAATATGTCGAGAAGAACATTGGAGCGAAAATTAAAAATAGCTCGAGAATGTTTATCTGAAGAGTTTGTTCCCCGATATCTGGGTCTGGATCACATGACGAGAGAAGATGTAGTAGCTCGCAACTTAACCATCCCGAGTCATATTTTTGGAGGTAACCAGAATGAACCTGCAGCCATTCTTGTGTGTGATGGAACATATATATACGTGCAAAAAAGCTCCAACTTCCTTTTTCAGAGGAAAACATATAGCCTGCACAAATTCCGCAACCTAGTAAAACCCTTTTTAATTGTATGCACAGACGGCTATATTGTAGATGTATTAGGCCCGTACCCAGCCATTACTACGGATGCCGAAATAATGAGTCACATGATGCAGGACGCCGCTTGGCATTGGTTTCTGAACGCGAACGACATTTTTATATTGGACCGCGGCTTTAGAGACTCTATTCCTGCCATTGAAGAGCATGGATATGATGCGCATATGCCACCAACAAGAGCAAGAGGAGAGCAGTTAAGCACAGTAGATGCAAATAAATCACGGCTAATAACAATGTGTCGTTGGGTGGTTGAAACGATTAATGGTCGCTTTAAAAAGGACTTCAAGATATTCCGCCATGTTTATTTTAATGTAGCGTTGACAAATATGATGACCGATTTTAAAATAACTGCAGCACTCATCAATGCCACTTATCGACCATATAGAGATAACGCTCATGCCGCACAGTTTATAAATATAATAAATGAGAACATAAATAGAGAAAACGAATTGGCTGATTACGTGATTCGAAACAATTTAAACAGACAAAGAGTCGCATTCATGCCGCTAGATGCAAACAATCCCGAATTAAGAGATTTCCCACAATTGACTTACGACGAGCTACTTTTATTTACCTTGGGAATATACCATTTGAAACTGGCCAAATCTTATTGCCACGAACACATGCGGCCAAACGGAGTGTATATAATGGAATTATACCATCGCAGAGAGTTGGTAGAAAATAAAATATTAATACGAGGCAGAATACAGTCCCGTCACATAAGAGCAAAACGCTATTATACATATCTACTAATAAATCCGGCATTGCAGGGAAGACAAAGCCTCGAGGGCTATTACTGTTCCTGTATACACGGCCGCCGCACTGTTGGGAGTTGCGCGCACATCGCCAGTGTGGTATACTTTTTATCTTGGGCTGTATATCAAGACGAATTTCACACACCTGCGGCGTTTTTAGACGAAACTATTTTAGATTTAGATGCAGCAGAATAAAAGTTAAGAGAAAAATATGTTGTTTTAATTATTTTTGATTCCCTTTTTCCTCTTCAATGATTGCCCAAAAACATTTATAAATATTTTTTAAATGTCCATTTTCTCCTTATTGCCACGACCCACAGATATGGGAACTATACCATTGTAAACTATTGTCCGCGCGCGAGCTCCGAGGAATCGGGGGCTGCGGAAGCGGGCGGGTGTGCGCCGCGCCCGACCGTCGCTTCATACCCCGCACTATCCCAGTCTAGTGTCGACCTTGACGCGAGAGCACGCTTGTCGATAACTCCTTTCTTAACTTTCTTTGAACTATAAGTAGTACTAGTGAGTTTTTTTTTGTGAGCGCAATTTAATTTGGTAAAAAAAGGAATGGCGAGCACGAGCAGTGACAACAGGCAGAGAAAAAAATCGTTTATTATTCGAAGGCAAGCCCGCGAAATGGCGAAACACGTTCTTTCGATGTGTGAAGAAGAAAAAAGATCTAACCATTTCACGTTTACTGTTAATCAGGCACTTGATCGAGCAGTATATTACACAGGTCTGTCTAAAAGTGTGTTAAGTAAAATCAAGAAAGAGCCTACAGACCAGCAAGGACATTTGAAATCGCCATCTAAAAAAGGGAAGAAGTATCCGAGAGTCAAAGATTTAAATGTTGATGATTTTGATCGTCAAGTAATTCATCGCTGCATTGAAGAGTTTTATTTGACCAAAAAGGTCGTCCCAACTTGCAAAAAACTTTTGTTGGCTTTACGGGAGAAAATTGATTTTCCTTGGGGTGTAACTAGCCTGAGAAAGTTGTTGAAACAAATGGGGTATAAGTGGCAGAAATGTCATAGCAAAAGGAGAATTTTGATAGAGAGGCCAAATATTATATATGCTCGATCTATTTATTTAAAAAAAATACGTCAATTTAGACAAAATGATCGCCAAATATTTTTCTTAGACGAAACATGGATTGATAACAATTTAACGTATAAAAAATGTTGGCGAGACGATAAAATAAACGCAATATTGACTGATACGAGCTCTTCGAACAGATTGATTTTAGTCCATGCGGGATCGAGAAGCGGCTTTTTAGACGGAGCCAAACTGCTTTTTAAAGCTGGCACAGTCACCGGCGACTATCATGGGCAGATGAATAATGTAAACTTTGAAAAATGGGCTAACGAAATGTTATTACCGAACCTCCCTTCAAACAGCGTTGTAGTGATGGACAATGCCCCCTATCATAGCGTGCAAGAAAATAAGGTGCCCACAAAATCTAGTACAAAACAAGTTATGTTAGATTGGCTAACCAAAAATAAAGTACAGGCCAGTTTCAGTATGAGGAAAGTTGAATTATATGATTTAATTCAGCAAAACAGGACTCCAGAAAAAACATTTAAAATGGACGAACTCATAAAAGGCCATGGTCACGATGTACTGCGATTACCGCCTTATATGTGCGACTTGAACCCAATAGAGCTCGCATGGGCAAAAGTTAAAAGGCTCGTGAGGGAACATAACATTACTTCTGATTTTTCTCTGGTGAGACTGAAGGAGGTTACCGAAAATGCTATCACGCAAGTCACAACAGCAGATTGGTGTGGATATGATAAACATGTCTTAGCATTAGAGGAACATTACTGGAAAAAGGATGGCTTAATGGAGGATGTTGTCGACTCATTTATTATTGAAGTACGTGAGGAGAGTGACGATAGTACATCAAATTCTTCAAGTACTGATTATTCTGATTTCGACAGTGATTAATTGGATTTTACGTTCTATTTGTTCATTAAGTATCAGTTCATTAAATTAAATACATACGTGATACAATTGTTTTATTTTATTTCAAATACATATTACCCTCATAGAATTATTTCTTAATTTACACTCTCGCGGAGACTTAAGATGTGTTAGTATCGATAGCACAATATCGACTAATTCACAACTCTAGCTCATTACGTCAACATTCCTTAACATTCCTCGGAGCTCGCGCGCGGACTGTAGATTTAATTGCCTATCCACCGTACCTAATTTTATTTTTGTTCGCCGTAGGTAACTGTCCCATACAAAAATGCCCGCCATGACGAAGCCGCCATGGCTACACCTTCCCCAACGTAAATTTTGCAATAGAAAATAAGTTTCCCTAGCTAATCTATAATATTAATATACAATGGAAGACATTTTTATTATTATGTTAATTCACAGATTAATTACTTAATTCACTTTATCGGCTGTTAGCTCAACAGCGTATAAATAATATACTCATGGATCTGGAAATGAAACAGATGACTGGTGTAGCTGCGACACATAGTGTTATTGAGATGCAGAATGTTACTGAGATGCGGGACGTTACTGAGATATCAAATGATACCGAGATGCCAAATGATTCTGCGTCTGAGACACAAATTATAGATATTAGTGCTGTTTCTGAATTTCTGCTTATTAATAAATAGTTATAAATGATTGTGCTGAATATCTATTATTTATTTAAATAAAACTCCTACTTACCTTAACATAATCCTTTATACTAAACGCAAAGACTCATACTAAACGCAAAGACTCGTGGCAGTCGGGGCCATAAATCACTTTTGTAACAGGGATGTGCACGCGCAAATTACTATAATTATAGATTATCGATAATATGGAATGCATATACTTAATCGATACACAAAACATGGGCTCATTAAAGTATTGATCGTTACTGAGAATTGCTGTACTTACATTTACTTAATTACATATCATGTAATGAGGGTAATTAGAAATAATTAGATAATAGATAACCCTCGGGTTGACTAATTATTTTGTATAAAAGAGTGAGTTACTCGTATGTCATAATCATTTCAATTGATAATTTCTTTCGAGATGGAGTCGTTTATTAAAATAAATATTACAAGTGTTCAGGGAAATATTCAACAACAAAGTCGTGTTGTAATAAAAAATGTTTTAAGTTTTTTCACGGAACTGAAAGAAGATCCTGTCAAGTTAAAGGAACACAACTTTAACAAGCCTCGCGAACTAACTGCAATGATTTGTGGTATTAGTTTAAGAACTGTCGATAGAATAAAAAAAGAGAGTGCTTCTGATGAAATAACATCTCCCCGGGAACAAGTCTATCAACCACGGCCAGTGACAGATTTGGACGGCTTTCATAAAAGCGTAATTAAACAAATTGTATCTTCCTTCTATGCAAAAAGAGAGTTTCCGACAGCAAAAAAGATTTTAACAGCTGCAATGGAGAGAATAGACGGTTTTAAGTGCAGTGTGTCTTCTATGAGAACAATTTTACATGACCTTGGGTACAGATTTAAAATTGCACCAGATGGAAGAAAAGAACTCATGGAACGACGAGATATTGTCAGCGCCAGACTGCAGTTTCTTCGAAAACTAGACGATTTGAAAAAAAGCGGAGATACACGTCCAAGAATTTATATAGATGAAACCTGGGTGAATCAAAACCATTCCCGGAAACGCGTATGGGTTGACGAAAATAATGAAGGCGGATTAAAGAAACCGATAGGAAAAGGTAGCAGACCTATTGTTTGTCACGCAGGGTGTGAAAAGTACGGGTTTATGTCAGGTGCTAAATGGGTTTTTCGTGCAGTTAAAAGCAAAAATGAAGATTACCATACCGAAATGGATGCTGAGGGTTTCACCGACTGGTTTACTCGACTACTTCAAAGCCTCGAAGAGCCTTCAATATTAATTATGGATAACGCCAGTTACCATTCCAAACAAATAAGCGACTGTCCAAAACAACACTTACTGAGATTGATAGTGATACCGTACGTATTAAATCGTTCGAACATCAACCTTAAATGTTCTCTGTGTAAGGTTTCATTTTCGCTGGCAATTATGAAGTCATCCAAATAATTGAATAAAAAATCAAATCCTTGTAAAACTGTGTTACTCATGAAACGCTGGAACGTTTGAGCTGCATTTCTTAAACCAAATGTCATTCGGGGGAACTCAAATAGTCCGAATGGAGTTATTATCGCTGTTTTTTCGATGTCCTCAGGGGCTACGGAAATACAATGATAAGCTCTATTGATATCAATTTTGGAAAAAATAGTTTTATTAGCCAATATATATGTGAACTCGTGTAACCTAGGTATTGGATATCTATCGGGTTTCGTAATAGCGTTTAACTGGCGATAGTCCCCACACGGTCTTAAATCGCCGTTCTTTTTCGGCACTACATGCAGGGGACTAGCCCATGCACTTTTAGAAGGCCGACAGATACCTAATTCTTGCATAATTCTAAATTCCTCCTTAACCCTTTTGTATCTATCGGGTGGCAAAGGTCGTGCGCGTGCATGCACGGGTGGTCCCGTAGTTTCTATATAATGTAACACGTTATGCGAAGGTGTTTCCCTAAATGACATCGGTTTAGTGATATCGGGATACATACATAATAAATCGTAGAGGAAAACTACAGCGGACTCCTATGGCGGGAGTGAACGCGATATTCCAAAACTTGGGAAGAAGATTAATGGAATTCTATATTGCATTGAACCAGTATACACATCGAAACTGGTATACATCGCTCCGCCTGTCAGAACGCGACGCCGTAGACATGTATCCAGACGACAGTGAAAGTGCAATAACACTATCTTTAGATTCGAAAACGCTGCTATATATGCTGAAGTCCCTAAACAAAGATTCCATAGGATCGAGGCGCAGTGACTATGACGTTCAGCTGAAAGCTGAATGTGCAATTATGCGAGACTGCATCGAATCTCGCGCTAAGCAGCGACTATTAGAAAGATTAGTCGCCGATCATCAGATAAACATGGACTCATTTACTCGCAGCGAGAGGCTTAAATTTATATTACCAGAGAACGGACCGTTAGCTACTTTCTTTAAAATGCTAAAAGAAGGAGGAATGCTTCGTGATCTAGGACCATTCTACGAGTGCTGTATTAACACGGCCCATTCTGAGGTATATGATCGGATAGTAGATATGATCGTCACAAATCAGCGTGAATTTGGTATATTAGATAGAATAAAGCTACGTTCAACAATTCCGTTGAGACGCTCAACCGAATACGGGAATTGGCCGAAAGAGATCTACCCTATACCAACGTTTACAATGCAGACGTCGAGCGACTAGCTCCTGGGGGCGGCGTAGTTGATGATAGAACGATAAATCTACCCGCTCTAGAACGCATGTTAGGTAGTTACGAAGCGATAGAGCAGATCAGGGAACTATCGCATTCAGGAGTTCTAACTTTAAGAATTCCGATGCCTCTAACCTTAAGATAGGAGAATTCCCAAAGAGCAATTCCGAAATATTATCTATAGACTATAAATCCATCGATCACGTCGGGGTCACCAGTTTAGGTGTGAGCCCGGTTGGATGTCCCCAAATGATAGAGTAGGTACTATGTAATTATTTTATTCGGTCCACAAGTACAATAGGTATAGGTACCGTACGTCACGTTCAGTGTTCCCAACCGGACTGATGTTAACAAATAAGTATCGGATCGGGAACGATGAGTGACGCCAACATATGCATATCCATGTACGTGCACTTACATAAATAAACATATGTGTGTCCCTACAAGTACATCTGGTAGCATTACTGATATGAACTGTTTGGATACCTTGAATAAATACCAAAGAGACATGAAATTGTCACCAGTGGCTAAAAACCTAAGCGTTATTGCTAACTTTATTTCACTGGGTATTGCTTCAAGTAACTGGGTTGACTGCTTTGTAATTATTGGTTTAACCAATGTCAAGAGTCGATCGAATTTTTTTCGGACATGCGTGTAATTTTTTTTAAAAAGTATATCTTTATCGTTTCGCGGTTCATAGCCTCGTATCCAAAACTTACGCTTGGTTCTTTTTTTTGGAATTTCTTATGACTAAGTAAGCCGCACATATTCCACCCAGTAAAATATTCTCGTCGCACATGTTTCAGAAAGCTGACACACTACAACTGAACAAAAATGACAAGTTGGCGTTGCGTTCATTTGACGCATTCAATTATTGAATGCGTCAAACGAAAGTTGAATAGAAAGATGATGACGAAAGTTGAAGATGAAAGTGCATAGTGTGGACATAGCTATTGAACAAGACATTCTGGAGTGGAACCGCACTATAAGGTTCAATGCCGGCAGTGATATTGAAGAAGACTACGGCCTAGTCCCTATTGGAGCCAGTCGCGTTAGGAACACGGTCGAATTTGCGATGGACGACTTATCCAGTGAACTCCGCGTGGCTCTGGACAATATGGATGGGCAGGATGACTCTGCTCTGCGGGAACTAGCAAATGAAGACATGTTGTCTTTCAATAGGTCGAGTGACAGAGATGTATTTAAGAGAGAGCGCCTCTCGCAACATTCGAGACTTAGGAAGTGGACACCCATAACTTTGCAGGAGTTGTGGACTTCCTTTGGTGTTCTCATGTTGCAGAGCATTGCGCCACTGCCTGTGGAGTATGAGTATTGGAGACCATGTTTGCCTTATTTAAAATTAGGCAACTTAAGCGACATTATGTCTTTCAGTAGATTTGTCCTGATTAAGAGATGTCCACATTTTGTAGACAATAATCTCGCAGCCAGGGGTATCCCAACTAGGCCTAAAATAAAGTCTATTTTAGACCACATAAATAAAAAAATCAGCTCTTTGTGCTTACCTAAGCAGGAAATCGCTATTGACGAGTCGCTTTTATTATGGAAAGGCAGGCTTTCTTTTGCTTTGATAGCAAATAAAGTTGCTCAGGTAGGTATAAAGAGTTATGAGCTTTGTGAGTCCAGGACGGGATATCTCTGGCAAATGTCAATCTATACAGGCAAAACTGAATGCCAAAATGTCGAGCCTGACTTTCGGAGTGAGGCGGAACTCGAGGGTGCTACTTCAAAAAATTGTCTATCATTTGGTATGGCTTTTATTAAATAAAGGTCATACTTTAGTGATTGAAAATTTTTGTAATAGCCCACTTTTGTGTCGAACCCTCTAATCTGAAAAGACTGACGTCATGGGCACACTACGTCTCAATCGAGAATTTGTTCCCCAAAGTTTGCGTCATAAAAATAAAAGTAATATGCGTGCAGGAGAAGTAGCGTTCAGCCAAACAAAGGACATCACGATTGCAGTGTGGAAAGACGCGAATGTGGTATCCATGATATCTACTTACCACAAAGTAGAAGTCGGCGGAAAGAAAAACATGGATACCATAAATATAAACCGAAAGTAGTTCTCGATTATAACCTTTCTATAGGAGGCATCGACAAAACAGACCAACTTTTGCAGGCGTTCCCCATAGAAAGGGTTCGCAATAACATCTGGTACAAAAAGCTTGTCCGCCGACTTCTAAATGTGTCGATGATCCAAAACGCATTTGTGATGTTTACCAGTGCGGTAATGCCAAACATGGCGCAACGGGCGTTTCGCATACGGTTTGTGGACGAACTTTTACAAAGGTTTAGACCACCGGAAATACTCCCACCTCCTGCGACTGGACACTTCCCGGCTAAAAACGTATCAAAAAAGGCACGTTGCAAGTAGTGTGCTACGAAAAAATTGACACTTGGACAGTGCGGAAATGTGACACAGTATACAGAGGTTACACGTGAACCTCTGTATACTCTGGGGTGTTTTTAAGATTACCACACTATAAAATAGTAATAAAAATCTTTAAATAAAACTACTTTATAATGGATTTTATCGCGGTATATATTTATTATTGGTAATTTAATTTTTGTACCTTTAAATAATCATTTATAAATTGTTCTTTTAAGATTACAGTTTATTGTTTTAAGAATTTCTTATATAAATATTGAATTTGATTTGCATATATTAATAGTTTGAGCGTGAGTTTAACTCCTATTGAGCGTACCTACATACCTACATACAATATTAAATTAACTTTTAATAATGTCAATTACGGTAAGTTAAACATTTTAAATCTGATTTATTATTTTAGTATGATACATGTGCATCAGAATAGCAATTGACTAGTACTAATCATTATTATATTTTTTTCCAGGTTTCTGATTCAGAGATTGACCTGAGCCAGTATGCTCAGGACCTGCAACGTTGTCAAACCGACCAATACAAACAGACGAAGGATAAGAAACCAAAACAACGTCACAGGGAAACCCTGAAAAAACAAGACAAAATGAAATCTTTCGTAATGAGCCGATCTCAACGATGCAGTATAAGATTAATAAAAAATTGTGTCATCGATTTGTTCGACAAAAATACTCGAACTTGTGATAGTGACAGTGACAGTGAAAGTGAATCCGTAATTTTAAATGCACGGTACATTGTGAAAGAGCTTGTACACAGTGTTATGGACGAAACTGAATTGTTATCGAAAAAATAAGTAATGATTTTTAAAATTCATTTTGAAAATCATCACATCACAGATCATTTTTATAGAACAGCGATACCTACTACTACAGGGACCCTGCTCCGCCAGAGCGCTCCGCCAGAGCGCTCCGCCATTTGATTGATATTTGAGATTTTCAAATGTTGTTTCAGGCACAAAACTTATTATAATAGAAACAAAACATAGCTTGATAAATAAGTATCAAATATAAACTTACATATTAATCAAACAACATTTTGTCTGTTTCGAACTAAGTTTAAATCACGATTATCGATTGAATGGCAGCATAGCATTTTCATATCCTAAGCTGATAGTGTCAAAGTAATTTATTATAGAGATGTAAACCGTGCTTGGCGGATATTATTTTTACTTTTCTTAGTGTCGGTATTTTTTATTTTCAGGTCTGATAGCGAGTGTGAATATTATCAGTCCTATAGGACTGAGTACAACAACAACATCAACATCAATAAACCTAATAATTGCAAGCCCACATACAATAAGAAACGCAAGCAGCGTCCGTCATCAGCAACCAGTTCAGTACCACCAAGGTAAAGAGCTCATATTTATTTGTTTATCCTTATTTAGACGGACGAAGTTTTTTTGTCCGTCCATTTATAAATTTTGTTCTAATGTAATAAATATGATTTTATAGCACGCATGCTGTAAGTCATTAACAGTCGTTGCAATAAACGTCTTGTTCTAGCCTAAAGTTCACATAGTATTGGATAGCCTACTGTAACAATGATCTACATTGTTTTCTTTTATTTATAGATTTTTGAAGTGAAAACTTCTTTAGCGGCGTTGAGCACTTTTCCTGTAATGGGTATAAAATCTTAAACTCGCGTCAGGACACGTGACCTGATCGAAAAAGCGTAAGACGGATGGAGAGTAGACAGCTATCCCCTCTCTACGGCGCGGCGAAAATGTATGCCTGGGCCTACTGTTTCGTTTAGGCAGATTAAGATGTTAATAATCAAGTTTTCACTTCTGCCGGCACTCCCGGAGTGCAACCCGTCTTTTTTTATCCTTAGATATGCTTGCGCTTGACCAAAACTTGCCTATTGTTAAGCAATGATGCAGTCTGCGATGGAACGCGCTAAAAAATCCGTAGCCGTCGTATATAAAAGTGCTTTAACTGTAACTCACGAGCTTTACTTCGTCTCGGTCGCCTTATATGAAAGTGCTGAAATCAGTACTGCACTTCTTCTCGGTCACCTTATATGAAAGTGCTGAAATCAGTACTGCCCAATCTTACTCCGTGACGTCCGTCGTATATAAAAGTGCTTTAACTGTAACTCACGAGCTTTACTTCGTCTCGGTCACCTTATATGAAAGTGCTGAAATCAGTACTGCACTTCGTCTCGGTCGCCTTATATGAAAGTGCTGAAATCAGTACTGCCCAATCTTACTCCGTGACGTCCGTCGTATATAAAAGTGCTTTAACTGTAACTCACGAGCTTTACTTCGTCTCGGTCGCCTTACGCCCGGTCTCAATAACCTATCTACAAGTAACTATTAGTTAAAGTAGCTACCAGAGTTAGCTAATGGCGTCTTTTTGCGTTTCAATAAACGAAGATAGTTAAGAAATCCTATCTTTACCACCGATCTATCGTTCGGAGGGCTTACCGCCTACCATAGATGAGTAAATCCATAGAAAAAAAAAACAAAGGCGTTTCAATACGGTTATAGAGCTATCTCTAGTTAGTTTGACGTAACTGTTTGTCAAAGATAATGCTATCCTTCAAAATCGGGCGATAAATAACGGATAGTTTAAAAAGTGTCTGAATAAAAATTAATAAAATGGATAAATTCAGTGATGATAGTGATAATGAAATGTACGAAGCTGGAGTAATCGATTCCAACCCTATTTCGGAAATAGAAAATCGTCGCATTTATTTACGTATTAATTACGAAAGTGAATTTACGGATTCTGAATTTACTTTTAGATTTAGATTAAATAAAACTTCAGTGAATGAACTATTAATTAAAATATTACCACCTTTATCAGTTACTTCTTCTCGGTGAGTAAAGTTTATCCAATTTAACAAATCTATATTTTATAGGATATACCTAATAAAATGTTAGTAACTACTTAAAAGTTTAGTAGGTAATTTTATGAATCCTAATGACCGAACTTAGTTTATGTGTACTTATGATCTTTACTATTTCAGGAATTATGGTGTATCGCCATTACTCCAATTACTACTAACACTAAGATTCTATTTCTTGGGCACAATGCTCATATCCGTTGCTGACTTTATTGGAGAATCCAAGCATATTTTTAAATACTTATATTATGTTGTTGAGCCATTTTACTAGACACGAAACACGTGCGACGGAAATAATTGAAAGGATACGAAAACAGTACAATAGATATATCAAACAAAAGGACCAAGCCAAGCCGTTTGTTTTAGCGCGCGGAATGTTTCATTCATTGTTGTGCTGTCACAGACTCAAAAAATACGTTTAGTTGCGTCAGTAAAATTAGTATTTTTTTAAACTTAGGTAAAGAATTTCTTTATTTTAAACAAAAATCTAAATAAATGTGTCTATACAATAAAACGCTTGATTATTTATCTAAAAATAATACTAAAACTAAACCATTACCTCGGTTTGCTTAAGTGCAGAACTAAACGTTTCGGAGGGCTACGGTAAACTAGAGATAGGGAATCTATCTATCCATAACTGTAGTTATGTAAATGCAACTTTGTTATTGAAACGCCAGTAACGGATAGATTAAATGTCATGGTTAAACCCTTGTAGGTATCCGAGTTTAACAGTTAGTAGGTTATTGAGACCGGGCGTTATATGAAAGTGCTGAAATCAGTACTGCACTTCGTCTCGATCGCCTTATATGAAAGTTCTGAAATCAGTACTGCCCAATCTTACTCCGTGACGTCCGTCGTATATAAAAGTGCTTTAACTGTAACTCACGAGCTTTACTTCGTCTCGGTCGCCTTATATGAAAGTGCTGAAATCAGTACTGCACTTCGTCTCGGTCGCCTTATATGAAAGTGCTGAAATCAGTACTGCCCAATCTTACTCCGTGACGTCCGTCGTATATAAAAGTGCTTTAACTGTAACTCACGAGCTTTACTTCGTCTCGGTCGCCTTATATGAAAGTGCTGAAATCAGTACTGCACTTCTTCTCGGTCACCTTATATGAAAGTGCTGAAATCAGTACTGCACTTCGTCTCGGTCGCCTTATATGAAAGTGCTGAAATCAGTACTGCACTTCTTCTCGGTCACCTTATATGAAAGTGCTGAAATCAGTACTGCCCAATCTTACTCCGTGACGTCCGTCGTATATAAAAGTGCTTTAACTGTAACTCACGAGCTTTACTTCGTCTCGGTCGCCTTATATGAAAGTGCTGAAATCAGTACTGCCCAATCTTACTCCGTGACGTCCGTCGCATATAAAAGTGCTTTAACTGTAACTCACGAGCTTTACTTCGTCTCGGTCGCCTTATATGAAAGTGCTGAAATCAGTACTGCCCAATCTTACTCCGTGACGTCCGTCGCATATAAAAGTGCTTTAACTGTAACTCACGAGCTTTACTTCGTCTCGGTCGCCTTATATGAAAGTGCTGAAATCAGTACTGCACTTCGTCTCGGTCGCCTTATATGAAAGTGCTGAAATCAGTACTGCACTTCGTCTCGGTCGCCTTATATGAAAGTGCTGAAATCAGTACTGCACTTCGTCTCGGTCGCCTTATATGAAAGTGCTGAAATCAGTACTGCCCAATCTTACTCCGTGACGTCCGTCGTATATAAAAGTGCTTTAACTGTAACTCACGAGCTTTACTTCGTCTCGGTCGCCTTATATGAAAGTTCTGAAATCAGTACTGCCCAATCTTACTCCGTGATATCCGTCGTATATAAACATGACTACCAACTTGTAAACAGATAAAATCCATTAAAGTCCGGTCGCGTAGCACGAGGAATTCCGTGCAATAACCCGCTATTACCTACACGTCTCTGTCCTTCGCGCCTAAATATATTGCTGTCGCGCTCGCACAGGTTCAGTGACCGCCGTCTACAGCGATTCTAAACCTTTTTACCCATGTAATACGGTTTATACCGCCGCACGTGTTCTTTGCCTTGTGTTGCCGTCATTTTATAATAATAACGAACGAAAAACGTTCCGTATTACGACACGCTCGTGGTGACTAACTGACTAAGTTCTCGGTGAAATACTTTTGGAGGTTAAGTTTGTTACGTTGTTTTTGTGTTTTGTTATTTAATTTCGTTATTCACTGTTAAGTTTTTGTTGTTATAAAATGGAACCTGGTCCGTCTACACCGCGTCCGTTTAAGGATTTTAAGTCGCCCCGGAGGAAACGCAAAATTTCTCATTTTATTGAGAATGAAAAGCTAATGACTATTAACGTATATAAATACGTAAAGGAAACCTGGCCTGCTGATAAATATCCATCGAAGGAAAGTATGATGGACAAAACGGCTGATATCTTTGGGTATATCGAAATCTGCTGTGTATCGAATTTTGAAAGAATACACCGAAACTGATACCGTCAATGCACCGACAACTCCGAAAAAGCGTTTATCAATCATAGCCAAGTTAGATGACTTTGTTAAATCATGTATTCGAAAAATAGGTCACAGTTTCTATTTAAAAGGAGAGCTACCAAACACAAAAAAAGTTCTGCACGTTATTAATTCCGATGAATCCCATCCAAGTTTGGGCTTGACATCATTGAAAAATATATTGAAACACTTAAAGTTTAAGTAAATCAAAAGAAGGAAAAATAACGCTTTGATCGACAGGGATGACATTGCGCTATGGCGTATTAAGTATTTAAAAAATATGAAAATATGAAGACGTATCGCGAACAAAAACGACCGATATATTATCTTGATGAAACTTGGGAGAACGCAGGTAAGATATAGTCCTTAACACACTTCTATTAACTTCAGATGTGTGGTTTACCCATAAGTAAAATTATTAGGTATTCTGAGCCAAAAGTGTTTTCTTAACAACGTCCCACTAGTTGGGCATGGATCTACCGTTGGTGGATGTCAGATATTATTGTGGGCTTCTGACTATCCTAACGACTGCCTAAGACTACAGTATGGTAGCCGGGACCGACGGCTTAACGTGATCTCCGAGGCACTGGGGCTTTAGCCATCAACTTCCTGACTTCAGATTAGTATTGAAGACTGTCTGTCAATCTGTCTTTCATTCACGGCCAAACCGCTGTACCAATTTTGATGAAATTTTGTATGAATATAGTTTAAAGCAGTGTGTCAAATATAGGCTACTTTTTATCCGCATAGGTACCACGCGGGCGAAGCCGCTGGCAGAAGCTAGTTTATAATATTAGTAAGGATAAATAAAAGCTGTAATATATAACCACATTACAATACAATGTTTCCTTACCTAGGGTTTGCTGGTAGAAAATTCACATTTGAATTATGCTCGCCTTGCACAATAAAGAATAAGAATACTCGTATATTTCTTCTTTTTCTCTAACTAGACCTTACCCACTTATCTGGGGTCGGCCTTCCTTGTCCTCATCTTCCATTTAGCACGATCTTGTGCTTCGTCTTTATTTAATTAAGCATCTATCAGGTCTTTTTGCATAGTTGACTACCATGTGGCGGGTGGTCTTCCACGCGTGCGTTTCGTCGTAGGCAAATTTAGGGCAAGCTTCACCATGTGATCTTCCTGGCGTCTTTGAATGTGACCGTACCACCGTAATATTTTTTGTAGTGATAGTCCCATTATAGATGAGCTAGTACCCATTGCCTATTTGTCTTGATTTTGCACCCTTCCACTTGGTTTCTTGCACACAGAAAGCATCTAATTGCCTTTTTTTAAGGACGTCGCTAAGTTCGGCACTTTTACCTGTCATGGATCCAATGTTCAAGGTTCCCAATCGCAAAGATGTGCTTGTCTAGATTCGACCGTCGCTTACGGGGTACGCCCTAGTATTTGTAATGCCTCGATCGTCGCTTGAGGGGGACGCCCTAGTATTTGTGCTCATTTTCTTATATTGTGCTTTCATAGGACAAGGAAAATTAAGTGGCTATGTAGTTTTACGGCCGGTTGCCACCTGACGCCAAGGCACTAGTCCCTCTAACTAGGACTATGATCGCTGCCGTTGGGCCTTTAGGGCCTCTTCCGCCACCGACTCTTTATACACCGTCGTGCCTGACAGAGTAACTCCAACATGAACGCGGCGAAATTTGAAAAGTGGTTTTAAGAAATATTGCCAAAACTAGGGCCAAACGCAGTGGTAGTTATGAATAATGCCAGCCACCACTCAATTCGCCAGTAAAAAGTTCCAGTAACAAGCTGGAAAAAAAGAAACATACAAGAGTTGCTGTCCTCAAAGGAAATTTCTTTTGAAGACAGTGACACAAAAGTTAAATTATTAAAAAAAGTGTCTTGGGTAAAAAACCAATACCAGTCATATGTAACTAACGAAATGGCCAAGGCAGTATGTGTGGAGGTACTAAGATTACCTCCATACCACTATGAACCCCATAGAGCTAATATGGGCGAATGTCAAGGGCTACGTGGCAAGGAACAACACCACCTTCAAAATGACAGATGTCAAGAATTTACTTCATGAAGGTTTAAACAGTATTACTCAAGAAAAATGGCAGAACTGTATAAGCCACGTTATAACAGGGCTGTCCAAACAAAGGCCCGGGGGCCGCATGCGGCCCGCGGCTTTTTTTCATGCGGCCCGCGACACACATTTTTATCTAAAAATAGTTTTGGACACTAATAGTTTGGATAATATATATCTTCAGTCTTGCAACATTCCATTTGCATGATCACTTAAAAGTGAAGCTACTTTTTCTATTATTGGGGGAATTCCCGGAAAGTATTTTGGTTTTGTCGAGTGAGGATTTGCTGTTGGCCGTATTAGTTAAGTTTGTGCTTCCACTTAGTTCGTATCGGAACTTCTTACTTACACCGCTTTGAATTTCACACATTATAATAAGTAATTAGCAGCACTTTTAAAAAAAACCTTAACTAACTGCATTATGTCTACGAAGAAGCGAAAATTAAGTGATAAACATCCGAGTATTTAATGAGAGGTGGGAACTTGACTATTTTATATGCAACAACAATAATAAAATTCAGTTTGTGATTTGTATGCAAGTTTTGTCTGTGAGTAAAGAATACAATGTTAAACGTCATTATACTACTTTACACGAAGAAAAATATAAAGGACATATCGGTGAAGCAAGGAAAATTGTTGTAGCTGAGCATAAGAAAAAACTAATGCAACAGACAAGTTTTTTTTTTTCAAAAGTAAATACAGACAATGAACAAAGTTTGGCTGCTTCTTATGAAGTTTGTTTGCAATTAGCCAAAGCTAAAAAACCATTCAGCGATGGAGTTTTTATAAAACAATGCGCAATTGCCATGGCTCATCGCTTCATGCAGCCGAAATTGGAGCAAAAATTTGAATTTGTAGCGTTATCTCACCAAAGTTCACCAAACAGTTGCACGACGAATAGATGATATGGGCGAATATGTTTCGAAAAAATTATGTGACTACATTGTACAATGTGAATATTATTCATTATGTTTGGATGAAAGTACCGACCAGACAGATATCGGTCAATTAATAATTTTTATTCGCTGCATTTCGAAAGATTTTTCAATCACGGAGGAAATGTTAAATTTAGTGCCACCACATGGCTCAACTAAAGGCAGTGATATCTTTGAAGCTGTTAATAAAACTGTTATGGAATACGGTGGGTTTCAAAAATATTCTTGTATTGTGACCGATGGAGCAAAAGCAATGACTGGAAACGTTACAGGACTTACGGGACTTTTAAAACAAAATGGCATTGACTGCTCATTAATCCATTGCATCATACATCAAGAAGCCTTATGTGGAAAATCTTTGCGCCAAATGAATGCCATGAAAATAGCTGTTAAAATAACAAATCTTATTAGAGGCAGAAACAAAGCTTTGAGTCACCTTAAATTTCGTAACTTTTTAACTGAAATTGACGCAACATACGGAGATCTGCTATTTAGTGTTGCCCAAATTCAGTCTTGGTCTTGCAGTCTTGGTCTTGTTCTTGCGTTTTTGCAAGACCAAGACCAAGAACAAGACCGCGTATTTTTAGCAAGACCAAGACCAAGACTGACCGTGCAAGACTTGAGCAAGAACAAGACATAGCCTAGACATAGCTAGGACTTAGCGCTATTTCACTGAGTAGTTAGGTGTAACAGTTCGGTGTATAGGTAGGTACGCTTAGGAATTCATTGAGACGCAAAAAACTGTATCAAAGAATATGAAAAACTGGACCTATGCGCATTACGACTAATACCATAAACATAGCTAATAAAAAAATATCTATTAAAATCAAACTGAGTGCATGCATAGTTATGTTTTAACCATCGGCACTTTGATAATGCGGCATCAAAGGTTTTGTACTTACTCGTAACAAATATCAATTTAACGATTTTCTCGATTTAACAACAGCAAACCTCCTCCTCTTATACGCTCAAACCTAGTATGTTTTAAATAATAACACAAGATTTATTGTTTTGTTTCAGTCGGAAAACAGCAGTGACAACATCACGACAGACAGTTGATTGGGTGGTGAACAAAATATCTTCGCTTCTCATTTTTCGATGACGAAGCTACACAAGTATATTTTCGACGTATTTGCCCTAATATGGTGTTTCCTAAAAGGTCTACACTTAGAAGGAAAGTCAAAGAGCGATTTGAAGAGCTCCAATTGAATCTCAAGGAACGACTTCAACAATTATCATTTAAAATGTCTTTTACCATTGATGGGTGGACGTCAATTGCTGGTAGGAGTTACTACGGGGTTACTATTCATTATATAGACAACGAATGGAAGTATCAATCTGTAGTTCTTGATTTTATACCATCACGCGGTCGACATACTGGGGAAGATATTGCAACGATTTTCCATGAATGTTTATTGGAATATGGCATAATTGATAAAATACAAGGTATCACGGTCGACAACGCAACTGCAAATACCAAATTTATGTATGAACTGGGCAAACAGCTGCCGCCACACTTTGATTCAGACAATCAACATTTCCGGTGCTTTGCTCACATTTTAAACCTTGGTGTACAAGATTTATTAAAGACCTTAGCATTACACTGTGAGTCTGACACTAACGCGCAAGATCAGCAGTACGAAGACTATGCAGACGAAACTGAGGATGAGGAAGATGAAGAATCTGCACCAAATATTGCTGACTCGCGTACATCTGTAACAAAGTTACGCAGTATTTCCAGTAAAATAAAAAGAAGTGAGATAGTGAAGAAGAAGTTTCAGTCTGCTTGTGAAGCAGCTGGCGTGCCATCAAATCTAAATGCCATTCTTGACTGTCCAACGAGATGGAATTCCACACATGATATGATTGGATTTGGTTTAAAAGTGAGAGCGGGATGATTTTCAAATCACAGCTAATGAATGGCAGGTACTCGAAAAATTACATAAATTTCTAATAAACTTTAAACTTTTAAGTACAAAACTTGGTGGAGACAAAAATATGTTACATTACCGCTAGTCATTGTATCATTCAATCTCTTGCTAGATAAAATTGAATCCATGGTAAAACAGTTAGATGAGAAACCTAATCGATCTGAAGTGGATGAAAGGCTCATTCTAGCTTTCCAAGCAGCTCGAGACAAAATGCTTAAACATTACAAGAAGAGCAACTGGATTTATTGTACTTCTTTAATTTTAGACCCAAGGCATAAGGCTCAGACTTTTGACCTGACAATGTGGGGGAAGCAACATAAAACAGAAAGTCTGCGCAAGTTCAATGAACTTTATATAACTAACTTTATAGAAAGATAGTACAATATTATTACTGTGTACTTTCGTCAATAAAGATTTATTATTATTATTATTATTATGAAGAATATAAAAGTCTACACTCACTGAACAAATCTCTGGAATTACCAGAAAAAGAAAATAAAGTATGTGATGAAGATGAAGACGTAATAGACTTTGATAAACTCTATGAATGTCCCTCGACGTCATCTGGATCTTGTCTTCAAGGCTTAGTGATAGACGAGTTGGAGGAGTACCTGAGAAAACCAAGAACTGCCAGCTCGGAAGACATTTTAGATTGGTGGAGGACGCATGAGACAGAGTATCCGATTTTATCGAAAATGGCCCGTGATTTTCTCTCAATACCTGCAACTTCAGTACCTGCTGAGAGGTTATTTTCTAAAGCATCATTAGTAATTAGAAAACATAGAAATAGGTTAAGTGATGAATCAGCCAGATGGTTACTTTGTATTAATTCTTGGTCAAAAAAAATTATATAAAGTATCATAACCTAATGATAAAGCTGTTGATTTGTGTTGTATTTTATTTTTTATTCAAATAAATGATAAATCGTAAAACTCTTTTATTAAATTTCTTATAAGTTGAGGGTTCAATCTCTTTCTAGACAGATAAGTATTGTTCTTTAAAATACAGTCAAGTTATTGTAATTAATTTGTTTTTTTACATGTTTTAGCAAATGTAAGCTTATAAATCATAAATGTTTATTAAGAAACAGTTACTTCCATGGAAAACGACATATAGGTCAGTTGATTTTTCGAATTTCTTATCAAATCTTCAGTTATTTATTAATCTGTTATGTTCCAATTCTAATACGTTCTAAGATTTAAAGTAAACTTTAATAAATAGTAATAGACTAATAGGTAATTGCAAGACTTGCAAGACTCTTGCTGCAAGACCAAGACTGGAAGCGCAAGACCAAGACCAAGACTGGCTAAGTCTCGTCTTGTTCTTGCATTTGGGCAACACTACTGCTATTGCACTCAAAAATCCGATGGTTAAGTGCTGATCAGTGCTTGCTGCGCTTTTTCGCTTTACGGAAAGAAATTCCCATATTTCTTAAAAATTAAATAAAATCTGATACAACTGATATGGAAACTAAAATGCAAGATCCTGCATTTCTTGCTGATCTTGCATTTTTAACTGATAAAGTAAAGACTGAATACCAGTTAGAATTATGTGACGTTCAGTCAGATCCCTTTTTCAAGGGTAGAAAAGAGACAGGAATGGATTTTTTAAGATCCTTGGCGACCGTTTCCCCAAGTTAAAAATTTTGGCTTGAAAATGGGATCGATGATGGGCAGCATTTATTTATGTGAAAGTGCATATTCAACAATGAATTTTATAAAATCCAAGTATAGATCTTCACTGTCAGATAAATCGCTTCTTCATGCAATGCGCCTGGCAACAACGAATGTTGACGTGGATATCGATACTATTGTTAAAGATAAATTAACGGAAAATCAATAAACATAGAAAGACAAAATTACCCTGTATTTTATTTACTTGACAACTGAAAATATTTTTCTGGCCCTCCAGCTTTTGTATGAAATTTAATTAGCCCGCGAAGGTGTATAGTTTGGACAGCCCTGGTCTGAAGGATTTTAAAGTAAGAAGGCCGTCATCGGTACCATTTTTAAAAGTGTGTAAGATATAAGACAACCTGATTATGATGCACGGTCAGTAAGTAAATTTAAGGCGCATAATGTGGACGGATGAGGCTTTTTTCACAAGAGGAATCACAAATTTCCGGAATCTACATTTATGGATGGTTGAAAATCCGCATGCAGTTAGACCATCTACATTCAGGCAGTAGTATCGATGATCAATTCGTTGGGTCGATCGAACTCCTAAGAAATTTAAATGGCCTAACATTTTTAGAATTTTTAAATCATGAATTTTTGGAAGCATTATCAGAGCTGCTTTTCTCATATCCGCGACGCATGTGGCTTCAGTTAGACGGAGCTTCACCACACTTTGCTCGAGCAGTTTGGGCTCATCTAAAGTCGCATCCATCCCGGTGGATTGGTCGCGGTGGTCCCGTAGCCTGACCACCGCGTTCTCCAGACTTGTCGCCGTTGGATTTTCATCTTTGGGGTTGGATGAAGCCAAAAAGTTTATTTTGAACCAGTTAACACCCGAGAAGCGCAGTAATATTTAATATTACAGATTTTTGGTTTGCATAAGTAAAAAGTATATTTAATTACATGTTTATTAAGTTATTTATTATTTTTTATCGTTGAAAAATCCCAACGTAGTTTTTTGTATTATTAAATTTGTTATTAAATTAAATTTAAAAAAATTGAAAGAATCTATTTTTAAGAATCTAGTAACCCCTTCGTTACATTTCTTACACAGGGTGGGCCATAGGGTGTTGGCGGTTTACATACTTACTTATATGAAGGTGACTTGATTTGTCATTTTTTACCACCCAAGGTCTCGATGCGAAGGAATACTATAATACCCTATTTAAATTTTTATTTTTTGTATATTCCACTGTATGTATTACGAATATCTATTACTAAACTAATAACCTATAGAAGTACCTATTATTTTGTTGCACTCATTTTTTAACCCTATGTAGATACTAAAAATTTATCTACGCGACGACGTACTCTCCCGCGAAAGTCGAGTACACCTACCTATAGTATAGTTAAAATCTCGTTGTAGACTCGGTCATAAATCATTCGAGTGTTTCGCCCTCTTTCCCACTCAAGGGCCTTATGGGCCACCAGCCCCAAACCTAGCGCAGGTCCCTTCCGACCACTGCGCCGCCTTTCCTGATGTCTCTAACTCCCCAGAGACCACCTCATTAGGACAAACTTTCGTTCCAACCTGAGTTTTTATACTCAGCCAAAGTGTTCTCACCGTTGCGATCTAAGACTGCTCTGGCGACCTCTTCCAAGGCCGCCGCCCAGCCCTCTTAAACCAACGGCAAGCGCTGTCGCTACACCAATAGCCACTGCCGCTCCTTTACATTCGCCGCCACCGCCGCTCTCTGCAGCAGTGCCGCGCCCTCCACATTATATGGATCCAGTTGCCGCCTTTTCCCAAAGGTGTAACTTTGATGTCTCCACATACGCTCTGATCTGCTCTTGGGATTATGCAATCCCAATGGAAGGTCCGACCTTAAACCAGCCGGCTTCCAGACTCAAACCGAGAGGCCTCAGCGTTGGCTTCTTCAACGCTCGGGGCCATACTCGCCAGCGTACTGAAGTCAGAGATTTTGTCCGACGTCACCAGCTGGACCTCTTATTAGTACAAGAGACCTTCTTGAAGGCTTCGCATAGCAGTCCTAACATTTCGAACTACAAGTAGGTCCGAAATGATAGGCCAACATCGAGGCTTGGCGGTACCGCCATATACTTCCGAAGTGCTCTATATTGTGTAGCTGTCGATCCCAAAGATCTAACGAACCTGTTTCAATATGCTGTCTAGGCACGACCGGTTTCGTAGCCTATTCAACGTTTTGTTCCAACCTGTGTTTTGTGTACTATTGTAAAGTATTACGTTACCTAATCCAGTGTTTTTATTTGTTTCAGTTCTCCGAGAATAGGTATAAATCGTATTATTTCAATGATAATGAGGAACACGATGAACCCAGCAATGAAGAGGGAACTTAGTTTTAAAGTAAAACGCGCTCTGGCGAGGAAACCCGCAAACTGCATTGACGAGGTTTTTGTTACACCCAAAAAACGACGTCTGTGGGGAAGAAAATCCTCCTCCGTCGCTCATAAGACGGAAGCGGGAACATCAATTATATCTTCGCATAGAGAAACTGCGACAGCCACACACCTGATGAAGATCGAATTTTTTGATTTGAATAAAATCAAAAACTATTCTCCGGCGGAACATTGGACACACGCAGACGTGCGTGTTCGCTATTGCGCCGAAAGCGAGCTGGACGATCTCCTGGATCAAACTAGGACGGTGGTATATGTGTAATATCACCAAAGACCTGGCGAAAGATAGTGCGAGTGTGAAATATTGTATAGAAACTAAAAAGTGACTTCATTTGGTGTAAACGTGTTAGTTTTAAGTTGACTGTTAAAAATAAACACAGTTGCTTAAAACTAAGTAGTTATTAGAAATATCGTTGTATTTAATTAAGTACGTCTGTCCCTCTTTTTTGTCGAAACTGTTTGTTTATTGTTTATTTTAATTCTGGCATTGTAATGCCCATCAAAGCGTTTTTATTAATGTCTAACTTTACCCAACCTATCAATAATTGTAAGTCCTTTATGCAAAAATTTAACCGTCAGTTTAAGATAAAAAAAATATGGGTGTCCATTATGAATTACGTACAATAAAATTATGAAACTGTCTTTAATAGCTATAACGGTACATGGTAAGGGTAATACGTATAAAAGTCAAGAAAAAGATACTCGAGACACCATTCTTTACCATCGAGATCATGGAGACTTTAGAGTTGTGATATCTTCGACTCGCAGCTGGTGACGCTGGTTGAAGACATTCGAATCCTCAGATTAAAGAACTTCAACATTTGATCAATAACTTTTCGAAGTCTGTGACAACATGTATCAATCCCATTATACCACGTAAGTTCATTTTAGTTTTAATTGTTTATATTTATCACTACAATGTCTCAATTTCCACTTCTTATTGGGACAAGAAATGTGGATGGAGGTCGAGTATTTAAATAGATGATTTTATAATAATAGTAGGTATGAATCGTCGTTCAACTTGTTTTGCTCTATTTAGATGCAGTTAAAATGTTCTGTTGTGATTTAGACAAATTATCTAAAAGTGAAATTGTGACTTTTAATAAAAGTATTATAATAAAATATTTCCATCGTTTAGTACACAATTGGTTCGTCTCGATCTCCGGAGATAAAAGTGCTGAAATAAGTAACTGCCCAATCTTACTTCGTCTCGTTCACCGTATATAAAAGTGCTGAAACTGTAAGTCGCGAGCTTTACTTCGTCTCGATCGCCAAATACAGGGTGTTTTGGGGCTGAGTGTAAGCATTATGCAGATGGATAAGGTCGGTCCATACGATCATTTTGTAGTACGGAAACTATATCCTACAACAGCCTAACTATATATTTTAGTTTTTAAGTTATGGGCAAAGAACTATTTTTTTAAATACTTTACACTTTTTCACACAAACACAGTTTCATATTAAATAGTCTCACTCACAACGACTCATCAGTCGTTCATAATAAAATTTAAACAATAACATTTAGTACGCATCGTTTCTTCGTTTACTGCGCATCTCTCGTAATCGTGTTACTTTCGTACTATCGATTTTGGCTTGTGTTACCCTGGACTTGATACTCTATCCGTACTTGACGACTCAGGCTTTAGTTTTTTGGACTCAGTGCTGTGCAAACTGTGTGTGAACAACATGCCGCATTTGTACACACCGCAAGAATATGCAAATATGCTTCTTATCTACGGTGAGTGCCGTTGTAATGCCTCTGCTGCAGTTCGACTGTATCGGGAGAGGTACCCGAATGTGGAGCGGCACCCAGATTTGTCTTCCAAAATACCCAGTGCTCGTAAATCTGGTGGGAGACCTCAGGAAACTACGACGCTGAAGTTTTGAATGAAGTTGAAAATGACCCCAGTACCTCAGTACGTGCGATTGAAATTGCAACGGGTGTGGCGAAGAGTACCGCACATCGAATTTTAAAACGATACGATTTTCATCTTTACCATGTACAACGTGTGCAGAGCTTGTTAAAACGTGATCTCGCACCCAGAGTTGATTTCTGCAGAACCATGTTAGCGAAAATTCGTGAAGATCCGGATTTTCAAAATAAAGTTTTGTGGACTGACGAATCGACGTTTAAAAGAGATGGTTATTTAAACTTACATAACCTTCATGGTTGCCATACGGAAAACCCGCATTTGATGCGTGAGGATCGAACCCAGTGCCAATTTAAAGACAACAGGAATATTAAATGGTCAAATAATTGGACCATTTGAGCTGACTGAAAATTTAGATGGCGCCACCTACTTGCATTTTCTTCAAAATGATTTGCCGACATTGCTAGAAGATGTACCACTCAACATCTACAGAGAAATGTGGTATCAACAAGATGGTTGCCCAGCACATTATGCCCGACCTGTAAGAGAATATTGAAACGAATTATATCCCGGTAAATGAATCGGACGCCTGAATCCAGTAGATTTTTTTACTGGGGTTGCATAAAAGAAAAAGTCTACTCAAAACCAATTCAAAATATAACAAAATTGCGCCAAAAAATTGATGCCGCATCAGAAGAAATCAATGCGAGGAGATTTGCAAGACTGGTGAACAGGTCATTTCTGAGGCGATGCAGAACTTGTATTCGTGCTGGAGGGAAACAATTTGAGCATCTGCTTTAGTTTTAGGAGGATAATAAAGTGTTACGATAATTTACCGTTTTATTTTTTTCCATGAGTTCCTTTCGCAAAAAATACGAAATAGCAGTTTTATTAGCAAGAATAGTGGCAAGTGTTGTACTATTTTGAAATCTAGACTAAATGGGCCATCTTTAAAAAAAACTTGCCATAGGTAGTGTAGTACTTTTTTTTTCCAACGTAGTGTCAAAGTTGACTGACATAAATCTTATCCTACTAATATTATAAATGCGAAAGTAAGGCTCCGCGCAAACGGGCCACCGACCACAGCCACTGGTGGCCAGCGACAGCCACATAACATACTTTTTCATATATTTTGTATAGACGCGCCGCACACGTGTAGCCGGTGGCGGCCACTCGCTACAGCAGTGTCCGCGACGCGCCACTAGTGGTCGCTACGGGCCACACAAAACGCTCACAGCCGCCACTGTCGCACTGCTCCACCCCCCGCGCAGTTAACCGTTAGACGTTCTACGTATCGCACGCGTCACCATGGAGCACGACGCCTCAATGGATGTTGATACATTTATTTCGGAAATCCATGCACGTCCCGCTATTTGGGATCTACATTCTGATCTGTACAGTAATAGAAATGAGAAAATAAAAGCCTGGGAAGAGATTTGTTATTTATTTATTAACAATTTCAAGGACAAAAATAGAAAAGAAAAAAGCACCGCAGGTTAGTTAACATTTGAAATATTTTGTATCGTATTTATTCACATTCTGTTTTCTTGCCATGGTATTGATCCTTCATTCATAAAGTAATCTTTTAATATGTCTCGTGTAGTACATGATCGTAAAGTTGGTATACCTGTATCTTCTACATTTTCGAATCCGACTACATTCAGCGTGTGTTTGAAATTGTAACCATCTCTTTTACGAACAAAGTTGTGCAAAATGCAACACGTTTTTACGATATCTTCCGAGAATTTAATAGATGTATTTAATGGGCGATGAAGTATTCTCCATTTGTTGGAAAGTAAACCAAATGCACATTCTATGCAGCGCCTAGCACGACTCAGCCTATAATTAAATATTTTTTTTATCTGAAAACAAATGTCTTCCCGCATAAGGTCTCAACATGTGATCGGATAAACCAAATGCTTCATCACCAACAAATGAATAATTTAGTGCTGGACAGTTACCAACTGGTCTTTCTGGGGGTATATTAATAGATTTGTCTTCAATTCTTTTAAACAATTCACTCTCTTTAAATATAGTTGAATCCGATGCTTTGCCGTAGCAACCAATATCTACGAATGTGAAAAGGTAATTAGAGTCACAAACAGCCAAAAGTACCATCGAAAAATAATTCTTATAGTTGTAGTATAAGGATCCGCTGTCAAATGGATGAATAATTCTAATATGTTTTCCATCGATAGCACCTAAGCAATTGGGGAAATCAGTGTTTTGTAGAAACCCACTAGCTATTTCGTTCCACATATCTCTCGTTGGTTCTGGTATACATATAGCTTTCAACCTATTCCAAATTAGTTGGCATGTTTCTTTGACTATCATTCTCGCTGTAGATGCACCACGATATTACGTCGTTTCAAAATCTCCAAATGAACATCCGGTGGCAAGGTACCTAAAACAAAAAGCAAGTTCTATGTTAAATACAGTATTGTTGAATAATACTACGATTTTTTATAGCTGCCACATTACAACGAAAGTGGAAGAGTCTCCGCGATAGTTTCAACAGAGAAATTGGGAAGCAAAACAAAAGCGGATCTGGAGCATCAGGCAGAAAAGAATATATATATTTTAAACAATTGTCTTTTTTGAAACGTCTTAAAAATGTGAGATCTACTACAGATGAAGAGATTAATGAAAATGATTCAGAATTAAAACAACCACAAGAACAAAATCAAGAAGAATCTTGTTCTATAAGCAGTTCTAGGAGACGGGCAATGAAAAGAAATATTGATAAAACAGAAAACGAAATCTTGCAACAACTATCAGACAATTTAAAAAAAAAATATGAAAGACCTGAAGATGTAGATCCTGATAAAGATTTCTTGATGTCAGTCTTGCCGGATATTAGAAAAATTCATGATGATTTTAAAATTGATTTCAAGAGTGAAATGTTACAGTTGATTAAGAAGTACAAAATGTATGAACCTATTCATAATTACAGATCTTACTCATCACAGTCTTATGGATATTCTACACAAAACACAAATGCTTATACAACAAATCAGGCTACTACATCAACTGCGATGTCTTCTCCATCGGCATTGTCAAATTATTCAAACCATAGTACGGATGATAGTTCTATAATAGAAAATTTGTTTGATACCGAATCTTGAATTTAAAAATTGATTATAAGGCCGAATTGTTACAGTTAATTAAGAATTACAATATGTATAAGTTTTCCGAAATTACGAATCTTATTCATCATAATAAATATTAAAATATTAAATGTGTTTTACTTACTTACCTTAATGTGATTGCGAGTCTTTCTGCAGGGGCGATGCTTTCTCGCATACTGGTATTTTGCCGTATTAATCCATCTTGTAACACTAACAATAGTTCTTGAAATGTAGTCAAACTCATTCGATAATGTCTAAAAAACTTTTTTGGATATCTTTGTAGATTATCGAAGTGCGAGTTATGTTTTACTATAGGACCAGTTAAAATTGGATGAACCCAATACAGGCGGCGACGGCGTTGTCTACGTCGTCTGCGTATTAACAATAATAGCGCGAGCAAAGTTTCCGTGTCGGAGTCCATCATTAGACTGCGCAGCGAAAGCGGGCAGGTTATAAAATGTGGCGACTTCCAAACACCGGTGGCGGTCGCTCGCCTCTGATACTGTTACAAATGAGGCGGTAGCGCGCGACAGCCACCGGTGGCTGTGGTCGGTGGCCCGTTTGCGCGGAGCCTAAGTGTGCGTGTGTGTGTGTGAAGGTTTGTTACCACGTATCGCCATAACCGCTCAACCGATTTTATTGCAATTTGAAATGTAGGTAGTGTATACCCTAGAATCGGACATAGGCTAATATTTTCAAAAATCACCCCCTAAGAGGGTTAAATAGAGGGGTGAAGTTTGTATGCAACTTTTTATTCCTTGGTCCTATTCATTTAAAATTCAGTACACATAAACCTTAAGACAAATAATGAGATAAGGGTTTTTTATTTTACCATAATTACCCCCATGAGGTATGGAAAATGAGTTTTATAGGTAAAAATTAAAGTTTCTCTGGATCTGTATAGTCTCAAGTCCGATGCACTCCAAATTTGGCACACATATACCTTAAAAGAAATCATGAAACACGTGTTTTATTTTTCCAAATCTACCCCAGGGGGAGTGTAAAATGAGCTTTTTTGAAAAAATTAAATATTCCAGAACTGTTTAGTCTGTGGTCCGATTCACTTCAAATTCGGTACAAATAAAGCTAAAACAAATAATGAAACACGTGTTTTTTATTTTTTCATTTTTATTTATTTTTACCTAATACTATGCGGGCGAAGCCTGAGAAATTATTCTGAGTGGGATTTTCTTCGAAGTTGATATCAATACTCTTTCGTGCTCTTGATTTAAATTACTCATTATTTTGACACAATGACATGTTTGATAACTGAATGTGATGTATAGAATTCGAAATTTAAATTTTATTGAATGAAAAACTTACAATAATTAGGGTCTAAGAGCCGTAGTATTTATTAAGAAACTCCTATATATTTATGGATATGCCGGGGGCTTGCCGATTTCAAAATGTTGCTTACACGCCTACACTACTGAACTAATTTTGTATGGAGATAGTTTGAGACCCGGAAAAGGATAGTTTTATCCGACTGCGAAAAAAAAGAGATGAATGGTTTAGCGAGATAATCGACATCCGCGGGCGAAGCCGCGGGCGAGAAACTAGTAAACCATAACTCGTCAAAATTTAATTTATTTTACTTAGTTAACAACGATTATTACTTTCTATTCTTTATTTGAGATAACATTATTAAAAAAGTCACTGTAAAATTGTGAAAATTGCGATCACAATACCTAAACATGCGACGAAGGGTGTCAAATTATTAACTTTTTCGAAAAATGTATCTATCATCGCTTGACTAAGTGACATAGATTTTTTTTCTTATTTTTTTCATAACTGGTATACCTTGGCCTCTCGCCCGGTACCAGGTTATCGTTGAGTTTTGGGACCTCCGGTATATTAGTAAGTTAACTTTAAGTCTAACATAGTATATAATAATTATTAGATAAACATGTCATCACCAAACGCGTCGTCACCAGATAATGCATTGATTTGTTTCAATACCTGCATAACATGGGCAGAAGAAAACGACATATCTGCCAAAGATATTATAATTCTTCGCAACATGCGAGAAAAGGGTTTTTAGCAAGGACTACAAGTTGCACAAAAGCAGACCTCAATTAAGGATTATTTTAAAACTACATAGTTAGTTACATTATGTACCTACATGTTAATTTAATACATTACATACATACATTTATTCCCTCTATGAAATGACATTTTATTATAATATGTAATTACCTATGATTTTTTCATTATAATCCAGGTTTTTAATAGTGCCGGATAGTGAGATAGCACAGTACTTCAAAATAAAATTATAATAAAATTTTAGTTATTAGGAGAATAATTCAATTCAGAGTAAAAAACCTGGGGTGCATTTTACTATATTTTCATAACTTTTTACTGTTTTCATAACTCTCCGCACATAGATAGTTGCATATAGAATGATTGTTACATTTAATATATCAAGCACCCCACACTTTTTACTCTGAATTGAATTATTCTCCTAATAAATAAAATTTTATTATAATTATATTTTGAAGTAAGTAGTTATGATTGACTGTCTGATCTTCTACTATGGTAATATAAACTCTTTGTAATTAAAAATTATTATGTACTTTTTAGTTCGATTAGCCTTAAAAGCATTGTCTTTTAGTTTTTTTAAACTATAATTTATTTTTTATTTTTTAGTTCATAAGGATATTGGGAAACTGTTATTATATTATTGCATTGTCATCGGTCCTCAATATGTGTGCAAAATTTCAATTTAATCAAACTTCTGGAAATCGATCAAATTTATGCTCAAAGATTCCATTACATACATAGATACAACCCAAGCTAATAAAAGCGTGGCAAAAATACCACAGCATCAACAAAAAAACACAAAGAAATATACCAGATACTATAAACAGACAACAAATTCACTTTCTTGACAACAAATTAGCATACCCACCAAAGTGGTAGCGTGGACTATTGCATGACATCGTCGGTACAATAGTCAACTAACCAAAGTGAAATTTTGACAGTTTTGACTGAAATACATGACATTATTATTTTCTGACGACACAATACTGTGCCAAAATATTGTATCTGTGGTACTTCAAATCCACAAGATACAGACTAATTATTTTCTACGTAACTGCAAAAAATACAATTTCTGCAGAGGTAAACTAATCTATGTGATGTGATCCACAATGCAAAACTAGCCAAACTGGCAGATTGAATACTTTACTCTAGTGCAATATGATGCTACAATCAAAAGCCACAATGCGCAATTGTCGTAACTGGCAGATTGGATACTTTACTTACGTGCAATAAAGCCTACAAACAAAAACCAAAATGCTCAACTGGCCTAAGTGGCAGATTGAAAACTTTACTTTTGTGCAATTTAACCTACAAACAAAAAACCACAGTCTGTAACTGGCCTAAGTGGCAGATGTAATAATTTACTTTAGTGAAATATAACATATAAAACAAAAGCGACAGTGTGTAACTGGCATATGTGGCCAATTGGATACTTCACCTCAGTTCAAAAGTAACTTAATTGTTTAAAAATACAATAATCAAACAGTGTGTGTGACAGATAGTGGTTCTAAAAGTTATTAAAATATGGAGGTGCTCTAATGAACTGTCCTAATTGGCAGATTGAACACAATATTAACTTGGATCAGAAATAATTTAAATATTTTTTCTACTACTCCTAAAGTTTTACAAACTTATTTTCATCATATTTTAAAGAAATAAATATTATTTTTATTTACCCAGCTCATTCGTTAACAACACATTTGAAAATTATGGTGTCAACACTGGCGCGTACAAGTGTTGCTAACCATAAATAACTTTTTTAAGTTTTTCCGTTACTGGCGAGCGAGCGGGCTGTCTGTCAATTTTTTTTAAATATTAATTAAATTGTGAATACAAGATGCTTCGAAGAAATAATCGTGTGCGGCAGATACTTAAAAACGCAGGTATCGATAACAGTTCTGGCGATGAAAGTGATAATACAGGTAAGTGTTTTGTATTATAACCTATAAAAGTTAGTTTTTCAACAAGTTTCACTTTGCTAAGGATACTTAGTTCGTTGTTAAATGGTGTGTTTGCAGTATAAGGGCGAGGTGATGGTGGGCTTTATTTATTCAGAAAACATAGGTACTTAATCATTTACCTATACAGAGAAAATGATGAATAGAATTATGTGGAACAAGTTTAAAGGTTCTATTTAATAACACCATTTGTATTTTATCATAATGGTATGTTAGTTTGCATTTCAGACCCACGGTACCCCTGGCCATACCCCCGGTGGTACCGTGGGTTTTTAAAAGTTAAACGGTACCATCAAGTATGTGACCCTAGTGATGTGTTGACCTATATATCTCTCGCATGATAACTAGTTAATTAGGTAAATAATAGAAAATGCATATTCCAATAATGAATGCAAGTAAGTACCTATATTTGCTATTAAATAGTTGGTAAAACCTGTTTTGCGTTTAAATAGTAAAACCTCTTCTGTTTACAACCTCTTGGGTTTTTGAAAGTGTGTTCTTATTTTTCTTCTTTCAAATGTCTAAAAAAACAAGGGAATTGTAATTGTAATTAATATTTTGCGAGTTCTTTCTGTACTTGTGAGAAAATACCATGGAAGAGGAAGATAAAGAAAAGTCAATGGAAATAGATTACATTAAAATAAATGGCGGAACCGCCCTTCTTCGGGGTAATTACCGTACACAAGACTTACACAGATGGGTCAACATTATGGCGGTGTTCTACATACAATAAAAGTAAATGTTGTGGTACTGTCAAAATTTCAAAGGTAATGCTGTAATGTATTTTTTAATAATTATTCCAGTTTTCAGAGTTTCGTACTAAGTAACTTACGTCTATGTTTCATTTTAGGATTGCATATTTATCAAAAGCAAAGATCATAGTTGTGAATTAAATGGATTGAGTAATGAAATATTAAAAGAAAAGATAAAGCTGCGTGAAGGAGTGCATAATTCGGATAAACCCAGACGGATTACGACGAGAAAAAGAAAGAATTTAAAAATTCTGGACTGAATTTTGTGAATGGGGAATATCCTCGATATGAAAGCGTAAAGCACTTCCTTCAAGATGCGCGAAACAAGTCAGCACAAGTTTCCAAAACTGTATTTCGGAATGTGAAAGAAATTGAAGTGCCCATTAAATATCATAATTTAATTTTAGCCGATTATTATTGCGAGGAAGGAAACAAACAAACCCGGATCATTGCTTTTTGCTCAAAGGAGTCTCGATTAATAATTCCGAATATAAAAGAATACTTTTTTTATGGTACTTTTTACTGTTGCCCAAAACCCTTTGCACAATTATATAACATTCACGGTGACATAGGGAGTGGTGTGGAAACAATTAAATTAAGACCCTTAATCTTCGCACTAATGTCGGATCGAACTGAAAAAAGTTATACGATTTTGTTCAATATGATAAAATCGCAACTTCCAGAGTGGAGTCCACATAAAGTTCACACTGACTACGAAAAAGGTGCGATGAATGCAATTTTGAATGTATGTCCAGATATTACATTACGAGGGTGCTATTATCATTGGACTCGCAACATTTGGAAGAAAGGCAAGTCGTTACGATGCACAAAAACGAAATCTGGGCGTAGAATCGTTGCATTGGCAAGTGCCTTGCCGCTTCTTCCTGAAGACAATATTCAACAGGGTATGGACTACATAAAAGCTGAAGCCGATAACATACCAGAAGCATTTATAAAATATCTTGAATCGTTTTGGTTCAAGGTCCATAGTCCGAAAATAATTAGTGTGTTTGGTGAACGCCACCGAACAACAAACATTTTAGAAGCCTTCCACTCAAAAATAAACAAACTGATTAATAAAAACACGGTTACGTTGATGCGATTGCTTCACGTACTAGAGCAAGTTCACACTTTGGAGATGATTCCAAAAAAAAGACGCAAAGATCAAATCGTCAACGATGATTACATAATGAGCATACAGCTCCAAATTGTACATAAAGACATATCTGTAGGCTACGGACTAGAGAAATTGCGTTAATTACGTAGTACCTATACATTTTTTTTGTAGTGTGTGACATGTTGGTTTAGTGAAAAGCTTCAAAAAAGCTATGATTTGTTATACAAAATGTATTTTTAGTTATTTTAGAATAATAAACATATTATAGTAATTGCCTATTTACTGTTAACACCGTGTTTTATCAGCCATGGCTGTTGCATCACAACACTAGTAGTCGATGGTACCGTTTAACTTTTAAAAACCCACGGTACCACCGGGGGTATGGCCAGGGGTACCGTGGGTCTGAAATGTTAGTTTGCAAGGTGTCTATGTGCCAGAGTAGAATGAAAACAAATGGATGTGTTATTGCATAAATATGACTAAAATGCATGAAGGTGCTTATCGAATACCTACTAGCTCCGGGGTTTAATCTATAGCTTGCTCTTGCTTTTATTGCATTACAGATATAATAGAAAATACACCTACAGCTAGTCCAGAACTCAACTGCGGTAAAGGCGATTCCCATTCAGGTATTTTTGTTTTTTATTAATACAAACAGAAGATTTATAATATACTAGCTTTTGCCCGCGACTTCGTCCGCGTGGAATTAGACTTCTGACAAAATTTAGGTTTTTCACTAATTTTCAATTTTCCCTCGGGAACTACTAAAGGAATCGGGATAATAGGTAGCCTATGTTCTTTTCCGTGTCAAAGGCTATATGCATGCCAAATTTCATCCAAATCCAAACATCAAAACACACACACTTTCACATTTATAATATTAGTAGGATAGTAGGATTAAATAATATCATTTTCTGCTAACAATAAACAGCCTAAACTGTTGGATTTAAAACACAAAAATTGTTCAGATAATTATCTGTTTTAAAATTATAGATTTGCAATTTTTTACATAAACACAATGTTGGTGATGGTATGTTTTATGATTATTAAAATTTATAAGGTTGATGCAATTGCACCAACCTTATAAATTTAAGTAAACTAGCTATTCCCTATAGTATAGGGAATAGCTAGTTTACTTAATAAAATTTTGATAATGGCTAATTTACAATGCTAAACCTATATTCTCGACCCAAAAATCAAAAATTTGCAGTGGTACTTATGTGTCCTAGGTGAACACTAAGAAGTTTTTATTTTTCACAGATCTGAAGTTTTCAAAAGAAACGAAAGAAACAACAGCTTCTATTCCACCTTTAACACTGAAAACGTCAGATGAAGATTACAATGATTTAACAGATAGAGTAGAGAAACATAGACGTAAAGGAACATCTAAAACCAGCCGAGCAGTCAATGAATCACTTTCGATATTAACAATTGGAGAATTTGATGTAGAAAATACAGACGAGCAGAACGATAGTCAAAATAATCCGAAAAAGAGAAAAGTAAAAGACCCTAACATGTGGAAAGTGAATATAGAAAAAAGTAAGCGTTTAAAAGGTGAATCATATAAAACAAGGAAAGGAAGAATAATACAAGCCAGACCAATAAAACCAGCAAAATGTTTAAATACTCCTAAACACAAGTGTATTTCGGGTGTCCCTCAAGATGAGAGAGAAAAAATTTATTCTCAATTTCGAAATATGCCAAATCTTATGGAAAACAGCGTCATTTTGTTTTGAAGCATGTGACTAAGAATAAAAAAAAATCGAGACACTACCAAAGGTCCTTCCAGGCGGAATTTTACCCTAGCTTATACATTAAGTGTTGGTAATGAAAAGAAAGTCGTGTGTCGGGAGTTCTTTTTAGATACTCTCAATATTACTGGTGGGTTTGTAAAAGGAGCTTTAAAAAAAGTTAATGAGCACGGCCTCTTACAACCAGACGAAAGAGGGAAAAAGACACCCCCAAATAAATTAAAACCAGATGAAGAAAAATTTCTTAGGGACCACATACTTTCCTTTCCTGCTGTAGAATCGCATTACTGTCGACGTGATAGTACGGTAAAATATTTAGATTCAACTCTTAACATATCAACGATGTATCTTTAATTAAAGCAGTGAAAGTAGTATCCTTTGAAAAATACCGCAAAGTTTTCAGAGAATACAAACTGAGTTTTCACAACCCAAAAAAGGATTTATGCAAGCACTGTTTGGCATTTCGAGAAATGAATGATGAAGAAAGAGCCAAGAAAATTGAAGATCACACACGGCATCTATTAAGAAGAGATGAAGCACGCAAATGTAGAGATGAAGATAAGCTGGAAGCACAAAATAATGAAACAGTTCTTGCATTTAACTTTGACTTGGAAGCAGTACTAAATACACCTAAAGGTGCAAGTGGCCCATTTTTCTACGTACGAAAGTTAGCTGTTTATAACTTAACTATTTATAATCTAGGAAACCAAAACGTTGAATGCTACATGTGGGATGAAACTGAAGGAAAACGTGGGACCATCGAAATTTCAACGTACGTCAGGCTGGCCCGGCCCCATGGAATTTAATAATGAGATTGTTATCAATCCAATGTACCCGGGTATACTAATATATGTAACACCTTCATTTTCAATGTAACTCTTTTTAAAAGAAATTACGTGCACTTCTTAGTGGCCGGGCTAGCCTGACGTTTTCAGCCCGGCCACCTTGTTTCCCACTAATCTACAAAAAATACTGGCAATATTGTGCTACAGATGAAATGTACCCTATAATTTATGCATATGTAACACAAAATCGAATCCTAAAATGCAATAGCATACGAAATACTAGCGGTTGCAGGTGGCCGGGCTGAAATTATTTCGTTAATATAAAACAGTAAAACTGCAACACCTACCAAAAACTAATACCAGTACATAATGAGATATAGAGATATAGAATACATGTAACGCTTTCATTTTAAATTATAATACATATTTAGAAAGAATAATCACTTGAAATTATATTTCAGCCCGGCCACCTAAAAGCGGTAATATTCCCTAAAATCTTATGCCAATTTGTACAGTAAAACCTGATACAGCTATGAAATGAAAGTTACATTCGTTTCGTTTTAGTCGTATACCTTTAAGCCTTCTGTTTGACTAGATTATCAAAATCTGAGAAACTTGCCGAAGAGTGACTATCATTTATTAACTAATTTCAGGACATTTGGTTTGTTGAGTGAAACAAAATGCGTTACTATGATATTTTTATTGATAAACTAAGTAGTATAAATCACACATAATAATTGTTGGATACATAATACCTAAACCTATATATATTTTCTCCGTTTTTGGCTTCACAACATAACCATACAAAGATAATAGTTCACAGACGCTACCACCGATTTTTAGACGGCGCCTGTGTCGCGTCCCAACCTAAGTCGTAAGATATTTTCCCCGAGTAGACAGAATAGATTTATGTATATACTTGATAATGCATGCAAATGTTACTGCATACACTTATCTTTTTAGGGAATTTGTATTTAAATAAATATTAATGTAGTTATTTAGCCTACATGAATACCTATTACGAAACCATAGTTAAAATGAATATATTTTATTTCAGTTGAGCGTGCCTACACCATGGGAAAACGTAGTGCGTTAGATATTGTGGCTCAAAAACAAATATTTGAGAAACATAAACGCTTGATCACCACGACAAGATATAGTTCTATTATATACAATACCATAGCAAAAGATATAAACTATAGTCCGCGCGCGAGCTCCGAGGAATCGGGGGCTGCGGAAGCGGGCGGGTGTGCGCCGCGCCCGACCGTCGCTTCATACCCCGCACTATCCCAGTCTAGTGTCGACCTTGACGCGAGAGCACGCTTGTCGATAACAGTTGTACTTTCTTTGAACTATAAGTAGTACTAGTGAGTTTTTTTTTGTGAGCGCAATTTAATTTGGTAAAAAAAGGAATGGCGAGCACGAGCAGTGACAACAGGCAGAGAAAAAAATCGTTTATTATTCGAAGGCAAGCCCGCGAAATGGCGAAACACGTTCTTTCGATGTGTGAAGAAGAAAAAAGATCTAACCATTTCACGTTTACTGTTAATCAGGCACTTGATCGAGCAGTATATTACACAGGTCTGTCTAAAAGTGTGTTAAGTAAAATCAAGAAAGAGCCTACAGACCAGCAAGGACATTTGAAATCGCCATCTAAAAAAGGGAAGAAGTATCCGAGAGTCAAAGATTTAAATGTTGATGATTTTGATCGTCAAGTAATTCATCGCTGCATTGAAGAGTTTTATTTGACCAAAAAGGTCGTCCCAACTTGCAAAAAACTTTTGTTGGCTTTACGGGAGAAAATTGATTTTCCTTGGGGTGTAACTAGCCTGAGAAAGTTGTTGAAACAAATGGGGTATAAGTGGCAGAAATGTCATAGCAAAAGGAGAATTTTGATAGAGAGGCCAAATATTATATATGCTCGATCTATTTATTTAAAAAAAATACGTCAATTTAGACAAAATGATCGCCAAATATTTTTCTTAGACGAAACATGGATTGATAACAATTTAACGTATAAAAAATGTTGGCGAGACGATAAAATAAACGCAATATTGACTGATACGAGCTCTTCGAACAGATTGATTTTAGTCCATGCGGGATCGAGAAGCGGCTTTTTAGACGGAGCCAAACTGCTTTTTAAAGCTGGCACAGTCACCGGCGACTATCATGGGCAGATGAATAATGTAAACTTTGAAAAATGGGCTAACGAAATGTTATTACCGAACCTCCCTTCAAACAGCGTTGTAGTGATGGACAATGCCCCCTATCATAGCGTGCAAGAAAATAAGGTGCCCACAAAATCTAGTACAAAACAAGTTATGTTAGATTGGCTAACCAAAAATAAAGTACAGGCCAGTTTCAGTATGAGGAAAGTTGAATTATATGATTTAATTCAGCAAAACAGGACTCCAGAAAAAACATTTAAAATGGACGAACTCATAAAAGGCCATGGTCACGATGTACTGCGATTACCGCCTTATATGTGCGACTTGAACCCAATAGAGCTCGCATGGGCAAAAGTTAAAAGGCTCGTGAGGGAACATAACATTACTTCTGATTTTTCTCTGGTGAGACTGAAGGAGGTTACCGAAAATGCTATCACGCAAGTCACAACAGCAGATTGGTGTGGATATGATAAACATGTCTTAGCATTAGAGGAACATTACTGGAAAAAGGATGGCTTAATGGAGGATGTTGTCGACTCATTTATTATTGAAGTACGTGAGGAGAGTGACGATAGTACATCAAATTCTTCAAGTACTGATTATTCTGATTTCGACAGTGATTAATTGGATTTTACGTTCTATTTGTTCATTAAGTATCAGTTCATTAAATTAAATACATACGTGATACAATTGTTTTATTTTATTTCAAATACATATTACCCTCATAGAATTATTTCTTAATTTACACTCTCGCGGAGACTTAAGATGTGTTAGTATCGATAGCACAATATCGACTAATTCACAACTCTAGCTCATTACGTCAACATTCCTTAACATTCCTCGGAGCTCGCGCGCGGACTATATGTGATGTCACCAAAAGCACTATATCTCAGCTTTAAAAGAAACTTTTTAAACAACCAGAACTCACCTCGGGCAAAAGATGAGTGCTTCATTAAAAGAAATGAAGATAATACCAATAGTATTATAATTTCGTCAACATCATCATCATCAGGGTCTTCTCCAGTTATTCAACAAGCAAGCTTACTTCATCAAATTAGTTTTAAATTTCCAATTGATGTTCATGAATGGAAGAAAATTGAACCCTTAAGTTATACGTATAAACGACACGATAAAAATAAACCTAGTGCAAGATATCAGACGTACAGAGCTATTCCCAAATTTAAGTGGTCCGGTCTTTTAAGAAAAAAACTCTGGGAGTTTTATAAGTTACCTTGTACTGTAGCATTTAAAAGACATGTTATTCAAGGCGCTTACATTACATTCTACGGACGTTGCACTCAGTGTCAAGCAACAGTGAAAATTCAAAATAAAGATAAGACTGATCATATTATTGATTTTTTATGTGAAATTGATCAACTTCAACCAAATTTTAAGCATAATCCTTTAAAAAAAATACGACTCACTCCGTACTCAAGACGAACATTATCTAAGAAATTAAAATTTGATTCAGCAACAATAGTTAGAAAACAAATAGCGAGTCATGATATGATATTTTAAGATAAGGAACCACCTGTATTGCCATCAGTCGGAGCATTACGCCAAATACGTCATGAAACAAGGAAGCAGAAATGGTACCATACCAATCAAATATTATCTGTTGTCATTATGGCAAATACTTCAACATACTCTTCCGTAATTCAGGAAATTTTAATGAAACCAACTTTTCATATTTACTACTGGTTAGAAGAACAAATAAAATATTACAAACAATATGTTCAAGAGTATGGTCGACCAACCATATCATTAGATGCCACAGGCTCTATAATTAAACCAATTGTGTTACCTAATGGGACTAAATTTACTAAAAGATTATTCTTATATGATATATTAATAACTGCTGATAGCTTTTTAAAATCTATTCCAATTTCACAAATGCTTAGTGATTCTCACACTAAAAATAGCATTGCGGATTGGTTGGGTAAATGGGCCAGTAATGGAATTATCCCTCCTGCAGAAATAATCACGGACGATTCCTCAGCTTTGATTGCTGCTACAATCCAATGCTTTACTTCATATAAATCTACAAAAGATTACTTAGAAGCTTCTTACAGTGCATTGGAGGGACATACAAATAGTTTGCCTGTAGTATATATGCGAATAGATACAAGTCATTTTGTCAAAACTATTCATAATCTTTCGTGCTTCAATAATACAACAGAAAATGTAAAATTTTTCTTTGTTCGTTGTATTCTTTACATTAAAACAGCAGAGTGTATCGTAGTCATAAGAGAGATAATTAAAAATATGTTAACTGTTATTTTAACTAAATTTTATTCAAAAATTTGCTTTGATGCCCACTGTAATTTGAAAAGAAGAATTCAAGGTATTACAATTGATAAAAAAGATTCTAACAACGCACACAATTACGTAGATGAAGAAAGATTCCTAAATGAGGAGAATGTTTTAGATGTAAGCAATTTTATGGTATGGTTTGATAATATTGTTGCTTGTAAAAATAAACAAGAAGAGGAATCTTGTGAACGCCCCAACAAATTATATTATCCGCCTCTAATATCTACTCTAAAACGTTTATTGGGAAAATTGCCCATGTGGTCAAACGTTATGGCTCCATTATACAATTCAAAAAACAAAAATCCATCGTCTAGTGCATCAGAGGATTATTTTAAAACAATAAAACATTTATTACTCAAAACTAAAGTAAGAAAATACAGGATTGACGAATTTCTAAACATACATATTAATCATTTAAATGGAGAGCTTAATATCGCTGCTAGTGAACTACAAAATAATGAGGCACCGCCCCTTCAAGAGCGAAAGATTAAAATCAAAAAGAATCGTCAAAAAAGAACACACCAAAAACGGTTATTTCCTCAAGATTCTATTTTCAGTGATATGCCAAGTTTTGTAGAAAATTGGAAAGGACAAGCTGAAGAGCCAGTTACCGTACCGATTTATAAAATGTTAAAATTTATAAAAAATGGAAATATTGTAACTGGTTCCACTTTAACAAATACATGTGGTTTTGATGCTGTTACATATTTAATAGCTTATGGTTATATTGCATTTAATAACTTTAAATTAGAAATAGATCAGACTGAAAATAATAATAATATGTTATGTAATTATATACAATTTATAGGTAACAAAAACATATCTGAAGCCGCAGTATACGAACTAAGAAATACCATATGTAAAAAGTACTACAAACTATCCTCGAAAAATACAATAGATATAAATTGTGAATGCAATGTCGCAAATTTGTTTGAACAAATGATTTTAGAATTATTTTATAGCGCTCTATTTACAAAAATATGTACCGAAGAAAAATGTGCATTTCAACTTCAAAGAACAGTACCATTTTTACCCATTAATATGAACGTAATTAAAACATTTGGAATATCAGCCCTAGAAGACTCAATTTGTATAGACGTTATTTCGAAGGATTGTGAACACGATTGCCCGGGCACTGTTTTGTCCAGCTATAATGTAAAGAATATTATATCTTTTGATTTAAATGGAACAGATCAAATAATATTGAACGATATACCTTTATCTATCAAAGTCAGAACTAATATTTATGTGATTGTAGGTGCTATAGAATATGTAGTATTGGGGGAAAATCTAGGACATTATAAATGCCATTTATTTAATCAAGATCTGTGGATGTGTTATGACGATTTACAGTCTAGTGTTAAAAAAAGTAATTTGGATTTAATATTTTTACATTCCTTGACGTACATTTTAGCTTGATTAAATAACATAATCAAGTGATTAGTACGTTTTTATCGATTCTAATAAGCAATATATTTAAATTTGAATTAATCAAAATACTTATAGTACAAATGCCAGATATAGGCTAGCAATGATTATTATATTAGCATACGTTTAATTATACAAGTTAACATTGTGATTTTTAGCTGTGATTTTAATATTATGTTAAATTATATATACTACATAGCTATACTTCCATTAGCTGCCACTGAAAGAACTATGGTTCTCTCTTTATTTAAGAATTGTTGTAATAATTATATTAGCATAATTTTAATTGAAAGTTTTCAAAACTTTAAATTCAAAGTTGATGTAAAAATCATTATGAAAATCTGTGATTTTTTACCAAGGTATAATAAGTATTTAACCAAAAATTATCTTCTAATATTCTGAATGAATGAATGTTCGATGTTAAGGTAATATTGATATTACTATAATTTTTTGATAACTGTGTTATTATCAATGTGTAACCTTTTTTTACATTATTTATAATTAACAATTGTTATAGTACCTAATTAATATAAGTACAAATGTTGTCTAACTAATTTCAAAAATGATTATTAAAAAAATATGACAATTACCAATTTTGTTTCACTCAACAAACCAAATGTCCTGAAATTAGTTAATAAATGATAGTCACTCTTCGGAAAGTTTCTCAGATTTTGATAATCTAGTCAAACAGAAGGCTTAAAGGTATACGACTAAAACAAAACGAATGTAACTTTCATTTCATAGCTGTATCAGGTTTTACTGTACAAATTAGCATAAGATTTTAGGGAATATTACCGCTTTTAGGTGGCCGGGCTGAAATATAATTTCAAGTGATTATTCTTTCTAAATCATTATATATAATAAAACTAAGTTGATAAAATGTGCGTGCCGATAAAACTTAAAAAGGAGTCCCATCACGATAAAGGGACTTATATAGTGTGATAGCCCTTTATCCCCCCTCGAACAAGAAAGTTCCCGTTTTAACCTAAAGGGTGTGTTTTTAAAGATATAAGGGCTTTTCCAACCCTTCAACTTGGAAAGTAAGTGTAGTCGCGCCATCTGTTGTCAAATAGTTGAACTTCATTCATTGTACACAATATGGACTTAAAAGAACGATTATTTGGGGCGCGAAATTTAAAATTCTCATTTCAATAAAGTCTTAAATTACATTTGTTACCATAACCCTTTATCCCCCCTCGAACAAGAAAGTTCCCGTTTTAACCTAAAGGGTGTGTTTTTAAAGATATAAGGGCTTTTCCAACCCTTCAACTTGGAAAGTAAGTGTAGTCGCGCCATCTGTTGTCAAATAGTTGAACTTCATTCATTGTACACAATATGGACTTAAAAGAACGATTATTTGGGGCGCGAAATTTAAAATTCTCATTTCAATAAAGTCTTAAATTACATTTGTTACCATAATAAAGTTATTAAATTTTGTGTATTTATACAGCAGTAGCTAACTTATATGTTGGAGTTAAAGCGATATCATTTTAGTTATTCAAATTACTTCTGAAAACATTTTAAAATTTAAGTTTTTAAATTTCGCGCCTTTACTGCGTATGCTACAGCTGCAAAACCTATTGTTACGGCGAACGATAACGTCGAGAACATTCTATACCTAGAAGGTGTGAGAAAGTAAATATTCCCAAACTTTCTTGAATATCCTAGAGCCATCTTTCTCGAATATCTTAGAGCCAACTATACACTTCATGTGTATAGTCTCCATAAAGCCAACTTTCTGGAATACCCTAGAGCCTAGCTTTCTGAATATATAAGAGCCCGGTGTCGCCCGCCAGAATTAATTCGATTTGAACAGCGGAACAAGCCACTTCGAAACGAAAAAGAAAGAAGTTACCTGTGTGAGCCTTTATTTTGAAGTATCACGTGTGAGTATTTTTAATAGTGTGTTTAATTAATTCATGATCTTGAAGTGAAGAAAAAAAAAAGTTATCTGTGAGCCTTTATTGTGAAATATTAAATGTGAGTATTTTTAATAATGTATTTAATTAATTCTAATGGTTTTTTTTTCTTTTCTTTTAATTGTAATTTCCTTAACTTTCAAGTAGTCGCGCGGCGTTGAATCGATATACTTTGGCCGTAAACAAAATATCGCGCGACCGCTTGAAGATTAAATAATTTTGTTTTCTTTGTCTCAACGTGCCCCACGTTTACGTAATAATATATTTGTCTATAAAATGTTCATTTAATTTATATTTTACAGAATATAATGCCTAGACGTAAAAGAGGTGGAGATCTTGCCAGTTCTGCAGCGAAACGGCGGAAACAAAAAGAATATCGAAGAAATGAAACGGAAGAACAGCGCGAAGCACGTTTACAAAATCAACGAACCAGAATGAGCACCCTGAGAAGCGGAAAAAGCGAAGAAAGAAGCGAAAATAAAACTATTGAAGAATCGAGAATTTTAAAAGATAATCTAACAAAGGAAGCATTCCACTACGAATCGACGAAGAAATATTACAATCATAAATATGTTGTGATCGGAAAAATGAATAACATTTGCCAATTTTGCCACGCGAAAAAATTCAGTAAAGAAACACCAGGTCTCTGTTGCATGAATGGAAAAATTCGATTACCACCACTGGAAGCACCTCCGCAGGAATTTCTACATTACATGACCGGGGAAACACCAGAATCAAAACACTTTCTTCAAAATATAAGATCATACAACTCCTGCTTTCAAATGACTTCTTTCGGTGTTACTTCGACTAACACTAATAGAGATGAATTTGAATATGTATTTTCAATTCAAGGGCAAATTTATCACAAAATAGGATCGTTACTACCAATGCCTAACGATGACTATAAATTTCTGCAAGTATATTTCATTGGAAATGAAGAACAAGAAATTGATCAACGAAGTACACATTTTAATGGATTGAAACGCGAAATAATCCAAGATGTACAGAGGATCTTACACAAATACAATCAACTGATTTACATATTCAAAACAACACTAGATCGCATGATTTCTGATGACTATAAAATTGTGATTCGAGCCGATAAAAGACCACGTGGAGAACACGAACGTAGATTTAATGCACCTCAGATAGATGAAGTCGCCATCGTAATTGTGGACAATGAAAATACAAGCCGTGACATAATTTTACAACGAAGAAGAAAAGGACTACAACGCATTGCAGAGACACACCGTTCATATGATTCTCTTCAATATCATTATATATAATAAAACTAAGTTGATAAAATGTGCGTGCCGATAAAACTTAAAAAGGAGTCCCATCACGATAAAGGGACTTATATAGTGTGATAGCCCTTTATCCCCCCTCGAACAAGAAAGTTCCCGTTTTAACCTAAAGGGTGTGTTTTTAAAGATATAAGGGCTTTTCCAACCCTTCAACTTGGAAAGTAAGTGTAGTCGCGCCATCTGTTGTCAAATAGTTGAACTTCATTCATTGTACACAATATGGACTTAAAAGAACGATTATTTGGGGCGCGAAATTTAAAATTCTCATTTCAATAAAGTCTTAAATTACATTTGTTACCATAACCCTTTATCCCCCCTCGAACAAGAAAGTTCCCGTTTTAACCTAAAGGGTGTGTTTTTAAAGATATAAGGGCTTTTCCAACCCTTCAACTTGGAAAGTAAGTGTAGTCGCGCCATCTGTTGTCAAATAGTTGAACTTCATTCATTGTACACAATATGGACTTAAAAGAACGATTATTTGGGGCGCGAAATTTAAAATTCTCATTTCAATAAAGTCTTAAATTACATTTGTTACCATAATAAAGTTATTAAATTTTGTGTATTTATACAGCAGTAGCTAACTTATATGTTGGAGTTAAAGCGATATCATTTTAGTTATTCAAATTACTTCTGAAAACATTTTAAAATTTAAGTTTTTAAATTTCGCGCCTTTACTGCGTATGCTACAGCTGCAAAACCTATTGTTACGGCGAACGATAACGTCGAGAACATTCTATACCTAGAAGGTGTGAGAAAGTAAATATTCCCAAACTTTCTTGAATATCCTAGAGCCATCTTTCTCGAATATCTTAGAGCCAACTATACACTTCATGTGTATAGTCTCCATAAAGCCAACTTTCTGGAATACCCTAGAGCCTAGCTTTCTGAATATATAAGAGCCCGGTGTCGCCCGCCAGAATTAATTCGATTTGAACAGCGGAACAAGCCACTTCGAAACGAAAAAGAAAGAAGTTACCTGTGTGAGCCTTTATTTTGAAGTATCACGTGTGAGTATTTTTAATAGTGTGTTTAATTAATTCATGATCTTGAAGTGAAGAAAAAAAAAAAGTTATCTGTGAGCCTTTATTGTGAAATATTAAATGTGAGTATTTTTAATAATGTATTTAATTAATTCTAATGGTTTTTTTTTCTTTTCTTTTAATTGTAATTTCCTTAACTTTCAAGTAGTCGCGCGGCGTTGAATCGATATACTTTGGCCGTAAACAAAATATCGCGCGACCGCTTGAAGATTAAATAATTTTGTTTTCTTTGTCTCAACGTGCCCCACGTTTACGTAATAATATATTTGTCTATAAAATGTTCATTTAATTTATATTTTACAGAATATAATGCCTAGACGTAAAAGAGGTGGAGATCTTGCCAGTTCTGCAGCGAAACGGCGGAAACAAAAAGAATATCGAAGAAATGAAACGGAAGAACAGCGCGAAGCACGTTTACAAAATCAACGAACCAGAATGAGCACCCTGAGAAGCGGAAAAAGCGAAGAAAGAAGCGAAAATAAAACTATTGAAGAATCGAGAATTTTAAAAGATAATCTAACAAAGGAAGCATTCCACTACGAATCGACGAAGAAATATTACAATCATAAATATGTTGTGATCGGAAAAATGAATAACATTTGCCAATTTTGCCACGCGAAAAAATTCAGTAAAGAAACACCAGGTCTCTGTTGCATGAATGGAAAAATTCGATTACCACCACTGGAAGCACCTCCGCAGGAATTTCTACATTACATGACCGGGGAAACACCAGAATCAAAACACTTTCTTCAAAATATAAGATCATACAACTCCTGCTTTCAAATGACTTCTTTCGGTGTTACTTCGACTAACACTAATAGAGATGAATTTGAATATGTATTTTCAATTCAAGGGCAAATTTATCACAAAATAGGATCGTTACTACCAATGCCTAACGATGACTATAAATTTCTGCAAGTATATTTCATTGGAAATGAAGAACAAGAAATTGATCAACGAAGTACACATTTTAATGGATTGAAACGCGAAATAATCCAAGATGTACAGAGGATCTTACACAAATACAATCAACTGATTTACATATTCAAAACAACACTAGATCGCATGATTTCTGATGACTATAAAATTGTGATTCGAGCCGATAAAAGACCACGTGGAGAACACGAACGTAGATTTAATGCACCTCAGATAGATGAAGTCGCCATCGTAATTGTGGACAATGAAAATACAAGCCGTGACATAATTTTACAACGAAGAAGAAAAGGACTACAACGCATTGCAGAGACACACCGTTCATATGATTCTCTTCAATATCCTTTAATATTTCTGCACGGAGAGGACGGTTATCATTTCAATATAAAACAAATTCATCCTGAAACAGGCATAGAAACAAACAAAAAAGTCACTTCCAAGGAGTTCTATGCTTACCGCTTAATGATCAGAGACAATGAAATATACAATCACATTCTCAACACTCGCCGTTTATTCCAACAATTTCTGGTAGATATGTACGCAAAAATAGAAGCAGAACGGATGCTTTACATAAGACTGAATCAGAAGAAACTACGCACAGAAGAATACATCCACCTTCGAGATGCGATCATAAATGACGGCAATATTGACGATATTGGAACAATGGTAATCTTACCCTCATCATACATAGGAAGTCCAAGACATATGCACGAATATACTCAAGATGCCATGACCTACGTAAGAAAATATGGACGACCTGATCTCTTCATAACATTTACATGCAACTCATCATGGCCAGAAATCAAAGAACAACTAAAATATGGACAAACCTCCATGGATCGACACGACATAATAGCCCGAGTTTTTCGACAAAAACAAATAAGATTTATTGAAGTCATCACAAAATACCACATCTTTGGAACCGTTAGATGCTGGATGTATACAATCGAGTGGCAAAAACGAGGATTACCTCACTCACACAATCTCATATGGCTACACGATAAAATTTATCTCACGGATATCGACAAAATCATCCAAGCTGAATTTCCCAATCCACAAAAAGATCCGGAACTATACAGCATAGTAGTGAAAAACATGATTCACGGACCATGTGGACCATTAAACTTTAATGCGCCATGCATGCGTGATGGAAAATGTACAAAAAAATATCCAAAACCATACGTAGACGATACAAAAACTGAAGATGACGGCTATCCCAAATATAGAAGACGATCACCGAAAAACGGTGGTTTCACAGCAAAAATACGAATACAAGGCAGAGATGAACTGGAAATAGATAATCAATGGGTAGTACCATATAACCCACTACTTTCTAAAATGTTCCAAGCACACATAAACGTTGAATATTGCAATTCAGTAAAATCTATTAAATATATATGTAAGTACGTAAACAAAGGTAGTGATATGGCAGTATTTCAAATAGTCCAAAATAGCGAACAAAATAACAGAAATGATGAGATACTCATGTACCAAATGGGAAGATACATCAACAGTAACGAAGCAGCGTGGAGGATTTTTAGTTTTCCCATACACGAACGCGAACCAGCTGTGCAACATCTAGCAGTACATTTGGAGAATGGACAGAGAGTTTACTTCACAAAAGACTCGGCTAGAAAAATTGCAAGCGAACCACCTCAGAACACAACATTAACAGCTTTTTTCCAACTTTGCCAAACGGATCCATTCGCAAAGACGTTACTGTATGTCGACGTCCCTATTTATTATACGTGGGACAAAACAAGAAAAATTTTTCAACGACGAAAACAAGGAATGCCAGAAGAGGGTCATCCAGAAATAATGAAAACTAACACAATAGGTCGAGTATACACTGTACATCCAAACAATGCCGAATGTTTCTATCTCCGGATGTTGTTACACGAAATACGAGGACCAACAAGTTTCACAGATCTCAGGACTATTGACGGCTACCTATGCCAGACGTACAGAGAAGCATGTCAACGCTTAGGATTATTGGAAAACGATAACCACTGGGAATTAACACTACAAGAAGCCACACTCACAGCTTCAGCTGAACAAATTCGAGAGTTATTCGCCATAATTCTAACAACATGTAACCCATCAAACCCAAAACAGCTATGGGACTCTTTCAAAAGGAGTATGAGTGATGATATATTGTACCAAATCCGACAAGCTAATCCAGAACTGACTATAGAATTCAGTGACAACATCTTCAATGAAACACTCATTCGCTTAGAAGATAAATGCTTAGCAATAAATAACCGGACCTTAGTAGAACTTGGAATGCCAGCACCACAAAGAAATGCTTTCAGTATGCTAAACTACGAAATTACAAAGGAAAAAAGCTACAACGTCAATGAACTACTTGAATACATTGCTCACAATAAACCACTCCTCAATGACAATCAAAAAACAATTTACAACGTTATAATGAACCGAATAAATAACAACACTGGTGGAATTATTTACTTGGACGCACCAGGAGGCACCGGTAAAACGTTTCTAATAAATCTAATACTGGCGGAAATACGTGCTAAAAAACACATCGCACTGGCACTAGCATCATCCGGCATTGCAGCCACACTTATGGAAGGAGGACGAACTGCTCATTCTGCCTTACAACTACCGTTGAATATAGCCGAACAACAATTCCCGGTATGTAAAGTCTCAGGAGCATCTGGACGGGGTCAACTTCTAAAACAAGCTAAAATTATCTGCTGGGATGAATGCACCATGGCCCATAAAAAATCACTAGAAGCCATGGACAGAACATTACAAGAATTGCGAAAAAACTCTGAAATAATGGGAGGAGCTCTACTCATACTCTCAGGAGATTTTCGACAAACACTTCCAGTTATTCCCAAGTCAACACCAGCAGACGAGATCAATGCATGCTTAAAAAAGTCACATCTCTGGCCAGAAGTACAAATACTGCAATTAACAAAAAACATGAGGGTTGAATTATCAAAAGATGAAACAACAGCACATTTTGCTAAAATGCTTTTACAAATAGGCGAAGGTACATATCCTACTGACCAAACGACCGGTCTCATTGAACTCAATAGTGATTTCTGTAACATAGCCACTACTGAAAACGAACTAATCGACAAAATTTATCCAAATATTATTCAGAACTATACCAACGTAGAGTGGTTATTTCAAAGAGCAATTTTGGCCACTAAAAATAATATTGTTGACGATATCAATTTTAATATTCTAAAGAAAATACCTGGTGAAGAGAAAGTATATAAATCGATCGACACGATGGTAACCATTGAAGAAAGTGTCAACTTCCCTACTGAATTTCTAAACTCTTTACAAGTACCAGGAATGCCATTACACTGCCTTCGTCTGAAAATTGGATCTCCAATCATACTACTTAGAAATCTCAACTCCCCAAAACTATGTAATGGAACGAGGATGATCGTAAAACAGCTATCGAATAATATCATTGAAGCTGAACTTATTTCTGGAAAGAACAAAGGACACACAGTATTTATACCTAGAATACCACTGATCTCTTCTGAATTGCCATTTCAATTTAAAAGATTGCAGTTTCCAATTAAATTAGCCTTTAGTTTTACAATTAACAAAGCGCAAGGGCAAACTTTAAAATATTGTGGCATCAACCTCAAAGAATCCTGCTTCTCTCACGGTCAGCTTTATGTAGCTTGCTCAAGAGTAGGAAATTCGAAAAATTTATATATATATACCCCGGACAATAAAATGAAAAATGTTGTTTATAAACAAGTAGTATAAATAATGAGAAAATGTAAATACATGTAAATATATATGTTTAAATATACATGTAAATATATATGTCCATGATAATGTAAATACATGTAAATATATATGTTTTCAATATATATATATTTTTTACTTTTTACGTCATAGTTTATTTTTTTATTTCAACTACCACGTAACCTCATATCAACTCCCGAGCGAAGCCGGGTATTACAGCTAGTATGTATTATAATTTAAAATGAAAGCGTTACATGTATTCTATATCTCTATATCTCATTATGTACTGGTATTATTTTTTGGTAGGTGTTGCAGTTTTACTGTTTTATAGTAACGAAATAATTTCAGCCCGGCCACCTGCAACCGCTAATATTTCGTATGCTATTGCATTTTAGGATTCGATTTTGTGTTACATATGCATAAATTATAGGGTACATTTCATCTGTAGCACAATATTGCCAGTATTTTTTGTAGATTAGTGGGAAACAAGGTGGCCGGGCTGAAAACGTCAGGCTGGCCCGGCCACTAAGCAGTGCACGTAATTTCTTTTAAAAAGAGTTACATTGAAAATGAAGGTGTTACATATATTAGTATACCCGGGTACATTGGATTGATAACAATCTCATTATTAAATTCCATGGGGCCGGCCAGCCTGACGTACATAAATTTCAACGTGTATAAATGCATTTATTGCAGCAAATAAAAACATCCAGGCAGTAAAAATGATGTCAGATGGATGCGGCGGTCAACAGAAAAACTATCATTTTTCGTCCATGTGCTTGCTCACGTTAAAGAAACATTCGACATTAAAGATAATTGATCACAAATTCTTTGAAACGGGACACACTCATATGGAATGTGATTCAATTCATTCAAAGATTGAATTGAAATCAAAAAATATACCTGTGTATACTCCTGACGGTTGGGCACAGGTTGTTCGATTAGCACATACTAATCCTCGGCCATACAATGTAAATACATTACTTCACGATGATTTCAAAGACTTTGGTATGTTAAACCAATACAAGGCCTCGAATGAAGGGCACAAAATTGGTATCAATGACGCTGTATGGATACAATATCGAAAAGAGGTACCTAATACAATATTTATTAAACAAAACTTTGACAGTAATGAACCATTTACAGCATTAGAGTTAAAGAAAAAACGAGGTAAAGCATTAAATTATCCTATAGCAGCCTACTCAGGGAAATTTAAAGTATCAGCTGCGAAGAAAAAAGATCTTTTAACCCATTAACCGCCAAAGTCGGATTAATCCGACAAATATTTTCGTGTCCATTTCGCCAGCGTCGTATATAAACGACCAAATACACCATCACTTTTAGTTTTAATTTTTTATTTAATTATGCTGTATTCTATGAAAAATATGTTTGTATAAGGTAAATAGTTATACAACTAGTAATATAATAATGTAATCAACATATGTCTTTTAATTATATGCCGTAATAACAGTTTTAAAAGTTCGATGAATTACTATAATATTTTTTCGGAATTTGCATTGACCTGCAGCGCCAGCGACGGTAAAATACGACATTAGGGACGGGACTCATACCAAAGTTTAGTAATACTAAAATAAATGTAATTAAAAATATTTCGCGCTAAACTGACTAATTAATCCCAAAACAAATGCAGTGATTTTTAATAAAACGTGTCTTTGTAAATATTTATGAGTGTTTCATTTAATTCCTTTGAAATGGAGTAAATTTACACTAGATAAATATCAGCAACTGCATAGGTGGTCACATCCCTAGTGCATGCGTCTCGAATCAAATTTGGTCAGTACGCTCACCGCCACGGTCGGATATACACGACCACTGCTTACGTCATAAGCGTGTAGTGCATTCTGGAATTTTCCATTAGTGTTGTGAATAAGTATCGTTTATTCATCGATACATTGACTATATGAAAATTGTGTAATAATTATTATGACGACTGCTGAAGAGCTAATAAGAATTTTAGAAGGTGATGATGACGAAGAATTTGTATCAGGCGACGAGTTTGATGTTGAGGAAGAGGTAAATATTTAAGTTTTATTGATTTCTTACATAGTTTTATTTTAGTTTACTTATATTCACGCTATATCACTGACGGGCGAGACAGACGTGCATAAAGCACCCACCTATGAAGTTTTAAATAAATAAATAGTTAATAATTATTCCGGGACATCTATTTTCCTATTTTTGCTATCTAGCCCAAAGTAAACTCACTAAAGCCTGTATTATCCGATCTAGACAATGAATTAACCCATTTATTTACATTATTTCGTAAATACTTATATATATATATAGTAATAGATAAGGAAGGCATCTTGTATGTTACAACATTCTTTTATCGTTTATGTTAATACACGATAAGCTGAATCGGTTACGATTCAGCTAACATTTGATCAGTTCAGGTTTAGCTTACCAAAATAGTGTACTTAACATGTTCAGTCACTAACGCCACTATATGTAACGATTCTATCTGTTATCTTCTATTATGCCACTATATGTAATGATTCTATCTGTTATCTTCCATTATTGGTGGATATACCAGGTTCTCTACTAATACTTACTTTGTTGTATCATTTTAGGTTCAAGAAAGCGATGAGGTTAATTGGACAACGCAAATTACCCCGCCACAGCTAGAAGATTTCGACGATTTTGTTAGTGGGTTGTCGCCTGCTGTCGAATTAGACAGCACCTCTACAGAATTGCAGTTGTTTGAACATTTTTGTAGCAAAGACTTGTTACAGAACATTGCTAATTGCACAAATAACTATCATCAACATTTCTTAAGACATACTGATCTTAGAGTTTATTCAAGACTGCAACAATGGCAAGACGTCACTTTTAACGATATTTATATTTTAATAGCACTTACAATGCTTTTTACGCGAAACAAACGAATATCTATTGAAGAACACTGGTCCACCGACCCTTTATTGCATAGTGCGGTGTTCCATAACACTATGTCGCGAAATAGATATTGCACAATTTTATCAATGTTATCTTTTCATGAAGTGAGTGCAGGAACAACTAATGCAATGAGAATTGTGTCCGTTTCGACTGCTCGGCCACTATGTCGTAGAAAAAAAAACTTATGTCAGCATTTCGAAGGAATTTGTAAAAGATGAACAGTGAAAACCGCAAATTCGAAAAGTCAATAATCAGAAAGTTATGTGGGTTTAACCGTGGCCGCGCAGTCCGCATGAATTCAACTGCGCGGCCACCAGTTCTCTTAAACGGAGCGTTGTAAAAGTCTAATTCCTTTTGCTAATCACTGACAGGATTTCGAAGAAAATGTAGATCATAAAAATAATGCCCTACTGTCTGTAGTTCACGACCTACATCACTCCAAAGTTTGGCCGCGCAGTCCGCACAAAGCGAACCGCGCGGCCACGAGTTTTTTTTAATAGACCTTACACGGAGCTTAGTAGAAGTCCCATTCTTTTTGCTAATTACTGACACCATTTCGAAGAATATGTAGACAGTATAAATAAATCCTATAATTAAGAACTACAAGACCTACAGAACTTAAAACCTATAATCGAAGGAAAAAATAGGGTGACCAAGATTTATAGTGTGTGAATCCAGGCTTTTTTCCATTTCAATATCATAGTATAAATATATCATCACTACACAATATACAAAGTCGCTTTTTCTGTCCCTCCCTATATCCCTATGTATAGATTTTAATGCGGTTTTTTTAATAGATAGTGATAGAAGAGGAAGGTTTATATGTATAATAATAAAATCCATTAAATAGGGGCTGTTATTTTTGATGTTTCTAACGTGATGTACAACGTTCGAAGTACTTCGCCCGCGCGTATTTAAACGTTTTTATAAACCTGTTCAGTAGTAGTTGCGCAAACACACACACACATTATTACAAACTTTCACGTTTATAATATTAGTAGGAAGTAGGATGCCTCAAAAAAAAGTATAGGGTAAAATAAAAGCTAGCTCGCAAAAGACAGATTTTTCATACTTTACATTTTAATTTTTTTATTTATCGTGATATTTTGAAAAATGTACACTATATCTATATAAATTATAGCACATGTGTTATTCTGACATGTAAGCTATTTTACTGCAAAGTTTCAGAAAAATCCGTTCAGTAGTTGTTGCGTGAGAGCAACAAACACACACACACACACACACACACACACACACACACACACACACACACACACACACACACACACACACACACACACACACACACACACACACACACACACACACACATTATTACAACCTTTCACGTTTATAATATTAGTTAAATTATTAAATTATATGAAACATCTGTCCTGTCTGCGAATGAAAGGAATGCCAAAAATATAATATCTTCCTAAAGTGTTTATTTATAAAACTTAATTATTTTATAATGATGACGTTTACCTATTGCAGTAGTCCATGCGTTTCATATCCAAGATGTAAGCTGTTTTAAATAACTTCCTAAAAAAGTCACTGTGCGCTTGCGTTGGTATGTTTTCATTCGAGAGTATAGGTAAGCACCTACCCAGTTGCGTCTGTAGCGACTCCCAAAATGGCTACAATATCAGCGGGGAGGGGTCCCGCCGTGCCCCGCGGAGCTTGACTCTGTATAGTGTTTTTATTCAGTCTCGGTTGTTACAGAGTGCGCCCGTGTTTATCAGTGCAGTGTTAGATAGTTCATAGTTATTTCATAGGATTGTATTGTGACTATACTAATTGTCTTTAATACTGTTGCTTTTATCACACAAGGAAGTTTTATCAATCAAGCGGTAAGTACTTATTCAAAACATTAATAAAATATAATGTATTGGAACATGCGTGTAATTCCCAATTCTTTATTGCATGCCTACAGTTTAAGGTGGGTATTGTTAAATTGAAAGTTGAATACAGTGGATAATATGTTAAATTTAATGCAACATTATAACCATTATCATAAAAAAATGTTTTACCTATTCGGTAGGTCAATTCTAAGCCCTCGAAATACATTGCCAAAAGGATTGAAACTCATATGAATTCGATATTATATTAAAGGAATAAACAAATAGATACCAAATATAAAACTTCCTAGGAAATGTTCGTCCGCGGCAGACTTCCACTAAAGCGGCAAACTCGCGTCAAAGCTCGCGTTGTTACCGTAGCTGGCCGGAGGACCACTTCTTACCACTAATACATCGCATTTTTTTTCAGAACGATGGGTAGAAAAGGACGTAAACTGAGAGTCAACGAAGACAAGCTAAAAAAAATATTTATAAAATATTCCACAGACTGCATAAACACAAAAATTAAATATAATGATCCTATATTTCATACTATCTCAGAAGAAATAAATCACGATATGTCACCGCTTGCGTTGTACTCGTGGCTAAAGAGAAATTACAATAAAGTTTTTGATATAAGTACGACGACAGAAAGTTCTTTATCTTCTCCATCGTGTCGGAGCACGACATCTTCAACGACAAAAAGTGAAATTAATGATAAGCATACAAATCAATTTTCTTTCTTACTAGATGAGCATGAGTGGAAAAAAGTAGAACCAATTTCTGTTCGTTATACAATGTCGCCCATGCGCATGTGACCGCCCGTAATATTCTGAATATTCATGAAAAAATATCGAAAATAAACTTCAAAAGGGGGGGTCTATCTGTAACATTTATCATGTTATTCAATTTTGAATTTTTTAAGTAGAGTTTGTAGACTTGCTTTCTATTTTTTGACACATCTCCGAAGTTTATGGGTCGATTTGTATTTTGTTTATTATTTCCAAAAGCTTATGAGTTATTTTAACAGGTTAATTAACATTTTACTAAAAATTATCGACTACGAAAAAAAAAAACGGAATCGAAGTAATTTTTTCGGTAAAAATTGTGTATTTATTTTAAAAAAACTAGTGTAACTCCATAAATTATCCCCATAGGACCACTTTTTTAATCATTATTTGTAATCTACTACATAACAGCTAAAAATTCACAGAACATTACTAATACCTATCTCTAAAAAAAAACCAGCAAACAACTTGTTGAACATTTGCAACTATTCAAATAAAAAGGGTCGCTCAGGTAGAAACAGGTTCCTAGAAACAGCTTTTTAACAATTGCGTCCCTACCACGTGCACACCCTTGTCGGCTAGCGTTACTTCATTCAGTCGCTTGATTACTGACCCCGTGACGCTACGTGTTTTGTGATTTGTGCACTACTTAATCTTGTGAGGAAAGTTTGTTAACTACTCGTATCATTGCAATGGTACGATTGCGTGATCTACCGCCGTCTCATGTGGCTGACATGCATTTCATTTACGGTGTTTGTAATGGAAATGCACGCGCTGCTGTCGAAGAGTACAGACGTCGATATCCAAGTAGACCAGTACTTGGGTACCGATCCTTCATTGCCGTACATCGTCTTTTTTGCGAAAGAGGATTATTTCCGCAACAAAATGAGCCCGGCGTGATTGTTGATGTAGACGTGGAAGAGGATGTGTTACGATTAGTGCGCGCTAACCCTATGCTAAGCATTCGTCTTCTATCGATAAGAGTAGGTATACCAAGAATAAGAGTTTGGAGAATTCTCAAAAAAGAAGGCCTGCATCCTTATCATTTCCGACGTGCACAACATTTGGAAAATGTCGATTACGGTGCGAGATCTGTTTTTTGTAATTGGATAATTGCACAGCAAAGAGCTAATCTCAATTTTATGAGGAAGATTTTGTGGACAGATGAAGCCACGTTTACAAGGGCGGGTATAACAAATCATCGCAATCTTCATGTGTGGGCCACTGAAAATCCACACGTCATTAGAGAAACAACTTTCCAGACTCAATTTTCCATAAATGTATGGGCTGGAATGATTGACGGTGAACTTATTGGCCCTTTCGTGTTACCAAACAGACTAGATCAACACGCATTTTTAGATTTTATAGTCAATACGTTGCCGTTGCTTTTGGAGGAAGTACCGCTGGAAACAAGAAGGCGGATGTATCTGCAATTAGATGGAGCTCCAGCACACTTCGCACGACTAGTTCGTGATTATTTAAATCAAAATTATCCGCGATGGATTGGCAGAGGAGGTCCCATTGCTTGGCCGCCGCGATCTCCCGACCTTACACCCTTAGATTTTTATCTTTGGGGCAACATGAAACAAAAAGTGTATGCCGTGCCCATTGAAAGCCGCGAGCAATTAACGGCTAGGATTTTTGCTGCTGCTGCGGAAATTAAAGAAAACCGTGAAGAATTACGTCGTACAATAAAAAGTGTTGCCATGAGAGCTTTAGTTTGTTTACAGGAGGGTGGGGACCATTTCGAAAATCTAATTAATTAAAATTCTTGTATTTTTTATTTTTTAAGTAAAAATCTGGCTATTGCTTGTTTGTTTTTATTTCCATTATCATCCTCCTTATTAGTTTAACCTTTTAGTACTCACTGCTAAAAGCGGGGACATTTAATTGACTTTCACATTTTCTTTTCCTAAATTTGACTCTTAGAGTTTTAGAGTTTTACTTTGGATTTAGTTACAGTTTGGTTTAATAATGTTCTGTAAATTTTTAGCTGTTATGTAGTAGATTACAAATAATGATTAAAAAAGTGGTCCTATGGGGATAATTTATGGACTTACACTAGTTTTTTTAAAATAAATACACAAATTTTTTCCCGAAAAAATTACTTCGATTCCGTTTTTTTTTTCGTAGTCGATAATTTTTAGTAAAATGTTAATTAACCTGTTAAAATAACTCATAAGCTTTTGGAAATAATAAACAAAATACAAATCGACCCATAAACTTCGGAGATGTGTCAAAAAATAGAAAGCAAGTCTACAAACTCTACTTAAAAAATTCAAAATTGAATAACATGATAAATGTTACAGATAGACCCCCCCTTTTGAAGTTTATTTTCGATATTTTTTCATGAATATTCAGAATATTACGGGCGGTCACATGCGCATGGGCGACATTGTATAAGACGAGATCTAAAAACTACATCGACACACAAAAAATACAAAACATTGCCTAAGTTCAAGTGGAGCAATCTACTCAAAGAAAAAATATGGCAGTACTCGAGACGACCTTGCACGTGGACTTTCAAGAATAAATTAATTGACTCAGAAGATAATGTGAAAATAAAAGGGAAATGCACACAATGCAGCTGCACTGTAGAAATATGTAGCGAAAAGTTAACAGACAAAACAGCAACTATAAAATGTACAATTTTTAATACAGATAACTTAGTTCCGCATAATCCAAAACTGAAATCTAAGATGTCACCATACAAAAGAAATCAACTTGCAAAGAAATTACAGTACAAATCTGCCACAGTAATTCATAAAGAAATAGCTTCAAAAGTTATTAAGTATAAAGATAATGCAATCCCTCCCATACTTCCTACAATGAACGCTCTTCGGAAAATAAAGCACGAGAAGAGACAAAGTAATCGTTTGCATGCCAATCCCATTTTAAGCCTACTTATGATGTCAATGTTGCCAAGTTTTAAAAATTTGATTCGCGAAATAAAACTTGTCCCGAATTTTTACATGTATTATTGGTCTGAAGAACAAAATCAATTCTACAAAGATTTTTTAGAAAAAAATCCACAGGAAGTAACTATCACTATAGACGCCACGGGATCTTTCTTTCACCCAATAAAACTTCCTGATGGATCAACATTAACTAAGCGACTCTTTCTATACGTTTGTATGCTAACTTCAAAAACGATAAAATCTCAAGCGATATTTCAAATGATAGCGGACACTCATACTGCAGATTCCATATCATCCTGGTTAAAAAGATGGTATAAGGAAATACATACCGCTCCTAACGAAGTTGTAACTGACGACTCGTCTGCTTTGATTGCTGCAAATGTAGATGCTTTTACAACATCTATAACAGTGAAAAACTATCTGAGACAATCATTCTTAGTGTTGAGAAAACTTAGTGTAAACTTACCAGAAGTTTTTCTTAGGTTAGACACCAGCCATTTTATTAAAAATGTTTACAATTTACCTTGTTTTCAAAACGTGGATACTCCAATTAAAATGTTTTTTATTCGCTGTATTTTATTGATAAAAAGATCTGAAAGTTTTGATGAAGTCAAAATGATAGTTTCAAATATGGTCAAAATATGCACTTACAAATACTATAACACTACTAATAAAGCTTGGGACTTAGCAATGCAAAATATGAAGGAGAGATTATTCGCTACGGAAGATCCGGTCCCCGAATATGGCGGTGAAAGAGAAACTTTCTATCACGATACCTTAATAATTGAGGAAGATAATATAATGTATTGGTTTGATGAGATCGTTGAGCAACAAAAAAGCTTATTTCAGACGCCGACTGAAACACGCAACAAATATTATCTGCCCCACCTAACATCAACTTTGAGAAGATTGCTAATCAAGCTTCCATTGTGGAGTAACGTAATGTGTCCTTTGTATGATACACAAAATAAGTCGCCTACATCCTCCTCAGTAGAGAGTTACTTCAAAACACTAAAGCATTTGTTATTTGAGACTCGTACTCACAAATATAATATTGATGAGTTTTTGAATATTCATTACAATTTTCTGCAAGGAGAAACCAAAGTTAGTTTGAAGAGTCTGAATGATATTCCACACAATATTAGTTCTAAATCCCGAAAACGAAAGTTAAAGCGAGTTAAAAGCATTAGCATAAAGAAAAGAATAAAAAATGCTGCCGTGACATTCACTTCCGACTCGATATTTGCTGAGGAGCCCTCGTATACCGAAAATTGGAAGGGTGAGGGATATGAAACTCATAAAATAACATCTACTTCAATCTTATTTTTAAAAAATGGAAATGTAATCGAATCTAAACAAAATGTTTTAAACACCTGCGCGTTTGATTCTGTGTTTTTTATGCTGGCACATGGATACCAAACAAACAATTATATTCGCGAAGTCTTCAACTCTTGTGAAAATAGTTTAATTCGTGATTTTATTAATATATTAGCCCAAAATCAAAATGAAAAGGAAGCATATAAGCTAAGAGAAAACATTGTTTCACTCTATTACCAAAAAAAAAACAATTATTACGAATGTAATTGTAATATGGCTTTTGTGTTTGAGCATATACTTTTTGATTTCTTGTTTAGTGCAGAAAGAAGTAAAAAATGTATTACGCCTTTTTGTAATGAGAAAAATGTAACAAGATTCATTGTGTTTCTTTCTCTCAATTTCGATATTATTAACATGTTTGGTATCAGAAGCTTAGAAGACGCCATCGTTATCGATAATTTAGAATTAAAACATTGTTTAGAATGCAATAACAAAAGCATTAAATACGAATACAAATTAAATAATATTATTTTATTTGATTTAAATGGTACTCAAAACATTATACTTAATGAAATACCACGTTATATAAAAATAACGGAACGTAAAACATTCAAGTTGATAGGTGCGTTAGAGTATGTTCTTCCATGTGTTGGCAATATCGGTCATTACAAGTGTCATTGCTTAATCGACGACCAATGGTTATGTTATGACGACAACCGAAACAAAACTCATGAAAGTTCAGTGCAGCCCATAACACTGCACAATTTAACTTATGGTCTTATTGGTAGTTAAGTTCCATGATAATAGGTGAGAATTTTGCTCTAAAGTGGAGCTAAAATTAGATTTTTATTATATAGAGACTTGTTAAATGTTAGATAATAGTAGGCTTATATCGAAATTCACTGTGATTTACATGGTATAGGAATATTTTGTGATTTTATCGTAGTAAGTTTTGCTATAACGATTATAGTATGACTGATTTGTTTGTAATAAAAATATTATGATGTTAATCGATACAAAAACGTAGGTCGTTATTTCTTGATTAAATTGTAATTGTAAGTACAATAACAAATTAAACTGTGATTGGTAGGTAGGTGTAAGTTGTATAATTTTAAGTTTTAGAAATGTTGTTGTTATCGTAAGTCAGATTTTGTTTTTAAATTCTGATTGCAATATGAAAACGAACTGTGATTGTTGAATTAGGTGATTTAAAGTATACTTTAATAAAACTTTATCTACTTACAAAGTTATAATTTTATGTTATATAGGTACATGATGTTGCTCTCGTATATCTAGTGTAGTTTTTAAATAAGCTACTTTTTTTAGCTTATATAGTTATGATCTTAATCGTTACAACAACGAAAATAAGCAATAATTTTTAAATTGTAATTATAAATATGAAAACGAATTGTGATTTTTAAATTATGTGATTTATAGTTTATAGTAATATTATGTTTTATCTATTACTTAAGAAATAGAAATATAAATCAATCGATGACATTTTTTTCTTTATATCCTTTTAATTAGCTTCTCTACTCAATTTCAAACCAAAAGACTAAAACTATTTGCATGTTACGATAAAAAGTATAGAAATATACGTGACAATGAAAACGTCTTATATGGGAATATCTCGTCAGCGCATCGTAAATCATGGTCACCCTTCTTTTAACTCTAGTTACAGGGTATAAGTTCTGTAACTCGCGATTTTCAAACATTAGAACTTCATTCATGATGTTTACAAATTCTTCGAAATCGTATCAGTGATTAGCAAAAAGAAAGACACCTGTACCAAGCTCCGTTTAAGCTCCACTTTAAGAAACACGTGGCCGCGCGGTTCGCCATTACGTGAGTGTTGTGGAACGAGAAGTCCAAACTTTAGAGCTATATTTTTACAATGTATTTTTTCTTCGAAATCCTATCAGTGATTAGCAAAAAAACTTAGACTTTTACAACGCTCCGTTTAAGAGAACTGGTGGCCGCGCGGTTCGCTTTGTGCGGACTGCGCGGCCAAACTTTGGAGTGATGTAGGTCGTGAACTACAGACAGTAGGGCATTATTTTTATGATCTACATTTTCTTCGAAATCCTGTCAGTGATTAGCAAAAGGAATTAGACTTTTACAACGCTCCGTTTAAGAGAACTGGTGGCCGCGCAGTTGAATTCATGCGGACTGCGCGGCCACGGTTAAACCCACATAACTTTCTGATTATTGACTTTTCGAATTTGCGGTTTTCACTGTTCATCTTTTACAAATTCCTTCGAAATGCTGACATAAGTTTTTTTTTCTACGACATAGTGGCCGAGCAGTCGAAACGGACATATGAGAATTCACAAAACAAAAATGTTAATTGATCATGCACGTAAAACATTTAAAAGCACATTTATCCCAAATAAAAAACTGTGCATTGATGAAAGCATTGTACCTTTTAAAGGTCGCTTGATTTTTAAACAATACTTACCAAAAAAGCGCAATAGATTCGGCATTAAATTATTCGTTTTATGTGATGTAGAAACCGGCTATATAGTAGATTTCATAGTATACTGTGGATCCGAAACGGAAATAGAAACCGTCCCAAATTTAGGCATAACTGGATCAGTTGTGGTGGAACTTTTAAAAGATTACTTTTTTTGCAACCGGGAATTGTACGTAGACAACTGGTATACTAGTCCTCGGCTTTTTAAATATTTAAAGGAAAAGGGCACTTACGCGTGTGGCACCGTAAAGTCAAATAGAAAACTCATGCCAAAATTTAAAAAACTAAAGCGTGGGGAAGTTGAGGCTTACATGTCTCCTCCTCTATTAGCTCTTAAATGGCAGGACAAAAAACCAGTATTAATGTTGTCTACAAAACATGATGATAAAATATTACCATCAGACAGTGTAGATTACTCAACTGGGCTACCTAAAATGAAACCACATTGTGTTATAGAATACAATAAAAATATGGGGACGGTGGACACTGCTGATATGATGACAAGCACTTTAGGCTGTATAAAAAAATCAAAAAAATGGTACAAAAAGCTGGGATTTCATGTGATTGATATGTTCTTACTGAATGCATTTTATTTATTTAGAATGCTAAATGTTAACAGAAAATTTAGTTTAGCTGATTTCCAGTTGAACGTAATTAGACAGATAATAAATACGTATAAACATAGTAATTTAGCTCTACCCTCGACTTCGCGCGGAGTCCTTGACCCTCATCGTTTTTTACACAACGATGCCTTACAGCATTTTCCTGTTAGGATACCAACAGGCAAAAGTCAGCGATGTAAAGTGTGCGCAGCTAAAAATAAACGGTCAGACACTCGTTTCATGTGCCAAAAATGCAACATTTATCTGTGCATAAATCCATGTTCTGTTGAATATCACAGTTCACTAAAACAATAGACATCGACTTTTCACATCACCATTTTACGGTCTTCATAGAACCATAGATCTCATGATATCTATGGTCGACATTCATTTTGTCAAAGTCAACAGTAGTCTTGTGCCTGCTCGGTCACGAGGTTTCGACGTCTGTGAGAATTATCAGCAAACATTAATTTTACATTAACATTATTTCACAAAAACTAAATGGGTTCAAAAAGTTTGTAATTTTCGCAAGATAGTATTTGATGTAAGTACCTAATTACAAAAGTTCACGTTTTGTTTGTTTTGTAGGAAAATTTGAAGAAAGTCAATCAATTTTGGCTGGCTTTGACGATAGCCAAGATCAAAATGTGCAGGATTTTATAGACAGTAGCCAAGATGCTGCTGATCTATCTTCAACGCTGACCAACAGCGAGTATATGGTGTTTTTAAAAGAGGGTCACTCGCAAATCAGAAGCTCTGATAGTACGCCTGATTTATATAGGTCGACGGCGACACAGACCTCAATAAAAACCAAAAATTGTAGCACACAATATGAGGACACTGGAATTGATGATCCTGTTAAAGTAACAGCCTATACCCTGGCAAACAAATATTTTGCTAGCGATGAATTAAAAAAAAAAATTTATCTCATGCTATATAAATGTCGTCTCGTCAATAATACGTCTCGCCGATATTGAGAATAAATAGTGATAAGACTGATTATACGTACTATTTTTATATTGTTAATGAGAAATGAGTCTGATAATTTGACTGATTATTTAAATACTTATTGAAACTAGTTAGTAAGTATGTTCTACTGAAATAACAAAACTATTGTTCTTATACTGTTAAAAAATATACCTATGATTGTAAATGATTAAGTATAGGTATTGTGATAGAAAATAAATCTGAATAATGCAAATACTGTAATAAATCTTCTAAATCTCTATAAACTTTGTTTTATTTCTTTTAAAAACCTGAAAAGTTTGCCGGAAGCCATAAACCGGGATATGATAGCGCTTAAAGACTTGTCAGGCAAATTTGGCTTGAAAGTAAATCCAGCAAAATGCCATGCTATTATTGTAGGGTCCTCGCGCATGGTAAACCGGATAGATACCTATGTGTACTCTCCCCGTGAAAGTGATGAATGCGGATGGCCCGAGACCAGGCGAGGTGGAAGCATCTGGGGGATGTCTATGTCTAGCTGTGCATTTTTTGTAGCAGATGTGATACGTTGGTGTATATGCAGGTGTTACTAACCATGATCACATAACATAGTTACGAACTATCGATGTTCAAAAAGTGCATAAAGCACATCCCTATTTTATGTAGGTATTTATTAATAGTTTACTGTGCCTGGCGCTAAGGCCTATAACGCACTAGCGGTTGGCCGCCATGCGGCGTGCCGTTGCGGTAGGCCGCACATTGATTAGTACATGAAACCGCACGATAACGACGCACTGATTTGCGGCCAGCCGTCAACCGCTCCGGTTGTTCCGGAACTGCGACGAGCCGCGCCGGTTGAATGATGCGGCGCGCCGCATCCCCACCACGCACTCGGCGCGGTAGTCGCAAACGCCGCGTCCCGCCCGCCAGTCCGTCGTCGCTTGTTTCACGCGCTAGACACTACTCGTGCGCGTCATGGATTTTGATACAGAAAAGTTCATTTTAGAAATAAAAGAACGCCCCGCAATATGGGATAGCAAATGCGCTGATTATGCAGACAGAAATAAAAAGTTAAAATGTTGGGAGGAAATGATTAATATATATGCAAAGGAAGATGATACATCGGAAGAAAAGAAAGAACTCGGTAAGTTACGTTATTTATTAATCATGGTTACAATGTTACAATCATCATACCTACTTTTTATTCCCAATTTCCTGCGATTTTGCGGATTAATGCCATTATATTTACATAAATATATTTATCTTGCCATTCCAATTTACCTTCATGTTCAAAATACTGAGCGAAAGAGTCACGAATTCTTTCAGCGATATTATTACCTATTCGATTATATGTTCTCTGAGTTTCTGGTACATCAGGCGGCATGTAACATGTTAAAGTATCTTCATAGTTATAACCGTCTCTGTCTCGAACGTAGTTATGCAAAATGCAACATGCTTTGATGATATCAGTAGCCAAACTAATATCCACATTTAAAGGTCTATGGAATATACGCCACTTATTGCTCAGTATTCCAAACGAACATTCGACATATCGCCGTGCTCTACAATGCCGATAATTATATATTCTCTTAGTAGTGTTTAAATTAGTATTTTTTGGTTTTGCATAAGGTCGCATTAAGTTCGTGGATAAGGGAAAGGCTTCATCGCCTACTAAAACATATGGCATTGGAATAGTATTTACTTGTGATATGGGTGTTGATTCTGGTATCTCAAGTTCTCCTGCTATCATTTTTTTGTAAAAGTTAGAGTGTTGATAAACTGCTGAGTCTCCAAATTTGCCACAAGCACCGACATCTATTGTTATGAATTTGTAGTTGCTGTCGCATATAGCCATCAGTATAATGGAAAAGAACTGCTTATAATTGTAGTACATGGATCCACTATGGCACGGCTTTATTACCCGTATGTGTTTCCCATCTATAGCCCCAATGCAATTCGGAAAATTAGGTCTTTTAAAGAAACCCTTTGCAATATCTAGCCATCCTTGTTGAGATGGCTTCGGTAAACAAGATTCTTTTAACAGTAACCATATTGCCGAACATACTTCACGAACAAATTCAGCTATTGTACTCGCACCAATTCGAAATGTGTAATGTAGTTCAGCGAATGTACATCCGGTTGCCAAATATCTAAAAACATAATTATTTATTATGAATTTAAATGGTTATTGTTACAGGTAAAGTACTTATGAAAAAATGGCGGAATATTAAAGATAGTTTTGTAAAAGCTACGAAAAATATGAAAAACATGAAAAGCGGTTCAGGTGCCAAACATAAAAGCCCATATACCTATTATAATATTTTATTATTCTTAAAGGACTCTACTATGGTAAATGAGACAGAGTCAGACATTGCCAACAATCTTTCCCAAGACCATGATGGCCCATATGAAACATCACAGAATGTAGCTAATCAGAAAAAAAAGAAAAAAAGTAATAATGAAGACGTTATTGGACAACAATTGGTATCAGTATTGAACAAAAACTTGGAGTATAAAAAAGAAATGGAAAATGACGAAGACAAGTTGTTTTTGTTATCCCTTTTAAGGGAGTTCAAAAAAATTCCAGAATCCAATAAATTGGAAGCGAGATGTGAAATCATAAGAGCTATTAGAAATGCTCAACAACCATCATTTCATTATAGTTATCCTAATACGCAATTTGATCGAGGGTATCGAAACCATATGTATGAAAGTGAATATGCTGGAAGAGGATATCAAACACTTGATAGTGACTACACTGACCGAGGGTATGAGAGTAGACTCAATAATAGAGAACCCGCAACTACAGGTTACCAACACCGTCAAAATCTACCAGGTACATCCACGCACTCAATGGATACAACTGAAGAGGCAACTCAGGAATCTGCTAGCCAAGACGACGCTTCGTTGATGTCTGAATTGTTTAATTCACCGTAGATTTTTTGTTAATGTGATTCTATTTCTATGTGCCTTAAATAAATGTGATTCAACTTAATATATTGTTTTCTTACCTGATGGTTATAATGAGCTTTTCTTCCGGGGATATAGACATCCGAAATCGTGTATCCTGGCCACGAATATTTAAATATAGTTTTGTTAATAATTCTTCATACGATTTTACTGACATCCTAGTGTATCCAAAGAACTTATCTTCAAATTTCTTTAGGTTTGAAATAAAAATATTAAACTCTTTGCCGTCATGTCGTGTCACCAATAGAGGATGTATCCAAAATCTATGTTTATTTTTTTGACGATATTTTCTACGATGATATAAATAAATGACTGCCGCAACTTCCTCAACGTCCATCATGTGCAATATTTCTAGAAGCACTGACGATTGCGGCAGACCGCAGTGAGCCAAGACCATACGGTTAGCCGGAATACGGCGTGCCGTTACGGCTGACCGTATATACTGCGGCCTGCCGCATCGGCATACCGCATCGCGGCAGGCCGCTAGTGCGTTAGAGCTCTAAGGGCACGAAAACTGATACGTCGCTTGGCGGTTAAAGGGTTAAAATTGTGCACAGACCACCAAATACCAAGAATGTATCATAACTATTACCAAGACCTTCCTTGTTCTGATACGACAAGAGACTGCCTCGCAGAACCCGACATGAATGAAGATAGCGAATAGCTCGGGTGAATACGTTATTCACCCAGTCTCTTATAGTTGACTTCAAAAACAACATTTCTGTGTCAATTTATTTTTGTCTAATTCATTTAATTTTAAGTGTAACACTTTCTATTACAATATTATTATTTTAACAGGCACAGACTTTAATTTTTCATATTTATCTACGTACCTATATTTCAGAATAAATAGAAAATACCTAAAAAGTAACATCATATATTGCAGTTAAGCGAGTTTAAATCATTGATTTCATTCTAATGTGATTTGGCACACATCAGTCTACTTGCCAATCTAACACATTGGCCACTTTCATAATGTACAAAATCAGTAATTTTTATTTTTATTGCCATAGTAAACCAACCAATCTGCTATATCTTCATGTCCGGTAATAATTACATAATTTTGTTTTACTGCACTCAAAGAAGGTCATAAATATTAATAAAATTGATTTACTTGAATCGATTTTAAGAAATCACTGATTTGTGGCAACATTGTTTTTATTAATAACCCCCTCCTCAACAATTTGACATTTGCAGATTGGATAGTTGACTTCTGACCCGACGACATTTGGACAAAAAATTGCACGACACAATTGAATACCCAATCTGTTCATGCATTATAGACCGCAACAAGTGTCAACCATATAAAATACTTATGACTTTTTTCTGCCCATCATGTAACAATATTTATATATATATATATATATATATATATATATATATATATTGACTTTGACAACGACAATGGTTTAAAAGCAAAACTAACAAAATATAATACAATTATGATTTGCCCCGGAATTAGAGCAGGTAACAATATGATTATGTATCAAACGAAATCAAAATTGGAATCAACATAGCAATTTCAGTAGAAATTTCTGCAAAATCAACACTATACCACAACGATTTTCGAACCTAACCAATGAATCAAATCTCTGTAAACCAACACAAACTACAATAACTTACTATATCCCAGCTAACCGGCATGATATTCATTGCAGCACGTTAATAACTTTTATCCAAACCAAGAAAAAACACAATTACCTACAATAAAAAAAATGACAAAATAACAACCCACTATCCACTTAACTGCACGTTAACATAATTAACACACTATTACAGATTTAAAGTGAAGACAATCTTCAAGCGAGATCTCTTATTTAACGTGCTACACCAACAATTAGTACACATAAAATGTGAGAAGAACTGTAAAAGGACGACTTTTATTTTTTGTTGTGCGGTGCACGCAAACGCGTCTTCCCAACTTCTAACAAAACAGCACAAATCAATCTTCTTCTTTTAATTATGGCCTCTGCAGAAATTATTCCGAAATTTTGCCAGTGTCAAGTTTAATTAAGTTAAGTTTTTTTTATTTTTTTCCACAAATCAATCAATAAAAAACCTAGCGGTTATTTATTAGCCTAGCCATCTTAATTTATGAAAGAATGAGAGTGAGTGAATGAATGAAAGAACTGCTTGCAATCAATAATCCATAAAGTATACTGTCAAGAATTGATGTCTATAGAGATGTGAATAATGTGTTGTAATAATCGACTATTTTCTAAATTAAAAGTGAAACAACGATAGATTTTTTATTTATTTAGTATTTTAGCGATTATTTTTTAAAACTTAAATTTTTTAAATTAATTCTTAACTTTTTTAGATGATTTATTCATCATGGTTTTTTTATCCTATATTAAGCTTGCGCTTGACCACAAATTTTCTGCTGTTAAGTAATGATGCAGTCTAAGACGCAACGCGCTTACTCAGTAAATACCAGTGTTTTGAAGACAGGTAGATTATAACTATCGCGAAATAGACAGAATTCGGCGCCGAAACCAACAACTTGACAGCTTGCGCGATAAAGTGGACAGCAAAGCGCTTTGTGCGTACCTGAGGAGTTTCCACCATAAATCGGTTGCTTATATCCGTACTTCTACTTGTCCGATGAAAGGGGCGAGGGAGTTGGCGGAAAAAGATTATGCACTCTTAACGAATGTTCCAATGTTTATCCAATAGAATCTTCAATTGAATAAACTTACATGTATGGTGTAGACTGTAGACAATCTTTAATCAATTCAAATAGTTAAATAGAAGACCATAAGACTAGCAACATGGGGCTAAGATCGGCCAGCGGTGCACCGTGCCTTTAAGACATGATGCTATTGAGTGCGAATGCAGAAAGGCGAAAACAAAGGAACAACTATACCGACCCAGTTTTTCTTTAGTGTCACCAGATATCTTTGGCTGGTGGAAGATCACTAACCATTATTCATTATTGTGTATTCCCACGGACGAATGTGACAACCTCCAAATAGTTTCCCCGGTGGTTCCTTACAAAAATTAGAAAGGGATACAAAAAACATTTACGCACAGGTCAACTTTTATTTTCAAACAAATGCATATAATATTAGAGAAATAAGTGTACTGATAACATTGTAATAATTTTAAATTTTCATGTCAAACACCATTCAGGGAAGTACCTTTTTAGGTATGGCGCCAACTGAAACAAAAAGATTATGTATATAATTATTTTTTTTAATTTAATAGGTACGTCCCTACAGTCCATCAAATCTAAGAAGTACCGTTTGACAGTTCTAAACGTAGTACATTTAGAATTTTATTTTTTGTATGAAAATTGTTTATGTTATGTTAAAATAAAAATAGCTTCATAATTCAATTATTTTTCAGGAAAGCTAATAAAAATAGTGTGAATTACGCCTTTAATAAGCTAATTTAATAGAAAATAGTGAAACGTCAAACTTCTTAGACTTAATGGACTGTAACTTTAATCTTTGTATTAAGGCCGTAAAAGCATATTAAAATGTTATAGGTGTGTACATACATGTATTTATGCTCTTAAAGTTTGGTTTAAATCAGCAAGAAACTGACTAGAACAAATTGCTGAAGAAAAGAAAATAATACATTGAAAAAAGTCGCATATCTTTTGTCTCTTTCTTTAGAGTTAGGAAACCGGCACATCTAAGACCTAATCAATCGAGGAAATGCGACATCCACCATCCCACACTCGGTCAGCGTATGTGGATTAAGGCATAAAGTCTCTCAGCTCGTAAGATAGTCGAGAAAAAAAAGGGTTAAAGCGTATGTGTTATACTGTTCGCTTGCGTTAATTAAAAAAATAGGTAGTTGTTCCACCAAGCTGGTATTCACTTTGTAATAATAGGGCAGGATTCCTTCTTAGGCGTAGCGTCCCCGAGCGCGACCCCCCTGCGGCCGAGCAGGTCGTCACGCTTGTACACGCACTCGGCGCCGTGGAACCCGAGCAGCTCCGCGAGCAGCTCGATCTCCTTGTACGATGCGCGCGCGCGGATCAACTGCAATAATAAAATCAAACGATGGACGCCAGTCATTCTGATCGCTAAGCATTTAGTACCCGATTGTAGATCTCTTCCAGTTTTATTGAAGTGAAACGTTCTTTAGCCGCGTTGGACACTTATGGTAGGGGAAAATGTTATGTATTCGCGTCACCGACGTGCTCACGAGCATGCTGAGCGGCCATGTGCTGTGCGCTTGACGCATTTTGGATGGGTGAAATCTAATGAATTCACAGTTCTATCGGCAGTCCCAATAACTGCGAATATTTTTCATTTTAATTGTCTTTGAAATACACCTGGTCCTAATCATAATTAAAAAAAAAGAATTACCCATTTCGGTACAGTCGCCCAGAAGTTATAACCGCACACACGTATTCGGCGATTCATTTTTATTTTTATAAGATTGTTATATTAATAAAAAAGTAGTACTTTAGGATCAGAATTAAATCTATTTATTTGTGAAGCACTTTGACATTAGTGGGTAATTTATAAAGTCTTAAGCACATGGGGTAACAGTTTCTACGGTACAATTCAGTATTTATCCAAATGTACTACGTTTTTATGTATTGATATCTTCACTACATAGTGTAAAACAAAGTCGCATTCCTGTCCCTTATATCCCTATGTGCGCTTAAATCTTTAAAACCACGCAACTGATTTTCATGCGGTTTTTTTCATCATATAGACTGATTCAAGAGGAAGGTTTATGTATATAATACATGCATAACACAGTAGAAAAAAAAAAGATAATTTTAGATATTTCTGATGCGATGTCGTAAATTAACGCATTTTTGTGCATACATTGCAAACGCTGGCTAAACCCTACGAGATATATCAAAATAATGTACTACAGTATTGCACACCTTAAAAAGGTCAACAAAAAAGCCCCCCCATGGTATATGTCTATCTCTTAAGGATAACCCACAATAACCATTTTTTTATCTTTTACTTTTAACCAAAAGTAATGGCTTATTTACGAAGCGATTTTAAGCAATTTTGTCATTAATCCTTATCTAATGAAGTACCTTAAATACATTTTTTATATAATATAGATCAAGATGGCCCTTTACAGCACATAATTAAAATGAATATTTCCGAAGATATTACAGATTTAAAATAGCGGTGCGGCGGTACCGGCCCGGCCGCGCGTGGCGCGTGCTGTTTGTATTGTCTAATGGCAAAAAAGCTGTTAACGTTGTGTAAAAGGACATTTTGTAAATATAACTCAATATATTTATTATCAGCATTGCACCCGTGTGAAGCCGGGGCGGGCCGCTAGTACTTAATATTTGTTTGTTTGAACCTAGTATATTATTATATTATCTGTGGTTTGAACGCACTAATCTCAGAAACTACTGCTCCGATTTGAAAAATTCTTGCACTGTTAGATAACCCATTTGTTGAGGAAGGCTATAGGCTACTTTATCCCACAGCTGGGCCTGATATGTAGTTCACGCGGGCTAGTTATAATAATAAAAAGGTGTTTTTGTAGCCGATACAAACCTCAGTAGCGACTTCCATGCGGTCTTCAATCGGTGGCAAGTTGACGAACGCGATCCCGACCACAATCTCATCGCGCAAATAGAACAACAGCCCTTCATGATACGTGTACTGGTACTCCGTGCCTTTGCTGTAATGTAAAAAAATAAAGTTATGAATACCACCTTCCGTCATTCGTCTAGTCACCTTCGTCTGTGGTAAAAGCACCTTCTGTTTGTACACATTGACGGGCCGGTGACGTGGTCGGTAAGGTACTTGCTTTTCACGCGGCACGGTCGTGGGTTCGATTCCCACCCGTGACAAACATTTGTTTAAATATGTCTGTTTGTCTTGTGTCTCGGTGTAATTATTTATATTTAAGTATATATTTACCAAAGAAAAATATTATATGTAGTATATTACCAGTTATCTGGTTTCCATAATACAAGCTCTGCTTAGTTTGGGATCAGATGACCGTGTGTGTTAATGTCCCACTATATATACTAGCTTCCGCCCGCGGCTTCGACCGCGAAATTGGTCGCACTAATCTTGTTTCTCCATACAAACCTTGGAACCCCGTTTCACTCCCTTAAAGGGTGAGTTTTGAAAAATCCTTTCATAGTGCACCCCTAGACCCCATAAGGAACCTATGTGCCAAATTTAGAGTCTCCAGACCCAGCGGTTTGGGCTCTGCGTTGATATGACAGTCAGTCAGTTTCTTCTTTTATATATTTAGATTACATTACGAGTTGTTAGTACGATTTTTTTTAATACTGTTAGGTAGTAACATGTCATGAGTGTTGAGACAGATGATGATGATGACTGTACCCTTAGTACGACTTCAACATTACGAAAATAGTTTTCGATATCTTCAACTTGTCAAAATGCGTTTCCAAATTCATTTATTTGTTGAAATAAAACTACTTTTTAACGGATTTTATCGCGGTTTATTTTTTTTTTCGCGGTTTTTTTTTCAACTCAGAATTCAAGACACTGTGAGCTCAGTTTGCTTAAATCGGAACGCAACTTAAATATTAATGTTTGAAGGTAGTCAGTAATAATTGTGATTAATATTTTTGGACGTCAAATATCTCAGTCTACCCGTGAACATGAAGTCCGAAAAGACTTTGAAACGTCGGAATCTAAAATCTAAAATAGACCGCGATAAAATCCGTTAAAAAGTAGTTTTATTTCATTTATTTGGTCAAAACATTAGTTAAAAAGAAACAAGAATTGATAGAAATAGAATAAAATGGAATGACAATAGAATAGGTAAAATAGTTAGTAGATTGAAGTGACTTAACTAATTACCTTTACTATTACCGAATATGATAAAATATAATATGATAGACAGTCGTAGCAGCAGTGGCGCAGCGGTACGGGCCCTGCCTTAGAAATAAAAGGTCGCAGGTTAGATCCCGGTTCTGCCCACACATATTTGTGTGAATTGTTTCATTGCCGCTGCTCAATATCGATGAACGAAAACTTCGTAAGGAAACCGGCATGCCTACAGATAGACCGTTTAACTCGCGTATCGCCACCTGAGGTACAAAGTCATAAAACATTAATTCAATCTCTTAAAGAATTATTTAACCACAGATAACAGTAATGTAAGACTATTCGTCACTAATATCCATATCGCTTGAATCATCATCACTGTCTGTGCAGCTTGAGGAGTCAGAATCTTGGCGATAGGCGATACGCGAGTTAAACGGTCTATCTATAAGAACTAATCATTCGAGGACATGTGACATCCACCAACACGGACTTGGCCAGCGTGTGTGGATCAAGGCCTAAACTCTTTAAAAAAAAAGTTGAAATGAGCAAGGATGTTAAGTTAATGAAATCATCTAACGTGTCATAGCAAGGCGGCAAATTCTCTTTCAACTTGTTTAATCTCATTTCCTCGGTAACCTCGGGGCCGGCACACTGCTTGAACAGACCCACGATGGGCAGACACGCACCCGCTTCACCTACCACCTGCAAGGACAAATAACAATAGGTGGTCGACGTTATAAGTATTAAATATATTATCACTACATAGTATAAAACAAAGTCGCATTCCTTTCCCTTATATCCCTATGTGCGCTTAAATCTTTCAAACTACGCAACCGATTTTCATGCGGTTTTTTTATCATATAGAGTGATTCAAGAGGAAGGTTTATGTATATAATACATGCATAATATAGTAGAAAAACACTGATAATTTTAGATGTTTCTGATGCGATGTCGTAAATTAACGCATTTTTTGTGCTTACATTGCAAACGCTGGCTAAACCCTACGAGATATATCAAAATAATGTACGAGTACTTCAGTATTGTACACCTTAAAAAGGTCAACAAAAAAGGCCGCGACGGTATATGTCTATCTCTTAAGGATAACCCACAATAACCATTTTTTTATCTTTTACTTTCAACTAAAAGTAATGATTTATTTACGAAGCAATTTTGCATTAATCCTTATGTAGTTAAGTACCTTAAATACATTGTCTATTTAATATAGATCAGTATGGCCCTTTACAGCACATAATTAATTAACCGTCTCAACACTAACCTGAATAAAGAACTAAACTATCTAAGGCCTACTTAAACTAATGAGCCAAAAAATTATTCTTTTATTCATTTTTATTAAATTTTTCACTTCAATTACATAAAAAAATATTTAATTTTTATTATTTTATAAGAAAGTATTTTCACCTCTCGTAATTTGCAGTGCCCTAAAGGGTCCATAATTGTGACATATTACTTTGTATCATTTATACTACCAACCCAAAACATTGTGGAATAAGCAAATAAAGTATTGAGTAATTTAAATGAATATTTCCGAAGATACTAGTATTACAGATATAAAATAGCGGTGCGGCGGTACCAGCTCGGCCGCGCGCGGGTCGTGCTGTTTCTTTGTCTAATGGCAAAAAAGCTGTTAACGTTGTATAAAAGGACATTTTGGAAATACACCTCAATATATTTAGTATCAACATTGCACCCGTGCGAAGCCGGGGTGGGTCGCTAGTTATAAAAATAAAAATCAATTGCTGTTCGTTAGAACTCGAGAACGGCTGAAAAGATTTATCTCATCTTGGTCTTGAAATTTTCGTGGAGTTCTAGGGAAGGTTTAAAAGGTGAGAAAAATTCGAATAATTGCCGGGAAAACCCTAAAACCAGCAGTTGATTGAGGCAGTACGCATCTTGCATCTTGTTAATTGTAATTAACAAGATGGGACGTCACATACCTCAGTCACCCGTAAAAATGAAGTCCGAAGACTAAAACGACTGGACGTTTTTATATCCCGTTATAAAATCTAAAATAAAAAGCATATCGCTATCAGTTTTAAAGCGGTTTTATTTCAAAATGTTACCTGGATCTGCAGCTGATCTCCGAGTCGGATCCAGTAATGCGGCTCCAGGTTGCAAGGTAGCCAGTAGCCTGTCATATTCATGCCCGCGATCTCTCCCTGCTGCATCGCGTTGAAGTAGTGCTCAAACCTCATACGAGTGTCCTTCCATTGGGAATAGAAACTGGCTGCGTCGCCCGCCTGTGGCAAAAATATATATAATTTTTATTCTGAAATAGGCTTGCGCTTGATCACAACTGGTCTCCGATTCGCGCCCTTTATCTCTATGTCTAAAAATGGCGGATGTTATGAGTTTTCAATGACATCCGCCATTTTGTTTCAACATTTGTCTATTATCGGGGCCTTTAAAATGCTACTGCCCAATATAGCGATTCATTCGTGATTTCGAATGATTTTCGGTGAGAAGGTGGCGGTGTAGCCCCATATGGTTAGAAACCATAAAAAAGCAACGACTCCAACTCTCAATGGTGTCATGAGGCATCGCACCAGAACACGGCAAGGACGCTTGTCAGTGCATCGGACAAGGGGGAATCTGTAAACTCTTACTGACCACATAGAGATGTGTGCGCGCTTCCAACTCAGTATTGACAAGAAACCCTCCATTGACTTCGTCCACTTCGAGGAAGGACGGCTCCGCCAACTCAGTCCGTGGCTGTGCCCCCACTGCCACAAACGCCTGGAAATTACATAGTACATTGAGTTTTATTTCAAAACTAGCTAGCCGCGACTCCACTAGCGTCAACTACATTTTTATCGTGGGAAAAAAGTATTCTATAGTCTTCCTCAATAAATGGGCTATCTAACAGTGCAAGAATTTTTCAAATGCCTCTATTAGTCCCTGAGATTAGCGCTTATTACATATTAAGGGACAAGTCTGATGTGTGGAATATTTAGGTGTTATTAGAAAATGGTTGGAATATTCTACCAGTTTAGGACTAAAAGCCAAGCAAAATCAACTCGGAATTCAAGACACTGAGCTCAGTTTGCTTAAATCGGAAAGCAACTTAAATATTAGTGTTTGTAGGTAGTCAGTAATAATTGTGATTAATATTATTGGACGTCAACTATCCATCCGTGAACATGAAGTCTGAAAAGACTTTGAAACGTCGGGATCTAAAATCTAAAATAATCCGCGATAAAATACTTTTATTTCAATACTAGTCTAATTATTATTTGTATTCGTGTGCGAAGCCGGGCCTCCCCTTTCTCATGGATCTCACGGTCTATTAGTGAAAACCGCATGAGAATCCGTTCTGTAGTTTGAGTTTATCGCTAATTCATTTCTTACTAAGTATGTAAAGATAAATGACAAGCCCGCTGCCGAATGCCTCAGCCACATATTCTTTCAAGCTTCATCATTTTCCTCGTCAGCAGCGTACTTTTTAATGTATGATTCGTACCTAAGATGTCAGCATTGTACAGATAAGGCAATAGTTACAAAGACTACTCACATAATCCGTAACAAGCGATTTTCCATTTGAGAGCGTGAGCTCCAACCGACCGTCTTTAGATATAAATGCGTCGTACACTTGTGCTATAACAAACAAAAAATAACAATTCAATATTTGTCTACAAAAATAACATTCACATCAACCCTTTTTAGTGTCCCACAGCTGGGCACGGGTCTTCTCTCAACTATCTCACGAGTTTAGGCCTTAGATACCCAGACTCAAGACACACAGACATGTTCAACACATAAATGTCTGACTTGGGTGGGAATCGAACCCACGACCTGCAGCGTGAAAAGCAGGTATCTTACCGGCCACGCTACCGGCCCGTCAAGTAGACTAATAGTCAGTAAGCTGATACACTCATCCAACAAATATCAGCGTTAGTGTTAAGTACTGTTTTTAATTACTAGATAAGTAATTCCAGTCAAGTTTCTATTTTTCACTTGACGGGCCGGTTGCGTGGTCGGTAAGATACTTGCCTTTCACGCCGTAGGTCGTGGGTTCGATTCCCACTCGAGACAAACATTAGTGATGAACATTTGTGTTTGTGTCGAGTCTGGGTGTAAATATCTATTATAAGTATATATTTACAAAGGAAAAGTATTATATGTATAGTATATACCAGTTATCTGGTTTCCATAACACAAGCTCTGCTTAGCTTGGGACCAGATGACCGTGTGTGTTAATGTCCCAGAATATTTATTTATTTATCTTTTGATACCAAGTAAAATTGGCCTGTCTGAAGAAGCAATATTAGATTCTAGTGTGCAGTCTGTGGCGACAGATTTTAGAAAACGAGTATCTCGCCTACCATGTGTGAGAGCACATTCAATAAGACAAGATAACTCGCCAGCCGTAATGAAAGGGTTAAAAGGTTAAATACTATTTACTCACTGCTAGGCATCAAGGTAATTCCTTCACACTTGATCCGCTCCGCCGCCCATTCACTAAGGTACCCGGGCAGGATCCCCCCGAGTACTCCTTTATCCTTCACAACATGTACTATCTCTAGGGGGGGTTGATCTTCTTCACGTTCCACTATCACATCTGGAATACAGGATTTTATCATCATCATTTCCTTTGCCTTTTTTGCGTTTCTATTGGAGTTCGTACTAAGGGTACACTTAGCACGATTGGTCAAATCGAAAAAGGTTATTTTATTTATTTATTTAATACTAACACCTATCAAATAATATCGTGCAGCATAAAAAACAAACACGACGCGCGTCGAAAGTTACATATAAAATAACTAAATACTGCAATTTATACGGCAAACAAAGTCTCCACTGCCAAATACCTAAGCTAGTTAACAAACTACCTGAGAACATTAAAACCCAAATAAAAGAAACGAACATAAAATACAATTTAAAAAACTATTTCCTATCTAAGTTGATTTAAAAAACAAAATAAAATATTATGAATAATAATAAATAAAATCAGTCATCACATTATGCACCTGTATGTTTTCACTGCTTGAACGAGTTATCGGATGTTGTCGTTAGTTTGCTTTCAAATAATTTATTAGTACTGAACCTACCTACAAATTTTAATTTTCTAACTGTTTACTTACACCTACCTTCAAATGTAGGTAATATTTACGAAAACTTTACTAAAATAATGTTAATGATTTTGCCAATTAACGTCGAGTTTACGAAGACGAATAAGTGTACAGAAAAACCAGCGATGGTTTATGCGACACTGCTAATGTAAAACTTCTATTGTATATTTCTTTTATTAATTAAATAAATAAATAAATAATCATTACAGATTCATCTAATGGGACAGTGCCGGAACTTATAAGTTACCCACGCTATCCTGAAGCTGTCAAGATAATAGATTAAAATGGTCAAAAATCTACAAATCATTTTACCTATTCTGATTACAATCTATTTTATTCTATTTTTAACGTAATTTCTATTTTTATTTTGAACGAAAGAAATCAATTTAGAAACGCATAATTACTTTTTCTTTTGTTTACGTAACCGAAAAATATGGCCGATATATTGACGTGTCACGTAACTTCTTTTTTAATTTTTTTTATTCTTCGATAGGCAGGCGCTTGACTACAACTTGCCTGATGTTAAGCAATGATGCAGTCTACGATGGAACGCGCCAGCCCAGTGCACCGATTCACTTGTGATTACGAATGATTATCGGTGAGAAGGTGGCAGTGAAAAGAGCATCACGTTTTCACGTTCGCGGAGCAGTTTATATGCGACGTCAAGAACTTTCGCTCCTAAACTTTATTAAGAAGTCGTGAATACGTGTCTAATATATATTTTCAACAATCTACAAGGAGTATGTAACTAAGCTTCTGATTTTAATCCCCTGAAATCATACCTAATACCTACTCGTACATTAAGTCAGTAACTTACTTCGCCGTGCCAAACTGAACGCAATCTCACATCCCAATGGTCCTCCACCAATCACAACCACGTTCTTCGCAGCCTGCACCTTTCTGAAGAAAAATAATTTCAATTTAAAAAAATATCATAAAACATAAACATGCAATAATTGGAGCATGAAAAGATGTGTGTGTGTGGGTGTATGTAATAATAATAATAATCACTTTATTACTGATAAGGTCCATATAAAATTTTAATCCCTACTAATATTATAAATGCGAAAGTAACTCTGTCTGTCTGTCTGTTACGCTTTCACGCCTTAACTACTGAACCGATTTGGATGAAATTGGGTATGGAGGTAGTTTGAGACCCGAGAAAGGACATAGGATAGTTTTTATCCAACTGCGCAAAAAGAAGGTAATGTTTTGGCGCGATAACCGACATACACTGCCGTCCACTAACTAAAAGGCCGCTAACCCACAGTTGGTCGTTTTTCACTTTTTAATGTAGTCACATACAACTTTCGATTCTCTATCTATTGGTTTAAGAATCATTTTTCTATGATTAATAGTTTTAGAGATACAAAACATTGCTGAGCAGTTAAACAACATAAATTTCGTTACTTCCTTAGTTAAAAAGCGGCTAAGGCACAATACTTCTCTAGAAAGACGTTAACATACTTTAACGGCAAATTGATGAATTTTTTTTTCTAAATTTACTTAACTAAAAGTACGTTATCTAGTCATCCTTGACTAAAAAGCAGCTAAGCGTCTATAACTATCTTCTAGTATTGTGTCATACAAATAACCAACTGAACCTCGTACCTTAACTATAAAGCAGTTACGAAGAAAAACTTCACTAGAAAGCAGTTATACGCCAATAGCGGCATTTAAGTTATGTATTGAAATTAGTATTAGCTAAATATCAATCGCTAGAGAGCAGCTAAACGACAATACTAGACTAAATAGCAGTTAAACGCTTCAGTTCAACTTGTTCAGGCTAGACCAGTAGGCATGGGCGTTTTCGAATTTTTTCACAAACCAATACAAATCTGATTTCAGATTTTGAAATCGATTTCAAATACCATTTTTAGAAATCGGTTTCAGTAAGTAATACTTCTTCTTTGTCGTTCCGCTCTTGTCAGAGTGGTCGTGGTCACATTGAGTCATCCACATTGGTTACAGACGTGGACACAGCTCTTCGCACGATCTCCCGCCATCTGTGCCAATTGGTAGAGTGTCTGGCACAATCATGTAAACTGGTTTTTGTGGCGGATTTTATCTGATCAGTTCAGGGCATAGGTGACTTGCCGCGTGATCTCGTCCCCTCCACCTTTCCTTGCACCACCAGCCGCTCAATGGAGTCGTTATCTCGCCTAGAGACATGCCCGAAATACTGTAGTATGCGCGATTGTACTACCGTCGATAGACGCTGTGTGATTTGGAGCTCTTTCTCCAGCACCATATTTCTAGGGCATCTATCTTCTCTTTTTCCAACTCGCGCACTGTCCACGTCTCTGCCGCATAAAGGAAAATGGGGAACACCAATGTTCGTACAAGTCTAACTTTGGTGGCTTTAGTGATATTGCGATTTTCCCACACTTTCCTTAACTTATCCATCGCAGTTCTCGTTATGGCCATACGTCGTTTTACTTCATCTACACAGCTGCCATTGTTTGATATTAAAGCTCCAAGATATACGTATGTCTGGACCACGTCGCAGTTTGCAGTCGTCGCAAGTTGTTGTTGACGGGATCTACGATCATAATCTTGGTTTTTGATCGATTTATCTTTAATCCAAACGAAAGGCTTACGTGCTCCATTTTGAGAAGTAGTTCCTCCATAAGACCAGTGCTACTCGCAAATAAAGCAGTGTCATCTGCGTAACGCAAATTCGCAATTTTGTATCCACCAATTGCAACACCATCGGTCCAGTCCTCTAGAGTGATTCGCATCACAAGTATAATACTACACATTAAGAAATAATGAGACAAATTGTATAATTATACTACGAAATCCAACCCTGAGTCAAACAAAACTCAATTTTTCAAAATAAACTTCAAATAGTTGCAATCTGAATTAGATCTTATAGTCTTGTTTTTAGTTTTCCATGTGCAATTCTTAAAGCCGTCAACAATTCGGTCTAGCATACGCCTACTTAGTTAGAATAAGAGATATAATTATGATATATCACTCTAGTGATAGAGAACGAATGAATATCAAAACTATCGAAAACACATTGCAGTTTGGTTAGGAAAACTAAACTCACGGTTCGGTTTGGTTCATATTAGATTGTTTGCGTTATCGTGGTATCATATTAATGCGTTTTCTTAAAACGGTTTTCTCATATTGGAATATCGATGCGATACGTTTTCTGATTGCAATCAGATTTTAGTTTCGTTTTGATATATCTGTCTCATGCCTACAGGCCAGGCTATAATTCCTTCCTTTTCACTTCGGGTGTTCGTAGCGGACGGACGTGCGGCGCGTCTCTTGCTTTTTAGCTCCAAAATTACGAGAATGGCGGTTGGGCCGGACGTATCACACCATTCATTTTTAGGGATTGTAGAGCAGTATTGATGGAGCCTTTACAACATTTATTTAACGTTTGTATTAACACCGCAACGTTTCCCGACCAATGGAAGCTCAGCCGAGTAGAGCCGGTGCTGAAAGGAGGGCGAAGGCCTGCGCCGACTGATTATAGACCTGTTGCGGTTCTGTGTACACCGGCCAAGGTGTTTGAGACGGCCATTCATGGTTGTCTTTATCTACAGATTAGTGCACAGATGTCCGACGCGCAGCACGAATTTCGTCCTGGCCGGGGGACAACCGGTAATCTATTAAAGCTGATGACGCATGTGGTCTGGGGCCAGCAGTGGACGCTAGGCCACAGGTTGATGTCACGTACTTTGATTTCCGAAAGGCGTTCGACACAGTCGATAATGACGTACTTTTGTCAAAGCCAGCCGGAGTAGGGTGCACCCCGCACACGCTCTCATTCTTTTCCTCTTATCAACGTGTCAGAGGTCAGTATGTCGACTGTGGTGGATGTCTTTCGGACCCCTACCCCACAAGGTCAGAGGTGAGTCAAAGCGTCACTTGGAGTGCAATGCGGTCATTTGGTCTCAACACGAAGAGAAGTATAAATTAATGTTAGAACGCATACAAAATGAATATCTTAGGTTTTGATACATGAAGCAGTACGGTGTGTTCCCAGGGTATCCACTGCTGTACCCTTCATTATTTATTTTGGGAATGGTGGGATATTACACACTCGAAATGAGAAGGGAGGTAACTCTTGCCACCTACCTTTTTAGTGTATTACGCGGTAACATCCACAATCCGGGTATATTAAGGGAGGTTCAGCTGTGCGTCCCGGTCGACTGGCGAGGGCATCTCGGGCTGATTTTCATAAAATAGTTTTTAACTTCTCAACTTTTTACCCGCAAGTGCTTAATTAAAAGGCAGTTAATTGCGAGCGAGATGTCTTTAACTGCCTTCTAGTTAAGCAATAGGAGAACCAGTATAAAAATATGTTTTACAATGCTGAGCTTAAAAGCAGTTATAGTCCCATAACTGCTTTTTAAGTAAGCATAGTTAGTCTTCAGATTGTTAGTTACTGGGCTATAATTCTGTTAAAATCCTTTAACTGCTTTATAACTAAGTATATTTTTATAACTTTTTCTATAAGTACAAGACATGGCGGCTACTAGAAATTGCTTTGCTATAAAGCAGTTAAGGTATGGTTAGCGGCCTTATAGCGCAGTATATTACGTAAAAATGAGAAAAATAGCTAAGCTAAAAGTTAGAAAATGAATAAAATTTAAATATAATAATTATAAATGAATGAAATATATCACATGTTGTGCACAAAGTATATGCCTACATATATAAATTACAACCATGTTCCTAGGTAGCATACTTTTCAACAGACATCAATTCTCACTTATTTTTGCGATTTCTCGATAACTACTTTTTGCACTTAGCTGCCTTTTAGTTAGTGGACGGCAGTACACGCGGGCGAAGCCGCTGTCGGAAAGCTAGTCTAAAATATTATCCTAAAGGTAAAGCTGTTGATTTCCTATACTAGGTTATGTTAACCTTTGTTGCAGGCGGTAGTAGAACATTTATTATTATAATTAATCATTTATACTAGGAAATAATTTATAAAATAAACAAACAATTAAACTAAAATAATAAATAGCTTATTTGAGTAAAACTAGCAATTCTTCTGTTTGGTCATAGGACAAATTTTGTAGATAACTATAAAGGAGCAATTTACATTTATAATAGTTTTGGTCATAAATTGATAAAACCCTATTTATTTTGTTATAGAAAAAAGGTCCTAGAAATTGGTAAAATTTATGTGTAAAATAAAAATGGGTAAAATTTATATGTAGATACCAGCGGACCCCGCAGACGTCATCCTGACCGGTAAAGCAGTGCCACCTACTGAAGCCGAAAATAGATTACGACCGATTCTCAGACCTACCGAATCGGTTAAGCTGTTTCTGAGGAAGTTGTTCTTTTTTTTCTTTGCGTAAGAACCATCCTTGTACTTCAAGGAGTATTCTAAAAAATCAATTAGCTAAATCGGTTCAGCCGTTCTCGAGTTATGCGCTTACCAACTCATTTTTCGATTCATTAATTTCATTTTTTCATTCTATTTTAATTTTTTTTATTTTTTTTTCTATATACCTCACTGAGCCCGAGACCTTTCCAACGAATGCAAAACCGTGGAAATCGGTTTGTGCGTTCTGGAGTTATAGCGTCAGGAAGGAAAATCAAGACTTATTTTTATATAGTAGATGAATAGATAACTGTACATAATGAGAGCTTCATACAAACGCTGTGCGAGTTCACACGTACAAATCGTGAATCAAAAAAGTAGAAACAAAAAATACCTGTACGCAATTTCCAAGTCTCTTATAGTACGCAATGTGCAGATTCTCTCGCGAACTGCTTTCGGAGCGGAGTGGAACGCTTTAAGGTTCTTCGCTTTTGAACCTATCAAACAACAAGTAGGTATGGAAAAAATAAAAATTAATGTTCTTATTCATAACAATCTTACTAGACTCTGTAGTTAAAATTGACTTTGCCAAGATGATAGACAAAGACAAAGAAATTGTAAACCTATTTCAGCTATAATGTGCTTATAAGACGTTAATGAATACGGGGGTATATATACTGAAAAAATAATCAAGGAAATAGGAAAATGCGGCTATTCCGTGTCCCGGTGCGATGGAGACATCTGAATCGACCCACTCGAAATGGCATACCTAATGAGAATTAGGTATGCCATTCAGAGTGGGTCGGAATTTTAGCTCCTTTACAATTTCTTACCATATGGAGCCTCATTCCACTGCCATCTTGTCACCGAAAATCATTGGTAATCACGAGTGAATCGGCATATTGGGCAAATTCCATCGTAGACTACATCATTGCTTAACATCAGGTAAGTTGTAGTCAAACGCAAGCCTATTTCAGAATAAAAAAGAACCGCCTCGTAAAAATTAAAAACCTAAAATAAAACATACATCATATCAGTCTTACCTGTCTGGCCCAGTAGGGAACTTTACAAAACAGAACAAAGCACTCTACTTCATTGTGAGAACTGTCAAGTTCTGTTCCTCTATAGCTATAATCTGCCTGTCTTGAAGTCACGAGTGAATCGGTATTTACTGGGTAAACGCGTTTCATCATAAACTGCCTCATTGCTTAACAATAGGCTGTTGCAAGTTGTGGTCAAAAATGATGATGAAATCTTACCTAGGGCCAACAAACACCGTTCGTAGTACACCGGCTGTTCGCCGCACAAAGTCTTGACGTAAGCGACATGTTCCTCCGCGTCTACCCTCAGTACACACCACCCGCTCGCAATAGACACCGCCGGACCTTTCTCCTTGCGGTAGAAATCCACAGCGTCCATAAAGTCCTTGCACTTTGCTAAGTACATGCTGCAAAATATTTCAGTTAAAGTATTCTCTTTGATTTACGCGAACATCACACATTGAAATAAAACTATTTTATAATATAGTCTTTTCAGACTTCATGGTCACCCAACTTATCAGCATGCAATAAACTCCTCATCATACCTTATCGGACATAATTGAGAATAACATCTTCTCCAAACAATTTTTCTTACTAATATTTGGACTGGCTCTAGTCTCGCGGCTCTATACAAGAAGCTAAGATTTGATATAGGTATTCATCAGGGTGCAGGGTGTCTCCCATACTTAAATCTGACGCGCTGGAGTAAATCTCAAAACCCCCTCTCCCCAAATATTAAGGCTTCGCCAAATATTTTGTCGGAACACAGCTAGGTAGTTTGATAACGTGCCTTTACCTGGTGGGTGGTGGTTTAAACATAGATACATGCCATTTTACTTACGTTTTCCTTGCTCCCTCATCCAGGTAATTCAAGTGTTTCAGATCAGGCGGCTCGTTGTTCCACCACATATGCTTAGACATGGGCGGCCGGATGTACGGAGTAATATCTTCTTTCGTTATGAAGAACACCTGCAAACCAAACTCGATATTTACGTATAAGAATCAAGAAGACCCAGTAATTAATTTCAATTCCAATCAACTCTCTACGGACCAACCACCTGAACCCATGGACGGGATGACCTTGAGAAGTGAGGACAGTCATCTTAACATTTGGCATCGACTACCTACTTCATGCTGCGATTATGAAGTACCTAAGTTTTCTAATTAAATAATCATAATGTCTCGAGCAGTTGCTACAGCTCCTGGTGCTCAGAAGCACAGTAATAATTCATCGTGCGGTGAAACGTGGTCAGGCATATATAATAGGTATCATGGCTAGTCAATAATCTCCAGGTATACCTACATCTCTCTCACAGTCGCTTCAACACACCTTGACGTTGCTCTCACCTAATGCCAGTCTGCCTAGGTATTGCTTATAGCTCAAAATCCATGTTAACAGTTACCTAATACTGATAAGATGAAATGGACTGCTGCAGCATTAGCTAAAGAAAAATCAGTCAAATCTAAAGGAGAACTTGAAACTATTTTTACCTTAGCAGTTTTGTCGTGTTCCATAATAGCTTTGTAGGCCGCCCATCCAGCAATTCCTGTACCCACGATGAGATACTGAACACAAGCAGGCAAATCTGTAGAGTGGTACGGCCGTTTCACTCTGCGGCGCGGTCGCCCTGACAATACAAATCACAAATCAGCATTCATAGAATCTGATTCACTGAAAACTACCATGGCCCTAGTAATGGACTTCTTTAAGTATGTTGCACTTAGATGTTAAGACAAAAATCGTATTATAAGTCATTGTAAAAGTGTACACATTGTTGAGGAGCCAAATAAATAAATAAATAAATTCTGACCTAAGGGTCAGCAATTTCTAGGATCAGATCGGCTAAAAATTATCAAGGCTCCTAGTCCACTATGGCAGATGCTGACCTGAAGTAGAGTGTTGCCAATGTGTATGGGTCATGGCTTACAATGACGGCAGACAAGTTTGACTGTCGTACAAGGCCCATGGTGTATCTACTAGCCCCCATAGGTCATAATACAGAGTTCGAACAAGGATATAAAGAATAGAGACTAGAGGACTAGAACCATAACCTGATCAATTTGCAGTTAAAATTAAATTAAATGAAACTTACATATAGGTTTACTTTCCGATAATCTCTCTCGCTCTTCTAGCCATATAAATAATTTATACATCTGAAACATATAACATATATTGCTAAATCACCTTCAGCCTGTTCCACAGATGTTGCTACGGATCTGACCCGGTGGCAAAATTCAAGAGACTTGCCATGGAGCAAATCCGTGTCTAGTTCCGTGTTTAGTACACAGTCCACCTCTGGTGGGAACTGGTTCATAAGTTATATTTTAATATGGATAGATTAGGTACTAAGTATCTAAGTAAAAAGACTTAAGAGTTTGGCCCGATGTGCCCAATGAACGGCAATAGGGTTGCCCCTTATTACGTACTTAAACATAGCCGGCGAAAAGTAAACCTTCGGGTTCGGTTATATTACACCTTCGGTTAATAAAGGCGTGTGCTATGTGCAGAACAGATACATATCTCGCAGCGTATCTACATTGGACAACTTGCTCGCTGAATAATACCAACTGATGCTAAGCTGTGTCTAGCTATGTGTGTCCAAAGCTTTCACACAGATGTACAGTACAGGTACAGGTATAAGTGGATAAGTGGATAAGTAGTATAAATGTACTCACCAGACCAAAAGCAGTGAAAAATGAAATGACAGCCAATAATTGCTTCCAAGGAAAAGGTTTGCGAGGCGGTGGAGGGCACGGTGGCGGCTCCGGTGGCGGCTTCACACTGCACGGTCCTTTAGTCTTTGCGCACTCAAGCATCGGCTGAAATAGCAGTTCAATTTGGCATAAACCATTAGGTAAACCTACTTAAGTACAAAGATTTGGTCTTGAACAATAAAATAAACTTTACTCACCATAATAGAAATAGAGCTTTTGAGTATGATACCACTAATTGTAAAAGTATTATTGTCTTTAATGATCCATACAGAATTTATTTAGTCTAGTCCAAATTGAAAACAGCTATTTAACTGAAATACTAACAACTATATCCCAATGTTTAGCTAACGCCCCCTACGCCTATCTACAGGTATAAGTCTAACATTAAAACCATTATATCATCTAACACAATTTATTTAAATAGGAAACTATGCGACATCACTTTCATAAATAGCAATCGAACATTCATTTTAGCCGAAATCAGAGCCTGTATTAGGGGCGTTAGTTGCAAGAGTCTGCTTATCAGCTTTCCCTTCAGCACCTTCCGGTAGATCTACCAGCTCTTCTTTTTCAGCTTGTTCCAACAACGTTATTCTGTCCAAAGGATTCCAAGGCTCATGGAATGCATATTTATACTTGTTCCTTCCATGGAACCCCAGTTTTACGAAAGGTTCTTTCACCACCTCGTTGGTTTTTTTCAGTGGCTTGTTCTTCCAATAGTTGGGGTGCACTATCGGCGAGTTGTAAAACAAGTCCTTACTAGGGTTCGTTAGGAAATTACCATCGAACAGCTCCCGCGCGTCCTCGTTAGGAATTTCCTGTCAAAAAATGTAACTATTCACTTCGTGATATCGCAAGAACGGGTTTAATAGTGCGTTGGACGAAATTCCGCGTCCGGTTACGAGCTAAAATAAAAACACTTCGTCAGTTGCCAAAACGTCTATTAGAATAAATGTAGTATGAAATCAGATTGATAAATTATTGAGTGAAATTCAGCTTCTTGAAACGAAGTTTATGCAGGCGTTGTCGCTTATCATGCGGTCTCCTTCGGTCTTTTCGTCTTTCCTCCCTCTAAGCTTCCCCCACCAGTCTTTTAAGGCTCCAAGTAAGCTTTCGTCTTTTTCTTCCTCGACTTGACCCGGCTCTTTAAATTGCGGCTGGCCATGTGGGTGATGGTATTGTTCGCGTTCGTGCATGGACCCGTGCCGGTCCGATGTCGTCAGTACAACGCCGCTCCGCTGATGAACAAAGCACAAGCTGGATTCATTAGATACTTAATCATGACGCGGGCTCTGATTTCGTCAAACGCACTATTAAAAACCGTTAATGTCGCATAGATTCGTCAACGTCCGATCAAAACGTAGCTTAATATAATAGAACGCTTCTTTAATAGTATCTAAATTGAATATCTAAATAAAAAATTGGTAAACTGAAGTAGTTACTTTTTAATCAGACAAAGGGGTCCCCTTTGTAGGTATATTGTTCTTCTTACCTTGGCATTACATGGAGGAAGAGGAGGCACTACGACATCCGGTACTTTTATCCTGTAAGGATCATAGTTTGGGGGCTGTGGCTCTGAAGGGCATTCACAGCGCCAAGGCTGTGGAGAAGGGTCATTTTTTGGCCACGGCTCCACTTGTTTTCCTGCCGTCTGTGGGACATCTTTACTTCCGCATCCGCCACATTTCCCATCAGAGTACGAACGACCTGAAAATTTTATAACAGAGCCTCTTTAAGCGTGCCACAGTTGATACAGGCTTGTTGGTGTCGCAGTGAAGAGTTTATCACAAGTAAGTTGATAATACTAATTAATAATAATTAATAATTAGTAAAAAAAATGAGTCGTAACTTACCTAAGCCAGAGACGAATTGCCCTATGCTATTATTGTTGTTCAGGGCAAAAACACCCTGATTTATTCGTTTCGCTAAACAGCATGTACCATTCCTAATTGGCGTGCCTAACATTTTCAAAGTGTATCATTTATCACAAAAATTTCCAGAAAAATATAAATAACACTGAATTTATTGGATTTAATACAAAATTGCGGTCTACATTGTTTTTGTAAAATATTCCATGAAAATTGGTTTGGGGTTTTGAGCGAATTTTTCTGACAACGAATGGAAAATAGAAGTCAATTGTTTTCGTTTAGATTTTATAAACTTGACAGGATGACATAAGGTGGAATATGAGTAAGTATCTGCTTATACAAACTCTTTTATACAAGATCCACAGTACAAATAACGTATAGCGAACTACTAAGGGCTCAGTGCGGTTGGCTGCGGAAACTTTAGAGCATTTGTTTTAACTATTTTACTTCGCTACTCGCAAGGTGCCTGCTCTAATCTTCCTTTCATAGGTGAATAGACTAATATCACAGTCTATAAAACTCTTCCTTATAGCGGGTCAACGGGGTAGGTCAATGAGAAAGTGCATATATAGATACACCCAATCCTGGGTGGGTGTGAGGCCGAGTAACCATATAGGTTACTCGGGACACGCCATTGAGAGTCGACTCATGATTGTACTCTTTTTTCTCATAAAGTAAGTGACAACCCTGAGGTATGACTTAATGTCTAAATGAAAGGTACATTTCGTGCGACTTCAAAATGCGATGAACCACTGTAACTTCCCTTATGCTTTTTTTTTATTCTGATATAGGCTTGCACTTGACCACAACTTGCCTGTTGTTAAGCAATGATGCAGTCTACGATGAAACGCGCTTACTCAGTAAACACCGATTTACTCTTGACTTGAAGACAGACAGATTATAGCTATCGCGAAACAGATCCTAAGGCGGTGCTAATATCTTGCACCATATTACGAAAATATTGTGTGTAAGCTAAACTCTCAAAGTGCCTGTATTACACAATATTATGTTTCCTATGCCCGCTAGTGTAGAAATCTATCCTATACCTAACTATTTTACAGTAACCGCATACAACTTGGTAATTCATCTTGACTGCGCAATAGTCGATTTTCATACTTAAACAGGAAAATCTTTTAACCTGCGCGCAATTTCTTTATGATTCTGTATCAGTAATAGAGCACAGTTCTATTAATTGTCCAATAGGTTACTTTATTCGACTTAAAAATCAGAAAATTATGGACGATCTACCTATTCGTATCGATGATAGCGCACGGCTTCAAATTAGCGGTCGGTGACCCTAGCGAGCGGCCAGCTGTTACGGCGGCGAGAGTAACAATAACATCAATAGTAACATTTTTCGTTAGTGATTACTTCATTAGTACTAAGACATATTACACAAAGTTTGCGCAGTGGTAAAAACGGTTTTCTGTATAGTACGTGCGCCAACCTCACCTCCCAATCTCTCACTTTTCCCCGTTTGCCTAATAGTATACCGCATGATATGTTTTTATGTTTACTAGCTGACCCGGCAAACTTCGTACTGCCTCAATCGACTGTTTTTCGGGTATTGCCGGCAATTATTCGAATTTTTCTCACCTTTTAAACCCTAGACCTCCCCGAACATTTCAAGACCAAGATAAGATAAATCCGTTCAGCCATTCTCGAGTTTTAGCTAGACTAACGAACAGCAATTGATTTTTATATATATAGATAGTGTAGGTAATAAGTAACTGCGTGGAATCACGATTCAAACAATCCTATTAACATTGGAACTTTAACTTATTAACTTTCTGTCATTGTCACTGTGAAATAAAAACACATACATTCAGACAACTTCTGTACAAAGTAACAAAAGATCTTTATTATTTATACACATTACTTGATTGCTTTATACATAATATGACTTTAACAAACTCACAAACACCACCGTCACAATATGGAATGACAAACAAAAACACAAGCATCACTGACAAATGAAAAAAAAACTTGAGAGGTGTCAAGGGACACCCGGATGGAACGAAGTTCCTTTCGATTAATTCGTGGAGGAATTGTAATAAAATTTTATTTTTTTTAAGTTATAATAATATTTTATTTTCTATCTCTAGATACAGAGAGAGAGAGAGAGACAGACAGACAGACAGAGAAACATGCGCACGCCGCACAGCTTACAATAGCTTACTATAGCAAAAAGTGTCGTGACAACTTTTCGTAAGAATTTTTTCCGTCTAGCCCCCTTTCACAACGCGCGATAAGGAACTTCGTTCCAAAACTTCGTTCCAAAACTTCGTTCCTATAATACAATTAAAAACAAAAATAATATGCTAATTCGATAGGCAACCAATTCATTAAGTCACTAACTATAGTGACTGTCAAAAGTCATTAGAAAACATTTTTTGTTTTGTTCATAGCGTTTGTTTTTGAAGCAGCGGTACGGGCCTCGCCTTAGAAATATAAGGTCGTGAGTTTGAACCTGGTCGTACCCACACATCTTTGTGTGAATTGTTTCATCTCTGCTGCTCAATATCGTGAGGAAACCGGCATGTCTAAGAACTAATCATTCGACGACATGTGACATCCACACACCCGCACTTGGCCAGCGTGTTCGGATTAAGGCCTAAACTCTCTCAACTCGTAAGATAGTTGAAAGGAGATCCGTGCGCAGCATTGGGGCACAAAAGGGTGGACGTGATAGTGTTCTCCTAATTGATAACAAGGATACGAGTAACCTATTTTAACTATTATAAGCTTAAAAAACGTTTATGACTAAAGGGGCAAGTAAATGAAATCCATATTTGGTATAATAACTATATAGAGGGACATTAACACACACGGCCATCTGATCCCAAACTAACCAGAGCTATGTACTATGAAAACCAGATAACTGTTAATATACTACATTAATACTTTTCTTTTGTAGATACAAACTTGAATATAGATAATTACACCCCAGACCCAAGACAAAGAGTTCATCACACAAATATCTGACTTGAGTGCGAATCGAACCCACGACCTGCGGCGTGAAAAGCAAGTATCTGACCGACCACGCCACCGGCCCGTCGTTAAGGAATAGAAAAAGAAGTAGGTATGAATAACCCGCGCAAATAAAGAAGCGAATCATACGTAGTGGCACTTATCATTCCCTCTTGCTTGCACGTTATTGCTGTCTTTAGTCACACACGTCGGTACAGCACACAAAAAAAAAAATATACTATTTTAGCTATGTATTCAATATCAGGCATACGTTCCAGGAAAATACCTTGCTTCTTTATTTTAAAACAACCAAGGTCTATAATGAAAAATATCATCTACCTTTACCCTTAGTACGAGTTCGTTATACAATAAAAAATTATCGAATACTATATCTTGAACCTAACACATCTATGACAATCATTACATGTAGTCAGAAGCCAATATAATCTGACACCTGGTCTAACCATCTCGGCTACTGGTTCCGTATGGGTTTCGAGGTCTGATGGCAGTCGCTTGTATAATTCTGGTAGCTAGCCGCATCAGGTTAGACTGGGAGCCGACCCCAATAGAAATGGGAAAAAGGCAAGGCGAATGATGATCACTATATCTTGAACCTGTCCTAATTCGTTTTCATGTTTATTTATTTGGCACACAAAACAGAATACAATTTAAATTACAAAAGAACGTGTTACAAATGTTTAGCTCAAAACGGTATTCCAAAGCATGTGTACACAGCATTACAAAAGATAAAGTACATCAGAGACTGTGTTATATTCATTTTTTAAGATAATGTAAGGCTAAAGATATCATAATATGGTTTGGAAATAGAATAGGTAAAATAGTTTGTAGATTTATGTGCACTTTAACTAATTAATTTGACAGGTTCATTATAGTATTCGAAAACTTTTTTTGTATTTACATCTCATACTGATTACCTTGTTTTGCTGACGGTCTACTGTCATTACAAGTATATGCCGCCATTTTGGATTCGTTTCTATATCGGATCCAGCTACACTTATGTTTGTTCTGTGTATCTTTATGCATCTTTGTCTAGTATGTACTAGATTTTACTACACAGTGGGAATATGGACATTACTGAAAAGCAGTGCTATGGGTTGCCTCTAGTAGGTACTCACAGCGTTTACTGAGCAATGTTCATGTTTGACACTGATGGGTCACACTTACTCTTTATCTTTTTCTTCATTTAACTATTTTTATTTGTTTTTTTTTCTCTTTTCATGTGTTTTTAATTCGTTTCTGTATGTCCTGTCTCTGTCAAATAAATGTTTTTCTTTCTTTCTTTATTAATAATACAAATCGTAAATAAGTTTTAATTCCTTTATCCAATCATTCTGACTTTGGTATCGAAGATATAGACAAATAATTATTTTTAACTGCCGCTGCCCGCTTCAGCTAAGCGTAGGCGGATGCATTAACTAAATATTCTTTTTAAATTATTTTACGCGAACTTCCCCCTGGCTATAACTTATGAAACAAAAATACATTCAATATATATTTTTATATATTTACGTATAAATGAATCCCTGTTTTCCTTTGGCCCCGCCGTAACTTCATAACGTGTGGGCAGAAATAAATAACTTTGTTTTAATTCGTAACATTTTTAATACCTACAGGATTTTTTTTTTTAATCGGGTACCGCTATACATTCGCTAGGAAGCTGGGGCGAGCAGCTAGTGAAATATAAAATAATAAGTCACTAATTAATACACTTAACTGTACTGTACTACTTACATTCTCGACCACATGATACTAACCTATCAGTTAATATTTACAATGTACAGTCGACATAAATAATAAAGGAACAAATAAATTTACCGACAAACAACATTGACATGAAAACATAATCTTTTTTTTTAATACTTTTTGCTAAAGTAATAACTATAATTCTATACATATATGTATTAACATTATTTATAAGTCAATTGAATTAAACTGTAACTTTGTACAACACAAATAACTAAAAAACGGGCGTAAGGAATCTTGCGATGCCACTTACAGGTACATTTGCAATGTACAAAAATGTGTAAAGTATCAATGTCCCTCATTTGGGTGAATGCACTGTATTAACAATATTATTTATTTAACACTAGTGTACATAACATGTTGTTGACTTAGTTTAACTTGGTCGCTTACTTGGCTTTTCTGGTCGCTCACTTGGCTAACTTGGTCGCTAACATGTTTATTTTGGTCGCTTACTTGTCTTCTATCATTCGAGTCCGAATAACCAGTTGATACCTTGCGCGAGGAATAGGATGAGAGGCTGCCACGCTACCAGCCACCTGATCCAATCGAGGAGCTGGCCGTAGAGTATGTGGGGTCGGTCCCAACTGATATACAAGTTAAGAACATTTTATCACCTAATTTTATTTTTATATTGCAATAGGCTTGCACTTGATTATAACTTGCCTGATGTTAAGCAATTATGTAGTCTACGATGGAACGCGCCTGCCCAATATACCGATTCACCCGTGATTACGAATGATTTTCGGTGAGAAGGTGGCAGTGGAATAATGGTAGGAAACAACGAAGGATGTCATTTTTCATCCTTTATTACCACAAGTTGCGATTGACCACAACTTAATGGTAAGCAATTGATGTGATTTATGATGAAACGCGCTTACCCAGCAAATACCGATTCACTCGTGACTTAAACACATGCGGATTATAGCTATCGAGAAACAGTGATGAATCGAACCGAACCCACGAACGAATTTATGGGCGGTCATTGGGAATCTTCCCATTTTGGCATAAGTGCCTGGACATTACACTTACTAAACTTACTTACTAAATACAGTCTGTTACTAGTGTCTATATGAAGTTCAAAATTAATAAAAATCATTTATTGGTTCACCGGACTTTTTCGGTAAGCCGTCCGAGGACGGTCGAACCGATAAATCGATCCAGCTTGCACCTATTTATTGATAGACTATTTATTATTACGCTGTTGGGCATGATAGCGACGCACGCTAACAAGAAGTAGGTTTTATGAAAATTGTATTCTTTTTTGTAGAGATACAGTGTTGTATATGTGTATTGGCATGTTAATGTGTGTGTGTGGGCTACGTCCCACCCCAGCTTAGTGGAACAAATCAGTAGTTTTACTTGTCTCCGCGTACTTAACAGTGGCGACAAGGTCACATTACCCTCAATCGAAAAAAAAATTGTTCCTGATTTAAAATGAATGAGTCATTCTTTGGGATTTTGTCCGTTTTTGATCACCATACAAGCGATTGGAAACAAAATTTGAAAGAATATTGGAAAGAAGATTGCTTATAGCTGTCAGTAGTTTTAGTTGTCTCCGTACTTAATATACAGCCTGTTTTCATATTAATCGCTGTCATTAATAACATAAGAGTTTGTTTTTTCTTTACACATAAAATTTATTAAAAATAGTAAAAACCATAATATCTTTTGTTTGTCATCTACTTTACAACCCTAACAGGGCATGATATAAAACGTAGATGACGCGGGCGAAGCTGACGGCGGAAAGCTAGTCCTAATTGTAATATTATAAACGCGAAAGTTTGTAAGAATGTACTTACAAACTTTCTTATTACTTTTTCACGCAAAAACTACTGGAAGGATTTGGATGAAATTTAGCACAGAGATAGATTATGGTCTGGATTAACATATAGGCTACTTTTTATCCAATCAAGTACCACGCGGGCGAAGCCATGGGCGGAAGCAAATATGAAATAAAGTGTGTGTTAAAAGGATACGGGTTGGTGAACATCCTTTTGAGGTCCACCTTCTCCTTGCAGTACGGACAGGTCTGCTTCTTCCCCACAATGCACCAGCCTCGGATGCAGAACTCGTGGAACACGTGCCCGCACGTCAACTTGTATGTATTCTCTGTTTTAGGAATAAAAGATTAGTTTCTCAAATTTCTAGTGACATACGGTCTTATTCATAAAAATCTTATAAGACTCTTTAGTTAAAATGGACTATGTCTCTTTCTTACTAGTGTAATTGACAAGATGACAGACAAAGACAAACGAATTATAAACCTATTTTAGCTATAATGAGTTTATAAGACGTTTATGAACACGGAGGTAAAGGTTTATACCGTTGGGGTATAAAAGTTTTCGAGTGGAGACCACGGAATGTTCGCCGCAGCGACAGCTGGCCCGCCACAAGGTGGACTGATGACCTATTTAAAATTGCGGAAAGTCTATGGATGTAATGGCCGGTCAAACGATCGCTATGGCGTTCTAAAGGGGAGGTCTATGTCCAGCAGTGGCGGTCCACAGGCTGATGATGATGACAAAGTCCGGTTCATACACTAAAACCCCACGGTATTTCGTCGCGCACGTGTACATTTGGGAGTTACGAGAACCACATGTGGAAAACCGCGTCCACTGGTAAACCCTTCTAAATATGATAACCAAAAACACCAATTTCAATATCAGCTTCGCCTTTGAAATATAAGATCGCAGGTTCATTTCCCAGACGTGTCCATAAATCTTTGTGTAAATTGTTTCATTACTGTTGCTCAATTTCGGTGAAGGAAAACATTGTGAGCAAACCGGCATGTCTAAGAACTATCATTCGAGTACATGTGACATCCACCAACCCGCACTTACCCGGCGTGTGTGGATAACGCCTAAGCTCTCTCAACTTATAAGATAATTGAGAGAAGACCCGTGCCTAGCAGTGGGACACTAAAAAGGGGTTGAAAAGAATGAAATGAATTAAGAATATTACCTATTACCCCTTCTTCGTTAACATTAACTAACAGCTGGTTACCGCAGACAGCACATACATTGCTCTCTAACTGACGAGTCGGGATGCCCTCTTGTGTGTAATACTGAAAAACAACAAAATACTATAAAAAAAAATTAAAAAAAAAGCACTACAACGTACATATCACTTTACTCCAGCCCTTTTTAGCGTCTTACTGCTGGGCACGGGTCATCTGGTCTTCCATCAACTATATTTAGAGTTGAGAGTTTAGGCTTTAATCCACACACATTGTTCAAGGGCGGATTAGTGAATGTAACATGTCCTCAAATAATCAGTTCTTAGACATACCGGTTTCTTAACGATATTTTCCTTCATCGCTATTGAGCAGCAGCAATGAAACAATTCACACAACTAAAAAACCTGCGACCTTATATTTCAAAGGCGAGGCCGATACACTGCTATAGAGCAGAGACACCTATAGGTATATCAGTCGAAAATTTGGTTGTTTTTCAAAAAGCCACTTACTCTACTCAAAAGCTCAAACTGTGAATCAAACCTAGACACTAGCGATTTTTAGAAAACACTAATAATATACCACTGAGGTACAATTGAACAAATCTAAGAAGTACCTTTTGACGTTTTACTGTTTTCTTTTAAATTAGCTTTATAGAGTAATTCACACTATTTTTTTTAGCTTTTCTGTAAAATAATTGAATTATGAAGCTATTTTTATTTTAACATAACATAAACAATTTTTTATACAAAAAATAAAATTCTAAATGTACTACGTTTAGAACTGTCAAACGGTACTTCTTAGATTTGATGGACTGTAGTAAGACATTTACCATTTTCAGTATCAGTATTTCAAGTTCTCTAAAAAAAAATTAAATATTTTGTAAGTTTTGAAAAAATAAATTTACACCAATTTTAGTATACATGTACGTATCTTTGAATTTGATACGTCTTAGTACAAAAAAAAAGAAACGAAAGATACACTATTTATACTGATTATACTGTGACCCGCGCACCGCCGTATCAGCTGTACGCTCGCTAGGGTCACTGACCGCTAATTTTGACCGACACGACTGCGACTGGTAAAAGATAGGGCGCAGAACCGAGGGCTTAGTGTTCTCAAAGGCACGGTGGCAACACAATACCAACTTCCTGGCTCCGGTGTTGAGAAATAAATGTCTCAATACACTTTTTGGTTTGGCGCGTCGTGGGATTAATGCGACCGTTATTAACTATAACATTCATCCAAAACTTACCCCTATTGAAGCAGCCATTTTATCTGTACAATACTCAGCTACATCTCTTCCTAGAACTCCGAAATACAGTCCATAGAACAACAGCATCAATGCAATATCCATCCAGACTTGTGGTTTTTGACCAAACGGAATATTGAGCCCAAAAAACGTTAGCATCATTATTATATACCCTATTATTCCGAGGACACAGCTCACTTTATATATTAGGTAGAACCATTTGTATACTAGTCTGAAAAAAAGACCGATCAAGAACTATTAAAACTAGTACAGAGAGGGTTCCATTTTTCGGTAGAGGAACTGGTGGATAGTTTTGAGTAACTAGTACATAAATCTCTTCTGTGACCATTCAGGTAGTACCTAAATTGCTATAGTAACTATGTACTTTAAGGATATTTTTATTGAAATTATTTTAGTTTAGTACTTAGCAGTTGCGAAGGTTGGAAGTCTGAAAAAGGGAAGCCTTTAGCAAAAAAGTTCTTATTTAGGAAAATAATATCTCTTTACTACGTCACGTGTGTGTTGATGAATATTATAATATTCGTCAAGCTGTATTATTACTTCTACTATTTTAAATCTATTAGCAGTTGGGGCTGCAAAATTTCGGCATAATAAATTACCTAGGTGTGGTGACTGACATAGGTCTAACGGTAGACTTCCTAATCACTACTCCAGTGAGCATGGTGAATATACTCCAAATGATGATAAACCGCCACCACTGGTTCTTGGCACTCATCAGTACTGGTATCGACCACATCGCACACATTGTGAAGAACTGAAATGACATAAATAATGCTGTTACTTGTATGGACATACAGAATCCAACTATGGCGAGCTGTCAGGAAGAGAAATGTTATATGCTTGCAAATAGTGCAAAACAACATACTGAGGTATATTGCACATAGCCCATGATTCACGAGGAATGTCGAAATACATGCATATCTAAACTTGTACAGAAATAGAGCACCATAAGAAGCGGCATACTGAACGTCTCATGATTCATTCTAATCGACTTGCCTCTGAATTTATTGGTAATACCAATGTGTGTAGAAGATAAATATAAATAACATTATTATTAAAGACCAGCTGCTCTTTACAAAGCCCAGAGTCCCTAGACCAAGTGACATAGAAAAGTTATAACGAAAGGTCGAATAGAACAAAATAACATTCAGCGTCGAAAAATCACATGATAATATTTGTCAATCCCTTACATTTTGTTCTTTTGGATCTTTTGTTGTCACTTCAGTATGTCACTATATCTAGGGGCCCTGTTCTGTTCCACCCATCATATAAAAAGGAAAGAAAAAACTTATTATAATAATCAGTTCGGTGTTCCACTGTTTCCCAAAGATCTTTGTAACACTATCTAGATTTAAGACATTCTAATTTTAAGCATAGGTAAAAAGGAGGAGTGTTTTAAATGTGATGTGTATCAGCATACAAGTTGCCTAAATTTGTCAAGATTACGTCACAAGCCTATTACTGAAAAATGTGTTTTGCATATTTATTGTTAAGGTGTATGCCAGTCAACAGCAATTTTGTAAGTACAGATGTTTGCATTAATTAAATCATGGCCTTTCGAATAATTTAAGAACCAACACATCAATTCCTTCCTACAAGTATGCAATTCCTTCTTGCAATGTTTTACACAAATGTTAGCATAGTTTGAAGCTGGTTGATTTCCGCAACTCGACATCTCATATGTGCGCTATTCGCGTGATTGGGCTGGCAAAGCTTTTGCCAGCTCGACTTCAAATGTTATGTACTTAAGTATCAGTATTTATTATGTGAAAGTAATTCTGTCAGTGTGTTGGCAATGATAATGGCGCATGATAGAGTATGCGCATTTTTCAAAACTCACCCTAGAAGGAGGTCAGGCGGAGACAGGAATAAAAAAAATTGAAGTAGTATTGTTAGAAGAATAGTCTTCATGCAGGAATTTATTAAATAAATAAATAAATATTCTGGGATGTTAACACACACAGTCATCTGGTCCCAAGCTAAGCACAGCTTGTGTTATGGAAACCAGATAACTGGTATATATTAGACATATAATCTTTTTCTATTGCTACTGAATTAAAGTAAATGCATATCTATTACTTACGGCATAAGATCTATAATGTCTCTTCTTCCACTCCATAACAACCACTTGTGCTACTATAAGAGTAACAATCAGTATCAGAACCATTGTTGTGTGCATTGACTCATGCCCCTTGTGGAGCTCATGTAGCTTTTGATGGTCATATCTGGAATAGAAGTAAATTTAGATGATATTAACTGCCCACCCCATCTTCGCCCAGGAATTTTGAACACCATTCTTTGCATTTTTTTTCTTCTACACAAGCCTTCATTTTATTAATTAAAACAAAAAAAAAACATTTAGGTGCAACCGTTATGAAGTTATGCCCCTAAAAGCATTTTAGAGATTCAACAGATTCAATGCTATGTAGCCAAGGCAAGGCCTTAACCTTAAAAATAACCATAAAATAGCGGCTATTAGACTAGCATCAGATGGCGCTCTTTAGTAGCCGCTTGCTCCCAGGAAAAATGGTGTGATAGCAAGAATAGGCAGGATAGCTATCCTACATTATATTTTTACTGCTGTACTGGTAAACTGTAGAAGTTTACCAGGACTGTCTTAAAAGTAGCAAGCCCACAATAGCTAAAACGAAAATCTTCTAGCAAGAACAATATACTCAACTAGGCCTAGAATCTGTTATCAGCACTATAGAGATATCAAATTCATTTCACTAATAACAGGCCATGAGTACGTAATAAAAAGGGAAAACATTATCTTACCTTAACTTTTCCTCTGCGGTCAACTCCTCGTAAGTCTAAACAGTAAAAACAGGAAATAAAATTAATAAACTAACAGAATTAGGTAAATTGAAAATTGTAGTTAAAATAAAACTTTAGTTTACCTTATTAGGATCAACTGGTCGGTGGAGATCCATGGTTAGTTAAGAAACTATTTACACTAGTATAACGGGCTCTAAGATCTAATCATATGGGGATTAATTTAATTAGTTTATTTATTAATTTAATGAAATTACAGGCTACGTTCAACGAGTGGAACGAAGCCGGAGACTGTGGCGTTCCAGTATCTGACAAAACGAAACACTTTAGAGCATTATAATTTGTTGTTTCATATATTGTTGGATATAACAAAACGGGTAAAATGAGATAGAAAGAGTACAAATATTTGCAAGGCTGGAACGCTTTTGGTCAGCAATCGATATAAATGTCAATTTTGATAAGTTTGACACTGACAAATCTGCTCTAGTTGCCAACAATTCCGAGTGTATCATGTGAAAAGAAAAATAAAAAAAATAAAAGATTGGTTTATGGCATAGATTTAGGATATTCTTAATCTATGGTTTATGTCTTGATTCTTGATCTATGATTTGATTTCTTTCAATGAACCCTCAGAAAATTTAACAGGGAACTGGTATTGCGCGCTTGCGATCCTGTGTTTATGTCTAGCTTTTGCTTACGTGTGCATTTGTAAAGAAAGTAGTGATAGTAATAATAGCTGTTTTGAAATAACAAACAACACTGTTTTTAACAGCTGTTATTGTAAACTGTTGTCTGTTATCCTGTTATATTGCTGTTTTGCTAAATTGCTGTTTGCACATTCATTTGTTAGAGTTATTTCTATACGATGAATGAGCAGCGTTAGCGCGGTGGTACTGGCCTTGCCTTAGATTTAAAAGGCCGCGGGTTCGATTCCCAGTCGTGCCCACACGTCTTTGTGTGAATTGAAGGAAAACATCGTGAGGAAACCGGTTTGTGTAAGAACTAATCATTCGAGGACATGTGACATCTACCAACCCGCACTTGGCCAGCGTGTGTGAATTAAGGCTTAAACTCTCTCAACTATATTACAGGTCTAAGTAAGAACTGTGCCCAGCAGCGGGACATTAGCACGGGTTGAAGTAAATACTTCTACTCATACCATTCCATCATGATGATCTGGAAATCAATTTTTGCTTTAATAGAGATTTAAAGTAGTAGTAGGTAAAAACGAAAATATTTTTTTCACAATATTTACAAATTGCTGTTTTTTTATTATTTACGTCAAAATATTCCAAAATATAAATTAATATCTATTCCAAAATATATACTACATATAAATAAAATTTTAATCTATTTTAAAATATTTCCGAGTAGGAGCAGTAACTGTCTTATTTTTTTTTTTAATGGCCTATAATGTCCCACTGCTGGGTAAAAGCCTCCCCCATAGCCTTCCAACTGTCCCTATTGCTAGCTTCTTCCGTCCAGGTAAAGACAAAGAGTTTATTAGACAAAAATGGAACTAGAATTCACAATAGACATAAATAGTAGAAATCTGTACCGGGTTTTATAGCACACTAATGAAATGAAATGAAATGAAAATATGCTTTATTTTTTTGAGACGCGAGTCTACTTAAAAATAGTCCAATTTCTTTTCCTACCGTGCAGTGAATGACTGGCAACTACTGAGAAACACTGCCAAAGAACTCAGTAGGCTTTTTTTCTTTTTTAAATGAAGTACTTATATCTATTACATTTTGTTTGTTTATTGTGTTGAATTAGAGCGACCTAATTCCAAGCGTTTTTATCCGTTACATAGTCTGAAATTTTATAATACGCTTTCTTACATAACGTAGATTTTATGGTTATTTTAAATTTTTTAATAGTCATTTCCCTAATATTATTTGGAAGTTTATTGTAGAAACGTATACACTGCCCCATAAAAGAGTTACTAATTTTGTGGAGTCGAATATGATGTGCTACAAGATCGTTCTTATTTCTAGTATTTAAATTATGTGTGTCGCTTATTTTTTTAAATTTTGTAATAAATTTATGCACATACAATAAATATTCATAAATATATTGAGAAGCGACACTCAAAATATTTATGTCTCTGAATTTCTCTCTTAGAGAAACACGGCTTCCTAGTTTGTAGATAGCTCTTATAGCTCTTTTTTGTAAAATAAAGATGGTTTCTATCTCAGCCGCATTTCCCCAAAGAAGAATTCCATAAGACATGATACTATGAAAATAACTAAAATAAACAATTCTAGCAGTATCCTCATCAGTGAGCCGTCTAATTGTTTTGACTGCATACGCAGCAGAACCTAATTTTCCGGCCAGTCACCGAGCTTCAGGGACTGGATGATCAATTTGCTGTTCGTGGTTACCTCGCCTGGAAGAAAGCGAGGTAACCACGAATAGCAAATCGATCATCGAAAACTGATAGACACAATTTAGTACAAGAAATTGTGCGTAACACCCTCCGTGTTAAATGTTATAAGATTAAACTTCTCGTTAGAGATTATCACAGGTATTGTACATACATTCCTTGCAAACATTTTGTTTTTTTAAGGTGGAAAGACTCTAGTCTGCCAGTCTACCTTTGTGGTCAAAGACAAAAGGTTGAAAAAAAAGTAAAGTTAATATAAATAAATATTTGTTTTTGGTACTTAGTTAACTAATTTTGTATTAAAAGTAAAATTGTATATGTTTCTGACTGCAGCCGATCAAAAATCTCTAAATATGTGATTGTCCGTATTGAAACTATATCTGATTCTATGAAGAAACGGCTTACGCCATGCCGAATAAGGGTAATTATAGTCTATAATGAACTAGCCATCTAAACAAATTTGTGAATAAATTTAACAATATCCTCCGTTATCATCCTTGAACCACTTAGTGTCTTTTGATATAGGTGGCTTATGCAGAGTTTATACCACAAACATGGTATTTAATATGTATTTTAAACTTTGTCTAAAATCAAGCTGTGTGGATTTCCTAGCATGAATCTATAATTTCCAAGAAATATGTATATACCCAGTATCATAAAGTCCCAAATCATAATTGAAGAAACCTACATGATCTACAATGTAGTTAGTCATTTCAGTATTTGAAGACCAACATTCCATGACCACACATTCTCGCCAAATTCAAGCATCTTTGTGACTGTACTCTAGGCATAATATTGGTGTGTAATGTGTACTAAAATATTTCCAGACATAAATCGCAGTCAAACAGTGGATGCAAAAGTGTTACTGGTTCCAACTCAGCATGGAACTACATGTAAAGCTGCTGCGAGTGTGACTAAAGCTGTTGTTAATAAGGTAAGATTAATGTAGAAACCCATTAGTGTTTCCCTGCTGGGCATAAGTCTTTTGTGAACTATATTAATGGACCCTATTTACCAGCGATACATTTTCTAAAATATGATTACATATTTTAGAAAATGATACTATCAGGCCACCACCCTGATAGTATCACTGCAATACTCTCACTTGTGCCACTCAAGCTGACAATCCCAAATGAATAATATAAAGTGGTTTTAATAAATAAAAAACAAAAATTAATATCACAGCATATAATATTTTCTGAATAATTTATCTATATATTCTATAAGTGGCTTGTTCAGTAGTTCTCCAACATCTTTAGCAAATACGAAGTCCAGATGGTTGAATTTCGGCCAGGAGCATGCAGGTCGGATGTCTTCTAACACCCCTGTAGAGTTCAGCATTTCGGCTAGTCTCATTATTTGCTGGAAAAGAGGAAATAGGTATATTTTTAAATATGATAATGAATGATGAGTATAAAGTATTGTCTTAGATTTACGCGAATGAGACACATTGAAATAAAACTACTTTGTAACAGATAAAATAAACTGTGATAAAATCCGTTAAAAAGTAGTTTCATTTCAATATGATAGTTTATTTTAATCCTTTCAAAAACTTGATAATGGCTGATTTTGATTTTGAACTATTCATAAAAATCTAAGAAAGGTTTCAAATATCCGAAATTCTCAGTATGAAGTTTGCCAGGGCAGCCATTTCATACATAAAGTGTTCTACTGAAACCCCTTCTTGAGTCCCTTGAGTGTTCTACTGTTGGGCATGGGTCTTCCCTTAACTCTTGGAGATTAGAAGTTTACTCCTTGTATCCACTAATGGAACTCAAGTGCAGGTCACCTTCACCAATATTGCGAAGTGGTGATGAAACCATTCACACAAAAATATGTGGATTCGACCCAGGCTTGTAATCGCATATATCAAAGCAGAGGCAGGATCTTCTTCATTACTGCTGCTCTCGAGTAGTTTGAGCTTGAGTTGCAAAAAGAGCTAGGTAATGTAATACTTACAGATTTCTCAGTCAGCCTATCATTTTCTCCATACATTATGACCACTGGAACTTTTACATTGGACAAATCGTAAGGCTTGGCTGGTGCTGACACACTACCGTCCCATGTTGTGAAAACTCCTAAAAACCAAATAATTTAATATTGTATTTAACCCTCACAAAAGAAAGTGTCACCTCTCTTCTCCTATTTTATGACTGTAATTCTTTGCTATTTTGTGAACCCATCAGGTTTGAGTTGGGAGCCGACAGGCAATGTCCTTCTAACCAAACATTTTGTCTCGGTGTAAAATCGCCTTATAATATCGGTCGATATTAACAAAGTCGGAATTACACTTTGGTGATTTTCGTTTTATTGCACCTAAGGTTTTAAAGTAGGTAAATACCTATATCTATGACCTAACAAACTTTTAAATTCCAAAATAAACGCTATCATAGTTTTTTAAATTAATAATGTCGGAAGTTTGAAGAGCGTCCCATTAAGCATAAAACTTTATTAAAGGATTTAAGGGAGCTTATTAAGAATTTTTTCTAACTTGCCTTTAAATGCTATGCCTCACATTCGCCCTCCTTTACAAAATACCTTGTTGTTTTAAAATGTTCTAGGTTTATTAGTCCCGTTTAATTATTAACGTGACATTTAATTTACCTGTGATGGCGATTTTTCCAAAATGTTCTAGCTCGTGCAATGATCCAGGCTGGGCTCTGTGGATGAAGGTCAACATCGTATCCTGCAATAAAAGTTATTTAATAGGTTATTTACTAGTAAAACTCCTGAATTAGATATGACATTAAATTATTATTAAAATTATGACGCCCCCGATGCCCTATTTTAATGAAACCTTTCTAAAAAATCGTCTCGATCACATCATTGACGGGCCGGTGGCGTGGTCGGTAAGATACTTGCTTTTCACGCCGCAGGTCGTGGGTTCGATTCCCACCCGAGACAAACATTAGCGATGAAAAACATTTGTGTTTGTGTCGAGTCTGGGTGTAAATATCTATTATAAGTATATATTTACAAAAGAAAAGTATTTTATGTATAGTATATACCGGTTATCTGGTATCCATAACACAAGCTCTGCTTAGCTTGGGACCAGATGACGTTGTTGTGTGTTAATGTCCCAGAATATTTATTTATTATTATTATTATTATCATCATCTTTTGAACAAAAAACTCCGCATCAAAACTAATGTTTCCGTTATTTAGTTATTTATGATGCATCGCGGCAATAAACTCGTCAATTTTATCTCCTCTTTTTGGTCGAGGTTTAATAATGGCCTTCGCCAGGGTCAAGACTTTCTCCAAATTTGACGGGCCTGCGGCGTAGTCGGTAAGATTTTCAAGCCGCAGGTCGTGGTTTCGTTTCCCAACCAAGTCAGACATTGTGAGTGATGAACATGTCTGTTTGTCTTTAGTCCGAGTGTTATTATATATTTAAGTACTAGTTTTCCGCCCGCGGCTTCGCCCGCGGATGTCGGTTATCGCGCTAAACCATTAATCTCTTTTTTCGCAGTCGGATAAAACTATACTTTCCCGGGTCTCGATCTATCTCCATACAAAATTAGTTCAGTTTTGTAGGCGTGTAAGCAACATTTTGAAATCGGCAAGCACCCATAGGTATATCCATAAATCTATAGGGGTTTCTTAAAAAATACTACGGCTCTTAGACCATGATTATTGTAAGTTTTTCATTCAATATTTAAGAAGAAATAAAATTTAAATTTCGAATTCTAATAATCGGACTGAGTTATCAAACGTCATTGTGTCAAAATAAAAAGTAATTTAGCTAAAAAGCACGAAGGAGTATTGATATCAACTTCAAAGAAAATCTCCCTCAGAATAATTTCTCAGGCTTCACCCGCGTAGAATTAGGATAAAGGTTTAAAAAATTGGAAAAATAAAAAACACGTGTTTCATTATTTGTTTTAAGCTATTTTTATACCGAATTTGAAGTGAATCGGACCAAGGACTAAACAGTTCTGGAATATTTAATTTTTCCAGAAAAAATCATTTTACACACCCCCTGGGGGTAGTTTTGGAAAAATAAAAAACACGTGTTTTATGATTTCTTTTAAGGTATATGTGTTCCGAATTTGGAGTGAATCGGGCTTGAGACTAAGAAGATCCAGAGAAATTTTAATTTTTACCAATAAAACTCATTTCCCACACCCCATGGGGGTAATTATGGAAAAATAAAAAACCCGTATCTCATTATTTGTTTTAAGGTTTATATGTACCGAATTTTAAATGAATAGGACCAAGGAATAAAAAGTTGCATACAAACTTCACCCCTCTATTTAACCCTCTTAGGGGATGATTTTTGGAAATATTATTAGCCTATGTCCTATTCTAGGGTATACACTACCTACGTTTCAAACTTCATTTACATTGGTTGAGCGGTTATGGAGATACGCGGTAACAAACCTTCACACACACACACTTACTTTCGCATTTATAATATTAGTAGGAAGTAGGATGTATTTACAAAAGAAAAGTTATTTAAGTAGTATATTATCAGTTATCTAGTTAATAGTTATCATAGTACAAGCTCTGCTTAGTTTGAGATCAGATGGCCGTGTGTTTTAATGTCCCACTATATTATTATTATTAAATTGATGGAACTATTCAGATTGTGTGTTCTTACCGGATCGTTTTGCTCATAATCTTCACCAACTATACTAAAGATGATGTTAGTGCAAGGGTCACTCTGTGGATTCTTCGGGTGGCAGAAGTTATCGATCAGATATTTAATCTGAATCGCTTGTAACGACCATAACCCGGTCGATCGGAGCATGTCCTAAAAAAAATATTAATTTAATGTTCTGACTTTCTTGCTGTAATGACACTAAATGGTTCTAAAGGCAAAGAAAGAAGACAGTACCTCTAATGTGTCCTAGTACTAAGCCTAGAGTTATAACCCTAGCTGGGTTTTAACCCTAGAGCCTAGAATTAAATGGTTTTTCTATGGTAAAGTTTACAAAAATGACTGCACCTAGTAGCACAAATGTTCTTTGTAATATCCTTAATCATCTCCTCAATTTCCTTGGTGTAGAGGTAAATGAATGGTTGATGAAAAAATGAATGTTTGTTTGATGGTTTAAGAGCCAGAAATTGACTTGGGATAGCTTTTGGCCTAATGTGCAAAAGGAAAATAGTAAAATAGTTTTGTGCGATAACCGCGATCAGAAAGCATGAGAAAATGAACATAGAAAATGGTGCCTGCAGCAGGATCATTAGTTACGTGCAACTTACCATGATATTAAAACTGGTCAGAAAAGTATTGGCTATAGCTCGCAAGTTGTCTAAGAAAACAGCAGGCGCTAACGCTATGAACGCCACGATTTTTTCATTGTATTCCGGCTTCTCAGCCATCATCGTGAAGAAGGTGGTGGTTCCCATGGAATGGCCGACGTATAGAAGCTTCTTCTGTCCCGTGATCTCTAAGATGCGGTCGATCATCGCTGGTGCATCGTATGTTCCGTGCTCGTGTAAACTGTAGGAGAGAAATAGTATGTAATAGTGATAGTCAGAGAAAGGGTGTTACAGCACATTTACCTTGGTCAGTAAGTGGGTACTGGCCACCTCTAAGTGCCCACCAGAATTTAACATCAGCCAGGTATCACGTTTAGGGTTCATGATGGTAAATCTTAGGGACGTAAGCTGACTTAATCCCCTGTGGCTACTTTAAATACCGAATGCGTAGCCAAAAAACCTTGGGGTTGGACTCCAAGGATTGCTTTATGTGATATGTTCTATTTTTTTTATATTATTAACATACCTGAATTCCCAAAATCTGGAATTATTTTTAGTAAAATTCTTGTGTGATGAATAAATTGTTCCCCTTAAGTTGCCCAGCCACACGTCGTAGCCGGCGTCTGCTAGAAGATACCCTGGAAAATTAGGATATTGAAGATAACAACTTTTTGACGTTGCGACTTTCTGATAGATAGGTTTATGTATATATCAGTAGCTGCCACTTCGTTCACATTTAAAATAAAACGTTTTGAAGTAGGATTTACTTAGAAAATAAACTATTTAGATAAAATATTTTTTTTTTACTAACCAGCGACTATCAAGATAGTGAGACATTATTTATTTAATGAGCCAGATATTCAGCAGTTTTCTCTTATGTTCTTTTTAGAAAGCAGCCAGTCGCCCATAGATAAAGATGGCGTTGAAGCTAGGTACATACATGGCAAATAAGTCTAAACCCAGGTTTTAATGCGGTTCTCTAAACTAAAAATGGTGCCGGAGAGTTGCTTTTCTGTAGTTCTTTCTATGCTTATAAAGCTACAGTCATTGAAACAGGTTTAGGTATTTACCAAGACTTTTCTCTGGTCCTAAGAGGATGAAGTCGCCACTGCTACCAGTCAGTCCGTGAACTATCAGTACAACTTTCTTTCCCTTTGAGGTTGGATCTCCGCTTCTCCTAGCAGACCGTCTCCCTGCCGGGATTCTGTGCATCTGCAGCATGTAATTGTCCTCTGTGGTGACTCTATGCTTCTCGCACGGGTAGCCATTTGCTTTTACCAAATTTGGCTGTGGATAAGAAAAATAACTTGGTTATAATTGTTACCCATTGAAAGTCTGCATGGAGTGGAACTCTTCCGAATGTTCAATAAAGTAATAGGCTAAAAGCGCGTCCCGCGTGAATGCAGTAGCGAATCTCGCAGCCCGGCACAAAAGAATGTCCGATGGAACACCGGGAACTTTTAGTGGGTATTTCCAGGTCAGGCCGCTTAACCGGATCGTTTTGCTTGTAATCTGAAAGCTTAAAGCTGGAGACCCTGAGGGGTCTCGATCGTCCGGGCCTAAAACGGGAGTCTCACATACCCCTGGCCCTGTGCCCATCAAGGGCGAGGGCATGTGTATGGCCCCCCCTGCCTGCGTTGTTATTAACCTAGCATGGTATCGCGCTATCATTTGAACCTATCCTCGAATTATGAAACGTTTCGTTTTGTATTCATTACTCCCCACAGAGTGTTTGAAAGCTTAATCAGTGTGGCTGTTTCCAAAATTACTTAGATTTATATCATGACAAGAGAATCTGTACCCGCTGGAATTCAGGACAAAAGGTCCTGGGTTCCTGTAAGTTCTGGCAAAAACTTACAGGAAAGTGCGTGCTTCCTATCTCAATGCCACCGAGATATCACACTAAACTAGGTAGTTACATACTATATCCGCTAACAATTTACTTGACCAGATATAATAACAGTTATTATCTCAAGATCATCGTGTACTGTCAACGAGATGAATCGATTTTATGATTGTTTAATTTTAATAGGTTCAGGCACGTGAAGCTTCAGGCTTCTGTATAACGTCTTATTATTATCGTGTTGTGTAGGACATGTATTGTGATGCCTTAAGGTGGTATTCCGAAGCGGATGATAAAGAGAACTGCTGACAGAACGTGTAGCAAGCTGTTTTGAAGTCAATTTTATTTTCTTAAAAATGGAATTAGATGGCTGCAGTCAGTTAAAAAATCCTGTACATTTTAGATTCTACAGAAACAAAAATACATAATTTGGTGCAAAAATAATATTATTATTATAAGATAATAAAAATTAAAATGAGTTTAATCTGAGTCACGTAATGACCGCAATCCGTTAGATCACCAAAAAATGTCCAGTGCGGTGGCAATAAACGTGCGCGGCTCGTTCATGCTGCTTTTCCGAGTCGCAACTATAACATTTTATGTGAAAATGGAGACTGAAAAATACCTTCATCAGCGTCCCGACGAGTTTAGCCTTAATTTTGACCTAAAACTCTACGATCACGATTCAGCTGTTTGCGATCGTAAAGAAGCATTTTTACGTATGTACTTCATGATCGCGATCCAGCCGCGCACGATCGTCGCAATGGATCGTCTGGTGTCGACTCAGTTACGTATTTAGAAACACGTGAGCCCATTGTTTATTAAGTACAATGTATAGAAATTTAATTGAGCATGAAAGCTGAATTGTTGTAATAGGTAATTTTAGTTATTTCCCATAACTATTATAATATTGTACGTAACCTATAAATATAATTAACTGGTAAATACTAGATATTTTACGTTTTATGTTTTCATTTACATACTATGTACAAATTTTGTAAATAGCGATGAAATATAATCCCGTCGCGAAGTGTGAGTAGGAGATTTTTCATGCAATAAAATGGAAAAGGTTCCTTATGTATCTTATGAGATCGTGGGATCCGACAGTGGTGTCGGGCACGGGACCCTAAAAGCCATTTCAGATTTTGCAGTTTTTTGAGTTAATAGGCCTGAAGTTGTGTTGTGAAGCATAGGTATATAACCTGTGTTAATATCTAGATCACAACAATTATTACTTCCAATTTGGTGTTGCCATTAACATTTGTCAAGGTTACAGTAAGTAATGTGTAGAATTCAGGTTAGGTTGCCTTTAAGTGGCTCGTCCTAGATAAGCAGTTGACATTAAACTGATATTTATCATTTTTCTTTAACGTAATAAATACACACATATATCTAAATATATAAAAGAAGAAACTGACTGACTGACATATCAACGCAGAGCCCAAACCGCTGGGTCTGGGGACTCTAAATTTAGCACATAGGTTCCATATGGGGTCTAGGGGTGCACTAAGAAAGGATTTTTCATAACTCACCCTTTAAGGAGGTGAAACGGGGTTCCAAAGTTTGTATGGAATTAAACTAGATTAGTGAGATCAATTTCGCGGGCGAAGCCGCGGGCGGAAGCTAGTTTTTACTTAAAATGTCACGCGATGTCTTATTCGTTTGAAGGAAATTCTTCTAATGTGTGAAGTCGTGTTAATTACAACATTTATTAATCAAGAATTTGTATTAGATCTGTTTCTTTGTATTAACACTAGAATTTGTAAATTGATTTTTTTTAAGATATTTAGTGAGCTGTATTTTTTCTTCTCCAGATTAGAACGAATATTAAAACATTAAAATAATTTACGAGGGAAAAATTAGCGCCATTTTCTCTACACCTCCGAGCAAAAACGAGCATATGTTAGAATATAGATTTTTTTTAAACAAATACTTGTTCTTTGTTTTAATGTTTTTATTTTACAAATTTAGTAACGAAGGATCTTTATCTTTGTCTCAATTAATTTAATAAATGTTATCAGTTCACGTTCAAGGAAATATATGTATGTACTTGTCCAGCGCGTGAGACACATTTGAATAGGAATTCCGTACGCGCATCCATATGACATAATCAGTTTATACGTGAGATGAATTGCGAGACTACTACTCTGTTAGTATTTTTTGTTTGAAGTAGTGTTTATTCTCCATAACCATCAAATTTTCAAAAAACAAAAACAGGTGTCTCACAGGGAAGCACTATTTACCCGTGACAAACTGTGTGATACACCATATATCTACTAATTTAGCTAATGCCCTCTTATGATCATAAATTTTAAGTACGTAAGTTATTCAAACGAATGAAACATGTAAAAGAGTAGAGCCTCTGATTTTTTTGTTAGTTCCGAACGTGGACCACCTGTGTTGGGAGTCGTGTTTATAAATGTGTCTAATTTGTTTTTCATTATTCTGTAGCTGTTATAGGTACACTTTTTATTAGGTACTATAGGTTTTTATTAAAGAACCAAGCAGTCTAAAAAAATACTATCATGATGGTCAAACTTGCCAAAAAGATATATAGGGTGACTGGTAATTAGTATAAAATACTTTACTTACTACGTGCTCATGATCGCAAACAACTTTCCCAAAGAAACGATTTTCGGATCAACGTTTTTTTAATTAAATTCGCATTTTTATAATAAGCCGCTTAGTAGATACCACGATAATGGAGTGTAGAGTAATAACAGTAAGAATGACGAGGAGACGCACCACCGCGTTGCACTCTGGGCGTGCGGTTTGTCTTTATTGCGCGGCTCAATATAAAATACCGAATTTAATTTTAAAAAGTTGGTTCATAAAAGTAATTTAGGGAGAAAGTTGTTTGTAATTATGAACATTACCACGTGGTAAAGAATTTAACACTAATTACCAATCAGCGTATATTTGGACTTATGTAGGTCGTCTTTAGAATACAAACGACTGTCTAAATCCAGAATCAAGATAGGAACCTTGCTATTGCAGTTAATGGTAATTATTTGGTAATTTACGACACCTATTGAACGTCTCTCGGCAGCGCTAAATCTGCCGCCAACTTGTAGGTGCCGTCATTGAGCGCGCTGAGTAATATTGCTCGCCTCCTGGTTCCCGCCGCATCATTCTTTGCATCTATGTTGTTTGCGATAAACCACTGAGTTAAGCGACCTTTGTATTGTTTCCAATCGCTTGTATGGTGATCAAAAACGGACAAAATTCCAAAGAATGACTGTGCCATTTTAAATCAGGAACAATTTTTTTTTCGGTTTAGGGTACTTTGACCTCGTCGCCACTGTTAAGTACGGAGACAAGTAAAACTACTGACTGTTATAAGCACACTGATTTATTCCACTAAGCTGGGTGGGACGTAGCCCACACACACGAACACATTAACATGCCAATACACATATACAACAGTGAGTGAGAATCTTTTCAAAATATTTGAAACAATGTGTTTGTTATAAACAGCATCCTTAATCACATTTTAACAAAATATATTTTTTATATTGATTAATGTGCTAATAAAATTATTCCATAGCTATTGGATTATAATAAATTAGGTGAGTAATATTTGAATGTGTTTTTGTTCATATTTTAGTTTCAATAACCTTATTGACTTATGCAACCTTTTTAACCCTAAAATCATTGGCGAATAAAAATAAACAGCTGTTATCCCAAATTGAAGTATGTGGTAATAAAAACCAGCCACTTCATGCTGCTTATGTTTAACCAATTCTATTTGTCGAATTCGGAATTAAAACCCAGTAGCTGTGGGTTATAACTTTGCCCCTAATGTCATTATTGCTTAATATACGCTTATATGGCATAATATACTTATTACTAGACAAAAAAAAAATTTAAATTTCAATGGGCCTAGCTTCTAACCTAACAGAATAAATCTCTTATAAACAAAATTAATATTGTACAAATCCGTCCACATGACAGAGTTATGCTCAAACAAAATTAAAGTAAATATAACTCTATAGTTTATATCTCCGTTCAAAAAATAATAATGACTGTTTATTAAAAAAACATCATTTTACTCAGTTTATTGTGCATAACATTAATAATGAAAGGCAAATCAATTTCACGCGGATAAGTTACTGATCGCTATCTCGTCGGAACATGTTTTTAATTTATCTACAAAGTTATGGTTTTAAATTATTTGTATGTACTTTGAACATTATGGCTAGACTTTTGGCCTTGGTGGATATTAATTTGTAACTTAATACGATATTTTTTTTATTTAATTAAATATAGCTCTAAGTCATGATAAGGTTTGGAATTTTTCGAATCTAAACTTATTCCCCCGCAATCATATTTATGGTTTCAGTGCTAATGAAGCCTTTATACTGTAGCTATGTCCTTTTGTCAGTCCGTCTGTTCACATCTTTGTAGAAAAGCTGTTGATATAGGGAGCTGAAATTTTGTGTGTATTACATTTTATCTAATGTTAACAAACAATGTGGTGAAATGAAATATTGCAAAATAAAAATAATATCGACAGATAAAAACCTATAGGTCTGTGCAGAGTAATATTATATTAATTAACTGAAAAATTTTATTGTTTATGATGTCTGTGCTTACACTTTCAAGTAAATAACTTGAGTTAATTTTATTAGGACAATGACTGTTGATATAAAATAATTTGCAATTCTAATTATTTTTTTAAAATTGTGTCATACGCCCTTCACGCTATGGCACCCATAAAATCCATAAAAAATATTTATTTCCTTATTCCGGCAGTAAAATAAACAATTTATTATTTTAATTATTTATTACTGGACACGTTTAACCAGTTACAAGTGATTTATAAATAAAAATAGTAAAGTGTTTTATAAGAAGCTAGGTTCTACCCGCGGCTTCGCGTTTCATTTCCTAAGGCCGGGACCATAAGTATTCGGAATTGCCCGGACCCGAAAATTAACTGCCTCTGCAATATTACCGGAAAGCAATTCTTGTACTGTTTCTGATTTTCCTTTCGGGGTTTCATGGTCATAAGGGGTGAGTTTTGAAAAATCTTTTATTAGACCTTAGACTTCACGCGGAACCTATGTGCCAGATTTGGAGTCTCTAGACCTAGCGGTTTGGGCTGTGCGCTTATATGCCAGTCAGTTTATTCTTCAGTTTATATTTTTCCATAACGAGTTTAGTACATAATTTATTTATTGTCTCAATGGTGTTATTTATCGAATTATATTTATAAAATGTATTTATAAGTTCGATATCAAGGTCAAACCAAATATTATAGAAGGTCAACTATTTATAAATAACAAGTGACTTTTTTATGCTACTAAGTGATGTTATGCGATCTCCGTAGTCTATGTCAGCCCTATCCTTAAAGCTCAAAGTGAAAAAAAAATAAACCCTAATCTCAACTCCCAATGAGAACCAAGAACAAAACAACTGACTTATGTAAACTACTCGTAATTAATATTTTAAAACAAAAGGCGAGATGACATAATTCGAAAATATTTGAAACATAGATTTTTTTTTTACGTAGGTACCTACCTAATTTAAAAGTACATTGGGTTGGTCGAATGAGGTTAGACTGGGAACCGACCCCAATATAAATGGGAAAAAGGCAAGGGAAATTATGATACCCAGGCAGGAATGATGCTTAATATAAAGATATCTCTTGCGGATGGGGGGGATCTTCTAGCCCTTGATCCTAAGCTTGAGGGACCTACAGGACCTCCTAACCTTTTTGAAGCTAGGTTAACCACAGAGTACATGTCAGCCATCCAGCGGAAATCGTTGCTCCTACTCAGGGTGTCGCAGTACATAAACAAATAATGATATATAATTTTCATAACTGCATTTGATACGTAGATGTATAATAATAACACATTCTAGTAAGTGGCATAATAATTGATATAATTTGGCTAAACGTAGCCTAGTGGGAGAAGTTTGAGCACGTGCGTTTGTATGGAAATCGACTGCAGAGGCAGATGGTCAAGTTATATGAAGGCCACTGCAATTAGACCATTGTTTTAGGGATGATTTATATTAGGGCCTTGCTCGGGGCGTGCCGTGTACGTGGTCCGAGTTAGGCAGTTACTATTAGTTATTTGACCGGCCTGGTGGCGTAGTGGTTAGTGACCCTGGACCCACCCAGGACAAATCTATGTGTGATGAACACGATTGTTTGTTCTGTGTCTGAGCGTGATTTATCTATAATATGTATGTATTTATAAAAAAATAATGTATTTAAGTAATATGTCAGTTCCTTGTACCCATAACACAAGCAAATATAATTGCTTAGTATTGTCTTAATAATTGCTTATTTTGGGACTAGATGGTGCTAAGTGAAAATATTATTATTATTATTATTTTATATTCACCCGCGGTCCTGGTTGTCATTTAACACATCTGTGACAATCGTTACATATAGTCAGAAGCCAATATAATCTGACACCTGGTCTAACCATCGCGGGTACTGGTGGCCTACGGGTTTCGAGGTCTGATGGCAGTCGCTCGTATAATTCTGGTAGCTAGCCGCATCAGGTTAGACTGAGAGCCAATCCCAATAGAAATACCCCAGTAGAAACGACGATGGCTACCTAGGCGGTGCGAGACACATCTCGTCCATACCTACACTCCATGATCGTCGTTTCTACTGCGCGGTTCAATATAAAATCGCTATTTCAATTACAGTATATGCTCCAAAAACTGTGTTTGGAATTGTTTGGTATCATGAGCACCCCCACTTAGTATAGTATCTTACACTAATTACCACTCACCCTGTACATATATCTGTAAGATTTGTTTTAATTTATATCTAATCTAAATTACTCTGATGATAACTTTAACTGTTTTCGCCTAGGGCTAGAAAATGCCACTTCAAGCTTTTGCCTAGCAATTATGTTGTTAATATCAATATAATATACTTATAGGTAGTTTTTATCCGGCTGTGCAAAAAAAGGTTTATGGTTTAGCGCGAAAAATGACATAAGGGCGGAGCCGCGGCATTGGTCATAAAGCTAGTAATATGTATTTTAAATTTAGAAACAGTTCTTAAATTCAATTATAATTTTAAATTAAAATTTTGTAAACTTGTAAGCTTAAGTCAAAATGGACTTTGTCTCTTTCTTACTTGTATAAATGACAAGATGACAGACAAAGACAAGCGAATTATAAACCTATTTTAGCTATAATGAGCTTTTATGATGTTTATAAATACAGGGGAAAATATTTATTTACCAGTATCGTATACGAGTTTTTTGTTAGGATATAACGATGACCTTAATTCGAGTAAGAGTCCATTTACTTATCGTTTTCCGTACAAAGTTGCAATTAGACTTTACCACGATATCGTCTGAAAATCGTGCTTTGAGCACTGAATCCAAAATGCAATTATACTGCAATATTCCTTAGTAATACCTGTGCATTATTATTTGAAATAAGGCAATCTTTCATAGCGTTTGATTAGTAACTGAACCGCATTATCAATATGCCGTATTCTTCGCCGTGGTTATTGTTCAGAGAAAGGTAAAGTAAAAGTATGTAGAAGACAGAGACTATGTCTCCACAACCTGGGAATCCCAGTCTGGAGGTATTCAAAACCTCAATTGTAAACTTTTTAGAAACTAAATATATTTTCATTTTTAGATTCGCGCGAAGAACTGTTATTGGTATTTTTAGAGTGATTTTTTACTTACTGTTGTTATAAAAACATTATTCCTCAGTTTATCCTGCGCCTCACATACCACTAAAAATAAATACAATAAACTAAACTTATCCAACCACATATTCATGTCTTTCCACTATTATAGTTTAAAAAAACAATTATTTTTTTTATTTTTATCTAATAAATTTCACCCCAGTTGCGTCGCGCGTCGGTAGTTAAAAAAATATTAAATTTGAAAAAATAACGTTCAACAATACGTGTCACATCACAACGCGACTTGAAACGTTGTTTGAACTGAAATTGTATATAAACTAGCAAGGGTTTTTATTATAGTGCCTGCACGCACCCTACGTCACAAAGTCACAACTGATTACGAACACTGTTCGTATCGCGATGGAAAATCGCTTTTTCATTCATCGAATGCGAAGGCACTAGTTCGGTTGTTGTTATAAATATTAATGGATTTGTATTATTCTAATTTATACTATTCAATAAAGAGACAAACTGACTCACTGACTCATCATCATTTATCAACCAGCGTTATACGATTTACGTCTTTTTACGTAGATCTATGTAGTTTAAGTATATTAATTATCTAATATATAAAATTCTCGTGTCACAGTGTTAGTTACTATACTCCTCCGAAACGGCTAGACAGATTTTTATGAAATTGTAAATGCATATTCAGTAGGTCTGAGAATCGGCTACTATCTATTTTTTATAACAATAAGTGATAAGGGTTGTTCACCCTTAATTTTTTTCCCTTTCTGTCACTACTGGCATCATAATCGCTTTAAACAATCAAAATACGCCAGCTGTTTTTTGTTTTTTCAAATTTCTTGTTTCAAAATTCGATTTGCCTTTTTCAAAAACAAGGACGAGGTAAAAGGGTGAAACTGCTAACGGAAAATTAGAGTATTTATAAACTGTATTAAATTATATTCATAACATTTTTTGTGTAACTCGCGTGGTATTGCGTTTTAGCATGATATTTTTCTATTTATAAATTATAGGTGGTTCCGTGATAGGTATTTATTAAGTGTTAAATAATTTAATTATAACTTCATGTAGTCTATAATTTAACATATTATTAAAATTAAGTATCTGTAAATGTCTGTAGTTATATACTAACTGCCCACTCCAGCTTCTCATGGATTAATAGGAACGCTTAGGATTTAAATTTTTTTTGAAAAAGTTAAAAAAAAACTAAGTACCGAACAAAATGAATTCAATTAGTTGAAATCCCTCTGAAGTTTACTTACTACTGTACGCGCATGTACGTACAGTAGTAATTATATCTAAAGTAAATCAGCGTAAGTATGTATATCTAAAGTATTTTAATGTTCACGATGTTTCTTGGACCGGGTTTGTGTATGTTTCTGTAAGTGACTGTACTTAAGCAGGGGAGAAAATCGGAAGAAACATTATATGAATTCCGGTTATCCACCCCGTTCAGGGTGGATAGAAGGACACGCGTTTCCGAGTATCCGCCTTGGGGTGGCTGTTTTAGGGTGGATAAACGGAAAGACCGAAAGGGTTGAAGCGAAGTGAAAATGGCCTAGGACCATAAATATCAGGAGAGTATTAGAGAAAAAGTTGATTTTTATACAAGCCTATGATCAACCTCTATTTTTTAACCGAGAGAATAGTATTCTCTCGGTTAAAAAAGATAGGTTTACTAAAGTATATGAGGATAGATTATACTTCTGCAATATTAAATACTTCACTGAGACTTTTGCAATGGCTTTTATCTTTGGTGCAGGGTACAATTTTAACAAGCTCTGAATGCACGTTTAATCTGATTACTTGAGTATCTAGCAATGTCAGTCAATGTATTTTTAACTGACTTCTGAAAAAAAGGATGAGCTTCTATGTTCGGTTGCATGTATATTTAATTTTATATGTAGGTATGATACGCCGATAACTCCGTCAAAATGTGAACCGATTGATTTTTTTTGTTGAACGAATATACTTCCTAGTGAGATTTTTTTTTAGTGTGATGTGGGACTTCCTTAGATATATAACAGAACTCGCGACAAGTAGTACCTAATGCTTGGTTATTACGTGTGGTCGATGGCTAACCACTAACAAGGGGGAAGGGCGCTCGGGCGGTGTTATGGACCCCATTCTATATTCCAAGATTAAATAAAATACAGTGTGAGTCTTCATAAAGTGCACATATTGAAAACACGAATACTATACTTAATTTTATCGACGGAAAAAATATTTAAAATATTTAAAAAAAAATGATAATTTTTTTATACAGTTTTAAAGATTTTCTTTTGTTACAGAGACCTCCTTTTTATTTAAACGGTATTACTTTTGAACTAAAGAATCAATCACAATAAAATAAACTTTTTACTAATTGGCAATAACAGGGCATTCTCACAAAATGAAACTTGAGGACAAAATACGCTCGATTGACAGTTTAGAGATTTTTTTTTAAAGAAAATCTCATTTTTTTTCATCAATTTACACAATAATTTCAAAATATCTCAACAAAACGACCCCTTAACCTACTTTTTTTATTGATTCTAATTATTCTACATCATAATAGCTTTAGAAAGGTAAAAAAACTATGCTTCTAACTCGATCATAACATTTTGTATCAATTTTTAAAGATAACGTCTTGTGCAGGGCCACATGCCATTTTTTGGCAGGTAGAGACCCTTTTTGTGAGTCATTGTTAGTGAGCGCGGAGTGGGGTGCGCGGGGCAAAGAGAGCCAAACAAAGGACCTGTTTGTTGAGGACCCAGACAGACAGTCGCTCCGAATTATTCGCCGCTGCTAGTAGTATTTCTTTTTTCGTTCACATATCGCTAACGTTCGTTTTTTCCTACGCAATGCCGCGTCTAAGTGAATTCTCACCAGCACACATTGCTGACATTCACTATTACTATGGCCTGGGACGAGGAAGTGCTCGAGCTGCGCGTGACGCTTACATTGCTGCGTTTCCTAACCGGCATCCGGTGCCATCTGCCCGCAACTTCCAAGAGATCCACAGAAGATTGTCTATTACTGGACTTGGATTGAGTAGAGATCGCCGCGAGCCGCCGCAAATAATAATTGATGTTTCTGTCGAACAAGCAGTTTTGGCTGATTTATTTGCTGATCCAAGCATAGCACTAGACGACTTGCGCTGCGTCACGGCATTTCGCAAAAATCTGCATGGCGTATTTTGAAGAAGGAAGGGCTACATCCTTATCACTATCAAAGGGTGCAACATCTTCATGGAGACATTGATTTTCGTCCAAGGTGCGTGATGTCTACTTGGATACTAAGAAAAATCAGAGATAACCCCAACTTCCCTAAAAGAATACTGTGGATGGACGAGGCAAGGTTTACGAGAGACGGTATCGTCAATTGCAGGAATTTGCACAAATGGTGCCCTAAAGGTGAAAATCCAAGGCTTAAACGCTCATCGACATTTCAAGTTAGGTATTCTTTAAATGTTTGGGCTGGTCTCATTGATGATATGTTAATTGGACCAGTGATATTACCATCAACATTGACCGGTGAAAGTTTTTTAAGACTGCTACGAGACGAACTTCCGGAGCTTTTGGAGGATGTGCCATTGGCTTTACGCGCACGAAACCGCATGTATCTGCAAATGGATGGATGTCCTGCTCATCATGCAAGAGATGTGCGTTCGTTTTTAAACGAAAATTATGAAAATCGATGGATCGGCCGGCAAGGACCGGTAGCGTGGCCTGCGCGTTCACCCGATATGACTCCCTTAGACTACTTCTTATGGGGGACCATGAAGCAACGCGTCTACAGTACCCCAATCGACAGTGAGGCTGATTTGCGAGAACGCGTTATAAGCTGTGCCAATGCCATTAGTAATGACCCCGAGATGATAAGGAGAGCGACACAACAAATTGTGCAGCGCGCAACTTTGTGTTTACAACAAAGAGGGGGACATTTTGAAAACCTTATGCATTAGATTTTGTTACTGAATAGTATTTTGAAGCAGTAGTTATAAGCTAGATAAATAAATGATTTTAATTGAACTCTTGTGTATTATTTACAAACACAAATAAGCGTCTGCTTAAAAGATTAATTGCCGAGAGTCCGGAAGGCGTTTTTTGTCGTAGTTGATAGAAAATGTTGTGTTTGAGTAACAATTGTACTATTTTCACCATAAATAGCCTGTATGATGTAGATTAACTTAAAGTAATAAAAAATGTACATAAAGGGGGCGTTTTATTGAGAAATTTTGCAATTATCGTAGAAATTTGTAGGAAAAAAAAAGTTTTTCGATCAATAAATACCTTATTCACAAATTAAGAACCCCTTTTTTCCTATAATTTTCATTTCAAAAGAAAGTCCCGTTATTTCCAATCAGTAGTAAGTTTATTTTATTGTGATTAATCGTTTAGTTCAAAAGTTATATCGCTTTAATAAAAAGAAGGTCACTGTAGAAAAAAAAAACTTTAAAATTGTATAAAAAAATTAAGATATTTTTAAAAAAAAATTTATTATGTTTTTCGTCGATAAAATTATGTATATTTTCCCTGTTTTCAATATGTGCACTTTATGAAGACTCACACTGTATAATGTAATGTGTGGGGTATCGTTTTAGTTTTTTTTTATTTGAAATTCGCGGCACCACGACCAACCCGCACTTGGTCAGCATGTTATCTTAATTCATAAGATAGTTGAGAGAAGAGTCGTGCCCAGCAGTGGGACACTAAAAGGGTTAAATTGATTTGCTAAACAATAAACCTGTTTTTCGCAGTCGGATAATAACTACCTATTCTACGTCCTTCCGTGAGACTTAAACAATTTAGTAGCAGACAGACAGACAGAGTTATTTTCGCATTTATAGTATTATGTAGTGATTGTTTACATTTTAGTGTTATTATTTTACGAGGGACGGACGACAGATATTTTATCGCTGCTAGTTTATACTATAGCAGTCACAAATAGTCACAATCTATATCTAAGTATACAGGATGATTATAATGTGATAAATTCTAAGATCTTTTATCATTTCCATACATTATAATAATAGTAATTTTGCTATCACTCACCCACTTCATTTCAACCCTTTTTAGTGTCCCATTGCTGGGCACGGGTCTTCTCTCAACTATCTTACTAGTTGAGAGAGGAAAAAGTGGTAAACTCTGAGATCTTTTACCACTCCATACATCAATTTAAAGGATTTGCACCAATTTTTTTAAATTGTTTTTTGTATAAATCTTGAACACAACATTTTTCTTTATTTTTATTGTAAGATCTACCAGTCGTGCGATTTTTAGTTGTCTTTTTGGTTACCTAGGTCTTAATTACTTAATTTTCTTTCCTATTAGGTACTTTATTTTTTATTTGCAATGTAAACTTAATTTATTGTTGATTACCTACATGCAATGATGCGGTGAGGACGTTATTTAACATTTTCTGTAGATACATACCTACTTGGACGTATATTTTTTTAATTCTATTAATTGTTAAACGATCTTTGTATTTTTAAGGTTTATAATCAAAAACTCTTTGTAATTTTGATTAATAATTTAATTAGAATTATTAATATCATAGGTTTAGTTGTTTTAATAATCACCATACCTATACCCCCGACTCATAAACGTCTTATAGCTAATATAGGTTTATAATTCGTTTGTCTTTGTCTGTCATCTTGTCATTTATATTAGTAAGAAAGAGACAAAGTCCATTTTAACTAGAGTCATATAAGTTTATGAATAAGATCGCTAGTCTATACCGATATAGTACATAGTAAGTAATAAACCTATAATGATCTCATTTAAGCTGTCATACTTATGAGTTGAGAGTTCAGGGCTTACATCATCATTATCATCATCATAAGGATGGGGACTTCCACTGCTAGACAAACGCCTCCTCTTCAGAACACCACAGCGATCGGCTGCATCGGCTTAACAATATCGGTACTCCACATTGTAGCGGGCCTTACATAACTTTTGTTGAATATTCCACTTTTACTGGAAGCTCTTATAATAGTATTGTCTTAGATCTACGCGAACATTACACACAATGAAATAAAACTACTTTATAACGGATTTTATCCCGGTTTAGATCCCGACGTTTCAAAGTCTTTTCAGACTTCATATTCACGGGTGGATATTAATCACAATTATTACTGACTTCCTACAAACATTATTATTTAGGTTGCGTTCCGATTTAAGCAAACTGAGCTCACAGTGTCTTGCATTCTGAGTTGATTTTGCTTGGGTTGTGGTACAAGTAAATTAAACACTGCGCGTCCCAAGCTCGTGGTATATTCCAACCATTTTCTCTGTTATAATAGGATGTTTTTTAATTTCAACAGCTTCGCGGATCATTCTTGCTAGGAATAGGATTTGCTCTTAACATTTTAGATAGTTTAGTTTTAAAACATGTAGCGTGACTTCATCCAACTTTTGCTGCAGTATTTGCTCTACCCATAAAATAAATCAATTTTTCTTTTCTTTGACTCCCGAGTCGAGCAAAAACACATAAATTATAACGTAACGCTGTGTATGATTTTCTCTATTATATATTTTACGATGTAAGTCTTGTAAAAGTTGACAATATCTTCTAAAGAGATGTTAGACGTTTTTAGTTTACAGAGTTGTGACTAAATTTAAATACATACTACTATAGTAAAAACTATACGATTTAAACTATTTAAAAAGGTTAAAGAAAATAGATAAAATAGATTAAGCCTAATATAGGTCAAGCCGTTTCGGAGGAGTTCTTTTATTTTTATATGTGTAAGAACCATCCCCATACTTCAAGGAGTATTCTATAAAAAGAATTAGCGAAATCGGTTCAGCCAATCTCGAGTTATGCGCTTACCAACACATTTTGTGACTCATTTTTATATAATATAATAGATACTTTCCGGAATGTATTTTATATTTGTCAAATATGAAATACTCTTTTACTACTAGTTTCAAAAGTATTAAGTACCACTCATTTCAAGCGAATGGGTCAACGATGGCGCAGCAGTACGAGCTTCGCCTTAAAAATATAAGGTTGCGGGTTCGATTCCCGGTGGTGCCCACACACCTTTGTGTGAATTGTTATATCGCCTGCTCAATATCGGCGAAGGAAATCATCGTGAGGAAACCAGCATGTGTAAGAACTAATTGTTCGAAGACATGTGACATCTATCAAACCGCTCTTAATAATAAGTAAAGGACATTTTATTCTCATTTTATCTGAAAGTATTTTGTATTTAAATAGTTTTTTAAAAGTTTTTTGTACGTCTCTGTTAGTGTATTAGTTCTGTGTATTTTTGTTACTAGACGTTTTCGTCATTACATAGTTCCATACGAATTATGTAAAAATTATGTCTCAAGTATGTATACAACTCCTCATGTAGATCACAGTGTAAGGAAACTTTTACAGTGGTCCAACACAGTTTTAAGTCACGCCAAATGCCGCTTCCACTTGCAGGCTCGTGCAAGTTGTAATACAAGATACTCTTTAAACAGCGTTGCATCTAATTTAAAAGCGGGCTCGTGCTCAAACAGTTCTATAATATGCGTTTCAAATAAGAATAGGACTGGACTCGCGGCTAACTTCATACCAAAAACCAAGCAAAAGTAGCGCCAGCACAAAATATCAAATCACAGACAGTAATTATTATTTTAAAATGTATGGTTAACTAATTTATGTAAAAACTTTACTTATGTATGTAGTTACAATGCAGCTGCCTACATAAGTAAATTTTCGCGCTAGGATACCACAAATTCTTTTACACGCATAAAAACACCCGTTTTAACTTATAACCCCGCTTTTTGTCGTCGGAAGTTAATTAAATGTGTTCGTACCTAAATATTCGACTGCAAATATCCTATTTTACTCGAACGGCTGTTAAATATACGCATTTTTATTTTATTTTCGTCTAGATGTGATTATTAACATTTTTGCTCACAGTACTAAGAAATGTGAAGTTGTTGCGCATTCCAGTGCAAGATGGCGGATTTCCAATCCTATTCTTATTTGAAACGCATAGTATACTCAATGGCTCAAACTGCTCCGAGCCCGCTGCGCTGAAGTGTTCTTTATACTGTGGTTATTGAAGCCGGCCGCCAATCTCCAAGGAACTCGATCAAGGAAATAGAACGAATAATAACAATAACGCTTACATATATTAAAGTTACCTATGTATTGTTTTCGCATATTATTGTTATGTAAATTGTACGTAAACTTAAGTCTTTTGTGATCGCGTCCTTGTGGACCATTGTTTTATTGAGTAACGTCATGCACTTAATTGAAATTCTATAAGTTAGACTGTTCCAGTGTTTGTATGCGCTATTTTTTATTATGACGTTAAAAGTAAACAAGATTTAAGTTTGGAAAAGGTTTCGAGGGGGGGGGGGGTTCTTTAGTTTATCATTTACAATGTAAAATGCTATACTTAATATCGATGTAAGATAAATAATGTTGGATAATTTCATTATGATTGCGTTGTATAATCCGCGCGGGCAAGATCAAGGTACTCGTAAATTGGGGGCGATAGGTGCAATCGCGTTAATGTAAATGACACACTATGCAAGCGTGCACGTATGTACGTAGTCTGTGGCTGCCTGTACATTGGATCGGAATGCGAGGCGAGAGAAATATTACCCCTAACATGGTATGAAATCTCGGTCTGTGACATTTTGTGCAATACTATTGGTTCATATTTCTCCGCTCTCCGCTCCGCAGCCTCGCCTAGCTCCAATGGACAGGCAGCCTATGGCCGAAATAATTGGGCTTATGATATTAAACTTTTTTAATCTGTAACTGCAAATTTTATTGTCACTAAAACTGATCATTCTTTAGAACCATACTTAGAATATCTTTCTATCTTATATAGTAGTTTTAAAGTTAACACAATCCTTATAAATATCCCATTCAATGACTATGTATTAGAAGGAGCTCTCATTACTTCTGTTTTTCATTTTCAGTGTATAAAAGATACAGTCATGTCACCCGGCCCTCCAACTCCAACCTTAGACGAAGAAAGGACGGAGCTCCTGGGATCCTTAACAACGGAACAACAGCAAAGGACCAGCGCGAGGGTGATCAAGAAGTTGAGGTTGGAACCTCCAGGGTCTGGAGACAAGAGGGGGAAGAAGGATGGTGCTTCTGATGGTAAGATGATTACCTGTTATTATTTTCTAGCAAAAGATAATCAAGAAAATATTTTTTGTATTCTCTATCAAAATTTTATTTTCATTACCATCTAGGGATTTGGTCTCGGTTGGAATGATTGAAAAATCTAACTCTTAACTAGGTATATAAACTGCTCATTTTGTGGAGTAGCATTTCGATAGTGTAGGTTAGAAAAGAGATAGGTTATACTCTATCAATAGTTTTTGCTATACGACAAATATAATAATTAATAGGAAATTGATCAGTAGGCTAATTCACGTATTTTCTTGACGCGCCGATCAAGTTGCGGTGCAGTTTCAATTACGTGCACGTCTTAGTGTAAAATGGTATTCTTGTAATTGTCATATTTATGTCATGAACGTCAAAGCGCTCGCGTGACGCGAACTTGACGCGAGCGTATCTGACAGCGGTTGTCAAAATTACGAGAGTACGAAAAGAGCTGTTTTGATCGAAACTTAACTGCAACTACACTACAACTGAACTTATTTAATTACGTGAATTGGCCTACAGAGTAAGAAAAATAAATTATTTATTTTAGACCTCCAAGAGTGTGAGACACCGCTTAAAATAGACGAAAAAGAGCTCAAGTTCCCTACAGTAAAACAACGGATGCCGAAAGCTCTCTGGTCTACGGATGAAAAGAACTATTTCTTCGAGGCTCTCAACGAGTATGGGAAAGACTTCGATGCTATCACAGCGTACATCTGCGCTAAGATGAAAAAGAAGGGGATGCCGGATGCTAACCTCAAAACTAAGACGCAAGTCAGCCATTTTTACTACAGAACGTGGCACAAATTATCAAAGCACGTGCATTTTGATGAAAGTAAGTACATTTTAGAATCGCGAATTATTATTGATCGGTATTTACTGGGTAAGCGCGTTCCATCGTAGACAGCATCATTGCTTCACATCAGGCAAGTTGTGGTCAAGAGCAAGCCTCTTGTAAGATTTAAAAAAATTAGTCTAAGCGTAGGTAATAAATAGAATTCGGCTCTAGTATAAAATAAGAAGTAGTAATAAAAATATGTAATAACTCTAGTAGGTACCCGAAGTATATTCTAAGTGCACACGAATAGTAGCTCATAATGATTCTTTAACTCTTGAAATTTTATGTAATAAATGGTGTTCTTTAGTTATCTTTATCATTCGTCTTCTATGTCTACTAATATCGACTGGTCTCTTTTTTCTTTATTCTAATGCAGATTAGATCTTCTTCTAGTCTACCATAAACAGACCTTTTCTTATAGCACGCGACTGAGCATGATACCTAACTGCTCGAATCCAGCCCTGGTCGGTTACCCAGCAGAGACTGTTACGCCATCTATCGCCGTTTGGTGTCATTGTACATATGGAGACGGGTCCCTAATTTATATTTATCTTTGGTGACCTATCTGAATCATTGTCTATCTCTGTGTAAAATATTGCCTTCCTAGATTTATTTGTGGGAGATATAAGATTTAGTGAGTGAATTAGTCAATTCATTTCGCTTTTATGTCAAGGGTGTATCCAATTCCAAAGACAGTACCTGACCTGTAAAGGCTGGCGAGTTTATTCAAACTTATAAAATATCAAAAGGGCTCACTAAAGTATGATTTTCTTGAGACAATCTTACTATAAGGATTCTTTAAATCTGTTATTAACTTTTAATGAATAAAGGGTTTAGTGTTATGTTAAATTAAGGGTTAAATGTGACACGGAAGTTACGTGTAAGTAACACTGTAATAACTGCTAAATAATCTTTGTCATATAAATCTGTAATTAGTCTCACTTGAACATGCTTCTTTCATTGTCTGTGATATGTTATTACTTGGTTATAAAACACATACTTGCTAATGATACCACATGTCAATTAAGTTAAAATGTGATACTATGTATCTTTCGTGATTACGCGTGAAATATCGGAAGTATTGCGTTCAATGTTGGAAGTTGTCAAATTGAATCTACTCGCCAGTGACCCAATTTAAAGCCTTTAGCCTCTCCTTAGTACGCCCCTGTGCTGTCAATATATTTCGAGAATTTCTTATTGTAGATAAACGAAATTCGACTTCAAACTATTATTAAATTAGTAGGATAGATGGACTAAAAAAGCTTTGTGTCTAGCCCTAAAACGTTAAGTAGGCGTTTACCTGTTTTAAAGATTCACACCTGTGCGAAACCGTTAAAATTGATTTCTTCAGGGTTTTTTAATTATTAATGGGGGACCCGAAGTTGCATCAAACGGTTCACGTTGTCCTCTTTTAATTAAGATACGCATGACTCATGACGCGCACTTAGTCGGTCTATATGGGGTCAATAAAGTATTTGAAGTATTTTTTATTATTTATTTAGTGTCTCACAACTGGGGATAGGTCTCTCGGTCTACTTCTCTCAACTTTCTTGAGATTGATATATGCTATCCTAGTTAGCTATCTTCTAGTCCAGTTGGTAGTAATTTATTTTATTTATTTTTACATCGTAGATGTAAAGAAAGTAGCCCAAGAGTTATACGCCTTAATTAACTATGGTGAGTTGCGCAAGAAGTTGTCGTCAGTGCCGGAGAAGACTTGCGCACGTCTCGGTGAGATGGTGCGCGGCGGTAGTATGGCGGTGCGGTCGCGCGGGCGTACCCTGCGCGTGCGCACGCCTATGTGCCGCGCGCTACGCTCGCTTAACCAGATCACAGGTGACATACGATTATATTAATTGACTAAATAGGAGTACTATATTTTTAAACTACACAATTTTATTTAAAAAGTTTATTTTTCGGAAACAGTTTCAGTCGTATAGAAGTCACAGTCTTTTTCAGTCTAACATAATATTTTTTATTGAAAAATTTGTAACGTAGCTTTACCACTCTCATCTACACCTTTAGTATTTGAAATCAAATAATATTAATTTCATTAGTGGAATACTGCAAAACATATTTATTTATTGGGCTAAAGTGAACGATATCTAAGTTTTTTGATGTTTGTACGGCTGATTTGTAAAATGAAAGATAAAATGATAATGATAAAGAATGATATATTAACTACACAGATTTACACTATAGATTTGATATTGCTAATGATAGGTACGCGGCGCGGAGTTAACAACTGAGCTATAGGTCGCGGAGAATGCTATGTCGACGAATTTGCTGCAATTACTAACCGATTGTTATAGTGTTTAAATGCGTTTTATAAAGAAATAAGTTGGTCACTGCGCGGCCGCGTCAACATAAAACTAATACTATAGATTTGTACGGGTTTGCCCGTACAGTGTTCGACGTGTGGAAATTCCCGTACTTACCGCAATAAGAATAAGGAGTCCACCCCTCGCAGAGGTCGGGTGCGGGCTGCGCGTGTGCAGCGCGGCGCTGGTGCTGCGCGCGCGCGGCTGGGCGGCGTGGGCCCGCGTGCAGCGCGCCGCGCACAACCCGCGCGCCGCCGTGGCGCTGCCGCTGCGCGTGTCGCTGCGCACGCTCATCGCGGCGCTGGCCAAGCGCTGGTCTCGTGTATCCTTTCCATATTTTTTTTCGTGGACTTCAAGCGGATTCGTCACTCGGTTTGGTCGTTCGAGTGTTCTCCGGCTTCTTATAATAAAGGCCAAATCTTTTTATATGGCTAGAGTGTCATTGCGCTGCATGCAAATAAATAATTACGAATATGTAATTTTATGGGACTAAACTAGCACCGTTGAAACTTAATCACTCATTAAGTAGTGGTAAGCCAAAAGCCAGCCAAAGCCAGTTTAATCTTCAAGAAGTCACAGGTGCTTTTACCAAAGATACTGTCATAACAATACATAATAATATATTAAAGTCATACTCACAATACAATTATATCTTAAAATTATCAAAATCGGCTTTTAACACGCTCGCGAACCGCATTATTAAGTGGTTTTTAAATTAAATTTTAAACGTTACAAAAATTCTTCATTAATTTTGAAATAAAGAAAATTTAATTACTACATAATTAAATTTTTTACTTGGTATATTATATTATTTCTTGTCGAATGATTTATTTTAATTGTTATTTTAATTTATTTAATTTTAATGCATAATGTCCAATATTAATTGTAACAAAATCTATATCTTAATTACAATATTCACACGCCTTATGGTAAAACATGGCGTACGTCAAATTTAAATGTCACTATCTTGTTGAATCTCATGGCAAGCAATAAATAAATTATGAATTATAACCTACCAATTACCTAACTAACCTTTATTTTATCCTTCACATTAAATTTTAAGAAAAAGTATATTGAATGTTCGAGGTTACGACAAAAATCATCCTATAGATACTTTTGCTAAATAGATTAAAAATCATTAACTCGTAACTAGTCAGATGTACCCAAGCTGTCGGATACAACTTTAGAAGATGTACAGAAGGACACAGAAGAGTACGATATACCGTGCGAGCGAGATAGAGAACTAGAGGAACATCTGAATTTGGAGACTGATAGGATTATATTGCAAGGTAAAGTACTATAGGACTTGATATAAATTACGTTACTTATTGACGCCAAAATGAAAGAGCTAAAATATCAACATTAAAAATTACCGCTCCCGTTATTGTATTTAAAACGAATAAATCATAATAAATTTGTGCAGTTAAGTACAAAAAACAATTATGACTTTTAACAAGTACACCCAAAATGATAATATTTGTAAATCTAGAATAGGTATTGTCTTAGATTTACGCGCTGAAAAGACTTTGAAACGTCGGGGTCTAAAATATAAAATAAACCGCGATAAAATCCGTTAAAAGTAGTTTTATTCCTAGAATAGGTGCTCAAAGCAATTCATACTGTGGCGGTTTCATTCTGTGCTTACATTTTCTAGAAGAACAGTTTATGTTTTAGAACAAAAATCGAAGAAATTAGCTCTACACCTTGGACCTCGTCCCGGTGCTGAGATCCACTTACCTGTAGTCAGTCCGAGCGAGCAACTGTCGAGTCAGAAGATCTGCTTCTCTTCCTACCTCGAGAGGATGGAGTCACAACGAGACAAGGACGGCCACTGTGAGTGACAGATACCACTGTACTGTAGGTTCAGCAAAACTGAGACCTATATCAGAGACCCCGGCTTTGCGTCAAAATGTTCTAGGCTTAGTTTTTTTTATATTTTTGAATAGGCTGGCGCTTGACTACAACTTACCTGTTGATGTAGTCTACGATGAGACGCGCCAGCCCAATGTACCGATTCACTCGTTACGAATGACTTTCGATGAGAAGGTGGCAGTGAATGAGGCTCCTTAAAGTTGAAACCTGGAGCAATAATTTCGACCCACCCTCTTAAATGGTGTCACCAGACATCGCAACGGAACACGGCAAGGCCGCTTGACGATGCGGCTTTTTCTGATGGGTGGTCACTAACCACGGCCGAAGCTTACCACCAGTTAATTACCTGTAAACATAATTACCAGTTGATTGTCACCTGATTTGCACCACCCGGGGACCACGTGTGGGGATTCAGATAAAAGGTGCACTCCCACGGACGAAGGTGACTCAGTCCCCCTTAGTTTTAGCAAACTGAGTTTTGAAGTCAGAAGATCTACTTCTCTTCCTTCCTCGAGAAGCTGTGAGTGATAGAGACAACTATATTTTAGGTTCTGCATGTAGTTAGGTACCTTTATATCGGAGACTACGTGTTAGCGTCGAGATGTTCTATAGTCAGCATATAGTCAGCCCGAGCGAGCAACTGTCAACTCAGAACATCTGGTATAAGGACGGTGACTGTGAAGAGACATTTTAGGCGTTAGGTATTAACTTGGTCTTTTAGACGTTTTGTTTACAGTGTAGTGGTCATCGTAAAGTTGTCAATTTCATAATGATGCCGTCAGTCTTAAGACTATGTTGTCTGTACTGTGCGCTTGAACTAAAACTACCAATTATTCCATACAGCAAAAATCAGGACACCAAAGCGTCCCCGTAAAGACAGTACAACAGAAAAAGACAAAGAATCCGACCCTAAACGTGTCAAATCTGAAGATTTAGATAAGTTGGTGAATATAGAAGAAACTGCGATTGATGGTATAGAACTGATGGCGAGTTATAAGAGCCAACAAGAGGATGAAGAGAAGCCGAGTACTGAGGATGAAAAGGATAGAGATATTACAGAAGAGGAAGGCGATAGGTATACTATCTAATTGCGACAATCTTAGAGATAAGGATAGATGGATAATTTTTTTTTACTCAATCAGTTCAGAATGGATATGGATGGCAAAAAGATAGATTATAGAGTAATACAGAGGCTCATGATTATCCTGGTAATATTGTTATTCTATGTTAGGCGGGTAGGTATCGTAAGTTTACACAAATGAGTACCTGATAAGCTTTAGAATTGGGTTTTGTATGTCATTTTGAGGATTATTCTTCAAATATTGTGATGAGTTCCTGGGATCTAAGCATCTTATTTGTCAATCAGTGTTTGTGCAAAATTTCATCCAAACCAGGACATAGAGTTTTTTTAAAGTGTTGTAATAGTAAAACTTAAACATTTACTATTAGAATCTTACAATTAATGCTTTTCCAGAGAACCTGAAAGAGAAAAGGATATCGCAGAGCGGGATAAAGAAATTCAAGACAAAGACACCGAACGTGAAAAAGAGATGTTAGAGCGGGACAAAGATATGTCTGAGCGAGAAAAAGATAGTTTCTCTGAGATGGAAGACGATGAAAAATACAATAAAAGTGATACGGACAATGAGAGTGACCATGGGAAAGAGAAAACTGGAAAAGATACTAAATTTAAGAATCTTAAGGTAACATCATTTTGACTCCAATTTGATTTTAAAAAAAATTAAGATACGTAGAGCATTAAATGATTTGTCTAGATGTACAGCGCCACAAACTTGTATACAGAAACACATACATATACTGATATACACACGTGTAACTCATAACACCATTAATAGGGTAAGGGTTTTAAAAGTGATGATAGTACAAAACCAGAGACTGAACGTACAATACTTTACAGGTTAAATTCCGGATTCGTCCAAAAAAGCGTGGAGGCAGTATCTACACTTTAGTAACGGATAACTCAGAGGAAGGTCGGGAGACGAAGGTCGAAGGTCACAAGGAAGAGGACAAGCATGACGTGGACGTGGAAATGGCTTACAAACAGATCAGAAAAGGCTGGAGCGTGTATGACGCGGGAGAGCTGACTATTGGTGACTTATATTTAATGGTAAGTGCTATAGATTAATAGTATTTCGTGGTGTAGATTAATAGTGGTTCGTGAGGTTAGGTTGCTTGTGAAGTTAGTAGTGACTCAAGAGGTTAGTAGTGGTTCGTGGGGTCAGTAGTGGCTCGTGAGGTTAGTAGTAGCTTGTGGGGTATTTTATTGTGGTAATTTATTTTCAGTTTGGATCCCGTTCGAAGGTAGAACTCGACTATTGGTGGGCAGAACCCACTCCTCCTTTGCCACAACCACAAAAATCTTCTCCCACCACCGATCGACAGATCCCGGACAAAAAGTCCGACAAATTATCGGACTTGGAAAAAAAGTCGGAAAAAGTGTCGGAATTGGACAAAAAATCGGATAAAGGAGCAGATAGTTCGGTAGAAGATGAGAAAGAGAAGGCTAGAGAGAGTGATAACGACATGTTATCGCCGAAGAACACGTACAGTCAGGATAGTAATGACGGCATGTCGGGGGATGAAAGGAAAAGTAAGTCAATATTTAACAAACGGTACTATATTCTGCCTGGAAAAAAGGTGCACTACCACGGACGAAGGTGACTCAGCCCCCAAATTCCGTGATACTGATCGCCCTCTCGCCAATTATAGACGTGAAACTCCCATATTCATGTAATGCGTATACAAATATTCGTGTCTCATATTAGTAATATGTATAATACCTGTATGTGTAGGTGAACAACTACTGTCTCCGGAACATAAATCATCTTCCACCAGCCTGAAGTTAGTTAGTAAGCTGATCAACAGACCAACTGCGCCTGCGCAGCAGAACGGGTTTAATTTACTAAGCGACAGGTAAGAGCAGTGGCCTTTGAAATAAAGATCGCAGATTCGATCCACAGTCGTGCCTACACATTTTAGTATGAATTCATTGCACATGTTTGTGTGAATTGTTTCATCTCCGCTGTTCAATATAGGTAAAGGTCATCGTAAGATAACTAACTGCCATGTCTAAGAAATGAGGCTCTATATACTTGGAAACTGTTAAAGACCAACAATTCCGACACACCCTCTCAGTTATGGTTGAGATAATATTATATAAATTAGGTTATATTATTGGAAATTGAGGTTATATGATTGAGAAATTAGTTTTGCCCAGAGTGGGACGTTAATAATGTACGTGACGTGCCTATTAAGCCTGAAACACAGGGCAACCTAGTTCAGGCGAATGTATTATATACTACCTATTATGAATAAACTTTTTGAATCTTGTCATTCTGATCAGACTGCGGCGACTGCTAGCTCTTGCTGGTAATCCACACGTGGGCGTGACCAGTAATGCTCGATGTGAGTGTGGACATGTGTGTGGACATCGTAGACAACAGGTTAGTTACACACAGACCAGTTACCTACAGACACCGTATAATTCGGACGCGCACCAAACTTTTTTTTCTAATTCCCATTTAAATTGTATCGAATTGATCAAGCGGTCTTTGAATAATTCTACTACATTAAACTCAGTTTGTATTTTTTTAAAGCTATTATTATTTAGAAAGATTATATGCTCACACAGGTGCAGATGTTACAGAAGCCACAGACCCAGGTGCAGTACTGTGCGCCGGCCGGAGTCAACGATCCCGCGGCTGTGTTCCGACATCCCACACCCATCGCGCCCAGGCCCGATTCTGATGTAAATATTACATTGTTATATACTAACTAGCGACCCGCCCCGGCTTCGCGCGGTTACAAATTATACATCTAAACCTTCCGAAAGGATCAATCTTATCTATTGGTGTAAACCGCATGAAAATCGGTTTTGTAGTTTTTTAATTCATCGTGAATAGACCACGGAAGCGACTTCATTTTATACTATGTAAAGATACTACTAGGAGCAGCGGCGGCGGAGCGGTACTGGCCTCACATCTTTGTGTGAATTGTCTTATCTCTGCTGCTCAATATCAGTGAAGGAAAACATCGGGAGGAAACTGGTATGTCTAATAACTTATCAATTGAGGACATGCGACATCCACCAACCCGCAATTGGCCAGCGTGTGTGGATTAAGGTTTAAAACTCTCTACATTCGTAAGATAGTTGAGAGAAGACCCGTGCCCAATATTGAGACGCAAAAAATGGTTGAAGTGAGTGAAACAATTCCTGAAAATCACATTTGGTGAGACCATACATTATACACAGACATTGGTTATATGGTGAAAATTCCACGAGTTCGCACAAAGCGCTTTGCCTCCACTTTCATTGTGCGAACTGCCAAATTGTGGAATTCGCTGCCGCCATTTATGTTACCCGATAGCTATAATCTGCCGGTCTTCAAGTCACGAGTGAATCGGTACTTACTGAGTAAGCGCGTTCAATCGTAGACTGCATCATTGCTTCACATCAGGCAAGTTGTGGTCAAGCGCAAGCCTAAAAAGATAAAAAAAATACACAGGGATGACTTATTTAATAGATTTTTTATTTATTTTATTTGCTAGTGTAAACCCAACGAATCTGTAACTAAATACAGTTTGCACGTAGAGACCTATCTCACACATTTACAGACATATTACCTTCACATTCCTCTAGGGACTCTAGCCAATTAAAGGGTAGAATCGAGACTATGAAAAATCATAATCTTCTCTTCTAGGGCCTTCGCAAGATTAAAACCGTGCCTAGTGTAATATTCTAGAATGTTCGAGAGCCTAACCAAAGGAAACACACGTTATCATATGGATACAGGTTTATTCCGACTGAATGTCGTGAGCTTAAGCTCCACCGTTTCATTATTCTATCTAAATATATAAAAGAAGAAACTAACTGACTGACTGACACATCAACGCAGAGCCCAAACCGTTGGGTCTGGAGACTTCAAATTTGGCACATAGGTTCCTTATGGGGTCTAGGGGTGCACTACGAAAGGATTTTTCATAACTCACCCTTTAAGGGGGTGAAACGGGCTTCCAAAGTTTGTATGAAGAAACAAGATTAGTGAGATCAATTTCGCGGGCGAAGCCGCGAGCGGAAGCTAGTTTACTTAATAACTAACTAATAGCTACCGACATTACACCTAGCAGTGGAACACTAAACTTGTAGAGTAGGTACATGAAATTGTATATATTTCCAGCAGAGCAGTAGACCCGAGCTAGTTCTAGACGGAGTGCCACGTTGGCGTCGTGGCCGACCAGCTAACTCGTCGCGTCGTGTCGTAGTACAGCGGCTACTGCCACTACTGCCGAAACTGCCATTGCCACAACACAGTATGTACAATCTACTCATCCACACCGTAGAACTATTATAGTAGAACATAGAAATATATAGGATTTAGAACAAATAAATTTATAGTTTCTAAAATATTTCATTATATAGATTAATTTATTATATATTAACCATTCGTAATCACAACTGAATCGGTAGACTACATCATTGCTTCCAGTAGACTACATCATTGCTTAGCATCAGGTAAGTTTTAGTCAAGCGGCCAGCCTATCGAAGAATAAAAAAAAATAATTAAGACAGGATCCAAAGTTGAAAATAAGTGTTTTAAAAATAAGACTGAAAACTGCGCTGTTAGATACACGATCTCCGTATTTTACTTTAATGTTTTTCGTTTTTTATATTTTAAATTTTGTATTTGTATTTAGAATTTTAAGGTATATGTAGGTTAAGTTAAGAGCGCATCTCGCCGTTAAACCTTAAGTTTGGGGAGTCTAAAACTGTAGTAGACTTAAGTAACCTATTCTGTAAAAATTTAAATAAATATATAAATAAAATTAGACGTACTAAAGACGACCAAAACTGCTTATTGCGTCCACCGTTCAGTCTGTTGACGTACACCGTACGCTACCATATGCTACATTGTATGCTACGCCGCTCGCGCCTACGTAAATAACTAAGTTATTACTTTAAAATACTTATGGTAACGTGAAGAGTCTGCTAGGATTCCTCCTGGTGCTGGGCTCGCAGTAGTTACACCAGCCCACTACGCAAAATAGGCGCACAATTGACTTCGAGTTGCGGAAACCAAAAAAAAAATATTCTTATTCGTTGCTTGTGCTATACTACATCTATCTCTGCTTCGCTCCTTCTGTGTGTAGTGTAATCTAAACTAACTTACTTATCTTGTTTTAGCGGTGACGACTAGAAAATATAATAAGCGAATTCCCTTACGCCACCCCCGGAGGTCGTGTCGTCACCGGCGGGGACAAATTATGGGAAAATTTTTGAAAAAAAATCTATACACCCCCGGCAGGGACATTGCTAGGAATGGCGTATGGGAAACACCCAGACGAATCTAATGATACTTCTCAAGCTCAGATGCGATTAGACGTATAGGCTCCAAAGCGTGCCAAAAAAATATACATACATACCCTCGAAACATAACCCTCCTTCTGGTTCAGTCGGGTGAAAATTGGTAAGAAGTAGTAGGAAAGTATTTTTGCTCGACTGAACGATCAAACCCGGGACCTCCTAGTTATTAAGCGGACACGGCTTACCACTGGACTACGGAGTAGTTATTGTAATATGAAAGACCTATTTCCATCATCAGTATTTCCTTGCAGATCTCATACCAGTTAAAGTGCCGAACACACCACCAGCTCCGCCTCGGATCCTGCCCAAACCGCCACCTACTTCTACATCAGAGTAAGATCGCTATCTTGGTATTTTTACCTGACAAAAAACAAAGGATGTTAAAAGTTAGACGCGTGTAAATGTTTGTTGCCATGTAGCGCCAAAAACGTTTTTTTAATTGTGTCAAAAATACGCGTTGAATGATAATAATTATCATACTCATTACACAAATATATATCCTGGGTGGGAATCGAACCCACGACCTCTGGCTCAGTCAGGGTCACAAACCGCTACGCCAACAGGCCAGTCAAAAAATGTCAGTCATAAATATTAATAATAATAATAATAATAATAATATTATCTTTATTTCAGATTTTTTTTTACATCCATATTTGTTAGTATGTAATAAAAGGTTTGGATGGAAATGGATATCTTTTTGTGAGATCATTGGTTTTGCACGCACCGCGTTCTCACCCAACCGACATCATAGATCTCTGCACTTGTATTGAATGTAAATTGTGCATTTGTGTTGTGTGTTGTATGTTGGGGATACATTATTAATTATATAAAGAAAATAATTACTATTTTAAGTTACGAGTTGCGACATATAAATGGATATAATCATATTCTTCTCGTCTGTTACAGCTTATCATTCTTCTACGTGCTAAGCGAGTCCAACGGTCAATTCTTCTTCCACGATGGCGACCGGAGGATACCGATCACTCCGTTACCCGGAGATGGTACTACCGACCAGCCTCTTACAGGTAACAAATTCTATAAACAAGATGTAACCGATTATACCGATGATAACGATGTTACTGATGAGTGTCGGATAGTTTTGTGACGTCACATACCTAAGGTATCTCAAGAGTCATTACGTCATAGCAATCCTGAATCGCACAAGCGAAGTTTCACCGACGATTAGCATATATCTATACGAAGTCCCAGACAAGAATAGTTGTTGGGGGCTAAGATTGGAGCTGATAAACACCACACTACTTAACTAATAAATGTGTTCGTGTATTTACCCTAACAAGATTTGCATTTTTACTAGGATTGACTCTGGTTAGAGCAGTGGTGACGCAGCGGTATTGACCTTGACTTTGAAATATAAGGTCGCGGGTTCGATCCCCGTTCGTGACGACACATCTTTGTGTGAATTGTTTAATCGTCGCTGCTCAATATCAAAACCGCCATGCCTAAGAGCATCCATTCGAGGACATGTGTCATCCACTAACCCGCACTTGGCCAGCGTGTGTGGATTAACGCGTAAACTCTCTAAAATTGTAAGATAGTTGAGATTAGACCCGAGCCCACCAGGGGGACACTAAACAGGGTAAAGTGAAAAATGAAACATTTACACACACACAGACACACATGGTCATCTGATCCCAAACTAAGCAGAGCTTGTACTATGGAAACCAGACAACTGGTAATATACTACATATAATACTTTTCTTTTGTAATAATAAATAATTACACCCAGACAGAAGACAAACAGACATATTTAAACAAATGTTTGTCTCGGGTGGGAATCGAACCCACGACCTGCGGCGTGAAAAGCAAGTATCTTACCGACCACGCCAAATTAATTAATTATTTCTTTTTAATTTAATTTCCAGATGGTGAGGAAACCTGTGAAGACATTGATAAGGATAATATAAAGGTGGAGTTGATGTCAAACAGTTCTGAATGTAAAAAAGAACCCGACTCAAACATCGAACCAGTGACCAAAACTGAAGTGTTTAGTGAAGCATCCATCAAGCTAGATCCCGTTGATAGTGAGTAGACTAAAAAAAAAGAAAATTAGTTCATTTCAATAATAATATAATAAATTTGTTTGTGGTATGGAGACTATAGAAACAGATATAATATATAAATACATTTTTTTTTATAAATACATATATATATATTACACCTAGACACAGTAGAATAATTCTACCAGGTAATTACAGATCGTTAACATTACATTGGTTTAAATCGTAACGTCCACCGAGCACGTGGTTGCCTCCGCACTTCCCGACGACACAACGGTCCAACACAAAGTGTCAGCAATTCTAAGATGGCTGCTTCAGCCGTGCTCGGTGTTCATTCGTTCGTTAATAATGACATTTTCGAATGACAGATGACTTCAAAGACGGACGCGATGACAGTATAAAATGACAGCTGATGTATTGAGAAGTAGATGTACCAACATATTTTTATGTTATTATTATCAACACTACTGTCGATTTCAAATTTTGATATCATTTTAGGGTTGCGTCCTCACGATACAGGCTTGCCTAGTGCCTAGGATCACTAGTAAGTCTGTATAATGTTAAGTAATGTGGACAGCAAATATTTTTTCATTTTCATTAATTTGTACAATTGTATTGCATGCGATCAGAATCGGAGTTGGTGACGGATTCCCTGTCGCTATCTCCGTCTCGACTGCTGCAGGAAGGCGCTTGGCTGGATGCTACAGACTTCTCTCTCAGCAGCTTCCTGTCACACTTGGATGCAAGACCGCACCCTGATTTAGCTGTATGTATTATTTGCAGTATTAGTTATTATGGATCATTGCTGTCCGAAATGAATAATTTTCATTTTATTTTATTAAGTTATACCTTAGAACATTTAACACAGGAACTGTTATGCGCACATATAATCCTCTGCCGAGGTACACGAATAGTTTGTATGCATAACCTGTTCATGTTTTGTGTTTGTGTGTAATTTTTATTTACGTGTGAATTTATAAAGACGCTTCAACTTTTACATGTGTGCTGTATGTGGTTATCTCGCCTCCCCAAAAACGGACAGAAACAGTTTAGCACAAAACGTGTTAAATTTTCTAAGAGTTACACACACATATTTCCATGCGGCAAAGCGGGAGGTGCCTGGAGGGAAGTGGGTAATCTAACTTTCCCAGTCCATTTGTCCTATTGTCTGCCTGATTAAATTTGTGCGGGATCCAAAACAGTTTAGGTGTCCCAGGACTTGGTCGGGTTCAAATCCCGAGTCTCTTCACGGCGTCGCTGTTGATCTTGGCTTACAGGATTAGCAGGAGCGGGATTGCGGTGGTGAGTCTTATAAAAAAAATCACTAACCCCCTCTTGCACAGGTGTGTTGTTATTTTGTCTTGCTAGTATAATGATGAGAAAAATGTTTGCAGGTCGATTCTCAACTACAATCATTGATGGCCGAATCGAGCGTAGATTACGTCGCAAAATTCGCAGATCTTGCAGCGGAAGTGACGAAGGAACCGGATCCGCCGACGGACAAATTACCTTAGTTGTAGGCGTATTTTATTCTACTATGTAAAATGAAAAGAAAATGAATTATATATCTATAGGCCGACCGTTTAACTCGCGTATCGCCTATCGCCAAGATTCTGACTCCTCAAACTGCACAGACAGTGATGATGATTCAAGCGATATGGATATTAGTGACGAATAGTCTTACATTACTTTTATCTGTGGTTAAATAGTTCTTTAAGAGATTTAATTAATGTTTTGACTTTGTACCTCAGATGGCGATATGCGAGTTAAACGGTTGGCCTATAGTCAGTGGCGTAGCGTGCCTTGTCGGGGCCCCATATAAAAAAATTTTTGGAGGCCCTTATATGGAGGTAAAGATTTTTCACAAAAGAAAAAAAATATTGTGAGAAGAAATATTTATTTATCACATAATTTACCCATTTTACAAATAAAAATCGAATTTTAAATATTCACTCTCCTTGCCTTTTTTTCGGCAAACTGATTTATTAAATCATTTATGGCTGATGATGATTTTAGTTTTTGTTTTTATTCTTTTTCCTTACACACTTTGGGGGCCCCCGTGGCCCGGGGCCCCGTATAATTGATACGGCAAATACGGCGGTAGCTACGCCCCTGCCTATAGTTAGTTATTGTAAGATTTAATAAGAAATTTTCAATGTGAAAAATGAATTGTGATATTTAATTTTCTTGTAATAAACATATATTTGAAGCCGAGTGAACGCGATTAGCGTATTTGGACCAAGTGGAAAAGTTTAAAGTTTAACCCTTCCCGTCAAAACAATTGCCGTGCCTGTAGCGCTTGACTCTAAAATTTAACGAATCGATAAAATATACCTACAATGAATAAATAGATGCAATATATGAAAAAGGAACAAATAAAATCGCATGTTTTTCTCGCATAAATGCGACACGGGCGCTGGAGGAGCAAATACGTTTGTCGCGTATATGCGACACGGGTTAAAATGTTATAAGTGGTTGACCTTTGTTGCGCAAAAAATACCTAAGTCCACTTGGTCTGAGGAATCTAGATTGTGGGTACTCGGTTAAATCAAAATTAGTCATAGCATTTTTATTTCTGTACCTCTAGTAAGACACACCTTGGTCTGCGAGTTTTTTTTTATCGAAATGGGAAAGATATTTTGTTAAAAGTCAAATAGGCACTATTATCCAAACGTATCGGGATAGTAGCCTTCTGTAATTGTACAGGAAGTAATTTTCTTATTGTTCAAAGATGTATAAGTATAATATTGCGCCTGATGAACGGAAGTAAGCTTGCCCCAATTTCGTAGGGGTCTACAAAGGGTGCGTTTTTGTTCTCCTATAGTTTTTTAATTGGAAATTGACGCGCTTGACTACAATTTGCCTGATGTTGATGTAGTCTACAGTAAACGCTCCTGCCCAATATATCGATTCACTCGTGATTACGAATGATTTTCAACCTCTTAATTAAATGGAGTCACCAGACATCGCACCGGAACACGGCTTGGCGGTGCAGCTTTCTCTGGTAGGTGGTCACTAACCACGGCCTAAGCCTACAACCAGTTTATTGTCACCTGATTTACACATGTGGGGAGGAAGATTCTTGCTCCTTTCCTCTATCCGAACCAGTTGACTTCGGAAAATTTCGCGAGTGCTGGCAACGAAACGTAAATAAGCAAATTGTGATACTTAACGCATATGTGTACTAATAAATCGGCTTAGAACTAAAACCTCCTTATTAGTATACAGTAAGTACATACTGTCCAGTGTCCCATTAAATTTTAAAACTATGTGAGTGATGGGTGATGGACGTCAAAAAGTCAATGCAGTTTTATTTCAGCCTACGGAGTTACTACAACTGGGATAAGCAGGTACCTCCTCCAAGCAGTAAATTTCCTATCTCTTTGCTCAATACTCTCACAGTCACTCTCACAAACTTTACGGATATACCGCCCAACTAACCACAACTAACAATCCTACGACTGTCCCAGTGGGCTTTGTTGTGTTGAGGGAGACCTTAAACATGGCCATGAAAAAAAAATACCCCTGCCCCACAACTTAAGGTAATATCGATACCTCCTACATATAGTGTCATCTAAGAAATTCAGGTAATTTTTTATACATTATACATATATAATTTGAGGTCAAGGTCAAAGTCAAGGTTCAAGGTCTCAATGTTAGTCTAAAAAAAGCAATAATTACAAACTTAAATTGATGTACACTAATTATAAACATGTAAAAATCTTAAATTGTATAAAAAAAATTAAATTAGATAAAAAAATAATTTTGCTTTTTATTATATTTTTTAAATATATTTATTGAGAGGCTTTTATCGCAAAGTAATATGGCAGCCCCATCGTAACTTAACCTATTACAAAAATATATATTTTAATTTAATTTACAATTACTACTCTACACAGAACTCAATTTGAATAAAAGACATCTGACTAAGATGAAACATCCCATCACTGATCCATAATCCATCAATTAGTTATTTATTTACTTATTAGTTGAAGAAATGATGCATGAAATGGTTCTACAAAATTAGAGGAAAAGTAAATAATTAAGTAAAGGGTTTTATGTTTCTTAAATTGTCTTTTTAAATTATTACTAGTAAAAATACAGTAGGGATATCTGGGCTGAATTATACTAGTGGGCTGAATAATTGTATTAGTGGGTCATCTTAGGATAAAAACAAAGAAATAGGTGACAAAATGGTATTTTGAAAACGCTTAACAGGGCTGATATGGTAAGAAGATTCGGAACCGTATTTGTATTTGCAAATACCTCAAAATTGATATTCGTTACATCACTAGTTTTTACTTTATGGTCGGTCATTCATTCATTTCATTCTCCTGCTGACATATGTTTGTTTACGTTGATTTAATTGACATTTGGAAGATTGTGTCAAGCGACTACAGAGGTTATGTCTGTGTAGTATTTAATTCGCTTTTGGATTTCAATCAATTATAGATTTAACAATGCTACCGTGAAATTAATTCAGACATGTGTTTTAAAAGTAAATTCAAAGAAGCAGTCGTGTGATATACCATTCATTTCCTAAAAGATATTTAATAGAATCATACGATGTTGTTGCAGTGGTTCATGTAAGTATTCGTAATAACTAATAATTTATTAAATTACTTCAAATTGATAGTGTAAATCGTTTAATCCTTTTGTTATCAGAATATGTTCTTATAGGTCCCATATAGTTTAATCTTATTAAACGTTTGAGAATGTTTCTGACTAAAAAGTTTTACTTCTCCTTCTACAAAGATTTCTTTGAAATAACAGTAAAGATACCGACTTAGCACTCACGCCTGCATGTATCCGTAGGTTGAGTTGAATATCACCAGCATTTCGTCGGCTTTATTTGTGTCATCCTTACTTATTATTACAAATGTGAAAGTAACTCTGTCTGTCTGTTGTGCTTTTACGGCCAAACTGCTGAACTGATTTGGATGAAAGTTGGTATGGAGATAATTTGCGACGAGGGAAAAGACAGGATAGTTTTAAACTGACGGCACAGTTAATGCTTTAGCATGATAACCAACATACGTGTGGGTGGAAAGTTATATGTTTTAAAAGGGGAACCCTATTAATATTCATTAAGCACAATTCCCAATTTCAAGCTACTTCACTACTATATTTCTATCAACATTTTGTTTGACCTTGGATTCGAACATGGGACCTGACTTACCAAAACACAACTAGACTGATATTGTAATAATTCTATTTTTTATATTTTTCAGCATTCTCGTGGTGCTACCACTGACATTTATTGGTATACTTCTATTCTGTGTATTCGTTTTGATGCCATGTGCCTTCATATTTGCATCATGGTACATGAGGATTAAGGAACGCAAGATTCAAAGAAGAAAGAAAGATGGTGCGAATCTGGTGTTCTTCCATCCATATTGTAATGCTGGTGGTGGGGGTGAGAGAGTTCTGTGGGTTGCTATAAAGGCTATTATAACCAGGTTTGTGGACACTTACCTCTTCAATACTAGTGAATCTGTAAATACATAGTTAGTTATAAATTGGTGAATTCTTACACACTCGGCTAGAGTGGTGTTTAAAGCAGTGTTGTCTCCACAGGCAAATCCACGGACAAAAAGTTATTCAGAATTGTGGCACATGTCATAATAATTTCCATTATTACCGAAGGTCACTAGTATTGGCCCAGCTGCCAAATATACGTTTTATTATAATATTAAGTTAATTTATATTCATTATGTATTTGGGACATTAACTCTACAACACAAAGAAAGATATTAATAACCTAATAATATATGAAACTAGCTTTCTGCCCGCGGCTTCGCCCGCGTGTATGTCGGTTTTCGCTCCAAAACATTACCTTCTTTTTGCGCAGTCTGATAAAAATTATCCTATGTCCTTTCTCGGGTCTCAAACTACCTCCATACCCAATTTCATCAAAATCGGTTCAGTAGTTTTTGCGTGAAAGCGTAACAAACAAACTTACATTCGCATTTATAATATTAATATAGATGTACATATTACAATACATACAATTGGGTACTTAAACCACCCCGGGTGAAGCTGGGCGGGCAGCTTCTATAACAAGAATAATTGTTCCAGGCACCCAGACACTAACATATTTATCTACACAATAGAACTTGATGAAGACCAGGTGATTCTGGACAAAGTGTTCAACCAATTCAATATCAAGATCAACCCTGGGAAGGTGACCTTTATCCGGTTGTCTTTTGGAAAATTAATTGATGCTAAGAGATATCCATATTTTACATTGCTGTTGCAAAGCTTAGGGTATATGGTGCTAGGACTGGAAGGATTTATGAAGTTTAATCCAGGTAAAAATACATACTTTATAGTTTATTGGTCATATAACATAAACTAGTTCACTTGGCCTGTGTGTGTGAATTAAGGCTTAAACTCTTAACTCGTGAGATAGTTGACAGAAGACCTGTACTCAGCAGTGAGATACTAAAAAGGGTTGATGAGTGTGAATTAAATTAGAAAACAAATGTCCAGTAATAAGAGATGTTTTTGCAGACTCCCACCTTCCTACCTTCACCCGATTACCCTACCAATCTTGTAGTATATGAACCAAAGCATGGGTCAGATACTAGTATTTCTCTGCATTAGTTCGTAGGAAGTTGGTTGTGTGACACCCGCTGTACATCGAAGAACGCGTTAAGCTTTCGGTCCTGTGCCCTATTTCTTTCTAGTCATGGCAGTCAGCTCGTGCCATCAGACTTTGTGATTTAGTGATAGTCGGCTAGTGATTGGCTGCTGTAAGAAGACGTTACGTAGGTTGAAATAAAACTACATAATGACGAATTTTATTGCGGTTTAAATTTAGATTTTATATCCGGACTTTTCAAAGTCTTTTCAGACTTCATGGTGTCTGGTGGACTGACGTATTTGACGACCAAACTTATTAATCACATTTATTACTGACTACCTGCAAACTTTATATTATTTAAGTTGGGTTGCTTAATTTACGAGTACTTGTACCAAAACCCAGGCAAAATTTACTCTGAATTCAAGACACTCTGAGATCAATTTGCTTAAATCGGAACGCAATTTAAATTAAATAAAGTTTGTTGGTATTCAGAGTTGGGTTGTTGTGTTGTGTTTGTTTGTTGTAATTGTGATTAATAAGTTGGGACGTCAAATACCTCAGTCCACCCGTGACCATGAAGTCTGAAAAGACTTAGAAACGTAGTGATATAAAAACCTAAATTAGACCGCGATAAATACCGTTATAAAAAAGTTTTATTTCAAGATTTTATTTCATAAATGGTACAATGCATTTCAGATATTTACATAGATACAACGGGCTGTGCATTCACTTACCCGATATTCCGGTATCTAGCCCAGTGTCCGGTCGGCACATATACTCATTACCCAACCATCACAGCGGCAATGATGCGGCGAGTGAAGCACCGTATTGTCTCCTACAATAACGCGAGTATTATCGCGAGGAACCCGCTGTTTACGTGGATCAAGCTCTTGTACTATAAACTGTTTGGATGGGTGAGTACGAGTAGTGTATGCTAAGATCCCACTTCTGATATAAATTGTGAATCATACAGTTAATGTGACTTTTTCCATTTTTATTTTTTAAATTACTAACGATGATATCTGTATTAGTAAATGTTGTAATAGGTTACTGCCTACTGGCAGAGGTCGAAAACAACTATATTATATCGCCGGTTTTAGTGGCCATAAGTTGCCTCTGACATTGCTTAATTACTATCGAGATGGCCGATGGCTTAATAAGTCGTCCCAAATTGGGAGACAGCTCAAAATATGATGTCATTACAGTCCATCAAATCGAAGAGGTACCATTTGACGTTTCACTGTTTTCTATTAAATTAACTGAATAGAGGCATAATTCACACTATTTTTATTTTAACATAACAAACAATTTTCATACAAAAAATAAAATTCTAAATGTACTACGGATAGAACTGCCAAACGGTACTTCTTAGATTTGATGGCCAATAGCCTGTCAAATTTCTATTCTTATAATTACGGTTCTACTGACTGTATGTTTAGCTCATTTTCATTTATCATTAATTTTCTCCTCAGGTATATGGTGTGGTTGGCAGATGCGCAGATGTAGTGATGGTGAATGGCACGTGGACGGAAGACCATATCAATGAACTCTGGCAGATGCCACTGAGCACTTTCAGAGTCTACCCTCCTTGTGAGGTATCTATCATTAGGCTATTTTAATCAATTCCTCGACATGAGCTACTGAGCATGCTCTTGCTCCAATGTGCCTTTTACAATTCTTGTAGAGATTGTCTTCAACCTAGTTTAAACCTATCCTACGCTACATTAACCAATCCGTGGTGTCACTCACTCAAAAACTTCTTTACCGCAACAGTTGTCAATGACTACTAAATATTGGATCATCCACTGAACTAATTAGTACATCCATTCGTTTGGTTTGTTTCATTCATTTTATTCATTTCATTTTCACTTAGCTCTACCTTCCGTATCTCTCAATGTTATGTTCTTTCAGGTATCAGAACTAAAACAGCTCCGTTCTTTAGTGAAGGACACAGATCCGATCCGCATTCTATCAGTAGCGCAGTTCCGGCCTGAGAAAGATCATCCGTTGATGCTACAAGCTATGTATGAGCTGAGAAACTTGCTCGTTAAAAACGAGGTGTTATGGCATAAGGTATGACATAAAATACACTTGTAGTAGAAAAAAAATGTCGATTGAAAACTAATGAAATCAACATATCATGTCGATTGCTACAGACTACTCGTTGCATGTCGTTCGTTGAGTGGTGGTATTGAAAGTGACATTCGGAGAATACGTAAATTAGTATTTAATCGACATTCGCCATTAGTTTCAACTCATTAATATCTGGAGTTCGAGATAAATGTCTAAAGCGCGAGAATAGAAATCTAGGTATTTTCCAAGTCGCAAAAGAGCTTAATGGTACCTATTTACAAAATATGCGTCTCGAACTTTCGCAATTAGAAATCTATGTACCTAACCATTGCCTTCACCGCCTTATTTATTCTGAAATAGGCTTGCGCTTGACTACAACTTGCCTGATGTTCAGCAATTATGTAGTCTACGTTGGAACACTTCAGCTCAGTATACCGAGTCACTCGTGACTACGAATGATTTTCGGTGAGAAGGTGGCAGTGGATTAAGGTTCCATATGGTTAGAAACCAATTCCGACCCACCATCTCTGCATGGGGTCACACTAGACATCGCACAGGAGCACGGCAAGGCCGCTTGGCGGTGCGTCTTTGTCTGGTGGGTGGTCGCTATCCACAGCTGAAGCCTACCACCGGTTTATTGTCACCTGATTTGAAACACCCGGGGACCACGTATGGGGGTTCAATTAAAGTGTACATGTGTTTCATTTTCCAGATAAAACTAGTTCTAGTTGGTTCCTGCCGGAATTCAGAAGACTCGGAAAGGGTACAAAACTTAAAAGACCTAGCCGCGCACTTGTCTATCGAAGATAATGTGACGTTTGTCGTTAACGCGACGTATGCGCAAGTGTTGCAGCTGTATCAGACAAGCAGTATAGCGCTGCACGCTATGTGGAACGAGCATTTTGGAATCAGTAAGTGTTGAACATCATCAGCCTATTTTAGTCAAATTCTTTTTGTCGACACATGAACATCTATAGAAAAACCTTCATCAAAATCGGTCTATCCACTTGTACAAAGGTACACATGTAAAACAACACTCTTGCATCAGCTTATGCATTAATTCACACCGAGATGGCAGCGAAGCAGCCTGCAATTTAAGTGTCACACGATTTGAAACTTTATTTTCATTACTGTGATACATAGAATTGCTTGAAAAACTTAATAGTACTCGAGCTGTCTAGTGCGGCCGCGCGTCGCTTAAGTTTCTCCATCAATACTATGTACTATAGTAATGAAAATAAAGTTTAAATTCATATGACACTGAAAATACTGGAAAAATCTTAGTGTAAATTTACGCTTAGCCCTAAGTCACGAAACAAATACTCGACATGTTTGAACCTGTCCGCCTGTCCTAGTGCGCACACGATACTTATTTCTACTCCGCATGCGCTTTGCGCCATGAATCCAGACGGCCTTAGGGATTTATTTATACATTCACATCTTACAAGCTAACAGACATAACAACATCCAAACCGCTTACAAGACCAGTTAATTATAAAACAATGCAATTGAGTTTTATTTGATAAGATTACACCTGCGCGTCACATTCTACGTAGTCATATTAAATATAATAATTATAGTAATAATAACATGCCAATTTATAGTATTAAATTTAATTAAATTAGTCTATATTATTTCGTTTACAATTATTCTAAATTTACTAATTAACTGATGATTAATAACCATTAACAAATTCCAGGTGTTGTAGAATGTATGGCCGCTGGACTGATCGCCATTGCTCACCGTTCAGGTGGACCTCTAGCGGACATTATAGAGACTGCGGAACCTTCTAGAACGGGGTTCCTTGCTTCTGAGCCTGATGAGTACGCGCGCTCTATATTAGAAGTGATCGCATTACCTAGTGAGGAGAGGAAAAGGATTATTGAAGCCGCCAGGTAAGAATAAACCATAAATTTGAATGTAGTCACGTCTGTTACCTGAAGGTTGGTAGTGTAGGCAGAGGTAAATATCACCAACATCTCGCCGGTATATAGGTTCAACGGTGGCGCAGCGGTATGGGCCTCGCCTTAGAAATAAAAAGTCGCAGGGTCGATTCCCGATTCTGCCCACATCGTGAAGAAACCATAATTAGAACTAATCATTCGAGGACATGTGACATCCACCAACCCGCACTTAGCCAGCGTGTAGGAATTCTGAATATCTGTCACTGTTTTTGAGTGACTGCCACAAATTACGTACGGTACGAAAAAAATACGTTTTCAAAAATCTCTTTCATAAAGAAATACATAATTGATACATATTATATTTGATCAACATTATTGACATTATATACTTCGTCAATAGCGGCCATCAAAAGCAACAGACGTAATTCATAATTATAATATTAAAAAATTTAATATTATTTAAGCTTGTTTTTGTTCCCAGGGCGTCAGTGGACCGTTTTTCTGAGAAAGAGTTCGAGAAATCATTCCTGCGAGCCGCAGAGCCGCTTTTTAGATTAGAATAAAGGATATAATACAGGGTGTTCTGAAAACAATACATTCATGCAAGGTGTTAAAGTTAATAATGTTGTTTTTAGTAACTTACGTTACGTTTGTACTTAAGTACATAACAAGTGCTTGTAAGGAATGTATCGTTTAGCGGGGCACCCTATATCTATAAGCTTGTATAATTTGTTCCATAGTACTTATGTAAGCTTAAATATAGTTAAACCAAAGTTAATTCTGTTTTATTTTGTCTTTGCCGCCAGTATGCTTCTCAATAATTCAAAATAATAGTCGGGGGCAAGGGATTGTTCAATGGTACAGCTTCCCTACATAGTATAAAACAAAGTCGCTTTTTCTGTCCTTATGTCCCTATGTATGCGTAGATCTTTAAATCTACGCAACGGATTTTGATGCGGTTTTTTTAATAGATAGATTGATACCAGAGGAAGGTTTATAAGTAAAACACAGTGCACCCGTGCGAAGCTGGGTCGGGTCGCTAGTAAAGTATAGTAGCGTGTCCTAACTAATCGGCGTTAAGAGCAGTGTTGCCAGGTCAAAGTTTTACTTCACCCTAGGCTTGGTCTCAATTTACCCTAGAATCTGTATTATTAAAAAAAAACTGATATATCTCTTTTCTTTCTTTACGATTAAAACAAATGTATTTTTCACAACACACACGAAAAGAAAGAGAACCAAGAGCACTCGGTGCGTTCATGACACGGAATCTGTAATGAATCAAAATAGTTCACAGTAATTTTATACTGTTATTGATCGCTACCCCAAAAAATATACCCTAAAAGTTACCCGGCTGAGTTACTTTTACCCAAAATATAGGGTAAATTACCCTAAGTTGGTAACAGTACATGAGTCTGTATTTAATTTAAGGCTTTTTAACCCTGTTCCAATTTACTATCCTGTGCTATCATGGACAAAGCAGTCTGCTTGTTGAGTTGACTGCTTTGTATCCTATTTATGCTTTTTTTTTTTTTTTTTTCCGGGGGGAAATCCTTTATGGATCCCCTCGCCCTGAGTGGGTGCAGGGCAGGGGGTATGTGGGATTCCCTAAGGGTACCCACTAAAACCCCCCGGGTGTTCCATCCCACACTTAAGCCAGGGGTCGCGGGAACTTGTGATACTTCCGCAACCCCCGGCTAGTGGTGGCCCGTTTTGTGGACCTCTTCACGTCTTCACCAACTTAATTAGGGGCGCGCGTGGAACACTTCACGCCGCCGCCTTGGGTCCTGATGTATGGGGGACGATGGACGCACCCTAATCCATCGCCCCTGGACCCGTTTAAGGGGGCTGGAAGAGGGCATTGTCCTTCCGCCGACGCCCGGTGCGTCTTCTGCGGATCGGGTGAGGGGACAAGATCTCCCTCTCCCGTTCCGCAGCCTCCTTCTGCGATATGACTGTTTCGCAGAAGGATACCACTGCGTCCCAAGACTCCTCGCTGCCGACCATCGAACATATAACGGCCGGCAACGAAAGATCTCTGCCTACTTCTGAAATGAGAGCACGGCGCGGCTCCTTCCAAGCGGTACACTCTACGAGTGTATGCTGCGCCGTGTCCTCCCGGCAGTCGACGCAGTGGTGACACCGTGCGTCCGGCTCCCTGTTTATGCGACACAGATACTTTCCAAAGCAACCATGCCCAGAGAGCATCTGTGTCACCCGGAACGACAAGGAGCCATGCCCCCTCCTGAGCCAATGATTGAGTACCGGCCGGACCGCCTCGATAGTGACGATCCTATTTATCCTAACTCAACACTTTAAGTACCTACCCATTGAGACAGACTTAAATTCTAATTTGGCAACACATTTTCTACTTTCAACTCGCCAGGTGGATTCATCTATTTTTCCACAGGTCTAGGTCTTTAAACAGACATAATGATTACGTAATACTTGCTCAGTAGGCTTGCTGTAGGAATAATTGCGTGTATTCTAAAACTTCATAATAATATGGTTGAATCCCAACCAAGGTTGAACCCTCGAGACCATAGATATTTTTGGTTACGGCATTGCATAGGATGCTGTTGAAACATTAGAGATATTGGATGTGTTAGGCCATTTTCGAATTTTAATGGAGAAAACTTATTAGTGTGGATGAATTTTTATCGGACCAGAGTTTTAAAATTTTGCACGCCTTTTGGTAAATTATGGTTGAACTTAATAAATTTTGTTACACCACTTAATATGTACTACCCATTTTTGCAAATAAACATATTCTTATTCGAATTTTTTCTTTACTAAGTAATTCATGAAGATTTTAAACACCTACCTAGTATATACTATTTACTCCATCCTGCAAACAGTTATTTTAATAATACAAGAATTTTGTAAAAAATTATATAATTATAACATAAAGATAAAATATATAGCTTGTATAATACAAAATAATGCTTAGCTTAAGGAATGTCTATGTGAAAGTGTGTCCTACTCGGTCCCTCGGTATCAGACGAAGTTCAGAGCCGTGTTTCAGGAATACATTGCCTGAAAAATAAAGTCAAAATCATAACTTAATCTTCATTTACAAATCACACTATGTACCTAGATTGTAAAACAAATTTGGCGGCGAAGTCTGTATCTGTATGAGCACGATAAACTCAAACCCTTTCGGAAAGTTTTAAACGTTCAAAAGAATAAAAAGTTTATTAAAGGCTCGGCAACGCTTTTTACGAAGTACCATGCATAGGTACAGTACTTCGTAAAAACATTTAAATTTTTACACCAAAACGACGACGTTCAAATGACATTACTTAGAACCTTATAACTGCCCGTCATAAATCAACTGCCATGCCTACAAAATTGCCTACATTAAAAAATATTACCTACAATGTTAATGAATGTAAAATCATGCAAGTTTTTTGTCGCCTAAATGCGACCTGAGCTCGTTGCATAATGTGACATGCGTGATATAGCTTCTTTAACATTGGGCACGGCAGATGGGAACAACTTGCGAAAATAGGAGCCAGTAAAGGAAACGTATTAAAGAAGGTCAACAGTTTCACTATGGAGCCTGGTTCGACAATTTAGCCATAAAAAGAGGAAAGTGACACACCAGCGACATTCTTCCTCTAGTTACAACACACACTTGTTCACTATTCAGTCATCAGAAAAATTACTTACGTCAAGGCCATCATCATAATTATGTGACACGGGCGGTTAAAAGTTCTAGTGGGCATATGATTGTTTACCAGCCTATGTGCTATTTCAAAATTTTTAGTCATTAAAATTTCATCAAATTCCATCCAGAGGTGTTTGCAGGACAACAAACATCATCTATACAAACTTAAACATTTATAATATTAGAGATGGGATGGAAAGTGGGATGGTATTTCACTATAGTAAGTGTAAAGGTGTGTAGGTTTGCCAAAGAGCGATGGAGCGTCATATCCTAAACTTAAAACTCAAGGATCGAGATCCGTAACTCAGTCATACGTTCCAAAGCGGGCATAGTGGACGTGGGCTACCAGTCCGCAAGATTGAAATGGGATTGGGCTGGTCATATTTGTCGCATGCATCGAGACAGACGGGCCCGTATCACGACGCAGTGGATTCCTGGAGACGGTCATCGTCTCCGAGGAAGACCACGAAATCGATGGTGCGATGATATAAGCTCGTTTGTCGTGACTTGGACGGAAGAAGCTAGCAATAGGGACAGTTGGAAGGCTATGGGGGAGGCTTTTGCCCAGCAGTGGGATACTACAAGCTAATAAAACAGAAGTGTAAATAATTTATTAACTAACCAGCTGTCTGCTGTGGGTTGATGCCGATGCCGTCATCCGTGATGATAGCGCTGGTGGCGGGCTCTACGCGAAACTCCTCCGCCGCGAACTTGAGCACAGCTGTAAACGGCGTCGCTTCTGGGACACTTAGCCTGTAGGTCATTCAGTACGGTTGAAACTTCATATTAGGACTTCTTCACTTTTTCTGTAAGTTAATTGCTGACTACCCTCCCCCCAAAGACTCAAGATAGTTAAGAGAAGACCCAGTATCCAACAGTGGGTTGTAAGGGATGTTACATTAATGCATGGGAAATAATTTCATTTTAAGACCAAGTAAAGACCGGTGTTTGTTGATTCTAGCTGTCTAATATTACTTTAACTGTAACTTTCACTTTTTAATATGCAGTTTTGTTTTTGAAAGTATTATTTAATTTTTTTTAAATTGCTCCGATTAACTACTTATCAAAGATTTTATTCTATTATCCTGCCTACTTTCCTTGAAAAAAGTTGTGTGTGTGACCATATGGATTAATTAGTTGGATAATTGTAAATATAATATCCCATAAAATTATAAAACTTTATTCCAAAAATCTGAAGAACCATCATTGTCATGGATAATATTAAAAAACTGACTTTTTAAACAATCATTTAAGAATATCTTTTTTGCTATACTTAACAATTCAGCTTCATTCAAATCTATATAAAAGGACTCCGAAGACATACCTTCCTCAATAAGTTTCTTACAATCTGACAAAGCTTCAACAATATTACAGAAAATATCTGGATTTTCTGCACACATTTCAATAAAATACTCGTCAAAAACATAAATGAGTGACCTCCAAAATTGTTTATACTTTACTTCTTTGCTATTTGTAACTGTTAGAATTGCATCAGCTATACATTTAGTTATTTTGCTATATTTTTGTTCGGTATTTAATAAGCTTATAACTAACAATTCTACCATATTTTGCTCACAATTATCTACCAAAGCTAGAATATCACAGTCGCTACAACTTAATTCTGCTAGAAAGAGTTTGCTTTTGAATTTTAATAAAGACTCTTTTGAGATTTCTTTGTTTATGTTTTTTAGGAGTGTGTCTTTAGATGCAGCTTCAAGCATTAAGTCTGCCAAACAGTTCTCTAGCTTCTCTTCAGTAAATAATTCAAGAAAAAATCGAAACCCAATGTCTACTTGAGTAATATTAGAGTTAGAAGTTACAATTTTTTTAAGTATGTATTTTGGTGGGTCAGTAAGACAGTTTTTTAATAGATTACTTGGAATATCTTCTTTGTTATTTAATACTGTTAAAAAATCATCAATTAAACCACGTTTTTGAAGCCTATCTAAACATTTTTCTATATGTTGAGACATAAGAAAAGCATTCTTAATTTCATTTTCATTTGTGTTGTTGTCAGGCCATGTATTTAACTGGCACAAGTTAATATAGTCTTGGAATAAGTTGAGGAACTGTTGCACGACTGCAGTATCCATTCTAAATCCTTGTAACTTCGATGCAGGACCCTGGCAGAATCAGCATCTGTCAAAATTAACAATTTGTATTCAGTTTAATTTTACAGCTTTTTAAGTGAATTTAACTTGAATTTTATAGATACTGTGAAGGGCCTGGTACGTCGAAGTTACAGGATTAATTTTTAGTAATTTTATAGTGATTACTTACACTTTAAACGGCAATTTTGGATCCGAAGTGAGCGTAATCTTGAAAGTAACTTTCGACCTGTATTATCAAATAATGAATAAATAAAAAACACTAAAATAGTCTCACAAATAACGGAAGTTATTTAAGAATTCATTTTCTACTTACATATTCAAAGCTCTTGTTTTTAATATTGAAAATTAGTGTTTTACTTTTCGCTACAATGAGAAGCGCATTGGCAACTGGCACTTGGCAGTGAGTGACGAACACACGTTACGTCAACTCTGTCAGCTATCAAAGTAAGATGTCAAGTTTACTGTCACTCCCTGTCACATAATAGTTTTTTTGCGATACGTTCACAATCTTCCAAGGTTCACAGCGTTCACACACACAATCACACAACGACAACTTTTTTTCATTGAACGCATCAAAATTCTATCTATAATATCTCTCTCAGCTGTTGTTTGTCAACAAAAATTGTGTCATAGTCATACTTGCTTGTCAAAGTGACGATATGAAAGCACAAGAAAAGCAAAAAATCAATATCTACGTGTAAAAAAATTAGAATATTAAAACTAAATACAGCATGGAAATGCTGTTAAAAATCTTCCGCCGCAACGCACTCGAGTGCACAACGTTTATATCATGTTCGGGGACATTTATTTGCGTTTTACTAAACTACACAACCAACATTTCTCCTTTAAAAGGAGTATGGTTTCCACTATACATTTTAATTATATTTATTCTATCGCTGTGTGCTAGTTTTAAGTTTATACAGTGGCTATTAAGTTTAAATAAGCCCTTGAAGTATGATTTGGACAAATTGGCTGTTGATTATCCTTATTTATCGTTTTTGCCGCAAGTATTGGCCCAAATATCTTCACAGAAATGTGGTAATGATAAAGATGAATGTTTCGAGTACGATACTAATGAGCTCAGCGTGATCTCGACGGTGTTGGAGCGGCGCCTAGTATCTTCGTGGTACGTGCCATACGTTTCGCAAGAAATCGGTTTTCCTTTCGCTTGCAAACAGCTGCTGGATCAAATGATTGGGAAGACTTTCCAGGTTTGTAGTAATGATGTACCTAAAAGTCTATCTTACTAAAACAAATGAACTGTTTTAACTATGTGGAGGTGACTAGAGGATCGGGTGGTAATGACCCTCCAGTGAATAGGGAAGATCTTCCAGCCTGGCGAGTTGTAATGCCCGGCTACCGCGATACTCCCTCCGACTGTTCTTGTCGCGAAGTTGTATTTAAGCTAATTGGCGGTGAAACTTTGCTTGTGCGATTCAGGATTGCTATGATGTCATATCTCTTGAGTGGCATTAGGTATGTGACGCCACAACTATTTCATAAATTTACATTTACATAAATTTTTCAAAATATATTTTACTAATCACCCTTTACTTAGTTGGGTTTAAAACATGGTCTCTTCTTGTATACAGCCTAATTCTAGCATGCAGGAATAACAGGTGAAATATTGGTATTAAATTGAGGCAGGTAGAAAAAAAAAGTTATTTGCCATCTTCTGGTGTTTGAGATGTATGTAACACAATGGGAATTAAACTATCTAGCCATGTTTTCTATATTTTTTGTACTTAATTATTTATTGGACAAGTCAACAATATGAAATAATATTTTCAGATCTGTAATAAAATAGAAACAAAAGATATATTTGTGGACACATGCACAATTCTGTCAAGCCACTTAAAAGAATACCAAAAAGCAATGATCCGCCATGAAAAATCACTGTCATCCTCGATTGAATCATTATACAAAAAATCACACCCAGTATTTGATAGTACCACAAAAAAACTGCAACCTGCAGACTATTGTACTAATATACTACGTATTATACTTAAAGAACTCGTACCTTGGGAGTTATGGGATACACCACACTCAGAATTACTAGTTCGTATCTTATCTAAAAAGCTTAATAATTTCATCGATACTACTTTGACCGAACCTGCATGGTTGAATCATAAACTTCTGACAGTACTAAAAGGAAAGAAGGAAATCAAGATTGAAAAGCCAGACGTTACAAACACTATGGAAGTAGAACCAGAAATAAAACCTGAAGTTTTGGTTGATGAAAGTGAACCAGTGTTGAATCAGAATGTGGTTGAGAAAGAAACAGAATGTAAAGATGAGTGTGTCAGTATTGAGAATATTGTAGAAGAAATACCAGTGACTAGTTCGGGGCCAGTTGATATTAAAACTTCAGTGTTGAGGCAGAGGCGAGGCAGGCAAGGAAGGAATGAGGTTAAAATCTACGACAGGGTTATTGAAGGTAAGAGTTATTAATTAAATAAAAGGAGAAATTCCAGATTTTTTATAAGAATTTATTTAAATTTTTGATAGAAAGTGGTATTACTCCATTACAGTTTATTAATTAGTTAGGACATATTAATATAACTTTAAATTAATATTATAATCAATGTATTTACTATAACTTTTCAATGATTTACTATTTAATTAATTCAATTATGACATGACATGTATTCATTCCTTAATTTTGTACACTATTTAAGGCAAAACATAGCGAGCTATGTATGTCTGTACTTAGGCCTATTCGTTTCTACTTAGGGAGTATCTAATAATTGCATTTCAATAAATTGTATCTGTAGGATTTTATTTTTTACTTTGGCTAGCTACATGAGCATTTTTTTGGGTTTCGAATAGGTAGTGTTAAGACCTGGGAAACTGATATGGACCTCCAGTGCATCAGCTTAGGCCAAGACCTGCTAGCGAGCTTGGATGGAGAGATCACGTTAAGCCGTCTCTGGGGACAGGAACCTGATGCTGACGGGAGTCCTAACCCACCACGAAGCAAATCCCCACAGCCATTGTGGTTTGGTAAGTTTTGAATGATATTATGTGTATACAATTGGTTTCAGGTGTCTAAGATAGTCAAAAGTTTGCTATTTTTGTAATCGGCACTCTCCTAAACTGCGGTAATTGTATTACTAGTAGTAGTTACTTAACTCCTACTATTCCGATTAAGGTGGAAATTACAGGTAAAATAGCATTTAAGTTATGTTATGCAGGGAAAGGATAAAACCGCAGTTTTAATATAAATGATTTATGTTTAATGCAAAGGAAGATGCCATTGCCTTTGAATTGGTTTGCATGTTTAATCGTCCTTGGAATCATGAGGAACTCATATAAATGTCAGTAAACACATATGTAGTTGTACGTCAAGTTATGCGAGTGGCGGGACCCAGCTACCCAGTGCCTAGTGGGTAATCTTGTTAGTGCTAATCGGTCATCAATACAAACTACCATGACAAAAATCTTGCCTCTCAGTTGAGAATCAATGGAACCTTTGACTATAAGATTGGAGCATATTATTCCAGGTGAAGAAGAGACAATAGAAGTAGATCCAATAGACACAAGTCCCCGTGAAGTGAAGAAGGAACATAGCCCCAAACCGACAGAGTTGCTGAAGGACTTGCAAACCACTGTGAACCAGGCCAAGCACAAGATCGGTGACCTACAGGTGGAGAACAATGTGTTACATGTCTCCCGCAACCAGTCCAGTGTATGTCTTGCACGTTCTTTCGCTTTATGCTTTGTTTACGTACGTATTGTCTGGTTAAACGCACTGCGATTAACTATTCATTTAGATGCGGGCGATGAAACAGTCAGTTGCAATATAGTTAGCATTTTTGTATTGATTTATCCGAACGACTGATGGTTTATTTGAACCATCTTGCTGGCCATCTGGTTGAACTGTCCGTTTGGCTGTTATTTGAGCCGTCCGTTTAATACGTCCACCAGTTTATCCAGCTGGATCATCTAGCTGTGGAGCTGATAGGTGGCATGCAAAATATATAACCCGGTTAACCGGATAATGCGTACGAGCGCTTAGTTTTTAGTAAGAGTGATGCGGTCAAAAACTCTGACAGAGTAGACTCGGTTGACTACTTAGACCCCGTGGCAAAACCCGTAAAGTATATTTTACCAATAGCGCGCGTCATCGCGTCGGTGAGATATAAAAATTGTAATAAACTGCAAAACGATAAAAGAAAAGTATATTAAGTCAACAGCTGTTCTATACCTTCCTCATCCGAGTCTATTTAGTCCAAGTCTTTGATCGGCTACAGAGTACAGAATTCTACAGAGTACTAGAGACGGCATTGATAGCAAAACAATTTAAGTGAAATTATACAATAGTTCACCAAACCGCACATGGCCAGCCGTGCCAGGCCTAAACTTTCATGATAGTTGAGAGAAAATCCGTGCCCAGCAGTGGGACACTAAAGGATAGAAGTGAAGTGACATAATAATTGAATTGTCGAAAGCGTTGGCAGACGAAAATGCCACCTACATTTTGCCAGTTATGGCTACGTAATATTGGCGAGTTACATATTTATTTATTTCTTATGTCTACCATTAAATGTTACCTATAATATTTTTATTGAGTTTGCAACTAAGACTAAGTGGTTGGCTGCAGGACTATATTATGTCTTCTTGAAGGCTATACCGTGTAATTAAGGCCTCCAAAACATGTTGACGCTCAGTGGACATGACAGTTGTCTAAAATAGACTTTCAGAATCGACAGTTGACTAAGATTAAGATAACAGAGAAAGAGAGAGAAAAAAACACTATAATCTATTTTCTATTTACAAACTGGCATGCTAAGATATTATAAAAATGTTGCCGACTCTAAGAATCGCATGGACGTGCTATATAGTACGTTCATGAATAATCGTGGAATTGTATGCTCTGTGGCTTTCAGCCTGTAGGCGCTGCAAATTTCAAACTCTACAATTCGAAAACAATATTTTTTTACTATTATTATCAATATTAAATTCTTAATCATTCATTCACTGATATATTTTAAATTAATTAAAAATAACATGACAATACAGCGTGTTTGTCTATCTGTATGCTGTACACTCAAAAAGGTTTTTATATTTGCTTAGTCTTTTTTTACCACTGTTTGCTTCCTTTGAGAAGCTCAAATGATTTATAGTAAAATTGTAAAAATTTACATTTTTTTTTTATATTTTAAGGTCACATTCATAAAAATCTATCTCTATTTATCTGTCTGTTTCAGACTGTTTAGTTAAAATGGACTTTGTCTCTTTTTTACTAGTATAAATGAAAAGATGACAGACAAAGCCAAACGAATTATAAACATATTTTAGCTATAAGCAGACGTTTATGAATACGGGGTTTAATCTTTACTGAATACTGTACCTAAGATTTCCTCATGCATGTTAGTTTCAACCCAAAACCAGCTTTACTGTGATAATTATAAAGTGTATTTTAGTATGTTCGTATGCATGTTGCAATGGATGTTCAGGTATTTAGGACATATTTATTATTTAGTGTTGCGTATTGTGTGACGGTAGCGAAATTGTGGTAGTCATGATAACTGTTTAATATTGTATTTGTTTAGGTAAAATTATTTTAATAACTAGGGTGTTATTTCTAAGCAGGCTTCGAATAACAGCTGCCGACAGCACGTGCAGCTGGTGGCACAAACTGTTAATTGACATGCAGCCGTCAATATCTATTTTTCAAAAATTGTTAAGCCGGTTTCACGTGCTGGTCGCATTATAGAATCGAATCTAAAATGGCAACACTAATCGTTCCCTCTTACTCGCACGTTATTGCTGTCTTTAGTCACACACTCCGGTACTGCACGCAAAAAAATAACATTCTATTTTAACTATGTATTCAGTATCACGCATTAGGGCTTATACGTTCTAGGAAAGGAAGGAACCCTTTTTGAGTACATTTAGCACTTGGTTGGCTTTTAAATAGCTAGGGGAGAGTGTGTATAAAAGAGCCAGGCTTTGAAAGAGTCGATATGATATACTACCTATATACTACCATAGTTTAATTTATTTCCTTACTAAGCAACACTGGATAACTATTACTTACAAAAATATGACAGTTCTAAGAACACCTTTTTTTTTTGAGTAAAAATCATATCAGCTCTTGTAAATCGTGGTTCTTTCATACACACTCTCCCCCTTATATCTTGTTTATTCATTTTTAAACAATCAAGGTAAATATTGAAAAATATCTATCACACTACCTTGTTTTGCTGACGGTCCAAACTGTCATTACAAGTACAAGCCGCCATTTTAGATTCGTTACATTAATAGTGCGAGTTATACCTTAAACAAAAAAAAGTCACCCCTGACATCTAGGTAACCGTGTCGATATCTTGAAATAAAAAACCGAAGTAAAATAGGTCCATTACTTATATTTGTAGGTATACACGTGAAATTTATAACATGGTTTGGGTTTAAAAGGTTCAAGAATCTATGAAATCACCTCAAGGCTTATTCTTATTCTTTATTGTACACAAAACACTTACTTACACAATTATAAATAGGAAACAACAATGTACACAGGCGAGCTTAATTGTAATATGAATTTTCTACCAGCAAACCTTAGAGAAAACTTGTGGAATGGGAATGAAAAAATAACTTTAAATACATACATATACCTACATATATATACATATAATAATAATAATAATAATATGCTGGGACATTAACACACACGGCCATCTGGTCCCAAGCTAAGCAGAGCTTGTGTTATGGAAACCAGATAACTGCTATATATATACATATAATACTTTTCTTTTGTAAATATATACTTATAATAGATATTTACACCCAGACTCGACACAAACACAAATGTTCATCTCACTAATGTTTGTCTCGGGTGGGAATCGAACCCACGACCTGCGGCGTGAAAAGCAAGTATCTTACCGACCACGCCACCGGCCCGTCATATACATACTAACATTACATACTATGTACTAAAATGTAATATATACTAAATAAACTTAAGCTAATGATTTGTTTCCTTAACTAAGTCTTGACTTTAATTGGTTCTTGAGGCTCAAATAAATCTCAATGGGTACGATAGGTATACAGTGTTTATTATAATAGGGCTATTAAACAGTTGTGTGTATAGGACGAGGCAGCTGGTATGATGGAAGGGCTTCTGGACTTCGGTATAGCGGGTCTTAAGAAGGGCCTGAGACTCACAGGACTTAGCGACGATTCACAGGTGAGATATAATATTTACTTACTTCAAATTTGTTTATTTTATTTATTCGCGTGATTTACCAAGGAACCGGCGCGCGGCGGCGGCGGCGAGGTCTTGTAGGTAATTCTCAGCCGATATCTAACCAGATACAGTTTGATTCACTTCAACCAAAACAAGCTTTTATTTTTAGTGTACCACTGCTGGGCACGAATTCACAACAATCTTAACGAGTTGAGAGAGTGTATCTTGATCTACACACGCTGGCCCAGTGCAAGTTGGTGGATTTCCTGTCCTTGAATGTAATATAAGGTCGCCGGTTCGATCCCCAGTCGAAACGACACATAGGTAAAGGAAAATATCGAAAGGAAACTGACATGCCTAAGAACTAATCATTCGAGGGCATGGGACATCCACCAACCCACGCTTGGCCAGCGTGTGTGGATTAAGGTCAAAACTCTCTTAACTTATAAGATAGTTGAGAGAAGACCCGTGACCAGCAGTAGGCCATGAAAACAGGTTTGAAGTGACGAAAGTGTACACACAAAGATGTGTAGGTTCGACTGAGGATCGAACCCGCGACCTTATATTTAATTCAAGAATAGGATATCCACCAACTTGCACCACTGTAAATCCCATGTCGTTACCATTTATTTATTTATATGTATGTTTACTTAGGAGAAGTCGCCATCGCATTACAAAGAGAAGCCTGGTGACAAGATCTCGCCGACAGAGTTGAAAGTTAAACCCATACCTGAACATAGAGATTTCAATGTTACTACAACGATTAGAGGTAAGCAAATATTAATACAGGAAACCTTTTTAACCAGTAGCTAACATTGAGGAAACAAACTTGTATATATTAAAAAAAACGGCATTAATATCTTGATTTAGGGGCTGAGTCACCTTCGTAGGTGGGTGTAAACCTTTATTTGAATCCCCACACGTAGTCCCCGGGTGGTGCAAATCAGGTGACAATCAACTGGTGGTAGGCTTCGGCCGTGGTTAGTGATCACACACCAGTCAAAGCCGCACCGCCAAGCGGCCTTGCCGTGTTCCGTTGCGATGTCTAGTGACACCATGCAGATAGGGTGAGTCGGAATTGTTGCTCCTTTAAGATTTCTAACCTTATGGAGGCTCGTTCCACTGCCACTTTCTCACCGATAATCATTCGTAATCACGAGGGAATCGGTACACTGGGCTGGCGCGTTTCATCATAGACTACATCATTGCTTAACATCAGGCAAGTTGTAGTCAAGCGTCAGCCTATCGAAGAATTTAAAAAAACATATGTCTTTGTACTACAAAATGAAGTAATCGCTAAGGAAAGATGTTTACTATATACTAACGACCTTATTCATAAAAAAGTTATAAGACTTTACTTCTAAGACAAACGAATTATAAACCTATTTTAGCTATAATAAGTTTTTTTTTAATTGGGACTTAACCTATCACAGCAATCCCGCCATTGCTACTCTTGTGCACCAGGATCAACAGAATTTAGCTGGACATTACACATAGATAATGTCGTAATAATCTTCGACGTATATTAGGTAAATTTTACCATCTAAACAATGTGCTGAGCAAGCACACTATGTATACAGTTTACTATGCATTGGCTGATTCGTTGCTAAGTTATGGGCTTAGTGTTTATGGTCGTACATTCGATACATATTTTAATGAAATTAAAAATATACAATTAAGACTATTAATCGATAAATTCTTAGTCGATAAAAAGATGAAAAAAATCCTGTAAAGGGGACTATGATCAACTATTTAGATTGTGTACCTATACTACCTGTTAACAAAAAAGTTGTGTATTTAGTCGCATATCAAAATGACTTAAATAATGAAATTAAAATTAACTATAGATGTGAAAGAAGGAATAAGCAAATACTACTTGTAAAACCTAAAACTGTTACCTACTATGGAAGAAGGGCAACAAAATACATGGTCCCTAACATATATAATAAAATAGATGAAATAAGATTAGATGAAAATTTGTCAATACAAAGTGTTAAGAATAAATTAAAAAATATAAAACTGTTGAACAGCAATACATAACATTAGGAAAAATTACTTTATACTAATTTCTTTATATTTTGTTAAAAACATGTATGTAGGTAGGTACAATATGTTTTTCAATTAATTTATCTGAGCGTTACTTGCCAACAAACTGTGTTTACAGTTTGGCAAGAGAAATTTAAATGTAACATTGTACCATTTTATTTGGTTAAATAAATTAAAAAAAAAACAGCGGCGCCGTGAAGTGACTCCCGATTTGAACCCGGTCAAGTCCCTGGATACCTAAACTGTCTTGGATCCCGCATGAATTTAATCAGAAAGATAATAGGAGGAGTTGGAAAGTTACATTGTCCATTTCCCTCCAGGCGAAACGGGAGACAGCATAGAGAATAATGAGCTTAAAAGACGTTTATGAATACGGGGTAGAACTATTTGATATTTTATATATTCGCAATAATATTATTGCAGATGAAAACGGTGTACCACCATTGTTGAAACAGCAAAGGGTTATATCTCAAGACAGTGTGGTAAGTTACTAAATTATATGAAAACTTTATAAACGGTACGCAATTTTTTAACTTTTTCTGGCATAAAATTGGCAAAATATGGCCTATCTCGACTAGCTAAAGCAGCGGTAGCGCAGCGGTACGGGCCTCGCCTTAGGAATATAAGGTCGCGGGCTCGATTCCTGTTCATGGCCCACACATGTTTGTGTGAATTATTTCATCTCCGCAGCTCAATATCGGTAAAGGAAAACATCCTGAGGAAACTGAGGTCTAAGAACTAATTATTTGAGGACATGTGACATCCACCAGCCCGCACTTGACCAGCGTGTGTGGATTAAATCCTCTCAATCAACTCGTAAGATAGTTGAGAGAAGACCCGTGCCCAGCAGTGGGACACTAAAAAGGGTTGAAGTAAAGTGTGAAGTGAATCATAAATCATGTTTACAAGCATTAACTCTTTATCCTCCAGCCATCTCAGCCTAAGCCAATCCCTAAAGCGGATGTTCCCATCCCCTTGTCGGAATCACCCGAACCGGAGTATGAAGAAGCAGCTGACTTATCTACCAGCATCGCTAAATTACGCTGTCTACTGCAACAAAGAGCAGAAGCTACACCCAAGTATGTATTTTGTTAATACACGGTGTTTTAAAAATAATAATAATAATAAAAAAAAAATTTATTCAAGAAAAGTGGTCATTTACATTCATAAATAGTTAATTATGCTAATAATTACAATTTAACCCGAACTAGGTAGAACCTGTGTTTCGGGTTGTTACTACTACTTATTTAATAACAACTTAAGAAATATAGTAATTACACAAAAAAACCCATTTTAAAAATATTATTTTAATATAATAACTACCCAATAACTTAAATTTTTTATTTATTTTTTATTTTAACACTTCGAGTAACTTTTCCGTATCGGAATAATTTAGCTTTTTTAAATATATAAATAATAATAAATTAATTGATTTCTCCATCATAAAGATATGATGATAATCTTATGCGACTAGTATACACGTTGGGTAAACAATTGTCAGGGACTGTTACCTGATTTAGGCTTATGCAATTAACCTGTTATTTATTTAAATAAAACTACTTTATAACGGATTTTATCGCGGTTTATTTTAGATTTTAGATCCCGACTTTTCAAAGTCTAAAAAGTACCTAGTTTTATTTCAATGTGTGATATTCGCGTAAATCTAAGACAATACTAAATTAAACTGTGTTACCAGTCACCGGGGCCGCTATCTTGTCTACTTTTAGTACGTGTTCTCAAAACTATCATGCATCTAGTTTTGTAATATTATCATGCATGAACCTGTCGAGATAATAAGTAAATATGCAAAAATATATACAAATTATTTTACTTATTCTAATTTTAATTCAATTTATTCTATCTGTAGCATTTATTTTCATTTTAATGAACGTTTTGTATTTGAAAAAGGAATTTGAAAATGCATTTAGACAAGTTCAATGTAAGTATTCAAAATCTTTTTTCTTATTGACGAACTCGTATACCTGCCACCTTCACACCTATCTTCATTCGTGGTTGCGAGTAAATCAGTGTATTGGGCGCGCACGTCTCATCGTAGACTACATCATTGCTTAACATCAGGCAAGTAGTGGTCAAGCGCAAGCTTATTGCAGAATTAAAAAAAATCTATTTTGTCACCAAAGCAATTTTGTTACTTACTTTGCTAAGCAAACATTACCCCCGGTGCAAAAGCGGTGTACTGTGGTTTAAATGATTGTTACCTACAGAACTGGTGTAAGGACTGAGGAGATGTGGTGGGAAGGAGCAGAGGAAACGACTGGACGTAGCCAGCACCATCCGTCTCTTAGACCTGTGGATACCGCTACACTTGCTGGTAAGGTTCAAAAATCATAGCCAATTAGGAAAGCCAAAGTCAATAAAAAATAAAAGGATCTAGCAATGGATTTATTAGCATTAAAATCGATTGTTAGCATGTGAATTCTTTCATTAGCATTTAACAAATTATAATGTAGTTGCGAAAGGAGACGTTCAAAAAATGTATAGAGCCTGGGATTAAAATAATTGTAAATTTGAACAGCAATCTGAGTAACATAGGTTAATAGAGCATAATTAATTAAATTTTTTGGTGTATTTAAAATAATTTAACACCCCCCCGTTTTTTTTAAAATTGAAATTGAAAATAAGAATCCTTAATGCAATATTATGATTATTGCAATTGGCAACCCCATGGTCAAATGTCAATTGAGCAACCGAAAAAATCAAAATTATTTCGACGCTGTCAATCAAACTGATCAATGACAATGACATCATGACGTTTCCCGTAATTATATTTTTTTCCACGCGTTTTGTTATTACACTAATAAGATAACAAATATTTTTCGTCATAATTACATTAAGCTGCAGCTAGAATAATATTACAAGAGAAAAGTACTGTAACAGAATGCAATTGTTGACGTGATTGCAATATTTATACTGCTTAGGAAACGGATAATTAAAGGTAATGTGCGTTTTGTTTTTCTATTACATTTTTTTGATTTTTACAAAAATGGTTGCTCCTAAAGTTCGTGTTTAGTTAAATTCTAACAGCTTATTAAATAAGCTTTCCAATGAGGTATATCACATTGGTGTTCAAAATTCTAGCCGACTTTTGACCTCTCCTTTTGTGATACATGAAGCGGTTTTACCACTCGCTTCTTACCTAGTTCTTTAGCACATTTCATTATACACATTTCACCGGCAGCGCGCTCGTGCGCTCTCTGTCTCACGCAATCACGTACTATAGTAAAAAAACGTGAAACGGAGGTATACCTCCGTTTCACGTGACCTTGATTAACATCATTCGCGAATGAAATTATTAGCTCTAGTATTGTCTATTATTAGCTCTAATACGCATGATAAGAAAAATCTTCATTATTAGAAATTAGCTTAGCAATAGCCGTAAGCCGTCCGAGGACGGTCGAACCGATTCTATTTACACACACTCAACTTATTATTAATACTAGATAGATACTAAAAGTACGTTTACCCTAGTAAGGGACTGACTACCTCTTAGGTATGAATTATAGTGTATCGGATGAAATCACAAGGACAACAAGTTTCCAACAACACCGTACAGCATAATGGAAAATGACAAAACATAACGGGCTATATGCTCCCAACAATATCAGTAGGCTAATTCCCGACAGCATCAGGAAGCCTACTAGCAAAGTAATTATTAATAATTAAAAAACGATAGTAAAATACATAAGTTTAAAAAACGGCTCGGACTATCGTGCATGTGGTGTGTGCGTTGTGAATTAAAAAAAATTATAGTGTATCCATGTAAAATTGTTTACAGACGAGTATGATATGAACATGGACAGAAACACTTCACCAACGCAGACTTCTAATAACATGCAGCGATTGGACAAGTGAGTTAAATTTATTGTTAAGATTAGTAGCGCCGTCTATTATAACGTTGTCAGAAACTATTGCCTGGATTCAGATAAAAGGTGCAATCCCACGGACAATGGTGACTCAGCCCCCAAAATTGAATTGAGTGAATCTTTTATTTATTGGCTGAGCACGTTCCATCGTAAATCACACAAATAGTGCTCAAGCGCATACTTGTTTTAGTGTAAAAAAACGATAATCATGATAGGTAACATTTTTGTCAGTATGTACAAGACGCGGGTGTGTGTAGACTGTTCCAGCGCACAGTGACAGGCGTGTTCAACTCGCTCCGTGTGGCCGTGGGCGGCGACGAGCAGGCGCCGCGCACGCTCACCGACTGGGCGTACGTCTGCACGCCGCCTGAGAACACCGTGAGTCTGGATATGCCTTTATTGTATCATAATACCAGCTTCCGCCCACGGCTTCCTTCTTCGGCGAACATCCCTGACGCTCTGCAGTACCGTGGCAGACCCTTCAACGCGCTAAAGGCACAATTATCAGTAATCGGAATAAATAGTGGAATTCAGGGTTAACGACCTCAAACATTATATTAGTATGGATACGCTCGCAGTATTGCGGGATTTCGCAAATTTTCTATACAACTAAAATATATTTTCTTTTAATATAAATTTATAGAACTAGAGTAATTTATATAACTAAAAAGAAAGAAGAAAGAGAAATATTTGTTTGACAAAGACAGGACTAAGTATTTAATAATTAATAAATTGTAACCCCCGTATTCATAAACGTCTTAGGTCGTTATAGTCAAAATAGGTTTATATTCGTTTGTCTTTGTCTATCATCTTGACATTCATACTAAATAAAAGAGATAGAGAGAGTCCATTTTAACTAAAGAGTCTTTAAGATTTTTATGAATAAGACCATAAATATTTATCATTTCTAAAGTAAAAAGTAGAAAAGAAATAAAAAGCATTGGCCTCGTAAATACTTTTTTGTTATTTATAATTTACATTTTTGATAAGTTTATCAATCGTTGCCTTTGTTATATAAAAAAAAAACAATATGACGACTAATTTAACCGGTCAAATAGCAATAGCAACAATTCACAATGTATTTTTTAATTTATTCGTAGCCTAAACAGGGCTTTCAGCTGATTTTGAACGATAGTTGACTTTAGTGTTACCAGCTCTTATCGAAATAATAATCACGCGCGGTCGGCATGTCCATGTTAAAATTTTGTCCTGAAATCCCGTAAAATTGCAGTATTGTATCGGACACATAAAATAACTTGTCCCGTTAATTCAATCTTTCATGGAAATACAAAATAGTGGGCCATGATAAACTTGAGTGTGTATTTTGTAGGTGAGCGTGTGCGTGTCGCGGCTAGTAGGGGCACGACGCGGGTACTCACATGTAGAAGCGGCGTTGGACTCGCTACATCAATTAGATACACACGACACTCCGCGACCACACACGCCCGATGACTTCGGTTTGTATAATACCGGGTGGAAGCGACCGCCCTACACAAACTTCAGGTGAAATCTGTACATCAACTGAGATGATCGGTATATGAGATAAGTTCGAAAACTAAGTTATATATGGGTATTAAATAACCGTGATTTGTTTTGGTAACTTAAACGGAATGTAGGGAAACTCTAATACTTTTATATTTATAATACTGTTCTGTTTTATTTTTAATATTTTCTAGTTTACATTCGTCATCCGATGTCATTGACGCTACTCCATTATTATTAATTACCCATGCCACAAGTTAAATCTTAGTTTGGGTATCAGAGATCAACCGAACTAGGTACTTGTTAATATAAGACTGCTTTACAAAATTGTCGTCCACTGTCTGTATATTTCTGAGACAGTAAATTATTATTATATTATTATAATAGCGAACGGCCAACCATTCCACTATGGGGTTAGTCCTGACCACCAAACGCACTTATGTCATGTGGTTTCATAATCATAATAATAATTATAATCATTTATTACTTTGCAATTATGGGTAGGTACATTTATACATTATAGTTGTTATAATAATTAAAGATTTATAGTTCTCCATATTCTGCCGTCCATGGCATGCAAATTAAAAAAGTCAGTAGGTTCACGCATCGTTCCTTAAACTTGTGCATTGATAGATGTTTTATTTTAGCTTTCTTTCATCCAAATTGAGCACCACGAACAGAGTGGTAACTATAAATTGTAATATTTTAAAACACAATAAAATAAATAAGTAAATTTGGCAACAATTTTTGGTTGAAAATGATTCTAATTAAGATGCAGCATGCACCCTCTCAGTTTGTGGAGAGCTGTCCCTTCCACCTTGTATACTATTGTAGCGTCACATACCTAACTACGACGGCCATTTTGAAAACTAATGTTTTGAAACCAGAATTAAAAAGAGGGGTTTTTTAATATGCCGGATCCCGGTTTTCAATAAAGAAAAGTAATTCTGGTTTCGAAACCGGTTTCCAGAATAGAATATATTATTTTTCGTTCGAAATTGTAATATGAATAATAAAATAACTAATAACTTATTGTAATATAACTGTAATAAATGTGAGTCCCTATGTGTAACAGAGGAGTGGGCAGCGAGTCGCGGCTTGTGCAGTAGTGCAGTGTGCGCGACGCTGGCGGCTAGCGGGCTGGTACACTCGCACGTCGCGCACAGGCTGGCCGCGCTGCTGGTCGCTGGTTTGTGTTACAGAACCCACATAAATACATATACATCACTTACTTCAACCCTTTTTAGTGTCCCACTGCTGGGTCAACTACTCTGAACTATCTTACGAGTTGAGAGAGTTAAGGCTTTAATCCACACACGCGGGTCAAGTGCGGGTTGGTGGGTGTCAAATGTCCTCGAATGATAGGTTTTTAGATATGCCGGTTACCTCACGATGTTTTCTTTCACCAATATTGAACCGCGGCGATGTAACAATTCACACAAAGATGTGTGGGCACGACCGCAAATAGAACCCGCTACCATATATTTCAAAAGCGCGGTTGATATCGCTGCACCACCGCTGCTAAATAATAAGATAAAATATATAAATATATATCAAAGAAAAATGTTCATTCACCTTCAAATTATTCCTTACTTCTAGACTTGGCGGAGACGTTACTAGAATCTTGGCTAGAGGATTTCTCTACTTGGCTGCGTCGCCAGATTTTCGCCATCTTCGAGCAGATGGCGGAGGAGACCAGCTCCACATCGTCGAGGGACTTACCCGAGGTCAACGTGCAAGATACTTGTCAAGCAATCATGGAAAAGATACCAAGTATGTTTATCCTATCCTACTAGTATAATAAACACGAAAGTTTGTAAGAATATATGGTCTGTTTGTTAATCTTTCTCGAAACTACTGGACGGAATTGAATGAGATTCTGCACAGAGATAGATTATGGTCTGTAGGCTAATTCACGTAATTGAAATGCGTGGAGTTGTTGCCTATTTATGTTATTATAGTCTTATTTGTGTTTCTCACTGAAAATCTATCCTAATAATAAAACTGGAGAGTTTGTTTGTTTGGTTGAATGCGCAAATCTCAGGAACTACTGGTCCTATTTGAAAAAATATTGTACTGTTAGATATCTCATTTAGGAAGGCTACAGGCTAATTTTTACCCCACTGCTCACACACACGTGGTCCCCGGGTGGTGCTAATCAGGTCAACTGGTAATTATGTTTACTGGTAATTAACTGGTGGCAGGCTTCGGCCGTGGTTAGTGACCACCCATCAGACAAAGCCGCACCGCCAAGCTGCCTTGCCGTGTTCTGGTGCGATGTCTGGTGACACCATTTAAGACGGTGGGTCGAAATTATTGCTCCTTTATGGTTTCAACGTTAAGGAGCCTCATTGTACTGCCGCCTTCTCACCGAAAGTCATTCGTGATTACGAGTGAATCGGTACATTGGGCTGGCGCGTCCCATCGTAGACTACATCATTGCTTAACATCAGGTAAGTTGTAGTCAAGCGCCAGCCTATTCAAGAATAAAAAAAAATAAAAAACTGCTGCAGAGTAGGCATGATATAAAATATAATTCATTGCAAAACCGCGGCGGAAAGGTAGTCACTCATAATCACAAGTGAATTGGCAGACTGAATAGGTAAGCCGTAATCGTAGACCACAGCATTGTTAATTTGTGGTCAAGCGCAAGCCTATTCCAGAGTGAAAAAACTTATCGGTTGTGTATGTTTTCCAGGTGTAGCGTATGCTTTCGGTATTGACGCAGTGAGGTCATCAGTCCAGCTGGTGGTGTCCAGCTTTACTCATCAGCAGGTCAACAAAGATGTCACTTTCCGACTGCTCGATATACTCACTGGACACTTCAAGAAGTCTGCTGCGTTACGAAATCCCTCTTTTGATAATAATTGAGACATATACATACCTGTTGTTACTGTAAGTAGACAAATTTCTTTGGTACATTAATCACGTGAGGCTTATATGGCGATTTTCTGACTTCCCATGGTGAGATATCGTGACATTGGGCTCGACCCCCCCCCCCAATCTCACGTGATATTTTTATTTACACTTTAAGTTCAGTAGGCCAATTCACGTAATTAAATAAGTTCAGTTGCAGTGCAGTTGGAGTTAAGTTTCGATCAAAACAGCCCTTTTCGTATTCTCGTAACTTTGACAACCGCTGTCAGATACGCCTGCGTCAAGTTCGCGTCACGCGAGCGCTTTGACGTTCATGATATAAATATGACAATTACTAGAATACCATTTTACACCTAGACGTGAACGTAATTGAAACTGCACCGCAACTTGATCGGCGCGTCAAGAAATTAGGTGAATTAGCCTACTGACTTTAGAAAAATTCAATTTATTGCTATTTTATTTTAAAACTAGTTTTAATAAAAATGACCTAATTATTTATAATTTTTCACTGCGTTTTACGTAAACAATTACGTTATCTTTGCCGAGACCCAACCACTTACCCCCTGGTGGGACTACATAAGAATTTGTTAAACTTTCCCCAGCTTTAAACCTCACGTAATTATTGGACGCCTCTTTCAAATTCCTTTACCATTTTTTTTTAAAAGACCTCAGAAAATGTTATATATTATTTCATATACCCACAACATTCTTTCTACCAAAATATTGTATAAAAATTACATATATTATAATATTCTTAAGAAATGTTCTAGTTGTAATAGTTTTAGTCAAATATTTCCTAACGATCTGAAAACATCTAGTTATAAATTCTATCTAGTCTAAAGATCTGTTGCAATATGTTATGACTGTTACACTGTTTATCATTCCAAATATATTTTAGCTTTAAGAATTTTTATATAAGCATTGTTATTCGATAACCTAATTTTACTAAATTTCCTGTGTGGCTAAAAATGCGAGGCAAAGTTAGAAAAGGATATTTTCTCAAATACACTCAGCGCCATCTAGGTCCAAATTGAGCAATTATATTTGCTTGTGTTACTAGGAATACTAGTTATACTTCATTTAGACATTTTTTTTGGAACGAAGTTCCTTACGGCAGGCTTGGAGGGGATAAGGATTTTGCTGCGCGACCGAACTGAAAAAAATGTGATAGTAAAACCGTAAGAAAAAATCCGTGGAACAAAGTGCGTGGAATAAAACCGTTAAATGAGACGTGCGCAGGCGCGACAGTCGCATACACAAGCGAGTATTTTATTTTAAGTAATTTATTATTTCCTAAAATACGGAATTTCCTTAATACTTTCTTGTACTTAAATAAAAACTAATCAGCAAAATTTAAGAGAAAAATCAATAAAAAAATAAATTGAGCACGATTTTTCTTTGCAATTTGTCAATTCTTCATTAGCCGAAGGAACTTCGTTCCTACCTGGGTCCCACGACACCTCAATTATTTATAAATACATACATTATATAGATAAATTACATTCAGAGACAGAACAAATAGTCATGCTCATCACACAAAAATTTATCCTCTGTGGAATTGACCACATGACTTTCGGCTTTGCACCAGATTTTTTTTCGTTATGTAAATACATAGTTCTGATTCAACATTGCAATAGTTCTAAAATCGTAGTATAATAACATGCTACTGGCCAGATGGTAATTAGCCTCTTACTGTTTTAACTTTATTGACAGTTTTGTAGCATTTCTTTCCTTTTCATTTTCATTACTTAAATTTTGTTGAAACCTTGTCTGGATTTAGTTATAATTTGTTACTGTACATAACTCTTTTCCTAAATTTGTTACAACAAAAATTAAGGTGGTATGACCAAAAATAGTTGGCCGTTAGCACCGCTACTTGCCACAGTCACGGCCTACGATTACACAGAAACCAATAAAGCTGCCTCTACCTACCCTATTTTGCTGTGCCCTACGGGGTCCATAATTGTGTATATTATAATGCTCCTATCTAAGAATACCTATGGAAGGGCAATAAAGGTATTGAGTATTGAATAATGCAACTTTGCCAAACTTGTTACACGAAATAAAAATCTTCAAAACTTTACTAGATAGAATAGAATAGGACTTTATTTGCTTTGATTGTAGTACATTCTGCCCTTTAAATCTATTTTAAATTGATAACCTGATACAATGGATAACACAATATTTACACTAATTTGTCACCTAAAAATTCCTGAATCGAATAATAACATTTCTCTATCAACAATGATTTTATAAGTTATAACCAGTTTTTAGGTAACTTGCACTTACCTGCTCATAACCTAGTATTACCTACCTAACTGAATGCATAGTAACAAATTATGACTGAATTCTTGCAAATTTTTATCAAATTTTAGGAATCGGGATTATAAAATTTTATGAAACGGATATTTTTTTCAGGGTTTTGTTGTTGTTTTTAGCTGTTAGAACGGCTTTCAAAAAACAAAATATTCTTATGGTGAGTTCTGTAACACTATTTTGCAAAGTAGATTCAAGGTTTGAAATCATGCTCCGTCCGTTATACGAAAAGCAAAATATTTTAAGCTATAGTATTGTCTTAGATTTACGCGAATATTACACATTGACATAAAAAAACAAAAATCTAAAATAAATCGCAATAAAATCCGTTCAAAAGTAGTTTTATTTCAATATTTTAAATCAAATTAAATAAAAAATACCACTAAGACATTTTTTTCATATTTCGGACAGAGTATTAGATTGGTGGTGAAAATATTGTTAGTAGTTGTAGTACTAAGTGAAGAAATATGTACCTATTCAAAATAAAACAATTTAAATATTTTTCCATATTTATTTTTCAATATACTTTTGGGTTTTGGCACAATTTTACAACAATGTGTCCTGGTTTACACTAGGTATTAAAACCTAAACTACCTACTTACACATTTGAAACTTGAAACATCTCCAATGAGGGTATTCTCGAATATTTCCCCCACTAGATGGCACCACTTCAGCATAAGGTCTTATGCACTGTGACAAGTTTTAGCCCAGTAGTTGGACATCATTTAAAAATACGTTATACGTCATTAAATACGTCACTACTGTCGCAATTATTACTGTCCTCAATGACAGTGTCAGCGAATGGTCAATTTTAAACATTGTATTTTAAAACATTGTATTTTTTTTTAACTGACGTTGGGAGAATAACTGTCAATGACGGTGGATTCCAAAAACATTAAAAAATGAAGTGAAGTCATAATTTGATTGCATACGACAGATGCATGGACCTTCCGTCTCAGTGCTGCCATCTAGTACAAGTAACTTCAAAATACCCTCTATGCGTGCTGAATAAAAATCTCAACAATTACTATTAAAAAGTAAAAAAAAAAACTTTAAAAATAACATTGTTTTAAGTACGTAAATAGTTACATGATTGTGATGTCACGAACAATGTGTAGATATGGCAAGATGTATACATGGATCAAAAGAAAGTTAAATCAAGGTAGTTATTCTCACGCACTCGGAAATAATCTCGATCGAATTTATATACGTCATGGAGCAAACTTTAAGTTGATATACTTATTAGCACACAAAAGCCACATAACATGTCCCAAGTAAAAAATAACGTGAATGATAGGTCGAAAAAAAATTGTTTACTAAAATTTAATCAAATAATGGGTATCACAAAATCGCAGCAATCATACTACGTTAAAACGTTCGGAGACGAGATCGTTCTACATTTGCAACTGAAGTAAACATTCGACATTATTCTAGAACACGTGAGAATAGCTCGACAATAAATAAAAAAAAAATCACTCGAGATCCTTACTCACACATCGACAAAATTAAGTATCGTTCATTAAATAACCACAATTTACTAACGTTTACATCAAAATATACGCGTATTTACACGAATTCAACATAAAAAATAAATAATTTAACGGCACTGATCTAAACCCTTAACCTATGCTTACATATTTATCTATGAATTCTACTTAAAACATTAACACATACACGATAAATTTATTCATACTAACTCTACGGCACGTCTAGAGTACTGGCATACTTTTAAACTGCGTGGACGAGAATAAAGTCAACTCGGACAGATTGGGCTTAGAAACTCGAACACAACGTATAAAGATTTCCGAAACAACATACTGTGCTTCTATAAGATGCAAACTCGGGTGCTTCCGAGTGAGTCCAATTGGTCCGAGAAAACTGATCGCGTCACGTAGTTTTAAAAAGAAAAAAGTAGAAAACAAAAACAAGTATTATATAATTAGAAAAATAAATAACAAAATAAAAAAATGGCGATCAACATTGTCGAACATTTTTTCTATGTTTTATTAGAAATATTTATACAAGTCGTTTACTGTACTCCCAGATGAAAAGACATCGGACAAATTCGGCAACTTTCAGCGACGACACTTTTCCTACCACTGGCTTACATGCGTTGTAATTGGTGTGTTGCAAAAGTTTTTCATCTAAAAGCACAGACTAAGTTAAAAAGAGTCATCATAATCATCAGAATTTGTAACTCCAAAAATATTTTTTATGCCATCTAATGGACAAAAACCAGTACCAGAAATTATTTTGTTTAAATGAGTAGTATTCCAATATATATGAAAAAAAAATGCATAAATATTATTTTTGTTTTCCTGTAAAAAAAAAATTCTTAAATAGAGTTACTTACGTGTCCTGATAATTAGGGTGATGTTATGTAAATAATTATCAAAGGTTGGAAATAGATACAGTTATTATATATACTTACACTGATTTCAAAAATTAAGTGGATATGTCTCAAATGTCTCAAGAGAAAATTCCGTAATTGAATGTACGAAGTTGCAAAATTCCAATACACACACGAGTAATTTTGACTTATTTGTAATTCGTACAACATAGTTTAGAATAGCTGAAATGCGGGGCACTCCCCGGGATTGTCCATTAAAAATCCCGGGAAGATCCATATTAATATCAACGTTTTGATGCTAGTACATAAACTACCTATTTCCGACCTCTGGTAATTATACAATACTACTGTTAGGTACTATTATCTACTTATATAAATTGCACAATTGGATAAAGCGAATATCTTTTATAAGTTATTAATATTTGAAGGGAAATACATCACTTAAAAACGTATTAATAAAAAAACATCAGAGTGGCAAGGTACAGTTGGTTACAAAAGTGCATGACCTTAAAACAAATAATGTATGATCAAAATTTATTCTGTTAATATGGTGTTTAAACATTTTGTGAGAGTTAAGGTTTCATCAATGCATTTTTGTAGTCCATTGCTTATATTAATAGAAGTTCTTGTATATGAATTTTGGTTTTGTATTATATAAGAATAAATTACTAAATTATGTAAATAAAGTGATGTAAGCCCTCCATAATCCCACATTTTCGGTGGGGTATAAACAAATAGAGAATTCTGTACATATTATTAATGAATTGACAAATCCAAAATTGACCAAGCATTTTATATAATCTACTGTGAATAGTAGAATCATTCCGTAGATTACTACTTTAGTGTGAAGCTGAATTCACATTGGGGCAATATGACTTCTATATCAAAATGACCCATTGTAATTTTGCTTTAGGTCTAAATATATCGCATATATAGGATATAAGCTAACTAGTTTATACATATCATCTAATCAGATCATTATTATGACAGATTATATAATTTCCCAATGGCTTAATTAAAACTGCTTTATACGGCATAAATTACCAATACCAGTTATTCTATGAGTATTTTACCATTATGCATATAAATCTCACTGGATTTAACAATTTCAGTGTTCAAAACACTTAATTTTCAAGCAATCCGCTTTAAATTTTTGGCTTGATTGATATTATTTGCTTAATCTAGCAGATACAACATACTTCGTACTAGGTTTATAAATGGCCACAAAACAATTAGATTCAAAACTCCTTTTTCCTAACACTAAAATTACATCTGAATCTAAACCTCTAGCCGAACATTCGAGAATCTAAACTTAACTCTATCTACAAAGGAATTGTACTTATTTACAAATCACCAATTTTCTTGGTTGATACTAATTTTAAAACTATAGATAAAATGAGTAAAGTATGTATATATGTATATACAATTGTGTTCCTAATTTTCTACGGTTTAATACAACATTTGGCACAATTTTTAAAGGGTACTTATCTATTTGTGCCAAAATCTAATCCCAAACATTGATAGTTAAAGGGGCAAACTAAAAAAAGATTATTTACATAACAGGAAACCGATTCACCCGCATAATACTTATTAGTTAAGAGGGAAATATCATATATTATCATATAAATATGTATATTTTTATTGATACCTGATTAATATTCAAGTTTCTACAGTCACGCAAAACGTCTAAAACGATGTTTATAATAGTCTATCACTGGGAAAAGATTCTACGTACATATTATGGGGGCGAAAGTGTCCAGGATTTTCTTAATTCACTAATGGAATAATCTCATTATTAATAATCAGTTTTGTAAACGAGAGATCCAATTTGAGACACTGGCTTAAACTCACAAGTGATGTAGCTACCGTATTTTATATAAGTATACCATATATTTACAAAAGAGATGGCGGAAAAATCCCAAATAGTCTCGGAGTGTTCTGGTAAATTTACCAAGGGTGGTGAGAAGGGGGGAGGGAGAGGGGCGCGGCGTGCGGGTACGGCCAGCCGCGCGCCGTACCTCAATCTTCCTCTCTAGGAGATAGTGGGGGAGAGAACTGTTGGCTCATGTAGTTACCACCGTTCGGGGGAGGGGACGAGTTGGAAGGTCCCGGAGAAGAAAGAGCTGGGGGAAGGAAGCCCATCTCGCTGCCTCCGTCACGGCACCAGAGCTGGCGCATCTCTTGGCGTCTAGAGCGCATTAGATTTTTGTATTCGGATATTCGCATTTTTTTGCCGTCGACTATGCAGGTTCGTTTTGGTCGTGGTCGGTACCTGAAAAAACAATATATGAGCGTTAGAAATAATATTATTTTAACAATGGAAAAGAGGGCTAAAAGCAGTGAAAAGATCACTTTTTTCACTTTATTTTCTTTTTTTTAATTTTTCTAACCGGATTTGACAGCTTCAGAAGCCGAATATTGTCATAACACGTGTATAGGTATTGAAGTGTAACGCTGTAGTGTTTCCATTGAAGCAGAGATGAGAGGTGCAGAGTTAAACCAAGTACATACATAGATATCATTTCGTTTTTGTCTAATAGACTTCGTGTCGCTGATCTCCGCTTCAATGGAAAGGTACTATGTCGCCATTGCAGCCCATAGAAAAAGATTCATAACACCAATCTTTACTGACCTATAATCAGGGTGTTTTTCCATATGCAGCTTCGACAACCTGCTTTGCTCTTCATAATAAGGCTGCTTCTCAGCGTTTGACATCGCTTTCCACCTGGCTCCTAGTATCTTCGATATGTTCGAGTTGTGCATATCTGGGCAGGCCTTGAGGATCTTCCTTCGTTCGTCTTTCGCCCACACCATAAAGGCATTCATGGGCCGTTTGATATGAGGTTTGCCTGCGTCATCGCGTCGCGGTTGACGGACTAACTTAGCTTTTTCAGGGTCTTCGGAAGGTGACTGGCTCCAAGAAGATGCTAGAAGAAAGAAAATATGATTAATAGGTTTTATATGGCTAAACGAGTTTATGGTATAAATAGGCGAAAAATTTTAAGAGCGCCATGTCTAGTTCTTACACAAAAACCTTAATAAGTATGAAACAGATGATGGCAGAAACTGCGGGGTGGAAACTTGGAGGAAAGATTTACCGATTTTCTTAAATACGAACTACTAAAAATAAAATAATACTCTTCAAGATTCTATGGGTATCCTTTAATATAGTAGCATATAGCATGAACAATCTGTCATTCTTATCCCCATACCATCAACCTAAAACCAAGCAAAAAGTTTATGATATTCATCTCTACCCACTTACACTCTGATGTACAAACATGATTTAAAAGATAAAGATCATCGCAAACATCTCAACATCTAATGCTAATCAAATTCCAAATCATTTATCCGAACTCGCACATAAATATGGGTCAGTCTAACATTTGAACGGTCTTCGCAAGTGTCCACACGATTAATAAGCCGCGGAAACATCCCAGTCGAAGCGCGGGACATTCCTCGAATTAATTTAAAGTGCTGGCGGATAATTTATAACATCCTACTGCTTGATACCGCGCGATACACTCCGAAGCGATGGGGGTAATATCGTGTACACAAGTTTTAACTATTTGTCAATAGTTCATACTTATATGACATTACGGAAATATTTTTGTAGAATCCATAATTCTCGAATGTTTAATATGCACATTACAAATAATGACAAAACTAAAAATTTTAATTGGATTTTACCAAGTTCAAAACAAACTTCTAACTGCTAATATGTTAATAATACTTCATGGAATAATTGTTAAAATAATTGAGAGCTTTTATGATCGATAGAAGCAAACTTGAAGTTAAAACAAAATAAATGTAAACTAATTTCAAAAAGATAATCAGAGCATCGCCAGCTAGATAAGATGGCGACGAAAAAGGAAAATTATACACTGCGATCCTTTAAGTTTCATGTGCGGTCTTTCTCGCACGATTCTCGCAAACGATGCACAAATTAAAATTCAAAAGTCTCTGCTAACAAATTTATTGTTACCACCAATAAGTATGATAATACGAACAGGTAATAAACATTGCTATAAATTTGCGAGTAAGCGACAAGAATAGCCACAAGATACAATATCCCAATTCATTCATGTCACAATAATGTTTGCAGATCAAATGCATTTTTGTGTTCTATTCTTAAATAATCGCGTGTCGTGCGCGGTTATGACGTCAATCGTAATTTTATTTCAGTCCTAGTTGCGGGTGTCATACAACAGCTAGTATTAATGATTTTACACTGAAATGATGGTCATAATTAGTTTCAAAATTAGCCTAGTTTTGACTAATTATTAAAAATAATTATCAAGCTTCTGGAACTCTCATTCTTCGTACAAAAATAATACATGGGTACAATAATTAACGGATTTTAATAGCAAAATTCTTACCTACATACTTCTATGTGTAATTGCTGTTGATTATTATGAGGAAGTAGTAGATAAATAATATTCTCTAATATTTATAAATTTTCATATTAAGCCTCAAAATGAAAAAGAGATAAAGAGCAAGAATATTGCAAATGTACATCAAAATATTTTTTGATTGCAATTAAGTGACTTGTGTACACGACAGTACTAGGCGGGCCGATGGTCGGAGCGGAAGTATGCGTCCCAAACGCCATCTATTTCGCATTTCACGCAATTCTCTTGTTTTAAAGGAAACGAAACGCCAGTAGCGATTTTGTAACCATTTTAGTTTGGGTTATAGCCAAGTGTCTGAAGTAGGCATTAATTTTATTACACTGTATTAATATTTGTGTTTATTGAAGTGAAATTTCGTGTTTCTTAACAAATAGTTTGTAATACACTCAAATGTAATTTAGATACATAATGTACCTACTTATGTAGTGTTTTCACTTCTATGTATTAATGTTTTTATACTAACGTGCATAGATACTAGTCCCATCTGATACTAACGTGCATGTCTTCCAACAGCAAAATAGCGTCGCGCCTATATTAGCCAAAGGTGTAGGCAGAGATGAATATCAACCACTTTACGCCGGATAACTTAGGCCCTATATGTAATACCAAGCCTATTGCATAGGGCACAATTCCAAACTTCGATGTGTAATTAATATTCTCAAGTACCTAAGAATATTTGAAAAATCTTTTCACCCGACCCGGGAATTTAACCAAGGACCTCGCGGTTAGTAAGCGAACACGCTTAACAATGGACATCCAAGGCAAGGTAGAAATTAAGTGACAAGAGGGAGATGGTACATGTCAAGACAGTAAGTGCCTCACCCTATTATAATACATACACACACTCACATACGCACACACACGCACACATCATCATTTGAGTAAGGATAAAAGCTTTAAATTTTCCTCTATTTATTTCTGTGAATTGTAAAATCGTTTATTTCTTCACGGTTTCACTATAAAATTCTATTTGTTAAAATTGTCTGGACCATCAAGATGCAGGACATGTTCCTAGTTTGAGGTCCGTTGTTTAAGCTTTTGTTTGTAAACTTTTGGCAATAACTGTTTATTATTATTATTATTATTATTTATTTATTTATCTGGGTTATTATGTGGCTATCTTAATTTATTTTTTAAAGTTGTCTATACCCGTAGTCTGAATGACTAATATCTAATAGAGGCTACTGCTAAGACTGTGAAATGTCATTCGCAATTCAAAAATTTCAAAAAATTAAAACCAATAGATAACCGTTCCATATCTCCCCCAAGCAAACGGCACACTAGAACGCGAACATAGAACAATTTTGTAGGTAACATTTACGAAATCTACAAGAAAATCATTTACCCACAAAATAATTTAATCCAACACGCTATCATGTTAATTCAAATCAATTTTAATATCAAAATCTCGACATTACGAAATATTAACGTACGCCTAAAATAAACTGGAATAGGTCTAGATAAATAGGAGTTAAATGTTAAAATGAAGAAATGTGCCGTATCGCCGCCAAACATTTTGATGTTTCACATTTAATTGCTACATATAATTTAAAGTACAGTACAGTTAGATGTAAAGACTACAGTACATTAGAACGCTGATTATCCGAATTGACTGAGACCGGGTTCGAGTCGGATATCGGATATAGACTAAGTAGTATTAAAGAAAAACGAACTGTCACACTTAGAGATAGACCGTTTAACTCGCGTATCGCCTATCGCCAAGATTCTGACTCCTCAAGCTGCACACAGTGATGATGATTCAAGCGATATGGATATTAGTGACGAATAGTCTTACGTTACTTTTATCTGTGGTTAAATAGTTCTTTATGAGATTTAATTAATGTTTTATGACTTTGTACCTCAGATGGCGATACGCGAGTTAAACTGTCGGCCTATAGTTGTCGGTCCTGTTGAAGTCGATAGATAATTTTAACATACACTGTTCTTGTTTGCATTCCTGTTTACTTCTAACGGATTCAAACCCCGCACTGAACTAAAAAGAGTGTGGAGTCTTAATTTCGGCTAGTGTTTTTTTAACTTTGCTTACACCTTCAGGTAAAATGGGTAAAGGTTTAAGTAAGCAACTTACCATTACAAGGCGCATTATATTCATCTTCTTTCGGCATATTATACTGTTCATCCATTGGTGGATATGGCACAAAACGTGGCATCATCATCGGCGCAGGCGACGGTGACCGTTGCTTGCTCAGATTGAGTGGCGCGTCGGGGTCTTGTGGTGGCGATGTTCGCGCAGACGCAGTCAGTTGTGCGAGTTGTGCGGTCGCGGGCCATGGATTTGATGGGACCTGGAAAAAATATACTATTGAATCAATGAAGAAGTAACCGCAACACCCGTATTCAAGATCGTGAGTTCCGTATGTACAGGAGTAAAGTATAGGCAAGTAAGAGTTTTCTATGCGTTCGGTATGGCAAGCTATTCATTTCATAAATAATATTTAAGGTACCCTTTGTTGTGCTAACTCAGCATCGAATGGGGCGCTGGGATTAGGTAACGTAGCTCTGCAATGTTTGTTATTACTGGTGTTAGGCAGTAACGACTCTCTTAATGTTACTGTGACAGAGTTTAATTCTTAATCGTCACACGCTACACACTTGCCAGATCCGAGTTTGTGGATTTGAATGTTCAAATAAATAATAAATAAGTAATATTCTGGGATAATAATAATATATTGAGCAGCGGTGGCGCAGTGGTACGGGCCTCGCCTTAGAAATATAAGGTCGCGGGTTCGAATCCCAGTCGTGCCCATACATCTTTGTGTGAATTGTTTCATCGCCGCTGCTCAATATCGGTGAAGGGAAACATCGTGAGGAAACCGGCATGTCTAAGAACTAATCATTCGAGGACATGTGACATCCCGCGTGTGTGAATTAAGGCCTAAGCTCTCTCAACTAGTAAGATACCCGTGCCCAGCAGTGGGACAATAAAAAGGGTTGAAGTGAAGTGATTCTGGGACATTAACACACACGGCCACCTGATCCCACACCAAGCAGAGCTTGTGTGATGGAAACCAGATAAGTAACTAATATAATAAACTTAAACTACTTTTCTTTTGTAAATACATACTTTTAATAGATAATTACACCCAGATTTAACGAGTTAATAGTTAGGTCTAGCAGTGGTCTAGAATAGGGTCATGATGAAGATGACACCATGAATGGTGTATCATCCACCTTTGAAATCACTTCTCAATCTCGTATAATGCTTTCGATTTTCGTTCCGTTGTGTGTTTCTCTATTTGAGGTTTATTAGGTACTTTATGTATGAATCGAAACTTGGTTAGAAAAATTAAATGTTTTTTTTAAGATATGTACCTACTTATGTAACTATAAGTCTTTTTATAAACTCTCGAAAATCTACCATCAGTCACGACCTACAACATTTATGGTAAAAAAAACTCAACGAATCTAATTACAATTTTACATAATGAATGACGGTTTTAGTAATTGCTTTGAACAACTTTCGTTTTTGTATCAGGGCCTTTAATTTTATTATAGCAATATCTATCTACTTTTAATATTAAGAAACTGTGTGAATAAATTGAGTATTGAGCGTCGATTAGATAAAATAATAATAATAATAAATATTCTGAGACATTAACACACAGGGTCAGAGGTCCCAAGCTTAGCAGAGCTTGTGTTATGAAAACCATATAAGTGGTATATACTATACATATAATACTTTTATTTTGTAAATATATACTTATAATAGATATTTACACCCAGTCTCGACACAACCACAAATGTTCATCATTAATGTTTGTCTCGGGTGGGGATCGAGCCCACGACCTGCGGCGTGAAAAGCAAATATCTTACCGACCACGCCACCGTCAATTATTATACTACAAACTTAGCTATTTTAACTGATTAGTATTTTACTAATCAGTTAAAATAGCTAAGTATGTTTATAGTTGTAAGATTCTTCGAGTGAATTAAAAGAGTTTTCGACTAACAACCTGTGAAACACCTTGTGGAAACGACTCATGGGTAGTTCCTTAATTTTCACAGAAATCATATTATATTTAAATTATATTTATACATATAGGGTAGCAACTTCGTCTATAGAATTTTGTTTTTGTTCTGGGTGAATTCAAAATTCAATGAGGATTCCATAAATTTTGTTCTTTTCGTTTTTTTGATGTAATTTGTGTAGGGGTCTTAAGTTGCTCTAAGCTCCTATCGATCCTGGCTTACAGGAGTACCAGAGGTAAGATTGTGAAAGTGGGTCTGGTGAAAGTGCAGCACTGGTCCCAAGTGCTAAATAAATTATATATTCAGTATTTAGTTTCAGTGGACTGTATTATAAAGGGAAAATGGTTATAAAATGTGAACTTGGATTAAGAATGTGTTTCCTTTTTTTATCCTATAATCGGCTTGCGCTTGACCACAACTTGACTGATGTGAAGCAATGATGCAGTCTACGAAGGAACGCACTTACCCAGTGAATACCGATTCATTCGTGACTTGAAGAGAGGCAGATTATAGCTAACGAGAAACATAGATGCCGGCAACGAATTCCACAACATGGCAGTTCGCACAATAAAAGTAGAGGCAAAGCGCTTTGTGCGTGCCCGTGGAATTTCCACCATATAACGGCGGCGCATAGCCGGTACGGTACTTGTCCGATGGAAGAACAGGGATGGGGGAATAAGATTATGTAATTCCAACGCACACTCTCCTGTGTCCTGTGCAATAGTTATAGGGTGACTGGCATACACCTTGCTAGACTCTATGGCCCACCATGAGCCAGTGATAATGTGTTAATCCAGAGCTATAATAAAACAAGTCTATGGTTTGCTAGAAAAAAATAACACTAACGTTAGATGCTTGTTGCTGCGGTCTCATCTGTTCGAGTAGGGGTAACAAGCCCAACGGTGGACCTGGGTACATTCCATGCTGCCGCCGTACCAGCTCCTGCCTCCGCAGCTGTTCCTGCTGCAGCCGCTGGATTTCCAACTCCGCTGTGGCATTGCCGATGTTCTGAAACAAGAAAAACATTATTGAAATTTTTTTTTACTATTCTAAAATAGGCTTACGTTTGACCACAACTTGCCTGATGTTAAACAATGATGTGGTTACGATGGAACGCGCCTGTCTTCTTCACCGATTAACTATTGATCATGAATGATTTTTAGTAGAAGGTGGCAGTGGTATGAGGTTCCATAAATAACCATAAAGTAGCAATAATTCCGACTCAATCTCTCAAATGGTGTCACCAGACATCGTGCGGCTTTGTCTGGTGGCTGGTCACTAACCACGGCCAAGACAATAGCAATTAAAACACAAACATCATGAAGAAATCAGCATGTTTTAGAATTAGATTGACATAGGTACCTACATCAATCCGTAGGTACCTGTACCTATTTTTCCAATGACAGATTAATATGACCCCTAGACAAATAAGATAGCGAAGCGATAACGAAAAAGCAAAAGTCACCTTCGAAATGTCACGTGCCAATCTTATGTCAATCCTATTAATACCTACATTTTGTTCGTTTCTAGTTTTCGTTAACGTTTCGCTATGTAATCTGTCTAGAGGCCCTGAAATCTCTCAACTGTCTAAAGAAATCAGAGTTCAGAGGCTCAAGATAAACTTCTATTAGATATCGAAATACTCAAGGACCCTCGTTTCAAACTTAAATACCCAGGTACCTACCTGAAAAAAATATTTAAAAAAAAATGTTAAAATCTGATGTAAAGTTACTAACAATAAAATGTAAGTAAACATTAAAGCCTTCTTTGATTAAACGAGATTACATCACCGAACCCCATAAAACTTGTACAAAATTTTGTGTGTCACCCCATTAATAAAATAACTTAAAACGCACGTAAAAGTGCCGCGGTACAAACGAATCGCAAGCCGCTACTCCGACACGCTTCGATAAGATATCCGATTTTTCGGAGACGGTTTTAGATATGGCAATTAGCTTATTTTATTTTCAATTATTTTTACCTAATATCTGGCGCTTGTGTTCGATTCGACCCCGGATCTCGCACGAACCACTCATTTCAACCCTTTTTAGTATCCCACAGCAAGGCACGGGTCTTCTCTTAACTATCATACAAGTTGCTAGAATTTTGGCCTTAATCTACACACGCTGGCCAAGTGCGGGTTAGTGGATGTCACATGTCCTCGAATGATTAGTTAGAAATGCCTTCTTCCTCACTGATATTGAGTACGGGATATGAAACATTTCACATAAAAATGTGTAGGCATCACTAAAAATCGAACCCGCGACCTTTGAGGCCGATGGCTGCGCCACCGCTGCTGCTAAATACCTAAGTTAATCTTACCTAAAGAGGTAATATAAAAGCGTTAAAAAGTTATCCAAATTTATCTAAAATAATTCCAAGTCGAATCGAATCGCAACGAGTAGCGCCTCTGCTTTTAAGCATTACAACTTTCTGCTATCATTCTTGCCAACATGTTATTTGTTTCTCAGAAAATATTGCCCACTTACACAAAGAGCAAATGTGAGCAAAACCGGGGCCATCACTAAATCACGGCGACTACAAAGAGAAGAAAAAACTATTAATTACTTGGGAGTCGTGACGAATCACACAATATACATTTTATCGGGTTCATTAAGACAATATTGACTTGTTAATGGCTCTTGAGAATAAGACGTTATAAGGCGATGAAATCAAAATATTCAACCATACAAATTTCCGGAACATCTCAACGCGAAATATATGAAAAACTACCTATTTGCGAAAAATGTTTAAAATAAATGTCTCTGAAACACTCCTGCTGCTAAGTGAATCAGCGGCGGCAGATAAAAGAAAAATACATTAATGGAAGACAAAAACGAATGCACAAATAAAAAAAAACACGTGACATAAAAAATGGCGCGAAAATATAAAAATGGCGGCCGACGTAATAGGTCTCCCGATATCGGGAGCGGTAATCGACCAAGTTTTTCCATTGGCTTGACAAATTGCCGTCATAACTGAACGGATTAAACTTTTTATTAAAAACAACAAACTGGGCATAATGTATGGGCGTAATCGAGGGACAGATGTGCCCAAACGCGATTTATCTAAAGACTTTTATTTAATGGCAATGTAGCAATAGGCAATTGGCGCGATTTTATAGCGGTTGGCGCTTTGATAGCGGTATTTATGTTTGTGGTGATACAAATATGACACTTTGTGATTTTTGATAGATGTGACCAGATGCCAGATGGGCACAATTTGTGTTAAGAAGCAGGTGAACTCCTTAGGAATAATATAAAATACGATTTTAATTTTGTTTAACCAACTAGCGTTTATGCATCAGTGACAAATCTTAGGTGTAAACTTTGATTATACCCAGGATTTAGGTAAGTAGGTAATATGTACAGAAGCAAAAGCGAAAAACGAAGTTAAATCGTCGCGAAATTGTTTTCTTTGTATTCCTCAAAGACGAAGACCGTCTTCTGTAATCTACTGCGTCCACAGTAATTTAGACATTAATATTTTTCTACAGTTTAGTGTGTGATAAAACTATATTATTACCAAGCTTTTATTCCCCTCAAGCTAATTTTAATAAAACTGTATGCAAATTGTATTGGTATTGGTAAAAATGTTTCGTACATTTATTGTACCCAAACAAAGCCTCATCTGTTTAGTCTTATTAAAATTTATGGGTGGAATAGGCTGTTACAAGTGATTAATTATGATAATATTTATCTTATTGTGGGAATCGCCAAGTTGTGAAACTTGTTGTTGGCGTCTTTGTGTCCCGGTAGCTATAATCTATCTGTCTACAGGTTACAAGTGAATCTGTATTTACTGGGTACGCACTTTCCATTAATCTATCATGGCTTAATATTAGACTACAATTGAACAAATCTAAGAAGTACCTTTTGACGTTTCACTGTTTTCTATTAAATTAGCTTTATAGAGGCGTAATTCACACTATTTTTATAAGCTTTCCTTTAAATAATTGAAATTATGAAATTATGAAGCTATTTTTATTTTAACATAACATAAACAATTTTCATACAAAAAATAAAATTTTAAATGTAGGTACTACGTTTAGAACTGTCAAACGGTACTTCTTAGATTTGGTGGGCTGTAGTGGTCGAGTGCAAGTCTAATTTTAGAATATGAAAAAGGTCTTCGACATATTAGTTTCATCGATGTACCAACGATGGGATAGAACTATGATTTCTTTATGAATTAAAAACAAAGGTGGCATAAATAAGGAACAATGAGTTCTGTGCCAATAGAAATACCTAGGTGGGTTTTGGCGCGCTAGCTGGCGTTATGTTCTGTCAATACATATGATGATGGAGATGAATGGAAACGAAAATAATACTGTTATTGTGCCCTTGTTTGTTTTAGAAGATTTCCATTACTTAGGTATAGTTAGTAGGCACGTCATAGATACCTGTTTATATCCGCAATTACCGTTCCTTGGTAACTTAGTTTCTGTAGACTTTGGAGTTATTGCTGTAGGATAGGTAGTATTCAGCAATAAGTCTTTGAAGGAGGCTGGCAGCAACGTCGCTTTAAATGGTAATTCTAATTGTTTTTCCGGGATGGAGACGCTTCTATTACTCTAAACAAGGAGTTTCTTTTCCAAATCACCTCAATACATTTCTATGTTTTTAAGCTCTTTATTACAGCTGTTTACCGGATAACATCACTAATACCGGTAAACCGGTTGTCAATGCAACAAGAGTGTAACGATTTACATCTTAGCACGGATTAACTCGAAACTTACATCAAAAACAATATAAAGATATAGTGGATCATAAATATAGTACGAATCAATGTGATTGGCGTCTGAAGTTTATTTTAAGCGAATAGGGAATAAATGCATAAAATTTAAATTTGTCTCAAACATTTTTTTATAAATTCTTTAGTCTTTACATTATACCTAAGATTTTTTTTTATTTTGCTATTTTTAAAACCCAGAAATTATTATGTTTAAAATTATACCGCTGCGCTACCGCTGCTCTTGCAGCGTGTGTGTAAGGTCCAACACGATCAAAATGAGAGAAGACCCGTGCTCAGCAGTGGGGCACCTAAAGGTAGCAAGCGTCAATAACTTTAAAACAAACTATACCAGCATACACCGGACATACCATGACATAATTTATAATGTGGGCGCCGATATCAAAATAGTAATCCCTATTTATAAAGCTAACGAAAATGACCCTTATACCGTTGGGTTAAGAGCTAATGATTTTAGAGATTAGTTTGAAAATATACGGCATAATGAAACAGACGTCACACTGACGTAAGAGATGCAAATCTTTGGTCAAATCGTAATATTAGCTGTCAAGGAACATCTTGCTCTCATCTGTGAATAGATTATACTGGTCATAGATTTATGAATTAGGTGATTCTAAAGAAACTTCAAATCACCATCGAGGTTGTGTCACATCGTGGTTCCCGTGACCCTGCTGGGTGCGCATGCGCTGACGTCGCAGCCGTCACAAAATAAGTCTTTACCATAGGTGACACTGACAGCCCTCTGTGCAGGGCATGCATGGAAGAGGAAGAAACAACCGTCCACGTGGTCACCTGCTGTCCAGGGGTGGCGAGATACAGAGCGGAACACCTCGGATCGCCGACGTCCCTCCGGGAGGCCATCGGCAACGTGAAGGGACTCTTGGATTTCTCCTGGAGCTAAGCTGGCAAAAGCGACGCCAGCCCAATCACACAAAATAGGCGCAGTTATGGGACATCGAGTTGCGGAAAATTAGTTCGCTCCAAACTGTAACTATAACTCATTCAAATAAAACTACTTTTTAACGGATTTTATCGCGGTTTATTTTTAGATTTTAGATCCCGACGTTCCAAAGTCTTTTCAGACTTCATGATCACGATAGCTTGATGTGTAGCCGCTCTCTCAACTCGTACTTTAGTTAAGAGAAGACTCGTGCCCAGCAGTGGGACACTAAAATAGGTTAAAGTGAGGGATGCATTAAGATATGCAATGCAACAATTAAACTGCTTAAAGAGCACTCTCAACAGGGGTCCTGTCAGGCTATGCGCATGAGTTGCTGTTCTGCATAGATCTTTATCGTCTGGTGATTATGCACTTTTATTATTTAAACAAAATGGTAAGCACCACGGATAGTATAATCTAAGGGGACCTTTTTCAGCTGGTTCCAGAAATAATTGGAAAAATGTGCCTATCAGAATCTTTAGCGTGGCTTAAAAGTTAGGTGATAACCACACAGATGAAAAGAGCGAGATACTTCCCGTACATCACATGGAAAAAAATATTGTAATATTGTTTTATGTAGACCGTACCTCTTATGTCACTACAAGACGCGCAATAACAAAACACACTCAAATCACTCAATTCTAAATTCAGAAAAATCAGGGGTGGGTCCCTATGAAGTAGAATTGTTATTGAATTGCATTTCGCACAATACTTGACGTTCCACAGTTACGAGTGGCAAACCCTGTGGTTTCTTCAAATTAGCGCTCTGATTGGTATCGGACGTCGTTCGACACGTGGCTTTGCGAATCATTCCATTTTCAAATTACGAATGATGTGAGGGAAGAACATGGGAAGAAAGAAAAGTTAAGCTTTATTTTTTTATTTTGAAGGAGGTTGAAATAGGTTTGTTGAGACTAGTTTTGTTTAAAATTTAGTTTTTTTTATCTCTTCTATTACTGGCCATTGTACTTTTAACTTTTTTTTAGTTTTTTATCAATGTCCAATACATTTTTACAATACTATTAATTAAAAAAAAAGGATTCTCTTTTTAAAAGTTTATCAAAATCTTAACGTCGTAAAATACACCGAAATATTAATAATGAAAGCGACTTTCTAAGTCACCTTTAGTTTACAAACTTTCAAACATACCTTTTACGGCTTCCCTTAGCGACTATCAAACAAAATTTGGTAGTAAATCAAGAAATTAAGCTATTACCCCACTTCATAGGCCGGCATCTTTTTACCATCTTTTTTTACCGCCTTTACATCCGCTACGACAAGGGAAAGTAATGATGTTTTAATATGAAACATGTTTTTGTTATCGGTAATGCACGTGATACTTGTTGTATTTTTAGATGTATTGTCAGTTTTTTGTTGATGTTTTTCATTGAGATTGATCATTACAAATAAGTGGTGTATATGTCGCAGTAAGATAGATCAAGCCGTATTAAAGTTATAATAATATCCCTAGGGATATAATTATGTACCGGAATATAGTTATAAAACAATATATAGGTAGGTACACCTAAGTTTTAATGCTAGTAAATGTTTATATGAGCAGCGGTGGCGCAGCGGTACGAGCCTCGCCTTTGAAATATAAGGTCGCGGGTTCGAATCCCAGTCGCGCCCACACATCTTGAATGTGAATTGTTTCATCGCCGCTGCTCAATATCGGCGAAGGAAAACATCGTGAGGAAACCGGCATGTCTTAGAACTAATCATTTGAGAACATGTGACATCTACCAACCCGCACTTGGTCAGCGTGTGTGGATTAAAGCCTAAACTCTCTCAACTCGTAAGATAGTTGAGAGAAAACCCGTGCCCAGCAGTGGGAGACTATAAAGGGTTGAAGCGAAGTGAGTGTGAAATATTAACATACTTATTGTATAGTTGGAGTAAGATCGAATTGAACCTAAAAATCAATGCTATGGTTTAAGTATTTTAGAGTGTGTTATATAGATTTGGGACTTAATCAGTACTAGTATTATATTATCTGTGTCAGTATGTAGGTACCTTAATGATTTTAATAAATAAATTTATAATACTTAACTAGATTTTTGTCCGAAAAAATATCAATAGCCAGGCTGCTTTTTGTAACATAAAATTTAAAGCATTCAAATAAATAATAATGAATTAATTTTAAATTTTAATCATTTTCACACCTAATACACGGCAAGGCCGCTTGGCGGTGCGGCTTTGTCTGGTTGGTGGTCACTAACCACGGCCGAAGCCTACCACCAGTTGATTGTCACCTGATTTGCACCACCCGGGGACCACGTGTGGGGATTCAATTAAAGTTCCGAAGGTGACTCAGCCATGTTTTATAATCAATCTCTCTCTGTTTTATTAACTTTACAAACACATGATTTCAACAATTTTATATTCATTAAATTATTTAAACGAACTCCATATAAAGTATAAAACTCAATTCAAATAACATTCCCAAAAATTAGCACTTGAAGAAACATATACGCCGTTGAAACACACAAAAGATGTCCAAAGGACGTTCAGCGAGCCGCACATAAAGAGGGCTCCCTCCCAAACCCTCCCTCCCTCCGCTTTCTCTCGGATGCTCCCACTTGAGTTTCCTTTTATTCCTTGCCTACTTTGTTTTTTGTTTTCTGTTAGCCAGCGGAAATAATAGCGCTAGGTTAATGTAGATGCGATCTTTTGGGTGTCTTTTTTATCTTTTTGGTATTTTTAAGGTGTTGCTGTTAATAAACTTTTGATAGTTGGGCAATGGTCTGCTTATTTTATCTTCAAAATCTTTAAAATTAATAAAATAAAAGTAGGTACTTTATAACGGATTTTGTCGAGATTTATTTTAGATTATAAATATCCTGATGTTTGAAAGTCTTTTCAGACTTCACGGTCGTGGGGGAGCTGAGGTATGTGATGTCCCAACTTATCAGTTAATATTATTATGGACTAACTACAAAAAATATATTATTTAAGTTGCGTTCTGAATTTAGTAGAAGTAGTCTTATTTGAACGTATGATATTCGCATAAGGAAAATACTATTATAAGATTATGCCAATAATTATGTGATTTAAAATAGTGTACAAATATTGTAAATCAATGCAGTGCATTTCTTTTATTTAGCAAAATATGTATACACTTTCCATCCACACTTGGTACGTAAGTTTATATTACTACCTATAGCTGTTCAACAATGTTATTTCTTGATCTTTTGACCCAAAAAGATTTATGGCGTATCCATATCATTCTTTTACATCTCAAGATGACCTTTTGTGGCGATAGAGTTATGAAGTACAGTCATTAGGTATTCCGCTTCGCTTTCAATTCAATTGCACCACAAAAACAAAACAACATCATGCATTCAAAAATCATTGAATGTGAATTAATTAAGTAATTTTTGGGATATATACTATTTTTCAGTAATTTTTTTTTTATTTACGTTTATGCGAAATTTAACAGTTTTAAAATATTTTTTACTAGCTTCCGCCTACAACTTCGCCCGCGTGATACTTGTAGAAATAGTCACTTGTCACTTTACTATTTAGTGACCCACTGCTGGGCCCCGTGCTCTTCTTCTCTCAATTATCTGACGAGTTGAGACTTTAGGCCTTAATACACACACGCTGGCCATGCGTGGGTTGATAGATGTCACATGTTCTGGAATCATCAGTTTTTAGACATACCGGTTTCCTCACGATGTTTTCCTACACCGATATTGAGCAGCGGCGATGAAACAATCACACAAAGATGTGTGGGCATGACCGGGGATCGAACCTGCGACCTTAATTTCTAAGGCGAGGTCGATACCGCTGTGCCACCGAAACACGAACATAATGATGAATTGGAGAATATACAATAGTAATATTATTTAACCACCACAAAGAGAAAATTATAAGGCTTTGTCTACACAAGTAACATTTAATACCATCTTAAGAACTAAAGCACCTTACACAAAGTACTCGTCACATCAATAGCTGATGCCACAAAAGTGCGAATCCTCACCGCGAGAGAAAAGATTAATAAAGCTTAGCACACACTCAACACCTGTCCTTTGTCGCTAATGGACCGGTTCTAATCTCAGGGGAAATAGTTACGAAACTGACAAAAAGGAAATAAATATGTAGTTTTTATGGGTACAAAAATATGGTATGGATAGATTTTTTTTACTGAAATAGGACTTTGTAATTGGGATACATTGTTCCAACAAATTTCTTTATTACATATCCGATGTCGCTGCACCACCGTTACTCATCATTGCTAACTTAACGCAAGTAAATAATTTCAGTAGGAAAAGGTTTACGGTTTCAAAGAAATATTCAAATTTCAAAGGCTTTTTGGACCTAATAAACTCAAGATCTTAACCTCTCACAGACTTCTCAGAGAAGAATCTGACAAACATTAAAAGTTGCATTCCAGTTTCCAACTGGTTTGAGCTGAAAATAATTGGAGGAGACTCGAGCTAACCACCCGGATGGGGGTAACAAGCGAGCTATCCGGATAAAAAGGCAAGATGGCGGGTAACAAGCCGGGCGCGATGCACTAACGAGAATGCAACCGAGCTTCCCTTAAGAAGTGTGCCTTGTTGGTGTTGGTTATTGGTCTAACCAAACATTGGCATGTTAAATTTTAATATGTGTCTTTTGAACAATTCAAAAGCGAGTGTTCGTGTTATTTGTGATGGTTATTAAACTCATAATCATTAGTCAACTAATTGCAATTGAGATCTCACGGCTAATAAGGCAGTTTAAGTACCTACTATACATAAGACATTATATTTAAATTAAATAAAATTCATAGACTAAGTGATAAATTGGACATTAGGAATAAAGGTAAAATTATTCTAAGATAAAATATTTCATGTGTTATCGTTATAGGTACCCATATATTGTCTTGGTATTCTTATCATAAGATGCTTTCAAAAACTCACGCGGAAAAATAGAGAACAAAAATTTTCAAACATTAAAAATTTAAGAAACTATTCAGTTTCTTTAGTCATTTTAATCACTTACAGTGCTAAATACCCAGATTAAAGTCTAAAAATAACAAATCACTAGTTCCAGATACCTAAAATTTTACAAATATTTGGAGAACAGTCAAAAATTATGAAAACTGTTGTACGTTGAAACAATTAATCATAACGTTGTCTGAAAAAATAATGAGATTACTAACAAAATGATGTGGATTTTTTCTAAGAATTCATTTTCACAAAGCAGCCGATTCATTAGCATTTCAGTTGTATTATACGCGAAAATTCCATTGGTATCCAATTTCATAATGTATTTAATTAGCTCCTGTGCGCGACTTTGTCCATATTATATACTGTAGATATAGTATTGTCTTATATTGAAATAAAACTGCTTTTTAAGACTTCATGTTTCATGTTTACGGGTGGACACGGGTGTCCACATGAAGTCTGAAAAGACTTTGAAACATCGGGATCTAAAATATAAAATAAACCGCGATACAATCCGTTACAAAGTAGTTTCATACCAATACTGAAAGTATTTTAAAGAAACCGAGATAAAAAGTTCCCTACATATAATATATTTAATATGTATTTTTGAATAGTGTTATGCGTTTCTTTTAGAATCGTTCAGTCGTGAAAGTTCCTCCTAAACTTTCACATTTATACAGAATAATGCAGTAGGAGATTATGACGACTGCCTAATAAAATACACGCCTGTTGGCATTCAAAGGTAAGCCTCAGTTCACTGTAAATAATAACATTAACAATAACATTATTTTTGGGCCCCCAAACTCCTGAAGAAAAAAATATTCATTGGTTTTTGGCGAGAGACTACATAAAATCGTCCAATCATACTTACTTTATTTATACTGGTGTAGTGGTAGATTATATCTTAGATTGTTTTATAAGAAAAATTTGAGATCTATGAAGATAGTAAACACCCAGACTATTAAATGGCAAAATATCTCGCTACGCATCAAATACTTTTTACTAATGTTTTGTTTCCATAATGTCAGTTTGCGCCGTAATATAAAACAAAAACACTTTCTTTCAGAACAAAAATGTTTATTCAATATTCCATTTATATTATATCAAAATCACAATATAAATGTGTTCCATAACAGACGCTGTTTCATCGAAGCCGCGATGATTGACGTTAACACAATGATTCGTCAAACCCGTCAATTTGACGGCCGTCAGTCGAGTGTGCGTCAGTCTTTATGTTATTGTTTATATAAACGTTATCATTATAATGGGCGCGATGATCGCGGGAAAGCTTTAGTCTTTGAAAATCCATTTTGTTATGAAGTTACAGTTGAAAGCAATAAAGTGTTGCGATTTTTCTCGCTAAAGATTTGTGATTGTATGAATTTATTTATATAATAATTTTTAGTTATAGTATAATCGAGAACACACAACAATTCAGTTTCATATATGAGATAATGCTTTATTGTGCTTTAGAGATACGACATAGATTAGTTCAGACTTCAGAACTCTTATTTCAAAAATCACTTTATTCATACTTTGAACTAAAGTTAATAAACCTCAATTTGGCATAAGAGTAGATATCGTTCTCAATTATAAGCTTCAAGTTAGAAGTAAAACTAAACACAAACCTTACAAAGTACACACATAACCTAGGTAAGACAAACTCAATCCCCTTATTCATAAACGGTAAACATATAGTAGCTATAATAGGTATATAATTCGTTTGCCTTGTCTATCATTTTGACGATAATACGAGTACAAAAGAGACAAAATCCTTAACTAAAGAGGTTTATAATTTATTTATGAATAAAACCACAACCTTCATATCACTTTTATGAAAACTTTCCTTAATAAATGATTTGCTTTTCTATTCATTTTGTGATTTGATGCTAATAATATCGATGCCTATAAAGAAAGGTAAACGCCAAACATAACAAAACCCAACCAAAATGAAACGTTAAAATCAACAAATCTAATAATAAAATTATTATAATTCAATCCGCACCACCAATCAGCGCACGCGTCTATTTATAGAGATATTAACATTTCCCGTCAACTTAAAATTACGAAACTATATATTTGTCTTCCTAACTATAATAATATTGACGGACCGGTGGCGTGGTCGGTAACATGCTTGCTTATCACGCAGCAGGTCGTGTGTTCTATTCCCACACAAATCAGACATTTGTGTGATGAACCCGTCTGTTAGTCTTGAGTCTGGGTGTAATTATTTATATTTATGTATGTATTTACAAAAGAAAAGTATTATATGTAGTATATTACCAGTTACCTGGTCTCCATAGTACAAGCTCAGCTTAGTATGGGATCAGATGGTATGTGTGTTAGATCCCACTATATTATTATTATATTGAAATCTCTAGCATTCTTTTCACGATCTGTCATCATTTCAACCCATACAAGAGTCTAACTGCTGGGCATGGGTCTCCTCTCAACTATCTTACGAGTTGAGAGTTTAGGCCTTGACCTACACGCACTGGCCAAGTGGAGGTTAGTCGATGTCATATGTCCTTAAATGATTAGTTTAAGACATGCTGGATTCATGACAATGTTTTCTTTCATCGATATTGAGCAGAGGCGATGAAACAATTCTCAAAAATATGTGTAAACACAACGAGGAATCAAACTTATATTTCAGAGGCGAGGCGATTTTCTCTAAGGTACGTCGAGCAGAGTGATTAGAAAAGTCTCAATACTATTTTCGGTCTGAGGCGAAATTTAAACCCGCTACCTTGACGGTTAGAGTCGGAGTTATTCTCTTTGCTATCGAGGCACGAGACACGCGATGAGTTAGGTTAGGTCAAGTAGGCATCTCTCTGTCCATCTAGGCATCTATTTTAGGTAGGGTTCAAACTACGACAACTAGCGCGCGTAGAAGGTCGTCACACGTGCGACTTTGTGATAAAATGGAACACAAAATTTTTGGACCATTAAAGAGTTTCGGACCACGAAACTGAGTAACGTATGTAGCCACTTACCTTTAAATAAACAGTACTTTTTGTGTTCTACTGACGGGTATTACAATAAATGTACGAAGGAACGCACACTTAATAAAATAACAAACATTGAACACTGTTCAATGTCTATCGGGTAGATCTAAATACTTCTTTCTATGTAAACATGGGCTTTTGTCTATCCAACAGTGAGAGGTAGTAAAATACTGTGATGTATTGGTTCAATCATTACTCCGTAGGTATTAAATAAACCTAGACCAATATAACAGCAGCGGTGGCACAGCGGTATAGGCCCTGATTTTAAAATATAGATCGGGTAGGTTTGGTATATTTGGTACGGCATAGATAAATATTTTAATATAGGAACGCAATCAAACTGTCAGTCGGTAAAAACCAGGACTTCATTATTATTCTAAATTTAAAAATGTCGTCGCATTCAACGAAAGAGGTTTCTAATCCATCGATATCATAAAATGGCGGGTGTCATTTCAAACCCCTTTCTTCCGTCCGCAATGATTTTAATAACAACATCCCCGTTCTTTATTCGTTCTTTTGAAATCTCTTTTAAGCTGAAGTAAGTTTATTACTAGTCAGATCAGGAATTTCAATCTCACATCCTGAATGAGGCGTCTTTGATGTAGCCAGTAAAACTGTTGAATAGAATATCAATCTTCTTTGTATAGATAAAGGGTTGAAAATCCTTTATCGAATTTGTTTCATTGATGGATCTTCAAAACTGATTTGCACTCATTAATATACTTGAAACTCATTCATTGTATTTTTTTAAAAGGTTTGATGACTAAGGTGTTCTATATTCAAATATTCTCTCGATGTGTGATGCTCTAATACAAAAGGGTAACAAATGAAAATCGATCAAAATGGCGCTAAAATTAGTTGTAAACCAAATGTGTGATCATTTTGCCATTTATTCACAGTCTGTAGTTTTGAATAGATCACCAGATATCATTGTATTGGAATTACTATTTACTCTAAAACACAATGAACAAGACTACATACGACGTCAAAGAGGTTTTAAACAATGAAAATACACAAAATTCCTTTGTGGCTTGAACTGTCTATTAGATAGATACCACGTAGCGATTTTAATCAAAAAGACAATAGAAAAGTAATATTATGCCAGTTAATATTATACCCCTTAGGTAGGTTCAGAACTGCGTTATGAAAGTAGATTACTAAACCAAATTTTAATGCAAAGAATCTGTAAAAATTCTAATTAATAATAATTATGTATCTACCTAATTATTAGAATGAGCTATAAGTAGCTAACTAGATAAAATACGACGACAGTATAAATATCAAAGAAATAATAATGTCATTATCTTAGAACGAGGCAGATCAAAGGAAATAAGAAATATAAGAAAGAAAGAAAGACTCATAATAACTTTTATAATGGCACTTGTGAAAAATCTAAATTAATTTTGCGATCCGCTCCTTTGTATAAAGAGGCTATCTCTTTGACAGACTTGTACACTCACTACCGGTGTGTAAATGACACCCAATATTTTTCTTTAAACAAGTTTTTGACAAAGACGTTCGTGATTCAAGGAGTATTGGATCTATAGGCCGACCGTTTATCTCGTGTATCGCCATCTGAGGTACAAAGTCATAAAACATTAATTAAATCTCATAATGAACTATTTAACCACAGATAAAAGTAATGTAAAACTATTCGTCACTAATATGCATATCGCTTGAATCATCATCACTGTTTGTGCAGCTTGAGGAGTCAGAATCTCTGCGATAGGCGAAACGCGAGTTAAACGGTCGGCCTATAGTTTGTTTATAATATGGCCTAGGTATATTTCAAAATTCTATATTATTTGCGTTTTATAGTTCTTAAGTTTTGTTTCTAGCTGTTCCAGCTGCGATTAAATTCGTGCGGGATCCAAGACAGTTTAGATGTCCCGAAACTTAGAGTTTTAAAACATAAGCTCTATAATGCATATCACCACCGATCCTGACTTACATTAGTAGCAGTGTCGGGATAGCGGTGATGGGTTTAGCACCACATTTAAAAATAATTCAACATTTTTTTTTTAATCGGAATTAGAACTATTAATCTAGTAGTGATGACAAACTTGCTACCACTGAACTAACTGGTTAGTTTATTGTTGTATTATTATATTATTATTTAATAAAACCAACCAAATTTTACAACTTCAGTACACGACTGTACACAATAATTTATGCAAGTGGTCAGCTGAATGGATCCCTTTTAATCACAAAATGATTCCCATATAAAAGAGCTTTCGAGAAATGGGAGGGCTTTATAAGAAAACGGTAAGTACATTAAATTTTGTTTAGAATAAAACCAATTATGTTTTCCGGGGATTTGGGCGGAAATGAAAAGAAATGTTTGGGAAATACTAAGATAATAGTAGACATTTTTATATTGAAAGCTCTTTAGATTTCGAAGATTTTTGTTTTGTGTATAAAAGAATTTTATAAAGCTGACTGTAATAAGGTTTGATGGTAGGAAAATTGATTAAGTTGTAGCTCTTAAAATGGTTTATTTATCAGTCAGAATTTTAGCTTATTCCAAATTTGCACAAAATATAAGTTAGGACTTTTTGCTCTAAAACGAATGATACCTAAACAAATCGTAAAAATGACGCCTCGAACATTTCTCAATCACGAAAATTTGAAATTGGAACGCCTTTGATTCCAAAACGATTATGTACCAAATAACGCTAATAAAGTCACCATTTTATTAAGATCTCTTCCCCTCCCCTGCCGCAATGATTTACAGGCGACAGAGGGGCGAACGAATGAAATTCCAAAGCATAAGTTAAATAACTCATTCAATACAAGCAGAGAAATGTAAACAGACAATCAGTTATTTTAAAGATAGAACTCGAATTGGCAATGAGGGCGCCGCGGGGAGGGCGATACGTAATTTGACAAACGCTTTGAAACAACTTTGAGATGTAAAGACTTCGTGTTTGAATTTCGAATGTTAATTTCCATGACAAAATTATGTGAAAGACTTGGCGAATTTACATAAATTATATGCCTATAATATACCTATAAACAGATCGTGTATCATACACTAGGGATGGTACGGAGCTTCGGTTCCGGTTCCGTTAAGTCGGAACTTCCGATTACTATTATACTTTCGGTTCCGACTCCGGCTCCGACATTTTTTAATCGGAGGTGTGAATCGGAGGTCGAAGCATAGATAGCGGGCGAGTGCGGCGGCGTGTGCCGACCACAGACTACTAAGAGAACCTAGCGGTTGGTGCCGCTACTTTTAGAGTCAATTAATACGATTTAATTTTTTTAAAGCTTTTGTTCGTTAGTATAATTTAATTACTAATTGATTAGTATATGCTACTTCGGGTTTAAATTCGTTCTATTTAAACTTGTTGTTTATATGCCAATTTTGTTCATTTTTTATGTTTTATCATAAAACATAAAACTTTTATGTTACAACTGAAACTTAAAATAAAAAAAAATACTACATAATGTTTTATTTGTCCTTAAATAATAATTCTCTCTCATGTCACCCTGCTTCCGATTCCGATTCCGACTCCGGTTCCGATTCCGATAAAGCAAATTTAAAAACTCCGATTCCGGCTTCGGTTCCGATAAAACTGCTTCCGTTACATCCCTGTCATACACTAATAGTGCTACTAACTCGGTTGGTCGTGGGATTATTTGAACAAATTTTTGAAATTAAAATGAGTAGATATAAATACATACCTGATACAAAACCTGTGAAGATTTGCTTCAAAGGTGAGCTGTGTATGTTAATATTTATTTATAATATGTACGTAGATATATGAATTCTGAACAATGAAAAGACATGGGATCAAATTGAAAATTAGTAATTCTGAGCTATTTAATTAGTAGATAATACAATCTAATTTAACACTGGCAGTTGTTCAGCGTACTTGCCGATAGATATAAAAAAAACATTCGTGTTTGAAAATGGAAAATAATTCGAAAGAATCAGCGGCAAACAACACTCCCCAACCTCTTTGAAAATTTGAAAAGAGAACGTAATCTGTTTTGTTAATTTGCATCGTCTGTCGGTGTTTTTCAACTGAACCGAGAAAGGCGGGAAAACGGTTAACTTCTATTTGTTTACCCGGAAATGATTATAAGGTCCTACTAACGATTTTGTATTTTTAAGTAAGTATGCCTACTTTTTAAATTTTTTATGTCAAAGCCCTAACCTAGTCTTTTCAGCCGATAATTTTTTATTATTTAGGTTGATACATAACCATTTTAATGTTTTACTGATACTAATTATCAAAATTAAGGACGTAAGAAACTAGTTACTTAATTACTAAATCAGCCATTAATGGTTGTAAATAATAACATTAATAACATAACATTCATTATTCTTACCTAAGAAGGTTACCAACCTAATTAAAATATTCGTACCAACACAAGCGTTAGAATATTAAGCCATTATGTACCAAGGGACGCCTATTTGAATAAGCACAAATTGTCAAAGAGATTTTATCTGGTTAAACAAAGATGTTCCTTCTGTTAGCTTTTGCCCCTTACGGGGGGTGCCTATTTAATAGGATCGGCTAATACGCTTGATGATGCCTACGATTTGTTAACCCCCATAATAAGGGTGTTTTGTTTCGTTTTCGGGGTGCGGAAAGATAAGGACAAAAGATAAATTCGTAAGTGCGATGACGTAAGCGGCTTATTTTTGTTATTGTTGTTATGGTATTAGTAGTGATTTTAATCTTTATTGCGTTTAGATTGTGGTGATAGTCATTACTTAGGTATTAAATAGATTTTTTTATCAGGCACATGAGGGACTTGTCATCACGGGTTCGAATCTAGGTCAAGCCCACAATATTTTGCGAGACTTTTTTAATCACCATTTATTATATTATCAGTAAATGAAAACACCGTGAAGAAACCCAAGATGCTGCTTAGATATTTGTGAGAAGACCCGTGACAGTAGTAGGACAGTACAGATTTGTTATTAAACGTTTACATATCATCATTAATCGAAATCAATTAAAAATCGAACGTCAATCAAAATCAAGAATAAATACTAAATCTAAAGATAAACATAAGATAAAACCTCTTTCTTTAAAGTTATTTTCAAACAGTTCGAAACAAAAACAAAACAGCTAAACACGCGGGAAAATTTGATACCAACTGAATTAAAACACACTCAGAAAAAGTAACGAATAACAGAAGCGCTAACATTAAGAAAAGAGCGATTGCTAGTTAATTTAAAGAAACACGTGTTCAATCTAAAAACACTACTATCTAAAAATAAGAGGGCTACCAACTAATCATTCTTAAAATAACCGAGAGTAACCACGAACAAAAATAGTGGCAGCCCCATCAAAACATTTCGAAATCACGGACTATCATTAATACCAATTAAATTCAACATCCCCACGTGAGAAAAATCGGACGAAACAGCGTCCATCACTAGATTAGTGGTTAGGGTAGCTACTGTGTAGTAGTAACCGGTAAAAAAAAAAACAGAAAACCGGATGTCAACCGAAAATTGATTTTAAACTAAATGTGAACACTAATTGTTAAAACATGTATCTCAACCTAAAACCTAGTGTTTTTTTTAAATAAAATACATAAACAAATAATTTCCTTATTTTCTCGTTCCGTAAGTACACTGGTACCTATTTCACACGGTTATCGCCACTGTTTATTTAAACCATATTAACTGATAAAGGAACAACTTAATACTACCATAATCGATGCATCCTCGGTAAAAAATACCGGTTTTTTATATTTTGTCAGTCAGTATCAAATCTCTACGCGTTACACAAAGGTCGCTACACACTACTCCCTTTAAAATCGCTCCTGTCACCGCGTCATCATGACAGCAGATAGCGTTACGTCATTAACGAGTGCCACGTCATCCCGGCACGATTTGTCGACGGTTATCGCGCGATTTTTTGCCGCGTATCGTACGTTACAATATGCGTAAATTTTTCGCCAGCTAATGTGTTGGAAGTAACTTAGAGATAAGCAGTGAAAGCGAACGCTGGCTCGTACGGTTTTTGTTTGGATAATTTTGTGTAAAACGTTTAGGTTGCTTTATTGCGTATATAAAAAGTAACACTGTATACTTGATTAATTGATGTACGTACGTTTACTTTCAGTTCTTAGTCCAACATATCAATCAAAGTAGAAGTAAGAAAAACTTACTACCTACTTATATAATGTAACTTTGAATCGAAGTTTTTTTACGAGGCTTCAAGAAGTGCAAATTACAGCACGCTGAATTATCTTAAACCATACTCATGCAAAAATATGATTTATAGTTATCTTTTGTTTTGTTGTACTTAATATTGGATTTACCTATCGTGTCATATAAACAGTTTTAAGAACTTCTTCTCGACCGCACGGTACCTATTTAACATTTTACTTACCGAATAACATTGATTTATCTGCTTGTAAACCAAAAAATCATACATATCATTTTAAATCAAAAACAACATAAACAAATTATCACTTAATTGAACAAAACACTACAAACAAACAAGTTAACTACGAAAACATTTCAGAAAAACTCAAATTATGTTATCGAAAAACGCTAACCCTTGCCTTGAAAATAAAAAAAAAAGGCAAAGACCATTATTTGAGAAGTCAGTTTGTAAGGGGTAAACAGGCACTAAAAAGCACAAGAGTGCTCCAAATGGCACGCGTCGGGGACCACAACAAACGAACGCGGCAAACGGAACGACAATCGGCATAATTTTAATTAGAGAAAAATTGCCGCGCAGTGAAATGTGCAAGTGGCATTATGTACCGTCAGATAGTTTATGGCCAGTGCTTGATTTAAAAAAATCCTGTAATTTTTGGCGGTAAACATGACAATTGTTTACTACAATAATTATTAGGACGTAACTATACCTAACTGAAAATAAGGTAGATTTATCGCTTGAGGTTAATTTTACGCATGTTAATAATTAGTCTACTATTCAGTCGTTCATTTTTGACAGGTTGCCTTGTCTCTGACTAATGCAGTCTCTGTAATGCATGCGCCTCCATACATTGTGAGTTTTTTTATTTAGATTAGTTCAATCTTGTTTTAACCAGGCACCGATTGGTGGGTACGAAAAAGGTAGCCCCAATTAGGTATCATGCTGACGGTAAAAACTCGGAACAATACTCAAACAACCCTATCCGCAAACAATTAGCGCACAAGTGCCCTCAGAACAACGGCAATACTCCGAGCAAAGCTTCCGACTGGCTGCAACTCATCCGTGGTACGCCTTTGCTGCTTCCATCGCGGCTCAAAAGCCCGTGTGTTGCTGTTTTTATTTGTCATTTCAAAATTTGAATTTTATTTTATTACAGTATGTGCTGTTGTTTTAAATCTGATATATTATTATTCACTCGGCTAATTAAAAGTTTTTGAATTAAGAACATTTATTTGCCTGTTTATTTAATTTTAATAATAATATTATCCTGGGACATTAACACACACGGTCATCTGGTCCCAAGCTAGGCAGCTTGTGTTATGGAAACCAGATAACTGGTATATTATACTATACTTACAATACTTTTCTTTTGTAAATATATACTTTATATATTATATTATATTAGAAAATTGTTTGTTTGTTATTTGTTTGGTTAATTTCATACCAATAAGGACTGTTATTTTGATTGGTTTGTTCAAGTTCTTGTTGTACGAACCAATAAAATTAAAAGGGGTAGAAGTGTGAAGAAAACACATAAACTTAAGTCATATCTGACACTCTTTTTTAAGTCGGTTCAAAAGCCATAACACCATTAGATAGCATTTAAAAATAAATACAAATATCTGAGAGTTTGTTAACATAGTAACTTACGAGTAGCTGTTAGAATCTATTGTACAAAACAAATTTATATGACAGTTAAACAAAAATGTGCCTCGTAATAATAATATGTAATCTTGTAATATATCATGAACTTGATTGTAATCGTAATACGCTGCATTATTTACTTAAACTTAGTACCTATCTATCTCTTGTAATAGATTACGGTTATCTCCATTACATATTACTGCTTCGGTGGTCTAGGTTCTATTTCTTTAGAGCATTTCACTTCAACCCTTTTTAGTGTCCCACTGCTGGGCACGGATCTTACGAACTAGTAAGATAGTTGAGAGAGTTTAGGCCTCAATCCACACACGCTGGCCAAGTGCGGGTTGGTGGATGTCACGTGTCCTCGAATGATTAGTTCTTAGACATGCCGGTTTCCTCACGATGTCTTCCTTCACCGATATTGAACAGGGGCGATTAAACAATTCACACGAATATGTGTGGGCACGACTGGGATTCGGATCCGCGACCTTATATTTCTTAGGCGAGGCCCGTACCACTGCGCCACCGCTGCTCCATTAGAGCATTTGTAAGGCAGTAAAAAGTCTGGTAGTCTCTCTCTAATTAATTGGTAAGAAAAAGATAGAGAAACAAAATATTTGACACATGTTTCAGTTTTGGAATTCACACCTCGCTTTACAAAAATAGAATGCATCTATTAAATTTCAAATTTCAAAATAGAATGCCAATTACCAATTAATAAGCAAAAATAATATTCTTTTTTTTAAATTACTACCAAAAACATTTTCTTTTTGAGTAGTTTTTAGATTCTGTATTCAAAATAAAATAATTTTTTTTTATTTCCCACACATACTGGCCAGTATCTTTGAAAACCATGGTTAATGGTTGCAAGTGTATAGAAAATAATTAACTGACTGGTGTGTATGTAGTACTTTGACATTTTCCTTTTTTATGGATCGCGTTACTAAGATTAAATCTCAGTTTTAAGTATTTTCTTTGTCTAATGAGCTAATGTAATCTGATCTATAAGTTCAGTATAATGCTGGTTTGTAATAAAATGCTTAGAAGTATTAAAAATAAACGTATTTTTATGATTTAATAGCCATTATTAACTGATCAAACCCAGTAGCTATACAGTTAAGAATTTGTTAGATATAGATCTTCGTATTAAGGGCCATCTTGATGACGCCACCAAAAATTTTTAATATTATTTTTTTTACTCCTATTTATACGACGTTTCCATGTGTTTATAGAGTTTTATCCATAGAGATGGGCAAACAGAATGGGTATGTTTTTTTAGGCATTGGTTAATTTTGTAAATGGCAACCCAGTGTGGCTTGTCATGGTCAAAATATGTAATTATTTATGTATAGCTAAAACTATTTATAATTTAATATATAAAACTATTTGAAAATCACATTAATATTCGTTTAGTAGTTTGTTTTTAAATTATTAAGAACATACACCACAGACCGGCGACGCGGTAGAGAATTTTGTTTTACGAATCTTGGGAAATGGGAATCGACCCCACAACCCGCGGTGGCGTGAAAACTATATTTCCAACCACGTCACGCCAACTGACCGGTTATATGATTTATTTATGTTTCAACTCATCAAAACCCATAAACTACTTACTAGGTATGTTGAAATGTAATTTAAGTACTTATAATTAATTCCTTCTTTAAAACGTACTTCGAAAACCCTTTGAACAAATCCTGTACATTGTAATTATTGGATGAAAGTAACCTGCCTGTATGATAAATGAGGCAAAGACGCTCATTGTTCCACCAATGAAAGAGCTTTTGTCTATGGTCGAGACAAAACCGTCGCTCATTGTCTATGGTCGCTCACTTCTTTGTCGACCTTCGTCGTGTATTGTTGTGCTTGTGCGTTGGCGGAATCATTAAATGTTAAAGAATAAAGGTTTGCAAATATTTGCGAAATTCTCACGCTTACATAAGAACTACAGAGGAGTATTGTTTGTCGTATATTTCATATTATTTCTTTATTTGTAACCTGCACTAAAAAATAAACCTGCATCGTGCCTACAAAGGCATAAAGCAATATCTAAGGTACTCAACTGGCTATAGGCTCCTAACAACATTGGGAGCAAATGCCTAAATAACATAATAGGCTCCTGACAACATCAGGGAGCCCACTAGCATAGTAATTATTAATAATTGAAAAATTACTTAAAAAATCTGCAGTCCATGATGTTTAAAAAACGGCATGGACGAAAGGTCTGTGGTGTGTGCGTTTTGTATAAAAAAATACTCGACTACTCAAGAAATCATGAGACAAGTATTTAGGAAACCGATTTTATTTAAGTATTATGAAGAAAATAATTGGATAGAAGTATTTTTTGGTACTCTTAGAACAGTTTTTTAAACTGTGAAACGTTGTAAGAGAATCTAGTTATTAAACAATTAGGTATGATTTTAATTAAGTGATATTTCAGAATTTCTGTGTGTAACTAACAAATTAGGTAGGTTTATGGTATTTTAAAAGATATATTTGACCGACATATCAGTTTCTGAACGAACATGGCCACGATACCCGCGCTTTAGACATTTAACTCTAATAGACAAATTTGGAAGAAATCCCAAAAAACTAATGAAATCCTTATTTATTTTCGACATAAATGACTATTAGAGATATTTTTTTTATTCTTCGCTAGGCTAACGCCTGATAACAACTTGCCTGATGTTAAGCAATGATGTAGTCTACGATGGAACGCGCCAGTATACCGATTCACTCATAAAGCAAATATATAAAGCCATATCTAAAGTCCGAGAATGAGGGCCGTGAATTTTTTCATTATAGTAGTCGTATTTGCTATAATAAGATGAATCATTTATCAGCCTACCAGCATTTATCTACCTATTAAGACAGGATTTTTTAAAAAATACTTTCCAAAGAAAAATGTCTTGGTACTAAACAATCTCAAAATAAGATTAAAATCAATAACCTTTTAAGCAAGCTAAGTCTTAAACAGATAATACAATACTACTTACATAACTATTCAAGCGTTGTCTTTCAGTTGTCTGTCGGTCTGTCACAATGCGGATGACAAAACAAGCGATTTATTCCTTTACGCACAATGACTTTGTACCGCATGCCCATACAAAATGGCCGCGGTTTTCTCCGCCATTGTTTTTGTTTATGGTCATTGTTAGTTTTTGCTTATTTTTACGAGTAGTAACTAATTGTATACTATAACAGTACTAATTCTATCTATGTGAGAGCAACAGCTTGTCTGTTTGTTGCGCTAAACTACTTAAACAATTTATTTATTTAAAAACAAATATATGTTTTTTGCTCTGCTAAAAAGTTGTCATTTTTGACAACTTTTAAGAGTATTAGATCCCAAGCGACGATAACTACGTTCTTTAAAATGTGTATATCACAATGAATCCATATTTCCATTGGTCACGGCAGGACCGATTTCACTAAATATTTTTTTAGAATGTTCCTTGAAGTACGTAGATGGTTCTTACGCAGAGAATATAAAACCGATTTTAGCTGTTTAGTTATTACCTTGGTTTTATAGGTTTATGTCAATATATTATTTATATTTAAATAGCATACTGTAATCAAAGCATTAAAACATAACTTGAATACGTGTTTATTTGACTTTCAGCTATAAAATCTAAATTCAAATAACCAAAATGACATGTTTTAATATTTAAAACATGTCATTTTGGTTATTTGAATTAATGGAACATATAGTCATATCATTCTGATGCGGTTCGGTTTTCATTTCATAGATTTAGTTTCAACAAATATTTTAGATTGGTTATCCACTGTTGAAGCTATGCTATTCTTAACCTAAGAGAATAAAACGCAATAGACAGGTAATCGACCAACCGCTAGCCGGCGAACCTACCTCGTTACTTACCTCATGTGAAGTGTGAAAAAGAGAGGGGTTGATTACTTGAAGCATGTTTTAAAGTTATTTATTCAATAAGCTAATGATTTTAAGGGCATTTTGTTAATACATCTGTAAATTAAAATAAATTAAATTCTCTCTTAAAGTCTCATATTTATTAGCTAAGAATTTTCATCACTTCAGCTTTCGAATAATAAACGTACATTGTCCATCTGTTTAGAGTTACATCGCAACAAACTCGTACAGATACACGCGTCAAACTTACTTTGTAACTCACGTTACACCAATTTTTTGTCAGGGGTTAAGATCGGATCAAATATAATGGGTTAAATGAGATTTTTTAAGGTATTATAGGACGTGTTGTCTATATTTACGTTATCGCCTACATTCCCCGCTTCTTTTAAACCAGGACGCAAATTGTTTGGGTGGTACTGTATCAGTAATATAGCACAGTTTTATTAATGAATCGATACGATCTTTTTTCTATTTATTTTTTTGAAATCATCATCATTTCCCTTGCATTTTTCCCATTTCTATTGGGGTCGGCTCCCAGTCTAATCTGATGCGGCTAGTTACCAGAACTATACGAGCGACTGCCATCACACCTCGAAACCCGTAGTAACTAGTAGCCGAGATGGTTGATGGCTACATGTAACGATTGTCATAGATGTATTAAATGATAACCGGGACCGACGGCTTAACGTGCCCTCAACCAACCATACATCGAAACAAATCTTTGTTGTTACACAAATATTATCCGGGAATCGAACCCTCGACCTCCCGGGCACAGCATAGTGCCCGTATAGTTATATCTCGCGCATTGCATAGCTTTCTATCAGTGGAACCGCACCCTAACCCGAAAACAACAAAAGAGGGTCTCCGAAATAGATTCGAGAATTTATATACCAATAAACTTTTACCTACTGCAGCGACAAAGCCATCATAAATGATTACCCGTGATAACTAACTTCCAATTAAACAAAGTAAAATCAACTTTTTACATCAGATTTAAAGTTCAATTTTAACAAACATAGTGTTGAGAGTTTAATATAAATTCAAATAGATATATAAATAATCATAATAGGTAGTTCACACCATATTTAAGTACATCCCACGGTTGAACCACACTTATAAGTGTTTTTACCACTTGACAATCGATTTAATGAGTTGTGTTGCTATGACCATTTATAGATGAAAGTATTGTGATCAAAGATTATCTATTACTAGCGGACCCGGCAGACGTCGTCCTGCCTGGTAAAGGAGTGCCACCTACCGGGTCTCAGACCTACCGAATATAACCATCAAAATATAACCACAGCGGTTTAAGTCATGAATATCAAGTGTTTTCCTTCGGCTTTTCTTTTATAACATCTAGCGCGGTTTTTGGCCTAGGAACTCTTTATAATGCTTAAACCTATATCTTCTTCTCTCTGATAACTTTTTTTATATTCTCTACGTAAGAAACATCTTCGTACTTCAAGGAACATTCTCACAGACAAGCAACCTGAGTGACGTTGACGTCTTGTAAGTTTGACAACTGACAGGACTCATGCTAAGTCCTGTCAGTTGACTAACTTACTCACAAGTAGTGGCTAAAGTGACACCAGTGTGTCCAGTGTTCTGTGGGAGTTGCGCATCTGAACCGGTAGGTTCTCTAAGTATTCTGTGAGTGACACCTACAAAATAAGAATTGCCGTCATCCATGTTAATTATGTATTTTTCAAATTTTCATTATTTTTCTGACGAGAGAAAATTGATTGGTTGAAAACTTCAATACTTAGAGTCCTAACTAAATAGAAACTTAAACGTACACTTCGACCCAGCTTCATCCCCTTTATGCTATATAGCCTCAGGTATTCATTGTTTGCTTACTTTTCTTCGGGTGTCAAAGTTTCCATTGATCTCCCTCTATTTCATAATCTCACCTTCGGGCTTCAAATAATATGAAAAAAATAACCGAATTAGTTCAACCGTTTTAGTATTACATCTACCTATCTATTTTGATTTGGGCTGACATAATTAAAAACATAATTAACAAAAAACAGTTCACTTTTAAACAGAATTATAGTCATTTTGAAAAATGTCATAATAATACTTAAGATAATGTAATACTATATAATACAAATATTTAAATACCTTAGTACAATCAGCAACAATAGTTGATGAACAGATTCAGTATAACTAGGCGTTGCACAACAAAACATTATACAAGCATAGTCTTATCTCTTTCTACACATCTCGAAACGATAGAGATAGATAGTGCTTACAACATGTTTTCTCGTTTATGTTTCGCCAGTGGAAACTAGGGGTTATAAAACATCGTAACACTAAAATAGATGACTGTCGTGTGACTGTTCATTGTAAACTACTAATGATTCTTTTATGCCCTCGTCTTGATATAATACTTCTTTCCTGAAGTACAGGATTTCTCTAGTTTAGGCTCCAGTTTACCCTTGTACAGTCAAGTATAGTCAGTCAATAAGACCCTATAGTACACTAAGTTAAATCCTACATTTGGTGGAAAATAAATATTTTTTTAGCTGTGCTGTGATACTGAATTTATTTATCAGCTGCTGACTGTACTTATTCACTCATTATCAGGTTAACACTACTTTATTTTCCAGAAAAACCCAGTAATATTAAAGATGCATACTTAAAATATTCCTAACAAACTTAACTACACACATGCCAAGCAAAAACAACACTTAAATGTCAAAAAATAAGGTTGTATATTAGTTATTTTAAGATTTTTTATCTAATGACAGTCCAGCAATTATTAAAGAGATTAAAAGTAAAACACTGCGTGTCTCTGGTTTCCTGGTACTTTGTGGGAACTTAAGATGTTAATTACCTACTAGTAACTTTAACTATAAACTTAACTGTACGGTTATCTGATCTTTGTTAAGTTTTGAATGTTTTAGATGATGTTTAAAAATGATAAGTAAACAAATATTTTGTATTCAAAAGTTTATTTATCTGATATATTTTTAATTTTTTTTTATATACCTACTAGCTTCAGTAGCTTCCCGCCGGCGCTTATGCCGGATATCGTGCCAAACCATTAATCTATTTTTAACCGACTTCTAAAAGGAGGAGGTTATCAATTCGACTGTATGTTTTTTTGTTTGTTACCTCAGAACTTTCGAATGGGTGAACCGATTTTGATATTTTTTTTTTAATTGAAAGCTGATGCTTCCCGTGTGGTCCCATTATAGTTTGGTTTAGTTCTGAGAATGGCATCCATGAAGTCGGTTTTTTTTGTTAATATTTAAACTTAACATTATTGCGCAGTCGGATAAAAGTTATTATTAATCCTTCCCCGGGTCTCAAACTATTTCCATGCCAAATTTCATCTAAATCGGTTCTGTAGTTATGGAGTTAGCGCGACAGGCGGGCAGACAGATAGAGTTACTGTCGCATTAAACCCCGTATACATAGACCTATTTTAAGCTCATTATAGCTAAAATAGGTTCAACGACAAAATGTGGTTCCGACTTTTTTCATAGCTACCGTCGATATTATGGTACGGGTGTAGGTGGTTGAATAACCAACCTAATTTTTTTTTGTATGACATGTAAACAATTACAATAGTGAATAGTTACAAGAACATTTTTTTTTAGTGGAAAACGTATCTTAAATTAAAATAGGAAAATTTTGCAATAATTTATTTTTAAACGAAAATTTTCGCATTAACATGTAAAATAAAAACTTGAAATATTAGAACCTTTTGTTTATTAAAATTGGGAGGTAACGACTATCAACGTAGAAGGAGTCTATTTGGCACTCACAAAGTCCAGAGTTCTCAAGCACAGAGTCCCGAATCGCGGTACTAAGTAGCGCTGTTCACCACTATATACTTAGACGAGAATTATCATTCATTTCATTCATTCAATCAAAAGATGGCTAAAGTCCATTATTGTGCCATTACGTTTGTGTTATACATACCGTACTGCGATATAATTTTAGAAGATAACCAATCAGTAGAGCTTACCTGTAACAGACAAAAATATAATTACAACTCTATTAACTGATATTGAGCAGCGGCGATATTTCACAAAATCATATGTGGGCACGACTGGGGTTTGAACCCGCGACCTTATATTTCTAAGGCGAGGCCTGTACCGCTACGCCGCCGCTGCTCCATATTGTTTAGTTAATAGTTAACCCTCATAATCCTTAATAACTAATTCCGTCATAAAACCTTTTATAGAATTCGCTCCTATTGTGTGATAGTGGAAAATTCTGGGAAAACCAATGCACTAATGAGTGTAATTCATAATATTGTGGTTGAAAAGCGTCTTGTTAGGTCCAGGTGTGAGGAGACTTTATTAAATTCTAATGCTGTGGTACAAGTGACGGGGTGTAGCGAGGTGAAACAAGGACTACATTTGTGAACAGCTAAGATTAACTATAATATATGAAATGATAAAGGCTTTCGACTATAATCATGATTAGCAGACAACTTTAGGTAGTGGTGAATAATCGGGCAGATAGACGGTATAAAATAACTACGGCAAATATCACTTAACCCCGATCTCTCGATAGCACAATCATTAATTCTACCAGATAATTACAGATCGCTAAGATCACATTGGATTAAAGCGTAACGTCCGCCAACCACGTGGTTGCATGCGCACTTCCCGACGACGCAACGGTAATACACCAAGTGTCAGCACTTCTAAGATGGCGGTTTCACCTGGATGTTTGTTTATTCGTTCGACAGCTGACTTGAAAGGCGGTAACAATGACAGTACAAAATAGTAAAGTACAGTACAGCTGATGTAGCTGTAGGTTTAAATTAATAAAATGACTAGCCAGCATTGTTGTCCAATTCCAGCTCTTACTATTTGATACTTACAAAAACGTTCGCGACGCCGCCTACCTTGTTTTAAAATCGCTAGTCTCATATCGTGTACCACACTCGAGTTCGCATATTACTCCGTTAAAGCCTCCACACACGACGCTCAATGCACAAAAACGTAATAACATTAAGGCGGCTTGCAATTAAAAAATTTAAGCCACTTTGTAGTCGCCAGCCTTTTCCTAATAACGGTGGGTAGTTTTATAAAGAATTTGTAGTTAGTGCAGCTTTACATTCTATCTTTGAATATGTAAACGGTTTTAATGATGACGTCGTTAAGTTAATAGTTTTTAAAAATGTATGTTTTTTTATACATTTTATAATCTGTCTTTATATGGTTTCGAAACTTAAAAGAAAAAAAAAACACTTTCCATAAATATTCTGCCACTAGACCAACACGCGACGCTTTAAATAAATCAGATATTCACTGTCTACACTAAGTAAACAGAATTATAATTTAAAACGAGAGTGAAATGAAAATTCAAAAACATTGTTCTTGTTAACAACAAAAAGGTGTAGACGGAATGCATTTTTGACAACTTCCGAAACGACGTTGTAATTTATAATGTGTGTTATGACATTTCTGCGCGACGTACACTAAACATAGGGTTGCCATCTATAAAATTTGGAAAACAGGACAGGACGCGTGAAAACCCCGGATTTTAGAGTCCGAAAGCCGGACATGTCAACAAGGTCTTTTATACATATTCAATGTAATAAAAAACTGTTGAAAATGACATAAATCACCTTTTTTATTCATTCATTATTTTAACAAAACAGAATCATATTACAATTTGTTACAAATTGTTTATATAAATCAGTTACTTGGTTCGTCGGTTGATCGTGGTGTGCGAGCATAGTGCGTGTCTCGCGGGCGGCCCAATTTTTTTTAATTTATTTAGTTTTTAAAACTCGGTCTACAAATGAAACCTTCCCCGGACGCTCCCCGGATGCCCTCTAAACTAGGACAAATCCGGGGAAACCCGGACGGATGGCTACCATAACTAAACATCAAGCTACAGATTTCCAGTATAGGCTGATCTCGAATTGTTAGGATTTCCGTGCAACGAGAGGTCAGCTTATACTGGAAATGTATACCTTGATGTGTAGCCGTGTACATGACAATCGTTCCAGCTCTCGGACAAAATTGCCTCTGGCCAAAAATTACAGACATGCATTATGTAGATACGATTCCGAAAAACCGAACCTAATGTAACATTTTTAATGTGAATTAGGACCTCTTTACGGCATATGCAACCTATAAATATATCGGTTGCATATGCCGATTTGAAAGTTTGCATATTTTGTGAAACTTTACCCATAAACTGACCGTTTAACTCGCGTATCGCCATTTGAGGTACAAAGTCATAAAACATTAATTAAACCACTTAACGTACTATTTAACTACAAATAAAAGTAATGTGAGATTATTCGTCACTAATATCCATATCACTTGAATCATCATCACTGTCTGTGCAGCTTGAGGAGTCAGAATCTTGGCGATAGGCGATACGCGAGTTAAACGGTCGGCCTATAGGCTCTTTTTACGGCATAAAATATGCAACCGATATATTTATAGGTCAGTGATTTGAAAGTTGCATATTTTGTAAAACTTTACCTAGCTATGCCACTAAAAATTTTGTTTCAAAACTGCAACATAACTTATGTAAGTCACTTAAAGATAATATTTTCTTATATTTGCCCGAATATTACACTTAGAAATAAAACTAGATACTTTATAATGAAGTTTTCGTGGTTTATTTTAGATTTAATGTCCCGACGTTTCAGTCTTTTCAGACTTCATAGTAACGGGGGACGTACTTCAGTCTCCCTCAGTTTTATTTCAATTATTGAAATCTATTCAATTCTGGGTAAAGTTTGAATAACTGCTAAGAATTGTGTCCAAGGACTTCAATTCAATTCTTCCGAAAAAGTCCATTGTTTGCTTTTCGCGTTAAGTTTATTTTTGGTTTAAATAACAAACATACTAATTTCGAAACGATGTTGAAGCGTGTCAATGTTTTATTAAAAAAAAAAAACTGGAATCTTACGAAAGAAATGTCTACTGAAACAATGTATATAGTTATAAGCAGGTCTTCCTCAAAGATTTCCCGCAATATTAGACAGTAGGGTTGATGACAATTTATTTTTTGTTTTGACCGTCAGCTGAAAAATATTGGACACAAATTTTTCTTTTTTTTTGGTGTAACGTACGATAATAAGCGTAATATCGAATTACGTCACACGGTAAGTTTTATACAGAGGTATGACGCAGCGTACTCTCATTTCATAATTTTGATACTTTATATCTTAATATTGTTTCATTTCAATGATAAAGCAAAAATACTTGTCTAACTTTTTTATAATCTTACTGACTGACTAAGTAGAAAATAATAAAGTACGTTTTTTCATACATTACCGTATCTCTAGAAATCTGGCTACACCTTTGGCTAAGTGAGCGCTCAGTGTATTATATTAAAAAATAAAATAAATAAATATTCTGGAACATTACCACACACGGTCATCTGGTCCCAAGCTAAGCAGAGCTTGTGTTATGGAAACCAGATAACTGGTATATACTATATATATAATATTTTTCTTTCGTAAATATATACTTATAATTTATTATTTTTTACTTGCTGTAATCTTTTGGTAATAAACTATTTCTATTTCTATTTCTATTAGATACTATTGATATTTACACCCAGACTCGACACAAACACAAACGTTCATAACTAATGTTTGTCTCAGGTGGGAATCGAACCCACGACCTGCGGCGTGAAAAGCAAGTATCTTACCGACCACGCCACCGGCCCGTCAATCTGATGATGATCATCTGTGGTATTAGTAAAGATTTTAAGTACTATTTGTAGGCGTGGCATTATAATCGTAAATTTATATTGGGTAATAAAACCACTCATAAATTATAATAACTACATAGTAAATAAAACTTAAAATATTGTCACATAATTAAAAACAACACGAACACAGTCCAAAAGATCATATTACATAGTCAAACTATAAAATAATATAAATTGAGATCTCAAATAAACATAGCTACACGACTGTGTTACCCAAAGGGATAGGCAGAGGTAGATCATGCTTAAGATTCTTATGATACCCCTAGTTTTCACTGCACAAGTCATCTAACATCTAAACATCTTGCAAGCATTATCTATCTCTATCGTTTAGAGATGAGTAGAAAGAGATAAGACTATGCTTGTATCATGTTTTGTTGTGCAGTGAACACTTATAGTATACGCCCAGATATACTTACTAGTTTTACCTCCATAGGGGAAAGTTAGAAAGCTTAGTTTTGAAAAGTTCTTCCTAAGTGCCCTCTTGACCTTACAATAATCTAAATATATAAAAGAAGAAACTGACTGACTGATATATCAACGCAGAGCCCAAACCGCTGGATCTGGAGACTCCAAATTTGGCACATAGGTTCCTAATGGGGTCTAGGGGAGCACTAAGATTTTTCAAAACTCACCCTTAAAGGGGGTGAAACGGGGTTCCAAAGTTTGTATGGAAAAACAAGATTAGTGAGACCAATTTCGCGCGCGAAGCCGCGGGCGGAAGCTAGTATAATATAATAATAATATAGTGGCATATTAACACACACGGTCATCTGATCCTAAACTAAGCAGAGTTTGTACTATGGAAACCAGATAACTAGTAATATACTACATATAATACTTTTCTTTTGTAAATATATACTTAAATATAGATACGGAATACTTATACGGAACCTTCGTGCCTCTAGGACCCAACGGTTTGGGCTGTGCTTTGATATGTCAGTCAGTCAGTTTCTTTTTTTTTATATTTAAAATAAAAATATAGATAATGTTTCATAGCGAAACTATAAAAAAAATTAAAATAATATAAACTGAGATGCTACTAATATAATAAACAGGAAAGTTTGTAAGAATGTATGTTTGTTACTCTTTCACGCAAAAACTTCACGCAGAAATTTAAAAAAAATAAGTCGCTGTCTGCGGGCCAAGCGTACCAAGAAAGCTGGCGATGTTACCCCTATGAATAGATGAACTTAAGCTTTGGTAAGTAAGTGCCAGCTCTTGGGCCGCCTGAACTGGTAATTAAGCGTCTGGACAGCTCCCGTACTAAATCTATAGCGTAAGCTCCCCATGGCCCCATCAACAGGAATAGGCACAAAGATAATGGTCTAGATTAACACATAGGCTACATTTTATCCCAATAGTAACAGTGCTAGATTTTCAACTCGTATATAACATAACTAGCTTTCGCCAGCGGCTTCGCCCGCAAAACTGAACTCACTAATCTTGTTTCTCCATACAAACTTTGGAACCCCGTTTCACCCTCTTAAAGGGTGAGTTTTGAAAAATCCTTTCTTGGTGCACCCTTAGACCCCATAAGAAACCTCTGTGCCAAATTTAGAGTCTCCAGACCCAGCGGTTTGGGCTCTACGTTGATATGTCAGTCAGTCAGTTTCTTCTTTTATATATTTAGATAAAGTTACGTCAGATATGAATTAGAATCGGTCCACAAATGAGGTAGAAAGCGCTGTATATCTTCATCATCACCATTATTAGCCTATTCTAGTTCACTGCTGGACATATGCCTCTTCTAAAGCACGCCGCTGACCACTATCCGCGGTTTTTCTCATCGAGTTCTTACCGGCTACCGTGCTGATATCGTAACTCCACCTAATCTGAGAGCGTCCTACGCTACGATTGCCAATCCGTGGTCTGCGATATAATTTTAGAAGATAACCAATCAGTAGAGCTTACCTGTAACAGACAAAAATATAATTACAACTCTATTAACTGATATTGAGCAGCGGCGATATTTCACAAAATCATATGTGGGCACGACTGGGGTTTGAACCCGCGACCTTATATTTCTAAGGCGAGGCCTGTACCGCTACGCCGCCGCTGCTCCATATTGTTTAGTTAATAGTTAACCCTCATAATCCTTAATAACTAATTCCGTCATAAAACCTTTTATAGAATTCGCTCCTATTGTGTGATAGTGGAAAATTCTGGGAAAACCAATGCACTAATGAGTGTAATTCATAATATTGTGGTTGAAAAGCGTCTTGTTAGGTCCAGGTGTGAGGAGACTTTATTAAATTCTAATGCTGTGGTACAAGTGACGGGGTGTAGCGAGGTGAAACAAGGACTACATTTGTGAACAGCTAAGATTAACTATAATATATGAAATGATAAAGGCTTTCGACTATAATCATGATTAGCAGACAACTTTAGGTAGTGGTGAATAATCGGGCAGATAGACGGTATAAAATAACTACGGCAAATATCACTTAACCCCGATCTCTCGATAGCACAATCATTAATTCTACCAGATAATTACAGATCGCTAAGATCACATTGGATTAAAGCGTAACGTCCGCCAACCACGTGGTTGCATGCGCACTTCCCGACGACGCAACGGTAATACACCAAGTGTCAGCACTTCTAAGATGGCGGTTTCACCTGGATGTTTGTTTATTCGTTCGACAGCTGACTTGAAAGGCGGTAACAATGACAGTACAAAATAGTAAAGTACAGTACAGCTGATGTAGCTGTAGGTTTAAATTAATAAAATGACTAGCCAGCATTGTTGTCCAATTCCAGCTCTTACTATTTGATACTTACAAAAACGTTCGCGACGCCGCCTACCTTGTTTTAAAATCGCTAGTCTCATATCGTGTACCACACTCGAGTTCGCATATTACTCCGTTAAAGCCTCCACACACGACGCTCAATGCACACGTACAACAATGCAACGTAATAACATTAAGGCGGCTTGCAATTAAAAAATTTAAGCCACTTTGTAGTCGCCAGCCTTTTCCTAATAACGGTGGGTAGTTTTATAAAGAATTTGTAGTTAGTGCAGCTTTACATTCTATCTTTGAATATGTAAACGGTTTTAATGATGACGTCGTTAAGTTAATAGTTTTTAAAAATGTATGTTTTTTTATACATTTTATAATCTGTCTTTATATGGTTTCGAAACTTAAAAGAAAAAAAAAACACTTTCCATAAATATTCTGCCACTAGACCAACACGCGACGCTTTAAATAAATCAGATATTCACTGTCTACACTAAGTAAACAGAATTATAATTTAAAACGAGAGTGAAATGAAAATTCAAAAACATTGTTCTTGTTAACAACAAAAAGGTGTAGACGGAATGCATTTTTGACAACTTCCGAAACGACGTTGTAATTTATAATGTGTGTTATGACATTTCTGCGCGACGTACACTAAACATAGGGTTGCCATCTATAAAATTTGGAAAACAGGACAGGACGCGTGAAAACCCCGGATTTTAGAGTCCGAAAGCCGGACATGTCAACAAGGTCTTTTATACATATTCAATGTAATAAAAAACTGTTGAAAATGACATAAATCACCTTTTTTATTCATTCATTATTTTAACAAAACAGAATCATATTACAATTTGTTACAAATTGTTTATATAAATCAGTTACTTGGTTCGTCGGTTGATCGTGGTGTGCGAGCATAGTGCGTGTCTCGCGGGCGGCCCAATTTTTTTTAATTTATTTAGTTTTTAAAACTCGGTCTACAAATGAAACCTTCCCCGGACGCTCCCCGGATGCCCTCTAAACTAGGACAAATCCGGGGAAACCCGGACGGATGGCTACCATAACTAAACATCAAGCTACAGATTTCCAGTATAGGCTGATCTCGAATTGTTAGGATTTCCGTGCAACGAGAGGTCAGCTTATACTGGAAATGTATACCTTGATGTGTAGCCGTGTACATGACAATCGTTCCAGCTCTCGGACAAAATTGCCTCTGGCCAAAAATTACAGACATGCATTATGTAGATACGATTCCGAAAAACCGAACCTAATGTAACATTTTTAATGTGAATTAGGACCTCTTTACGGCATATGCAACCTATAAATATATCGGTTGCATATGCCGATTTGAAAGTTTGCATATTTTGTGAAACTTTACCCATAAACTGACCGTTTAACTCGCGTATCGCCATTTGAGGTACAAAGTCATAAAACATTAATTAAACCACTTAACGTACTATTTAACTACAAATAAAAGTAATGTGAGATTATTCGTCACTAATATCCATATCACTTGAATCATCATCACTGTCTGTGCAGCTTGAGGAGTCAGAATCTTGGCGATAGGCGATACGCGAGTTAAACGGTCGGCCTATAGGCTCTTTTTACGGCATAAAATATGCAACCGATATATTTATAGGTCAGTGATTTGAAAGTTGCATATTTTGTAAAACTTTACCTAGCTATGCCACTAAAAATTTTGTTTCAAAACTGCAACATAACTTATGTAAGTCACTTAAAGATAATATTTTCTTATATTTGCCCGAATATTACACTTAGAAATAAAACTAGATACTTTATAATGAAGTTTTCGTGGTTTATTTTAGATTTAATGTCCCGACGTTTCAGTCTTTTCAGACTTCATAGTAACGGGGGACGTACTTCAGTCTCCCTCAGTTTTATTTCAATTATTGAAATCTATTCAATTCTGGGTAAAGTTTGAATAACTGCTAAGAATTGTGTCCAAGGACTTCAATTCAATTCTTCCGAAAAAGTCCATTGTTTGCTTTTCGCGTTAAGTTTATTTTTGGTTTAAATAACAAACATACTAATTTCGAAACGATGTTGAAGCGTGTCAATGTTTTATTAAAAAAAAAAAACTGGAATCTTACGAAAGAAATGTCTACTGAAACAATGTATATAGTTATAAGCAGGTCTTCCTCAAAGATTTCCCGCAATATTAGACAGTAGGGTTGATGACAATTTATTTTTTGTTTTGACCGTCAGCTGAAAAATATTGGACACAAATTTTTCTTTTTTTTTGGTGTAACGTACGATAATAAGCGTAATATCGAATTACGTCACACGGTAAGTTTTATACAGAGGTATGACGCAGCGTACTCTCATTTCATAATTTTGATACTTTATATCTTAATATTGTTTCATTTCAATGATAAAGCAAAAATACTTGTCTAACTTTTTTATAATCTTACTGACTGACTAAGTAGAAAATAATAAAGTACGTTTTTTCATACATTACCGTATCTCTAGAAATCTGGCTACACCTTTGGCTAAGTGAGCGCTCAGTGTATTATATTAAAAAATAAAATAAATAAATATTCTGGAACATTACCACACACGGTCATCTGGTCCCAAGCTAAGCAGAGCTTGTGTTATGGAAACCAGATAACTGGTATATACTATATATATAATATTTTTCTTTCGTAAATATATACTTATAATTTATTATTTTTTACTTGCTGTAATCTTTTGGTAATAAACTATTTCTATTTCTATTTCTATTAGATACTATTGATATTTACACCCAGACTCGACACAAACACAAACGTTCATAACTAATGTTTGTCTCAGGTGGGAATCGAACCCACGACCTGCGGCGTGAAAAGCAAGTATCTTACCGACCACGCCACCGGCCCGTCAATCTGATGATGATCATCTGTGGTATTAGTAAAGATTTTAAGTACTATTTGTAGGCGTGGCATTATAATCGTAAATTTATATTGGGTAATAAAACCACTCATAAATTATAATAACTACATAGTAAATAAAACTTAAAATATTGTCACATAATTAAAAACAACACGAACACAGTCCAAAAGATCATATTACATAGTCAAACTATAAAATAATATAAATTGAGATCTCAAATAAACATAGCTACACGACTGTGTTACCCAAAGGGATAGGCAGAGGTAGATCATGCTTAAGATTCTTATGATACCCCTAGTTTTCACTGCACAAGTCATCTAACATCTAAACATCTTGCAAGCATTATCTATCTCTATCGTTTAGAGATGAGTAGAAAGAGATAAGACTATGCTTGTATCATGTTTTGTTGTGCAGTGAACACTTATAGTATACGCCCAGATATACTTACTAGTTTTACCTCCATAGGGGAAAGTTAGAAAGCTTAGTTTTGAAAAGTTCTTCCTAAGTGCCCTCTTGACCTTACAATAATCTAAATATATAAAAGAAGAAACTGACTGACTGATATATCAACGCAGAACCCAAACCGCTGGATCTGGAGACTCCAAATTTGGCACATAGGTTCCTAATGGGGTCTAGGGGAGCACTAAGATTTTTCAAAACTCACCCTTAAAGGGGGTGAAACGGGGTTCCAAAGTTTGTATGGAAAAACAAGATTAGTGAGACCAATTTCGCGCGCGAAGCCGCGGGCGGAAGCTAGTATAATATAATAATAATATAGTGGCATATTAACACACACGGTCATCTGATCCTAAACTAAGCAGAGTTTGTACTATGGAAACCAGATAACTAGTAATATACTACATATAATACTTTTCTTTTGTAAATATATACTTAAATATAGATACGGAATACTTATACGGAACCTTCGTGCCTCTAGGACCCAACGGTTTGGGCTGTGCTTTGATATGTCAGTCAGTCAGTTTCTTTTTTTTTATATTTAAAATAAAAATATAGATAATGTTTCATAGCGAAACTATAAAAAAAATTAAAATAATATAAACTGAGATGCTACTAATATAATAAACAGGAAAGTTTGTAAGAATGTATGTTTGTTACTCTTTCACGCAAAAACTTCACGCAGAAATTTAAAAAAAATAAGTCGCTGTCTGCGGGCCAAGCGTACCAAGAAAGCTGGCGATGTTACCCCTATGAATAGATGAACTTAAGCTTTGGTAAGTAAGTGCCAGCTCTTGGGCCGCCTGAACTGGTAATTAAGCGTCTGGACAGCTCCCGTACTAAATCTATAGCGTAAGCTCCCCATGGCCCCATCAACAGGAATAGGCACAAAGATAATGGTCTAGATTAACACATAGGCTACATTTTATCCCAATAGTAACAGTGCTAGATTTTCAACTCGTATATAACATAACTAGCTTTCGCCAGCGGCTTCGCCCGCAAAACTGAACTCACTAATCTTGTTTCTCCATACAAACTTTGGAACCCCGTTTCACCCTCTTAAAGGGTGAGTTTTGAAAAATCCTTTCTTGGTGCACCCTTAGACCCCATAAGAAACCTCTGTGCCAAATTTAGAGTCTCCAGACCCAGCGGTTTGGGCTCTACGTTGATATGTCAGTCAGTCAGTTTCTTCTTTTATATATTTAGATAAAGTTACGTCAGATATGAATTAGAATCGGTCCACAAATGAGGTAGAAAGCGCTGTATATCTTCATCATCACCATTATTAGCCTATTCTAGTTCACTGCTGGACATATGCCTCTTCTAAAGCACGCCGCTGACCACTATCCGCGGTTTTTCTCATCGAGTTCTTACCGGCTACCGTGCTGATATCGTAACTCCACCTAATCTGAGAGCGTCCTACGCTACGATTGCCAATCCGTGGTCTCCACACAAGAACTCGTTTACCCCAGCGGTTGTCGGTTCTGCGGCAGATATGACCGGCCCACAGCCACTTCAGTTCACTAGCGAGCTATGTCGATTACCTTAGTTCTCTGTCGGATTAATTCATAGCGTATTCGATCCTTCAGAGAGACTCCGAGCATAGCCCTTTCTATAGCTCGCTGAGCGACTTATAATTTATGGACCAGTCCTACCGTGAGTGTCCACGTTTCGGCTACGTATCGTTGGATATAAAAAACGTACAGTCGAACATATGATAACCATCTCCATTTTTTGAATTCGGTTAAAACTAGTTAATATAAACACAGATTAATAGGCAACCGGCAGAAGTGTTAGTTCTTAGAATTGAATAGAATGATAAAACGTTATGTTTCACTAATTTACGCACCCTGCTTTCCTTTTTAATTTTTTTATTCTGAAATCGGCTCGCACTTGACTACCTACGACTTACCTGGCGTAAAACAATCATGTAGTCTACGATGGAACACGCTAGCTCAGTAGTAGCGATTCACTCTTAATAACAAATGATTTTCAGTGAGGTGTTATTTTTGCACGACCGGGGATCGACTGCTGCTCTACTGAAAAGTTGCTTAGCAGTAACTGAATATCATAATCTGTATGCCTGAAAATTTCCATCAAAATCCAACCAGCCGTTCCCGAATTCATATAGTAATAATAATAATATAGTGGGACATTTCACACGGCCATCTGATCCCAAACTAAGCAGAGCTTGTACTATGGAAACCAGATAACTGGTAATATACTACTTAAAATACTTTTCTTTTGTAAATACCTAACAAACAGACTTCCTCACAAAATCTCTAGTGTATTTCGCAAAAGAGCGCTACTCAGAAACACGATTACGATATTACGGATGCTCCCCTTTATTATTCCAATAACAATCCGTAATGAGTGCTCCGGTCACGTAAATAGCAACTTCATATGACTGACGCCAATGTAAACTTTGTGCTATGAACTTCTCTATAATGTGTAGGGTTGTCAAAAAAATACTATTATTATAAATGCGAAAGAAACTTTTTTTATTCTGCGATAGGCTGGCGCTTGACTACAACTTGCCTGATGTTAAGCAATGTTAAAGCCCACGATGGATCGCGCCGGCCGTATACCGATTCACTCGTGATTAGGATCGTCTCTCGCGCCAATACTACTGAATCGATTTGGATGAAATTTAGTAGGTATTAAGATATTCGAGACCCGAGGCGGGACTTAGGACTATTTTTATTCGACTGGGCAAAAATAGGGTATGATACACGCAGGCCGAGCCGCGGTCGGAAAGCTAGTAGTTACTTAAAAAAAAAACTAGCCTGTTTTTAAGCCATTGCTTAACAACAGGCTAGCTGGGTAAGCGCATTTTATCGTAGACTGTATCATTGTACAGTCTACGAAAAAATGCGCTTACCCAAAAATACCTACTACTACCTACAAACATTATTATTTGTGTTGCGTTCCGATATTTTTTTTTATTTGTACAATACTAGATCAGCTAATATTAACTAGTAATAATTAAAAATTATTTTTTCTAAATCAAATCAAAATCCAGATAGATTTATTAATTAAAATATTTAACCGGATCTAAGAACCAATTTACTACTGGAGCAGTTAGTAATTATTAGAAATAAAATTATTTTTCACGTTCATAATTCCTGACAACCCTATCGAAACGGCGGGCAACATCAAAGCACATCACTAGTTTACATTGCAACCTCTGTTTATTCAGACATCACACTACTGACCTCAACTCTGTTGACATGACGATTGTTACACATCAGTGACATATATTTTACTAGCTTCAATCCGTTTCACCCCCTTAGGGGGAGTTTTGACAAAATCCGTTCATACCCCTAGATACGAAACCACTCAGTCAGTTTATTCTTTTTAGAAGATTAACCTCGTTATTCATAACCTTTTTATAGGCTTATAATAGTTAAAGGAGACGTTCAAAAAATGTATAGAGCCTGGGATTAAAATAATTGTAAATTTGAACAGCAATCTGAGTTACATAGGTTAATAGAGCATAATTAATTAAATTTTTTGGTGTATTTAAAATAATTTTACACCCTCCCGTTTTTTTAAAAATCGAAATTGAAAATAAGAATCCTTAATGCAATGTTATGATTATTGCAATTGGCAACCCCATGGCCAAATGACAATTGAGCAACCAAAAAATTAAAATTATTTAGAACGCTGTCAAGCAAATCAATGACAATGACATCATGACGTTTCCCGTAATTATATTTTTTTCGACGCGTTTTGTTATTACACTAATAAGATAACAAATATTTTTCGTCATAATTACATTAAGCTGCAGCTAGAATAATATTACAAGAAAAAAGTACTCTAATAGAATGCGATTATTGACGTGATTGCAATATTTATACTGCTTAGGAAACGGATAATTAAAGGTAATATGCGTTTTGTTTTTCTATTAATTTTTTTAGATTTTTACAAAAATGGGTGCTCCTAAAATTCGTGTTTAGTTAAATTCTAACAGCTTATTAAATAAGCTTTCCAATGAGGTATATCACATTGGTGTTCAAAATTCTATCCCACTTTTGACCTCTCCTTAGGTTCATAATTCGTTTGTCTTTGTCTGACATCGTAACATTCATACTAATAAGAGAGAAAATACATTGTAACTATAGAGGATTAAAATATGTTTATGAAGAAGGGGGAAAATATAAATTTACCCCCGTATTCATAAATGTCTTTTAAGCTTATTGTAGCTAAAATAGGTTTATAATTCGCTTGTCTTTGTCCGCCATCTTGACATCTATACTAGTAAGAAAGAGAAAGTCCATTTTAACTAGTCTTATAAGATTTTTATGAATAAGTTTGGTAGAATATATCTACCAAACTTGTAAGAATAAGTCTGGTGGCGTGGTCAGTAAGACACTCGCACCCATGAGAATCGAACCCATGATCTGCGGCGTGAAAAGCAAGTATCTTACCGACCACGCCACCGGCCCGTAAATATAATAATATAATAATAATTTCTTAATATTCATTAATAAATTTAATATAGGCATGAACTCTAATCAGTCATATTCTAATCCGAGTAGTTTATAGGTCATAAAATGAAATAAAAACCATTTTATTTAATAAATAAAAACTACTTAATTACGTTTACTACGAGTAGAAACACAGTAAGCAATTTATGTTTATAATTTTTTCTCTCATTTCGGTGGCTTTGATTAGATAAATGATTTAAACCGCTTTTTATTTACCATAAAAAAATTACCCAAAATACCTATTACGGTTAATTTAGTTACTGAAATAGTTTTTTTTTAATTCTAACTAAGTAAAATTGCTTAATGAAGGCTGGAAATGATAATTAAATTGAGTTTGAATTATTAGTTGAATAGTTTTTTTCGTGTAAAAGGTGCTACAAATGTGTGATTATGTGATTTAGATCAAGTACCTAATAATACCTAATAAAACGTAACATGTACGTACGTATGTATAACATTTAAAATTAAATTAGTTAGTAATTCACACAATTATAGGTTTTCAAAGTTTACCATGAAATATGAAGCAGTGTCGCGTCGGTATTAGACTTGACTCGAAATCGTCGCAGGTTCGATTCCGGGTCATGCTCACACTATATTAATCTGCATTACCATGGCTTTACATCGGTGAAGCACAATCAAATTATTTTAATCAAGTTTTACATATGTATCTGTGAACAAGTTTGTTACACGTAGCGGCTAAATGGCTTGACCGATTTGGATGCGGATTTTTATTCGCAATCTGGAGTAACAGAGATGGTTTATTATCGGGAAGTTGTATATATGCTAATCGTCGGTGAAACTTTGCTAGTGCGATTCAGGATTGCTATGACGTCATGTCTCTTGAGTGGCGTTAGGTATGTGATGCCACAACAGTAATGTACCATCAATATTTTTCAACATTAGCAATGGAATTAAAGTCAAAAGGGGAATTTAAACCGAGCTAATAAAAACGTTTGTACAAATAGTTACGTTAAGATTAAGATAACAGTAACATAAGTAAGTAACTTGATATCTTTTAACTATACACATTCATTAACTTTGTTTTTAGTTAACTATAAAGTAAACACGTGTTTTAGTTAAGACGATTTCACTATATACTGTTATGCGATTTTGTTACAAAGTTGTTACAGTCACTTCAAACCTTTTTAGTCTTAATCTTACGTATTTAGATAGTATAGGCCTTAATCCACACACGCTAGCTAAATGCGGGTTGGTCGATGTCACATGTTCTCGAATGATTAGTTCTTAGACGTGCCGGTTTCCTCACGATGTTTTTCTTAATTGATATTGAGCAGCGGCGATGAAACAATTCACACAAAGATGTGTGGACACGGCCGGGATCGAACTGCGTACTTTTACATTAATAATTATTCCTGTACAAGTGAATAACATTTCAACTATGGAGGATGATTTAAAAATAGTAATAATTAATTAGTTTATACTCTTGTAGTATAAACTAATTAATTATTTATTTTGCATATATAAATGTATCATTTTATGGAAAAAAAAAGTAGATGCCTTTAGTTAGACGGTGGGAAAACCATTAACTACTATAATTAGCAGCCAGCGTGAAGAAGGCGTCTCAAATAATAAATCAATCAAGTGATAAATCAATCGCAAATCGTAATTGCTCGTTTTGTAAAACCAAAAAAAAAATCACACATAATTAAAAAAAAAAATTTTTTTTTGCTACCCTTACAAAATTGATACATAAAACTACAAGCCGATAATAGATCCAATTATTGAGAATATTTTTTTCACTAGTAAACTTTATTAATTCGGTGTTTGGCAAACAAAAACTAAATTATGGTTGTTAATACAAATTAATGTCGATTGATGGGTTAAATAACGCTGTTTGCTACTCATTTGTATAATATATTGCGACAAATACTTTAGATTTTATTTAACGTACGTATAATATAATAATTTATGTATATTATTGTCTGTCTGGCTAAGTGTACAGGGTGACTGGTAGTCAGTGTGAAATTCTTTAACACGTGGTAGTACATACTTACTCATGATTACAAAAAACTTTGCCAAAGAAACTTTTATAAACTTTTTTATATTTTTACCCGACTGCGCCAAAGGTGGAGGGGGGAAAATCAAATCAAAGTAAACATAACTATGTGTAGCAGATAATCATATATTTTTAAGATCTCTATGTTTTGCCTATAGGTAACGGGCGTACAAAATTTAATTAAATTACAAATAAAATTAATATTAATAATAATTCACACAAAGATGTGTTTCTTTGTATATATAATTTCAACTCCGCTGTCAATATCGGTGAAGGAAAACATCGTGATGAAACCGGCGTGTCTAAGAACTAATCATTCAAGGACATGTGACATCCACCAACCCGCGCTTAGCCAGCGTGCGTGGATTAAGGTCTAAACTCTCTCAACTCTTAAAATAGTTGGTAGAAGACTCCTGCCCAGCAGACACTAAAAAGGGTTGAAGTGAAGTGTATAAAGGCAGAAGTTCTACTAGAGCCCCAATATGAATAAAACCTTATTAGTAATCATAAATGTCTTTTGCTCGTTATAGCTAAAATAGGTTTATAATTCGTTTGTCTTTGTCTGTCACCTTGACAATACTAGTAAGAAAGAGACGAAGTCCAGTTTATCTAAAGAGTCTTATAAGATTTTTATGAATAAAACTGTCAGTATTTGACACAAATTACTTGTCACCCTATATACCTCTACACAAAAAATGAGACTATATTACACACTATTATTAAAGGCTACTTGACTGCCTCATTGGTAACTCATAACTTATTTATTGGTAATAAACATTACATGTCAGGTAATTAAATATCAGGTAGACAGGTTCTTAAACTATGCATTCAAATAGTAAATCTAAACAATTAAACATCATAACATGTTAAAAAATAAATAAAAAAAATACCAAAATAAAATTTATTAAAAATATAATAATTTAAAGTCCTTCTCAAATAGTTAAATTTATTTATTTAGATTATTATAAATATGAAATAAATAAAATTGGAACTGGCGTCTAGTCGCCGAGGTTCTCTGGTTTCAATTTTATAAGGGATTTCCGTCCGACATTTCTGTGCTTCAGTTCTACAGTACAGTTCTACTAACTGTTCTACAGTACGTAAAGACACACTGGCGTCGGTCACACTGTCCTATCGGACTCTCAGAGTGAGAGATTGCACCTGTTTGAGCTCAAACTCTTGTGCACTAGAACAGTCCTTTGCATACCCGGTTTGGTTTGTCAATTTAAAGTAATCTAAATATATAAAAGAAGAAACTGACTGACTGACTGACATATCAACGCAGAGCCCAACTCGCTGGGTCTGGAGACTTTAAATTTGGCACACAGGTTCCTTATGGGGTCTAAGGGTGCACTAAGAAAGGATTTTTCAAAACTCACTATTTAAAGGGGTGAAACGGGGTTCCAACGTTTGTATGGAGAAACAAGATTAGTGAGATCAATTTTGCAGGCGAAGCTGCGGGCGGAAGCTAGTAAATTAATAAGTGTCAGTAATCTGACACTTTGGACACTGACTCTACATACAAAGTGTAGAGTAGGATCTAAATACATTTAACTGTTTTAGCGTGAAATTATGTTACATTTTTTCTACATACATAAGTCTGTAATTGTTGCCATAATTTTTCGGTGTTTTGGAGCAGAAATAGGGCAGCGGTACGGGCCTCGCCTTAGAAATATAGGTCGCGGGTTTGATACCCGGTCGTGCCCACATATCTTTGTGTGAATTGTTTCATCACTCAATATCAGTGAAGGAAAACATCGTGAGGAAACCAGCATGTCTAAGAACTAATCATTCGAGGACATGTGACATCCACCAACAGCACTTGGCCAGCGTGTGTGGATAAGGTCTAAACTCTCTCAACTATCTTAATAAAAGACCCGTGCCCAGCAGTGAGGTAAAAAGGGTTGAAGTGAATTTGATATGAAAGAAAATAATGATTATAATAAAACTATTTTTAGAGTAGATAAGATAAATATAATAGGTACTAAATAACAATGTCGTGTCCCATCACAATAGAGGAAACTGTTCGTAAATCTCTCTTCAGATACCGAATTAAATTCTGTTCGAGTCACATTCGGAAACGATGCGACGACATATAAATGTTATTATGAATTGTGCTGGGTTAAGACATTGTTGCATGAATTTAAGAATATTAAAAAAAAAATTGTTGGTATTGTGATATTTTGACATTTACTATATTTTTCATGTCTTCATAAGTTCGTAAGGTGAGAAAGTATCTTTTACGCATGAACTTTTATAGAATTGAAAAGAAAAATCAATTCTTTATTTGAAAGTAGAAAAAATAAATTTAAAACAATAAATTAATAATAGTTATTCTAGGATATTAACATACTCTGTCATCTGGTCCCAAGCTAAGCAGAGCTTGTGGTGTGGAAACCAGATATCTTATATCTTTAAATGAGCAATATGTATATATATACCTAATTGGAATCTCGGAATCGGCTCCAACGATTTTCATAAAATTTTGTATATAGCCCCCTATATACAAAATTTCGGGGGTGATAAATCGATCTAGCTAGGAACCATTTTTAGAAAATGTCATTAATAAAAAATACCGAGCAAAGTTCGGTCATTCAGATATTAACCAATAATTTAAGTACTACATATAATACCTTTGTTTTGTAAATACATACATAAATACAGATAATTACACCCAGACTCGAGACAAACAGACGTGTTCATCACACAAATGTCTGACTTGGTGGGAATCGAATCCACGACCTGCGGTGTGAGAAGCAAGTATTGTACCGACCATGCCACTGATCTGTCAATTAATTTAATTTGTAATTTTATTTTTAGGAATTTTGGATTTTAACTCCCGTATTCGTAAACGCATTTTAAGCTCAATGTAGCTAAAATCTTAATATATATATTTCTTGTGTGCGTGTGTATGTGACTGAACTCCTCCTAAACGACTGGACCGATTTTGATGAAATTTTTTGTGTGTGTTCAAGGTGATCTGGGAATGTTTAGATTCATAATTTTGCGCGGTACGAAGTTCGCTGGGGCAGCTAGTAGGTTTATAATTCGTTTGTCTTTGTCTGTCATCATGGCATTTATACTAGTAAGAAAAAGACAAAGTTAATTATATCTAAATAGTCATACAACTTTTGTATGAGTATAGCCATAATTGTAATTGACGTTAAATTTTAAAGCAAGATGGCGCATCATAATTTTCCTACTGACATTCAAAATTCGAACTCAGGTTGTTTTTTTTTTCAGCCAGAATTATTGCAACAGTTTTTTTTAACAGACGTCACATTACATTTAATTTATTGTAAAATGGCGGGAACAAGGTACATCTAGCATTATCCTGACATATTTATCGATATTTAACTTTAGATTGATACGTGTCTTCGCGCTTTTATTTTTATTACAACCAAACTACATCATTAGTAGTTGACTGACAGTCTATTAAATAAAATAGCCCAAATTTTGGACATTTGCTGTTGTTTATCATGATTTTACGATACAAAATACACTAAAATATAACTTTTTATGATTTCAAAAATAGTCAAATCGGTAGTAGGTTTTAAAATTTAAAAAAAAAAGTAATATTCTGAAAAATGGTCTTATTCTGAAATGACTTAGGGTTGCTATCACTTGTAATAAATTAAAAATATTTTATCAAGTTCGAGTGCTAAACATATAACCTCCAAAATTAGCTAAAATAATCAACACAGTGAAGAAGCTGTCGGATCATTGTTTTGTTGAAGCCTTAGAGCATTTAACACGGGAGGTGTTATACGCAACTTCTAGTACCTATTATATAGTTCTTGCCAGTTTTAGAGGAGGAGGCGTAACCACGTACAGCACACATGAGAAAGTTGAGGCGTCTTTACAATTGCACACGTAAATAAAAGCTACACACAAACACGAAACATGAACAGTTTATGCATACAAACTGTTCATACCTCGACAGAGAACGCTATCCGTGTTAAATTTTCTAATTTATTTTTTATCATATTAGTTTTATGGCTAGTTATTTTAAAAATAGGAATTAGAATAACGTTATCTAGTTAATTTGCAATATAACACGTTTATTTTTAATAAATATTTATGACAAAAAACACATAAATTTCCCTAATTTTATCGAACAATAAAAAAATACATCGTTGTGCGTTCTCCAAATTTTTAATCTTAAAAGCTTAAGTAACATCGTTGATATGTTTTTAAAGAATCCGCTGGCTATAAAAGAGATTTATTAACATTCTCCAAGTAAACAATGCAGTTTAGTTGTATTTCTGTTCGTGATAAATGTACGATGTGCGTGTTCGTGTAACGGCAATCAATGTGTTTCATAACACTAAAGGTAAAATAAGTATTTTGTATTTAAAAAAAGATTTTCCACAGTATTTTTATGAAGGTTGGTGTTTCCATGACAAGTGTCAAATGCAGTCAAAAAGATGATTTCGAGTCACTACATCGTGTCGCAAGATGATTCGCGTCGTCGTCGCAGGAAATTGAAAAAAAAATGGCGGGACTATCTAAATTAGCCACGAGGATTGATGGAAACTATAAAAAGGTCTTAACACATAATTATGTCAGTAAAGGCAAGAAAAATACTTGGTATATAAACATAGTAGGTACCTATGTTAAATAACAAAAGACGATGCCGTTACATACTAAAAATAATATTCCCAAAAAAATTAAAAAAAAAAATTACAAAATAATATACAAAAAAAACACCCATATAATGTGCACTTTACTATCAATGAGGAAGAGCGGAAGAGCGATAACGCAAGATACTATTCGCGCCAATATTTTGAATTTTAGCAGGATGTTCGTCAACTTCAATACAATTTTAAAAACTATTTTCTTTTCTTGGCATTATTTTTCTTTTTGGTATTTTATTTTAATATATTAATGATGTAGATTGACGGATATAGGGTACGCCCTTTGTTAATTAATATACTGTATGTAATTGACAGTAAAAAGGAATAGCATTTGTTAGCTTATATTAATTAGCTGTTAATTTACACCTACAAATGTAATTTGTTTAACCTTACATGATGCTAGATAAAGTAATGATTTCACTGTTTGATATCATGTAGATATTAGAATTAATATAAAGTTTAGTTTACGAAGACGTGTTCTTGTGTACAGAACTGCGACACTATTAATGTTTAAGTTTCTGACTGTATTTTTTTAAATTAAATAAATAATTCGAGAAATATTATATAATATAGCTGCAGATAGCATCAGTTAGCCAATGGCTAAAATATCTGGGAGCACTGTATTGATGTGAGATTACCACAAAGATTTCGTAATAATATCCAAAGTGAAAGCGTAGCAATTAAGTGTTCAAGAAGTGATGCTTAATCCTAAATACGTAATGCTGTACATTCACACACGGCCACCAACAATGGCTGGCAATTAATAAAAACAGATTTAAAAAAAGAATCGAGACGAAGCGTTCGACTCCTTCGCACCTTACGTTTGACTAGGGTTGGCACGTTTTAAAAATCTGTATTTGTACAAAAAAACTACCTAGACTTTTTACTTAAAAAAAAACCTAGATTGCTATTGGAATTGACCCACCCAAAAAAAAATTGAAACAGCTCTAAAAACCTATTTCCAATATTAAAATGAACGGTAGGTAGTACTCATCTGGCCATCATTTTTTCTTCTAGAAAAAAGCCTTTTACTGACCCTTAATATTATATCAACATACTTACTCAAGTGATTCAAAGTTTTTATTTATTTCTTTGCGTTTTTTTTACAACTATACTGATCTTATCTCTACATACATAGGCCATTTAGTTTTTTGTGATTAGTTTTTTACAACTATAACAGTGATGTGACAGCCCTAAGTATAACATATTACGGCATATACGTTCATCCGCGCACTTCACACAGGATCACGTTCCGCGCATTATTTTGATGAAGCCCGATTCCCGAGTTTACTCTGTTTTTTTTTAAACTCCTTTGTTATGAAGATATCGTTAATAGAACATTTTGTAACTTGTAAGTATGTATAACTGGGTAAAAATTTAAATTTATTAAAAAATAATATACTTAGCGAATCTTAGTTGCGGATCGAAGTTTGGAATTGTGCCCGATGAACGGCAATAGGTTCCTTCAAAAATCGACTGTATTGTGTGGCGTTTGACCTCCAAATTTTACGAATGGATACAATATACTTACAATGAATATAAGTGCAATTAATGAAAAAAAAAAAGACATCCATGTGTTTTGTTTGTCGCATAAATGTGACACGGGCGTTTAAACGGCGGATTTTAAATGGACAAAGTCGAAAATTTTATTACTAAAAATAATAAAACGTTTTAAAACCAAACTTAATTGTTTTTTCTCTGAACTTACTGAATTATCACATCGCATCGCACGCTAGCCGCTTAACACATTTGAATACTACTAATATGGTGTTTGATTATCCAAATTTTTTGAATAATTATTTAAATAAAACAGTTAACCCGTTAAATGTTAACAATAAATGGAAACAGAACAATAAAATTAAGCTTAAGCAATTAAAAGTTCATCAAGTGAACAATTGAGTAAAACATAAACTGAGTTTATGGCGATCATTAATATCGCTGTTATAATCTCGAGTAGCCATTGTGAGAGGTGTTGGTAATAAATAGCAGTGTTGCCAACACAATAAATGTTATGTTATACAAGTTATTTTAAATTTTAACCTATTATTAAGTTTTGGTAAAGGAATGTTATTGTAATGTAGTTTTTATGTTTGCTATTATAATTGTTTGAAAAATTTACAATTTTGTTACACAATTTTAGGTTATTCTTATAAGGTATTATTTAACCTATAAATTAACTTATTATCGTGACTTATGACGTAAAGATTGTGAAGATGTGTGAATAGAGATTTGTTACTTTTAAAAAGAAAACGGAGAAACGGATTTGGAAAAATAAATAGATAGGTTGATAAGAGAGCAATTAAAAATGAAATAAAGCATAAACAGCGCCCATAGACTAAGATTGTCGGATTAACCTAAAAATAAAACTTGAATAATGAATAGTACAACCTCTTTTTGTTACGAATAAAAACTCCTTTCATAGCATTTATTTATGAAACCTCATCTAATTAGTACGATATTTCAACGAACAACTGTCACAAAAGAAAAGAAAAAAGAATAAAATTTAATGTAAAGCTTCTGTTCGCTTTTAAAAGAAAATGTACTAAAGATTTTTTTGTGTGAAATAAATAATAAGAAAAATGGAAAGTCCGATTCATCCGACCGCTCGCTCCGTGGTCTATTCAGACATTTTATTAAATAAATTAACCACAAGTTGTCGGAAAAAGAAAACTAAAGATGGCGCTGGTACTGCGGACGCGGGTGGCGTGGTTAATATAGTAAGAAGGCGTAGGAAACTTTGACTATAGATACGACTCTTTTCATAGTTTTACTTGACTACGAATAGAAAATTTTCCTTTTTTAAATTCGGAAATGACCTTTAAAAAACTGCTAAAAACTACTGATCAGATTTAAATGGGTTTTATGGTATGATGTAACACGCAACAGACGCATCTGACAGCACGTTTATCCTCAATTTCTGGTGACAAGCGTTAAGTAATTCGATGATTGTATTTTAGATACACCCGAGTGCTGCCTTTACCTCTCGGCCACGAAACCCAGCGTTGAACGGTGAGACTAGCGTTTTGCAAATCATTGCCCGCTCGTGTAGGTACGCTTGTTTTTTACACTACGAAACCAAATACGCAATGAACGACAAAATCGCTAGAAGCGCCTCTTGACGCTGAGTCTCGTGAACGGGCTGTTAAGCTTATACCTTGATAATATTTTACTCAAAATAATTAAAACATATTTACTTTCCACACATGTCTATCTGTATAAATGAACTCTACAACGCTATGAAATTTTATGCGTTTTGATGATATTTTTTTAAATTTTGATGCGGTTTACAAGCAAGTTTTTTACACCTTGTAGCATTCGTGTGAAGCAGGGGCGGTTAACCAGTAAAGAATATATGTATGCCCAAGTATCAACACCAACCGTACTCATAAATGTCTAAGCTCATTATAGCTAAAATAGGTTTATTATACGTTTGTCTTTGTCATCTTGACATATAATATACAAGTAAGAAAGAGACAAAGTCCATTTTAACTACAGAGTCTTATAAGATTTTTATGAATAAGACCGTAAACGCTTATTAATTAGTGTTTGAAACACCACCTAACTGTAGAGTCTTAAATTAGATCTCGTTTTGGTCGAATAAAGTGTTGCGTTCCGTATTCAACACGGACTAGAGATTGTAGCGAAGAAAGACCGCAGAAATAATTGGAAAGTGACGAGAATAAGTAAGGAATAGTGATGTGGGAAGAAAAATATCGATACTTCGTAAAATATCGATAATGGTTAAACAATGAGGACTTCTATCAATAATAAGTGCACTTTTTCAGTGGTCTTTATGCCAGGCATCATATTTAGTTTTTATTTACATTTTTAAGTTTAAAGTTAGAGGTTTCACGCTATACTCCTTTGTGCTTAACTACTGACGAAGGGTCAACAGAAGTTTATTTAATTAGTTACTCTCTGTAATATTTTAGAGAAGTTTTAGTTTAAGTACTGCAATTTTAATGAATTTTTATCAAATTTATAATGAAACTATACATTGACCTATAACAAAAAAAAAGAACTAAATTATTCAGTGTATTTGACTGGCCTGTTGACCTAGTGGTTCGTGACCCTGACTGCTAAATCAGAGGTCATGGGTTAGATTCCCACCCAGGACTTATCTTTGTGTGATGAGCATGAATGTTCGTTCTGTATCTGCGCCTTATTTCTTTATAATATGTATGTATTTAAAAAAATAAGTAGTGTATCAGTTATTAGTATCTACAACACAAGCAATTAATGGCACTGTGTACATTATATTTTCAACAATTATACAATACAACATTAATACTAAATAATACAATTAGATAACTTTTATTACACTTATCGATATACGTAACTGCAAAGTCCCAGCCCTACGGGCGCCTCGGGAGCGCGGCCCAGATTCCCAACTTTTCATCACTCTCCTTACGTTGGGGCTCATTGTGTCCGTAGAAACCTTTATTGCCCCCATAGAAAGCCATGAATGCCTAAGAAAAGCATTTGTGAAGTGAATACATACAAAGAGACCGTGTTTCAGCCGATTCCGTTCCGTTCCGTTCTGTTCTGTTTCAGACATTTTCATTCATACATTTCCCGATTGGTTCCGAGTTTTGAATGAGTTCTATAGGAAAAACGTTAATTAATTAGGCACTGTTTCTGAGTGTATTGAGTATATTTTGTTGTAGTTGGAGTTTTTATAGGAAGTAGAACTACTCTAGCAGCATTGAGCAGCGGTAGCGCAACGTACAAATCAAATCAAATTTATTCATGAACAATTTACATTGTGTTTGAATTTCTACCTACAAGCCCTGCCTTACTAATATAAGGTGACGGGTTCGATTCCCGGTCGAGCTTGCATCTTTGTGTGAGTTCTTTCATCACCGCTGCTCAATACAAGTGAATGATGAGCTCACTGCCAAGTTGTGGAATTCGCTATGGCATCTATGTTTCCCGATAGCTATAATCTAGTGGTCTTCAAGTCAAGAGTGAATCGGTATTTACTGGGTAAGCGCGTTCCATCGTAGACTGCATCATTGCTTCACATTAGGCAAGTTGTGGTCAAGCGCAAGCCTATTTTAGATTATAAAAAAAAAGAATGAAACCATCGTAAGAATACTGACGAGTCTAAGAACTAATCATTCAAGGACATTTGACATCCACCAACCTGCATTTGACCAGCGTTTGTGGATTAAGGTCAACTATCTTATAAGTTGAGAGAGTTTAGGCCTTAATCCACTCACGCTGGACAAGTGCGGTTGGTGGATGTCAGATGCTTTTAAATGTTTAGTTCTTAGGCATACCGGTTCCCTCACGATGTTTTCCTACAGCGAAATTGAGCAGCAGTGATAAAACAATTCACGCAAAGAAGTTTGGGCACGACCGAGAATCGAACCCGCGAGTTTTTATTTATTAAGCGAGGCCCTTACCGCTGCGCCACCGCTGCTCTGTGTTATACAGTGGTAATGTAGCAAAGTATTAATCCTATATCCTACTAATATAATAAACGCGAAAGTTTGTTACTATGTATGGATGTCTTAATGTATGTATGTCTTTCACGCAAAAACTACAAGACGGAATTGGATGAAATTAGGCACATCGATAGGTTAGTCTGGATTAACATGCCTATAGGCTACTTTCAATTCCAATAAGTACGAAACCGCGGACAAAAGCTAGTAAATAAATATCCTACAGAACCCCTTTTGAATGTGATTCGCACTTGATCGATTTTTTCTTTAACTACAGATCTCACCAGTTCGATTCCCATGCTAATCGTAATCTACGAAAAAAACCGCTGAAGGTTGATAGGTATTTAGCTGCCTTCAAATCGGACTATCATTTTATACTTCAGTAAAAAACAGTTAAAAGAAGTTTATGTTAAAAAAGGGGAAACGAAAGTAAAACGCAAACTATGTTTTATATTACATTTCAGATAGTAATCTGTTAGTGATAGGTAGATGTATACGAACAAAAACTAAGTATTTCTCTAAACCAATGTTTGTCAAAGGTGTTCAACCGCGACCCCTTTAGATATTAGAAATTTTGGGCGACAGCTTTGTAAATATGCGACCCCTTTGTTTCGGGCTGATAGCGTGCCGGTAAGATACTTGCTTTTCACGTCGCAGGTTATGTTAGAATACAAAAAAAGGTTGCAATTAAATGTTGAGAAACGCTGATTTAGAATTTAACAACGTTTAAAAATACGCTTAAACAGTAGGTACCTATAACTGAGAAGTTTTTGCCTTCTTAATTGTGTAGAAAGTAAAACTACAAAAAATTTACAAGTATCTTAAACGGTTTAATCAAGATGAGGATAAGAAAAAAAATTCTTGCTGATCAAAAAACTAAATCAACTGAGATTTAGTTAATCGGTCGAGTAACAGGTATGAGAAATGTAAGGCTATTATGCTTCATACGTAGTTAACATCTGTAACATTCAAAGGTAGAGTATAGGTAGAGTTGGATGTAGGTAAATCATATTTATGTCTAACTGGAGAGTTCGTTGTTCGTTTACGAATATCGTCGTCGGACATTAACACATACGGCCATCTGATCCCAACCTAAGTACAACCTTGTACTATAAATAAATAAATAATAATAATATATAATATTCTGGGACATCAACACACACGGTCATCTGGTCCCAAGCTAAGCAGAGCTGTGTAGGAAACCAGATAACTGGTTTATACTATACATATAATACTTTTCTTTTGTAAATATATACTTATAATAGATATTTACACCCAGACTCGACACAAACACAAATGTTCATCACTAATGTTTGTCTCGGATGGGAATCGAACCCACGACCTGCGGCGTTAAAAGCAAGTATCTTACCGACCACGCCACAAACCCAGATAACTGATAATATACTACATATAATACTTTTCTTTGGTAAATACATACTTAAAAATAGATTACACCCAGACTCAAGACAAACGGATATGTTCATCACACAAATGTCTGAGGTGAAAATCGAACCCACTACCTGCGGCGTGAAAAGCATCTTACCAACCACGCCACCGGCCCGTCAAAATAATAATAATAATTAATTGGTAATTTAATAAATTGGTAATTTTCTGTACTAGTGTTTTTGTAATATACATCCAATCCAAATAATAAGCTACTTAAATGCAAAATTTCATCCGAATCAGTCGTTTTTCTGTGTATGAATGTTTATTCTTACTCTTTATTGTACACAAAACACTTACATAAACAATTATAAATAGGAATATAAAATATTAATCAAGTAGAGTGAAAATAGTGTATTCTAAACCTGTGCCAGTCTTCGCTGAAACGACTTTTCTGAGTTCTATTTATGAAACGGTATAACTATCTATTGTTTTCATGTACTAGCCAATCAAATTACTCGAACAAACATCAACTAAAAGCGACCTTGTATATCAAATTTTAGAGTTGAGATTTGTTTGAGAAAATCCTTGAGTTTCGCAGCAGTGGGGATAACAATAGCCTATTGTGTTACCTATCTCTTTTGCGCATCACATTCCCGTATTAGTATGAGCGAGAAGCGGAGTATATCTGTCTCGTTCTAGCACAATGAACAGTGGAAATGGGCGCCGCCTTTGTGGTAAAGATTTTCTTCTATTCGTTGATTTACAAAGGTTTAGTTATTTGATATGTTATGCGCATGTCACAGTTTCGGGTTCATTTTGCGGCAGAATACATTATTTACTAACCTATTGCAGGTGTTAACCAACTACAAAACAAGGAGGTATTCTAGTGCTAATTTGATAAAGGTTAAAAATTTGTGTATTGGACGGGTCGGTGGCGTGATCAGTACGCCGGAGACGTATAGACCAGAGTATCCACGACGGATTCGATTCCCACCAGAGACAGACATTTGTGTGATGAACATGTCTGTATGTCTTGAGTCTGGGTGGCAATTATCTATCAAAAGTCGGTAAGTATTTACAAAAGAAAAGTAGTAGGTAATATATTAGGATTACAAGCTCTGCTTAGCTTGGGATCAGATGACCGTGTGTGTTGATGTCCCAGAATACTTACTTATATTTTTTTAACTGTTTTTTCTTTACAGAATGTTTCTAAATTAATTAAGCATGGCGTCGTTTCTTTCAAACATTTGATGGATTGTTACAAGACAAAATGGCGGTTGATTACTACGGATTTCGAGGTCTGATGGCCGTCGCTCGTTTAATTCTGGTAGCTAGCCATTAGCTAGCATCAGGTTAGACTGGGAGCCGATCCCAATAGAAATAGGAAAAAGGCAAGGGAAATGATAATAAAACGCCTTATTTTCTGACTTAGCTCAGAACCATCTTTGTAGAAAGCTTTTTAGTAAAACAACCGCATCGAAACACACTTAAATCTCGTAGCCCCCGACGTTTCGGAGGTTAAAAAAGCTACCTACACCTGTGCTAAGCAAGGACGTGTTAGTAGGTGATAAATAACAATTTAATGATTGCGAAACTGTTATGATAAAAAACTTGCTATCACAAACATTGATGTTACAATTTACCGAAACCTGTTTCATCGGTTGTCATATCTTTTGCAATGGCTATCTAAGTATTATATTCCTTTTCAATGTAACTGGCGTCTGAAGTTTAATAATACAGTCCGGTGGCGAGGTTGGTAAGATACTTGCTGTGCACGCCGCAGGTCGTGGGTTCAATTCCCACCGAGATAAATATTAGTGATGAACATTTGTGTTTGTGTCGAGTGTGGGTGTAAATATCTATTATAAGTATTTATTTACAAAAGAAAAGTATATGTATAGTATATACCCGTTATCTGGTTTTCATAACACAAGGTCTGCTTAGCTTGGGACCAGATGACCGTGTGTGTTGGTGTCCCAGAATATTTATTTATTAAATTTATTAATGATAAAATGTCACTAAAGCAAACCACACTTGTATTTTATTTATTCATTTATTTCAGGCGATTAGACCCTTACAAAATTAATATAAATGCTAATCCCCGTATTCATAAACGTCTTATAAGCTCATTAAAGCAAAAATATGTTTATAATTCGTTTGTCTTTGTCTGGCATCTTGACATTTATAGTAGTAAGAAAGAGACAAAGTCCATTTGAAATAAAAAGTCTCTTAAGATTTTTATGAATAAGACCGTAAATATAAATAAATAAAACAACTTAAGTACTTACATATAATTAATAATGTCATTAATGCGAAAGTAACTCTGTCTGTCTGTCGCGCTTTCACATGAAAACTACTGAACCGATTTGGATGAAATTTTGTATGGAGAACCATTAACCTCTTTTTGTGCAGTCGGATAAAAACTATTATATATCCTTTTTCAGGTCTCAAACTATATCCATATTAAATTTAATCCATATAGCATCAGTAGTTTTAGCGTGAAAGCGCGACAAACAGACAGTTACTTTCGCATTTATTATATTAAGAATAAATCAGTCTATAAAACCTGTACTAGTGATGGGAATAGTAAATGAAATAAAAACATAATATATTTCATATGTTATTATAGCAATCATAACGAAATAACTCGTGTGACGGCTTTTTAATTACTAATTTATCGTTTAATTGCTTTTATAGTTTTATATATAATGCCACGGCTACTGTTTCACAAACACATTATATTTGTCATTGATATACTCAAATAAACATTGAATTACTAAAATGTGTTAACTTGAAATAAAAATATGAATTAGAGAAGGTACCAGGCAAGATATTTACACCGACTCATTGGAGTCTTTTCGATAAAACGTCACTATTCAATACTAGTGACGTTTTTCCGAAAAGAGTGTTACAATTAACATGTATATAATTCAGTTTAATTATTAAGTACTTAAGTTTAGCGCATTATACCAATGAATGTTGTGTTTACCTATATGAGACTTATCATTATGATACAACAAAATAACTGTTGAAATTTATTAGTTTTAAGAATATTAAGGTGTTGGTAAACCAAATACTAATAAGATAACAAAATTTTGACTTTTAGTCCATTTTGTAGAATAATAAAAAATGTAAAAATGCTTTTATTTGACAAAAAAATGGAACTCAAAATGTCTAGTGACGTTTTTCTAACGTATCAACTTTCTACCTACGTACCTACTATACTTATGACGTCGTTAGCCACCATTAAACATTAACACAATTTATCCTTAGAATTTTAAATTATCTGCGTAGTTTTAATTTAAAAAAAAATTATCACTTTCTAGTAAGCCGCAGTAGTACGTTTGTTTGCTAACTTATTAATAAAGAAAAACGTCACATTATTTTTTTATTAATCTACTATAAAGTATAAAAATTTATATTTAGCTACATAAATTAACTAACAAGTGAAAACGCTGTTTATAAAAGCACGTAACTTAAAAACAGCGTTTTGGTTTTCCTACTCCATAACGCCGTGCGCCGTCCTTAATTAAAATTATCTTTTTATACTTTTTAATCAAAAACATTGTCAACATTCGTCCATCAAACAATTTCTTTCAGTAACTAATTGGTGTCACATCCCTTTAGAGTCAAATATTCAAAGTGAAACTGCATACCTATATTTTTTTAAATACCTATGAGTAACTTTATAACTGCCAGGTTGTGGTTGAATAGACTTTACAAGTATATTTAATAAAACTCTATGTGCTACGGCTAAAAGCAGTATGTACTCAGTTTCAGGCTGGTAAAATTAGGTTCGGCCCCTCTACGGTGGTTAAATTTAGGTAAATCCCTTTTCTGTTCGGGTCGAACTAGGTGTAACATTCAACAAACCGGTTTGAATTACATGCAGAAAAGTCGTCATGTTTCCTTAGTAGAAGCTCTGCATATTTTAGGATCAGATGATTGGTTAGGTACTCATATATATTATAGCGCTCGAATTTAATCAAAACATAATGTAACAAAAGAGTCGGATTAGAAACATTATCTGTAACATAAAGTAGACTTACCTATATAAAGATATTCCATTCCACAATATTCATTTACTACGCAAACAGAGCCACTCCAACAAAGATGTCCACCCCACTAATTTATTTGTTTTTAATTTTTAAAAACGGAACGCGGAAGCGGACCAATGAGACGCGTCCTCTGACTGATTGTCAATTAGCGACATCAAACGGGCTTTTTGCGAATTAAGCACCGTTTGTGTTCATTTTTTGTCCGACTGTCGTCACGGACGGGCGTTTGATACGTTTCCCGTTTATACGTTTCATTTTCATATTTCCGTTTGTCTGGCCCTATGAAGGGTCACAATAAGGGTGTCTGCGTACCAACATACATACTATTTTCATAGATTTTAATTCAAGTGAGTGCTCACACAGTCCATTTGTAAGGCATAAAGTATTTTTTGCACAGCCAACTACAGGTTTTATAAATAATTTGATATCGACAAATAAGTAAATTAATCAGTTTGGAAATTAACAAAAAATTATAACGTAAACTTCGTACTTATTAAATACTTAGTAAATCGATTTCATAAAATTGATTTATGTAGGTTAAACGCTAGTTACTTTTCGACTGGTTATTACAAAATTTCAATTAGATTTTTTATTAAAATCACTGGCGCTTAATAAATTACCAAAAAGGCTGGAGACTAGGCCGTCATAATCATAACTTTAGAGAAACATCTACTGACTGAACAAAAACTGCCGTTCTAAAGACAAAAAATTGAAAAGTATGAATCGAACGCACCGTACCTATCGATGTTATTTCGAATTTCGAATGCATCCGGCACAGTCAACAAAGGGACGCTCTGAAAAAAACGCGCGAACTCGGGCCGCCATTAGCTCGCTCCCATTTGCACTGTAGGCCTCTTCAATCTATACCGTCAACAATGTAGGGCTGCTATTAATGTAATCTTTGCTCAAATAAGTGACTTTATGAAATGGGTCCTTACTTTTCTACTTGCGAAATAATATGTTGAAAATAGTTAGGATTCTACGTCAGAACACTCAGTTTAGGTAATATTAAAGAGTGATGCAAGACGTTAGAGTTGATTTTGTGGTAATATTATGGCACATTTGAAGATTTCCTTCTAAACTATAGAGCAGACGACGGTGCGGTGCGGCAGCAGCTCTTATTGCTTCAGACCTGTCATTTAGGAAAAGGTAACATTTGCGACAGATTTCGCTATCCCTTTTTGTTATTTAATCTTAATAACGGGGCTGGTACACCCAGTGCAATTCGACCCAGCTAGGTCTCTTGTGCGTACCCTTGATACTATAAAACCTCTGGTATTCTTCCCCCTCACAGCTTGTCCATGGCCACTGCTATTTGTTGGAGACACATGAGGCCATTCATCAGGAGTAAGGCGGTCCTTTCTTAATGCATTCATGCGTTTTCGCGCCAGAGAGCTCTCCATGGTTTCCTCAGTGTCTCCACATGCTAAGCAAATGGGAATTTCTGCTAGCCCTATGTTAAAAAGGTGTTTCTGCAGTCCATAGTGCCCAGTAATCATACCTTTTTGTTGACATGAACAAAAATGACATCTATTTAAGAAGTTTTTCTCAACTGCTCGCTTCGGTTTATTGAGTGATATTATAAATCTACGGTTATTTTACACAATATATGAGCGAAATACCATTCACATCCTTTAAATTAGTTTCGCATGAAAAAGTACTGAACTAACATTCACTGTTTCTGTATTCTGAGCATCAAACATCCATCTCCGAAATTTTTCGCATTTTTAGGGTCTTAAATTCAAATTTACAGTTCTAACCCTAAGTAGAGAGCTTCCGATCGAGTGTTATTCGAGTTTTTATCGAGATTCATTAGTACAAGTGTCTTTGTACGCGGCGGCGCTACACAATATGCATTCAACATGAAAATTGATTCGAAATGAAAGGATACTGGATGTTGTTGATTGAAAACGAATGTGTGGGGCTGTAATTAGGGGCTATGTATGTAATGTTCGTTTGATTTGAAACTTCTTTTGTGTAGAAGTGAGAATAAAATAGAACGAAGATTAAAAAAATACTTTTTAGTTCTATACGTACTTACAATAGATTGGTACTACATCTACTGAGCAGCGGTGGCGCAGCGGTATCAACCTCGCCTTTGAAATATAAAGCGCGGTTTCGATCCCCGGTCATGCCCATAAATCTTTGAGTGAATTGTTTCATCGCCTTTGTTCAATATCGGTGAAGGAAAATATCGTGACGAAATACGCGTGTCTTAGAACATGTGACATCCACCCACCCGCACTTGACCAGTTTAAGTAGAATAAGGGCTAAACTGTTGGCACAGTTCACACAACTTTGCACACAAGTTGGCATATCTTCTAAGGTAGTTGAGAGAAGAACTGTGCCTAACAGTGGGACATTTAAAGGGGTTGAAGCGGGGTTTCTCTCGCATATGCCATTGTTTTGAATATTGCCCTTTATTTGCTTAGTAGAGTAAAAATTTGTATCTAGCGATTGTCTATTCAATGTTTAAACTTAACCAAAACAGTTGTAATAGGTAAATGTTTCAGGAATACAATGATAATAATATTAAGCATATTAGTATAAATGTTAAGAAGATTATATTAAAGCAAAACATTACCAAGGTAAACCGAAACAGCTTTGATAATGATTTTTCATTAGCCTATTTTAAGAAAACGCATCTCATTCAAACAGATCGTGAACTCTAACAAAGGTCTTTGAAACCGGGGGCCCGTGACAAAACGAATTTGTAAAAAGGGTAAACAAAAACTTTGAGGGCGGAATCACAATAAAAGACCCCTTGTATTGCCCTTTAGCATACCATTTTGATTTGGTAGATATTTGCCACAGATTCAAATAAAGGATGAGCTATAGATAACACTAGTTAGATAGAGAAAGATATAGAGACAAAACAGAGAAACCATTTGTACCATTAGTACGAGTCGTTAATACGAAAAAAGTTTACGATTACTATCATGAACCCATCAAGTTAATAAGTTAAAATGCACATAAATCTATAAAATAGTTTACCTATTCTGTTTCCAATCCATCTTATTCTATTTCTAGCTTTACACTATCTTTTTTATAAACGTTTTGAACGAAAAAAAAATGAATATGAAAAATAATTTTGACATGTTCAAGATAGTATTCGAATTTTTTTTTTCGTAATGACGAACTCGTACTAAGGGCACTAAAGTTTGGCCAGAGATCTCGAGGAATAAAAATAGATAGCAGGCATTGGAAGGAAACCTTTTTTCTGGCAATGGAACAATATGAACTACTAAATTAGTTTCATTTATCTTCTCTCAACTATCTCGAAAGTTTACTGAGTGGTCGTACTCTTTACATGCTGCCTAAGTTGGAAGATATCATGTGTGTTCGAATGTTTAGTTCTACCATATTTATCAGCAGTTTCCCCAAAATTAAGGAACATTAAAAATTATATGAAAAAGCTGATCATTTAAACACAAATTAACAGTAAAATAGCTATAATATATTTGCAAGCCTTTTGGTAGAATATGAAGAACTATTAATATTATACTTTTGAACCTTTGTACTTATACTCATGCAATTAAAAGATTCTTAATCGTGAAATTACCTCTTAAGTAGAAGACCTAAGACCCTACCTAAGACCTCATATGTAGAAACTTAAAAGGTCTACACATAACGCTCTATAATACGTGTTAAGTTATTAGAAAATTACCTAACACGTATTACAGAACGAGAAAATTACTCTAACTAACTGTAAAGGAATTTTCCATAGACGCATTAACTTTTACTAAACACAAATACAAAATCTAACAAGTAATTTAACCATTACGTTAACAATTACAAATTTGTATTCCATAACATTTGTATGTAGGATTACTAAAACGAGCATAAACTGTGAAGCTGTCAACGCTATATATGAAAACAATAACTGGCATTTATGAAGTAAACGTAATGTTCCCAAATAGGAATAAACCTTAGCCCTTTCAATTCGTGACTTGGCATGCAAAACAGATGTCTGGAAGTAGATAAAAGCTTTTGAAAACAGTATTACCACTTATTACTGAGTGGGGTTGAATAAAACGTGCAATTCTATTCCGTGCTATCGGAGTCACTTAAATGAGATGGTATTATTGTTTTATGAAGAAACATTTGATAAAAAATGACGTTCTCTAATTGAAATAAAGACAAACAAATAAACAACGGGGGCAGAAGAATCAAGAAATAGGAGCCAAATGAATGATAAGGTAAATGCCAGGAATTACGAAATTTAAATTACTTTCGTTTTGTACAAGTAAACATACCCTAGCAATTAATATCGTGGGAATGAATAACATAAAATTAGTATTGGCCTGAAAAACGTACACAAGATATTTGGTAAAACATAACAAAAATGAAATCCATTAATAATACCTACAATTATCTTCAAAGTGATATTGAAATCGATCTTCAATTCTCAAAACAACAGATCTTGTGTCGCTAATAAATCTTAGGACTACAAGAAAAATTGTTTGTCCAATATTTGTGACATCAATGCTATCTTATTTCATATAATACATGTTGATGACCTTGTTAGATTGCCAACTTTAAGAAACTATTGGATAAGTTTTGAAGGAGACAAATGCTTCTAAGACTTTTAGTCTGGAGCTTCCGAAGTCTTGGATTGCTTAAAGAACATGATTTTTAATTCTACATAGTTGCGAATGAGCAGAAAATACTAGTACATATTTTAAATTGTATATTAATTCTATTCTCGTTAGAGCTAGCAGAATATAGACAAAGGTATAGTGGAAAATTAACAGTAGACAACAGACAGCAGAGCGAAGTACCAATGCTGCATTGCAAGGTACTCGGACAGGATACAAGACGCAGTTAGATAATTTAGATAATTTTGACAATACGCCTCCTGTCAGTCTGTTAGCATGCCCCATTGGTACACAAGTGCCTTTGCCTGGCAGCAAAGTTCCACCTATTCAAACCAAAGACTATTCTGTACTGAAGATTTGAGCCCCTTTTGTCAATTCCGAAAATCAATTCTCAAATCGACGGGCCGGTGGCGTGGTCGGTAAGATACTTGCTTTTCACGCCGCAGGTCGTGGGTTCGATTCCCACCCGAGACAAACATTTGTTTAAATATGTCTGTTTGTCTTGTGTCTGGGTGTAATTATCTATATTTAAGTATATATTTACAAAAGAAAAGTATTTTGTAGTATATTACCAGTTATCTGGTTTCCATAGTACAAGCTCTGCTTAGTTTGGGATCAGTTGACCGTGTGTGTTAATGTCAAAACGTACGTAACGTATCTTAAATACTATCAGTAATTCTTGACTTACCTTTGCATGCTCCTGCTGCGCTAACAACTGCTCCCGCACCATCTGTAGCTGCAGAATCATTTCGGATAACTGCCGTTCCTTCTCTAGCACACTTTCACCTGCTAGCGCTTGTAATGCTGCTGCGTCGAGGACACCTCGTCGGTCACTGAGGACAAGACATTTGCAATTAGATTTTTAGTATTAGATATGCTTAATAATGATACTTGAAATGAAATATGTTATAAGTAAAATAGAAATTGTTATAGAAACTGTTATATATAACATAATTAATAAAATATCTCTTATGATGGTATAGAACAGAGTGGAATATGAGAAGGATATGAGGGACATGGGGATCATGGCAAACGATGCACAAGATCGTAAGCAAGTGCCGCTATATGACTGAGAAAACTGAATGAGAAAAGGCGAGGCTAAAGAAGATATGTTTAAAACTGAGTAGTGATCTGGACCACTAGATAAATTACTAAGAGAAACGTTTACGAAAGATCGCTAAGAAAGAACAAAACAGAAAGCAGAAAGAACAAGACGGGCCCGTGGCGTGGTCGGCAAGATGCTTGCTTTTTATGCCACAGGTCGTGGGTTCGATTCCCACCTGAGACAAACATTAGTGATGAACATTTGTGTTTGTGTCGAGTCTGGGTGTAAATATCTATTATAAGTATACCTATATTTTCAAAAGAAAAGTATTATATGTACAGTATATATACCAGTTATCTCGTTTCCATAACAGAAGCTCTGCTTAGGTTGGGACCTAAGCAGAGCTTAGCTTAGCTTTGCTTTAGCTTAGCTTTGGGTTGGGTTGCTTTGGTTGCTTGGGTTGGTTGGTTGTGTGTTAATGTCCCAGACTATTTATTTATTTATTTAAGTACCTATCTACACTTTAAGGAAACTATAAGTATATTTAATACCTAAAAGTTTTAAATATAAACTTTTTGCTCCGTCGTTACATTTTCCAGATTTCCACTCTTCGTCACTGGTAGGAACTATTATGAAATCCGTAGTTTCATAAAAAATATTACTATTTCAAGAATAATCTATACCTATTTGAATCAAACAATCATCAAACCAAGGACCAAGTTGAGTAAACTACTTCAGTTCTCGTCATATGACTTGAGCAACTGTTCTATGAATAATTCAGATGCCAGGACATCTCTGCTGCTACAGTATACGACAAATTACATGTTATGAAAGCAGGGTGGTGCAGCTTTGTAATAGACGCAGGTTCGATTCCGTATTATCACATAGCTACCGCTCGATGTCGGTGAATGAAAACATCGTGAGGAAACCGGCATATCATAGAAAAAATTAATCGAGGATATGTGACTTTCACCCACCCGCATTTGATCAGCGTGTGGAGAGCACGTAAAGCTGTCGTTGATGTGAACAGAGAATGCATTTGTGTTTTCGCATACACTTGTGCACTAAATCTTCTGCCCACCTGTCTAGTCGGCTTAGACTTACCGCCGCAGTCGGAAAAGCAGCGAGGAGGGTTTTAATTCGCAGTGGCTGGATCCTTACGTACTTCATATTATAAATGCAAAAGTAACTGTCTGTCTGTCGAGCTTTCACGCTAAAACTACTGACCCGATTTATATGAAATTTGGTATGGAGACAGTATGAAACCCAGGAGGATATAGTTTTTATAGAGGTTAATGATTTAGCGGGCTAATCAACACACGCTCGGGTCGGACAGCTAACAGAAAATAAAACAGGTTTTACTCTACCTGGGATTCGAACATGAGACTTCGCAGTTCCTATCAAACACAATGTCATCGAGGCTAGAAGTGTATTTTTATATTTTAATATCCGCGCAAAGAAAACATACTGATATTTTACAACCCGTATTATTTGTAATACAGTCGAGTTTTCCTACGAAGCTTTAAGTTCAGTTCGTAGTAAAAGCTCGCGTCTCAACAAATGCATCAGACGCTTGAATTATTAATGATGTGGTCTTATGCTCTTAGATATCTCGTCAGGACTCTCCGATCTATTGGTTTAACATTTTTTAACATTTATATACATAGGTACACAGGTACTACCCGAAGCGTCTTACGCCAGTATTGATAAAATCAAAATATGCTTTATTTTTTTTGAGACGCGAGTCTACATAAAAATAGTCCAATTTCTTTTCCTACCGTGCAGTGAATGACTGGCAACTACTGAGAAACACTGCCAAAAAACTCAGTAGGCTTTATTCTTTTTTTAAATGAAGTACTTATATCTATTACATTTTGTTTGTTTAGTGTGTTGAATTAGAGCGAGTTAATTCCAAACGTTTTTATCCGTTACATAGTCAGAAATTTTATAATACGCTTTCCTATCGTGATAGACGTGAATTTCACCTTTTTGCCGGCTATGTTTCAGGTCACATACGTAATATATAGTAGGCCGATTGGCGTAAATTGGGTACAATTTCAAACTACTAACTACAACTAAGATTTTCATTATATTATATTACTCGCGACCCGCCCCTGCTTCGCACGGGTGCAAACTTATAAACCTTCCTCTGGAATCACTCTATCTATTAAAAAACACTGCATCAAAATCCGACATAGGGACAGAAAAAGCGACTTTGTTTTATACTATGTAGTGATTAAGTAATTTTGCTAGACCTAGGAGTCGAACCTCGCGGTTATTAAGCGAACACGGAGGACCACAGAGGCCGTTAATTTTAGCAGTTATTTAGTTAGTTGAGAGTTTCAAGAACAGTCAGAATTAATTGCAAAAAACTTGATGGGGTACAATTGTATCGTTGCCGGAATATTTCACATTTTTTATAATACAAAGCCTCAGAAGCATGATCCACTTTCTTTATGAAAGGGCTCATTGTGAGAGTTCAAGGAAAAATAAATTAACTGTAGGATACCTAATTAAATAAAGTATTTATTTTGTAAAGCAACTCGATGAAGTGACTCGTATTAATGTTATTATGGAAGAAATTCTTACTAATATTATAAATGCGAAAGTTACTCTGTCTGTCGCGGTTTCACGCATAAAACACAGAACCGATTTGGCTGAAATTTGGTATGATGATAGTTTGAAATCCGGGGAAGGACATGTCCCAACCCAGCCAAGTCCTTGGACACCTAAAACTGTGTTAGATCCTGTACGAATTTCATCACAAAGATACCTAAGAGGAGCTGGCTAGTACATAGTCAAAGGTTTAAAAAATCTAAATATACAAAAGGAGAAACTGACTGACTGACTGACATATCAACGCAGAGCCTAAACCACTGGGTCTGGAGACTCTAAATTTGGCACATAGGTTCCTTATGCGTTCCTAGGGGTGCACTAAGAAATAATTTTTCAAAACTCACCCTTTATGGAGGTGAAACGGGGTTCCAAAGTTTGTATGGAGAAACAAGATTAGTGAGATTAATTTCGCGGGCGAAGCCGCGGTCGGAAGCTAAATATAGGTCCAATAACGGAACAGTAATGCTGGAAACACATCAATACCCAACCCTACGAAATCGAGTACCGAATAAAAGCGGTATCGATCATTACATATCACAATTCGGTATATGTCACTTGGTTCAGAGAAGTGCGTTTCATTTTCCTGTTCATTGAGAGTGCCACTTACATTATTGTTGTTGTTGTGTAACAAATAAACTCGAATCAGAATCAGGCTTTTGATGAGAGTAACAGTGGCACAGAGGTATCGGCCACGCATTTGAAATAAAAGGTCGCAAGGTCGATCCCCGGTCGTGCTTACACATTTTGTGTAAATTGTTTCGTCGTCGCTGTTCAATATCGGTGAAGGAAAACAGCGTGAGGAAACCGGCATATTTCTGAACTAATCATTTGTGGACATAAGACATCCATCAACCCGCACCTGGCCAGCGTGTCAGCGGCATGTCAGAGGATTGAGGATTAAATTCCTTCAACTCGTAAGATAGTTGAGAGAGTATTACTATTAGTTTAGTATTTTGTGTTTTTATATTAACCGACTTTAAACAAAAGAGAGTTTATCAATTCGATCTGTATGTAAGCAAAATTGTCGGAATTGCGCCAAATCGCAGAGGACAGTCTGTGTGGGCTTGATATACCAAGTTTAGTAAGTGTATCTATGTAGGTTTGTTTGTCTTGCGATTACTCTAAAACTAGCCATCGGATTGCGAGGATTCTTTTTTTGTTAGATGTAGTTTGATTGTCTGTAATACACACACAATTAAACTAACAAAACAAGTCTTTGTCAAATGAATTGTGGGCTGACACTTTTAATTTGTCAGTCCGTGGGTGTAAACCTTTAATTGAATACCCTACGTGGTCCCCTGTTGGTGCAAATCAGGTGACAATAAACTGATGGAAGGCTTCAGCCGTGGTTAGTGATCACCCACCAGACAAAGCCGCACCGCTAAGCGGCCTTGCCGTGTTCCGGTGCGATGTCTGGTGACACCATACAGAGAGGGTGGGTCGGAATTGTTGCTCCTGGTTTCTAACTACATATATGGAAGTTCATTCCACTGCCACCTTCTCACCAAAAATCATTCGTAATCAGTACTGAATATACTGGGCTGACGCGTTCCATCGTGGATTACATCATTTCTTAACATCAGGCAAGTTGTAGTCAAGCGCTAGCCTATTTTAGAATAAAAAAAAAATAGTCTTTTTTCTTTCTTTCTTTTATACTTGTTAATATAAATAAAGATTAACTTAATAGTTTTGAAGATGAATTTATGTAACAATGTGAATTTTTAGTAGTATCAGTATTAAAAACTTTCTAAAAACAATCAAAATTAAATTTCCGTAAACTAGGAACCAAAAACAATACATTTATCTATAACTACATTTGAGGGGCCCCTAACTAAACTAGAGTGAACTAATAGACCAATTCACTACCACTCGATGTTTCGCGACAGAATCTATTCGATTATTCCGATTCGTAGCGCACTAGTAACGTTAATTTACTGTTCATTGATGTTTGTTTTTTAAGTGCTGTATTGGTTGTATATAAAAAAATGTTGTTTTTTAGTATTGTCTTAGATTTACGCGAATATCACACATTGAAATAAAACTACTTTTTAACGGATTTTATCGCGGTTTATTTTAGATTTTAGATCCCGACGTTTCAAACTCTTTTCAGACTTCATGTTCACGGGTGGACTGAGATATTTGACGTCCAAAAAATATTAATCAGAATTACTACTGACTACCTTCAAACATTAATATTTAAGTTGCGTTGCGTTCCGTTCCGTTTTTTTCGTGTTGTTTCGTCGCAGCAAAGTTTTAAATTCAAAACTGAAAAGTTTAAAATTTCTATAAAATATATTTTAATATATAAATTCAAAGCTAAAAAGTTTGAAAATACTATAAAATATATTTTAATTAATAAATTGAAAGCTGAAAAGTTTAAAAATACTATAAAATATATTTTAATTAATAAATTGAAAGCTGAAAAGTTTAAAAATACTATAAAATATATTTTAATTAATAAATTGAAAGCTGATAAGTTTAAAAATACTATAAAATATATATTAATATATAAATTCAAAGCTAAAAAGTTTTAAAAACACAGTAATCATTTTGTTTGTTTTAAAAACAAAAGGTGTCTCAAAATCTCAAGGGTTAGGGTGACGTCATTAAAATGCATGTCAGGGGTTTGTTGCCTTGAATTTTGACATTATACAGGGGGAGCTCTTATAAGGCGTAGTGTGAATATGCTATATGTACTCGGTCATTTAAGAATCATTGTTATTTGTATCATATCCATTTCTAGTACCCATGACACAAGCACATCACTTCAACCCTTTATAGTGTCCCACTGCTGGGCACTGGTCTTCTCTCAGCTATATTATGAGTTGACAGAGTTTAGGCCTTAACACGCTGACCAAGTGCAGGTTGGTGGATGTCACATGTTCGTGAATTATTAGTTCTTAGACATGCCGGTTTCGTCACGATGTTTTCCTTCACCGATATTGAGCATGGCGATGAAACATTTCACACAAAGTTGTGTGGGCACCGGAGATCGAACCCACGACCTTATATTTGAAAGGCGAGGATACCACTGCACTATCGCTGCTAAAGTTGTCTTAACAACTATAAATCAGAAAACTGCTAAATGAATTTAAAAGAATTAGCATAACGTAACACAGCATCACACATGTGTTACTCGAAGGTGCAGGCAGAGGTGAATAAGTATCACCCAATTTTCGCCGGTGTGTAACTGTGTAAGTCCCCTATGTTTAATTCCTATAGTAATAGGGAGCCCGATGAACAGCAGAGGGGAACACGTGCAATACCCACTTCCGTAAAATTTTCTAAGACTGGGCAGTGTAACGATCAAATAAACTACATACACTGCTGGATTTAGTTTTAATAAAGTTATTAAGCACTTGTACTTGTAGACAATTTGTACAGCCGTCCACAAGTAAGTGCGCGTTTCCTTCCCTAGGATAGCAACTGCCATCTTTCTTTACCACACCTCTTTTTGCAGTTGTAATCCTCCTATTTTTAGCTGGTTACAAGGTGGTCGGTGGCGAGGTCTTATATCTTATTGTAAATAATTTGTTAATCTAATTTAGTATCATATAATTTAATATTAATTTAAGTACTAACTAACTTAGTTATAATTTTTTATTGGTACTAACACTATGGATATATATGTTCCGAAATAAAGAACTTATTATATCGCGCCAGCACATATACAACGTTAAAAAACAACAACGCAGCTCTGTAAACACTTGTATTTATAGATAGCTAGCGGACCCGGCAGACGTCGTTCTGCCCGCTCAAGCAGTGCCATCTACCGGGTCTCAGACCTACCGAATATAACCAATAATAAATAATAGGTATCTAACCCGGCTTTTGGCACTTCTTCGCTTTCTAATTTTCTTTTTTTTTAATTTTTCTCTGCGTAAGAACCATCCTTTTACTTAAATGAATATTTTAAAAAAAGAATAAGCGAAATCGGTCCAGCCGTTCACGCGTGATGTCGTGACAACGGAAAACGGGTTTCATTTTTATACATAGAAGATAAACTTTGGAAGAAATTGCCAACAAGCCGAATAGACTTGCCGATCATTTGACCTTTTCAGAACTCAGGCAATCAAGAAATCGGTACACCCTGTATATTGAACTTTAAAAGAAAGTCTCTTATAAAATGTTTCGATATTACACGTCACTCCCACCTGTTCAAGTAATTGTGTTCGTTGCAAATAAATTAAAATTCCGATTTTCCTGTTACAAAAATAACACATATTCTACTTGCTTACCCGCGACTTCGTTCACAAAAACATATCTTTAAGAGCTTTTTAGTAAGCATGCAAATAGTGTATGTATGATTTAGGACTATAGTCTAACTCTGTACTAATTTTCATCAAGATTCGTTCAGCTGTTTTCATGATATGAGTAGAAACATAAATGCAATTCCTGACAACGAGCTGACTATGATCGGAATAAGACCTTAATTTTTTTTTTATTGTTTCGGGATAACTAACAATTGTGCAAAAAAATATTACCTAACATTAATATTAAATAACAATTTAGTTAATTACACAACCAGCACCGTTATCCACAAAGTAACCTTTAAGTTTTAATGAACAAGCAAGCTAGATGATTAGATACCCATGTAAAGTATAATAACAACTAGAAGTCATCTATGGTACAACTTGCAATACAGTCAGCAATACTTTTCTTAAATTGAGTAGGTGTCAAAGCAAATATGTCTATTTCAGTGAAGTTTTCATTATAACTTTTCATTATTCGCCGTAAAGGGGCTCTTTCACCGGCTTTCGTTCTGCAGTGTTTAGGAGCAAATAAGTGATGAGCATAGTTATTACGAATACGCTGTGAGCGAGTAGGTATGCAGAGGTAAATTTGATTGGTAAGCTCTGTGCAATCAAATTTGCTGTGGCAGTTGTGTGGCTTAATGTCCCAGTAAGATAGGTATGATTTAAATATGGCAATTGTTTTTTAAGGTAAAGTGGGGTAATGTAAGTCTAAGCCCATATTTTCAATTTTACATACAATCACGTGGATGGTATGTAAAATTGAAAATATCCATCAATAATTAAAACGTAAAACCTATGAACTGTGTCAAAATGAAACTTATTAAACCTAACCTAACCATCGGCAAAAAAGGGAGGTGTTATAAGTTTGCATACCTTCTATCTGCATATGTTTGACGGGCCGGTGGCGTGGTCGGTAAGATACTTGCTTTTCACGCCGCAGGTCGTGGGTTCGATTCCCACCCGAGACAAACATTAGTGATGAAAAACATTTGTGTTTGTGTCGAGTCTGGGTGTATATATCTATTATAAGTATATATTTACAAAAGAAAAGTATTATATGTATAGTATATACCAGTTATCTGGTTTCCATAACACAAGCTCTGCTTAGCTTGGGACCAGATCACCGTGTGTGTTAATGTCCCAGAATATTTATTTATTTATTTATATATATAACGTTGGAACTTATTAGCCTACCAACATTGGCATTGTAATACAAGTCGCATGAATTGAAACTGACAACCCGCTTAATACCGTATAATCTTACCAAAATTAATGTGACGCTGACTAGCTAAATAATTAAAATATGTAAGGTACTACAAGTTTTTAGTCTCACAGCGCCTAAAATAATGTACCAATTTTGATGAGATTTTCTTTGATCGAGATTATTCTTAGTAAGGTGGGGGGTATCATTAATTATTATTTTTTTACTAACTGGCTAGTATTTTCACCAACACACGAACCTGAAATTACCTTCACAAAAGTCAAATTTGCCAGAATCAAAGAGTTTCGGGTCTTGTTGACCTTAACCTGATTTAAAATGCCATCAGTCACCGACAGTATATAGTGAGGGTCTGGGGCTCAATAAAAACGTAACATGACTGAATGTCGGATGTCACATACATTAGTAATGACCGTATTGTTGGGGGAAAGACTATTGAGGATGCCATTTGTTTTGTAACATGTAAATAAACTAGGCTGGAATTTATTCAATACAGGATATTCCTAGCATGGGGAACTTAATCTTGTAGCTAGAAATTTGTTTTTAAGAGATCTGTTTACGTCATCTTCTGTACTTTTATGTAATGGCAAATAAAACATAATTATTATTATTATTAATCGATAGTAATCATTTCTAAAATGTTTTTGGCTAAAACACATGTTAAACGTGACGGGCCGGTGGCGTGGTCGGTAACATACTTGCTTTTCACGCCGCATGTTCGATTCCCACCCGAGACAAACATTTGTTTAAATATGTCTGTTTGTCTTGTGTCTGGGTGTAATTATCTATATTTAAGTATATATTTACAAAAGAAAAGTATTATATGTAGTATATTACCAGTTATCTGGTTTCCATAGTACGGGCTCTGCTTAGTTTGGGATCAGATGACCGTGTGTGTAAATGTCCTACTATGTATATAAAAAAATTATGCATGAAGAAAAATGACATAGTCGGACCTAGACCATTAGCGAAAAAGTGCCAATGCGAAATCCACAGAATTATATGCCAAGAAATATAAATTCATATGCTCAAACTGAGCTAAAAAATATTGCAAAAACATTGTTTTCAACGAATAATACCGAATAAACACTCATTTTTTTAAACAAACAGACAACATGATAAATTTGCAATTTTTTTTGTTATGATGGGAATGAAGAGGAAGGAGGAAACGCAAAAATGTTACGCAATGTTTGCATGAGAGAGTATGAGTGACGTTTTACTTAAAATGCGTAAAATAAGTAAGTATTAAGTGAGAATATTCTGTTTGTAAAGACTTCAAAATAAGTATTTCTGCATATTTTTAATTCTAATTCATTAATTTTCTATAATTTAAATACGGTAGTTCCATATTAACCTATCCTGTCTGTAAAGGGGCAAACAAGACGGATAGCCCCTGTTGTCTAGCGTTAAGGGATTTTTTATTGTTGCCACAAACTGTCGCGGTTACCCTACCGTTGCATACTTAATGCTCAATGATGTGTTGACGTAGCTACCTCAGATGTATTGTCACGGAGAATAGCGAATGATTACTTTACTAACTGTGAAAAAGATAAGTTCATATAGTAGGTAATCTCGGGAGTCACTTTCGTCCATGGGTGGTCACAGGTTGTGAATCAGGTGACAGTAAACTGTTGGTAGGCTTAGGCCGTGGTTAGTGACCACCCACCAGACAAAGCTGTACCGTCAAGCGGCTTGCCTTGTTCCGGTGCGATGTCTGGTGACACTATTTAAGAGTTAAGCTTAAGATTACCTAATAATAATAAAAAGTACCGAATGGTGAGAAAATGAGCGCAGGGCCGATGGCTTAACGTGCTCGAGCATGAGACCATTACCCACTTCAGGGTATCACTAACATTTCTCTGTTCGAAAAACCTATTAGCAGTTTTTGATCGACTTATTCGAACCGGAGTCCAAGTGTAGACCAACTCTCATCTCGAGGCAGTTTCTAATTATAAATTAAAAGTATCTAAGGTACCTACCTACTTCAAACAGCGAAAACCACAGCCATAATAACATTCTATTATAACAACCCCTGTATAAAGATAATTAATGTCTAAAAAAGAAAGAAAATCCTCAAATCGATAGCTAATTACCGCACAATTACATTAATACGGTTTCATTTCATAAGCCGCCGAAGCACATCTATAGTTACACTTCCAATAATCCCTTCAAAAATGATTCCTAGCACATTTTAATAAGGTCGGGGATTGTTAAGTACAATATCTGTTCATTGATAAACAGCACATCTATAGTAACACTTTTGCAAAATATAAAGTCTAAATTAAACTTTAACTCATTAAAATAAGGTCGGGAATTGTAACAATATCTACGCTCTACGGTGGTAAACAGCACATTTTTAGTAACGCTTTTTCAATAAAACCCTTCAAAAATGATCCTTATCTGATTCGCATAAGTTCCGGCAGTAGTATCTACTTTGCTCATTCTACATTGAAGAACAGCACATCTATAGTAACAGATTCCTAAATACGTTGTTTAAAAATGAACCTTATCACAATTAGCTAAGGTGGGGACTGTTACCATTACCTAGCTTGATAACCGATAGATTTCAAAGACAGTTTTCGCAAATAATACGGGAGCCAATTATTACCTCATTTATTTTTTCGCTTTGATCGTTGAGAATTTGATCGAAATCTTAACAGGGATTATGTCAAAGAAAAATTAAAAAATAATATAAAATTTGATACGCAAAAGTTTGTTCATGTTTCGGTGTTTTTTATATGAAACTAGCTTTCCGACAGCGGCTTCGCCCGCGTGTATGTCGGTTATCGCGCCAAAACATTACCTTCTTTTTGCGCAGTCGAATAAAAACTATCCTATGTCCTTCCTCGGGTCTCAAACTACCTCCATACCCAATTTCATCCAAATCGGTTCAGTAGTTTAAGCGGGAAAGCGTAACAGACAGACAGACAGAGTTACTTTCGCATTTATAATATTAGTAAGGATAACATCAGGCAATATAAAATGTCGAATTTAATTAAAAAAAAATGCTCCGAAATGTTTCTTTGGGAAAGTTGTTAGTAATCATGAACACTACCACGAGTAATTTAATAATTAATTTTACACTAATAACCAGTCACCCTGTACATATTAGGAATATACACATTAGCATCATAGTTCTCATGGTGTAACTACTAAAACCACGTCATTAATCTGTAAACAGCATCTCGTAAATCGCGTAATGTCGTAAGATGATTCCAACCGGATTACACCGTTATATTTAGGGACGAGTCCTACAACTTTTTAAACAGCTGTTTAAATAATTCGTTTTGCAACAAAAACACAAAACCAACTGTACCAACCCAACGACGCGACTGAGCGTAAGGTGTCATAGGGGTGAGAGCGGGCAGGGTGTTTAGTAATTCGTCACATACTTCAAGTGAGTCGGTCGTACGCAGTGAACTGAGCCCACCTTCGCGATTCTTAAGTTTTTGAAATTTTTTTGATTATTGTTACAACACTCTCTTTTGCTTAATTTTTTGCAAAAAAAACTAAGACGCTATGACCAAAAATAGTTGGCTCTAGCTCCGCCACTCGCCGAACTTACCGCCGATTACACATTAACTAAATAATGCAGGGGGGGGGGGCTGAGTCACCTTTGTCCGTGAGTGTAGACCTTTAATTGAATCCCCAAACGTGGTCCCCGGGTGGTTCAAATCAGGACAATCAACTAGTGGCAGGCTTCGGCCGTGATTAGTGACCACCCACCAGACAAAGTCGCACCGCCAAGCCTTGCCGTGTTCCGGTGCGATGTCTGGTGACACCATGCAGTGAGATGGGTCGGAATTGTTGCTCCATCAAGGTTTCTAACCTTAAGGAGGCTCATTCCACTGCCAACTTCTCACCGATAATCATTCGTAATTTTGAGTGAATCGGTATACTGGGCTGGCGCGTTCCATCGTTCTATCGTCGTTGCTCAACATTAGGCAAGTTGTAGTTAAGCGCCAGCCTATCGAAGAATAAAAAAATAGGCGAATAATACATCACAAGACAGGTCTTGATTTGCCGAATTGTTTAGTTTGGGACTAGATGGCGCTGTGTGTGTGTGTGTGAAAATATTATTATTATTTGGCCTATTACAGAATGTCTCTTCCCACATTTGCTTGAAGTTGCTCCTGTTTTGCCAGCGTAGCGTAAATCAAGTGTTTAATAAGTAAACGTTGATTAGGGGTTGGTGAGTAGGTGATATTCTTCAAGCCTCTAATTATAGGAGTTCTAGTGGTTTTTATTATTCAACCGATTTTATAGAAGGACGTAGTTACCAACTTTATTATCTCCTAACATTCGATTCCCGGTAGATACCTACTTATTATTAAACTATGTAGTTTTAACCCTCGACATAAAAGGTGTTATAAGTTTGACGGTATAAGTGTACAAGTTTGTTGCCAAATAGCCATTAAACTGATGGACCGATATTGATGCAGTTTTATTCAAAAGTGATGGCTAAAACGGCATGGGAATGTTTTTTTTTATTTAAACTTACAGGTTTTTTGTATTATAGTTGAAAATATATTTTTATTTGTAGAGAGAAGTAGTATTCGTCAAAATCACAGCATAAAGCACCATTCAATAAACAAAATGGCCGCTAACGTCAATAAAAGTATCCCAAATATAAACGAGAGCAACGCATGAATTCTTCATTTGAAATTGTGTAGTCATGTTAGGGTATTATCATTTTTAGTGCTTGCCACACTATCCAGATGGAATTTTTGATGCACTGGCAACACAGCCGCGCTGCGATTGGCTGCCCTGAATATTGTATGAACCAATCAGAGAACGGGGTAACGTTGCATTCCAATTTCAAATCGTAAAGGCGGGAAAGTGACAAAGTAGTGTATTTTGCAATGCAGGACAAGACTGCAATAGGCATAATTTGTTGTTTCATAATCAAATTGGTTTTCCTAACTGGTATGTGGAGTGCACATTCGAAGCCTGATTAAGAGAATTTCCTGTTTCAATAGTATTGTAAGTACATAAATTATGTATTAGGCTGGTTGCACTACTGGTATTTATTTTATTTTTATCTATTTATTGGCGAGCTCATATGGCGGCGTCGGGCGTACACCAGATATACCTCATTACCTTTGCATCTTGATGGGACAGAAAATAACACCACAGAAAGCTAATCAATATCTCTGCCAATGATTACAGCACCTCCGTAATCACAAATATTCACAAAATGTTTGGATGGAAATGGATTTCATTTTTTTGCGGACAAATTCGGTTTACACACACCACGTGCTCACCCAACCGACTTCATAGATTTTGTGCCCTGCTGTAACAATGACAATGGACTTCTTGTAAGTATAACAACTAACAGGCCTTATGCTATTAGAAGTGACTGAAGTGACATCTAACCGTCAGTTTAGACAACAGCTTGCTACGTTTATAGGTATACTAGGCCTGTAGAAAATATATAACAACTTTAATATCGTATTTAACAACAACTATTTAACACGAAGAGACTGCGTCAGTGCCGCGTAGATAACCGCGAAATCTCCTACAAACAACACCCTCCGGAAAAATATCATCTTTGAGGAAGGTCTCCAGATGTTTTTATTTGTTCTGCAATAGGCTTGCGCTTGACTACAACTTGCCTGATGTTAAGCAATGAAGTAGCCTACGATAGAATGCGCCAGCCCAGTATACCGATTCACTCGTGATTACGAACGATTTATAATGAGAAGGTGGCAGTGGAATGAGCCTCCATATGGTTAGAAGCTTTAAACGGTCTCAACCACTCGCATATCAAATGGACCATGTACAAAGGATACCTACTTTACATACCAATATTTGGTAAACAGTTATAAAGTTCGAAATCTCGTGACGAATATAGACCACTTTTTACTAGACTCCCCAAAAGTAGGGTAACTAATGTGGGTAATTCAAACTGCCTACCAAATTTAAATATCCCAACTATCCCAAAGTCTCCTAACAGTGATACTTTTGATTCTATTAATGTGTAAATACTACTATCTATGTAAGTAAAATAGTGCATTATTTGGTGTACCTATTCGTTAACAGTGTTTGATAACCTTTGGCTTAGCCGAAATTGTTCATACAGACAATAATTGTTATCTATAATGTTTCTGCAGTTAATTAGAACACATCTAGTGGGGAAATTAAAAACATCTGTAATAAATAAACTTCTATTTATAGATTTATCAAGTTAACAGGACCTCGATTCTGGCGTTTCAGACATTTGTCAAACAAAAATGGCGATTTCTTTTATTTTTCAATGAAACCCGCCATTTTTGACGTGACAACGTCTTATAAATTGGTTTGCCGGGTGACACTTCAAGAAACTGCGTTACGCTCCGCTCACGTTATGCACTCACAATGAGAGCGAGTGAGAGGCACGCGTCCCTTCCACTCGAGCATGGTTAGCCCGCCTAAGAGCGAGAGAGACAAACATAAAAAGTGAAAGGCACGCGTCCCTTCCACTCGAGCACAGTTAGCCCGCCTAAGAGCGAGATTCTTTGTATAAATTAATGTTTTAAATATAATTCTTTGTATAAATAAATGTTTTAAATTGTTACTATTATTTCATCCTTCTTCCTACTATACGAATGAATATTCACATTAAAATTATTTTACCACTCAAAGTCGTTGTCACGTAAAACTTTCGCCCGTATACCGACTTTACAGGCAACCAATTTTTTTTCTAAAGCGCGCAAATGTCGAAAAAAATGGCGGATGTCAATATAAAAACAAAAAATGACTCATTTTTGTTAGACAAATGTCTATTAGAGATTTTATTTATATTTATTTATTTATTCACTAGCGGACCCCGCAGACCTACCGGATTGAAAATAGATTAAGACTGATTCTCAGACCTACCGAATTGGTCAAGCCGTTTCTGAAGAGGTTGATTTTTTATTTATTTTATTTTTTGCGTATGAACCATCCTCGTACCTCAAGGAACATTCTAAAAAAAGAATTAGCCAAATCGGTCAAGCCGTTTTCATGCTATGTCGTGACAACGGAAAAGGGGTTTCATTTTTATATATATAGATTCACAACATTCATTCATTCATTCACATAGATAAATGTCTAGAGCGCCAGAATCGGGGCCCAGGTCTGCTGCATCGATCCAGTGCAGTGGAAAGCGTAATAATCCCGAGACAAATCTAAAAAAAAGTCGTTTTGAATTTGGACCACTAGAAGGTAATGAGTGCCCAGTGTTGCGTATGGGACCCAATACTTATCCAGCGAAATGTGGGTGGTATCCACATCAACCTTCAAGTAATACGGGCGTGAGTTAAGTTATCCCGGCTATATTCAGATTCCGGTGGAGCGTCGTGGTCGGTAACGTCTTTGAAATATAAGGTCGTGAGTTCTATCGCCGGTCGAGCCCATACATCTTTGTGAGAATTGTTTTATCGTCACTGCTCAATATCGGTGGAAGAAAACATCGTGAGGAAACCAGCATGTCTAAGAACTAATCATTCGAGGACGTGATATCCACCAACCCGTACCTGGCTAGAACTTACCTATATATGGATTAAGGCCTAAACTCGATCCAAGAACCGTGCCTTTTAGTACAGCAGACACTAAAAGGTGTTGATGTGTTTAGGTCCCGTACCAAATAGGGTGCGAGCCTATTACCGTGGGTACAGGTAGGTTGACCAGGGAATTGAATCCAGAGCCTCGCGGTTATTAAGAGGCGGCTAAGTTATTAAAACTATTTTTGAAACATGTAATCAATTGTCTTACAAAAGGAATTCCAAGGTAAAATAGTAGAATTATTGACGGCGGCGGCCATTTTGTTGTTACAATTGACATAACACAATACTGCTCTGTACTTCACAATAAGTCTATAGACAAAGTCGCAATGCAAAGATTTGCTCTGACAACCGTTGTTCATTACTATCTGTGTGTTCGTTACAACGAAGATCTTTCGTCTTTATTGTTGTTTCTAATTACTTAATATAATTATTATGAGATATTTTTAGATCATGAGTCATAACAGTTGTTTGCAAATAAGCGATCGCAACAATAATGACAGAAGGAGTTTTCTTTTGGACATTAACACGCGGTCATCTGATCCCAAACTAAGCAGAGCTTCTACTATAAAAACGAGATAACTGGTAATATACTACCTAAAATACTTTTCTTTTGTAAATACATACTTAAATATAGATAACTAGCTGCCCCAGCGAACTTCGTACCGCGTACTAGCTGCCCCAGCGAACTTCGTACCGCGTACTAGCTGCCCCAGCGAACTTCGTACCGCGTATTACTAATGTACCCATCTCATCAGAGCGTGTTCACCTTTCTCACCTTCAAGGTGAGACTGTTACATAAGAACAATATAATCTTCTATTACAGCTATGGTAGCCAGTTTGATCTGATTAGGTTCGCAGGAGATAGTGCACAGGTGAGATGGCAAACATAGGTTTTCGTTATGTTCCCATATTATCAGTCCGGTCGATAAAAGATTACGCGTTGATGCAATAGTTTAAAGAGCTATCCAAGGTCTAAGGTGTCACACCAACAGCATTTCGACTGCGAAGTAAAGGTTTCTTAAATTTACGCGAAAATCATACATTGAAATAAAACTAGTCACTATTTATAGAATTTTATAGCGTTCTTTTTTAGATTCTATATCAAGACGTTTTCCGATTCTTGCCAAGGGTGAACCGTGAGGCTATTGAATTTAAAAAACATCCTAATTTTCACAGAGAAAATGGTTGGAATATACCACCTGCTTGGGTGCCACCCCAGTGCCTATTTTACTTGTAGGTACCAAAATCCAAGCAAAATACACTTAGAATTCAAGACACTGTGAGCTCAGTGTGCTTAATTCGGAACACAACCTAAATAATAATCATAATGTTTGTAGGTAGTCAGTAATAATTGTGATTTAAGTTGGGACATTATACTTCAGTCCACCCGTGACCATGTAGTCTGAAAAGACTTTGAAACGATGGAATAAAAAATCTAAAATAAAACTAAAACTACTTAATGACGTTACTTAGTTTTGTTTCAAGTCGGTGTAGTGCTAAAAAAATAGTCACTTTTCACTAGACGGCTACATATCGATCTGGGCCCCGATTTTCGCATTTTAGATATTTACCTCTAATAGACAAATGTCGAGAAAATGTCATTTGTCTATTAGAGATAAATGTCTAAAACGCGAGAATCTAGGCCCAGTAAAACAGTCACACAGTTAAAATAAAGGTACCTACATATAGGTACAAATCACTCTTCCAATTCTCTTACGTATTCTTACACGCATTAGCCCTAAAATTAAAACACCATAAAACATATAAATTACATTGTCATTTCCTAACATTTCTTTAGTAACGGGCCACTAAAGCCGCGTTCCGCCCCCGGCGTCCATCAGTTGGCTCAAATAAGACATTCATAATGTGAATTTCATATTAACTAATGCTGTTGTGGTAATCTGTAACACTTACATTGTGATTCTCAAATATATCATCGCACAAATGATGACGAGTCTATTGTTAACTTTTTAGGGAGTGTACCGTAATTTATAAGATGATAGCGACTAATTATACACATTATAAAACGCTTAGGATGAGTTTAAAATAAAATAATTCTAGATTAAAAATTTCCGACAACGCTTACTTTTCATCAAACCTTAGGACTCTTTTGACCACTTCAGCTTTCAAATTATAAATAAATAAATAAATATTCTGGGACATTAGCACACACGGTAATCTGGTCCCAAGCTAAGCAGAGCTTGTGTTATGGAAACCAGATAACTGGTATATACTATACATATAATACTTTTCTTTTGTAAATATATACATATAATAGATATTTACACCCTGACTCGACACAAACACAAATGTTCATCACTAAATTAATAACCCCGCATCAAAATCGGTTCTTCCGTCCAGGATACGAGGCAACAGGCTTGCACCCATTTCTAAGAGTTAAACTAACACTCCGCTTTTTCGTAGGGGTTAAAATTTAGGTAGTATGAAGATTCTTAATATAATTGCTTCTATCCGCGTCGTCTACGTAATGAACCGGATGTATCCCTAGGGAAATAAGATTCACTACAGGTAAATTAATCCTATTTTACAGGAATAGCAGTGACAGGACTGAAGCAGAAAGTGTAATCTCACTTAAACCTATCATAAATTGCATGGCACCTTAAGTATGTAAGCCAAAAATTATTTTAAACCAATGTCAAACCGCTTTTGTCTTACATTTTAGACCACACCCTGATCCCAAAACTTTAACACAGACAAATTGTAGCACATTACGAACTTGCGTCTTAATCTTAGGGTTATTACTGTTCGTTTAATTAGTTCTTTAGACAAAAGGCTTCAGTAATAAATAAACGCTACTTTTGTGACCACACAATGGTTGAGTTATTGAGTTATGACAATGGAATGATGATTACTGCTGGAGATACTGTTTGGTATCGTTAATAAAGATACAAGTTAAGAAAAACATGCTTGGAGGTTGGGTTATACCAAATATAACTATTTGCTTTCACCACAACTTTGCTTATTGCTCTAAAATTAGGAGTGATAATTCAAGCTGTATTTCACTTTAGCGTCTCCTAGTGTCCCACTGGGCACGGGTCTTTTCTCAACTGTCTTACGAGTTAAGAGAGGCCTTAATCCATACACACTGGTCAAGTGCGGAGTGCGGGTTGTTAGCAACCTTTATCTATTGTTATCAATTATCTGTGTGCCAAATTTTATCTGAATAAGAAGAGACAACCATTGATCTTGACTACTTACCTTTTGTATGTAAGTGTACCTATTAGGGGTCCTAAACTTATTTGACAAATTTTCACTTTTTAACCAACGATTGGCAAAAAGGTAAACATCGCCGCGTGGGTTCGATTCCCACCCAAGACAGACATTTTGTGTGATGAACATGCCTTTTGTCTTGAGTCTGGATGTAATTACTTGTATTTAAATATGTATTTACAAAAGAAAAGTAGTTTATTATCTATTATCGTTTCCATAGAACAATCTCTCTCTCGATCTGTGATAATATTATTACTCTCTTAAGATGAGTCTACTTTGATAGTGTTGAGTTAGTCCATAAGTTTCGTCATAAGAACATGCACATTTCCGCAGTCAGCACCAAACAGCGTATCAACATAGTAACCCCCGGCAACACACACATCCGCACAATCAGTATCAACAAAAGCTATTATAATTACAGATAACACTCTGATAACGCTGGCACATAAATATTGACATAGATCGCGCGACACCGCCTTAACCTTTGATAATTGTGTTCTATTATTGAATGGACATATTATAGCTTCGTCTATTATCGTGAAAATGTTATCTATGAAAATTTATTGTATGTGCATAAAAATATTACGAAATTAATAAAAATAAGCGATACACATAATTTGAATACTAGAAATAAGAACGATCTTGTAGCACACACATAATACTCGTCTCCACAAAATCAGTAACTCTTCTATGGGGCAGTGTATACGTTTCTACAATAAACTTCCAAATAATACCTATTAAGGAAATGACTATTAACTAATTTAAAATAATTAATCAACGTTATGTAAGAAAGCGTATTATAAAATTTCAGACTATGTAACGGATAAAAATGCTTGGAATTAAGTCGCTCTAATTCAACACACTAAACAAACGAAATGTAATAGATATAAGTACTTCATTTAAAAAAGAATAAAGCCTACTGAGTTTTTTGGCAGTGTTTCTCAGGAGTTGCCAGTCATTCACTGCACGGTAGGAAAAGAAATTGGACTATTATTATGTAGACTCGCGTCTCAAAAAAAATAAAGCATATTTTGATTTGATTTGATTTAATATAGTTAGATACATTTAATAGTTATTTTATCTTCGATAGGTACTTAGGTAAGCCGAAGCTAAGGTAACGATCTCTCTTACATAACTGTCCCAAAGGAATACGGGTAAGAATGTAAATAGGTAATATATCTTGTTATTAATTTTATTTATTTGCCTGGTCTCACTCCGCTGCTCTGCTTCGATGTGGCCTCCTGAGAATGACTTCGTAAGGTACGCCGAGCCATCAGAAGCCTTCGGTACCCTAAACTCGACGGTTATATATCTTTGTTCATATATCTAAATATATAAAAGAAGAAACTAACTGACTGACATATCAACGCAGAACCCAAACCGCTGGGCCTGTAGACTCCAAATTTGGCACTTATGTTCCTTATGGAGTCTAGGGGTGCACTAAAAAAGGATTTTTCATAACTCACCCTTTAAGGGGGTGAAACGGAGTTCCACCAATAACAATTAAAAAATATGATGAAGGGCTCAAAAAGATCTGTCACTTGGCTAATTTTATCCTAACACCACGCGGGCAAAGTCGCGGGCGGAAGCTAGTACCAAATATTTGAACTATTCATTTTGGGCTTCCACAATATCTTCAACACTGTATACCTAATTGAATATACTGTGTAGATAGTGAGAAGTGTCAACACATTCATACACACTCTTCTGGTTTTCGATGTCTGGTGACACCATGCAGAGAGGGTGGGTCGGAATTGTTGCTCCTTTAAGGTTTCTAACTATATTGAGGCTCATTCTACTGCCACCTTCTCACCGAATCATTCGTAATCACGAGTGAATCGGTATACTGGACTGGCGCGTTCCATCGTAGACTCAAGCGCCAGCCTAACGTAGAATAATAATAAAAAAACTTTCATAACGATCCAGCCAAAACAACGTGCGCCCTTAGGCTCATACCAAGAGACTGGTTCATGAGGTTGGTGCGTGAGTTCTGTAGGTCACTTCGCCACTAATTGGCAACCGGTATAAGCGGAGGAACAGTCCCTGCAATCTGTAAGGTGGCTGGCAAGAGCTTGATGAGAGTGATCGTGGACCGTGCCTTAGAAGAAGCCGTATTCCAGCTACAGCGGCTGGTCTACCTAGGTAAGCAAGAGATTACAGTAGGTACCTACTAGTGGCGTAGGGTGGAAATTGGAAAAGGGAAGACGGAGCAAAAACATTACCAGTATTTTTTGGTTACCGAACTTACCAAGAAGTATATAAGTACTAAATTTTTTAATGCTATTTAAAATTCGTAGGCATTACATAATATTTAATGAAGTGGGTTATATTGACCAATTTCTAAAGGGAAGCCGGTGGGAATTGTGTTGTATAGACTCTTCTCCACTGGTACTTACACAAGTGTGTACGCAAACATAAGAGCATTCTCCATTCCCTTTAGGCGACCGGTCAAAGATATGGAGCAGGACCAATGACTTCAACTGCTCACCGAGGCACAGAGCTCCACCACTTGATGACTCGTGTAGTGCTGAGAAATTAGAAAAGCTTTTGACACCTATTTTTGGTCCGTTGATTTGAAGAAGATCCCCTTAGCCACAGAGGCAGTGAAAAGAGGTCCATGTGCACCCACTGCTGCCCACTGGCTAAGAATATTACAAAAAGACTTAAGCCTTCGCTCTAAATAATGTACCTTTAAATTACGCGTTAAAAGATAACCAATTTTAAACTAGTTTCATACCCTGCTTCTCCATTAACATTATAGGTTGTAAATAAATTCATCGTCCACTTAAACAGACATAAAACGTAATATTAATAGCTAGCTACTGCAGGGTTGTTATATTAGGTAAGTATTTATAGGTGCTCGCCTTTTTGTGACAAATTTTAGCTGTAATATAACTACTACGGCTCAAGTACGTGTTAAAGTACCTACGAGTATTCAATGTTTCACAATGTTTCTTTACCTAGGGTTTCACACGCATACGTCAACCCTTTTTGTGTCCCACTGCTGGGCACGGGTCTCCTCTCAACTATCTTACGAGTTGAGAGAGTTTAGGCCTTAATCCACACACGCTGACCAAGTGCGGGTTGGTGGATGTCACATGTAGTCGAATGATTAGTTCTTAGACATGCCGGTTTCCTCACGATGTTTTACCTAGGGTTTGCTGGTAGAAAATTCACATTTGAATTAAGCTCGCCTGTGTACATGTGCTGTTTCCTATTTATTAATTGTTTATGTAAGTGTTTTGTGTACAATAAAGAATAAAAATGAGTATTGTTGTAAAATTCAATAATTCTTCTTTCGATTGGCAACTTACATATAAAGGGTGTTTAAATATTTTATTATTCACATAGTGTCGGTTCGAATCCCAAGCGCATCAAGCGAAAATACGAAAATCTGTGAATTGTAATTGTTTCTCTAAAGAAATCCTTACTAATATTAAAAATGCGAAAGTAACTATGTTTGTGGCGCTTTCACATCAAAACTACAGAACCGATTTGGATGAAATTTGGTGTGGAGATAGCTTCAACCTGCTGCAGGACATAGGATAGTTGTTATCTGAATGCGCGGAAAGAGGTTTATAGTTTAGCGCGATAACCGACGTCACCTTCGTCCGAGGGTGTACACCTTTAATTGAATCCCCACACGTGGTCCCCGGGTGGAGCAAATCAGGTGACAATCAACGGGTGGTAGGCTTCGGCCTTAGTTAGTGACCATGCAGAGAGGGTGGGTCGGAATTGTTGCTCCTTTAAAGTTTCTAACAATATGGAGGCTCATTCTACTGCTACCTTCTCACCGATAATCATTCGTAATCACGAGCGAATTTCATTTCGGCGCGTTCCATCGTAGACCGCATCATTGCTTAACACCAGGCAAATTGTAGTCAAGCGCTAGCCTATCGCAGAATAAAAAAAGGAGCCAAAGCTAGTGATATACACACTCAAGATATACCATCGGTATTAACTTTACGATTTCCGTCACCGAACTTAGTAAGTACTCCGCTGTCTATAAAATACTAGTTAAACAAGCTCTTAACGCGTTTATAGGAACTAGCTACGGTGGTCCATACATTGTTTTTAATGACCAATAATATGGATAATTAAATTCTGGTCAACTAATGCACATCCTTTTATTTAAAGCCCAAGTAACTTCTAATCAGACGATTATCGAACAATCGCTTTCTGTAGTAAAATTAAATTGCTGTTCTAAATAATTATTTACAATAAGTTGGTAAATAAACTGATAAAGAAATGGGCCTAGTTAATAACGACAAAATTAACCTACAGGCCGAATGTTTAACTCGCGTATCGTCATCTGAGGTACAAAGTCATAAAACATTAATTAAATCTCTTAAAGAACTATTTAACCACAGATAAAAGTAATGTAAGACTATTCGTCACTAATATCCATATCGCTTGAATCATCATCACTGTCTGTGCAGCTTGAGGAGTCAGAATCTTGTCGATAGGCGATACGCGAGTTAAACGGTCGGCCTATAGATAGCGGGTTCAAATCTCGGTTGTGCCTACACTACCTTTGTGTGTTTCATCTACGCTGTTTAATATTGGTGGAGGAAGAAACAAGCATCTTTCTCACCTAGCCAGCGTGTGTGGATTGAGGCCGAAACTCTCTACTTGTAAGATAGTTGAGAGAAGACCCATGGCCAGCTGTGGGACACTAAAATGGGGTTGAGCTGACAATGATAAAACTGGTAAATAATTTCACTTCAACCCTTTAGTGTATTACTGCTGGGCACGGGTCTTCTGTCAACTATCCTACGAGTTGAGAGAGTTTAGGCCTTAATCCACACACCCTGGCAAGTGCGGGTTGATGGATGTCACATGTCCTCGAATGATTAGTTCTTAGAGATGCCGGTTTCCTCACAAACCATTCCTTCACTGATATTGAGCAGAGGAGATGAAACAATTCACCTAAAGTAATTACGGAGCGTACTCATCGTGAATGTATCACAGTAATATTGAATATCGCATTTAAAGGACCAGAGTAGGTATTTGTACAAATTTGGCCACGAATGTCTCGTTTTTGGCTTTAGTGGCCAAGTCCTTAAGTAACCTTGCGCATGGGACATAACATTTGGCCGGAACTTGAACAGGTTGAACACTGTTAAGACTCTTCATGGGTGTTGACTATCTCTGTATCCAGCGGTGTAAGCCATCCGATTATGCTTTGCTTATGCTTTTAGACTTCCCGGATAGTCTTTTTGTAAAAATTAAAATTTGTGTGGTCGGTGCCTGGTCAATTAGTATGTTAGACTATCGATCCGATTGTCATTTAATACATCTGTGACAATTGTTACAAGAAGTCAGACGCCTAATATATTCTGACACCTGGTTTAATCATTGCGGCTACTGGTCCTTTATAGGTTTCATGGCCTGATGGCAGTCACTCGTTTAATTCTCTTAGCTAGCCGCATCAGGTTAGACTGGGAGCCGATCCCAATAGAAATGGAAAAAAGGCAAGGGGAACGATGATGCGTGTTCTCAATCCTGGCTTACAGGAGTAGCAGTATCAGTGAATTCGATTTTTAAAATGAAACATTTAATTTTGTTATTTATACTGATGATGTCACAGGTGGTAACTAGTACAAAAGCTAGTGCAAAAGTATTACTCATACTTTCTCATTCAATGTACCTAAATATTGCTGTACCCACTGAATTCATTAATCACTCTATTGTTTTGTTTTTTTGGTTCATCGAATATCAGTTTAGGTATCTATTTGACCTTTGCCTTTCATAATATTAGTATAAAAGTAGTATCAATGTATAGACATAGATTAATTCGCACAAACACATTATCTTTCTCAAGATGAATAACAAACTAGCGAATAATTATATCCGTATCTCATTGTAAATAGTCTGGTACAACACAATCGATAATGAAATATAGGAAACTACTAACAAGAAGGTGATAGATTAATTACTAGATATATGATAGAAGCTAATGAGGATTATCTCATTATTAAACACAACAATGACAATAATAGATAAAACGCTGGAATTTATCAGACTAGACTAGATAATGTTAATGAGCCTATAGCAACTCAATACAACTTCTGAGTATGAGTCTAAGCACTAAACCCAATAAATCGGTTAGATATTCGAATAAGACGCAGTGGCTAGGGATTCCTTAATGGAATAGAACAAAAATGCTTTACCATCAAACCAACCATCGCAAAATATTTAGGCCGAATTGAGACTTATCTGTCATAGAATAATTTATACGACTTTTACTATAATATTATACTCTGATTATTGTTACTTTCGGTATTCGTCGATGGACACAAAAGTAATCTTAAAAGCCAGTTAATAAAATAGATTTGACTTACTTGTTCTGTTTAACAGGAGTCGTCGACGGCGTCGGCCTCTTCTCCTCTTTAATTGTACTATTATTCATTTTCGACGTTAATCGTTTCAACACGTCATCCATCGACCTCTTATGAGGCGCGGTTAATGATAACGCACTGTTGTGATTCAGCAACGAATTGTTATTATTACAAAGTCCCAACACTTTAGCCTCAGCACCTGGGCTACTGCATTCTGAGGAGCCGCGTCTTCGGCTTTGGAGATCATTCACTGAATGTAGACTTAAAAAAGACGATGGGACTAGAAGGTTATTTGTCATCTCTAAATTTTGTTCAAATCGTTGTTTTTTCGAAGGTCTCTCGTCTTCGTAATTCGCTGATTCTGGTTCGCTTATAGAGCTCCTGGTTGAGGAACTAGGAGAGAATTTGTAGAAGCTATTCTGTTCGGTGTCGTCAGACTCCTGGTGCTCAGCAAAGTCCTGGCTGGCTGGACCGGCTTCTGGTTTCTCTGTATCAGCAGCACCTTCTTGCAGTTTAGACGGAGGCGACTTTCTTTTAGATGACATGTTTCTGGAAAAGAAAAACATCATTAATAATACAATCAACAAAACAACTTCATGGAAGAAAGATAAAACTTAAGAACTTAACTTAAAGAAGGTACATAGAATGTCATAACTGTCTGTGTATCTTACTGGCCTTTGGGAAGGTCTTTGAATTGGGTAGTTAAATAATAATGAGATTTTGGATTTTTCATAAGTGATACCTAAGTAATACAGCAGCTTGGGATTCCAATAATTTGAAGGTGTATTACTTCCGCGCCCTATGTGTACTTGTGTAGGTATGTATCTCTTGAGTCGTCAGTTCAGCCAAGCCGTACGCGTTATTTACTACCTAAAACATTTAGAGATGTCTTAACTTAATAGAACTTAATGTTCTTTGTTTGTAGACCCTTTAGTTAAGCTGAAGATTAATCACATTACTGCTGTATCAAATACAAAACACAAACAGTGCTGTTTGAACGAAATTTCGGGTCAGACGTCAAACGTATCACCGAAGTCCCGACTAGTTACGAACTAGCTTCGTTAAAGCACCTAATTGGGATCTGCTAATTGTACTAATTGTGCCTTCCCTTGGACTTAAGGTGTTCGTCTGTCTGCTTTAACTAGACGTTGAAAATTGATCTTTAAATCCGTTGACTATTTCCACTTATTTCCAATTTGTTATACCTTAAGGATTAACAAATTTAACTAATGCTTATGTATTTGCTTACGTATCTCATCTAAATTGTTAGATAATCACTGGCTTTCCGACATCGGCACCACCCGTACGTATGTTAGTTATCACGCTAAACCATTAACTTTTGTCTGCACAGTTGTATAATAAAGATCCTTTCCCGGGTCTTAAACTATCTCCATACCCAATTTTATCGAAATCGGTTCATTAGTTATGGCGTGAAAGCGCGACACATAGACTTACGGACAGACACTTGAGAGAGTTACTTTCGCATTTAGAATATTAGTAAGTCAATTTTTCATCAATACCTAATTATTTTTAATTGCTTATGGGACTTCATTACTATTAAGGAACTGATAGACTGTCATTATAAGGACAATCGCATGCTACTAATGAACAATTACTATAAATATCCCATTTTAACAAAATAAAAACCACGCTTGTCCTCAAGTAAATAATCGTACTTAGCATCGGTTTTGCGTTTTTTTTACTTTAGCTATTTCAGCATTCATAGTTATAGGTTTATTAAGTATCCTAATTTTAGTTCCAATCATTACAAAGTACCCACAAAATTATAGTTTGTAGAATTCTAAATCCGCGAGCACAGTTATAGACATGTGGACTTTGATGAGATCTGGGATTGAAACGTCTTCATTGATTGTGTTAACAAACGGTGCCTTTGCATGTCTGGAGCATTCCCTTTGATGTTTGTCTACTGTTGTAAGTATTGATGTGATTATTTTGAACTGTTTACTCTCGTCATCCTTTTGCGGGAGTGCTCTACCTTTGATGAGAATGACAAATGAAGTAAATTATGTAGTTAATTTGGAGAGAATCTGTGGTGTTTAGTTATCTGATGTTACATTAATAAAGACCGATTTTACTGTAGCCGCTCAGTATTTTCCTCTAGCTGTTATGTTGGTTATCCTGAGAGCTGAGTATAACAATGTAGCTTTAAGATTACCAATTATAACAGCTAGAGGTATAATTATCCAAGGTTAGCAGAGAATCTTCCCAAATTTCACTGGCTATCTTTGGGTCCATCTTAATATATATATATTTCTTGTGTGCGTATGTATGTGACTGAACTCCTCCTAAACGACTGGACCGATTTTGATGAAATTTTTTGTGTGTGTTCAAGGGGATCTGGGAATGGTTTAGATTCAAAATTTTGCGCGGTACGAAGTTCGCTGGGGCAGCTAGTAATAATATAATCCTCCTCACCGTATTCGGTGAAACTACTCAGGCTGATTTTTTTGCCTCTCACGAGTCCTTTGATGACTAGCAAAGACAAATTTTGATTTATAAGTCCAGTTGCATTGTAAACAAAAGTTAAACATTGAGCGACTTTTTCGAATTTGTCGATGTTTGACAAATGCTTCAGTTGCTCTATGGACTGTCATCGACCATCGACCAAATTGCCGTTTATTGGGCATAGTTCCCAACTTCGCATTACTACAGATATTTAGATTTAGACGCAGCATTTAGCTGAAACCGGTATTCGAAAATGTTTACAGAAGAACCAATGAAGCAGTTAAATATACACATAGTTAAGTAATACGAATTGAAGTAATTTTGAACTGCAAAATAATGAAACTAAATTAATTACTTAACTATTATTTACAAACATTATTTAAGTTTTAAACAAGTTTCGAAGTCTGCAAAGTTCGTAGAGATTTGACAAGTAAATGTAAAATAAACAAAACTTTGTAATCAAACATGTAATTACATGTTAAATGTAAATCGAATACAAAGTTTTGTTTAATTTTTGATTAATTTCAGACCTTATTTTAATCATTTATTAGATACCTACTTTATATTATAATGTGTTGTAGGTATCAGATTTTCCATTTCATTAAATATTATTTATGTTTTTAGGAGTATTTCGTTTAACTTTTTTTTTATTCTAAAATAGACTTGCACGTTGTAGTCATGCGACTAAAACTTACCTGATGTTAAACAATGATCGAGACTCGAGATTACAAATGATTTTCGGTGAGAAGGTACCTAATGATGGAATGAGGCTCCATATGATTAAAAACCATAAAGGAGCAACAATTTCGACCCACTCTCTTAAATACTTTATCTCTCTCTCTCTCTTTTTATATTAATCTCTCCTAGCCGTGTTTCTGGCTACGGCGGCCAATCTAAGCCGACTAGCCTGGTACGCAAGCAATATCATAGTGCACAAGTGTGTGCGCTAACACCTTGCCTCGGCGAGCATGTAAAGCCGTCGGTCCTGCGCCCGATCTTTCACCGGTCTAGCTTTGAAATAAAACTACACCCGAATCGGTCTATCCGTTTAGGCGCTAGGGAGCAACAAACTTGTACTCAGACTCAGATGCACACGTCAAACTTATATTATGTAGGTAACTTACCACTCATTTTGTCAGTGGTTAAAATCTATACAATTTTAAAACGATATCGATCAATGTAGAAAAATAAAGGTGTCACAAGGGCAAGCGGTGCCAGTATGCCATCATAAATTGTATTACCCCATTCACCCCGCGATGTGCCGAATGGGGTGGTGTTACCCAACACAGCTAACGAATTATACACTTCAAAAATAAATTATAGATAATATAAACATATAAAACGAAAACAACTAACAATTTCCTTTTCATTACCACAATGACGTCATACAGGGCGCAAACAATATGGCGGATTGGCGGGAAAATTGACAGCTCAATATTGTGTTGAGAAATGTTTATTTCATTCCTATTACCCACCACACAACGTCGGTTTTACGATTATTACGTTTAATTTTCGTTGATTGGCATTTATAAATATGATTTATATTTTAGTAACGGTCGCAGGAAATTTACGTCATATCAAATTGAATTATGTTTCGCGTTTAGTTATTGTCCTAACGAATAGATAGCAATACATTTTCAAGTTTAAAGAATTTGAAAATTGTGAATAGTTTAGTATAGTATTTAGACTACTATGACCATGGAGGCTGTAAAGCAAAACGTAAAAAAAACGTCGCAAAATATTCCCTACTAATCCTTACTTCCTTACTGATTATTTGCGAAAGTAACTGTCTGTCTCTCGCGCCTTCACGCCAAAACTACAGAACCAATTTAGATGAAATTTGGTATAGAGATAGTACAAGACCCGGGGAAGGACTAAGTATAGTTTTTATCCGACTCCGCTAAAGGAGGTTAATGGTATAACGCGATAAACGACATACGCGCGGGTGGAAAGCTAGTATCAAAAATAAATACAAAGAAGTTTTATTTCAGTTTATATTCGCGTAAATAAAAGCAAACACTATCTAAGAAAAGTTTAAAATGTAGAAAGTGGATTGCGCTAAACAATTTTTTTTTCCTACCATACATCTGATTGACTAAATCAAGACTTGTTTTGCTAGCTGTACAAACTAACAATACTTAGGAAACAATAATGCAAGTTCAATGGTGCAGCCGATTTCAATTTGCAGGGGTGACGTCACATCGTAACTGAATTGCTAACAAATTGTTTTACAAACACCTCCCCTTGTAAACGCATTGAAAATTGTTTTAAATGGCTTGCTGCGAAAAAGGGTTATCTTTTATCGGAAATGCATTGTTTTATTCCAAAGTTTGCAGTTTTTTTGGTTTCCACACCATGTTTCCATGTCTGTTAATACGATTTTCTTACTAAAATGAAGGTCGTTATGCCAATAAACATTTACTTACAGGTTGCATTCGCACTTCCCGACGACACAATGGTCCAACACTAAGTGTCACCCATTCTAAGATGGCCGTTTCATCCGTACTCGGTGATCATTCGTTGTTTCATATTGACATTTTTGAGTGACAGCTGACTTCAAAGATGGACGCGATGACAGTATAAAATGACAGCTAACGTATTGAGAAGTGGATGTGCTAACAAATATATAGGCAGTTATTATTATAAAAACAATATGAAATATTCCAGCCTGCACTCTTGTGAAGCTGTAAAAATCTAACTTTTACGTTCTAATCATCAGCCAAAGTTCGCTAATAGATGACGTCTCCTAAAACGGCTTACTGTGTACTATCCTACCATTTTCATTCAACATTTGTCAGCTACTCTGCAAACATTGTCAATCGAATGATATTCAGTGAGAAGGTGGCACTGGAATGAGGCTCCAGATTAGAAACCATAAAAGAGCAACAATTCCGACCTACTCTCTTATAAGATGTCACCAGATATTGCACTGAAATAAGGCTAGGCCGCTAGGTGGTGGGGCTTTGTCAGATGCGGATCGTCATAACCACGGCCGATACCTATCACCAGTTTATGGTCACCTGATTTGCACCACCTGGAGACTACGTGTGGGGATTCAGATTAAAGGTGCACTCCCATGGACGTAGATGGCTCAGTTCCCAAAACGCCATTAAAATATACAGCCTATTTATTCACATTGACAGGAAATCAAAACCTTTAGGAATATAATTGATCAATAAAGAAATTGATATAATTTTAATTACAAATTGACAAGAAAATCGCCGCGAATCAAGAGACACACGTAAACGACTTCTAATTTATACGAGATATTAACATCTGCATCCGTTGAGAAACTAATCAGTCGGATGTTCGGACTAAGTAAATGCTCGAGCAGTCCCAATCCATCTAACGAAGGAAATTGGTGACGCCCGTCTTAGATAAACTGCTAAGGTACCCGATATTCATTAAGGTGTCATCTAGTAAGTTAGCATATCTGGAAGATTGAGTACAGCCATAGCCTTCATAGCAAACTATGCATTGCTCCTACTTTGCCAGGACTTCAGACTGTAAAGATTTTTAGAATTAATGAAGACAATTATTTTCTCTTTAATACACAGAGAAAAAGGCTAGTTTCAGGTAAACCTTTGTTGAATTTTTTAACAAAGATACTATCTTCTGAACGTGTGATATATCTTCCTACCGGAAAGATCCAGAGACAAAGAACTAATTACATGTGTATGAATTTTCATCCGAATCCTTACAATAATTATGTCATAAATAGTACTTTTGTGGTCCTAAACTTTCGTTACTCATATTTTTATAAATTAACATGGCAATCCTTTCTGTTAAGCACGGGTAAACAATGTCGACAACCTACCTAAACAAACTGGCGAAGTGTGGATTGATGGATTATATATATTCTTAAATGGTCAGTTCTCAAACATGCATGTTCAAGATATTGAGCAATAGCCTAGCAAAGAAATCTAACCTCTGAGATCCAACGATATACTCGATATCACAATAAATACAATCGCCAATCAGAACTTGAACAGCCATTAACGTTTTCCACTTTAAAATAAACTTTTCTATCCCTAAGTAGATAAAGCCAATAAAAATATTGCTGAAGCAGGAGATATAATAAAAACAGCTTAAATCAAATAAACGACAGCCCCGAGTTTCTAGTACAATGAAAATAAAAATTAAATAGAAAATATTGTAAAGCCGAGTAATTGAATAAGGCGCGAGGAATGGAGAAAAATATCTTCCTTGCGCTAGTCTGACAAAAAAATGTTGTGTAATATAATTATTTGTATTCAATAATAAATTTGTTCACTGTGAAATGGAAATTACAGTTGCTAAAGTAGGTATATATTTATGTTTTGTTTGTTTAATTTTGATTGGGTTTTAAAGGTAACTAACATTAGTAACTAAGTGCTTACAATGATTTGCTTAAGTAAGATCAAGAATACACTGAATCAACTGTGTAAAAGTAACTGCTGCTTGATACGGTTCTTTTGTTTACTATATTACGAGTTGAGAGAGTATAAAGTAATACTTACTAAAACTGTAATAATAAAAACTGTGTTGAAATTGAAATTAAACTAAGAGATATGTCTGATTTATATTAAAATGTTCAGTAAATAATACTTTAGATGCATTCTTCAAAAAAAAAAATCTATTACTACCATAAAGCTAATAATTTGAAAGAGAAATATTTCAAAGAAAAACATAAATAACATGCCAGAACAAGCAATGAACACAATTGGCCTCTATTGACTGGAGCGGAGGGAGATGGAATTATCGACAAATTACAAGAAAACTCCCTACGAGTGCGGACAAAATGTAGTTACAAATGTTTTACATGTGATATACAAAAATACTAGATATGACAATTTAGTCATATTTGTAGATTGTTCGAGCTCTGTAGTCGAGCGGTGTTAGCTGTCCGATTGGGCAATACTGTACTAGAGAGGTCGAGGGGAAGATTTGATTTGGTGTCTGGTTGGTTGAGGGACTACCCTGCGTGCCTCGGAGAGCAGGACTGACTTAAACGTAACTGTGCCGAAGAAGTGGGTACTCTTTTATATTTTGTTTAGACCTAGTATTTGATTCAAAAGCAATACTCTATTATTTACAGCACACAAATCAAAGAAAATGCTAGAAAAACTATAGCAACAATAAAATATGTAAGAAAAATTAAAATATTTTCGCATCACAACTCATTCAAATCCAATTCTGTTTAGAAATCCGGACCGCAAAAAAAGAAAAATGTTTTAGTCAAAGCCAAGTCGTAAAATAAAGTTTATAGAGTGTTTGAAAAGGCCACAGAAAGTAACATAAATAATCTAATTAAAAATGTATAAGCGTAAATACTGGATAAAACACATGTCTAAAGTCAAAACATACTTTGAATCTCTTTTTTTTTACATGTAATTTGTCGTTGTTTGCTCAGAATATTGATATTTTGTCCCACGCTACTTACCAAGCATTTGATGTCATTTATTTTCGATTCTATTTTATTATAAGTAATGATTATTGTTTCTTTTAAGTATAAAACGATTTGAATTTGCTCAGGAATTTGAAACGTAACGAGTTTTAAAACACGTTTTTTAATACCAGCAGTTGTAACGTTGTAAGCTATTTAAGCGTATAAATTTAATTACCATTAGATACAACTGTCGACATTTGAATACAATCTAGTTATTTTTATGTAGAATTTTGTTTACCGTGATTTTCAAGGTTTTAGGTACCTTGTATTATGTATGTACTCTACCAAATGTTTTGTTTTTTTTTATTAATTTCGTTGAATCAAATATAATAGTATTACATTTGTTAAAACTATTCAAAAGACCTTTGACTTTATCACAGAATGAGGTTTAATGTAAATCAGAACTAAACAAAAGCACTTACTAAAAATTACTTACTGATTTGTTGCCTACTAGTAATAAACCTATTACTTTTTTACTACTTAGGTACACTACAATTTAATTAGTCATATAAAAAACATAAACCTTTGCACTTTATGAAAAAATAATATTAATTTGTTAGGTACATATTTTATTATAGCACATCTAGTGGTTTTCTAGCTCAATGTAAACATTTTCTTGGCTTGACAATGGGGGAAATTACCCATCGGGAGCGCGACAACGCGAGCCGAGTGGGCGACTCGGTTTAATAATGTGGAATGCAACTTTGTTAATATTTTCGTTTATTTTTATCTTTATGTCGTTTTACAATGATAGACGTCTAATTTTGTAGGGTAAATGTCAGCACGTTTGACATTTTTGTAGAAAAAATAATTATCTTACAATAACTAATGTCAAAGGTGTCTATTATCTTTATTTTAATGTCAAATGTTATGATTGCTTTGGTTACTGTTTTTATATGAGCACATTTTTGTGAGCATTTTATTTCATATTTTTGTTGGTTATATAATTAACTGTATTCAACGCTTTTATCTTATATAGTTATTATAGTATACTGTATTGTTTTGTACAACAGCGGTGGCGCAGCGGTACAGGCTTCGCCATAGAAAAATAAGGTAGTGGGTTCGAATCCTGGTCGTGCCCACACATCTTTGTGTGAATTGTTTCGTCTCCGCTGCTCAATATCGGTGAATGAAAACATCGTGACGAAACCGGCATATCTAAGAACTAATCATTCAAGGACATGTGACATCCACCAACCCGCACTTGGCCAGCGTGTGTGGATTAAGTCCTAAATTCTCTCAACTCATAAGATAGTTGAGAGAAGACCCGTGCCTAGCAGTGGGACACTAAAAAGGGTTGAAGTGAAGTGAATTATTGTTTTCAATTGTTGTAACATGCGCTTTTTTCTCTACCTAGATCACATAATTTCAGTCTATCTTAGTTTACTGTTACAAGCAAGCTGGGTACTGTTTAAAGCAATTCAACACTATCCACGGATATTTTTCTCAATTCGACTATATATATTCCATTTAAATTTTGTCAAAATTGGTTGGACAGGTTTTGAGTTATTGTTGAAACATTGAAGTTTTTTTATACAGCTATTATTGCGAACTATATTGCAGATATCATTACCTCCTCTGATTCAGAAAAATATATTACAGAATCTGTCTCCTTATTTTCTGTGCACCCTCAGAGGGTAATGACGACGTTATGATTACTCGCAGCAAACAATACTGTTAATACCCCATGAACAATGTCCAATCACCGGCAACCATTGACGCTTCCATTGCAGGTTAGTACTTGTAAGGGATTAAGGGTTTCCCTAAATATTCCTATAGACTTTGAAGAAAGCAGACACATACATAAAGAAGAAAGTAGCGAGCATTGGTAGCGCAGCGGTAGTGACTTCGACTTTGAAATATAAGGTCGCAGGTACGTTCCGGGTGGTGTCCACATATTGTTGCGTCAATTATTTAATTACCGCTGCTCAATATCCAGGAAACCATCGCGAGGAAATCAGCATATCTAAGAACTAATTATTCGAAGATATGTGACATCCACCAACCTGCACTTGGCCTGCGTGAGTAGATTAAGGCCTTAACTCTGTCAACTCGCAAGATAGTTGAGAGAAGACCCATGCTAGCAGTGGGACACTAAAAAAGGGTGAAGTGGTACTAGTAAGTAGCGAGCAGAGGTATCGATCTCTGATTCATAATCACTCCCCCCGTGATGAAACCCAAAAAATCTAAAATAAACATGTCAAAATCTGTTAAAAAGTAATTCAATACTGCTCAGATTACAATTTCTGGGTATAAAAAATTAAGTCCTAAATTGAAGTTGAAAAAAATTAAGTCCTAAATTGAAGTTGAAGACAGAATCTTAACATTGTCATGATTTGGAAAGTTGGTACTACATTGATAATTCGGTTCTGAATTTCGAAGAAAAGTCTGTCTATAAACAATTAGGGTGTATACAGACTTGATGACGGCGCAACGATTTTCCCAAACATGCGACTTGATGAGTGACTATTGTGTGTCAGGTGTCTATACATATTCTGGCTTATTTCGGTGATACCCGAGAGTGATAAGTAGTTTGGACAGTTTTAAGTGTAAATGATTTAATCACTGCTGTTCATATAATTTCTACTGCACCAGCTATGTTTTAGGTCGCAGGTCGTAGCTAGGTATGTTCGGGCACAATTCTAATCTTGAAGCAGCAAATAAAATTGTCAAGTGTTTTATTAATCTTTTTGCTCAACCTAAAAATGCAAACTGAGACAACACTCCCAACATCTTAGTAATCCTTACTTAATAATATAAATTCATAAGTAAATCTAGTCGCCAAAATTTGGTATGGATATAGTTAGAGACTCGGAAAAGGACCTATGATAGATTTTATCCGATTGCACAGAAAGAGGTTCACGGTTTAACGTGATAACAGACATAAGAGCGGGCGCAGCTGGGGTAAGAAAGCCAGTTCTCAATAAATAATTTCAAAATTCGCTCAAATCTAAAAAGCAAAACTAACATTTCCGCAACATTGAATACTAAAAGCTGTATAAACCAAACAGTTATAATAGTCTGTAGGAAAATAACGCAAAATGAGAACTCAAGATGCCACTACAAAGTTTCGCAAAGGAACGTAAGAGGAATTTGGTTGAGCACTCATTTCGAATGGTATTTTTTCCTCGTCAACTCTATATTGTAACCGAGCTGAATAAATGAATGAAAATGTATGAAATAGTCGTATACACTATAGTCTCTAAACTGTAATTTTATTAATTTGTGTTTTTAAAATGAATTAATAAACAATAAGCGAATCTTATGGATAAATCTTATAAAACAACGAATAAAAAACAATAATATTTTTAGTAGTTTATATTACATAGTGTAGGACAGACACAGCGAAGATTTTGTTTTTGTATGCAGTAATAAACTGAAAAATAAAATATATGCAACTGAGATGATTGATCTTCTCTTTTGCAATTAAGTCAATGCAAATTATAGAAACAATGTTGATTCTTTCATTGTTAAAATAACAATCTGCAAAATAAATGTTTGTCATAAAACAATAGGGACGAGATATCATTCATTTAAAGAAGCATTGTTTACTCATCCTCCCCAAAAATCAACAAATGCACATCCTTTGACAGCGTAACACAAACAATTGACAGTCATAAACAATAGGTAACATAGCAAATATAATCGCAAAGTATCCCTATGTATAATGAACCATTCATACTGACAAACAAACTCCAACCAACCGTACGCAATAATTCCATATCGCACTAATCAGAATTAAATAGTACTAAACCTATATCATGTTACAAAGGAATTCAAATCCAAAATAGATAGCAGTAAAACTGAGAATTAAACGGCTAAAGTAATAGATGTAAATCCTTGGTTCGCTGACAAAGAACAGAAGCGGTTTCACGACATCAAAGTGGAACGACATATTACGCTACAAAATAAACACCGGAATAAATACATCGAAATGTTTGTTCAGAAATATTCGGCATGGGGGTGATCATATTCTAAATTATCTGTTAACAGAGGGTAGTTCACAAACCCTTTGGGAGGGATTAATTTGCTGTTTATGTAGATACACTGTGTACGGATTTGTAATTAATAAAGATACATTATACATTGGAGCCGATAACTGTTAGCATAAGCGATTTTTGTGTGAAGAACACGACACAGAGAACGTTTTATAGAATTCGACTAGATAGACAAAAGAATTGCGAACGGCTGCTAGCAGAATCTGGATGCAGCAATCCAAAGAAATGATTATAACATACTCTATTGATGATTACAGTGTTGTTATTTAAGGTGAAAACTGAATGAAGCCCACATAATATTATCTACTACAGTTACTCCACATATTCCTGTGAATACATGCGCGAATAATACCAGTATTAAAACTTTTCTAACGAAGCCAAATTGTTCGGAGCCGGAGTTGAAATTTGAGCAAGCTCAAAAATGGTAGCCTATAATTTGCACATAAAACATATCCTAATGGCGACGTACGTGATCACTTTATCCTGGGACTCAAAGCGCATCTTTATCTAAAGCAGACTCTGATTTAAATACATTATTCTTGTAATAACAGCGACTCGCCGGACGGAGGGGCCCTATTCAGTCGTAGAATACATTATTTTAATTCGTACCACCTCTTTGTGACCCCATCAGGGAATTAATGGATTCAAAGCCTTCTCTTCCGTTCTACAAAGAATAATTTGCTAAGTAAATGAACGGACAATCGCGTTACGAACCCGAGTTTTGTTTCGATTGTAGATTAAAGAGTAGCGAATAATTCAATGGGCACCTTTCAATCCAGCCTTTGTGCGTTATCTCTGTTAATTTTGGAAGGTCAATGAATTAAATATACAGTAGGATTTCATTATTCATCTTCAGCTTTGATTACATTTGCGATGAGTAAAGGGAAATTTAAAATATTTTGCATGTAAGCATTCAATAAATGCTGATTGAAGTTTGCTCGGGTTCTATTAAGATATTGCATCGGAGCAATAATCTAAATTGAAATAGGTTGTGTCTAAGATGTAGCTGGTCCCAATTCAGTATTCATTGGGAGCGTTAGAATAGAGTAGCTATTGAGAATTATTGTCAAATCTCAGGGGTATGCGGTCGGTTCGCTGAAACTCGGAAGGGCTGAGCTCTATTGATGTTTTAGAGTATTAGAATTTGGTTAAGTGCAGATAGTTTTGTACAATTGCAGTCTCAGCTCTGTCTTAGTTACAACTTGGTCTACTGAAGTCAAACATTAGTTCCGGTAATCTTGATATAGTCTAAACAATCAAAAATAGAATACATTTTATGAAGTTAACGTTAGTATGCTATGTTATCTTAAGAAGCTTTAAATTATCCAATCATAAGCGGAATTATGAAATAATACATATTTTAGGCAAGACATTTGGTCAAGATGCAGTTATTAAAATGCCAATAATGTCATCGAAGTACGGTATAGTATTAAGTAAATCCAATAATCCTAACGATGAATAAATTACATTTTAAGCAATGAACATGAGTTATCGAAATGTTCCTGTCAATTTTATTACAATTGCAATGGATGTAATAGAAGCAGTGTCCCCTTAGGTCAAGTTTCGTTCAGAGGGTACAGACAGTCTCCCTAGGGGCAAGTATTGTTTCGACACTGCCGTCTTGGTTTACTAAGGAACTTGGTATTCGTATTGAAGTTAAATACTACTAATATTGTAAATGATAAAGTTCGCAAAAATGTAATGTAAAATAAAATTATTAACAAGATTAGAAACTGATTAAAACCTTAATTATTTTAAACAGACTGTTATTGAATTTGAAGATTTGCAAGCTCATGATATCGCGAATTTTAAAATTAAACTTGTCATTGTGTTTGAATAACCTGTAATTGTACAATTTATATTGTTTTTTCATATACAATATGCAGTTTAGTCAAAAGCATTTGTAGAATATTATTAAATTTATACCAAACACAGGACACTGGCAAGTTTGCATCGAAAATCGAATTATTTATATATTATTCATGGTTTGGCTTACCAAATGTACCTTTGTGAATAATTTAGAGAAACACATATTATTTTTGTAGGGGCCGGTTTTGTCCTATAAAATATAATTTAAGGATAGAAAGGGGATGAAAGCCGAGGTCAGTTTACTGAGGTAAGACTTCGAACAACACTGAATTCCTTATTTTGCTTACTTTTCTGCTTAAATTCTTCTTTTGAAAATAGTTCTGACATGGTATGAAAATTGTTGAGTAAAAGAGAACTCAGGAGAAGTTTTGTTTCTCGTTCGCTTAAAAACTACTTTTGTGTTAGATTATGGGACATATTAACTATGTAACTTTTTATGCGATAATAATCCCAGAAGTTACATTACGTGTAAGACACTTGCTTATCACGCCGCAGGTCGTGGGTTCGATTCCCACCCGAGAAATTTGTGTGATAAACACGTCTGTTTGTCTTGAGTCTGGGAGTAATTATCTATATTTAAGTATGTATTTACAAAAGAAAAGTATTTTATGTTGTATAATTACCAGTTATCTGGTTTCCATAGTGCAAGCTCTGCTTAGTTTGGGATTAAATGGCCATGTGTGTTAATGTCCCACTGTATTATTATTATTATTTCATTTACTTAACGATGGGGCGTGTTAAATTAGAATTTCTTTCACAAAGCAAAAATATTTCGTTTGAGTTTTTGCTATAAAATTTTGTGTTTTTTGTATTTCTCAAGTAAAATCGCAGTCGGCAGCTAGTTCATAATAAACCTTTGATAACAAACCTAGACCTAATTCAATCACTATTACTTAATCCATATAATACCATTCTATTCATCTATTCAGCAATGCGCTTTAGTAATTAATAATATAACAATAGAATAAACTAACCGTTTGTTTGCGAACTACACGTCCAAATGACATGGAATCAATCTACAGAAGTACCGTTAGCATATAAAGTTGAGAGTTAGGAAATTTGTACATTATTATAAATGAAATACAACATTTTTATAATATAATTATCGAAAATTGATGTTACTGAATAAAACTCTAAATATTCACCTTCTGACGTGCCGGTGGCGTGGTCGGTAAGAAACTTGCTTTACACGCCGCAGGTCGTGTGTTCGATTCCCGACCCAAAACAGACATTTTTGTGATGAATACGTCTGTTTGTCTTGAGTCTGGGTGTAATTATCTATATTTAAGTATGTATTTACAAAATAAAAGTATTTTAAGTAGTATATTACTAGTTATCTAGTTTCCATAGTACAAGCTCTGTTTAGTTTGTAGTTTGTAATTATTATTTTATTACGTAACAGACATTAACTTTAATAATGACTTTGTCTGCTAACCGTACAATACAATGGCTCAATCTGAGACACTCGTAACCGAATTATTTGAGAAACCTACGTCTAACCATTATTAACCCCTTTCAGTATCTCACAATCGCAATTTGCGGTTATTTGTCAACTTTAACATAGAATAAACAGATTATCCATATTTTCTTGCACATAGTCTTTACACACTCATGATAAGGTTGAATTTAGAGTAACTCGTTGTACTGTGCGTTCATTTTTGGCTTTGTTTTACACGTTTAGTTGTGGTTTTGATTGCTTGGACACTTGTTTGTGGTTAAACATTATTGTGATGGCATCTTTTAAGCATTAAGCGTTAAATTGTGGTCGTTTTGTTGAAATGTTTCACTGTATTTAACTTTACATAGTATTTTCTACGTATGTCGGATATTATTGGAAATTGAATGCAATTATGTATTTAAATTTTTATACTTATCATCATCAAATCACACATTCATTACATTATGAATTAAAATAATAGGCAAGGTAATAGAAAGTAATTAGTCCTTCCCGTAGTCTGATTTAATAAATTGTTTGTTTAAAGTAATACAATCCATGAAGCCAAACTGTCATGTAAAGTCTCGCTCACAGTTGTACTTACTCAGTTTTGATGTCACATCTAGAATAATTTAAATTTAGAATATCGGAAAGTCAAAATTAAATGGTCATTGCGCGAATCCTACTGAAGGAACGCCAACACAATAAAGTTTTAAGAAATAAAAACACACTATAGACCAAACAATTGAACGTTAATCTTCTCTAGATGACAAAATCATAGACATTAGGCTCACTCAGAGTGAGCCTAATACCTGTCTTGTTGGTCTTGACTATGTTATACGCTCTCTCTTAGAAGCATTGTAAATGGCTTTAATAATGACTTTCGTTTTAATACGAAATCTAATGGAGATTTAGTAATATATTGCTAAGTAATAAACTCAAAAGCGTTCATATAATTTAACCAAGTTTTCATGAATATTGCCGCTATTACCAACACATTTCATTACGGCTTAAAACTGTCACTAACATAAACAATTGTATAGAACAATGCACGTTCTGCTTTGAAACCTTAGAACAATACTAGCACATTATTTAACTCAATAGGCTTCACAGTGTATTGAAAATACGCCGGAACTATTGTAAAGAGAAACATAACTAGTGGTAAAGCTATTAAATCTACGCTAGAAACAGATAAATTTAGATTTTCTTATGCTAATTTCTAGAAAGATTAAAGTTTGGATTTTGAAATCAATTCACATTTAAGATAGACAACAAGTGAGGACGAAATTGATACGCAAAATCTTTACATTGTATAAAACGATGTCGCTTCCGTTGTATGTTAGTGATGAATTAAAAAACTACTGAACAGTTGTGATCCTTGAGGAAGGTTAAGGTGGGACATTAACACACACGATCATCTGATCCCAAACTAAGCAGAGCTTGTACTATGGAAACCAGATACCTGGTAATATACTACATATAATACTTTTCTTTTGTAAATATGTACTTAAATATATATAATTACACCCAGACACAAGATAAACAGTCATATTTAAACAAATGTTTGTCTCTGGTGGGAATCGAACCCACGACCTGCCACCGGCCCGTCAAACGGTGTTTAACTTGTACCTAGTACTTATCACTATACCAATCAAAAGCCAGCATAAAGGAGACGTTCAAAAAATGTATAGAGCCTGGGATTAAAATAATTGTAAATATGAACAGCAATCTGAGTTACATAGGTTAATAGAGCATAATTAATTAAATTTTTTGGTGTATTTAAAATAATTTTGCACACCCCCGTTTTTTAAAAAATTGAAATTGAAAATAAGAATCCTTAATGCAATATTATAATTATTGCAATTGGCAACCCCATGGTCAAATGACAATTGAGCAACCAAAAAAAATCAAAATTATTTCGACGCTGTCAATCAAACTGATCAATGACAATGACATCATGACGTTTCCCGTAATTATATTTTTTTCCACGCGTTTTGTTATTACACTAATAAGATAACAAATATTTTTCGTCATAATTACATTAAGCTGCAGCTAGAATAATATTACAAGAGAAAAGCACTGTAACAGAATGCAATTATTGACGTGATTGCAATATTTATACTGCTTAGGAAACGGATAATTAAAGGTAATGTGCGTTTTGTTTTTCATTACATTTTTTTGATTTTTACAAAAATGGTTGCTCCTAAAATTCGTGTTTAGTTAAATTCTAACAGCTTATTAAATAAGCTTTCCAATGAGGTATATCACATTGGTGTTCAAAATTCTAGCCCACTTTTGACCTCTCCTTTCGTTTCTAACTCCAACATTGCGCTGTTTTACAATGCATTTTATAATTGCCGTATTGTTGGATGTAAAAACTATTAACTAGAAGAAACACAGGATAATCAGCAGCAAAAATTGAATGGATTATACATAATAATTTCATGCCAAACAAATCTGATCACAATATTGTCTAATAAGGAGTAGTACCTTCGCAATAGACTTGTTTGAACCCAATAAGTGTGAGATGAAGTGGAATAATCGATTCGACAAACAAGAGGGCGGGCGATTCATCGCAACACTACTCGATACTCGATAGACGTTTGAATTAGATCGATTTCCTAATGTCTTTTGTGGCTTGTTATGTTGTTGGCTGAATCTAGTGGTTGATTCATATTTGTTTTCATTTCAATAACGATTATAGTTCGTGCAATCGATTTTTAAATGTGCTTCGATATCATCATTATTTTTTATACATCATTGTAGTAAATATTAATATATTTTTTGATATATCATTTAAAACACAGAAGGTATGAAATAATGAAGCGCGCCGTCATGCCGTGCCGTACTGTAACTCTTTTTACTACGCAACAAAAATGTTTTTTTTTCTGTTAGCTTGATAATAATTATTCAAGGAAGGTTAATATTTACAGTTGACCTTATTACTCCGCTGCCTTGGCAAGACAGGTTTAGTAATACTATATCTGTCATGTCATCTGTTTCTCCGCAGCATACGCAAAAAAGCCCTTAGATTAGATGAAGTGACGATTTCTGCTGGACGAGGTTGGTCTGGGATTAGCTACGGATAATGATCAGTAGCATGATTTAAAAGAGGCCATATCCAGCAATAGACCAGAATAGATTTATTATGATGAATTATGACATTCTAATTATAAAACAGATCTTGATAACACTTGCGTTAATTGTAAGACCAATAAATGACGAAGGGTTTTTGGAATTTTTGGGGATTGAGTCACCTTCGTTCGTGGGAGTGCACCTTTTATCTGAATCCCCACACGTGGTCCCCGGGTGGTGCAAATCAGGTGTCCATCAACTGGTAATTCTGTTTACTGGTAATTAACTGGTGGTAGGCTTCTGCCGTGGTTAGTGACCATACATCATACAAAGCCGCACCGCCAAGCGGCATTGCAGTGTTCCGGTGCGATGTCTGGTTACACCATTTAAGAAGGTGGGTCGAAATTGTTGCTCCTTAACGGTTTCAACCTTAAAGAAGGCTCATTTCACTACCACCTTCTCAGCGAAAGTCATTCGTAATCACGAGTGAATTGGGCTGGCGCATCCCATCGTAGACTATATCATTACTTAACATCAGGTAAGTTGTAGTCAAGCGCCAGCCTATACAAGAATAAAAAAAGGGTTGTCATCATTCACATCACTCATGCAAAGCCTAAACTACTTGTAAGTGATACATAGATTTCATATTCAAGAAGATTGCAATAAAAATGGATTTACAATAGATGAATAAGCGTATTAAGATTTTTTAAAGTGATAGTAATAAATGCTTTTCAACAAAACAGTAATTACGATTGTATCTAACCTAAGCAATAAAAACCAACAAATTTCCGATTATGATCTCGACACAAAAATGTTTTGTATCATTAGGAAAAATCTTTATATCTACCGGAGTAGGTATTTCATGAAATTAATACATTATCATGTCTCGGAAACACTAAAGATCATATTTCTACATTTTTGACATCAAAAAGAATGTTTCGAGCATTGATTAGACCCTCATGTCACATCAAAGGTTGAGTAACCATTGTGTAGATCTTATTCCGGTAATTTTTCCAAAGAATTTCTTTGGTGTATTTCTTAATAATGGGATCGAAAAGGCTTTTTGATTGTAAATAAATGACGGTAAGGTGGGTGATGAAACGGTGAATGATGAAATTGATGAGATTATGATTGATGATGTACTGTATAAATGTACAGTGAACATCTTATACAAGCTTTTTCTTGCTATTTCGTTCGTTTCAGTATATTATCTATAAACCAAAAATATTTATTTAGGTAAATAACATATTGTTTTTCTTTAAAACAAAATTAGAAACTAAAATTAAATTTGTTTGGTATGATAGAAATTAAATCGGTTTCTTTTGTAGCATTTTGCTTATCTGATCAATATTTTTTTACATTTGACTGTCAATATTCTGGTAATATCAATTTTATTTACTCTTCCACCAGACTTCTTAATCTTTAAAATGTATTTTTTCCCATTTATGTTTATAGTTTTTGCTAACAGTTCTACTACTGTCAAATATTGTGCTTTCGATATTAAAATACATATACAGAACGTCGGCGTCCAAAGATGATTTTCTTGCTATTCCTTAGAAATATTAGATTTAAGTAGTTTGTCACATTATTTGACCTATTTCCAGCTATCATATTTGACAGCAATATAATAACGATGCGAGCAGTTTTTATTTCAGTGCGTCGATATATCAGAGATATTTGTGGACAAATAGAATGTTGGCAACAGTCTAAGAACAAAGAGAGTGATAAATAAATTTATTATTATGTTGATAGGGTTGGCACTATTGAAAATGTTATGTACATATTTGCTTAACCTTGAGTTCATTATAAAATTTGCACCAATATCGGAACCTCTAAGAAAAGTAACAATTGTGGTACTTAAAAAAGAAAAATATGCATCTGTTAGTGTTTTAGTTATCTGGTTTCCAAAGTATTTTCTGTTTATATTAGAATCATGGATGAATGATGTCCGTGGACATTATTAGATATTATTGCATTTAATTATTACTTACATACACATCAATCATAATTTATATCTGTTCTAATCGAAAGGATACCTTCTGGCATTGTCTTCGTCGTTTTAAAAATGGGAATTATGGTTTTTGTTCCGAATTCTCCACATGACGCTTACATTTTCAAAAAACAAAATCGTAAGGTTTATGATTAGCGGCATTAAGAGGATTAGACGTGTTAGTTTTGTGCAATTTAATGAGCTATTATTTGTCGATGTTATAAAATGACTTTTTGATATTTATTTCTATAATCATAAAAACATGACTGCTGTACCAACCCTACTCTAAACAACAGAAACACATTTATGTAACAATGTTACACGAATATTGTTACCATGTGTATTACTAGATTTTACTGTCAAACGTTTGGTTAAGTTGTCAATTATTATTAAGCGGACAAAATTACATAATAGAAAGATTATTAGACAGTTTCACTCTCATTTGACAAAATTTGTGTATAAAAGCAAAGTCAATGATTGATAAAAATCTATGCAGATGTAGGAGATTCTGCTTTTGTCTTGTCCTGGACCGACTTTGGACATTTATTTATGACCTGACTAAAAGAGGAAAGTAGAAAGTAACAGCTATTTTATTGTCCAAATGCTGATTGAACAAGGGTCTTCCTTCAACTATCTTAAGAATTGAGAGAGTTTAGGCCTTAAACAAGTACGGATTGATGGATCTTAACTATTCAGTTCTAAAGCATATTTCTTTCATTCATGCCTATTAGGCAGCGGTAATGAAATATCTCTCGCTATAGTTATGGGAACCAATTGGGTTTGAATCTGCAATTTACTGACCTTAATAGGTCGTTGCCAAGTGCTTTAGAGACTGTTCGTATAAATACAAGATTATAACTTGAAATCGAAATCTCAAAAAGTTTTTGTTCAATAAAAATTATTTGTATTTTCCTTAAGATGATCAAAGTATCTTCTTAAACTAAATTAAATGTGAGAACATTTTAAAATGTTTATCCTAACAGCAATGTTTACTATACGTTATATTTTATTCGATTCAAATGTTAAGTAAGTCACTGATAAAAACTAGACAAGATTCTGTTATTAGAAATAACAAAAATATTATTTGTATAGGAAACGGATGTTTTTGTGTTTGACTTTGTGTCTGTATGTCTGTTTAATTTTCAGTAAAATCGCCAGACTCGTACTAAGATAATATTGTTCTGGGAATATAAAATTATATCGTAAAACTAACGTTTCAAGGATGTATCTTGTACTAGATTCTGTGTGTTCTATTGTAAGGGTTCTTTATATAACGTTACCTTCTCACAGTTCTGTATAATCTATATCAGTGTACTATATTTTTTAACTATCGTATTCCCATAGAAATATTGTAGGATAAATCTGTTCAACTTCATCATCTAATATATAAAATTCTCGTGCCACGGTGTGCGTAATCAAACTCCTCCGAAACGGCTCGACCGATTCTTATGAAATTTTTTATGCATATTCAGTAGGTCTGAGAATCGGCTACTATCTATTTTTCATACCCCTAAGTGATTTTTTTTTATAAAATACGCGGTACGAAGTTCGCTGGGGCAGCTAATTTTACTTATAAAAACATTCACATATGAACTAGAATAAAACATTACTTCATCTAGATAAACTAAGACATGTATTTTACATGGAACTTCTTTAAACTTTTGAAATTACTTGTACAAGTTCGCCTATAACCGTGATCAAGCAAAAAGTTTTTTAATGTAGAAAAATCTTTGTAGTGGCTCGAAATTCGGAATAGGATGAAGTTGGAATATATCAAACTAAAATGATACGACTGCTGTAGGAAATTGAAGATTACAGTCATCAACTTAATATCAAATCTTATTTGCATACTCGTAATAGGAACAACATTATAGACAACAAAAGAGTCCCAAAGTAGCAAAGCTAAAAATAACACTTGCACCATTGTCTCCTAACCTAAATAGTCTGTTGATAACATTAAGAAATGAGAAACAATAACGCACGGGATAATAACAACACAAATTATAAAATTTATCAACTGGTCACAGATCTCATGACCTTTAAGCTATGAATACACTTTGAGACAAACAACACTTTGTTAAATATTCTAATTATAATCACTAAACGATTAAGGAGAGAAGAGACAATGGAAAAAAACTTGTCTTATATGTGCAATATAAACTCCCAACCATATTTCAACTACATCAGTCAATCTAAGCTAACCAGGTGCGGAGACAATATTAAACTGGAAAAATATACCACACATTTTGTACTTACATGATAATGTAATACCTACCTGATACCCTTCACACTCAAAGTCTATCAGAACTGACTCTATAAAATTCCATCCACACACACTGAAGAAGGTCGAGTCTGTGGAAGTCAAATGTTTAGGTAAGATGTAAAATTCACCAAGGAAGACACAACTTGTATATTTGTATATACTACATCGCGTATGATACTGCTCTACGTGATGAATGTGACTGCTCGTGATGAGGGTGGTCCAGGTGCCTATGTATTCAAGCCTAACTTGAACATTACAAACCTAAACTTAAGATAAAATTGGTGTAATCAGTTATTATTTCAATTGTTTTGTCTTTTTATAACAAATGATAAGCCAAAACGTCTGTCAGTGTTTTTAAGAATATTATACAAGGCTGATTGATAAAAACAGCACCCAAATTACATTACGTTTTTGCTAATAAAATTAGTTTCTTGTTACAGAAAAATCTTTAGATGATCTTTCAATTAATTTTAGACTTAATTTATATAACCTTGCTGTTAAATAAGGTGAAACCGAAATTGGTTGATTAACAAATACTATTTTGACCTTAAAACACACGGACCCAGCAGGTGGCTAAGACGGTAAAATAGAACTAACTCGATAGAGTTGAGGGAATGAATTTGTATGATCGGTAAGTCGAAAACTTGGTTATATTTATAATTATTAAGCACTCCAACAAAATGAAAGTAGAAAAAGAACGAAATTTAAGCACTATTTCACAATGCACTGATAAGTTTCGAATAGCTTATTTACAATTTTTGTCTCTTTCTTACATTATGTGAAGTGACAAAGACAAAACTTGTGTGTAAGCTATATAACGCTTATCAGCAATTGGTGAAACTGGCGTTTAGTTTTCTTAATGACAATGACTTTTGATTGTCTTACTGTCTATCTCATTTAGGTTAGTGATTAACGAACAAACGGAATATTTATTAGTCTTTTTCAACAGAACATTCCAACAAACCTGATGATGATGCTTTGTAAACCCTAATCCTCCATCCAGTAAGACCAACAAAAGCATTGTGATATAGCCAAGTCTTTGTCCAAACCCCGCACGTGTACTACCGTACCAGCCTTTAACATCATTATTTGCATACCAACTGGTTCCATTCGATATTAATCAAAGGTTTTATTAGAGAACATCAAAGAATAAGCACAATGCTAAGATCTCTTATAAGGTACCCTCAATACTATTGTTACTTTTGTTTGAGGTTGATTTATGATCGCCACTGTTGTTGGAATGTATTGTGATGTCAGTTTTTGTCCGACATTGTACTACCCCCTCGGTCCAGCGCGGACGCCTTTCAGGTTGATCTCACTTTGATGGCTCAAGTACAATGCCCTGTGAGTCACAACATTTTGTATGTATGGAATTTGCATAATTCAAGTTCATAGTCCATAGCAACAGTTGTGTAATAATTGCTATCTTTGTGCAAGATTTAGTAATTGTAACGTTTTATGATCTTCATCATGTGTGTTGATTATAATTTTTTAAAAAACTAATAAGATCTTATTATTTATTTTCTTACAAGAATCATGTTTATTTGATAAAGGTTCTGAAGGGTATTGGATAAATTATTTCGTATAAGATTCAACGATATATTATACGAGAATATTTTGAAACGGATACACCGTTTCAAAATATCTCAACTAGAACTAGAATAGATGTTCTAAGTTTTATATTTAAACTTCACTACTCATCATTCCAAAATCTTTCAACATATTGTTAATCAAGTCTCAGGAGCTCATCACACATCTTCCCATCGCTAACCCTTTGTCCTTCATAAAATCCTTGACCATTGTATCTCGCACAAAAGCTTAGCCCCGCATGTAATTTTCATGCTTCGCTCTTCGCATTGACGTTACATCCACTCTCTTCCGAATCATTACGTTCTTTACCTTTGTATTCGGCTTTATTTACCACTTCATTGTGTACATCTTACACATTAAGCCGTACACACCATATATTATACACGGTAAGCAAATCACTTAGGTCTTTCTCAGATGTAGTAATTTTGATAAAAACTGTTATCAGCTATATACAATTATAGTTACTTTAAATGCGAAACGTTTTAAATGCGTATATTAGTATCAACATCTGTTAAAAGCAGTTCATTGCTGGAAATAGGCCTCCATAATATGCGCAATTACACCTTGTCTTCGTTTTGTCATCAGACTTTTGCTAGTTACCTTTTCAGAAACCGTTGTTCTATTTAGCTGCGTTCTTACTACTGATAGTTACTGTAATGTGAATTCTATTCATTCAGATAACTTTCACTTATTTCTACACCTCTTGATAAACAAAATCTCTGTAATTATTTAGAACGAGACTGTTAATTGCATTGTGGTAGTCGCCTAAATACAAACGATGTCTTGTGTACGACAGGTCTTTTCTTTAGACAAATCTCTGTAAGCTCCCGTTTGATTGGCTCTCACATTTTTTCAACACATGTTTTGATTTCGTCATCAATACTAATGATTGCAACCAGTAGCACAATAGTTATTGTTATATCTTCTATTATTTTGTCAGTACAAGTTTTTTTAACGTCTACTGAATATACATCGTCATTACATTTAGTTGGTCTGTTTGGGGCTTAGGAACAATAATCTATTCTTCGGCAGTACCTTTGACTGTATTGGGCAATAAATATGTCAATAATATTAATAATAATTGCTTCCTTTACTTTGATTTTATATTCTGGTAATCAATCAACAATCTTGAAGCTTATTTTTTTATGTATATACTTGTTATACTGCCACTATACCTCGCTTGTTAAAGGTATAAGTATGACTGAATTTCTTTAAAAGAGATTATTGAAAATGAAGTGTAACTTTTATGATTTGCCAATTTTTTCATTTCCAATGGCAATGGTAGGGCACCTATTGTAAGTTTGACATTTACACAAAAAAATCCACTGGCCCGAAGTACCCTAGGTATGAAAATACTATTTAATAAGATAAGTTTGACGTATATGTGTCGGTGTACCGCTTTAATAAGTTAACCGATTTTGATGTTTTTCTTTAAAGTGATCGAATGGTTTTAGGTTTTGAAAACTATGTACCGCCATTTGCCAAATCTTACATGTGAATAAATATGTATCTATTCCTTCTCGAAGCTGTTTTATATCATGATGTACATAATAATAAAGTATACATTCTAGGCAGAGAACGATGCGATACAATAGATTAAATTTTATAGTTCGAACTACATAAAGATATTTATTATGTTAGGGATCTTTGTCTGGTTAAAGTTTAGTTCATAACGAAAATTTAAGTCGTAAAAGTTTCATTATAATCTCGAAGATAGTACCAGAGTCGTATGATTGAACACGCTTGAAGTGCGCAGTCTTCTTTATAAAGGAGCCTACACATTATCGGAAAGTCGCGGCGACTGTGAATCTAATACATCATTATACTAATAGGGATATCATAACGGGGATGGTTTGGTCAGTGAGTGAGAGTCGATATTTAGTAATGTAGGATTACATGGTTTATTTACTAAGTGGCAACTTAAACTTAAAATTGAGAGACTACTGAGAGGTTTGACTATTAAACAGTCTAACTACAGAATATTGGGCTACGAATTGATTTATACATTTTAGTATATGGACAGTGTGTGTGGATTAAGGCCTAAACTCTCTTAACTCGCAAGATAGTTAAGAGAAGACGCGAACCCAGCGAGCCTAGTGGTAATCTTAAAAGGGTTGAAGTGAAGCGAAAATGATTTATTTGTTAAAAAAATAGGTGATTATGTTAATGATTTGCTAAAGGTAGGATAGAAGGCAAGAACTGGATGAGAAATCAGTCAGTCAATGGTGGGCTAGAATGGAATAGAATGATGAATGATGATGATAAAGATAGAAAGGCCGAATAATGTTATGTAGTACGAGAGTTGGATTGGATAGACCCACAGCGACATTCAACCAATATGTAATGGTCTTAATAATCTAAATCCGTACACAATCCAGTCATAAAATATGGCTCCAACAATAAAACAGAAGTGCTCCGTTCTATATCATCACGCGAAAGTGCTTTATATTCTTAGAAGGATAAAGTTTTTATTGGTATGTACTGTTTAATTTATTCTAATCCGATACAGATTAGAAAACATTTTCTTAATATTTGTTGTTGATGTAGCTATGAGAAATTGATGCGTATTCCGTCTAACATTAGAAACTTGTACCAATAGAATGACTGGAGAATATGCCTAATAAAAATAATACTAAAGTTAAAACCCTTATAAGCAACGTATTGCCAATCTTCGGTAAGGCCTTGATATAAGTGGCGGTGGCGACAGAAGTTGAATTTTTTCGTGACATCTCGCCCTTCTGTGATAGTAATAAGTATCATTTTTGAACTGATTGACGGATGAAAACCAATGCTAACTAGAAAAGGAATCATTTTTTTTTTGCCGTAGTGAGGTGAATATAACCCATGGTTTAGTTAGACGTGATAGATGCGTGGGCACGACCGGGAATCGTACCCGCGACCTTATATTTCTAAGGTAGCGCGTACCGCTGCGCCACCGCTGCTCGAGTAATAATAAATAACTCAACACTGGTAACTAAATTAAAATTCCTATTTCAAAAATCGAATAAAGTACAACGAAAGTAAAAAAAAAGTATTTTTAACGAAGCAGGTTTAATAACAATAATTTGCATCCATTATAACGACGAAATGAATTTCCACAACATAAAAATAATGGTCTTACACATCGTTTTAGTTCCCCGCAGAGTTCAATATTACGAAAGTGTTAATAGAAGGCGCTACCTAGTACTTGTACCTACTTAAGTTCACCGACGTTAAAACCGGCCGATTATATATATTTTAAAGGTGAATATAAAAATATATATAATATATTATAACATTTGTTTTCATCTTTAAATTAGTCATCAAAAATATATATTATTAAAACTGAATTTCAAATTAAACTCCAAAAAAATCTCAAAAATAGTTACGTTAAAAATTTTTTTGGCATCCTTAAATAATAACAACGAAATGAATTTCCGAAATATTAAAATACTCAGATGAAATAATGGAATCAAATAATAGTCTTGCACGAAAGTGTTAATAGGAGGCGCTACCTAGTACCTATCTACTTGTACATAAGTTCACCGACGTTAAAAAGGCCGATTATATTTTAAAGGTGAATTAAAAAAACGTGTCATTTGATTTTGTTTTCATCGATTATTTCATTAATTAAATAAAAATTAGGTACCTACTCAGCAGAATAAAAAATAAAAAATTTATGGGAACTTAATTTAATTTAATTCTTTTATAACAAAAGGAATAATAATATTTTTCACGCAATTCTAATACCTGATGGTGAAGTCTAGGTGAATGTCACCCACATTTTGCAGAATCAGTAAAAATCGAAAAAAAATGAGTGAATTTTTTTTTTTTTTAATATCATTTGATTAAATTTGCATACCTACATTAGAACAGCAAAATGAATTTCCACGACATAAAAATTACGGCCTTACACATCGTTTAAGTTCCCCGCCGAGATCAATATTATGAAATTATTAATAAAAGACAGACGGAAGTTTACCGACATTAAAATCGGCCGATTATGCCTATAAATGACGCCAATATTCATATATTTTGACCGTCAGATAGATAAATTAAAAACATTGGACGCGTATTTCTTGTGTGATCTAAAGATTACGGTAAATCCAACCGATATCTGGAATAAGGTAACACCTAGGTAAGTTTTATGCCTCTGTATGACGTAATGCACTGCCACTCTATAACTTTAATGTGATAAATCTTAATATTGTGTCATTTCAATTGCAGAGCAAAAATATATTTTTTTATTATTAAGATAAAAAAAATACCTTTTAGTCATCTCTATTGAACATGAATTGTACTAGTTTTTTAAGATAGAATTTTAGAATAAGTCTTTTTATTTTCTTATATTTTATGTAAATACTGTGCTAATGTTCTAAAATAAATTGTTTCATTTCTAAAAAAAAAAAAAGTTAAATAAATTGTTTTGGTGGTTTGTTCTTTATCGTAAAATAAAAATCAGGTGTTTACTTTAACTAACTGTTAAAAGTCGGTGAACTTCAGAGTAAAAGTAATTAAAGATAATTGTCTATTAGACGTTAGCTATTGAATATAAAAACAGATTAAAAATTAAATCGCTTGTGTTAAAATGATCCAGTAAGAACTGACAAGAAAGAAAGATTTAACTACGTTTTTTATCCTATAAAAGGCTTGCTCTAGACCACAACTTGCCTCATATGAAGTAATTATGTAATCTACGATGGAACACGCTTGCCTAGTAAATACCGATTCACTCGATCTTCGCATGCGACTTTTCCCATATGTAATTTCCTACTTAGGAATTTAATAATTTTCGGCCTTTGCTCAGCAGTGGGACAATATAGGCTAAAGTAATTTAACCGGATTCGAACCCGAGACTTTATTTTTCTAAGACGAGGCCCGTACCGCTGCGCCACCGCGCTCGAGACAACTTATCTGTCTTGGATCCCGCATAAATGTAATCAGAAAGATATATGAGGTGTTCGAAAGTTATAAGTCCACTTCCCTCCAGGTAAAATACGTCTAGGAGGAGAGAAATGAATCCAGTCCGTGTGGGGAGCACTATTCTACGCAGTAAAACAGTGGTTAGGAATGAGGCTGTACTAAACTCATTCCTGTGTAAGCAATATGCTATGTGCGAGTTATTGTGGATTTAAAATAAAACAACAAAATAATAATAATAATAGGCCATCTGATCCCAAACTAAGCAGAGCTTGTACTATGGAAACCAGATAACTGGCAATATACTACATATAATACCTTTCTTTTCTAAATACACACTCAAATACCTATAGATAATTAGATACACCCAGACTCAAGACAAACAGACGTGTTGATCAAAAAATCAAAACCGATAAACAAACAAAATGTAGATAATAGTTAAAAGTAAGGTAAGTAAGGTCTTCTCTTTACTATCTTACGCGTTGAGAGAGTTTAGGTCTTAATCCACACACACAGCCAAGTGCGGGTTTGTGTTTCCTCATATTTTTCTTCACCGATATTGAACAGCGGCGATGTTAGACTGGTTGGTAAACGAACCCGCGACCTAATAAATCTAAGACGAGGCCCGTACCTCTGCGCCACCGTTGCTCTTCCAACAAGAGTCCTAATTAGGTGTTAATCCTAACAATTTCTTAGAATAATTACCGTATAAACGTCGGTGCCTCCACGTGTATAAATCCTAAGATGGTTCCGAATAAAAATAATAGAATATTGTCGTGTCTAATAATATTGCGGGCGCTTCCGTTCGTTCGTTTATTTCGGTTTGTGAGCAAAACGTATTATTAACGTTCATTCATGATGCGCGGGAGTTTCTCGACTGCCAACTGATATTTGCTTGACAACTTTTATTGTTATTTTTTTTTGTGTATTTTGTTGTTCTAGTTCCACTTCAACTCTTTCTTTTGTGTCCCACTGCTGGGTAGGGGTCGTCTCTCAACTATAAGAGTTGAGAGAGTTTTGGCCTTAATCGATACACGCTGGCCAAGTGCGGGTTGATGTCACATGTCCGCGAATGATTAGTACTTAGACATGCCGGTTCCCTCACAATGTTTTCCGTCACCGATATTAAGCAGCGGAGATAAACAATTCACACAAATATGTGTGGGCACGACTGGGAATCGAACCCGTGACTTTATTTTTTTTATTCTGTTACAGGCTTGCGCTTGACCACAACTTGCCTGTTGTTAAGCAATGATGCAGTCTACGATGAAACGCGCTTACCCAATAAATATCGATTCACTCGTGACTTGAAGACATGCAGATTATAGCTATCGGGAAAGCTTATAAATTGGCGTTTATTTTTATATTTTTTTTATATTTCTAAGGCGAGGCCCGTACCGCTGCGCCACCGCTGCTCATACGTAGCTCTGTAAATGGGATCAATAGACCTCATATATTTTTTATTCTAATCAACAATCAAAATAAAAAAAAAATCAATCAATAAACAAATTCAGATAAATATTTACCAAATCGTCTCCACTATAATGAGAACCCAAAATTGTTTTAAAATTCGCACACATGCAGAATCTTGTACAACTGAACAAAAACAAAAACCACTTCAGAGGGTCTTGAACAAAAAACAAAAATACACGTGCGTTTAAATGGAGGCAAAAAAGGTCAACAATATGCCTAATCTTCAATCCATGTCACAGGCTAAAGGTTATAGAAGGTTATACAAAAAAATTTTAAGTGCGAGTTGATTTTCAGTAGGAAGTTCCGTAGGCTATAATATGATATAATTTATTCGGCCCTGTTTAGTGTCCCACAGCTGGGCACGGGTCTTCTCTCAACTGTCTTTTTTTATTCTAGAATAGGCTGGCGCTTGACTACAACTTACCAGATTTTAAGCAATGATGTAGTCTACGATGGGACGCGCCAGCCCAATGTACCGATTAATTCGTGATTACGAATGACTTTCGGTGAGAAGGTGGCAGTGAAATGAGGCTCCTTAAGGTTGAAACCATAAAGGAGCAACAATTTCGACCCACCCTCTCTGCATGGTGTCACCAGACATCGCACCGGAACACGGCAAGGCTGCTTGGCGGTGCGGTTTAGTCTGATGGGTGGTTACTTTACGAATTGAGAGATTTTAAGTCTTAATGCACACACGCTGGCCGAGGGCGGATTGGTGGATGTCACATGTCCTCGAATGATTATTTCTTAGACATACCGGTTTCCTCACGATGTTTTCTTTTGCCGATTTTGAGCAGCGGCGATGTAACAATTCACACAAAGATGTGTGGGCGCGACTGGGAAACGAACCAGCGACCTTCAGTTTCAAAGGCGAGACTAAGACCGCTGCGCCACCGCTGCTCTCGAATATACATGGTGTTTACATAACAAACATTATGTCAATTTACACTTTTAAAATGTACACACATTTAATAAGTAAGTACCTATGCGATAGCGAAAATACCTGCGAAAGTGACGAACTACATTTTTTTTTTCGTAACGTATGTAATACCTACTTTATTTTGATGACCATGTGTTTTTTTATCCTATAATAGGCTTGCACTTAACCAAAACTTGCCCGTGTGAAGCAATGATGTAGTCTACTGTGGATCGCGCTTACCCAGATTTGTATTTTGCCATTAATCTAATTCACTTATTCATAAACGTCTTTAAGTTTGTAATATCTAAAATAGTTGTATATTTCGTTTGTCTTTGTCTGTTAACTTGTCATTTATGCTAGTAAAAAAGAGACAAAATCCATTAATAACTTTTTTATGGATAAGGGCATTCGTTTTCTGATAGCTAATAAGGAACAACTCAAAAGATCATTTAACTCCCTTTTATACGGAACCCTAAAAACATCACAAAATCATCCCTGTTCAACCGAAATCGGCCGTAAAACTTTGGACTTACAATCTATTTTGTGTTTTAAATCATTGGATTATGGTTTAAATTGATTATTAGCAGGTTTTAAGTGTATTGTTCATACCTTAGGGAGAAGACAACAGATTTTTGTCTTTTTTCTCACATTTCACATGTGGCATCGCGATTCCGATGAGACACATGTGGTAGTTTTAAGTTACTTCAATAATGACTTTGGAGACACTACTCTCTCACGACACATTATTAGTTCGTTTGTACGATTTTCGTATACATAGTATTTTCTTAGATTTACGCGAATATCACACATTGAAATAAAAGTAATAAAACTACTTTATAACGGATTATAAAGTCTTCAATCATCCGACGGTTCAAAGTCTTTTCAGACTTCATGGTTACGGGTGGACTGAGGTAGGTATTTGACGTCCAAAATTATTAATCACAATTATTACTGACTATCTACAAACATTATTATAATCACATAATCTACAATCTAAAATATACCGCGATAAAATCCGTTATAAACTAGTTTTTTTCGTATACATTTTTGATGACCACAAAAATAGTATTTTCTTAGATTTATACGCATATCACACATTGAAATAAAACTATTTTATATCGGATTTTATCACGGTTTATTTTAGATTTAAGATCCCGACGTTTCGAAGTCTTTTCAGACTTCAAGGAACCGTGATAAAATCCATAATAAAATAGAAATTAAAATTGATTAGTACGGTTGTTACGGTTGATAATAATGATAAATGGCCATGCTTCTCTGGAGCCAATTGTGGTAAGGATCTGTTTTTAAAGTTGTTCTAGAATATATATAGGTACCTATATATATTCTAGAACAACTTCAAGAACAGATCCTTTACCAGTACCTCGGGCAAAGACTGCAGATGGGTAAAAACAACTTCGAGAAGGAAGCCAATAGAATCATCACAACCGCTGTATTCTCGTCTCAGTTCTTGCCACCCTTTCCTTAAAACTACGTTTAAAAATTTTAGGTAGTTTCTTGTTTTGATTTTTTCTTTGATTTTCCGTCCGTAAATTATCCGAACTTACAAATACGTAATACAGTAGTAAGAGTCTTTGTTTCTGATGATCTCAGTCCATTATGAGTTGAGATTCTTGTTCTAATTCCGATTGTGTACGCACCTTTCGTTTGATCGCTTTAGTTTTAAAGGAAATAAGATATCTCTGAATTAACAGGTGATTCTTAGTTTTAGTTTCAGAGCGTTTTTTTGCAGATCAGTGTCAAGAATGCGTAAAAATGCTTTTGGGACAATCTTGTAAGAAAGTTTTATTGGAATATTATTTAATATTATAAATGCTAAAGTAACTCTGTCTGTTTATCACGCTTTTACGCCGACACTACTAAACTGAGCTGGCTTAAATTTGGTATGTAGATATTTTGAGACCCTAGAAAGGATATAGGATAGTTTTTATCCGACTGCGCAAAAAGAGGTTAATGGTTTAGCGCGGGAAACTACATACTCGCGACTTGAGCTAAGCTTTAGTAGTTGTAAATAAATTAAAATAATGTATTTTGTGATAATGCCGTACCTCGGAAAGCGCGTTATGCCCTCTGCTTCATTATAGGGTTGAAATTCTCGGTGTTAACACCTCAAAACCGCAGCGGTTTTTCCCCCGATTAAAATCACAGGTCAAGTAAAACGTAAGTAATGAGATTTCTAGAACTATTTTAATAGTCAGCACAAAACACAATAGCAGACAATTTTTCCAAAGAAAAAATATCGAACCACGAACAAATTTTAAAAGAAGCATAATAACTTTTAAAAGAATCACGAACCTATTCAATGTTTGAACAATAACTCAAAACCCAGTAAACCGATATTGATAATAATTTATTGGGATCATGTAGAAAGTATTAACGGGCCGGTAGCGTGGTCGGTAAGATACATGTTTTACGCCGCAGGTCGTGGGCTCGATTCGCACTCAAGTGCTCACATGCACTTCAACCCTTTTTAGTGTCCCACTGCTGGGCACGGTTCTTCTCTCAACTATCTTACTGGTTGAGAGAAGTTTAGGCCTAAATCTACACACGCTGGCCAAGTGCGGGTTGGTAGATGTCACATGTCCTCGAATGATTAATTCTTAGACATGCCGGTTCCCTCACGATGTTTTCCTTCACCGATATTGAGCAGCGGTGATGAAACAATTCACAGAAATTGAAATAAAACTACTTTTTAACGATCCCGACGTTTCGAAGTCTTTTCAGACTTCATGTTCACGGGTGGACTGAGGTATTCACACAAAGATGTGTGGGCACGACTGGGATTCGAACCCGCGACCTTATATTTCTAAGGCGAGGCCCGTACCACTGCGCCACCGCTGCAGTTTGTCTTAGTCGATTGAAAACACGAAATTGTTAACAGTAGCGCGTCATGTGCAGTTAAATTCAAATACAATTTATATTGAGTAATAAACTTTTAATATAAGATACATTAAAACAATGTTATACTGTTCTACAATGAATGCATTATAGTTTAATTGATTTGGCCACAATGGAGTTCTTACAGTTAGTATAAGAACAGAGATCGATTGTCTGTCTGTCTGCCACTTGAGAACAAAATGGCTTTGTCTAGATGGCGCCACTTGTAATCCAAGATGGATACTAATTAATCGAGTTTGGATCGAGTTTTTATGGTCGTGGATTGATTGCCTGAAATTTTATCGATTTTATTTAATATTTATTGAAATTTTATTTATTGAAATAAATCTACTTTTTAAAGGATTTTATAGCGGTTTATTTTAAATTTTAGATCCCAACGTTTCAAAGTCTTTTCAGACTTCATGTTCACGGGTGGACTGAGGTATTTGACGTACAAAAATATTAATCACAATTATTACTGACTACCTCCAAATTATATTTATCTTTAAGTTGCGTTCCGATTTAAGCAAACTGAGCTCACAGTGTCTTGAATTTTGAGTTGAATCAAAGACAATACTAGTATTAATAAGTGTGACCCAAGCTAAGCAGAGCTTGTGTTATGGAAACCAGTTAACTGGTACCCATTCTGGTATATACTATTCTTAAACTACTTCCCTTCTGTAAATATATACTTATTAGATAATTACATCCAGAGTCGAGACAATCCCTACTAATATTATAAATGCGAAAGTAACTCTGTCTGTCTGTCTGTTACGCTTTCCCGCTTAAACTACTGAATTGATTTGGATGAAATTGGGTATGGAGGTTTGAGACCCGAGACCCCTTTACATTGGATAGTTTTTATCCGACTGCGCAAAAAGAAGGTAATGTTTTGGCGCGATAACCGACATACAAGCCAAAGCCGCTGTCGGAAAGCTAGTATATAATAATAACTAGCTGCCCCAGCGAACTTCGTACCGCGTATTTATTAATAAAAAAAAATAAGGGTGAACAACCCTAATCAGTTAGGGGTATGAAAAATAGATAGTAGCCGATTCTCAAATCTACTGAATACGCATAAAAAATTTCATAAGAATCGGTGAAGCCGTTTCGGAGGAGTATGGTAACAAACATTGTGACATTGAAATTTTATATAATAGAAGATAATTTAGGTACTGTCGCAATAAAGATATTTTTATTTTATTTATTTATTTAGTTACGTGAATTAGCCGACAGGTCCGACTCGCACTTGATCGGTTTTTAATAATACGTCTCCAGGAATCCACTGCGTCGTGATACGGACCCATCTGTATCGATGCATGCGACAAATATGACCAGCCCAATGCCATTTCAACTTTGCGGACTTGTAGCCCACGTCCACTATGCTGTATAAGAATCGTCATACCTACTTCGTTGTTATTCTTCATTCACCGTTATTGATATGTCTTCATATTTACCTGAAAAACAAAAAAAAACCGCATTATTCATTGTTACAACATTAAAACCTTGTTCGACCGGGATTCAAACACGGGACATCTACTCACAATTCTTCCCTTAGTGTTCCACTGCAGAGCATGGGTCTTTTCTCAACTATGTTATGGGTTGAAAGAGTTTAGGCTTTAATCTACACACGCTGGCCAAGTGCGGGTTGGTGGATGTCACGAGTCCTCGAATAATTAGTTATTTCTTAGAAATGCCGGTTTCCTCACGATGTTTTCCTTCACAGATCTTGTTGCAACGGCGATGAAACAATGCACACAAAGATGTGTCGGCACGACCGGCAATCCTCCTAAGGTTAAATACTTCTAAGGCAAGCCTTTTACCACTGCGCCACCGCTGCCCTACATCTACTAAATTACACAAAAATATCCCAAAATTGTGTTTTAAATAAATCAAATTCGAAATGAAATGCAACAGAGCGCCCTTATAACAAAAAAAATGGCAAACCTAACATTTGTAAGACCGAAATCTGATATGGTTTTTTTCAAACACAACCAGATGTGTTAATGCCATCCATATGTTTAATACAATACGGCTTGGTTGCATCAACGTATTTTTAGATACAACTGTTGTTTAATTGTGTTATGAATAATTTCTTCTATTAGCTATGTGGAAATCGGAGTTATTCATTCATGGCTGTTAACAAATCTCTATATCTTTATATATATATATATATATATATATATATATATATATATAATTCTTCTGTGAGTGTGTATGTCACTAACTTCTCTCAAACGACTGGACCGATTTTAATGAAATTTTTTGTGTGTGTTCAAGGGGATCTGGGAATGGTTTAGATTCACAATTTTGCGCGGTACGAAGTTCGCTGGGGCAGCTAGTCTATTTATAAAAATCAATGCCACTTTTCGTTGTAATTTTATAACTCAAAAACGGGCTTAGGTACCTATTCCAACCAAATGTTTAGGCATTGTTCGGACTATTTAGTAGATGGTTTATGTGAAGTTTGCACAAAATCGTTTGAGCGGTTAATTATTTATCACATTTTTTGTAAATTGTTGAGTGGGCTGAAGCTATCCGGGCGAAGCTGGGGCGGGCCGCTAGTAAATTATATTTATACATGTGTGATCAGTCCCTCGTGTCGAGTTGGTGAATACCTAACCCTAAATTTCTGACTTCGATTTTCGATACCTACTTTTTCAAATATTGGTATTAGGTATAAACGAGTTTAGCTCGATCAATTCTCTCAAAATCAACAACTATGAATCAAACCCAAGACCTTCCAGTTTCCTTTCTAAACAACCAGATGTCAATAATCAAGATCGTTAAGTCAGAGTAGGAACAATAGTTTTAGTGAGTGTATAAATGTCGTTCGATTCCCGGAGGGTGTAAAATCTGTCATTAGTCGCATTAAATGTAACTCCACTAAATTACAGAACACAGTCATGAGCGGCGCGATAAGCGATTTTGTTGTTTATTGCACAAGTATTAATTTATCATCATCATCATAAGCCTATTTTAGTCTACTTAGATCATGGTGAGCAGCGGTGGCGCAGCTGTATGGGCCTCGCCTTAGAAATATAAGGTTCAATTTCCAGTTGTGCCCACACATATCTGTGTGAATTGTTACATCGTCGCTGCTCAATATTAGTGAAGAAAAACATCGTGAGGAAACCGGCATATCTAAGAACTAATAAACCAACTAAACTAATACCTAAACCGATTAACTTAATATTAAACAAACCCTGCTTCATCTGTATATATTTGTATGTATATTTGCGATGTTATCATAAAGTGCTGATCTTCTTTATAATTTTCACTTAGCATCACGTGAAATTAACGACAGTTAAAATTTGCTGTCATTTGTGTATAAAAAGGTAGCTTCGTCGCACAGTGATTTGCCACTTGATCGTAGCATTGTGCAAGTACGGAATAAACTAAAAATCGCTAATCGCGCCGCCTGTCAATATAATGTATGGCTTAATAGTAGTTTTAGTGAAAGATTTGTGTTAAGGGGATGGGGCATAAAATTGTCTAAACTGGGCAATAATGTTGCTACATATCACGGCTCTACCTGATTAGACTAGTGGTGGTAACTTCACCATAACGCAAACAAAAGTACCGGGTTCGATTCCCGAATTTGTTATAAGGGCGAGCAATATGTTATGAGGATTTTGTATCAATGAAGCCTATGAAGCAGTATTTTTATTCTTATTTTTATTTTTATTCGGCTTCACCGCAACTTGCATATTTTTAAGCGATAATGTGATCTACAATGGAACTCGCTTACCCGTATAGTAAGTGTCTTGAACAACTTACCAGTTCGCATGGTATATCTGATGATGAATTACATTAGGTTTGCTTTTTTTGATGGTGTTATTCTATAAAATTAAACCAAACAAAAAAAATTAAACGTCCGAATGATAAATTAAAAAAATAAATTACAAAATAAAATAATCGTAATAATTATCTTAATTATTAATTTATGATTTAAATATTTTATTTTCAACAAAATTTCAATTAATTTTATTAAAACAGAATGAATAAAATTAATAATTTTATGATCTGTTTCCGAAATAAAAGTTATTATTTTATGTTTTTATTTTGTTTATTACGAGACATCTTATTCCTTTTTGAAGTCGATTAAAATAGTCGATAATGATCAGATAAACAAAAACCTTTGTATCAGAAAAATATCGACGGAAGTCCTGAAAGAAGCCGTTTGATTATTATTATAACATTTTTGTCCATAAATTTAGAACTATCATGATAATAAAGCATTTTATGAGTTTATACCGTACAGGATGCAGGACTACACAATGTTTCGTTGCCATCAGTTACTGGACTTGATGGTTTTATAATCTAATGATAGGTTTTACAGGAAAGTAACTCACTGTGCAATCATTATAATGCGTTACATTATTAACTGTAGTTTTATTTTCAAAGATTAGTTAAACATTGCTACTTATTTTTTTTTTAATTCAGAAGCCGGAGATACGTAGTACTTAAACGTTTGAAATGTGTGGGTTCGATTCCCGGTCGTGTCCACACGGGCTTTATGTGAATTGTTACATCGTTATGTTTCCCGATAGCTATAATATAATCTAGTGGTCTTCAAGTCAAGAGTGAATCGGTATTTACTGGCTAAGCGCGTTCCATCGTAGACAGCATCATTGCTTCACATCAGGCAAGATGTGGTCAAGCGCACGCCTATTTTAGATTAAAAAAAAACCGGCATTTCTTATAACTAATTCGAGGACATGTAACATCCACCAACCCACACTTGGCCAGCGTGTGTGGGTTAGGGCTTAAACTCTCTCAACTCGTACGAAAGTTGTGAGAAGACCTTTATCCAGCAGTGGGACACTGGAAAGGGTTGAAGTAAAAATATAATTAGTACGGTAAAAAAATCTGATTCGCCTATAAATTCAAATCGAACCTCGAATTCGAACCTAAATCGTGCCCACACATTGCTATTGAACATTAAAGGTAAAGGTACCTACATCGTGAATAAATTGATTTGTTTTAGAAGTAATCATATATTCATAAACGTCATATATGCTCATTATAGCTAAAATAGGTTTATAATTCGTTTGTATTTGTCTGTCATCTTGACATTTATACTAGTAAGAAAGAGACAAAGTCCATTTTAACATAAGATCTTATAACATTTTTATGAATAAGTATGTATGTAATGTGACATCTACAAACTCGAAATTGGCCAACGTCTGTAGATTCAAATAGATTGAAGCCAAAACTCTCCTTACTCTTAGGATAGTCTAAACAATTCAACCAAAAAAGGCAAAGATTGAAATGAAACCAAAATTAATCTTAATCAATTAATCCTGTACCTAGATCGGTACTAGGCCAACAATTTTAATGCAAACGTTAAAATTATACAATTCTAAATCAATCTCAACACAATAACCAAAGCGATATGTCAATCGAATTTTGTTCCGTCAGCCATTTTTCTGTTTTACAAATATACAGACGTTTCGACAGTAACATGTTTACTTCAAACGTCACTTGGGCTATAAATTATAGGAAATCACATTAATCTTTGTTTGGCTATCGTTCCGAACCACTGTGCATAGCTGAAACAACACTACCTATATTTCTATAATTAGGAAAAAATATTGCACAACCTCTAGAAGTCAAAGATTTTAGAACGCTTACACTCTCTTAATTAAGCTTAATATCATCATCAGTCGAAATTATAGTATAAGGATTTTATATTTTTAGGATTATTCGAGAGCGTCCAGATGGCGGGACCAAGTTCTCGATTTGAAATGTTTTACATTATAATGTTTGTGCTATATATGTATATGCTATTTGTACTCCAAACCAGACATTTGTACCTCTAAAGGTAAAAGAGTTATGTTAAGATCTTTCTGATGGTATAATTGTCAATATAATAATATTGATAATATATGTTTATCAAGACCATTATGGCTTGTATCATTTCTGCATAAACGAAAGAAATAAGATATCTCTCGATGTCCTTAAATTATGAGTGTGAAAATTACACAAGTTGTACTTCGACTGTACTTAGGCTGTACTAAGTTTCGTTTCGGGATTTTTCGAAGTTTCGTTTTGATAATCATATACATATTATTAATATAATTATTTTGGAAATTACACCATCAGAAAGATCTTAACATAACTCTTTTACCTTTAGAGGTACAAATGTCTGGTTTGAAGAACAAATAGCACATAATATATAGCACAAACATTATAATGTAAAACATTTCATATCGAGGACTTGGTCCCGCCATCTTGACGTTCACGATTATTCTGTGACGTTCTGCAATTAATTTCGTGGAATCTGTGGCAGTCGGGTATAGCACCATACATTTTCAAATTCAATTTTTCATTTTCAATTTTTAAATTTTCATTTTCTACATGATCAACAGGAAACAAACCATTTTGCTAAGTTGAAATTCAATTCAAACTCATCTAAAGTTGAAATAAAACTATTTTTAACGGATTTTATCGCGGTTTATTTTAGATTTTATATTCCGACGTTTCAAAGTCTTTTCAGACTTCATGTTCACGGGTGGACTGAGATATTTGACGTTCAAAAAATATTAATCACAATTATTACTGACTATGTACCTTAAAACATTAATATTTAAGTTGCGTTCCGATTTAAGCAAACTGAGCTCACAGTGTCTTGAATTCTGAGTTGATTTTGCTTTGGTTTTGGTACAAGTAAATTAAGCACTGGGTCCCAAGCTGGTGGTATATAAAGTTATACATAATTATTAATCAAAATTATGATCTAATATGATACTAGACAAAGATAGACTTAATATAAATTTTACCTACACATTGCACTACTAAAAATTCTTATTTGTTAACTAAACCCTTTCTCACACGTGTTCATTTCCTTTGAGGGCAAGTACAATTGGGCAGGAAGCCCTTTATCTTAATATCCAAGGAGCTAAACACACGGCACGTATGTGAAGGTGCACAAAAGATATTGTTCGTATTGATAAACCATTGTAATCAAACACATACGCCCCACAATGCAATGGTTTTGTAGAAAGTTACCATAGCTAGATTTAGAAATTATAATGACTAGGACACAAATGCTTCTGTTAAGCACGGTAGCAGCAGATATCTAACATGACGGGCTGGTCGCGTCGTAGTAAGATGCTTACTGTTCACGTCACAGGTCGTGGGCTCCATTCCCAGACCAGACATTTCTGTGATAAACGTGTCTGTTTCTTATGAATCTGGGTGTAATTATCTATACTGTGTGTTTACAAAAGAAAAGTTGTATATGATTAGTTATCTGATTTCCATAGTACAAGCTCTACCTAGTTTGGATCAGATGACCGTATGTGTTGTCTCAGGAATTTATTCGTATATTATCTACTCACTTAAAAGTTTCACTATCGAACCCAAAATTGGGAATATAATAGATGTAAAAGCTAATTTAACTCATTGTTGACTTGGCTTTAAATATGATTTCAATTTGCGACTTTCAGCTACAATGAAACTAGAATGACAATTTGTGAAAAGTTGCTAGCAAAATATTGTTAACCAGCCTTACGTAGAGTGAAGGAGCACATACTGTGCGAGTGCGATTCGCTGACGCGAAAACGTACATATGCATTAGGAATTGACCGCCCTACACCTGATGAATACCGCCTCATGTGTCTCCGACTATTAGCAGCGGTCGTGGACAAGCTGCTGTTGTGCTGTGCTGAGGTTAATATTAAGGGGAGGAACAAAAGTTCCAGCTGGGTCGAATAGAATAGAATAGAACTGATATAACGCAATGCCAATTGTCATTTCTAATTCAAGAGCCTTTGAAGCTGTTTAAGAAAATTCCTCTGTATCTTTCATTAACAGAGTAGTCTTTTAGATATCATTGGTTTTTAGTAAATAATTTCAAACCGTAAGTACTAACACGCCACTTCGCTCAACCTCTGTCCACAGTGAATACAATACATTTCCTTGGTACTCTCGCCCCCTAATTGTGCAATAAGTACACAATAAAACACGTGCTGCAAACAGAAGGGTTTCACAATAGCACCTAAATGTACACCTAGCGGGTATTCTTTCGTTTGACTGGAGATGGCACAATTTAAAGACTGAAGCGATAATAATGTAGTTTTCTAGTACAGAAGCAAAGTACCTACCTGCTCGTATGTCGCCCTGCTGTACACATCCATCTTCTCACAACTATCATAGGAGTTGAGGAAGTATAGGCCCTAATTCACACGGTAGCTGCTATATGTGTGAAGTTTGGTAATAGAAAATCACTTTTTGTAGCACAATCAGATTAGAATTTTACACAGATAGGTTGTGTAGTTCGGATGGCTGTTCGTAGGCGAGAGATTGTTGATGTTGCTAACACAAGAAAAATATAATTCTACATAAATTGGTGGCAGTGTTGCCAACTCTTGGCTAGGAGTTTGAATGAACTACTGCTATTAATTACTAATATTATAAAAGCGAAAGTAACTCTGTCTGTCGCGCTTGCACGCCAAAACTACTGAAACGATTTGGATACAATTTCGTATGAAAATCGTTTTTTTAATCTTTATTTATTTAGAGGCTTTTCATACAAGTATGAAGATAGTTTGACCCCCTGGGAAAACATAGGTTAGTTTTATACTTCTGAGCAAAAAGAGATTAATGGTTTTTCTTGATTGCGCGACTGACACACGCACGGGTGGAGCCGCGGTCGGATACCCAGTGTTTGTATATTTTTACGACACACATGCGTCAAATGAATGAATGAATGTTTCTTTACTTTGTTTTTACAGATACTGAGCACGGGCAATAAACTAATTCACACAAGGATGCATGTGTGTGCAAATCCAAAAATTAAACGCGTTACATCAAAGTTATGCCGGATATTATTTTGTTAGTATTGTTTTATTTAATCGCCACCGCTTATGGCTTGATACTATCAGTTCTAAGATTCATTGAAAGAAACGGAAAGCGTTGTCTACAAGCATCGACGAATTATATCAAGGGCTGTAATCGAAAGGGCGGCCTTTGTGAACCCTACAATGGAATTTATTTAGCATAAAGTTTGAACAAATGGGGAAGTGTTAATATGGGATAGCCGTGGAGGAAGGTTAAGTGTTTTTTTTTTATCTTATAGGCTTGCGCTTGACCACAACATACCTGATGGGGAGCAATGATGTAGTCTACAATGATGTACTTTCCATTGTTGTGGAATTTGCTGCCGGCTGCTGCTGTTTCCCGATAGCTATAATCTACTTATCTCCAAGTCACAAGTGAAAGCGTGAAGCGCATTCCATCGTAGACCACATCATTGTTTAACAACAGGCAAGCAGTGGTCAAGAGCAACCCTACTAATGAAAAAAAGTATTAGAAACGTACTCTTCCTCGACCCGGGATTCGAGTAAGGGATTTCGCGGTTGTTAAGCGACTAAGCCACTGGACCAGCGTAACTGTAGCGTAGTTAATTTTTATATAGAATAATATAAAATGCAGTCACTTCTGTCGCGATAAACTCAAAATATGATCCATAAGGAAAGTTTAGGCGTATAATTTGTACCCGTACGAAGCCAGGGCGGGTTGCTAGTAAGTTACAACATAAAGAATTTTATATTGTAACACAAAAGAATAATTTGTATTAAGGTATACTGCACAGTGGTTCGGATTATTCGAAACAAGGACATGAGCAGAGAACACGAAAATTTCATTCAATTCACATTCAGATTCTTTCTATTACACATGGTATTCACAATGGGACGAACAAAGACGAGACGTGGTGGGAATTAATAAAAAATCCAGAGCAAATGTGGGGTGAGGTAACACAGTCAAGTTGAGTCAACTGAATGTCACTCTGTGATATAAGACGTGACCTACGTATATAATTTAGTCGGGTTCGCGAAATCGTCTTGTAAAATGAAATGGGTGTGTCGCTTAAGAACGTAATAATATGGTCGAGGTGTCGTCTTTCTTTAATGATTTTTCAAATGGGATATTTTATTTAGAATATGAATAAAAATAGAAAATAAAAATAATATGCTATAGGGTTGACAACGGTGTGTGTTGTCCGTCAGATGGATAAATTAAAAATATTGGACACTAGCTTCCGCCCGCGGTTTCGCCCGCGAAATTGATCTCACTAATCTTGCTTCTCCATACAAACTTTGGAATCCCATTTCACCCCCATAAAGAGTGAGTTTTGAAAAATCCTTTCTTAGTGCACCCCTAGACTCCATAAGGAACCTATGTGCCAAATTTGGAGTCTCCAGACCCAGCGGTTTGGGCTCTGCGTTGATATGTCAGTCAGTCAGTTTCTTCTTTTATATAATTAGATGTAAGATATTTTTTATATGATCTAAAAAGTACGGCGATACGTCTAAGCGAGATCTCAAATGACGTCACAATTAGGTAAGTTTATAACATATCATAACATTGGTTTATTTCAGTGATATAGCAAAAAATACGTGTGCAACATTTTTTTATTATATTAGGTACTAACGGACTAATTAATATAGATACCATTTTTCATACCTTGTCGTCATCCCTATTGTAATCAACGAAAATTAAAAGACATTTTTTAACATAAATTATTTATTAGTAAATTGATTAATTATTATAATTTATGATAAATAGGTATTTATAATTTTTAAATAACGTCATAATATTTTTATTAAACGTTACAGTTTGTTAAATTTATATTAATAATTATTATTTTTTAAGAAATAATTAAGTAGTTATTAACCTACAAATATTTTAATGGCTCTGTTACTCGTATGTTATAGCCGGTAGCTTTTAAAAAGGCTCGTTTATTAGTACTTGCACCTAGCTGTTTTCTAACTAGTATTTTAACAGTTAATTGCAATTTTTAAGTGAACGTGCGCAATAAACTTCCAATTAATTAGCTATTAAAAGAAAATAAATTATTGTTTAATCGATTTAATTATTTAATTGCTAACAAATGCAAATGAGAATAACATTTTTCCATCAATTTGATACATACAAGCGTTTTATTCGATCTCATAAAGAATTTTAGTAATTAAAAACATATTTAGATCTAGTTACGACGGGTGTGATTTCAAGGGGTCAACGTACTTTATTGCACGTTTGTATGGCACAAAATATAATTTATAACAATTTGATAAAATAATAAGGTCATAATATAGACAGAATGCAAAATTATTTATTGTTCGAAACAGAACTCTTTTTCTATTTTCTTTTTCTTGCTATCGACGATATGGTGTAGGTAATTGATGAAAATAAAATATACTATAGTTAGAAAAAATATATCTTAGATGTCTGATCAAAGATTATACATTTTAAGAAGCTTAAAATTCAATAGATAAGTTTACATTATTGATCTTTATATTATATTTAAGTACCTATCTACTTAGAAACTATTAACATTAAAGGTAGCATCTAACCACACCGTTTGATTCCTAACACCCTAACAGCTAAAAGAAAAACCACATCCTACGAATTTTATTGAAAACTAATAAATCGGTTATTAAAATCAACCGCATCTTCGTTTAATAGCGACTTTTGACGTTATCTATTTAGTATATGGTTAAATAGTAAGTTTTTTAATATATCTTGCATCCGGTGTAAGTAGAGGTTTACATTCGATTGGATTTACGACTGTTTTCATTGCGTGGTGTTATAATATAAATAAAGCCCGTTTCCTGCTGGTTAATAACAGAAATAATATTTATTAAAAACAATTGGTTGGTAGTTATCCTAGTTTCGGAGAATTATTTACATTTATTTATTTTGTGTTACGCTTTAGTGTGTAGTAAAGTTTTGTATGAGTTGGCTGTTAAGGTGCCAATTTATGGATTAGGTGATTGAACTTTTTTACTAAATTATAACATTAATATGCGTTAATATTAAAATAAAGTAAAAAAGTAAACCCCCGTATTCATAAACGTATTTTAAGCTCATTATAACTAAAATAGGATTGTAATTCGTTTGTCTTTGTCTGTCATGTTAACATATATACTAATAAAAAAGAGACAAAGTCCAATTTAAGAGTCTTATAACTTTTTATGAATAAGGCCGTCAATGTCTAACTTTTAATGTCGTTGCTGGGTAAAAATCTTCATTCAATAACGCTATCAAAATGCGATTTGTAAAATCGATCCCCGCACCGTTTGCTGAATTATGAAAATATTCATAAAATTGATACTAAGTTTCATAATTATCTATTTTTTGGTTATAACTAAAAATAAATCAACTTAATACAGTAAAAAAAATATAATGTTCACCAGGTCACTTAATAGGTGTTAATTATAAAACATTATGATGCGGAGAGCAGCTTCAAATTGTAGTCACAAATTCAAGCAGATAAATAATAAATAAATATTAGCTATACAAACCAACATATTTTATAATCACTATTAAAAAAGAATTAAAAATAATCGAATTTGGCCATAAATTTATTACTATTACTATAAAATTCACCGAAATTCTATTGGCTTTAATGAACCCTACACATCATTCGTGCGTAATCCGATGTCAATTCTGCAAACACAGTTAAAAACAAGTTTTGCTACTAAATAAATGAGTAAAAATTCTCACGAGTCGTATCTGAACCGGAAAATACTGTGATTAAATTATTATTTAATTTATTTTCGATTATTTTAAATGATTCTTCGTATTGTTTTCTTCTAAACGAAAAGCGGTTTTATTATTTGTATTATACATATAAGTACTACATTACCTATATTTTATAGGTACTTTAAAACTAGGTATATATTTTATATCACCTATATTCCAGGTGTGATTCTGCCTATATCTAAATTATAGTAATTATCTGGTTGCTGAAGTGTTATGCGAGTTAACTTAATAAACGCGGGGTCCCAGGTTGGAATCAAAGACATTTTTGTAAGTTGCGTACAAAATTTTCTAGTCAAATTTCTGGCAATTGTATGATATTCATATCTGCCCACACCTTCGGGTAGGTAATACAGACTTGAGCGCTATGTTATGTTGTAAGAAATAATAAGATATACAGATTTCATGGATATAGGCGGATTCATGGATGACGGGCCGGTGCGGTGGCGTGGTCGGTAAGATACTTACTTGTTTTTCACGCCGCAGGTCGTGGGTTCGATTCCCACCCGAGACAAACATTAGTGATGAACATTTGTGTTTGTATCGACTCTGAGTGTAAATATCTATTATAAGTATATATTTACAAATGAAAAGTATTATAGGTATGTATAGTATATATCAGTTATCTGGTATCCATAACACAAGCTCTGCTTAGCTTGGGACCAAGATGACCGTGTGTGTTGATGTCCCAGAATACTTAAATTTCAAAAAAGGTCGATGTACATTTAGGTACAGTCATTATACTAAGCATATAAGTAGGTATCACTTCAAGAGTCCTACTGCTTGGCACGGGTCTCCTCTCAACTATCTGAAACGAGTTGATAGAGTTTAGGCCTTAATCCACACACGCTGGCCAAGTGCAAGTTGGTGATGTCACATGTCTTCGAATAGCGATTTCCTTCACCGATATTGACCAGCGGAGATGAAACAATTCACACAAGATGTGTGGGCATGACCGGGAATCGAAATTATACTTCTAAGGCGAGGCCCGTACCGCTGCGCCAGCGCCACCGCTGCTCTATGAATATAAGTAAGTATATCAGTGCCAATCTCATAAACGGAGGTGCTAATTGTTAACTGTCATGTTGAGCGGTGATACGGTTTGCGTTTGACAGCCCGACAACTAACGAATTTCCTATTCGAATATCGACCACAGAAATAGATTACCACATTCCTGGAGCTCATTATTAATAAATTTGAATATTATATTACCCAAAGAGCGTACATATTAACTTTTTGAAGTGAAAACTTCTTTAGCGGCGTTGAGCACTTTTTCTGTAATGGGTATAAAATCTTAAACTGGCGTCAGGACACGTGACCTGATCAAAAAAGCGTAAGACGGATGGAGAGTAGACAGCTATCCCCTCTCTACGGCGCGGCGAAAATGTATGCCTGGGCCTACTGTTTCGTTTAGGCAGCGCAGGGCGCTTGCGCGAATGTTTTCACTTCTGCCGGCACTCCCAGAGTGCAACCCGTTTTTTTTTTTATTAGTTACTTTACGAAAAGAAACGACTGGATGACTTAACTAAACCATAATTAGAGACAAATACAACATCGGTATATTTCATACTTGAGTTATAAATAGTATTCCTTGCGGCTTTATTATAATTACTAATATTTTAATGTGAGAGCAACTCTGTCTAACGTTTACGCTAAAACTGCAAAATTGATTTGTATGAAATTAGGTATGGAGATAGTTTGAGATAGGATAGTATTTATACGACTGTACAAAAAGAGGTAATGGTTTATCGCGATAACCGACATACAGTCGGACAGCTATCACCTACGTACCTATTACCTAATATAGATAATAGATATAGACAACTTTTGTGTCTAAATCAAAAAATAGTCAGGTCAAAATCAAAGTATAGAAAATTAAGTAAGAAACCATAGCTGGCCATGAGTAGGTACCTAATTTTTGAACAAAGTGTACCGTGTAAACGTACTACCTATGATTAACATCTAAGGGATATGTACTTAAAAACTTAAATGAAAGATTAACTAAATAATAAAATACACTAGGTAGATACAATAAATAAATAAATAATACTCCGCTTTCAAATTATCCAGTATTAAATTCTTTTATTAATAACGGATAATTATTGAATAACATAATTATATTATAATAATAAATAAAATAAATGAATTATTATTATTGTTTTATTTCGATAAATGAAGTTATTTATTATTATAATATAATTATATACACTATAACCGAACTAAAATTAATTCTCAAAATCAGTGTCGTTAACAAATTGACACGTTTTTATTACAGAATACGTGAGATCATTAAACGAAAAGAACGAAATAAACAGAGCCCAGCGCTCCATTTTAACAAACAGATCATTTACCTTTAATTTACCGCATACTTAATTTTTAAATTTAATTGCGGTAATTTGGGTAAATTTACCTCATGAATGCGGTAAAACTTTACAATTTAGTCAACATTGTTATATTGTAAAGTTTTACCTTTCATTATGTTAAGCCAATTAACGACTGTCACCCACAATTATTGTGGAGGGTTATTGTAATGAAGTACAAAATTTAGCCTTTTAGGCAATTCTTTTATCCCTATTTTTGTAATTAGGAACCAATGAAAATTTTATACTAGCTTCGCTCTTCCTTACCATTTCCGTCTTTTGTATTTTAGTGTTGTTCAAATTATAAGCAATTTCATTTTACCTAAGTAATTTAATGTCATTATTAGGTACTAAGGTGAAACGAAATTACTTATTGTTCTCCAATAGCGACACTCAAATCTGTAGGTACGCAGGCGAAGCCGCGGGGTGACCTAGTTACCTAATATTATAAATGCGTGTATGGATGTGTATATGTGGGGATGGTTGGTTTTGGTTTTTGATGGATTATAATCTGAAATAGCACATAGGCTATGTACTTACCTAAGTACTATTTCAGGGTTATATTATTATCGTAATATTACAACTAAAAGTTATTTATTACATTGCGTGTATTCTGCAAGGTGGAGGTGGGCAGATCGGCACTTCTGCAGTCGGCCTGTAAAGCGGCGAAAATCGCTGTTTAATTCTGGTTTGACAGCTTCAGATGGACAGAGGTTACAATTTTGGTGTCGAGAACAAAATGCAATTGCGTTAATAATTAAAATATACTTTACACATACCTACTACCTTCTTGGCCTAGTGCAAACGTGGCCTTATTACCTTTCAAGGCCTCGAATCTCTTTAGACATTTAACTTTAATGGAAAAATGTAAAAAATATGTCAGAAAACTAAGGAAATCCTTATTTTAAATTCGGCATATGTCTATTAGTTAAAAGTCTAAAGCGCGAGAATACCATTCCCCAGATGGAGCAAATTTGTCTTTGTATAACGTTTTTCTTCTGGTATTGAAAGCGTAAATTACCAATGTAGGTAAGGTATCATGTCAGTAATTCATAGTTTTTTAAAACCCACTGTGTCGAAACAAGAGTAATTTAAAAGTCAAAATTCATTGATGCTTAACTAACAAATTCTAACCTAATCTTATTTCTGCCCCTTCTTGTAACTCTTTCGATAGTCTAGTAACTGTGTTTCCTGAATAAACACGACATACTGAGTTTAATCCGGAGCCAAGCATATAAACCTACGACGTAGGTACTTACAAAAATCTTGGTTGCAACTTGAAATTAAAAACCGTGCCCGATAAACAGCAATCGACTCGCCTATTTCAAAAAATATATTTGTTTTCACTTCAAAATAACGAACTCTATTCCACACTAAAATTTTGATCACAAATTAGGTAGGTACCTACCTACTTTTAATCAATTCTCCAAAATCGTTACAAAACCCAGACGCTATCGTACTTAATACAGACATAATCCTACATGTCAAATGCTAAACAAAATAACATTTAGTCCAGAATAAAACAAGTTTCTTTTTAAATGTTAACAATAAGTGGTCCAGTAATATTAAATCATGTTTGTACATGCTGCTTAAGGATTTAACATTTCGTGTTATAACGAATTATTATTTTTAAATAAATTTATTAATTTTAAAATATTTAAACATTATTTTATTTATATTATTAAAATAAAAAATACAATGTCCAAATGTACTGATAACTAACCCACTGTGCATGTTAGCATTAAATTGCCTACACATATTAATATTAGGTATGTAATCGAAGTTTTTCACCATCATTTTGAATAACCGTGGAAGTAATTAAATACGTAATTCTATTCGAAATATAAAGTAATAAATTTGAGTAGGTATGACAGGTAGAACTGACTAGGTTAATTAATTTACATAAGTAAAGATGAAACAGCGCTTCACTATCTACAAAATAATTAACTAGTACAAAGTATCCGATTTAGAAAGTGCCTATAAAAAAGAACGAAAGAAAGTTTTAAAAATCACAGACATACCTTTAGCTGTCTTTTCATTGTTTCTCTTGCTTTTAGAAACATCAGAAAAAATCAAACGACCAAAACTAATAAAACTTAAAAACAAACTGCAACAAAACTATAACACGTTACTAATAGACCGATCACACCGTTTCTTTGGCATTATTCACAGTTTCAACAGTTCATAAAGTCACAAACATAAAAAATACACACAAGCAAAAAAAAAACACACAAAATAAAAACAATAGTCCAACACAAAATACAGTAGCGCAGCGCGTTCGAATTGTTCCTAACGTTTCGCGATCGAACGGGATTCAAAATTCAAATCGGACGCATCACACGTCTTGAGAACACGCGACTCCGATACACAATGCTGGCAGATCGAAGTGAGCCGACAATACGCGCGCGCTACAATACCGCCCCCCGCCCCCCGCCCCGCACACACGTGCGACAAGGACGCACCGACCTAATGTCACTGCCCTGTGAACAATGCCGTCCTTCGAAGCCTTCAACTCCTATCATCTAAATCAAACATTACAATTTGACCACTTCACTAGCTTCTTATTAACAGACCCTTTAAGATTTCACTAAAATTTCATGTACTTCTATTGAGAAAATTAGCTTTAATCAATTGTCTATGCGGAATAACAGCTTTCATCCCGCGGAATCTATACAAAGCAGTTCAGCCCATCCTTTTCTAGCGGCCAATGTGTGCGTGTGGCCGCTCACTCTGTCGCGCTCGGGCAAGCGCGCGAGACTAGGCAAGGTGGCATCTCTCTCTAAACTCCGCCCTGTGAACGTCTTTGAGTGTGGCTATCCCCGCACAGTGTGCGTACAAAACTGAATAGCCAAGCATTGTGAAACCATTTTCGCACACCACAATGAAACACAGGTGGGTGTGCGCTCTATGAGGGCGTTTAAAAAGTCAATACAATCTCCGTTAGGTTTGTATTTGTAGAGAAAATTTTCTTTATTCACGAATGTTATAGATGTTGTATTCTAACTGGGCGTATTGTGCCATTGTGTTGCGAGGCGTGGCCAGAGGAAAACGGTCTATTGTGTGCCGGTCCGATTGTGCGATTGGCGAGCTCCTATTGTTATGAGACAACAGTTCCCACCGAACCTGTCATAAAACGCGTCGCGAATCAAAACGATTTGTGTTACACATTTTTTTTTATTTGCATAACAATTGAAAAGCGTTATTTTTTCATAGTTTCAAATTATTCAAATAAACAAACACTGAAATACGTTCCATGATATAAATTTAAATATAGTATCAATTTGCTGAATGTCAATGTCAGATGTTCTATAAATAACTCGTTACAATTTTACCTAGTCTGTTAGCGCGCGAGATGTCGCATTTTCGTTTATCTGTAAGTACATATAACGTAAGATTTACATTATAAACGTCGTTTCTACGTTGATTTAAACGACTTAATTAGGCTAAACTAGGTAGGTATGCTAAATTGCTTTTTGAATTTAACCAAAATTCAGTTGTCAAAGTGCCATACCTAATACTTCAGTAGGTTAATACGAGATTTAAATAAAATCATAAAAAGGTATATTTACTGATCTATCATCGGTTTAATCATGAATATTCAATAGTAAACTAGTTAATTAGTTAATTTCTCGTGAGCCTTTGAAATCTTATCGTTTCTTAATTACCATTTTTATAGTTAATTGACTCCTTATTTTGGTTAAAACTCAGTAGCTATCATTTAATGTATAAAACTCACGATTTTATTAAAGGCTTAACGTAAGATCAAGATTATAATATGTAGGTAGGTAATCTCTGGACAGATATATGTCATTAAATATTATTAGGTAAATGTTTCCAATAGGTTAGGTATACGCCTCATATTATTTTAAATATCGATATGTAACACAAATCATATCGATATTATTTAGCTTGCAATTTGTAAAAAAAAAAAAAATTTAATATTTTACCTGTACGTACCTATTATTTAATTAGGTACCTAGGTACTTATTAATTTTCCAAGTCATGTCTGATTATGGGGTAATCTGAACCACTGTGTGTACTATATTAATTTCTTATTTATAATTTTCGTATAAATCTTAAATAATATAAAAGAGTAAAGAATTAGTGAAACTGTAATAAAAACTGATTTGTTATTTATTTTATTTATTAAAGCAATTTTTTATATTGATTAATAACAAGGTACTAAATCAAATCACTATAATATTAATTAATTAATTTATGGTGTAGAAACATTTTTCAGTCAATTTCAATTAATTATATTATTATAAGCATTGTATAAATTTTCAATATATTATTCCATCATTTGTTAATATCTAATAAAAATAATAATACCTAATTATAACCAATTTATTCACAATTAAAATTCTAATAAATGCAGTAGGTTGTCAGTTAGGTACCTACTCAAATTTCATTTTTATAAAATTGGTCGAATAATGTCCATTAAAATCATTAATTGAGTAAAAACAGAAACTTAGCAGCATATTAAACAATTTACATAGGTAATGTTACCTGCCTACACGTTTAAGTAGATATTAACCTCTAAAGATATTTGATATTAAAACATCTTAAATTCTCAAGCCAAGTGTATAGAAATCTTCTCCAGGACAAAATGACCCACATAACAGGCGCAAGCGTGTAAGAATATGTGTCTCCCCCCTCCCTATCCCCCTAGGGGGAGAACTCCCCAGCTTTTATTGGCAGTGGGTAAATTGCTTTTTGTTTGATGATGTGTAATGAGGGTTTTGTATAGAAGTTTTGTAATTTGTAATTCTTGTTATAAAGAGTAGATAGGTACCTACTAGCTTTCCGACAGCGGCTTCGCCCGCGTGTATGTCGGTTATCGCGCCAAAACATTACCTTCTTTTTGCACAGACGGATAAAAACTATCCTATGTCCTTTCTCGAGTCTCAAAATGCCTCCATACCCAATTTCATCCAAATCGGTTCAGTAATTTAAGCGGGAAAGCGTACCTAACAGACAGACAGAGTTACTTTCGCATTTATAATATTTGTAGGGATTTAGGCAGCGCCTCACTAGTAATATAATGTCACGGGTTTGATTCCCGGTCGTGGAATTGTTACATCGCCGCTGCTCAATATCGGCGAAGGAAAACATCGTGAGGAAACGGCATGTCTAAGAACTAGTCATAAGAGGACGTGACATCCTCCATTAAGGCCCTCTCTCAACTCGTAAGATACCTAGTTGAAAGAAGACCCGTGCTCAGCAGTGGGACACTAAAAAGTGTCGAAGTGAAGTGAGGTAGGTAGACACTAGACTACTTTCGTAGCTTGGGGTTCTATTCCCGCGCCGGACCAAAAATACTATTGTTCGGCAACGACAATATTGGGCATTTGTGTGTGATTAAAGATTAATTGACGACTTTTTTGTACGATGTGTCCAAGAGAAATTTCGAATGATGTCACAATTAGGTAAGTTTTATACCTTTATAAGACGTAACCCACTACACTACACAACTTTACTGCGTTGTAGGTATACTTATCTTAATATTGTTTCATTTCTGTTTCTATTTTTATTTTTATTTTCTATTTTTATTTTCTAATTCTTTTTCAATTTTTTCCAATTTTTTATTGTTTCGTTTTTTGTTTTATTTCTTTACCAAAAAATATGTCTAACGTTTTTATATACCTATCTTACCTACTAGGTACTGTCGGACTATTAAAATACGATTTTTTATACCAAGTCGTCATCCCTATTTCTCAGCACTAGTGAACACTAGTCTGGAGTCAGGAAGTTTGAGTTTTGTTGTATGTGCTACGGAGAACACGCAAAGATCAGAGTAAGGGAGTAGGTAGAGAGTGCGCTCGTGCACTATAATATCTCCTGCTAAGGTACTTTCGTCAGTTTGCTCGACCCGGCAACCGAACCCGGTACCTCACTGTAATTTTTGCCATTGGGCCAATGCGGTAGTATTTTATAATAGGTACCACCTTTGTATAGATGTCTGAGGTCGGAACCGAACCCCAAGCAATTAGCTGATTGGACTTCTTTGTTTGTGAGTCCGGACCGTTCTCCTTTAAGTTTCCCTCAAGATTATTTGTAAGAGATTTATGTTTTGATACGAAAATGTTCTGTTCTTAATATTATGTTGGCGTTTTAATTATTTTTAATGATTATAAATGAATACCTGTATAACTTTAAATTTAATAATTCATATTTAATCATTAAATTATTAATATTTGATTAAATAATAAAACTATAATTTCATAAATAATTATTAATTTTTGATTATTATTTTATTTTTCGGGCCGGTGGCGTAGTCGGTAAGACAATTAGTTTGCTTTTTACACCGCAGGTCGTGGGTTTGATGTCCACTCAATACAGACATTTGTGTGATGAACATTTCTGTTTGTGTTGAGTCTGGGTGTAATAATAATCATCTATTATAACATTTATAACAATATATTTGCAAAATAAAAGTAGGTTTAAGCATATATTATTATATCACCTACTGTTTAGGTTACCTGGTTTCCATAACAGCTCTGCTTAGAATGGGATCAGATGACCGTGTGACGTCCACTAACCCGCACTTCACCAGCATATGTGTGGATTAAAACTCATTTGACTCTTAGTATAATCGCGAGGTCTCGGGTTTGACACCCGTGTATAGTAAAAAGATGTTACTAATCAAGAAAAATCTTAACAGTTATGATAGTCATCGTGTCCGATAAACGGCAATAGGTACCCTATTACGTATGGGACCAAAAAAATTGCGTCATAAACACCTCTGCCTACTACTTTGAGTAGGTACCTACTAGACTACTACACCTAGAGGTGTAAGCGCTATGCACAAACATAATTAAAAATATTATATTATTATTATTAATTACTACTATTATGTAGGTACCTACTGATTATATTGAGTGATCTGAGTAGGTATTTTTTTTTTAAAGTACCTACCTACCTACCCACTACGTTTGCTCACCCAATACAAACACAATACAAAATTAAAATAATTTAATCATAAAATTTAACTGTTTTATTATAATGTTATTTATGTTAATATTCTTATTAATAGTCTTTGCCACTACAACACCTACCTTTATAAAATCATAAATTTATTCGATTTAGGTAAATTCGATGAATCGAAATTCGAAATATTTGAAAACCTCAAAGATTCCGATTCGATTATTTCTTAATAGGTCAATAATTTATTTATTCAGTTAATTTATTTAAATATAAGGAAAATTAATAATCAATCGGAAAATTTATTGGCATAGGCACGAAATATTCAAGCTGTTTGTTTATGGTGTTTTCTTTTAAAAATCTTCGGAGGCACGAAATATTTGTTTATTAATTTAACAAATGCTTAAGGTTCTTATTTATGATTATTGTATTTCTTAAATAACTTTGATTAGAAGCGGTAGAGCTGAGGTATTTGAATCGGATTTGACATTTAAATCGCGGGTTTGATCCCAGGTTGTGCTCACAATAGCATAATGTATGTTTGTTATAAATCTGTGTGCGACACTTAGGTAGTTCGTTGAGCCTATCTATTCTGCCTGTTGTTACATCCATGTTTAAAATTCGAATATAAATTCGTTCCAAATTTAAATATGGGTACGTGCGAAATAGGTACTCTTTATGCATTTAAAAAGAATAAGTAGATGAATTTAAATAGCTATTCGAAAACAAATTCGTAACAATTCGAACAGAATTTAGAAATTTCAATTTGAAATTGGAATTCGCTTCACCTTAACCGTCCGGTGTCAGAGATCGCGATGGCTAATTGCCGTCACTTAGCGCGTTCGGCCTATCTATTTAAAGATCTCGCCTCGCTTTGAATCTAATCCGCGCGACTCTTGTCTTATCGTGGCATTTCCGCCTCCGTTGAGGTGAATGGTGACTGTTTTTGTTAATTAGCAATGGATTTAAAAAATATATATTGTTTACTGTAGGTATTTCTTTTGGCTGATTTTTTTTTAAAAAATAATAGTAATGATATTATAGTAGGATATTAACACACACGGACATCTGTGGGCTAATTCACGTAATTAAATAAGTTCATTTGCAGTGCAGTTGCAGTTCAGTTTCGATCAAAACAGCCCTTTTCGTATACTCGTAATTTTGACAACCGCTGTCAGATACGCTCGCGTCAAGTTCGCGTCACGTCAATATGACAATTACAAGAATAGGTACCATTTTGCATTAAGACGTGAAAGTAATTGAAACTGCACTGCAACTTGATCGGCGCGTCAAGAAATTACGTGAATTAGCCTACAGCCCTTTTGGTATTCTCATAATTCTGACGACCGCTGTCAGATACGCTCGCGTCACGTACGCGTCACGCGAGCGCTTTAGCGTGTATGTTATTTGTATGACAATCACAAGTATACCATATTGCACTAAGACGTAAACTTAACTGCAACGTGATTGCAACTGCACCGCAACTTGATCGGCACGTCAAGAAATTACGTGAATTAGCCTACATCTTTAATAGTTCTGAACTCTAGTACTTAGATCTGTTTTTTCATAGGTATTACCTACTTACTATTTAAAGGCAGGTAGGTATTCTATTCACCCCATAACTTCAAATAACAGACAACAGACTTAACCCTCTAACATAACGGGTTCATTTCCACCCTTCCTCCCTATAATATAAACTTAGTTCGATGGTAAAGTTGCTTCATTAAACCCTTGTACCTACGCACCAGTATTACATACACCCGCGGGGCGGCTAGCCGCTCATATAGTTTAATATATATAATAATAATAAAGTGGGACATTAACACACACGGCCATCTGATCCCAAACTAAGCAGAGCTTGGAGGTACTGTGGAACCCAGATAACTGGTAATATACTAAGTTAAAATACTTTTCTTTTGTAAATATATACTTAAATATAGATAAGTGACTACAACAACTAGAGATTTTATGCGCTTTTTATATTAAAATAGGCTTGCGCTTGCCTGATGTGAAGAAATGTTGCAGTCTATGATGGAACGCGCTTACCCAGTAAATACCGATTCACTCGTGACTTGAAGACCGGCAGATTATAGCTATCGGGAAACATAGATGCCCGCAGCGAATTCCTGGCAGTTCGCACAACGAAAGTGGAAGCAAAGCGCTTTGTGCGTTCCTACTTTAACCCTTTTTAGTCTTCTACTGCTGGGCACGGGTCTTCTCACCACTATACTACGAGCAAGTGTGGTTTGGTGGATGTCGCATGTCCTCGAATGATTAGTTGTTAGATATGCTGGTTTCCTCACGCTGTTTTCCTTCAACGTCATTGAGCAGCGTCGATGAAATAATTCACACAAAGATGTGAGAATACGACCGGGGATCGTCCCCACGACCTTATATTTAACAAACACTTAACCGCAACAAAATTTGAAGCGGTTAATTACGAATCTGGAAAAGCGGCCAGCCGCAGCGAATAACCGCCCTCGCGGTTAAACCGGCAGTGCGTACAAGAGCAAGGGTTTTCTGTTCGATTTAATTTCGTAAGAAGTTATAATAGTAGATACCTACTATTATAACTATGAGCTATGACTTTGTTCATGTGAAATACCTTAAAAGCAAAGTTTAGGGTGTAAGAAGAGATGTGTTTTTGTAGTTTCCACATTGTTAATGCGGTCGAAATATACTCTGTCTGTCTGTATATCTACCGCTCAAGAAGTTTAGATACCTATACGAAGTCGTATGCATAATATGTAGATAATAAGAGCCTCAAAATTACTTTGATCTAAAGACTACACTTATAATTAACTTAGTTTATATGTTCCTTATGATATGGACTTTATTAATTAATACATGCGTTAAGGGTAGGCTCTATCAACCCTTTTATTTATTTATTTATTTATTTATTTCCAACTTATATCTACCATTACAGGTGTAACCTAATGCAGTAGATATAAAACAATAATAAAATTTAAATACAAAATATAACAAAATTCAAAACACACACATTAAATATCAAAATAATATAAAACAAAATCAGAAAACACAAAAAAAAATAGAAAAAGCATCATATACACCATCCGTCATTTCAGTTTTTCTACTTCGTAACATAACATAAATAATAATATCCTAGCGAGCTCATACAACTTCGAGTGAAATATATCCATTTTAAGAAAGTAAATTTAAATATTTTAGTTTTTTTTACTTAACCTGCCACCACGATCTATTGCAACTCCTGTAAGCCAGGATCGATAGCCTTCATGAAGGCTCGTTTGAAATAAAACTACTTTGTAACGAATTTTATCGCGGTATATTTAACATTTTAGGCTTGTTTTTTGAAACCAGAGAGTTTGTTCTGTTATCAAAACCAGCTGCCGTATTATGAGTATTTAAAGCGATTATGATTCCGATGAAAGAAAGAGATGCGGTTATACAACGCGTATATCTGCATCCCTTTCACATCATACTTTTCGCACGATAAGTTTAAGTCCCATGTGTAACAGGTACTCGTATTTGGTAGGGGGCGAATCTTCAAACTGCAACTAGAATTCTCTAAATAAACCCATTAGAAAAGTCTTTTTGCTAGGCCTGAGAATCGAACTCAACACCTAGCGTTTGTGAAACGAAGCATACCGCTTACCGGAGGCAGTTTTATGTTTGAGAAATGTTCATACTTTTAACTTTTATAGTTAGGTAGGTAGGTACTCATTCCGGATCTTCGTTATTTTTCTACAACAATGAGACTTGGTTTCATTTTAGGTACCAACCTCGGAGGGATCCTCACTCCGCTCTGCCTAGATTGAAGGTTACGTAAGCAGTTAATAAGTAGGTATTTGTTTCTGCTAAACTTTACAGACATTAATATTTATCATAACGGGCAATTTACGCGAATATCACACATTGAAATAAAACTGCTTTATAACGGATTGACAGGTCACTCCACCTTTGACAATGAAGCCTGAAAAGGCTTTGAAACATTGGTATATAAAAATCTAAAATAAACCGCGATAAAATCCGTTACAAAGTAGTTTTATTTCAATACACTCACCTAGAATTTAGCTTTACGTTTCCTCACGGGATTCACGTTGCGGTCTTTTGTTTTTTTATTCATAGTTTTTTTTGAGTGTTTTTAGAAATAATATTCCTCCTAGTGATTGCGTAGTAAGTCAGAAATGTAGCGGGTTTAGAAACAGAGCAAGTCTTGACAAAAACGCATGAGTTTCTTGTAAGTTAGAGCTGACTCTTAAGTGAGTTTATGTTATTAAATTATACTCAATTATATTATTTCAAAAGCCTTTCTTATACAAAAGATTTTGGGTTTGATGTTACGTAATTTACACATAATTATCATGAAAACGGCATCATCCTTTCATGTATACTTATTATTAATTAATTCACTTCAACCCTTTTTAGTGTCCCACTGCTGGGCACGGGTCTTCTCTCAACTATCTTACTAGTTGAGAGAGTTTAGGCCTTAATCCACACACGCTGGCCAAGTGCGGGTTGGTGGATGTCACATGTCCTCGAATGATTAGTTCTTAGACATGCCGGTTTCCTCACGATGTTTTCCTTCACCGATATTGAGCAGCGGCGATTAAACAATTCACACAAAGATGTGTGGGCATGACTGGGATTCGAACTCGCGACCTTATATTTCTAAGGCGAGGCCCGTACCACTGCGCCACCGCTGCTCTCATTAATTATTTAATTATTCTTAATTCCGTGCAAAATATAATAAAAAAATACATAGAAAAGTACTTTAACCTACTCACTTACAAGTGTTTATGTACAAACTTCTTAAACTATACCTACATTGACATAGGCCTCTAAATGATTGGGTTAGGTCATCCGCAAAAAAAGGTCCTGCGCACGGACCAGACTGTGACGTGGTGACTAATAAAGACTGTAAATACATATTAAAGTACCTACAGATACCTACTTAAACCTACTTAAACATACCTCAGGCCCCATTTCTTCCATCGAAGCAAGGTACTTCGGGATAGAGATAAAATTTAAGGTCAAAAAAATAACTCAATGACAAAGTTACTCAGCTACCTAATAAACCTTATCTTGAAGTGAAGATTGATATTTTTAACTGTATGTATACACAATCACTGCCTACCCACTAATTTAATTGAACTTTGACCTAACATGTCGTAAATATAAATCTTTAATTAAAAACGCCCAACGGAGGTGAAGAAAATAAAGCAATTTAATAAATAAATACAGACAGCTACAAAAGTGACAAAACCATTTTTAATACTTAAATTTATCATAATGGGCAATTAATGCGCTCACCTATAATTTGGCTTTTAATATTGCTCGGTCGTGGTCGCAAGCAGACTGCTACGGCCACTGTCATCAACTGAGCTCTTTCGCTGGATCAGTTTACTTGCGACCACGACCGGTGCATCGCGTGTCGAAACGTAAAGCTAAATTAAAGGTGAACGCGTGAATTGCCCGTTATGATAAATATAAATATTAAACATTTTTTTTAATGTTTTGTTGTTTTGGAAATATTAGCCTTTTTACACGTTAGACACATACTTATGTTACTTTACTAAAATTGATGTACTTATTCAATACGGTCGTTGTGTAGTCAGTGTGTTACAAACTAGGTCCCTAGACAAAAACAGAGAGAAGCGGTAACGATTGAAAAGAACAAAATGTATGGGATTGACATAAGATTGTGACGTGACATTTCGAAAGTGAATGTCATGTACCTATTTCCAATCTTTTTTTTTTTAATGATACATATAGTTTAATCAGTCAAAACCAGTTATCTGGTTTCCATAACACAAGCTCTGCTTAGCTTGGGACCAGATGACCGTGTGTGTTAATGTCCCAGAATATTTATTATTTATTTATTTATTATACACGCTCTATTTTTAAGATACTTAGTTGTGAAAATACGAATGCTACAGAAAAATATCTGTCGAGTAATTCTAGGGTTGATGAATTTTTGTCGTTGACTGTACACAGAAGGCAATATTTTTTATTATTTATAATCTGTTTTTTCATTTTATTTAACTAACTTTTAACACGGTAGAGCAAGCTTTATTAATTATTGTATAATACATCATTTAACACCTTGATGTGGTCGGTAAGAGACTTGATTTTTACACCGCAGGTCGTGGGTTCGATTTCCACCAGAGACATACATTCGTGTGCAAGAATATGTCTGTTTTTTTTTATTCTGGGAGTAAAGAAAAAACAAAAAAACAGTTTTCACATGCGATGTCTGGTGACACCATGCAGAGAGGGTGGGTAGGAATTGTTGCTCCTTTAAGTTTTCTAACTATAGGTATGGAGACTCATTCCACTGCCACCTTCTCACCGATAATCATTCGTAATCACGAGTGAATCGGTATAGTGGGCTGGCGCGTTTTAGCGTAGACTACATCATTGCTTAACATCAGGCAAATAAAGGTAGTCGGACATAATTTTAATCAATAAGCTGGGACTTGAAATACCTCATACCCATCTTGACCATGAAGTTAGAAATGTCTTGGATAGTAAGTTAATTAATTAAAAATATAATTCCGTTTGTTGTAAAGAAAGTTAAAGATTTATTTAATTGTTTAGAGTGAAAGTTGTATAAATTCTTGTTAATAGCGGTAAACGAAGTTATCTCTAATAATCTTTATAATACATACCTACCTAATCTTAATAATGTTATAAATGCAAAAGTTTGTATCAATGTGTGGATGTTTGTTTCTTTCACGCAAAAACTACTGGGTTAAATTGGATAAAATTTTGTAGATTTTTATGTAGATTCTGGTGTTTATTAATATATAGATTAGGGTAAGAAAGGGAAATGGCGTTCACTTAAGGAAAATCTGGTACCTATATTTTATAAATTATTTATTATAAATCAAAATAAAGAAAGCGAACAAAGTCTTGAATTATCGAGGAATTACCAATTTAAGGACTTAAGTATGTCTTAAATTTACTAGAAGTAGGAAAGCGTAATTTAAAATTTAAAAAAACATGTCTGAGCGACATTACCCCTGATTGTGGGTAATGCCGCTCAGGGAAAGGTGTAATAACGCTCATTTAAGTTATTCTGGAATAAAACAAGTAGAGGGCCGTCATCGGTCACACGGTCATCTGGTCCCAAGCTAAGCAGAGCTTGTGTTATGGAAACCATATAGCTGGTATATACTATACATATAATACTTTTCTTTTGTAAATATATACTTATACTAGATATTTACACCCAGACTAAATAAGTATTTTTATTGTAATACCACGCGAAAGAAGTGATGAGAAAAAGTTAGAAATATTATAAACGACGCCTACCTATCTGCCTCTTTGTCACCATTTAATCACTATACCTAGGTACTTAATTTATTATTTTATGACATACATGTATTTTGCAATGTAACCTACTTAAGTATTTATTGTTTTAAATTGACATATTGAGATTTCCTAGCTTGATATTCCTGGTGGACATTTTTAATAATTTAATAATAAACCTCTTGTTTTTTTTATTGTATGTATGTGATATTACAACCTACTTAAGATTTTGCATGCCCACGTGACGGCAAAACATGGAGTTCTGTCAATTTTTTTTTTATAACATCTATGTATAAATCACCCATGTTTGCAAAGAAATGAATAATTTGAATTTGAATTACTAATTCTGATAAAATTTTGCGTAAATACCAATTTTTAACCAACCCTGCACTAATAGGGTAGGTAACCTATCAAAACTTAGGTAATCTTTTTGCGCAATATTGGTAGGTAAGTATGCGCAGGCGAAACCGCGGTTAAGAAGTTAACGCATTATAATTAGATAATACTTTCTTATGTCCTCTAAAAACTATATTTTATTGTTATTGCTTTTGCAATCATTAGGTAGGAAGTATTTCTGCCGTCATAATTAAAAATGTGGAGGGGACGGATGATAGACGATTGCCGAAAGCCTTTAACCCTTATTTAATGTCCCACTGCTGGGCACGGGTCTTCTCTCAACTATCTTACGAGTTGAGAAAGTTCAGGCCTTAATCCACACACGCTGGCCAAGTGCGGGTTGATGGCTATCACATGTCCTCGAATGATTAGTTCTTAGAGATGCCGGTTACCTCACGATGCTTTCCATCACCGGTGTTGAGCATCGGCGATGTTACAATTCATAAGAAGAAACGACACGACTGGGAATCGAACCGGCGACCAAATAAATCTAAGGCGAGGCCCGTACCGCTGCGCCACCGCTGCTCAACTTAGACTTGCTAAATATAAAACCACTATAACTTTGAACTCTGAAGAATAAATTCATTGAAAGCGTACATTAATTTCCTCCCTCACGTACACAAGTATCGGTAGGTACTAATGTGCTCAAATGACGCCATTAGCCACTAATACCCATTTGTAGATGTTTTGCAACATGACTACCGTTGGACAACGTTTTGCCTAGAAATTAGGGTTCCGTAAGAAATCAGAACAAACCCCAAACATATAATATTTTCACACGTACAGCGCCATCTGGTTCCAAATTAAGCAATTATATTTGCTTGTGTTATGGGTACTGTATTTTTTTTTGTTGATACATAGAAAACATATCTAGATAAAATACACCCAGACATACCTAGAACAAAAATTCATGCTCATCACACAATGATTTGTCCTGGGTGGGAATCGAACCTATATTAATTATTATTAACCTCCGGCGTAGCAGTCAGAGTCACTACCACTACTCCAACAGGCCAGTCAACGCTATATTTCACACATTCACCCCCTTATTCATAAACGTCTTATAAGCTCATCAAAGCTAAAATAGGTTTATAATTCGTTTGTCTTTGTCTGTCATCTTGGCATTTATGCTAGTATGAAAGAGACAAAGTCCATTTTAACTAAAGACTTTCATTTTTTAATAACGACATAAATTTTTAACAGATTAAATTTCTATACTTTTAGATACTTACAACTAACTACATATTATAAAACATACTATTTACTCCGTTGACTAAACCACCCAAAATGTATCTTGGCCTCTGATAGTAGATTTCGCTACTTTCCATGATCCTTGGCATCTTCACACCAATTGCTGGCTTGAAGCTCATTAGGTTTGCCTTCACTACATCATTCTAGCGATATCTCGACCCCCTGATCGTCGCCCTTTTTTATCCTTCGATAGGCTGGCCCTTGACAACAACTTGCCTGATGTTAAGCAATGATGTAGTCTGCGGTGGAACGCTCCAGCCCAGTATACCGATTCACTCGTGCTACGAATGATTTTATCGGTGAGAAGGTGGCAGTAGAATGAGCGTCCATATGGTTAGAAACCTTAAAGGAACAACAATTCCGACCCACCACAATTGCCTACCACCCAATTGATTGTCACCTGATTTTCACCACCCGGGGACGAAGTGTGGGGTTTCAATTAAAGGTGGCAATCATCCTACGGACGAAGGTGACTCAGCTCCCTAAGCCCTGTTGGTCGACCAAGGTATGCTTTCTTCATGCTACGAACCTCTCCTATTCTCACAATTTTAAAGAATAATAAAATAATAATTATACCTAGTATAAATAAAATACCGAGTTGCTATTTACCAATTTTTAGGCTACATCCAACACATTAACCATCTGACTAGCGGTCATTGCAACAAATTGCAGGTCAAAGCTACGGAACCGTCAGCTAAACTAAAGGATCACTCATACCTTTTTTAAATGATGCTTTTACGGAAAAAATAAGTAGCTCCTATTCCCATTTAGGGCGGCTAAGTGGACGTGATCTTTTTTAATTTATAACCATTTAAAACATTTCGTTTTAGTGTACCTATTTTGGCTTTTAAAAATTGTCGTTTCCCCGGATTTGATTTTGTTTGATAGAAGCTATATTTAGAATTTTATTTCACTGTAGCATGTGACAGCATGAGCAGCGGTGGCGCAGCGGTAAGGGCCTCGCCTTAGAAAAATAAGGTCGCGGGTTCGAATTCTGGTCAAGAGCCCCGTGTTGGCCTAGTTATTTTATTGCTAATTTAGTAATTTGTAATAATCTTAATACACCACGTACCTACCACCTACTTAAGTAGGTAAGTACTTTAGTTCGTAATAAGTTAACATTGAACTCGGTCAACATTTTAACATTTTTTAACATTCTTTAGTTTAAGAGTTACGATGTACCTACATACAATAAACATTTTATTTTTTATATCTTTAACATTTTTTATTATTGAACATTAACATTTTTGAACATTAAAATTATAGTAAGGGCAACAGCTCTTACACCCGACGTTTCACAGTCTTTTCAGACATCATGTTCATGGGTGCAGTGAGGTATTTGATGTCCAAACATTACAATTATTACTGACTAGGTAGGCTCTCTATACCTACGGTTCCAATGTAATCAAACTGAGCCCAGTGTGTTCGTGTCCATGAAATATGAAAAGACTGAAATGTCGGGATATACCTAAAAGTCTAGAATAGTTTTATATTAATGTGTGGTATTCGCGTAAATTTAAAATAATACCTACCTACTATTATTTCGTAGCTAAGTAGGTATGTTTGAATAGGCGAGGCTTATCTCCCTGAAAATTTTCCTGGCACAGTGTAAAAATATAAACCGTCCCATCCGCCGTCAACAATAGGGTATTGTGTGGAAGGCGTGGTCCATTGTAACGCCAGCCAATCAGAGCGCTGCATTCAACAATAGCGCACCGAATTGGAATTCCGCGTCACGTCTATTGTCGGATTGGCGATGTGTGTATATTGTTCCAATTTCAAATATTTGAAATGACATTTACCGTGTTCTAAACGTTGTGTTTTTAAAATTAAACAAAAGAACAGCGTTTTGGTTACTAACTTACTGAATTTATTTAAACTATGAAATGTTTTTATAATATGCTCAACTAATAAAAAAATTACATTAGAATGTAGAAATTATAGCTGTATACCTAGGTAAGGTAATACATACCTATTAAGTACCTTTAAAGGTATCTAAGTAGGTAGACGCTATTGTGAGGGGAGTGGAAGCAAATCTGGTAGTAAAAAGAAATAAATTAACCCTTTATTATCCCACTGTTGGACAAGGGGCTTTTCTTAACTGAATTAAGTGTTGAGAGATTGTAGGCTTTAATGCATATATCTACCTACGCTGGCTAAGTGCGGGTTGGTGATGTTACACGTCCTCTAATGCTTCGGTACTAAAACTGGGCAGTTTCCTCTCGTTTTTTTCCTTCACAGATATTCAGCACCGGCAACAATGATGCGGTGGCGCAGTGGTACGGGCCTCGCCTTAGAAATATAAGGTCGCAGGTTCGATTCCCGGTCGTGCCTACACATCTTTGTGTGAATTGTGTCATCGCCGCTGCTCTATATCGGTGAAGGAAATAAGTAAATATACATAGTGAGAAAACCGGCATGTCTTAGAACTAGGTACCTAATCATTCGAGGACATGTGACATCCACCAACCCGCACTTGGCCAGCGTGTGTGGATTAAGGTCTATACTCTCTCAACTCGTAAGATAGTTAAAATGGTAGACGCGAACAAGCATCGAATCTGAAACATTAATTTTTCTGTTTGATCATTGAAATGCCATTCAAAAACTAACCTCTACCTCCATCTATAAAACAGCAAGCGTGATAATAAGCAGTTAATAAAAAAAAAATCGATAACCCAAAATAACTTTAATCTACAAGCTAACGTAAACGCAAACTAAAAGAATTACAAAACGAGTAATACATAACCTAACGTAAATAATTACGTAAACGTTATTAAAGTTAGTAATTTTATGAACAAAATGAACGTAAACGCGCGCGTTCGTATAGATCTGTATAGAGACTCTGTGGGGTTCATTAAACGGTGTATCTCTGACCGGATGCTGGGAACAGGTGTCGCTGTCTGACCGCCCGTTACTATGAAGTATCGATGGTATCGACTTACGTATCGCTTTCGTTTAGAGATAAGTTAGTTCGTGGTACGGGGTGGTTGTGTTTTGTTTGTGTTATAATGTTTGACAGGAATCTGTATAGGTATCTGTGTAGGTATAAGTTTGTGGCATCGTAGCGCTTAAACGGATAAGTCAGTTTTGTATGTAGGTATTTTTTTCTGTTTATGCTGCAGTTATTGAAATAGATTTTATTTACCAAAGTCAGAGATTTAGTGATTTTTTAAATTTTCAATATCGGTGAGGGAAAACATCGCGAGGAAACCGGCATGTCTAAGAACTAATCATTCGAGGACATGTGACATCAACAAACTGCACTTGGCCAGCGTGTGTGGATTAAGACCTGAACTCTTTTGAAAGAAGACCCGTGCTCAGCTGTGCGACACTAAAAAGGGTTGAAGTGACCGATTATATATTACCAACTGGGCTACAAATTACAGTGTTACTCGACTAAAATATATTAGGTTTAAGTTCTTTTTCATTGATCTAATAAGCAACTCAGGCGCCGTCTTAAACTAAGCAAGTTTAAAGTCGGTACATAAAATAATAATTAGCTAGAAAAGGTAATTATGTTACGTACATAGTATGTATGTGAACATTCCTTTATGAATCTACACAAAGTGTCTCTTAATTTCGCCTCCCCACAGACGAGCTTTACAAAGTTCTATCTGTAAAGTAGCGACAGCAAAACAATACTATTCGAAGCATATTTGAAGTTATACTTCTTTAGGCGCGTTATGAAAAAATGATGAGAGTGAAATTTGAAGATGCGCGCGCATCTGTGACACAAAATTAACAGTATGAAGCTGTCTGCTTAACCGCTCATTAAGTCTCGTTTAATGATGCCAAAGAAGTATACCTAACTTCTCACGCGCGTACATAAGTACACGCATCCATTTTTTTTATAACATTTGTACACAGGTCTAACCTAGGTTTATTTACGACTTAGTATTTTAAATTAGGTTGGGTTAAAATTAAAATGGTTTAGAAAAAATGGTGGGATTATACCACCAGCTTGGAAACCAATGCTTAATTGACTTGTACCAAAACCCAAGCAAAATCAACTCAGAATTCAAGATACTGTGAGCTCTGTAGGCTAATTCAATAGTAATTTAATGACGCGCCGATCAAGTTCCGGTGCAGTTGCAATCACGTTGCAATTAAGTTTACGTTTTAGTGCAAAATGGTATTCTTGTAATTGTCATATAAATAACATGCACGCTGAAGCGCTCGCGTAACGCAAACTTGACGCGAGCGTATCTGACAGCGGTCGTCATAATTATGAGAATACCAAAAGGGCTGTTTTGATCGAAACTTAACTGAAACTGCACTGCAACTGAACTTATTTAATTACAACTTAAACAATAATGTTTGTAGGTAGTCAGTAATAATTGTGACTAATGTTTTTGGACGTCAAATACCTCAGTCCACCAGTGATATTGAAGTCTGAAAAGACTTTGAAACGTTGGGATCTAAAATCTTAAATATACCGCGACAAAATTCGTTATAAAGTAGTTTTATTTCAATTTAGAATTTTTAATTCAATAAAAAAAATATTTTAATTACTACATAAATGCAATAAATTTTCAAATCAAGCTATAATCTACCTGTTTTTCTGTCACGAGTGAACTTTTAAAGGCCTTTCCTGGAACAACGTTGATTCATATTTGAACCAAAAACTACAACAGTAAAATTAACTGTAAATAGCATATTTAATTTATTTTATTATTATTAAAATAACAATACAAAATATACAATTAAAACAAATCTTTACATGAATCTTCGCCGACAAACGAAATATTTGTAATTAAAATTAATTGAATTATTTCTTCCTTATAATTGTCTGGCGTGAAAATTATTAATGCAAATTGCAATTCATAACCAATACTAATGGCAATTTCTTACTATGCAATTTAGTTTACCATAAAATTATTAACGCAATACGATTGGGACGTTTAAAATGCAATCAGCAAACAGTTTTCTGAATTACAAGTTATACAAATTTGTTTGGAAATACTTGTTTAGATAAAAGTAAACATTTCAAGATGTGTGATATCCACCAATCCACACTTGGACTCCGTGTTGGGTTAAGGTTTAAACTCTGTAAACTCTTAAGTTAGGTATTAGAGAAGGCCCGTGCCCTGAAGTAAAGGGTAAAAAAAACTTTTTGTTTTATTTTTTATTTCTTTGCTGACGGTACTTTAGTAGGGAGGCACACAAAGGCGCGACTGCTCTTTTTCACCGTTTCTTCTTTCCACTTTTTACTTTTTGGCCCCTCTCTATGTCCCTCTGGCGTGTGTCCACCGACGCGATGTTGTTTTGTTTTCCACCCCCTTGTTTGTACTTACTGTTTTTATATGACTTTCATTTGTTTATGTTTCAAATTTTGTAATGAAATATGTGTTTAATTAATAATCTCTACTAATATTATAAATACAAAAGTAAGTTGGGGTATGGAGATAGTTTGAGACCCGAGAAAGGACGTAGGATAGTTTTTATCCGACTGCGCAAAAAGAAGGTAATGTTTTGGTGCGATAACCGACATACACGCGGGCGAAGCCGCTGTCGGAAAGCTAGTCTATAGTATAAAAATGAATCACAAAATGTGTTGATAAGCGCATAGCTGGAGAACGGCTGAACCAATTTCGCTAATTCTCTTTAGAATACTCCTTGAAGTACAAGGATGGTACGCAGAGAAAAATTTGAAAAACTCCTCCGAAACAGCTTGACCGATTTTTATGAAATCATAAAGGTAGTATTCTGTTTTCGGACCCGGCAGGTGGCACTGCTTTACTGGGCAGGACGACGTCTGCGGGGTCCGCTAGTGTAATAATATATTTGGGGGCTGAGTCACTTTCGTCCGTGGGTGAATCCCCACGCGTGGTATTCGGTTGGTGCTAATCGGGTTACAATAAACTGGTAGTAGACTTCGGCCGTCGTTAGTGATCACCCACTCGACAGAGCTGCACCGCCAAGCGGCCTTGCTGTGTTCCGGTTCGATATCTGGTGACACCATGCGGAGAGGGTGGGTCGGAATTGTTGCTCCTTTATGGTTTTTAACCATATGAAGGCCCATTCCACTGCCACCGAAATCATTCGTGTTTTCACGTCAAAACTACTGAACTGGATAAAATTTTGGTGTGGGTGGAGATAGTTTGAGACCCAGGGAAATACATAAAATAGTTTTTAACCGACTGCGCAAAAAGAGGATAATGGTACCGACATACTACTTATATAATCAATAAACCTACTGATTCCTAATTTCCCACAAACGCCAACAACGTTAAGTAAAACTACCTACGACCCTAAATTCCCAATTCTATGAAAGCTAAGATCAAATACCTCAAAAGACAACCCCAAACCTTTATTCGAAACCTTAAGAAAACGACGTCGCTATACAAAACGCTATCTCCATAAAAGCAGGGAGATTGGAGAATAAAATGGAAACAAAACATGTATGGAAGCAACACTAAACATTTCCAAGACGTTGCCTTGGGGTGGGTTAATCCAGGGCCGGATCCAGCGGGTCGCACACTGGGCCCCGGGCGTCCGACATACCCCTCGCCCTGTGTTAATTCGGGGCGATAAGACGCGAAACGATTTGACCGCCGTGTAAAAAGACATACAGGTAGGTATAGCTAGAGAAAGAGTAAGGGGCCCTGCATTGACAATAAGACACTGTAAAGCCAGAAATAGATCTAAAATATTTTATCAAGTGAGACTAATGTAAAAGTTAGAGAGAAAAGGGAAGGAAGAAAATTCTTGAAAAGAATTTATAAGCAATTTTAAACAAAAATTATTTCAAGACTTACCGCCTTATTCATACGTGTTATAAGCCTTTAACAGCTTAAACAAGTTTATAATTGGTTTTATCTTTGTCTTCTTGATATTTATACTTGTAAGAAAGAGACAAAATGCATTTTATTTATAGAGGCTTGTAATACTTTTATGAAGAAGGCCGTTATTTTACAAACAATGATGACAATAATTTATCATTTTTATAAAACCTACGAAATAGCTAAGAATTACCTCGAACACTACAGCTTTCAAATAAAGAAAACCATATCAAAATCGGTCCATTTGTTTAGCACTACGATTTCATAAAGTTATATACACACTGACATTCCAATGCACACGCGAAACTTATGACTGTCCCTTTTTCCGTGGTTCAAATTTCTTAGTCTTATTAAAGGGTCCCAAAATTGCGTAACTAAGAGCCCCGACATTGCTAATCCATCCCTGTTTACCCTGGAGAATGACACCCACCCTCTAGCTACAGTGCCATTCGAAAATGAACCGTAAATCAAAGTAATAAGAGTTTAATTGATATAGTAAGTTGTTACGATCACAATGTCCAAATAAGAGAGAGCTCTGGATATTTAGAATTCGATAGTATAATGGATAGCTTGTTTGGCTCTAGACATGAGGTCTCGGGTTAAATTCCATGAGGCTTTTATAATTCCTCAACATTAGTCGGAGTCAAAAGTGACAGTAGGATGTATGCGGTGTGATGCCCCCAGGACACAGAGAGCACTAAATTTAAAAATAAATTAAAATAAATAAATGATTATTAATTATTATTTTTTAATTTAAATTTTAAACGGCAGATTAAATTTTGGTTAAACTATCATAAAGATGCTGTTAGACAGTACGTCATAATTTTATTGGCAGCTGCGTTTATGAGTTCTATCCATTGTTATTATTAGTGCAAATTATTATAGTACATGTAAAATTACAGCAATACCCTTAAAATTATATTATAGTTAAAATGTTTTAAAACGGGCATCATCATCATCATCAAGTGGTTCACTGTGGACATAGGCGTGCTGTTTTTGGCTTGTATCATTTGACCTTCTAACCTTTTCACTATTTTTTTACGTTGATTTGCGTTTCCAAATACACTTTTTATAATTTAGGGCGGTTTTAAAAGTATTCACTACCGAGCCATTAAAAATGGTTCGCCGAATAATAATGGCTCACGTACTGTACTGCTACAACACTCTAAATTGGCTCGTTGAAATAATTAAACACAGCGGGAGAAAAGATTTTAATGTCAATAATATTTATTTAGAATTAATTATTTACTAATTTATCTAGAAATTTAATTTGTACTAGGAACAAAGACAAAACATGCTATGCTATGAATGAAACAAAAGCTTCGGTTGCAAATGTCATGCGCAATGAGCGACCAAAATAACTGAACAATAATAATGTGAGCTGATATAAAGCTAGCTACACACTAGGACAGTTACTAAATTAATGTTATTTATTTATTTATTGGAACATTAAACAGTTAAATACGTTAAGGTAAGATACAAAAGCATATACATGAAAATTACGACAACGCATAACCCACACCAATGTCCGCAGAATAATATTATTAGTAGGTATAATTTTATTATAAATTTCATGCGCGTAAAAAGAAAAGAACCGGCCACATCAATGAAAACAAATAAGTTGTTAAAATCTCAGGACAATTGTTTTAAAATTTCAACCGACGCTTTTTAAATTGAGTATTTTTTATTATTTCCCAGCCCGAGCAAAAATAACTTTGTACCGTAAAAATATTTCGTACTTTTTTCTAATATTTTATTACTTACTCTTATTAGTATTACATCCGTTCCTAGTACCCATAATACAAAGAAATAAAATTGCTTAATTTGGGAGTAGATGGCGCTGTGTACACGTGTGAAAATATTATGATTATTATTCCATTCATGAAAGAAAAACCAAAGAATAAAAAAATTGATTCACTCATTAGAACTAAATGTTATACATGTATTAGATTTATTTTGTGTTTCTTTATAAGTTAATATACTGTGTTGTCTGAAACTAAAGTATTTTTTTTATTGTATATCTTTCCATAGAGCGGCGGCGTAGTGGCATCGAAATCGGATTTTAAATAAGTATGTCATAGGTTCTATTCTAAATCATAACTACCACATCTTTGTGTGAATAGTTTATAACAGTAGCTTAAAAAGCAATAAAGGAGAAGATTTAAGATAGTTAAGAGGACACCTGCTTCGAGTAGTGGGATCTTAAAAAGCTATTACGAATTTCGAGTAAGATCTACTTTTAATACTTACCTAATCAATTATATTTATTAGTGTTTCTTTATTATTAGAATGATATTTAATGATTTATCAAAAAGTCACTTTACCTGCTTAAAACTCAGTGAAATCTAAATTAATTATTAATGAAACGCTTTCGTGTTTAATTTCTTTATATAAAATAGTATAAATTCCTATTTTTATTAGTGGCACATGTAATAATTTTTTTATGTTATTATTTTATCTTAATTAATATTAATTTAGTTTATTAGGTTTCGAGAAGGTATACCTACTTACCATTGTACATAATTGGCTATAATATTTTAATAGGTGTATAAGTACCTTTCCGTTTAATAAAATTTTATGAGAAAACCTTAATAATTTTATGTATTAACATTTTTATATTATTTCTTTGAGGACAGCGTATAGGTCTGTTGCTTAACTTTTCATTATTTTATTTTATGACTAATAATAATTATTACATTTTATTATTCAACTTAATGAGTTGTTTATTATAATTATAAGAATAATATTCGTAATTTAATAGCGTAATGTTGTATTAATAGCATAAAAAACTTTATAATATACGCAATTATGACAAAAATCATGTTTAATAAAGTTTTAGATAAATATAGATGGTGCTATATTGTGTTTACTTTGTGAACCTTAAAACTTTACAATAAGAGTTAATTTTGAACAATAACTAGGATGTGTGTGCATGCAATAATAATAATAAATAAAGTGTAGCCAAAATACATGAGTCGTTAATACTTGACACCAGGTAGTAAACGGGGAATATTCGTCATGATAGTAACATTTTCTACACAGAATGAACCTTATGTTAAGCTATATAAAGGCTTAAAATTAACCACAATGTTACTACTGATGAACAGTGAATCGTACGCCAGCTAATTGGTCATAAATTATTATAATTTGCCCTGCTGCCCACCCTGGATTGTTTATGCGCCGTGAATATGATTACTGAATGGGCTTGCGGGAAAAAATATTCAGTATGATTTAGTATAGGTATAAGGTTAAGTAGATGAAAGGTTTAGTGTTAAAAACGCATTTTAAATAGACAATAAACTAAAGATTTTACTATTTTCTATGTTATATGTATAAAAACATACGAGTGCGTTAAGATTGTAAGTACATTATTTTATAGGCTCTGTCAACCCCTGTTGTACAAAGGCGTCATTGTTTGAATGTATCTAGATATTATTAACTTAAAATACTTAATTATATATAATTCGATCATTCAATTGTCAGACAACTTTTATTCGTAGAATATTGTTTAAGTCTTGATTGATATTCAATAAAATTACTGTCAAAATTTTAAAATTACTTACAGAAGAAAAACCAGCTATAATTTTACCTAGCTACTAAAATAAAGTTAATGCGTCAACAACTTAAAAAAAGTAACTAAATAAATCAAGACATTTATTAATAATTTATATAAAACCGGAGCTACATGTAACAATAGCCACATAAAACCCTCAATTAATGCCTGCCCTAGAATCCGGTTCAATAATAACCGTATGTTATTTCAATTAATACACTTGGAACCACAATGAGACCTGCGTTTGACAGCGGCATCCGTTTCAAGTCTTGACTTACGGTCGCGAAGTCAATTGTCTGAGCTAAATCTGGGCTAAAATAAAACTAAATGGTTAGGTTGATGATACAGTTGAAGAGAAGCGATAAATAAAGATAAATTAGAGTAATAACATTTTAGTACAGAATATCTAGGTATAGCTTCGTGTGTAGTTTGAAGCAACGAGTAAAGTAGAAAACAGCAAAACCAGGTTTTCTGGATTGTTTGATTCAATTCTTAGATCCTTGCTTTATATGTTTTTTTCTCCTTGTTATTAATAAGCAAGAATACTTTTTTTATAGAGTATATTATTTAATACAAGTCTTACGATTATTGTATAATTTACACAGCAAGAAAAAAGAAGTTTTTGCGTTTTAATATTAACATTAACCTCCAAATTAATTAACTTTTTAATTAATAGTTTTTAGTGGAAACCAAGTTTTATGCTTGTTTAAAGCAAGACATGCGTTTTGTGAAATTAAACAAGTGTGTTGTCTTTTTCGTTGACAGTGGTTGACAGTGTCATTTCTGGGTTTATGGGCTCTGCGAAGCTGTTATTGTTAAGTTATGAATGTACTAGCTAAATACCCGTGGCTCGGCCCGCACTTATCGTTTATGGCACATAAATATAAGCAATTAAATACTAAACTTCTAAAATAAAGAAAAATTAATAACAGTATTGAAAATGACGTGCTCTTCGAAACGAATAAAAACTCTTATAACCATAATAATATATAATACAAAACTATGATGTTAAAATTTTTACTTACAAACTAGACACAATTTCTCTGGACTCCAAACCAGGATTCTCTTTGTCGTGGAAATTTTTCTTGTGTTAAATCTATTATTTTGGGTGGTTAGCTAAACAGAGTTTAAAATAGCTGCATAGCAATCGTCATCAATATAGATTTAGTAAGTTAACTGTAAAAAAATAACAGACAGACAGATCTACTTTCGGTAATATTAGTAAGGAGTCAAGTAGCTAGGTACTTTCTTATATGATTCATGGCAGCAACTTGGATTCGTTGACATTGTATAAAATTTATTAGAATGCAAATTCCAACAAGATTTTATCGTTCTAATTAGATTCTGATGAATTCTCCTATTATAAGATTTTTTATTATCCTTTTTTTAAGTGAACCACGTGGCTCGCCAAAACTCGGTGAGCCATTAAATTAATAGTAATTCTTTCAACAGATGTCCTTGATTATCTTAACCAAGCATTTTTTGTTGGTTGTGTTTAGTATAAGGGAAGGAGAATTAAGATGTTAATGCTTTCGTAAATTAATATGAAGTTTGGCACACTTTCTCAAACAATGGTTGATTTGCAATGTTTAACAGAATATTGTTTATGCTTAATATTACTCATTGACCACGGAATACGGCAATGAGCGGCACAAATAGCGACTTCGAAAGTATCTGTGGTTTGTTATTTCATTTTTTATAACTTATACTTTGCACTAACCCGCAATGCATGCTACAAAAATGTACAGGAGTCTAAGAAAATGACTGAGATGAGCCACTAGCGATTTAACTAGTGTTACAACATTTTTTTGTTGTTTTTAAAAGCCCTCGCAAGCCACCAGCTGTGTGAGGTTTGTTTTGCAAAAGCACTTAGCAGTTTATGAAACAAACAAAAATTATGCTATAAATATGAAACAGTGGCTTCGGCGAACCAATTGGTTCGACCGTCCTCGGATGGCTCACCAAAAAGTCCGGTGAACCAATAAAGGCCCTTCCGGCCGACTGTGCGTATTTCTTTTTTTTTTTAAAAAAAAATTCGGCGAACCACCAGTGGGAATTAGTCCGTGGTTCATTTTGCAGGAGTCCTTAAATGTATAGACAAATTAAACATATGCATAATGACAGAACTGAGGAATCGCTACTCGCTCCGCTTGCTGCTATGTTCTGTGGCTAAGCTGTAACTGTTTATTGTCATTGTGGTAGTCTGTAAATAACGGTCTTTCTTAGAACAAGATAGATAACAATGGTTATTCTGTTTGGCGAAATATTTATTTACAGTTGTCGGAATTCCATACAAGAACTTAGTGAAATGTTACCGTGTAAATGTACTTGAAAGACACTGCGTATGAGCATAGTGGAGGTTTTTATCATTTCACTTCCACCCTATTTTGTGTCCCACTGCTGGGTACGGGTCTTCTCTCAACTGTCTTCCGAGTTCAGAAAGTTTGCACTGGTCAAGTGAGGGTTGGTGGATGTCATAAGTATATAGACATGCCAGTTTCCTCACGATGTTTCCTCACGATGTTTTTCTTCAGCAATATTAAGCAGCGGCGATGAAACAATTCATACAAAGATGTGTAGCCACGACCGGGAATTGAACCCGCAGCCGTATATTTCTTAGGCTCGTACCGCTGCGACACCGCTGTTCAGTGTCAGGCTGAAATATGGATCGAAAAATTATATAGAGTACATAAAGTTTAAGCGCTACGATGCCACAAACTGGTACACAGATACACAGACATACAGATACTCACTTCAAACTTATGACATCCTTCTTTTTTGATGGAGGTTAATTAACTGTTACAGGACACCATATCAAGGCATTATTAAGTATCTTATACTTTTTTAAACAAAAAATATCATCCATAAAGAGAACTAAGTAGAATGCTTATTGAATATTGTCACAGCCCATATATAGAACATCGAAGCGTGCGTGCGCGCATCGTTTCCGCTTATTATTGCGCCCGCACACTGTTGTTTGAACTTCACATACTTTGCGTCAGGTTAAATAGCCAGTGACAATATTTACTTAAAAATTGACCTATTGAACTGCGTCGTTGGAGGGATGGCCACCACACATCGCGAGGTCTAGGGTTCATATTCGGGTCGAGTTAAAGGAAAGGAAGAAAATAAATTCAGAGTTTTTATTTACAGAAAAATCTTAGCTACAGATTAACAATTGTGATGATCGGAAGTGTTATCAACAACAACCTGTACTTATAAGAGGTAAACTTGCGAAATGTGGATAATATGGACCCTTTAGGACGTGAGTTCTTTTTTTTAATGAGCACTACACTCAGTCTGAACAAGATGTATGTACTCGTAGTATAAACCTTCTATGTAAGCAAACCAACAATATTTGTGACCATTTGTGTTCTTTTGTGATAAATAAAGATATTATTACTATTATTATTATATATTAATACCTTTCCCTCGAAAGAAAGAATAGATAACTTATCTTTTACCTTTTTTTTATTCTATAATAGGTTTGCGCTTGACCACATCTGGCCTGATGTGAAGCAATGTTGCAGTCTACGATGGAACGCGCCTACCTAATAAATACCAATTCACTCGTGACTTGAAGACAGGTAGATTATAGCTATCGGGAAACAGAGATGCCGGCAACGAATTCCACAACTTAGCAGTTCGCACAATAAAAGACCTTACCTTACCTTCAATAAGACGGACAGTTTTTGTTACTTATATTATGTGGTAATGGTAATTATATGACCGAGATATATGCCAGCCAGTCAAGGGAAGAAATGCCAGTCAGTCTTGAAATTTCATTGAGAAGTATCGTGTAATTGGCGCTCGGGCCTCACGGTCCAAGGGTTTTTGTCATTGAGTTGAATTAAACAATACTAATTTACGCGTTCTGCGCTTGTCCATCCACCGTCTCCGTTACTTCAGAGGCCAATTCTACTTATTCGCACTATAGTCTCTTGCGCATAACATTTATGAATTATTGTGCTCTATTCTCGGCCGCTTAAGAATGGACTCCACTTGTTTTGTTTAACGGAGTATTGACGTTGAAGTATGAAAGCGAGAGTGTGGACTTTCCACTAGCTACCTCTGTTTTATCTGTACATAATGTTGGCAACACTGGAGATAAGTCTATTCCTTTGTTCTTCGTATCTATGGTTGTTGGTTCCAAGATGGCAGTACACTCGTAATGTGACTTTGTAGCCAGTGTAAAGAAAAGTAACAACTAAACAGTTGTTTATATTATACCTAAATAGCGACCCGCCCCAGCTTCGCACGGGTGCTATGTGTTATACTTATAAATCTACCTCTGGAATCACTTTATCTATTAAAAAAAAAGACGGGTTGCACTCCGGGAGTGCCGGCAGAAGTGAAAACATTCGCGCAAGCGCCCTGCGCTGCCTAAACGAAACAGTAGGCCCAGGCATACATTTTCGCCGCGCCGTAGAGAGGGGATAGCTGTCTACTCTCCATCCGTCTTACGCTTTTTCGATCAGGTCACGTGTCCTGACGCGAGTTTAAGATTTTATACCCATTACAGAAAAAGTGCTCAACGCCGCTAAAGAAGTTTTCACTTCAAAAAACCGCATAAAATCCGTTGCGTAGTTTGAAAGATCTAAGCATACATAGGGACATAGTGGCAGAAAAAGCGACTTTGTTTTATACTATGTAGTGATTAACTAGTAGCTACAATATAGTGAAGGTAGTATCTTACGCATAAGATTCCAGGATTGATGTATAATTTTACAAAAAAATCCGCTTAATCTTCACATGGGTAGCAGAGATACATACAAAGCTCATGTCGAATCTGTTTCCATTGGTAAAAAAGTAAAGTACTTTTGAGATCATCATTAATATATCTAAAAATGGAAGAAATCAAAAAGAAGGAAAGGTCTTGGGAGAGAAAATTGGTATATTTGGATGATAAAAAATCACAAACAAAGGAATGAAACGTGAGGACGAGACGCCGATGCTAATGCAGACCATACAAAACAGAAGAGACAAAATGATTGGATACTTTTTAAGACATGACGGCCTGATAAAGAACATCATAGAAGGAATGGTAAATGGAAAACAAAAAAGAAGAGGGCCAAGTTAACTACATATATGAGACTAGCTTCCGTCCGCGGCTTCGCCCGCGAAATCTTGTTTCTCCATACAAACTTTTGAACCCCATTTCACCCCCTTAAAGGGTGAGTTTGAAAAATCCTTTCTTAGTGCACCCCTAGACCCCATAAGGAACCTACGTGCCAAATTTGGAGTCTCCAGACCCAGCGGTTTGGGGTCTGCGTTGATATGTCAGTCAGTCAGTTTCTTCTTTTATATATTTAGATAGATAAAAGAGAAAGTTGCTGTCATGTGGTGCAAGAAGGTAAAAGGAATCGCAATGAAGAGAGAGAAGTGAAGGATTTTGCATCTTTACATTGATAAGAGGTAAGGCGACCTCCGTAGTCGAGCGGTGTAAGCCGTCCGATTGGGCTATACTGTGCCCAGCAGATCGCGGGTTCGAATCCCGCCCCGGACAATATTTGTGTAACAACAAAGATTTGTTTCGGTGTCTGGTTGATTGAGGAACTACCCTCCGTGCCTCGGAAAACACGTTAAGCCATCGGTTCCGGTTGTCATTTAACCCATCTATGACAATTGTTACATGAAGTCAGAAGCCAATATAATCTGTCACCTGGTCTAACCATCTCGGCTACTGGTTCCCTACGGGTTTTGAGGTCAGATGGCGGTCGCTCGTATAATTCTGGTAGCTAGCCACATCAAGTTAGACTGGGAGCGGACCCCAATAGAATTGGGAAAAAGTAAGGGGGAATGATGACATTGATAAGAGCTAAGCTCTTGTAATTAATAAAAATCTTAAGCCTATACATTCGAAGCCATTGACATCACTCCCGCACTTGTTCAGTATTTATGGAAAGACAATTTTATACATGAGAGTTCACTCGAGCCCCACAGGATTACTTATGCAGCTAATAGACTTGTTCTGGCTGTCACAAAGGTACAAACGAAAAACATAAATAAAATTCTTTACTATATTGCACCAAATATTTTAATAACCACTAAATTTAATGATTAATAACAATTGCAATCTCAACAGATGGAGATTAAGCGGACTGTTAAAAGAAACGTGCACCGGACGCGACGATAGCGCGCACGAGCGGATAAACTGACATTTCGCGCCAAAACATCCGCCTTTACTGTTAAAAAAATGGCGGGCAACATTTGAAATATTGCAATAAGAATGAATGATTGATATTAAATGAATTGTGTGCAGTGCTCCTTGCTTTGTCGTTTTATAACCGTGATGAAATTGATATATTATTATTGTCATCTTTAACATGTTATTTTCAGTTTAAGAGCTGTGTTGATTGCGTTTTCAGATCGGATAATGACTGTAATTATTTATTTGTCATGGTAACTCGTACGTTGAGACGTACAGTACCTAAATACCACTAAACTTTATGAAATTAAGTGAGAATAAACGTTTCAAAACATTGAAGCTATCCTATTCATCTAAATCTAAAAGAATGATTGACTTAATTATGATAAAAAAACAACAAGAAAATTGTCACTAGTGAAATTAATTCGGGCTTTTAACACAAAACAGTCGACAACATTTATTACCTACCCCGTAACCTGTTGATAGCCCACAACAAGACAAATGTTTGCCTGTAACAACCCCTATTATTAAGGGGTGCATTGTTAATAGGGATGTCAACTTCAAGCGTTCATCTGTTTGATTTCACTTCAAAAACGGGTTCAGATCGTTATTATTTAATGCTTTTCACAAATTTAGTTATTATGATTAATGACCTATTTACTAACTTAAGTAACTTCCTGTCAGATTTTGCCATTAAAACGCCGAGACAGACTACGATTAAATCTGATAAAGAGTAGTTTTATTTCAGTATGCCACAAAACACAATGCCAATATTTAATAGAAACTTAATATTTTTAGTCACAAATAAAATGATAAAATCTGTAAAATTTCCACTCAATCACCAGTAGTTTCTATCATAGCTGCAAACTTACCAAAGCGAGCGAAGTAGCAAGACAGCCTTAACGCCGCCGTGGCCACGGGACACTGCGTCGGGCGGTGCGACTGGCGATTTTGTAGTTCATTGCCCAGTTGCGTTCACTTGTCTTTAGACTTTTCTAAAACAAATACGCAATGAACGATGAAATCGCAAAATGCGCCGCCCGACGTCAAGTCCCGTGGCCATAGCGTAAGACCTTGATCACACGTACCTAGCAAAAGGGCGAGACAGTGCTCTCGGCGTCATCATCATCAGCGTATTCTAGACATAGATCACTTCTAAAGCATGCCACTGAGTACGATCCGCGGCCAATGCTGTGATCTCATCTAGTCAGAGAGCATCGTCGTACGCTACGTTTGACAATTCAAGAACTCGTTTACCCTTTCGGTAGTCGGTTCTGTGACAGATATGACCCGCCCATTGTCACTTCAGCTTACTAATGCGAAAAAATTTTTTTGAAGATGACCTAACTCAATCAGCCGGAAGGGTCTTTAATGGTTCACCGGTCTTTTTCGGTGAGCCATCCGAGGACGGTCGAGCCGATTAATGCGAAAAATATAGCGGGTTTATGTTTATACGTATCGAGAACTCGACTGAGAGCAATGTTTCGCTCTTTTGATCGGTAATGTGATCAAGGTATGACATTATGCCCTTCACATTTTTGTGATACACTTTAACGAGAACATTACTTTCAGATTTAGGCGTTTAATTATTAATATAAACTTATTTCTGGATGTTACTAAAACAAATTGATACACATTAAACAAACAAGATTTAACATTTTCTATTACTAAATAGAAATCTTTGTTAACTTTATAAAGATAGACTTTCTTACTTCAACCCTTTTTAGTGTCCCACTGCCGGCCACGAGTCTTCCCTCAACTATTTTACAAGTTGGGAAAGTTAAGCCATGAGGATGGTGGATGTCACATATCCTCGAATGATTAGTTCTTAGACATGTCGGTTTCCTCACGATGTTTTTTCACCGATATGTATAGACTTTTTAGCTAGTGTTAAATAAAAAGTACTATAAATTTAATTAAGTGCCAACCCTATTGTAGTGAGTTCCACTTGTTGCTCCCCTAACAATAAAGTTTGGATCAGTTTAATGGTGCTGCGGTTATGTGCGATGATCACGCGACGTACCTGGAACAACAGACATTGTTTGATTAGTAATTGTTCGACTGGTTTGTGTAGAAATTATTGTTTGACGCCTGCGTATACCGATATGTAAATATCTAAGAGATGCACGATCATCATCATCAGATTATCCTAGTCCACTGCTGGACATAGGCCTCTCCTAAAGCACGCGGCTACTCTCATCCAGCTCTTACCAGCCACCTTGCAAAGACCGTCACTCCACCTAGTCTGAGGGCGTCCTACGCTACGTTTGCCAATACGTGGTCTCCACTTAAGAACTCGCTTACCCCAACGGCTGTCGGTTCTGCTGCAGATATGACCGGCCCACTGCCACTTCAGCTTACTAATCCGAGGTGCATGCATAAGAAATGCATGATAAAGTGATATAAAACTGAAGCGAGAAACGTTATCAGTTTGGAAGTTGACCTTAAAGAACATATTTTTTTTTGTCAATGGAATCATCTTTTGCTGTAAATTAATGTAAAAATACCTTTTAGCTGTAAATAAATCTTTTCTTCATTGGTTAACTAATATAAACCTATCCATTTATTCTTCGTTTTCATTATTCTTTATAGATATTTACCTATTTCTTAAACTGGTCAGGGTTCGCGAGAACTTAGTTTCGACAAAAATTGCAATCAGAAACAAAAGCGTGTTAGATATTACTTTTTATACCAATTTTAAACCATCGATGCCTTTTTTGATGATGACCTGACCCAATCGGCCGGAAGGGCCTTTAATGGTTCACCGGTCTTTTTCGGTGAGCCGTCCGAGGTCGGCCGAACCGATAACCATCGATGTTAAAACTACAGGGTGTTATAGTGTGATGAGTCTGTGTGAGTCTGTGGGTAGAAGCGTTAGTAGCTCACGAATGGATGAAGTAATTTAGATTCTTTTGTTTGAAAGTTTGTTTTTAAATTAGTAGATAGTATAATGTGTCAGATTTACGCCAATATCACACATTAAAATAAAACTACTTCATAACGGATATTTTATATTTTAGATCCCGACATTTCAAAGTCTTTTCAGACTTCATGGTCAAGGGTGGACTCAGGTACGTCCAAAAAAAATTGTGATTAATATTTTTGGACGTCAAAAAGACTTTGAAACGTCGGGATCTAAAATCTATGCCGCGATAAAATCCGATAAAAAGTAGTTTTATTTAGATAGTAGAAAGTATTATTAGCTAACAAAATCCAGGTCGGGGTTTATTAAATTTTTTATTTAGAGTTGCTCCTACTTGATTAACTACAGTTATAGGCTAATTCCCTACACATCTAGGACCTAAACAGCGTAGCTTTCACCTCTGCCTACACCATTAAGTATTCACGTGAGTTTTATTTTAGCACAAATAGTACTTACATGTTCGTCCAGTGTCGTCCACATACAATACTATACAAACCTGCGTGGGCGCAACAACTCAATCGCTTGTCGAAGCAGTGTTATCGTAAAATACGAAAACTATGTTACCAAATATGTCCACTTTATTGAACATGGCTATAAAATTCCGCTTGGGTAATGTTAAAGGCACAGTTAATTGTTATATGTGGGTAAATACTTTAGAAATTAGAACAGTCCTATCTCAATACTGTTTTTGCTCTTTGGTGTGTTAATTTGAACTCACGCCCTGTTTAGCTAGATGTATGTATGTATGTGGCCGGTTGTGTGGTCGGTAAGATACCTACTTGCTTTTCACGCGGCAGGTCGTGGGTTCGATTCCCACCCGAGACAAACATTAATGATGAACATTTGTGTTTGTGTCGAGTCTGGGTGTAAATATCTATTATAAGTATAATATTTACAAAAGAAAAGTATTATATGTATAGTATTACCAGTTATCTGGTTTCCATAACACAAGCTCTGCTTAGCTTGGAACCAGATGACCGTGTGTGTTAATGTTCCAGAATATTTATTTATTTATTTATGTATCTTTATTATCTAATTTCACAACATTACAATATTTCATTGCCCCACAAAACGTTTTCACAGTTTGTCTGTGGGTACACACATCAGGTTAACAATGGTTATAACAGTGCGTGAAATTTTAACAAACTATATAATAGGTCGATAAACCAGTATCATTCATAAAATTTTATAAGACTTTTTAGTTTAAATGGACTTTGTCTCTTTCTGACTAGTATAAATGTCGAGATGACTGAAAAAGACAAACGAATTATAAACCTATTTTAGCTATAGTAAGCTTAAAAGACGTTTATAAATACGGAGGATTGTCTTCACCTTTTTTGTATGGGATTTGATCTACTACCGACTACTATTCTGCCACTGCAAATCCTGTAAGCCAGGATCGACCGCGACGCCATGAAAAGACTACATGCGTGCGTGGTATCCATAAACCACTTAAATCTCTATAAGTACCTTCGTCAGTGGGTGTATAAGTTTAATCAAGTGACAATCACCTGGTGGTAGGCTTCGGCCGTGGTAAATGACCACCCACCAGATAAAGCTGCGCCGCAAAGCGGCCTTGCCGTGATCCGTTGCGATGTCTGGTGACACCATGCAGAGGGTGGGACGGCATTGTTGCTCCTTTACTATTTCTAACCATATGGGGGCTCATTCGACTGCCACCTTCTCACCAATAATTCGTAATCGCGAGTGAATCGGTATACTGCGCTGGCGGGTGCCATCGTGACTACATCATTGCTTAACATCAGGAAAGTTGTAGTCAAGCGCCAGCCTATCGCCGACTAAATAAACCCTAAATAAGCCTCTTACTTTTAATATCTTGCTGTATACATTTCTATCGAGTATTTTTTGTGTGAAAGAGTAACAAAACATCTTCATCTCATTGTAAGATAGGTAGTGTAGAAAGTAGAACTGCATATTTATAATATAATATAGATTTAAGTTTGTATTTTGCTGTTTTACACACCCCTATCCTCGCTGTAGGTAACCTAAGATTTAGTAGTTGTAACACTCGGCAATTGTCGTGTCAACTTCGGTCGCGATCGGCTTTACTAGATTTTATGGATGTCGTGCTCACGCGCACAGCACAGGATAATATAATTGTCTCTGTCTCGATATTTATTGAAGTGGCGTGTCGTGAACGGCTGTTAACTTATCGATTAGAGAAAATGTCGTAATTAGACAGCTGTTTTGCATTTGTTTATTGAATTAAGTGGTTTAACAGTTAACTGTGGTTTATATTGGTATTTTCAATATAATAACTATATTAGTAAGTATTCATTAACACTATAGGCCGACCGTTTAACTCGCGTATCGCCATCTGAGGTACAAAGTCATAAAACATTAATTAAATCTCTTAGAGAACTATTTAACTACAGATAAAAGTAATGTAAGACTATTCGCCACTAATATCCATATCGCTTGAATCATCATCACTGTCTGTGCAGCTTGAGGAGTCAGAATCTTGGCGATAGGCGATACGCCAGTTAAACGATCGGCTTGTAGACCCATCTATGAAGCAGCGGCGGCGCAGCGGAAGCAAGGTGACGCAGCGGTACGGGCCTCGCCTTAGATTTATAAGGAAGCGGGTTCGATTCCCAGGCGTGCCCACACATCTTTGTGTGAATTTTAACATCACCGCTGCTCAATATCGAAACTGGCATAGGTATCTAAGAACATTCGAGGACATGTGGCATCCACCAATCCGCACTTAGCCAGCGTGTGTGGATTAAGGCCTAAACTCTCTCAACTCGTAAGATAGTTGAGAAAAGACCCGTGCCCAATAGTGGGTCACGAAAAAAGGGTTGAAGTGAGAGTGTATAGCGCATTCCATCTTAGACAAGTTGTAGTCAAGCGTAAACCTGTTTCAGAATTAAAAAGAATAGTAAATCCTTGTCTCTGAGAAGTACTTTATAACGGTGAATGAAACGTAGTCTCATTGAGAGCTCCAGAAATATACTGCGCCTGAGTTGATCCCGGTCACTGGCTACAGATATAGGAATCGTGAGACTCTCCAAAGTAAACGTTATTGTAAGAAATTGTTTAGAGATGCTCAAATAAATTGGCTTTGATTATTATTCAAAAGTTAAGCGACACTTATCGGGGCTAACTTTGGATGGGTCACCACTGTAATACTAGTATGTACCTACTAATACTGATATTTTCACACATACAAACAGCGCCATCTAGCCTCAATTTAAGCAATTATATTTGCTTGTGTTATAGGTACTAGGGACGGGTATAGGTAATACTTAAATTACTTTGTAAATACATATATTATTATATTATAGATTATATATAGATTATAATTACACCCAAACACAGAATAAAACAACCGTACTCATCACACATAGATTTGTCCTGAGCTGGAATTGAACCCACGACCTTTGGCATAGCAGTTAGGGTCACTACGCGACCAGGCCAGTCTATGTAAATTGAACAAAATAGACATATCGCCATTACCGTATTATTATTATAAATAAAACTACTTTGTAACGGATTTTATCGCAGTTTATTTTAGATCCTAACGTTTCAAAGTCTCTTCAGACTTCATGTTCACGGGCGGACTGAGATATTTGACGTCCAAAAATATTAATCACAATTATTACTGACTACTGATTTCATTAATTTTATTAATTTTATTCTAATTTAATATATTTAATAAGTAGCTACATATAAAGTACACACTATCTACTCATACACACAATCTTGCATAAGGAAATCGATTACCTATTATTGTATGCGACAGGGTTCACAATTGACACCTAAAATTGTTATACTGAACACCTTATTTAATTAAATGTGGAACGCAATAAAGTATTGAAAAATTGAAATTGACGTATTCTTACATATTAAATGGCCAGCATAGTCTGTTTCAAACACCTGGAATAGACATACTATACAAATAGTACACTTCTAATTAATAGCAGAGAATTAAACCGTATGTCGACTGGCCTCATAACGCGTTCCACCTAAAACATACTTCATCATTACGTTGGCAACGATCACTAACCAACAATATCTTAACATACATAGTGCCAACGTAAGCTATAAGGAACTAAAGTATTACAGTTAAAATCAACTTCCTATAATATTAACCCTCATTACCACATAGTTGAAGACTGACGAAATTACATTCACTCACTAGTTGGCTTCAGATACAACGGTATTACAAAACGATGGAAAGAACCTTTCATTCAGAGAATTCTTCCAATAAAACAGAGATAGAAATAGCAGAATTAGAAAGAGTAAAAGAGATGGAATATGTCCTTAGCTCGATTCTTGGCAATTGTCCACCGGAAGGCGGATTTAAGCAAAAAGATAGCTTTGAATGTTTTTGCAATGCATTGATAAATTACATCGTTAAAACATCGATGCTTATATTTTAATTTTGTAGGCTGTGAGTCCTTGATACGGCTCGCCGACAATTGTGGCGAACCAATAACAGACTCCCACTAAAAAAAAACTATCGGCTAAAGTTTAAAGTCTGAACCACTCGTGTCCCAATGCAGGGCACCGGTTCATCTCTCAACTATCGTTAAATTAGAGAGAGTTTAGGCCTTATTTTCGTTTCTTAGGAGTTTTTCCACACACTGGTTGAGTGTGTGGAATAAGGCCTGTCGTGTTCTGCTAAGTGTCACATGTCTTCATTTCTAAGTTTCCTCACAATATTTTATGTCACCAAAATTGAGCACATAAGACATACTTAGATAATTTTATTTCCTATTTACATCAGAATAAATACTCAATTTTTTTCTATTTAAATTAGGATGTTTTAGCGATGTTTCTAGGTTGTACATGTATTGTGAATTGCTACAAAACTGAAATAAAAGCCATCCCATTCAGTTTGTTTAAAAGTGGGAGTTATTGACTTGGAAAGGACAATCTATTAGTATATGAGATACCTTAGTTATACCTAAAGTCTCTATCCAAGTTATTAAATGAATAGGGTGCCAGTAGGAAAGCTTTCGAATCCCAAGCCAGACAAAAAAAGTGTTAAGACTTTGAAATAAAACTACTTTTTAACGGATTTTATCGCGGTTTATTTTAGATTTTAGATCCCGACGTTTCAAAGTCTTTTCAGACTTCATGTTCACGGGTGGACTAAATATTCGCGTAAATCTAAGACAATACTATGTTAAGACTTTTCTAATTTCTCAGCACTAGTCAGGAAAGCGGTGGTTTTATAAACCCGTGCTGAGGTGAGCACGTTAAGCCGTCAGTCCTGCGCCCATTCTTTCACCGGTCGTCAAATAATCAATTCCACCACGTGAGATTATCGAGTGCGCTAGTGTTGGTGGACACACATTTTTCTTTCTTTAAATTTAAGGTTGAGACCCTTGTTGGTGCTGCTGATAAATAAAATGTTTCCATTTAGCTCGATCTAGAGCAATTTCTTTCAACTCTATACGACATGAGACCAACCTTTTCCTTTTAAACTTTCGCATTATTAATATTTGTATTTATCATAACGGGCAGTTAACACGCCCATTTTTAATTTGGTTTTACGTTTCGACACGGGTTGCACCGGTTGTGGTCGCAAACAGACTGTTCTAAAGTTCTCCGTTGATGACGGCGGCCGTAGAATAACATTCTCTCCAACTACCGTATTTTGTTATATAATTTAAATATTGTTAGAGACCTTACACACTACACTCACAACGGAGCTCTTTCGCTGGAACAGTCTGCTTGCGACCACGACCGGTGCAACCCGCGTCGAAACGAATAAAACCAAATCAAAGGTGCAACTACTACAAACTGCAACAATAGTAGGACTCCAAGGGGTTGTAAAAAATAAACAAATGAATATCACAACAAAATTGTTTCTAAATATTGTAAATCTTTTTTAATTCCGAAAAAATCTTTTACAACAAACTTGTACTCTCAAATCAAACGGTTATAAAGTTGTTTTTATATACATTGCGTGCTACTACTAAATACATTTTAAGTCGCAATCAATCAGGCTTTGTCTGACTTCTCTATGGAATTTTAAATTGGATTCCTGTTAACAATACAGAGATTAGTGCGAACGGACTTTTGTCTGACGCTGTACATCTAAAACCTTGTATCTCACATTAGTAACGACATCTACGATTAAACTCCTGTCCATTGAACGTTATAAAAGAAGAAGCGTAAAAGGTTTAGTGTAAATTGCGCAATGAAACTTGTATTTATAGGGTGAAATTGTTTATACAGGGTGGCATGGTACTGGAAACAGTATTTTACACTGCCGATAGCTAACTTCAATGGTGTTTAGGATTATATGTAATTTATGGGGATTTCGTAGACGAGCCGGCTTCGTTTTGTTGTAAACCTGCTTCTACTAAAGACAGATAAAGTTGAAACTATTCCGTTGACAGATTGATAATATAAATTGAATTTGAGAGCTCGGTAAAAATAGGTTTACAAAGACAGATGTTTTGAATGTCTATATTTAGATACGTTGTTGAAAATGGATGGAATACTTTAGTGAAGTAACATTTAACATATAGCTCATGCTTGTATACGTAAATTGGAGGTGTAGGCAGAGGTAATATCATCATCGTTTGGTGTTCTCTTAAAATACTTTGTCGCACTGAGTAAAATACTTCTTATGTCATGTTTAGCTGTAAGTTTTCCTTAAATAAAATACTTAGAAATGGAGAATTAAATATTGAGTAAAAAAAAGTCTATTATTTATCCAAAAAAGAAATCCAGAATTCAAATTTCTACTAAAAGGTTTGAAGGTCATGTTCCTATAACATTTTGCATTGATGTGAAATTTGATCACGTACCCATTGCTGTCAATATCTTGCACTAACAACCACTATGTCATCAAGGTAATCAAACAAATGTGATACTTGACTTATTTTTAATTTATCAAACTTACCGTTTACATCTGTATTACCGATGATATCAAAGATGTAGGCAGAGGTGGATATCACCCACATTTGTCGGTTATATTTAGGTCTCATACGTAATGTCACGGTTGTGTTACTTGAGGTTCCCGTGACACTCTGGCTAATATATGTGAAGGAACACCTGAGAGTTTTAGTTCGAGTAACCAGTATGGAGTCTCACAGGGCGGGGCTCCTTAGAGGATTTCCCTCGGTAAACAAAACAAAGGTCCCATACGTAACGGCCGATCTACTGTCATTGAACGGGAACAATTTTACAACTAAGGTGCTAATTAGAATTTTCTATACTTAGCAAATTTTAATTTGTAACTTGAAAACTAGATAAAAACATTTTTTGCTTCATCTGCACTTACCATAGAACAACAAAAATCACCGCAACGACAGCCCGTGTTGGTGCGGTGTGTCCGCGAAAATGCTTACCATTGGTCCAATGAGGTAGGTAGATATATTCACTTCAGTACGAATAAACTAAAATGTCTTGTAAAAAGTAGTGCTAAAAACTACCTTAATCCAATTGGATATCCTATATCCTAGTTATTGGATATAAAATATCAATACTCGATAAAGCGAGAAGGCAATAACTAAAAAAGGTAGCTTCCTAAAAGGTTTTGCTAAAGAAGTGTAGTAAAATATTACGATGCACATAAAGACTGTACAATAAGTTACGGCACTTCGATTATCTACTGTATTTGTTTGTTTTATAGCGGTACTCCTCTCGGTTTTATGGGTTTTCGATATTATTTCGCGTATTTTTTTCTCTGATGGGCTACCGTCGCGGTTACCCTATATGGACAGAATGTTGTGGATGGGATTCCAATGTTAGCTATAAAATGGTCGACGTAAAATCGTAATATGGAATAAGTAATATTCTAAAATAATTCTTTGAGGCTCTAATAAGGCTCTTCTTATTTTGTAACAAAACCTAAATTTATTCAACCCAACTTATTAATTGAGTAGACCAAGAAATTTTTAAATTGGCTGACATTATTATTTTAAGTAAGTAGATGCGATGTATTAATTGCATGCTTGTCTAAGAACTAATCATTCGAGGACATGTGACATCCACTATTACGCACTCGGTAAGCGTGTGTGGATAAAGGCTTTGACTATCTCAACTCGTAACATAGTTGAGAGAAGACCCGTGCCCAGTAATGAGATACTAAAAAGGTCAAACTGAGAATTAGATGCTGTTGTTGTACCAGGGAGTAAACTGAATATACGACCAACAAAACAAAATGACCAAGAAGTAACAACTGAGGAGGTTCCCGACAACATCAGGGAGCCAACTAACGTTGTAGTATTTTAATAAGGACAAGAACACAAAAATAGAAAAGATATTTAAAAAGCACGGACGAAATGTCTGTTGTATGTAAAAATAGTAAAAACTTATAAAATCCAAGTAGCAGTACCGTGTGTCAACTATCAACCTGCGTAACAATATCTAGTCAAAAATAAGCAAGAAGTTATTATGATTTTAACCTGTAGAGTACACATTTTGTGCTTAACCCACCCACCACCGCAATCCCGCTATTGCCACCCCTGTAAGCCAGGATCAACAACAGCGCCGCGAAGAGACTCGGAATTTGAAACCGACAAGTCCCGGGACACCTATACTGTCTTGGAACCACATTTTGTATGGTAAAGTTTCTGGTACTTTTAGCTGTCATCAATTACGAGGACAGCTGGAAAGCAATTCTGTGCGTTAGTACAGAAATAACTGATTCAGTGTTGCATGCTAAAACTTAAAAAAAAAATTAATTCATGTCAGATTGGTAATTGGCAGAAAGATTTTAATCTAGGTTATTATTAAACGGTCAATAGTATTTAATATAAAATTAAAATAAAAGAGCGTATCTCTGTTTTGATAACCATCCTCTCCACAATACTAGTCTATTGGACTAAAAAAAATGTAAAATCGCCCCTCGGCCATAGAGTGCCATAAACTAGACTCCAATTAAATATGAATGTACTTTCATTACTAAGCGAGTTTTTTGTGAAAGCGTTGTACACCCTGTATATTGTGTTATATGATAGGTCAGTTACAGTAGTATGAATTATTGATTTAACTGTAAAAGTCTTTGCAAAAATATTGTTACGTGCTTTGATGGTTTGATCATAAACAGGGGATGGGTGATAGATTGATCTAAGGTATTTAGAAAATTCTACTCTTCAAATGCTCAAAACATATAGGTACGTATAGATGCCGGTTTACTCACAATATTCCCCTGTCCAAATTTTTATACGACTTTTTATAGCGCACCACCGCGATCCCGCGAACTGCTACTTTTGCAGGTCAGGATTAACCACGACGCAGTGAAGAGACTCCTGATTTGAGCCCGACCAAGTCGCTTTACATCTAAAACTGTTGAATGACCGCAAATTTAATAAGTAGATGATAAGAGGAGTCAGAAAGTTAAAATGACCACTCCCTTCCAGGCAAAGAGGGCAAAGTTTAAAGTTAAAGGAGATGGTTAAATTACTTCATCAAAATTATCATCATTATTCCTTCATCATATCATTACCATCATCAGCCTATACTAGTCCACTGCTGGACATAGGCCTTTCCTAAAGCAGGCCACTGAGCACGATTTGCGGCCACTCTCATCCAGCTCTTACCAGCCACCTTGCAAAGATCGTCACTCCACCTAGTCATTATTCCTTCACCGATATTTAATAGATACGATGAAAAAAACCACTAATATCTGCGAGAATGACAGCCAGTTGAAGCTGGGATCGATGTTTAAAAATTGAGTCGAATGTCGCTGCGCCTTCGCTACTCATACATAAATATATTGTGCTCGTAAATAAGTAGGTACTTTACTTTTCCGTACTTTATAATTATCTCAGTCTTGTCATTTTGGTATTTAATTTTTTACTTGACAACATTCAATACATAACACTACTTAAGTGGATCATAATGAATAGAACAATAACTTCAAAAGTGAAAATACATAATATTAATTACATCACATGACACCTTTTTAATACTCACCTCCTTGTCTCAAATAGTACCTGCCAAGTGTTCTTAATTCCTATACCTTCTACAATTGTGCCTTTACACACAATACGATCTTATTATATTTACAATAAAGCTCATTATCGCATCAAATAACAGTATAAATATTGTTCGAGATATACAAGGGGGTGTGATAATTGCGAAGTGAGACAAAGTCGCTTCAAAGGCATTGTGGAAGTTGTATAGACCACAGTCTCTTAAACATTTAAGTGGTGTCACACTTTGTGGTGTAATTATGATGCGCCTCTCAATGGGACACCCTGTATAGTATAATGAGTCTTAAAAAATAACAAATTAATGAGGTTCTATATAGGTGACAGTCGTATAAAAACAATAATTATTATTATTGTCGTTATTTTTTGTTTTACCTTGCACCAGTTATCTCCCTCTTCTTTGATATTTTTAATTAAAAGAAAGACTGTTCATTATTCGTCGCAGTACCAACAATTATAGGGTAAACGAGCTATTGAGAGGAGTCCACGGATTGGCAAACTTGGCCCGGACCATAACAAGTCAGAATCCCTGGACCCGAAAAACAGAAATAGAATAAAAGCTGTATCCGGGTAAAATTCCAGGGCCTGGTTACTCGCGCTATAGAAGTTTAACTCAAACTCGATATTTATGTCGAATAAATGGCACATGTCGATTGAAAACTAAGTTGCTTATTCTCAGTATGTCACGTTAGAGATAAGCTTACCACTCAACGCACTACATGCAATGATCGACATCATATGCCGATTTCATAAGTTTTCAGTCAACATTCTCCATTTTTTCAAGTGGTCACGCACTTGAAAAAATGGAGAATGTTCAAGATAAATGTCCAATGAATAGGGGTCTAGATCGAGTGACCTTAGCTCATTTACTACAGGCTACTGGTTCTCTGCGGGTTTCAAAGTCTGATGGCAGTTGCTCGTATAATACTGGTAGCTAGCCGCATCAGGTTAGACTGGGAGCCGAATCCAATAAAAATGGGAAAAAGGCAAGAGAAATGATTGTGAGTCTATTTATGGTCCGCGCGTTTCTGTATTCAGATTCAGATGAAAGGTGATTTCCCACGGACGAAGGTGACACAGTGACTCAGCCCCTAAAATCATCGTCCATCGACCATTACCATCTTACGAGTTTTTTAGAATTCCAGTAGGCAAACTACCTTGCGGTTCGTCCTGTCACCACAACAATAACAGTTAAAGAAAGTATTGTAAAAAAACGTGGTTTTAGTTAAATTTTTACGTATGTGACATCCACAAACCTAACCTTGGTTAGGAGTGGTAGAATTATTCATCTTATAATCCCAATAATCTACATAGCTCGAGATCTGAACAACACAAATCAGACTTGTATAAAATTGAATGATTAATTGATTCTCACATTAGGTCGCACCCTCGGCGGTGTGGGGTGTGTGGAGGCAAGTGTGGCCATAGAAACAGCGATAATTTAAAGGAGGTACGGTCAATGTTGTTAAATATAGCTTATGCTTTATTTCTGATTGAATTCGTGCGGGACCAAACATAGTACTTATAGGTTGGTTGGTTTTACAACTGCTATTGATTAGGGCTGACGGGATCATCATTGGTGGGATTAAGTTAACGATATCGTGGTAGGTACTCAGAACCACTTCGCATATTTGACTTGCTGAATCATCACCATCTGTTCACGCCGTGACAACTACCAGCGGCCTACAACCCGCACGAGGCGTGCGGGGGGAGGTGACCCCACCCCGACAGACGGCCAACACATTCCATCTTGCGTTCGACTACAAGCAAACATATTGTAATTTTTATGGGAATAAACCCCCTTATATTTCAACCTTTTTGAAGTTTTAATGTACCTAAAGCCTGTACACCATCGCTCGTTTTTTCTTCAGCCCCTTGGCAAATTTTGGTAAGTCTCATCAATTTTACTCCTGTGTGAAGTTAGTGAACTTTGTTGTAGTATATGTAAAACAACTATCACCGTATTGTAGATAACTAAACTTGGATCTCTGGTGGCGCTATATTCGTAACTGCTAAAGTAGAATAAAAAGCGCAAAGTATTAAGCTTAGAATTAGAAGATTGTTAGATGTACCAGAAATATCAGGGTCATCACGTAACACAATCAACATACATTTCGAAAAATTCATACAAGTTGTCATTTTTTAGATTGTCATGTAATTTAGTATGCCGGAGGTTTCGGGGGTAATTAACTAGGTTTAGGATTAGCTAGGCTTTATTTTTAGAAAAAGTTTATTTCGCATTTTCAGGCAATGAAAAACTGCTAGAATTAGAATGCGAAGGCAAACATCACAGCCAGCTATATTATGATAGATCAGGTGGGAAATTGGGTGGTCTTGCAAGCAAATGATCCGAGTTCGAATCTAGATGGTAATTTTGTTCTATCTTTTTTCAATTCCTTCTTTTGTGAGATAAATTATTATTGGAAACGCTTTTAAATAAATTAAAAAAATACGAGCAAAACTCGGTCACCCAAGTACTAGGTGCTTATCAACGCTGTTTTCGTGGCCCAATTTCTTTAACACGTATTCCATCGATTTAGAATATAAACAGGGAGACGCTCTTTGTGCCCCTCTTCACAACACTGATACAAAATAAGATATCTAAACTACATAGCTAACTAGAACCCACCTTATGTAATTATCTAAAGCTGTAAATACCTACCTATAGGTGCCTATAGGTAGGTATTTACTGCTATTGATATTGGTAAAATAGGTAGATACGATTAAATGAAATTGGCGCCTGAACTTCAAGAAAAAATCTGATATGAAAATTTACCTAATATTATTTTACCTTTAAGAGAGTTAAAGCAGTTTGTTGATTCGGTTAAACCGTCACGACTGCACTGGTTAAAGATCGTGCGCAGGACCCACGGCTTAACGTGATCTTCAAGGCTGGACTTCAAACCACCAGCTTCTTCACTACGCGCTAAGAAATTAGTAAATTACCAAACATTATATTGGTCACGACTGGGGATCAAACCCGCGACCTCCTAGAAGGTCGCAGGATTTATTGTGTGAATTGTTTCATAGGCAATGAAATATAATAATGTTGTGAAATTTGATATTCGAGATACATAAATACTTTACAAAACCACACTTGACCTGCGTGTGTGAATTAAGGTCTAAACCGTCTCAACTCGTTAGTTAGTTGAGAGAAGACCCGTGCCCACTGCCCAGCAGTGAGACACTACAAAGAGTTATAGCGGAGTGATATTTTTTCTTCAAATCAGTGAATTACGTTTAACAGTTTTTTTAAAGGAACATTAACACACACGGCAATATGATCCCAAACTAAGCCGAGCTCTATGGAAACGAGACTAATATACTACATATAATACTTTTCTTTTGTAAATATATACTTAAATAATACTTGTAATTGTAATTTATTTTGATATAATTAAATTGTAGTAGGTTTTTATTTTTTAATTTTACTTTGTATTGAGGTGTTATCTGCATGCTTAATTAAGTATTTTTTTTTCAACACAAATGTATTTTTGTTTACGAAATAAATTATATGATATGATATGATATGATAAAATATAGATAATTACACCCAGACTCAAGACAAGCAGACGTGTTCATCACACAAATGTCTGACTTGGGTGAAAATTTAATAACATACATTTGTGCAGCTATTACACACTAATGTTAGTATATTAAGTTATTGTCTACTTTATTTTGAGATCAAAAGACATCACATTAAGAGAAGCCATATAACAAACCATAAAAATATTTCATACTAACTACAACCTATGACTTGTCCCGTTAATTTTTTTGTTCAAAAATAAAAGTAGTAGGTACACCCTCACAAAATTGATTGTTCATTTTTTTTGGATGAAATTTGATTGAAGTGGCTGTGTGCCGGTCATATCTGCCGCAGAACTGACAACCGCTGGGGTAAACGAGGTTTTAAGTGGAGACCACGAATTGACAAACGTAGCGTAGGTCGCCCTCAGACTAGGTGGAGTGACGATCTCAGCAGTGCGGTCGGCGAGAACTGGATGAGAAAAGCCGCGGATCGTGCTCAGTGGCGTACTTTAGGAGAGGCCTATGTCCAGTTGTTGACTAGAATAGGCTGATAATGATGATGATGAGGTACTACATCTCCACCATCGGCTGCGCTCGCGTGACCTCCATATTATATCCTGCCCAGCTGAGGGATAAAAAGGAACCTTCCTCAATAGCCAATGGGCCGGTGGCGTGCGTGGTCGGTATGATACCTAGGTACTTGCTTTACACGCCGCAGGTTGTAGTATCGCTTCCCACCCAAAGGCATTTTTGTGATGAACACGTCTGTTTTGAGTCAGGGTGTAATTATTTATATTTAGGGATGTATTTACAAAAAAAAAGTATTATCTGAAATATATTACCAGTTATCTGGTTTCCATGACATCAGCTCTGCTTAGTTTGGGATCAGATGGCCGTATGTGTTAATGTCCCACATTATTATTATTATAGATGGGCTGTCTAACAGTGAACATTGTTGTGATTTAGCAGCACACACACATTTTTGTTGAGCGGGATTGGGGGGGGGGGGGGGATTTCAGGGGTTAAATAGAAAACAATGTAAAAAAAAACAATGTAAAATTCAATGTAAATAAAAAAGTGTAGGTACCTATAATGTTATTAAAATATCATATTACAAATAGTCAAAGAATTGGACGAGAGAAGCCGCGGATTGTGGTCAGTGGCGTACTTTAGGTGAGGTCTATTGTCCAACCGTGGACCAGAATAGGCTGATGATGATGATGATGATAATGATGATGATCATTATCATCATCATTCAAAGTGAAAGTGAAAGTAAAATTCAAATATTTTCCAAGGGTTTGAAAAGTTGGTTCGCTATTTTCTCTGATCTAACTGTTACAATTTTCTTACCATACAATGGAAACGAATTCCAGTCCAAACGAGGCGATAGCTACTAGGTACTACAAAGTAAAGTAATAACCATTTAGTGTCCCCTGCTGGGCACGGGTCTTCTCTAAACTAACTTAAGAGTTGAGAGAGCTTAGGCCTTACGTACAGTTTGAGAGTATTAAATTTATGAAACATTGTATCAATATCTATTTGTTACCACGAAGGCCATTACCCTCATAAATAATTTATTTAACAAATATTTTTGTTCGAACGATACTTTACAATTTATTAAAATCAAAGTGAATTATGATTTTGTCTTTTTCACTCTTTGATGATAAATTGAAACAAATAATGTTTAGTAGGTACTTGTCGTTAGATATTTTGAGAATGATTTTATTAAACGATATCATTAATATATGCTGGATTTAATAACACAATATTTGAATAATTGGTGAACACGCAGTGACATTTGCGCGCCGATATTTCACTTGTTTAGCCTAACTCGTACTATGGAAACCAGATAACTGGTAATATACTACATATAATACTTTTCTTTTTTTTGTAAATATATACTTAAATATAGATAATTACACCCAAACACAAGACAAACAGACATATTTACACAAATGTTTGTCTCGGGTGGGAATCGAACCCACGACCTGCGGCGTGAAAAGCATGTATCTTACCGACCACGCCACCGGCCCGTCGAGTTTGACTGCAAACCGCGTGGCTCAAATACTGTAAATACTAGACCATTTCTAGTGTGTGACTGGCTTTATTCTGACTCTCAAGACGTGAGAGTCGCAATCAATTGTCCTCAGTACGACTGCATAAATTTTGCGGGACTAAGCTCGTCCCTAATTAACCCTAAACAGCTTCGGTCAGTCGGGACGTAAATCACCAGGCCACAGAATGCATCGTTATTTTTAATTGAGCACTGCAGTTTATTTACGCACATTGTTCGCTGTTTTTATATAAATTACGTAAGATTGGTGTGCGTATCAATTTATGTTTTGATTTATAGATAAACAATAAAGTTTTGTACTATATCTATACAATATATAGAATCTTACACAGTAATATAATTATAATAGTAAAACTTGTACTACTTATATAATACACCTAACTGGGAAGGAAGTGATTCCCAGCACACAGCTCACGCTAGTCTGGGAATCAGGGCTTGCATATAACTTTATTATGAACTTTTTGGTACATTAAAGATTTCTTATTATTATTATTTTATACTTTATACTAAAAGAAGGCCGGCCAGTTGAGACTTCTATTGACAGGCCATATTACCCTAAGAACTGATAACGGACAAGGTAAAGAGTTCAGTGAAGACCCTAGATTTGTAAACCTTCTAAATTAGATGATGTAATAATCTCTGATGTATCTCTCAAGAACAAAATACGAGTAGCTGCTAATTGTGTTTTAAACATCTCACTCATCTCATTAATTTTATATAAATTGCCATTTGCATAGCAATGTTTATTTTGTAACGTCGTGTAGGCTCCCCTATTTATTTCATCATCATCATCAGTCAATATTAGTCGACTGCTGGATATAGACCTCTCCTAAACTACGCCACTGAGCACTAGCCGCGGTTTCTTTCATTCAGATTTTGCCGACCGCCCTGCTGAGATCGTCACTTCACCTAGTCTGAGGGCGTCCTACGCTACGATTGCCAGTTCGTGGTCTCCACTCAAGAACTCGTTTACCCCAACGGTTGTCGGTTCTGCGGCAGATATGACCGGCCCGGCTGCGACTGAAGCTTACTAATATAATATAAAATATTTATTTAAAAAGTATAATTAAATTAAATAAAAAAATGTTAATTCTTTTCAAGTTCAAAGCAAGTTCGTATAAAAATCAACATTTTTATCACAATCCCAGTCAGTTAAATTGCAGATTTATAAAAGATCACCAACATTGTAACATTCAGTTCTACGTACCGTGACAAACAAACTAAAAATAATCCACTAACAAGGCAACGTAATGAATAAGATCGCTAGTAAATTTCCTTTTTTCACCGAAGTTCAAGGGAAATTTTGTTTTGAGCGGGAAAATTTGTGGCCGAAAAACGTCCAGTGTACTTTATTGTTATAATAAAATTTCACAAAATTATCTGGCACTTGTTTGAACCTGATTTACGTGATGCTCAGAGCGGTGTCTCATTAGTAACATTTTAGTATTCGCCTTTCAATGTAAACAGGTGATTTTGTTTGTATTTAGTTATTGTTATTGGTTGTAATATAAATATTTGAGAAGGATTTTTGATTGTGAACAAATTTTATTATGTAATTATTTATAAATTTTGTTTTTTTAGATATGATTTGAACGAAAAGATTGTAAACAAATTTGGTTCATGAAAATGTAAATTTGGAATAAAAAATATTTTTTTAAGTATTTTCAATTTTACCAATTTTTAATAGGAATTAGCCCCATTTTTACTTTAAAATTTATTTTGAAATAATTTTCTGTCAGTTGTATTTGTGAATTATAATAGTGGTTGAATATCAATTGGTTTCAATAAAAATAATATTTTAGAACATTAACACACACGGTCATCTAGTCCCAAATTAAGAATAGAAAATTAGATAAGTGGTATATTTAAATATTATGCATTACATTGATAAGTACCTATTGACAGTTAGCAATAATGAAATTATGTTGCATGCTTAAAGAAAAAAGAAGCAAAAGAAAATTTTCACTTTCTATTGCAGTATAAAAGTAACAAAGTTACAAATCATGTTAAAAATAACAAAAAAATACAAATTTATTTACGAACAAAAAATATATTACACACTGAAATGAAAGTTTACCTTTTAACTTAAACTTAGTTAAACTTAAATTAACTCAATTAATCTACTAAAATAAGCATCTTTTTTGAGCGAGCAGAGGTGACGCAGTGGTAGGTATGGGCTTCGGCTGAAATGTCAATCGCAGGTTTGAACCCCGGCCGTGCACATATTATATCTTTCTGTAAATTGTTACAATGACTGTTCAATATTGGCGAAGGCAAACATCACGACGAAACGAGCTTATCTAAGAACTAATTAATTATTCTAAAACAAGTGACATCCACCAATCCGCGCGTGGTTAACGTGTGTGGATTAAGGTCTATCTCGCAACTCATCACACGGTTGAGACAAGGCTGTCCAGCAGTGAGAAACTGCAGAAGACATTGTTATTTTGTTAAGTAAGTTAGAGTAACGTCTTTCATCATCATTCCCCTCGCCTTTTTCCCATTTCTATTGGGGTCGGCTCCCAGTCTAACCTGATGCGGCTAGCTACCAGAATTATACGAGCGACTGCCATCAGACCTCAAAACCCGAATGGAACCAGTAGCCGAGATGGTTAGACCAGGTGTCAGATTATATTGGCTTCTGACTACATGTAACAACTGTCATAGATGTGTTAAATGACAACCGGGACCGACGGTTTAACGTGCTCTCCGAGGCACGGAGGGTAGTCAACCAACCAGATACCGAAACAAATCTTTGTTGTTACACAAATATTGTCCGGGGCGCAGTATAACCCAATCGGGTGGCTTACACCGCTCGACTACCAAGGTCGTCGATGTAGTAGTAACGTGTTTACATTCACATCAACCCTCTTTAGTGTCCCACTGTTGGGCACGGGTCTTCTCTCAACTATCATATGAGTTGAGAGAGTTTAGGCCTTAATCCACACACGCTGGCCAAGTGCGGGTTGGTGGATGTCACATGTCCTCGAATGATTAGTTCTTAGACTTGCCGGTTTCGTCACGATGTTTTCCTTCACCGATGTTGAGCAGCGGAGATGAAACAATTCACACAAAGATGTGTGGGCACGACCAGGATTCGAACCCACGACCTTATTTTTCAAAGGCGAGGCCCGTACCGCTGCTCTCTACGTCTTTACATATCTATGTAAAATATTTATTTAAATTTGTATTAACGCAAATTAATTTAAAAACTATAAAAGGCTTTTACTAATTTTGTAACAAATATCAACAAATACTTAACGAATTCTTATGCTAAATTTCACGGATATGAAACAACACCTATGGAATTGTTTGTGTAAATTCCATGAATTTAAAACAGTAGTGACGTTATAAGCGATTGATAAATTTAAACTTGAATAAATTAATGTTAACTTCTGTATTTAAATAACTAAAACTTACAGTAACAAATTTAAATATTATAGATACTTCTTTTACGCATAAGATAACACATTTCAGTTTTGCTAACAATGTTTAGGTGAAAGAAAATTAAAAAAAAAATGCAAAACAAAATATTTTTTGTGGGTGCAAAAATAAATAATTTGTAAGATTTTTTTTTGAAATTTTAACAAAATTTTATTGCAATATTTAGTAATTTTTAGGAAATTAGGAAAGAAAAAAAAAATATATATATATATATATATTTTTTTTTTTTTCTTTTATATTTTTTACACAACTGTCAAGGAAGAGCTGCGGTATGAAAATGAAAATGTTTATTGAAAAAAAAAAAAAAAAAAAAAATATATATATATATATATATATATTATTTTTTTTTTCAATAAACATTTTCATTTTCATACCGCAGCTCTTCCTTGACAGTTGTGTAAAAAATATAAAAGAAAAGACAGTACGCATTGTTAAAAACAGCCGCGTCAATGTCATATTGAACAATTTGTTTAAACGCTGCTGTTAAAGAGTTAAAGTGTCGAAAGTAACTGAAGTTATTAAACAAGTTTTTGGCAAGTCACTCACTTAGTACAATTGCTTTTGAGATATTTCTTTACTATTTCGAGTTTTCACGTACAACGACGAGTTACGAATGATAATGGAGAAACCTTGTTTTGTTAAGAAGTAATGAATAAGTAAATATCGTCAAAATAGTCATGATTCCATAATACGAAAATCAAAATTCTATTTTGTATATCTTGTAGATTACATAAATTTTTTTAACACGAGTTTAACAATACCCAGATCGCTTTATACTTTTGAAGTGGGACTTTTTCCGTCGCATCGTAACAATTTATCTCCATTTCAATTTATTTTTTCGACGGGCCGGTGGCGTGGTGTGTAAGATACTTGCTTTTCACGCCGCAGGTCGTGGGTACGATTCCCACCCGAGACAAACATTAATGATGAACATTTGTGTTTGTGTCAAGTCTGGGTGTTAATATCTATATTTAAGTATGTATTTACAAAAGAAAAGTATTATATGTAGTACAAGCTCTGCTTTGTTTGGGATCAGATGGACGTGTGTGTTAATGTATATTATTTAATTTAAGTAAGAAAAAAAGTAAAATAAATACGCGTCTGATGTTTTCTGTAATAATCAACAAGACACACTAAAAATTTGGTCACCTTGCCCACTACTTTGTTACACATATCTAGGTACAGTAGGTACTACAAGTAATATACCCAATGAAAATGTTAAAAGTAATTTGTAATTGTTTTTTTTAATAATAATGTTACTGTCGTTTAAAAAAAATATATAAACAAAAATATTATTTTAAATAACATTTATGCCTTTACAATTGCAATCAGTACTCAATCACTTGTCACAAAATTTATTAATTGTTACCTCTAAGGCTAGATTCAGTGTTACGCTTATTGAGCCCCAGCAATTGTGAACAAGCTGCGAACAAAATATTTGTTGTGTTGCCCATACGAAGTTCTATTGTTTTTATGGTTGGTGTGGATACCAAACCGTTGAAGTCACTGTCCAAACCTCGCCAATCCAAAAAAGTTATTTTTAAATTCTTAGCACTAGCCCATAGCAAGGAACTCGATAGTGTGACACCTTCATGGTGGATAAACGCAGCTGCCACAACCAAAGCCATAAATCCGGCGGCTCGGCCGTCTGCTGTTAGTATGAATCCACTGCAACACCTCAGAGAGCGCGTTAAATCATTGGTCCTGCACCCAATCTCGTACCGAACGACTAATTTGTACATATAATTTTTTTATATTTCCAAAGTAGTGAAATATATAAATATATAAGTTCCCAACTAGCACAAAATAGCTGTAAAATAGCTGATAAATAGATTTTTCCGATTGTTTAAGCTGGTTTCAGTTGCTGTTTAAAGTGCTGACTGAGCGCTTACGCGGCTGTTTTAAGTGTATAAGGGGACCATATTAAACAGCTTTATTCCATAAGAAGGCTGGTTAAAGTATTTATGAGAGCTGATTTTAGGCTAAACTAAGGCTGGTTAATGGTTTATTATGAAGCTAAACGCTACGTTTGTGCCGCAGTACATCGCCTATACTGGTTTTAGTTTGATGTCTTACTTAAATTAATCTATTCATACGTATAAAGGATAAAATGTCAATTTTGATTATTTTCCTTTCCTCTAAACTTAGCGTAACACAAACTCGTGCTTTATCGATTGTTATTTCATCGTTTCACTAAATCCACTTACGTACCTACTCCGAATTCTATACAATACCGCATCAATGTTTTCGTAACTGCAGTTCTTTTATTCTTTAAGTAACTTTCAAACTTAACCTATTAACTAACTAGGTATTTTAGAGTTGGCATGTTTTGCAAATCATTCTACCTAATTAAACGGATTATTGAATTTTGTTAAGTTAGCTCTGTGTATTGTAGTTGAAAAAAGGTCAAGTGCGAGTTGGGGCTATACAAGACGGGTTCCGTAAGATTTTATCTATTACTGTTATATTAACCATATTTATGGAGACTCATTCCGCTGGCACCTCACCGAAAATGATTCGTAAACACGAGAGAATCGTATGTTGGGCAGGCGAGTTCCATCGTAGACTACATCATTGCTTAACATCAGGCAAGTTGTAGTCAAGCGCCAGCCAATCTTATAATTGAAAAAAAAACATGTAGAATAATAAATATTACCAATCGGGTAGACAAGTCACAATTCAAACCTTTTTTTAGATTCCCAGTTTTAGAGGCACAGGTCTTCTCTCAACAGCTTCAACTATTTTACGAGTTGAGAGAGCATAGACCATAATCCACACACGCTAGCCAAGTGCGTATTGGTGGATGTCACATGTCCTCGAATAATTAGTTTTAAGACATGGCGGTTTCCTTCACCTACACAAAAATGGATTAAGGCCTCTACCTTATATTTCCAAGGCGAGGCTGATACAAATGCGCCACCGCTGCTCAAGTAGAAGTATGGGGGGCCTATTTTATCTAACACAAGACCATAAACGGAACTAAAAGATATTAATTTATATACAAATTGTTGGTTAAAAGCCGCCAGTAGCCACCATTACAGATAACACTTCTTAAAGCTTACTAAAACTATATATTTACGGTAGTAAACCAGTAATTATGGTAATAATCGTAAATTTCCTATCATTACAATTTCACGATTATTAATTTCTAATTTCCAAAAGTTTTCTAAGTAACTAATCTATTCTCTATCTTTTATATATATAAAAATCAATTGCTGTTTGTTAGTCTCGCTAAAACTCGAAAACGGCTGAGCGGATTTATTTTAACTTGGTCTTGAAATGTTACTGGAGGTCTAGGGAAGGTTTAAAAGGTAGGTAAGGAGAAAAATTCAAATAATTGCCGGGGAAGCCCTAAAAACAGCCCTTTTCTTTTTCCCATACAAACGTTTTGATTGAGTGTTCTAAGCATGGAAAGTAAGTCAAGAGTGATCTACCCGTGCAAAACCGGGGCGGGCCACTAGACATCATATAAAATTTGTGATTGAATACTTATTAGTCAGTAACCAGACAAGTTTAGGTACGTACTATTATATTTCCTTAAATCTAAGCGAATATTGACGGGCCGGTGGCGTGGTCGGTAAGGTTTTAACCCACAATTTGCGGCTTTTCACGCTGCAGATTGTGGGTACATCCGAGTCGCCACTATGAGTAAATAACACAAATATGAACGTATGGTTAGTAACAAAGGTTTGTTTCGATGTCTGGTTGATTAAAGGACTACCCTTCGTGCCTCGCAGAGCACGTCGGTATCCGTTGTCATTTAAGATATCTATGACAATCGTTATAAGTAAGCGGAAGACTATAATCAGACGTCTGGTCTAACCATCTCGGCTACTAGTCCCCTACGGGTATTGAAGTCTGATGGCAGTCGCTTGTATAATTCTAAGATTCCTATCAAGTTAGATTGGGAGCTGACCCCAATAGAAATGGGAAAAGGGCGAGGGAAATATATTAACCAAATTTATCAATTTCTTAAAAATCAGATCGAATATTTGTAACAGTGACTCAAAGCTTACTTATGACACATCAAACAACTAAATGTTAATTGTCCAAAAACTCTTTTATTACGACTTAACAAAAATAGACGAACAGGCCACCCATAGTGTAAGTGTTGTCAGTTATAAAATTAAGTGGTTTCTTCAGTATTTTAATACTTATCACTTCTTGATATCTTATGTTATCAATGACTTCAATTTATTTAATTGATTTGAGAAGTTCCGTGATTAATAAAGATTGTGTAATGACTTTGTAACTTATTAGCGTCCCACAGCTGGACATGGGTTTGGATTTCTGAGGAGCAAAGGAAGAATTTTGTATAAACATTAGGTATACGAGCGCAAAAAATTAATAAGAAAGGGTAGCGACTAGCTAGAAGAAGGGTAGGGCCAGCGACTTTGCGCGTGACCTACATTTTATACTTATCTATCAGTTTCGGGATACAAAGCCCATAGCCTTTCTCAATAAACGGGCTATCTAACAGTGCAAGAATTTTTCAAATATGACCTGTAGTTCCTAAGATTAGCGCGTTCAACCAAACAAACTCTTCAGCTTTATAATATTAATCCTATAGATAAAGTAGCGGTGGCGCAGCGGTACGGGCCTCGCCTTAGAAATATAAGGTCATGGTTTCGATTCCCAGTCGCGCCCACACATCTTTGTGTGAATTATTACATCGCCGCTGCTCAATATCGGCAAAGAAAAACATCAAGAACCTAATCATTCGAGGACACGTAGTATCCACCAACACGCTATTGGCCAGCGTGTGTGGAATTTAGTGATGTACCGAATATCAATTTTTAGGCATTCGCGTATACAAATACGAATCCGAATATCTGCCGTCAATATTCGCGATTCCGAATCCGAATACGAATATTCAATTTTGAATTTGGCGCCATTCCACATCACTAGTGTGGCTTATGGCCTAAACTCTCTCAACTCGTAAGATAATTGAGAAAAGACCCGTACCCAGGTCCCGAGTGGGACACTAAAATAGGGTTGAAGTTAAATCACCGCCATTTTTGCATTTCCTTATTAAAATAACCAAAACACCACTAATATTTTATAGAAAAAGGCGTTTTTTTATATTATTAATACGTTTCCGTCTCTAAAACCTAAAGTTTTATATTAAAACAACGGAAACAAGATATAATTGGATGTCATATGCATGAAATATGTTACATCTTTTGTCAAATAAACAACACACTAGGTTAATCATATGAAAAATTCGTGTCAAAACTAATTTTTAATTTAGATTCATATTTTAGAAGTCACTTTTGTTCTAATATATTTGAAATTTATCTGTCCGTCGGTTTGTTACATGTTCATTTTTTTTTCATTTTTTGTTTTTTCGATTCCCACCCGAGACAAGCATTTGGGTAATTTCACGCATGCTTATGTTTTTGCTAATTTCGGTGGTATTTTTTATTTCTAGGTTTTCCGCTGAAAAAATGAACTGGTGTTCTTTTATAACACATTAGTATTCTAGATATTTAGCGGGAAACAAATAACTGCAGTTGTTTTGGAAATATAATAACCACCGAAATTGCCAACCCACCGAAATTTATAATTTTACACCGAAATTGAAATTTTTACACCGAAAGTGCAACATCACACAGAAATTGAAAATAGCAATATTTATGAAACAGTATATACAAACTACGGCTCCACTGTCAATTTTGCCGTTTGCAGCACAATGTACTGCTGCAAAAGTGGCTGGTGAAGTTAAGTAAGTATGGATAATGCAAAGGATGCAGCGGATACAGAAGATCAAACAACGCACTCTGATGATGTATTATGTCGTTGGATGATGAAGAGGATGTAGGATGGAGAACTAAATAGGTTTTAGCAAACTCTGAATTTTTTCAATAAGAACGCCTCACACTAGCATTTATCCAGGGCAGGCTTTCGATGATGTTTGACGTTACTTATCATAGCTAGTGCAGCGTATTCATGTATTCCTGCAGCGATGCAGCGACAACGCAACGCAGACAACATGATGCATACGTCACTTTTTCGCAGCAGCAGCGTCTGCGCTGCGTATATGATCATCAAACGCCTACATTGGACAAACGCTAGTGCGAAGGCTCTATAAATTGAACTCAAATGGTCTTGACCTTAATATTTTGCTAAATGCTGGGGGTAATGCTAAATAAAATAAAGTTATGATGAGATCTTCGTTTACTTAATTTAACACTTAAACAAATAGAGTTTTTAAAAACAATAGATGCTTTTTGTAGGTTCATCATCATCACGATGATGACTATAAGGTTCATAATCTTCTCTTGATATAATATCTAGTAAGTTATTAAATTTATAATCACAATAATCACAGTTGAATGGCACGTATCCTTAACAAACGCAGAACTTCGGGTTAATTAAATATAGATAGATAAAATTTATTATAACTTGTTACAATTAAAAATTCTTTAGTCGTTAGCTACTAGGAAGGTTTTAGTAGATTAAGATCACAATATAATAACAGTTTACAAACATTATATGAATAGATAATAGACAATAGTCTATTTAAATAAAAATTCATTGCTGTTCGTCTCGCTAAAACTCGAGATCGACAGAACCGATTTGGCTGATTTTGGTCTTGAATGATTTGTGGAGGTCCAGGAAAAGTTTAAACGGTGAGAAAAATTTAGAACGGGCGAAGCCGGGTGGGTCCACTAGTATTATATAAAATTGTATTGACGCTATTCTTACATATTTAAATAAAAGTCTTATTTTTTTTCAAATAAATATCTATAATAAATACTAAAATCAATTATTGTTTCCTAATAATGTTAATAATACTTTTATTCATAACAGTAATTTCTAACCAAGCATACACTGATGAATGGATCAGGATAACATAATACTTATTAACGCACGTCACTGGACAGCAACTTAACTTTTCATTTAACAAAACGCTTCAGAAAATCATAAACTGAATCATTTTCTCGTGATAACTTAATATTTCTTGTTCTTCTTTCATAAAATGCTTTAAAATTAGCTCTGTTTACTTTTTGCTTCAATGTTCTAGCACGCGGAGTCATTTCACCCAGCGATAAAATTTTTCCTTCCTCTTTTTTCTTTCTATATCTTTCTCTATCTTTTCTTCTTACTTCTTTACCTAGTACAGGATCTTTTTTTATTTTTTCCTTTCGTAATCTTTCAGCCAGTCTCTTTTATTGTAAAGTCTCTTCCCTTGATTGTTTTTCCTTTCGTTTTCCCATCCTAAAATCAGACAAAATTAAGAAGGTAAAGCACAAAGGGTTTATAAATATTAACGATTTAATACACTCAGGTCTATTTAGCACAAGACTTTGAACAATTCTTGCAATCAAAGTCCTAAATAGAATATAATGAACCGAACTGAAAAAGTATGGTCACAGGTTACCACCCCGTTCTTTATAGATAGTTAACCACGCTAAAAAGGACACAACCCCTTATTCGACTTATTACTACATTTCAGGTACAATACGAGTAAGGAGCTGGACATATTTTATGATCAGTCCCAGTCCCGCTTATTTACATTTTACAGTTATCAATTCATTTTAAAAACAAAAGCAATTTTAAATACCTGTAGCCATATTTTTTTAGTTTGTAGTCTTGTTTACTTCATTAATTTTCACAAAATGCTTTCACCAGTGTTTTCCTTTATAAATATAAAAGTGGTACCAAGTGATGATCCCACACACTATACTATTCGACGAGAACAATTTTGTTTGATACAGGTTATAATGTTAATAGTGATCATCAATAATTTTAAAGTTTAATTATGGTTGACTGAGAATGGTGTTTTGGTTCTGTACCATTATAATATGTGTCATAAATTGTAAAGAGCATAATTTGTAACCTTTTGGCGATTAAAAAGAGTGACAGTGAGTTTTATTGCCAGTTCTTTCTCACAGGTTCTCCTTTTGCCTTGCGAATCTGGCAGCAAATGTAAATGTAGAAGCGACTTGCAAAAATGTTACGTTGTAACTTATTTGAATAAAAACTTTGACTTTGACATAATTTGATTATTATACAAAAGTACAACGAATTGTTTACAAAAGTGTAGCATAGCACACGAAGATAATATTTATTTAAAAAAATCTCTTTTAAGTCGTACTTATTATTATTAGGTAATAATAGTTCCATAGTTAAAATAATAAAATAAGTTAGTTTAATTAACCTTTGTGGGTAAAAATCTTACAGAAGTTACGTAAACCCATAGCCATTATAGTATAAATGCAATATCGGTGGCAATAAATCTACCACCGAAACCACCGTTATTGCACCACCGAAATAGAAACATTAAGAAAAAATTGAATAAAACAAAACTGAGTGATACATTCCTCACGTGAAATGTATGATTGCTAAGGTTACCTAACAACACACAATATATTCATAAATCGTAAAATAAAAAACCACCATTCATTCATACAGTAACCCACCGAGATTGTATAATTTCGTATTCCCTCTTAGATTTTAAAAGGTACTTACGTTTTGGCGCGGAAACTGGAGAGGATCGGCCACTTCACTACTGCGCGAACGCAAGAGCACGACTGGAACTACACGTGCGTAAGAGGATAGATCGTGTAAATCGACGTGTAATACGTTGTTTATGGATTTTAACAAAACCCACCGAAATTGCACTTTAGGCGCGGACGTTCCTTAACGCAATTGTCCTGATGTCTGTATTATAGCAGAAGTAATGGAAACAAAAAATATGGTTGCTTTATATATTCATTAATATAATTATATCAATTTAAGTACTAAATTTGCCATCATAACGGATATAAAGAGGATAATGTGCGTAAAAGGGAATCACGGACATACCACCGTTATTGAAAACTGGCATATTATAATTTTTTATTAAATTTGTTTTTAAGAGAAATGTATTTTCAGTAGTGGCTTCATATAAGCTAGTGTTCTTATTACACGAAAAAAAATTAAGTGGTCATAGATAAACGTTTTATATATAGATTTCATGCGAAGAAACTCTAAAAACGCAGGCGGTGAAATCACCCATTTGTTTAAATATGTCTGTTTGTCTTGTGTCTAGGTGTAATTATCTATATTTATGTATATATTTATAAAAGAAAAGTATTATATGCAGTTATCTGGTAGGTTGGTTTCCATAGTACAAGCTCTGCTTAGTTTGGGATCAGATGACCGTGTGTATTAATGTCCCACTATATGTATTATTATTATTATTACATGCGAAAGTAACTCTTTCGGTCTACTTTTTAGAAACCATAGTTATTACCAGGGAACAAATATTTTGGCTGAACCTTTAGATGGAAAAGTTATAAAAATTGTTAATATGGTTCAGGCAGCTATGTTATAATGAACTACTTTGGTTATAAATAGTTATAATAATAATTATGCATATTATAAGCATATAATAAGTTATGTTTATCAACAGAGTGGCTTAAATTCGTTGGAGACAAATCGCGTTAAATGAAGAGGAAAAAAACTCTAGTCTATCTGTCGCGCTTTCACGCTAAAACTACAGAACCGATTTGGATGAAATTTGGTATAGAGATAGTTTAAAAGCCGAGAAAGGATATAGGATAGTTTTTATCCGACTGCATAAAAAGAGGTTAATGTTGTAGCGCGATATCTAACGTGTGCGAGCGGTGCTAAACAGAGTTATACTTTTGCATTTATAATACTTACGATTATTTAGTAAGAATTGAAAAAGTAACTGCATTTATAAACATATACAAATTACCTTTTCACGGAAAAATGTCTACAGAAATTTGACGAAATTTGGTTCACTGCCAGTTTAATCTCTGTAGATAAATATAACCTATTATTTTTTCTTAGTCTTCAATGTACTTACACAAAATACTTAAATAAACAATAATTAAACAGTAAATAACACATGTCGTATAGACAGGCGAGCTTCATTCAAATGTGAATTTTCGGGCCTATTAATTCAAATGTGACGGGCCGGTGCCGCGGTGGCGTGGTCGGTAAGATACTTGCTTTTCACGCCGCAGGTCGTGGGTTCGATTCCCACCTGAGACAAACATTAGTGATGAACATTTGTGTTTGTGTCGAGTCTGGGTGTAAATATCTATTATAAGCATATATTTACAAAAGAAAAGTATTTATAGTATATACCAGTTATTTGGTTTCCATAACAGAAGCTCTGCTTAGCTTGGAACCAGATGACCGTGTGTGTTAATGTCCCAGAATATTTATTTATTTATTTATTCTACCAGCAATCCCTAAGTAGAGTAAAATTGAGAAATTGGTTGAAGTGCACAACAATAAAAAAAATTGTTGGTTTTCGCTTGACCACAACTTGCCTGTAGTTAAACAAAGATGCAGGCTACGATGAAACGCGCTTATCAAATAAAAACAGATTCACTTAATATACACGTACAATTAAATTTTACACCCTAGTTTTTTATTTTTTGTTTTTTAATTTTATTTTTTTGTTTAGTTAGATTTTTATGAATAAGTCCGTTAGTCTGTACCTGTCACTGATTGATAATATACCCGGTTGGTACATCGGTTATCTAATTCGATGTTATAATTAATAATTTATTTATTTAAGGATTACCAACAAGAGATACACATACAAGCTAATTAACAAATACAAGAAAACTATCCAGGCGCTCTCTCACTTACAGGCAACCACAACTAACTTAAAGAATTTATCTTATCATAATATATAATATACAAAAAAATTGGTAAATTATTTAAGGTGGGTAACAGGAGCTATAAACTTTACTTAATTAACATTAACAAAACAAAACAAATATTCATAAATTAAGGCTTAAAATAATCATGGATCTTTCACATAATACATAACTGCCAGTGAAATAATAGCTCATATAAACGACGAAGTCGTAGGCAATAACTAGTGTGTTATAATGTGGATGTGATGAATGTGACATAGTAAATTATTTGAAAATGTCGCTTTATTGCGACTTTGGGTTATAAATACTAAAATTTATATCAAAATGTTCTATTAACATTTAGATGTCTATTTTATTTAACACGCCTGTGGTATCAGAGGGTGTAGGCAGTGGTGAATCTTATATCTTTAAATGAGCAATTCTTGTATATATATATTGGAATCTCGGAATCGGCTCCAACGATTTTGATAAAATTTAGTATATTAGGGGTTTCGGGGGCGATAAATCGATCTAGCTAGGAATCATTTTTAGAAAATGTCATTTAAAAAAAGATACCGTGCAAAGCTTGGTCATCCAGATATTGTCCCTTATACAAGGTGAACCGGAAAGTGTGTATTATGCCTTAAATTCTACGGTATTTGAACCATATAATAATAATATACAAAAAACTCTAATTCAAAAATTTTATAACCTCCGACCTTTGATTTTGTTTAGCTCAGTACTCTTCAAATCAATTTACTATTCAAACGAAAAAACTAACAATCGGTTCATTCGTTCGGAAATTACGATGCCACAGAGACACACACGCACACACACACACACACACACAGACACGACAAACTTAAAACCCCCCATCTTGCGTCGGGGGTTCGAAAAGAATTCACAAAATCCATTTAGCCGTTACCACGAAATGTTGAGACCAAGGGAAATAGGGATTTATTCATATATGTTCTTATTATACCCATATGTATATACAAAATATAGTTCTTGATATGTTATCTAGATGATTAGATTAATTTGGGAATAATACATTTAAACTAATCCCAACATATTCAAAGTCACCAAAGGTTAATAAAAAAACGTCATTTTAAAATCAAATCTTATCTTAAAACTAATTAATATATCTGATTCAGTATATCAGGTTTGATAAAGAATAATAATAAATAACTAAGTGTATGTAATTAGGTCATTCATGGTATTTCGTAACAGAAAGACATGGAAAATATTATGAGGAAATGTATTTCTCTAAAAAAATCGAACCACCCTCTGATATACGAACTCAAAAGTGAAAAAATACATATAGACAATGATTTTCTCCATATCTGGGTCCCTAGACAAATTACAAACCGAAACGATAACGAAAGATTAAAATGAAATAGGTAATGTATGGGATTGACATTCGCCTTCGAAATGTCATGTGACAAACCTATGTCAAATCCGTAAATTTTTAATCTTTTCGATCTTTCGTTATCACTGTGTAATTAACAGATAACCAAACATAGAACCTCCTCCTTTTTAGAAGTCGGTTAAGAGGAGCTACAAGTTTAACGCGTGTATCCGTTTACAGTTTGCTGCCACGAAGCGCCTCAATTTTGAAGCGGCTGTACCTATATTCGCAAGCTGAAATTTTTGCAAAAATTTAACATCGTATTAAAATATAACTAATGCAAATAAATGTCTTGCTTTACATACTTAGTCAGAAATTAAGGACAGAATGTCTAGTTTCAAGTACAGTAAAGCCTTTGGTTCAAGTTGTATATTAATTTAGTTTTTCAAAACCAATACCAAACACCTACCTACAATTTCAAACATCGTTTCTGTTAAGGGAACGATGTTTGACATTAGAAAACATCACATTAGAACGTGAAGTATTGTGAGCCCAATTAGTTCCGTAACTCTACGTTTTGTTGTTTCTAAATATATATAAAAACATTCTGTTACAATTTGTCACCGCACGCCCCGTATTTATCAAGATGCTCTGGTAGTAGGGTAAGATGGGGGAATGGCGGTCACTTAAGCAGTAATCCATTCTATATTTTATTTTTGGGACTTACGGTATAGGTAACTGACTTTCTACATAACTTATATAGTGGGCCATAGATATATATGAGGCAAATTATCAATCTATTACGGGTTTCTTATTTTTTTATTATTTTGTAAAAGCCTCCGTTGACCGTCATAATCCGCAGGTGCGGGTTATGGCGGTCTACTGTTGGGGTATTACCGGTCATTAAAAAATAACACATGGTTTCTTTTAAAATGTCACAAAACATAATAAAACAATTTTTTTTATATTATTTAAATTTTTAATATTGTTACTGAAATTATCCCAAACATTTTTATATTTTGACCAACAATTTTATATTTTATTTTTTGGCAGTTGACCTTAAAGAATTCCCTGCACTAACAGCTTCAAGAGCCTTTGCCAACTCTTCTTTTGTCCATTTTCCTTTCGTTGTGGTTCTTTCCCTGTGTCGCGGCATCTGTTTTAGTATAAAAAATAAGAAATTAAATTAACAAACAAACAAATAATAAATTGTCTTACAATTCGATACGGGGTAATACCAGTCACTGACCGGTATTGCCCGCTGAGAATGATTGCCATAACCCCAAAATGCGGCAACGATTTCTTTGGTTGCTTACGAAAAACGTAAATAACTTTCATAAAATTCAACAAGCATATTCGACACACTAGCAAATGTATAGTAATTAACTTTAAGAAGGATATTGATTGGTATAAATCACTTAAAGCTTACCTTTAGCCAAATTTTCAATTTTGTTACAACAAAACACGTCCAAACCTTTACACAGCTGTCAAACACACAGCGCGCGAAGGAAAATGGCGCCGCTTGGTCAGTAAGTTTACTCGATCGCATACTAGATGACGACACTAGTATCGATAGCAGAAAGTTTTTGCAAGTGTACAATTTTGACGTGACTGGCATTGCCCGCTGACCGCCATTCCCCCATCTTACCCTAACAAAAACAGTCAAGAGCTAGAGAAACTCGCACGGTTCCGTTTAATACCAGGGGAAATGTTATGTGTTAAATAAAAGTTTGTAGCTAGCTATTGAAACTGGCTGTCATGTCACTCAAGTCACTTCTAAATGTCACTGGAACTTTATTGGGCAATGGCATTCGATATACAGCCAAAAATAGTATTTTTTTATTATTTATACAATATTTAAAAGGTGTAGACCCAACTTTTTCCAAATACCAATAAAATCCTTTTCTCAAATAATTTTTTGATCAACATTTCCGCAGTAACTCCGCACTATGCGTCACCTAAATAGGGGACTCTTATATTGGGATGGTGAAAGAGAATTTAGGTAAGGTGATGATTTGAAGGGTTCCCTAACATAAGGGAGTTACTGATTAGGGGCTACTGATGAAAATGGGCATTGACATTTATCTCAAACTCGCATTTATAAGAGATGTAATTTACATCATGTAAACCAGCGGAACCCCCAATCAGAAGTAGGTTCGGTGAACGAAGAAAATATAGGTAACTAGCGGCCCGCTCCAGCTTCGCCCGGGTAGCTTCAGCCCACTCAACAATTTACAAAAATGTGATAAATAAAGAACCGCTCAACCGATTTTGTGCAAACTTCACATAAACCTTAACCAATGCCTAAACATTTGGTTTGAATAGGGAAGCCCGTTTTTGAGTTATAAAATTACAACGAACGAACGAACATTGATTTTTATATAATTACTAGCGGACCCGGCAGACGTCGTTCTGCCCGGTAAAGCAGTGCCATCTACCGGGTCTCAGACCTACCGAATATAACCAATAATAGGTATCTAACCCGGTTTTCGGCACTTCTAAATTTTCTTTTTTTTTATTTTTCTCTGCGTAAGAACCATCCTCGTACTTAAAGGAATATTTAAAAAAAAGAATTAGCGAAATCGGTCCAGCCGTGCGCGTGATGTCGTGACAACGGAAAACGGGTTTCATTTTTATATATATAGAAGATATAGATAGATGTGTCAGGATGGTCTTTTATATCAACTAAGTTATGCAAATCGGTGAGTAGTTACACTGTTAAGCCACCGTTATACAGTAACGCTCAGATTACCCCACCTACCCCAGTATTAAACTGTTTGGGGTTCTAGAAGATTCGGTAAGTAAAATTAAGATACACACGACCTCTATATTTGGCGTCTCAAGTTAGTCTTCTGATTCGCTAGAGGACGACTAACTAGCAAGGGGTCCAACAGTTTATTAATAATGAAAGATTGAATATTATACATAGGTAACTTTAAAGCTATGCATATATTATACTTCATTCATTCGAACAGCTCGGCGGTGTCAACGTTAAGTTTTAAATAAACCCTTATCTTAAAGGTAATTAAGATGCCTGACTAAATTTATCTGATGTGATACAGAAAAATAAATGAATGGAAGAAAGTAAACCATTCATAGTATTTCGTAATAGTGGAAGATGTACTAAAAATATTAAGTTTTAGGAATGAATTACATATTTTAATATAATAATATTCTCCAAGATATAGCTACACATACGCACTTGGTCTTAAGGACCCTAATTCTCGAGCTTAAGACATTTATCTCTAACTCGACATGAGTATATATTATGTCGAAAAAAAGGCGAAAGTCGATTGAGAACTAAAGATATGAAAAATGAAAAAAAAAATTGTACAAATAATTATATTCATTATAAACTACTATTTAGAGTCTCCTTTAAAACGTTGGTATATTGCCTGTGTTGGGAGTGTCCGCGAGAAGTACATTTTTTTTATATCGACGTTGAGTGGTAGACAACTCTAACCTGAATACGAAAATTAATCGGGGTTCTGATCCCAAGCTAAGCAGAGCTTGTAATACTTTTTTGTTTTCTGAAAAAAAAAACACTCGACTGACACAGTTAATAATATCTATCAAATAACTCACAATAAATAATATCAATTATTAATTTAAAAAAATCTTTTATTTTAAAAAAATTTGTTTTAATTGTATTTCTCTTTTCAAGCTCTTTCATTTGATACCCATGTTGTAGGGGTTGTTATGAAAACGATAAGTCGCCATTTTGTACCGTCCGCCATATTGTATTCAAAATGGCGGCATTTATAAAATCCTGTACTCATTAAAACTAAACGTGTATTCAAAATTTCAGCTCGATAGCTTTAGTGGAAATGGGTGAAATATTGATTGGAAAGTTCCAGGACATACATACATATACGAGAAATTAAATAAAAGATAATAAATAGTCCCTTTATCGCTGTCATACATTGTTATCCCTTACATAATAAGTTAAAACGTAATACCCCACATTATGAGAGAACACAAATTATCATAAGCCGAGCTCTTCCGCAGCGGTTGTGGCGTTGGTTGATTAATTGAAAACGCGACGCTCCATTGAAATCTTAGAGATAAGTTTACTGTTATTTTTAGAGTTTCCGCTTTATTTTGTTTAGAATACAGCTATTTTTGAGATGTACCCTTTAACGCCCTAGCCACAGGAGACGGCGTCGGGCGGTGCGATTTGCGATTTCATCGTTCATTGCGTATTTACTTATGCAGTGTCTAAAGACAAGTGGACGAAAGTAGGCAATGAACTGTATAATCGTCAGCCGCGCCGCCTGACGTCGTGTTCCGTGGCCAGAGAGACACAGAGCAGCGGTAGCGCAGCTGTACGAGCCTCGCTTTAGAAATATAAGATCGCGGGTTCGATTCGCAGTCATGCCCACACATTTTTGAGTGAATTGTTACATCGCCGCTTCTCAATATCGATGAAGGAAAACATCGTGAGAAAACTGGCATGTCCAAGAATGTCCTAATAGAATTAACGGTAGCAATGTAGCGTTACAATACAACTAGTGTGTCACACAAATAACAGACAGAAGGCGGTTTCGGCCCACTGCGAGTGCCGACATGGGACTTTATAGTCCATAGGCAAAGTCTTCGTCAAAAAGTCTTATATTCGATTTCTGGGTCAAAAAAAACATGTGTCTAAAATATTTAGAAAAATCTTATTAACAGATCGCCCTTATTACATAAGGGATCTAAACAGGCGAAATGTGAGCCAGCGCTGTTCTAATGATTTTCACCTCTGCCTAAACCTTTGGGTAGGACAACACACACGGCCATCTGATCCAAAACTAAGCAGTAGTATACTACTAATAATACTTTTCTTTTTTGTAAATACATACATAAATATAGATAATTACAACCAGACTCAAGCCAAATGACGTGTTCATCAAACAAATGTCTGACATGTATGGGAATCGAACCCACGACCTGCTGCGGCGTGAAAAGCAAGTATCTTACCACGCCACCATTTATTATAATGTATTTAACAAAATTAACAGGTGCATTTTTTTAATTATTTAATATTCCACTAGTGATGTGTAACAAATAACGAACAGAAAAAACAAAAACAACCTCAACAAAAAAACAACAACATTAGAAAAACCTTTATAACTACTCCCGTACATGAATGGAATCTTAACTTAACTGGCGAAATTAGAGCCAGCGCTGTTCTAACGATTTTTACCTCTACCTACACTAATGAAATTAACGGGCGCCTACCTCATTGTTGGTACCTATTAGATAAAAAAAATTGCAGGTGTAGTATAGCGTTATGACAATACACTAGTGATGTGACACAAATAACGGACAGTGGGCGGTTTCGGCCCACTGCGAGTGCTGACATCGGAAATATTAATACGTTATAATTGTGCATTAATTATAATTAGCGTGTATGAGACGTGAATGTTTTCGTTTGATGCGATAAGTGGGCGACCTGTTGGTGCATAATAAACGTTATTTATTAGGTTTTTATGTCGATTATTGCGTTGCTAAAGCAGTGATTTTGTTGCGAATCAGTCATTGAATACGGAAACACCTAAACTTTTAGTGCCCTCAACTATCTTAAGAATATAGATGACATTTTTTTAGTTGGTCCGTTAGATAAATAAACTAGAAATACTGGACATGTGAGATTAAAGATTACGGCGATGGGCGTTACATCTAAGCGAAATCTCAAATGACGTCACACTGACACCTAGGTAAATTTTATACCTCTGTATGAAGTAGTTTACTGCCGCTCCATAAGTTTAATGTGTCATTGAAATGAAACAATATTAAGTAAGATATTTTACTTAGCCTACAGCAATTGTTGGTTAAGCAGTCAGTTTGACAGTCAATTTATATAAAGTCTGTCAATTTAATAATGTTCCTGTAAAGTTATCTGGCGAGTAATCAGGTTTAAATGTAGTGAAATTGTAGAATACAACTAGACACGACAGAAGCACCACTGCCCTAGATATCAGAGTGTGTCGTCGCTTCTTATTATGCTCATGCGCATTTGACGTATATTTTTCAACGCTCTTCAATATTTTTAAACGTCTATTTTCGTTGCGAGACCGCCTCCTTAGTTTGGACAAAGATTATAGCTCTAGGAACAGATACGACGTTCATTTGCTGCGAGAATTGAAAATTCTCTTTGAGTTTTCTGTCCCTCGCAGAAAAACGGGAACGTAGATAAATAGGGTAATTAACGCACTCTCCTTTAATTTGGTTTTACGTTTCGACGCGAGTTTCACCGCTCGTGTTCGACGCAGACTGATCCAGGAAAACTGCGACCATCTGCGAAACCGTGACCGGTAAAACCCGTGTCGAAGCGTAAAGCAAAATTAATGGTGAGCGCGTTAATTGGCAATTATGATACTCGTAAATGGGTAATTTCACGCATGCTTATTTTTTTGCTAATTTCGGTGGTATTTTTTATTTATAGGTTTTCCGCTGAAAAAATGAACTGGTGTTCTTTTATAACACATTAGTATTCTAGATATTTAGCGGGAAACAAATAACTGCAGTTGTTTTGGAAATATAATAACCACCGAAATTGCCATCCCACCGAAATTTATAATTTTACACCGAAATTGAAATTTTTACACCGAAAGTGCAACATCACACAGAAATTGAAAATAGCATATTTATGAAACAGTATATACAAACTACGGCTCCACTGTCAATTTTGCCGTTTGCAGCACAATGTACTGCTGCAGAGGTGGCTGATGAAGTTAAGTAAGTATGGATAATGCAAAGGATGCAGCGGATACAGAAGATCAAACAACGCACTCTGATGATGTATTATGTCGTCGGATGAATGGATCAGGATAACATAATACTGATTAACGCACGTCACTGGACAGCAACTTAACTTTTCATTTAACAAAACGCTTCAGAAAATCATAAACTGAATCATTTTCACGAGACTATTTAATATTTCTTGTTCTTCTTTCATAAAATGCTTTAAAATTGGCTCTGTTTACTTTTTGCTTCAATGTTCTAGCACGCGGAGTCATTTCACCCAGCGATAAAATTTTTCCTTCCTCTTTTTTCTTTCTATATCTTTCTCTATCTTTTCTTCTTACTTCTTTACCTAGTACAGGATCTTTTTTATTTTTTCCTTTCGTAATCTTTCAGGCAGTCTCTTTTATTGTAAAGTCTCTTCCCTTGATTGTTTTTCCTTTCGTTTTCCCATCCTAAAATCAGACAAAATTAAGAAGGTAACGCACAAAGGGTTTTTAAATATTAACGATTTAATACACTCAGGTCTATTTAGCACAAGACTTTGAACAACTCTTGGAATCAAAGTCCTAAATAAAATATAATGAACCGAACTGAGAAAGTATGGTCACAGGTTACCACCCCGTTCTTCATAGATAGTTAACCACGCTAAAAAGGACACAACCCCTTATTCGACTTATTACTACATTTCAGGTACAATACGAGTAAGGAGCTGGACATATTTTATGATCAGTCCCAGTCCCGCTTATTTACATTTTAAAGTTATCAATTCATTTTAAAAACAAAAGCAATTTTTTATACCTGTAGCCATATTTTTTTAGTTTGTAGTCTTGTTTACTTCATTAATTTTCACAAAATGCTTTCACTAGTGTTTTCCTTTATAAATATAAAAGTGGTACCAAGTGATGATCCCACACACTATACTATTCGACGAGAACAATTTTGTTTGATACAGGTTATAATGTTAATAGTGATCGTCAATAATTTTAAAGTTTAATTATGGTTGACTGAGAATGGTGTTTTGGTTCTGTACCATTATAATATGTGTCATAAATTGTAAAGAGCATAATTTGTAACCTTTTGGCGATTAAAAAGAGTGACCGTGAGTTTTATTACCAGTTCTTTCTCACAGGTTCTCCTTTTGCATTGCGAATCTGGCAGCAAATGTAAATGTAGAAGCGACTTGCAAAAATGTTACGTTGTAACTTATTTGAATAAAACCTTTGACTTTGATATAATTTGATTATTATACAAAAGTACAACGAATTGTTTACAAAAGTGTAGCATAGCACACGAAGATAATATTTATTTAAAAAAATCTCTTTTAAGTCGTACTTATTATTATTAGGTAATAATAGTTCCATAGTTAAAATAATAAAAAAAGTTAGTTTAATTAACCTTTGTGGGTAAAAATCTTACAGAAGTTACGTGAACCCATAGCCATTATAGTATAAATGCAATATCGGTGGCAATAAATCTACCACCGAAACCACCGTTATTGCACCACCGAAATTAGAAACATTAAGAAAAAATTGAATAAAACAAAACTGAGTGATACATTGCTCACGTGAAATGTATGATTGCTAAGGTTACCTAACAACACACAATATATTCATAAATCGTAAAATAAAAAACCACCATTCATTCATACAGTAACCCACCGAGATTGTATAATTTCGTATTCCCTCTTAGATTTTAAATGGTACTTACGTTTTGGCGCGGAAACTGGAGAGGATCGGCCACTTCACTACTGCGCGAACGCAAGAGCACGACTGGAACTACACGTGCGTAAGAGGATAGATCGTGTAAATCGACGTGTAATACGTTGTTGATGGATTTTAACAAAACCCACCGAAATTGCACTTTAGGCGCGGACGTTCCTTAACGCAATTGTCCTGATGTCTGTATTATAGCAGAAGTAATGGAAATAAAAAATATGGTTGCTTTCTATATTCATTAATATAATTATATCAATTTAAGTACTAAATTTGCCATCATAACGGATATAAAGAGGATAATGTGCGTAAAAGGGAATCACGGACACACCACCGTTATTGAAAACTGGCATATTATAATTTTTTATTAAATTTGTTTTTAAGAGAAATGTATTTTCAGTAGTGGCTTCATATAAGCTAGTGTTCTTATTACACGAAAAAAAATTGAGTGGTCATAGATAAACGTTTTATATATAGATTTCATGCGAAGAAACTCTAAAAACGCAGGCGGTGAAATCACCCAAATACTTTCTAGGTAGATAGTATTTATCATTACGGCCTGTTAACCGCAGTATACCGTAGACGGAACAAAGGTATGTACCATCTGCGGTATACTCATCTACATTTTCACACGTCAGTCAAAACGTCTCTGTAGGCCATTCTAGTATTTTACTGTCAACCGTCTATTGTTTATTCTAACAATAACTTGATATTTTATTGCGCTGACGCTTTTAACGATTATAAAACTATGCCTACACTATTTCAATATATTTTTACTTTTTTTTAATTTTATTGTTCTAAAGTCGAATGATATAACCACATGATGTAATAAATTCTCTTTTTAGTGATGTTAATCGTAAATAACACTGAAATTATGGCCGTGTTTAGCGTTAATAAAGTATATACAGTTTTCTTCACGGAATGCGGTATGTGATTTAGTGTAGCGGTTTCGGACCGTAATTTTGTTATGTGGTTTATGTTATTAACGGCTATTTAACGGAAATGTTGTTTAAAAGTAACAACACTATTTTTATAATAACGAAAGTCACTGTGTTATTTTTAATCAATAACTGTTAAAATAACGCCAGTAACTAATATTCCATTAACATTAAAAATTGGACTGAATCATTGTTCTATTTATCTGCATAAATTAATTGAAGGAATCTGTATACCAGACATACAGCTATTTGTAAGATTATTAGCAAGTCACGCTAAAGAATAACAAAGTGATTTCTTGTTTTTAACCCCGTTGTTTTGACGTTTGTACTATTCCGGTATTCAGAAAATCACTAACAAATCAGCACCTGTCACTTTAGTTAACATATCCACAAAAATCCGAGCCATTGTTTTAAAACTAGAAAACAATTCAATCTTCACTTTAAAAAATCTCACGTTATTTCGAACGTCTTTTTAACGGCTTTCCGAATTTGAATTTGGAATATCTCCATGATATCATTATTCGATTTTGGATTTAGAATACATTCAAATAAGATTGTCATTGGTATAAAGAATGTAATGTGTTAAATGACGTTTTGTTTTAAATTTGAAATAGGAACATTGTTTTCGGATCTACAATAGAGCTGCACGCGTTGACAGTTGATTATCGTTGACAGTTTTAACGAAGACAATGGAATTTTCAGTATTGTCTCAAATGAGTGACAAATTGCCGAGACGTTCAATTTTTTTTGTTTTTAATTTTTCTTGGCACATTGTTACTCTTTCGTTAAGAATAATAAAAATAAACAGACCTTTTCTTTTCTCCTTTATTCATTATTTATGAGCAGTGTTAATGTTTATATGAATTATGAGATTATTACTTCAAAATAATTTGTTCTTTTGGTAGGTTGAAGTGTATTTTAATTTTAATATTTACTGCTTTTGTTCGTTGGTATGTGACAACTGACAACCGTTGTTTTGTTTATTCAAATTTAATAAAAAACGATTTGTGGGCATATATCTTTTTAAGAAAAAAATATATTAATATTGATATTATTATTTATTGAATATATTATATAATTCAATAAGGGAACATGAAAATGAAATGTCAGTTTTAACGTTTTAATTTGTTTCAGCTTTGTTAGGAATATTGAAGCAATTGGACATTATCACGAAAATAATAAATTTATCAAATTTCTAAAAAAAAAACTAATCTAGTCTAAAGTTAATTTTAACTAACAAAATCACAACGATTTGGTAAAAATCTTTTAAAATTTAAGCCGAAACAGCTTCGTTCTAATTCGAAGAATCTCAAATATTCGGACGAAGTTAAAATATTGCCATCTACTTAATCATTCTGTGAAATATTAATTTGGGGCATATTGTTTTCCTATTCGGACAATGACTTATGCCCGACGTCTATCGTTTTACTACTCTAAGCTCGTAGATTACTACGTCAAGGCGGATGTCAGCTAAAGTACACTTTGACACATCTCGAAATACGTGACTGCTTTGTTTATACAAGGACAGCACTAGTGTAAAAATATAAATACTAAAGACAAGCTACTCTATTATAATATAGATAAAGATGAAGATACAATGCAGTCGCTTTGTTTGTCTTCACACACGCTGATTGGATTGTCATAATGTTCGAAATTTGAAATGAGTAATGATTTTTTGGCTGAGAAACTTCGGATATGATACTAAATTATATTATATGACCTCTTTATACAGTCGTTTATACAGCTGTGACTCAACAGAGCAGCGGTGGCGCAGGGGTACGAGCCTCGCCTTAGAAAAATAAGGTCGCGGGTTCGAGTCCTGGTCGTGCCCACACATCTTTGTGTGAATTGTTCCATCTCCGCTGCCCAGTATCGGTGAAGGAAAACATCGTGAGGAAACCGGCATGTCTAAGAACTAATCATTCGAAGACACGTGACATCCACCAACCCGCACTTGGCCAGCGTGTGTGGAATAAGACCTAAACTCTCTCAACTCATATGATAGTTGAGACCCGTGCCCAGCAGTGGGACACTAATAGGGGTTGAAGTGAGAACCTTATTGACTCTTGCCACTGCTTCTAGTGCTCTTTGATTTTTCTGATAAAAAATCTCAGTAAGTTTTATTTATTTATAAGACGGGCCGGTGGCGTGGTCGGTAAGATACTTGCTTTTCACGCCGCAGATCGTGGGTTCGATTCCGACCCGAAACAAACATTAGTGATGAACATTTGTGTTTGTGTCGAGTCTGGGTGTAAATATCTATTAAATGTATATATTTACAAAAGAAAAGTATTATATGTATAGTATATACCAGTTATCTGGTTTCCATAACACAAGCTCTGCTTAGCTTGGGACCAGATGACTGTGTGTGTTAATGTCCCAAAAATTATATTATTATTTGTCAACTCGGGTTTGTGACTGCATAACATCCACTGAAGATTCAAAGCAATTTAATATATTACAGTATTTAACAGAAGTAGGTAGAGAAGTTTGGCAATCAATTGTATTGTATGATCAATTAATAGTGTCTTTCAGCCATACATTTGCTTTTACTGACGTCAAGCGTAACGTTTAAATATTTTTTTATATCTAGTCTTTTGGATAATAATTCTTTTCTAATGTGACACACTGATTTGTGTAAAGAAAACGTTTTTAACCGTTAATAATAGAGAAGTAGTCACGATTGTGTTACGTACACTGATATTTTAAAATAACTGTAAAAATATACTAAATTAATTGCATTTTGTAAAGTACTCGTTAATAACTATTTAAATAAACTTTACAACGGTATAAAGTAGTTTTATTTAAATCCTTTTTAACTATATTAAATTAAAAAACGAAAATTGGCATGTAAATCAAAAATAATAAAAAAGAAATAATAAATATTTTCTGTTGCATTATTCCCAGAGATCCACGATTCATTTCTTATTTTCTTTTTTATGCGGAATGGTTAGATTTAAATTGTTCCATTACGAACAAATATAGGAATCCAGTTGTTAAATATATTTGATTGTAAAAAAAGTAGTTTTGTTAATAACTTTAATACTATCTATGTTTACATCAAATCAATGAAATATGTAAAAATACTCGTATCTATTAGTTTGTACTAACCATTTTTAAATATTCAAATAATTATATGATATTAAACAAAAATGTGGAGAAATAATAAAAATTACTGGAAATTATTTTGATGACATTTATCTTAACTATTTCGTAAGAATTCCATCATATTTATTGCAGCTATTTATTAAAAAATAATGAAACCTCTATTACAATGTTTATACAATAACAGTATGTTAATAAGTTATTTTTATCTATAGCTGGTCCATTAAATTCTGTTAAATAGGCAATTTGTCACTTAACAATCTATTACGTTAAATAATGTTAGGCTATAACAGTTTACAATAACGTTTTGTACCAACAATATCTGGTTTTCGTTATTAAATAAATGTGCCATCACTAATATTACTATCTACAAATATTATATTTAAATTAAAAAAGTTTTAGAATAAATTGAAATATTTATTTTTATAATTTTACATTGGGTGTAAATTTTTTAATAAATTTTTAAGGTCGAAAGTTATTTGCAGTAAAAAAGCTAAAATTAATATTTTGTTTATTCTTTCAACCTTAAAGTGAGATAAAAGGGAATAGTTATTATGTTTGATGTTGTATTAAACTCTTTTAATTAATTATTTATTAAAAAAATTGTAACTTCGTCGTCTCCGTCGACTTAAATATTTACCTTATTATTCATAAAAAATTATAAGTCTCTCTAATTAAAATAATATAAATATAGTTAAAATAGAGAATGTCTCTTTCTTACTAGTGTAAATATCTAGATGTTAAACAAATATAAACGAATTATAAACCTATTTTATTTAGGTATTAGAAGCATAAAAGACGTTAGTGAATAAGAGGGTGAATATTAAAATCAAGAATTATAAAAATTGCGTTTAGAGTACGAAACAAAATAGGTATTGATTGGCCTGGTGGTGTAGTGGTTAGTGACCCTGACTGCTGTGCCGAGGGTCGTGGGTTCGATTTCTATCAATTTTTTGTTGGTCTGACTGGCTGTAATTTATCTAATAAGTCTATTTACAAAAAAAGTATTTCAGTGGTTAATGGGGACTATGATGATGGATGATGGCGCTGTGTGATGTGTAAAATATTATTATTATTCATACTAAACCCTTTAACTAATTTTGCGTAAAAACATAAGAAAATTGAAAATTAAATAATAAATTCTTTTACATACCTATATAAGAACAGTAAACTGTATTAAAAACAATACCTAAATCCATTCGAAACACCATCAATAACTCAATTCACCCCACTTCCGACAAATTACCCCCAAGTGTCAAATATCACGCAATTATTACCCCGATCTATCATCTGTGACGTGAAACACAACTAAATAATTTTCGGTTAAACATTTAACTCTGAAAGTAAAACAGTATACCCTTTAGGGGTGATGTATGGGTGAATTAAGGGTTTAAAATATTGTATTAAGTACTTTTAGTTACATAAAGTTACACAATAAATATCATTTAATATATGCACTTAATAAAGAAAACATATGAAACAAAGTTTAATCCACCGGGGTTAAACATTCATTTTTAATTTTTTTTTAGACAAATTAATTATAAACCTATTTTAATCCGTATTCATAAACCTCTTTTAAGCTTATTATAGCTAAAATAAGTTTTTAATTCATTTGTCTTTGTCTGACATCTTGACATTTATACTAGTAAGAAAGAGACAAAGTCCATTTTAACTAAAGAGTTTTTTAAGATTTTTATGAATAAGACCATTAGATTTTACGACGGGCCGGTGGCGTGGTCGGTAAGATACATGCTTTTCACGCCGCAGGTCGTGGGTTCGATACCCGCCCGAGACAAACATTTGTTTAAATATGTCTGTTTGTCTTGTGTCTGGGTGTAATTATCTATATTTAAGTATATATTTACAAGAAAAGTATTATATGTTAATAAGTATTATATTACCAGTTATCTGGTTTCCATAGTACAAGCTCTGCTTAGTTTGGGATCAGATGACCGTGTGTGTTAATGTCCTACTATATTATATTATTATTATTTTTGCATTTCGAGGAAAATTCTTAGCACAATTCATCGGTTAAAAGTGTTAAAACAGTTTTCGAATCGGTTATGCCGTTTCTGTGATTAGCGAGCACAAATGCGGTGACATTAACGATTTTATAATAATTAGGTATGTACCTATATATGTAGGTACGTTTGTACATATAATAATAATAATAAAATTGCATAAAAAAGACAATATGATGATTAACTTAAATAATATAATTAAACCTATAATAAACAAACGAACAATAAATATAAATGCAAGGTTCCTGTTTCGATACCCGGGTCGAGCAACAAGATTTCTGATATAGGGTACTTACAGAATCTTAGCAATTTGAAGTTTGGGATTATGCCCGATGAACGGTGATAGGCTCGCTCCCTAAATATATCCAGCGAAAAGTGGGTGTTATTCAACTCTGCCTACACCTTCGGGTGATACAGGTGTGATGCTGTTGTTGTTATACTAAGGTTAATTTTCACTTCTAACTTCAACCCTTTTTAGTATTCCACTGCTGGGCACGAGTCTTCTCTCAACTAACTTACGAGTTGGAGAGTTTAGGCCTATATCCTATATCACATGTCCTGGAATGATTATTTCTTAGACATGCCGGTTTCCTCTCGATGTTTTCCTTCACCGATATTGAGGTTCATTTTAACGAACTGATAAAAAATATTAGGTATACCTTATATATAAAAAAAATCTCAAGTGTTAATGTTAAACATCAATTTTAAATACTTTTAAAACCACTAGATACTTATAAATCCAGAAAACATTTACACCCAACATTATTAACACGAAGAGAAAACCCTTCAAAAAACAAATTATCCGCACACAATGGACTTTTCCAATATCGGGATGAACAAAGCGTCCCTTTTCACCCCCTTTCAAAGTCGCCCGCAATCCGTCAAGAGATGTCGCTACAATGGGGGATTATACATTATTACGTCACCTTTGTGGTAGTGTTATGATCGAGAGCCGAATATTAGGGATTATTGCGCCTCCCTATTTCTTTAGGGTTGGGAAATTATTATGAGAGTTCAAAATCTATGGAATTTCATACGGGACTACTTCCTTCTAATATAAATTTGTTAGAAGTTTCGCGATGGTTTGTTACTAGAATACATTTCGGAGAGTGTACGTTGGAATTACATGGATATCCCCCATCTCCGTTCTATCATCGGACAAGTAGAGTTACGGCTGTACGCCATCGATATATGGTGGAAATTCCACGAGTACTTACGCACAAAACACTTAGCTTCCACTTTTATTGTGCGAACTGCCAAGTTGTGGAATTCGCTGCCGGCATCTCTGTTTCCCGATAGCTATAATATGCCTGTCTTTCATCGTAGACTGCATCATTGCTTAACAACAGGCAAGTTATGGTCAAGCCCAAACCTATATCAGAATTAAATAGAAGAAATAGTAACAAACCTTCGCGAAATTTCTTTGCGTGAAAATGCAAAAACTACTGAACGGAATTGAATGAAAACCGGCAAAGAGATAGACTATGGTCTGGGTTAATACGTAGGCTATTTTTTTCCCAGTAAGTACCTACCACGCAGGCAATTCGTGAGCGGAAGTTAATTTCATGCAAGATGTTTTTAGATTTATTTTATAAATTTAAAAACCCTTTCTTTACCCCGTTAAAGAAAAGCATTGTAAATAAATTTGCTGTGAAAGAGTTTATTTTAATTTTTTTTGTCTTTTCGAATTATATAGCGCAAAAGGGCAACATACTAGGATAGGATTTACAATAGCCGGGACACGATACAGTAAGACGGGATGGCAAGCAATGCGCAATTAAATAAATAAAAAAAATAAAAAATTGGTTGCCTGTAAATTCGGTATACGGGCGAAAGTTTTACGTGACAACGACTTTGAGTGGTAAAATAATTTTAATGTGAATATTCATTCGTATAGTAGGAAGAAGGATGAAACATAGTTGAGTGGGAGAGAGACGCAAGGCATTCGGCGGGCCTCTCTCTCGTTCGGTGACTCATCGTAACGTTACCGAGCGTTACACTTTTTCATAAGTGCCTCCCAGCCGCAACCTAATTTAAGACGTTGTCACGTCAATAAATTTTCTGTGACGTCATCTGGCCCCAAGCTAAGCAGAGCTAGTGTTATGGAAACCAGATAACTGGTATATACTATACATATAATACTTTTCTTTTGTAAACATATACTTAGAATAGGCATTTACACCCAGACTCGACACAAAACACAAATTTTCATCACAAATGTTTGTCTCGGGTGGGAATCGAACCCACGAACTGCGGCATGAAAAGCAAGTATCTTACCAACCACGCCACCGGCCCGTCTGACTTTGGAACTTAAAAGATATTCCTTTTTATTCCTTTTTTTATTCGGTTTTAAACCCAGTTATGAACAAAACAAATTTTAATATCAAAAGAAGCCACTTGTCCATATGTCTATAAAAGTATAGCATGTTATCTAAACAAGTTTGAACAGTGTGACATCGAGTATTAAGTGCACCAGATGTAATATTACAGGGATTACATCGGTATTACCAGATACAATAAATGTATACAAAATTGACATTTCGCTCCTTGAATACAAAAGTGTCACATATCGAAAAAAATTAAAATCGTTTTATGGTAAAGATAAGGTCCTCTTATCCTCATTTCTGCAATAAAGCTACTGTCAAAATTTTTCGATTTGTGGCTGTTTTGTTTTCAAGGAGCGATTTGTACTACTCCAGATTAATATTATGGGGTTTGTGCAGTTATGTAACGACAGATTTTATGAGTGACAATGGACTTCACGATTCACGGTTTCATTTTGAGTAAAACGCAGAACAAATTACCAAAAAAAAATTGTAATAAAGAAGAATGACTTCAAATTTAAAGAGGACAATTTGAGACTAAAAGCAGCGGTGGCACAGCGGTATCCGCCTCGCTTTTTGAAAAGGTTGCGGTTTCGATCCCCGGTCTACCTCTTTCAGAACCTACATGTCCAATTTCAGGTCACTAGACCCAGTGATTTGAAATGTGCGTTGATATGTCGGTCTATCAGTTTTTCTCGTATTTATCAATAAAAAAGATGATACTTACTTTGTATACATAAAAAGTAATATTTTAATACAATCATAATAAATGTATTTTGTGACTCTCAAAAACTGCCGCCATTTTTGTCTGAAATATCTTGGATTAGCAAGTGTCAAGATTGATCCAAAATTATATGACAGGAATATGAAAAATATCATTAAATCATATCTTAAAATCAACTAAGCTCCTTGTTATGTTTACATGCCTGTATTTAGTCTGCTTATGACAATCCTTACTAATATTATAAATGCGAAGGTAACTCTGTCTGTTTGTGTATCACGCCGAACTACAGCACCGATTTGGGTGAAATTTGGTTTGGAGATAGTTTGAAACCTGGGAAAGGATATAGGATTGTTTTACCCGACTGCGCAAAAAGAGATTTATAGTTTAGCGCAAACCGACACACGCGCGGTTGGAGCCGCGGGCGGACAGCTAGTGCCCATAATATATTATTTACGATGGATTAAAACAATTTGTTTACAATTTTGTCACGGAGTGAAAATGTTAAAAGTTTAATTTATTATTACAGTAAACATAATTATTATTGTATGCATGTGGTAGGATGTTTGGGAATTAGGATGTTTGCGATAGTGCTAGAAACATTGAGAAGAGTCTTATTTTCAGATCTAAATCAAATATGATCTAGTAATTTTTTGTTACATAGCTAAAGTGACCATACGTCCCGTTTTGAAAGGGACTGTCCCTTTTATCGGCTATCTGTCCCGTTGTCCCCAAACAAAGCGCCGGGACGCAAAATAGTCCCATTTTGTGAAACTGCGCGAAAATTTAAACTGATGAAGTTCATAAGACGCGCGGGCGGGAAATGACAGACCGTCGCGTCGTCGATGATCGGTGATTCCCCGCCCTTGCACGCTGTGGTCGGTTATCTAGCAACGCGGGGAGAAGAGGGGAGCATTTATTTGGTTGTTTTGTTTAGAGTTCCAGTAGAAAGAGTCTTTTCTCTCATGAATAAATTGTGGACATCTGAGAAAAATCATTTACAGGTTCCAATTTTAAAATCGATGTTGATAACTAAGGTAAATATTAAAAAAACGTGCCAAGAATTTTATTCTTATTTAAAATCATCACACACTTTATTCACATAGTATTGTCTTAAATATTAATGTTTGAAGGTAGTCAGTAATAATTGTGATTAATATTTTTGGACGTCAAATATCTCAGTCCACCCGTGAACATGAAGTCTGAAGTCTGAAAAGACTTTGAAACGTCGGGATCTAAAATCTAAAATAAACCGGGATAGAATCCGTTAAAAAGTAGTTTTATTTCAACACTTTATTCAAGCAAATTCTTCTTCTGACAAATATAAATTAAATTAGAAAAGTTGCATATATTTAATCATCACTGTCAGAAGAACTTTTGACAAAGCTGGCGAACTGGTGTTGATTCTTACTATTCACAATTTTTTATAATAAAATAATTATAATTAACATAATAATAATAAATACTAATTGCATTAAGAAACACTTTTTATGAATAAAGAAAAATTAAAAGTTGTGTCTTTTCATTTGCCCCTCCTATGATAATCAATGAACTATAAATACTCTTTACCAAATTTTTGCTTCAGTCGATATTATTAAGTTTAAATTTTTATTGGAATCTATTATAACTTTACGAAATTATATGCTAACATGAACATCTAAAATGAGTTAGTATTCACAATCTAATAAACTTGTATTTTGCATATTATTATGTCCTAGGATTACAGCAATATTCCTAATTTTTTAAATACCCGCGACATACATAATAATAAAACGTGTCAGCGGCCAAATAATTGGGCCGGAAAATTATTATAATATTATAAATAGTTTAGTCTGTGTGTATGTGTAATTCTGTACGTGTCGTTTGGGAACAGACCGCGGCCCGCGGTCGTAATTCATAATTCTGTTTATAGTGTTACACTGATCTTGATGCTCGCCATTTATTTCATTAAATTGTTACGTCTGATTCCAGAAATAACAATAATATCTGATTCACTTATGAATAAAATTATTTTCTTTAATTATTGTAAATATTAATAACGCTAAGTTTTTTACACCTCTTTATTTATTGTGCATTTTAAATCAAATGTTTAGCTTAATTTGGTAACAAGAAAAGACACTGTGATTCAAATAAAGCATGATATTTTATTGACAAACTTTTAGGCTTTAAAATGTTAAAGTAAAAAAAAAATCTAAAAATTTTAATAAAAGTGTTAAAATATTTTACCAAAACGTCAGTGACAGTAAATACTTCTGCGTCTAGAGTTAAAAGTTTCTCGCAGAAGTAGGAAAATTTTGCAAAAAATCAAAAGTGTGTAAATATTTTTCCGAATCAGCTGATTTAATATTTTTGCGTCTAGAGTTAAAAGTATTATTAGATATTAAAGTATCAAGACGGATAATTCTTAACATAAATGGACAATTTTATTGTACTTTATCATAATAAAATAATTCATAATAAATAAAAACTTCGTGTTTATTTCGATATAACCAAAACGTGATATGACGCGCAATAATTTGATAGTTTTATTGGTTATAGACAAAAAATATTACTAGAAGACGTCTGTTTTACTATTTATTGTTCATTTTATTATTCATTTCCGTAAAAAAAGATTTCATTTTTATATTTTATTTGAAATAGTTTCTTTTGAACTTCTTTGATGTGATTCTATTAAAATTTTTACGTTAATTACAGATAACAGGTTTTTTATGAAAGTGTTTTTGTGTTATTATTAAATAATGTGCAATTACTGTCAACAGGCTAAAGTGTGGGGTCGCCACTGGCGCCTGTAAGGAAACATAGATTATGTAAAAGTAAAATATGTAAACTGAAGGATATACGCATCATTTAACCAAATAAATAAAAATCTAAATTGGCTGTTTAAATAAATAGTAGATAAATATCTTTGGAAGCGTTCTGGGTGTCATCAATATCGGGTTACTGTTGGACATCAGTATGCCAATTCAGGTAATTTCTTGACGCGCTGATTTTGCGGTGCAGTTGCAGTTAAGTTTACGTCTTAGCGTAAAATGGTATTCTTGTAATCACACAAACATGTATGGGTAAGACCAGGAATCGAACCCGTGACCTTATTTTTCAAAGGCAAGGTCAATACCGCTGCGACACCGCTGCTCTCTAAATATAATGCAAATTAATTTCTGTCTTCACGTAGTCATTACTAATGACCTGAAGAATATCTGGTTTCAAGTATAGTATATCCTTAAAGATTGTTTTTTTGGGACTTAACCCACCCCCACAATCCCACTACTGCTAATCCTGTAAGCCAGTAACGACAGTGATGCCGTGAATACAAATGCTAAATACAAAATTAATTTATTTCATGTTAAGGTTCCGTAGAATGTTAGTGACACTAGGCCCCGCACTAGGATACCCTGTGTTGCAGGGTCCAGTCTCTTTCGAAATAGTAATAATAATAAGTTCATAAAAATATTAGCATAAAATAAATATTAAAAATTAATATAAGATTAAGAGTAGACTCGAGGGTTGAACCCGGCCATGTCCCGGGACACCTAAACTGTCTTGGATCCCAATTCGTGCTGGATCCAAGCCTTACCGGTTCAGGTCACAGAAGCACCTAATAATAATATTGTATGACATTAACACACACTGCCATCTGATCCCAAACTAAGCAGAGCTTGTACTATAGAAACCAGATAACTGGTAATATACTACATATAATACTCTTCATTTGTAAAATACATACATAATATATGTAATTACACCCAGAGTCACGACAAACAGACGTGTGAACCCAAGTCAGACAAATGTCGGACTTGGATGGGAATCGAACAAACGACCTGCGGCGTGAATACGTCCCCGGTCCGTCAATAAGTACAAACAATATAATAATCCTATTCAAGTTCTATAAAAGTTAATAACTTTTGTAATATCTAATCTTCCGTTAGCTATCTTGGATTATATAGCAATCTAATCAAAGTTAGACGACTTCCATAGTTAACATAAGCTAGGATTATAGGATGCAGAGAATGTAGTGGTCAAAGTTAACTTGTTTGTTTGTGCGAATTGCATTTGATAAGTTAATTCCAAAGGTTGATCGCGCTTCGCTTTATGAGTACATAATACAGGAAAAGTTTGTATAAAGTGCGTGAGTTTTGTGAAAATAAACTTATACAAGTTTTAATTAGAACGTATATTTCTGGATACCTACCGTCTCTTAGTACACACGACTTCGGTAGTCGAGCTATAAGCCGTCCGATTGGGCTATATTGTACCCGGGAGGTCGCGGGTTCGATTCCCGCCCCGGACAATATTTGTGTAAAAACAAAAATTTGTTTCGGTGTCTGGTTGGTTGAGGGACTACCCTCCGTGCCTCGGAGAGCACGTTAAGCCGTTGGTCCCTGCTGTCATTTAACACATCTATGACAATCATTACATGTAGTCGGAAGTCAATATAATCTGACACCTGGTCTAACCATCTCGGCTACTGGTTCCCTACAGGTTTCGAGGTCTGATGGCAGTCGCTCGTATAATTCTGGTAGCTAGCCGCATCAGGGTAGACTGGGAGACGACCCCGATAGAAATGGGAAAAAGGCAAGGGGAAGAATGATGATGTCTTAGTACAACGGCTACATCAAGCGATAACAAATCCAGTATAAGCTGACCTCTCGTTGTACAGAAATTTTATACAATGCGAGACCAGCTTATACTGGAAATGTATAGAATGTGTAGTGTGTACAAAAAATGAAGTAATTGCTGACGAAAGATGTTTACTATATATGTATACCTACTGTTTGTACTGTTACTCGTGCGCCGCGCTCAGTTTCCCAGATTTGGTGATACATGAGAGATCTTAATCTACTAAACTGATTTGGATGAAATTTGGTATGGAGATAGTTTGAGACTCTGGAAAGGACATAGGATAGTTTTTATCCGACTGCGCTAAAAGAGGTTAGCTTGACACTTCCTAAGATCTAAACATACGAGTAAGTAAGTAAGACTTTTTTAGCCTCACTAATGTTCATGCATCTAGTCATACATGCACAGCGGTTGTGAGTGCTACGCACCTATCCCTTTTGAAGGACAACACCGATGAGATCAGCAAATGTCCTCCTTAGTCGTCCTCTTCCAGTGTTTCCACTCATCTCCGCAATTTTCCTTTATTTTCTTTTATGTTATAACGGTATTTAAAAAGTAGAAGAATATGAATAAAAGAACACAAAATGAGAAAAAAATATGAATGATATAAAAAAATCTAAAAATATAAAAAAAAACAAAATGCTTATACTAGCTGTGATTCACAGAAACTCAGGCATATGCACATTAATATGCTTAGTTCATCTGCAAAAATATTGCAGTTTGGGTTGGCTTTCACAAGGTGGCTATATACCTTTTGTTGATCATCTATCATCCATTCTCTCCATATGACCAAACCACCTAAGCTTGCTTATTTCCACCTTTGTCACTACATCTTCACATCACAGGGTTCTCTAATTACTTCATTCCTCAATCTATCAGAGGTAACTTTAACCACACATACTTGGGATTGCAATTAACAATAATTCACAACAAAAATATACCTATCCAAACATCTCCGGGGAGTTAACCCTTTCTAAATCGTAAAAAGTTCATAAAATTCATATTAGTCCACCCTTAGTCTTTAGAGTCCATTTAAATTCATAAATAACACTTCAAAAATAAACCTTACAAAAAACGCCCCAACAATTAACAAATGAGCCGCAGTTTAGGGTTAATTTTAACTGTTTCCTACTGTTGTCATTTAAGTAGCACAGTACATTTAAAAACTAAAGCAGTATTGTAATAAACCTGTTTTTTAACGGATGTTATTGAGGTTTATTTTAAATTTTAAATCCCGACGCTTCAGTCTTTTCAGACTTCATTGTCTTGGGTGGACTGAGGTATCTGACGTCCAAAATTATTAATTATTATTACTGACTACCTATAAACAAAATTATTTAAGTTGCGGTCCTTTTTAAACAATCTGAGCTCACAGTTTCTTGAGTTCTGAGTTGATTTTGCTTGGGTTTTGGTACAAGTAAATTAAGCATTGGGTCCCGAACGGGTGGTATATTTCAACCATTTTTTCTGTTGAAATCAGGATGTTTTTTAACTTAAATAGCTTCGCGGATTAGTACCTGTGTATTTCAAATTGTGATATTCGCGTAAATTTAAGAAAATACTATCTTAAGCAGTAGTTTGACTGTTCTCAAACCCCTGAATCAAGTTGCATCATCAGACGAGATAGCGGTACTTCACTGTACTTTTAGAAAGCCCAGTGTTGGTTTTCTAACCTACCCACTTGCGTTAACGTTACGCAGACACTAATTTGTATAGAATAATAAGTTACGTTGAATATTGCACTAATCGATGCTACTGAAATTCGATACGAATCCGCCTTTTTGCAAAGCCTTTTTCGCCAAAGGTAAAAACTCACTCTAGATACGATATACACACGCGTAGCAGTATTCGCAAAAGCTGTGATATTGACATTGTTTGTATAAAACCTTTCTTTTAATACATTTTATTTAAATACAACAGCAGTCATCATTAGGTTGTTTCAACTTGTACTGCTTAGATCCACTTAACTGGTAAGAAACTAATTTCTAGCACACAATTCACGCTAGTTTGGGTATCAGGGCTTGCATACACTTAACTATGTTAATAGTTTTTTAGTACAATACAGATTTACCCCCTTAAAATGTTTATATTTAAATATCTTATAAGCTCATTGTAGCTAAAGTAGGTTTTTAATTCGTTTGTCTTTGTCTGTCATCTTGACAATCGTCCATTTTAACTATAGAGTCATTATATTATAAGATTTTTATAAATAAGACCATTATTATTTAAATTGAACGACACATCTGACTCGAACTACTGCTTTAACTTATAAACCTAATGTTGTTGTAGTAAGTTTTTGTAATTTAGTGGTGTAATCTGAATCTAAGGATAATAAAAATAGTGACAATTAGAGGTAAATTATTAGATTGTTGTTTTCCTGACGATGCTTTGACATTGGCCTTTCTTGAATTTGAATCTATGGATAAGCAAAAAACGATTATAATTTAGAAAAAATTAGTAGCAGATTAAAGTTCGAAATTGTTCCCGATGAAGAGCACAATTTCGGGCTCGCCCCCTATTACGTATCGGACCTAAACATAGTCGACGAAATGTGGGTAATAGTCACTAGTAGCGAAGGGTAAAAGTCTGAAAAGGGAAGCCGAGGCAATCAAAATAATAAAATAATAATAAATATTCTGGGACATCAACACACACGGTCATCTGGTCCCAAGCTACGCAGAAGAAGCAAAAAGCCAGTTATCTAACCAGATATACTATAGAAATATACCTATACCACTTTTCTTTTGTAAACAGATAAGTACTTATAATACTAGATAATTGCACCCAGACTAAAGACAAACAGACATGTTCATCATACAAATGTCTGTCTCGGGTGTGAATAAAACCCACAAGCTGCGGGTTGAAAAGCATGTATCTTATCAAACACGCCACCTGTCTTATAGTCTATCATGATAGCTACGTTAAAAAAAAAGAATCTTTGAATCTTCATCATAATAAAACACAAGTGAAGCCGCGGGATCGAGCTACTATACATCCGCAATTATGCACTAAAAACATCCGAAACCCTTTTTCACAATATTTTTATCTTAACATCTGTTTGTTATTCAATCTATTTTCAACTTCGTTATTGTGCGTCAATTAGGAACTCTTTTGATGTCTAAGGGTACGTCCACATTTGTCACGATAGCCCACCATAGCATACCTGCCCAGTGTGTACACTGTCCACTATGATGTATTGTATAAATCTGATTTGTATCATGCTTTAATTACTTGTTTACTTAACAAGTAATTGCAGTAGGATGGCAATTGTGATAACACCGTATTACCTATTTAAAAAAATGAATCCCTATTTCCCTTGGTCACGCCATCACGCGTGAACGGCTGGACAGATTTCGCTAATTCTTTTTTTAGAATTAGAATATTCCTTGAAGTACAAGGATTTTTTAAGGATATTCTCTAAGTCTTAGTTCAAATTATAAATTTTATTAAAGGGTTTAATAAAGCCTTATTAAACGATTTACGTTTCTTGCCGTAATTGTGTAGGTACATAGATTATACTAGTATGAAAAAATGAAACGAAAAAATGTGTAGAATGTCTGTTTAATATACAAAAATGTACATAAATTATTATTTAATATCTGGATGGCCGAGGTTTGCTCGGTATTTTTTTTTAAATGACATTTTCTAAAAATGATTCCTAGCTAGATCGATTTATCGCCCCCGAAACCCCCTATATACTAAATTTTATGAAAATCGTTGCAGCCGATTCCGATATTCCAATTATTATCTAAATATATATATATTTAAAGCTTTAGAATTGCTCATTTAAAGTTATAAGATTATCTCGTAGTTCAATCTTTAACAAAGCGATAGGTATCGAAATTATCTAGGTATGATTGTGTGGACAAATGTGCACAGACCCTTAAATAATATTTCAATCATTTGCACCAAAGTAACATTTTTATGCGATGTTTTACTGTAATTACGTATTTGATTGAGTAATTTATTGCAATGCTGTAAGTTTTATGCGCTTGCGCAATTCAGGAAGGCAACACAAGGTAAGCGCATCGCCGCCAAGCACTGTAAGTTTCACTAGTTGTAGCTTCACACGAAAACAATTCATGTTAAAATTTGATTAGTGTATCTGTATGTGTATCTGTGTAAGTTTTTGGCAATGTAGAGCTTAAACAAATATGACCTATTTTGCTTTCCTCATCAAACTCAACATTATCATCCGGTGGAGTGGTCGGTAAGATACTTGCTTTTCACACCGCAGGTCGTGGGCTCGATTCCCACCTGAGACAAACATTAGTGATGAACATTTGTGTTTGTGTCGATTCTGGGTATAAATATCTATTATAAGTATATATTTAAAAAAGAAAAGTATTATATGTATAGTATATACTAGTTATCTGGTTTCAATAACACAAGTTCTGCTTAGCTTGGGACCAGATGACCGTGTGTGTTAATGTCCCAGAATATTTATTATTATTATTTTCTTTCATTTTTGTCGGGGTTAGAATTCCACACATTTTGATAAAGTACTGCCTTATAGTACACACATTATTTGAGATTCTGCAATACTTTAATATCTGCAAGTCGACCTACATCTCAGAGCTTAAGTATTGGACAGCGCACAGTAAGCTACAGACCATACAATTTATAGAGGAACTATTATTTCATAAAATAATTTAGTTAGCATTTTGTTGTTTTCATTAACCTTTACTTTACTTCACTTCAACCCTTTTTAGTGTCAACAGCTGGGCACGAGTCTTCTTTCAACTATCTTACGAGTTGAGAGAGTTTAGGCTAAGTGCGGGATGTTGGATAGCACATGTTTTCGAATGATTAGTGCTTGAACAAAACGGTTTCCTGACGATGTTTTACTTCACCGAAATTGAGCAGCGACGATGAACCCGCGACCTTATATCTCTAAGGCGAGGCCCGTACCTTAGTATGTACCTATTTCTAAGCCTGGTAAAAGGTAAGTTAAGCGTGAGCTGTTTTATTAATTTGCTTTAAAGCTAAATTAGCCGCCTCAGTGAACTTTGTACCGCTTATATCTCATCTTTTAAAGCTTTCTTAGACATGTGTGAGTACTTTAAAACCATTATAAGGCAAATCGGTTCAGCCGTTCTCAGGTTTAAGCGTAACAAACATACGTCAATCCATTTTTATATATAAAAAGAAAAAGGAGATAGTTGAAATAATATTAATTTACAACAAATTTTATCGGAGTTTGATTTAGATTTTTATATCCCTACGTTTGAAAGTCTTTTCTGACTCGGTCACGAGTCGACCATGAATTAAGTCTGAAAAGATTTGATGGTCACGGGGCCGGATGAAATCCGTTATAAAATAGTTTTATTTCAATGTGTGATATTCGCGTAAATCTAAAAAACCGAAGGAGATCGTTTTCGTCCGTGATTTCATCCGCATATCTACGGGATCCTTATCCTCTATCCCGATAGTAAATAGTACCTATCCTTAAATAAGTAATATTAATCCTGATAATCGTCTTGGTGCAAACAGGATTTAATCTGAATGCGTTTAATTATTTTGTATTGAAATAATAACAAACATGAGTTTGTTGTTGATTGATGATTGAAACATCTATTCTCACAGTTAAGATAACTGGTTCTCTAAAAATCCTGGCAGTTCAGTATTTTATTGGAACGATGTTCCTTATCGCGCGTTGTGAAAGGGGGCTAGACGGAAAAAATTCTTACGAAAAGTTGTCACGACACTTTTTGCTATAGTAAGCTATTGTAAGCTGTGCGGCGTGCGCATGTTTCTCTGTCTGTCTGTCTGTCTGTGTCTCTCTCTTTCTCTCTCTCTATCTCTCTCTAGAGATAGAAAAAAAAATTATTATAACTAAAAAAAAAATATTACAATTCCTTCACTCATTAATCGAAAGGAACTTCGTTCCATCCGGGTGTCCCTTGACACCTCTCAATTGTTTTTGATTTTTGTCAGAAAGTAAACTTACATTAAATTTATAGCGTTTTTTTTATTCTTGAATAAGCTGGCGCTTAATTACAATTTACCTGATTTTAAGCAATGATAATAATATAGTCTACGATGGGACGCAGCGCATTGTACCAATTTACTCGTGATTACGAATGACTTAAATGAGAATTATTTTTTACTTAATTAAACTTGAATGAATTAACTAAAATTAGCTGTTAATTATGAAAATGGTATTTGTAGTACACTTATTTCGATTTATATAACTTCTAAACTACGTTTCTTAGAAACACGATAATTTTCAAAGTAAATTCTCTATTTATTTTAATCTCTACGGGATTTAGCGACGGCTATTGCATCTCAAGTATACCTTGGAATTTAAAGGAAATGTGCAGAGGACTTCACGATAATATTTGGTCTAGTTTATATAAACGTTTGTATATAAGTATTTTATAATCATACCTACGTTTTAATTCTGTGTTATGTAAACTTTCATAAGTATACAAGGACAGGGTATATTGTACCTTAAGTACTACGATATTTGAGTCATATTCAATGGTATTGTGACGTTTAAATTTTAATAATTCAATTAGAAAAAAATAATAACCTCTACGAAATAAAAATATTACTTTACAATTTATTTTCTTTGACAAACCTAACTTTTTAAGGTCAAAGAGAAATCGGGAAAACGTGATATTCTTGCAAAAAATTCGCACCGCAATTTTTTTTTTAAATATATAATGCAAATTAATTTCTGACTTAATCTGTGAATCTAATTTGGTTAGGTAAATTTTACTGTCAGTTAGACTTTATTCTATTTACAACTAACTGACCTGGCGAACTTCGTATCGCCTAAGAAATAAATAAAAAATAAATAAATAACTAAATATTCTGGGACATCAACACATCATCGGTCCCAAGCTAAGCAGAGCTTGTGTTATGGAAACCAGATAACTGGTATATGCTATACATATAATACTTTTCTTTTGTAAATATATACATATAATAGATATTTACACCCAGACTCGACACAAACAAAAATTTTCATCACTAATGTTTGTCTCGGGTGGGAATCGAACCCACGACCTGCGGAAAAAGCAACTATCTTACCGATCATTGACTTTTATGTGTTATTCTTATACGAATCGTTTGTATGGAATCATAGAAAAGTGTTGTTTTTAGACTTTTTCATGGATTTTTTTTTTAATTTTTCTCTGCGTAAGACCATCCTTGTACTTCAAGGGATATTCTAAAAAAAGAATTAGCGAAATCCGTTCAGCCGTTGTCGAGTTTTGCGCTTAGTATTCAGTGATTTATTTTAATTATATAGAGCAGCGGTGGCGCAGCGGTACGGGTCTCGCCTTAGAAATATAAGGTCGCGTGTTCGAATCCCAGTCGTGCCCACACATCTTTGTGTGAATTTTTTCATCGCCGCTGCTCAATATCGGTGAAGGAAAACATCGTAAGGAAACCGGCATGTCTAAGAACTAATCATTCGAGGACATGTGACATCTCTCTCAACTCGTAAGATAGTTGAGAGAAGATCCGTGCCCAGCAGTGGGGCATTAAAAAAAAGGGTTGAAGTGATATAGATAGTATTTATGTGTTGTTTTCTCCGCCACGCGGTTAGCAGTTAAAAAAAAACTAAAATACTTAGCTGTCTAAATATAGATAACACAATAAATATATTTCACTCCGCGTCTTGACAAAACGAAGCAAAATATGGTTATTGTCATATAGTATGTATGACAGCTGAGAGTGATGGTTTAATACACTCCTGAAATAGACTGAAAGCTTGAACAGCTGACATTCGGAGTCAAGTTTCTTAAACTTTGTTTCAACTTCAACAAAGAACGTGTATCTATTCCTTCAACCTTTTTGGTGTCCCAATGCTGACGCTCTTCTCTCAATTGCCTTACGAGTTGAAATAGTTTAGGCCTTAATCCACACACGTTACCCAAGTGCGGGTTGATGGATGTCACATGTCATCTAATGATTAGTTTTTATATTAGGATTTCCTCAGGATGTTTTCCTTCACCGATATTGAGCAGCGGAGATGAAACAACTCACACAAATTAGAATGGGCGTGACTAGGAATCGAATCGACCTTACATTTCAAAGGCGAGGCCCATACCGCTGTGCCACCGTTGCTGCCGCTACCACGGTACCTATCTTCTTAATATATATATTTCTTGTGTGCGTGTGTATGTGACTGAACTCCTCCTAAACGACTGGACCGATTTTGATGAAATTTTTTGTGTGTGTTCAAGGGGATCTGGAAATTGGTTTAGATTCACAATTTTGCGCGGTACGAAGTTCGCTGGGGCAGCTAGTAGTAATATAAAATTAGATACTTTTGTTTAGTCTACTTTTTACTTTCCAATTAACGAAGTACGGTCTGCAATAATTTAGACGCAATCGGAAACCACGAAACGTTTTTTGTTACGGTTGACCTTACCTAATTAGCCGGAAGGGTTTTTATTGGTTCACCGGATTTCTTCGGTGAGCCGTCGGAGGACGGTCGAATCGATAGACACAACTTATAAAGCTATTTCTACATGAGGTATCTCCCGTTATCACTAACACCTCCAAAACTAAAAGTACGTACCTACCTGCGCGGGCGCACCGTAGGCTTGTATCAGTATAGAATAGGATGCATACGTAGTTGCCAAGACCCCCGTGGCGAGCGCATCTTGATACGCCTAACGAGCGCTCGAACAATGTCTCTATTAGCTTATTCCAGAGTTTTAGATCACGACACTAAAACTATGGAGAGGATTATGTTTACATTTTTTTATGTTAAAAATATTAAGTCTTCTTTAATACATAACTATTTGTTATAGTCTATAGCTAGATAAAGATGATTATTTTTAGTTAAAGTTACAGTTTATATTTTATTTGTTTATATAATTAACTAGCGACCCGCCATGGCTTTGCAATGTAACAAATTATACACCCAAGCCATGAGGAAGTCATGGGTCAGTTTATCAATTAGAGAAAAATTCATGAACATCCATTTAGTAGTTTTTGAGTTTATCGCAAACAGACAGAGGAAACGACTTCATTTTATACTATGTGAGACGATGACGATAAAATAAAACCAAATTTATTCAAGTATTTATATAGAACGACAATTTATTAAATAATGTCTAAGGAATTTGGCTAGATATTAATGGCCTTATTCATAAAAATCTTAAATTCTTTAGTTAAAATGGACTTTGTCTCTTTCTTACTAGTATAAATGTTAAGATGACAGACAAAGACAAACGAATTAAAAATCTATTTTAGCTATAATGAGCTTATGCGAGGTTTATGAATACGGGGGCAAGTATAATAGGTAATATAATATTATGAAAACCGTATATCAACTAAAATGTACTTCAGTAATTATATTTTTTTTATTCTGAACATGTTTGCGCTTGACTATAACTCGCCTAATGTTAAGCAATAATGTAGTCTACGATCGAGCGCACCAGCCCAGTATATTAATTCACTCGTGATTACGAATGATATTCGGTGACAGAGGGTGACAGTGGAAGAAGATATGGTTAGAAACCATATATAAGAAAACATGCGTAACCCTCTCTGCATGGTGTCAACAGATATCCCTATACTTAGTTTAGATAGTCGATTCGATTCGACACGGTTTCGTGCTACCCAATAGGTTATAAATGCAAGAAAAGGACAGTAATAGTTGTGTATAGAAATAATAATAATAATAATAAAAATAAATAATTGTTTAACTAGTAAGTCACTTCACTTTAACACTTTTTAGTGTCCCGCTGCTGGGCACGGGTCTTCTCTCAACTTTCTTATGAGTTGAGAGAGTTTAGGCCTTAATCCACACACGCTGGCCAAGCGCGGGTTGGTGGATGTCACATGTCCTCGAATGATTAGTTCTTAGACATGCCGGTTTCCTAACGATATTTTCCTTCACCGATATTGAGCAGCGGAGATGAAACAATTCACACAAAGATGTGTGAGCACGACCAGGATTTGAACCCACCGCTGCTCAACTAGTAAGTGAACAGATTTAATTTCAATAAAAACAATCGCTACATAGGTAATGTTATTGCACATAATTATTATAATTCTCAAGTAATTGACGCAGTACAATAAAATTACTGTATTAAATAAATTATTAAAGAAACAATGTAGATGCCAGTCATAGTTGAGAAGAATGAAACGGCAAGAAGTGTGTGTATTTTATGAATCATTGTATATTTTAACATATTTATACTTACTCGATGACTTCATCATCAGTATTGTTCGTGGTTTTACAATTACATACTTGTTAGACAGCAATGACTTTGTATTTGAACATTGTTTGACTTAAACATATAAAATAAGTGCCTTAAACTAACAATTTTGTAAGCTCCATTTCTGGTTTTTAACAAGAAAATAAGTTATTTATATATTTGTATCTAATTATGCTTCCTTAACACACAAAACTTAATTCAAAATTCTTATATTTCCTTCAAATATTGTAAATATCAAAAAGAAGAATTTAAAAAAGTGTTAGTTATCGAAGTATTATCTTGTTCGGCTCGCTCGTTCTAGCTCGTGCTAGAACGTCTCCGCCCTCAAGTATGTCGCTTATCGTTAACCTCTTTTGCGCAGTCTCTAGGTCTTAAACTATCTCCATATCAAATTTCATTTAAATCGATTCAGTATTTTTGGCGTCAAAGCTTGACAGAAAGACGGAGACACAGTTACTTTTGCATTTATAATACCTATTAATTAGAACGGATGTTATAAGTATAAAAAAAACAACGAATTTTTGTGAAAATGTAGCGAAAATGTACACCAGGACCCCTAGACAAAGTTACATTGCGAACATAATGAATGGGATTGACATTATTGTCACGTGACACTGCGAAATTTAATGTCAATTCCACACAGTTTGTTCTTTTGGATTATTATTCTTAATGAACTATGACGAATTATTTTTGTACGCCTAAATAGGTCGATCAGACCGCTTTTTTAATTGAAAACTTATAATATAATATTGCGACTCCACGCATCCCTTGTTCTATAAACAAGACTCGATCCCCTTACTCTATGCAAATAAAGTTAGTAGCAAAAACAAAGAGAAACACGGTAATTACACTTGGTGGAAAATTAACTGACATCGATACGGCGTACATGCGCCCGCGCAGGGTATGAGCGTAATGAGGCAAGATATCGAATGCACGCTAGTGTAGTTAGAGATTTTTTGTAACAAATGCATTTAATTAGAACAATCAGATTGATTTAGTTAATTACATAGGGTGACGCCTGTATTACCAGAAGGTGTAAGCAGAGGTGAATATAACTCACATTTCGCTGGCTATGTTTAGGCACATACTCGTATATCAATACATTTATGCTGGGCATAAAATTAGATGTTTGTTACTCTTTTACGCAAAAATTACTGGACGGAATTGGATGAAATTTGGCACATAGATAGATTATAATCTGGATTAATAAATAGGCTATTTTTATTCCAATAAGTACCATCAAGCGAAGCCCTGGGCGGAAACTAGTGCTAATATAAAATTTAGAAATGTATTTGAACCCAATACACTTTTGATGTGTACAATGTACATATCTACATAAAATGAATGTATGTGGGCGCTGAGTACACTTTACATAGTCAAACAATGATTCATTTCATTACTTTACAGTCAACAGTGGCGTTAGTAGTCAAGAAAAATAGTTGAAACTCATCATTTTTGTTCCCAATTCTTTTAGTTCCAATTTTCACCAACCGCAAAAGTAAGTTGGTGATTCGAAGAACTAATGTTTACTTTGCTGAGAACCTGTTAACCGGAATTGATGTATTGTTAAGGCAATGAGTAGGTTTACTGATGTACTGGTAGTTTCATACCTACATATATATAAAAGACAAACGTTATCATCATTCGCCTTGCCTTTTTTCCATTTCTATTGGGGTCGGCTCCCAGTCTAACCTGATGCGGCTAGCTACCAGAATTAAGTTAAGGAGCCTCACTTCACTGCCACCTTTTCGCCGAAAGTTATGAATGAGTGAATCGGTGCATAGGGCTGGCGCGTCCCATCGTAGACTATAGATAGACCGTTTAACTCGCGTATCGCCTATCGCCATGATTCTGACTCCTCAAGCTACACAGACAGTGATGATTCAAGCGATATGGATATTAGTGACGAATAGTCTTACATTAAATTTATCTGTGGTTAAATAGTTCTTTAAGAGATTTAATTAATGTTTTATGACTTGGTACCTCAGATGGCGATACGCGAGTCAAACGGTCGGCCTATACATCATTGTTCAACATCAGGTAAGTTGTAGTCAAGCGACAACCTATTAAAGAATTAAAAAAATATTTAAGAATTAAAAAACTATATTAAACACAGTAAGACAAATTATTCTCCCAAAAAGATCATGTTTTCAAAAATACATCAATACAAACAAGCAGTCTATTTTCGTTACTTAACTATTTATAAAGATAAAGAAACGCGATCTTTTCTGCATTTAGTGGTTAACTTAGCCCTCGGACCGCCACATAAATCTGCAGCGAAAGGGTTGTAAATCCAGCCACCCCAACCAAACTGTGATCTATGATCTCCAATATAAAAAGACCTCCCAAACTCCTTGTATCACTAAAAATAAAGGGCAAAAAAGTAAAGAAAAAGAAAATAGAGGGGTCCGAAATAAATGGCGCTAAGTATAAATAGGTTCGAATGAAATTTTTAAGGAGTTCCAAAGATACGTTTCGTTTTACCCTTTCTAGTATTTTGTAAATTGATATTGGTTTTTTGGTGCGTTCATCTTTTGAGGGTGTAAAATTTTAATTTCCTCTCAATATAATTAATTACTTTTAGAAAAAATATAGTGAGGAAAGGTCATCTGTCGTAATCCACTAACCTCAAAACCTGACCAGTACTTGCACACGGCTCATATCAAGTTATACATTTCCAGTATAAGATGATCTCGCATTGTATAGGATTTCTGTACAACGAGAGCTCATCTTTTATTGATTTTGTATAGTTCGATGTGTTTGATGTTTCGTAAATACAACAAAAGTTTTCGAATACTATCTTGAACTTGTCAAAATTCATTAATAAATTATTTTTTTCGTTCAAAACGTTTACAAATAAGATAGTGTAAGACTAGAAATATAATAAGATGGATTGGAAATAGAATAAGTAGAATAGTTTTAGGAGCTGAGTGTGATGTGAGTGAGACATGTGGTTGGTGCAAATCAGGTGACAACTAACTGGTAATTAATAAATTATTAGTTTACTGGTAATTAACTGATGGTAGACTTCGGCCTAGGCTTTGGATAGTAATCGAGAACATTTTTCGTATTGAAAACTCGTACTAAGGTGTGTTAAAAGTATTAGGAAACTCTTTTACATAAGGTTTGGGGACTGAGCTACCTTCGTCCATGGGTACCTCTATTGGAATCCCCACACGTGGCATCCCTGTTACTACCGACCTATTATATAGTTTGTTAAAATTTCACGCACTGTTATAACCATTGTTAACCTGAATGTGTGTACCCACAGACAAACTGTGGAAACAGTTTTGTGGGGCAATGAAATATTGTAATGTTGTGAAATTTGATAATAAAGATACATACAAACGCGGTGTGGGCCTCGTCTTAAAAATATAAGGTCGCGGGTTTGATTCCCAGTCGTGACTACACATCTTTGTGTGAATTGTTACATTGCCGCTGCTCAATATCGGTGAAGGAAAACATCGTGAGGAAAGGCATGTCTAAAAACTAACCCGCACTTGTCCAGCGTGTGTGGAAAGTCCTATATTCTCTCAACTCGTAAGATAGTTGAGAGAACTCGTGCCCACGAGTTCTATAACCAAAAAAATGCTTGGTCCTCTTCTTTCTTAAATGTAATTATTTTTTTAGTAACAATATTTTTAATAGTAAAAGTCAGCTGAGACTGGCCGCCGAAACATTAGATTGTTACGTAATATTCAAAGCCCCAAACATTTCAATCCAATTGGTTTGTATTCCCTTCGCTGCGTTATTTTGCTATTTTTTAGAGTTCCGCAGATACACGAGTTTCCATTAGGGTATTGACGTGGCAGCTCTTTTGCGGAACCCGCTATAATTCACAAAGAAAACCTGTGTGTGAAACCACAGACTAAGTAATACGTAGACGAGAAATACTTTTTTTATATGTTAGTTATTTTTACCCTTCGCTTTGCTAAGGGTGCAATAATACCAGTCGCGGTATCCTAGCTTGAAGTTTAATAGCCTATACTTCACTTTAATTGGCCTGGTGGCGCATGGGGTAGTGGTTAGTGACCCTGACTGCTACGGCGAAGGTCGTGGGTTCGATTATTACCCAGGACTAATCTTTGATGACCATGATTATTTGTTCTGTATCTGCGTGTAATTTATCTATAATATGTATGTATTAACAGTTAAATCTACTTAAGTATCATATCCGTTCCTAGTACCCATAACACAAGCAAATATAATTACTTAAATTGGGACTAGATGGCGCTGTGTGTTTGATTGAAAATATTATTACATTATTTATTATTTTATTTTAATTCCAACCTTTTTAGTGTTTTACTGTTATACTTTAAAAATATTAATAATAATATAAATAAAAATATATAAAATATTAAGAGCCAATGCTAAACAAAATGTTAATGAAACAGACGTTTTATTTACATATCTGTAACAAAAAAAAAACATTTTCATTCATCAAAACATTTATTGTGTTAAGTGCAAATGATTTATTTCGATCGTCTACTAAATGAATTTTCAACTTAATACTCCTTTAAAAAACAATAAAAAAAAAAAAGTATTCATAAAAATGTGTTAAGCCTAAAAATAAATCCATTTTAACTATATAAAATGTATTTTGTCTCTTTCTTACTTGTAGGTACCTAATAAGTAGCAAAATGACAGACAAAGACCAACAAATCATGAACCTATTTTAGGTAATATTGTATAAAAAATAAAATAAAAATATTTATTTTTGTTTCGTTTATTTTATAAAAACCATTTTTTGGATCTAGCTGGCAGTATCAAAAATAAGTTTTCTGAAAAGAAAAAATAAAAAAATATGTATTTGGCTTTATCGTAATAATTTAACTTAAAGATAAAAAAGGATATATATTAGTAATTTCCTTTATTATGGCGTAGACAGCAATAAAAATTATTATAATGGTAAAAAAAAATCTTGTTTTGTCCCCGAGTGTTATAAAAATTCTATTAACCTACCGTTATTTTTTAATAATATTTTAATAACTACCAATAATAATAAAACTGATACTTTTTAATGACTTCATCATAGGAAAGCGGTGATATTTGATATTGAATATAAAATAGCTATCAAAAACACTTTTTAATATTTTAAGATATAATCTCGTTATACTTATACTTAACGTAATATCAATAAAATTAGATCCATATTGGTAATATCAATTTCACAAAAACTCATATGATAAACCTTGTTATTGAATTAGAAGACTAAATTAGGGCTTTTTTTAAATCTAAAATAGGCTTGCGCTTGACCACAAAGTTGCCTGATGATGTAGTATTCAATGAACATTTGAGCAATATTTCCAAATGTTACTGAGCAACACCCGATAGCAATAAGGTATTCATTGTTAGTAAATATTGCCTTGTTAGTCAATATTGCTCTAACAATCGATAACTTTGTTAGATAATGTTACCTCAATGCCTGTCCGTTGCCTGCAGAAGTTAGAGGATATATGACTGTATGTCGTGCTCGATTGTTGTCAAAAGTTATCATTTGTTATATTTTGTTGAGCACTTAACAATTAGTAACAACTAGTCTCAAAACTTAGAGATTGTTATTTATTGTTACCGTGTTGCAAAATGTTGCTCAACAAAAAGTAACTGTAGTGTGGATGCACGGTGATCCATATTCCGATACAAAGTAATCACGAATCATCGATTCGACCTTCCTCAGACGGCTCACCGAAAAAGTCCGGTGAACCAATAAAGGCCCTTCCGGCTAATTGGGTTAGGTCATCCGCAAAAAACTGGTCACGTATGATTTTAGGTAAGAAAATGGCAGTGGAATGAGGCTCTATATGGTAAGAAACCATATAGGAGCCACAATTTCGACATAATATTTTATTTTTACTTTCATAAAATAAATGAATTTAGTAAAAAAAATAGTATTTTTTTCGTATTTGCAATGTAATCACATGATACATTGAAAATCTTTTACGTTACACTATATTGAGGATTAAATTCTTAAATTAGCTTAAACTTGCATTTTCTACTGAATACACAAACAACACAATAATTTATGGATAGTACTAAAAGCTAATTTATTTAAATCTTTTATTTGTTACACTTGAGAATCTAGGCAATGTGTTTGTAATAAATTTAAATAAATTTAAATAAAATATATTTTATTTAGATGGCCTTAGTCTGAAATATTAAACTGCTACAGAATAAGTTTTAGGTACTATATTTGGGAAGTTTTTTAGCAGTACTTACATACGCCACCAGGCCAGTCAATAAAATAAAAAATGATGTGGTGTCGTGGGACACCAGGTAGGAACGAAATTCCTTCGGCTAATAAAGAAAGAGGGAGAAAGAGAAAGGTATTATACACTATTCGCTTGTGTATGCGACTGTCGCGCCTGCGCACGTCTCATTTAACGGTTTTATTTCACGCATTTTTTCTTACGGTTTTACTATCACATTGTTTTCAGTTCGGTCGCGCAGCAAAATCCCTATCCCCTCCAAGCCAGCCGTAAGGAACTTCGTTCCAATAAGTAAACATTTTTTTTATACGAAAAGTGTTGTTTCTCGGCCCAGGAATCAAAGAGCCGGTTATTAAGCGAACACGCTTAAACACAGAAGCAGTTAAAGTATAATATCCTTGTTGTACTATTATCTACGCATCAATTGCAACTCTATTTTTTCTGAGTCTATGGACATCAAAGGAGCCGGCAGTCGGCATAACTCAGCGCATACAATATGCACTGATCGGCATTTTATAGGCGAAGTTGGGACTACTTTATGTATCCAATACATTCTATTGAGTCTATCTTTTTCTCACGGTTTCCTCGCGATGTTTTCCTTCACCTTAATGAGCAGCGGAGATGAAACAATTCACACAAAGATGTGTGGGCACGACCAAGATTCGAACCCGTGACCTTTTGTAAATATATACTTAAATATAGATAATTACACCCAGACACAAGACAAACAGACATATTTAAAGAAATGTTTGTCTCGATAGGGAATCGAACCCACGACCTGCGGCGAAGAAAGAATTTTTGTACCAGGAATAATGCCAGTTCCCAGGATTAAAAAAATTGTCTAAAAAGACAGTTATTGGTTATTTTTTATTGTGAAATAGATAGACAGACACTTATTAGTTAAGCAATTACGTAGTCTACGATGAAACGCGCCTGCCAAATATACCGATTCACTCGTGATGACAAATGGCTAATAACCATAAAGGAGCAACAATTCCGACCCACCCTTTTGAAATGGTATCACCAGACATCGCACCAGAACACGGCAACGCCGCTCGACGGTGCAGCTTTGTCTGGTCGGTGGTCACTAACCACGGCCGAAGTTTACCACCGACTTCCTACCACTAAACAGTCCACTACAGCCCACTTAAATCCATGCTGGTAAGAATTTGTATAGTACCAGCTTAACAATTTAGGTATACGTATGTAAACGCATGCGTACTTACTTAACTAAATATAACGCTAAAAATTAAAAAAAAACTGTCAGATTATAAGACATTTCAAGAAAACTGCTCCATAAAAATCATGATCATAAAAATCATAGATACGATAAATTATGTCATGGTTTAGTGAAGTCTTTGAACATTTAACGCAGGAACTACTATGCGCACACGTTCCCCTCTGCCTCCCCTGTTTTGTGTTTGTGTGTAGCTTTTATTTACGTCGAGAGAGAATAGATAGAGAAGGCACAAAACAGAAAAAAATGTAAACAGTTGGAGGAGGTCTATACCCTGAATGGGACTCAGCACAAATAGCAAATCTAATTTGAATCAATTATTATTATTATTCGAATCAATTATTACTATTATTTATAATCAATTGATACATTGTTTTATTAACTTATATTGAAATCTAATTGAATTTAAATTTATTATTATTAAAATTGAATTATTATGCACGTTACATTAATTTATTTTTAAAAGATAACATTAACTTTATGTGTGTTTGTTAAACAATTGTAGATATGCATGGAATAAAAGACTTTATTATTATTATTTTATTTACGTGTGCATTTGTAAAGACGCTACAACTTTTTGTAAAAGAGCGTGAACAAAAGTGAGCCATACGTGGTTACCTCGCTTCCTTCAAAAACTTGCAGTAAGAATTTAGTAGGTATTATAGGCAGAACGTTTAACTCGCGTATCGCCTATCGCCAAGATTCTGACTCCTCAAGCTGCACTGACAGTGATGATTCAAGCGATATGGATATTAGTGACGAATAGACTTACATTACTTTTATCTGTGGTTAAATAATTCTGTAAGAGATTTAAGCAATATTTTATGACTTTGTACCTCAAATGGCGATACGCGAGTTAAACGGTCGGCCTATAGACGTGGCGTATAACACTTCCCGTGTTAAATGTTCTAAGAGTTAACAAAATAGGCTTTGATTTACACACCCAATAAATAATTGTTACAGTATAAGATTACAATATTTAATTTTAACATAGTTTTATTATAATCCGCCTAAATATGGAGACATTTTTACAAATGTTGTAAATTTCTTTTTTAATAAAACTGATGTTTTAATTAAAGAAGATACTAAAGTTCGGCCAAGAATTTTAAATATATCTTTACAGTTAGATTTTGCTTCTAGGGGAAGTTAGCTCAAAGTGGACAAGTGGTTAATTTTCATTTAGTTACAATAGGGATGACGACATATTTTTCTGTTTTGTTCGTAAGTTAAATAAATTAAAAATATTTGACATGTTTTTATCTTGTTTTTGTGTGATAAATAATAACAATATATATTATTTTAGGCAACAAGTACCATATAAAATAGAACACTAGGTATAAATAAATAATTATATTATAAAATGAGAAATATGTGAATAATAAACGATTACGGCGATATGCCTAAGCAAAATCTCAAATGACGTCACGTTTAGGTAAGTTTTTTAGCTTTGTATGACGTAGCGCACTTCCACTTCATAACTTTTATGCATTATATCTCATTATTTTTTCATTACAATGATAAAAATTATTTTTAACGTTTTTTTTATAATTCACTGACAACGCCCTAATTAGAATAAGATTCTTCATACTTTTACGTCATCCTTATTATTGCAGTGCCAAGTTCTCTAATTAGTCGACAATCATAGAAAATATGAATATTCTGAGTTAAAAACAAAATCAAAATCAAAATAATATGCTTTATTTGTTTTGAGACGCCAGTCTACATGCAAAAAGTCCAATTTCTTTTCCTGCTGTGCAGTGAATGACTGGCAACTACTGAGAAACACTGCTAAAAAACTCAGTAGGCCTTTTTCTTTTTTAGATGAAGTACTTAAATCTATTAAATTTTGTTTGTGTAGTGTGTTGAGTTAGAGCGACTTATTTCCAAGCGTTTTTATCCGTTAGATAGTTTGAAATTTTATAATACGCTTTTTTACATAACGTAGATTTTATAATTAATTTAAATTTGTTAATAGTCATTTCCCTAATATTATTTGGAAGTTTATTGTAGAAACGTATACACTGCCTCCAAATCCTTTTTTAATTTGGTTATATTATGTAGTTAGCATAATTCCAAACTTTCTAACGTGCAACAACTACTTAAGTACCTATATCTATGACGTTATTATTTTATTATCATGATGAGAGAGTAATTAAAATTTTTAAAAACACTAATTATGTTTGTCCGGATGATAAAATTAATGGCAACGAAAACGCTAAAACTTGTAACTAATTATTCAATAAAACTTATTTAGCCAACATAACTAGAATAATTATAATAAATTAAACAAATATTTCTTAAAATAACTATTAATATGACATTAATTAACCGAATAATAGACTTAATTTTTGATATTTATTGAACCTATCACTATAGGCCCAGTTACCCAAACTAATTATGTAGGAAGATAAGTAGCTAAAAGCTATCGAATATCTAATCAAGTATATGCTAAAACATTTAGCTAGAAATAAATAATTTATTCATTATTTTGAATTAGACTTCTGCCGGTGGGTTGGACTGACTAAGTAGGTATATGATTTTCGTTCCTAATTTTAATGATGTAGGAATCAATAATAACTTTATTTATTAAATAAACAAAATTCGTAAATAAAAACAATTGATTTTCAAAAACAACACCCTATTTTTGTCCTTTTCCCTGATGATTACACTTGCAACTGCGACAAAATCATATTCAAAACGATAAATAGTGCGTCGTAAATTAATATTAAAATTTAGAAACCAAAGCCCTTTTAATTGCGATTTATAGCTTGGTCTATTACTTATGTAACGTTATTATGCTAGAGGGAAATCCTTTATGGATCCGCCTTTTTTTGTATATTACTGATCTACCCGTGCGAAGCAGGGGTGGGCCATGCTGCGCCGATGCTGCGCTGATGCTGCGCCGATGCTGCGTCGATGCTGCGTCGATGTTGTGCCTACACTGTACATCGGCTGTGCTGATGCTATGCTAATGCTATGCTATAATTAATAAGGATTTGTTTAACTTTGTTATATCTACCTATAACGTAAACAATAATAAATTTGAAATAATAATACAGGTAATCAATAATGTGAGGTAGTTTTAAATAATAACACAAACAAATTGAAATTTGTTATGGATATAGTTTGACAACAGGGACAGGATAGTTTTAATCCGACTGCGAAAAACGAGGTTATTGGTTTAGTTCGATAACCGATATGCGAGCGGGCGAAGCGGCGGAAAGCTAGTAAACAATATAAATATATTTCGGACAGCAACAAGTTAGGTAGCACCTTACCCTACAGACATTTCGGGAGATTGACCGAACACTGACGGTAAATTTATAGAAGCGACAAGATTATGCTAATACAATCGGTGTCCGACATATTTGTGATTTTCTCACGAATCCGGCGACATTAAGTCTGCTTGACGAGTCAATGAACTTCGGAAATACGCGTTCTAGAATTTGATTTGCTTTGTAAAAAGCGGTTAGCTAATTTCATAATGTAGGTAAATAATACGAATGTACGATCAGAGCCGTTAATTGATGGGCCACATGATGGAATTTAAATTTTGGTAGGGTTAGATAATGCAATGCGAGAATTTAAACACACATAAATTTTACGTTATTTACCCATCCAATTTTTGTGATAATCTGACACCTGGTCTAACCATCTTGGCTACTGGTTCCCTACAGGTTTCGAGGTCTGATGGCAGTCGCTCGTATAATTCTGGTAGCTAGCCGCATCAGGTTAGACTGGGAGCCGACTCCCAATAGAATTGGGAAAAAGGCAAGGGTAATTATGATGATTACCCATCCAATTTTTGTAATTTATGAAATCGTCTGACCGTACACAAAAAAAATTGCCCGCTTAGTAACTTGGGTTTGATTCCCTGGTCGAGTAAAATGATTTATCTTATATAGAGAATCTTAGTTGCAGCTCGAAGTTTAGAATTGTGCCCGACGGACGGCTATACGAAATAGTTCACGTTCAGGTCAACCCTTTTTGTGTCCCACAACTGGGCACGGGTCTCCTCTCAACTAGTTGAGAGAATTTGGGCCTTAATCCGCACACGCTGGCCAAATGCGGTTTGGTGTATGTCACATGTCGTCGGATGATTAGTTCTTAGACATACCGGTTTCCTCACGATGTTTTCCTTCACCGATATCGAGCAGCGGCGATGAAAAATTCACACGAAGATGTGTGGACACGACCGGGAATAGAACCCGCGACCTTATATTTCTAAGACGAGGCCCGTACCGCTGCGCCACCGCTGCTCGAACGAAATAGTTACGAGTGATAAATACCTAATACCTACATAAACTTACGTAGGTATATGTAAGTTTGTGTAGAGCCAATACCGTGATGGTTTTCTTAGTTTTTTTTTTTCACAGAACGCAAATCTCTAAACCACAAAGCTGGTAGTAATTAGCAAATGGCTGAAGATCGTATCGACAAGTAATTTTTGTTCTTTTTCCCCACTATTCGGCGGATCTTTTGGTTTGATAAAAGTGGAAAACGGAACGCATCGTAGAAGGCTACATATCGAGGATTTTGTTACTTTTTTATTTTTTATTCTTCGATAGGCTGGCGCTTGACTACAACTGATGCCAAGCAATGATGTAGTCTACGATGGAACGCACCAACCTAGTGTACCGATTCACTCGAATGAATATCGGTGAGAATATCGTTTTTTTTTTATTCTATAATAGGTTTGCGCTTGACCACAACTTGCCTGATCAGAAGCAATGTTGCAGTCTACGATGGAACGCGCCTACCTAATAAATACAGATTCACTCGTGACTTGAAGACAGGTAGATTATAGCTATCGGGAAATAGAGATGCCGGCAACGAATTCCACAACTTGGCGGTTCGCACAGTAAAAGTGGAAGCAAAGCGCTTTGTGCGTGCCCGTGGAATTTCCACCATATAACGGTGGCGCATAGCCGTACCTCTACTTGTACGATGGAAGAATGGGGATCGGGGAATAAGATTGAGTAATTCCAACGCACACTCTCCGAAGTGTATCCGATAAAAGACCGAAAGACTAGCAACTATGCGGCGATGCTCGAGGCTCTGCAACTTAGCCTTGATGAGGGACTCGTTCCCAATAAGCCTCTTAGCTCGCCTTTCAATAGACTCCAACGCCTCGAGTTGGTATTTAGCTGACCCATCCCAAAGATGCGAGCAGTACTCCATGCAGGAACGAACTTGTGCTTGATATAGTTCGAGCATTTGTTTCGGTGTGAAGTACTGACGCACCTTCGCGAGGACACCTAGCTTTTTGGCAGGTAGTTGAGCCTTGGACTCAATATACGGGCCAAAATTTAGGGTCTAAGTCATATTGACGCCAAGAAGCTCCAGGTGATCTGTAATTGGCACGGACACACCTCGAAAAGTGGGAGCCAATAGAAATGACCTTTTTTGGCGGAAAATAGGCACGCCTGGGTTTTAACAGCGTTGAACTTGACTAGATTGGCGTCGTCCCAGTCGGAGACAGCCTTGAGAGACAAGTTCAAGCGCTCAACCAAGGCTACTCTATGGGACTGAATCTCAGCCGCACTGGCACGGGGACTGGACATATAACTCTCTACAACTGTGCTGTCGTCTGCATACCCAAAGGTACCGGGTTTAAGCAGATCGTGAATATGCAGCAGAAAAAGAGTCGCAGAGAGCACTGAACCCTGAGGAACACCCTGAGGCATTTATATCCATTTGATCGGAAGAGCAACCATACAGGAGAACCAACAAACCATACAGGAGCCACAAATTTCGACCCACCCTCTTAAATGGTGTCACCAGACATCGCACCGGAACACGGCAAGGCCGCTTGGCGGTGCGGCTTTGTCTGATGGGTGGTCACTAATCACGGCCGAAGCCTACCACCAGTTAATTTCCAGTAAACATAATTAGTAGTTGATTGTCACCTGATTAGCACCACCAGGGGACCACGTGTGGGGATTCAGATAAAAGGTGCACTCCCACAGACGAAGGTGACACAGTTCCCAAAAGATTTCTAGAGGAAATCTTTTAATGCGCAATTTTTGTTGGTTGGTTTATTTAATGGAACACTTTTCTATTAAGTGTTAAGTATCATTTTTTTATTATATAATTTTTTTAAATATATAAATTAATAATTAATTTTATTTATATTTCATTTAATTTAATTTTTATCTAAGGCTCGAATCCTTCTTGCAGTCAGTATGTGAATGTCATTAGAATAAGTATGATATTACAAAGTATTTTTTTAAATTTACTTTATAGACCAAACAAAAGTTTAAATGTAATTTGATTCAGAGTATAGATAACTCTGCTTACCTTTTCTACCTCATCCCGAAGATCGTCAAGTGAGATGCTCGTCCCGATTATCTGAAATCAGAATTGTTTCATTAAATAATTGTTCACTTCTAACTCATGTGAGTGGAAAATATCTACTTTTTATACCAATAACTGATTAGGTGGAGTGACGATATTTGCAAGGAGGCTGGTTAGAGCTGGATGAGAGTAGCCGCGGATCGTGCTCAGTGGCGTACTTTACGAGAGGCCTATGTCCAGCCGTGGACTAGAATAGGCTGATGATGATGATATACCAATAAAAAAAAATGAAAGCGCAAAATGATAAGCGTGTATGTACGTTTCACATTTCACTTCAGATTTCAACACTTTTTAGTGTCGCACTGCTGAGCACGGTTCTATCATTGATCTTACGAGTTGAGAGAATTTAGGCCTTGATCCACACACGCTGGCCAAGTGCGGGTTAGTGGATGTCACATGTCCTCGAATGTTTAGTCCTTATGCTTGCCGATTAGCTTACGATTTTTTCCTTCAACGATATTGAGCAACGGTGATGAAACAATTCACACACGTTTGACGTGTGTTCGCTTACTGGTTTTGTTTCCTGGGTCAAGCAAAAAAGACTTTTCTATTATGGAGAATATTAGTTCTATCTCAAAGTTTGGAATTGTACTTGATGAACGGCAATAGGCTCGCTCCTATTACGAATGGGTACTAAACTTAGGCGACGAAAAGTAGTCGGAGCCGGTGATATTTACCTTTGCCTACACAAAGTGTGTTTTTGAATAGGTATTGAGTACTAGACATTTTTATTCACCAATGTTGTGCTTCGGTGTTGAAGGCACACAGACATGCACGACCTAGGTTCGAATACATGACTTTTCCAAGCCAAAACTCTACCGCTGCGCCTGCGCATACTCGTATCTAAATCAACAACCAATCACTTAGTAATCCTTTGAGAAGTACCGTGTGAATTCTGTACGAGCCCACAATCGATCGCCTCGGTGATAATTCAAAAAAATGTTTAAAAAAAGTTAAGAACAAAAGCGCCGCTTGTATTCGAAATTCGCAGATTATCAAGGCATCCGATAAACCAATAGCCACAGTGTAAATAGCTAGCAGTATGTTATGTTAGTTGTGTGTTTGAAGTAATTATACCTACCTTATTACGGTAGCAATATCACACAGTTTCATTATGTTTGCTCTGTACTTTATAAACTGTATATGTTATGTACTGGATTACAGTTAGGCCTATATTTATGTACTTAGTTTGTTAAAAATGATCATAAATTATCAAAAATACCACATAAAACGTTTTGCCTGCAATTTAATGCTATGCTTTTGTCTTAGTTTAATGCTATACATCTGATTAGTGCTTAACATATATAAGTTCCTATTTTTTTTATTCTGCGATAGGCTGGCGCTTGACTACAACTTGCCTTATGTTAAGCAATTATGTAGTCTACGATGGAACGCGCCAGCGTAGTATACCGATTCACTCGTGATCACGAATGATTATCGGTGAGAAGGTGGCAGTGGAATGAGCCTCCATATGCTTGAAACCTTAACGGAGCAACAATTCCGATCCACTCTCTCTGCATGATGTCACCAGACATCGCACCGGAACACGGCAAGGCCGCTTGGCAGTGCGGCTTTGTCTGGTGGATGGTTACTAACCATGGCCGAAGCCTATCTAATAAAATTAATTCCTTGAATCTGTTGTTTTAGAACTTAATGAGTTTTAACAAATAAACAATCAATTTGACAATAGATATCAGATTAATTACACCTTCTTATCTAGATTATTGCTATCAGAGAAAAGTTTTATGCTGTTTTTTAAAGTATATCGAGATTTGGAAACTACTAAATATTGGTGTTTGATATTTTTTCGAATTTCTCTATCCAATTAACCAGAAGGCTTAAAGTTAATCAATAACGGTGAAGGAAACCAGCATGTCTAAGAAATAATCATTCGAGGACTTGTGACATCCACCAAACCGTAGTTTAGCGACTCGTGAGTAAATTGAGAATAGACATTAAGAGACACTAAAAAGGGTTACTTAATAAAAGCAAAACGAAAGAAAAACATTTATTTGACAAAGACAGGACACACAAAATCAAATGAAAAAAAAAAATACAGAAATAGAAACCATTAAAAGAAGAAAAAAAATAAAAAACAAAGAGTAAGTGTGACCCATCAATGTCAAACATGGACATTGCTCAGTAAACGCTGTGAGTGCGTACTAGAGGCGACCCACAGCACTGATTTTGAACAATGTCCATATTTCCACAGTAATAAGGACTACACGGGCTGCGTTTGTTTGTAATTCATACTGCTCACTGTCTACTGTGGTTTACCATGTAGTCACGCGCGTGTGGATTGGCCGTGATTAGTTGTTTTTCAATAATTGGATAATTTCGTACAGATTCTAATTGTGCCGATTGTACTGTTTTAGAAGATTGGTGTTTTATTGAATCTATTATATAAAATGGTTCGTTTGTTTGGGTTCTTTGGTTGTTTATGCTTTTTTTACCTGTAAACTAAGTCACGTTTTCAATACCCAATGTGGTAAATTTTAACCCCCAAATTCATAAACGTATTTTAAGCTCATTATAGCTAAAATAGGTGTCTAATTCGTTTGTCTTTGTCTGTCATCTTGACATTTATACTAGTAAGTAAGAGACCAAGTCCATTTTAACTAAAGAGTTTTATAACTTTTCTATGAATAACGCCGTAAGCATTTCGAGCCGGTGGTGGCGTGGTCGGTAAGATACTCGTTTTTCACGCCGCAGGTCGTGGGTTCGATTCCATCCCGAGACAAACATTTGTTTAAATATGTCTGTTTGTCTTGTATCTCGGTGTATTATCTATATTTAAGTAGGTATGTATTTACAAAAGAAAAGTATTTTAAGTAGTACATTCCCAGTTATCTGGTTTCCATATTACAGGCTCTTCTTAGTTTGGGATCAGATGACCGTGTGTGTTAATGTCCCACAATATTATTATTATTATTTATGAAAAGTGGTGCTTTTAAGTTACCTACTTAGTAATACATTTCATGACACATTTTAAATCAACATAGTCACAACATACACTTCTTGTGTGTAGGGTACACGGCGCACTCTATTCTCTTAACTCTTAGAGTCCAGTGGGATCACTTGACAGAACTGTGCCTAGACAAAGTGACATAGCGAAACGATAACAAAAGATTGAATAGAACAAAATATATTTTTTTTGTACTATAATAGACTTGCGCTTGATCAAAACTTGCCTGATGTGAAGCAACGATGCAGTATAGAACGCGCTTATACAGTAAATACCGATTCACTCATGAATTGAAGGCAGGCACATTATACCTATCGGTAAACAGTAGTCAGAAAATTTCACAATTTGGTAGTTCACACAATAGTAGTGGCAGCAAAGCGCTTTGCGCGTACCCGTGGAATTTCCACCTTATATCGGTGGCAGTATGCCATGTTATTTAGAGTCATGTGACAAAATTATGTTAATCTCATACTTTTTGATCTTTTCGATCTTTGTTATTGCTTCGCTGTCACTTGTCTAAGTCATTGAGATATCGAGCGCTGGACTTATGGCTGAAAGCCTTCCGAAGCATGGCTACCTACAAGTTTTCTTAAGAGCTTTTTAGCTCTCTTTTTTTTAGTTTTTTCTTATACCTAACATGACGCATTTTTAAGGTCGATTTCCTATGGGCTGAATCAAAAATAAATAACGCTATTTTATTTAACTACTAGCGGACCCGGCAGACGTCGTTCTGCCCGGTAAAGCAGTGCCATCTACCGGGTCTCAGACCTACCGAATATAACCAATAATAAATAATAGGTATCTAAGCCGGTTTTCGGCACTTCTTCGCTTTCTAAATTTTCTTTTTGTTTTTTAATTGTTTCTCTGCGTAAGAACCATCCTCGTACTTAAAGGGATATTTAAAAAAAAGAATTAGCGAAATCGGTCCAGCCGTTCACGCGTGATGTCGTGATAACGGAAAACGGCTTTCATTTTTATATATATAGATAAGGCAGTTTATTTGCTCAATCAGTTAGTGCTATCAAAAATAATTTAACAATCATCAAGTTTATCAAAACAAGCCGAAACAACAGATAAAAATACTCGCACAGAAAACGCGAACATTTAAATAATTACGAATATTTGAGGCCAATTAAACTGGCCCGGCCAATGTGCTGTCCGATGGGCTACTCCGATCTTTAGAACGAATTTACGTTTATTTGAGCATTTAAAGTAAGGTATTCATAATTAGCAAGTGTCTAAAAGTTTCTTCGGACGGAGCTGCTGCTGCGACGCTGCGCCACCGCTGCTCCGTCCGACACTGGGTTCGATTCTCAGTCGTGCCCACACATCTTTGTGTGAATTGTTACACCGCCACTGCTCAATATCGCTAAAGGAAAACATCGTAAGAAAACCGAGTAAATACTACTAATAATAATATAGCATTAACAGACACGGACGTCTGATCCCAAACTAAGCAGAGATTGTAATATGGAAACCAAATAACTGGTAATACTACATATAAATTACTTAAATATAGATAATAACACCCAAACTCAAGACCAACAGACGTGTTCTTCACACTAATGTCTGACTTGGGTGTGAATCAAACCCACGACCTGCAGCTGAGGCGTGAAAACCGACCACGCCACCGGCCCGTCAAAAAAGGTAGAAGGAAACTTTTTTTTTTCAAGCAATAAATATTATAGCGCACATGGCCTGTAAAAATTCGTAAATCATTCGATCGAAAGGAGAAACATAGCTGAGTAGGCCTCTGTGTGCTGTCAGAGGGACAAAGTGTGGAGATGAAAGGCACCGCCGCCGATTGTCGCGGCATTGTATCCTCACTCGTTAGTCCGGTATTATCGTATCAAGATTTATTTTAACGATTAAACTCGACGGTTTAAAATATAAGCTAAGAGCGTTTCTGTAATATATTATTGAACTAGCGACCCGCCCCAGCTTCACACGGGTGTAATGTGTTATACTTATAAACCTTCCTCTGGAATCATTCTATCTATTAAAAAAAACCGCATCAAAATCCGTTGCGTAGTTTTAAAGATCTAAGCATACATAGAGACATAGGGACAGAAAAAGCGACTTTGTTTTATACTATGTAGTGATGAGACAAAAAAGTACTTTACTGAATAACAATCTCTACACTTACCTAAATTATGATCTAAACTAACTTCTTTAAAGTTTCTAACCATATGAAGCCTCATGCCACTGCCACCTTCCTACCGAAAATCATTCGTAACCACGAGTCGGATATTGCGCGGGCGCGTCCCATCGTAGACTACATCATTGCTTAATATCAGGCAAGTTATAGTCTAGCGCAAGCAACTCGTAACCACGAGTGAATCGGTATATTGGGCGGGCGCATCCCATCGTAGACCATAACATTGCTTAACATCAGGCAAGCTATAGTCAAGCGCAAGCCTATAACAAAAAAAACCTTCCGCATTATCATCTTCTAGGAAAGTACAAAAATAATTAAAAAAACGTATAAATAAACTAAAAATATGGACACGATTTTTTTTGTGTGACCTAATGAATTAGGCGATACGCCCAAGCGAAATCTGTAATGACGTCACTCTTAGGCAATTTTTATACCTGTTTATCACGTACCGCACTCCCACTCCATAACTTTAATGCGTTATATGTTAATTTTGTTCCATTTCAATAATTAAGCAAAAATTCGTGTCTAACATTTTTTTTATAATCTAAAATTCGATTTTACACACCTCGTCGTCATCCCTTTTGTCGTGTCGTTTATAACTTGTACCAAACACAATTCCAACGATTAACGCTCATAGCTCCAGTCATTAAGCCACAATTGGGCTGCTCCTCAATTATAGACAGAACTGCTATTGTTTTACAATAATATTCTTAACTCTTAAGATTGTTGAGGGATATTTCTCAACAGTGGAAAATTCATTACACTTTAACCCTTTTTAGTGTCTCACTTTTAGGTTAGGTTAGGCACGAATCTTCGAATATATTTTACGAGTTGACAGAGTTTAGGTCTTAATCCACTCACGCTGGTCTAGTGCGGGTTGGTGCATTTCATGTTTCCTCGAATGATAAGTTCTTAGAAATACCGGTTACCTCACGATGTTTTTCTACACTGGTATTGAGCAGCAGTGATAAAAAAAATCACACAAAGATACGTGGTTTGAGTTCAACCCAGTATCGAAACTGAGTTCGATACCGCTGAGCCACCGCTATAGAGACAGTACCTAGTTATTTTTAGGTATCTATAACCATAGAAAAATCTAATCTTATTTATCTATGCTATAACGTAATATTATAGCGTTCATGCCTGTAGGTATTACCCAAAGATGTAGGCAGAGGTAAAAAGTGTTTTTTGCTGGCTATCTTCAGGTCCTATACGTAACAAAAAGCAAGCGTACCGTTCATTGCTATTTGATAAGCTACTAAAATTACTCCAATGTGGTGGACCCAAGATTCAAACCAAGGACCTCGCGGATACTAAGCGAACAAACTTAGCACTAGTCTATTGAAGTATTCAGTCTTTAGTCTTTAATTTATAATTTAGAACAATTAATCAAAATCGACACTTCAAGTTCGCGGTTGCTTTTGATCTAAACACTTATTAAAACAACTAATTTCGCGAGCGTTTAATCACCTGTTAATAAATTAAAAACGAGATTCTGTTAAACAGATCAGGTGATTAATAATTAATCATTAGATTACAAGTAAGTGAAACTAGGCTTAACAACCACGCCCCTAGGTTTTGCGAAAGAAAAAAACCAATTAGGTTTTAAAACGGTAGTGATTTAACTACTACATGTCAAAATAAAATTAATGGTATAAATATCACGTTAGATTATTATTAATTATAATTTTAATTATAAAGAATTATGTTGTGGATTGAGATAATCAAGTGATACTGCAAATATATTATTATATTTCATGTAAAATCACATTACTTTTATAAGCTTTTAATCTATAAAAATAAACACATCATCATTCCCCTTGCCTTTTTTCCCATTTCTATTGGGGTCGGCTCCCAGTCTAACCTGATGCGGCTATCTACCAGAATTATACGAGCGACTGCCATCAGACCTCGAAACCCATAGGGAACCAGTAGCCGAAATGGTTAGACCGGGTGTCAGATTATATTGGCTTCTGACTAGATACATCTAACGATTGTCATAAATGTGTTAAAAGACAACCGGGACCGACGACGGCTTAACGTGCTCTCCGAGGCACGGAGGGTAGTCCCTCATCCAACGAGACACCGAAACAAATTTTTGTTGTTACACAAATATTGTCCGGGGCGGGAATCGAACCCGCGACCTCCCGGGCACAGAATACCCTAATCGGACGGCTTACACCGCTCGACTGCCGAGGTCGTAATCTATAAAAATAAACACCTCATAAATAAAATGAAAATCTTAGCATTAGTGTATCCTCATCATCACCATTATCAACAATTTATTAAGACACAAAAGAGAACAAAATATTTTAGCGCACTAACCTCCACACTACGATTCCCTGTGTTGCTAGCTAGTGTCTTCCCTTATCGAGTAAAAAACCAGCCGCGTAAATATCTATCAATACAAAGTGCCCCATTCGATCCAAAAATTGCTTCATTCACTGTCCAAAAACAGTAGTAGGTACTTTACCGACTCAAAAATATCAAGATTATAGTGACATTTAGGTTAAGAGTTATTGTTAAATTTTATTGACATGTAATGACTTTTGATGAGTAATTACGGTTTTAAACATCAAGGGTTTACTAACTGTAAAAAATATTAATTGCTTTATCACCATTGTTGGAAAGAAAAATGGCTATGAAATCGCTATTTAAATCGTGATGTGGTTGTGAAAGTAGAGTTTTTATTAATATTCCTTTATTTCTCGCTTGTTGTAAGTGGACACGGCCCTACAGACAACGGAATGAGTGATTCTAATATGGCTCTCGAATTAGGTTCACTCACTCCTCCTAAAATTATTAGAAAAACCTACTAAAACATACATAATACGGAACATTTTTGGGGCTGAGTCACCTTCGCCCGCCACCCGGGGATCACGTGTGGGGATTAAAGGTGTACAACCTTTAATCCCCACACGTGATCCCCGGGTGGTGCAAATCAGGTGACAATCAACTGGTAGGCTTCGGCTGTGGTTAGTGACCACATACCAGACAAAGCCGCACCGCCTAGCGGCCTTGCTTTGTTCCGGTGCGATGTCTGGTGACACCATGCAGAGAGGGTGGGTCGGAATTTTTGCTGCTTTAAGGTTTCTAACCATATGGAGGCTCATTCCACTGCCACCTTCTCACAGATAATTATTCGTAACCACGAGTGAATCGGTATACTAGGCTGTCGTATTCCATCGTAGACTACATCATTGCTTAACATCAGGCAAGTTGTTGTCAAGCGCCAGCCTAAAAAGAATAAAAAAGAACATAGAACCTCCCTATTCAGAAGTTAGTAAAAAGTAACATTGATCGACACTCAAAAATCTATTTCCTGTCTGGACGCTGTTCCGGTCACATTGATAGTTATCAAAAACCTATTATTTTGTGAACGGGGGTTGATTTGTACCTATTACATTGTAACTGAATTGTTTAGGGTGTGTTTTCTAAAACAGCACCTATAGAATCTGGTACTATTTGTAGAGATAACTATTTAAGCAGCATAAGAAGTTTTTTTTAAATAAAACTACTATATGACGGATTTTATCGCGGTTTATTTTTTATTTTAGATCCCGACGCGACGTTTGAACTTTTTATTAGTTACAAGGGTTGAATGATAAAGTTCATTCATAGCTAGTTTAAAAAAAATAGTCTTATTGTCTTATATATATGCGAATATCACACATTGAAATAAAACTGCTTTATAACAGATTTTAACGCGATTTATTTTAGATTTTAGATCCCGACGTCAAAGTCTTTTTAAACTTCATGTTCACGGGTGGACTGAGGTATATGATGTCCAAAAATATTAATCACAATTATTACTACAAACACCTACCTACAAACATTATTATTTTAGCTCAGTTTACTTAAATCGGAACGCAACTTAAATAATAATGTTTGTAGGACGTCATATCCTCAGTCCACCCGTGAACTTAAAGTCTGAAAAGACTTTCAAACGTCGGGATCTAAAATCTAAAATATACCGCGATAAAATCCGTTATGAAGCAGTTTTATTTCAATGTGTGATATTTGCGTAAATCTTTCCAATACTAAGAGAGAGAGTTTAGCTTAAAGCCTAAACTCTCTCAACTCTTGTGACAGTTTCGTCAATGATCCAGCATTGGGACGAGAATGGGTTGATACTTTTTGCTTTAGAATAACAATCTCATTACTACAACAAACATCTATTATACACGTATCTTTATACTATAAATATTAAGACTAACAAGCAATTACTAAACACAATCGAGTTTGAATACGTTTTGTACCCCCTGCTGAGGCCACAGCTCACGCGAGAAACGCGACGGATTATCCTAAATAATATTTTTTGATGGACATGCTACTAACCAGAGTGAAAAGACCTCTGTATTTCTTCATAAACACGACAGTTTGTGAAAATTTATGTATGAAGACTTGTTAGGCTATAATAATATAGTAGGACATTAACACACACGGCCATCTGATCCCAAACTAAGCAGAGCTTGTGCTATGGAAACCAGACAACAGGTAATATACTACATATAATCCTTTTCTTTTGTAAATACATAGGTACTTAAATATAGATAATAACACCCAGATTCAATACAAACAATGTTCATTACACAAATGTTTGTCTTGTGTGGGAATCGAACCCATGACCTGCGGCGTGAAAAGCAAGTATCTTACCGACCACATCACCGGCACGTCAAAAAACTATAAAAACTCAGTTCCTTTGCTCAGTATTGTTTATTTACAGAAATATCATGAAACTCATGAAAATTTTAATCTTTAGGCAATTATCACCCTCACATTATCGAAAATTGTCATTTCAATGGGGTTGCACAGATAGTGGTCACAAGCAGAATGCTTGAGCAAAAGAGTTTCGTTGATAAAAAGTTTATATTTCAATAATATCTACAGTCAGTTTTAAAAAACTACTAATAATTTACTTAAAGTACATTTATTTAAAATCTTAATTCAAAAAGAAGACGTTTGGCTGTTGGGGTTAGAACAGCACTCTAAACAAAGCGAGAACTGAGAACACCAGAAAAGAGACTCATTTGATAAGAGACCATTTTAAAACGGTAGTTTAGTTATTGTAAACAAATGAATAGTAAACGCAATCAATAGGAGGTCTTAATTAAATAATTTCTTAACTATGAAAGTCACTGTTAGTCAAAGTACTTTATAACGACCCAGGGGAGTCAACTACAACGCCTCCTTTTCCTTGAATATGGGAACAAAATTATGATTTTATCGCGATCTTCCATAAATGTATAAAGACATCAGCTGCATTGGCGTACTGAATTAAAATGCTTATCTAATCGAATATATCTAACCGAATAAAATCGAATTAATGCTTATAACAAAACGTTACACTTTTGTCAATCAGGACTTTTAGTAGCAGGACAAGACAGCATATAAGTACATAGGTATCCATTTAACGATTTAACTTTCCAACTCCTGTTATCTTTCTGATTCGTGCGCGTTCCAAGGCGGTTTAAGTATCCCTCCCGGAATGGCGAGGTTCAGAGACCAAGTCTCTTCACGGTGCTCCTGTTGATCTTGGCTTACAGAGTGGTGTCTTAAGTCCCATAGAAAAGATATGCATTGGGTATACCTACACTGGAAGTTTTATTTCACTTTCTGAGATATTTATAAACTTCCTAGGGCGTATGTAAAGATCAAATGGGGCATTAGCGCTACAGCCAATGTTTCGGTAAAAAAAAACTAGATAAAAAACACAGGTTTAATGCTTTTGTTGTCTCCCATTTATCGGCTCAAGATGCCTTGGGGGTGTTGCATATAAAATGTTGGAAACCACTGAATAAGCAATCAATGTTTGTATTACCATACAAATAGTTATTAGTTATGGTTATAAATTTGATGTTTGTAGACGAATAATGAGATCCAATAGGCAAGTAATGAGTTAAAAATATATTTTACATTATAAATTGAATGTAATTACAAAAGGAATAGGCACCTTGTTGTGTGTAAATTGTGTGTTTTGTAATATTGAATATTACACCGAATCATAATTGCTTACATGGAAATATTTTATGTGTACTTAATGTAGATGTAAATTACATAAACTGTTTGATCCTTTCTTTCATAGATCATAATACACTGCACTCAAAACGAAGCAAGGACGACCGCGTACCTATGTAACAAAATGATTGCACAAAAATGACTTGTAGATAATATTAATTTATTAATAATAATCTTTTAATTGAAATGTATCAAATAGGTATGAGTTTAATTTCCTTAGTATTAGCTTAATTACTTTCAAATTCAATTATCTTGGTGTGGTTTTAGACTTGCGTTTCTTTCGCACATAATCAGTTTATACACGCGTGTTATTCGCGTTTAACGTCTAACGTCCATGAGATCACATTGGCCTAGGTCTGTACCAAACTACGCGACGTTAACGTTGGCTCTAGCTCAATAGCCCGATTCCTAAAATATCGAGTCGTGGGCTAAAATCCCTACATTGTCAAGTTCTTAGCAGTTGAGAGCCGTTCTAATGGCTCACCGAAACAGTCCAGTGAACTAATTACAGCCCGTTATGCTAGTTGTATAAGCTCATAAAATGTAACACATATTCACAGATTTATTCTAGCATCTACCTACTCTATCCTCCAACTAGTGAAGCGAGGATCATGCGTAACATATATTTCAAGTTTATACATTTTAACGCACATAGAAGTTGCGCAAAGTAGTAAAGGTGCGTTTACAATAAGTAATATTTTATCTAGTTTACAATGGTATACAAAACTCTTCTAGTAAATGTTGTCACCCATTATGTAAAGGCTCTTTTTAGTTTATAAAAAAGTTAGTGTAAACGCCAACTTAGCGCTGTCCGGTAAAAGAAGTTTGCCATAAAAAATAACTTTGTAGGGTTTTGAAGGTTTTAGACTAAAAATATCAGGATTAGCAGACAACTCTAGGTAGGCGTGAATAATCGTGTAAGAAGACGGTATTTCAATAAAATAACTACGGCAAATATCACTTCACCCCGATCTCTCGATAGCACAATCATTAATTCTACTAGATAATTACAGATCGCTAAGATTACATTGGATTAAAGCGTAACGTCCACCGAGCACGTGTTTGCGTGCGAACTTCCCGACGTTGCAACCGTCCATCGCAAAGTGTCAGCCCTTCTAAGGTGGCCGCTTCACCCTGCTCGGTGTTCATTCGTTCGTTCATATTGACATTTACGAGTGACAGCTGACTTTAAAGACGGACGCGATGACAGTATAAAATGACAGTTGATGCATTGAGAAGTAGATGTGCCAACAAATTTATGTTGATCCGATTCAAAATTCATGCGTTCAAAAAACGCTAGTCTGTAGTAAACACTTTAAGTGCAAGTCAGGTGTTTTGACATTTATTATGAAGTGAAATCAAAGCACCCATTCGTTTTTATTAGTCATTAGCAATAAAAAAACTAACTTTAGATTAAGAAACTGTTTAATTAGTTCTTACTGTCTTGATGAACGAGTGGTTATTAGTGATTATCAGGAGATTAGGTAATAGGTTCAAATCAGGTTATTAGAATACTATGTTGTTTTTAATTCTGGGACATTAACAATATTAGGAGCTTGTGTTATGGAAACTAGATAACTGGTGTATACTATACATATAATTTTTTTTTTTGTAAATATATAGGAGAGTCATTCGGGTCAAGAGCACGCATTTTATTTTTGACTGCATCTATAACCTATGCAGACTAAGATGTTTGAATTGTTCAGATATTAAATTAGCAGTATATTTAATATATTTGTACAATTTAAACAAATTTTCCATCAAATTGCATTCATTTGTGCTGTACATACGATTTAAACGAAAAAAACCGAATGCGCCTTCTTGACCCGATATGTGGGTAAAATTAACCATGCATTGGGGTAAACATACGCGAAAGGGGTAAACGTACGCATTCAGATTTCTATGAGGAGACTTCAATATAAAACGACTGCTACTTATAATAGATATTTAAACCCAGACTCGATAGAAATAGACATGTTCATCACACAAATGTTTGTCTCGGGTGGCAATCGAATCCACGACCTGCGGCGTGAAAAGCAAGCATCTTACCGACCACGTCACCACCGGCCCGTCATTAGGTTCAATTGAGGTCAAACGTACTGTCAGATGGGTATAAAAACTTGACACTTTTACAGTAAAGTTTAAATCATAAATCTTAATATTTTTATACAAAATAAAAATATAAAGAATTATGCTTGAAATCTTGTAGGCTTTCCATAATTAATTCAAATTAATTTATTGATGTAATAAATGTTTTCTAATTAGTTATGACAGACTGCCACTTTAGTTAACGGCTGGTTAAAATTTCGCTAAATTATAATGGTTAGCATAGCATAAAATTTAATTACCTACTGCTTTATAGCTTATCTTTACCTTAAAGTCCGTAACTAACTAGTATTAAGTTTTTTATTATTATTAAACCTTTTATTTATCCATTTAATAATTATTTTGAAAATATCATTTTGTCAAAACCAATTCCAACCAAATCTATTAATTATTATAATAAGTAAACCTAATACAGTAGTTACTGGAGTCTCCTTTTGAGCATGTCGTGCATGTAGTAGGAGAATCCGCTCTATTACCTATATGTAAATAACAAAAATGAATCACTAAAGGTGTTGCTAAGCCCAAAACTCGAGAACGGCTAAACCGATTTCGCTAATTCTTTTTTAAGAATGTTCCTTGAAGTACGAGGATGGTTCTTGAGTAAAGAAAATTAAAAAAACAACACTTTTATACACTGAAATACAAAAGATTCGTAATAATAATTAAAAGTATAAATTTGAACTTTAATACCATACTATAAAGTTTAAGTGTTAGTGGAGAGGTTCCGGTAATTAAGAATTCGGGTAAGATTGTACCTACTGTACTAAGTTCGTTGGTTCAGCTAGTTAATAATAATTTTCTTTATATAACGCATTTAAAATCCGTGCTGTTTTGTTAATTAGTGCATGCTGCGTTCACCTGTGATTGAGGGAGAACAAAATCTTTCTTTAAACTGCTTTCCTATATTACTATTAGAAAAAAAAAAGAAAAACATTTGACAGAGACAGGACACAGATTCAAATGATAAAAAAACACATGGAAAGAGAAAAAACATACATGGGAACAGTTAAATGCAGAAAATAAAAATTAAAAACAAATAGTAAGTGTGACCTATCAGTGTCAAACATGGACATTGCTCAGTAAACGATGTGAGTGCCTACTAGGCGACCCACATCATACCTTATTGGATAACCAAATAAATAAATTTATAAATATTTGACAGATTAATACTTTAATGTACCGCGACCCAAAATCAATTTTGTATGGGTCAACGCGTCGTACTAGAGGTCAAATATACTATGCATAAATGCATTTTAAAGTAGTTACTGTTCAAAGTTTTCACAACTAAATTATATCTGCAGATGTTTTGATCTTTAATTAGTTGATTTAAGGATGGTTTTTGAGTGGCAGTGTTGTTTGTAAATCGGTTTTGTTATAGGCAGACAGACGGGCGCGGAATGACTTTGTGAATATTTCAAATGCAATCTCAAGACTTGCCCACTATAGGATCTATTGTTCTTGACAGTATAAATGAAAGTTGCTCTACTTCATTGAATATACAGGGTGAATCAGAAAAGAGTTAAATTTAACGCTATTAGAGCCATATACAGCAGTATTGTGAAGTTAAAGTGTTAATAAATTATTAAGAAAAAAAATAACCCCATGAAATAAAAATATTAATCTACATTTTTTTTTCTAAGACAACCGAAACTTTTGAAAAGATTGCCATTTTTGTCCCATTTATGTTATTCGTCTTTATTAGATTAAATTTATACATTGAAATAAAACTACTTTTTTTTTTATTCGCGTAAATCTAAGACAATACTAGATTAAATTTAATCAGAAAAACATCAGATTAGGGTTGCGTGAAAACTTAGCACACCAAAAATCTTAAGTATAAAAATATAGTGCAAAGTAATTACTGACTTCACATAGTCATTACTATTGATCTAAAATATAATCTGGTTTCAAGTATAGAATAGCTTTTCTGGTTCAGTTTGTATATAAATGTGATGTTTTTTCTTTTCTGTGTTTGTTTTGTTGTTGTTGTTACCAAAATTATTTTTTATAATAAAATATTTTTACCTAAAACTGTTAATAAATATGTAAGCAGGCATTAATCCGATAAACTGACTTTAAATACTAATAAAAAAGGAGTAGTAAGTACCTAATTAAATATTTCAAATCTAGATCTAATTAAAAATGTCTTACAATTATATTTATTTTATCTTCAATCATCTTTTTTTTAATATAACTACACAAATGGGAAAGTTTATTTTAAAATTAAATATATCCAGAAATATGTCTAAATAGAAAAATTGTTTCCAATTATTTTAAATTTCACTTACAAACTTTTTCAAATTGAATTGATTAGAGTTTGTTAAAAAACTGCTCTCATAACTAATTTATCAAAAATGCGATTACGATATTTAAAGATAATTATTCCAGTTTTTTGTACAATAGAAAGCTTATTTAATAGAAATATAATAAAAAACCATGTTGATGCTACTTTCTCCTTCAAAATACATGATTATTTAAGTGCTGTCGGTTATTTAGCTATCATCGTTCTTTATTAATAATTAATACTTATCTTTAAGTATGCAATTTCTTTGGCGAAAGACATTTACACGATTAATTTGACTTTCTTCACATTTTTGGTCGGACCGTTTGTTTTTTGCGTAACTACAATAAATTATAAAATATAATTAAGGAGTTGACGAATAAAATTATTGTACCTACTTATTGTTTTTATTTCTGTTCAAAAATTTTTTTATATAAATGTATTTTTTGTGTATAAAATAATTGTGTCACAGATTTAAATAAACTTCTCCGAAACAGTTTTATGAAAATGTATGTGTATATTTTACTGAATATACACATAAATTTTCATACAGTCGTCTGAGAACAGGATGTACCTACTGAAACCATTTTTATACCCCTTACATTAAAGGCACAATACATCGTCCGGGCTTAGCTGTTAATATACCTACCGTTAACAGTAACATCTAAATATTAATCTAAAATTTACTTAACCTCATGCTAAAATTAAGCAGGTAAGTTATTTTATAAAATTTCAAATGGAGAGAATAAAACAAATTAATTAATTACAATAACTTCATGTCTAAACCAGATTTAAAAATAATTTTTGATGCATTGGTTAAGGTACCTAAATTATTTAATTAATATAATGTAAAGTTTGTTATTCAAATAAATCATTTTTCTTGTGAATTACATTTGCATATTGTTTTGTACCAAATAAAGTCAAATAAATTATTTATTAGTAAACAAACAGGTACACTCAACATCATAACTAACATTGTAGGCTTTATCTAAAATTAACACTATCACGGTTACTAATTTACTGTCCAAACATAATTTTAACAAACATTGAAATGTAAACCTTATAATTATACACTTAAGGTGCATAAAGAGTTATGTTTGGTAGAGCAATAAAGTGTAAAGCGAATTTAATGCAGGTTAAACGCCTGATTAGATTCAGATCGACTTCCAGATCGAGCAAATCATGTTTAAATAAACATGGACATAATTTTGTAAGTACTGTCGAGAAAATATAAATCTGATCACTTAGCAAATACTGAATATTGTTTACACATACATCAGCTGTATTATTATTTTCATATTACTCAATATTTATTTTCCCAAAAAAATTTTCTTTGAATATAACAAATTAAACACTTATAATATTTGAAAAAAGAAAGCCTGAGCACAACCATAACAAATTAAACATTTACCAAGCCCCTGCACTAACATCGCACCTACCGCATTCGACCCAACAAAATATTAATAATATTAATATTCTGGGACATTAACACACATGGTATACTAAGCAGAGCTTGTGTTATGGAAACCAGATAACTGATATCTATACTACTTTTATTTTGTAAATATATTATACTTATAATACATAAATTACACCCAGACTCAAGACAAACAGACATGTTTATCGCACAGATGTCTGTCTTCGGGAAATAGTTGAAATCGACTAAATCGCCGTAAAAAAATAATTAATGATAACTAAATTTATTAGTTGGTTACATACGAGTAAAAAATCATTTTTGTCTCCACGCCATCTATCGACCAAATGCAAAACTGATAGCAAATAACAGTTATTCTACAACAACTTACATAACACTAACACCTGGCCTATAAGACAATAATCTAAAAATTATTCAAATTGACTCATAATAAATACCCTAGAGCGAGAAACAATCAAATGAACACATATCCGTTGTAGATTTATACATGTCGTAGCTAAGTCATAGAATTGACCATTTCGTAATGTAACTAACTAAAATAATAATATACATCACACAGCGCCATCAAGTACCAAATCATAATGAACTGGTATACTATTTAAATAAATATTATCTTGTGTAAATACACACGTAAACATATTATGAATAATAAAATTGGTTATATTATTGTAGTTGACGTCAGCGTGTGGCGATATGGACATCAATCTTTGGCCCTAATATTAAAATAAGCTCTCAATATAGTTGCTTATTATGATTAACTTGAATATTTTTTTAATATGACAAAAATTAAATAATAATCAATGACTCTATGACGGGCAGTATTTTATGATCTGGTCACTGTTGTTTAACCATATTATGAAGTAGCCTTGCATTTAGCTGCTGCTAATATCGTTAAACGTTGTTTATTCATTGATTTGGCCATATATTATCATAACTTGGGCCACTCGAATTTTCTATATTTTAAAATATAACCTTAGTAAGTATTTTAGGTACCTATGTATTTACGAAAGAAAAATAATATATTATGTGGTTTATTATGTTATCTGGTTTCCATAGCTTATGCTCTGCTTAGTTTAGGATCAATGGCAGTGTGTGTAGAATGTTGGCCACATCATGAAAAGATCAATTTTGTGGCCTAGCCACGACATACCTACATACAACATTTATTACAAGTAATAATGTCGCAAATTCAAGTAGAGCAACTTTCGCAACGTTTCAAGTCAACAACTTATCACTTGAGTTGTGGTTTGCTAAAAACAAACAATAGAGAGGCTCTCCATACAATATCCTTTGTCAACCTTTTTATCAGGCCGACGGAACAGAGAAAACTGTGGAGGCGTGTTGTTCTTAAAACTTTTTGTTTGCCTATTTGTTGGTCTGATAAACATGCTATAATGCTGCAAAATTGAGAAGATAATTCTTAGCAGTCGGAAGTTATGAATATGTTAGCCTAAACATAGCTGTATTAAACATCATCTCCTAGCCTATAGCAGGTCTCTCCCTCCGAGATCCCAGTGAGATCGTCACTCCAACTAGCTGGAGGGCGTCCCACACTACGCTTGCCAAGACGTGGTCTCCCCTCGAGAACTCGCTTTCCCCAGCTTTTATCTATAATATATCATCTTTGGTTAATACAGTCGCTAGGCGTAAAGTGTTATGTGCCTTTTTATTTGAAACCACACACTGGAGAGAGGTAGACCAGATGGGCCATTTGGATGCAAAGTTCAGATCATGCAGTTTCATTTAAAAATCTTCATTAATTCCATTCAAAAAATGCACTCAGCTGGTTAGTTCAAATCTTTTCTACCAAAAAAAAATCTAAAACTTTATTTGATAGAAAACAATTTTTTTTTGTTAATTTTTTTGAAGGTGTACTTCAATATACAATTAATACTGTGTACACAGCACTCGAATATCGGTGAAGGAAGACATCGTGAGGAAACCGGCATGTCTAAGAACTAATCATTCGAGGACCTCTGACATCCACCAACCCACACATGGCCAGCGTGTTAAGATTTTTGCGAGAAGACCCGTGCCCAGCAGTGAGACACTAAAAAGGGTTGAAATAAAAGGTGTTCAATCCGGGATTCGAACTCGAGAGCTCGTTGTTACTCCTTCCCATTAGACCAGTGGGACATTTTATAAAGGTACTATTACATCTAAATATAGTGTTTATTATTATTGTATTATATTATTATTATGCCAAGGTTTCATGTTTCTATACAATCATTAGAATAACCTTTATTTAATTGTTTTGATCGTATATGGTATGTGGATTAAGGCCAATTACATACAGGCACACTGACGTCCGCCCGCGGCTTCGCCCGCGTGGTTATAGGATAAAAAGCATGACTATGTGCTGTTCCAGACTATAATAAATCTCTGTGCGAAATTTCATTCAAATCCGTCCAGCAGTTTTTGCGTGAATGACTAACATCCGCACCTACACATATCCATACAAACTTTCGCATTTATAATATTAGTAAGATTACGTTTTAAATAATCTGATCTTGTGCTTGCGTGATAATCTGGTCTAGTATGTGTACTTAACCGTGTATACACACTACAGTTACTTTTTGTTGAGCAACATTTTGCAACACGGTGACAATAAATAACAATCTCTAACTTTTGAGACTAGTTGTTAGTTTCTATTTGATCCTTATACTACTAAAAGCAGTACTGCAAGGACAGGCTAAACCTTAATTTTTATAAATAATTTGGTTTTTTCTTTTGTTATTTTAGACTCTAACAGGGTTTTCGTATTTGCTTGCTAGTGTTCTGAAAAATTTATATTGTTACATAACTATTATTCGTGAAAACCTATTATTGGCTTACTGTTGTTTTTTAGCTACTTTTTCAGTTTGTTATATAGCTGTTGGTTTTCCTTATCAAATAAATAAATAAATAAACAAATAAATTGTTGAGTGCTCAACAAAATATAACAAAGAATAACTTTCGACAGCAATCGAGCACGACATACATATATCCTCTAACTTCTGCAAGCAACGGACAGGCATGGTTGAGGTAACATTATCTAACAATGTTATCGAATGTTAGAGCAACATTGACTAACACGGCAACATTTACTAACAATGTATAACTTATTGCTATCGAGTGTTGCTCAGTAACATTTGGAAATGTTGCTCAACAAAAAGTAACTGCAGTGTGGATGCACGGTAATAACCGTTTAGTCCCGGGCCGAGCAAAATGACGTTTACAATATTATGTAGTCCCTTAGTGCGGTTTAGCGTCCTTAAACCGCACTGAGCAATGTCCATGTTTGACACTGATGGGTCACACTTACTCTTTGTTATTTTATTTTTTTCTTCTTTTTAACTGTTTCCATATATTTTTTATTTTCTCTTTCCATGTGTTTTTTATCATTTGATTCTGTGTGTCCTGTCTCTGTCAAATAAATGTTTTTCTTTCTTTTCTTTCTTTCACTTGGCCAGCGTGTGTGGATTAAGGCTTTAACCCCTTTGCCTAAAAACCCATGTCCATTTCGTGGGACATTTAAAGGTTCTAATAAAAAAAAATTAAACACATTACCTATTATTATTTTATTCATTTGATATTATTTATTTATTAATTTTCATTTTAATCCAATTTAAAAAGGCGAAGGCTATTTTGATATTATTTATTTTTTACGTTTGTATGTAATGCATTTTCTTTTTTTTTGTTTTATATAAGTTTATTAAAAAATAATTCCCATTAAAATGAAAAGCTAAATTTAAAATGGTTTTTTGGTTATTTTTTATAACAATTAATGAACAAAGCATCTCAAAGGATTTCGTCCCTTCACTTAAAATCAAACGCAAGCATTCAAGTTGCTCAGACGCAACTTCACATTGTTACCTTTTCAATACAACAAAATGTCATACAACCACATTTAACCATATGATTTATTACCTTAGTCTATTAAAATAAAGTCGTTTTTCCATTGTTAACAAATTGACAGTTACGATGTTTTGTGTGATTCAATAAATATCTATCTGCGAATTCTTTATTTACGATTTTGTACTTAATTCAGAAGGTTTTAAAGCCGATTATTGCTTGGTAGAGATTAGTAGTTACGGCTTTTGTGTAGTGTGTTATTGCCTATTGTTGCGAAAAATTGATTTACGTACAGCATTTGTTGGCGAGAATAACACTTAAGGTGGAGTTCCGTAAAACGCGACTTAGGCGCTCATATATAACTACTCATGTGACTAGGCTACTACACTATGTGACTAGGCAAACGTATATATCTTTAAGGCAAAACGGTTAAATCAAATGACAATAATCATTATCACAAATACATAAAAATGTCAAACATGCTCTCCGGTTGACCGCATTTAAATGTGGACAATCGAAGTACGCATAGAAAGACAATATTACGTGAAAAGTGACGCATGCGTCTATCAAACGGATCTGTCGAGCGCCACTGTGGCATAATAATCTGCTTCACAACCGGACAATTCTTGTCAGAGCCGATGTAGTGACATTGAAACGTCCACTTAAAGGCAGACACAGGTTTCTGGACGATCTCCCAAGATTGGCATAGTTAGATACGTTATTTCTTGTAGCGGATTTATTCAGCTCATATGAGCGACAATACTCTCCAAGACATCAACTGTTGGTCGAGAACCTCTTTTACTTTTAGGATATGGCTCTATAATATTTGCGATCAGTCGTAAGTCGCAATTAACGGAACTTAACCTTAAGTGCTTAATGTATTGTAGTTAAGTTTATGTTAGTTAAGTAGGTCGAACACAGGTGCTTAGCCGAAACTTCGAAAGTAATCTCGTAGTGAATAAAATTAAGTTACTTGTTATAGATGTAGATGTGTGAAACTCTTGTTTACTTTATTACTTGGCGTAGAATGCGCAAATTAAGCGTCGACTAGTGAAAGACAAGTAGGTAGTATCTCTCAAATATCTTAAGAGTTGAGAGAGTTTAGGCCTTTTACTTTGTCATCGTGTGTGGATACACGATGGCAAAGTTAGCGGGCTGACATCACATGTCCTAGAATGATTATTTCTTAGACATGCCGGTTGCCTCACGATGTTTCCCTTCACCAATATTGAGCAGCGGTGGTATCATAATTCGAAGAAATATGTGTGGCCATGAAAGGGGATCAAACCTGCGACCGCAACCCGCTGCACCTGAATGCAAGTGATGTAATTTGATAATTGAATTTTTTGGTCACATCTTTTTTTTCGATGTAACTGTCTTATTAGTGACTAACTGGCTTAGACAATTTTAAAACATATACAAAGCTAGAGTTGAACTTAAAAATTCAACTCCTACGGCTTTATACATGAAACTTATAATGCATCTAAAGGTTGGCTAAAATACGATGACAAAGATTTTTTTTATTCTGAAATACGCTTGCGCTTGACTACAACTTGCCTGATGTTAAGCAATGATGTAGTATACGACGGGACGCGCCTGCCCAATACACCGATTAACTCCTGATTACGAGTGATTTTCGGTGAGAAGGTGGCAGTGGATGATGCTCCATACGATTAAAAACCACCGCTTCCCACCTTATATTTCTAAGGCGAGGCCCGTAACGCTGCGCCACCGCTGCTAAATTAAGCATGTTAAGCTTCTTGATTTTTGTGTCTTGTTTTTGTAACGAGAAAATAAAGATTATCTTTATTATTTATATTATTTATATTTAAATAAGAATTTTTGAATAAGAATTACAATTTATTACTTCATAATAATATGCTGTTTACAACCTTATTGTTATCTACGATCACAGCATAGAAGTGCAATAAAAATCATGTCTTAATAAATACCTACTAACCTTTTCACACATGATGAATACGTCTAAATATCAGACACAATGAACAAATAACGATTACACAACTCGATTGTACTTGTATCGATTAATTTATCGATTCTCCGCGAGAGGTGACAAGTGATCTATCATGATCGGATGCAGGCGGCGGGCTGATCGATTGTTTTATAACATGTGAATAAATTAAAAATCGGATTGTTATCTCGAATGATGATGTATCTAGTGAGAACCGGCCTAATAATTATAATTACATTTCTTTAAAAACGCCACCTTCGAGCGAAAATGGTGTAACTTTATTTTTTTGTATTTGTAGCAAAAAACGTATTAAGATCTTACTGTTGCTGGGCACAAGTCTTTTTTTAGTTATTTTATGAGGTTAGCGGTTAAAAAGCCCTGTAATAAAATTTAAATAGATTATAGACCTGAATATTAAAAAAAATATCGTGTAATAAATAATAATAGTCTTGTAGATCTGAAGTTGGATTGACTGTTTTTTTTTTTATTTATTTGCTTACAATGAGATATTAGAAAAAATATGACGTACCGTAGTAACTAGAAGTTTTGTGCCTACTAAGTTAATTACTAAGGGTTAGTTTCGCTGATCCAAAGATAATTTGATTCATGCGAATATTTTTTTTAAAACTTCGTTTTAGTAATTACATGAAATTATAAAAAAAACATACTTAAAAAACAGTAACATGTAGATTTTATAACTACTTGTAAAGTTTTTTTCGCACAAGGAGCTGACGTATATCAAGTTGCCTTCAATTTGAATTACTTTTTTAGATTGGCGAATATGTGCTAACAGTTTGCTTAATTTCAGACTAGGCTATTAAGGTTATGTAACTGACTAATACATAATGTAATATCTTCTTGAATATTGCAATTAGGCATTAATTCACTCACACCTTTATATAAGCGGTTTCTATTTGAGAGCTTATTACGTTTAGCATAATAAATAGATCATAAAAGTATACGTTATATTAATATTGCGTTTTTTGTAGTTGTGTTTCTAATTATTTGTGTGTAGCATATTTATTTAAAAATGTCAGTTAAGCCCTTTGTTAACTAGGTACTATAAAAAATGTGTACAAAAATATAAAATTGTATCTAATTTTGTATATTTACATATTTTGAATTTTATCTATAATAATAATATAGTTATATAATAAGAATATAATATAGTGGGACATTAACACACACGGTCATCTGATCCCAAACTAAGCAGAGCTTGTACAATGGAAACCAGATAACTGGTAATATACTACATATAATACTTTTATTTTGTAAATATATACTTAAATATAGATAAGTACACCCAGACACAAGACAAACAGACATATTTAAACGAATGTTTGTCTCGGGTGGGAATCGAACCCACGACCTGCAGCGTGAAAAGCAAGTATCTTACCGACCACGCCACCGGCCCTACATCTCAGTTCTATTAATCTAATTTTATGGTAATTCGCACGCTCATAACCTGACAGCACATGTGATCAACAATATTTATTTAGGTAAGTGAAAACATATGTAAAGAAATAAATGTAGATTTCGAATGGTATTTAAATAAATGTATTATTCGATAGTTTCTAATGTTATCTATCTTAGGCAGTAAAATAACTGAACACAAATAACAAATCGTAAATAAATATTGTTTTATCTCAAAAATATTAGAAGTTTGAATTAGCATAAAAAAGAATGTAGTAGGCTGCTGCGAAACCGTTACTATTATAATTTTTAACAAACATTTTTTTGAACTATCTATAGCCACTAGTTTTGCCTGTAGCATGAATATTATTAGAATAAAACTGATCTATTGAGTAACAATCGGATCGTAAACTATGTCTAAATTTAAAAAAGAAAAAACTGACTGACTGACTGACTGACATATCAACGCAGAACTCAAACCACTGGGTCTGGAGACTCCAAATTTGGTACATAGGTTCCTTATGGAGTCTAAAGGTGCACTAAGAAAGAATTTTTCAAAACTCAACGTTTAAGGGGGTGAAACGGGGTTCTTATAGATCTGTCACTTGGCTAATTTTTATCCTAACACCACGCGGGCGAAGCCGCAGGAGGAAGCTAGTATGCAATAATTAACCAATTTTATGTACATGTATTAAAAAGGTACGAAAAGTAACAAAGTTTTGGTGGCTAACCACGGGTTTTCTTTCAACTAGGTATCCTAAAGGTTTAGAAAATTTAAGCATAGTTCAGCTTAAAAGCCTGGTTGGTGGAAATCACGCGACGGTGAATGTTTTCCATCACAGACATTGAACAAAGGCGATATAATAATTCCCTAAAAGATGTAGGCAATTTTAATAATTTTATTTTAGATTTTAGATCCCGACGTTTCAGTCTTTTCAGACTTATGTTCACGGGTGAACTGAGGTATTTGACGTCCAAAAATATTAGTCAAAATTATTACTGACTACCTACAAACAATATAAAATAAAATAAAAATATTACTCAAATATTTATTGAATTAATCTTTTTTATGTAATTTATGTAACAGACAAACACACTTACATGCTATATAAATATTAAAACCTACTTAAATAAATGTATAATGTTGAACATGTATCTGATATCGAAAACATTTAAGAACAAGCATTATAAATGGCAATAAATATTGTCTATAATGTTTATTGGTAGGTCACAGGGTGCTGTCGAACTACTGTTGTTAACTACAGTTAATAAATCAGAAGCTTTTAGCACAAGTGTTGATTAATTTTGTGGCTTTTCTAAAATCATGTTTATTTAATATTGTTTGCTCAAAATATTAAAATTTACACTTACCACGCTTTGGTGTTGAGGGCCTTTGTTATTATTTTTTTTTTTTACAACGGCGCATCGGTATGGATCTATCTGGTTCGATCCATGAGCTGTGCTCACACATCTTTATGAGAATTATTCCGTTCTGTTCCGTTATATCATAAAGGAGATCATCATACTCAAATCCGTAACTTAGAAGGAACTAAAAGACATATTTTGAAATCCACCAATCTGTATTGGCTTGCGTATGTGGATTAAAAGCTCTCTCAACTCTTGAGATAATTGTGTAAAGAACTAACTATCAAAGGCTCTTAAGTACCTTATTTACACTATTTTTTATAGGACCTAATCCATCACAGCAATCCCGCGACTGTTACACCTCTAAGCCAGGATTAACAGTGACCCCGTGAAAAAACTCGGGATTTGAACTTGGCCAAATCCCAAACTCTTTTGGATCTCGCACGAATTTAACTAGAAAGATAATAAGAAGAGTTGTATCTTTAAAATTAGCTGTGTTGCGCTGTGTAAAACGTCTATTCGGTGATTGAAATAAAACTACTTTTAAAATCAACTCAGAATTCAAGACATTGTGAGCTCAGTTTGCTTAAATCGGAACACATCTTAAATATTAATATTTGGAGGTAGTCAGTAATAATTGTGATTAATATTTTTGGACGTCAAATACCTCAGTCCACCCGTGAACATGAAGTCTGAAAAGACTTTGAAACGTCGGGATCTAAAATCTAAAATAAACCGCGATGAAATCCGTTAAAAAGTAGTTTTATTTCAATGTGTGATATTCGCGTAAATCTAAGACAATACTATGTCTATACGGTGTCTATAGGCGCCTGGTCGGTGGCCACACCGTAAAAAAAGAAAATAGTTCACCTTACGCAAGTACGCAGATACCCCTAAGGCACAACAATGTAATCTTATCTACAAATAAAAAAACAGGTTTTGTTCGTATTGACAAATTTTTCTTAGAATAGCTATAATTTAAGTGTGTTCTGAAGATATTACAACGAAACGCGGTCAAACCCGCGGGGCGTAACTAATATTTATAATTTTATTATAGTGTTGACCAATTAACTAAACTATTGATTTCACATAATAAATATATTTGTAGTAAAGTAGAGCAACTTATCTTGCGTTAGTAAATTATAGCGTAATGTTTTGAAATAATTTTACGATTGTTGACAGAAATAGCAAAAAAAAGTTGTTTAATGTTTCATCAATATTTTACATTAGTAACAATGACAACCGCCATTTTTATTTTATTATTATTACTTATGTCGGTAGACAAAAAATTACATTCTAAATTCGTAGCTTCTAAACTTTTCTTCTCAAAATTGTAACTAAAAAAGTCTAAATCAAAAGTAAACACAAGTGCAACAAAATCATTTGAGATTTTACAAAAGAAATTCGATTCTTGCTCTTAAACATGAAATTTGGCGGTATTTAATGCGTGCAGCCAGCGTCTTTAGACCGGGTTCATCAATTTACCATACCATAACGTCACGCCCGTAAATTACCCGAAGGTGTGGACACACCTTTCGCCAACTGTGAGGACCCACACGTAATAGGGAACCTCTTCTGGTTGGTACCCACAGCGTTTATGAGTAATTTATATAATTTAATTTATATAGAATTTAGTTAATTATTGGAATGTTTACTGCATGCAAAGAATGAGCAACAACAAAAGGCTTATTTATTTAATTACCTATAGGGTAAAATCAATAAGATATAGGTAGATATCAGTTTCTCACGGTTGTCTAAGTATGTAAGTACCACATATAGTGTCTGCCAACACCACGATCAGAAAGTGGACGCTCCCAGTTGTGCAATCTCAAACAATCGAGAGTTGCGAACATTAGGTAACTGGTTTTTTGTTTAGCCATAGAGTTATTAACGTTTAGAGGTACACTGGGTTCTTTATAAAGTCACACTGTAACAGCGGTAACGAAAATTGAGAATATTAAGTATAGAATACACGTAACATTTCGTAGGTGTGTTTCGTATTGTGATAGTTGGACATGTGTTAATTCCTATTTATTAATTGCCTAATGTTTTCATAAATTTTATCTATACTAATACTAGCGGCTCGCCCCAGCTTCGCCCGGGTTCAGCCCATTCAAAAATTTACAAAAAATGTGATAAATAAAGAACCGATCAACCGATTTTATGCAAACTTCACATAAACCATCTATGGGCTACCACAAATGGGCTATCTAAAGTGTAAGAATTTTTCAAATCGGACCAGTAGTTTCTGAGATTAGCGCGTTCAAACAAACAAACTCTTCAGCTTTATAGTCTATTTATATAAAAATCAATGCCACTTTTCGTTGTAATTTTATAACTAAAAAACGGGCTTATCTATTCAAACCAAATGTTTAGGCATTGTTCGGACTATTTAGTAGATGGTTTATGTGAAGTTTGCACAAAATCGGTTGAACGGTTCTTTGTTTATCACATTTTTTGTAAATTGTTGAGTGGGCTGAAGCTACCCGGGCGAAACTGGGGCGGGCCGCTAGTTTTATATATTTAGATCTTTTAACTAACCTAACTATGTAAATTTGCCTATCACATTTAGACCATTTAAATTGTTTTTAATAGGGGAAAATTCTTTATTAACTTTTTATAGACTCTGTACGTGTCCGTATGTTTGCTTCCGGCATCTCTGTATCCCGATAGCTATAATTTAGTCTTCAAGTAACGTGAATCGGTATTTAATGGGTAAGCGCGTTTCATCGCAGACTGCATTATTGCTTAACAACAGGCAAGTTGTGGTCAAGCGCAAACTTATTACTGAATTTAAAAAAATCCTTGCGATCTCAGTAAAACTACCTTGAGTTTCGCAACGGGACGAGTGGCAAAGGTAGTGCGGCTTTTGCAATTGCACGCTGCGTACGCCGAAACATCTTCTTTATATATTCGTTACTCTACATAATCAAACAGAAAGTGTACCTACCAATCTAGTACATCGTAATCATCCTAATTGATTGTTACGATTACTTCATTTAATGATCCGCAATTTTGAGTGCTAAAATGTACACTAAATGGTTAATAAGACCCTTTATTTTTAACCTCCGACAATAATCAGGTTTGCTATTAACACCTCTCATTGGTTTCCTCCTTGTTAAGCTTTGCCTTTACGGTTTTAGGAAAAAAATAACCTATATCCTGTCTCGAGATTAAGACTATCTCAGTACTAATTTTTTCTAAATCATTTTTGCCGTTAAACAGCATTAAAATATAATTATTATTCGTTTAATGTTAAAATACAACTAATTAAATATTAAATACCAATTATTACCCACAATCGTGAGCGGCCATGATGTGTGAGTATTCTATTATATAATAAAGCCTTAACACACCGACTTCGTTTTAATTATTGTTTAACCACACTATTATTTATTTAAACCAACTGTATAGTAGTTGAACATCTGATTAAAAGTTAGTGAACTTCAGCTTTGTGTTAACCCACTGTTTGCCGCGTAAGAATTGATTTCCAATGTCAAATGAACAATGGGTGGACCTCTGATCCAGGATATTAAAATTTTAATAGAATTATGGTATTGCCGGTTATATCCTGCAACTGCCTTTGCATATTATCAAAATAATAATAATAATAATAATAATATAATAATATAGTGGGACATTAACAGACACGGTCATCTGATCCCAAACTATGCAGAGCTTGTACTATGGAAACCAGATAACTGGTAATATACTACATATAATACTTTTCTTTTGTAAATATATACTTAAATATAGATAATTACACCCAGACACAAGACAAACAGACATATTTAAACAAATGTTTGTCTCGGGTGGGAATCGTACCCACGACCTGCGGCGTGAAAAGCAAGTATCTTACCGACCACGCCACCGGCCCGTCAACCCGTCAAAATTAGCATAAGGTAGGATAAGAACTGTCCAAGATCGACTTCAAAAAAAGAGGTTTTCTAATTTTGATTTCTTTACCAATTAACTTCTGCTTCTTGTGCAAAGTCGCTGCAGGTCACTAAACTTTGAAATTTCTCACAATGAGGGTGGGTGAGTTTAGTTTTTCTGTGGATTTCCTCACTGTGGATCTCATCACGCAAAGAAACTCCGAGCATAGCTGTGCGACCCCATGCTTATTGATATGGCCAGCTGTGAAAGAACAAATTTCGGTTCCGTATGTCATCACTGGCAACACACCCCGAATAAAGACAAGAGTTAAACCTTATTTTAGACTAAAACCGACTTAACTTTATCATATCCAAATTAGGCTTTCGGTACAACAAAAGTGCTTTAATCAACTCGTTGGAATTAAAAGTAAAAAATTCATCGCTAATGATTGACAGATGATATTTCTATTCGATTGTCAGCGTATAAATATTAATAGAAATTTATCTTTGTCGCTAAAGTTATGATCTTAGGGCTTAAATATACTAAACGCTTTTTAGTGGCTCGCGATGTGGTAAACGTATACACTAATTAACACCCTTTAATCTTCACTATGTTTGTAACGAAATCTCCGGGCGCAATTTATCCCACTTCAAAAATTCAATAAAAAAGTTTAATAAGTTGCTGGAAAATCGTATTAAAATACTTTTTAGTTACTTTTAATGGTATTATAGCGTTTTTTGGTTTTTAAAGTTTATATAAGTTATTCTGCAGATATTGTACGACCTTGAAGTTCACAAGATTTTGTTCATAGTATTATAGATGATGTTATTTTTAACTTTAATTTTTTGTTAGATGTCACATATATTATTACCCTACAATGGTTAGTTTTTAAACCAGCCAAACATCGTAATTTCTTCGCGATGTTTGGCAAGCGTATGACAAACAAGGGTTGTTTCCATCATTCTCTCTATTAGTTCGCTGTATCACCACCCTTATTGGCAATATAGGAGTTTTTATTTACTGCTTGTGAGTCATGAGATTCTGCCACTTGCTGTGGCGCTACTAGTAGTGAACAATTTGTGGTTCGCTTGCGAGAGCCCTTATACATATGCAATAAATTATTATTTTTTTGGTTTTTATAATGAAGATGTTTATTAGACATAGCGGTCCGTTTATAGCGAAGCCGCATTTTTTAGACAAATAGTCAACTGTAACGACTAGACTGTCGGGTGCAAAAGCGATACATACATAAATAAATGTTACTATTTAGGCTTTTTTAAGTGTTGTAAAAACCCGTTGGGATCCCGCTATTGAGTGGCCAGGGTTAAGGCAAGTGGCACCACAATCAGCTGGAACCACGGTGCCATATAACACCATTACCTAATTATTATAACGCTTGGAGGTTAAAGTTTCTTGTGTTTCGATATTTATTTATAGCATTACTAGCTTGCGCCCACAGCTTCACCCGCATGGTACTTACCAGAATAAAAAAGACGGGTTGCACTCCGGGAGTGCCGGCAGAAGTGTAAACATTCGCGCAAGCGCCCTGCGCTGCCTAAACGAAACAGTAGGCCCAGGCATACATTTTCGCCGCGCCGTAGAGAGGGGATAGCTGTCTTCTCTCCATCCGTCTTACGCTTTTTCGATCAGGTCACGTGTCCTGACGCGAGTTTAAGATTTTATACCCATTACAGAAAAAGTGCTCAACGCCGCTAAAGAAGTTTTCACTTCAAAAAAATTCATACAATTCCGTCAAATAGTTTTTGCGGAAAAGAGGTTACTAAACATCCATCCATTTTACAAACTTTCGCGTTTATAATAATAATAGGATTTTTAATTTTTATTTTTGATTTTCAATTTAATTTTAGATTTATTAAAATTTTAACATCACTAAATAGTGTCCGACCGAAACTAGTTTTACGGCCGAAACCGAAACCGAAAACGAATTTCGGCAACGGTGTCTGTTTCGGCCGAAACCGAAACCGAAACCGAAACTTCCTTGCAAGGCTCATATTTTGAGGAAAAAATATAGAAAACGTTATTATAATCAGTCAGTTTAATCAGTCTCTATTGTTTTTCTTTAGATCACATAGATTTCATTTTTAATCACATATGTAGTTAGTAGTTACTAATATGATATTAGTATTACATTACATTAACACGGTTTCTTCTATTCTAATTACTAAAGGTTAGCTATTACTAAATACTATCAATTCTTAAAAATTTAATTTATTAAAAAGAAAAATAAGGATTTATAGTCTAGGTTTCTTTTAATTACTCACAATATTTAAAAAATCGACATAACCCGTGTCATAATCGGGTCTTTTACCTTAATAATTTCTCAAAACAAAATTGGTAATATGAAAGTTAGTATCTACTGTACTTGCCACTTGGATAGTATACCTTGGTGATAAATACTAAAATGAACTTTGAAACTCTGAATTCATAATACTATCACAATGAAATGCACTATAGTCATAACTAACTACCTAAGTAATGTTTGATGTTTGTTTACAATTTACAATTGCAAACCAAAAAAATTTTTAGGTTAGATTTACTTTGATTATACTTTTATCAGCCATATTGAATATTTTTTTGATGTTTACTTCCCGCACTTATGATATAACGACATAAAACAAGATAAAACTTACCAAATTCAAAATAAATCACTCGAAAACTCGCCACCACAACAAAACAAAGCGAACAGCACAAACAAGCGAGCGAATCACGACATTGGCTCTGATCGGATTCATTCACTCATTCAACGCTCCGAGCACGACCGTTCCGATGACAGCGCGGAAACTCCCGAACGCACATTCGGTTTCGGCCGTAGTTTCGGCCAGTTTGCCGCCGAAACCGAAACTAAACCGAAACTCGTGTTTTTGCCGAAACTCAGCCGAAACCGAAACCGAAACCGAATATTCGGTCGGACACTATCACTAAATAAAACTACTTTTTAACGGATTTTATCGCAGTTTATTTTAGATTTTGGTTCCACATAGGTTTAAGGTTTATTTTAACATCACAATAGTATTGCATATGGTTCAAATAACATAGAATTTAAAGCATGATATACCTACCCTTTCTTTTCACCTTGTACATTTGAAAACTCACTCTATAGCCAGACCCGCGTAGATAGTTGGTTGAAATGACCGCCAAATAACCAATAGCCAACAAAAAGAATCACAAATATACTACTTATTCACATTTCTAAAGAGACAAACCAAACATTTGGTCAAATGTAGGTGGCAATAGTCACAATTGGAGTTCATACTTAAACACTTGACAATCGGACGAATTACGACACCCGTCAAACCATAGACTTATAATACTGCCTTCATATATATTTTTAAGCATTTGATATATTTTTAAGCCCCATCCCCGTTCTTCCATCGGATAACTAGAGGTACGGCTATGCGCCACCGTTATATGGTGGGAATTCCACGGGTACGCACAAAGCGCTTTGCTTCCACTTTCATTGTGCGAACTGCCAAATTGTGGAATTCGCTGCCGGCATCTATGTTTCCCGATAGCTGTAATCTGCCGGTCTTCAAGTCACGAGTGAATCGGTATTTACTGGGTAAGCGCGTTCCATCGTAGACTGCGTCATTGCTTCACATCAGGCGAGTTGTGGTAAGGTAAAAAATAAATAAATAAAAAATAAATAGTAGGTATTAGTAGGATTTTACTGAATCCGACAATTTTCATAACAGTTAAGTAAAATAATATGATACCTCCTCTTTACATTTGATGGCAGAATACTAAAGAAAAACTAAAATCTGCTGATATTTGATGTTTTTAATATCACAGGTTTGCGCTTGACCACAACTTGTAACGTAATGATGTGGTCTATTGAAATAAAACTACATTTTAACGGATTTTATCGCGGTTTATTTTAGATTTTAGATCCCGACGTTTCAAAGTATTTTCAGACTTCATGTTCATGTTATTTCAATGTGTGTGATATTCGCGTAAATCTAAGACAATACGATGTGGTCTATGATAAAACCGCGCTTAACCAGTTAATATCGATTCAATGATGACTTGAAAAAAGGCATTATAGCTATCAGGAAACAAAGATCCTAGAGCAAATTCTACAAATTGACATTTTACTGAATACAAGTGAAAGCAAAGTACTTTGTGCGTGGCGCATAGCTGTGCTTCTACATGTCCGATGAAACAATTGTCTTCTTCTTCTTCTTCTTCTTTTAATTATGGCCTCTGCAGAAATTATTCCGCAATTTTGCCAGTGTCAAGTTTAAATAAGTATATAAGTTTTTAAAGATTAGTAGTAAAAAACTAAAAAACTGCGACGTTCTAAGACCGAAACAACTGTCTGCTTTTGTCTTTAAATGAGTTTTTTAGAGCTGCTAAGGCACACTATTGCAAACGATTTCCTTCAAAATCTGCTGACTTGTTATTAAAAATTTGCAGTCTATGTCTATTGAGTTGAATTGCCTTATGAACTTCTAACTCTTTGGTAGTCTTTGACATTTTAGGTCTATGCGTCAAACAGCCATACATACCGTTGGACAAATATTGGCCACCAACATATTTGAAAATGGAATTGGCTTGGACAATAATAATTGTTTTGTCGACTAATGAAGTTCAATGATACTTGAGTAAACCGAAGTGGGATTGTACTACAATGTTACACCCCAATGGATGAGTGGTTAGAAGCGCGTCTTTTTTCAACCCTCGACGAATAATTTGTCCTAAGTTTAACGTGTCGATCTGTGTACAAGTTTGTTGCCTCGTAGGACATAAATAGATGAAACGTGACCAATGCGATTTTTTTTTTCGAAAGCTGAAGTAATTGAGATAGTTTTAGGCTTATAATTTTTTATGAATAAGACCGTTACGGCCTTACTGTCCATCAAATCTAAGAAGTACCGGTTAACGTTTCACTGTTTTCTATTAAATTAGCTTTATAGAGGCGTAATTCACACTATTTCTAATAGCTTTCCTGTAAAATAATTGAATTATGAAGCAATTTTTATTTTAACATAACATAAACAATTTTCATACAAAAAATAAAATTCTTAATGTACCACTTTCAGAACCGTCAAACGGTACGTGTTAGATTTGACAGGCTATAATAGTAATCATAATTGTCATAGTACGGCTGCTGGATCCATATTGTTTTCTCCAGATATGTATGTATTTATTATTTCAAAGCTGGGCCTCCCGGAAGCTAGTTGACAATAAGTACCTAATTATACAACCTCAAGGTATTTAGAACACCAACAGTAGTTACCTTAACTGGGCAAAATCTCGAAATCGAATGTAATGAATAGATTGACAAACACAAGCTTCGAGCGTTAAACAAACATGACAACAGAGTGTGTGTGTGTCCTAACGGTGGTCTGACAATGTGTGGACCACCTTAGATGTATTGTGCATGTCTTTTGTTTAAGTTACTTTCACAATTAAGCAAGGGACGCGAAAGATTTGTATTAAGGTGATTATACATACTGTGACACATGTCACATGTGACAAAAACAATTTATAAAAAAAAATTCTATGACATACACAGACGGTCATCTGGTCCCAAGTTAAGCAGAGCTTGTGTTATGGAAACCCGATAACTGGTATATACTATACATATAATACTTTTCTTTTGTAAGTATAACATTATAATATTATACTTATTATTACACCCCGACTCAAGACAAACAGACATGTTAATCCCACAAATGTCTGTCTCGGGTGGGAATCAAACCCACGATCTGCGGCGTGAAAACCGTGTATCTTCCTAACCACGCTTCCGGCCCGTCACAAAATAAAATTAACCACAAAATTGTTGGGCTTCAGCCAGTAGGAAAATTACAAATCTATCACATCCAAACTAGTCACTCTTAACTTAACCAGGGCTAGCTGGTTGAAGCTGGAGATGTTACGGGGTCTCACTCTGTTCACGAACAGTATTCACATATACCGGTATGTGATTTATCATAATCCTCAGGACAAGGTTACTTTAACGTTATGTTCTCAAGCTCCTCAACCCTTTTTAGTGTCCCACTGCTGGGCATGGGTCTCCTCTCAACTGTCTTACGAGTTGATAGAGTACGATTACCTTCAACGATTGTCATAAACGTTTTAAATGACAACCGGGACTGATGGCTTAACTGCTCTCCGAGGCATGGAGGGTAGTCCCTCAACCAACCAGACACTGAAACAAGTCTTGGTTTCAACACAAAGATTTGCCGGGGTCAGGAATCATACCTGAGACGATAATCATAATCGAACGGTTTACACTACTCTGCTACAGAGGTTTTTATTTTATTCTTCGATAGGCTGGCGCTTGACTACAACTTGCTTGATGTCAAGCAATGATATAGTGTACGATGGAACGCGCCAGCCTAGTATACCGATTCACTCGTGATTACAAATGATTACAGAGGTGGATGGTGGTGGTTATTATTATGACTACAGAGGTGGTCAGTTAGTTAATTTTTTAAGTGTATTCCAGTTTTTAAAATTGATTCGAATTAGTGACATTCTGACCACAGTCACGTTTTCTAGTTGTTTAAACCGTACAATGTGTAATGTCCATTAGCTGCTTAATGCTATTAGAAGAATAAAAAAAATGTTGACTATTGTCATTTGTCAATGCATTGATATGTCTTTGTTAGTTATCTTTGCTAATTATGAAGTTTAGAAAGTTGTACTGTCCACTAATTATGTATATGTAGGTTTTTTTTTATTCTTCGATAGACTGGCGCTTGAATACAACTTGCCTGATGTTAAGCACTGATGTAGTCTACAATGGAACGAGTCAGCCCAGTGTACCGATTCACTCGTGATTACAAATGATTATCGATGAGAAGGTGGCAGTGGAATCCTTCTTAAGGTTGGAAACCTTAAAGGAGTAACAATTCCAACTTACCCTCACTGCATGGTGTCACCAGACATCGCAGCAGACCCGTGCCTAGCAGTGGGGCACTAAAAAGGGTTGACGTGCAGTATATTTTTATTCTGAAATAGGCCTGCGCTTAAAACTTGCCTGATTTTAAGCAATGATGTAGTCTACGATGGTACGCGTTTGCCCCATATACCGATTCACTTGTGATAACGAATGATTTTCGGTGAGAAGGTGGCAGTGGAATGATCCATATGTTTAGAAACCATAAAGGAGTAACAATTTTGACCCACCCTCAATAGTGTCACCAGAACCGCCAAGGCCGCTTGGCGGTTTTGTCTAGTAGGTGGTTACTGACCACACTGCAGGGCACGAGTCTCCACTCAAATATCTCACAAATTCGAAGTTAAAGCCTTACTCCAAACATGCGGGCCAAGTGCTATTTGATGGATGTCACATGTCTTCTAATGATTAGTTCTTTGACATGCCGGTTTCCTCACGATGTTTACCTATACTGATATTGAGCAGCGGCGATGAAACAATTCACACAAAGATGTGTTCTTTTCTCATAATGGCTAGTAAAGTAAAGCAAAAGTATATATTTTTATTTTTGTAACAAGTGCTACAGAATCGTATACGCAGCTCACAAAGCGAATATCGTTAATGTGAGCTGACTATGAAACAATGACGGAAAACGTTTACAAACTCAACTGGAATTTGAACTCGAACTTTGACCACGCAGTGATGGGGGCACGTAACATTTAATAACAATACCTGTGCAACGTTTAAAATTATATTGTTACATCACTAGTTGAGTAATGGGTCAATCAAGTGTGTAATAGGTAATAGAGATAGTTAAATGAATGCTTAATTCAATTATACTTAAAAATATGAACCGTTTCTATCATAATCTTGCTTATAGTATACTTAATAATAATAATATAATAATAATAATATTCTGGGACATTAACAAACACCGCCATCTGGTCCCAAGCAAAGCAGAGCTTATGTTATCGAAACCAGATAACTGGTATATTTAAATATACATATAATACTTTTCTTTTGTAAATATATACTTATAATAGATATTTACACCCAGACTCGACACAAACACAAATGTTCATCACACTAATGTTTGTCTCGGGTGGGAATCGAACCCACGACCTGCGGCGTGAAAAGCAAGTATCTTACCGACCACGCCACCGGCCCGTCATTAATATTGTCTAAGATTTACGCGAATATCATACATTAAAATAAAACTACTTTTTCACGGATTTTATCGCGGTCTATTTTAGATTTTAGATCCCGACGTTTAAAGTCTTTTCAGACTTCATGTTCACGGGTGGACTGAGATATTTGACGTCCAAAAATATCAATCACAATTATTACTGACTACCTACAAGCATTATTATTTAAGTTGCGTTCCGATTTAAGTAAACTGAGCTCACAGTGGCTTGAATTCTAAGTTGATTCTGCTTTGGTTTTGGTACAAGTAAATTAAGCACTGGGTCCCAAGCTGGTGGTATAAAAACAAGTGAGTAAGTAAAAAAAAGTAAGAAAAAGAAAGTGGTATAAATCCGTTAAAAAGTAGTTTTATTTCAATAATCTTCTTGAGTTTTTCTAATATCGAGATGACAAATATAATCCGATTACGATTACCATCTAAATTCTGAATTCAACTCGATTTAAGTTTATATCAGAAAAGGTTAGTTGTTTGTCAATACATTGTTAGTTATCGTTTATAAAAATCATCGATACTATCGATTATTTATTCATAATTTGTATGGAAATCGATATCCAACGAAATATGTTCGATTATTGTAAAGTGTTTGTGTATATTTTAGATTTATCGAATTAAGTATCGAGTATTTAATCGAATCTACTCCTAGCTAGCAGCGCGGTGGCGCAACAGTATTGGACTAGGCTGTAAAATATGAGGTCGCAGGTTCGATTCGGCCATAAAATTGCTAAGATGAGTACGATGGGACTGCAATACAATTTTAAAGAAGGAAAAAACAACAAATGTAAACTAGTGTTTCCATGTGACTTTACCTTTAAGATCATTCAAATCTGATAACAGCATCACCTAGTGTCAGCCGTTTTAAATCCCATCCCATCTATATCTACGTAAAATCATTAACTAAACCAGTTCAGTGATTTCAGTGTAAAATAAACACAAATGTCAAAATGTATCCAATTTGGCGCAGCATTCTCGGTGCGCAAACGCAACAGTGAAACACATATACCCATTTGTATTATTATAAGTTAAGATTAAGCCACAATCGATTAATCAGCATAGACAAAAATAAACAAAAATAACTTGAGGCACTCAGAGAGAGGTCAAGAGGCATTGTCTGTGGTAAAAAAGTTCAAGTGACCATAGAGTAAACATTGATGCGCAAGCGCATACTATAATTCATATTTAGAAATTATTGCAATTATGACTAGTGACAGATATTTCCAGTCGACACCCTGTATCCGGTTAATCCTCGTTGAGATTTAGGTTTTAATGGTTTATAAATAAAAATAAATAAATATTTTGGGACATTAACTCACACGGTCATTTGGTCCCAAGCTAAGCAGAGCTTGTGTTATGGAAACCAGATAACTAGTATACTTTAAATATAATACTTTTCTTTTGTAAATATATACTTAAAATAGATATTTACACCCAGACTCGACACAAACACAAATGTTCATCACTAATGTTTGTCTCGGGTGGAAATCGAACCCACGACCTGCAGCGTGAAAAGCAAGTACCTTGCCGACCACGCCACCGGCCCGTCAAGAAAGGATGTAATATGATGATGTATATTTAAGGATGCTATCAAAAGCACCTTCTACTATTTTTACTCTTTGAAAGTGACGAAATCTTGAGAAAATCCTGAAAATCCTTCTTCCACTCTGAGAAGGTATAACCATAAATGATATTGTTCTTTTTTATCCTATAATAGGCTTCCGCTTGACCACAACTTGCTTGATTTGAAGCAATGATTAGTCTACGATGGAACGCGCTTACCCAGTAAATACCGATGACTTGAAGACAGGCAGATTATAGCTATCAGGAAACAGGTGCCGGCAGTGAATTCCACCACTCGGTAGTTCGCACAGTAAAAGTAGAAGCAAAGCGCTTTGTGCGTACCCGTAGAATTTCCAATTTGGTGGCGCATGGCCGTACCTTTTTCTTGTTTGTGTGTGTCTTGCTTTCCAAAACACAGGTTCTCCTAGTTTGGGGAGCACAGAGCATAGGGCACAGGGCACAGGAGCACAGAGCACAGGAGCACAGTAGAGCACAGAACAATCATGATGCATAGATTATTGTTTACATACAACATTGTAGATCTATGGAAGATTTTTGGCGAATAAACTTTTTATTATAATTACTAGCGGCCGCCCGCGACTTCGTCAGCGTGGATTTCGGTTTTTTTTTCGCAATAAAACGTAGCCTATGTTCTTTCTCAGGGTCTGAAGATTGTCTGTGCCAAGTTGCATCAAACTCGGTTGAGAGGTTTAAGCGGGAAAGCGTAACAGACCAGACAGGCAGAGTTACTTTCGCATTTATAATATTAGTAGGGATGTAACCTTTTTTATTACTACTAAGTATCGTTGGCGAAGTACTCGAGTAACTGCATATTTAATCCCTCGTCAAGGCTAAATCGCAAAGCCTCGAGCATCGCCGCATAGTTGCTAGTCTTTCGGTCTTTTATCGGATACACTTCGGAGAGTGTGCGTTGGAATTACACAAACATTCGTATAGGTACGCCTATGCGCCACCGTTATATATGGTATATGGTGGGAATTCCACGCGCACGCACAAAGCGCTTTGATTCCACTTTTACGGTGTGGTATTTATTAGGTAGGTAAGCGTGTTCCATCGTAGACTCTATCATTGCTTCACATCAGGAAAGTTGTGGTCAAGCGCAAGGTTAATATAGGATTTTTTTTTAAATTGCATGTTTTGCTTCTTTACTGTAGAAGAGATGAGTAACTTCTACCACTGCCTATGCTTTCTAATTTACAACCGTAATCTAAATATATAAAAGAAGAAACTGACTGACCGACTGACATATCAACGCAGAGCCCAAACCGCTGGGTCTGGAGACTCCAAATTAGGCACATAGGTTCCTATGGGGTCTTAGAAAGGATTTTTCAAAACTCACCCTTTAAGGGGGTGAAATGGGGTTCCAAAGTTTGTATGGAGAAACAAGATTAGTGAGACCAACTTTGCGGGCGAAGCCGCGGGCGGATGCTAGTATTACTTAACAATAAATGAAATTAATTCTAACACAATTTAACTAGAACAAGTACTAACGGATAGAAACTTTTAAACCATGTCAGAGGTCAAACATTATTTTATGTTAATGTATAGTCCGGCGCAAATCAATTATACCTCGTGACCCGTAGAGGTCGTCAGTTCGATTCCCGGCCGCTTTTACACTTATTAAACTTATGTAACTATGTAGCAAAATTATTTTCGCTCTTGACCATGTAATTCGGTAATATAATCAGAGACAAAATCTGTATTACATATATTTATATCCTGAAATAGGCTTCAGCTTGACTACAACTTGCCTAATGTTAAGCAATGATGTAGTCTACGATGTAAAGCACTCGTGGCAGTGGAGGCTCCATATGGTTAGGTAGTAGGTACCTAACCTAAAAGACCAACAATTTTAACAATTCCGACCCGCCTTTTCAAATGGTGTCACCAGACATCGCAACGGAACACGGCTAGGCCGCTTGGCGGTGTGGCTTTGTCTGGTGGGTGGTCACTATCCACGGTACACCACCGCAATCCTGCTACTGCAACTTCTGTAAGCCAGGACCGACAGCGATACCATGAAGAGAATCAGGATGTGAACCCGGCGAATTCCCGTGATACCTACAACTGTGGGATCCCGCATGAATATAATCAGAAAGATATTATGAGGAGTTGGAAAGTTAGATAGTCCACTTCCCTCCAGGATAAGTTAGACAGCATATGGAAAAGGGAGTGGTTTAAATTACCTCATCAAAATGGAGAAAACATCACGTTTAATAATAGTATTGTCTTAGATTTACGCGAATATCACAACATTGAAATAAAAAAAAAAACAAAAAAAAACTAAAATGAAATCGGAACTCAACTATATTAATGTTTGTAGGTAGTCAGTAATAATTGTGATTGATATTTTTGGACGTCAAATACCTCAGTCCACCCGTGAACATGAAGTCTGAAAAGACTTCGAAACGTCGGGATCTAAAATCTAAAATAAAACGCGATAAAATCCGTTAAAAAGTAGTTTTATTTCAATCACGTATAATGCAAAAAAAAAAACAATGAGTAAGTGTGACCCATCAGTGTCAAATATGCAACGTAGAGGCGACCCACAGCACTGGTTTTCAGCAATGTAATCTAAATTATCGCGAATATCACACATTGAAATAAAACTACTTTTTAACGGATTTTATCGCGGTTTGTTTTAGATTTTTGATCCCGACGATTCAATTTCAGACTTCATGTTCACGGGTGGACTGAGGTATTTGATGTCCAATAATATTAATCACAATTATTACTGACTACCTAAACAAATTATCTTCTACCGAAAGTCACCAATATGTAACCGCTCAGCATGCTATGGAAAGCGCTAGCTTAGCGTTTCTTTGAAGAATAAAATCCGCTACGATTTTACTTTTTGAGATGCCTAACCCAAAATCATCTGACCCATAGACAATTGATGATATATCGAAATTTTTAAATCCTTAACTATGACTTTCAAGTTACATTTTAACCTTCTTTAAATTATCTGTGGTTATTCAACGTACATTTTTTGTTAGTCTTTGATTACGGTACATACGTAAATATCTGACAGGTTTGCCCGCTTGAATGTCAGTTATCTATCATTTCATTCCCAAAAGGTGTTGGCAGAGGTGTTCACTGAAGACATCGACTAAAAGTGTTAAAAGTAAACTCTCACTTCACATTGGTTACAAACTTCAACCCTTTTTAGTGTCCCACTACTGGGCACGGGTTCTCACAACCATCTTACGTGTTGCTAAAGTTTAGGCTAATCCACACACGCTGGCCATATGCGGGTTGGTGAATATCACATATCTTGGAATGATTAGTTATTAGACATGCCGGTTTCCTCACGATGTTTTGCTTTACTGTTACGGAACAGTGGCGATCAAACAATTAACACAACGATGTGTGGGCACGACCGGGGATCGAAACCGATGAAAAAGATTATTATGATTTAAAGATGGGGCCGTTACTATCTGCTCTACTTAAAGGCATTGTTTAACATATAAATTTGTGTTGTTCTGTCATATTAATATGAAATCTATATTAAAATTCATTTTACAAGCCAACTTTAAACCAATGAAGTACCGTCAGCATAGCTACCGATAAAAAAAGCAACTTTTATTGCTTCGTAACAATAGATGCACGATGACTGTGCATTATCAATCTGATAATGTAATTGTCAGATTGTATTCTTATTTCTTGATTGTATCAGTGGAGTAATGGTAGCGTCAGCAGCAACAAAAAATATTTTGAGCGATTTTTATATTTTATCGACTTCTAAAACAAAATTTTATAATTTATATAATGCGTCAGAAACTAGAGGTTTCCAATTGTTTTTTGTTTGAAGAAGTTTAATATAAAGAGGTTTTATGTGGATTATTAACTGTTTTTTTGTAAAACTGTCCTTTTAAAGCGTCATTGCTAAACTTCAAACAATGTATAAAGTCGGTTAAAAATTAGTATTTACGTTAACTTACTTTACGCTAGCTTTACATATAGCTCCAAAAATGTGAGTTTCGACGACATATACAAATAAAATTTTAAACACAAATGTTTTGACATACAGTTAAAATGATTCACATTTGATGTTGGTAAGTAAAAGTATAAATTATTTCATGTACAATAGCTTTATCATCTCCATTATCTAAATCGGCCCTCACTTTGTACAAAATTGTAGAAGCTGGTATTCGGAGACGTAAACAATAATTTAAGTTAGTTACTTTTCTTTCTTGTTTTTTGTATTGTTTGCATTGGCCCAATGGAGTGGCATAGTCATGTCTAACTAAACTCCTTAAATAAAGATAATAAAAAAAAAAATTAAATGACCTACCACAGAGTTAATATAAAACACAATAAACTATTATTAACATCCAAAATAGCAATAATAAATTGTTAATGTTTCATTAAAAACTATAGTAGGTGTACTTAATGTAAGATAATAATACCTTTCGTTAGCATTTTAACACTTTTATAAAGAAGCACGTAGGTTGCAAATAAATATTTTTGTCCAAAGATATGAGTAGTTTTTGGAAGAGCGTTCTAAATATTAATAGATAAAAGGTTTTTTTTTAATAAAACTACTTCATAATGGATTTTGTCATGGTTTATTTTAGATTTTAAAATCAGTTATAAAGCAGCTTTATTTCAATGTGTGATATTCGCCTAAATTAAAAAAAACTTAGTAACCTTATTTTAAGGTTTCGCTTGATATTATTAAGGGTTTGGTGTTCAATATGCTTAAAATTGTGAAGATAATGACGTTTTCACTTTTTATATCTTGAAAAGGATCACTTTGGGATATAAATTTGCTTACTTAAAAGCAATCTTTTGGATATCATCTAGGTTTTTTTTTGTCTCATAATGTGAGGGTGCGTGTGATTGGTCATCTGTATAATCTCATCGACATTATATCTATAATACGGCCTGGCCAAGTCCGTGACATTTAGTCAATATTTTTACATTGTTCTGCTTTAATACCACTACTATTATTATTGTAACTGGTACATATTATAAAAAGAATATTTTTGATTAACGTGAATTTCACACAGTAAAATTAAACTCCTTATATAAAACAAACTGCTTTACATGAATTCTAAAATTCTTTACTAATACTATAAAGCTAAAGAGTTTGTTTGGCTGAACGCTCTTACCACAGGGACTACAAGTCCAATTTAAAAAAACTATTTCACTGTTAGATAGCCCATTTATTCAGGAAGGCTATTTCTTCCACTGGTAAGCATGATATAAAAAGTAGGTTACGCGGCCGAAGTCACGGGCAGAAAACTAGTCAGACAAGTAATTTGACTTCAACACGTAGAATTTGTAATTTGTAATTTGACAGTACCTACCCGAGACAGATATTTGTGTGATGAACATGTCTGTTTGTCTCGAGTCTCGTATCTATTATGTATATACCAGTTATATGGTTTCCTTATCAAAAGCTGCTGTGTAGTAATGACCTAGAGAAAAAATATTTTTTTCATTAATAGATTTTTTTTGTGGACAGTACCAACAATAATTGATAGTACGGTTCTAAAACATCAACGCTTCGAATGTTTAACAAAACGAGAATAACTTATCAATAATAACGTATTATTTGCTCGCAAACATGTCCGAGTTATAATAATATTGTCATTAGCACTAACAAAGTGGAAATCCATGTTTTTTTGTCATTATTCCTTCACAATAGGTCGGTTTTTTCGTAATCATTAATGTACTAATAATTAAGGTGAATGAACTATGAACAATGTATAACTTTGTTGGTTGTAATCAAATTGTTTAGATTCGGTATTTATGTTTGACCTAACCTTTCTGTACAAGAAGTGATGAAGAGATTTCTTTTTTCTGCGCTTGACTACAACTTGCCTGATGTTAAGCAATGATGTAGTCTACTATGGAACGCGCCAGCACAGTATACCGATTCACTCGTGATTACGAATGATTATATTATCGGGGAGTAGACTGAGGCAACTTAAATAATATAATGTTTGTTAGTCAGTAAATATTGGTGAAGGAAAACGTCGTGAGGAAACCGGCATATCTAAGAACTATTCATTCGAAGACACGTAACATCCACGAACCCGCACTTGGCCAGCGTGTTAAGGCCTAAGCTCTCTCAACTCTGTAATAGTTGAATAGCGCCCAGCCGGGACACTAAAAAGGGTTGAAGGGTTCATTTTCATTTTTATTCATTTCGTTTATTTCGTTCATTTCGTTTCATTCGTTTCATTCTTCTCATTCGTTTCATTCGTTTCAATCGTTTCATTTGTTTCATTCGTTTCATTCGTTTCATTCGTTTCATTCGTTTCATTCATTTCATTCATTCATTCATTCACCTCAGTCCACCAGGTACTACCTCAGACCATAAAATCTGAAAAGACTGAAAGGTCGGAATATAAAATTAAAAATAAACTGCGACAAAATCCGTTAAAAAGTAATTTTATTCCAATGTGTGATATTCGCATTAATCATGAAAATATTAGAGGTGCTCATCATATCAATCATACGAAAACATCATGTAAGATCAGCTTGATATCGATGACAGATTCTGTCAGTAACTCCATGACATGTAATGCTAGTTCCACGTCATGTTTAGCAGCGGTTATAAGGTTATTAGGAGTTTTAATTTTTTTACGTCTCCGAGCAATTATTAGATAGACAATTTCAACTGACTTCAAAATAAAGGTGATTCTTAATTATATGTATGTGTAGTATATTACTAGTTATCTGGTTTCCATAACACTAGCTCTGCTTAGTTTGGGACTAAATGACCGTGTGTGTTGATGTCCCAGAATTTTTTTTTCTTTTTAAAAATTATAATTTACTAGCGGCCGCCCGCGACTTCGTCCGCGTGGATTACGGTTTTATTTTTCGCAATAAAAGGTAGCCTATGTTCTTGCAGTTCAGGGTCTAAAGATTGTCTGTGCCAAGTTTCATCAAAGTCGGTTGAGAGGTTTAAGCGGGAAAGCGTAACAGATAGACAGACAGAGTTACTTTCGCATTTATAATATTACTAGCTTTCCGACAGCGGCTTCACCCGCGTGTATGTCGGTTATCGCGCCAAAACATTACCTTCTTTTTGCGCAGTCGGATAAAAACTATCCTATGTCCTTTCTCGGGTCTGAAACTACCTCCATATCCAATTTCATCAAAATCGGTTCAGTAGTTTAAGCGGGAAAGCGTAACAGACAGACATAGTTACCTACTTTCGCATTTATAATATTAGTAGGGATGGTAGGGATTGAATTCGACTCGTATTTTTTTTGAAGCTACTAGTAGGTACCTGCTTATTTTGTTGTTCTTTGTCTTTTAAGACTCAAAAATATCAACGATATCCAATGATTCGATTAAAATGAATTATTATTACTCGATTTAAAACACATATCTTATCAGAAGAAACAATGGTAACGAAAAATGTGCCTTATTAGTTGCACAATAAGTCTTAAGTGGTCCTAAAAGTATTTGATAGAACAACTTTTCTGTATTATCTTTTTATCGAAGTGTTCATTTAAATATTAATTAGGGAGTTTGCATCTGTATCGGAATCTTTGAGGTTTTATTACGCTGTATATAGCCTTCGTTAGTGTATACAGGGTGGGAATAATATGTGCTACAATGGTGCAATTGTGATCTATAAATCACAATAAAAATATTCTGGGACATTAACACACACGGTCATCTGGTCTCAAGCTAAGTCTAGCATACATATAATACGTTTCTTTTGTAAATATATACTTATAATAGATATTTACACCCAGACTCGACACAAACACAAATGTTCATCACAAATTATTGTCTCGGATGGGAATCGAACCCACGACCTGCGGCGTGAAAAGCAAGTATCTTACCGACCACGCCACTGGCCCGTCAATATAAACAACGTTATTATTTTAAATACGTAATCTAATTTTATTCAACAATTATTTTAAAAATACATAAAAAAATTATTTAGTTCCTTCTAAAAACAATTACCCATGGTCCCTCCAGCCTATTGGTTAGGTGGACCGAATCGCGGGAGATGCGCGCGGTACTTGCTCTGGGCCCCGATTCTGGCGCTTTAAACATTTATTCCTAATACATATTTGTCAAACAAAAATGGTGATTTCTTTTGCTTTTCTATGACATCCGCCATTTTTTTTTTACATTTGTCTATTACAGATAAATGTCTAAAGCGCTAGAATCGCTGCCCTGGGTTCTTTCACGCGCACACTGTCTTTCCTCTCTACAGAAGTCCCTTCTCCTACTCTCCCCGTTTAAGGGCGGTTCTGCTAAATTAGCTCCGCAAGAAAATTTATTTACCTACTCAATATAAACCAAATAAGAAAGGCAAAGGCAGAAACAGTTACACATTGTCGCTTTCCAGATAGGTAGAAAGCTAGCTTAAATGATTATGGAAAATTTTAAGTATGAATTTGCCCAATGAACAGTAATAAGTTAATCCACTGTTATGTACAGGACCCTATTGCCGATGATATGTGTACGTATATCATTTATCTCTGCCTTCATATTCTTTCAAAGTACATTCTTTAATATCAACACCCTGTATAATACTAAAACGTCTTTATTCCAAAGAGTATCTAATGTTATTTTCAAAGAATTTCTTTACAAAAATTTGTAAACTGATATTATCTGAATACTTAATTGACTTCCGTTCATTTTCATCTCCTAAAATTATTGTCAGGCAATAAAATATTAATTTATGATACACATAATTAAATTTGCCATGCCTTACATACTAATTATGAATATAGCAACTTGTTACTCGTTAGTGACGTTTTCCAGGTCAAGCAATAAGATTTTTCTGATATACTTAGAGATTCTTAGTTCGAAATTTGCAATTGTGACCGATGAACGGAATAAATAGTCTAAACATAGCCCGGCGAAAAGTGAGTGTTATTCACCTCTGCTTACACATTCGAATAATACAGGCTATAAGCAATCTTTTAGAGATAGGGCTAGAGGATCCTCTATACCAAAGAAGCAGTCAAGATAGGTTAGCCGGCCATTCGTTAAAAGATTTTACCATAATTACTTCTGGAACTGCTAAGCAGCGGTCACACACACAGACGTCGCCTTAAGTAAAACATGATAAAACCGGCACGTCTAAGAATTTATCCTCACAATGTTTTCTTCACCGATATTGAGCAGTGGCAATTAAACAATTCACACAAAGATGCCGCACATCTTTCCGCACGACCGGGTATAGCACCCGCGACATATTTCTTAGGCGAGGCCCGTATCACTGCGCCACCGCTGTCACTACCAACAATCTACTGAAACTTGAAAAAAAAAATATAAATTTTATATTTTTGTTTTTTTTTTATTAAACTGTCGGACGGACAAACAAACGGAAGCTTGTAATTTAATATACACCAACTAATAGAAGCAGATGGTTACACATTAAAAACGGTATTTACAAATATTTGGGTAATCTTTCTCACGCTGTTAAGCTTTATTAATTAATTATAGCTTATCATATTAATAAATTAGTGAGTTGATGATGGGACATTAATAATACTGTTATATTGTATTAACATCAACGTCCAGTGCCCCATATTGGGTCACTATGTACTAGCTCCACACGTCCGTGCCTCATATATGGGTCACTATGTACTAACTCCACACGTCCGTGTCCCTTAAATGGGTCACTATTTACTAGCTCCACACGTCCGTGCCTAATATATGGGTCACTATTTACTATCTCCACACGTCCGTGCCCCATATATGGGTCACTATTTACTAGCTCCACACGTCCGTGCCTCATATATGGGTTACTATGTACTAGCTCCACACGTCCGTGCCTCATATATGGGTCACTACGCTACGACCAGATGAAAATGAATGAAATGAAAAAAAAAATATAAATGAAAAATGTTAAGAATTGTCTTAAATTTACGCGAATATCACACATAAAAAAACAAAAAACACATAAACCGCGAAAAAAACACAGCCGAAGGATGCCGATTTTCACCACCCTGGGACCACGTGTGGGGATTCAGATAAATAGTGAACTCCCACGGACGAAGGTGATTTAACCCCCAGAAATTCCACTTTCCACTATATGTACCTACCTATGTGTGGATAGATGTTTGTTACTCTGTCGGAAAAAACGTCTAAAGGATTTGGATAAAATTTGACAGTCTAATAGCCTTATTCATAAAAATCATATGAAACTATTTATTTAAAATAAAGTTTGTCTCTTTCTTACTAACGAATTATAAACCTATTTTAGCTATGAACTTATAAGACGTTTATGAATAAGGGGAATAGATTACAGTCTGGATTAGCAGTGTTTGTGATAACTGATGTCTCGGGACATGTCTTTAGATTGTATCTCTTGTATACCTAGGTAGTATAGTGTTGGCCAACTAACATGTAATACTTATAGTCCGGTCTTTGTCCGGTATAGTGTTATAATATAAATTATCCTACTAAGGTATGTACTAGATAAATGCTAACATAACATAGTGCTCGCTGCTACCCATGTAAACAGAGGTGTCACGTGTCACCCACATTTATCTGGATATGTTAAGGTTCCAGCAACAGAGGTTTCGCTCGTTCATTGACAATATGAGACAATAGGAAAAAAAGAATGTTTCTTTACCCATTTTGTAGATTGTTAGAAAATTGTGGACACTGTCCTCCGTGTTTGCAAACGTCTTATAAACGTAAACAGTCAAAATAGGTTTATAATTCACAATCATCAACATTGTTTAAAAAATTTACATACAGAACAATAACGGTCCAAAATCTATAAAAAATATTATTCAGATAACAAATTTGTCAAATATGTTTAAATAAAAACTATAATTCTAAAAAAATAAAGGTCCATAAACACTATAAAGTGTTTAAAAATCGATGCAAATCCTACCTCATTTGAATATGGAACTTATTATTCATTCAAGTTCCGTTAGATGGCACAGCTGTTTACTGACTGTTAATTCTAAATTTGAAATTTAAAAATGTTGCTCTTTTCGGCCTTGACCTCTTGTAATGAATAGCACAAACGTTTTTGAGGCAGAATCTAAAAACTATGTATTAAAAATACAATAACCTGCTTTAGTTTCTGAAAAAAAGCATTAAAATCGGTACATCCGACACCATGAGGCAACATACTTTTATACTGATACACAGATACACGCGTCAAACTTATAACCAACCTCTTTTTTATCAAGGGTTAAAATCAAAGCTACCTATTGAATTTAAGGAACCTAATTCACTCGGTCATTTAAGTTTCTGTAAGATGCCAGAAGGAACTGTTCCTATTCTGTTAATTCTATATTTGAAAACGAATTATTGCGGAGTTTATAGGTACTCTGTGATTTACTTATTACGGCTCTAGCGCGGTTTTCCCGTGGTTTTTTTGGTTGAGACTTGGGTATTGTCGTTCATTTTTTGGAACTGACCCATCTAATTTCGTTAGCTGAAGTGAACTCGTACCGATAAATCGTTCCGCAGTTCCAAGTTCCAACTCACCGAAATTCACGGAATTACGAAATAAAATAAAATAATGTTCAGTAAGTTGGAACTTGGAACTGCGGAACAACGCAGTTCCTTTCGCTCCATATCGATGATTAGTTCTTCGGAACGAATCGTTCCGGAGTTACTCAAGCTTGGTTTGAGATTTTTAAATGAGCCTTTTAAATACGAAGTGGGGTGTTAAACCTTTTTATAACACCTAATAAAACATAAGTACTCTATAAAACACAAAAGTAATGTTTTATTTTACACTTTCCTAAGCATCTTTTCTATCGGAAGCTATTAACTTAAATACGTAAAACTTAAATACAAAATTACCTATTTAACTCCATTTATTAGTTGAAAACGTTGAAAAAGATATAAAAAATACCGAATAATAGTTATTTTTATTCTAATGATAAAATAAAAACGCTTATATTTTTACTTTTAGTAGTAAAGAAACTATAATTTTGATGGGTATAGTTTTTTTTAATTAGCGGTTTTTCAGATGCTGCTATGGAGATTGTTATCGTTAGACAAATCGCAGCGTGTGTGTATGTGTACAGTGAGAAACTAACGCACCTGTACCGGTTGGTGCTAGTGATGTGGTTAATATCGATGGATACTTAATAATATCTGTTGAATATGTATTGTAAATTTTATTAAATTTTTAGGCATATAAATAGGTACCTATATAATTATTTTTAATATTGTACGAAAATACCTTTAGAGATTCAGTAAAATTTACTAACTATTATTTATTAAAATAAATTAAAAAACCTAGCATTTTAAACACCAATTTGATATAATGTATATATTTACAAAAATAAAAGTAGTAGGTATATGTACAGTATATACCAGCTCTGTTTAGTTTTAGACCAGATGAACGTTAATGACCTAGAATATTATTATTATGTTTGTCTTTTTTTTTATCTCGGAGCTATGGAGCTCCGGACTTTTAAAAGGCGTGCGTGGGGCCGAAGCCAACACGTAGAGGCCTGTAAGACAATTTTACTCTAAATGTAATGTGGCACCAACCGACGATTATCCCTGTTCGCACCATATAGGTACAACAAAGGACAATCCCCGGTTAGAGCAGGACTATTGCAGAATATAGGAACTAAAATCTAGGTTATGGTGGTGGGTGCTAATGGATTAGGTAACTAGGACTATGGATGGACTATGGCCCCTGCCTGACCAATGCAAATTAACACGGATAAAATGGCAGGGGGTGACTCGCCCACTCAATAAATGGGCCCCCGTATGGCCGCTAAAAAAAAACAACATATTCTGAGGGGCTAGAGGAGTAGAGCGGTGTCCCACGGCATTCTACCCGATCATATATTATTATTATTATATTTTATACTTTCGTTGTATATGTCAATTAATCATATCTTATCCTTTCCTATCACAGATATAACAGCCTACAATTGTCATAATTGACAACAACTGCCATTTATCTCTGCAACCCACGCTTGGAGACCAAATGATAACAATCAAGTTGCAATTACTTGTTAAACCGTAAGTAATACAACATTTCTCTTTCAATAAGTAGCTTACGAATTATATAATTGTTTGCTTCTAGATTTGTGAATAATTTTTTAAACATGCAACTTTTTTAAAATTACTAACGGACGGGTAGTCCTATCTGTAGTATTAGCGGTATGAAATATACTTTCAAATCAACCCTTTTTAGTGTCTCACAACTGGGCATGGGTCTTCTCTTAACTATCTTACGAGTTGAGAGAGTTTAGAGAGGCCGTAATCAAAATACGCTGGTCAAGTGTGGCTTGGTGGACGTCACATGTTCTTAAATGATTAGTTATTAGATATTCTGGTTTCCTGACGATGTCTTCCTTCACCGATATTTAGCAGCGGCGATGAAACAATTCACAAAAATCACTTCACTAAAATTCATAGCAAAGTATGAAAGTCGATATATCGATAAGTCATTAAACTTTCGCAAATATCCCATCACTAGATCTCACGCAGTGCCGTCCATCGTATCATAAATCACATACTAATAGACGGTAAACTCATTCGCTAATCCGATTCGTACTGATGCGCTTGCGCAAGTTTTTCGCCTATTCGTTTGTGGAATAATTATAGTTCTAGATATCTAGGCGGTGAATGGTATTGAATATATTGAGTACCGGTTCATGTTTTAAAGTAGAAATTATCTATTTCAATGAAGTTGGCGCTTTCGAAAATCCCGCTGTTTTTTTATTCTAAACTAGGCTTGCCCTTAACTACTTCTCTAATGTTAACTGGTGGTAGACTTCGGTCGTGGCAAGTTATGACCAACCAGACCAATCAATGTCTGGCGGGTGACACCATTTGAGAGTGTGGGTCGGAACTGTTGCTTGTCTATGGACCCTCATTTCACTTGTCCCACGACTCCAACCCTCCACTAAGATGTCTGGTGAACATTACACACATTACATCGGCTATGTTGTTTAGGTTTCATACGTTTATGGTATTGCAGTTCAAGATCAAGAAGATTGTAAGTATTGCTAGTCTTTTTGCTCGACCAGGGAACTGATTTCGGAACTTCGCGGTTACCACGAGACTTTAGCTGCAGTATTGTCTTAGATTTACGCAAATATCACACATTGAAATAAAACTTTTATATTTTACATTCCGACGTTTCAAAGTATTTTTTGAGTCTTCAAAAACTTGATTTCTTCAGTTGTAAAGTAGTTTTATTTCAATTTTTAGATGCAGTTTACTGAAAAATATATTTAGATTTTTTTTGTCTAATAAGAAAGTATTTTGCTCATCACTAATCAAATAACCAGATAGTTATGTGCAATCAAATAGTAAATTATACTTTCTTAAACGTTTGTCAACAAGTTAGTCGAGTTGTAGTCCTACGCAATATTTTGTAATAATAAATTGTACTCCATTCTAATATCGAACAAATAAATGCCCGTCCTTTAAATTATTGCAACTCTTTGAGAATTAAAGTAAAGCGTACACATCACTTCAACCGTTTTAATGTCCCACTGCTGGGCACGGGTCTTTTCTTATATTAAGAGTTAAGATAGTTAAGGCCTTAATCCACACAAATTGACCAAAAGCGGGTTAATTGTATGTATTTTAATAAGGTTATATAAAATATTGGTCATTGTGTTTATAGCATTATTTAAATAACTATAAAATACTGGTATAATATGAACTTCTGAGGATTCAGAATGTCAAAATTAATTAAAAATAAACACGACTTTTCGGCATAATGTTGCTAAAAATACGTACACTAAAATTTACCAGCAATATTTTTTTGTTATTCTGTAATTCAGACTCAATGATGTCGGTAAAAATAAATACAACATATTGTATCTCCTAATAATGGACAAGAGAACGTACTTAAAAACTTTGTGGCAATGCCAAACGGGTGGTGGACAGCGGCAGTATACTAGACTTGTCTTAGATTTACGCGAAATACATCTGGACGTCAAATATCTCAGTCCACCCGTAAACATGAAGTCTGAAAAGACTGAAGCGTCGGGATCTAAAATCTAAAATCAACCGCGATAAAATCCGTTAAAAAGTAGTTTTATTTCAATGTTCACTAGCCAGGCAGGTAAGCGAGAGATATTACAGTGCACAAATATGCGCGCAAGCACAAAACTAAGTAAACTCTCTATTCCCTTCACTTTCAGAGTCCGATGGGACGGTTTGACTGACACAGCGGCGGATGAAGCATCGGGCGATAGATTGCATGCTTAATGTGCCCACATAAATATCGTGAAGTCCTAATGTGCGGCACTCCTAACTAGTGCTGCAATACAACTAGTAAATGACAATTCTAGTTTCAAGTGAGCGCAGATAAGGGTCGTCCTACGCGATGCGACTGACAACCGGTCTGATTGTGACGGGTAATGAAAAATACCGCTGTTTGTAAGCGATTAGAAATCGCTTAGTCGGTTTTCATTATACTGGACGGTACGGAAAATACAAGACACTATGAAAACTCTTTTTACTCCATAAAATTCAATGTCAATACAAATCTGTTGTGTGTATTTTTTGGTCACCACATTAACAGGCGGGCGCGGTGGCGGACGCGGTGAAGAAATATCAAACATATGAAGTAAAATCTGACTTGCCTGGTAGCGTAGTGGTTAGTGACCCTGACTGCTACGCCGAAGGTCGTGGGTTCCATTTCCCACCCAGGACGAATCTTTGTATGTTAAGCACGATTATTTTTTCCGTGTCTGGGTGTAATTTTTATATAATATGTTACATATACATATATTATAAATAAATTATAACCAAAATTTACAAAAAAATATGTTTTGAATTATTATATCCGTTCCTAGTACCCATAACACAAGCAAATATAATTGCTTAATTTGGCACTAGATGGCGCTGTGTGTATGTATGAAAATATTATTATTATTACTATCGGCGGAGCTCGCGAAATTCAACCAGTTCGATCTTATTGCTAGAAACACAATTGCACCCGCCCCCGCTCCTGCTTGTGCAATCTGGACCAGAAGTATAACGAACTAATGTGAAACTCGTCACAAATCACAAAAATATGCATTCTTTAAGAACCCAAAGGAAAACAGGTCTTTAAGCTAGCCCCGGGATTCAAACTAGAGATCTAGCGGTTATTAAGCAAAAATGCTTACCTACTATTAGACAAACGAAGCAGTTTTTTAAGTACAATGAATTAATACAGCGACGATAAATACAGGAAATATTAATATTTGCATTGCATTTTTATTAATTTACTGAATCTGAGTTTCATTTCCATAATTATTTTAGGAGTCAGTTCTTAACGGCTTTAAATAACTATTCTAAATTCACGGTATTTAAATCAAGACAAATTTTAAGTCAAAAACACCGCCAAAACATCAAAAACTTGCTCCAAATTGCCAATCAGAGGAGCTTGATTGAAATTGTTGCAACATGATTTCAGCCAGCATCAACTTTTTTAAAACTAAACAATTAATTCCAATTACAAATTTTTACAACACAACACTATTTTGTTGTTAGTTTTGAAATCAAAGACAATTCAATCAAACAACACAGAATCGTTAAATCAGAATTAAGAATGCCGGACCGAGAAATGTTTACAATCGTGACGTATTAAAACGGACACAATCTAAACAGCCATGAAAATAATTACACGAATCGCTCCTTATAATTTCTGATTATAATTGGTGGTTGCTCGCACGCGTACAGTTAGCATTAAAAGTATTATAAAGTCGGGTTTACAAGGTTTCCAAGTCTTAGGGGTCGCAGATATAATTTTCACGTGCGACGTGTTTCTTTCCATAAGCTCTCTAAACCGCTATTCTCTTGCTAGTGGAGACGGACCTTTAGAGAATGTATAGAAATACGTGGTACCTACAATGTTTAGCGCCAAGCCTGCAAGGAGATACTCCAGATCTCTTGTACTTACACATAAAACTCTCTAGGGCAACTGTACTGTAACACCTGCGTTCGGGTATTTCAAACCAAGTATGATTTAGCTTAAGGCTCAGAGCATCATCATTCATCATCATCACCATCACCACCATCGTCATCGTCATCATCATCATCATCACCAGCAGCAGAATTATTATTATCATAATTATCATCACCATCAACATCATCATCATCATCATCATCATCAACATGAAGGAAAACATCGTGAGGAAACCGGCACGTCTAAGAACTAATCGAGGATATGTGATATCCACCATAAGACCTGTGCCCAGGGCACAGGCCAGCTGTGGGACACTAAAAAGGGTTAAAGTGAACTCTTTACATAAATTTACTACAATGGCGTAATCTTGGGGTTCATAAAAAAGTTTTTGAATTTTTTATTGTATAAGCGTGTAAACCCAACTTAACTTCCATGTAAGATGCGCCTGCGATGCTAAATTGCCGGCGCGGCGCTGTATTTGTAGGTTTGTGGAATTAAGCGCCGCACTAGGTAGGGTTGTTAAAAATATTATAAATAGTATTTTCTTAAATTTACGCGAATATCACACATTTAAATAAAACTATTTTATAACGTATTTATCGCGGTTTATTATTTTAGATTATATTTAGATTTTAAATTCCATTCAACATGACCGCCGAGACAAGTTTCAAGACCATTCTACGTGTAAAAAATGCCGTGTCTGAAAAAGGAAAATAGACGCTCCACATTTTATTTATTTATTTGATAAGGAAAACCAAAAGCTATATAAAAAACTGAAAAAGTAGCTAAAAAACAACAGTAAGCCAATAATAGGTTTTCACGAATAGTAGTTATGTAACAATATAAATTTTTCAGAACACTAGCAAGCAAATACGAAAACCCTGTTAGAGTCTAATATAACAAAAAACAAATTATTTATAAAAATTAAGGTTTAGCCTGTTCCTTGCAGTACTGCTTTTAATAGTATATGGGTCACAAATGTTATTAAAATCCTTGTTCGCTAGCAAAAGGTATGAGTTCTGCCTGCAGTTACCTCGTAGATGAAGAAGAAAACACTATTTACCTTTGGATAGTAAATTATCTAATATTATTTAAATTAGACTGCGAAAATTATCGTCAGCCCTGAAACCGAGCCTTACACATTTTTACCACCGCTGTTTGCAATTTTCCACAGTCAGTAAACAGTTCAACTTGATTGTTTAACTTTACTCGATTTAGTCGATCAATCGAATAGCTGATTCGATTTGATTGAATATCGACTATTGTAGCAGCCATTTAGTAGTCTGGCTAAGGCAATTATAAGATCTTACAAAGTATTATTAAATATCCTATTATCATCTCCGGGACATCCTGCAGCTTGAGTGAACCCTTTTTAGTGTCCCGCTGCTGGGCACGGATCTTCTCGTAACTATCTTACGAGTTGAGAGAGTTTAGGTCTTAACCCACACTGGCCAAGTGCGGGTTGGTGGATGTCACATATCCTCGAATGGTTAGTTCTTGGTTTTCCTTCACCGATATTAAGCAGAGGAGATGAAAAAATTCACAAGCCCGTACCGCTGTTCCACTTTTATCCTACTGCTAGGCACGACATAAATGTGCCCTCGACGGACGAGCCAGGGCTACGGAAACCGCAGCGAGCAGTCGCATTGAGAGCAATACGTGGCTGCCAAACTGTATCCCATGCCGCTGCATGCACCATAGTAGAAACCCCCACGTAGGAACTTGAGACGAAACTGCTTGCCGACACACACCGACAGTGAACCGAGGAGAGGGTGACCGGCATCCAGGTGGAACCCGTGCACAGTGGTCAGGGCGCGAGCCGAACTTTTCTGCGACTGGGGTAGTGGCCTATTAGGACGAACGGCATCTGGTTCGCTGACCCGTACTGTCGAGGCGTTCCGCCCCATCCTTGACCGCTCGGGCGGAGCAGCGGCGGAAAGCTAGTTTTATCATAAGTTGCAAAATTATTTGTCTGTTGTAAGAAACCAGTCGCTTTTTGCGGTGACGGTATGGCTTGCTTACGAGTCGCACTTGTGTGGCATTAATGATCTAGAGATTTTGGAAGTGAACTTATTTTATCTCTATCCAAGGGAGGACCTGGGTTGACTTCATATCTGCCGGTCTGATAGTTTTAAATGCTTTTATAATACTACAAGACATGAAAATGACAATTGAAGGACAAGAAAAAATATCATAAGATATTTATAGAAGAATTTACAACAACAAAAACAATAGGGATGAGGATAAAGTATGACAAAATCGTATTTTTATTAGTCCGTCAGTAAGATTATTAAATATATGAGATAAGTATTTTTTGCTTCATCAGTGAAATTAAACAATATTAAGATATAATGCCTAAACTCTTTCAACTCCTAAGAGAAGACCCGTGCCCAGCTGTGGGACACTATAAAAGGTTGAAGTGAAGATATAATGCATTGAAGTAATGGAGCGGGAGTGCGCTACGTCATACTGAGGTATAAAACTTACTTAAGCATGATGGTCATGCGAGATTTCGCTTGGACGCTTGGACGTATCGCCGAAATCTTCAATCAAACAAAAAAAAAATAAGTGTCCGATATTTTAAATTTTTCTATCTGACGGACAAAACAGAAAACTTGTTTTTTTTTCGGACAACAATCATTGTTGTCCGAAAAAAAAATTAAATGTCGAAAATGGTGGAAAAATGGTCATCTCTATTTTTATGCCTAGTATGATGGTATATTTATCTGTGGTTATACATCACACCCTCATTGGCTTCTTTTTAAGGCGATCACACCGTAAATTCGTATTAGATTAGTTTTTGCATAAATGTTAGCTTAGTAACCGAAGAAAGATGAAAATTCCGAATAGAACAAAAATACATTGCTAATTTACTAATGCATTTATTGCAGCAGTAGTTGGGAATTATGCTAGATGAAATGCAATAGGTTTGTCTCTTTCTACGTATGGGACTTTAACTTAGACACCTCAGTTGCCAGTGTGTATACAGGCATGGTAATAATCAAAATTCTATAGATAGACTGTTTAACTCGCTTGTCGCCATCTGAAGTACTGAGTAAAATATTAATTAAATCTCTTAAAGAACTATTTAACCACAGATAAAAGTAATGTAAGACTATTCGTCACTAATATCCATATCGCTTGAATCATCATCACTGTCTGTGCAGCTTGAGGAGTCAGAATCTTGGCGATAGGCGATACGCGAGTTAAACGGTCTATTTATAAGTACTACAGCAGAAACATCACTCATTATTTATTTATCTTAAGTCACATCTAGTACATTTATTTATATCTGTGAAAGCTCCGCGGCCTCTCTGACATCACGCTATTGTTGTTGAGTGGAACAGCCTTCACTGGAGTGTTGTTGGAACACTTGAAGCAAATGTACCTTATATTGTTATACAACAACAGATGTTCTTGAGTCTCAGGTGGGAGGGACATTATTGCGTGAGAAACAACTGGTATTTCTTTTTTCATTCTGTGATAGGCTTGCGCTTGACCACAACTTATGTTAAGCCTGATGTTAAGCAACGATGCAGTCTACGATGAAATGCGCTTACCCAGTAAATACCGATTCACTCGTGACTTGAAAACAGGCAGATTATAGCTATCGAAAAACAGAGATGCCGGTACCGAATTCCACAACTTGGCAGTTCGTACAATAAAAATGGAAGCTAAGTGTTTTGTGCGTAGGTACTCGTGGAATTTCCACCATATATGATGGCGTACAGCCTCTTCTTCTACCTTCTTCTACCTCTTCTTGTCCGATGATAGAACGGAGATGGGGGAATAAGATTATGTAATAATCCATGTAATTCCAACGCACACTCCCGAAATGTATTCTAGTAACAAACCATCGCGAAACTTCTTCTAACAAATTTATATTTTCAACGTTTTGAATTTTCACCGTATGGCGATGGCGTACAGCCATACCTCTACTTGTCTGATGATAGAACGTAGATGGAATAAGATTATGTAATCCCAACGCACACTCTCCGAAATGTATTACAAGTAACTCTGCGGCGATTCTCTAGTCTTTGCAATTGTACTGACAAGGTATATTATTCGTCCAATGTTCATCATAAATAAGCCAAAGGGTTCGATTCCCAGGTAACATAATAATAACTGCCTCATAAGTTCGATTGTCCTTAAATTAAGATTTATTTATAGATTTTTATTTATAACCCTACTTAATATTATAAACGCGAAAGTTTGTAAGAATGTACGGATGTTTGTTACTATTTCACGCAAAAACTACTGGACGGTATTGGATGTAATTAACCACAGGTATAGAATATGGTCTGGATTGACACATAGGCTTTTTATCACGAAATACCACGCGGGCGAAGCCGTGGGCGGAACCTATTTGCCTAAATATAGTTATTGTTTAGCTGTCATATCTATTGAAATCGGTAAAATCGAAATCTAAATTAATCCCGACGTTTCTAAGTCTTTTCAGACTTCATGGGCACAGGTGGGTTGAAGTCTGAAATGACTTTGAAACGTCGGGATTTAAAATCTAAAATAAACCGCGATAAAATCCGTTATGAAATAGTATTATTTCAATGTGTAATATTTGCATAAATTTATGAAAATACTATCATAACTAGTCAAAAGCGCTCGCGCGACTCGAACTTGACGCGAACTTATCTGACAGCGATTGTCAAAATTACGAGAATACGCAAAGTTTTGATCGAAACTTAACTGCAACTACACTGTAACTGAACTTATTCGAGTAAGTGAATTAGCCTACAGCATTCTTCAATAGCTAATAAATTGAATGTTGTATTAAAAGCCTAATGTATTTTATCTTGATTTGATTTATGATAAGTGTCTAATTAGATTGAGTGCACATGGTACTTGGTCATGTGTGTTTTGAAATAATAGTTTAGTTACACAGGTGTAGCTACACTCCATGGCAAATAACTTGATCATCGGCCTTGACAGCGCAGTAGTTATTATCATACTACTACTCTCCTTTTCACTTTTTACCCTTTTAACCATTTTTAGTATCTGCTCGGCACGAGTCGTCTCTCAACTTTTTTACGGGTTGAGAGAGTTTAGGCCTTAATCCAAAAACGCTGGCCAAGGGCGGGTTGGTGGATGTCCCATGTTTTCCTTCACCTATACTAAGCAGCGGAGATTATACAATTCACACAAAGATGTGGGCACGACCAAGAATCGAATCCGCGACCTTATATCTCTAAGGCGAGGTGCGTATCGCTGCGACACTGCTGCTCTCCGTCCGCACTGTTCGTTTGACTAAGTTATTGTGCGAAATGCCAAGTTGTGGAATTCGCTGCCGGTATCTGTTTCCCAATAGCTATAATCTGCCTGTGTTTAAATCACGAGTGAATCGATATTTACTGGGTAAGCGCTTCACATCAGGCAAGTTGTGGTCAAGCGGTAGCCTATTATAGGATAATAAATGTGCTTAGTTTGTTTTTGCATACATTTTCGACAAAACTCAAATTCATCACCGTATTCCTCCTAAATGAAATACATAGCATATTTTTTTCAACAAAACCATTCACAAAATACTTTCTCAACAAATTAGTATGTAATAGAATATCGATCAAAATCGATTTGCCTACCGCAGTTCGTATCTACACATCAACAAAATCTGATACCGAGTATCGGTATATCGCAAGTATCGATGTACCGCGGGTATCGATGTATCGAGTTGACATGTGTCAACTGAATAGCAGGTGGGTTCTTTGTTACCGATTAGATGGTTAGATTCGATGCTGATCATTGCTGTACATTTGTTAGGAGTAGGGTGGCCTAAGAGTCAGTTATTGTAGGATACTTCTCGCTGGATTGTAATAATAATATGCTTGTTACCAACATAGTAAATATTAAATTTATATGCATAAGAGGTATAATAATAGATATATTATTAGTGAAAACAGTTGTAATTTTTTTCTCTTTCATGTTCTGTGCCGCTATATTACCGAATTAACTGCGTTGCAGTGTTCGCATTCGTTTTTATTTCAAATCCAAAGTTAGTTACCTGTTATATAAACACAGTCCGCTCTAAAACAGGCTTTACAAATCTTGGGCCATATAGGCAGAGAATCCTTTAACGCTTTCGGTTGAATTAATAGAATTTACCTTAGACAAAATAGGTTGACCAATAAGTACTTAAAATATTTGTTCCCTGTTTTGTGTGAAATTATAAAATGTTAAACTTTTCGGAATAAATAAATTTTAATATTTTTCCGAAAAAATACCTCTATGTCGTATAAAGATGTAAGCGGGTATGTATGTTTGACCTCTATAGGTTTGCAAAAAAACATTACTATTGTTCACAAAAGTTTTTGCTTCAAGATTCTAGTAATCACTCGAAAAACTATATTATTTTTTAATAATAAGGCGACTTAAGTTTACCAGCAGTTTTTATTGCTTTATGTCAAAAGTCTTATCTTATAAAACTTCACACTGGATTTTCATAGTATTTTTTTATTTTATACACATACAAATATGATACAAATATAAATATTCAAATGAAACTGTAGGTATCATGTTATTTTTTTTAATATCTTAAATAATAATAATAATATAGTGGGACATTAACACACACAGCCATCTGATCCCAAAACTAAGCAGAGCTTGAACTATGGAAACCAGATAACTACCAGTATACTTTTCTTCTGTAACAACCTACGCAAATATAGATAATAATTAAAATTATTTAAACAAAATTAAACAAAACATTTTTTTTTTACTGTTATTAGTGTACGATTATGTAAACCACACAGACTCATAAATTGATCTGTTTCATTCTGCCACAACTATGTAGACACCCTACAGTAGCCGACCTCCTTTAACAAAGATTTATCTTGTGTCTCTGAACAATGCAAGTGGACCACAGGAATACAGTCGCATTGTTTAAATTATATTTAATAACCAGACTTGGTTATAAATTGTTAAAGCTTAGTATAATAATTATTAGCTTGCATAATATCTGTACAGTGGTAGAAAGCGATTTCTACCAGATTCCATGGTCACCAGTGACCAGTCTGAAAAGACTTTTATTTGGTTTAGATTAACTTTTATTTTATTATTATGGTTTTCATTTATCACATCTATGACAATCGTTACATGTAGTCAGAAGCCAATATAATCTGACACCTGGTCTAACAATCTCTGCTACTGGTACCCTACGGGTTTCGAGGTCTGATGGCAGTCGCTCGTATAATTCTGGTAGCTAGCCGCATCAGGTTAGACTGGGAGCCGACCCCAATAGAAGTGGGAAAAGGAAAGGGGAATTACGTCGGATTAAATATCTAAAACACACCGCGATAAAATCTGTTGTAAACTCGTTTTATTTTAATAAGTACGTGACATTCGTGTAAATTTATGAAAATATACAAGCAACCAGCTAATAGCGATGAGGACAAGGTATGGAAAGATATGTCTGTCAGTAATATTAAAAAAGTTGGACATGTATTTTTTTGCTATAATATTGAAATATATCACATTAAAGTTATGGAGAGGGAATGCGCTACTTCATACCTCTGTATAAAATTTACGTTGTGACGTCATTCGAGATTTCGTTTGGAAGTATGGCCGTAATATTTATTACTAAAAAATGTGTCCAATAATTTCAATTTACCTATCTAACATTATATAAAACATAAAAAAAAAATGTCACCATACCTCTATTAAATTATTACTCTAAAACGATTTACTGTAACCAGCTTAAGTGCTTGGTTAATTGAGAAGGAGTATTTTCACCTATCTGTTTTCTAACTTGTCAACCGCTTTTCTTGGAGGGAAGCGGATAGTGTAACATTCCCACTCCTTTTATCCAAGACAGTTTAGATGTCCCGGGACTTGGTTGGGTTTGCTTGGCTCTTCACGGGTAGTGATCCTGACTTACAGAAGAAGCAGTCGCGTGTTTAAAACCCATGCCTGAATTTGAAAGATCCTGGCTTACAGAAATGGCGGGGTTAAAGTAGTGGGTTTCAAAAATGTACTACTAAAATAAAAATAAAAAATCAATTTGTTTTGCAATCAAAATTAGAACACTACCGATTCATACTGACATACCTTCCTAATCGATTAATCGCAATTAATACGGATCAAATCGAATCGTAAATCGAATAAGCTACCAGTCTGTTAATCAACACACAATAGTGCTTTCTAGCTGGACAAAAGTAATTTCACTTCGATTAACGCCGACATCTACCAATTCTTAAATCGGATGTTTAATGGTAAACTTGTGTTTTTGAAATTACAGATGGTTTTGATGATCGGTCACGAGGACCTTTAAACGATTTGTTGCCCCCGAAAACTTGCTACATCAATGAAATGTTTGGAGCTGTTGCCGAGATATGATAATTATTCGTTCATTATAAATTAGGAATAAATTAACACAGGGAAGTCTCTGGCTTTACCTGTATTGTAAAAGACAATATCAACCAATTAATTAATTTTACTTTCGTAGATGTGGCTATGAGATTATGATACGATTTTGGTTTAGTTTTTAACACAATAATTACTAATGATTATAATTACTGGACATTAATGAGAGGTTAGAAGTTAAACAATGGTTAATGATTGGTGATACTGGTCCTAGGTTATTTATATCGAATCAGCCAGTCAAACAGGTGGCTGTTAGGTGCTTGGATCACCGTGAGAATATAGAAAGTTTAAAGATTGTATTAAACAAGTTCTAGAATTATGATAAACCTATTTTAGTGATTAGTTTGTTACTATTGTACGCGGATTCGTCTGCAATATTAATTCATAATAATAATATGAAGTTTGGATCATGTGTTCATACATCTTTGTGTGATTGTTTCATCGCCGCTGCTCAATATCGGCGAAGGAGAACATTGTAAGGAAACCGGAATGTCTAACAACTAATCATTCGAGGACTTGTGACATCCACCAACCCGCATTTGGCCATGGTGAGTGGATTAAGGCCAAAACTCTCTCAACTCGTTAGATAGTTGAGAGAAGACCTGTGCCCAACAATGGGACACTAAAAAGGGTTGAAGTGACGGTGTCATGACACGTCTTCATAGTAAGCTCTGCTTAGTATAGGATAAAAAAGTGCAATTTTTCGATATTTGCGCACTTTGAACGTTTATCAGTAATAAACGAATGTCGAAAAAATGGCGGATTTCATTGAAAAATAAAAAATATCGCCATTTTCGTTCTACAAATGTCTATTAGAGTTAAATGTCTAAATCGAGAGAGTCGAGGCCCAGATGACTGTGTGTGTTAATGTCCTAGTATATTATTATTATTCCTTAAAAGAACCGGAACCCCGCTCACACTTGACCAGAGTCTGAGATGAGACAATAAGTTTTTTGTTAAACGAGGTTAGTGGTCAGATTTAAGCATAAGGAAAATGGTAGTTTTTATTACCTGTTTACAAAGAATTGTGACTAACTAGGTACAGTCATTGTTTTGGTATCTATAATGGATTTGATCTCGAGAAATTTTGTATCTAAAGTGGTTAGATTACTTAAGTTTGGTTATGGGAATTTTGGATGAGTTTTAATGGTATTCGTTTTGGTTATCATTTATTTACAACATAAAAATAATTTAATAGATAAGATAATCCGACGATTCGATAATCGACGGCCCGGTGGCGTGGTCGCAAAGATACTTGCTTTTCACGCCGCAGGTTATGGGTTCGATTCACACCCGAGACAAACATTTGTTTATTTATGTCTGTTTGTCTTGTGTCTGGGTGTAATTATCTATATTTAAGTATATATTTACAAAAGAAAAGTATTATATGTAGTATATTACCAGTTGTCTGGTTTCCATAGTACAAGCTCTGCTTAGTTTGGGATCAGATGACCGTGTGTGTTAAAAAAAAAATGGCCTAAAGTCGCAAAAAATTAATAGGACTGTTTTGACATTCCGCGAGGAAATTATGCTGCAGAAAGAGAGAAACCACGCCACGGACCCGTCATGAATTATGATTATTTACACATCCTCTTCATAAACGTTCTCTATTGGTTAATTTTTTTTAAGAATCTGTGGCGATTATAGTAAATTCATAATAAAGTCACTGGTTTACATCCGTTGTTATTTTCCTCATATAAAATACAACACTTTCTCTTTACGTAATTCTCTGTGAATCATAATGATAATTAACCAATTACAAGCCTTAGAAAATCCACAAAGATTCCAGTTGGTACAGGTTAGTTGAGAAAAACCTCGTTGCAATGTCGTAATCACAAAGGAAATGGCATAAGACTGGCCATAGTACAGTAAACACACAGTAAAGTAAGTAAACAGTATAACATTTACTCAAATTTACTCACTAACGACTAAAATGCTACCGCAGCGCGCGAATAAGAAGACCTCTGCCATTGCAAGTGTCTATAAATTATGGTGACACTTACCATGAGGATAAAGAAATTGTTATTTAGTAACATGCAAATTTTTAAATGTATCTAAAATTTATTTAAGATATGCTTTGGTAATTTTAAATACCAAAATAGCGTGTTGCTGACGTATTGGGAATATCCCTAAAGTTTTCCAGTGCAATGTGTTTTGCTAAATTTGATCTAACTACATTTTGCTGTTTAGCGTGATAAAAAATAACAAAAATAACGAGTAGGTATTAGGTATCTATGTCATGGTTTATAAAGCTTAACTATTGTCAAAAATTAGCCATTAGTTGTTCAATTTCTAAATGTGTAATGAATAACTTATTAATTTAGTGCATTATTATTAAATACATAGTATACAAATAAAATATTTTATAACGGATTTGATGTGAAAGAAAGAAGATTTGAAGTCTGAAAAGACTGAAATGTCGAGGTCTAAAATTTAAAAGAAACCGCGATAAAATCTGTTGTAAAATAGTTACATTTCAATGTATTATAGGTATTCGCGTAAATCTAAGAAAATACTGAACACAGTATAAGTCACACAGTACGAGGCTGGTCAGCCCTAGAGCCAGCACTATCAACCGAGATAATTATTTCGAGCACACTACCGACATGTAATACTGCGTATAATTGACTGTGGTATAAGCCTCGCTTGCGTAAACGCGTAACTCGGATGTGAGCTATTACGCCTGCAGGCGTTTAGGACTAGTTACTAGACCCGTTTGAATAGAGCTTTATTATACTGTATTAAAAAATAATCCTTGATATGAAAATTATCATTTTCTCATTTTGATGGACATTATATTGACGATGGCATTACATAAGCAACAATCACATGTCTGCTTGGCACGGATCTGCTCTCAAATTGAGTCTCAAATGCCTCTGATATATATAGAGATAGATAGAGAGAGAAAATAAGAGAGTTTTGGCCTTAATCCAGACAAGCCGGCTAAGTTTAGTGGATGTTTGGGGACTGAGTCACCTTCGTCCGTGGGAGTGCATCTTTTATCTGTATTCCCACATGTGGTCCCCGGGTGGTGCAAATCAGGTGACAATCAACTGATAATTATGTTTTCTGGTAATTAACTGGTGGTAGGCTTCGGCGTGACATGTCGAATTGCCTACAGGCGATAATATCAGAGGTTTATAGTGAACTTCACATAGCTAGCAAATACAAGGGACTGACTGACTTTTTCTAACATGTTGGATAATAAATTATGGGACAGCGGAGTATAAAAGAATATCTGCTTGCCTACAGAGAGGTATTCCAGTAAAATGGGCTCGGGTACCTCTCTATAACACGACTGTTTTCAACTTCATAAACTTAGATGTCTGACTTAAATAATTCTGATCTATATAGGAAGTACATCCTAGATAGCCAATGGCTATCTTAAACTCACTGAAGTCTTGTAGTAATGAAAAATTCATATCTCTAATACTGAATATATTCATTACGTTAAACATATTATAATACTATACCTATTACTGGATATTAGTCAAATAATAGGGTGACGATTCCATATTCGCTATTATTATCCTTTCGCTTCGCCTTGATGGCGAGAGGCTACCTGACGCGAGCAAGTAAGATAAAATACAGCTTCCAGTAAAACTGAATTATTAGGAGTAAGTCGCTCACTACTAGTAATGCATAATAATGATACCTATCTGTGGCGCAGGGTGAAAATCTGAAAAAGGGAAGCCGCCGCCTAAAATTTCTTACTTAAGAAAATAATATCTCTTCAATACCGTCACCTGTTTCTATGGCGACCACCATCATTATATTGGAGGTACTTATTTTTGATGCTATTTAAAACTTTTAGGCGTTACATAATTTCAATGAAGTAAACGATATTAATCAATTCCTAAAGGGAAGCCGATAGGAATCGGATTGTATGAACTCTTCCTCACTGATACACAATTTCATCCTAATACAAACTAATATTCGGTATCCTAGGATGAGAAATTCGTGTATCCCAATATGAATACACGTGGTTCGTATTATAATATGCAAACCTAAATAAATATATTCTTTACATCTATAGATCCACATAATAATATGTACCATGTAAGAGCTGCTGCCCTTACAATAATGTTAATGTTCGATAATGAAAAATGTTAAAGTTATAAAAAATAAAATGTTTATTGTACATCGTAACTGTTACACTAAAGAATGGTAAAAAATGTTAAAATGTTGACCGAGTTCAATGTTAGCTTATTACGAACTGACGTACTTAGGAACGTAATTTATTAAGATAATTACAAATTACTAAATTAGCAATAAAATAACTAGGACAAATTACAATGTGCGGTTGCTAACCGTACATACCATATTATATATATTGCCGTGTTCCGGTGCTATGTCTGGTGACACCATGGATTGCATGGTTTCTTACCATAAGGAGCATCATTCCACTGCCACCTTCTCACCGAAATTCATTCGTAACCACGAATGAATCGGAATAGTGGGCAGGCACATCCTATCGTAGACTACATCATTGCTTAACATCAGGCAAGTTATAGTCAAGTGCAGGCCTATTTCAGGATAAAAAAATATTACCCTTGCCATACAAATTCATTGGTCATATATTATAAGATATACCTACTCTCTCTGTGTTTAGTAATATTCCCAAGCAATGAAGCTAATAAAATTCTAATTAATTCATTACAGCGAGTATAAGTAAATATACGCAACCAACAAAGTTAATGATGTATCCAATTGAGGTACAAAGTAGCGAGGCTAGTTGTCAGGCAAGTTGACTGGTAGTGAAAACGAGCATCCACTACCCTACATCGAAAAACAACGTCGAATGTCTTAGAAAATTTAATACAGAACTGGTACTCGTATTGTGTGAGTTCCCCTCCGCGTAGTTACAGAATAGTTAAAAAAAATAGTTTTAATGCAACTGTTGATGTTTATTTTTGCATTTATAAAGACCCTACAACTTTTACATGTGTGGTGTAAGTGGTTGCCCCCCTCCTTAAAAACTGGCAGAATCAATTTAGTACAAGAAGTTGCTTATAATAATACCTCCCGAGTTATATGCTCTAAGTCGAATGACGTAATTAGGATTTTTTTGTAGTTCACCGAGGTTGTACATAAAATCACCACAAAATAAATAGTCAGTTTTAATTTTAGGTAGGGGAAGCATTTGTCTAAAACTTCGAAAGAGCGGGGTTGAAAAGTTGTTAAATAATGAAAATGCACGTGAGGTTTCTTTGAGACACCCCCCCCCCCTTTAATATCCTAGAATTGTGCTTAACCTACGACAGCAATCCTGCCGCTGTAACTCCTCTAAGCCAGAATCAGCAGCGCAGTGAAGAGACTTGGGGTTTAACCCTTTTATCTTTTCGATGGAGAATGCATGACGAATACCCCGCCCTTTTGCAGAGGACGAGGCGGGGTTAGTTAGTTAGAAGCGGGCTAATTTTTCCGCAACTCGACGACTCGTGAATGCGCCTATTTTGCGTGCTTCGAGGCGGGGTTATGTAGGACTGGTTTAAGGCCGCAGCCACCTTATGCAGCGCAAGGCCGAAAGCGACCTGAGCGTGGCCATACCCACTAAACTCCACCGACTCCAGCAACCACGCTGGGGTTTAACCCTGGCTAAGTTTTTTATCAAAATGGACTAAGCACATTGGGTGATGTAATCTAAGGGGATCTTTTTAATTGGACTTAACCCACCACCGAAATCCCGCAACTGTTACTCCTGTAAGCCAGGATCAACAGCACCGCCGTGCTGACTCGGGACTTGAACCCGGCCAAGTGCCAACAAAATCCCGGCCAAATCTAAGGGGACCTAGTTGGTCCCATTAATAATTATAGCGAAATCGTTTGAACGCACGGAAATGAGCACCGGTTGCAACAAGATAGGTATAATATCCCCGTACTGTCCCTTGGAATCATGCCTCCTGTTTAAATCTACTTTATAAAAATAAGTCGGGTTTTCCTTCCTGACGCTATAACTCAAGAACGCACGAACCGATTTCCACGGTTTTGCATTCGTTGGAAGGGTCTCGGGCTCCGTGAGTTTTATAGCAAAAAAAAATTTAAAAAAGAAAAAAAACATAACATAACATAACTCGAGAACGGCTGAACCGATTTAGCTAATTGTTTTTTTAAAATACTCATTGAAGTACAAGGATGGTTATTACGCAAAGAAAAAAAAACAACTTCCTCAGAAACAGCTTAAAAGATTGGGCAGGTCTGAGAATCGGTCGTAATCTATTTTCGGCCCCAGTAGGTGGCACTGCTTTACCGGGCAGGACGACGTCTGCGGGGTCCGCTAGTGTTTACTAAAATTGCTTAAGCTCGCTGGTAATGAATTACAAAATTGCCAGTTTCACTCAACGCTATTACTAGTCGGGCCGTAAAAGTGGACGGTGCACAAGCACAGATAATTTCTATGAAAATGTCTACTTAGTATACGATTGATAGAAAATTGCAAGAGTGTATGTTATCTGGAAATTATTTACAACGTTGTTGCAACGATGATGCAACGTAAAATTTTATTCTTATAGCTTAGTTAAATTTCTTTTAAATTTCCTTCATATTTTTACCTTCAAGATACTATTGCTTAGGTTGTTGATTAATCTTCTACGAGTAAGTCTATTAAACAGTAAATAAATTTTCTGCAAAACCTTAGCCTTGTTAGCATAAGTTGATTTATTGATAATTACATAACGTCTCTAAATTTAATGTTATATGTAACATACCAAATATGCTTTGATATTTTCATAATACCAACGATTTTGATGTTTCTCACATTAGAAAGCCATTGGCAGTTACAACAGGTTGTGCCAACGATGTGTCAACGATGTTTCAAGGATGTGTTAGTGAATAACCTCTTGTATTATGAGCCGAAGCGAGAGCCGTACCAGTTTGTATACCTGAAACAAAGGAAATGATAAATTAGCCATATCATTATTTACCTATGTTTTAGTAGGTAGATAGCTGGTCATTATATTTTATGAGTTGTGTTAACTGACTACCGTATAAGTACTAAAAGCACAGAACCACAGAAAAAGAAATTGGTTGCCTGTAAAGTCGGTATACGGGCGAAAGTTTTACGTGACAACGACTTTGAGTGGTAAAATAATTTTAATGTGAATATTCATTCGTATAGTAGGAAGAAGGATGAAATAATAGTAACAATTTAAAACATTTATTTATACAAAGAATTATATTTAAAACATTTATTTATACAAAGAATTATATTTAAAACATTAATTTATACAAAGAATCTCGCTCTTAGGCGGGCTAACTGTGCTCGAGTGGAAGGGACGCGTGCCTTTCACTTTTTATGTCTGTCTCTCTCGCTCTTAGGCGGGCTAACCATGCCCGAGTGGAAGGGACGCGTGCCTCTCACTCGCTCTCATTGTGAGCGCATAACGTGAGCGGAGCGTAACGCAGTTTCTTGAAGTGTCACCCGGCAAACCAATTTATAAGACGTTGTCACGTCAAAATTTGCTAAAGCAGAATGCAGCATATTTCGGACTAGTAACAAACACAGACGAGTATATTAAGAATATTTGGTTTAAGAAATAATTTCTTTAGTAATAATAGTAATAATATTCTAGGACATTAACACACACGGTGATGAAAAATAATTTATTGTATCTAACACATTGTTTACTTAAGCCTAGATGAGTCACCTCCAGTAAGTATGGTAATACTTGTGTTGGAGTTTACTCGCTTCTTCCCTTATTTTCTAATAACAATGTTGAGACTTTTGCATGTGTGTGCATGTCTGCATCCCAAACTAAGCTTTAGTATAGAAACTAGATAAACTGAAACCCCCGTATTCATTATAAGCTCATTATAGCTAAAATAGGTCATCTTGATATTAATACTAGTAAGAAAGAGACAAAGTCCGTTATAACTATAGAGCCTTATTACATTTATATGATTTACACCAATAATATATTACATACATGCTTATAAGACTTTTATGATAAGATACAATTCACACAAAGATGTATGGGGTAGACTGGGAATCGAACCAGCGACCTTTTATTTCAAAGGCGAAGCTGATACTGCAATACTACCGCAGCGCGAGCTGTTTCGAGGTGTATGAAGTATTAAAAAGTACATAAAAATATATAAAAATGTCCACCGCTTGTTTGTCTGTCACTAATCATCAGGTACAGATTGAGCAACGTGACACCGCGAGGTATTGGACGCAAGCCACAATGAGTGGAAACTAACGCATACCACGTGTTCAATTGAATCGTTCTAGCGTTTATTCTTTTAGTACCGTTAGCAAAACAAATCTCGCTTAAAAACGTGAAATAATGACTACCTAGTAAAAACTATGTTACGCACGGATCTTCTCTAAACAATCTTACGAGTTAACGGAATTTAGGCCTTAATCCACACACGCTGGCCAAGTGCGAGGAAGTCACATGTCCTCGAATAATTAGTTCTTAGATACGCCGGTTTCCTCACGATGTTTTTATCACCGATAATGAGCAGCAGCGATGATACAATTCACAAAAAGATGTGTGGGCACGACTAGGAATCGAATATCTAAGGCGAGGCACGTACCGCTGCGCCACCGCTGCTCCACTTAAAATACTTATGATTTTAGTAATATAATGTTCCTTTTGGATGTTTTAAGTATCCGAGAGGTGTGTATTTTTCAATAAAATTCATAAAAAGGACATAGTATCTGTACATGTATGTCTAAAGCCGCGACAATATCAAATAAACTAAACAAGTATTATATCTATGTAATATTTCTGAACGCATCCTTATCCCACCCCCGCACCCCGCAAAGAACCATAAACGGAAATCAAAATTGTCAATGTTCTATATTGTCTCCCGCACCGCAAGCATCGAAAACTTCGCTGTCTATCGCAAGCGTGCGTGTGCGCCCTCAAAAACTTAAAAAAATGTACTATACTTTGTGCTCCAGAAACATTTGTGTTGTGATTGTGTGTATTGTGCCTGTGAGAACGCTACAAGAAGACTAGCCTTGGATGGAAGTGAAAAGCTGTGACTACTACTGACTATCGAAGACTTATAAATAGCACCAGGTACCTCCAAAATTCTACCTTCTCCTGGCACACCGCTGACCCCCACATTATATATGACGGGCCGGTGGCGTGGTCGGTAAGATACTTGCTTTTCACGCCGCAGGTCGTGGGTTCGATTCCCACCCGAGACAAACATTAGTGATGAACATTTGTGTTTGTGTCGAGTCTGGGTGTAAATATCTATTATAAGTATAAATCTTTATTGTACCAAAAAGTTGTTTACATATTTATATGCAAGCCCTGATTCCCGAACTAGCGTGAGCTGTGAGCTGGGAATCAGTTCCTTCCTAGTTAGGTGTATCATGAAGTACAAGTTTCATTATTATAATTCTATTAGTAATAAAATATATTGTGTAAGTATATATTTACAAAAGAAAAGTATTATATGTATAGGGAAATGACTATTAACAAATTTAAAATAACTATAAAATCTACGTTATGTAAGAAAGCGTATTATAAAATTTCAGACTATGTAACGGATAAAAACGCTTGGAATTAAGTCGCTCTAATTCAACACAATAAACAAACAAAATGTAATAGATATAAGTACTTCATTTAAAAAAGAAAAAAAGCCTACTGAGTTTTTTGGCAGTGTTTCTCAGTAGTTGCCAGTCATTCACTGCACGGTAGGAAAAGAAATTGGACTATTTTTAAGTAGACTCGCGTCTCAAAAAAAATAAAGCATATTTTCATTTCATTTCATTTCATAGTATTATACCAGTTATCTGGTTTCCATAACACAAGCTCTGCTTAGCTTGGGACCAGATGGCGGTGTGTGTTGATGTCCCAGAATATTTATTTATATATTATTTATTTATATAGTCTCCTTTTAACTTAAGTTAACTAAGTTATCTTCTTGTTTAAGTAATTGTGTTACCTACCAGTAATTTATTAATATTTATGAACGCACCAAAAAATTATACAAATTATATAATCCAGTAATAAAGATTACGAACCCAAATCGGAACACTGAAGTAAAATCTCCTAAGCTGATTTTAATCCTATTATTTATTTATGAGTATTATAAAATGCCGAATATAGTTTTCCGAAAGCAGACATAAATCACTAAAACGTTACAGAGCGTAAGCCTGTTTTACATGAAGGTGTAGGCAGAGGTATATATCACACTAGCTTCCACCCGCGGCTTCGCCAGCGAAATTGATCTCACTAATCTTGTTTCTCCGTACAAACTTTGAAACGCCGTTTCACCCCCTTAAAGGGTGAGTTTTGAAAAATCCTTTCTTAGTGCACCCCTAGACTCCAAAAGGAAACTATGTGCCAAATTTGGAGTCTCCAGACCCAGCGGTTTGGGCTCTGCGTTGATATGTCAGTCAGTCAGTCAGTTTCTTCTTTTATATATTTAGATTTGGCTATCATACGAAATAAGTAGCGAGCATAAATCCCAATGAGTATTTAGTTTAATATATCTGAAAAGATCTCACTTCCCTTTTTTTTCAGTATGCACGGCACGGGTCTTCTCTCAACTATCTCATTGAGAGAGCTTTAGGCCTCAATCCACACCCTGGCCAAGTGCGGGTTGGAGGATGTCACATGTCCACAAACGATTAGTTCTTCGACAACCGGTTTCCTCAAAGACGTTTTTCATGTTTGTTTTTTTTTTTAACAGCGGAGGCTAAACAATTCACATAAAGATATGTAGGTACTACGACCAGGATGGTATCCTTAGGTGTCCAGCTACTCAGGCAACCAGCTGGGAGATCATCTTACACCTACTTTGAAACCTTCTTTTCATTTAAATGTAAATTACTAAAAAGAAGATTGGTATTAAGTACCCTTACTTCAGCTGTGCGAACGTCGGGAAATCTATACCAATATTATAAATCTTAAGAGTTTGTTTGTTTAAACGCGCTAATCTCAGAAAGTACTAGTCTTATTTGAAATTTTCTTGAATTGTTAGATAGCCCATTTGTTGAGGGAACCTATAGGCTACTTTTTATCCCACTGCTGTGCATGATATGTAGTTCACGCGGGCGTAATTGCAGCGGAAAGCTAGTGTATAGATATGTTGCGAAAAGATTCGTAAGGCCAAAAATTCAACCTGGAATATTGCGGTAATGAAAGAAGCGGTTTCTAATGGATCAGTGAGGCCGTCTTATTTTAAAATACCTAATCACAACCATTATAATTTTATATATATAACCGATATAACCGTTAAACATTTTTTTTAATTAAAACAGATACTACAAAATAAGCATGTGACATACAAAAAACTAAATTGTGCCGAACAGTGTTCCAATTTTAATTAACAATAAAAAAGTTTTAGTTGTGTTTTTTTGCTGTCGCTACAACAGTTATCAGCTGTAAGTACACGTGAATGATTTTTAATTTAATTGTAATACCAGATTTTGTGCAACCAACCGTACCGCACATGACAGATGTCAATCTACCGCTAACTTTTTTTTTTGTTTTTTTTTTGAACATCATGAATGACCGAACGGCCGCTCGAAACTGGGCCGGGGTTTTTATCTTTTTATTGTCATGTGATGAATTATCTTAGAAAAGAAATAATATCGACATGTGGGACTGTCTTAATTATCATTTTTTAATTCATTGGGCAGCCATTTTAATTAATGACCGATCTTAATTAGCCATTAAGCCAGTTTTTAAACCGTATCAAATATCGATGTTTTACCAAAACAGTAAGAAAACAACACACATAATTATAATATAAGAATTATACGAAATAGATTTAAATCTTAACAAGGCCAGGTCAGTCCAAAGCCCTTTGAAGTTGATTCTGATGACAAAACTAAATTCAAACTAAATTTTTAACCGTAAAAATTGATGTTGTTCACGTGTTTTTATAGTTCTACTGGACTTGTAGTTAAACACATATGCACGTCATAGCAAAATCTAGTTGGTTATCGGTCAATCAGGAGATCGAGTAAGAAATATTCCATTAATCCTGACTGATTTGAGCCTCAAAGGCTGAAAAGGCAGGGACTGGACAAGACAAAGACTAAAAAGTAAAAATAACAACACTTTAGCATCTCACAGCTGGGTACGGATTTTTTTCAACTATCTTGAGAGTTGAGAGAGTTTAGGTTTAGTCATGTGAAGGTTATTGGATGTCTCATGTTCCCAAACGTTTAATCCTAAGTCATGTTGGTTTTCTAACGATGTTATAAGCAGCACAATTCAGACAATGTGTGGGTCCGTTAGAGACCTTTATTTTAAAACTGGTTTTTAATATCGATGCATAACTGCAAAATGAATTCTGTGGTCAATTTGTAAAACAAAAACAATTAACGAGGCTCTTTCACTGGAACAGTCTGCTGGCGTCCACTATCGGTGCAACCCGTGTCCAAACGTTGAGTCAAATTAAAGGTAAACGCGTTAATTGCCCGTTATAATAAATATAATTATTAATTCGTAGATCATGAGATTAAAATTGGAATTAAGATAAGTAGCAGTGGGCTAGCCACATCTGTCAAAGAACTGATAACCGCTGGGGAAAGCGAATTCTTTAGTGAAGATCACGTCTTGGCAAACGTAGTGTAGGAAGCCCTCCAGCTAGGTGGATTTACGATCTGCGTAACATAGCCGGCAGTGGCTGGATGCGACAAGCCGAAGACGGTGAAATGGCGTTTATTGGGAGAGACCTATGTCTAGCAGTGGACTATGACGATGATGATGATGATAATGATGAGAATTTGAATTGACATAAGTGTAAAATAATAGTTTAGTTTACAACCAAATCGGCACTATCGACTAAAATACAATCGAACCAACATTCTTTCTCACACAAATTAATGTAAAATATATTCCACTACTGTTTCATAAGTTCGTCTTAATTAACGCCCACTCTCAAAGTCCAATCAAGGTTTTTATTTTTATAACTTCAATACTGTATCGCCATAAACAATGTAAGTTTTAATTTTATGAGTGTCAGTCACTCGGCTGTCATTAAATCGATTGTATAATCCATGTTATTCGAATAGTTTCGTTGAAATCTTTCCCGAAGGCTATAAGAATAGTGAGGGGAGTTGTCTATGACTACATAATCGACTACGATTAATCTGAAAATTAGTTGCATGTATAACATATAAGTGGCACATATAAAGGTACAATAAATAGGTAATATTATAGGTAATTCACGCTTTGCTTGGCTTCAAGTGCGATATAATCATACCGCCAAATAAAAAGGAAGTCCTATCTGGAGAAAATATTTATTTTTAGCAGAAATAATGGATAATCGTTTCTGACACTAGCATATTTAAACAAAGGGTCTGGATTGAAGTTTAAAATACTCTAAGAGTAATGATAGTTAAGAGAAGTTGTGCACGTAGAACGAAAAGGTTGGGGTCTGTGACTTTTACGTTTTTACGTGTAGCTTTATTTTAGCTTTGTGTTCATGTAGATCCACTCGTAGTAACTATTAACTTACTTAACAAACAAATATCTACACTAATATTGTAAAGAGGAAAGATTAGTACCTTTGTAAATGAATAAACTTAAAAACTACCTAACCGATTTTAAGGCAATTTGGTATGGAGATAGTTTGAGACTCTGTGAAAGACATATAATATTTTTTATCAAACTGCGCAAAAAGAGGTTAATGGTTTAGCGCGATAACCGACATACGCATGAACGCAAAGCTAGTATCAGGAACACCTGGGCAAAACTACTTAAAATTTGTATTAAAAAAATGTAAAAATAAAACTTAAGAACCACATATTTTCAAATGCCTATCATAAATTCATAACACAATCTAAAACCATCGATTACTTAGCAAGTTATTAACTCTAATCTTTATTACGAGATGAACCGATACGATAATAATCGACTAAATCACGACTCGACTGAAACCGACCGCATGGATCACATCACTAATACGCCGTTATATCTAATCACAAAGTTAAAAGCCATAATTTCGCAAATTGCCGACACATTGACGAAACGACTTCATAGGTAGCCCACGTTGTAATTATAAGCATATATGTTATTATATTGTATAATGTTTGAAATATGTAATTATGGTACATATGTTAGAAAATTGAAGAAATTGGGTGTATAGGTGCCGACAAGAATTCATCAGCGGTTTTTTTTTTGTTTTTTTTTTTTATTACAAAATAGAAGAATACCTAAATGACAATTTTAAAAAGAAAATATTTATATTAAATAAGTTAGCGCTATTCCTCCTCTCTCCTACTTTTGCTTGTGCCCGACAGGGTCCATAATTGTCTCTTATATAATTATTAACACCTTTTTAACATTATGGTTTGCAATAAATATTGAGTATTGAGTATTGAGTACAGAAAAAAAATCATTGACAACCTTAGAAAAACCAACCTTAAATTGTTTCTTTTTTTGGGGGAGGCGAGGTAACCACGTACAGCACACATGTAAAAGTTGAAGCGTCTTTACAAATGCACACTTATATAACAGTTTCACATAAACACGAAACATGAACAGTTTATGCATACAAACTGTTCATGTACACACGTCTACGCATCAAGCTATCCATTTCCCGTAGTCTGATTTCGCATTGTACAACAAGAGGTCAGCTTATACTAGAATGGTAAAGTTTGATGTGTAGCCGTGTATTCCTACTATTTTTTTTATTTTCGATGTGGGAATGCATTTTCGCACTGTCCCAAGGTGAAGGTGGGGAACGCGCAATGCCAGATCCGTGTTAAATTTTTAAGTTGTCACATTGAAGATATTGCAAATTGGCGCAATCGGATTTTACTATAATGCTTAATAATGTTAATGCTTAAAGGCCGACCGTTTAACTCGCGTATCGCCATCTAAGGTACAAAGTCATAAAACATTAATTAAATCTCATAAAGAAGTATTTAACCACAGATAAAAGTAATGTAAGACTATTCGTCACTAATATCCATGTCGCTTGAATCATCATCGCTGTCTGTGCAGCTTGAGGAGTCAGAATCTTGGCGATAGGCGATACGCGAGTTAAACGAATAATTTATAGACTATACGAAGTTCAGATCATGTCAATAGTTAACATAACAGAGCAGAGGTGAATATCACCTAATTTTTGCCGGCAATTTGAAATTCCCTTGCATAATAGATAGCGAACCTATAGCCGTTTATCGGGTGTAATGCCAAACAACGAGCTGCAACTTAGATTCTCTAAGCATATTAGAAAAGTTTTCTTGCTTGACCTGGGAATTTAACCCAGGACCTCGTTACTTATACTTTTCTTGGAGTTTAATTTAATCGTTGACTAAATGGAGAAACGACCACTGCGATCTTTGCGAAAAACTTGGTGAAGATCTTTGGTCGGCTCAATAAAAAAGTTCGATCAACTACCTAATAAAGGCCCTTCCGACAAGTTACATCATCAGGAAAATTAAATAAAAAAATGTTTGCTGTCTTGTCTTCTTTGTCTTTGTCTGTGTCTGTGTCTATGATTCCTTTATATTCTGTTTTTATTTTCAATTGCAGACTAAAAATAGGTCGATGCTGATAATATAGTGAAAGTCAACCTTCAATAATCGACTAAACACAAAATCGAATAGAAAAATAATCGTTTCAAGAACAGCGTAGAGGCGTGACTCCCTTACCGCTCGAGGCCCGTTTATTGATATTCGATATAAATTAACACAATAGAAAGTTATCCTAAATCATTTTACTATGATATAGTAATTTGGGCGTCTCTAGATATATTTAATTCTTTATTTTAAATTGAAACAATACGTATAGCGGTAATAAATTAGAAAATGTGTCTAATAGTTAAATTGACCTGGGTATGTCCGCGTTGGTGGTCAATTTGATAGATGGTGTAGTCAGGTTCAATTATATTGGCGTCAGGAATACCACCCACTTGCAAGACGATAGACTACTGATGAACAAAAAATGTAGGTGCGTTAGTACACTGCGAACAAGATTTTAATAGATAAAATTGTTTAAAAGGGTTGTTTGAACTTTTCTAATTCGTGTACGACCACGGTTCGCGCTTTAGACATTTATTTCCAACAAGAAATATGACGAAAAAATGACGAATGTCATTGAAAACTAATGAAATCTACTTAACATGTCGATTGCTATAGACTACTCGTTGCATGTAGTGCGTTGAGTGGTAGACTTATCTCTAACGTGACATTCTGAGAATACAAAAATTAGTTTTCAATCGACATTGGCTATTTGTTTCGACATATGTTAGAGATAAATGTCTAAAATGCAAAAATCAGAGTCCTGTAGACTAATTAACGTAATTTCTTGACGTGCCGATCGAGTTGCGGTGCAGTTGCAGTTAAATTAACGTCTTAGTGCAAAATGGTATTCTTGTAATTGTCATTTATATAAAACCTTTAAACGCTATCTGAAAGCGGTTGTCAAAATTACGAGAGTACAAAAAGGGCTGTTTTGATCGAAACTTAACTGCAACTGCACTGCAACTGAACTGATTTATTTTCGTGAATTAGCCCATTGGTGTAGCACACACAGGCTGGCCAATAGGGGAGCAAAAGGGGCAAAGTGCCAATTTAAATGAACCAGACTATTCTCAATAACAATTAATGGTAAAAAGTTTTAATTTCTAGAAGGTTATCTGATAATCTCTAGTAATGATATATCATACTTTCACTTGGTCACTGATTCCAATTAAAGCTACTTGAAACAAATGGGAGCTTTCATGTTATACTACTGAGCTTTTGAGAAGATTGTATTACATTTGATATCGTTGGGTAAGCGGTAATATCGAGATCCCGGGTCAAGCAAAAATGCTTAGAATATCTTAGTTGTAGGTTGAATTTTGGAATTGAGCCCGATGATCAGCAGAGGGTGGCGCAGCGGTACGGGTTTTTATTTCTAAGGCGAGGCCCGTACGAACGAGTTCTTGAGTGGAGATCAAGTCTTATTAAACGTAGTGTAGGACGCCCCGCAGCTAGGTGGAGTGACGATCTGCGAAAGATAGCCGGCAGTGACTGGATGCGACAAGCTGAAGACAGGGTGATATGGTGCTTATTAAGAGAGGCTTATGTCTAGCAGTGGACTGCAATAGGCCAATGATGATGCTGAGCAGCGGTGACGGGCCTCGCTTTAGGGAATCACGACCGGGAATCCGCGACCTTGTATTAATAAGGTCGCGGATTCCCAGTCGTGCCCATACATCTTTGTGTCAATTGTTTCATCGAGGCGCTGATCAATATCGGGACTCTCTTTCAACTCGTAAGATAGTTGAGAAGAGACCCGTGCCCAGCAGTGGGACACTAAAAAGGGTTGACGTCAAGTGATCACACTTCAAGTATCTAGCGTTGTCGTTCCTCCTTATTGATAGAAAAATGTGCATTTTATAGGATACATTATTTTTTTATCCTATAATAGGTTTGCGCTTGATCACAACTGGCTGATGTGAAGCAATGTTGCAATTTACGATGGAACGCGCTTACCTAATAAATACCGATTCACTCGAGACTTGAAGACAGGTAGATTATAGCTATCAGGAAACAGAGATGACGGCAACGAATTCCACAACTTGGCAGGCTTGTTTTTGTTCGTATCCGTTTGTTATATTATTTAGATTCTTATTATTTATTGTACACAAAACACTTACATTAACAATTATCTAATAAATAGGAAACAGTACATGTACACATGTACACAGGCGAGCTTAATTCAATTGTGAATTTTCTACCAGCAAACCCTGGGTAAAGAAACATTGTGGAATGGGTAGAAGTGCACAACAAATAATTTTAAATATATACATACATACAACATACTAATATTGCTTACATACTATTTACGTGAATAAAATAATTTGTCTCCGTGCCTCGGAGAGCACGTTAAGTCCCGGATGTCATTTAACACATCTATGACAATCGTTACAATATGTAGTCAGTAGCCAACATAATCTGACACCTAGTCCAACCATCTCTACTGGTTCCCTACAGGCTTCGAGGTCTGATGGCAGTCGCTCGTATAATTCTGGTAGTTAAACACATCAGGTTAGACTGGGAGCCGACCCCAATAGAAGTGGGGAAAAGGGCAAGGGGAATGATATAAATGTGCTTTACTATTACGGGTTAGCGGGAACGCCTTTTGTTAAATAAAAAATTGTATTCAAAACAAATGGAAGCTACTCATTACAGTTTTGGGTTATTAATAATTAAATATTGAGTTGAAAACAATAACACGTTAGCAATCAATTTAACTATTGTTAAAACCCATCAATCATGCTCAAACAATACTTTATAACTTATAGTAGGTAGTAGGTATGTATGAGATGTATGAGAGCAGCGGTGGCGCAGTGGTACGGGCCTCGCCTTAGAAAAATAAGGTTGAGGGTTCGAATCCTGGTCGTGCCCTCACATCTTTGTGTGAATTGTTTCATCTCCGCTGCTCAATATCGCTAAAGGAAAACATCGTGAGGAAACCGGCATATCTAAGGACTAATCATTTGAGGACATGTGACATCCACCAACCCGCACTTGGCCAGCGTGTGTGGATTAAGGCCTAAACTCTCTCAACTCATAAGATAGTTGAGAGAAAACCCGTGCCCAGCAATGTGACACTAAAAAGGTTATAAGTGAATCTGTGTGTAGAAAAATAATTTACCACATTCCAAATTCAACTTACAAATTTGACGCAAAGCCGCTAATGAGGTATTTAAAAAAAGAATACGCCGATCAATTAAACCAACACATCGGTTTGTTCATAGACACTTAGAACAGAAGTTTTGAGGCCCCGCGTACATAGCTCAGTCGGATTAATATCAATCATGCCAATGGTCGCTACCAAAGAGATTAAGTATAGTTTTTGTACTCTCTGATTATAGTAACTGTCATTGGCGTTTGGAAAAGTTAATTGTGTGGCTGTATTCTGATAACAATGACGTGACAGCCTTATTCTGTAACGTTGTACGTTCCGGTTTACGAATGTTTACTCAACCCGCGACCTTGTTTTTCTAAGGCGAGGCCTGTACCACTGCGCCACCGCTGCTTGTAACACATAGTAACACATTAGTCATTAGTGATAAAGTCCTAAAACTGTCAATAATGGCAAAAAACAATGTCAGTTTGGCATTGACATTGACACACACTGCATTGTGCAGTATTTAAATGTTTTGCACGTCTACAAAATTTTATCTAAATCCGTTTAATACCTACAATAGTTTTTTGTATCAAACATACATCTATAGTAAAATTACATTAATATAACTCTCATTCTCACGATTGTCGTATTCCGTTGGATATACAGGGTGTATGATTTGAGAACTGTTAGTATGGAAAACTGAATTTATACATAGTGTCTTAGATTTACGCGAATATCACACATTGAAATAAAACTACTTTTTATCGGATTTTATCGCGGTTTATTTTAGATTTTAGATCCCGACGCTTCAAAGTTTTTCAGACTTCATGTTATGTCAGTCCACCCGTGAACATGAAGTCTGAAAAGACTTTGAAACGTCGGAATCTAAAATTTAAAATAAACCGCGATAAAATCCGTTAAAAAGTAATTTTATTTATTTTTAACGAATTTATACATTAAAACAAACTTATGCTTTTTAAAACTAAAAGTAACACTAGATACTTACTTCTATTTGAATATCGATCGTATAGTTCTTAAGCAGTTAGTGTTAGTATGAAACATGATATTTCAAATTATTAAACGCTATGTCTTCTTTAACGTCTTTTTCAAAATTCAGTTCGATTTTAATTCCCGAGTTGATTACATAATTTTTTTTAAATGTATGAATACAGTTTTTCTTGTTACTAAAATCGATGACATGGTTCCTAAGTACTTATCTTCGTATGTCTTATAGTTTCAGACTTTCCCATATTTACCGTTTTAAATGTTACATCCTGTATACAAACGATTAATTCATATACTGTTATATACAAAGTAATTTAGAATGTCTAGACTGAGATGACAGTTAGACTATAGTGTTAGGTTGAAATGAACAGTGAAATTAATTGTTTTATACAAATAAATATAAATAGTACCTGATTAATGTCTATTGTACTGATTTTCTTGATTAACGGGTTTAAATCTATACAGGACACGTCTTTTTTTACTCTGCGATAGGCTGGCGCTTGAAAACAACTTGCCTGATGTTAAGCAATGATGTAGTCGACGATCGAACGCGCCAGCCTAGTATACCGATTCACTCGTGATTAAGAATGATTATCGGTGAGGTGGCAGTGGAATGAGCCTCTATATGGTTAGAAATCTTAAAAGACCTACAATTCTGACCCACCCTCTCTTTATGGTGTCACCAAACATCGCACTGGAACACGGCAAGACCGCTTGGCGGAGCGGCTTTGTATGTTGGGTGGTCACTAACCACGGCCGAAGCCTACCAGTTGATTGTCACCTGATTAGCACCACCCGGGTACCACGTGTGGGGATTAAATTAAAGGTGGACAAAGGTGACTCAGCCTCCAAAAATAGCTCGTCATCGACGCGCAGGTGGCGTGGTCAGTAAGACACTTGCTTTTCACGCCGCAGGTCGTGGGTTCAATTTTCACTCAAGGCACATATTTGTGTGCATGAACAATAAAATATGTACTTGCTTAAATATGCTTTAGACATTTATTTGTAACTAGCTTCCGGCCGCGGCTTCGCCCGCGAAATTGATCTCACTAATGTTGTTTCTCCATACAAACTTTGGATCCCCGTTTCACCCCCTTAAAGGGTGAGTTTTGAAAAATCCTTTCTTAGTGCACCCCTAGACCCTATAAGGAACCTATGTGCCAAATTTGGAGTCTCCAGACCCAGCGGTTTGGGCTCTGCGTTGATATGTCAGTCAGTCAGTTTCTTCTTTTATATATTTAGATAGACAGTTGTCGAAGAAAAATGGCGATGTCCCCTGATTTTTAATTATATCCGCCATTTTTTCAACATTTGTCTATTAAAGATTGGCGGGTGTCATTGAAAAACAAAAGAAATCATCATTTTTAAATAATAATAATAATAATATAGTGGGACATTAACACACACGGTCATCTGATCCCAAACTAAGCAGAGCTTGTACTATGGAAACCAGATAACTGGCAATATACTACGTATAATACTTTTCTTTTGTAAATATATACTTAAACTAGCTGCCCCAGCGAACTTCGTACCGCGCAAAATTGTGAATCTAAACCATTCCCAGATCCCCTTGAACACACACAAAAAATTTCATCAAAATCGGTCCAGTCGTTTAGGAGGAGTTCAGTCACATACACACGCACACAAGAAATATATATATTAAGATATAGATAATTACACCCAGACACAAGACAAACAGACATATTTAAACAAATGTTTGTCTCGGGTGAGAATCGAACCCACGACCTGCGCAGCTGCGGCGTGAAAAGCAAGTATCTTACCGACCACGCCACCGGCCCGTCTGTTAATGATAAATGTCTAAAGAGCGAGAATCGGGCCCTTGTATCTGGTATCTGGTTTTTGTCTCTATTATTGTCGCAAAATATTATTCTTATAATAAACACACTGATAGTAAGTCATCACCGCTTGCAACACCTGAAGCATTACCTGTTAGCGCATTGCTGGCCCTTTAGAAACCTTACTATACCTACAATTTTTGAAGTGTCCTATGTCACTTGGTTGTTGTATGACATCAATCAATTAAGCCGTTTTCCAGCCATGGCGGCCAGTTTTAACTGACTAGCAACCGACCACCGGGAAATGTTGAATCTTTCATCATTTCCCTTGCCTTTTTCCTATTTCTACTGGGTTCGGCTCCTAGTCAAACCTGATGCGGCTAGCTACCAGAATTAAACGAGCAACTGCCATCAGACCTCGAAACCCGTAGGAAGCCAGTAGCCGAGATGGTTAGATCAGGTGTCAGATAATATTAGGCTTCTGACTGCCTGTAACAGCTTAACGTACTCTACGAGGCATGAAGGGTAGGACAGTCCCTTAACCAGAACCCGGTTTGGGTCTTTGTCTTTGTTACACGAAGAATCCCGGGGTGGGGATCGAACAACATCTCGAGCACATTATACCCCAATCGGAGGGCTTACATGGGTCGACTGCAGAGGTCGCCAGCAAGATAAAATTCGTCTTAAAACACTTCTTATAAATATTTAGAGGTAAAAATGTAATAATAAGATAAAAAATATTTTAAATACATGTATTATTTAATTATCCCGTGTCATTTAGATACCCTAAAGCATCGATCTTTAATCGGTACACGTACTTCGATGTATCGATTCACGGTTTAACCGATGTATCGAGAGTCATACATCTTTCTAAAGTGTCATTCGATTTTTATCTCAGTTGGATAAGGTTAAACATTATTTTTGTCAACTGACATTTTGACCTAGAGTCATGTAACGCTTTGTTTGGCTTAAAAGGTTTTGAAACAACAAAAAACAAAAAAAAATCACTTTGATAAATTACCTACTCTAGCCCCTAGTCCGTTCTTCCATCGTACAAGTAGAGGTACGGCTATGCGCCACCGTAATACGGTGGACATTCCACGGGCACGCACAAAACGCTTTGCTTCAACTTTTATTGTGCGAACTGCCAAGTTGTGGAATTCGTCGCCGGCATCTCTGTTTCCCGATAGCTATAATCTACTTGTCTTCAAGTCACGAGTGAATCGGTATTTATTAGGTAGGCGCGTTCCATCGTAGACTGCAACATTGCTTCACATCAGACAAGTTGTGGTCAAGCACAAACCTAAATAAATAAAAAAAAATTGATACACAGAAAAAAAATTCATCAGTGCGCAATTTTTTTTGAGGTTCTGTATCAGTAGGTAATAGAGCACATTTCCATCAATTATTCAATTCACTTCAACCCTTTTTAGTGTCCCACAGCTGGGCACGGGTCTTTTCTCAACTATTTTACGAGTTAAAAGAGTTTAGGCCTTAATCCACACAAGCTGGCCAAGTGCGGATTCGTGGATGTCACATGTTCTCGAATGTTTAGTTCTGAGACATGTCGGTTTCCTTACCATGTTTAAATTATCATTGTTTTATTATTCAATTACTACCTTTATTTTTAATTGTGATAAAATCAGCAAATTAGGGACGATCTATTCATAGTAATATCAATTAAAGTGCGCGGCCTTAAATTAGCGGTCAGTGACTCTAGCGAGCACACAGCTGATACCGCGGCGAGAGAGCGGCCACACTCTTATTATCAATTTCAGTTGTCCAACTGACAAGATGTCAATGTCACTTAGGTTGCTTGTATGTGAATGTCACTATTACGTCAGAGAACAATGTCTATGAGGTCGGTTGGGTGAGCACGTGGTGCGTACAAACCATATTTGATCTCACAAAAAGGCATCCATTTCAATCCAAATATTTTGTGAATAATTGTGATAAGGTAGGTGCTATAATTATTAAAAAAGATATTGATTAGCTTTTTGTGGTTTTGTTTCGTGTATCTCATGATCGCAACCCTATGGGTTCGCCAGCATACTCTATCCTCGATTCGAATCCGGAACCTCACAGTTATAAAGCAAACACACCTACCACTGAACTAATAAGGCTAAAAGAGTAACATTAACTTAACTTTTTTATTGTCAATATTTTAATCATAACACAACAAAATATGATGATTATTCGAAAATACTTTTAACTGAATAATTCTCATATCAAATCCGACTACAACATGAATTTTATACGAAATTTGATGAAATCGTCAAAAGTAACGTTTAAATGACATCAGATTACATCACAAACGACAGTTTACAACAATAAGCTGATTGAGAGATCAATATACTGTTACGGTTTTGAATAAATTTAACTTAACTTTGATTTAATAAACACCTTTCCCACGGAGGTTTGGAATGCAAGATATTATGTAAATCACAGGGCTTCTCCCAACTATCTAAAGAATTGAGAGAGTCTTAAGACACAGTCATAGTCATCTATTCATTAAGAAAAGTAGTTGAAGTGTTTGAAATAGTATTAATCGAATTGACGGGCCGGTGGCGTGGTCAGAAAGATACTTGCTTTTCACGCCGCAGGTCGTGGGTTCTATTTCCACCCGAGACAAACATTAGTGATGAACATTTGTGTTTGTGTCGAGCCTGGGTGTAAATATCTATTTTAAGTATATATTTACAAAAGAAAAGTATTATATGTATAGTATATACCAGTTATCTGGTTTACATAACACAAGCTCTGCTTAGCTTGAGACCAGATGACCGTGTGTGTTAATTTCCCAGAATATTTATTCATTATTTGTTGGGTGGGTTGAGATAAAGTAAACTAAGATAGAAGTTAATAAAAGCCGCTGTATTAAAGAACTTTAAAGATTATGCTAAAATGAGATAATGAGGTGAATGAGATGGGATTTGAGTCACGCGCACGGTAGGACGTCAAACGGTGAACTGAACTATCGCTAAGTGATTAGTAATAATTAGCAATAATATAATATCGAGTCTTGTAGTGCGGTGCTTCAAATATGATGACCTAACTAGGTTACACGTGTAGTACGGTTATTAACCCGTACATGCTCCCGGGGGAAAAGATGGGATTAGTAGTACTATACTAAGATGGGATGAGAGGGTGGATGAGGTGTGTTACAAGGTGAAACAATTTTAAATTTCATTACTAAGTCTAAGGTTAGTAAGTACATAAGATAATGCAACGTTTGTGGAGGGTATGTATTACACTACCACTAGTGATTTTCGTAATTCAAATCGGAAAGAGAGAATACGCGAAAAATGGGTGAGGAAGCTCGGTCTTCCTTTTGCGAACTGTCACTAGATTTAGATAGTTCGACAGCACTTTTCACTTTGACTAAGGATTGCCTTTTTTCCCTAACCTCACAACACTCACTAACACTTTCTGTCTGGGGATTCCGCTGAGGGGGTGTGGGTGACGTCATCGTCGAAGTTCTTTCTGCTGTTGGTGTAGTTTCTCGACAACGATTCGTCGTTCGTCGCCGTCGCCACCAAAGTACCACAGCTGCCAATAAGACGCCAGCGACAAGAGCATATATGAGGGCGTAGTGGTGTACGTCGTGATAAGATACTGAATCTCTCAAAGGTTCACTCTGCTTTAGATTTTCAATATGTTTCTTTAAGATCGTAAATTCTTTTAAAATTTCTGAGTTATTGGGATCAATCTCAGGTATTTCAGGAAAAGATATGTTTAGGATATTGTTAATAGGAGATATACGACTAGCGTCAATTTTGGCCTTGGCGTGTATTGAGCTGGTACGCCTTTTGCTAGAATGCACTAGGAAATTTTCGGTTTTTACCATACAGCCTTCTTCTACGTTTAGTAAGCCTGCCTTTTCCAGTTTAGTGGTCGAAATTTTGTTTTCGCAAATGAATTTTATAAGGCATTCATTGCAGCAGAAATAATAATACTTATTAAAGGGAGATAATTCCGTCCAAAAATTTTGGCAAGGAGTTCTAACAGTTGTACAGGCCCTTTTAGTAGGATTCGTTACGCAGAAGCTATGATCATCTTTCAAATAATATAAAGGGTTTCTTATGTGGCATAAAATTGTTATAGGATTTTGTCTTATGCAAGACTGAAGGTCTGTGTCCGAGATAGTTACGTACGAGTCCTTCCTGTGGTTGATGGCTGCATATCTTGAGATGGTTTGGACACTTATCATTTCTTTGTTTAGGGTTCGTGGTACAGGGACAAGCTCAAATACTTCATAGAGATCCCTTTCGATCAGGGGTACGCTTATTTCAATAATCAAATATTTAGTACTATACCTGGTTCTTACTGTTAGGAGATTATAGAGGTCTTTGAGATGCAAGTTGTCAACAGGTATTGCGAGATCTTTAGGTATTTGCGCTGAAATCGAACTTAACTCAGATCTCAACTGCTTAGGAGATATCAAGTGGAGGTCCAATTTGCCGTTATATATGTTAGTCACGGTATCTAACATAGAATCTTGTATTTTCCTAAGGCTAAATAATAAGTTATTTGCTGTAATTGCAGAAGCTAAAAAGTTAGTGACGAGACTCATATCTTGAACATGCCTGTGAAGGTTTTGGAAAGATTCCTTGACGATCATAAGTTTTTGATTGATAGATTTGTGGTGTTTACTCATAGTAGTTTCCATTCTTTTCATAAGGTTAAACTCGCCTTCTATGATAGAGGTATGATTTTTCCAAAGTTTGTACAAATGTTTGTCATTTTCTTTCAGTAGGTCAATATCATTTTCATATTTTTCGGCAAACCGCTGATCTAATATTCCGAACAAACTATTTGCAACGTAGCCCACTCCGTCTATGAGGCCACGCCGTCTGCGCCGGCGCTCGTCTCCTGTTTCAAATGATTCATTCATCATAATAATATTATTGTAATGTTTTAGTTCCTGGAACTCGTGCTCGAGTTGTAAGGTGATACTGTCGCAAGGTGTTTGCTCCCTTATCGTAGAACATATGGTTTCGAGGTAATTATTATACTTTGCAAGTGCTAATAAACCATCTCTAAAGGGATAAGTATCGTAATAAACAACTAAACGCCAATCGTCTCGAATAAGACGCATATCTGAGATTTTGTCAAAGTAAATACTGTTATTTAAAGGGGTAAGGCTGTAAAGAGCTTGAGATGAGTTTATTAGCGATAAGAAGAACAGGGTCATAGTCAAAACTATAGCTGAGAATGAGATAGGGTTACATTTCTTTTTTCTTAACTTGCCGTCTTCCACTTTCTTGCTAGGCGGAGGCTGATTATTATCTCCGTTTACAGGTAGCAGAGATAACTTGACAATAGGGCGTTTTATAAAACCATTTTTTGTTTTTAATGTGACAACTCTCACATGTCCGTCGTTTCCGGGGTGAAGCTCTACTACACGCCCTAGAGCCCACTTGCCTGAAGGGAGATTTTCATCTTTGATGATTACAATATCGTTCAGATCGAGATTTTTTTGAGGTTGCCTCCATTTTGCTCTAACGGATAGCTGTGTGAGATATTCATTTCTCCACTTAGCCCAGACGTCTTTATAGATTTTTTGCACCATGTACCATCTAGTACGGAGATCGGTTTCTGTGTCAAAGATCGTTAAATTAGGACCACTTGCTAAAAAGTGACCGGGAGTTAAAAAATCTAAGTCTTCGGGATCTTCTGTTAAGGGGCAAAGAGGTCGAGAGTTAAGGCAAGCTTCGAGTTGAGACAGTAATGTTACGAACTCTTCATAGGTGAGTTTTTGCTCGCCGACGACTCTCTTAAGGTGGTGTTTTAAACTTTTAACTGCGGCTTCCCAAAGTCCGCCAGCGGATGGCCACGACGGAGCATTGAAATGCCATTCGATGTTCATTTCAGACATTGTAGAGATATTTTCCGGGCTTGTTAGGATCTTTGAGATTTCGTAGTATTCTTGTTTCAGGATATTATTCGCTCCTATGAAGTTAGTGCCTTGATCACTATAGATGTGTCCAGGAACTCCTCTTCGAGCTGACATTCGCCGGAGCGCGGCAATAAATGCTGACGCAGTGAGATCGGATACGATTTCTAGGTGTATTGCTTTCGTAACCATACATACGAATACTGCAATATATCCTTTGGTCGTTTTGCTACCGCGACCTTTGTTTAGTTTCACCATGACATGTCCGGTATAGTCGATTCCCGTGTGAAAAAAGGGTCTGCTTGGGATTAGTCTGGATGGGGGTAAATCGCCCATAAGTTGATTTTTTAATATAGGATCATTTTTTCGGCATCGTACACACATTCGTAATCGCTTTTTAGTGGCTCTATTCCCACCGAGTATCCAATATTTTTGTCTTAAAAATCCAGTTGTCATTTTCACTCCACCGTGAAATACGAGCATATGAGATTCGTCTATAAGGAGATCTGCTAATTTAGACTGATTCGGGATAATAATAGGATGCTTCATGTCGGGGTTCAGATTTGAATGTTTTAACCGACCACCAACACGTAGGATTCCGTGGACATCTAAGATAGGGTTAAGATTTAAGATCTGACTTTTCTTGCACAAGGGTACTCCATTTTTGAGTTGTGATATTTCTTTACAAAAGTATTCGCGTTGAACATGCTTTATCAACATATTATTTGCTTGTTTAAGATCTTGCAAGGTGAGATAATTATTATGTTTTCTCTGGTGGATAATACAATCAATAAATTTATTTACGTAGGCTAATATTCAAATAATAATTCTGTGGCTGGAAAATTTGTCTAACAGTTTTCTAACAATTGAGTTATCATTGTCGATAGTGTTGGTGTAAACTAGCACCTTTTTTCTGAGATCTTCAGTTGTGCTATATGAGATGTTTTTAGGCTTTGTATCGGGATTAAATTGAGGTAGCCAACTCGGGCCTTGCCACCAGAGGGAGTGATCTGCTAATTGAGATGCTGTGAGACCGCGACTGGCGCAGTCAGCTGGGTTATCTTTTGATTTCACATACCGCCACCTATCTTTAGGTATTACTTTGTGAATCATTTTTACCCGGTTAGATACAAAGGGTTTCCATTTTTCTGGGTCTCCGTTTATCCAACCTAGCACTGCCATTGAGTCGACCCATCCATAAACTTGGACACGATAGTCTGGTAGAGATGAGATAATCTTAGACATAAGTTTCGTTAATAACACAGCTCCGCTAAGTTCCAAACGTGGGATTGATTGAGGTTTTTTCAGAGGTACAACTTTAGATTTTGCTGCAAGAAGGGTTACGTGCACTGAGTCAGGCCTCACGATTTTACAAAAGATGACGCAGGCGTACCCTTTTGTACTCCCGTCACTAAAACCGTGAATTTCGATTTTATCATTTTCTTCGGTTTGTATCCAGCGAGGTATTTTAATTTGGGATATGAAAGGTAGCTGAGTTTTTATATTATTCCATTCTCTGGCAATATCTTGGGGTATAGGTTGGTCCCAACCTAATTCTGTTTTCCACGTTTCTTGAAATAGGATTTTAAGTTTTATAGTAACTGGAGATAACCAGCCTAAGGGGTCAAAGATCTTGGACACATCCGATAGTAGTTGTCGTTTTGTTGGGATACCTTCTGAAGGGATTTCCTTAGGTTGGAAGACAAAAGTGTCCTCTTTAGGGTTCCACCGAATTCCTAACGTTTTGGTAGATTCTGGCTGCTTGAAGTCAAATTCTTCCCTTTGTGGATCAGTGGGATAGTCCAATAATTCAGGAAGATTCGAGCGCCATTTTCTGAGGTTAAGTCCGCCAGACTTAAGGAGATTAATCATCTCAATCTTGAGTTGCTTAGCTGAGCTTGCCGTATGGGCTCCATGAATTAGATCATCCATATAAAAAGAGTTTTCTAAGATGTCAGGAGCGTTGCTATTAGGATAATTTGACCTTTCGTCGACTGCCAGCTGTTTAAGGGTCATCATGGCCAGAAAAGGTGCGGCCTTAGTTCCGTATGTAACCGTTGCCAGTTGATATTCTTTTAAAGGTAGGGATGAATTATTTCTCCAAATAATTTTTTGGTACTTTTGATGATCAGGATGCAACCAAATATTACGGAACATTTTCTCTATATCAGCCGTAAATGCATACCTATATTGCCTCCACTTCAGGATAAGACTTAAAAGGTCTTGTTGCAGATTCGGCCCTCTACACATAAGATCATTGAGGCTGTAACCAGAAGAAGTTTTCGCCGAGGCGTTAAAAACAACTCGTAGTTTGGTAGTTGATGACTCAGCTCGTTGTACACAGTGATGTGATAGGTAGCAACTCCGGTCTCCGTCGGTATTTGTCATAACGGGTGTCATATGTCCGAGGTCTAAGTACTCGGATATAAACAATTTATAGTCGCGTGCCATATCGGGTTGCTTATTTAATTTCCTTTCAATTTGAAAAAATTGTGCAATAGATTTTGATCTTGATTCGCCTAATTTTTCTTCGAAGGATTCTTTAAAGGGGATCTGAACGACGTAGCTGCCGTCTTCTCGTCTTGTCGTTGAGGAACGATAAAACTCGATACAGTTTTGATCCTCATCCGATATGGGTAAGGGCTCGTGGATGTCCTCTATTTCCCAAAACTGTTGGATATCGGAAATGTTATTTAAGATCATATTGCACTGGTATGTTTTACAAATACCACTAAGGATCCAGCCCAACTGTGTTTGTTGAGCAATAGGTAACTTTGATTCACATCGGCGGATACCATCCAAAAGAATTAGGGAATAAATATCAGCGCCAAACAGAATATCAACCGGTCTACTTTTATAAAATTCAGGATCTGCTAAAGTAATATGTTTAAGATCTGGCCAATTTGGCTGTGTAAAGGTGTGGCTAGGTAAATTACTGACTAATTTTCTCATAATAAATACTTCCGTTTCGAACGTGAAGTCATTTACTAAAGACGTACACTTAATTGAGATCATACCTTTGCAGTTATTTTCATTGTTACCAATACCAGTAATAAAGCCATTACATTTTCGACGAGGTAGTTTTAACAACTGGGCGGCCCTTTCGGTTATGATTGAGGTTTGTGAGCCTTGATCTAAAAGGACTCGCATTTTTTCGTAAGATCCGTCTGCCGCTTGTACGTTAATAATAGCTGTGGCCAGCAATATTTCCGTAGGGTGATTTTGCATAGAAACAAATGTATTTGCCTCTTCGTGCTGAGGTAAAGATTTCGTAACGACGGCCGCGTTTTGCCCCGATCGCAACGCGTCCGGTGTCACATTTCTTGACGAAAAAGATTCGTGTAAAATTGAGTTGTGTTCTTTGTTGCATTCTTTGCACTTTATTTCAGAAAGACATTTTTTACCTTCATGGTAATGTAAACAGTTGATACAAAGGTTCAATTTTGCAATAGCATTTCTTCGTGCATTAGGTTGCATTTTTAATAACTTTGGACAATAATGTATGCGATGATCGCTGGCGCTGCAAATAAGGCACGGCTTGCGCCGGTCAACGCCTTTTCCGCTGGACTTTGCCGATTGCGAAATGATCTGATTACTTGCGTAGTTATTGTATGTTTGCTGCTTGAATTTGGGATTGAAACTTTTAGAAGAAAAGGGTTGATTAAAATGATTACTTTTGTAGTTCGAAGATGACTGCTGGTTATAAGATTGTGGAGATGATCTTTCTTGTTTCTTTCTCGAACTTTCGAGTGACATAAACTTATTTTCTAAAAATTTGAGAAATTCTTCTAAAACAGGCAAATCTCTTGGGGACTTGAGTGAGTCTAAGTAGTCGTCATTAGTTTCTAAATCCAGTTTCTCGGCTAAAATACACACGAGAAACGGGTCCCAACTGGAGACGTCTACGCCTAAATTTTTTATAGCATTCACACTTTCGTATGTGGTATCGTGAATGCGTTTTAAGTGATTGGCAGATTTTTGTTGAACTACAGGAATATTCAGAATGTTTTTGAGATGAGATAAAAAGATACGCCGCTTATTATCGTAGCGATGATTGAGGATATTCCAGCAAACAGGATAATTACTTGAACTAATTTGAAGGTGTTGGATCAGTTTTTCAGGCTCACCCTTAATTTTACTCTTCAAGAACTGCATCTTTTGCGCGTTTGAGAGTGAAGGATTGTTGTGTACTGTTTCGGTAAATAGGTCTTTGAATGAAACCCACTGCGTGTAGCTTCCCTCAAACGTTGCTATCTCCATTTTAGGGGTAGATTTTTCAATATGCGCCACGGACCACATTTTTTGGTTAATATCTTTTTTCAGCTTCTTGTAATATGTCTCGTAATGGGTGAATTGTTCTTCGTACTGGGTGTTAGAACCGTTCAGTTCGTTGTCCAATTCCCAGTGAGCAGAATCAATAGCTGACCAACGAGTTTTTAAGGTCTTTAAGATGTCTTCAAACTCCCACTTTTCAGAGATGAGATTGAGATCAATGCTTGCAGCTTCTCTTGAGAAGGCTCTGAAGTTAGTAGCTTGCTTCTTCAACAAATCTTCGACAGAGTTTGTGTCAGGGTTAGTCTTACTAATTTGAGCAGATTGGCTCGATGTTTGCGGTGTCGTAGGGAGATGAAAGGTGGGGTTTTTCAATATTGGGGTCTGGGGCCTATCAGAGTGAGGTTTGTAGCTCTGAATAGCCGACTTAATATTATGATACTTTATTTTCAATTGGTCGAATTGGCTAGAGGTAAAATACACGTGAGATTGATCGCCAAAAGATAATAAGTTCATATGATTATTATGAAATTCCGTAAAATATTGCTCTAGGTTCTCAAGACGCCGACGTATGTAGTCGGGAGTCTTTCGCTCGGCTCCATCTTTCTTGAAGTTGGAATAAAGTTTATCTATTGCTTCAATAATTTGTTGCTGAGTAGCTAGAATGTCTTCCATTGTAGCCATAATAAGGGTTAGAAAAATAAAAAAGATACCTTACTTGTAGGTTTTTTCGAGATCAAGATGAATCAGCTAGCGTTTAACAAACCGCAAACACTGCAATCCAAATTTCCTAGTTTTTCAGTGAGAAGAGCCGCGTTGTTGAACAGGATCTTGAGGTAAGGCCGTTTCTGGCTTCAGAGTTACAGGATCGTGAGATGAGGTAGTGCCCTTCACAGCACTGTGCTTGCACACAATCACGAGGTAAGTTCAAGTAGTAAGATCACAATAGTTTATAGGATGAGATACACCTAGGTCGATGGTTCAGTTAACAAAAACCACTCAGCACGCACTTTGCACTTTGCACTGCACACGCGTCGTGGCCCTGTCTCGAAGGACCAATGTTCGGGGTGGGTTGAGATAAAGTAAACTAAGATAGAAGTTAATAAAAGCCGCTGTATTAAAGAACTTTAAAGATTATGCTAAAATGAGATAATGAGGTGAATGAGATGGGATTTGAGTCACGCGCACGGTAGGACGTCAAACGGTGAACTGAACTATCGCTAAGTGATTAGTAATAATTAGCAATAATATAATATCGAGTCTTGTAGTGCGGTGCTTCAAATATGATGACCTAACTAGGTTACACGTGTAGTACGGTTATTAACCCGTACATTATTTATTGATTTAATAATGGTAAAAGCATCTGAAAGACTAAATTTCACGTAAATAATGGAAAAAAACGCGAAACAATTACATACCTGTTATAGTCAAAAATAAAAATAATAGATGCGATGTCACTTTAAAAGTAGATATAGAATAAACTAGCTTCCGCCCGCGGCTTCACCCAGGAAATTGATCTCATTAATCTTGTTTCTCCATACAAACTTTGGAACCCCGTTTCACCCCCTTAAAGGGTGAGTTTTGAAAAATCCTTTCTTAATGCACCCCTAGACCCCATAAGGAACCTATGTGCCAAATTTGGAGTCTCCAGACCCAGCGGTTTGGGCTCTGCGTTGATATGTCAGTCAGTCAGTCAGTTTCTTCTTTTATATATTTAAGATAGTATTGTCTTAGATTTACGCGAATATCACACTTTGAAATAAAACTACTTTTTAACGGATTTTTATCGCGGTTTATTTTAGATTTTAAGATCCCGGCGTTTCAAAGTCTTTTCAGATTTCATGTTCACGGGCGCACTGAGGTATTTGACGTCCAAAAATATTAATCACTATTATTACTGACTACCTACAAACATTAGATATTATATATGTTGCGTTCCGATTTAAGCAAACTGACCTCACAGTGTCTTGAATTCTGAGTTGAAAAAAAATCCGTTAAAAAGTTGTTAAGAATAAGATCTAAGCTCTGCTTAGGTAGTATGGGATCAGATGACCGTGTGTGTTAATGTCCCACTATATTAATATTATTATTATTATACACCTTTTACTATAAAATATATGTTATGTATATAAAACCGTATAATGACAGTTTTGGGTTAGTTTTTCTTTAAAAGCAATAATAAACAATTTTAATATCCATAAACGCATTGCGTTGTCAATCAATCAGTCAATCTGAAATAGAATTTCTAGTTTTTATCAAGACCATAAGTTGGATGCAATTAAATAAATATCTAACTATTGAACTTTTGTAAGCCAAAGTTAGTTATTTAGTTGTTGTTTAACAGGCCGGTGCACCGGCCTGAGTCTTATAAGATTATAAGATTTTTAAGATGAGTCTTATAAGATTTTTATATATATACGACCGTTATTCTTTAGCGTCATATCTGCGGGAACGTTTTGTTTAGTCGGAGAGAATTATTAGCAACATTAAAATCCTAGTCACTACGGATGTAATCATGGCCAAAAACTAGAACCAATAAAATGTACCGTGACGCGAGTCATTGATTGTTTAGTTTCGTTATCTAACAAAACATGTGTATTTACTCGTATTTTGTATTGTGTATTTTTTTTTGTCACATCGCCGCTGTTCAATATCGGTGAAAAAAAACATCGTGAGAAGACATGAATGTGCCACCTCCATCCAATTATCTATGAATTTATCAATTTTGTCGACGGCGACGCCTCCTCCTTGGATCTGGATGCCATTCTGTGGCTATCTTTGCCGACAGCTCGCTTGCTGATGCTGCAGCTGGGAGTGAAAGGTAGTGCATGGGAGCCAGGAGTGCTGCTTTACCTGCACAAAATAGTTAATAGTAATACGTACAGAAGAAGAAGTGATTTTTTTCTTACTTGTAGTAACACAATCTACTAAATAGTCATGATTAACATAATTCATAATTAATTTTTTTTTTGACGGGCCGGTGGCGTGGTCGGTAAGATACTTGCTTTTCATGCCGCAGGTCGTGGGTTCGATTCCCACCCGAAACAAACATTAGTGATGAACATTTGTGTTTGTGTCGAGTCTGGGTTTAATATCTATAATTATAAGTATATATTTACAAAAGAAAAGTATAATATGTATAGTATATACCAGATATCTGGTTTCCATAACACAAGCTCTGCTTAGCTTGGGACCAGATGACTGTGTGTGTTAATGTCCCAGAATATTTATTTTTATTTATTTACTGATTGTGTTTTATATTCTTTGTTTGCGTTTATGTTTTGCGACCAGGCGAATACCGCTGCTGCTTTAATGAAAATACAAAAATCAAAATTGGGGGCTGAGTTCGTCTGTGGGTGTACACCTTTAATTGAATCCCCGTGGTCCACGGGTGGTGCTAATCAGGTGTCAATCAACTGGTGGTAGGCTTCGGCCGTGGTTAGTGACCACCCACCTGACACAGCCACACCGCCAAGCGGCCTTACCGTGTTCCGGTGCGATGTCTGATGACACCATGCACAGAGGGTGGGTCGGAATTGTTGCTCCTTTGAGGTTTCTAGCCTTAAGGAGGCTCATTCCACCGATAATCATTCGTAACTACGAGTGAATCGGTATACTGTGCTTGCGCGTTCCATCGTAGACTACGTCATTGCTTAACATCAGGCAAGTTGTAGTCAAGCGCCAGCCTATCGAAGAATAAGAAAAAACTAACTAAATTCAAGAATCCAAGACCTTTTAGGTGCCCAGGGACTAGACCGAGTTCAAATCCTAAGTCTACGGTACCGCTGTTCACCCTGGCTTACAGGACTAGCCGTGGGATTACGGTGGTAGGTTAAATCCCAATAAAAGTATGTTTTTTTTATTTTAAAATTCGAGTGGTAATTTTAAATCACGAACTTTAAAGAAAATTTTTGTTATCGAATTATCAGTGACCAGATATCCAGTATATCATGAGCCCAATAACAGTACAATTACAATTCCATCGCAGGTCTCATACTCTGGTTAACAAAACCAGTACATCGTGACCCCTTATTAAGATGATTTTATTCGAATCAAGGATGTAGTTTAACTGGACATCTACCGCTACAAGTCATGTTATGCGGTAACTTTAAATCTCTACGTATAACTGAATCTTAATTTACAATGACATGGATGTAAGAAAATTGGTCTGCGCAAGAGGGCATGTGTCTACTTGGAAAATTATCTGAACTAACTGTGTAAATATTTAATTCTGATGAAATAATGAACTTAGAAAAATATATCCCTTTAGTTTTTAATCGGAGACATGTGGCCCAATCTTCCAAACTGATTCGGCCGATTATACCACTACACATTTTTAAAAGTTGACATTTGACCCGCAGATCAATTTTTCTATGGGCGACATGTCCCAAAACCCATAGCAGTCTATAGCTAAACATAGGCCTCTCCCAATTAGCACTGTTTCACCCTATCCTCAGATTGTCGCATCCAGCTACTGCCGGCTATCTTTCGCAGATCGTCACTCCACCTAGCTGGAGGGCATCCTACACTACGTTTGCCACGACGTGGTCTCCGCTCGAGAACTCTCTTACCTCAGCTATTCAGTTCTGGGATAGATATGGCTAGCACACTGCCACTTTGTTTGCTAATCCTTTGCGCTATCTCAACAACTTTAGTTTCTTTTTGACTTAGCAACTACCTGTAGGCCGACCGTTTAACTCGCGTATCGCCATCTAAGGTACAAAGTCATAAAACATTAATTAAATCTCTATAGAACTATTTAACCACAGATATAAGTAATGTAAGACTATTCTTCACTAATATCCATATCACTTGAATCATCATCACTGTCTGTGCAGCTTGAGGAGTCAGAATCTTGGCGATAGACGGTACGCGAATTAAACGGTCGGCCTATAGTTTTTTTTATACTTACCTAGACTTTGGCTTAGAATTGTGGTGCCAGCATCTTGTATGTGTGTAATAGCTTAATGTTCTAAGGTATAAACTTCGGGATCTAAAATATACCGCGATAAAATCCGTTCTAAAGTAGTTTTATTTCAACATGTTTCTCTAATCTATACTTTTAACACAATATTAGTAGTACCTGCTTGAAACATTGCTAACCCTATAAAATACCGCATCCATCACAAATTGTATCACATGACTATAACTAGAAAAACAATTTGCCTGAGCAAATGTGCCAAATTAACTCAGAACAGGTGGATAGCGAGCATTATCATAGTAAATGGTAAAGCAATTTTCTGACTTCCTTGATTATCAGAGAGCTTATTACAACTCGTAGTAAACTAAGTAGCTTCATAACAAGCGCTACTTGGATCGCAACAGGTCGTGGGTTCGAGTCCTGGTCAGTAAAAAGTACCTATTAGTAGTAAGTTACTAGTAAACGTAAGCGTGCTTGCATCTATATATATAAAAATGAAACCCATTTTCCGTTGTCACGACATCACGCGTGAACGGCTGGACCGATTTCGCTAATTATTTTTTTTAAATATTCCTTTAAGTACGAGGATGGTTCTTACGCAGAGAAAAATAAAAAAAAAAGAAAATTTAGAAAGCGAACAAGTGCCGAAGACCGGGTTAGATACCTATTATTTATTATTAGTTATATTCGGTAGGTCTGAGACCCGGTACATGACACTGCTTTACCGGGCAGAACGACGTCTGCCGGGTCCGCTAGTTTCTTATAATAATTTAGATCATCATCAACGGCCTATAGCAGTCCAAAGCTTATTAAAAAGTTTGTTTGGTAAGTAGAACCTCTTTAAGAAATAGATGAGCTAACTAACCCCTACTAACTCTTTGCCGTGGCTCCTCCTGCGTGAACTACATATTATATCGTACCCAGCAGTGAGATGTTATGTAGCCTATAGCCTTTCTGAACAAATTGACTATTTAACGATGAAAGCATATTTCAAATCGGTCCAGTAGTTCGTAAGATTAGCGGGTTCCACCAAACAAACTATCCAGCTTTATTACTTTAGTGTGGATAATAATAATATATTAATAATTATATAGTGGGACATTGACACACACGGCCATTTGATCCCAAACTAAGCAGAGCTTGTACTATTGAAACCAGATAACTGATAATATACTAAATATAATACTTTTCTTTTGTAAATACATACCAGGTGGGAACCGAACCCACGACCTGCGGCGTGAAAAGCAAGTATCTTACCGACCACGCCACCGGCCCGTCAATATATTATATCATCTGTGGTATAGATGAGCCACATTGATCCACTTACCACAGGTTGGTAACCCCTGGTTAAACAATTCGACCGTAAAACCTTACAAACAAACCTCTAAGTTTCACAATGACATTTGACAAATAAGTTAAAAAGTCTATAGCGGCCTCTTCTCATGCGCCCACGCATCTGACAGTATGTAGTTCCATTTTTTTACGCCACTTAGCTTATGACAGTGTAATAATACTTATGACATTTGTGACATAGTTGACATAGTGACGTCTTGATTATGTCAATATTTTTTTTTAGTTATTGTTATCGGAGGTTAACGGAAGCTTAAGATTAATAGAAACATATCGCTCACGTCTGTAGTACCTAAAGGTGTAGGTAGAGGTTATTGTCACCCATATTTGCTGACTATACATATTATGTTAGTACAGAATGGGACACAATTTCGAAATTCATGTTTTTTTTATTCTTCGATAGGCTGGCGCTTGACTACAACTTGCCTGATGCAATTATGTAGTCTACGATGGAACTAGTGTACTGATTCACTCGTGATTACGAATGATAATCGGTAACAAGGTGGCAGTGGCTTGGCGGTGCGGCTTTGTCCGGTGGGTGGTCACTTACCACGGCCGAAGCCTACCACTAGTTGATTGTCACCTGATTTGCACCACCCGGGGACCACGTGTGGGGATTCAATTAACGGTTTACACCCACGGACGATGGTGGCTCAGCCCCAAATGTTGCTGCTTTTAACATTTACTGTACTATGTACAAGCTCTGCTTAGTTTGGGATCAGATGGCCGTGTGTGTTAATGTCCCAGGATGTTTATTTTATTATTACCTACTTTATTTTTATCAATTAAAATAACACAATAAAACTAAACCACTAATTAAATTCTTTATTCTTACCCACAATCAACCGAGTCGATACTCTGTCAACTTTTTATTTTAAATCTAATTGCTCAAAGGTAATTAATATAATATCATTGCTTCTCAATAACAAACTGTATTGACAAACAATAAAAGCTATATTTGTATAATCCAAACGTAATCTAATTAATCATACAATTAAAATAATTTGACAAGTAATTCGTCAGTTGTGGGCGTACAGCGAAATTTCTCTAATAAAAAATATAATAAAAAACGAAAAAGATTCACAGAGGTGTGGTTTCAAATTTTTGACATTAATATAGCGACTTAGCAGGGCATAAGTTTTCTTAAGAGTTGAAAAAGTTAGCCCTACACATATTACATTATCGTAAATATTAGTCTTACGTAGAATGAGGAACTGAGTTCTCAAATTTGGAAATTGAACCTGATGCCGATTCAGGAGCAATTAGGTATCATATGCTACAGTTTTCTCGATGTGCATTCTACTAAATGGTTTTAGAGAAAATGCTGTTTTTAATCCCCGATGTGAAGATGAAAAATCCGAAGATGTGTCTGCAAAAAAGTAAATTACTTAGACGAAGTAGTGATTTTTCACTAAAGTTTCAATTAGAATATTGATTCATTAACTATTAGTTATTTTATATATCTTATTTTTTCATTGTAATAAAAATTTGGGTGACAACAAACAAGATTGTAATTAAGTACTGTTGGAAACAAAAGTCACTATAAACAAGTTCTGCACGGTTATTTGAAAATTTGATAATTCAACATAACACAATTAAATTTAAAGCAAAAGACAACAAATTTAATTTTCTACATGACGTACAATAAATCTAATTTTCTACTAATAAAATCTGTTTTCTTTTAAAAAAAATGCTCATTATATAATAAATTACCACTTCAAGTTCATAATAATTAAAACATATAACTAAATTACATATATTCACATCGAAAATGTTAAAAAATGAAATGAAAAGCTTTATGAAGACATATGTCTCGAGTCTGGTGTTATATAGGTGTGAGATGTGACACTCACTCAGAGAGATAGGGAGACGTTAGAGGCGTTTGAAATGTGCTGGAGAAGGATGGAGAAAATCAGCTGGACAGATAATGATAACGAATGATGGCAAATTGGAAAGAGTAAAGGAAAAAAGAAAGCTAATAGAAACTATTTAAAACTGGAGAAAAAGGATGATAGCCCATCGTATACGACATTACCTTTAAAAAAAATTCATCTTAGAGGGAATGATAGAAGAAAAAAGTGTAAGAGGACGGTCAAGGATAAGCTGCATAAACCATATAAAGGAAAAAGTTGGTGCTCTAGATCGAGCCAAATGGAAACAAATTCATCAACAGCATCAACAAGGGTTTCAACCATAAATAAAAACAAAAAAAGAGATCTTAGTATTTTCGATCACCATGAAATATATTTCTTTACTAAGGGATTGCTGATAGAAAATTCACATTTGAATTAAGGTCGCCTGTGTATATGTGTTTTTTCTTTATATGAATTGTCAATGTAAGTGTTTTGTGTACAATAAAGAATATACCCCCTATTCATAAACGTCTTATAAGCTCATTATAGCTAATATAGGTTTATAATTCGTTTGTCTTTGTCTGTAAGCTTGACGTTTGTACTAGTAAGAAAGAGACAAAGTCCATTTTAACAAGATTTAATAAGATTTTTATGAAAAAAAATATTCGCAAGAAAAAATTAAGTTAAAGATATAATCATAATTTTATATTTGCCGTTTTGTTGTTTTAACACTTTTGTTGCTGTCTGTACATTAAAATAAGTCGGTCAGCTTCGCCTACGCTTTCGTCAGACATTGTTGTTGGATAGTAAATAATGTCATAAAATATTTTGTAGAAATTAATGTCTTGTTTTTAAACGTCTCACCTGTTCTCACGGTACGTAAACTAGGTTACCGTACGAATATCGATGATTTTGTTATTAATAAGTATCTGAATTAATTAATTTTACACTCACCACAGTGGCGGCAGCTAGTCTGAACTGGCTAGCTTGTTACGAAGAACGTTTTTGGTTAAGTTTATCAGAAGAAATACACTTAAATCTGTATTGTATCAGAACGCAACTTAAATATTAATGTTTGAAGGTAGTCAGTAATAATTGTGATTAATATTTTTGGACGTCAAATATCTCAGTCCACCCGTGAACATGAAGTCTGAAAAGACTTTGAAACGTCGGGATCTAAAATCTAAAATAAACCGCGATAAAATCCGTTAAAAAGTAGTTTTATTTCAATGTATTGCACTAGTTCGCTTTTTTGATAATTCTGCCTTTGCATTTATCGGGCTCATTGGCGTGATTTAGGAGAGGCCTATGTCCAGCTGTGGACTAGAATAGGTTGATGTTGATGACGATTTATAATATAATTGCTAAGGTTGAATTATCAAAATAGGGTAATAATGCAATTCATATTTACCTAAGAATAAATTTTCAACAATGGATTTCTGCAAAGTAACGCCTGTAAACAGCAGCGGTGGCGCAGCGGTATGGGCCATGCCTTTGAAACATTAGGTCGTGGCTTCAATCCCAGTTGTGCATACACATATTTTTGACGTGACAACGTCTTAAATTAGGTTGCGGCTGGGAGGCACTTATGAAAAAGTGTAACGCTCGGTAACGTTACGATGAGTCACCGAACGAGAGAGAGGCCCGCCGAATGCCTTGCGTCTCTCTCCCACTCAACTATGTTTCATCCTTCTTCCTACTATACGAATGAATATTCACATTAAAATTATTTTACCACTCAAAGTCGTTGTCACGTAAAACTTTCGCCCGTATACCGAATTTACAGGCAACCAATTTTTTTTTGTGAATTCTTTCATAGCCGCTGCTCAATATCGGTGAAGGAAAACATCGTGAGGAAACCGGCATGACTAAAAACTAATCATTCGAGGACATGTGACATCCATCGACTTACAATTGGCCAGCGTGTGTGGATTAAAGCCTAAACTCTCTCAACTCGTAAGATAGTTGAAAGAAGACCCGTGCTTAGCTGTGGGATACTAAAAAGGGTCTAAGTGATAGTTACGGCTGAATTCTATCTAGACTAATATTCATCTAAGATTTCAATGTTTGTCTGTATGAATTACATAGACTCCGAAACTACTGGACTGATTTGAAAAATACTTTCACCGTTAGAATTCTGCATTATTCTTGATAAACATAGACTTATACAAGTCTTTTTTTATTCTGAAATTTTGCGCTTGACTACAACTTGCCTGATGTTAAGCAATGATGTAGTCTAGATTCATTCGTAGTTACGAATGAATTTCGGTGAGAAGGTGGCAGTGGAATGATGCTCCTTATGGTTAGAAACCAGAAAGTAGCAATAATTTTAACCCACCCTCTTAAATGGTGTCACCAGACTTCGCACCGGGACACGGCAACGCCGCTTGGCGGTGCGGCTTTGTCTGGTGGGTGGTCACTAACTACGGCCGAAGCCTACCACCAGTTAATTACAAGTAAACTTAATTACCAGTTGATTGTCACCTGATTTGCACCACCCGGGGATTACGTGTGGGGATTCAGATAAAAGGTGCATTCCCACGGATGAAGGTGACTCAGCCCCCAGTTCAATATACAACTAAGTTTAAAGTTTTTTGACAATGTTTTCAATAGAGGCTAGATCAAGGCTATTCAGAATCTTATATCTTTAAATGAGCAATTCTTGTATATATAATTGGAATCTCGGAATCGGTTCCAACGATTTTCATAAAATTTAGTATGTAAGGGGTTTCGGGGGCGATAAATCGATCTAGCTAGGAATCATTTTTAGAAAATGTCATTAAAAAAAAATACCGAGCAAAGCTCGGTCATCCAGATATTATAGTTAAAAAAAAGTTAGGTATCTAATATCTGTGAAGCTGGAGCGGGTTCTCCGCGTCAGTATTTTATAAGGGGCCTATTTTAACAATTAATCTACAAAATAATAGGTACCCGCCCATAACAACAGCGATCAAACAAAAAATACGGAGCTCTCAATTCATCACATCAAGTTTATAAGTATTGTTCAAAGTTATCTAACTAAAGTGTTGAGACGTACTGATATTATGACAGACAGATGAGCTGTTGGCCCTACTACCTGAACTCGAAATTACGTAATTTTTATAGTTATTGTTGTTTATTAGTTTACTTGTGATTGGGTTGGCAAGTTGGTTGGCAGAGGAACACAGGGGAGTTCCGGTGAGTAAACTTCTTGCGAGTTTTACATACCCACTGTGTCATGCCCTGATGTAGAGGGACCTATAAATGGTTTGTCCTTGAAAAATGCGAAAATTAATAAATCCCTCACTTCACTTTGTGATAATTGAGATAAAATGATTGATTACTACAACATTTGAAGCACAAATCAACTGTTAATCAGATATTAAAAACTTAAATTAAGTATAGGTAGCATTAAAGCAATTCTTCCAATTTAATTTATAACGTGAGAATCGTTTCTAAACATTCAAGTAACTTATTATCCGATGGCAGTAAGCAGCATCAATAAACATAAAACTTAAATAAAATACTTTCTCTGTTTAAACGTAATCCCGGATTCGAAAGTAGCGGCCATTTTGTTTTGGTAACAAAATTATGATTACATTCCTATTAGAAATTATTTACGTTATAATATTATGTGGATAGGTATTGTTTTATGATTTATATTAATATCTAGTCGAATAACTAGTTTATAATGCTTAACACTTTCAAGTTTATTTGTGAAGAAAATTTAAAACATATTTTTACCATGTTCGCTTCCGTCTACGAGTCGTTCGGGAGATATACAGAAATATTCATGGGATTATAAATGGTCAGTATCAACATGGATTTTAATATGGTAGTGTCTTAGATTTACGCAAATATCACACATTGAAATAAATCTACATTTTTACGGATTTTATCGTGGTTTATTTTAGATTTTACAGTGCTAAAGTAACTAATTAATTTTTGCTTAATTTACTTGTATCAAAACCCAAGCAAAATCAACTCAGAATTCAAGACACTGTGAGCTCAGTTTGCTTAAATCGGAACACAACTTAAACAATAATGTTTTTAGGTAGTCAATAATAATTGTGATTAATATTTTTGGACGTCAAATACCTCAGAGTCCACCAGTGAATATGAAGTCTGAAAAGACTTCGAAACGTCGGGATCTAAAATCTAAAATAAACCGCGATAAAATCCGTTAAAAAATAGTTTTAATTCAACATGGATTTCGATAAAACAGAGCTTATTAGCGTTTCAATAACCGTACGACCTCTTTTATAGATACACAGACATACAAATACACTCAAACGTAAATCACTCCTCTTTTTCGTCATAAATTTGTAAGACAAATTACATATCAACTTTAGAGATATTGTTGTACGTGTTTGTCTAATAAAACTAACTAAGATCTCGAACTAAAGCTTCATCGAAAACCCGTAGTAGTGGTCAATGATAAGATTAAGACAGACAGGTGCGCACTCAGTGATTGGGCTATTGTTTCTCACGACCCTTGATTAAGCTCAGAATTCTGAACTCTAAGCTAACCAACTTTTAATCAGACGGTTAACCAAACGACTGATATTCTATACAGGAAAACTTTTAATCAATGCGTAAACATTAAAAATAAAAAATTAATAAACACGTTCTTACTTTTTATATGTACCTTCAGTAACTATTAAAAAAAATTAGAAAATCGTTAACGAAAGATGTATGTGCATCAGCTGTGCGCTCGCTAGGGTCACTGGCCGGTAATTTTACGCAGCGCGCTTTCATCGTCGACATAAAATAAGAAAACGTATATAACGATAATGGAAATGTGTTCTATTACTGACAGAGAACCACCAAAAAAACATTGCGTACTGATTAAAAAAATCCTCTAACTTTTCTTTAAGTAGCTCGTCTGGTGAGGTACTCCCCACATTCCATCAAAATCCTCCAAAGAGTAAGATTAGCTTCTCTGTGGGTACTTCCACCAGAATACACGCATTGTAATAACCTTTTTTGTGTTTCTGGGTGTCAGTAAGGTAGCTAGCGGTGTGAGACTGTACAGCAAATATTACAAAACGTTTGATGGTGTTAATTTTGCGACCAAAAGTGTTTTTTTACTAATGTTTGTGCAACAGTCTAACCCTGCAGGCCCGTAGACATCGGCGCGAGTGATCTCTCCTCTGCTGTTTGTTTGTACGCTGAATTGGTAGAGTAAAATTAAACAAAATGCTGGTTAAATAATTAACTTCAGATTTAGAAGTCGGTGAAGTTGGGATTCAAGTTATTTGAAGATACATTCAAATGATGACCATTCAGTAAAGAATTAAGTACAGTTTAAGTATAGCTAAGTATACTTAATAAAATTAATTGTGATTTTGTATAATGATTGGTGAAGATGTTTGGTATACAGTTGATTGTATGAAATTAACTTAAGTGATTTAAGTTAGAGTAAAACTTAACTGTCTGTAATGAATAAAGTCACAACCTAACATACTGCCAAAACTTGTATTATCTGAAAGTGTAGGCAGAGGTGTTATTGAATTTCACCCACAAGAATTTCAAGTTTAGGTCTCATATGTGATAGCGAGTCTTATGCGGTTGGTCAAATAGAAAATTCATTTAAAAAAAATCTATATGTTCTATATTTTTACGAATATTATAAATGCGAATGTTTCTATGGATGTGTGGAGTTGTAAATGTTTAGGTGTTTGTCACTCTTTAGGCTGCTTTACACAGTGTCGGCGGCACTGGTCGCCGTCCTTGCCACCTGCCCGGTGCGCGGTGCCGCGCTGGCGAGATGCGCTCGATGGCTACAACAATTCAATTACAAACTATGCCGTTCGTCAAAAGTCAGCGGACTGTGTCTCCGGTATATGTGTAGAAGCGTTTTCACGCAAAAACTACTGTATGGATTTGGATGAAATTTGGCACAGAGATAGATAATAATCTGGAAAAGGACATCGGATACTTTTCATTTTACACCAAGTTAGCATACCCGTAACAGGGAGTTAGTTTTTACTAATTATTATTTAGTTTTAGTTTAGTTAGAGATTGCTGCTCCGAACGAAGAAGAATGAACGAAACGCTTAACGTTCAATATAAAAGCGCGGTTATCAGAGGCTGAAGGCCGCCCCCCGATCCCCTAAAAAACTAGAGTGTCCGCCAACGTCCTGAGCCGAGGTTCGTCCCCACATGGGAGCCCTCATGGCAGTTGCCACAGTACTTCATAGGTTCGACCGTCCTCGGACGGCTCACCGAAAAAGTCCGGTGAACCAATAGAGGCCCTTCCGGCTAATTGGGTTAGGTAATGAGTAAAAAAAAAAGGCTTAAGGCCCATTCGTATTTGATTTGTCGTGATACCGTTATGCTGTGCTAACGTAACTAGTGTTGTAATACCCATTTATTCTGTGTAAATTATAATTATCTGTAATTGAGATTGAAGTCTTATTATTTTTTAATAAAGTTCCCTTTTGATTGCTAAGAATATCATATACTAGTGTCATTCTCATTTGTATAGAAATCTATTCTATTAGTTTATCCTTTATGCTACTTTTAAACCGACTTTAAAAAGCAGGAGACCCAATTCGACTTTATAATTTCATTTTATTGGCATGTATCACTTAAACTATTTTTAGTGTCAGTGCAAGGCACGGGTCTTCTCTCAACTGTCTTACGAGTTATGTAACATCCACCAACTCCGTACTTGCCCAGCGTGTATGACAACTAGTTTGGTATATATATGACAAGCGATAAAAAAATCCGCAAATTATCAATCGATTTTTGAATTATTAACAGATACTTTCCAGGTGGTCTCATCTTATCAGAATTGGTTCAACGAGTTTTGAGTTATTGTTAAAACATTGAACTCTGTATTAGAAAAGCTATTCATTTAAGGGCGCGGTTAGTTTTTTAATGATTTCAAAAAGATGCAATTGTACGTTAAGACGCAACTCCCTGGACTTTAAAGTAATATAGGTATATAATATGATTATGACGTCAAATAAAATATTCAAAATCGTGACTAAATACACTTACTACCCGTAGTTGTTAATAATGATAATGGCCTATTGTATTAGCAACTATGAAGGAAATAGTATTTATCTTAGAAGTATAATATCAATATGTTCATAGTAATCACATAAATTATACTTAAAGGTTACTTGCTCATTGTCTCCGTTGATCCAATGGTAGGTCCACTACAAGAGACCAGCAATTCACGTAAATATGTTTAGTTGCAGTGCAGTTGCAGTTCAGTTTCGATCAAAATAGCCCTTTTCGTATTTTCGTAATTTTGACAACCGCTGTCAAATTCCCTCGCGTCATATTAGATACTACAGCCGTACAATTAGAAGAATACCACTTCGCACTAAGATATACCTAAACGGAGCAACGGTGGCGCAGCGGTACGGGCCATGCCTTAGAAAAATAAGACCGCGGGTTCGAATCCTGGTCGTGACCACACATCTTTGTGTGAATTGTTTCATCTCCACTGCTCAATATCGGTGAAGGAAAACATCGTGAGGAAACCGGCATGTCGAAGAACTAATCATTCGAGGACATGTGACATCCACCAACCCGCACTTGGCCAGCGTGTGTGTGGATTAAGGCCTAAACTCTCTCAACTCGTAAGATAGTTGAGAGAAGACCCGTCCCCGTGGGATACTATAAAGGGTTGAAGTATACCAAAACTGCACCGCATACAGGATTCTGTCAGAAATATCCGCTTCTATAGTTATCATTTGAAATTTTTATTAAAAAAAAATTACATAATAAATTTAAAACTTTATTAAAAAACAATTATTTTCAAGTTTCAACCTTCATTTTTATTTCAATATTTCCATATAATTTATTTAATAATATTTTAGGATTATTTCCTTAATTTTACAAGTTCTGTTAGAAATATCCGCTTCTATACTAGTAGGTAATACAGTCGACTCACTCGACAGACGACAATCAAGTAGGTTTTGCAAGAAATCCAAGAGGACGAGTACCGTATATGGACACTAGATGTTCTAAAAAGTAGAACGCAACGTTGTGTGGTTATCTATTGTACTATAATAATTGTTTTAGCTTTGAAAGTAAACATTTGGATTTTTTTATATAACAGGCCAGTATTATCCGGCCTACAGAATAGCATGTTCGGACCAAAAAGAAGGTTTTATTCATAAAAATCTTATAAAACTCTTTAGTTAAAATGGACTTTGTCTGTTTCTTACTATTAAACGTGAAGTTGACAGACAAAGACAAACGAATTATAAACCTATTTTAGCTATAATGAGCTTATAAGACTTTTATAAATACAGGAGTAAGATTTTTTTTTTGCACTAGTCTAGACTCGGACGGATCGTCATGTAGGCCGTACTTATTCTTGATGGCGACTTAGATATAGAAAAAACTAGCGCATCGCCGCAGTTTCACTCGGGTACAAATTTTTTCATGGGCGAAAACTGCTTGCAATTCGGTTCAGTAGTTTTTGAGTTTATCGCTGACTGACAGCGGAATCGATATACTATGTACATGTCTACATATCAAGGTTTACATTTCCAGTATAAGCTGACCTCTCGTTGTACGGAAATCATATACAATGTGAGATCAGCTTATATTGGGAATTTAAAGCTTGATGTGCATAGGCCGACCGTTTAACTCGCGTATTAATTAATTCTCATAAAGAACTATTTAACCACAGATAAAAGTAATGTAAGACTATTCGTCGCTAATATTCATATCGCTTGAATCATCATCACTATCTGTGCAGCTTGAGGAGTCAGAATCTTGGCGATCGGCGATACGCGAGTTTAACGGTCGGCCTTTAGTCATGTGTACCTATCAAGACGAGGAAGCCGTTTATTGATTGTGTTTTAATGAAAATAATAGTTAAAAAGCAATTGATAACTCCCGTATTCATAAACGTATTTTAAGCTCATTATAGCTAAAATAGGTTTAAAATTCGTTTGTCTTTGTCTGTCGGCTTTACATTTATACTTGTAAGAAAGAGACAAAATCCATTTTAACTAAAGAATCTTATAACTTTTTTATGAATAAGGCCGTAACTTTTTATATTATTTTAACTTCTATTCAAGCGGGATTTTGACGGTTTTAACTTGGAGCGATATAAAAATTTTACTGTTTATAAATGAAGGCAATAATTTGGTTATTAGTAATAATTTTTATGTTCGTTATCTTAAAACATAAGAGGAATTTGTTTCTTTTAATATCTTCTCACCGATAAAACAGCTGGTCAAGTGTGAGTCGGACTAACACGTTAAGGATTCCGTACATTTTATTATTTTTTGCTATAGTGAGAATAGCGACACATTTTGTAAAAAATTCAATTAATTAAGTACTACTACAAACTTGCTATCAGATAGACGGCTGGACAGTGAAACCTTAATAATAAATACCTTTTGGCACCTTTTAGGTACGGAAAATGCGATAGATTTATACGTGTTTAAGGGACACCAGAGATGTTGAGCATCGGTGGCGCAGCGGTACAGGCCTTAGAAAAATAAGGTCACGGGTTCGAATCCTGGTCGTGCTCACAAATCTTTGTGTGAATTGTTTCTTCTCCGCTGCTACTATTAGTGAAGAATACATCGTGAGAAAACCGGCATGTCTAAGAAGTAATCATTAGAGGACATGTGTAATCCATCAACCCGAACTTGGCCAGCGTGTGTTGATTTAGGCCTATATTCTCCCAACTCGTAAGATAGTTGAGAGAAAACCCGTGCCCAGCAGTGGGATACTAAAAAGGGTTAAAGTGATAGTCACGGCTGAACTTTATTTAGACTAATATTATAAACAGGAAAGATTTCAATGTTTGTCTGTATGAATTACATAGACCCGAAACTACTGGACTGATTCGAAAACGACTTTCACCATAAGAATCCTGCATTATTTTTAATAAACATAGGCTATTACAGAGTGTGGTTAGAAAACGGGCCTTATAAGTCACTAGTAATAAAATCATTATAGCCCAGCAGTGGGATACTAAAAAGGGTTGTAGTGTACGGAACCCTAAAACAGCGATAATCAGAAAACGTTTCAAGTTTTTTACGATTTAATTATTACAATTTGTATGTTGATATTTTTATATTATGAGGATAAAGTCATTACCTACTTTTACTATCCATACTACCAAAACAGAGAAGTAATTCTTTTTGCTTCTTACCTAAAATAATTTGTAGTTACGAGTGAATCAGTATACTGGGGTGGCGCGTTACATCGTAGACTATATCATTGTCCCAGATGACATTTAACACCTCTATGACAATCGTTACATGTAGTCAGAAGCCAATATAATCTGACACCTGGTCGAACCATCTAAGCTACTTTTCCTACGGGTTTCGAGGTCTGATGGCAGTCGCTCGTGTAATTCTGGTAGCTAGCCGCATTAGGTTAGACTGGAAGCCGAATCCAATAGAAATGGGAAAAGAGACAAATTAAATGATGATGACTAACTTTTCGTTCGTGACTTACTTATTTCGTTCATTACTTGACTGACCTGGGTTCTAATTCACGTAATTTTTTCCCGCGCCGATCAAGTTGAAGTGCAGTTGCAATTGTTTACGTCTTAGTGCAAAATGGTATTCTTGTAATTGTTTAGCTGTCATATCTGATCTAAAGCGCTCGCGTGACGTGACCTTGACGCGAGCGTCTCTGACAGCCGTTGTCAAGATTACGAAAATGCGAAAAGTGAGGTTTTGATCGAAACTTAACTGGAACTGAAGTTATTTCATTACATGAATTAGCCTACAGGTGGCGTAGCAGTGACTCTCGACTCGTAGTTCGATTCTTACCTAGGACCAATCTTTGTGTGATTATCGCGATTGTTTGTTCGGTGTCAGGGTGTAATCTATCTATTTACAAAAAAAATATTTAAGTAGGTGTCATTCATTCATTTTCATTCATTCATTCATTCATTCATTCATTTATCCGTTCCTAGAACCCATAACACAATCAAATATTATTGCTTAAATAGGGACTAGATGGTGCCGTGTGTACGTCTGAAAATATTATCATTAATATGACAACAATTATTATGATATTTGATTCACTCGTGATTAAGAATGATTCTCGTTGAGAAGGTGGCAGTGGAAAGGATGAGGCTAAATATGGTTAAAAAAAACTGTAAATAACCATCTAATCGAAATATGAATATGTCTAGCTTCGATAAATCAAGAAAAGGAAGATACGGTACGCTCTATTAACACAATCACTAAACCTAGGTCTCGGTTCACAACTACATGCAAAGAGAAACACACATCTGTCATCACAATTAGATATTTACAGTGAACGATAAAAAAGACAGAGATAGGGCTCCACAAAGCGTGCAAGCGAAATTACAATAGCCGTGCTGTTAAATTAATGACATTGCGGTAGGGAAATACCCGCGAAATACTATAACAGGCCAAGCGTGTGCGTTGCCTCTGTCTTTCACGTCTGTTTTGCATTATCTGTCTCACTCTCACAAACATGGCGTAGCTAACAACAATTTAAGTAATAATTTTTATGAAACTAAGATTTTTGGCTGTACTTCCGCGTGATAAGTAATCCTGGTTGTCTTATTATTGTTTTTTGTGTGGTTATGACATTTATTAAACACACAAGAAGGCATTTTGATTCGTTTATAAGCTTTGTGCTTATTAACGAACTTAAAATTAATGAGCTGTGTCAACATGTGTCGTCTACTCGATGGTCCGCGTGTGACTGAGTATCGGTGAGTCCTTTGGACTCATTTTAGAAGGCGCATTAGGGCGCACGCTGTGTTCTAGTGCCATATCTTTCTTTTTTTTATTTATCTAAGATGTCTAGGATAGTATATGATACCAAAATAGATATTTAAACAAACACAACACTACACAACTCGTTACAAAAGTGCTATGTTAATTGTGCTGCCCCCTACTGCGTAGAAATGAACCGTCAGTCAGTTAGTTTGTCAGTGATAAACGGAGTGGATCGCAGTCTTAAAGTGTTTAACAATACTTGTAAATTATAATTATGGGAACCACTACATACATACCTATTAGATGTTTTATTTTTATTCTGATATGCTTGCACTTGATTACAAATTACCTGATGCTTAGCAGTTATGTAGTCTACGATGGAACGCGCCTACCCAATATACCGATTTACTCGTAGATGAAAAGGTGGCAGTAGAAGGACCCTTGGCGGTGAGACTTTGTCTTGAACCACCATTGAAGCGTCTTATAAATGCATACGTAAATAAAAGCTACACACTAATACATAACATGCACAGACTGTTCAGCGTGGACGGTTAACAGTTCCTCTGTTAAATGTTCTAAGACAGGGGCCGTCTCCGTGAGCGAGAGAATCTTTGTCATATGCACATTATAAAAGCGAAAGTAACTATGTCTGTTTGTCGCGCCATCACGCGAAAACTACTGAACGGATTTGGATGAAAATTGGTATGGACATAGTTTGGAACCCGGAGAACGACATAGAATAGTTTTTATCCGACTGCACAAAAGGAGGTTTTTCGTTTAGCGCAATAACCGACATATGCGTGATCTGAGCCGCGATCAAATGAATGATAAATTGAAGCTTAAATTCGATTGTAAATAATATTTATCAACTGCTTACTAAACAGTACTTGTATCCAGCATAGAGTTAAAATGTTTAAAAATTTTACACAACTAAGACTCTCGTCTTAGTTGTGTAAAATTTTGAACGCAAAACTTAGTAAATAATAAATCTAGTACATCAATAAATAATAACAAGATTCGATAAATCATTAATGAATCAAATCAAGTATTATCATACATAAATCGTCCTGTTAAAATAAATCCAGACTCAATAGTTGCTAGGCAGACCTTTCACCTATGTCTACTATTTTAGTCCCTTCAAAGTTTATACTAGTACCGCGTTGGACTTTAATTAGTTAGGAGGCTTTATGCATTTTAGAGAAGACTGGAAACATAGTATTGTCTTAGATTTACGTGAATATCACACATTGAAATAAAATACTTTAATATTAAGTAATAATTGTGATTAATATTTTTGGACGTTAAATACCTTAGACTTTGAAACGTCGGAATCTAAAATAAACCGCTATAAAATCCGTTAAAAAGTATTTTTATTTCAAGACTGAAAAACTTTAGAGGATGCCTTCACCTGAGAAGGGTCCGTGCAAAATAAATGAATGATAAGAAATTATACCAAATACAACAACAACAATAATAATGTTAATGACGTATTATAATTATAATTTAAACTTGAAATAGTATATTATTAAATAAGAATTATAATGGTTAATAATAAAATTGCATGATTTTAATTTGGATGGATTTTATGGATTTCATAATGTAATAACTTAAATAATAATATACCAGTAATTCAAATAATCGAATTTAATTATTTTATTTTTATGATTTAATCTAATGAATTAATTGTAATTGCATGGAATAAAGGCTTTTTTATTTTTACTTTATTTTATCCATTTTATAACACCATGGTTAACGGTTTTATAAGTACCAGTGGCGTGGCGATAATGTTCCTGGGTGCGGTTCCCACTCAAGACAGACATTTGTAGAATGAACATGTACCCTTAATACGAGTTTTCAATACGAAAAAGTTTTCGTATCCTATCAGTAACATGACAAGATAACAAATTAAAATGCACTTATAGCTAAAAACATTTTGCCTTTTTTGTTTCCAATCCAATTTATTTTATAAATGTTTTGAACGAAAAGAAAAAAAAAATTTGTAAACGCATTTCGACAAGTTCAGGATCACTTAAATGTTTTTTAGTGTCCCACTGCTGGGCACGGGTCTTCTCTTAACTATCTTATGAGTTGAGAGAGTTTAGAGTTTAGTACACCGCACATGCTGGCCAAGTGCAGGTAGGAGGAGGTAGCACTAGGTAGTGGTGCAGGTAGGTACTTTTCTAAGGCGAGGCCCGTACCGCTGCGCCACCGCTGCCGCGCTGCTCAGTTCAAGATGGTATTCGAAAACATGTTTCGTATTAATCAACTTGCACTAAGGGTATACTGTTATCTGTGTCGATCTGTCTGCTAATTCGTGGTTTTCACATATGAACATGTGTACCCCAAATCAATGGACTGGTAAACCCACATCACTTTGACCTGATGGGATTTTTATAATGCTCTTCTTGAATAACTAAAAAATACATAATTTATTTATTTCTAAGGTTCAGTAGAATGTTAGTGACACTGGGCCCCGCACTAGGATACCCTGTGTTGCAGGGTCCAGTCTCTTTCGACATAGTAATAGGTAGTTCATAAAATTAATAACATAAAATAAAAATTAAAAATTAGATCGTAAAAAAGGAATATAATAATAACGAGATCAAGGAGTGAAGAAGTTATGTGATGTATGTTTGTGGTGTATGGTTTGGGTGTTGTATGATTATATGTGTGTATTGTATGAAGATCTTTTAAATGATTTTCAAATAAAGAATCATTTTTAAGTCCGTCATAACAGAAACCAGTACCATTACAACAAACAGTTACATAAAAAACAAAAAAATAAGATTAAAACAAATGAATAAAAGCAAAACAGAAGTATAAAACTAAAAACAAAAGAAAATGACACACAGAAGCGGTGTGCGTGCGCGCAGCGTTCCGTTTCGCACGAGATGATGCTTTTTGTTGGTCGCTGTAATCGAACGTAAATTGAAACCTCCGATAATACAGAGATTAAAGTTTGTTTATTATTTGTTAGTTATATTTATACTGCCTTTAACCCTTGACAAAAAAGAGGGTGTTTAGTTTGGCACGTGTATCTACACAGACTGGGTGTAATCTCTTCCTTAGAAGTAAGTAGTTATTGGTCTGATATACATAGAACATAGTCATATACTCGTAGATTAAAGATAAATTTTAAAGATAATAAATAGCAAAAAGTAATAATTATATTTAGCTTAATATTGTAACTAGCTCACGTATATGCCATTAAGTTAAATAAATTTATTTTATTTATTATTTTATTTTATTTTATGGTAGTAATTTTAATTTAGTTTACCGTATATTTTTAACCGTAAAAAAATTGCTAGTGTAGTTACTAGGAAGTATTTTGTATTTTAGGGATTTGAGGTTATAAATAAAATATAGTTAAATAAGTAAACGGTCCAGTAAGAAGCTAATTAATTATCTGTGATGCTACATTTATTTGTGAGCAGCGGTGGCGCAGCGGTACGGGTCTCGCCTTATAAACTTATAAACTTTGAAACTTTCGCGATGCGTCGCGTTGTATTATTAATATTTTTATTTTGTTTCGAAGCATATACATAGATCTTTTAAAGATGGTCCCATTTCCCATCCCAAAAATATAATAAAAACTAATTCAAGCCCGCCACTGACCGCTTTCAGTCCAAATATTTTTTTATTTATTTATTTATTCAAAATATAAGTGTACAGTTTGTAGGCGTGGCGCTCATTCACAATTTATAATATTACTTATACTATTGAATTATACCTATCTACTATACCTAATTACAATTTTATGCATGCATTTTCCTATTAGTTTTTTTTTGCTTACTTCGAAATATATCTTTAAGTTTTCGTTTTAATTTCCATATACATTTAATTGTGTGTAAGTGTCTATTACATATGTCGCATTTCCAAGCTGGATTATAATGACCAGCTTCTGAACCAGGAACGACACGGAGCACCGGGTCGACTTTAAAAGCCTTTTATTAATTAGTAATGCAAGTTATTGCTAACTCATTAAAGTCGGTTCATATTAAAAAAAATCTATTACTGCTTTAATCTTTTATTATTTTAATTAAAAAAATATCTAATTATAAGCTAGTTCTCAAAATGTTCTCAAATCTCAATCTAGCAATAAAAAACTAAGTGTATACCGATTGATTATAATATAGAGCTTCCTTTGCATGGACAGAAACTGGTTGTAGGTGACTCTACATCGGTTAACTCTACACAATCAAGGCTTGATTATTATAGAAACAACAGGTGTAACTTGGTACCTGTTTTCTTTTTTTTTTACACTTCTGTACCTGTTTACAAGAGTTGGCACAGCGGTATCGGCCGGTTTGGAAGTTGCAGGTTCAAACCCCGGTCGTGCTAACACATATTTGTGTAAAATTAATCTTAACTAATATTAAAATATATAATATGATCTTTTCACGCCGCAGGTCGTGGGTTCGATTCCCACCCGAGACAAACATTTGTTTAAATATGTCTGTTTGTCTTGTGTCTGGGTGTAATTATCTATATTTAAGTATATATTTACAAAAGAAAAGTATTATATGTAGTATATTACCAGTTATCTGGTTTCCATAGTACAAGCTCTGCTTAGTTTGGGATCAGATGACCGTGTGTGTTAATGTCCCACTATATTATTACTATTTTTGTTATTAAAAGTAAATGCGATAGCGGCTCTGTCTACCTGTCTGTCTGTCGCACTTTCACGCTAAAACTACTGAATCAATTTGAACGGAATTTTGTGTGGAGATAGTTTGAGATCTCGGAAAGGACATAGAATAGTTTTTATCCGACTGCGCAAGAAGAGTTTAATAGTTTAGCACAATAACGCGATATTTTATAATGCCCGAAATACTCGAGGCTAGTAATCAATATTGGTGAAAACATCGCCAGAAAACCAGAATGTTTTTTTTTAATTATAAACTCACACACTTACAGATCTTTTGTCTGTGCCGTTTTTTAACTTTACCCGGAATAAAACCAAAAAGGAATGTTTAAGACCATCCACTAACCCGCTTTTAGCTAGTGAGTGTGGATTAAGGTCTTAACCGATTAGTTAAGAGAAGATTGAGGTGAGATTTAATTCTAATACATTTAGTTTCATTCACCGATATTGAGTGGTGATGAAACAATTCACTCAAAGATGTTTGGCATTACCTAAGATCGAACCTGCAGTTAAATGTTTATAGTTAAATACCGCTAAATACCGCTGTGCTACTGTTGGCCAGTCTCAGTGTAAAATGTAATTATCTTGGCCTATAGGAAAGACATCAACGAGTGTACAAAGATTTAATTTTAAATTTTAACTGAACTGTTAATCATAATGTAGTAATTCTTTGGAGTGTGCGTTGGAATTACACAATCTTATTCCCCCATCCCCGTTCTTCTATCGGACAAGTAGATGTACGGCTATGCGCCACCGTTATATGGTGGAAATTCCACGGGTACGCACAAAGCGCTTTGCCTCTACTTTCATTGTGCGAACTGCCAAATTGTGGAATTCGCTGCCGGCATATATGTTTCCCGATAGCTGTAATCTGACAGTCTTCAAGTCACGAGTGAATCGGTATTTACTGGGTAAGCGCGTTCCATCGTAGACTGCATCGTTGCTTCACATCAGGCAAGTTGTGGTCAAAATTATTAACTTTTATGTAAAATCAAAAAGCAGCGGTCGCGCAGCGGTATGAGCATCGCCTTAAAAAATAAGGTTCACGGGTTGGAACCCTGATGGTGACCACAGTTCTTTGTGTAAATTGTTTCATCTCCGCTGGGATATTCAAAATCATGGATACTTATTAACCCGCATGTGGCCAGCGTGTGTGTATTAAGGCCTAAACTCCCTCAACTCATAGGATTTTAAGAGAAGACCCGTGCCCAGCTGTGGGACACTAAAAGTGTTGAAGTGATGTAAAATACATCTATCATTTTCACGTCTCAAATACTAAAAACTAATTCAAGCCCGCCACTGACCGCTCCCGGGCCAAAAGTGTCTATCACATTCGTCGCATTTCCAAGCTGGATTAGTATGACCAGCTTCTGAACTAGGAACGATATGGAGCACCGCACCCGGTCGACTTTTTAAGCCTTTTAGTAATTAGTAATGCAATGACCAGCTGTAATTGTTACAAAAAAATGGTTATAATTAACAGATTTAGCGTACAATCAAAACTACTAAACGGATTTTGCTAAAATTTCGCATAAAGTAATTATACTGACGTAAGCATATAGTAGTATTTTAGGATACTTTTCTCATACAGTGCCCAATGAGGGGGAATTTCTTAAAAAAAAATACTGTTTCAAGAAGTCCTGTTCAAGTTTGACAAAAAATTTTGTAAAATTTGTTTGTCCACCCGTGAACATGAAGTCTGAAAAGACTTTGAAACGTCGGGATCTAAAATCTAAAATAAACCGCGATAAAATCCGTTAAAAAGTAGTTTTATTTCAAAAAAATTGAATGTATTATAACTTTTAACTTTGAAATATTTATCTTATACTTCTAACCAAAAAAATTTGTATATATTAATTGTTAATTTCTTAACAACCATTGTCATCGCTGGTTTGAATCCAGCGTCAGGCTAAATCACTTTCACTTCAACACTTCCTAGTGTCCCACTGCTGGGCACAGGTTTTCTCTCAAAAATCTTACGAGTTGAGAAAGTTTAGTCCTTAATCCACACTTGCTGGTCAAGTCCGGGTTGGTGGATGTCACATGTCCTCGAATGATTAGTTCTTAGACATGCCGGTCTCCTCACGATGTTTTCTTTCACCGATATTCAGCAGCAGCGATGACACAGTTTACACAAATATGTGGGAGCACGACCGGGAATCGCACCCGCGACCTTATATGTCTATCGCTAGGCCTAGGAGTCAGAAAATAGGGACACAGTGAAGCTATAAGCTACTTTCATCTGATACATGTATTACTTGCTATGGTTACAACACAGATTCGCTCCACTGAGCCCATACAACAGGTTGAAACACTATCTCATAGTTCATTTGTTTGCACATTAATGTCAGGAAAAGTTGATACAGTTCCTTATAAATCAATCTATTGATATCTATAATAATATACCTCATCATCATCATATGACTATTTTAGTCCAGTGGTGGACATAGGTCTCTTTTATAGTACGCTACTCAGCACAATCCGCGGCTTTTCTCATCTAGTTCTAGCTGCCCTGCTGATCGTCACTCCACCTAGTCTGAGGGCGTCCTACGCTACGTTTGCCAATTCGTGGTCTTCACTCAAGAACTCGTTTATCCCAGCGGTTATCAGTTCCGCGGCAGATATGACAAGTAGAGGAGTAGCGATGGCGCAGCGGGATGGGCCTAACCTTAGAAATATAAGATCGCAGTTTCAATTACCGATCGTGGCCATACGTCTTTGTGTGAATTGTTTCATTGGTGAAGAAAATCGTGAGTAAACTGGCTTGTTTAAGAACTAACCATTCGAGGACATGTGACATTCATCAACTTGGCCAGTGTGTGTGGACCAAGATAAGTTTAAAAAAAGATTTACGTGAATATCACACATTGAAATAAAATTGAATTGGATAGTCCACCCGTGAACATGAAGTCTGAAAAGACTTCGAGACGTCGGGATCTAAAATCTAAAATATACCGCAATAAAATCCGTTATAAAGTAGATTTATTTCAATAATACCAAACATGTTAATCGGCATGATGCCTAAAAGATACACTCATCCAGCCACAATAAGACGACGGGCCGGTGGCGTGGTCGGTAAGATACTTGCTTTTCACGCCGCAGGTCGTGGGTTCGATTCCCACCCGAGACAAACATTTGTTTCAATATGTCTGTTTGTCTTGTGTCTGGGTGTAATTATCGATATTTAAGTATATATTTACAAAAGAAAAGTATTTTAAGTAGTATATTACCAGTTATCTGATTTCCATAGTACAAGCTCTGCTTAGTTTGGGATCAGATGACCGTGTGTGTTAATGTCCCACTCTTATTATTTTTATTATTATAGGATAGGATAACTTAATTGTATCCAATTCCAAATTACACAAGTAAAGCTAAATCAATGCTTTGATTAAATAAAAAGTTTGCAACAGCTTAGAAAATGTTAATTAACAAGAATATCAAGTTAGGTAAGTATGTAGTACATTTTGCACTTTCTTTATGTTAATACGGTGTACGTTGACTGATAAACGCGTAAATAATTGATGAATTCTTAAATTTAGATATCAAGTTAGGTTAATTCCTATAATTATTCGTTAGATAGGCGAGAGAAGACCCGTGCCCAGCGGTGGGACTCTAAAAAGGTTTGAAGTGTAAGGAACCCAAAAACTCAAACGCCAAATACTAAGTAAAACACAAAATATACCAGCTTTCCTGCCGAAGCTCCGACAGACTACATTTTTATTATGCCTAACCTTGGTTAAAAAGAAGCTATAACCGGCCACAATACATGAGCTATCTAACAGTGCAAGAATTTTTCAAATTCAGAGTAATAATTCCTAAAAATAAAAACCACTTTTCAGCTTTATAATATTTGTATAGTCAAAGCAAAAAATTCGTACCCCTTTTTACGCTAAATATCGCTGACAGAGAAGTATGACCTTTGGCACACTTACACTAATAAACGACGTATAAGGTGCAAATATCTATTATACATATGTTTTGTCTCTGTCAAATGATTTAAAAGGATTCAAGAAACCAAAATCAGCTAATTCGGTTTAGCCATTTTTGAGTTTTTGCGAGTTCAGAAGCATCAGTTCAAAATATTATTAGGCTGAAGAGTATGTTAGTTTTGTTGGACGCGCTAATCTTAGGAACTACTTATCCGCTTTCAATTATTCTTGCTTTGTTGGATAGCCCATTTAGTGAGGAAGGTTATAGGATAATATTAATTTCAATCTTTTTAATGTCTCACTGCGGAGAACGGGTCTTCTTTCAACTATCTTACAAGTTGAGAGAGTTTAGGCCTTAATCCACACACGCAGTTCAAGTGCGGATTGGTGGAGGTCACATGTCCTTCAATGTTGGAGAAAGAACAAAACAACATCAAAGAACTGTTTTTAGACATGTCGGTTCTTTTCACCGCTATTGATCAGCGGCGATGAAACAATTCCCACAATCCGGGGATCGAACCCCCGACCTTATATTTCTATATTTCAAAGGTGGGGAAGATACCGCTTTGCCACCGCTGCCCTTATTTCAAGTATTTATACCTACTTAAATTAATAATATTGATTTTTTCTGTATTTATTTAAAATCTTATAACCTATTACAACTACCGAAAGTAATTTTAGAACTCAATTTAAGGTTTTTATTTTCAGTTATATAATAAAGATGATTGTTAAACTGTTGACACCGATCGTTAGAAAATACTTTGTTTAAACATATCTGTATGTTTAGAGGTTAGTTAACTGCCGTATTTCAACTAGTATAATTATTTTATAATTGCAATAAGGTACCAGTTTCATGTATTCTACTAAAGATGTTTTGTAAGTGTTCTTAATCATTATTATTCTTTGTAATTATCTATATTATCAATTTGCTGAGTTTTCTGTGTAGGACTTACATAATAACAGTTGTTGTATTTAAAATGTCGCTTTTGCTATTATCTAAAGATGGACATACCTTAGTCCTTTTAAAAACCAACTGCACTTCACTAAGAAGTAGGTGTAACACAAGTCACATTAGGTTTTACACAAACACTTACACAAAACGGTTATAAGTCATTAAAAATCCACTTTTGATGAATATTTTTCTACCAAGTCTAATTAGAAAAAATTACGTAACGCGAATTCGCGCGTCATATACTTTACCAAAACATTCTAATAGGTTTTCGGAAACGTAACATTCCGAGTTTCGTTAACGCGCGCCGGCGCGTAAGGTCCAAATGTTTACAACCTGACCAAAGGCTTGCGTAGACGCAACGCAACTGAAATCACCTTGCAAGGCCCACTATATTTCTCTCTTTCTAAACAAGTGATTGTCTCTTTCTAGCGGGCATTGTGCTCGGACCAGCATCGCAGCTTGACAATAAATTACGAATAGGAATCTAATCAGTTTAATAGATGTGTGATTTTTTTTTTAATTTCTTACCGTAATAACCTTTAGTGGATTTAAGTCTATGTTTACCATTCTCTAATCGAATGTTTAAGAAGGTTGTAACAAAAATGAGTTTGTAAACTTGGGTTTCCCAGTGGGTTAAGTTTTGTAGAAAAGTCTACTAGTAAAGGTGTTAAGTTAATTTTAATGTCGCACACAATGGTATTTGTAATACAAAATCACAGTTTTATTTAGTTTTCGTTTGTCAGATAAATAGAACAACTAGAGACGACCACGGTAGTCGAGCGGTGTAAGCCGTCCGATTGGTCTATACTGTGCCTGGGAGGTCGCGGGTTTGATTCCCACACCGGACAATATTTGTGTAACAACAAAAAATTTGTTTCACTAGTTGGTTGAGGGACTTCCCTCCGTGCCTCAGAGAGCACGTTAAGCCGTCGGTCCCGGTTGTCATTTAACACATCTATGACAATCGTTACATGTAGTCAGAAGCCAATATAATCTGACACCTGGTCTAAACATCTCGGCTACTGGTTCCCTACAGGTTTCGAGGTCTGATGGCAGTCGCTCGTATTATTCTGGTAGCTAGCCGCATCAGGCTAGACTGGGAGTCGACCTCATTAGAAATGGGAAAAGCTCTGAATGATGATGAAATAGAATAACTAGAATATTTTCATAAGTTAAGAAAGGTATACAAAGATATTCATAAACCTGTTACATATATTATTACTAGCTGCCCCAGCGAAAAAAAAACGAAAAATTTCGTCCAAAAAAAATTATGGGGGAAAAACCCTTATCATTTAGGGGTATGAAAAATAGATAGTAGCCGATTCTCAGACCTACTGAATATGCATAAAAAAATTCATTAGAATCAGTCAAGCCGTTTCGGAAGAGTATGGTAACTAAATTTGTGACACGAGAATTTTATATATTAGACTAGCTGCGCCAGCGAACTTCGTACCGCGTATTTATTAAAAAAAAATTCACTTAGGGGTATGAAAAATAGATAGTAGCCGATTCTCAGACCTACTAAATATGCATAAAAAATTTCATAAGAATCGGTCAAGCCGTTTCGGAGGAGTATGGCAACGAAAACTGTGACACGAGAACTTTATATATTAGATTATTGAAGTAGGTAAGATAGTGTCCAAGTATTTTGTTTTAGAATTGGAAACCTTGAAGTAGGAATTGTCCAGCGCATGCGCATTAGAAAGGATGTCGTATCTGTCTTGTATAAGTGCGAGCGCATACTGGAGACTCACTTATTATTGCGAAATTACTTACTGTTAACTTGACGCAGTAAGTCGTATATTTTGTTTTTTGTAGATTAGTAAAAAGTAGCTTATGTCAGTTTTTTATATTCTGAAATAGGCCTGCGCTTGACTACAACTTGCCTGATGTTAAGCAATGTATACGATGGGACGCACCTACCTATGTTACTAGTCAGTTTTCAGATTTTATGTTATCACTAGCTTTTTTTTGCGCCTTTTTTCCCAGCAGTGGGAAGAAAAGTAGCCAGCCTTCCTCAACAAATGGGCTATCTAACAGTGCAAGAATTTTTCAAATCAAACGAAAAGTTTCTGAGATTAACGCGTTCAAACAAACATACTCTTCAGCTTTATAATATTCGTATAGATTACACCAATTTTCACCAAAATCGATCTATCTATAGATATAAGTATACTATAAATACAATATCTACATATAATACTTTTTTTTGTAAATAAATACCTACTTATATTAGATTACATAACACCCAGACGTAAGATAAACAGACATATCAAACATGTCATAAGTACACATTTTTATGTTAAATAAACTTTATTAATAGTAATTAAAAAAATCGGTTGGATGATTGGATCGCATGCGCTGGAGAATCACTACTTCAAGGTTTCCATTTCTAAAACAAAATACTTGGACAATATCTTACCTACTTTTTAGGCTTGCGCTTGTCTACAACATGCCTGATGTTAAACAATGATGTAGTCTACGATGGAACGCGCCCGCCCAATATACTGATCACTCGTAATAATAAAAGATTTTTTGTAAGAAAGGTAGCAGTGGAATGAGGCTTCATTTGGTTAGCAACCATAAGCATCAATTCCGACCCACCCGCTAAATATTTTTTATCATATGAAATCCATCTATTTTTGCCCATTGTCCTTTCTTTAAAAAGGCAATTTTAATGCAATCATTTCAATCCTATTGTCTTCTTAATAAGCCTTGGAATAAAAACATTACCTTCAAACAATAATCGTTAAAAACTTTAAATAGGTACCTAATTACGCATCCTTTATACAAACTCCATAAAGGTAGAATATTACAATTTGTAATACAATGCGCTGCGCATGAGTGCAAAAACTAGATGCGCCCCAAACAGTCGGTGGCCGGCTTCAGACTTCATCACCTTACTCGTAATGTCACAGTGCAGAAATATTGAACATCTCATGTCAAAATAAACACTTTTAGTTTAGATAATAAGACTCAACAGATGGCTGAGCTGACTGATAAAGTGTAAGCTGCCGATCAGAAATCTATAGACACCGCATAGCTGGGCCCCCACGTCCACCCAGCGTATGTCTTCATCGGCCAAAAGTTAATTGTGTTTGGTTTGTACAAAGACAAGAACTTGAATAATTGGTTTGTTTTAAAATTACCTATCTTCTCCGATACCCTGCCAACTTTTGACAGTTACAATAGGGATAGTAATAATTAAAAATAAATGTTCCATTGAATCCATTTTTACAGCGTACTAAACCTTACATGGACACGAGCAGATAAATAAGGTCACAGGTTCGACCCCCGGTCGTGCCCACACATCTTTGTGTGAATTGTTTCATCTCTGCTGCTCAATATCGGTGAAGGAAAATATCATGAGGAAACCGGCATGTCTAAGAACTAATCATTCAAGGACATGTGACATCCACCAACCCGCAATTGGCCAGCGTGTGTGAATTAAGGCCTAAACTCTCTCAACTAATAAGATAGTTGAAAGAAGACCCGTGCCCAGCAGTAAGACACTATAAAGGGTTGGGGTGACAAGGGATAACGACAAGGTATGAAAAAATCTGATTTTAATTAATAGTCCATCATCTATAAGATTATAATAAAAATTTATTTATTTATTTATTTGGACAACCAGTAGTTATTACATTTTTTTAAATCTAAATTAACTAGCACTAACATTATAATTAAATGCATTACATTTTAAGGTGCCACAGCATGCGTATGATTACATATAATGAAAAAAAGGGTAACACTTGACTTATTATATAAATAACAAAACAAAATTATTTAAATGGGGAAACCAGAAATGGAAACAAATATCAATATAATAAAAAGAAAAAGAAAAATATATGTATACTGTATGTCTAACGTGTATCTTTAGCTCTCAACAAACTCAGAACTTTTTTCCTTAAATGTTAGATATGTCATTTTTACGGCTACTTTTATGTTATAAGATAATTCTTATGCCAGTTTTCACCAATGCCCTACTATTCCGTGTCATTTTTGAGCCTCTAAAACTGGAAGAGGAAAAAAATTAATACCCTAATTTCTGATTTGCTAAATGCTGACTTACATTGACACCGTTGCTGGCGCCAGCATTACTGAATTCCGGCGCTGGATAAGCAATGTATCAATGTAAACATGTTTTAATCCAATTCAGTATGCACAGGCACTGGACAAGCTTAGACTGGTCGCCTATTTTTTAACCATTGACCTGGACGCGTACGGTTTTATGATAGTCTAAGTACAGTGCCGAAATCCTGTGATGTTGCGCCAGCTGCCGTGACAATGTAAGTCAGCATTTAGCAAAGATATGATTTAACATTGTACTATATTGAGAGGATTAGAAATTAAAGAAGGCATTAATTTTTTGCTGTTCAAGTTTTAGAGCCTTTAGTCTGAAAATCTCGAGAGCTCAATATGCTGATTCTGTAATATAAAATTCTGCTATAGCTGTCTACAATATTATTGATTTTTTTTTAAGGAACTTAAAATGAAGCAAAAAATAATCTTTAAATTTTCCACATTTATTTTCAACAATGATCTCATTATTATTCTGAGAAAGTTAATGATTAATTATGTTAAATGGTTAAGGTTAACGGCTAAGGTGTTATCAATCTAAATACTATTAATCATATATTTTACTTGATTGAGTGATGTTTTAACCATTCTATCAACAGGTAAAAATATTTGATAATAATTCACGTCTTGAGTTATAGACATTTGATTATATTTCATTTTAATGCACGATTAATATTCCGTGAATTGAGATACAATTAAGTCACATCGACCTATGCATACTAATATTAGACACGAGAAAGTATTAAGCAATTCTATTAACTTTTCACAGCAAAACCGATGAACCAATTTTTATTAAATTTAATGTGCTTGCTGAAACTTTGCCAATTGAAAAAACTACTTTTTAACCTACTACGTAAAATAATTTTGCCACCGGATGGAGCTACGGAATGACGACGATCTTTCCGAGGTGCCGCAAAACACAAAGTGTCCCTCTACTCCATTATAAAGTTATGAATTAAATTAAATAAAATACCACAAAAATGGTTTCTTTGGGAAATTTGATTGCAATTATGAGCACTAACTACCACGTGTTTAAGTATTTTACATTTATGACCAGTCACTTTATATAACACTTCCATGGCAGTCGGGTCAAACATCGGGGCGTCCATTAATTACGTGAAGTTTTTTCAGGGGGGCTACATCTTTCCAAATCTCACTTAGGGGTGTAAAACTGCGTGAATAATTATTTCTAGACTAAAATATGGCCAAATCTGAGACTGCATTTGTCGTATTCATCCGAACTTTGCATAGCAGTGAAGTAGCGATATCCCGGCATTATAATATAATATAATTATATAATATAGTGGGACATTAACACACACGGTCATCTGATCCCAAACTAAGCAGAGCTTGTACTACGGAAACCAGATAACTGGTAATATACTACATATAATACTTTTCTTTTGTAAATATATACTTCTAAATAGATAATTACATCCAGACACAAGACAAACAGACATATTTATACAAATTTTTGTCTCGGGTGGGAATCGAACCCACGACCTGCGGCGTGAAAATCAAGCATCTTACCGACCACGCCACCGGCCCGTCATTTCTCAGGTATGCAAGTTATTTACGTTAGCAAGTAATTTACAGCCCAAATAGAAGTTTTGAAGTATCTCATGTGAGATTAGGGAAGGGGAGAGGAAGTTGAGGAAAATCTTATCATTTCACCTTGGGGGAGGGTAAAGGAAAATTCTCAAGCCTCACGTAACTAATGGACGGCCTCCTGAAAGTAAGTTCTTATCTTGATATTACAATGATCTGTTACACCCAAAGACAGGTAAGATAGATTGCTAGTTATACTGTTATTTTTATACTATGTACAGTTATACGTTTACGGAGATCGTTACTACTGTTTTGTTGGGTTAGTACTGAGTTTTTATTTAAGTTATAGCAAATACAGAACATTTATGGGGTATGTATAGATTGTTTTACATAGAATATTGGTACTAGAAACTGTTTAGTATTATATTTGCCTATTTTAGCAACTGATAACTCATAAATAGTTTTTGCTTGTAAATCTTGCGATAGATACTTTTTAAATAGGAAATAAGAAGAAGGTTGAAGAAAGACCTCGCCTTTTAAATTTATGATCGCGGGCTCGATACCTGGTCGTGCCCTAAATGCCCTGATATGTTTTTGTGAATGGTTTCCTCATGTTGTTTTCCTTTCGATGAGCAATAGTGAGGAATTTATTCACACAAATATGGGCGGGACCGGGTTTTTAATCGGCGACCTTATATTTCAAAGCCGAGGCTGACACCACTGCTCCGCTACTCATAGTTCACACTATAGAATAAAAATTTATTAATTGTAAATCATTAACTCAAACAACTTTTATCGATATTATTACGAATCACTTCAACCCACTGTTTCCACTGCTGAGCACAGGTCTTCTCTCAGCTGTCTCACGAGTTGAGAGAATTTGGGCCTTAATCCACATACGTTAGCCAAGTGCCGTTTACGTTAGCCAAGTGCGGATTGGTAGATACGGCGCTTAGTGCGTACCCGTGGAATTTCCATCATATGTCGATGGCGTACAGCCGTACCTCTACTTTTCCGATAACAGAACGGATATGGGGGAATAAGATCTTGTAATTCCAAAGCGCACTCTCCAAAGTGTATCCGATAGAAGACCGTAAGACTAGCAACTGTACGGCGATGCTCGAGGCTTTGCAATTTAACCTAGACGACGGATTCGTTGCCAATAAGCCGCTTGGCTTGCCTTTTAACAGACTCCAACGCCTTGAGTTGGTATTTTTCTGAACCATCCCAAAGATGCGAGCAGTACTCTATGCATGGACGAACATGTGCTTAGAATAACAATATGCTTACATTGACATTAGCACACATGGTCATTAGATCCCATTCTGAGCAGAGCTTGTGTTATGGAAACCAGATAACAAATATACTTCAGGTCCTTATACTACTTTTTTTATAAATTCATGCATAATATACATAATTACACCCAGACAAGTATTTGAATTCAGCAGCAGCGGTGGCGCAGCGGTACGGGCCTCGCCTTAAAAAAAATAAGGTCGCGGGTTGGAATCCTGGTCGTGCCCACACATCTTTGTGAGAATTGTTTCATCTCCGCTTCTCAATAAGGCAAGAAAACATGCACAAACTGTGAAGGAAAACATCGTGAGGAAACCGGCATGTCTAAGAACTAATCATTCGATGACATGTGACATCCACCAACCCGCAGTTGGCTAGCGTGTGTGGATTAAGGCATAAACTTTCTCAACTCGTAAGATAGTTGAGAGAAGATCCATGCCCAGCAGTAAGACACTAAAAAAAGGTTGTAGTGAGAAGTATTTGAAATGGATATATTTTTTATATTAATATTTTTAGTCTATCTGAACAAAATTTCTAGACAATCTTGGTGGTCTTTAATGTTTGTTAGCAATTGACACACTAATAAAATACGACCATTTTTAATTACGAACTGATGTAATTTCGTATAATTGTATTTTGTATTGATTTATGCGCCCGCGCTGGTGGGCGGGGCGAGTAATTTTATTGTTTCGTTACAGTAACGGTATTCTGACGTTAAATTGTGGTACATTTTATACTTTTTTCTTTTTTAATTGACTGGAAGTTTACGAATATAGTTATAAATCTTTTATTTGTGAAAGTAATTTCTGGTAGCGAGACAGGTGTGCAACTTAAATCCGTTAAGGAAAATATCGAAAAGAAATCGGAATATCTTAGAACTACACATTCGAGGATATGTACTAACATATACCAACCGTCAATCAATTAGTATATGTGGAATAAAGCCTATTGACCTTATTCATAAAAAAACTTATTATCCTCTTTAGTTAAAATGGATTTTGTCTCTTTCTTACTAGTATAAATGACAAAACGACAGACAAAGACAAACGAATTCTAAACCTATTTTATCTATAACAAGCCCCGCAAGCGTCGTCCTGCCCGGTAAAGCAATGCCACCTACATTATAAAATAAATTAAAACCGATTCTCAAACCTACCGAATATAGATATAAAATGTCATAAAAATCGGTCAAGCCGTTTCGGAGACATATGTTTTTTAATTTTTTCTCTACGTAAAAACCATATTTGTACTTCAAGGAATATTCTAAAAAAGAATTAGGTAAATCTGTCCAGTCGTTCACGAGTGATGGCGTGACCAATAACCGTAAATAGGGGTTCATTTTGTATATAAATATAGAATCAGCTGTCATTTTGTACTAGATTCCGGTGAACCAATAGAGGCCCTTCCGGCTAATTGGGTTAGGTCATTAGCAAAAAAAGAGCCATAGTTTTTAGCCCCCCGATCCCCTAAAAAACTAGAGTGTCCGGAAACGTCTTGAGCTGAAGTTCGTCCCCACATGGGGAGCCCGCATGGCAGTTGCCACAGTACTTGATCGGTTCGACCGTCCTCGGACGGCTCACCGAAAAAGTCCGGTGAATCAATAGAGGCCCTTCCGGCTAATTGGGTTAGGTCATCAGCAAAAAAAAAAAATCATTTTGTACTGTCGTCGTAATGATTGACCAAAAATGAAAGCATAATAAATCATTGAATTAAAAATAAAATTAGTCAAATTGGCGGAAATGTAGCGACAGTAAAAAAGACAAGGTCATAATTCACGGATGCTAATCATTAATTTGTTATAATTTAGGGTTCCGTTAGTAAAAAAACATCAGACGCACTGTGAGTACATATTAAATAAGTAATATTAGTATGTATGTATTTAAAATTGTTTGTTGTGCACTTCTACCCATTCCACAATGTTTCTTTTACCTAGGGTTTGTTGGTAGAAAATTCACATTTGAATTAAGCTTGCCTGTGTACATGTGGTCTTTAAGTGTTTGTGTACAATAAAGAATAAGAATGAGAATGAGATGTTTTTTTTTGCTGATGACCTAACCAAATTAGCCAGTAGGACCTTTATTGGTTCACCGGACTTTTTTGGTGAGCCGTTCGAGGAAGGTAGAACCGATCTAGCAACTGCGATGCGTCCCCACATGGGGACATGTGGGGACGAAGCTCGGCTTAGGACGTTGCCGGACATCTTAGATAAAGGGGATCGGCGGAAGGTGAGTTGGCAAGCCGACCATATTTTATGCTGTTGAACCAATAACCGATACGACCGGCAACAGGGTTGTAGATTTGACATAAATTATTAAAATTCTGTGGTTGAGGTCAAAGAGTTTTTTTATTCTGAAATAGGCTTGCGCTTAACTACAACTTGCCTGAGGTTTAGCAATGATGTAGTTTACGATGGAACCCCCCAGCCCAGTACACTGATTGACTCGTGATTACTTATAATTTTCGGTGAGAAGGTTACAGTGGAATGAGCCTCCATAAGGTTAGAAATCTTAAAGGAGCTACAATTCTGTACCCACCCTCTCTGCATGGTGTCAACAGACATTGTACCCGAACATTGCGGCTTTGTCTGGTGGGTGGACACTAACCACGGCCGAAGCTAGTACACTAATAAAGACCTAATAAAAATCTTTTCAGAAATCATGGTCACGGGTGGACAAATAGTTTTATTTCAATGTATTATTAGACTGACAAATGTCCTACGACTTGAGAGAGTTTTAGGCCTTAATCCACACAAGCTGGCCAAGTGCGGGATGTCACATGTGTTCGAATGATTAGTTCTTTGACACACCGGTTTCCTCACGATGTTTTCCTTCACCTATATTAAGCAGCGGAGACCTCGCAACCTTATATTTCTAAGGCTAGGTCCCTACCGCAGCGCCACCGCTGCTCACGTAGGGAACTAGTAATGGTCAGGTCAGATGTCAGATAATGTTAGGCTTGTTAGGAAAAGAAGTTTAAAAAACCGGGACAGACGGCTTAACTTGCTCTTCGCGCCACGGAGGGTAGTATTAACTATGTATATTTTTTTGTGAAACCCTCGTCCCATATTTTTTTAAACTTAATTCACAAGAGGCGAAATGAGGCTACTACTCCCTTTTGATAATTTTTAATACCATTTTCCTTACGATTTCACCTTGCTTGCTTTTCACAAGGTAGTTACAACCCGCGAGGTTTAAGCTGAGCTTTGCATTTGTATGAGTGATCATTCGTATGAGTTGTATCGAGCGAGGGACGCACCGCGCCTCAGGCTGATTTTCAAAAAGCAGAAGCAAAGAACGCATTGCGCCCTAGGCGGTCATACCTACACTATCTATGTGCACTAACACGGAAAGTTCAGCTTATGCCTCGCAGAATATCGCGCTCCCGTATATCTGACTACGACCAATCTTGCAACAAAAAACTGTGTTAATATTCTCACGTTTGGTCTGAAACATTTCCCCATCAGTAGTACATTTAATAAATTACCGTGACTTTTAACAGCTACAAACATATAATTTTCTTAAACAGATTATTCGTAAGTAATTGAGTAACGTATTCTAATATTGAAGATTGGTGGCTATTCTGTAGATCGATTGTAACTAGACTAAAAACTAACGACCTCATAAAAAGGTTATAAGACTTTAGTTAAAATAGACTTTGTCTCTTTCTTACTAGTATAAATGTCAACACGACAGACAAACACAAATGAATTATAAACCTATTTTAGCTATAATACGTTTATGAATACGAGGGTAATTATATAAAAATCTCTTGCGCGTAGCGTTCACAAATAAATATTATCATTGAAAAATTATGCATTATAAAAATTGACTTTATTTGTATCTTAATTTAATCATTGTTTGGACGTGTTCACTAATTTTAGAGATTACTAGCTGCCCTAGCGAACTTCGTACCGCGTATTACTAATTGTCAACAAAATAAAAAAAAGAATTTTATCACCTACAGGTTTGAAAAATAGATAGTAGTCGATTCTCAGGCTTACTGAATATGCATAAGAAATTTTGTAAGAATCGGTCATGCCGTTTCGGAGGAGTGCGGTAACTAACATTGGACATAGAAATTTTATATATTTTTTACAAACCCGCACAAGCAGGACAGCAATTTTATAACTAAGGTTAATAGTAAACTGCTGAAATCATTTTTTCATAATTAATTTTAATTTAAAATAATTTAATTTTTTTATATTAATTAAATAATAATTCATTAATTTCATTTTATTATTATATATGTTAATATTTAATTTATTATAATTTTTAATTTTAATTTTGGTTTAACAATCTTTGGTATATCATTAAAATTTGATAGAGTTACTTAATATGTTTTATTGTGATTTTAACCTTGTCGAAGAAATTTGCGTAAACGTGAAATTGTATAGAATATTAGCATCGGCACGTGAAAAACTATTTATCGTCTTAGAAAATTATTTATCGTTAAACAAATTGATGTTTACGTAAAGCGATTTGTAGGTTATAAAACCTAAACTACAATTTTCTGGAAACTATTGACTAATCAATACATAATTTAGTTTAGTTACTATAAAACAGAATCACCATCATATCAATATTAGAAACGAAGTGATCAATGGTAAATCGCTGATAACTACATAAATCAAACAAGCAGAAGCGATTCAACCAAAATATCATTTATTGGCTATCAAAACGAAAACTCCATATCGTTAATAAAGTATAACTAGTTAAAAAGGTTATTACAAAAAGTATCAAATACTTTTATGAAAGTAGATAATTATATTATTACTTTTGATGTATAGAGTTTGGTATAAATATAAATATCTGGATGACCGAGCTTTGCTCGGTATTTTTTTTTTAAATGACATTTTCTAAAAATGATACCTAGCTAGATCGATTTATCGCCCCCGAAACCCCCTATATACAAAATTATATGAAAATCGTTGGAGCCGATTCCGATATTCCAATTGCTCATTTAAAGATATAAGATTATTTTCAATTGCTTAATATTCACTCCACCCTTTTCAGTGTCTTCTCTCAACTATCTTACGAGTTGAGAGAGTTTAGGCCTTAATCCACACACGCTGGCCAAGTGCGGGTTGGTGGATGTCACATGTCCTCGAATGATTAGTTGTTAGACATGCCGGTTTCCTCACGATGTTTTCGTTCACCGATATTGAGCAGCGGCGCTGAAACAATACACACAAAGATGTGTGGGCACGACCGGGAATCGAACCCGCGACCTTGTATTTCTAAGGCGAGGCCCATACCACTCCGCCGCCGCTGCTCGCTATGTGGCAACACATTTGTACACAGGTAAACTCGACAGACTTATAATATGTACCCCCCTTTTTCGTCAAGGGTTAAATAACTAACACTTTTAAGAGTGTGGTTTAAAATAATGCGGAAACTATTTACAGTATGCAAAATACAGTTAGTTAAATTCAGTAGGTACCTACAGTTAATTACGATTTAAAATAGTGTTATAAATAACTTGAAAAAGGCGGGTGATGGAATTAAGCAGCGCACATTTGATTTTTTGTTAAATACTAGCTTTCCGACAGCGGCTTCGCCCGCGTGTGTGTCGGTTATCGAGCCAAAACATTACCTTATTTTTGCGCAGTTGGATAAAAACAATCCTATGTCCTTTCTCGGGTCTCAAACTACCTCCATACCCAATTTCATTCAAATCGGTTCAGTAGTTTAGGCGTGAAAGCGTAACAGACGGACAGACAGAGTTACTTTCGCATTTATAATATTAGTAGGGATTTTTTTATCATTTATCATAATTTTAAGTATCATTTACTGGTTACATCAACGTTTAGTTACTTCATAATTATAATTTTTTGATAAGATCCATATAAAAACGGTGGTCTTTTATTTAATAAGATAAATTAAAGGTCATGGATAATGAGAAGTTTTATGAAAAACTGACACGTGTAAGGAACGGCGCAAACGGGCCACCGACCAAATCCGCTAGTGACAAAAGTATAATAAAAACAATAATAATCTATTTAAATAAAAATGAAACCCGTTTTCTGTTGTCACGACATCACGCGTGAACGGCTGGACCGATTTCGCTAATTCTTTTTTTCAAATGTTCCTTTATGTAAGAGGATGGTTCTTACGCAGAGAAAAATTAAAAAAAAAGAAAATTTATAAAGCAAAGAAATGCCGAAAACCTGGTTAGATACCTATTATTTATTATTGGTTATATTCGGTAGGTCTGAGACCCGGTAGATGGCACTGCTTTACCGGGCAGAACGACGTCTGCCGGGTCCGCTAGTATCTAATATTTTCACGCATACACACAGCGCCATCTAGCCCCAAATTAAGCAATTAATTATATTTACTTGTGTTATTAGGTAGGTACGGATTAATACTTCAACACATTTTTTTTTGTAAATATATTAAATATTTTTTTTAAATTTTTAAATATAGTAGGACATTAACACACACGTTCATCTGATCCCAAACTAAGCAGAGCTTGTACTATGGAAACCAGATAACTGGTAATATACTACATATAATAGTTTTCTTTTGTAAATATATACTTAAATATTGATAATTACACCCAGACACAAGACAAACAGACATATTTAAACAAATGTTTGTCTCGGGTGGGAATCGAACCCACGACCTGCGGCGTGAAAATCAAGTATCTTACCGACCACGCCACCGGCCCGTCATCACCACCACCCGCCCAGAATCGAATCCACGACCTTTGGCTTAGCAGTCAGAGTCTTTAACCACTTCGCCACCAGGTCAGTTAAAGTATATTCTGTATAGACGCGCCACACACGTATAGCTGGTGGCGGCCACTCGCTACGGGCTACACAAGATGCCAACACCCGCCACTCTTGCACTGCTTCAGTCCCCGTGCACCCAGAAAACGGGTATTAAAATGTGGCAGCTTCCGAATACCGGCAACTGTCGCTCGCTTCTGTTTTGACATTGTTACCAATGTGGCGGTAGCGCACAACAGCCACCGGTGGCTAAAACTGGTGCCGTGGTGACCCGTTAGCGTCGAGCCTAACTGTTAAGAATGTTTTACTTAAGCGAGTCTGTATCAGTGACTTTAGGGATAACGTGATCCCCTCTAACATCTGGGGTCGTAGGTTCAAATTCCGCATTGTACCAAAATTTTAAAAGTTTGGTAGAGTGAAACCCCTCGGAGTCTGGTCCTGCGCCTAATTTATTACCGTTTGTGTCGGTCAGCCTGTCCTCACAGGACTATAGGTAGGATACATATCAACTCGGAAAGAGATCGTCACTCTTTTAACTCCAGCCGTTCAGTATCATGGTATAAAACTTCCAATTGTAAGGTATGCTAATCGGAATCGTAACGCTAAAGCGCTCAAGTGACGCAAACTTGAGCGAGAGGTTGTCAAAATCATGAGAATACGAAAAAGGCTGTTTTGTTAAAAACTAAACTGCAACTGCACTGCAACTGAGCTTAGTTAATTACATGAATTAGCCTACAGCTCAGCGCGGTGCGATGCGTGGTCGACTTGCACTTCGACTTGGACCTTTTACGTCTCTCCGTACCCTAGCTTATGTCTCTTTGTCCACTCCCCTCCCGCAGCCTGTTTCGCGCGTTCCATAGTAGACTACGTCGCATAACAAGTTGTGGCCAAGCGCAAGTCTATTATATAGAAAAAAATCTCTGCTAAGATTTTAATTCATTACCAAAACAATTCAAATCTTTGTTAAAAGATATAAGAACGCCGAACTCAACTCAATTATCTATACTACCAATTGTCTAGTCCCGTACCAATAAAATTAATCTGAACAGAGCCGACGCCATTACGTACGGGACCGTATTAATCTCAAAGCGTTGATTAGTAAAACTATAAAAACGGAAGTATCACAAGAATGCGGTTAATGAGAGACTGAAGCCAGATTTTATGGGTGATCGTTAAAATGGCCGACAATTGTCTAATTGTTGCCTACTATGGCGGGGAATACACCGCGCGCGGTCTAAAGTTCTGTCAAGGAGTGTCAGTTCATTAAGACAATTTTGAAAACCAATAACTGTCTGATTGTTGACTATGAATGTCCCCTCTTCCACACTTCCACTTCCACTTGAACCCTTTTTTTAGTGTCCCACTGCTGGGCACGGGTCTTCTCTCAACTATCTTACGAGTTGAAAGAGTTTAGGCCTGACACGTTGGCCAAGTGAAGCAACTGTTCTTAACATATTTTTGTTCGTTATGATGGTGATATTGTAAGCAATCAACCGCTATGATAAAACAGAAAAAATAAAATTAGAAACTTAATAATAACATTAGCTGGGATTTTATGTAGTACTACCCTATACTTGAACAAAGTACCTTTTTACTAAACGTTACACTCTTGTCAGAGTGGTCGTGATAGTTGTGTTGTGTGGTGTCTCGCCATCTCTTTCTGCTTGAAGCCATCTTACTGCACTCAATTTAAAAAAGTACCTAAATATTCCTAAACTCTGCTACTCAATGACTGGTAAGGAAAGAAGTCGATAACAATCCAAACCAGCTTTATTCCAAGCGCTCATTCCACAGAGAATTGGAGATTTGTAGAATTGAACCATCATTTGAATTGAATTCAGCATTCTGTATATATACCGCAATAGTTAATACCCACAGTCCCAATGTAATAAGTCTGGGCGGGGCTTATGATGATGTTGACTCCTAAAATACACACTAAAAACATCATAGATCTAGAATATTAAAACGACCAAAGAGTTCGACTAGACAATTATCTGGCTTCCATAGTACAAGCTCTAAAGTAAATAAATTCCATAGTAAAAATTATGATAAGCTAAATTGTGTGTGTTAATGTCCCTATATTATTATTTATAAACTTTATGGGCCAGATTTCATACTTCACCGCATTATTTTCGTGAAACGGGGTACAAAGTTTTATCTGCAGATATTTGTTTAATTGCAAGGCTATGGAACGCAGAACTCAGACCGCTAGACCGCTCTCTATGTGTTCAGTATCTACAACTTGCATCGTGGGAAGACGATCGCTGACTGATGGACTGTGGACTGAACGGTGAAAGTCAAATTTAGTTTTATAGCGTCACCCGAATTCTAAATTGTAGTTGAAACAACGAATTGCTTTTAGTCTTAAACGTTGTTTAGGATATCAATTTGTTAGTTTTTTAATTGTGAAAGGATTTAAGTACAATAACAATCTAAATTATTTCAAAAATCAAAATCCATCAACATCTGCCAACTTAATTGGACGGAGAATTGGTTTGGCGCGATAAATCCATTTTTTTTTAATTATGATGTACCCAGTGTCACTCTGAAGACTAAGAAAATCTAAAGATACCTCTCAATTTCAGATGCGATACACCGTTTAGGCTCTAAAGCGTGCCAAAGAAATATACACACACACAAAAAAAATAACCCTCCTTCTGATGTAGTCGGTTAAAAATTCATCTAACCCCATATTCATAAACGTCTTACATAAATAGATTTATAATATGTTTGTCTTTGTTTGTCATCATGAGTAAGAAAGAGACAAAAACCATTTTAACTGATGATAGATACCTACTCAGAAAATCTTAGTTAGAACTCTAAGTTTGGAATTGTATCGGAGGAACGGCACTAGACCAGCAATACTGCGTATCGCACCTAAACATCGCTGGCAAAAAGTGCGCACCTAATAGTTAACTTACCTCTGCTCACACTTTCAGGTAACACAGGCGTGAGTTTACTCGACTTTTTTACTAATTTGTACCAACTTTTGTACATACCTGTACTTAGAACATTTAACACGAAAAGTGTTATACGCAACTTCTAGTACAAAATTATTTGTGCTAAGTTTTACGGGAGACGATGTAACCACGAGCTGCGGTGGCGCAGCGGTACGGGCCTCGCCTTAGAAAAATAAGGTCGTGGGTTAGAATCCTGGCCGTGCACACACATCTTTGTGTGAATTGTTTCATTTCCGCTGCTCAATATCGGTGAAGGAAAACATCGCGACGAAACCGGCATGTCTAAGAACTAATCATTCCAGGACATGTGACATCCACCAACCCGCACTTGGCCATGGATTAAGGCCTAAACTCTCTCTACTCATAAAATAGTTGAGAGAAGACCTGTGCCCAGCAGTGGGACACTAAAAAGGGTTGGAGTGATGTAACCACGTATTGCACATTTTCATGCTCACGCGCACTTACGAAAAGTTGGAGCGTCTTTACACACCTAAATAAAAGCTACACACAAACACGAAACATTAACAGTTTATGCATACAAACTGTTCATTACCTCGACACAGGAGACGCGTTCACATAACAATAACAGTTCCTATGATAAATGTTCTATGCCTATGTATAATCTTAGGTACCTATAGTTTCATATAACAACAACATTAATACGTGAACATCATTACCAAACGGAACATCTTCTATGTTACGAAGATTTAAAACGTAATAAACTCAACTAATTAGCCTAATTCTAAGAATTATTTATTACATACAACCATCTTAAATTTACAGTACAACATAATGACTTTTAAAATAACATTCTAACAACTACTGCAAAGTGGTACTTACGGAGCTAAATTATCTTTATCTATATAATAATATATAAAAATGAAACCCGTTTTCCGTTGTCACGACATCACGCGTGAACGGCTGGACCGATTTGGCTAATTCTTTTTTTTAAATATTTCTATAAGTAGATACGAGGATGTATTCTTACGCAGAGAAAAATTAAAAAAAAAAGAAATTCTAGAAAGCGAAGAAGTGCCGAAACCGGGTTAGATAACTATTATTTATTATTGGTTATGTTCGTTAGGTCTGAGACCCGGTAGATGGCACTGCTTTACCGGGCAGAACGACGTCTGCTGGGTCCGCTAGTTGAAAATAAAAAATTAAATTAAAAAGATTGAAAGCCTCGATTTACGTAAGTACTTACTAACAATGTAATTAACTATGTAATTATAATTATTTATTTATTTTATTTTTGCAGTATTTTTTTCCTTTGTTTTTCTTTTCTTTGAATTTAATTCAAGTTACACTTTTTGAGCGTGGTGACCGATAAGAAAACAAATTATATCCAACAATACAACCAATATTACCGATAACCAATGCCACCTAGAGGCGAGTTGCCGAACTAAAGAGACGCGTGATATTTCAAAATGTCATTAAAAGTTCTGCTGTTCATTGATAGACGGCAAAACTACTAAAAAGTATCACCGCTGTGCCGGTCGGAGTGGGGGGGGGTGTTAGGTTATTTTCGTTACGAAATTTCTGGATTCGGTCTCAAGCAAGGCCCGCGATAGAAGCTATGCAAAAGCTTAAAAATATCAAAATCGGACCATCTGTTTAGGTTTAACGGGACGTGATTTGTGTCAATTACTGTGAGTAACTGTGTAACACGCGTCGAACTTATAACACCCTTTTCGTTTTTGTAGACATTTAGGTATGAAATGTGGCTAATAATGTTTAAAAAATGCTTTATAAAGGAACCTACTTGTTCTCTTTTTCAAGCTCTCATTCGTCAAACGTCAGATTACTTACGTGAAATAATAGGTAAACTTCAAAAAAATTACAAAGAAGTTAAATCATTCATTTAATCTTACATTCCATTTAAAAACAAAGTTCATCGTTCACGTTCATTTTCCATTCAATTTTAGCAGATCTTCAATCTAAACATGTGTTGTAAGACTTGTAAGACAGGCGGGCTATTCAAAAGAGCCGCGGTATTTTTACAGTAGTTTCCCTGCCATTGAATAGGACATGACAATGCGTAGGCGCATCGTCGACACGTCGTTGACAAGTCGGATGCCACTTTAACTTTAATTGGATGTCATCGGCAAATTTGTAAGTAGTTAGTTTACTAAATCAGAAGGTTTCCTGCGATTTATTATAGAAATGTGCAAGAGTGTGTTTAGTTTTAGAAATATCAACACAAATAGAGGCTACATGAAGAAAATTCTCTCGATGATAAATGTTCTCAAAACTTTCTGACCGTCTTCATTTTGCCGACCATCATTCTTTTACGCTTTTTTTAAAATAGGTGTAATAAAAGTTAATAATAATATTCTAGGATTTAACTCTCACACACAGTCATCTGATCCTAAGATCAGCAGAGCTTGTAATATACTTTTCTTTGGTAAATACAAAATTAGGTATAATATATAACTAATTATATATTATGCCTAATTTTGTATTTAAACGTCTGTTTGTCTCGAGTCTGGGTCTAAACCCAGACTCGAGACAAACAGAGAAGTTCAAGTACATGAATGATTGTCTCGGGTGGAAATCAAATTCACAACCTGCAGCGTTACCCTTATACGAGTATGTATCCCACTAACTATCTCTTGGGTACTCCGGGCTTCAACTCTCTTGAGGTTAGAAGATCTGTCGACCAAATTTTAACAATGTGTAAGATCCTTCGTGGTGAGATTGACTCCCCCGAAATAAATAATGAGTTATGTCGCTTATATGTTCCTAATGATTACCAACGCAGTCGGAAACACAGGCTTTTCGCTGTGCCAGTATGTCGCACTGTGGCGCGCAGTAAGTCCCCAGTGCCACGTAGCCTCACTTCTCTCAATGCTCTCCTGGACTCCAACTCTAACTGTGACGTGTTTGCGGATAGTTGGAAGGAGATGCTATCAGTGTGTCAGGAGTATTGTGAGAAGAATGTATAATAGGATATTATTACTGTTCTTATATTATTTTTAAAGTTATTACTTAGCAATAATTGTAATTGGCGCTTTGCCGTATTGTAAACTAAATAAATAAATAATAAAAGTGACCATGCCCCGGCCCGTCAACAACATTTATCTGCATATCTAACAGTTGAAATACATAATAAAGCCATGTTTTAAACAAACAATACTAATTAATTTACCCTCACAACATTAAAATTATAATTTAAACATAAATTTTAATAAAACAAATTACAATTAATTATACAAAAGAACGTGTTAACAATTAGCTCGATTAAATAACATAATTATAATAATTTATTAAAAATTACAGCTCTCTGTTCAAGGGAGCGTGACAGTGCAGTAATTGTAATCTAATGTAAACACCCAGTTTATGTCGACCAATCAACAATAATCGAGACCATTACATGCCCTGTTAACCCTGTAATTGCCACGATAAAAAAATGCTAAGCGCGGCTGCAATCTTACCATACAAAATTACAGCTGCAGTTCACAATGTAATGTTATTCGATTATAAACTTTATTAATGTAAAAACAAAGTTGAAATCAGTTGTAATATTTGTAAACAAAATGTGTACCGGTGTGTTAAGATTCTGATTTTGGTATGGTATGTAGGGCGTTGGAATATTTAAACTGTTTTTTTAACTCTTTACAATTAATTTTTGTTTGCTTTATGACTATCCGCAAAATGATTCCATGGTTTTATATTAAACTAACAGGACACTTGTGGCTCTATGTAAATGGCGGGCCGGTGGCGTGTTCGGTAAGATACTTGCTTTTCACGCCGCAGGTCGTGGGTTCGATTACCACCCGAAAAAACATTTGTATAAATTATGTCTGTTTGTCTTGTGTCTGGGTGTAATTATCTATATTTAAGTATGTATTTACAAAAGAAAAGTATTATATGTAGTATAATACCAGTTATCTCGTTTCTATAGTACAAGCTCTGCTTAGTTTGGGATCAGATGGCCGTGTGTGTTAATGTCCCACTATATTATTATTACGTAATCCTACATTAGGAACCCTAGAACAGTAACATTATAAAGCTCTATCATGGCAACCCTTTTAATGTCCCACTACTGGGCACGGGTCTCCTCTCAACTATCTTACGAATTGAGAGAGTTTAGGCCTTAATCCACACACGCTGGCCAAGTGCGGGTTGGTGGATGTCACATGTCATCGAACTTTTCTTTAAACTTGCTTCCTCACGATGTTTTCCTACACCGATATTGAGCAGCAGCGATGAAACAATTCACACAAAGATATGTGGGCAAGACCAGGATTTGAACCTGCAACCTTACCTTTATTTTTAAGGCGAGGCCCGTACCGCTGTAATAAAGCTCTACAATGTTTTATAATTGTACAAGGGGCTTAATCATCTAAATTAAAAGTTATGAGAGTATGGCTGTCGTTCTCGAATATTTTTGGGGGCTGAGTCACCTTCGTGGGAGTGCACGTTTTATCTGAATCCCCACACGTAGTCCCCGGGTGGTGTTAATCAGGTGACAATCACCTGGTAATTAATTATTAGTTTACTGTTAACCTAACCTAACCTAACCTAACCAACCAAACCCGCACTGCCAAGCGGCCTTTTCTGGTGCAATGTCTGCTGACATATAATGGAGTGAGGAGCGAGGGTGAGTTGGAATTGTAGCTCCTTTATCGTTTCTAACCTTAAGGAGCTTCATTCCACTATCACCTTTTCACCGAAAATCATTTGTAATCACGATTGAATCGGTATATTGGGCAGGCGCGTTTCGTCGTAGACATCATTGCGTAACACTAGGGCCCCGATTCACGCTTTTCAGACATTTATCTCTAATAGAAATATCATTATATCATATCATTGAATAACAAAAGAAATCACCATTTTTGTTAGACAAATGTCTAGTTATAGTCAAGCGCAAACCTATTTCAGAATTAAATAAACTGTTTAGAGGTAATTGTACGTTTGAACTGCGAAACAAAACATATTGCTGTCTGCCCTTTTCTACTCATACTGAAATGTTGCCGATTTTCTTAGAATGTCAAAAATATAACTAAAACTACAAAAATTGATAAACAAAAATTTCTGAAGCCAATTTGGATAGTACAGAAATAATAGTAAAATTTTACGTTTCAACACGAGCCATTGTGATTGGATAACAATTATAAATAATTGATTACAGCTATGTTATTTTAAGCTGTAAACGTAATTGGAGGCACGCGAGCTCTGTTCTTGAGATACTCTGTAATTACCATACCCCATTCTTACTTTTAATCTTACTATCATTTACAAATACAAAAGTATGGATGAATGTATGCACAATAAAAAAATAAGTTTTTTAAATAATTAAAATCGAAACTTTTAAGAAAATATCAACACTTATACCAATTTTTATAAAATGGATCAACCAGAACAGCAAAACATAAAAAAGTAAGCAAAATTGCAAAGCTTCGAACATCGCCGCATAGTTGCTAGTCTTTCGGTCTATTATCGGATACACTTCGAAGAGTGTGCGTTGCGTTGGAATTACACAATCTTATTGTTCATCATCCCCGTTCTTTCATCGGACAAGTACAGAACCCGGTAAAAATCGAGTTCGAACATTCCGTTACGAATATAAAAAGTTTATTTAACTACTGTAGTCAAGTTAACTTTAATAAACCACTGTGGTTACGGTCATTGGTCTTTGACAAGTGTGCAAAATTTCAAATGAATCTGCCCTTTTGAAGTAGGTAAAATAGCGATCCAAGATTCCGTTACGAACATACTTACGTATATTTCGGGTTCGACTCCCGTTCAAGTCAGACCTTTCTGTGATGAACGTTGTGTCTGTTTGTCTTAAGTCTGGGTGTAATTATCTATATTTAAGTATGTATTTACAAAAGAAAAGTATTATATATAGAATATTACCAGTTATCTGGTTTCCATAGTACAAGCTCTGCTTAGTTTGGGATCAGATGATCGTGTGTGTTGATGTCCCACATTTATTATTATATCTTTTGTGTCCCACTGCTGTGAGCGTCAAACACAGGCAAAGTCTTGGGCAAAAGGTAGCAATATATCAACAGCAAACTATCGTAGCGATAGGTGTCTGCATGTATTATTTATTCTTTGAGCCCTGAAGCTATATTTCCTTTAATTTTATTTCTCGTCTACCAATATTGCAAATTATAAAATTATTGCTTACTATTTAAACATTTATGGACTATTCGGTGTTGGTAATTGCAGTTTTGCTATTTTTAATGTATAATTCTTTGTATAGGTTTTGTAAAAAATCGCGACTTAATCATATGTTAATATAAAGCAGTGTTTCCCAAACTCTTTTGTTTCATAGACCACTTTCAAAATTTTGCTGGATCCGGTGGAACCCTGCAAATACATTACTAGCAATTTCTAAATTTCGAAAAAAATAGATTCGTCCTATCTATATAAGGAAATTTGCGTTGTGGCTGAGTTTCAATGACGAATTAACAGTTTTCGAAAAAAAAGGTTAGAATTAGCTTGATAGAGTTAATAATTTAATAATAAAGTCACAACGACAAGTCGCGGCGTTGAACTGAATATGGAATATGCAAGTTTTTACAAAAAACAGTCGCTGAGCTTCTAAAAATATTATCTGCCTATCTATATTGATAGGAGAAGTTAAGCTAACATTATGGTTCTTGACTATCGGAACCAAATAAATTTTCATGCACCCTCGTTTAGCATTGTAGACACCCATTTTTTGTCACACCCAACGTAGAGCCCCGTCGAGTCTCCCGTGTACCCCTGGGAGTCCACCTGGACCACTTTGGGAATTACTGATATAAACCAATAGTTAACGTCATCATTCTATCGACGGGACGGAAATGTTGCTCCTATATGATTTATAATCATTCCACTGCCACCTTCTCACCCAAAAATTATTCGCATTTCCGAGGGAATCGGTATACTGGGCTGGCGCGTTCCATCGTACACTACATAATACCTTAACATCAGGCAAGTTATGGTCAAGCGCCAGCCAAACTCAGAATAAAAAAAATCTTGGCGTAGCTAGGAAGAGAGAAGAGCCTTTCAAGTTTCAGGTGGTGGGTAAGATTCTCAATCAAGTCATTAACGCACACGCACACGCACAAACTCACGCACACGCACACGCACACGCACACGCACAAAACTATAGTCACAACAAATTCAAACGCAACTACACCGTTAGGTAATAACACCTATGTACTTCAAGAATCCGGAGAGAGCCTGGAGATCTGTAGTACAAATTTCGACCTAGTTCAGACTCCTGACCACAAGGAGCATTTAATAATTGTGCACATAGCCTGTAAGCTATATTTTGTAAAATTTCCTTGTGAGAAGTTATAAACTATTATTATTATTATATTATTATTAAATTTATTTACATGAATATGCGTTTAAGTATTTTGTTACACTTATAATACGTATTGAGTTAGCTACTTATCATTAGGTTAGTTGTATTATAAAACTTTTGGTGCTTGTTAATCAAATTTATATAAGTGTAATTTTCAATAAAATCTTTTAATTGTCTATTACATACTTTCTAAGTTTTTATTCATACATATTTAAGAAGTGTTAAAATATTTTTTTATTTGTTTATATAATAATATGTATACATATATCTGTGCACCCCAACACATTATCTTTATTTTGTTGTCCATAGGATTTTGTTCTTAATTTGCGTACTTCTATTTTATACGTATTCCCAAGATCTATTATTTATCTATTATCTATATATATTTACAAAAGAAAAGTACTTGGCATTGTACATCAGTTCTACATTAAATGTAGAGCTGATACAATGCCAAGTAAATAACCCACAAAAAATAATCCACACCTACCTAGGTACAATTTTTTTTACCTAGGTAGTTGTGGGTTATTTTTTGTGTAAAATGTGTGCTGCAGTGGAAACAAATACATCCACGTAATCAAACAACCCAACCAACGCAACATGCGTGCGTAAAATGCGTAGGTATTGCGCGCAGCTTTGAGACACTGCCCTTAGTAGGTTATACATACCTAATAATATTTCTGTGTGAAGTATTCAAATGAATTCTATACCCAATATAAAGGCTATTAACCAACAAATTCTTTCATTTTATAAGCAAAACGTGCAAACGTAACCTATTCAAGTCTCTATCAAATTTCAGTACAAAATGGCTATTACAAGAATCATCTATCACGTGAAACCTGAGCTAAATAGGCGCCGCTATTGTCGGTGTGCCGACGGACGGATCAATGGGCCTAGCTAACTAGCAGAGCTGTGAAAATGTACAAATGGTAAGACTAAGATCGTGAGGCACCAGACTTACGTAATGTAAAGTGTTCCTAATTTATTCTGAGTGTCAAGTGGAAACACTTTTAGTAGCTTTATTAGGCTCCGATTCTTGCGTTTTAGGCTAGAGTAGCCTCAAATAGATAAATGTCGAAAAAAATACAGAAAACTAATGGAATCCTTATTTTATCATAGATATATAACTATTTGGTATAAATGTCTAAAGCGATAGAGTCGGGGCCCTGGTTACTTTAGCTAGTTTTATTATAAAAATAGCCAGTTAGGTTAGGTTATGAGTGTAAGTACTCGACGCAGATGAAGATGATAATATCACTAATAGGGAGCAAAGAATAAATAGTTAAGGCGGAGTGTAAATATTCTAAGAACTATCCCAAAATAGTTGAATCATTAACGTAGCTTAAGTGACGTAAAATTATGTCTGCATTATAATCTCTAATTAAATCATAATATTTTTTTACTGTGTTTAGCACATACCGAATTTTTGTTTTTTGGATGGTTGATAAAATCTACCTAGAATAATTCTTCATTTAAATATACGCTACATCCTGTTAATTTACACTAGGTAACTGGTATGTATATTAAGTAAATTTCTGTAATAATAAGTACCCAAAACAAAGTTTTGTCGTATAAATTTGTATTAATTTAGACATTACGGGAATCAAAGCAAAAATTCCCACAGCTACAGCAGCGTAAGTCTGGCAGCGTATGGATCTTACTCGAATGGACATCGGAATTCAATTCTAAGCCAGTTGTTAGTACTGTCATGTATAGCGCGGCTACTAATTGCTTGAAGTTTGAATCCGCTTTTTTGTGGAGTAAAGATTTTGTGTTGAAATACCTTGAGTTTCGTCATTATATCTAATTGAAGGTAATATTGAAAACATCGTTGAATTATTTGATTGGTTGTCACGGGTTCGAGTCTTAGATTAGAAAGATTTAGTTTTTTGACTGCAAAAGATAAACAAAAAATACTTTATTATGGATTTTATAATAATAACTAGCAAACCCGGCGAACTCCGTTTCGCCACCAGATGGCTTCGTTTTATGTAACATTTTCCCGCTTTTCTGATGAAAATTTTCCTGAATTTTCTTTGCTATAAACCTCACGGAGCCCGAGATCTTTCCAACGAATGCAAAACCGTGGAAATCGGTTCTTGCGTTCTGGAGTTATAGCGTCAGGAAGGAAAACCCGACTTATTTTTATATAGTAGACTAGCTGCCCCAGCGAACTTCGTACCGCGTATTTCTCACCTTTAAATTACTAATATTGCTATTAAAAATAGGGGTTGGTGATAGAACTGTGAAAATTAGGGTTTATGTATTTTTTAATGCCACATTATAAGAAAACAAAACAAAATTGACCAAAAAAAAAATAACAAGGGTGGATAACCCTTGTCACCTAGGGGTATGAAAAATAGATAGTAACCGATTCTCAGACCTGAATATGCATATAAAATTTCATAAAAATCGGTCAAGCCTTTTTGGAGGAGTATCAGGTAACTAACACTGTGACACGAGAATTTTATATATTAGAAGATAATACTTTCACTCGTACACACAGCCCCATCTAGTCATATTATCTAGAAGAATATAAATTTAAAAAAAAGTATAAATATAGTGTTCGAACGTCAAAAATTGGAAAGCTAACGCAATCAAAAGTAAATAGATATTATGGTAAAAGGACTAGACAGTATATAGTGCCAGAGTTATGTAACCAATATGAGATATTAAGGGAGGAAAAGAAAATTAAACGTAAACTGAAATTAAAACGGAAACTTAAAGATATATTTAGAAGTAAGTAAAAAAAAAAAAATAGGAAAATGCATGCATAAAATTGTAATTAGGTATAGTAGGTATAACTCAATAGTATAAGTACATAATATTATAAATTGTGAATGAGCGCGACGCCTACAAACTGTATGTACAGTTTGGCGACAGATGATTTTTTGTGTAATACTTATATTTTAAATAATAAAAATAAATAAAAAAAAGTCCTAGATTAAGCAATTATGTTTGCTTGTGTTATGGATACTAGGAACAGATATAATACTCAATTTTTTTTTTGTAAAAACATACATATTAGAGCGTAACCGTGATCACACAAGAGTTGTCCTGGGTGGGAATCGAACCTTTGACATTTTATCGCGGTTTATTTTAGATTTTATATTCCGACGTTTTAAAGTCTTTTCAGACTTTACGGTCAGATAAAGTAAAAAGACTGGAACTAAGAACAAAGATATGATTTTCTTACAATTATAGTTTGTAACAATTTTTATACAGTACTAGCTGACCCGGCAGACTTTGTACTGCCTAAATCGATATAAAATTGTAATAATAGGTATTTATACTATCTAGGGGTAGTATAAATACCTAAACTTTAAAATAAAACTACTTTTTCAACGGATTTTATAGCGGTTTTTATTCAAAACGTCGGGATCTAAAATCTAAAATAAACCGCAATAAAATCATTTGTAAAAGTAGTTTTATTTCAATGTGTTATATTCGCGTAAATCTAAAACCTAAACTTTAAACCTAAACTAAACTTTTGTAACTAACTTACTTTTTTAACTTTTTGACTTTCTTTTTTCTTTCTAGCAATAAAGTTCAAATTGACTCTACATTTTATTTAAAAAACGTTTCTATTGGAAAAAGAAAAGGGCTGTTTTTAAGGTTTTCCCGGCAATTATTAGATTTTTTCTCACCTTTTAAACCTTCCGTAGACCTCCACAAACATTTCAAGTTCTCTACTTACCGAGACTAACCATGAGATGAAACACACACAAACAAAGATGTGTGAAACAGACCGAGAATTGAACCCGCGACTTTCTGTGTACGTATTTCGAAGGCAAGACCGGTATCGCTGCGCCATCGTTTTTGATATTTTTTTTAATTTCCAAGGGTATTTATTTTTAAAGTGGTCCATATTAATTTTATTAAAATTGGTTGAGCGGTTGAGCGAGTTACAGTTAAAACATTGGGCTCGGTTCGAAATTAAAAAAAAAAACTATTAATCATTTATTTAAAAAATTATTTAATGTTTCAATTTTTTTTTTAATTTTCTATAATATAAGAGTTTATAAAAAAATGAATACAATGTTATTTACATAAAAATATGTTTAAACACATATTTAGTGTAATCATGTTATCCGTACAATAATGTATGTCTGTACGTTCGTTAATGTGTTTCTTTTTGTTTATCAATTTGTATTTGTCCCCGTATTATCTGAGATACACCGGTCGGCTCACTTCACAAGGTTTGGAAACATATAGAGCTGTTAAAATTGTGTCACCGAACATTTTTATTAGCTCACCTCAGCTCACATTAAAAAAAAACTTACCTTTTTTATCTTAAAATAGGCATGCGCTTGACCATAACTTGCCTGTTGTTAAGCAATGATGTAGTTTACGATGAAACGCGCTTACCCAGTAAATACTTATTCATTCGTGACTAGAAGATAGGCATATTATAGCTATCAGGAAACAAAGATGCCGGTAGCGAATTCCACAACTTGGCAGTTCGCAAAATAAAAGTGGAAGCAAAGCTACGTGCACCTAACTACTATTATAAATGCCAAATGCGAGAAAATGGCTAAACGGATATACATAGATAAAGTGTTGCACACATTCAGTTAACATAATAGGAAAATATTTATAAATAGAGACTTTTTACTACAATAATAACACATTGAAACAAGACCACTTTATAGCGCAATTTATCGCGGTACATTTTAGATTTTCAAAGTCTCAAAATCTTTTCAGACTCCATGGTCACGTGTGGACATAACAAAATCTAAAACATCTAAATATATAAAAGAAGAAACTGACTGACTGACTGACATATCAACGCAGAGCCCAAACCGCTGGGTCTGGAGACTCCAAATTTGGCACATAGGTTCTTTATAGGGTCTAGGGGTGCACTAAGAAAGGATTTTTCAAAACTCCCTCTTTAAGGGGGTGAAACGGGGTTCCAAAGTTTGTATGGAGAAACAAGATTAGTGAGATCAATTTCGCGGGCAAAGCCACATGCGGAAGCTAGTAACTAATAAAAAATTAAAAAAAAACTATTTTGTTACTTTTTTGTTACAGTGTGAAAATGTTACCGTAACAATACTAACAATTAACAAACTGAACGGTATTATCACCTCTTTAAATTCCAAAGATGCGTCAACATTTCTCATATAGGTTACTACTGGCGGTTCGTCGTTCGTTTTATTGGTAACGTTTGTTACCCGATAAGTTGTTGTATTAGCTTTTTTAATACTATCTCTGTAATATATATTGTAACTAACTGCTTTTATGATTAAAACTGAAAAATACAACGTTGTTATAACGATAAAACTATTAGCTCAGATAGTTCGTGTTCTTATAGTAAACAACTAAGTAGTTGAGGTCATTGTTATGCTATTATAGTTTTTGTGTGTACAGTGATAAAGGTGATAATCCTATGTGAATTCTTACTAATGTTGTAGACACGAAAACTTATGAGTAGTAATAGGTATGAGGTGCGGTGCGCAGCGGTAACAAACTCGCCTTTGAAGTATAAGACATCTTTTTGTGAATCGTTTCATCACCGCTAATCAATATTGGTGTAAATAACATCGGGAGGAAACCGGCATATCTTAGAACTAATCATTTGATGCGATGTCTGGTGACCCCATTTAAGAGGGTGCGTCGATATTGTTGCTCTTTTATGGTTTCTCACCTTATAAAGCTTCATTTCACTGCCTTTTTCTCACCAAAAATTATTAGTAATCACGAGTGAATCTGTATATTGGGCAAGCGCAGCCCATCGTAGACTACATCATTGCTTAACATCAGTCAAGTTGTAGTCAAGCACAAGCCTATTTCATAATGAAAAAAGAAGAAACTGACTGACTGATTGATATAGAAGTGTAATTGAACAAGGTACCATAATTTTTTTTAGATTTTATTTTTTATTCTTCTTTAGGCTGGCGCTTGACTACAACTTGCCTGGTGTTAAGCAATGATGTAGTGTACGATGTAACGCGCCAGCCTAGTACACCGATTCACTCGTGATTACGAATGATTATCGGCGAGAAGGTGGCAGAGGAATGAGCCTCCTTAAGGTTAGAAACCATAAAGGAGCAACAATTCGGACTTACCCTTTCTGTATGGTGTTACCAGACACGCACCGGAACACGGCAAAGCCGCTTGGCGGTGCGTCTTTGTCTGGTGGGTGGTCACTAACCACGGCCGAAGCCAGTTTATTGTCACCCGATTTGCACCACCTGGCGACCACGTGTGGGGATTCAATTAAAGGTGTACGTACACCCTAGGACGAAGGTGACTCAGCCCCCAGAATGACATATTTATCAAAAAAAGAGCAACATAGCACTTTACGGTACCTTCAAAGACAGTAGAGCGATGCCCAGCTGTGGAACTTGGAACGTTAATGTTAAAAAAAAAAACATTTGACACATTGCGATTCTCATATCTTATCCTACAGATAATAAAACTCAATGAATGGAATATCCATCTAAGTCTGTAGAATAAAAATACTCAATGAGCATTACAAGTCGCCAAGTTAATGAGTTGTGTTCATATAAAAAAGCCGCGGCGGCACTTTGAAAGAGCTTGAGAGCAAATAAAAGCTCTGTAAGCTCCGCGTATTGTTTTATATAACTGAAATAACAATAGGTAGCTTTTTCAATGGGTCTGCCGCCACAATGAAACGGGGAGGTTTACATGGCGATGAGAATGTGACAAACATTTTGTTTATGGCTTTTGTAGACAATTTTCACAATTCTGCCAATGTCCGTCAGTAGAGTGACAAACTTTGTATTAGTTACAGTGTCTCAGTGGTTGGTAACATTTCATTACCTGACGTTCGACAAAGACAATGACAGTAGAAAATAGCTCCATTTTTTACATTCCATTACACATTTGCAAAAGTCGCAAAACTACTTAATTTAAATTCTCGCAATCATAATAACGCTAAATTAATATACTGGTAACTGTTGGACTATCGAAATGAGTAAAAAATATATTTAATTAACTATTTATGTTTGTATAAAATTAAACGTCACGGAACACATGACTTGACCGTAGATAAAATAAAACTTTTCATAGCGAGGATTCTATATAATCTGTGGTATAAAGTGACATAAATATCGCTAAAATGATTGTTTTTACAATATTATATTTCTCTAAAAATGTATATAGAATTAAAACTACTTGGCCAAACTATGTTAAATTTTAATGGGACCTAATGGAAACTATTCCACATCAAACTAAAGATGAATCACGTAAATCGAATCATAAATTTTAGCGTAATCGGTGTACATACATAAAAAAAATATACCAATCGAATTGAGAACGGTCCTTAAGTCGGTTAGTATGTATTGTGATTTCTCTGTGAAACGTTATCGGTAAAAAAATATTGAAATAAAACTAGTTTGTAACGGATTTTATCGCGGTTCATTTTAGATTTTAGATCACGACGTTTGAAAGTCTTCTCAAACTCTGTGGTTACGGGGAGCTGAGGTTATTGCCGTCACAATATTAAATACAATTATTACTGACTACCTACAAACATAATATTATTTAAGTCTGAAAAGACTCTGAAACTTCGTGACCTAAATCTAAAATAAACCGCGATATAATCTAAAAAAATCCGTTACAAAATAGTTGTATTTGAATAAAAAGAAAAGTTTTTTTTAATTCGCCATATAAGCCTATTAGAACTGTGAGTGAACATAAGTGGACAATAGCGGACAACGTAAAGGCTTGTGAACATAATGTTAATGTGAAATACAACAGCACATTGTTACGTCACAAAACGCGATGGTGTGCAGTCGCCTTTTTGTTATGTCTATATTTTTGCGAAGGATGCTGCTGATTACTGGGTTTGTAGAATATATACCAGCGGTGGTGCAGCGGTACGAGCTTCGCCTTAGAAATATAAGGTCACGGGTTCGATTCCCTGTCGTGCCCACACATCTTTGTGTGAATTGCCGCTACTCAATATCGGTGAAAGAAAACATCGTGAGGAAACCGGCGTATCTAAGAACTAATCATTCGAGGATATGTGACATTCAACAACCCGTACTTGGCCAGGCGTGTGGATTTAGGCCTAAACTCTCTCAACTCGCAAGATAGTTGAAAGAAGACCCATGCCCAGCCGTGGGACACTAAAAGGATTGACGTGAAATATTCACTAAAATATTCTCCCTCCGTACAGCTTGTCCGTCATCGCTGCTACTTCGGGGACTCAGAAGGCCGTATTCACTAGGGGCCTCCACGTCCTACACATGCTAGGCGAAAAGGAACTACGCAGACTAACTCGGTGCTTACAGTTCGTTTTCTGCCCCTATAATTAAATTAGGCAGGCACTATAGCAGCTGCTGACAAGAGACTAAGGCGGAGCATACAGTCCATCTCCTGCCCCCTAGCTATCGCAAGAACTATGGCAGCTATTGGCAAGAGATGGAGGCGGAACATACACTCCGTCTTCTGTCCCTTAGCTGCTGTAGAAACTATGGCATCTGCTGACAAGAGTCTAAAACGGAGCATACCTACACTCGGTCTTCTGTCTCTTAGCTACCGCAGAAACTATGGCAAGTGTCTAAAGCGTAGTATACACTCCGTCTTCTGTCTCTTAGATGCCACAGAAACTATGGCAGCTACAGACAAGATTCTAAAGCGTAGCACACACTCCGTCTTCTGTCCCTTAGCTGCTGTACGAATTATGGCAGCTGCTGAATAGAGTCTAAGGCGGAGCATACAGTCCGTTTCCTGCCTCCTAGCTACCGCAGGAACTATGGCAGCTACAGACAAGAGTATAAAGCGGAGAATACACTCCGTCTTCTGTCTCTTAGCTACCGCAGAAACTATGGCAAGAGTCTAAAGCGTAGCACACACTCCGCCTTCTGTCTCTTAGCTGCCGCAGAAACTATGGCAGCTGCTGACCAGAGTCTAAAACGGAGCATACACTCCGTCTTCTGTCTCTCAGCTGCCGTTAATTAATTGGGTAGATCCTTTGTTGAATCATGCAACTCCCTCCCACTTCAGAGAAACCATTTAGTTTATTTAAACTGAATAAGTAACTGCGATTGATAACCAATCATGGTCACGTAGTAATTACTAATAATGGATTCAATTTGACATATGAACAAATGTGTACGCCCGCAAATTCATATATGTTAATATTATGCCATCAATACCCATGGTAATTTACACCTCTCATTTTTCTCAATGCTGTCTCCAGCTTTGCCCGGACCTGCACAATCTAACTTTCCAACTCATCCTACCTCCTAACTTATTTTTCATTAAATTCGTGCGGGTTCCAAGACAGTTTAGGTGTCTCAGGACTTGGCCGGGTTCAAATCCTGAGTCACTTCACGGCGTTGCTGTTGATCCTGGCTTACAGGTGGGTTAAATGCCATATAAAAAAGCGAACATACTTACAACAGCAAATAAGACAAAACGCCAAATTATGCCAAATATAATAATATAGTGGGACATTAACAAACACGGCCATCTGATCCCAAACTAAGCAGAGCTTCTACTATGGAAACCAGATAACTAGTAATATACTACATATAGTACTTTATATAGATAATTACATCCAGACACAAGACAAACTGACATATTTAAACAAATGTTTGACTCGGGTGGGAAGCGAACCCATGACTTGCGGCGTGAAAAGCAAGTATTTTGATTTTGCCGACCACGCCACCGGCACGTCTATATAATATGACAACAAATTTACAATTCAAACAATACAAACATTACGCAGAGGTATATATAACAATTATAAGCCGAGGATCATATAACAGTCTCAGAATAAAAACTATAAAACTTATGCGTCGAATACGGGAATCTGTATGTTTTTTTTTTTTACTTTTATTATTGTCAAGCAGTGTGTTTGAACTCAATATGTGGTTGCTCATTTAGTGGCGAGGATTAACAATAAAAATGAAATTTGATCATTGCGACTGGCCACGACAATCTGTTAAGGGCTAGCTTTAATAAAAAACATATTTTAAGTACTCGTGTCAATAAACAGATCTAAAATGGCGGATTGTATTTGTAATGACAGTTATGACCTTGAGCAAAAAAAAATAGATATTTTTTTTTTAAATATAGACTTTGGTTGTTTTAAAATAAATAAGTAAGATATTAATTAAAAAGCTAACCAAGAGCTAAATGGACATAATAACATTAGATTCTGTTTTTTCCTAGAACGTTTAACCTAATCCGTAATACATTGTTATAAGAGAATATTATTTTATGTCTGTACTACTGATGGGTGTGTCTAAAGATAGTAATAGAATGCGAGAAAGAGGGAATGATTTGTGCCACCATTCTAGATTAATTTCGTTATTATCGCAAGATATTCCAAGTAAAGGAAACGTGATTAAATATCTAAGTATTTCGAAAACCATACAAACACTTTATTTACCTCTATTCTCTATCTTTCTGATAAATTCGTGCGGGATCCATGACAGTTTTAGGCGTCGCTATAAAAACTAGTCTCTACACGATCGAGTGACAGTGGCGGGATTGCGGTGGTAGGTTAAGTCTCCTAAAAAGTCAAAAACTTATTACTTAAAATACATTTAGCGGTGCAAAACTATAACGTATCTCCTGACATAATTACGGATATACTAGATTTTTGAATTGGTGTCTTCCTGTGTAGTGCATTTCTTTGTGTGATTTGTTTCATCGGTGCTAAAATATACGCATCGAAAGGAACCGGCATGACTTGGATTCAATATTCGGCATGTTATAATGGCCATCTGCATTTGTCCAACATATGTAGATGTAGCGTATGTAGGAACTCACCCCTTTCTTTAAGATATTGAAGATAGGAAAACTTAGCAGTTGACAAGTAAAAAAATATAATAGGTTCTCCCGGTACACCAAGTGTCAGTATAACGTGTGGTAAATAATGACATTAAAATGTCATTAGTGATAAGGAACTTCGTTCTAGAAAATTCATTCCCCTTGGCCTTTTTCCCATTTCTATTGGGGTCGGCTCCCAGTCTAACCTGATGCGGCTAGCTACCAGAATTATACGAGCGACCAGACCTCGAAACCCATAGGGAACCGGTAGCCGAGATGGTTAGACCAGGTGTCAGATTATATTGGCTTCTGACTACATATAACGATTGTCATAGATGTATTAAATGACAACTGGGACCGACGGCTTAACGTGCTCTCCGAGGCACGGAGGGTAGTCCCTCCATGGATGGTAAATATTTTCGATAAAGCTTCGCCTTAACAACGTTAAAGGCGTTATCAGATCATCGTCCTAACTGTCCCACGTAAATAAACCCAATACTTTACGGTCAAGCCATTGTTATTCTCATTAACCCTTTGTCTCATTAGAGCCCGTCTTCATATTCAACCTTATTTTTGTTACCGATGACAGTTGAGATTAGATGTTTCTTTTTTTTAATTTTATTTTGTTATTCGAACGCTTTTGTAGTTTTAGTTTTTCTTTATTTTAATTCCAACCAGTTTTATGACGCGTATTTTAATTTTGAAACTAAATATTTTTTCTTTGTTACTACGATTTTGTGATTAATAATTGTAGTTTCAGTTTAAAAGATAAATAACATATATCCATACTTACTAGGTCACATCGAAGATACCGGCATATCTTAGAACTAAATTTCAAGGACTTGTGACATCAACCCGTACTTAGCCAGCGAGTGTAGACTAAGGCTTAACTCTTTCAACACTTAAGATAGATGAGAGAAGACCTGTGCCTAGAGGGACACTAAAAAGGTATCTCTATTAGTAATTAAACAAAACGTGTGCATAAACATGAAAAACTTTATTAAAAGTAACAAAAGATTTAATAGATAGTTAGGGGTCATTCACACATACCTTTGTCGCATCATCCACCGATCCGTCAGCGAACAGATATGGATGTCATGTGCTTTATACAGAGTCGCCGCTACGGTTTAATTGATTACTTTGAGTTTGTAAAGCGGTGGAGATGACATTGTAATACAAGAAAATGTTTTTTACTACAGTTGGGTTATGTTTACGGTGTCATTACTATTTAAAGTTATATCTAATGTATGTTAAGTTGTATAAATTGACTATGATACTAATTCCGTCAAAAAACCAGTAGATGTTTATTATTCAGGCATGTTTTATACCTAGATAAAGATTAGCGAGCTGAAGTGGTAGTGTGCTGCTCAAATCTTCTTTGAACTAATCGAGTAGGTAAGCGAGTCCTTGGTAAACGTAGCGTAGGACGCCCTCCAGCTAAGTGGAGTGACGACCTGCGAAAGTTGGATATGACAAGCCGAAGACAGGGTCAGATGGCACTTGTTGGGACGATTATTGTGGGGCCGACGATGTTAATGACGGTAATGAAATCCACAGAAAATATTTTTGTCGTAGTTAGGTATATTATTATCTACTGCTGTAGTATGTTTTTGGTGTTATTCGAAAAACATTTTTTATTTCTAAGTACATTAAAACTTTTCAAACATTTTGTATTAAATTTGATAAATCTGAAATTATAAAAAAAAACAGATTTAACATAGTGTTGGCTATCAGATGAAAATAGATGTTCATAAATACTAAATTAAATAAGTAAGTAGGTGCCAACGCAACTCTACGCATTTTTCTGTTCTTGACAAAGTTTGACAATGGTCGCGGCGATCGCAAAGGCCTGACGAACAGGTGTAGTGTCCCCTTTTTTAACACGAACTGGCAGCTATTCACAGATACGTTTATAAGCATTTATTTACATGAATATGCTTTTTTTAAGTATTTATTAAAATGTAATAAAGTTGTTTATTTTTGTAGTTTTTTTTTATTCTGTGCTATTAATGAGCTAATTAGTGTAAATATTAGCATATTTATTCGTTTTATGATTAAACATTTGTAGTTTTTTGGGCTGGCTTTAAGGCTAGGGTTAAGGGCTTAATAGACTTATTGCTTATTGTTGAAATTCAAAGGAACCGCTTGTTCTATTCTTGGTTGTCACTAGCACTGTATTTAACTGCTTTGTTAGCGTTCGAATCTAGCGCGACCAAAAGTCAGAAACTTGTAGGTGTACCCCCGTACCTCGAAAATGCTAAGCTGTAGGTCTAGTACCCGATTTGTTAAAGAGAGAAAGTATCCAGCTAAAATGCTGCGTCGTGAACATTTTTTGTACTTTTAAGTTAGTAGTAGATAGTACCCTTTAGCGGAATTAACGTAACATTATGCTCGACAGGGTACACATGACTACACATAAAGCTATACATTTCCAGTATAAGCTGACTTCTCATTGAACGGAAATCCTATAGGTTTAAAGAAATTTATTCTCAAGAAGACACAATATGCCAATTAAATGAGAACTTAATCTAACTTAAAAAAATATATTTTATTACAATGGTCATCTGACAATTCAGTAAATATTTCTTAAGTGAATAACGAGCGGTTGCTTAAAATATACTTAGATAGTGTGGACTTAAATGATCTAAATGTACTGACACTTCTTATATGTGAGGGTAGACTATTATAAAGTGAAATGCCCTCAAAGGTTATATTCCTTTTTCCGAAGTTGGTTCTTCTTTTTGGCAGAAGTAGACTTAGTAGAAGTAGACTTCCTCGTCGAGTGCTACGTTTGCTAATGTCTGACTTTTTAACTAATGACAAGTATACAATAAGAGATCAGCTTATACTGGAAATGGATACCTTGATGTGTACCCGTGTGTACACTGTCGAGTATAATGTTACACTCATTCCATCAAAGTGTACATACAGACAAATAAAATAAATAATAAATAAATAAATATTCTGGGACATTAACACACACGGTCATCTGCTCCCAAGCTAAGCAGAGCTTGTGTTATGGAATCTAGATAACTGGTAAATACTATACATATAATACTTTTCTTTCGTAAATATATACTTCTAATAGATATTTACACCCAGACTCGACACAAACACAAATGTTCATCACTAATGTTTGTCTCGGGTGGGAATGCGGGCGGCGTGAAAAGCAAGTATCTTACCGGCCACGCCACCGGCCCGTCATTAGACAAGCTTATAAAACAAAAAAATCTACCGCTCTGAACAGAGGCTAAGCCTTTATCACTGCGGCTTTCATTGCTTACAAACCAATAGTGCCAATTTGTTTCATAGTATTATCTTGACAGATAAACTGACAGATTGGCATGTACTTACTACTCTGTGGGCGGTTGAGAATACGTAAATAAGCAAGCAAGTAATTGCTTGCATTCAATTTGCTTTTTAGTTTTTATATGTTCTTATTAATTTATACAAAAAGGTACCTTATCGGTCTCGCCTTTGAAATAACAGGTCACGGGTTCGATTCCGGTCTTGCCAACACATCTTTGTGTGATTTTGTCATCTCCGCTGCTCAATATCGGTGAAAGAAAACATAGTTAGGGAGCCGGCATGTTTCAGAATTAATCTTTCAAGGACGTGCGACCAATCCACACATGGCCTGCGTGTGTGGATTAAGACCTAAACTCTCTCAACTCGTAAGTAGGTGAGAGAAGACCCATGCTCAACAGTGGGACACTAAATAGAGTTGAAGTGACGGTACCTAGGTATTTAAAAAAATCGTTGAAGCTTTATTTGAATCAATTTAGAATAAATATTTTGCTAAATATACCTTGTCTGAATGTTATCTGACTGATGAGAAATCGGTAGTTATTTCTTATTTTCACTCTGTCAACGTCACTTCTATATCAATAAAGAAAAAAAATTGTGCCAAAACCAAGAATGACATTATTAAGGGTGACCATCTGATTCCAAACTAAGCAAAGTTTGCACTAGACCAGTTAACTGGTAATATATAAAATACTTTTCTTTTGTAAATATGTAGATAATTACACCCAGACAGACGTGTTCCTCACACAAATGTCTGCCTTGGGTAGGAATCGAACCCACGATCTGCGGCGTGGAGAGCAAGTATCTTACCGACCACGCCACAGGCCCGTCATAGAGAGCGTGATGGGAAGCCTCTGCTCTCTCAAGCTCTGCTCAGCAGTGGTACAGTAAAGGGCTGTCAATTTACGTAAATCTTACTTAAAACAATTTCTAAATATCAAGTAACTGTAATATAACGTTAACACACACTTAACTGCTACTTAACTAGACACAGTCCGGTCGATACCAAGTTCAGGAGGTCGTAATTGTGATATGGGCCGTGAGAATATTCAATTAAGCGGGCGAACTTAATTGCAACTTGATAAAGTTAAGTTGGGTCTAAGTGAACTATCTTGCGAACTAAGTTAACTGACCATTATCTTTGCCTTTGTGCTGCAGCTCGGTGCTCGCCTAATTGGGGGATGGTGAGCGAAAGAAACAAGTGGATGTGACCTTTCGAATTTGTGTAAGATTTTGGTACCTACTTATAAAGCAAAATGTCTGAGTATTTATCTTATATCTTTAAATGAGCAATTCTTGTATATATATATAATTAGAATCTCGGAATCGGCTCCAACGATTTTCATAAAATTTAATATATAGGGGGTTTCGGGGGCGATAAATCGATCTAGCTAGGAATCATTTTTAGAAAATGTCATTTAAAAAAAAATACCGAGCAAAGCTCGGTCATCCAGATATTGGATGTTAAAGTATCGTGTATCAAACAAGTTAATACCCAAAGGAGAAATGTCATGTGTGTCAAAAATTTGTAATGTATCGAATTTTTCGTCATAATTTTACGTTGGTAAATCTGAGTAAAAAGAAGACCTTACTACAAAGAATCGTTATTAAACCTTTCATCAATCCCAGAGTAGACTACATAAAGGTGTATTAAGCCATGATTCCTCATTATAAGCTCCCTAAACTAAATCCTGACTGCGCACCTTGGTACAGCTATACTACCTGGGTAAGCCACATAGGTCGAGGTCAATTTCACATAAATTTTGTCAACTATATTTTGGGCCTAATCCTGAGCCCTGTCCGTTAGAGCGGAGCGAGGCTGCGGAGCGGAAAAACGGAGTAACCACCCTTTTTAGTGTCCCATTTCTGTCTGCCCATCTTGTCTCAGCTATATTACGAGTTGAGAGAGTTAAGGCCTTAATCCACACACGCTGGCCAAGTGCGGGTTGGTGGATGTCACATGTCTCTTAGACATACCGCTTTCCTCACGACGTTTTCCTCCACTGTGAAACGGAGTAATAATAACTAATAGTATTGCACAAAATGTCTGTATGAGTTAACCTAAAAGCGGTATTTAGTTACTAAGGTATTGTCCACTCTATTCTTCCCCACAACGTCCGGTGTCGTCCGGCACTAATCGAGTTATTGTGAACGGCACAATGCTGCAATCAGCCGCTGCTTTGATACAGGTGCTGTGTCGGCAATTTCGGCAAAGTTCTACCATATTTTATTTTGGAGATATTCTAAGAAAAATAGAGAAATTACTATTTGCTTCAGTGATCTTAAACTTTTTAAGTCTCTGAAGGTCTCACTAAAGTGGGTAAATTTTCTTGATAACTGTATTCTTACCCCATATTCATAAACGTCTTATAAGCACATTACAGCTAAAACCGGTTTATAATTCGTATGTCTTTGTCTGTCATCTTGATATTTGTACTAGAAAGAAAGAAACAAAGTCTATTTTAACTAATGAGTCTTATAAGATTTTTATGAATAAGACCTTTAATCTTTAAGTCTATAAGACTACCTGGTACTCATAAAAAAATATTTTTAAACAGTTACCCTCACTTTCAATTTTTTTTTTGTATTCACCTGAATACCTTCTTTAACTCAATGTGCAACAATGTAAAAACCTTAGGCATCTTTTAAAAAAAATATTTAAATATCTGGTAATTTCACTTTTATAACCTCTATATAAATAAAAATATGCACGTATTTGAAGTTAATTGTTTCCTTTTACACATTAAAATAAACGCTATTGACTTTATAACCGAAATTGGTTTTTTGGACCGGCGTTTTAATATCTCGACTTCAAAATACGATGTCGTTAAACGTTTCATTGTCTAAATAAACATTTCGGACCGAGGGCAATGGAACAAAAAGAAAATTTCCATTTCTTTACAAATTAATCTGGCAACAAACCTTTTTATTACACACGTTAAATTTGAAATTGATTCACGAACAGAAATAACAATAAATTAATAACGACAATATTATTACCAGGGCAAAAAATTAATGAAATTTATACTGGCAACATTGTTGTAAATACATAAAAAGGTATTAGGTATATTTAACTAGGTATATAACTGCCTCGGTTGTTCTGTAGTAAACGCGTAGTTTGATTCTGCGGTCAAGCAAAAAGACTTTTCTAATATCTATGAAACTTAGTTGCAGTTCAAAGTTTGAAATTGTGCCCGATGAACGGCAATAGGTACAAATGTTTTTCTCGGGTGGGAATCGAATCAAATTTGATAACATTTATTCAGTAAAGTGTACCCTTTGAAGCAATAAAAGAGTTATGAAAATCGAAATTATCGCGTAACATACTTACATACAAAAACCACACTGTGGAATTCAGAACCTCTCTCTTATGCGATCAACTATTAGCACCTATGCGGACCAAGAACGGGTAGTAAGTACTTTAACTTCGCAACAATAACATGTGCAATAAAACAAACAAGAACCGGTTGCGAGACAATGCTGACCGCCCGGCGTCGCTTGACGTTTTTATCATTCGTACGAGAACAAAAGCTGAGGCCTTCCTGTTGAGGCTACATCACCATTCTTGTGAAGCTACCTCTAGACACACAGACAGAATGATTGACTAGCTATATATCGAAATAGATTATGCCCGTATGTTTTATAAAAAAATATCTGAGGCCTAACATTAACTTTTACTCAAGTGTTTGGGAACTTTTACTCAAGTTTTACGTGACCTTTCCTCTAGTTTTAACGAAACTTTACTCAACTTTAAGGAAGCCTTTACTCAAGGTTTACGTTACTTTTATCCAAGTTAACTTACTTAACCTATGGCTAATTTTTAAAATGTGTGAATTAATTCGCTTTTGGAAAATACCCTGAGTTATTATGAATCATTTGAGTTATTACAACTCTGAGTATTCTCTGATGTAGTTACCTCAAGAGTTGAGAGTACCTTATGCCTTTCGATATTTAATTATAAGTACCTTTGGGTTTTAACTGTATGGTCGCAGGGTATGTGGTACTTCAACTGGTTACCTGAACTAAAACCCTCCGGGTGTTCCTTCGCGTCTTGGCCAGGGCATCACGGGAACCACAAGTGACACAACCGCGACATATACTTAACTATACCTACAGACTTTTTTATTACTTGCTTAACATCAGGCAAGTTGTAGTAAAGCGTAGTATGAGGTATAAGCCTATTACAAGATAAAAAAAAGGTTAGGAGCGAAAAAATTCTAAGTCTATAGTTCTAATAAATAGAAATATAGTACAAGAGTTGTCACCAAATATCTAACGAAAGAAATACTTTTGACATTTTGTCAGTTTACCATACATTGTCTGTCAAAACATAAAATTCCTTCATCATCATCATCATCAGCCTATTTCCACTACTGGACATGGGCCTCTCCTAAAGAACGCTACTGAGTACGATCCGTGGCTACTCTCAACCACCTTTTACAAGCCACCTTGCAGAGATCGTCCCTCAACCTAGTCTGAGGGCGTCCTACGCTACGTTTGCACAATCCGTGGTCTCCACTAAAGACCTCTTTACCCCAACTGTTAGTTCTGCGGTTTATATGACTGACCCACTGCTTTATCGATTACCCACTCTAATTCTCTTTCGAAATTCCTCTTCAAAAACTTTTTATGTGAAAAAATCCGACCTGAAACAATGTTTTTTAACATACGTGTAATTTAATTCTTTAAAGATGTTAGCTATTAACAGATAGCAAAGTTAATTAAAAACCATTTATCGTCAGTAACTATGCCAATTTAACTGTACAGTTACAATCTAGGTGCAGAATAATTAAATGTCACCATAGATTATTTCTGCGTTGACAACACACCATAAACTTTATTGTTTATTCACATGTTTAATTAACTGTTAAAATTCATATTTTATAACACTTGGAACTTTTGACTGGCCTGGTGGCGTAACAGTGACTGCTAAGCTGGAGGTCGTGGGTGCGATTCCCACCCAGTACAAATCTTTGTGTGACGAGCACGATTGTTTGTTCTGTGTGTCATTTATCTATTATATGTATATATTTACAAAACAAATGTATTTAAGTATTATGTATATCCGTTCCTAGTAACACAAGCAAATATAATTACTTAATTTAAGACTAGATGGCGCACTATGCATATGTGTGAAAATATTATTGTTATTACTTTTAGGAATTTGTATTTTCTTAGATTTACGCGAGTATCACACATTGTAATAAAACTATTCTTAAATCTAAAATAAACCGCGATAATATTAGCTATAAAATAGTTTTTTTTAACACTTTATTAGGGTTCAATAAGCCCGGAAAAATAACCTTTTTTGGCCCTAATCCCGGACCACCTATCTTTACATATGAAGGGGCTTCGAATTTTGAAATTTGGCAGATTAGATATGTTTATTGTAAGGTGACTAGTTATTAATAAAATACTTAACCACGTGAATCGTTTTTTGGAAGATTTTTTTTTAATTGTATTATCTATTTGTTATTAAGAGGCGCAGTAGAGAAAAGGAAATTTTGGGTCCGGCCGTTATGCCCCCATTCCGGGTTGGTGCGGCGGCACGTCACCCGTCTCTCTTTTTTTTGCTGATGACCTGACTTTTTCGGTGAGCCGTCCGAGGACGGTCGAACCGATCAAGTACTGTGGCAACTGCCATGAGGGCTCCCCATGTGGTGACGAACCTCGGCTCAGGGCGTTGCCGGACTCTCTAGTTTTAGGGGATCGGGGGGCATTTCGCGTTCGCGCGGTCCGGTCCTGACCGGAACCGTAATCGGCTGGGGGCCTATCTTGGAGGGGTGCGGCGCGGCCCACGACGGCGTGGGCGATATCTCGGCATGTGTTGTGTGCTACTATTTTGGTTGTCCCTACCTACTCTAGCAGCGGATCGCAAAAGTGATCACATCGCCCACCCTGTCCCTCCATAGTCTACACCCTCTATTATAGTCGTATCGCTACGTGGTTCACTATAAAATAGGGAATTTAATTAAAAAAATTGCTTCAAAAATTAGTTTCTTTGGGACTGTTGTTTGTAATCATGATCACTACCACATGGTAAGTTAGGTGTCTTACACTAATTACCAGACACCCTATACATTTATTTTACATTTGTACTCAGCCAGATTTCAAATCTCTTGAAAACTAACTAGTGACGTATGCCTAGGTTTGGGTTTAAGATGGCTAACATTTGGTCAAATAAAAATCTGTCAGTCGAACATTAAGTCTGTATGTCCACTACTCTTGTCCTTACACATTAACGTACAATAGAGGTAGACGATCTATTCATCGGCGCTACAATGCGATCGGATCGGATCGGATCGCACGTGATCGCACTCACAACGCAATGATAATAACATCACTGAAGCATTTGAACTTGGTAGTCAACTGAAGGTTATTTGAGACTTCCTTCACGGATTCTTTACTACAAGAGGCGTACCACAACAGCTTAAAGCAGTATTGTGCGGAAGAGGGATGCCACTATACAATGTGTAGAGCAAGTTCTCTTTCGTACAACTACAATAATAATACTTTCCTATTTTATTTCATTACTCAAGGAAATCTTACAGCTAACACATACTTTTACAAGACATACATAAGTATAAAATGGCCAATTACAAGTTTTCACAAATTTTAATAATAGTTAAAAGATATAAATGAAAGTTTATGTTCACAAATAAATTTTACCCATTTCTAGGACCATTTTTGCATAACAAAATAAATAGGGTTTTATCAATTTATGACCAAAACTATTATAAATGTAAATTGCTCCTTTAAAGTTATCTACAAAATTTGTCCTATGACCAAACAGAAGAATTGTTAGTTTTACTCAAATAAGCTATGTATTATTTTAGTTTAATTGTTTGTTTATTTTATAAATTATTTCCTAGTATAAATGATTAATTATAATAATATATGTTCTACTACCGCCTGTAGCACAGGTTCACATAACCTAGTATAGGCAATCAATAGCTATACTTATATGATAATATTTTAGATTTAAATTTTGTTTGGACCTTGTCAGTAATAAAGTGATTATTATTATTATATATTATAATAGGTAGGTATATAGTACACAGCTTACACGTTTACACAATAGGAACACTACGTCAAAGTTTAAAGGTATTCAGTCTTACTACTATAACGATAGAACAGAGCAGACCTCTTGAAAGTTATTGCAATGGTAATATAACACAAATTGTAATGGATAATCATTCTTCTAAATATTAATCTAATAGTAAGCTGGTTAAAAGTAACTTTGGTTGTACTAAAGTTATGGATATAGGCTATGCTAGTCTCTCTGAAGGATCGAAACCGCAATGAAGTGATCCGATAGAGAACTAAAGTAATCAGAGCCCACCGGATTAGTAAGCTGAAGTGGCAGTGGGCCAGTCATATCTGCCGCAGAACTGACAACCACGAATTGGCAAACGTAGCGTAGGACGCTCTCAGACTAGGTGGAGTGACAATCTGAGCAGGGCGGTCGGCAAGAACTGGGTGAGAAAAGCCGCGGATTATGCTCAGTGGCGTACTTTAGGAGAGGCCTATGTTCAGGTGTGGACTGGTCAAATCTCTCGAAGAACTGATAATCACTGGGATACGTAATTTCTTGAGTAGAAACCACGTCTTGGCAAAGGTAGTGTAGGACGGTATGTGAATCAATAAATAAATAAAATGTTACATATTATCAATTCATTAACACTAATGAGGATAACAACATGCAGGGCCAATATCTGGCAATAGTTCTCTTCTCCTCCATATAAGCTGAATACTCACAGATAAGAAATAGTTATTATAAACCGTATTAAAATTAATTGATTTAAAATATAATTTAAAAAAAAAATGAACATGTAGTATTGTCTTAGATTTAAAAACATGTATTTTTCTTTTTATTTGAGTGACTAAAAATGACAGTGATATATCCAAACGAAATCTCAAATGACGTCACCCTTGGGTAACTTTTATACCTCTGCGTACCATAACTTTAATGCGTATATATCTCAATATTGTTTAATTTCAATGATAAAGAAAAAAATTCGTGTCTAACATTTTATTTATAATCTTACTGACAAACTAATTAAAATACGATTTTTATACCTTACCGTCATCCCTATTGTAGAAACACACGGTACATTGATTTTATGCCTATAATGTTGAGAATTGAAATAACAATGACATAAGACAAATAACGCAATAAGCGTGAATTAACGAGCCGCTAGCGAACATTTGTCAAATAACAACACAATAACTGTTATTGATAACCGATAGTTGGTTGCCTAGTTAGTGGAATAGGCTGGTTAGTAGGATAGTAGTACACTGAGAGACTCTCTAAACTCTTACGGTCTTATTTATAAAAATCTTATGAGACTCTTTAGTTAAAATGGACTTTGTCTTTTTCTTACTAGTATTAATGTCAAGATGACATACAAAGAGAAATTAATTATAATAATTTTGGTCTTGCAGTTCTTTCAAGAAAATTTTAAAAGGTGAGAAATTTGCGGTACTAAATTTGTCAGGGCAGCTAGTTTATTTGAATAAATCACCGAATCGTCATAACGAATCATAACGACTACACCAAAATTGATACTATTTAATAATATCTGGAAAAATAATGTCTCGTTAGATAATATCAAGGTTTTTGTAATAGGAAATTTAAAACAACGTACGGCGCAGTGCAAGCGTGCGTGCGTGCGTGTGTGCGAGTGTGTAGAATATTTAGCAACGTAGATATCAGAGCAAAACAACTGTCACCAACACACACTTAACCAACGTGTGTGACTTAAGACCTAAACTCTCTCAATGCGTAAGATAGTTGAAAAAAGACGCGTGCCCAGCAGTGGGGCACTAAAACGAGTCGTTGAAGTGGAAGTCTGCTTAGACTTATATTCAATGTGTGGCCTGTTTAAAATCATTTAATCGGAACTTGAAACACAAATTTTCCTCGTCCAACAACAGTAAACAATCATAAATTATATTACGATCCACTCGAGCGCTCAGTATGCGTCAAACCGATTACAAATGCGTCGCGACGGGGCGCCGCGACTAACGCGTGCATTGTTGCTCGTTACTCGCGACAAATCGCGGTGTGACCTCAGTGTGTCACTGTCTTAAACTAATTGTGGATCTATGGGAAACAATGCAATTTATTGGAGAGATTTAATTTAATTTTTTTTAAATGCAAATTGCAGGTAGGATTGTTGATCTCTACTATAATTGTATTATTATTTATACTCCATATTTTTATTTTGACGGGCCGGTGGCGAGGTTAGTTAGCCACTGCTTTTCACGCCGCAGATCATGGGTTCGATTCTCACTCAAGACCCATTTTTGTGATAAACATGTCTGTTTGTCTTAAGTCTGGGTGTAATAACTAATAAAAGTTTGTATTTACAAAGAATACTAAGTACTATGTGTATGTATATTACCAGTTATCTGGTTTTCATAACACAAGCTCTGCTTAGCTTGGGTAAGATAACCCTGTGTGTTAATGTCCCAGAATAATATTACATTATATTTTTTTAATTTATTTGTTTGGCAAAGAAATCCAACAGCTATACCTACCTATATTAATTTCAAAAAAGTGTTTAAACAACAGTAAGAATAATAATTTCTTATTAAAATTATTTTGAGTCTGTTTTTTGCACTAATGCTTTTGATAATATAAGGATGAAATAAAAACTCTTCACAAAGTATTGTCTTAGATTTACGCGAATATCACACATTGAAATAAAACTACTTTTTAACGGATTTTATCGCGGTTTATTTTAAATTTTAGATCCCGATCATCCGATCATTTTTTTACCAAAACCCAAGCAAAATCAACTCAGAATTCAAGACACTGTGAGCTCAGTTTGCTTAAATCGGAACGCAACTTAAATATTAATGTTAGAAGGTAGTCAGTAACAATTGTGATTAATATTTTTGGACGTCAAATATCTCAGTCCACCCGTGAACATGAAGTCTGAAAAGACTTTGAAACGTCGGGATCTAAAATAAACCGCGATAAAATCCGTTAAAAGTAGTTTTATTTCAACTCTTCACAAATTTTGTTAAAATGAAATCTTTGCTCACTCGCAAAATGTATGAATCCTGTTCTTTTTTGTATTATGCAATAGTTTTGCGCTTGACTATAACTTGCCTGATGTCAAGCAACGATCTAGTCCATGATGTTTTTTCTTTTTGTTTTGCGGATGACAACCCAATTAGCCGAAGAGCTATGAGCTGTCCGAGGACGGTCGAACCGATTACTCCACGATGGGGGCGCCTTATATACCGTTCACTCGCGATCACGAATATTTTCGGTGGGAACGTGGCAATGGAATGAGGCTCCGTATTGTTAGAAACCATAAAGGAGCAAAAACTCCATCACGTCCATCAACACCAACATCAACATGGTGTCACCAGACATCGCAGCGGACCAAGGCAAGGCCGTGTTCCGGTGCGATGTCTGGTGACACCATGCAGAGGGGGTATGGGTCGGAATTGTTGCTCTTTTAAGGTTTCTAACCTTAAGGAGGTTCATTCCACTGCCACCTTCTCACCGATAATCATTCGTAATCACGAGTGAATCGGTTGAATCGGCTGTTGTGTCCCATCGTTGACTACATCATTGCTTAACATCAGGCAAGTTGTAGTCAAGCGCCAACCTATCGCAGAATAAAAAAAAAGATATGACCGGCCCACTGCCACTTCAGCTTACTAATCCGGTGAGCTATGTCGATTACCTTAGTTCTCTGTCGGATCACTTCATTGCGTATTCGACATAGATGAATTATAGGTAGATACTTATAATTATTTTTATAATGTTTAAAATAATAATATCTACATTCTTTTATGAGTTAACTGCCTCGGAAGTCCAGTGGTAAGCGTAGAGATCCCAAGTCGAGCAAAAATACGTTTCTAATTTTTTTATTTTTTTTACTCTATTTGTCAAACAAAATAAAGATGTTTTCTTTTAATGAAGCAACTTAATTATAATAACTATCTGTGAAATTAAAATTAAACTTTGCACGCGATTTAAACACTCTAATTATGTCATTTGAATTCAACCCGCAAAATATCGCGAGCGAATTCGGCGAAATTTAAATTGAGAGTAAAAGAAAAAAAAAGAACGTTTTTAAAATCGCATTCCAGAAAACAATGTTCAGTCGACTGACGGGCCTCAAGGCGAATGCATTAACGAAGTACACCTTCTTTTGATATTAAGCGTATTATTTTGGTACGCAGTTTTTATAGGGTTCCCTAAATCGGTAGCAATATTATGGAATCAACATAAATGATTTTTTAAGAAAATTAAATCCGATCATATTATTTTGATTACATTTTATTGGAACGAAGTTTATTTAGATTTGAATTTGCATGAAATATGTAAAATATTAATGGATTCCTAATAATGGCAATAGATTCGCCCTTTTTAGTTACTTACTGCACATCGAACTTAGCCGGCAAAAAGTGGGTAGTATTCGCCTCTGCTTACACCTTCGCGTAGTAAAGGCGTGATGCTACGTTATGTTATGGACACATAATTAAGTATCTACACAATAGTAATAAATGCCTATTATGTTAAAGTTGTAATTAAGTAAACGCTCTTTAAGAAAATAGACAAATGAATTTTCATATACTTTTACACCTTACCTACACGTTTGCCATTTATAATGCATCTAGACTGCCAGTGCAATTTTTGTGTAGCTAAAACGACTTAAGTTAGTCTACCAATAAAAAGTCTTCTAGTAAAAAAAAATATCAAACGTGCTGTCACGACTTGCTTGTGGCAACGATATACCAATGAGGCAGTCACAATAAACTAATTTCCAATAACTATCAAATAAAATTATACAAAATATAAAATTAAATATAAAACACTTATTACTTAACAACCGCAATATTAACAGAACCCACGTCTAAACAAGTCAGGCAACTTGACGTTACTTTTTGTTCTTACCTCATTGTATCACACTGGTAGCCGGCCAAGTCGCCCGCAGCAAATCGCTGTTTATTACACACCGCTTGGTAATTTATTATTGCATTTTTTGCATTATCAATAGCATACTCTTCGACTTTTTACAATATTAAAATGGGCATTGTTTATGAAAAATGGTTCGCTTCGATTTTATCGATGCATCGTTTTGTTTGTGCAAATAAGTTTCGAAATTAGCTCCTGTGATTCTGTCTGAAACGTTTGTGAGATTGGTCCGGTTGATATATTTTTTAGCAATTTGAATCTTTTTTTTTTGAGGAGGAATGCGTTGGGCATCCCTTTGCTTCTGACTGAGCGCAAAACAGAGAGTATACAAGATTTGAAGCAAAGGCGCCTTTCGAATCTCTAGCTTTTACGGTTAGACGCTGGGGTGTACCAAATAAAGCCCCTTGGTGTTTTGTGGAATGCCCATGACCACTGAAATATACCAGCTTAAAATCCTAAATACGATTATTTCATGTTTAACTATTTCCCCAAACCTAGCTTAAGAGTCAAATCTGATATCCATAATACGAATGACATAGGTAAGTACTACCACGTGCTATCACGGTAATAATTGCTCAGATTTCGAGATATTAAATAGGTGTCACATTAGGAAACAAAATTAGAAATTGCATTCCATTTTCAAAATTCAAATTACAGAAATCAAATTTTGAACACTTCCACTTTAGAAATATGTTTTATTTTTCTTATAGTGTTTTTATTTTATTTTTTTACGACGTGGCTGATTGGGTCCTTTGAGCCTGCGGCGGTTGCTTGTTTTCCAAGCTAAGCTAGTTAGAACCTACAAAGCACAAGCATGATAATTATTATCGTCGTTATAATAACAACCGTTTTCACATCCGTTGCGAACAGAATTGCAAGAAAGCTTGTTTAAGTGCCGGTAAAAGTTACATAGAATAGAATTAAGCCATTTTCCCGTCATTTAAACAATGTGCTGCTAACTACTACTAAATACTTCTAAGAAGGTTCTAATTATAGTATTTTAGCAGAGTAGTTTCAAAATAAGAACGTATGTGTTCTTTTTAATCTGACATTATTACCGGAAGCCTTATTAAGGGACATTGGCTCAAAGTCCCAAAGTGCCCCTCAATTTCATTATAAGTATACAACCTCAAAAGTGATCTTATTATTTTGTGCAAAAGAGGATTGTACTTACGGTGGCATTTTTGCACAAAGTGATCTTTGAAATTAGCAATCGTAACCAGTAATTTTCCCAATTTGCCAAAGATGGAAACAAAAAAATTTAAAAATCAAATAAATTGGCGGGAAGACGAATTGTTACGTACCTCCTTATTTGGTAACTGTAGGACAAAGGAGGTTTTGTTTCGACTACTGGTCTTTATTTATGTGCTTTTTTATTTTAATATAGAGTTGCCATCGACAAAAAATATAGATTAATTGCAATAAGATAAAGTTAATCTTTTGTGTTAAGTCTTAAGAGCGCTTAGGACTTAACACGAGAGATTCTTACGAAATAACTTTAAGTAAATAAATAGGAAAAAATCTAACAAAAATAAATACCATCCTGTAATACCATAGTTTAAAAAACTAGTTTAGTAATGCAATAAAAAGGATTCACAACTATTACAAAAACTTTTATTACTATTATATTCATCTTAATGGTATAAAATATTTTTTATTCTCATTGGCAACACCATAGATGTCCATCGCCTGTCATTATTACATATTAAAAAAAAACAATCATCCGCAAAAATCGTGCATTGTCCGTTCCAAATTCAAAACGAGGAAGAAACGGGAATAATGGCTGGTTTGAAACAGGAACGTCAAGTTTTAAAAAAGGAATCGCTTAAACAGAGGCCGTTTGCAGGTAATCACAGGCGACGCGACGTGCAACCGAAGTAAAGACTGATACACACGGTAGGTACTATTGTTTCATTATTTTTTTTATCGATTAAATCAATTGTCGGGTCGGTGGCGTGGTCGGTAAGATACTTGCTTTTCACGCCGCAGGTCGTGGGTTCGATTCCCACCCGAGACAAACATTAATGATGAAAATTTGTGTTTGTGTCGAGTCTGGGTGTAAATATCTATTTTAAGTATATATTTACAAAAGAAAAGTATTATATGTTTAGTATATACCAGTTATCTGGTTTCCATAACACAAGCTCTGCTTAGCTTTGGACCAGATGACCGTAAGTGTTAATGTCCCAGAATATTTATTTATTTTATTTTTATTTAATTATATTACTACGATATTAATATTCATACGATTTTATTTTATTTATTTCGTCGTCGTTTCCAAATTTTAGGAATTATACAAAAGGAGAAGTCCCGAAATCAAATTCAGCCTGTCCTCGGCTTATCGCATCCAGCTACTGCCGGCTATCTTTCGCAGATCGTCACTCCATCTAACTTTTTTTTATTCATGCATAGGCTGGGGCTTGACTACAACTTGCCTGATGTTAAGCAATGATGTTGTCTACGGTGGAACGCGCCAGCCCAGTAAACGGAATCACTCGTAATTACGAAAAGGAGCAACAATTCCGACCCACCCTCTCTGCATGGTGTCACCAGACATCGCACCGGAACACGGCAAGGCCGCTTGGTGGTGCAGCTTTGTCTGGTGGGTGGTCACTGACCACGGCCGAAGCCTACCAACTGTTGATTATCACCTGATTAGCACAACCCGGGGACCACGTGTGGGGTTTTAATTAAAGGTGTCGAACCCACCCACCCACGCACGAAAGCTGGAGGGCGTCCCACACTACGCTTGCCAAGACGTGGTCTCCGCTCGAGAATTCGGCCAATACAAATCATTGCTAATGCTTTATATCCTACTAATATTATAAACACGAAAGTTTGTGCGAATGTACGGATGTTTATTACTCTTTCACATAAAAACTACTTAACGGAATTGGATGACATTTAGCATAGAGATAGATTATGGTCTGGATTAACACATTGGCTACTTTTTATCCCAATAACCACATGAATCATGCACTTGGAATATAAATATATTTTAAGTAATTATATTCAAAATTATTATATTATAAAAAGTGAACAAGTGTATGTACAGCTTAATATAGCGTGCACGCGATACAGGTGCAGCTTACGGCCCGGAGCGACGCCCGCGCATACTTCATTCATTGTTACTTTGTAAGTTCATACGAGCTGACGATTCTGTATGAAACAATACATAGGTATTTGATAAATATCACTCAAATTATAGGTACATACTTGTTGGTTCGGTGTAATGTAAGTACTAGAGCAGATATGTACAAGATACTTCTGTGGGGAAGTGGTAAAGAGTTCGCATAATAACTGGGTCTCAACTTATCGCGCACGGGGTAGGACGTTAGATTTTTTCGGAGTACACAACACCGAGAATACGGCAAAAACCCGTATGACAAATACGGTTCCCACGAAGAGAATTTGTTATAGTTTTACATATTGTGTACCTACGTCTGTGTATCTCTGTACAAGTTTGTGACTTCATATAGCTGAAACAAATGGGTCGATTTTAATGAGTTGGTTTGTAGATAGGTGTCAAAAACATTTGCTCATTTATTCAACTTAACAGAAGAACACATTTACATAAATCACTTTTTTTTTTGTATTAGACAAAATCAGCAGATTAAAGACAATTCGTAATAATATCGAAAAAAGCGGAGTAAAATTAGCAGTCAATGACCTTAGCCAGCGCACAGATAATACGGCAGAGCGCACTAACAGTACAATCAGTATCTACACTAAACATATTTCTGTAGCAATTTTTTTTTATTAAGTTATATAAATATAGAAAATACGTTTGAATTTGTATAAATTTATTTACTATCTCTTTGGTTCGCGCAATGGTAAAACATTTCACTGTATGTAATAACGTTGAGCATATTTTGCAAGTAGGTTACAGTAAATCACTTTCATGCATAACATATTGAGAGGCAATAATAAAAATATTTGTAATATCGCAGTCATCCCATCAAGTTTTTAATTAAAATTCGTAATGAAATATTAAAATAATCTATTTGCTTTCTAAACAGCTCAGATCAAGTTTAAATATAACATTAGTTTAATAACACTCGATAAATACAGTAATAATCACGACCCTATGTCACGGCAGAGGAAACTATTTGTAACATAAATAAAATAATTACAACGTCTAGACCTATGTCGGATGTTAGAGATGGTCTCCAATCATTTGAAATCATCAATATCGATAAAACTCAGCGCGAAAGAACAAAGAAACAATATTTTCTTTCCTAAGCCAAAAATTACTTGTTTACCATAATTTAATGCATCAACGGGACTTCAACACTTTCAGCTGTAGAGGTATAACTAAAAAAGAAACAATAAAAACTTTATTTTCTAAAGCTAAATACAGTTTCTCCATCCCAATCAAAACATGTAAATTATACCTATATGCTATTTAATATCGGAGACGGAGTGAACGTCTGTGTCTGTGCTAGTATAAACTGTGTTACAGACACAGGCGCCTTCCTCTTAGTACTTGTTGGCACATCTACCTCTTAATGCATCAGCTGTCATTTTATACTGTCATCGCGTCCGTCTTTGAAGTCATCTGTCACTCGAAAATGTCATTATGAACGAACGAATGAACACCGAACACGGGTGAAGCGGCCATATTAGAATGGCTGACACTGCGCGTTGAACCGTTGTGGCGTCCGGTAGTGCAGATGCAATAACGTGCTCGGTGAACGTTACGCTTTAATCCAATGTCATCTTAACGATCTGTAATTAACTGGTAGAATTAAAGATTGTGCTATCGAGAGATTGGGGTGAAGTGATATTTGCCGTAGTTGTTTGGTTGAAATGCCGTCTTCTTACCCGATTATTCACGCCTACTTAGAGTTGTCTGTTAATCCTGATATTTTTAGTCTAAAAAATCTTTCAAAAGCCTTCATACTTATTAACTATATTGTGGTTTGTTTACCTACTCTGTGAGACCAATTTACAGAAATCTATTGTCATACGTATTGAGCCAAAACTGCAATTTGTGCTATACAAAAGAAAAATATAGGGGATCTTGCCACGTCTTATTAAATTTAAATAAAGCCAAGAGGAGAAGACACGTGCTTGGTTCAGTTTTACCAAGTTATTACTTGTATTGGCAACAAAGACTACTCTCTAACTCGACCAATATCTCTGTAATATCTTTAGAGGATATCGTGGTGCCAATCAAAGATCCCACAATTTTGCAATTACTTATATTTCGAATAAAAATGATGCTACAACGTCGGCGGTTCGAGGCAAGAGAGGGTGACATTTAAATATTTTAACTTAACTTGAATACGAATAATATAGTTATTTTTACATATTTTAATAAACGTAATTTTAATAAAAGGCGCTGAGCCTGAACAATCTTACTTGACTCATTTCGACCCTTTTTAGTGTCCTGAGCACGAACACTTTTCGCAACTATCTTGACTTGGGAGACCAATATCTAATTAATAATAGCATTTTACACTCAGCGCCAGCTAATCCAGTAAAGCAATTATATTTGCTTGTGTTAAGGGTATTACTAACTGTTATATGCTTCTGCCATGGTTAGTGACCACCCACCAGATGAAGCCGCACTGCCAAGCGGCCTTGCCGTGTTCCGGTGATATGTCTGATGACACTATTTAAGAGGGTAGGTCGGAAGTTTTGCTCCATTATGGTTTCTAACTTTAAGGAGCCTCATTCCACTGCCACCTTTTCACTGAAAATCATTCGTTATCACGAGGGAATCGGTATTATGGCGGGCGCGTGTCATTGTGGACTACATCACTGCTTACCATCAGGCAAGTTGTAGTCAAGCACAAGCTTATAGCATATTAAAAAAACATATTTTGTTCTAATTAACGATTGAAATCAAAATCTATCGAGCTCCGTCTTACAGACTATCGATAATATCAACGGTTGCCTGGTACATCCCTTCAGGTGCGTTAGTGATCACTCATTCAGTATGGTGATTAGTGCAACATACTACTTGTGGTGATAAATATGGTAACCTCTATTATGAGGATAGTACGTTTAGCGGGAGTTTCATATACCTAGGTTGGATTTCTACACTAGCGTCACGCCTGTATTACCCGAAGGTATAGGTAGAGGTAGAGTAGCGGTGGCGCAGCGGTACGATACTCGCCTTGAAAAACGTCGCGGGTTCGAATCACCATGGTCGTGCCCACACACTTTTGTGTGAATTGCTTCGCTGCTCAATATCGGCAAGGGAAAACATCGTGTCGAAACCGTCATGTCTAATAACTAATCATTTGTGGACATGTGACATCCACCAACCCGCACTTGGCCAGCGTGTGTGGAATAAGGCCTAAACTCTCAACTCATAAGATAGTTGAGAAAAGACCCGTGCCCAGTTTTGGGACACTAAAAGGGTTGAAGTGATAGGTAGAGGTAAATATCATATTGACGGGCCGGTGGCGTGGTCGGTAAGATAGTTACTTTTCACGCCGAAGGTCGTGGGTTCGAATCCCACACAAGTTAGACATTTGTGTGACGTCTGTTTTTCTTGAGTCTGGGTGTAATTATCTATATTTAAGTATATATTTACAAAAGAAAAGTATTGTATGTAGCGCTAAGCGCTTTGTGCGTACCCGTGGAATTTCTACCATTTAACGGTGGCGCATAGCCGTACCTCAACTTGTCCGATGGAAGAACGGGGATGGGGGAATAAGATTATGTAATTCCAACGCACACTCTCCAAAGTTTATCCGATAGAAGACCGAAAGACTAGCAACGATGCGGCGATGCTCGAGGTTTTGCAACTTAGCCTTGACGAGGGATTCGTTGCCAATAAGCCTCTTGACTCGCCTTTCAATTGACTCCAACGCCTCGAGTTGGTATTTAACTGACCCATCTCAAAGATGCGAGCAGTACTCCATGCGTGAACAAACTGGTGCTTGATATAGCTGCAATCTATTTTAGTTAGTTGTTTCCGCAAATACACAAGTATTAATTTAATCTCTATAAATTTGTCTAAAATTAATTATAAACCGTATATACCCTAGCGAATGGATCAGATAGTAGGGAAATTGAATTGTCAATAATTACTAGATACCTAGAGGTCAGGCTCGTGGCCTCACACACCTACAATAGATGTAAGATTGGAGTAACGTTGTAATTAATATTCTGACTGTACCTTACCTGCTTAGTGATTGTGTTTATATGCAATTAATTGCAAAATTAATGCAAAATTAAAACCAATATTCTAAAAAGTCCCCTGTGGCTAAGGGTGCATCCCATCCCAAAATTTTTCGACCCACCCACCAAGGGGGATGGTCAGATATCGTAAGATTTCCCTCATCTCCCCCTCCCTTAATCTCACGTGAGATTCCTCAAAACTTCTATTTAGGCTGTAAACGGTCAATCTAAATCTGGTCACACTGGTGTTGATATAGCTAAACAATCGAGCGCTACTTCGCTGCTCTGCAAAGTTCGGACAAGTAACATTGTTGTCTCAGAATTGGCCATTTTTTATTGTAGAAATAATTTTTACACTATTTTACACCGTTTTCTGCGAGAAAAATACCTTATTGCGTGATCCCAAGATCCCAAGACTCCCCTCCCCCTTAAGTGAGATTTGGAAAGATTTAGCTTGATCCTCTCCCCCCCCAGAACACCTCGCGTGATTGATGGAGACCCCTAAGTCACTTTCGGGTGCACTTTTTATCTGGATCCCCACACGTGGACTAATAAAATGGATAATCTAATTATGGGTTTTGGCTGTAGTGACCACCCAGACAAAGCCAAGTGACCTTGCCGTGCTCCGGATCCCCATTCCACTGCCACTTTCTCATCGAAAACCATTCGTAATCACGAGTGAATCGGTATTTACTGGGTAAGCGCGTTTCATCGTAGACTTCATAATTGCTTAACATCAGGCAAGTTGTAGTCAAGGGCAAGTCAAAAACAAGACTCAACCAAGACTGCTTGAATTTTCTCTAATGGTCATATAGCGGCGAACGGACGGGGTTGTGGGTGGTGTCATTGACTATATATTTTTTTGACACCGTTACATAAATAAAGATTAACTTTTATAATTCGAACAAAATTGAATAATTATTATTTTTAGCAAAAACATTGCAGTAGGTATAGATGGGTCCTTTAGGTAAAATATAATAGATTAAATATAATTTTGCATGTCTACCTTAGACAAAATAGGCTGACCAATTAGCATGTGAAATAAATGAATTTGAATTTGAATTTTACTCACGGTTGCATCAATCAGGTTGGTATACCTACCCATTACTGACTACCTAGTCGGCAGTGACGAAGAAGCTAATAAACGCTACTAAAACATATTAAGTGCATCTAATCGATAAACTATTTAAAAAAATAACGATTTATTCCATTCTAATACCAAAAACTAATACCACTGGTATTTGTTTCAACTCATATTTTTTTTCTATTCCGAACCGATACCATTGTTTAAACTAATACCAAAACAAGTTCAAAGATATAAGGTACAGTCAGTAAAAATGATTTGTATGTAAATATAAGACCTTTAATTGAAAAAAAAAACAGATAACTCCAAAAAAATCAAATTTTGATAGCAAACGTCTTGTTCAATGATAAAATATCACTTAAATAATCAACTTTAATATAATTTTAGTTCCTCTCTATACCTGTATAATATTTTTTTTGCAAAAACATCAAACAGGAAGAATTTACTTACAATCTAAAAATTACAAAATATCTCAAAAAATTAACTCTTAATTTATATTGAAAGGAGACGTTCAAAAAATGTATAGAGCCTGGGATTAAAATAATTCTAAATTTGAACAGCATTTTGAGTTACATAGGTTAATAGAGCATAATTAATTAAATTTTTTGGTGTATTTAAAATAATTTTACACCCCCCCGTTTTTTAAAAAATTGAAATTGAAAATAAGAATCCTTAATGCAATATTATGATTATTGCAATTGGCAACCCCATGGTCAAATGACAACTGAGCAACCAAAAAAATCAAAATTATTTCGACGCTGTCAATCAAACTGATCAATGACAATGACATCATGACGTTTCCCGTAATTATATTTTTTTCCACGCGTTTTGTTATTACACTAATAAGATAACAAATATTTTTCGTCATAATTACATTAAGCTGCAGCTAGAATAATATTACAAGAGAAAAGTACTGTAACAGAATGCAATTATTGACGTGATTGCAATATTTATACTGCTTAGGAAACAGATAATTTAAGGTAATGTGCGTTTTGTTTTTCTATTACATTTTTTTGATTTTTACAAAAATGGTTGCTCCTAAAATTCGTGTTTAGTTAAATTCTAACAGCTTATTAAATAAGCTTTCCAATGAGGTATATCACATTGGTGTTCAAAATTCTAGCCCACTTTTGACCTCTCCTTTATCTGACATAGTTATTATTAGACAGGTACGTAATTATTCACGTCTACCTATCTCATAACAACTATGTCAGGTAAATTTTTAACAAAAATAAATCACTTTTTATCTAACAATTGTAAAATATCACAGAAAATCAACTTTTTGTATAATCTAATCAGTCATTCATCACCTACATAGCAATGAATCAGCATTTTTTTTGCAATAATATCTAATATGAAAAATTCACTTTAAATCTAACAATTATAAAATATCACAGAAAATCAACTTTTTGTATAATCAAATCAGTCATTCATCACTTACATAGCAATGAATCAGCAATTTTTTTTGCAATGAATTCTAACCTTACCTAACAATTGTAAAATTTCACAGAAAATCAACTTTTTGTTTAATCAAATCAGTCATTCTTCACCTATATAGCAATGAATCAGCAATTTTTTTTTGCAAAAACGTCATATATGAATAATTCACTTATAATCTAAGAATTATAAAATATCACAGAAAATCAACTATTAGTATAATCAGCTAAATGACGTGTAAATAATTTCTTATATTTCAACAATTAGTAGCTAAACCCTTAATTTTTCTAAGCAGTGACCTACGGAGATTTTGTTTTTGAGGAGTTGGTCAGTTACGTATGTGATCCACGAATTTTTCATAATAGTTGTCTGTGCACATCGTTTTGCGGGGGGTGCGTTTGATTTATATTGAGTAACAACCACTGTTTGTAAATCTGCGTCCTCTTTCAGCACGTTCAGAAGCTGATATAAATTAGCATTCTTGAGCACAGCCGAGTTTAATTTCTTATGCCAAGATTCTACGGCATTTGTGGTTCGATGGCGTTCACCATGAACGCACCAAATGTCTACAAAACTCTCGTTCTCTAGCCATTGTGACACCATGTAGTCATTAAATGTTTGAATGGCGTCAGTATCAGGACAGTCTTCCATTATGTAGCACGCATTATATTACGATTACATAAAAATATTGAAAAACAAATTTACTTTGATTAGGTTTGACTGCGCTGACTGTACCAAATTCAAGTTGTTGGTATTCGTTCGTACATTAAATTAAATTATTTAAAAAGTGGTATCCGTTCGGAATAGAAAAAAAATAAGAGTTGAATCAAATACCAGTGGTATTAGTTTTTGGTATTAGAATGGAATAAATCAAAATAACTATGCCATACAAATTCGTCACACTACTGTACAAACCGAGCATCGAACGGAGTACCGTTCAATCACAATCGCACGCATTATACGCGTATAATTTCTCACGCATGTTCCCACGTGCGCAAGAGTATGGGTATTAAAATAAAAGATGGCCGTTTGCGCAACTCTAGGGTTGGCGCGAAGAGAAATCAAAGACCGCAATGCGCTACGATTTTATCAAAAAGTTTCTGACTCATAATTTTCAGGATCTTTTTAAAGAGTTAATGTAACTAATTAAACTTAATTTATTTTTATTTTTCTTTATTGAGACATAAAAAAGACACATTAGAACAAGTTAAATACACTAATATTAGGTACGAAATAAGTAAACGTGTAACTCACACCAATGCTCGCGAAATACACTAATGTGCGACAAGATAGCAATGTTGCGTGCAAAATACTTAGATAAAGCAAACGAAGTGAGTAGGTAAGCGCTCTTTAAATTACACAACTTTAAGAACATAATTTTTATTATAAGACTAGCTGCCCCAGCGAACTTCGTACCGAGTATTTATTAAAAAAAAAAATTTAGTGTGAACAACCCTTATCACTTAGGGGTATGAAAAATAGATAGTAGCCGATTCTCAGACCTACTGAATATGCATAAAAAAATTCATAAGAATCGGTCAAGCTGTTTCGGAGGAGTTCGATTACGCACCCCGTGACAGAAGAATTTTATATATTAGATTACAAAGAATCAAAACTAATGCTATAATGCTATAAACTATCTACTGCCAGTTTTTTAAATTGAGAGAGAGAAAGAGAAAATATATTGAGATCAGACTGGTGTGTGTTATGCCTGTCTACGATACGCCGCAGCGTAAATTAAATAGGTATCTATAGATATTATTTATTTAGTAAATACGTTACGTCATTTGTAAAAAAAACTTTCGAGCAACTATTGATAAATCTCGATAACTATTTTAGTCTAGACTTCCAACTATTTCGTTTATTATATAGGAATTACCTGCCCCAGAGAAATTCGTACCGCGTATATATTAATAAAAAAAATTAAAGGTGAACAAGCCTTATCACTTAGGGGTATGAAAAATAGAGTGTAGCCGATTCTCAGACCTACTGAATATGCATAAAATTTTTAATAAGAATCGGTCAAGCCGTTTCGGAAGAGTACGGTAACAAACATTGTGACATGGAAATTTTATATAATAGATTAAGGGTGACGGACCTTATCAAAGGTTGCTCTGTAACCTAGCTAGGACGTCAGTATTTTCGTTGTTACGATTTTATGATATGCGATCTTAATTATAAAACTCGTTGTGTAACAAACTCTACCTCACATTACTGGAAATATACATTATTAATATTACTTTAAATAGCAAGATAAAAGAAAATAGAAAGAGTACAATATTAGAAGAAATTAAAAAAAGAACATTCTCCAAAACTTCCCCGGAGGTAGGGTAGTGTGTAGACAAAATTTATCTTGCGTCTGGATAGTCAACTTAGACTGGTTATTACAGCCGATTTACGGAAATTTCCACACGTGGTCCCCGGGTGGTGCCAATCCGGTGACAATTAACTGGTAATTAACTAATTATTAGTTTACTGGTAATTAAATGGAGGTAGGCTTCGACCGTGGTGCCAAAATAGGCATCGTATTATATGCCTATTTTATTTATTTGTTTGTAAAACTGCAAATTTGGTAGGCTTGTAAGCTGGAACAAACGAGTGATCCAAAAAGGTTTATTATCCCGGTACTGATGCGTGTTTTTAAACCTTCAGATCTTTAAGATTCTAGGGTTGTCAAAACTAAACTAAACTTAAAAAATGCCATTAAAAACATTATTGTAAAATTTATTCGTGACAACCCTAGCGAGTCTAGCTGCATGATATATTGACAGCATCAGACAGGTACTGAGTAGGGTTGTGTGTTTGTCTGTGAGTTAGTAACTAGCGTGTTATTATTTTGCACTTTGATACGCAAGTGGTAGGCATGATTTATTGAGTATTTTGGGGTTCCGTACCTAAAGCGTACCCAAACCCTATTACTCGACCTATTTTGCCGTTATAAGTGTAAAGGACGAATCTGACATTTTTTCCAAACTGCCATTCGACGGGCCGGTGGCGTGGCGGTAAGAAGCTTTTCACGGCGTGGTCATCGTTTCAGTTCCCTCCCTAGATTAATAAATATGGGCTGAACATGTCTGTTTGTCTGGAGTCTTCATAAACGTTATAAACTCATTATAATAAAATGAGTTTTTTTTTATCTTAAAATAGGCTTGCGCTTGACCACAATTTGCCTGATGTGAAGCAATGATGCAGTCTACGATGGAACGCGCTTACCCAGTAAATACAGATTCACTCGTGACTTGAAGACTGGCAGATTGTAGCTATCAGGAAACATAGATGCCGGCAGCTAGTTCCACAACTTGGCAGTTCGCACGATAAAAGTGGAAGCAAAGCGCTATAATATAATATACTAACTCATTATCACAGTATTATTCTACATTATGGTTCATACATCTTGTCTATACCCTGTCGTAAAACCAGTAATATCTACTAAGTCAAGATATTCACAAAGTGTGGGTAAGGATCACACTCGGATGGTCCTGAATGATTTTATTATCTCCTGCAGCAATATCAATACACATTCTGTCTGTACGGTTGTTATTACGGTTAATAAAATACAGTCCGCTGAAAGACAGACCGGACAGCTTAGTAATAGAGTCCCGTTAGCATTTTCCAGGTACAGGACCCTCCAAGTCTGCAAGTCCGAGACACACTTGACAGCTTTTAAGAACGAATGGGCAAAAAATTGTTTGCTGTCTAAAATAAAATGCTGTAATTTTTCTATGTTTATAGTCTTAATTATAATCGTCAGTCTTATTCTTTTTTAATCTGTAGTAGTCTTGCGCTTGACTACAACTTGCCTGATGTTAAGCAATGATGAAGTCTACAATGAACGCACCTGCCCAATATACCGATTCACTCGTTACGGATGATTTTCGGTGCAATGACAGTTGAACGAGGCTTCATGTGGTTAGAAACCATAAAGGAGCAACAATGCCGACCCACCTTTTCTGCATGGTGTCACCAGACATTGCACCGGAACACGGCAACGCCGCTTGGCGGTATGGTTTTGTCTGGTGGGTGGTCACTAACCACGGGCGAAGCCTACCTCCATTTAATTACCAGTTAATTGTCACCTGATTTACACCACCCGGGGACCACGTATGGGAATTTTTGTAAATCTGCGGTAATAACCAATCTAAGCTGACTATCCAGACGCAAGATTGATTTAAAAAAAATATAAACTAATTATTACTTATTTCTTATTTTTATTATAAACTTCAATGTCAGATAAACGAATTATAAACGAAGATCATGAATAACGTTTATGAATAACATTTATAAATAAGGGGGGAATTTACAAAGGTATCAGTACCTTACTAAAATAGGTAGAAATTGTATTAAAAGGCTTCTAGTAATAGTTTTCCTCACAAAAAGAAGGAATTAAAAAAAAGAAAAGTATTGTCTGAATTCGAACGAGCATCCTCTGGTTTCAAGATCGCCCAATCTCCCACTGTTTGATTGTTTTATTACGAAATTTACCTTCGTATTCTAATGTTAATAATAATAATATAGTGGGGAAATTAACACACACGGTCATCTGATCCCAAACTGAGCTACAAGCAGAGCTTGTACTATGGAAACCAGATAACTGGTAATATACTACATATAATACTTTTCTTTTGTAAATATATACTTATAAATAGATAATTACACCCAAACACAAGACAAACAGATATACATATTTAAACAAATTTTTGTCTCGGGTGGGAATCGAACCCACGACCTGCGGCTTGAAAAGCAAGTATCTTACCGACCACGCCACGCCGATATTGATAAAATGACGTTTTCTAAAACTGAAACCTCCTGCGTTCTAAATTTCATGAAAATCGTTGGAGCCCTTTCCGTGATTCACATTAGGTACAGCTGTATTACACAAGAATTGCTCGCTTAAAGGTAAATAAATTAAATTGTTAGCCAGCGGGTAAGTAGGTAGGCAGATATAATAATATGATCCCACATAAATCAGCATCCACTTTTTGCTCTCTTGATGAATAACTGTGAATTCAAAAACTATTAAACTAACTGGACTTGAACAATTAGAGAACAGGTTTTTACTATTACAGTCGGAATCATTTAAATTGGTACTTAAAACCAATTGAGGGTAATTAAAATGAGGTACCTACCTTATTACCTCATACAGTCCGCGAGATATACCTAAGTTAAGGTTTGCATTTGTGTGATAGATCAGAGATTGTGTTTAAGAGTTGCGTCACCCCGTATCAGGTCGATTGTCAAAAATCAGTATAAACCGGTTTTAACCAAGCAATAGACTTGTCGCGCCCTAGACCGACGTCACACCTATCTATGTGCTCTGACACTCCAAAGCTCAGGTTAGACCTCGTAGACTGGCCAGCGTGAGTGAATAAAGGCCTAAACTCTCTAAATTCTTAAAATAGGTGAGGGAAGACCCGTGCCCAGCAGTGGGACACCAAAAAGGGTCTAAGTGTAAGTCATTAATATTTCATTTAATATTTCAACAAGAGACTTTCTAGTGGCCAATCAAAATGGGTTGTACTATACTATTGCTTACATCATACCATTAATTTATGCTACAATCAGTCCTGTCACACTAATCAAGCAGCCATCATTATTTTGCATTTGTTTCGTATCCACCAATCAGAACCAAGAACGCGCCTCCCATAGTTCTCTTAGCCAATCACCGTCCTTCATTTGAAAGACAATAGAACACGAAAAAAATCGTCACGCTATTCTGCGCACGATTCTTTATTGTAATTCGTTGGGAATTAAATAGTTACGTTTCGGTCCACGTTGCTGTCGAAACAATTCGTCTTATGTATTAACTAACTCATATTACAAACGGGAATGTTTGTATGGATGGGTGTGTGGATGTGTGTTACTTTGTCACATATAAACTACTTAACGAAATCGGATGAAATTTGGCACAGAGATTGTCAGCAATAGCATATGCTACTTTTAAATCTAATATATATCGCACGAAGCCTTGGAAAGCTAGTTATAAAAAAAAAAAATTAATCTTGATACTTAATTGGTACAATAGTAGATTGTTCACGTAATCCGTAAAGTCCCGTGGTCGAATCTCTATGGGTCATTTATACCAGGACAATAACCGGGACAGGACAGCAAATCACTAAAAAGTATCGTCTAAATAATAATATAGTGAGGCATTAACACCCACGATCATCTGATCCCAAACTAAGCAGAGCTAAGTAAACCAAAAGTTGTAAGTTGCTAAGTTTTTGTTGGTTTATACTGTTTTTTTTTTTTAAGATAGAAATTTAGAATTAGTCTAGTTTTTTTCTTATATTAGTAAAGGTTATGTTTGTTCTGTGATTAATAAAGTATTAAGCAGAGTTTGTACTATTCTAATTTGAATTGGTTTGAAGTCAGTTGCATATTTTAGGCAGGTACTCTATTTATCAATATTGCACCTTTAGCAAAACGTGTACTAATGCTATCACTTCGACCATATTTATTTTCCTACTGCTGGGCACAGGTGTTCTCTCAACTCCACACACGCTAGCTAGATGAAGGTTGGTGGATGTTACATGTTCTCAAATGATAAGCTCTTAAACACGTCGTTTTCCTTACTTTATTAAATTTTCGTTAACCAATATGAAACAATTAACCCTAATATGTGAGAACACGACCGAGGATTAAATCCGTGACATTATATTGCAAAAGCAAGGCCGCTATCGCTCCGCCACCGGTTCTCTCATGCTATCACTTCAACCCTTTTTAGTGTCCCACTGCTGGGCACGGGTCTTCTATCAACTATCTTATGAGTTGAGAGAGTTTAGGCCTTAATCGACACACGCTGGCCAAGTGCGGGTTGGTGGATGTCACATGTCCTCGAATGATTAGTCCTTAGACATGCCAGTTTCCTCACGATGTTTTCCTTCACCGGTATTGAGCAGCGGAGATGAAACAATTCACACAGAGATGTGGATTCTAACGATCAGGATTCGAACACGCGACCTTATTTTTCTAAGGCGAGGCCAGTACCGCCGCGCCACCGCTGCTCTCATGCTTTATTAACGGTTTATTACATACATTGTAGTTGTCAATGCAAACCAGAAACTTCGCAATCTATCTAGCATCTCCTAATATGTAAGCGATAAGTAACCCACTATTTACATAGGTCACGATCTAACTAACATGAACATTTTATATATTAGCCTCTTTGTATTTATTACTGTATGATAATAGCAAACTACTGTTGCTTAGGATTAACAGTAATTACTGATAAAACACAATAAATTTATAGATTTTTACCTATACGTAATCTATAGATACACGCGACTACACATCAAGCACTTCCAGTATAAGCTGATTTCGCATTCTATAAGATTTCCGTTAAACGAGAGATCAGTTTATACTGGAATTATAGCGTGATGTGTAATACATGTCACAGTCTGCGGGCTTCATTCTGTTAGTGCAGTGTTGCCCGGTCAAAGTTTTACTTTACCCTAGGGTTGGTCTCAATTTACCCTAGAATCTGTATTATTTAAAAAATACCCCTAAAAATATCCTTGTGTTTTCCTTATTTACAAATAGTTTTATATGTAAAGAAGGAAAACACAAGGATATTGACGTGACAACGTCTTATAAATTGGTTTGCCTGGTGACACTTCAAGAAACTGCGTTACGCTCCGCTCACGTTATGCGCTCACAATGAGAGCGAGTGAGAGGCACGCGTCCCTTCCACTCGGGCATGGTTAGCCCGCCTAAGAGCGAGAGAGACAGACATAAAAAGTGAAAGGCACGCGTCCCTTCCACTCGAGCACAGTTAGCCCGCCTAAGAGCGAGATTCTTTGTATAAATTAATGTTTTAAATATAATTCTTTGTATAAATAAATGTTTTAAATTGTTACTATTATTTCATCCTTCTTCCTACTATACGAATGAATATTTACATTAAAATTATTTTACCACTCAAAGTCGTTGTCACGTAAAACTTTCGCCCGTATACCGACTTTACAGGCAACCAATTTTTTTTAACTGTATTTTTGACACCAACACACGAAATGAAAGAGCAACACGATTAATTGCTTTTGTTAGTTGTTGTGTTGTTTAGTTAACTACAGAGGCAGTAGGTTTTACCTCATCAAGGAGGCTGCCGAGCGGGATCGGAAACGAACTGATAGGAGGAGAGGAAGTCGCCGGAGAATAGCTATCACGACGCCGTGGAGTGGAGACTGCTGTAGGCTTTGCCCGCTTAGTATCAGGATAAAAAGAAAAATAAATGTAAATATAAATAACACGTGTTTAATTATTTGTTTCAACCTTTATTTATACTAAATTTGTAGTGAATCGGACCAAGAACTAAACAGTTCTGGAATATTAAATTTTTCCAAAAAAGCTCATTTTACACCACGACCCCGGGTAGTTTTGGAAAAATAAAAAATACGTGTTTCATGATTTCTTTCAACATTCATGTGTGCTGAATTTGGAGTGAATCGGACTTGGGATTTAAAAGATCCAGAGAAACTTCAATTTTTACAATAAAACTCATTTTTACACCCCTTGGAGGTAATTTTGGAATTATAAAAAAACCCGTATCTCATTATTTGTCTTAAGGTTTATGTGCACCGAATTTTAAGTGAATAGAACCAAGGAATAAAAAGTTGCATACAAACTTCATCCCTCTATTTAACCCTCTTAGTTGATGATTGTTGAAAATATTATTAGCCTATGTCCTAATCTAGGATATACACTACCTACAATTCAAATTTCAATAAAATCGGTTGAGTGGTTATGGAGATACGCGGTAACAAACCTTCACACACACACACTTACTTTCGCGTAGAATATTAGTAGGAAGTAACTTTTTTGGTGAATTGTATCTTTATGTTGTGCCTATATAAATGTGTTCCAGTCATGTTTCCTACCTCAAAAGGTTCCGCTATTTTGTTCTGTCCATATCTCACATACATAGATTTTTTATCATATCATGTAAAATTGAAACCTTTTCTGAACAGATTAGCTATCAAATTAACAAAAACATTTTCCCACTAATTGCTTGCCCACTACCTCCATGTTGACCAACATAAATGGAACAAAATAACAGTAGATTCAACAAAGCCTATTGAACAAGCATCTAGAATGGTAACAGGGGTCCCAACACTTAGATGCGCCTAATTAGGAATCAGAACAACTCCTTGGGAACTCGAGTTTTAACGCCTAGAGTTAGTTTTAGGGCTGGTACTGTTTTATATACATATTTAATATGGAAATCTAAAAAAACAGTTCGATTCATTTTTACGAAAAACCCTCAGATTACTAAACAGAAACATCTAAAAATAATATTTCTATTGTATAACAAGAAAATGCGACTGACATGTACAATGTACAAAAGTTCCTAAATAAAAACAAGAAAAAAAAGTTTTGTATAGTGTAAAAAATTATTTATAACTAGCTTCCGCCAACGGCTTCACCCGCGTGGTACTTGAGATAAAAAGTAGCCTATGTGTTATTCCAGAGCATAATCTATCTCTGTGCTAAATTTCACCCCATTCCGTCCAGTAGTTTTTGCGTGAAATACTAACTAACTTCCATACCTTCTTACAAACTTTCGCGGTTATAATATTAATAGGATAGCCTTTACCTGCCTTGGCGAAACTTTCTTCTTAGCGGACTTCTATTTATACTTTATATTCCTGTCAAATTTCATCTTAGTATTGTCTTATCGGAACACAACATAAATAATAATGTTTGTAGGTAGTCAGTAATAACTGTGATTAATATTTTTGGACGTCAAATACCTCAGTCTACCCGTGAACATGAAGTCTGAAAAGACTTTGAAACGTCGGGATCTAAAATCTAAAATAAACCGCCATAAAATCTGTTAAAAAGAAGTTTTATTACAAATTTCATCTTTTCATGATTCACGAGATTTTACTTCGAGAAGTTAGAGGTTTTTCGACGCTTTGCTTTTAGATGTAATAGGGTTTAGGTTTAGATACTTGGGTTGGTTGTTTTGGTTGGTTAGTTATATTTATTTAGCTATACATATATTTTCATATCAATTGAGATGTAGATATCATAATGATATTGTATATTTTTTAAGTTCTGGATTTTAGTAGTTCCAGCCCTTATAAATAAAATAAAATTCATATTCTGTTTTTGAACCAAAAAAATTGAACAATAATAATTAAAACTAAATTATAAGTAGGTACGTGAAATTATCACAAAGATCTTTAGTTAGAGTACCAAGTATTGCATGTTAAATTAGACATATATAATAATAATATTTTCACACATACCTACACAGCGCCATCTAATCCCAAATTGAGCAATTATATTTACTTGTATTATGGGTACTAGGAACGGATATACTTAATACTCAAAAACATTTTTTTTTTGTAAATACATAGTACATATCACTACATAGTATAAAACAAAGTCGCTATGTATGCTTAGATCTTCAAAACTACGCAACGGATTTTGATGCGGTTTTTTTTAATAGATACAGTGATTCCAGAGGAAGGCTTATAAGTATAACACATTGCACCCGTGCGAAGCTGTGGCAGGTCGCTAGTTATAGATAAATTACACCCAGACACAGAACAAATAATCGTGCTCGTCACACAAAGATTGTCATGGTTGGGAATCACACCCACGACCTTCGATGTAGCAGTCAGGACCACTAACCACTACGCCACCAGGCCAGTCAAATGTCTACCTACTCAGTTTACCTAGGTATTAAGCAAACGACGTGATTTATTGTGACATAATCGTCAGTTAAGTAGGTAAGTATTAAGTTAATCTTACTTAATTTGTATACGATAATACGGCAGCAAATTGAGTATCTTAAGCCATATTTACACGTTAACAAAGCACACTCATTAAGGCGCCTGACATTATCTCCAATGTCTTATTTATTGGTCTAACCTATGTCCTCTTGGTAACTAATAGAGCCTTTTGCAGATGTGAGAAACTATATTAGTTCAACAATATATTGGAAGGTTCCAGTGACGAAGGGTGGAAGTCTGAAAAAAGGAAACCAGACGGGATGCGGTAACCGTATCCTGCACGCTTGCAACACCAGACGTATTATTTCCTCGTTGCTGAACCTTTGTAATATTGTCTGTAACTATTTTATAAAATATTATCTATAAATTTTAATTTATTTTTTTTAAAACACCTCAGTCAACCCTACAGAAGGCGTTGCATGTAATTAGTAATTGTATACATTAGTGAATACAAATAAAGCAAAATGCGAGGAGACCCGGGCGGAACATTAGTCTCACAGGTCGAAATCCGACTGCTATGTTCACTGTCCGATTATACCATTGATTAGAGTTTAAACAATGATTACTTATACAAATCACGGTTAACGTTTGTATTTATAAAATAAAAAACTTTGTGAATTAATTAATTATTTTTAAGCATAAGATTATTTAAAACTAGCAGACCCCGCAGACGTTGTCTTACCCGGTAAAGCAGTGCCACCTACCGGGTCCGAAAATGAATAAAAACCGATTCTCAGACCTATCGAATATAGATACGGAGATTCCATAAAAATCAAGCCGTCTCGAAGGAGATTTTCTTTCCTCTACGTAAGAACCATCCTTGAGAAATAAGAATATTCCTTGAAGTTCGCTTCACGGAATATTCTAAAAAAAAATTAGCGAAATCGGTCCAGCCGTTTACGCGTGATGGCGTGACCAAGGGAAATAGGGATTTATTTTTATATAATAATAAGTACCTTTAAAGATTTTTTAAGAACAAGAGTCTAATACACCTTTTCTACCTAATAGCGATTGGCTGCTGAATACCGGACCCTGAAATACAGGGTATCCTTGTGAAAGAAATCCGGGTATCCTAGTGCGGGCCCGTGTTATTAACTATCAACTGGACCTTAATATGAAATAAATATTATATTTTTGTATTTATATTTTTGCTGTTGAATTAAAAAAATTCTTGAAAGATATTTGAGTTTAAATATTTCTTTCTATTATGTTCAATTTATGAAGATATTAATAGTATTTATGTTTGTTTTATCCAGTAATTAACAGAGATAAGGTGAACCAACTGATAAATTTTAAATGGAAATCGATACATTAGGCTGTGCGAATTTTAAAAAAAATACGATGTTTTTTAATATATTATCAGTATACTTAATATCTGATAGTTATTTTGTCTATCTGTTTCGAATTTGTTAATAATTTTTGAATATAAGATTTTCGAGAATTATTTCCCATTCTAACAACAAATATTCATAAATAGGTTTCATATAGCTAAATGCGTTTAATAACATATAAACAACTAGTTAAACCGATTGAAATAAAATGGAACATGTTTAATCGACATCAAAAGAAGAGTATCTTGACAACATTGCTGACCTGTTTAGATGTATATTTGAAACAGACAGACCTACCGACCTACGAACGGGCCAGTGGCGTGGTCGGTAAGATACTTGCTTTTCACGCCGCAGGTCGTGGGTTCGATTCCCACCCGACAAACATTAGTGATGAAAACATTTGTGTTTGTGTTTAGTCTGGGTGTAAATATCTATTATAAGTATATATTTACAAAAGAAAATTATTATATGTATAGTATATACCAGTTAAGTTAAGCTCTGCTTAGCTTGGGACCAGATGACCGTGTGTGTTAATGTCCCAGAATATTTATAATTATAATTATTACACTAGTTTAAAAAAAATTAAAGAAATTTCGGATAGATATTTTTTTCTTTTACAATTGTGGGATGTGTATATTTTCTATGTTTATTCGGGTATACTTACATAAACGGAAAAAATATTAAAAAAAAAAAAAATTTAAAAGAGATATTTTTTGAAATGCCGAAAGATTTTAAAGATGTTTGTGGAATTCTCTCCCACATTCCATACGGTCGAGCTCTTCGCTCGATATGTTCAAGGGAAGAATAAAAGAACACTTTCTTAGTGACCACTTAGTTAAGCAGACAAATCATTAGTATATATTTATTTAGTATATATTATATAATACATTTAAGTACATAGTGTGTAATGTTAGTATGTAGGTATATGTATGTATGTAAAGTTGTTTGTTGTGCACTTCTACCCATTCCACAAGTTTTGTCTACTTGAGGTTTGCTGGTAGAAAATTCATACTTGAATTAAGCTTGCCTGTGTACATTTCCTATTTATAATTGTTTATGTACTTATGTGTTTTGTGAACAATAAAGAATAAGAATAAGAATGTTTACTGAGTATGTATACAACAAAGGGTAACTTAATACGTACGCAAAGTCGCGGTGGTTAGCAAGTCTATCAAAAATACCTTTTAAAAACTTAATTACTATCTCATACTGGTCTGTCTCCGATTAATATGCAAATATTGCTAATTAATGTGTTAAAATCTATCTTAATAGAAGTCAAGTATTGGCTATGCTAAACCTTGTAGTTATAAATCAAATGAGAACTAGACCTCGGTATTAATGGGGAGTAATTTGTTTAATTTTACATAATTTTAATATCTGCTTAAAAAATTTAAGTAGGAATACTAGGAAATTGAAAATACGTGTTACAATTACACGGCAAAACTTGTTACAAAACAACATTTAATTTTATACATAGTAAGAGCAGCGGTGGCGCAGTGGTACGGGCCTCGATTTAGAAAAATAAGGTCACGGGTTCGAATCCTCGTCTTGCCCACACATCTTTGTGTGTATTGTTTCATCTCCGCTGACGTCCACTAAACCGCACTTGGCCAGCGTGTGTCGATTAAGACTACTCTCTGAACTCATAAGATAATTGAGGGAAGACCTGTGCCCAGCAGTGGGGCACTACAAAGGGTTAAAGTGATAGTAATGTCGAACTATAATTAGTCTAATTTATAAACGATTTTAAAAAAGTAGGTATAAAGTTGTTAGTCATTTTTGTTCTCTAATAAACTCCTTTTCAACCCCTGTTCCAAAAGGTACGGTCTTTTTGGTTTGCACTGCATGTTTTTTTGTAATAAATGTTATCTGATAATTCCGGCAGTAATAGATCAACTTTGACTTTGATCATCCACCAATTCGCACTCATCCACCAACCCGCACTTGGCCAGCGTGAGCGGATTAAAACCTAAACTCCCAACTCGTGCTAGTTGATAGAAGGCCTTGTGCCCAGAAATTGAACACTAAAAAGGGTTGAATTTAGATAAATCGATTTTTAGAATTCTCTCTGTTTCAAAGGGCATACTTTTCTGGTGGTCATTTGTCAGTTTGTCTCGAGTCTGGGTGTAATTATTTATTATGAGTATATTTTACAAAAGAAAAGTATTAGGTATATGAAATGAAATAAAATGAAAATAGGTATTATTTTTTTAAGACGCCAGTCTACATAAAAATAGTCCAATTCTTTTCCTACCGTGCGCTGAATGACTGGCAACTACTGAGAAACAAATAGACTGAGTTTAATGCACAACTAAAATATCTAACTATTTCCAATCGCAGTTAAATGATTAAATCTAACCACATTAAGCCTTGTAAAATTAGCCAGTTAATTACTTAAACATTAATTTTATTACGTTTTGATTAACCTAGTACTCAGTCATGCTAGCCCTAATGAATTAGATTTAATCAATGGTATCACTCGCCTTTTCAGTGGCATTGCCTAGTCTAATTACCATAAACACTAACTTCTATGTTATTTATAGCTTTGGTTATTTAATCGTTGTTTAGGCTTCACAACATTGAATATCCTGATATACTGCGCTCCCGCCGATAATATCCAAAGGTACAGGAAGGGTTGAATACCACCCACATATTTTTTCATATTCCGAAATAGGTTTGCGCTTGACCATAACTTGTCTGTTATAAAGCAATGATGTGGTCTACGGTGGAATGCGCTTACCCAGTGAATACTGATTCTTTCGTGGGTAATCAGAGATGCCGGTAGCGAATTGCACAACTTGGCAGTTCGCACAATATAAATGGAAAACTCGAAATTCCCGACATATTGGTGGCGCATAGCCGTACCTCTACTTGTCCGATGAAAAATCTTAATAACATAAACATTTGTGTGGTAGATAGTCGCTAACCTGTCGAAGCCTATCACTAATTTATTGTCTTGATTAGGTCCACGCGGGGTCCACGTATGAGGATTCAGATTGAAGGAGGCCTTACCTACATAAAACTTCCGGTAGTTATCCTGACCCGAAGTATAATAATAGCCCGTGTTTCGGTACTGGTAATAGGTTGAACTAAAATTTTATTTATAGGATGTCCCTCAGTTCGATGTGTTTTTTGACATAGGCCTCCTCCAACTGCATCCACTGCACTCTATCGATTGCAACTCTGGTCTAGTAAGGTCCCAATGTTAGGCGGAAATCGTATTCCACCTTCGTAATGGGCGTCCCCGCTGTCTGGTTCCGTCTCTTGGGTACCAGAGTGTTACCTGCTTACTCAATTTCTCAGTTTGACAGCGTAGCATCTGACTTGTCCACCTCCATTTGAGTTGAATGACAAACTACATCTGAAAACAAAATTTAGATTAATACAATTTGGGTTCTTAGTCACCTTTGTCCGTGGGTTATCTTTAATTGAATCCCCACACGAGGGGACCACGTGGTGGTGCAAATCAAGTGATAATCAACTGGTAGGCTTCGGCCATGGTTAGTGACCACCCACCAGACAAAGCCACCCCGACAAGCGGCCTTGGCGTGTTCCGGTGCTATGTCTGGTGACACCATGCAGAGGTCGGTCGGAATCGTTGCTCCTTTAGGGTTTCTAACCATATGGAGGCTCATTCTACTGCCACCTTCTCACCGATAATCATTCGTAATCACGAGTGAATCGGTATACTGAGCTGGCGCGTTCCATCCTAGACTACATCATTTCTTAACATCAGGCAAGTTGTAGTCAAGCGCCAGGCTATCGAAAATAAAAATAAAATCAACTCGAACGAAATAAGAAAAAGAACCAAAGTTGCCAACATACTCCCTTAAATTGACCAAGAAGTAATCCGCTGTTATTTTGGTTCTCCCTAGAAATTAATAGAGGCTGGAAGCGCTCGACTAAGAAATTAACTAATTCGATAAAAGGCGGCTGGTTGCGTCGACTAATTAGCTAGTACTAATAATAGATTCAATGAAATTTCGCACAGTTTCTATCATTCCAATATGTATATTAATCTCAAACGTAAAATTAAGCTATCTTCGAACCACTTAGCGACGGATTTTATACTTTTTAAATGAGTTATCCAATATAATTAAGATGCATTATGGCAAAATTATAATCTGACATTTTTACAAATAAATTAATGTCAATTTGTATTAGAATAAGATGTTATTATAATACAAAGCATAAATAAGAATAGAAAAATAAAAGGCTTTCCATGTCTTTTTAACAAAATATTCGTAACATTAGCAAAGGCGTTTCACTTTTGTAGCTTTAAATTTATAAATATATCACTGCCTACTTTAAAATTCAAAGTTATTTCTTTTTAAACATGTTGTTACACGTTTCATTACAAAAGAAAAATCCCTTAATCTACCCCATGGAATTTAGAATTACGAATTACTACCATAAATTATTTCCTATTAATTTATCTTTACACCATATTCTCCTTTGGTCATGTTGTTATCTCAACATTATACTACCATTTATTGAAATAGAACTACTTTTTAACGGATTTTATCGCGGTTTATTTTAGATTTTAGATCCCGACGTTTCAAAGTTTTTTCAGACTTCATGTTCACGGGTGGACTGAGGTAATTGACGTCCAAAAATATCAATCACAATTATTACTGACTACCTACAAACATTAATATTTAAGTTGCGTTCCGATTTAAGAAAACTGAGCTCACAGTGTCTTGAATTCTGAGTTGATTTGATTTTTATAGGTAGTAGTTTTACTTCAATGTGTGATATTCGCGTAAATCTAAGACAATACTATACTACCATCTAACTATTATCTCGACTTGCCACATTGTCATCTCACCACATTATTATTTCGCCACACTTTCATGTCTCCATCACTTTAACCCTTTTTAGTAGTTCTCTCCACTATCTTACGAATTGAGAGAGTTTAGGACTTAATCCGCACCCGCTGGCCAAGTGCGGATTGGTGGATGTCACATGTCCTCGAATGATTAGTTCTTAGACATGCCGATTTCCTTACGATGTTTTCCTTCACCAATATTAAGCAGCGGTAATGAAACATTTAACACAAAGACACGACTGTAAGTGTGGGCACGACTGGGATTCCAACCCGCGACCTTATATTTCTAAGGCGAGGCTCGTACCGCTGCTCTATATACGTCATATCTCTATGTCTCTATACTGTCATTTTACCACACTCTCATTTCTCTATACTGTCACTTTACCACACTCTTATCTCTCCACACTGTCATTTCACCACATTCTTATCTCGCCAAGCTCACAGTACACCAAACCTCTAAGTTTGCCACATTCGATGGTAATACTTAAAAAATTTACGAGTTTTCTAAGAAATCTTCTGTCAATGCTCTTCTCAAACTATCCAAGTGATATCGTTTAAAAGTGTTTGGTTACCTACAGGCTGGTTGATGGTAATCTGTGAAATCTATGTGTGGTGTCGTGAAGCTTTGTGTGCTCAACATGGTAATGTGAGACGCACGTTTGATTTCAAATATACGGGATTTAGTTAGGACGAGCATGTCGATGGATTTTCCAAAAGGCTTTATGATTTACAGCATTTTTGCCAAGCACAATTTAAAATATTCAAAGTAATCGTACGCTGGCGAACCAAGAGACCAACTTGAGGCGTCAAGTCGAGCGGTATAACTTAATCCCCCGAGGACCCCATTACAGTTTAATACTTGGGTAGGAACGGTAGTCTGGGCGTTACTACCTACTCACTGATTTACCTTAACTAATTTAATATAAAAGGCCATTCTGACACATTACTCATAGTTTCTCCGTTCACTAACCTACTTCTGATTGGGAGTTCCTCCCGTTTGCAACCTCTTTTATGAGTGAGCGGTCATCATTCCTAATTTTACATATACATATACCCGCGTGCAATAAGTTGAGACCTGAGGGCGGTGACGTCACAAACACGTGGTTGTACTCAGCACAAAAAACTATCGAAGCATGTTTCCACTCGCGACTTCGTCTCTGCTATTTTTTTGTTTCATACACGTTCTTTTTACCGCCTGATCAACAGGTAAATACAACTGTTTGTTCCGTTTTTCATTTCCAAAAAGTCAAACACTTTTAACACGAGATTTTAAAGTTTTACCCTTCATTGTAACATTAAACTTAACACAAAAATAACAATAAAATATAGCAGTAACTCTAATAAATTAACGAAACAGTATCAAATCTATATATATATAAAAGAAGAAACTGACTGTCTGACATATCAACGCAGAGCCCAAACCGCTGGGTCTGGAGACTCCAAATTTGGCACATAGGTTCCTTATGGGGTCTAAGGGTGCACTAAGAAAGGATTTTTCAAAACTCACCCTTTGAGGAAGTGAAACAAGGTTCCAAAGTTTGTATGGAGAAACAAGATTAGTGAGATCAATTTCGCGGGCGAAGCTGCGGGCGGAAGCTAGTAAGATTATAAAATTGGAGCACGTCGTCGTTGCATGACGTAAGCCAGTACGAGACTATGTTAAAAAAATGGCGTTGCCTATAGTACAACACGGGAGCTTGAGGGGAAGTTGAAGAGGAAGCGGGCGGAAGATTGCATTCCAGGTGAGTCACAACTGATAAAATACAGTGAAACCTGGTTAAGTGAGACATCAAGGGACCTGAAATGTCGTTTCACTTATGGAGGTATTCCACTTACCCAGTGTCTCAGATATCCAGGTACAAATAAATATCTGCCTCATTTATAGAGGTAAAACTGAAGTAAATTAGTTTTATTGAGGCTCAAAATTCCTTACGTACTTAACTGTGGAATTTGTGGGTAGAATAAGAATGAGTAAACAAACAAAACAATGATATCTCAGTTACAGAGGTTTATGCATATAAAATTTACTCGCTATCTCAGTTTAAGAGGTAACTATGATGATAAATCGAAAGAACAAATCCCAGATAGAGAGGCTTACTTCATCCTACTAACAGAGGTAATTCAGTGCCAAAGTGTTGGGACCTCAGCATAAGTTTCAGTTATGGAGGTTTCTCACTTATCCAGGTCCCACTTAACCAAGTTTTATTGTAAGTTGTATTTAAATATAAATAATACATTGTTCACAAATTCCTGTCCCGTATGTTTTCCATAGAACAACACATAACTTCATTTAAAACACCTATAAATCGACAGTTACTCCATATTAATTAGCTTGCGTGCTCGCTACTGTACGCCTGCTGAGATTTACACTACTAGCTACGAATATTTAAATTTATTTATGAAAAATGTGTCCATTTATATTGTAAATGGTTGCGTGTTGGTTTGTTTTGTTGTGTTGGTGGTTTGACTTGTTACAAGCGTTTGTTTTTGAGTTACTGTGAGACAAACAGAGCTTTTAAATTAACATTGTTAGTAATTATCACTTCAACCCTTTTTTAGTGTTCCACTACTGCTAAGCACGGGTCTTCTCTCTATCTTACGAGTTGAGAGAGTTTAAGCCTCGGGCCCACACAACTTTGTGGAAATTATTTCAACTGCTCAATATCGGTGGAGGAAAACATTGCGAGGAAACCGGCATTTCAAAGGACTAATCATTCAAAGACTAATAATGTTGCAACTTGTGGTGATACATCAAACTTGGTGTTTAACGTTAATTGCGTTCTGAATTTTGTGTACTTTTAAAATAACTTTTGTTCATATACAGATATATTTCATGACGACTTCAGTGCATTTAAAAGTTTTCTACTTCGCCACATCGCTGACGAACAGGTTCATCAATAATTATATGTCTTTATATGAACAATAACCTTTTTAACATTTTTTTTTTCTCATTCAATTAAAATTAAATAAAAGCTTTGTTTATATTGTGAATGTTGTGTACAGCTGTAATTGGATGTCAGGTTTACGCACTATGTTCTGATATGACTATCCATTGTAATATGTTAATCTGTTATCTGTATCTGTACCTTTTTAATAAAATAAAATAAAATAAAATAAACTTGTAGCTATATTCTTTTTATTTTAATGTGCTGTATCTAATCATTATGTTCCTATCTCTATGGACTTGGTCTGAGAATAAAATTTAATTTAATTTAATTTTAATTTTAATTTTGACCTAAGTCGTCCACTAGCTCGCAATTGATTAGCGTGTGTGGATTAATAAATAAATAAATATATTTCGGACAACAATGATCCATAATGGGTTAGTACAAACTTAAGAACTAAGTTAGTTATTAATTTTTATAAAAGAATTTGTTTTTGAAATCAAGGCTTTGAGCAAACTCTCACAACTCAGAGAATACTGCCCAGCAGTGGGACACTAAAATGGTTGAAGCCCTTCTTCCTACTTGTGACGTCCTAATGCTCCAGGGAAATTAGGAGTAGTAGAAATAAAAACGCAGCACAGCGCGATGGCCACGTCTTGATCCTAATTTTCTAACTTCACACAAAAAACAGTGTGGTTTTTTGTGTGAAGCGGCTCTGCCATGTTCCTTCAAATAAAGAAAGAGAAAAAATAACATTTATTTGACACACAAAATTAAATGATAAAAAAGAAACACATAGAAAGAGAAAAAAAACCATAAATGTAAAAGAAGAAAAAAAAATAAAAACAAGAGTAAGTGTGACCCATCAGTGTCAAACATGGACATTGCTCAGTAATCGCTGTGAGTACCTACTAGAGGCGACCCACAGCACTGATTTTCAGGAATGTCCATATTCGCCCAGTATGACGCCAGGCGCCAAGGTTGCCAAAAGATCAAACCTGCATAATTTGTTTGTAAAACAAAAAACATGTATTAAGAAAAAAAAGCAAATATTTATTATTACCAAGTCAACAACCATTTCTTGTTCGTTAATTCACTACAAAACTGCAACACATATTTGACATTACTACCTATTTTATACCATTATTTACCAGTGAGATATCTGGTGACACCATTTAAGAGGGTGGGTCGGAATTGTTACTCCTTTATGATTACTAACCTTAAGAAAAACATTAAAATTTGTAATCACGAGTGATTCGGTTTATTGGGCTCACGCATTCCATCGTAGACTGTATCATTGCTTAACATCAGGCAAGTTGTCAAACGCAAGCCTGTTACAGGATCTATAGAAATGTTGGCCGTATCGAAATTTATTAAACGGAATCCTCTCTACATAAGTATTGGCTGGTTTTTCTTCGATAAACCTACTTAGTAAGCAAGTTTTTCTACAAAAGTCTAACAAGCACATTAAGCTCACATTTTCTGCCTAGAGACCAATAAATTGCAGATCTTACACCCCTGTGTGGGTGTCCAATTTAAAATGATACCCTCCAAGTGAATACTCGTATTTTTTTTAAAAATAAGTAGGGACAATGTCGCAATATTCTAATCAGCCGTTTGAACTCTACATTCTCGAGTTTATCATACCTAACATGCTTTTGAACTAACTTTGACATCCAATAAACTTAACTAAGAAAAATTTCCAAAAAGTTTTAACTGGTTTGCAGCCTGGTTTTAACTTAAATTTGGTGTTTATATTAAATTTGGATTGTATGGACGAGGAATGAGCATTTTTTGCCGTCGTATAATATTTATTTTGTTATTAAAAAAATATAAGAGCTTGCAAGACTCTTTCACGTGTATGACTCTGTAAATTTGACAGTACCGAGCTAGTTTCTATAAACTCATTACAACTCCTTTTGCGCCGCGCTGTCGGGTAAAAATACATTCATCTTGATGTCGTGAATACCAAACGTTGGTTAGCGGTCGTCGACTGTTTCTCAACAATGAAGTTAAACGTATGATTAAAAGTTGGTGAAATTTATAAGGATAATTTAATCAAAGCATTTTTATTAGATTCCTAAGTAATATGATTCTAGAAAATGATGAGTGTAAGATGTTACAGTTAATAATATAAAGTTCATTGAACTTACATGTTTCTTCAAATAGACAAGTCTGTTAGCAATAATCTCAAAAATTACTGAACGTGTTATCATGCGGATTCTCCAATAGACAGCGAGATCCATGAGGAAGATATTAGTGTAAAATATCTAGGGATGAAAGGTATCTCTATTTGTACCCGAGCGAAGCCGGGACTGGTTATTTTCACCCTTTTTACTGTCCTACTGCTAGGCACGGGTCTTCTCTCCACACAGGCTTTATGTAAGATTATAATTGAACATTACAAGAATACCATTTTGCACTAAGAATTAACCTAATTACAACTTCGCCGTAATCTGATCGGCGCGTCAAGATATTACGTGAATTAAGGCCCAGAGGTACACTTCAGACTTTTTGTTTAATGTCCCACAGCTGGACGTGGGTTTACTCTCAAACATCTTACGAGTTGAGACAGTTTAGGCGATGGTGGATGTCATATGCCCTAGAATCATAATTCATAAGACATGCCGATGTTTTCCTACACCGATATTGAGCAGCTGCAGGGCACGACCGGGGATCGAATCCGCGACCTTTTATTTCAAAGGCGAGACTGAAACCGCTGCGCCACCGCTGCTTTCAGTGTTTTACTATAGTATCAGCTAACAGAACACTTCATTTACCCAAAAGAGGCCTTTTGCCTTGATACCTCGGTAACTTATGGTAATCTAGGTGATAGTAAAGTATCAAAGAACCGCCTAGTTCGGATATTAATAAAAATCAGGGTATACTTACTAATAGAAGTTATACAAACTCTCAGGTGCATTTTCTTAAAGGAGCCTAGAAAATGATGTCCGATCACACGGTGAAAATGTGTGGACATACCAGATAAAAAAAGACATCAAATTGTTTGTTAAATATGTGAACTTTACTGGAGTATGGCTAGACCCAATAGATTATTCTATTAATTATTATAATAGTGTGGTTTTGGTTCATCATATTAATAGTTTTAAAAATCCTTTCCTAAACTTCTTACGGAACCTATGATAATGATAAATGTCGAAGAAAAAGCAAGGATTTCATTAGTTTTCTGACGTTTTTTCGATATTTATCTATTAGAGTTAAATGCCTAAAACGCGAGAATCGGGGCCCTGGTAACGTTTGTTGTCAACTAGGTGTTTTGATAACTCCTTGAAAAGCGAAAGTGCAACTGAGCCCCATAGACCCAGAGTCTAAACACCGATCGGCTAAAACACGTAATTTTCTGTAAGAACCTATTATTTTTTAAGTTTTTTTTATTCTGTAATAGGTTTGCGCTTGTCCACAACTTGCCTGGTGTCAAGCAATGGTGCAGTCTACGGTGAAACGCGCTTACCCAGTAAATACCTGTTGACTCGTGACTTGAAGAAAGGCAGATTATAACTATTGAAACAGAGATGCCGGTAGCAAATTCCACTACATCAATAAAAATAATAATAATAATTGCTTCCACTTTCATTGTGCGAACTGCCAAGTTGTAGAATTCGCTGCCGGCGGTATTTACTGGGTAAGCGCGTTTCATCGTAGACTGCATCATTGCTTCACATCATGCAAGTTGTGGTCAGGTGCAAACCTATTTTAGGATAAAAAAATGTATAATCTTTGTTTTATATCAGTTATCTGGTTTCCACGCGTTTCATCGTAGACTGCATCATTGCTTCACATCATGCAGGTTGTGGTCAAGCTCAAACCTATTTTCAGTTGTCTGGTTTCTATAGTACAAGTTCTTTTTAGCTTAGGACTACATGACCATGTTATAATGTTACTTGATATTATATTTATTCGATCTTGCCATCCAAGTAATATCCATATATTTCTTTTGCTAAACTTCATAACGGCGCTCTGGGATAAAATTGCACGTAGCATAAAGGAAAGCGGGCGGATATAGAAAATCTCTCAATACCAGCGGTGGATTTGAGCTCAAAGCCAGGCCCTTTCAACTACGGATCGTAGATAGTTTTTACCAATATTTTAGTATAGAAATTCAATCTATACCTACTATCAATATTAATAACGGGCCGGTGGCGTGGTAGGTAAGATACTTGCTTTTCACGCCGCAGGTCGTGGGTTCGATGCCCACCCAAGTCAGACATGTGTGATAAATATATCTGTTTGTCTTGAGTCTGGGTGTGATTATGTATATTTAAGTATGTATTCACAAAAGAAAAGTATTATAAGTAGTATATTACCGGCTGGTTTACATAGTACAAGCTCTGCTTAGTTTGGGATCAGATGGCCGTGTGTGTTAATGTCCCAGTATATATTTTATTAATAATTTTATATTGTTTATTAGATTTAAATCACTAGCTTGGGCCATTGTGAGTAGTAGTAAAAATAGCCCTTTAAAAATACGAACTTAGTTCAAGACTCAACCGATCTTGATGAACACGTCTGCTTAATCCGTTAAAAAATCTTCAAAATCTATTCATAATTGGCAGAGTTATCCTAGTAGGAAACATTAAAAAAGACAATAGAACGTCCTTCTTTTTAAAGTCGGTTAAAAATATACGAGTAGCATCACGCCCGTATTACCTGAAGGTGTAGACAGAGGAGAATATAACCCATTTTTCACCGGCTAAGTGTAGGTCAAATGTAAGAGACATGTATAGGTCCTATTGTCGTTCATCGGGAATAATTCCAAACTTAGAACTGCAACTAAAATTCTCAATGTATATAAAAAAAGTCATTTTTCTGGTACGCTTTGCAATTCGAGCCATGGACCTTCACGCTTACCACAGGACCACCAAGTCATTTAATATTAATAATATTTTCTTAAATTGATATAAAACTTTTTTGTGACGGATTTTAAATAAACCGCGATAAACTCCATTATAAATTTGTTTCATTTCAATTAAAATAATAAAATAAATAAACATAATATGTTCTTTCCACCACAAAATAATACAATTTATAAACGGCGGCCAGTCAAAGCTGACTAGATAGTTATGCAGGAGATTACAGTACCTACACAAGTGTGTGCGCTAACATAGGTGCACTATCTATTCCCTTTACACTCATATTCCGGTGGGACGGATTGACCGACACAACCGGTGAAACATCGGGCGCAGGACCGACGGCTTTACGTGCTCTTCTCAGCAAGGGAACACACAACTCTATCACGCCACTAACTTCCGAAGTAGTGCTGAGAAATTAGAAAACTCTCAACACTCGTTTTTGTCCGGCAAGGGATTTAAACTTGCGGCCCCCGAGATTAGAGACGTACATGACATTAAGACATTAAGACAGTCAAAAATCTAGTCCAAGTACCTGATATACCTGCGACAATAATGATAGGTAATTTCAGGTAAGATACACATCATACAAATACCATCATACAAAAATAAACAAACACAAATAAGAAATATTATTTATCCTCACAAACAATCAATTACAAAGAAAAACTGTCAAAGTAAAAAGTCCCGCGAGAGAGCAGGTAAAACACGATACACGAAAACTGTAGAAACGGGAACAAAACATTGATTAATGACGAAATGCACTCGAAAACAAACTGTCGAACTTCTTCAAATTCGCGATACAAATGCCTTATAACCCCTCGAAAATAATGGTTTCCTTTATGAGGTATCCCTACCCTAACCACCTCAAACCTATCATACAATAATGAACCTTAACTTAAAGTAGTAAAGTTGAATATTGCTTGAGCTGAAAATGTAGGGTAAGCTCGGGGAAGTCGTCCCAAAGATTTTTCTTTTCAGTTTTGTTACTTTTTTTGTTGTCGAAGGCAAACGGAAGTGGTGTGTAGGGACGTGTGTTTCCTTCTTTTTTGTTGAGAAATTGTTTCGGTGCCATTAAGCCGTTGACAGATTGCTTAGAGTGAATAATACCCCCCAATTGTTGGGGGAATTTGTGTGACAATAGGATGTTTAGAAGTGTTTTCGGTTTACTTACGATTGAATAAGATGTAGTGGGCTGAACTAATAGTTTATTTGTTACTGAAATTTTACCGTCTTGTTGATCATTCGTAGCAGATTCGTCTTTTACCGACTTTATTCCAGGGTCAAACAAATAAGTGCTTTGAAATAAAACTACTTTTTAACGGATTTTATCGCGGTTTATTTTAGATTTTAGATCCCGACGTTTCAAAGTCTTTTCAGACTTCATGTTCACGGGTGAACTAAGGTATTTGACGTCCAAAAATATTAATCACAATTATTACTGACTACCTTCAAACATTAATAATTAAGTTGCGTTCCGATTTAAGCAAACTGAGCTCACAGTGTCTTAAATTCTGAGTTGATTTTGCTTGGGTTTTGGTACAAGTAAATTAAGCACTCGATTTAAATAGCTATAATTATAGTGATATCTAGTACCTAATAAAATTACTTAAGGTATATTGGTTACAAAAATGAAATACTTTATAATTAAACTTTAAGGTTCCCTCAAGATCTTTAATCCATTCTTGTTGGCACCTTCTTCATCTACTAACTACAGGCAGAACTCATACCTTTTGCGGGCGAGCAAGGATTTTAACAACATTTGTAAAGAGTTTCTATTTAATCCATATACTATTAAAAGAGTACTGCAAGGAACATTCTAAACCTTAATTTTTATAAATAATTTCTTTTTAGTATTGTCTTAGATTAGATTAACGTCGGGAAAAAAAAAATAAAAAAATAAATAAATAAATAAACCGCGATAAAATCCGTTAAAAAGTAGTTTTATTTTAATTTCTTTTTGTTATTTTGAACTCTAACAGCTTTTTCGTATTGACTTGCTGGTGTTCTGAAAAAATTATAATGTTTCTCAATTGCTATTCGTGAAAACCTATTATTTACTTACTGCCGTTTATTTAGCTACTTTTCAGTTTGTTACTAGCTGATGGTTTTCCTTATTAAATAAATAAGTAATATTTTGTTTTTAAATGCTATAGTTATAGTTATGACATCGCCTCTTTCATACATCTCCTGAAACGCGTTTGAATCCTAGCTCGCTCAATATTCTGACTTGTTTGTTAGTAATGAAAAACATATTTTATAACCATGTAGTTGAAAATCAAAAGTCTTTACAAAGTCATTCTATAAATTTTCTCTATGTTAAGTATTAAGTTCTGATAGAAGCGCATTTAATGTTAATCGTGTAAATGACAAAATTGATACATTTCCAACTTTTTATCTTGATTCATCGCTCTTTTGGTTACTTTTTAACGCCGCCTAACAATATATCATCGCTTTTCTTTGACACACTACTTAGATTAAGTCTAGTTTACATGATATCAGTGTTCGATCCAGAGGAACAGATGATTAGATTTTAACTTCATCTTTAGATTTTAATAACGGGAAACTGACGCCCAGTCCTTTTGATGGCTCTCTGGCTCTCTGGCTTTATGTTTGAAGATTTGGTTATTCTTTTACAAGAAATCAGTTCAAGGGATTCGAATGTTTTTTTTTTACTTTAACTACTTTCTAATATCTTATTTTGGTAATAATTAAAATATATGTTTCTTTTGTATATAACAAACTTTTTCATAAACTTTGTTCATAATGTTCAATATCAGTTATAAGTATATTCTTCACATCTTCTGAATAATGTACAAGAAGAAACCTAACTGACTGACTGTCAATACACAGCCCAAACCGCTGGATTTAGAGACTCCAAATTCGGCATATAGGTTCTGTGTGAAATCTAGGGGTTCACTAAGAAAGGGTTCGTCAAAACTCACCCCTCAAAGGGTTGAAATGGGCGAGGCCTCGCGCTGGATTTAGAATGTAAGATCGCGTCTTATAAAAAAGTTGCTTCACTCCATTCGCTTCGGTTCGCTACACTACACTTCACTTCATTTCACTTCAATTCTTTTTATTCCACTTTACTTCACTACACTTCACTTCATTTCATTTCATTTCGTTTCTTTTCATTTGTTTCATTTGATATTTTGTTTACATTGAAGATATCCATCCACACAAAATAAATAATTTTCCAGTGATTTAAAATCATTAAGGATAGACATCTCTTTAATAGTAGATGTAACACTAAACACGTGTAAACTTTGCATTACCCAAACAAGCACATTAAATCAAATCGTGCGCTTCAGTCTTTAACACGATTATAATTTACACTGGTACAAAGTTTTACAAGTGAAAATTACAATAAATTTTGTTGGAAATCAATATTCTCATGGATAATGAAATCAACGGTGCCATATATCAGCTGTTTAGTTCATCATGTACCTATAATTCTAAACGTTTTAGCTTTAGAAAGGTATGGGCACATAGTAGTAAACGAAGCGAATATCTCTGACTTAATGATTCAAGAAAATAGTCAGACATATTTTCAAATATAGCCGAGTAGAGGTAGCCGAGTTGGCTGCCTATGGCCTATGCAGATTAAGAAGAATTGAAGTTACCTCACTCACTTACTTCAGCCCTTTTTAGTGTCCCAATACTGAGCTCGGATCCTCTCTCAGCTATCTTACGAGTTGAGAAAGTTTAGGACTTAATCCACACACGCTGCCCAAGTTCGGGTTAGTGGATGTCAAATGATTAGTTCTCAAAAGGCGGTTTCCTCAGAATGTTTTCCTTCACCCGTATTGAGCAGCGGCGATGAAACAATTCACACATTTAAGAGTGATCACGACCAAAGAGGAAATTAATATTCTTGTTAAACAAAATGGGTATAGTTTTAATAGTAGAAAAAAACGCTTGCTCACCATATTCACAGGTCTCCAAGCTGTGTAAATGTTTTATAAATAAATTAATTATACATAAATAAATTTACGTAATTCATACGTCTTAGTACTGAAACTTTGTGTACATGTGACATTTACCGACCCATACTTTGCTTATTGTGTATCAGGTCTTCTCTTTTAACTCTTAATATAGTTGAAAGAAGATACGGGTCGTATAGTATTCTATGTTAATATAATAATAATCATGTAATTTAAATTTGACTTGCATAATTAATTATTGTGTTCAGTGACACTAACTAACTCTTAACTCTCTGACATTGTATTTATTATTGACTGAGATTTAATTGTTCTAATCATTTATTGTATAATTTAATTCTTAACCTCCATTGACATATGTATTACACTTAAGAAAAAAAAATTGACCATAAGTCACGGCATACCTTACTTTAACGTTAACACCTATAATGTTTCTACCCATGTTTGCAAAAAAATGTATGATTATGATTATTTTTTTACACCCGCTGCGCTTATGACAGCTCGCTCTCCGCTCATCTCAGTCTACACTCTCAGTTCAAAAGTCACCAGCAACACATCACAAGTCAAATATTATCACAATTGTTATCTTTTTAATGGCGTATGTAATGCGCCTTCTAATTTATTGGCTTTATATCAATATAAACGCGGCGTAGTAATTTATAGCGTCAAATAGACTACGTTATTTAATTGAATATATCTGACTAACGGTGGACATCGCTTCGCTTTAAGTGTGGTATTAATATAGGGGTATCAAAGTATAAATTCATCCGTTCCACAGAGTCTACAGAAGAAATCACTAATGCCAATGTAAAAACTTTTTTGTTGGATACTTATAAAAATATTTTGATTATTATTTTTTTTTATTTAAAAGTCTTCAACCAGTGCGTCCTACCTATTATGGACCCTTTCCATAGCTCGCTGAGCGATTTTGCTATGCTCGGAGCGGTGACGCGGCGGTACGGACCTCGCCTTAGAAATATAAGGTCGCGGGTTCGAAACCTGGTCAACGGATTATGACATTTAACTGAAGTTATTCGCAATCTCTCCACACACATTCCTTTTTAACCATCCACATACTGTTAGATACCGTGTACAGTCACATATCATTTTGACCCTTTTTTTTATGTCCCACTGCTGGGCACAGGACTCCTCTCAACTATCTTACGAGTTGAGAAAGTTTATGCCTTAAATCACACATGCTGGCACGTGGGTTGGTGGATATCACATGTCCTCGAATGATTAGTTCTTAGACATGCCGGTTTCCTCACGATATTTTCCTACACTTTTATTAAGCAGTGGAGATGAAACTATTTACACAAAGATGTGTGGGCACGACCAGGAATGAACCCGCGACCTTATATTTCTATGGCGAGGCCCGTATCGCTTTGCCACCGCTGCTCATGTACTGTAATCTCTGGTTTCCCTTCAATACGAATAAATCTTTTGCCTGTTTTACGTAAATACCTTCAGTTTATTACACTTAATTGAATATTATACATCAAATAACTACATATAAACATCTGAATAGCTTTTTAAATGCTATTAATCAACACTTATACTGCTAACCAGCTTCCGCCAGCGATTTTAATCGCATGGTATAAGTAAAAAAATGCATACAGTCGAACAAAGAACCTCCTTTTTGAAGTCGATGAAAAGGTAGCTTATGTCTCTTCTCTGGGTCTAAACTATCTCTACCAATTAACATAGCATAATAGAAAAAAGAATGAAAGAAAATCATTTATTTGACAGAGAAAGGACACACAGAATCAAGTAAAAAAAAAAACACATGAAAAGAGAAAAAAAAACAAATGAAAACATTTCAAAAGAAAAGAGAAAAAAACAAAGAGTAAGTGTGACCCATCAGTGTCAAACATGGACATTGCTCAGTAAACGCTGTGAGTGCCTACTAGAGGCGACCCAAAGCACTGATTTTCAGCAATGTCCATTTTCCCACAGTATTTATTACCCAAAGGTGTAAGCAGATGTATAAAACACCCACTTTTCATCGGCTATGTTTAGGGCAAGAGTATTGCCATTATGTTCATTAGGCACAATTCCGAATTTCTAACTGCTAATAAGCTTATCTATAGGCCGATCGTTTAACTCGCGTATCGCCTATCGCCAAGATTCTGACTCCTCAAGCTGCACAGACAGTGATGATGATTCAAGCGATATGGATATTAGTGACGAACAGTCTTACATTACTTTTATCTGTGGTTAAATAGTTCTTTATGAGATTTAATTAATGTTTTATGACTTTGTACCTCAGATGGCGATACGCGAGTTAAACGGTCTATTTATAAGTATAAATTCTTTTTCTCTAGCATATTTAATTCTCAGTCTTATGAATTAAATTTAATACAAAACTTTATTTTTTATTATCAGGCTGTGTATAATATTTGAACAGTATTCTTTCGAACCAAAAAAAAAATTTACCTCTTTAACCTATTTTATTAATTAATTAATTAGTATAAAATATTATAAATATATTTTTTCATTTTTTATATAAACTATATTCAACGCTGAACACGTAAATAGTTCTTTAAATTAAATTTGGAAAATTGGGATTTCATTTAATTTCATTTCATATCCAACATATCATACCTAAGCTGATGCTATTTGCAACACCTATTGCATCTATTGCAACACTAAAATCGTGCTTATCTGTACAAACTGAAAGTGAGATCTAAAAACCGACTCATTAACTTATATTTCAACTCACGAATTCTAGATGATAACCAGGCTGGCCAACAACAAAAAAGTTGACGAGAAATAGGGTTGCCAACAGTGTAACGCGTGATCGTCAGTAATTGGCATTCGCTGATGGATGAGACGACCGATTCTCATTATACCAATACCAACAAACATTTGCTGTCCTTTAAACTAAATTTAAACTTTATCTCAAAGAAATAGAGTTCAAAATAAGCTTGATTCAATGTAGTGCTATTATGGTTGTAAAGTAGAAATAGTTGGTAATTATTGACAGCCCTGCAAGGTATGGTATCTGTTTCAGACAGGATCTTGTTAATTTTGCGTTTAAGGAAAGTATATAGTCATTGAATATGCTGTTGTTTTCTATATTATATTTCCGCATTACATGTACAGGCAGCTACAATAACTGATGAGGAGTTTCAATATTACAAAATATGTTAACCCTTTCCCCGCAGCACCAACACTCAAAATCCTTCTCCATACACGGGCTCGCGCTCGGCTCCGAGCAGCGGTGGCGCAGCGGTACGGGCCCCGCCTTAGAAAAATAAGGTCGCGGGTTCGAATCCTGTTCGAGCCCACACATCTTTTTGTGAATTCTTTCATCTCCGCTGCTCAATATCGGTGAAGGAAAACATCGTGAGGAAACCGGCATGTCTAAGAACTACCTAATCATTCGACGACATGTGACATCCATCAACCCGCACTTGGCCAGCGTGTGTGGATTAAGGCTTAAACTCTCTCAACTCATAAGATAGTTGAGAGAAGACCCGTGCCCAGCAGTGGGACACTATAAAGGGTTGAAGAGATAAATTTTACAATCATACTAATACAATTGCATTGTTTTAAAGTACTTTTTTCTTGTAATATTATTTTAGCTGCAGTTTAGTGTACACACACGTGTATACAGTAAGTCTTATATCGGGCAGATTATTCTAGAATAAACTTCCTAATAATCTTCCTTCTCTTCGTATCGTTCTCATTGCTAAGCGTCGTGATCCCTCGAGCATGGAGAAATTATTTGGAACGAAGAAGAAGAAGTAAGAAGAAGAACGAAAAAATTCTAACGAAAAGTTGTCACGACACTTTTTGCTATAGTAAGCTATTGTAAGCTGTGCGGCGTGCGCAAGTTTCTTTATCAGTCTGTCTGTCTGTCTCTCTCTCTCTTGAAGTTTATATTACATTATATTTGTTAATAATAATAAAAAAAATTAATGTAACTTAAAAAAAAATTACAATTCCTTCACTAATTAATCGAAAGGAACTTCGTTCCACCGGGTGTCCCTTGACACCTCTCAAGTTTTTTATTCTATTTTATTAAATTCTTCAGATCATGGAGCGCGTTGTATAGTTTGGTGTTCAGCGTGGAGTTGATTTGGGCTTAGGCCTATCGTGTGTTTTTCCTCAACTTTGCCTGTTATGTACATGACTATTTAACCAAAAAACTGCAGCACAACTCCAAAGAGATCAGCCGTAAGGAAATAATTAATTACGCTGAGCTGAATGAATTTCCACTTCGCGATTCAGAATCGTTACAAATAATGACAACATTTCTAAGGAGTAGGATTACTTGACTAAACGTTTCCTACATTCTATTAGACAAAAACTTGCCTACATAATATAATAATTTATCTAAATCTAGCTTATAGTTACCAAATCGATCTATATTTACACATTGTTTTAGTCCTTTCAGTTTTAGGGAGTTCGCACATTATTACAATTACTGCAAAATCTCCGGTAGACAAGACCCTTCGGCTAAAACTCTTTTTTTAGGAAGGTCTTATACCGAACCAGTGTAACTAAAGTTTAAGTAGAGACTACGAGAAAAAGTTTCAACATTTCACTGAATGTTCTATTGAAGTAGGTCAAATATAAAACAGTTTTTTACGAGTTGACAGTCCAATACAATATTTAAAAAACCTCTTAAACATCCTAATATTATTATTTTCGTAATTGATGGGCCGGTGGGTGTCGTGGTTGGTGGACGCCGCAGGTCGTGGGTTCGATTCCCCCCATGTCTGTTTGTCTTGAGTCTGGGTGTAGCTATATTTAAGTATGTATTTACAAAAGAAAAGTATTAATGTAATATATTACCAGTTATCTGGTTACCATAGTACAAGCTCTGCTTAGTTCGGTATCAGATGACCGTGTGTGTTAATGTCCCACTATATTATTTATTTATCATTAAATACATTATAACGTTCGCATTTACCAGGTTTTATATGAAAAACAGACTAACACCATTTGACTGCAAAAGGAGAAAACTGTGTGTCATAATTGCTGAATTTATCAAGTACAAATTATTGAAATAAAACTACTTTTTAACGGATTTTATCGCGGTTTATTTTAGATTTTAGATCCCGACGTTTCAAAGTCTTTTCAGACTTCATGTTCACGGGTGGACTGAGATATTTGACGTCCAAAAATATTAATCACAATTATTACTGACTACCTTCAAACATTAATATTTAAGTTGCGTTCCGATTTAAGCAAACTGAGCTCACAGTGTCTCGGAACGCAACTTAAATATTAATGTTTGAAGGTAGTCAGTAATAATTGTGATTAATATTTTTGGACGTCAAATATCTCAGTCCACCCGTGAACATGAAGTCTGAAAAGACTTTGAAACGTCGGGATCTAAAATCTAAAATAAACCGCGATAAAATCCGTTAAAAAGTAGTTTTATTTCAATGTGTGATATTCGCGTAAATCTAAGACAATACTAAGTACAAATTAATTATTTTATTTTATTTTTTAAATTAATGAACAACAAACAGCTACAATATCACATTATAACAGAAAATAAAATCAAAACATAATATAATATTGTAGCCCACAAGTTGTCCACAGATTCAACTTAAATATAAACAAAATATTAGTTAAAATAGCTCTATAAAGGTGTAGTAAAGCGCAGTGTTGGACTGTAATAATGTGCGGTAATCTTTATTCAAAATCCGGACATGTAGGCTCATATAAAGTTCTACTAAAGAAGCATAGCCTAGATTATAAGAATTAGCATTTAGAATAGGCAATGCAGCATTAGGATTTCAAAATGGGTGTAGCGTTCTAGACATCTTGTCAAGTTTATATTACTTACATACTGTTGACGGACCGGTAGCGTGGTCGGTAAGATACTTGCTTTTCACGCCGCAGGTTGTTGATTCGATTCCCACCCAAGGCAGACATTTGTGTGGTGAACATTTCTGTTTATCTAGAGTTTAGGTGTAATTATCAGTATTCAGTACATATGTATTTACAAAAGAAAAGTATTTTAAGTACGCACACACACACTAACAACTTAAGGCCTAAACTCTCCAAATCGTAAGATAGTAGAGAGGAGACCAGTGCCCAGCAGTGGAACACTAAAAGCTCTCTTCGCACTTGATTAGTGATGTTTTATTTATTTTGTAAAAGGCGTGCAATTGACCTTGCCTGTTGTGAAGCAATGTTTTAGTATACGATGGGACGCGCTTACCCAGTAAATACCGATTCTCTCGTGACTTGAAGACACGCAGATTATACGTTACTGATGATGATACATGATGCCGGCAGCGAATTCCACAACTTCCGTGGAATTTTCACCATATGTCGGTGGCGAATAGCCATACCTCTACTTGTCCAATGAAAAAACGGGGATAGGGGCGGGGCATACGATTGTGTAATTCCAACGCACACACTCCGATCTGTATTTTTTTCTAGTATCGCGAGAATGTATTAAATCCTACAGTCTTTTCAACCCTTTTTAGTGTCCCACAGCTGGGCACCGGTCTTCTCTCAACTATCTTACGAGTCGAGAAAGTTTAGACCTTAATCCCCACACGCTGGCCAAGTGCGGGTTAGTGGATGTCAAATGTCCTCGAATGATTAGTTCTTAGACATTCTGGTTTCCTCACGATGTTTTCCTTCACCGATATTGACCAGCGGCGATGAAACAATTCACACAAAGATGTGTGTGCACGACCGGGAATAGAACCCGCGACCTTATATTTCTGAGGCGAGGCCTGTTCTACAGTAATCAATAGTAAATTCCAGTTTCCTTATACGAATTCTATCCAAATAAATTTATTCCTAAAAGGCACAACAATCCTTTTATTAGCCTTCATCACTTGAATAGTAATGGTTTGAGAAAAACTAAAGCGTTTTCTTTAAATGACTACTATGCGTTTCAAATAAGAATAGGACTGGACTCGCGGCTAACTTCATACCAAAACCCAAGCAAAAGTAGCGCCAGCACAAAATATCAAACCACAGACAATAATTGAAATAAAACTACTATTTAACGGATTTTATCGCGGTTTGTTTTAGATTTTAGATCCCGACGTTCCAAAGTCTTTTCAGACTTCATGGTCACGGGTGGACATGATGAGTTTGAATTTACAGCAGAAAACGTAAAAATTTCAAGCAAAGTTTGTATGGGACGATTTTAACCTTTAGTAAGAAAATCTACTCAAACTATTAATTCCAAAACCTATGTAGTATGCTAGAACAGTAATATCATTATATTCAACGTACCATCCAGTCTGTATAAGGAAATAATAGTCAGGCGAGTTGCACCAAAACAGTAAGAACTAATAAGATGTGGTGATTGATGTCTTAGTTAAAGCGCTAGGTGCGCAGAATTATAAGGGTGTGATTTGTTTATTTGTATGTAGGTTATGTTTGTTTCGCCGCTTTAATCGGTTGTTTAGTTAGACTAACCATCTACGGGTTTCGAGGTCTGATGGCAGTCGCTCGTATAAGTCTGGTAGCTAGCCGCATCAGGTTAGACTGGGAGCCGACCCCAATAGAAGTGGGAAAAAGGCAAGGGGAATGATGATGTTTATTGTTTAGACTTGATTGTTCTTCATCATTATCAGCTGTATATATGTCTTCTGCTGGAAGTAGATATTTACGAGTAACTCTGTGATATCTGCATGTTCATATCTGTTGAAGAACCGATAACTGCTAAAGTAAGCGAGTTCTTTTACGGAGACTATGTCTTGGTAAACGTATTGAAAGACGCCTTCCAGTTAGTAGTGACGAACTGTCATAATTAGTCGGCAGTAGCTGGATGCAACAAGCCGAAGACAGAATGAAATCTTCAAATAGGAGAAGAGGCAGTTCAGTAGTGGAGTGCAATAGGCTGATGAAGATGATTATAGATTACCCTGTCCGTCTCGTGGCATCACTTAAATCCAGCTACTGTTAGACATATCTAACAAATTTTCACTACACCTAGCTGGAGGGCATTTTACACTACGCTTGCCAAGACGAGACTCGAGACTCAAGATTCTGTTTTACTAAGTTTCTGAATACCAAAAATGTCTAAACAGCACTGACGCCTCTGTCACTTAAAGATGTTGTTAGCTAGCTATGTTTAGGTCCCTTATGTAATAAGGGAGCGAACGTATAGCGGTTCATGAGGTCCAATTCTCACTTTTGAGCTGCTACATTGTCACCAGCTTCTTCTTCGCTTTGCTGCTTTTACATTTTCGATTATAAAAAATGAAAGACAAACGTTTTTTGAAAGCAATCTTAATTTATTTTTTAATTTAAGGTAGAGACCCTTGTTCCAAGCAGCTGATGTTTTTTTTTTCATTAGGCTCGCTTTAAAGCAGCTTCTTTTAACTCCTTATACGACATGACACCAACCTTTACCTTTATTTGGTTCATGTAGCTGATCTTTGGCCTTACTTTTCCACGCTTTTCTTCTATATACCTCTTAGATGTTTTTATTTATAGGTGTCATGTCGTAAAAGATGGTCCATCATCCTTCGTCTCCGGTTTTCAATAGTTTCTATTAGCCTTCTTTTTCCTTTACTCTTTCAAACTCGCCGTCATTCGTAATCATATTTGTTAAGTTGATCTTCCATCCTTCTCCAACACCACATTTCAAACGCCTCTAAAGTCTCGCTATCTACTAGGTTAATAAATATTTCTAGGTACAAAATTTCGCAAGCCTTCCTGAAGCATAGATTTTTGCTAATTTAATATAATAAGTAATCATATTTAAAACAATCCATCAATTCACGTAACATAACAAAATACATTATGCACCCGTCTCATTACATATTCTGTGTGTCAAACCGGTACCGCTATAATTCATAAATTGGGCCGATTAATTGATATAGTAGGGTTAAACCCTCGTGTGACGTTTGTTTTGACAAATACACGATGATAGCTCAAGGGGTTGGATGATTAATTGATGTGTAGTGTTCTTTACAAAGTTTTTCACATTTATGTATGTACTTAAAAATAGATACCATGCGATGTCTTTACATTCTTGATATTTAACAAATTAGATGGGTAACCTGGTTACAAGGTTACAACCAATCTTCATCTTTTCCACCTTTCCTCGTTCCTGGCCACTCTTAAGTTTCTTTTTTCGATCTGAATCTTTCAAATTTAAAATTTAAAGTTATTACTAGCAGACTTCGTACTACCGCAATCGATAAATAAAAGACCTAAACTTTTGTATAAAATAATGTTAATCTTGAATAGCAATAAAGTTCAAATTGACCCTACATTTTATTTAGGAAACGTTTGTATCGGAAAAAGAAAAGGGCTGTTTTTAAGGTTTTTCTGGTAATTATTCGAATTTTTCTCACTTTTTAAACCGATAAACAAGATGAATCCGTTTGGAAGTTCTCTAGTTAGACTAACGAACAGCAATTGATTTTTACCTAAATAGATATAATCTTTTGAGATATCCAACTTTAACAGCAATCTGAATTTCATATTTGAACATCTTGTCTATTATTTATTGTTTTATTTTGTTTGTGTAATTTTATTATGAAGTTATCATATTTTTATTCAACTGTACTAGAATAGACTCTATCTTTGCGGGTCTGCCGTCATTACCGTCAGAACCTTTTGTGCCCTACTGGCACTGCTATTATATATTATTATTATTTGTGGCAGTTCAATTGGGATAATTGACACAAATCGGGAAAAATATACGCCGCTTGACTAGGTAGAGAAACAATCTCTGCAAGGAGGATCTCCCTAGAAGAGCTGGATGAGAGTATCCGAAGATCTTACTTATTATGTTAGTAACGTGAACTACAAAGCTGATGATGATTCTTAAACTCCAAATTTAGTTATTTTACAATCGATTGCGCGCATGAGTGTAGTAGCACCACACAATAATTGAGACCTACTTTACCAACCGGAGCTACAATTGCTACAAAGGTTAGCAATAAATTAGTACTTAACAATAAAATACAATACAAAACATTTTTAGGTTGCGCGTCCACTGAAGATGTGCTAGTAAGTTAAGGAACACAACTTTATCTCATTTTGTAGTATAAAAATGCGTGACTCAAGCTACGCGAAAAGCATTGCTGGATCATACTGCTGTATAAATCTTATGCATCGCTGAACTAGCAGCATACACTTACTTCTTACTTAGCTGTTTGAATACTGTATAAGTGTACACCCATACCACCTACTATAAGCTTGTTAAAATTTCACGCACTGTTATAACCATTGTTAACCTAAATGTGTGTACCCACAGACAAACTGTGGAAACAGTTTTGTGGGGCAATGAAATATTGCAATGTTGTGAAATTTGATAATAAAGATACGTACATATGTACATATATACATAAAAATATTTGGAACACTTCCTAAGTACATCATCGGCACACATCTTTATTACGTATTCTTAAAACTTATCCATAGCACAAAATAGCATCAGCCTGTATTACCCGAAGACAGATGGCAGAGGTTAACATCACTTGCTTTGCGGTGGCTATGCTTAGCTCCCACACGACAATACAACACATTTACGATTAAATTCGTTTTCCCTGATTAACTTCAATTTTTTTTCACAAAACCTACGACAACAATCCCCCCGTTATTTTTTCTGTTATCCAAGATATGCACATGAAAAGGCTGGTTTTACAGGCCACGTAGAGGGTCCTCTATACATTCTTGGATCCCACACAAATTTAATTATAAAGATAATAGAGAAGTTGAGAAATTCTATCAGCAAAATTTTGAACATGAAATATTTTATTGGTGGAAAATGGACATGTTAAACATGTTAGCTTTGCTCAGCTAAAGTGGAACTGTAGCCTAACAATAAATAAATCAATCCTACCATTTGTCAGTGCACATGACACATTTATAAATTACTGTAGCTTACGATTTCAAACATTTACAATCGAATTAAACATCACTCGCAAAAGACGAACCATCTATCATGGGAATTCGTGTCAACCAAAAATCTACCTTATTACAATGCGATAAAGTTCAAGTAGGATAATAAAGATCAATGAAATGCATTATTAAATAGCGATGGTATGACCCCATTCTAAAAGCATCAGGACGTAATTGGCTTGTTTTAATTTAGTTTTGATTATAACAAAGTGTACTGATTAATTATTCAATAAAGTTACCAAGGGGTTATTAAGCTCTGATGTGCGGAAAATGTTTATGAGGAATATGACAGACCTAATTGTATCTTGAAGAAATGGTTCATTACGACATACGTATGGAGTCTGACGTTTTATGGGTGTGAGACGTGAACACTCACTTAGAGAGATAGGGATACGTTAGAGGCATTTGAAATGTGGTGTTGGAGAAGGATGAAGGATTGTGACAGCACATAATAATATGAATTGCTTCATCGTCGCTAATCTAATACCTTTAAAATAAAAAATAATAAAAAATTAAAACAATACATAAATGACCGTCGCTCTACCCAGCACTACATATGACATGCCTACCACAGCAGTGCTGGACATGGTGGCAGTCCACACGATTTGCAATCCGATCGCGAAATACCCCCCGATCCCCTAAAACTTGAGTGTTCGGCAACGTCCTGAACCGAGGTTCGTCCCCACATGGGGAGCCCTCATGTCAATTGCCACAGTGCTCGATCGGTTCGACCGTCCTCGGACGGCTCACCGAAAAAGGCCGGTGAACCAATAAAGGTCACCCAGGTCACCTGCAAAAAAGAAAAAAGATCTGCAATCATCGCTAGGACGGCTTGGAGCTGGCCCTCACTCTGCGCAACAGGGACACGCACCTCTAAGGCATATTTAAACGAGCAATTCTTGTATTATGTAATCGGAATCTCAAAAACGGCTCTAATGATTTTCATGAAATTTTGTGTACAAGGAATTTCGGTAGTGACAAATCGATCTACCTAAGATTCATTTTCGGAAAATGTCGTTTTATTCGTGTTTTGAGGCAATGAAAAAATTGCGATAAAATTATGAAGTCAAATTTCGCTAGAATTCATGATGTTATGATGGCACAGGTGAAAGATTGGGTGGTCATAAAACCAAGTGATTCCGGTTCGAAGCACAGATATATAAGTTTTTCTTTCTTTTTTAAAGAAGGACTTTTTGTAAGAAAAACTATTAATGTGAGCCCTTTAAAATAACAATAAAAAACCGAGCCAAACTCGGTAAACCAGGTACTTAATAATAAATCTAAAGAATAAGAATTATTTATTTAACTTTTAGTAATAGGTACCTACTACTTTTGAGATGGTAGATTGCATGATTTTATTTTTTAAATTGAAACACAGGGAGCAATGATTTTGCATACAAATACTTGATGGAAATAAATCATTTGGGACAGTAATCTGCGGCCATTTTGATGCACGCAGCGCCATCTGTGTCAACTGTATGAATTATTATCTTTCTATTTTAGGGTTGACAGTGGTTTGTTTTGTTTCGTTTTTGTTTTACGGCGATAAAACAATTAGTAGGGCGTTGAGTGGGTTATTATTTAAGATTTAATTGTTTGTAAGGTGAAGCGGTCTACACACCAAAGCCGCTGACCCGGCGGCACGGATCGCCGGCCCAACCCGCCGGCCTTATTTTGTACAATCATGCCGCCGGCGTGCGCCCGCGTGGGCAAGCCGGCGGGGCAGCATGCCGATGCCGATAGCGGTCTACACACCAAAACCGCTGACCCGCTGAGTATTTGGCAATTACTAGAACACCACATGCCGCGGCTGTCGTGCCGCCAGCAAAGTCGTTCGGCTTGGACATTCTGAAGCCGCCGCGCGCCGGGTTAACCCGCCGGCACTAAGCCGCCGGGCTGTGCCGCCGGGTCAGCGGCTTTGGTGTGTAGACCGCTTAAATGAGGTTAAAAATTGTACGCAGTTCTTAGATGAAATGTAGCTAACATATTTGATTGTAAATAAAGTCTGTATTATTAGTATTATTTTAGGGTCTACGAGACTTGATGGGCCAGTGGAGTGGTCGGATAGATTCTTTCTTTTCACGCCGCAGGTCGTGGGTTCGATTCCCACTTGAGACAGACATTTATGTCATGAACATGTTTGTTGTATTAGTCTGGGTGTAATTATCTATTATCAGTATATATTTACAAAAGAAAAGTATTATATGTATAATGTATACCAGTTATCTGGTTTCCTTAACACAAGCTCTGCTTAGCTTGGGACCAGATGGCCGTGTGTGTTAATGTCCTACAATATTATTATAATTAAAATAGTTTTGGGTTGGCTCTTAAGCTGAGTAAAAAAATGATGTAATTTTTTGTTGAACGGCTGTAATCTAAATAATCTTTTTATTAACCTTTGAGTTCAATGATTTTAGGTGGTTTTTTGGACAGCTTGTGAAGCTAAATAACTTCCTAATAAATAAATTATTTTAATATTATTTATCTATTTATTATTGGGTCATTTATTTAAAAAAAAGGTTTTTTAAGTTTGATTTATTAATTTCTTAAAAATTAAATAACTAGCTATAGAGTGCCAACCCTAATTTCAAACGTAACATGATTTATAGGGCAACCCCTTAGAAGATTAACCCTTTATCCGGGGTCAAATGACACGCGAGGTTACGACATGTCGTTATTTATTGTATTTCATGCTGTTTTATTTGATTTTATAATATGCTCTTTGAAATTTGCACAAAGATGGTGGATCTTTACAGTCAGTATCAAGTTATCGGTGTAAAGGAATCCTTACTAATATTATAAATGCGAAAGTAACTCTGTCTGTCTGTCTGTGTTGCTTTCACGCCTAAACTACTGAACCGATTTGGATGAAATTGGGTATGGAGGTAGTTTGAGATCCGAGAAAGGACATAGGATAGTTTTTATCCGACTGCGCAAAAAGAAGGTAATGTTTTGGCGCGATAACCGACATACACGCGGGCGAAGCCGCTGTTGGAAAGCTAGTCTAAAATATAGCTAGCAAAATATTTTGTGTTTATTTTTATGCTAAAATAGGCTTGCGCTTGACTAAAACTTGCCTAATGTGAAGCAATGATGCAGTCTACGATGGAACGCGCTTACCCAGTAAATACTAATTCACTCGTGACTTGAAGACAGGCAGATTATAGCTATCGGGAAACATAGATGCCGGCAGCAAATTCTACAATTTGGCAGTTCGCACAATGAAAGTCGAAGCAATGCGCTTTGTGACTATTATTAACGACTATTACTTACAAAACCGCTTCAACATTTTATTTCATTTATGCGCTACAAGCAACTGTAAGAACTTGTACACAGATACACAGACGTACCCCTCATTTTCGTCCGGAGTTAAAAGAAGAATCACTAAAACACTACGGTCTTCTTCATAAAAACCTTAAAGTTAGTTAGTTAAAATGGACTTTGTCTCTTTCTTACTAGTATAAATGTCAAGATGACAGACAAAGACAAACGAATTATAAACCTATGATAGCTACAATATGCTTAAAATAATAATAATAATATGCTATATATTTAATATGCTTATGCTTGACGGGCCGGTGAGATATTGCTTTCCACGCCACAAGTCGTGGGTTCGATTCCCACCCGAGACAAACATTTGTTTAAATATGTCTGTTTGTCTTGTGTCAGGGTGTAATTATCTATATTTAAGTATATATTTACAAAAGAAAAGTATTGTATGTAGTATATTAACAGTTATCTGGTTTCCATAGTACAAGCTCTGCTTAGTTTGGAATCAGATGACCGTGTGTGTTAATGTCCTACTATATTATTATTATTATAATACGTTTATGAATACTGGGGTTAGAACACTAAAACTAAGTGTGTAATATTTTAACACATACCGCCATTTACGAAGATATCAACAGAAAAGTATGGCGCCAACTGCCTTTTTCCGAAGCCCCGAGGATCGGTCGCGAATGTACTCTTAATAACCGTTTCCTCTCAACACAGCACAAATAGCTAAACAGATTAGAAGACATGTACGGTTAGCAAAAAAAATAAAAAATATAGTGACAAACACACACGGTCATCTGATCCCGAACCAAGCAGAGCTTGTACTAAGGAAACCAGATAACTGGTATTATACTACATATAATACTTTTCTTTTGTAAATACATAGTTATACATAGATACATACTTACACCGAGACACAAAACAAACAAACAAGTTCATCACACAAATGTTTGATTTGTGTGGGAATCGAACCCATGACCTGCGGCGAGAAAAGAAAGCATCTTACCGACCACGCCATTGACTCGTCAAATATACTTTATTTGAGAGAGAAGCGTAGCCTATTGGGTTAGTCTTACTAGAAGACCTAACTTGAGGTCCTAGATTTGAATCCATAGTTGAAAAAAAAGGATAAATCGTTTTAGTAGGTAGGTACTTATTAGCAGCCATCTTTTTAATTTAAACTTAAAATTATGTTTATTACTATAGTTTACCGAAAGCTTAAACTTTCTTGAAAAGCTCAAGCTTCTTAAAGATAATTAGACGCTCAGTAAATTGTCTGCGAAGCTTTTGATCACAAACTTTCTGTATTAACTACCACAATTAGTTCCTTTAAAATATTCCCTCTGTGGGTAAATTGGCTCAAAGTGTGTCGCTAAATGTTGGTATAATTGTTAAAATCTTCGAGACAACCGTTTAGATAAGCAGTAAATTTTAGGTCTATTTTTTATATAATATGTCGCAGCGATTTACCTAAACTCACAGTTAGACGTCACTTGTGATAATATTCAGCCTATCAGTTGTCAAAATCATAAGACGTCAATGCTACTCAGGTTGCTTGTCTGTGATTCTGGGCGTTATGTCAGGTGTGCCAACCAAATTTGATCTCACAATAAGGCATCCGTTTCCATCCAAACATTTTGTGAGTATTTGTGATAAAGGAGGTGCTATAATCATTAACAAAGATAGTGATTAGCTTTCTGTGGTGTTATTTTGTTTCCTATTGAGATGCATGAAGAAAGGGGTACCTATATTAGTTTATTTGATGATCACAACTATATGGGTTCCCCGAAATTATAAATAGTATTTGTGATGGAATAGTTTTTGGCAATGGCTCCGACAGCGCGTATGTTATTTATTGCGCAAAACATTACCTCACTTTTGTGCTGTAGGGTAAAAAATAGCCTACTCTGGCCACTAACGGCATTGGTCATCATTGTCTTCATTTTCACTTAAAACACCAGATGACATCGAGAATGAAAAAATAAATAATTTTTGTCTGTCATTTTTTTCTGTCGGTACATGATGTCGTAATGTTGCTATACGGTTGCGCCAGCGCATCTCAGGCAGCCTGATTTACTGCTGTCTTAATGAAACCTGTTATATAACTGGAATTATTTATTATTTTGTCCTAAGAACCAGTCTAGTTGCGGCTTCTGTCTTAGACAATAATTAACTTTCTATGACTTCGGTTACTTGTACAGTCAGAATAAAAAATCAATGAAAAAATATGTTTTCTTATTCTATTATAAGTTGTTCTTGCAGAATAGCCTGATGCTAAACGAGAATCTGGTCTACAGTGAAACGCGTCTACCCATTAAATACTGTACCACTTCCCGACTTCAATTGATTTTCGGTATAATAGTGGAAGTGGTATGAGGAACGAGGGTTTCTATGGCTAACCATTATAAAATCATTTTAAAAGAACATATAGCAAGCACTGTCTGTCTATCGGTTAGTGATGAGTAAGTACAAAGAGATAAGAATATGTTTGCCTTGTTGTGCTGTGCAAACGCACAGTACCGAACAGCTCAAGACTAACTTAATATGAGATAGAGGATTCGATCTCGGAATCTCAGTCATATTTTAGTCCCAAAATTTTCGGGATCAAATTTAATTAATGAATCCCGGAATTTTCGGGATTGATACATTTTTTTAAATAAGTCAATAAAAATGTGTGTGAAACGAAACGCACTTACCTTTATTTGACGTTTGACAGCCATCTTGTTTATTTTATTTGTTTTTGCTAACGACCGGTACCGTATCATGTAAAAATTCATTATGTCGTATAGGTTGATTTTGGAACGAAGTTCCTTATCGCGCGTTGTGAAAGGGGGCTAGAGGGAAAAAATTCTTACGAAAAGTTGTCACGACACTTTTTGCTATAACTAGTAAGCTATTGTAAGCTGTGCGGTGTGCGCATGTTTCTCTGTCTGTCTGTCTGTCTCTCTCTCTCTCTCTCTCTCTCTCTCTAGAGATAGAAAAAAAATAATAAAAAAAATAAAGGTGCGTGTACCTACTTATGTACGCGCGTGAGAAGTTATACTTCTTTGGCATCATTAAATAAGCAGACAGCTTCATACGGTTAATTTTGTGTCACAGATGCGCGCGCATCTTAAAATTTCACGCAGACAGCTTCATACTGTTAATTTTGTGTCACAGATACGCGCGCATCTTAAAATTTCACTCTCATCATTTTTTCATAACGCACCTAAAGAAGTATAACTTCAAAAATATTATTATAACTTAAAAAAAATACAATTCCTTCACTAATTAATCGAAAGGATCTTCGTTCCATCCGGGTGTCCCTTGACACCTCTCAAGTTTTTTTTTTGTTAATTGGCGATAGTCAATGAAATAAAAAAGCAACAATACATTAATGTCTCTGAGTAAATATAGATAAAAAGCATATTTTTGTTACCATTTTCCATTACCATTGCTGTTCCTGTAAGCCAGGATCAACATCAACAGCGGTGCCGTGAAAAGACTCGGGATTTGAACCCAGCCAAGTTCCGGGACACGTAAACTGTCTTGAATTAAAATTTAATCAGAAGATAATAGTAGGGTTGACAAGTAAGATTGTTTACTTCCCAAGCAAAGCTGGAGACAGCATAGAGAAAAAAAGAGACGTCAATATTTCCTCATCAAAATGGACTGAGTACCACGGGTAATGTAATCTATGGGGACCTATAGAGCTGGTTTCAGTAAGATTCTTGGGTGGAAATCGAACCCACGACCTCCGGTCTAGCAGTCAGGGTTACTATAGATAGACTGTTTAACTCGCGTATCGCCATCTGAGGTAAAAAGTCATAAAACATTAATTAAATCTCATAAAGAACTATTTAACCACAGATAAAAGTAATGTTAGACTATTCGTCACTAATATCCATATCGCTTGAATCATCATCACTGTCTGTGCAGCTTGAGGAGTCAGAATCTTGGCGATAGGCGATACGCGAGTTAAACGGTATATCTATAACCTCTACGTCAGCATACCAGTCAATCGAACAAAGCAGGTAACTGCTATTCATGGAATATTTGTAACTTATTAAAATTATGGCTTGCTATTAATAACCTGCTAATAACTAACTAATAACTGCTATTAATAACTTAATAATCTTGATCAGAGAGCCATCTTCGATTCCCCAACATGTTACCGTTGGAAATATTTTCTACTCTCAAAAAACACCTTTCGACAATTAATCAGTTAGTTAAAGATAACTACGATAAAACTGGTTAACTACCCAACAAACCGTGTTTTATTAACCACGAGTAAAACACTACACAAAAATGTAACCAGCCTTCAATCAATTGTTAACTACTAATCAGTTCTTGTGAAACAAAATTCTTTGTTTAAAAAAATAACGTTAAATTTCTATGTTATTGAACTCAGGTTGGGACTTCTATCTATTTATCAACACAATTTTTCATCAGAGTATCTTTGAATACTTATATTAGTAAATAAAACCATTTTTAATCCAAACCTCAACGAAAACGACACTGTATTTGAAATCATTACTATTGTATCGGGGGTCCATCTAAACTGGTCAATGATACTTTAATTATGTTATTAAAAAGAAAAAATGTGTTGTCTATGGCGGTTTAGTCGGTTTCTCGTATAAAACATGCCATTAAGGTTATATATCGGAATATCTTAAGAAGTCTATCTTGCATGGAGTATAGACGGTAATTAATATTGTTGAAAAAATCTGAGGTAAGTATTTGAGGCATTCGCGAGATGTAGTTGAATTCGAAAGAATTTTATAGAGCGGTTTATACCACCTCCCTTTTAAAAATCTTCACATTGAACAAAGTTCATCAAGACATTGGAGTAATATTTTTTATATAGTTATAAAAACAAAATAATTTAGAAAGTTTGATTGTCTAATTTCGTCGAAAGAAAGCAGGAGACGAAATTAACGGAACAATTAACGGACTGGTAAGACCTATGTCTATTCAAAATTTACCAACTTTACGAAATTTACCGAGAGTAATGTATTAAAAGGGACTTACTCAAGTGAATTCATGGGCGTTTAGACATTCTATCTCGAAGCGATAACTTTTGAAGAGACCACCATTCGTCATTAATATGACACATCTACGCGAGTTTAGCAAAACAGCTGATTAGGGTGGCGTATGGCGGAAGACGATATTTTCGCAAAAACTTAGCACATCAAAAATGATATTAAAATATAATGCAAATTAATTTCTCACTTCTTAAAGTTATTAGTAATTACCTAAAGAATGTTTTTTTATCTTTTCTGAAATATTCCTGCGCTTGACCACAACTTGCCTGATGATTAAGCAATGATGTAGTCTACGATGGGACGCGTCTACCTAATACACCGATTAACTCGTGATTACGAGTTATTTTCGGTGAGACGGTGGCAGTGGAATGAGGCTCTACATGGTTAGAAACCATAAAAGAGCAATAATTCCAACCCACCCTCTGAAATGCTGTCACCAGACATCGCACTGGAACACGGCAAGGCCGCTTGGCAGTGCGGCTTTGTCTGGTGGGTGGTCACTATCCAATGTCTAGTTTCAAGTATAGAATAGCTTTTCCGGTTCAGGTTAACATGACATACATTACATATAACTTAAAATGATTAATAAATATGGTATCATCTGCTCTATAAATTAGGTACCTCCACATTGTTTTGGTACACCCGCGGCCCGAAAAAGCGTCGGTATGGTCATTTGAGCAGATCGCATCAACACGTTTATTATTAAACATTTTTACATAACTTTAACCAAAGAAGCCATTTACAAATGAAACAATCATTAACCGTTATCTTGCCGGCATCAAGTCACCGATGTCCCTTTGAGCCGGCATTGTATGTTGAAGAAACTACAGGTTTAATGTTTTTCGATTTACTAATTATAATAATATTCAAGGACATTAACACACACGGTCATCTTACTTAGCTTACTACTTAGAAAATATTTGGAACTTATATTTTCCTGGTTTCTTGTGTTAATATGTAAAAAACTGGCTACCGAGTCACTTCAACCCTTTTTTAGTGTTCCACTGCTAGGCACAGGTCTTGTCTCGACTATCTTACGAGTTGAGAGAGTTTAGGCCTTAATCCACACACGCTGACCAAGTGCGGGTTGGTGGATGTCACATGTCCTCGAATGGTTATTAAACATGCCGGATTCATCGCGATGTTTTCCTTCGCCGATATTGAGCAGCGGCGATGTAACAATTCACACACAGATATGTGGGCACGACTGGGAATCGAACCCACCACCTTATAAATCCTTCAACTTCGACCTTATTATACTATACCTACTTAATACTTTTCTTTTATTTTTGATACATGCATATAATAGATTGTTACACCCAGAGTCAAGACAAACAGACATGTTAAAGTACACAAATGTCTCGGGTGGGAATCGAACCTGACTTGCGGCGACCGCGGCACCGGTCAATCTCATTTTGTTTGTACAAAATGAGATTGACCGGTGTGGTTAGCGTGTTTCTTTAACAACCACGAGGTCCTGAGTTCAAGTCGTCGTTTCTGATATACATTCTCAGAAAAATCAAAACTTGGAAATTGTGCCCTAGATTGAAATATACTCGCCCCTATTTACGTATTATGAGCAGCGGTGTAGAGTGTAAAGTCCTTCTCAGAGGCCTAAACTCAGTGTACTTAGAGCTGGTTTTCGCCTTGACCACTACCTGGCCTGTGACGTGAAAATAATAAATAAATATTCTGGGACATTAACGCACACGGTCATCTGGTCCCAAGCTAAGCAGAACTTGTGTTATGGAAACCAGATAAATGGTATACACTATATATATAATACTTTTCTTTTGTAAATATATACTTAAAATAGATATTTACACCCAGGCTCGACACAAACACAAATGTTCATCACTAATGTTTCTCTCGGGTGGGAATCGAACCCACGACCTGCGGCGTAAAAAGCAAGTATCTTACGGACCACGCCACCTGCCCGTCAAAATCGTCGCCATCGGTCTCAATGTTAGTGTTAACGAGATATATTCAGACAAAGGAGACGTTCAAAAAATGTATAGAGCCTGGGATTAAAATAATTGTAAATTTGAACAGCAATCTGAGTTACATAGGTTAATAGAGCATAATTAATTAAATTTTTTGGTGTATTTAAAATAATTTTACACCGCCCCGTTTTTTAAAAAATTGAAATTGAAAATAAGAATCCTTAATGCAATATTATGATTATTGCAATTGGCAACCCCATGGTCAAATGACAATTGAGCAACCAAAAAAATCAAAATTATTTCGACGCTGTCAATCAAACTGATCAATGACAATGACATCATGACATTTCCCGTAATTATATTTTTTTCCACGCGTTTTGTTATTACACTAATAAGATAACAAATATTTTTCGTCATAATTACATTAAGCTGCAGCTAGAATAATATTACAAGAGAAAAGTACTGTAACAGAATGCAATTATTGACGTGATTGCAATATTTATACTGCTTAGGAAACGGATAATTAAAGGTAATGTGCGTTTTGTTTTTCTATTACATTTTTTTGATTTTTACAAAAATGGTTGCTCCTAAAATTCGTGTTTAGTTAAATTCTAACAGCTTATTAAATAAGCTTTCCAATGAGGTATATCACATTGGTGTTCAAAATTCTAGCCCACTTTTGACCTCTCCTTTACACCACATGCTGTATTAATTTATGTAGGTTAAACTTGAAATAGTAGCAATTGTGTTTTTTCCATTATCCTTTATCATCAGCAGCCTGGGGACATTGGCATCCATCGGTTTCCCGTAATTTTAACAATGTCATCAGTCCACCTTGTGATGAGCCTTCCGAAGCTGCGGTACCTATTACGTCGCCTCCACTCTTGAAACTTTATTCCCCAGCGTTTATCAGTTCTACGAGCAATCAGCTGTATTAACAGTAGGTAACTGACCTTTGTATCACGAGTTTAAAAGAAATACACTCCGTAACAAAGACAGGCCAAATTAAGATGGGCGAACAAAAAGTTTGTGTCGTTGGCCACCGGCGTGCTGTATTCAAAACTAGTTGAGAAGATCTCTCCTAGGACATTCCCACATCTAGACTATCTTTGATGTTGTTTTCCAATGGTATCGACACAAATATAAATATTAATAATATTTTCCACTTATATACACAGCGCTGTCTAGTCCCAAATTAATCAATTATATTATTATTATTATGCTACTTAAATTCATGCTTATTATGGATAAATTACACCCAGATACAGAACAAATAATCATGTTCATCACACGAAGATTTGTCTTGAGTTGGAATCGAACCTACGATCTCTGGCTTAGCAGTTAGGGTCTCTAACCTCTACACCAATAGCCAGTCACAAAGTATTAAAACAAATATACGTTGAAATAAAACTACTTTTTAACGGATTTTATCGCGGTTTATTTTAGATTTTAGATCCCGACGTTTCAAAGTCTTTTCAGACTTCATGTTCACGGGTGGACTGAGATATTTGACGTCCAAAAATATTAATCACAATTATTACTGACTACCTTCAAACATTAATATTTAAGTTGCGTTCCGATTTAAGCAAACTGAGCTCACAGTGTCTTGAATTCTGAGTTGATTTTGCTTGGGTTTTGGTACAAGTAAATTAAGCACTGGGTCCCAAGCTGGTGGTATATTCCAACCATTTTCTCTGTTAAAATTAGGATGTTTTTTAATTTCAATAGCTTCGCGGATCATTCTTGGTAGGAACCGGTTTTCTTTGACAAGGACCTGTGTTTTATCAAATCTCAAGTAATGGTTGGGGCCTTTTTGAGTATGTTCACACACTGCAGATTTCGTTGAGCGTTGATGTTTAACATCAGCTATGTGTTCTTTTACGCGGGTCCCTATATTTCTTTTTGTTTGTCCTATATATGAGAGTCCACACTCACAGTCAATTTTATAAACACCCGCATCTTGCAGAGGGACTAGACACTTGACAGATGGTAAAAATTGACTTATCTTGGTTTTTGGCTTGAAGTAAGTATTTATAGAAGCCCGCTTAAGGATATAGCCAATCTTGTCGGTCACTCCTCTTATATAAGGAAGAATTGCAGGTTGCCTTTCAACTGTAGCTGGTTTTACACGTGATCTGCGGCGACGCGGTGCTCGGAGCTTGTTGTCATGCAATACTTGCTTGACGTACTTAAGCTCTGCGTCAAGATGTTCATCATCACAGATCCCGTGTGCTCTCTGAAACAAAGTTTTGCCCACGGTAGCTAACTGTTTAGGATGGTGGTGTGAATCACCGTTTAGATACCTATTTGTATGTGTTGGTTTTCTATAAACTGTATGACCTAAGGTATTGTTAGGATTCCTGGTTATAAGGATATCTAGAAAAGCTAAGGTGTTATTTGCCTCCAACTCCATTGTGAATTGAATGTTGTTGTTAATGGAGTTGAGGTGGTCGAGGAAAGTAGATACACTGTCTTTTGGTAAGATGGTAAAAGTATCGTCTACGTACCGTTTATAAAAAGATGGTATGATGGGAGCTGTATTCAGGGCCCGCGCCTCGAAGTCTTCCATGTAAATATAGGCGACAACGGGGGAAACTGGAGAACCCATAGCTACTCCATCCAGCTGGACGTAGTATTTTTGGTCCCACAGTAGATAACCACTGGTTAGACAATGCTTTAAAATGTCTGCATATTCCTCAGGCATATCATTTTCTAAGAGTTTCCTTCTAGTGATTTCAATGCAGTCATTAACAGGTAGACAAGTAAATAATGACTGAACATCAAAACTAACCATAGTTTCATTGTCAGCAAGCTGAAGGTGTTTTAACTCACTAACAAAATGGTAGGAATCCTTGACATGTGCTCTCGAGTGTCCTCTGAGTGGTGAGAGTACTTTCGCTAGGTGTTGAGCCAATCTGTAGGTTGGAGTGTCGATTTGGCTCACTATTGGACGTAGCGGTGAGTTATGTTTGTGTATTTTAGGTAGGCCATACAGTTTAGGAGGCTTAGCACATGATGGTAGTAAGTTTACGTTCAGACCTTCTAGTTTTCCGGAGTATTTCTTTATAATGTCACTTGTTTGTTTTAATATTTTGTTAGTAGGGTCAGTTTTGACCTGTTTATATGTACTTTCGTCCGATAATAGGTCTTCAATTTTTTGTTTATAGTCTGACGTATCCATCACAACCGTAGCGTTACCTTTATCAGCACGGAGAACAGTTAATTCTGGCCTAGTTCGCAAGTTTTTTAATGCTAAGTATTCATCTCTGCTAAGATTTGATTTGGGAGCCCTAGATCGCCTCAGAACCGATGAGATATCTTGGCGAAGGGCCAGAATCAGAATTCAAGACACTGTGAGCTCAGTTTGCTTAAATCGGAACGCAACTTAAATATTAATGTTTGAAGGTAGTCAGTAATAATTGTGATTAATATTTTTGGACGTCAAATATCTCAGTCCACCCGTGAACATGAAGTCTGAAAAGACTTTGAAACGTCGGGATCTAAAATCTAAAATAAACCGCGATAAAATCCGTTAAAAAGTAGTTTTATTTCAATGTGTGATATTCGCGTAAATCTAAGACAATACAAATATACGTATTAGTAGTTAATCAGAGATAGTTAAACAACTTATTCAGGCATGAGATCGCAACATTGCTTAAAATTTTATAGATGTAAATTTGAATCATTTGTAAAACACACATTATGTATTGTATTGTTTTGAATACCTAGTAAGTCAATTTCAAACCGGTTTCAACAATAATAGACATGTTAAAAATTTAGTTATTAACATTTAGTTATTTATTATTACGCAGGTATATCTTTCTTTGCCTATAATAATTATTACCTCTTTTTATCTTTTTTTAAAACATAAATAACATAGTTACATATTTTAAAATGATTAAATTACATTCTATTTTTAATATAAAATTAAAACGCTGTTTTTTCTCGACACAGTATAATCTTTTGCATGATTTTGTGAGTAGCTACCGACACATGCCGCGCTGTGTCGACAACGATGTACAATGGAAAACGACAATGTCGTGCCCCTTTCCCAACATCGGGCATCGTCGGAGATCGATGTATGTAGATTCGTTCAATATTTACATACGCCACGTCTATTATTTCACGAATTTAGCATGCAACGGTAATGTCATTCTGACATAAGGTTAGTAAGTAGTACTGTAAAACAGTACAATTTATGAAATACTTTGTTTGTAAGTTGTTCACGGCTAAGTCGCTGAACTCATTTAATGTAAGATATGTGAATTGGTGGCGCAGCGGTATGAGCCTCGTCTTTGAAGTATGAGGTCGCGGGCTCGAATCCCAGTCGAACCGCTGCTCAATACCGGTCAAGAAAAACAACATGTGGAAACCGGCATGTCTTAGAGCTGGTGATGATCATTCGAGGGCATGTGTAATCAACCAACCCATACTTGGCCTAAACTTTCTAATCTCGTAAGATAGTTGAGAGAAGACCCGTGCTTAGCTTGGGACATTAAAAAGGGTTGAAGTGATGTAAATATTAACTCGTACGTTAAGCTTACCGGCTAGCTACTGGTCCTCTTTCTACCAGTCAGTTACCGGTTATGAATCATTCATGCGCTAATTAGCTACCAGCTACGAGCCACCTACCAACAAGCTACCGGCTAACTACTCGCCTGATAGTATCGAGCTACCAGCAGTTGCTAGCTACCATTCATTGCCAGCCAGCTACCCCTCTTCTACGTCGCAGTACGCTTCGTCACAGTCTATTACGGTCTAAATGCGTGGTCTTTAAGCAATAAAGTTTAATAAGAACTAAATTATACAAAAGTGAATCCAATAAATTAACTATATCATTAATCTAGCGTATCTTAAGCTTAGTAACTCATCAACAGGATGAGTCAGATAGGATCATAATGCGATTAAAACCAGTTGCACACCGACACCTTATTCATAAAAACTTATAACGGCTTTTAAAGGCTTGCAATAGTAAAGAGAAGAAGAAGAGAAATAAGAAAACCATTTATTTGATATTTAGGGAATATGGTGTGCTACTGAAGACTTGCTTAACTGGAGGGTGCCATTGAAGGTGGTGAATATACCAGAAGTTGTAATACGTGAAGAATAAAGTATGTAAGAATGAAGAATGAAGTATGTAATACCAGAAGTTCCCTAATCAAAATAAAAACAATTGCGTGTTTGGAATTAAACGGAATGATCGAAACCAGAATCGGAATTGTGATGATATTATAAATAACTTAACCTACATACAAAATCTTATCAATAAATTTACATAGTTAGAAAAGAAAAGTATTAATGTATAGTATATACCAGTTATCTGGTTTCAATAACACAAGCTCTTCTTAGCTTGGGACCGGATGGCCGTGTGTGTGTTGATGTCCCAGAATATTTATTTATTTATTTATAGTTTGCCTTGCATAAACCGGTTTGCACCGGGTCTGTTTTGGTACATGCAGCTACAGACAAACAGGACACACCGATCAAATATCAAATATTTTATCGGTTTGATCCGCTTCCAAAAGCTCACCAAAAAAATGTTTATATCACGAGTGAATCGGTACACTGGATAAGCGCGTTCCATCGTTGACCACACCATTACTGAACACCAGTGGTTAAGATGAAGCCTAATTTAGAATGAAAATAATTAACAATAGCAAGTTATATACCTATTCAGATTTCAACATTAAGTAACTTACCTAATTAATCCTCCAAAACAAAGTTTTTATAGACAGTTTCCTCACAATTATCTCCTTAAATGATTCCAGTTCTTATAATCTGCAACTGGCTTATAGAAACCACCTGCTAAGACTGATTGCATTGTGTTTATCAGAGATCTGGTTTCATCCCGCAGAATATAAAAATGGACATTAAAATATTGCTGTTTCTACAATGTATCAGTAATTAAAACGGACAAAGAAGTCATTGGGTTTGTCACAATAAAATGAAATAAGTCGCCATGATGGATATTTTGTTGGGGTATTCGTATTTAATTCAAGTTAAATATATTTAAAAATCATTTAACCAGAATCCATGACATAACAATGACCTTACAAAGTATGTTAGTATAACGAAGTAACTATATTATTATGTGTCATAACTATGTGGCTTCACATACCCAACGCCATTAAAAAAGGATATGATGCTGTGGAGGTGACTGGAGGATCGGGTGGTAGAGACCCTCCGGTTATAAAGGAAGATCTTCCGGCCAGGCGAGGTGTGATGCCCGGCGACCGCAGTTTCTCCCCAGACTGTTCTTGTCGGGAAGTTGTATATATGTTAATCATTAGTGAAACTTTGCTTGTGTGATTCAGGATTGCTGTGACATCATGTCTCTTGAGTTGCGTTACGTATGTGACGCCACACAAAATGCCATACCTAGCAAGCAATCCCTGATCTTTGCTTGTGCAAGTTTCACCGACGATTGGCTTCACACATTGGCTTTACACTTCCTGACAAGATCAGTTCGGGGGACCGCTGTCGCCGAGTATCACACCTCGTCTAGCCGGAAGATCTTCCCTTTCCACCAAGAGGTCACTACTGCCCGAAGCTCCAATCTCCACACTATTTTCTTAATTAGATAGACGCCGCGCTGGTCCAGTGCCGCAGTGTCCACGTCCACGGCTGTTAGAGGCTCCCCGCAACCCGCGCTGCAACACAAATGCTGTACGTCTGATTTTATCCAACGATAAGCTTACACTTGACCACAAATTGCCTGTTGTTACGCAATAATGCAGTCTACGATGAAACGCGCTTATCCAGTAAACACTGATTCACTCGTGACTTGAAGACTGGCAGATTATAGCTATCGGGAAACCTAGATGCCGGCAGCGAATTCCACAACTTGGCAGTTCGCATAGTAAAAGTCAACGCAAAACGCTTTGTGCATATCCGTGGCATTTTCACCAATTGGGAAATATGAAAACCAGTTGAAAAAAAAACTACTGTGAAAAAAAAAAAAACAAATGAAAAATAAATAGATAAAGATATCAATTATTTACTTAAAAACTTAATTAGATACCGAGTAAACAAAATATACTAGTTGTTAATAATATAATTAAAACAAAACAAATTAAAAGAAAATTGGATATTTACAATTATTATATATTACCTACTTAAAATTATAATTGTAAAATTAATTAAAAGAAAATTGGATACTTACAAATAAAAAACTGCTGCCTAGTTAATCTTCTTACATATTTCTGTATAGTGACAACGCTTGTGTTGGCCACTTGATTTTGTTTCATTGGACGGTAAAGTAGTGTAGTGTTAGTAGAATGTATTATTAATTTTTTTGTATACCCTCAAGCACTGTTTATGTGTCACGCATGATATTTTATAAATAGTTTGTATCTCATATAAGTGAAATGTAAATTTCTTTTTGAGATGATAAATTCGTTGATTCTAAAACCAGTTCATTTAAGTAATATTTAGGGATATCTCTGTATTTCACTACTAAAGTCATGAGTAAACTCTAATGCAGTAGAAAGTCTTGACTAATGTTCGTATGTCCACGGTTGAAAGTAGTATCTCAATAAAGGAAGCCGTGTCATACGTTATCACGCTATCATTCACTGCGACGTATATTTCCGCTGCGCACGCGCATGTTATGGATGTTGTGATAAATGATTATGAGATCTGAGGTGTGTTGTCGGTCATAGTGAGTTTGGACCAGATCAACGTCATCTGTCACGTATGACAGGTGACATCGCAGACATCGACTGAATGAATGTTTTAATGTATAGTTTTATGAATATGTATGTTCTTTGTCTGTATTAACTGTTACCATTTAAATCAATATATCGCTGGACCCCGTGCGAGTTAGACGTCCGCTGGCGAATCAGTAGATCAAATTACGAGAGCCAAGTAGAGCGGTCGTGTGCACGGCTAATCCACCTTTTATCATAGTTTTACTTACTGAATCCCCTAGGAACCCATAATAGTTCAATATTGGGTAGGTAGGATAATCTGGGGGTTACTCTCTAAACGACAGATATTAGGTGGATGCTTGGCAGTGTAACTACTCACTGATTTGGCATAAATAAGTGGGTAAGTTATTATACAAGACCATCCTGACACTTTACATATTTCTACATTCACCGTACCTACTTCTAGTTTAATACTGGGCAGGGTTCACCTCTCCTCCTTCTTGCATCAGCAAGTGGGATTGTGTACCACTTTTGCCCACACTGGTTAGGAACTAATAATGCGTGCTCTGAGCACGTGGTTAAGTTTTGCAGTTTTGACAATCGCCAGAGATGACGGAGCGTGACGGCATGACCCGCTGGCACTCCTGCCCACGTGGTAAGGCAACCGTGTACAGTGGATTTGTGGTGCCCAAAAACATGGGCGCGGATCGTCCCGCCCACGTGGTAAGGCAACCGTGTGCAGTGGATTTGTGGTGCCCAAAAACATGGGCGCGGATCGTCCCGACCACGTGGTAAGGCAACCGTGTGCAGTGGATTTGTGGTGCCCAAAAACATGGGCGCGGATCGTCCCGACCACGTGGTAAGGCAACCGTGTGCAGTGGATTTGTGGTGCCCAAAAACATGGGCGCGGATCGTCCCGCCCACGTGGTAAGGCAACCGTGTGCAGTGGATTTGTGGTGCCCAAAAACATGGGCGCGGATCGCTAAAGGTTATGTTAGACGCTTTGTTGTTTAAATGAAAAATCTGGTGGAATTATATTCGTTGATCGGTAATCGGTCAGTAGGTCTAATGAACTTACTTCTATTAATTTAAGATGGCCGAACGGTTAATGTATATTTATTTTGGAGTATTAGGATCATATTGAACGGTATTCGAATTTTAATTACACTAAGTGTTAGATTGGCTATATTGTGCTATAATTAGTCGAAATGATAGTTTCCACCTCTGCCTATTCTTTTGCGCCATAGGATGATATTTATTTCAATATTAAAAAAAAAAGTCATTGTAAAAACGATTGTCATTGCAACAGCATGACATGCATTAACTGGGCGGTATCTACTCGGACAAATCGCCATAGTTACTTTTAAGAAGTAGTCGTGTTAATGTATTTGAGGGTATATAATATTATGGCATAAATGTTTAGTCCTGTGGCTCAACTTTAATCGTTTATTTTATTCAGTGGTATAGTTGTGTGTAATTATGTTACAGAAGTGATATTCAATTATGTGCGCCATGCCAGTGGCTTTGTTCGTTGAGGCATTTACGATGTGGCACTGCGACAACAACAGTGGATTGCTGCGGCAGCAAAGGTGCAGATGTCGGCAGCATTATCGGGTGAAACTGATGTCAAATGGATACGGTGAAGTATACACTTTCGCTAGCTAGGTGTAACTGAGACCTGATAGGTATTGTGAACTAGTTATGCTGTAAATGATTATTCTTTTAATGATTTCAATGATTAAAAGTCTAATGATAATGCAGTGTAATGGTTTATTGGGTGTTGTAGTGTGAATAGCGATACAAGACTAGCCTGATCCTATATGAACATCAGCTAGTTCAAGCTATATCACACAAGGAGCTTGTTAGCCGTCGATGGGTCGTCACGGTCGTTTGCGTGATGTAGCAATACACGACTAGACTGATCCTGTATGAACATCGGCTAGGTCAAGCTGACATGCGCGGGAGACGTGTTGACCATCGATGGGTTAGCTCGCTTATTCAAGCTATGACACTTAAAGAGCTTGTTAGCCTTCGCTGGGTTGCCATGGCCGTTCGCGTGATGTAGCAATACACAACTAGACTGATCCTGTATGAACATCGGCTAGGTCAAGCTAACATGCACGGGAGACATGTCGGCCATCGATGGGCTAGCTCGCTTATTCCACTGTTTGATTGAAGTCTGATCAGAAGGCATCACGAATAAATGAATGTTTTGATCGGGCTATAATGAACAATGTATTTTAGATGTACTAATGTTGGCTAAATTGTTCTCAGCTTCCCCAGCGGACGATAACACCTTCGAGGACGAAGGCGTACGTAGGATGGCCGTGTTGTCGGTCATAGTGAGTTTGGACCAGATCAACGTCATCTGTCACGTATGACAGGTGACATCGCAGACATCGACTGAATGAATGTTTTAATGTATAGTTTTATGAATATGTATGTTCTTTGTCTGTATTAACTGTTACCATTTAAATCAATATATCGCTGGACCCCGTGCGAGTTAGACGTCCGCTGGCGAATCAGTAGATCAAATTACGAGAGCCAAGTAGAGCGGTCGTGTGCACGGCTAATCCACCTTTTATCATAGCTTTACTTACTGAATCCCCTAGGAACCCATAATAGTTTAATATTGGGTAGGTAGGGTACTCTGGGGGTTACTCTCTAAACGATAGATATTAGGTGGATGCTTGGCAGTGTAACTACTCACCGATTTGGTATAAATAAGTGGGTAAGTTAATATAAAAGACCATCCTGACACTTCTTTGCCTATTTCTCCATTCACCGTACCTACTTCTAGTTTAATGCTGGGTAGGGTTCACCATCCTCCTTCTTGCAGGTGGTATATTTACTTTGATGAACCTTCTTCCTACATTCACTTAGGATGCGATTTCATTTATATGTTTATTTCAGGGAACTAGTCCCATAGATAATAAATAAAAACTTTAATACTACTTCTAAGTACTTTAACACATAGCGTGAGCAGCGGTGGCGCAGTGGTACGGGCCTGCCCTTAGAAATATAAGGTCACGGGTTCGATTCCCAGTCGTGCCCACACAACTTTGTGTGAATTGTTACATCGCCGCTGCTCAATATAGGTGAAAGAAAACATCGTGAAGAAACCGGCATGTCCAAGAACTAATCATTCGAGGACATGAGACATCCACCTACCCGCACTTGGCCAGTGTATGTGTGAATTAAGGCCTAAACTCTCCAACTCGTAAGATAGTTGAGAGAAGACCCGTGCCCAGTAGTGGAACACTAAAAAGGGTTAAAGTGGCTCGGTAGCCAGTTATTTACCTAATAACACAAGAAACCAGGAAAATAGAAGTTCTAAATAATTATCTCAGCCGCACCTAACAGCCGTTAGAGTAACAAGCAGTTAAATGAATATATCGTTCATATGTGTAGCAAGTTATTAGCAAAGGTGCAACTTAATGTGTTGTAGGGTAGCTACACTTTCAATATTCATGGGATTTCTGATAACTGGCTCAGTGTTATTTAAGTTGTAAGCAATAATGGGGGCTGAGTCACCTTCGTCCGTGGGTTAGTAACCTTTAATTGAATCCCCACACGTGGTCCCCGGGTGCTGCGAATCAGGTGACCATAAACTGGTGGTAGGTTTCGGCCGTGGTTTGTGACCACCCACCAGACAAAGCCGCACCGCCAAGCGGCCTTGCCGTGTTCCAGTGCGATGTCTGGTGTCACCATGCAGAGAATGTGCGTCGGATTGGTTCTTCTTTATGGTATCTAACCTATGGAGGCTTATTCCACTGCCACCTTCTCACCGAAAATCATTCGTAATCACGACTGAATCGGTGGTCTAGGCTGGCGCGTCCCATCGTAGACTACATCATTGCTTAATATCGAGCAAGTTGTAGTCAAGCGCAAGTCTATTAAAGAATATAAAAAAAAGAATATTTTGTTTAGTTAGCTGCTCGGTCCGAGCAATCGAGCACTGCTTGTGCTGCGGTTACCATCATTATTTGTGTAGGCTGTGGAATACCCAAAGCCAATATGTAGGCTGTTGATATGTGCATGAATAGTAGGTTAAGCAGGTTTAGGTCTTTTAGCATTCTTGGCCCTTGACTCTGATACTCTTTTGTTTTTTATTTCTTGTTTTTTATCTGTTTTGTTTTTTTTACATGGTTTTTTTTATTTGATTGTGTGTGTGTCTAGTTTGTGTCAAATAAGTAAATTTTTTTCTTCTTTCTCTCTTCTACATGTTCTATAATTTTTGTGAGGCGGAACTTAAAGGGTTCTGAGTTTACGAAAGTGGACTTATAGAACAAACTATAAGTTAATAAAATACCAAGACTTGTTCGTCTTATCTTACGATTTGGCTGGTTAAGTTTAACCTCTTAATTTTACATTACATTTTGGTGAAGTTTTAACGTTTATGTGATTTAATTATTTATGGGCTAATTCAGCACTTACTGAAAAATTCCTAGTTATTTGATATTTAACGCTTTCTACAATTTAATATTATATGAATAATCATTGCTCATCAAAGACTTAGTGTCGTTCCACCTCTCGAGCGCTACACATAAATTGGTCCTTCGAGCCGGATCATTTCAATGCACCAAAAGTTTTTCTTAATTATTTTAGTAGCAATTATTGTAGTTATTATTGTTGCACTACAAATACAATCAGATGTAAATGAGAAAAACATTTATTTAACACATTCATTGAGAAAAGAGTAAAGTTACCATTACCAATTTAGATTCAAGTACTATTACAATATTGAACACGACTCATCCATAGAAATCCCTTAATAGCTACCCGAATATGGTAACCCTAGTACATGTCACAATCTAGTTTTCTATTTAAATGATATACTTTCGCATCGCCTCATTTGTCTAGCAGGTCCATTCGATTTCCAATTGTACTGTGGGAAAATTCTATAACATATCTACCTATGTATACCTATTAGCCGTAGGCACTCTACTACCTACTATTACGGTAAGGTAATCTGAGCTGAATAGTCAAGTGTGGAGGAGACATAGTGCATAAAAAAAAATAGATTTTATTTCAAACACAAGGATTCATACTATGTTAGTGACAATATGCTTAGAACTATGTTAGTAAATAAATTAATGTAGATTTAAACAATATTAAAACCAATTGTGTAACAGACATGCATCTACGCACACAATGGTTCAATATAGGCGAGTCATACCTCATGGCCATAATTTGCAATATACTGTTGGGGCTGGCCCGAACTCTGCAGAGCAAGGAGGCTGTTTTGGCTGCATAAGTGTGTGAGCAAACAAAGATGCACTCTGAAATCCTTCGCTCTCAGAACCCAGTGGGATAGTGACCCCTACGTCTTGCTGTGCTTTCCGAGACATTAAAATACTTACTAGGGGATCTTCCATCAACTATCTGAAGAGTTGAGAGAGTTGAGGCCTTAATCCACACACGGTGGTTTAGTGCGGGGTGGTGGCTGTCACATGGAGTCGACTGCCGACTTCCTTCACCGAAAATGAGCAGCGGCGATAAAAAAAATCACACCAAGATGTATGGGCATGACCGGTGACCGAACCCACCCTTATTTTTATTTTATTGCGCTTTATTTAAATACTAATATCTATTATAGAACCCTAATAGTATCTTTATTAGACACACCATATGTCTTCACGCCTATTAAAATTCTTGGAAGCTTCAACACAATAACTCCTTCACCCATTCAACTAATGAATGGAACAAACACTATTTAAACATGTTACAACATGATAAATTCGATTGACAACAAGTAACAACAAGTAACAAGCAATACAATTGCTGATACTAATTTAAGGAGCGGTGCCTTAAACAGCCTTACACAGCGTCAAGTGTTAAGAATGTTCCCTTGATCGGCGTTTGTATGAGAGTAGCTACGTTGATGGGTGAAGCCAAATAGGGTTGGCGATGTGGTGAAAAATTTACTCTTCAACCCCTTTAATTGGGTGTCGTGTTGTTTTACATGTAAGACACACGGGTTTCAAAGTTAACTTCGTTATGTACGGTGACCCCATACAAAGAAATTGGTGCATTGGTTTGCTTGAATTGGTCGGTTTCAAGAGTATTTTTAAGCATGCTTGTGTGTATCCTAGCTTACTTTAGGATATCCTGTTGGTTTCTAGTTTTTTTTTATATTCTTCTATAGGCTGGTGCTTGACTACAATTTGCCTGATGTTAAACAATGATGTAGTTTATGATATATCAATTCGCTCGTGATTACGAATGATTGTCGGTGAGAAAGTTGCAGTGGAATGAGCCTCCATATGGTTAGAAACATTAAAGGATCAACAATTCCAACCCACTCTCTCGCACCGTTATTTAGTCACACTGAAGTCTAGAGATTTGGATATTGATTGACATATCGGAACTGATAGCGATTAATGGTCATTTGCACTTAAGATGACAATAACTTTTCACACGGCAGCTTGTCGGTTCGATTCCCACATAAAAAAGACATTTATGTAATGAACATATCTGTTTGTCTTGAGTCTAATAAGTATAGTAGTTAGTTAGTTAGTTAGAGCGGGCTGTTTTCCGCAACTCTAAGTCGTGTAAGTGCGCCTATTTTGCGAATAAGTATAGTATATATGCGCTGGCAGACGTAAAAAGTGGAATGCACAGGAGTAGCCAGAGCAGAACAACTAATCCGCTGTGCACAAGAAAGGAAGACTTTCCAAGAGCTGATGGCCAACCTCCAGTAGTGGAGCGGCACTAGAAGAAGAAGAATAGTATATATCAGACAGTTTCTATAACATAAGTTTGCTTAGCTTGGGACCAGATGATCGTGTGTGATAATATCCTAGAATATTATTATTAAAAAAAAATATTATAACTCAAAAAGTCCAAACTAATTGACAAAAGGTTTTCAGTTTATATCTGACTGCGACCTGCGCTTGACTATTAATAATCAGGTAGTATGATGCTGCGTTCCCACGCCCAAACCGTTAAGGGAAGGTAAAATTAACTAAACCCAGTGCACATCACAGTTTACTAATGACCCCCTTAAGTAGCATCCTTAAGTAACATCCTTAGTGGCCGTGTGTCTCAACTAACTTAGGGTTGTCACTGATTTGTAGAAAGACGTTTCTTTTAGCGTTGATGTGTACTGATTGGGACGTATGAGGTGTTGTGTAAGCATTTTTGTATTCTTTTGCGTTAATGAACACCTCGTTAGGGTTGCTAAAGAATTTTTATATTCAAGCGATATAAAACCTTATTTGTATGATAATTTGGGGGCTGAGTCACCTTCGTCCGTGGGTGTACACCTTTAATTGAAACCCCACACGTGGTCCCCGGGTGGTGCAAATCAGGTGACAATCAACTGGTGGTAGACTTCAGCCGTGGTTAGTGACCACCCACCAGACAAAGCCGCACCGCCAAGTGACCTTGCTATGTTCCGGTGCGATGTCTGGTGACACAATGCAGAGAGATGGAAACCATATAACTGGTAATATTCTACATATAATACTTTTCTTTTGTAAATATATACTTAAATATAAATAATTACACCCAGACACAAGACAAACAGACATATTTAAACAAATGTTTGTCTCAGGTGGGAATCGAACCCACGAAGTTCTCACTCCTGTATTTAAAAGTGCAACAACTAAAAAATTAATTGCTCTAGAACTTGTATCGTAACAGAGGACTCTGAAGTCATCAGTATTTTATTAAAGGCATTAAAATCTTACTCATACATACCATAATCTTAAAATCATCTAAGCACTATAACGAATCAGGCTTTAAATTAACTCTTACTATGAAGTTTGAGGCAGTCTAACTATAGTTGTGAGACAAAGACAACATTTGATAATTAACTCCATCTTTTTCGCAATAATAATCTTCTAAGAATTGTTGACTTCGGCAATATTACTTCTGACTCCAGATCTTAATCCCAATTGAGATTGGGAAACAAGAGAAACAAGAGTGCTATCAGCAACTTCTGGAATACAATCTTATTTTTTTATCCTTTAAGAGGCTTACGCTTGACTACAGCGTGTCTGATGTGAAGCAATGATGTAGTGTACGATGGAAAGCGCTTACCCAGTAAATACCGATGTAATTGTGACTTGAAGACAGTTGGATTATAGCTATCGGGAAACATACTATTCTTGTAGGATCAGAAAAACACTCGTTATCTAACCGGCTTATCTGGTAAGCGATCTGGTAAAGGACTGACGGCTTTATATGCTCTCTGAACCATCAAAAGTCCACAATTTTTTCATTCTGTAAAGGTAATAAACATAACTGTTTATTAACATAGATATCATTTTGTTAAACCCCAGTGAACCCTTGCTGGAACCAGCTCTAATAGGTCCCCATAGATTACATTACCCGTGGTGCTTACTCCATTTTGATGAGGCAATTTCAATCTCTCTTTCTTTCTCTATGCTGTCACCCGCTTTGCTTGGAAGAAAGTGAACACTTCACCTATTCAACTCTTCCTATTAGCTTTCTGATTAAATTCGTGTGGGATCCAAGACAGTTTAGGTGTCCCGGGACTTGGCTGGGTTTAAATCCTGAGTCTCTTCATGGCGCCGCTGTTAATCCTGGCTTACAGGGTAGTAATCGTGGGATTTAGGTGATGGGTTAATTCCCAGTAAAAACCGTCTTGTACGAGATCTGGTGCAGGACCGACGGCTTTAAATGCTTTAACGTTAAGTGTTGAAAAACATAATTTTATCAAACCTTGAAGAAAAAATATTGTCATAAGTTTGAGGTATGTAAGTACCTGTATATGTGTCTGTGTATCTGTGTACAAGTTTATGGCATTGTAGCGCTTAAATTAATACACCAATTTTGATAGTGGTTTCTTTGCCGAAGCTGAAGTGTTCGAGGTGGTTGTTGACTAGGTATGTTATATTAATTTGGGCTCATACTGTAATAATACTGGTCAAACACATCATAATAGGGGTTAGTGCCAATCAGACTTTGTCAGTTCATGTCCTGTCTTAGGATTATAACAAGCTGGCTTGGTCGCATAAAATTACTTTTATTAGGAAATCATTAAAGCATTCACTGTAATGGAAAATTGTATAATATCGAGTGAATTAACATTTTTATTCACTTTTTATGTTTCAAGTATTCTGCTACCAAGATATGGAACAAATTACCACCTCCTCTGCGACTAAGTATGTCCCAAATGGCTTACTAAACACATTTGCACAGGGTATTCCTCAACCAACAAATACATTTTAGCAGTGACGTGTGTCATTTTGTGACTATCAACTCACATACAATGGTTAATATTAAGCAGGTAGTTGTTGTTATTTGTACTAAAAGAGACCACATTTATAATAATTATAATATAGTGGGACATTAACACACACGGTCATCTGATCCCAAACTAAGCAGAGCTTTTACTATGACGACCAGATAACTTGTAATATACTACTTAAAATACTTTTCTTTTGTAAATAATATATACTTTAATATAGATAGTAACACCCAGACACAAGACAAACAGACATATTTAAACAAATGTTTGTCTCGGGTGGGAATCGAACCCACGACCTGCGGCGTGGAAAGCAAGTGTCTTACCGACCACGCCACCAGCCCGTCTAATGGTGTTAGTATAAGTTTCTGGTACTTATATTGATGTTGTCAAAAACACCCTTTCGGCATCACTTTTTACGCAAATTTCATCAAAAATAGTCAATCTTACGTCGAAAATTCGACTTTTTCTTAATTTCTTTGCATCAACTTTCACTTTTGGTTATTTTAATTTGTAGTACAGCTTTTTCTGCGTCTTCTGACACCCTGTCGTCCGTGTAAACCTGAAAACAAAACAGATAATCACATATTAGTGTACCAAAATCGAACATTTTTCAGTTTTCAGTTCTAAAAGTTTAAAATTTTGTACCAAACCATAGCTGTTTTTATTATAGTTTATACTCCTCGTCGATACGGATCTATAGACATAAAAATCACTGTCCTAGGTAGCATACGCACAAAAAAAATGTAATTAATATTTTTGGACGTCAAATCCACCCATGGAACATGAACATGAGATCTGAAAAGAAGTAAAGAAGTAAGAAGTTTAGTTGTTGCGGTTTCATGAACATTTAAAAATAGGTTTAACATAATAACTATTACAGTAACGTGCAAGGAGCATCGGTGGCGCAGCGGTACCGGCCCAATAGCTAAATATGTGAAATGTTACATCGCCGCTGCTCAATAGTGGTGAAGGAAAACATCGTGAGGAAACCAGCATGTTTAAGAACAAATCATTTGAGTTTATGCCAACCTGTACTTGGCCAGCGTGTGTGGATTAAGGCCTAAACTCTCTCAACTAGTAGGATAGTTGAGAGAAGACACTAAGGTTTAAGAGGACGTGCAAGGAAAGCAGTCTTCTTATTTATATATGTTTTTTTTTAAATAGATAGAAAAGGAAGTTATAATAAAGTTAAATAAAAACAATAATCTAAATAAAGGAAACAAACGATGTACTAAATAGGAAAGCGTTGACGCGAACAAATTGACGAGGGATATCGCACTTAGATAGTCCGACTGGCCTGTTTTGATACTTGTAATTTATTTTGTTTATTGATTTATGCAAAGGTAACTTTTTGAGTAGTGAGACACAAAAGGGGCAATATAAGGTAAATTTTAGTTTAATTAACTAAATCAAACCACCGATCAAAGTATCTACAATTATACCAATTTTTTTGGATATAACAATTGGCAACCTTCAGTTACCAATTGTCGGGTGCAATTTTTTTTCTTTATCTGTCGGGCTATTTAAGCAATAGAGTTCAAATAATATCAAAACTCTAGTAAGTAAATTATAGTAGGAAGCGGTAGAAGTAGGAAGTGAAAATATCAACGCTTTGATAATTTGACCTTCTTTACATATAATTTCATTGTAGCAACCTCTTGAACAGACAAAAATATTTTACCATAACGAGATATCATTTTGCTTGAGTGGAATGTTATTGCAACAGACATTGTTTTCAAAAATAATAATGTTCCAGGGAATCACAAAGGCGAGACATATCTAAACACTACTATATTTAAATAAATAACAAAATTCAAGATGTTGACACCTGTCACACTCGTATATAACAATGACGATGTCTTAACAAGTGAAAAGATTGTGGGTGATATGAATGTAAAAATTGCCAACAATTGAGAGGCGTAGGATGCAAAGCGGTATACCAGCTGATTTGGTAGAGCGTAGCCAGCAAAAAAAGATATTATGATTAATACTAACCAAAACTTGACCACTCTTCTCATAGAGTAAAGATTGAAACAATTTTTATAGATTTATTAATAAGTTTTAGTAAAAACATTTTTTTTTTAATTTTTTTTTTATTATTTTTTTTTATACCCAAGTATTTCTTTGAAGTTTAGCTTACACATGCCTAACTTTAGGTGAAAGGTAGAAAAAAAATGTTGTTATTACTTACGGGTCATCTTTGTTGGAAAAAAAATATTTGTAGATACATTTAATTTTTCGGCGTTAATCAAATATATTAATTTAATTATTATATATATAAAAATCAACAGCTAGGTTTTTTTTTGTATTAGGTTTTTACTGACAGACAGACAGATGTGACAAGCTATATCGGTTGATTAAGACGTTTATTATTTGTTAAATATGATCACAATTTTAATATAATGTCACGCGTTGTTAGCTGTAGGTACTCCAAAATGTAGATAACTTTGATTATCTAATAGTCAAAGAGGTTTAGTAAATAACGATGTTATTATAACAAATAACATTTGTGAACATACGTGTGTTATCACAAATAATAACATAGGTTAAGTATTGTATGATTGACGTCCTCTTAGACTCCATTCACTGAATGAATAAAAAATTCTGCGTAGAAAGTATAGCTATGTTGATAACTTTATGAATGACTGATATTAAATAAACAGTTATTTAATACCTACCTGTATATTGTTGTAGCAATAGAGGACTTTTATGTACTTACTTGCATAGGATCTACATAAAAATTCCTTGCATGTTCTTATAGAACAGCCGATTCCGCAGCTTCGCCCGCGAAATTGATCTCATTGATCTTGTTTCTCCATACAAACTTTGGAACCCCGTTTTACCCCTTTAAAGGGTGAGTTTTGAAAAATCCTTTCTTAGTGCACCCCTAGACCCCATAAGGAACCTATGTAAACTTTCTTTTATATATTTAGATTCAAGCACAAGACGATCAGTAGTTAGACTAAAATGTCTGTAATAACTATCATTTTTCTATTAATATTTTTTATTCAAGTATCAAAACGCACAGAGCGCGGTACAATATCAAGCGCGGAAACAATACAGGGGATCAGGTTTACAAGCGGCTCAATTGGCCGGTTGTAATTTCGTCCCATTGTCTCTATTCGCCCCTCATTCCCATCCGTCCCCCGTGTCCTATCGCCCTTGTTCCCAGAGGACGTCGTTACGTTCTTTGTATTAGCATATTTACGATGTTGGAAGATAGCGATTATTGTCGCTTAAACAGACTTTTTCAGGATAAATCTTGAGTTGTAAGTATGGAAAAAAATTTATGGGATTGTTAAGTGTTTCTTTTTTGTTATTATTTAGGTTTAAGTCCGGACCATGAAGGTGTCTTGAGGAACATTTTAGTGTCCCAATGGCTCTGATCTCTTGTCTACTGTATTTTTTTTATTCTTCGATAGGCTGGCGCTTGACTATAACTTGCCTGATGTAAAGCAATGATGTAGTCGACGATGGTACGCGCCAGCCCATTATACCGATTCATTCGTGATTACGAATGATTATCGGCGAGAAGGTGGCAGTGGAATGAGCCTCCTTAAGGTTAGTAACCTTAAAGGAGCAACAATTCCGACCCTCCCTCTCTGCATGGTGTCACCAGACATTGTACCGCAACACGGCAAGGCCGTTTAGCGGTGCGGATTACCACTTACCACGGCCGGAGCCTACCACCAGTTAATTGTCACCTGATTCGCACCACCCTGGGACCACGTGTGGGGATTCAATTAAAGGTGTACACCCACGGACGAAGGTGACTCGGCCCCTAAAATATGTCTTAAATGTTAGTTTAGGCCTTAACACTGGCCTGTGCGGCTTAGTGATGCCACACGTTATAGAGCAGCAGCAAATAACTGGAAAAAATTTCTAGAAGCCAACGTGCTTTACGACATAGTTCTTATTTAGTTTAATGCCATTGATTTGACGAGGAGGCTTTGTTTTTCTGTCCCCCGTACGGTTCATGTACGTATGTTCACGTACGTCAGGTTCGTGCACGTACTCTGTTTGCTTTAAATCGTTGCCGTACAAACTCTTGGCTTACGTTGCCCCATACAAAGACTGTTGAAATCCTATAGTTTAAATTTCGATGATATTTATATATACGAAAATCGAAAAATAAATTTAGTTAGTGATCCGGAATAAATTTAGTAAGCCGGAGGTCGTGGGTTCAATTCTCACCCAGGACCAATCTTTGTGTGATGAGCATCATTGTTTGTTCTGTGTCTAGGTGTTATTTATCTATACTAAGTATGTTTTTCCAAAAAAATATTAAGTTCGTTATCAGTTCCTAGTACCCGTAACACAAGCAAATATAATTGCTTAATTTGGACTAAATGGCGCTGTGTGTATATGTGAAAATATTATTATTATTCCATTCCGCGGTATGGCTATGGCGGTTGATATTTTTCATCTTGCTTGACCTTACGTGGCTGGCGAATCAGTTAAAGTACGAAAAGAATTCAAAGATTTTTAATACTAATCTTTAGGTATTTAAAGTTGACAACAATAAATATATACATGCGATCGCTTTTAGCAACAATGAAAAAAGTCCTAAATACCAGCTTTGAAGTATAGTGATGGGACTTTAGATATCGATTTAATTTACGATAAGAAGTATTCTTTTTTTTTTGGTTTTACTATTGAGTGCGGTAATGTGAATTAGATAATTTAATTAAGATTGCCTTTGATTTTTTATATAAACATATCCTATTTTAACCGACTTGAAAAAGAAGGAGGTTCTCTATTCGATTGTATGTTTTTTACCAGTAGGTATGTCACGCGATATTTCCGCTAAATATAAATCAATTTTGATTTTTTTTTGTTTACCAGCTGGATAGTAAACCTATTTCGATTTTGATCCAGAAGAACAATTCCAAATTATTTATTGTTAATTACATCCTATATCTATTGTCCCAACATCAACCTCAAAATTAGTAGTAGCACTAGTTATTACGACGTCAAGCAATGTTTATGCTTGAAATTAAACTTTTGAAAAAGAAACGAGTGGTTATTATTTGAACGTAACGGGTTTTTATTTGGCCATATCGAATGAGGTTTTATAATCACTCACTTCAACCCTTTATAGTGTCCCACTGCTGGGCACGGGTCTTCTCTCAACTATCTTACGAGTTAAGAGAGTTTAGGCCTTAATCTACACACGCTGGCCAAGTGCGGGTTGGTGGATGTCACATGTCCTCGAATGATTAGTTCTTAGACATGCCGGTTTCCTCACGATGTTTTCCTTCACCAATATTGAGCAGCGGAGATGAAACAATTCACACAAAGATGTGTGGGCACGACCAGGATTCGAACCCGCGATCTTATTTTTATAAGGCGAGGCCCGTACCGCTGCGCCACCGCTGCTCGAGGTTTTATGTAAACATATTATCATATGTGGTTTTTAGCTTATATTCAGCCTAATTGATTTAACCTATATTTTTTAAATCGATAAGTTTTAGCAAAAACTTCGCATCACTAAAGACAAAGGGCTACTCTTTGCCACAAGTCAGATACTAATGGCATCGCGAAGCGGAGATCACGCAAACAGATCCGACTTGAAAGCAATTAAAGCATACGAGATTCCTAAGAGGACGGCCACCGAAATGTAGACTGAAAGAGTTATAGACATCGCTTAAATAACACGATGTGGTAGTAGAATTTTGCTCCAACATTTTTAGTATCTACTGGGCACAGGTCTGTTATTAACTAACTTATGAGTTGAGAGAGTTTAGGCCTTTCCACACGCTGGTCAAGTGCATGGTGTATGTTACGTGTCCTCGAATGATGAGTTCTTAAACTTTTCATTCACCGATATTTAGTAGTGACGTTGAAACATTTCCCACAAAGACATATAACGCTGCGCCACCGTACCTCATAGAGATGTAGAGATTGCATAATAGTCTTGGTAAGCGAAATATAACAATTAAATTATCCTAAGATGGATAATGTTTTAAAATGATCAGTATAATATTTTTTTGCTAACCATGACTCTATAAGGCTCTATAAAATTCTTTAGTTAAAATGGATTTTGTCTCTTTCTTTACTAGTATAAATGTCAAGGTGACAGACAAAGAGAAACAAATTATAACCCTATTTAGCTATAATGAGCTTATGAAGACAGGGGTAAGAATATTTTTTCAAAAAATGGTGGTTAAATGCATGGTTAAATAGGAAAAATACGATTTTGTACCTATTACAATTGTTTTTGTAGCAATTATCTTCCCACTTCTGAGCAACGAATTGATTTTAACTATTAGTTATTACCTAGATACCATAATAATACCTTTTTTTTAATACGAAGCGACTTTAATGTTTTAACAATCACTTAAAACCTGTTCAACCGATTTTGATAATATTTAAATGGGGCCACCTTAAAACAAAAAAGGACTATCAAAACCAATTAACAATTGGCGAAGATATTGTGTAACAAACGTACAAAGAAAAAATAAAAACATGTTGTTTTGTTGTTAATTGAACTGTTGAATTGTTTGGCACTGATGGGTCACACTTACTCCTGTTTCTTTTATTGTTTTTTCTTGAAATAAAACTACTTTTTAACGGATTTTTCGGATTTCGCGGTTTAAATAAACCGTGATAAAACAACGCCTTTGTTTTTTCTTTTAACTGATTTCATTTGAGTGTTTTTATGTATTTTTTTTTTATTCGATTCCGTGTGTCCCGTCTTTTTCAAATAAATGTTTTTCTTTTCTTTTTCTTTTTTCTTGAATTCAGAACTTCCTTTTTTAGGTATATTGAAAATTGAGAGAATAGATACCTAAAAACTTTTTAAATAGTTCCTTTTTTAAATACGTTGCTTTAATGAAGACATACAAAAAGATTTGTGCTACATCTATATCTTAAGTAGTCTATCGACTTCCAGCTTCAAGGCAATCAAAATAATCACCGCGATTTAACACTTTCTACCTCTAGATAAGTGATAAGTAAACCTTGTTAGAGTGGAGTGACGTATTTATTTTGATAGTGCTAATGAACTAGAATAAATTAAGATTGTCTAGACTTCATTGTTGTTTCTAAAAAACTGGTTATCGCGCGAAACGTTTGATTGCCATGGAGTTGTGGGGACTGGAGGATCTGATGATAGTAACCCTCTAGTATAAAGGAAAGATCATCCAGCCTGGCGAGGTGTAAATGCCCAGTGGCTGCGTTAACCGGACTTTTTTTGGATGACCTAATCCAATTTGGAGGAGGTTGTATTGGTACAACGGACTTTCTCGGTGAGCTGTCAAAAGACGGTGGAACCGATCAAGGACTATGACAACTGTCTTTAGGGCTCTCCATGTGACGAAAAACATTACCAGGCAACTTTAGATTAAGGTATCAGTGCCCTATTCACGTAATTTCTTGACGCGCCGATCAAGTTAAGGTGCAGTTGCATTTAAGTTTTCGTCTTAGTGCAAAATGGTATTCTTATAATTGTTTAGCTGTCATATATAATCTAAAGTGCTCGCGTGACGCAAACTTGACGTGAGCGTTTCTGACAGCGGTTGTCAAAATTACGAGAATACGAAAAGGGCTGTTTTGTTTGATCGAAACTTAACTGCAACTGCACTGCCACTGAACTTATTTAATTACGTGAATTAGCCTACAGGCTATTATTTAGGGGATCAGGCTATCCCCAACTGTTATTGTTGGGAATTTGTATATATGCTACTCGTCGGTGAAACATTGCTTGCGTGATTCAGGATTACAATGACGTTTAGTCTTTTGAGTGGTATGTGACGTCACAGAGTTTTATGTTGCCGTTATAACTAAATAAGAATGCTATTGACAAGAAATTTGACTTAACTGATTGATAATCTCAATCAAACTCAATAAATAGCAAAACTAATTAATGACCTACTAATATGCCTAAACTAAGGCGTCAAAAAATTCCTCCGCGTCATTGGATGACAATATCGAATCAGCTTTCTGATGACGTCTGTCAACTCTAGGCGTCAGAAAACTCCTTGAAAAAAATAAAACTAACAAAACACTTCTGATTGAAATAAAACTACTTTTTAACGGATTTTATCGCAGTTTATTTTAGATTTTAGATCCCATTCTAGTCCACCCGTGAACATGAAGTCTGAAAAGACTCTGAAACGTCGGGATCTAAAATCCTATCCTACTAATATTATAAATGCGAAAGTAAGTGTGTGTGTGTGTGAAGGTTTGTTACCGCGTATCTCCATAACCGCTCAACCGATTTTATCGAAATTTGAAATGTAGGTAGTGAATACCCTAGAATCGGACATAGGCTAACAATATTTTCAAAAATCATCCCCTAAGAGGGTTAAATAGAGGGGTGAAGTTTGTATGCAACTTTTTATTCCTTGGTCCTATTCATTTAAAATTCGGTACACATAAACCTTAAGACAAATAATGAGATACGGGTTTTTTATTTTTCCATAATTACCCCTATGAGATGTGGATAATGAGTTTTATAGGTAAAAATTAAAGTTTCTCTGGATCTGTATAATCTCAAGTCCGATTCACTCCAAATTTGGCACACATATACCTTAAAAGAAATCATGAAACACGTGTTTTTTATTTTTCCAAAACTACCCCCTGTGGGGGTGTTAAATGAGTTTATTTGGAAAAATTAAATATTTCATAACTGTTCAGTCCTTAGTCCGATTTCCTTCAAATGGGTATATATAAAGCTCAAAACAAATAATGAAACACGTGTTTTTTATTTTTTCAATTTTTTTTATTTTCATCCTAATACTAAGCGGGCAATGCCTGAGAAATTATTCTGAGGGTGATTTTCTTCGAAGTTGATATCATAACTGCTTCGTAATTTTGATCTAATTTACTTTTTATTTTGACACAATGACATGTTTGATAACTCAATGCTACGAATAGAATTCGAAATTTAAATTTCATTTCTTATAAGTATGGTCTAAGAGCCGTAGTATTTTAAAGAAACGCCTATTGATTTATGGATATAGTTATGGGCGTTTGACGATTTCAAAATGTTGCTTACACTCCTACACTACTGAACTAATTTTGTATGAAGATTGTTCGAGACCCGGGAAAGGATAGTTTTATCCGACTGCGAAAAAAGGGATTAATGGTCTAGCGCGATAACCAACATTCGCGGGCGAAGCCGCGGGTGGAAAACTAGTCTAAAATAAACCGCGATAAAATCCGTTAAAAAGTACCTAATTTTATTTCAATGTGTGATATTCCCGTAAATCTAAGACAATACTAAAATACTTCTGAATTGAAAACCGTCTCCATTTTAAAGTCGGTCAAAAATTTATTCAAAAATGCATGCATCGGACCATTTTTCTTTTTTAAACCTTTTTTTACCTTTTATTGTTTTAAAATCTTTTATTTATCTTTGGGCCATCCCCATGTCGTGAGGTCTGATTGCTTTCGTGAGCTGCAACCAGATATAGAGCTTTTAAAAATGCCGCTTGATTGAAAGCTCTTAAAAGCTAAGGTGCTTTGTCCGACCTTATTGTTTCGTATTCAAATACATGTTAATTGATTATTTAAATTACGTGCCATGCCTGTATTACCCGAAGGTGTAAGCAGAGGTGAATATTACCCACATTTAGTCTGTTACATTCATCTGGCAATATTCCTAACTTTGATCTGCTGCTGAAACTTGGCCACTTCACTCGTAAAATAGTTGAGTCAAGACACATGCTGAGCAGTGAGGCACTAAAAAGGGTGTAAAAGGGAACAAAGTAAGTGATACCTCACAGTTGGGCTGCCCGTGGAGCGAAAAGAAATATTTGCCCTACCTCTCTTATGTTTTTTACTTATCTTTACAGACTTTAGACTTCAGACTTTTGACTTTGCTTATCTATATTTTGTTTTCTTTACCTGAAGTAGGTGGGTCGGGATATTTTATGGTTTCTAACCATACGGAGTACGTACATTAGGTATAATTCCACTGATGCCTTCTCGCCGGAAATCATTCCTAATCACGAGCGAATCGTATATTATGCAGGCGAGTCCTATCGTAGAGTACATCATTGGTATAATAAAATAAATCTAATTTCTATGAGGAGGAGGTATTTAAGAAGAACCAGGACTATACACTACCAGGTCACATATACCTAGTTCAATACTTAGTAAGCATAAGTTCGAGTTGGTACAGTAACTGTTTATATCTGTTACTCATGACGTAATGTAATTGTAGCATCTTATAGTTAAATTCACTTAAAAATGTAGATAGATATACGAAGGGTCTTTGATTGTTGTTTATATGTAAATATATAATTTTCCAACTAGGATATTCACCAAACACAAAAAGAGTTGTCGAAGATTTTCTCGTAAACGTAACGTAGTTTACGAAACGGTTTAATTTTCAACTGTTATATCATCAGAAGAAGAAGGCTTTATTATCAGTATAACCGAGCTAGTTAAAAGCAATTTCACTGCATAAAGCCATCTTAATTCATAAATATTTCAATAGCTTCAATTTAAATAATTATTGACATCAATTCCTATATCAATGAACAATTTAGTCTATTCAAAATTTATAATTATAGTTATAAATTAATATAATAATTCATTTATTTCAGAATTTCTTCCACACACTTGTTAGTAGTTCCATAAACATATTAAACACATACTTTGTGTTTTTAAAGTTGTTACTACTGTTTATTTTTCGAGGAAATAAAATAAAATAAAATAAGTAAAATGTCGCGTATTACCAAAGCGCGGTGCAACGACCTGCATACCGCCAACCTGCTCTATGTGATGACAGAGTAGTTGTTAGTTGTTTAGTTGTGTAGTCAAAGTCATAAGCGATAGCGACTAAAAAAAGGCTCCGAAAAAAGGTGTAAACACTTTTAATGATTGCAATATTTGCAATGCCTTTGGGTGTAAATATCTATTATAAGTATATATTTACAAAAGAAAAGTATTATATGTATAGTACCTATATACCAGTTATCTGGTTTCCATAACACAAGCTCTGCTTAGCTTGGGACCAGACGACCGTGTGTGTTAATGTCCTACAATATTTAATTTAAATTTAATGACTTAAATGAATTGTAAAATAAAAACTATTATTAATATACTTGCAAGCACTGTGGCGGTAGGAAATGACCAACACAAACCGTAACCCTGTGTGTCACTTGTGTAGCGCAAGGCCGGTGGCTCTGGCTTAATCGCCCGAGTCATAGAGGAAGAAAACCTCTCTAAAATAATCACCCCAACCCTACGGTGGGCAACGCGCCAACAGGATGTATGGCTGAGGGGTATTCAGTCTATAGCGCCAACCTCGATGGACCTGGCAAACATCGTTGAATCTCGCCTTCTCATGGGAATGGGCGTCACCCTGTGAGCGACCTTTTAGATCGTCCCTACTCGTGGGAACCAAAATGATAGAACCTAAAGAACAAACACAAACCCAAAAACAAGAAAAAACACTAGTCCAACAAATACTTCATCCAGCACTCTTTAACCGGCCTCGATCTGCCTCGCTTAGTAATATATCACCATCTACGTCTAACCGTCTGGAAACAGAATACGACCTCGAGGGTCCAACAACTACAACAAATAAAGATACGGCTCCAGATATGAGCCACAATACTACAAATCATCCACCAACATGGCAAAGAGTACCAACCTTAAGAGGTGCAAAGAGGAAAAAAACATCCTCTCCCTCACCCGATAGAATAAATATAAGCAACAGTTTCAGTGGACTTCCAACTGACGAAAATGAAGACAGAGACATTCCAAAAAAAAATCTTAAACCTCCACCTATTATACTTTACGGCATAGAGGACGTCAATAAACTCACAGAAGTGTTAGAAAATGTTGTGAATAAAAATGACTTTGTCTACAAAGTTGTTAACAAAAGTCAACTCAGGATCAGTTGTACTACTGTAGAAACATACAAAAAGGTAATAGAAGCTGTTAGAGAAAAAGGCCTCATAGGACACACGTTTAACAGAAAAGATAAACGAGTGTATAGAATTGTGATCAGAAATCTACATTACACAACACCAGTCCATATAATAAAAGAAACATTGGAAAGTACTGGCAATACCGTCATTGGTGAAATTATTAATGTTAAATACGGGCCTGAAAAAAAACCAACCTTCACATTCTTTGCCAACTTGGCCCAAGGCCCGAATAACAAAGATGTTAAAAATCTTAAATACATATATCACCAATCAGTCATTGTAGAAGATCCCCGCAAACGCAAAACAGTGGTACAATGTCAAAGATGCCAACAATATGGTCACACCAAAAACTACTGTATGAGGCCGTTCCGCTGCGTGAAATGCGCACAAGCTCACAAAACTTCGGACTGTCCCAAAAAAGATCGTAACACTCCAGCTACCTGTACCTTATGTAATGGTGCTCACCCAGCAAACTACAGAGGTTGCGAGGTATATAAAGAAATATTGGCCAGGAAATCTAATAAACAGACAAACCCTAAACGAAGAGAACACACAGAGACAGTTGCTACCTTGATTGATAAACATCCACCACAGATCAGCGCCGAAAAAGCTAGACCAAATGAGGACCTTAACACCAGCAAAAGACAGAAATATTCTGATATCTTGAAAGCTAACAAAAATGACTGTGATGACAAAGAAACTTCAAAGAGAACAGTCATGGAAGAAATGTTCATCAAACAAAATGAAAAAATTGACTTAATCCTTCAACAAATGAGCACACTTATTAGTCTCATAACAACCCTTGTCTCTAAAATAACAAAATGACTTCTCTCAAGATAGCTACCTGGAACCTGGACGGCCTGTCTCCAAATAAAAACCAAGTCGAAGTTCTATTAAATACACATAACATCGATATACTACTAGTATCAGAAACACACTTTACGGCAAATAGTAGTATTAGGATAAGAAACTATGACATTTATGCCACAAATCACCCTGACGGAACTGCACATGCAGGGGCAGCAGTAATAGTGAAATCGCACATCAAACACTTTGAACAGCCCCAGTTTAAAGAATCTCATATACAAGCAGCCACTATCGGAATACAAGATCGAAACGGAACATTCAATGTTTCTGCTATATACAGTCCACCAAAACATAAAATTAATGTAGACCAATATAACGAGCTATTCAACGCTCTTGGCCCGCGCTTCATAGCTGGAGGAGACTGGAACGCAAAGAACATCCACTGGGGCTCTAGACTGACTAACACCAGAGGTAGAGAACTTAAAAAAAGCCTTGTGCAGAATAATCTTACTACGATCTCAACAGCAGAGCCCACCAACTGGCCTAGTGATCCGAACAGGCTACCAGATGTTATTGACTTTTTTGTTGTGAAAGGCTTATCCAGACTCTTCTACCAGACACAGACGTGCCTGGATGCTGACTCAAACCATGTACCGGTAATACTAACAATTGGAACCACAGTACTAAATATTACAGAAACATCCAAGTTGTACAACAAACAAACAGATTGGAACTGCTTTCAAGAAATGATTGATCAAAGATTGGACCTACAAATAGCCCTAAAAATAGAATCAGACATCGACAAGGCTGCAAAAACAATAACAACAATCATTCAAGAATGTTGCTGGCAGTGTACACCAGCAGCTACAGAGCGCCCACTGCAACGCAAAGTCTACTCAGAAAGCATACGCATGAAAATAGAGGATAAAAGGAGACTACGAAGAATGTGGCATACAAGTAGACATCCAAGCGACAAAACAGCATTCAACAAAGCTGCTAAAGAATTGAAGCTTTTAATAATGGAAGCCAATGACACAGCCTTACAAACTTATCTGGAGGGTCTGACAGCTACAAAAGCGACAAACTACTCACTATGGAGAGCTTGCAAAAATTTCGATCGACCGATACACCACAAGCCACCGCTCCGGACACAAGATGGAGGATGGGCTAGATCCGGACAAAGCAAGGCAGAAGAATTCGCTAAACATCTGAGTCGAGTGTTCAAGCCGAACAAAGCTGTATCTACAGCAGACGAATCGGACATCGACGCAATCCTTAACCAAGACTTCCAGCTCGACCTCCCCTTAAAACTAGTGACGCCTAGGGAGATTGTTAGGAATATCAACTCGATGGATAATAACAAAGCACCGGGATTCGACCTCATCGACAAAAAAGTTCTCCAAAATTTACCACGTAAAGCTATCGTGTACCTAACTATACTTTTCAATGCTATTATGAGAGTAGGATACTTCCCCGACTTGTGGAAAGTTTCCCTGGTAATAATGATACATAAACCTGGTAAACCTCCGCATGAAGTAACATCATATAGACCGATCAGCTTACTGCCTATCATATCAAAACTTTTTGAGAAGTGCCTGCTGCATAGACTCAGTAGTGTCATATGAGAAAACTCTATAATTCCCGACCACCAGTTCGGCTTTCGGAGAGAACATTCTACCATAGAACAGGTCCACAGAGTGTGCAGGAAAATTAGAAACTCCTTCGAGAAAAAAGAATACTGTTCATCAGCATTCCTTGATATACAGCAAGCCTTCGACAGAGTATGGCACAAAGGATTGTTGTGCAAAATAAAGTCCTTACTGCCCCACACTTTCTACAGCATTGTGAAATCTTACATATCTAATAGAATATTTCAAGTAAAAGAAAGTGATTCAACATCAGGATTCCACGAAATAACCGCAGGAGTACCACAAGGCTCCGTACTTGGGCCTATTTTGTACACGTTGTTCACGTCTGACCTGCCACAGAGCCCAGATACGACGATCGCCACCTTCGCTGACGATACTGCTCTCCTGGCCTCAAATAAATGCCCAGTAGAAGCATCACGTATGTTACAATCCAGCCTTAATGAAGTAGAAAAGTGGCTAGCTAAGTGGAGAATTGCTGTTAGTGTAGCCAAATCATCACATATCACATTTTCACTCCGCAAAGAAGACTGTGCTCCTGTCACTCTGAATGGAGTACAATTACCACATCAAAACACCGTGAAGTACCTTGGCATGCACTTGGACCGTAGGCTCACCTGGCAGAAACACGTTAAGACCAAAAGAGATGAGATTAACTTAAAGTACAGAGGTCTTTATTGGCTAATGAGCAGAAACTCAAAGCTCGCTATAGACAATAAACTACTCATCTACAAAGCCATGATAAAGCCAATATGGACATATGGTATACAACTGTGGGGTACTGCCAGTGCAACCAATCTAATGATTTTACAAAGAACGCAGAATAGCATATTAAGACAGATATCGAATGCACCATGGTTTCTCAAAACAACAGAACTTCACAAAACTCTCGATGTGCCAACAATTAAACAGGAAATTGCTTCTTATGGTGACAAGTACAAAAAAAGATTGCAAAAACACCCAAACCAACTAGCGGGACAGCTAACGATCCCAGAAATAGCTCGCCGACTAAAAAAGAGGCGAGACATATTTGATCAAAGATAGTCAGCACATAGTTTGACTACATAGAATAAAAGGGGTATACCCCACTGGGGGTAACACCCGCCTCGAATAACATCCTTCACCACATCTGCTTATAGCTACCTGGCTGATCGCAAGATATAATCAGAAAAAAAAAAAAAAAAAAAATTAATATACTCGTATGCAACTGAGGTCTTAGATCACGAAAATTTAAAAATATTACAATTATTGTATTAAATCAATAAATAAATAAATTACTGGAAATATTTTTAACTTTGAGAAAATAAACGTAAACTAATTGTAATAAACACGTAATCGCTTAAAGGCTTTCGACTAAATACCAGTATTACCAGAAAACTTTAGGTAGGCATGGATTATCGGGTAAGAAGACGGTATTCCAATAAAATAACTACGCCAACAATCACTTCACCTAGCACCTCTCGATAGCACAATCGTTAATTCTACTAGATAGTGACAGATCACTAAGATTAAGTTGGATTAAAGAATAACGTTCACCAGCACGTGGATGCATACGCACTTCCTGACGACGCAATGGGACCCTACCCTACCCTTAGTTAAATTATATTACAAATGACGGTAGTTAAAGAAAATGTTGTTTTACTGCCGCCGTCATCAACGGAGCTCTTTCGCTAAATTAGTCTACCGGTGCAACCCGTGTCGAAACGTAAAGCCAAATTAAAAGTATAAACATAAGTTTATATATTGTACCACACACTAACCAGTAGCGTAGAAAACAGAAACTAACACTAGCCGGTACAAAAATAGTTTCAATCACCCGCCATTGACTTGCCACTAACTGTTCTAGCAAATTGTTATCCATTTATGGTTTTAAGCGCATCTGTATTATCTGTGGGTGTAGGGAGAGGAAATGTCATCCACTCTCCAGGGCCCCGAGTCTGGGGCTCTAGACATTTATCTATTGTGAAAAGCAAGTCACCGACCACGACACCACTGGCCCGTAACACACATTTAGGCTAGTAGTTAAAGCGCTAGGAAACTATTAAAATTTTTGATATTATGATAGTAATGATTATGTTGAAAATGGCGATTTCTTTTATTTTTGACTGACATCCGCAATTTTTTTGATATTAGTCTATTAGAGATTAATGTCTAATGCAAGAAAAAGTCTAAAAACATCAACAATTTTGTTGGACAAATGTCTATTAGACATAAATGTCTAAAGCGCGACAATCGGGGCCCAGGCGTGTCGTGTAGCGAGCAGGCGTGTCGTGTAGCGAGCAGGCGTGTCGTGTAGCGAGCAGGCGTGTCGTGTAGCAACCAGGTGTATTGTATAATGAGCAGGTGTGTCGTATAGCGAGCAGGCGTGTCGTGTAGCGAGCAGCCGTGTCGTGTAGCGAGCAGGCGTGTGTTGTTGCGACCAGCGGCAGCGATCCTGTGAAAGTAACAACAATGTTGCAGTCTTCACTGTCTTCAGTCTTCTCCAATAGTAAAACTCAGCTGCTAAACCTTGAAAAAGCCAGAATATTCTATCTTTGTCGTCGTAGAAGCAAAAACTGCTTTAGTGAAGATTAAACAAAGCTATAAATACCTTTTCTTATAATACCTCGTTTTTCATAGAACAAGCAGTAAATTATAAATATGACATCATCTGTCAATGCTGATTTATAGTTCATCTCATATCGTATGGACGTGGGCGCTACTACTTGACGATTCGTTCGTTAAAGCGTGACGTGTTCGAAGAAAATTAGGCTTGTAAATGTGCATAAATTTTATTTGATAGGTATGTGTAAGCAATCAATCTTAGCTAACTATGAAATACGGATTTAATCTGTTTCTGTTTGGTGGTTATACCTAAAAAGTAATGTAGGTACCTATCAGTTTTGCTAATTAACTTTCTTATGGAAAACTGAAGTTTGTAGGTATGTATTATTCTTAGAATATGTAGCATCTGGTTGTTATATTACTATATAAAGACGTGCTAGCTAATATTATTTTAAATAGCGTTAACTTAAAAAATATATAAAAAATATAGTACCTATATCATTTTTCTTTTTTTTTGTTTCTACGGCAAGGTAATGTAGTCCGTAATCGGGTAATAAGCAACGGTGGCGCAGCGGTACAGGCCTCGCCTTAGAAAAATTAGGTCGCGGGTTCGAATCCTAGTCGTGCCCACACATCTTTGTGTAAATTGTTTCATCTCCACTGCTCAATATCGGTGAAGGATAACATCGTGAGGAAACCGGCATATCTAAGAACTAATCATTCGAGGAAATGTGACATTTAGTCAGCGTGTAGGGATTAAGGCCTAAACTCTCTCAACTCATAAGACATGTACTCGTAGTTGAAAGGAGACTCGTGCCCAGCAGTGGGACACAAAAAGGGGTGAAGCTAATCGGGTCATTATCCGAACGAACGGTGCATCTAGAGCAGTAGGCCTCCAGGTAATTAGCGTCACCACAACAGGGTCCCGAGGCAATATTTACATGAAGTATTACAATAAATCACTCGGTTCACTTTCCTAAATTGATATTGTAATCCGATTGCGTTTTGTTTTTGTTTGATATTGAATAAATGAAGACGTTCTGTGATGCCGGTTCGTTAAATTGCTATTGGTTGGCGTTCTGAAGCTGTGGAGTAGGTGATGTTATTATTTTTTCAGGTCATTATTATAAAATGGAACGCATTTTTCCTCTTGTAAATATGGTACAAATCAAAAATATGTTTAGTCGGTATGGCATGGTAGTCTTGAGAAAAAAACTCCTTACTTTTTAACTTTTTTGAGATGACTGCGCAATAATAAGGGTTATGTTTTTAGAGTGTATGTATTTTACCTTCTCAAAAATATAAAATTTAAAATAGTTTTAGTATTGAAATAAATATAATAATAGTTTTAGTAGTAAAGTTTTTTATAGACTACATTAAATACCTACTTACACAGAAAAAATATTTGTTGCCAAACGCAAAAATAAAAAAATAAAAATGCGAAACATTTTTTAAATTTATTAAAATAAATGAAGCATACAAATTAAAGGTCGGTACAAAAATCCAAGCATGGAATATAGTTAAAGTACCTATTGTAGTATTTGTTGCACAGTACCGTCTCCACCCCACTTTTAGCCTCACTTATCGCAACACTCCAATACAAAATGGAGAACCGCGATGTACAGAAGCCCTGAGTTATGTCGCCATCCTTGCCGTGATATGTTCATTTCAACAATAAATATTGGCGGCCAATTAAACTGCTACCGATTGCCTCCGCTGTACTCCAGTATAATATTTGTATCGACCAAGGCACGTAGTTACCTACATAGTTATAGTTCATTAAATATTCATTAAAACTTAGTAACTGACGGGCCGGTGGCGTGGTCGGTAAGATACTTGCTTTTCACGCCGCAGGTCATGGGTTCGATTCCCACCCGAGACAGACATTTGTTTAATTAAATATGTCTGTAAGTGTTGTGTCTGGGTGTAATTATCTATATTTAAGTATATATTTCCAAAAGAAAAGTATTGGAGTATATTACCAGTTATCTTGTTTCCATAGTACAAGCTCTGCTTAGTTTGGATTCAGATGATGTTAATGTCAAAAAAAACTACCTCGTTGGTTGAGTGGTAAGCGTGTCCGCTAAATAGTGACAGGTCTTGGATTTGAAACGCAAATCGAGCAACGATTGTATTATAAAAACCAAAGATGACTAACATCCATGTTTTTATAAGCCTTATTTAAGTAATGGAGACGATTTTTTCGCTATTTATGGGCTACGATTCAATTTCTATAGTTTGCAAACTTTGCAGTTCTTTCAGATCCCAGAATTCTAATTCTGATATGCCAGTCTCTGAGTAATTCTATAACATGGACTCTACATAGCGGCAGTTTAGATATATAACACATCTTTTTGAGTAAAATATTGAAATTTTCAGAAAATAAAAATTAACAACTATTCTGTTTCTTTATTGTCCCACAGTTTGCTTTATTTAGATAGCAAAAAAAATGATTCTGATTTCAAATAATTCAAAAAAAGAACGCTATCAATATCTAACAAACATAAAATGTGAGAAACTCATCTGCATTGCAACTCGCATGTCTCTCGATTAAATTGTTTTCGAATCGATTAAGCTCTCGATCTCGTATCGACTTGAGATCGATTATTTTTGTTCGATGTCGTTTCATCGTGCCGCCTTGTGATATCTTTATTAAGAGTTGAAATATTACTTTCGTTGTAGAAAAGGCATTGTACTCTATCATGGCTACTGTATAGCGATCAATGTTTAATTATTATTTTTGCTGCTAATGAACATAAATATCATTACTGGATTATCACTTGTAGCTACGCGTGTGTGAATAAGGTACTCGACAACTTTTTACTTCTATATTACCCTTTTAGGATTGACTTTTTGAAAAATAGTGGAGCAAATATTTAATTATTTTGGTTAATAAATCAGCTACACTTGTTGATGAACCGATTCAATGTCACAAAAGATGTTAACACTAAAAGATTAGTTCTTAGACATGCTGGTTTTCGCACGATGATTTCTTTCACTAATATTGAGCAGCGGCTATAAATAATAGTATTCTGGGATTGAAATAAAACTACTTTAACACGGATTTTACCGCTGTATATTTTAGACTAGCTTTCCGACAACGGCTTCGCCCGCGTGTATGTCGGTCATCGCGCCAAAACAAAATTTTTGCGCAGTCGGATAAAAACTATCCTATGTCCTTTCTCGGGTCTCAAACTACCTCCATACCAAATTTCATCCAAATCGGTTCAGTAGTTTAGGCGTGAAAGCGTAACAGACAGACCGTCAGAGTTACTTTCGCATTTATAATATTAGTAGGCATCTTTGATCTCGACTTTTCAAAGTCTTTTCAGACTTCGGAAACGACTTCGGAAACTTTCAGAAACGTCGGGATCTAAATTATACCGCGATAAAATCCGTTCTAAAGTAGTTTTATTTCAATGTGTGATATTCGCGTAAATCTAAGACTAGTATTTTGGGACTTTGACCCACACACAGTCATCTAATCCCATACTAAGCAGAGCTTGTATCATGGAAACCAGATAACTAATTCCTACTATACACACACGATGAAACAATCCACACAAAGAAAGGTATATAAACTGTTGGGGACCAGAGATCAAACCAGCTATCTTATATTGCAAAGGTAAACCGATACCGTTGTGCCTACCGCTGTTCCTAAAAGGTACACACGGCTACACATAAAGCTATATATTTCCAGTATAAGTTGATCTCACATTTTATAGGATTTCCGTAAAACGAGAGGTCACCTTATACTGGAAATGTATAAGCTTGATGTGAAGCCGTGTCTACTGTCTTTAAAACGCATCGCGTAAGCCAGCCCATCAAATCTAAGAAGTACCGTTTGACAGTTCTAAACGTATTTTATTTTTTGTACGAAAATTGTTTATGTTATGTTATAATAAAAATAGTTCATAATTCAATTATTTTACAGGAAAGCTAATAAAAATAGTGTAAATTACGCCTCTATAAAGCTACTTTAATAGAAAACAGTGAAACGTCACACGGTACTTCTTAGATTTGTTCAATTGTAATCTTCGATATTCAAACTATTTTCCAGCCCACAGATAATGTAATTTATTATTTATTTATTTATTACTATTAGGAGGGCTAACAGACACATAACATTTTATAGTAAGCAAATTTGGTTAACAATTTAGCTAATTACAAGCCCACACAGATTACTAATATAAAGCAATCAAAAGAAGAAAAAAGTAAAAGCTTATTTTAAAAGAAAAGTAAACAAAAAATTAAGCCTAATAGTTTTCTTTCAATTTTATCTATTAGTTCACGTTCTATCAATTCCGAATGAAAAATTTTGAAGTAATTTGATGTAGTTTTTACAACTTATGGTTCGCAGTTTGAAAACCGGCTTATAGCTTAGGGACTGATTTGATGCTTATCATCTAAAAACTCCCCAATGCGCTGTGTTATTGTTTTCGTGCTTGTGCAAAACAAATCAATGTCTAACTTATTAGCTAGTGCATTGAAGTTCCTTGAACTGCGGATTACAAAACAATTAATAATAATAATAATAATAAATAATAAAATAATAATAATTGCGCAAATAGTTAGTCGCGGCAAAAGGTACATCTAGCAGAGGACGTTGTCTAAAACCTAACAGATTGGTACGAAGCGATATTCTTGAGAGAAGCTCTGGACAATCCACAGAGCCCCTGACTATGTTAGACAAGTAGCAAATGTCACCTATATTACGTCTATATTCTAACGGCAGAAAATGATAACGTTTACATCGAGCAATGTAACCAGAAGTTCGCTGATGTGCCTTAAAATCAAGGTACCTTAAAAATTTACGTTGTATGCCTTCAATTCTGGATATATATGGGTAATTTCACGCATGCTTATTTTTTTGCTAATTTCGGTGGTATTTTTTATTTATAGGTTCTCCGCTGAAAAAATGAACTGGTGTTCTTTTATAACACATTAGTATTCTAGATATTTAGCGGGAAACAAATAACTGCAGTTGTTTTGGAAATATAATAACCACCGAAATTGCCAACCCACCGAAATTTATAATTTTACACCGAAATTGAAATTTTTACACCGAAAGTGCAACATCACACAGAAATTGAAAATAGCAATATTTATGAAACAGTATATACAAACTACGGCTCCACTGTCAATTTTGCCGTTTGCAGCACAATGTACTGCTGCAGAGGTGGCTGGTGAAGTTAAGTAAGTATGGATAATGCAAAGGATGCAGCGGATACAGAAGATCAAACAACGCACTCTGATGATGTATTATGTCGTCGGATGATGAAGAGGATGTAGGATGGAGAATTATATAGGTTTTAGCAAACTCTGATTTTTTTCAATAAGAACGCCTCACACTAGCATTTATCCAGGGCAGGCTTTCGATGATGTTTGACGTTACTTATCATAGCTAGTGCAGCGTATTCATGTATTCCTGCAGCGATGCAGCGACAACGCAACGCAGACAACATGATGCATACGTCACTTTTTCGCAGCAGCAGCGTCTGCGCTGCGTATATGATCATCGAACGCCTACATTGGACAAACGCTAGTGCGAAGGCTCTATAAATTGAACTCAAATGGTCTTGACCTTAATATTTTGATAAATGCTGGGGGTAATGCTAAATAAAATAAAGTTATGATGAGATCTTCGTTTACTTAATTTAACACTTAAACAAACAGAGTTTTTAAAAACAATAGATGCTTTTTGTAGGTTCATCATCATCACGATGATGACTATAAGGTTCATAATCTTCTCTTGATATAATATCTAGTAAGTTATTAAATTTATAATCACAATAATCACAGTGGAATGGCACGTATCCTTAAAAAACGCAGAACTTCGGGTTAATTAAATATAGATAGATAAAATTTATTATAACTTGTTACAATTAAAAATTCTTTAGTCGTTAGCTACTAGGAAGGTTTTAGTAGATTAAGATCACAATATAATAACAGTTTACAAACATTATATGAATAGATAATAGACAATAGTCTATTTAAATAAAAATTAATTGCTGTTCGTCTCGCTAAAACTCGAGATCGACAGAACCGATTTGGCTGATTTTGGTCTTGAATGATTTGTGGAAAAGGAAAAGTTTAAACGGTGAGAAAAATTTAGAACGGGCGAAGCCGGGTGGGTCCACTAGTATTATATAAAATTGTATTGACGCTATTCTTACATATTTAAATAAAAGTCTTATTTTTTTTTAAATAAATATCTATAACAAATACTAAAATCAATTATTGTTTCCTAATAATGTTAATAATACTTTTATTCATAACAGTAATTTCTAACCAAGCATACACTGATGAATGGATCAGGATAACATAATACTTATTAACGCACGTCACTGGACAGCAACTTAACTTTTCATTTAACAAAACGCTTCAGAAAATCATAAACTGAATCATTTTCACGTGATAACTTAATATTTCTTGTTCTTCTTTCATAAAATGCTTTAAAATTAGCTCTGTTTACTTTTTGCTTCAATGTTCTAGCACGCGGAGTTATTTCACCCAGCGATAAAATTTTTCCTTCCTCTTTTTTCTTTCTATATATTTCTCTATCTTTTCTTCTTACTTCTTTACCTAGTGCAGGATCCTTTTTATTTTTTCCTTTCGTAATCTTTCAGCCAGTCTCTTTTATTGTAAAGTCTCTTCCCTTGATTGTTTTTCCTTTCGTTTTCCCATCCTAAAATCAGACAAAATTAAGAAGGTAACGCACAAAGGGTTTATAAATATTAACGATTTAATACACTCAGGTCTATTTAGCACAAGACTTTGAACAACTCTTGGAATCAAAGTCCTAAATAAAATATAATGAACCGAACTGAAAAAGTATGGTCACAGGTTACCACCCCGTTCTTCATAGATAGTTAACCACGCTAAAAAGGACACAACCCCTTATTCGACTTATTACTACATTTCAGGTACAATACGAGTAAGGAGCTGGACATATTTTATGATCAGTCCCAGTCCCGCTTATTTACATTTTACAGTTATCAATTCATTTTAAAAACAAAAGCAATTTTAAATACCTGTAGCCATATTTTTTTAGTTTGTAGTCTTGTTTACTTCATTAATTTTCACAAAATGCTTTCACCAGTGTTTTCCTTTCCTTTATAAATATAAAAGTGGTACCAAGTGATGATCCCGCACACTATACTATTCGACGAGAACAATTTTGTTTGATACAGGTTATAATGTTAATAGTGATCATCAATAATTTTAAAGTTTAATTATGGTTGACTGAGAATGGTGTTTTGGTTCTGTACCATTATAATATGTGTCATAAATTGTAAAGAGCATAATTTGTAACCTTTTGGCGATTAAAAAGAGTGACCGTGAGTTTTGTTGCCAGTTTTTTTTCACAGGTTCTCCTTTTGCCTTGCGAATCTGGCAGCAAATGTAAATGTAGAAGCGACTTGCAAAAATGTTACGTTGTAACTTATTTCAATAAAAACTTTGACATAATTTGATTATTATACAAAAGTACAACGAATTGTTTACAAAAGTGTAGCATAGCACACGAAGATAATATTTATTTAAAAAAATCTCTTTTAAGTCGTACTTATTATTATTAGGTAATAATAGTTCCATAGTTAAAATAATAAAATAAGTTAGTTTAATTAACCTTTGTGGGTAAAAATCTTACAGAAGTTACGTAAACCCATAGCCATTATACGGTAATGCAATATCGGTGGCAATAAATCTACCACCGAAACCACCGTTATTGCACCACCGAAATTAGAAACATTAAGAAAAAATTGAATAAAACAAAACTGAGTGATAAATTCCTCACGTGAAATGTATGATTGCTAAGGTTACCTAACAACACACAATATATTCATAAATCGTAAAATAAAAAACCACCATTCATTCATACAGTAACCCACCGAGATTGTATAATTTCGTATTCCCTCTTAGATTTTAAAAGGTACTTACGTTTTGGCGCGGAAACTGGAGAGGATCGGCCACTTCACTACTGCGCGAACGCAAGAGCACGACTGGAACTACACGTGCGTAAGAGGATAGATCGTGTAAATCGACGTGTAATACGTTGTTTATGGATTTTAACAAAACCCACCGAAATTGCACTTTAGGCGCGGACGTTCCTTAACGCAATTGTCCTGATGTCTGTATTATAGCAGGAGTAATGGAAACAAAAAATATGGTTGCTTTCTATATTCATTAATATAATTATATCAATTTAAGTACTAAATTTGCCATCATAACGGATATAAAGAGGATAATGTGCGTAAAAGGGAATCACGGACATACCACCGTTATTGAAAACTGGCACATTATAATTTTTTATTAAATTTGTTTTTAAGAGAAATGTATTTTCAGTAGTGGCTTCATATAAGCTAGTGTTCTTATTACACGAAAAAAAATTGAGTGGTCATAGATAAACGTTTTTTAAATAGATTTCATGCGAAGAAACTCTAAAAACGCAGGCGGTGAAATCACCCATATATTTGGTACTTAGGGTTCCACACTTGAGATGCATACTCAAGGTGACTGCGCACATAAGCGCAGTATAATATTTTGATAGTTTTTTGAGATCGGAAGCAGCCCGATATTCTCATAATAAAACCCAATGCTCTTGATGATTTTTTAACAATATGGTCTATGTGCTGATCATATAAAAGTTTGCTATCAAGGATCACTCCTAGGTCCCTAACGCTATCAATTTTACTAATGGGCATGTTATTTAATGTATAAGTGTTATTGACGATACTTTTATGACGAGTATAAGTCATATAATAACATTTGGATATGTTTAATTGTCTATTATGAGAACAGTAGTCAACGAATCTATTTAAGTCCTCTTGAAGTTAGAATGACTCAGATGGAGTACGTATTAGTTTAAGAATTTTCATATCATCAGCGTAAAGCAATATGTATGAGTTTTTAAAACAATATTTTATGTCAGAAATGAATAAAACAAACAGTAGCGGACCTAGCAGTGATCCCTGAGGCACACCAGAAGGGACAGTGATCCAACCTGATGTGTACCCATGAAGGACAACAGCTTGCGTACGATTTTCTATGTATGAGCAGAACCAACGATAAAGATCACCATGTATACCGACAGCCTGTAATACTACAATATTCGGTCAAAATAGTTAAACAATAATATTCATTAAAAAGATTTCATAAATAATTTTAAAATGAGTAAAGCAATATCACCTATATATTAATATTAAAAAGTTTTAGGAAATATCGAAAAAGATCTCGATTCAAGATGAGTCAAGATGAAATATTCGTCAATTCGATTGTATCAGTAACTTAATCGATTATGATAAAAACTATTTTAATATTTAATTTGAATTATATTATGTATTAAAATTAAGATTTGAATTATTAGAAACTAGATTTTTCCGTGGCTCCGTCCGTGTATATATTTTTTATTGGGTAATAGGCTTGCGCTTGACCACAACTTGCCTGTTGTGTAGCAATCATGCAGTCTACTATGAAACGCGCTTACCCAGTAAATACCGATTCACTCGTGACTTGAAGACAGGCAGATTACAGCTATCAAGAAACAAAGGTTAGGTTAGCAAATTCCACAACTTGGCAGTTCGCTCAATAAAAGTGGGAGCAAAGCGGTTTGTGAGTACCCGTGGAATTTCCACCATATATCGATGGCGTACAGCCGTACCTCTACTTGTCTTGTGTAGGTAGTAGGTACCTCAGTTGTCAACTTGCACTGGCCGACCACGAAACACGACGTCGTCTAGCGCCACGACTGGCGACAGTGGCGACTTTGCAGTTCATTGCTTACTCGCGTTCACGTGTCTTTCATCATCAACATCATCATCATCAGCCTATTTTATTCCACTGCTAAACATAGGCCTCTCCTAAAGCACGCCACTGAGCACGATCCGTGGCTACTCTCATCCAGCTCTTACCAACCACCTTGCTGAGATCGTCACTCCACCTAGTCTGAGGGCGTCCGCTACGTTTGCAAATCCGTGGTCTCCACTCAAGAACCCGTTTACCCCAGCGGTTGTCAGTTCTGCGGCAGATATGACCGGCTCACTACCACTTCAGTTTACTAATCCGGTGAGCTATGTCGATTTCACATGTCTTTTGCACTGCTAAAGTAAATACGCAATGAACGACATCGTGTCCCGTAGCCACAGTGTGAGACAAACAGACAAATAGATTTAATTTTATATAAATACTAGCTTTCCGACAGCGGCATAGCCCGCGTGTATGTCGGTTATCGAGCCATATCATTACCTCCTTTTTGCGCAGTCGGATAAAAACTATCCTATGTCCTTTCTCGGGTCTCAAACTACCTCATACCCAATTTCATCCAAATCGGTTTAGTAGTTTAAGCGGGAAAGCGTAACAGACAGACAGACAGAGTTACTTTCGCATTTATAATATTAACTAGGGATTAAGGTGTTCAAGTAATTTATTCTCAATTATTTAAATTATGTCTCAAAGTTCAATAGGTCCTTGTTTTTTATGTTTTATCATTAGGTGTTTATTAGTATATTATGTATAATTTCTACAGCCTAGAAATTATTGTGTTTGCACACCTTTCGTATATCTTCTCTTCTATTTATATAAAAATCAATGCCACTTTTCGTTGTAATTTTATAACTCAAAAACGGGCTTACCTATTCAAACCAAATGTTTAGGCATTGTTCGGACTATTTAGTATGATGTACCTAGTCTAAGATGGTACGCGCCAGCCTAGTGTAAAATTCACTCGTGATTACGAATGATTATCGGTAAGGAGGTGGCAGTAGAATGAGCCTTCATATTTTAGAAACCTTAAAAGAGCAACAATTCCTACCCACCCTCTCTGCATGGTGTCGCCAGACATCGCACCGGAACACGGCAAGGCCGCTTGGCGGTGCGGCTTTGTCTGGTGGGTGGTCAGTAACCACGGCCGAAGCCTACCACCAGTTTATTGTCACCTGATTAGCACCACCCGGGAACCACGTGTTGGGATTTAAATAAAGGTGTACACCCACGGACGAAGGTGACTCAGCCCCCAATTTTTAGAAGGAGGTTCTTTTATTCATATTAAAATTTCATTATATATCAATCAAACCTAAGTGTACTCCACACTAACAGTCTTCTCTAATTCATAAAATTTTTAAGAGGCTCTAGTTAAAATATACATTGTCTCTTTCTTACTAGTATAAATGTCAAGATGACAGACAAAGACAAACGAATTATAAACCTATTTTAGCTGTAATGAGCTAAGACGTTTACACGAATACAGGGGTAACTTTATAAGGTTTATAAAATGAATTTTACGATACTATATATGACGCAAACCATTCAACTACCTAGAAAATACTAAGCAGTAAAAAAAAACTTACAAGATACGAATAAAAATAACCTTTTCATAGCAGTCGGGTAAAACACAAGCTTTTTTTTTAATATTTCAGGCACCAAATTCTGTTCGGGCACAGTTAATACATTTATAATAGTTGCAATGTTGCGATTATTCTCGCCTGGTGTAGGCAGGCCCGCCGCGGGCGCACCGCCGTGTGCGTTACCCCAACAAGAAAGTATCTCCTAGAGTTATATGAGTAGAACGTATAGTTGGTGCCTTATCTGCTGTAAATGTGCCCCCACATAAAAAATGTGTGCCCCCTGTCGTTTCGAAAAAAAATCCAAAAAACGATTCTTGCTGGGGTAACGTTTTTCTAGCAGGAAAATTCTAAACGAATGATCGGAGAGAGAAAAACTGTGCATGGCCAGATAGCTTATATGTGTGCCAAAATGTGCCCCCAAAAATAAAATCTGTGCCCCTTCAGATTTTCGAGATATTGCATTTCCTGCTGGAGTAACGTTTTGATGAATAGTATATCTCTAAAACCATTGCATGTGCCCCTGTAGAATAAACATACGCGAGTAGCTCTTAATGTGTGCCCCTTTGTGCCCCAATTAGATTTTAGAAAATATTTATAGTTTTCAAGTTATCGCGGTTTTATGAAAACCCGAAAAAACATCGCAGCGCCTAAATGAGACAAGGCATAACTTCGCTGAAAACTGTATTCGGTCTTTCTTGACGCTAATAATAACCATACAAAGTTTCAAAAATGTTCATGCATGCGTTTTTGAATAATCTTGCTAAAAGTAAAAACGATGGTGTCATAACTTTGACGGCAAAATACAAGGAACTGGCACAATCCCAGATGTGTAGGTGTAAACCAAAATCTTGTGCCTTTAGTCAAAAATATATGGTGAAAATATTGAGCTTCAAATGTTACGCATTAAGTAAATATAAACAAAAAACCAAAATATGTAAACAACGGCTGGTTATCCGACCAAATCTGAATGACTACTAAAAAGCGACGGATTCATACATATCGATGACCTTCTTTACTTTACTCACTAACCGGTTCACACGTGTTGTGCCTGAGTACACTGAAGTAGAAAAGTAATAACTAATAAAATAAAGTTGTTATTGGATTATATTTTAATAGCTGTTTCTATGACCTTACACATGATTAAGTACATTTATAAGAGCCATTTTCAAATAAAATGTACATGTGACTAACATGCTCAAAATCGTGACCAAACTGTTTTATGACATACCTGTATTTTTATACTAATGTAAGTCACATTTATTGTAAAGCAGAGTTAAAACTATGTCCTACTGCTCAAATTGAGCAGGGTCCGGCAGGGAGCTAAAATGCAGGTTTAATGATCAAATTTAGCATTTATTCGAAACCTCCAAATTATTAATTTAAAAAATTACACTAAAACTCTTTTATATCTATTTTCCGTAAATGTCATTTATATAGTCACAAGGTGCATTTAATATATTTTTTAATTAGCCCTCAAAACTTTTGAACGCGACTGTAAGGACAACAGCTTAGGTATAATACGTCCAATAAAGAAGGTCCTCGTTAAGTATGAATCCGTCGCTTTTTAGTAGTCATTCAGATTTGGTCGGATAACCAGCCGTTGTTTACATATTTTGGTTTTTTGTTTATATTTACTTAATGCGTAACATTTGAAGCTCAATATTTTCACCATATATTTTTGACTAAAGGCACAAGATTTTGGTTTACACCTACACATCTGGGATTGTGCCAGTTCCTTGTATTTTGCCGTCAAAGTTATGACACCATCGTTTTTACTTTTAGCAAGATTATTCAAAAACGCATGCATGAACATTTTTGAAACTTTGTATGGTTATTATTAGCGTCAAGAAAGACCGAATACAGTTTTCAGCGAAGTTATGCCTTGTCTCATTTAGGCGCTGCGATGTTTTTTCGGGTTTTCATAAAACCGCGATAACTTGAAAACTATAAATATTTTCTAAAATCTAATTGGGGCACAAAGGGGCACACATTAAGAGCTACTCGCGTATGTTTATTCTACAGGGGCACATGCAATGGTTTTAGAGATATACTATTCATCAAAACGTTACTCCAGCAGGAAATGCAATATCTCGAAAATCTGAAGGGGCACAGATTTTATTTTTGGGGGCACATTTTGGCACACATATAAGCTATCTGGCCATGCACAGTTTTTCTCTCTCCGATCATTCGTTTAGAATTTTCCTGCTAGAAAAACGTTACCCCAGCAAGAATCGTTTTTTGGATTTTTTTTCGAAACGACAGGGGGCACACATTTTTTATGTGGGGGCACATTTACAGCAGATAAGGCACCAACTATACGTTCTACTCATATAACTCTAGGAGATACTTTCTTGTTGGGGTAACGCACACCGCACCGCCACTCTTTATAATTTGATCACATTTGTACTGCGGACAATGCGCGCCCAAAGCATTGAGACGACAGATGGACAAGAAAACTATAGAGCTGTTGGGATTTATTATTAGAGAAAAAATATTTTTAGCAATCACAAGGGAAATTTATTAAAAAATAATAAGACATCAACTAAAATTTCAGATAGTTATAATTTACATAGGATAAATGGGTATTACAACACTAGTTACGTTAGCACAGCTTAACGGTATCGCGACAAATCAAATCCGAATGGGGCTTCAGCCTTTTTTTTTGCTGATGACCTAACCCGATCGGCTGGAAGGGCCTCTATTGGTTCACCGGACTTTTTCGGTGACCCGTCCGAGGACGGTCGAACCGATCAAGTACTGTGGCAACTGTCATGAGGGCTCCCCATGTGGGGACGAACCTCGTCTCAGGACGTTGCCGGACACTGTAGTTTTTTCAGGGGATCGGTTCTGAACTGTTCGGTCATTTTGTTAATCTTGTTCTTTCAGACCGGCAGTATCTAACAATATCTATACATATCCATATAAACATAGCGTCACGCCTGTATTACTGAAGGTGTAGACAGAGGTTAATATCACCCACTTCTTAAATGCTATTTTTGCGTCCCATACCTAATACAGGGCGGGCATTGTCATTAATCGGTCACAATACTAAACTTCGAGCTTCAACTATGTTTTCCTAAGTAGTTTAGGTATTTTTGCTCGACCAAGGCAACGAACTCGGAACTTCGCGGATATTAAGCGAATTCGCTTACCTATGGACCACCGGGGCATAAATATATTATGTACTTTGTTTTACTGTTAAGAAAATCTTTTGAATACGTTTTTGGTAAATATATTTGATTAAGTTGACAGACAAAGTCAAACGAATTATAAAATATTTTAGCTATTATTAGGCTTTAAAGACGTTCAGAATAAGGGGATTAGTCTTTAAACATCTAGCTAGATACTCACAAGTCTGAATTATCTTTAGGTAGACTTCGTTTTGGCTTAAGAACTTTGATATACACTAATAATTAAATCATTTTTAACAGATGTCATTATAATGACACTACATACGAGTAAACTGAAAACCCTGCCAAAATTGGTTTTGAAATTTATGCTAATAAGGCTTCAGTGAATTGTCTCTTACGTGTTGAAATAAAACTATTTTTTACGGATTTTATCGCGGTTTATTTTAGATTTTAGATCCCGTTGTTTCAAAATCTTTTCAGACTTCATGTTCACGGATGGACTGAGGTATTTAACGTCCAAAAATATTAATCATAATTATTACTGACTACCTCCAAATATTTAAGTTGCGTTCCGATTTAAGCAAACTGAGCTCACAGTGTCTTGAATTCTGAGTTGATTTTGCTTGGGGTTTGGTACAAGTAAATTAAGCACTGGGTCCCAAGCTGGTGGTATGTTCCAAACATTTTCTCTGTTAAAATTAGGATGTTTTTTTAATTTCATATCTCTTACGTGACTCAATAGTAACTTTTTTAAACATCCATCTAGTGTTTACCAAGTAAATCTACTACTAAATTATTATCAAGTTTATAACCAAATTTATCTATTTTTAAGTTTACTATCGAATTAGGATAATCTAGATAGTATATTTTTTTTAAATATAAATTACAACATGTATTACCGACTCTACCGTTTTCCTTGTTCATTTCAACATTTCACGGCGCAACTCCTTCAGTGGAGTCGCCTCAGGCGCACAATACCCGCTACTTTTTCCTGCCATAATAAACATTTGTATTCCGGCCATATACCGGCCATACCGCCGGCCTTTGGGTACACATTACTGGGTGCAGATAATCTACGAAAATTTTGGGTTCGGTTATTGTATTATCTTGATTGTAATATATGTGTAATTGTGATAAAAAGAGCAGCGGTAGCGCAGCGGTACGAGCCTGGCCTTAGAATATAAGGTCGCGGGTTCGACTCTCGGTCGTGCCCACACATCTTTGTGGGATTTGCTTCATCGCCGCTGCTCAATATCGGTGAAGGAAAACGTCGTGAAGAAACCGGCATGTCTAAGAACTAATCATTCGAGGACATGTGACATCCACCAACCCGCACTTGGCCAGCGTGTGTGGATTAAGCCCTCAACTCTCTTAATTCGTAAGATAGTTCAGAGACGACCCGTGCCCAGCTGTGGGACACTAAAAAGGGTTGAAGTGTGTGATTATAAATATGAAGGTATTTATTTGTATTAAAATAAGCTTCTAGCTGCAACCATATCTATCTCTCAAAGACTTGACTGGGCTGTTGGCTTAGTTGTTAGTGGCCCTGACTGCGGAGCTCGATTCCCAACCAGAACCAATCATTGTGTGATAAGCGTGATTGATCAATTGACTAGTCATTATGTGGCGAAGGAACATTTATTTTTTAATTAATTGTTTCATCATCATTCCCCTTACCGTTTTTCCCATTTCTATTGGGGTCGGCTCCCTGTCTAACCTGATGCGGCTAGCTACCAGAATTATACGAGCGACTGCCATCAGACCTCGAAACCTGTAGGGGACCAGTAGCCGAGATGGTTAGACCAGGTGTACGGTTGTTATATATGACTTAAATAACAACCGTGACCGACGGCTTAACGTGCTCTCCGAGGCACGGAGGGTAATCCCTCAGCCAACCAGACACCGAAACAAATACCAGAAACCGAAAGTCCGGTGCGGGAATCGAATCCGCGACCTCCCGGGCACAGTATAGCCCAATCGGACGGCTTACACCGCTCGACTACCGAGGTCATTCTATTTCTAATTAATGTAGTTCTATTTCCCAGTAATTCGACAGTTATGAAAAGTGTTTCGCCACAAATAAGAAAAAAAATATTTTTGAGAATTCTACTAATATTACAAATGAAAAATTAATGAGTTTGGATGAAATTTGGCACAGAAATAGATTTTTTAGTGTGGAAGAGCACGAAGCTAGTAAAGTTTAAATTATTACTAAGAATCATCCCCCCACATCTTCGCCGGCGTGGTATTTCTTGAATCAAATTTAGCTTATATGTCCAGATCATTATCTACCTCTGCGCTAAATTTCAAGCAGAAGTTGTTGCCTGAAAAAGTGACAAACATATCTACATCCATAATTTTTTTCAAAATTTTGCGTTTATAATATTAGTAGGATGTAGGAGCAAGATTACTTTTAAACAGTTTTCTATTAGGTTACTTTCTAAAAACTCAATTTCACACCTTAACCTCACCATGCGTGTAACGTTATTGTGTTATAATTGAAATTTATGCCTAAACGACTTCATACTTGATGGGCGTGTGTTATAATTACAGCAATTTGAGGGCAGATTATTAAAGTAATTTTAACATAAATTGTTATTGTTAATTGTATAACCGTTATAATGGACGACAGGTTATAGTATGGATGCAGTATTTTTCGTTATTATACGAGTTTACTATTAATATTAACATTATTAATCATTCGGTGGCGTGGTCGGTAAGATACTTGCTTTTCACGCCGCAGGTCGTGGGTTCGATTCCCACCCGAGACAAACATTTGTTTAAATATGTCTGTTTGTCTTGTGTCTGGGTGTAATTATCTATATTTAAGTATATATTTACAAAAGAAAAGTATTATATGTAGTATATTACCAGTTATCTGGTTTCCATAGTACAAGCTTTGCTTAGTTTGGGATCAGATGACCGTGTGTGTTAATGTCCCACAATATTATTATTATATTATTATTATTCTTGTTGTTTGAGCCGATATTTTTTTTATTCAGAAATAGGCTAAGTGCGCTTGACTACAATTTGCCTGATGTTAAACAATGATGTAGTCTGCAATAGATCGCACCTGCCCAAAATACTCTCGTTTCTCGTTCTCTCGTGATTACGAATGATTTTCGGTGAGGAGGTAACAGTGAAAGCATGGTAAAAATTAAAGGAGCAACAATTCCGAACCACCGTCTTATATGGTGTCACCAGGCATCGCAATGAAACACGGCAAGGCCGCTTTGCGGTGCGGCTTTACCTGGTGGGTGGTCATAAACCACAGCCGAAGATCAATACGCACATTACGCACCAGAAACTTTACGACTCAAATGTGAATTCTATAAGATTAATTCAAGTACCACATCCATACAAACTCGCATATTTATAATATTAGTAGGGTTACAACTAAGCTATTTACCAAGTGTAAGGTGCTAGATTATAATGCGCTCCTTACCTATATTTTTAAATCAATTAGTATCTTTATAGCCCTTTGTAAGTGCATGAAACTCGATAATCATTTTACATTTACTGCAACGGTATAATGTAAAAATAAATGTTTGTAAAACAACCAGTACTTTTGTAAATTGCAAACAATTTAAACACTTACTCAAAATATCGAGTTAATAATGTACTTGTAATATTGTGTTGGTCGCACCGCTAAGAATTACCCACAACACTTTTAAATTGACTTCGAAAAGGAGGAGTTTTATTCGGATGTATAAATTATTTTAAGTTTTGTTGAGGTACAACTTCGTAGTTTATGGATAGATTGGCAAAAATATTTTCTTTTTGTTTAAAATCGTTTTTTCCGAAAAGGTTCCATTTTTAAATCTCGATTTCTTTTATTTGAAATAAAAACAAAATAGCAATTTTTTTATTCGTTCGGATAATTAACTGTTTTGTTTTAGTAACAAAATGTAAGGCCTCGATTTTTACCTGACTGCCATGGAAAGTCTTTTCATTTTATACTAGGCTTGCGCTTGACCACAAATTTTCTGATGTTAAGCAATGAAGTGTGAGTTGTAACATCGCTGCTTCTCAATATCGGTGAAGAAAAACATCGTGAGAAAACAGGCATGTCTAAGAACTAATATTTCGAGGACATATGACATCCATCAACCCGCACTTGGCCAGCGTGTGTGGATTAAAGCCAAAACTCTCTTAACTAGGAAGATAGTTGCGAAAAGACCCGTGCGCAGAAGTGGGACACTAAAAAGGTTGAAGTGATCATAGATCCAAGGTTTATAAAGTGATGTTAAAAAAATTTAAAATATTTTTGTTATCAGTTAAAAAAATCTAAATTAACAAGACTGTCTGCTATATTTTGTAAGAATTAAGGTCAACGTAGAATAACTAATATTAAAAATTTAAATAATAAATCCCATAATAAGCACTTTGTATTTTAAAAACTATTTAAAACTTCCTAAATCTAAATTTATTCACCGTTAAGCATTATTATATTGCTTTTAAAGCGTTTTATGTTAATCCACTACATTCGAAGACATTTTAATTATATTTATTACCTTATGTGTTAGAAATAGTTACTTGACCAGCGGTTCCCAAACCTTATTAGGTAAAAAAAGAAAGAAAAACATTTATTTGACAAAGAGACTTAAAAACAAATGAAAACAGCTAAAAAGAAAATAAAATAAAAACAAAGAGTAAATGTGACCCATCAGTGTCAAACATGGACATTGCTCAGTAAACGCTGTGAGTACCTACTAGAGGCGACCCGCAGCACTGATTTTCAGTAATGTCCATATTCCCCATACTGGGGGTTAAAATTTCCAACAACCACTGAGCAGTAAACAGCTCGCGGAGGGCAGATTTTGATGATCTGTACTAAGCGATTTTATGATCTCATTTCATATTTTATGTTAAGTATATTAATAGTTTAGTTAACTGTGAATTCTTAATTATTTAATCAATGTTGTGCATATCTATAAGTGATGTAAGCATAAGTCCTAGTCTTATATAATGCTACATGTTAATGTTGGTGTTTACATTGTTGATGTGCCATAGTAAATAAATAAAATAAATAAAGTGTAATGTTGATGTGTGTAATGGGGTGTAATGTTTTAAAACAACCGCCCAAGTGCGTGTTCTACTCGCGTACTGAGAGTTCCGTACAAACTACATACATACAGTATTAAAGTAAAAGTTAATTAATCATGTGATGTAGCTCACGAGAAGTACCCTGTAGGGTTTGATTCCCTGGCGAGTGTCAGCAAAAAGGAAAAAATATGGAAATTTAAAAGACAATCTTTCTAAGACAATCGTTGCAGTTAGGCCCCTGGTTTAACTATCTTGGATACTGGTCACCTTTGGGTTTCGTGGTCTGATGGCGCTCGTTCAATTCTGGTAGCTAGTCCCATCAGGTTAGACTGGAAGCCAACTCTATTGAAGAATGGGAAAAAATACAAGAGAAACGATGTTTTGAAATGGGTAATAATCACGTTTAAAGATCCCGTTACAAATATACAGGTGGAATTAAAAACATTTAGCACCACTGTACTAGACACTCGTAAAGATAAAAAAATATAAGGCTACTAAAACAATATATTAAACAAAAGCTAAGATCGTTGGTTTTTGTGCTAATTAGTCAGGGTCAACGCATGTATTATCTGACTATAAAACATTAAACCAGGCAGTACAAATAACGATTTCGCTATACATTGTGCTTTTACATCCATTTGTTTCATAAACAGCTATAGAAAGTAGGCAATTTACAAACAAATTGGTGTTGGCGTGAAGGTACGTACCCAGTGCCAATCATTCAATTTAAAAAAAAAGAGCACATCCCTATTCCTGTGGCCATCTTGCGCTCTCTTTTAAGTACTTATTTTGTATTAGGCATCAGGTTTTATACATTCTAGGAACCCGTTGTTTTCTAGTCTAATTAGCACTTGGTTGACTTTTTTGATAGGTACATCGTGCATCTTGCTCATTCATACTAAAACGACCAAGGTTTATATTAAAAAATAACTTCTGTCTGACTACCTTGTTTTGCTGACGGTCCAAACTGTCATTACAAGTGTAAGTCGCCATTTTAGATTTGTTTCAATTCACATGGGAAATACACAGATACACGCGTGAAACTTATAACAAACCTTTTTTAAACGGGGTTTAAAAATTAAGTGAAATATATGTCTATAGTACAGCCCGATTTCATAAATCTAGAGAAGACGCATTTATCTCTAGTTGACAATTGTCGAATAATGTCAGAAAACTAATAAAATTCTTATTTTATCTACGACGAATTAATTTTTTTTTTATGTCTAATAAGAGATAAATGTCTAAAGCGCGAGAATTGGTCCCTGAACCAATTACGTCCCCACATGGGGCGACTCTTCAGACGGCTCACCGAAAAAGGGTTAGGTGAAACGTAAAGAAAAACTGATTGTAGTCCGATAAAAAAACGGATGTTTACATGAGGCCTTATTTTGATTTTCGTTAATGATTCAAGATGTATGAGGTACGAAGATTTTGTTTCTTTAAGTTTGATGAGAGTTATGATCGGAACGGAACCCGTTTTTATTCAGGTTCAGGTTTAATTGCGTTTCTTATTGATCTGTCTGACTAAGTTATAACGTTTGTTGATTTCTTGTAATCAACTTTTAAGAAAGTGTTATTCATTGTAAGATTTTTAATAATAATACCTACATAAACTTCAGCATATATAATTATTACCTAAAGGTGTAGCCAAAGTTACCTTTTGTAATAACAAACTATTGTAATGCAGGAAATTCTTTCAGCGGGCATAAACTGGTAATAATCTAACCTTAAATAGTTAGGTACGTTTGGAAGTTTTTAATATTTGTTGTTCTACTACGTCCCAGGAAGGCAATGGAAGAATTTTCGGCATTTGAATTTAGGTTAATTCCTAGTTTTGTTTTTTATGTAGGTTGATATTAAAATTGTTATTCAGTTATGTAAATTTTCTTGTTGATTGTATTATCAACTAGCAACTCCAGCGAATTTCTTCTTTTTTGGGGATTGAGTCACCTTCTTCCGTGGGAGTGCAACTTTTTTCTGAATCCCCACACGTGATTCCCGGGTGGTGCAAATCAGGTGACAATCAACTGGTAATAATGTTTATTGGTAATTAAGTGGTGGTAGGCTTCGGACGTGGTTAGTGACCACCCATCAGACAAAGCCGCACCGCCAAGCGGTCTTGCCATGTTCCGCTGCGATGTCTGGTGACACCATTTAAGGGGGTGGGTCGAAATTGTTGCTCCGTTATGTTTTCAACCTTAGGGAACCTCATTTCACTGCCACCTTCTCACCGAAAGTCATTCGTAATCACCAGTGAATCGGTACATTGGGCTGGCGCGTCCCATCGTAGACTAAATCATTGCTTAACATTAGGTAAGTTGTAGTCTGCTTGACTACAACTACAGCCTATTCAAGAATAAAAAAATAAAATAAATCTTACTGCGTGTTTCTTCTAAACCTTCCCTAGACCTATACGAACATTTAAATACCAAAATGAGCCAAATCAATTCAGCTGTAATTAAGTTTTAATGTTATAAATATTCGTTAATTTGTTTTTATTTATAGATTTGTTGTAAATAAATGTTTTCTCAGAAGAATAAAGGGTTAAATAATATAAACTTTACAAAATCAACAATAGTTCGTATAAAAATAAAGCCACAAATCTGAAACGTGTAGCTATTACCTATAACATTAACAGAAGTTTACAACAACACATTATTAAACTACTTCTAGAGTAAAAGGGCGTAACATAAATTTCTTCAAAATTGAGATTCGGTTATTCACACAAGCAGTGATGTCTTGGCGGTTACGCACTACGTGGATGAAATTAAAATGTAAACTCTACTCAGTTTGGTATTTTTTTGTTGGTAGTTCTATGGTCACTGCTTATTAACCGAGAGCATTTAAATTTACCAAATAACTTCTAACCTACAACTGTCGTTTTGCACTTATCTTTTACTTTTAAATCGAGGTATTGAGGTTTTATTTTGAAGAAATTTATGTTACGCCCAGATAATCACAGAAGCAGTGATGTCTTAGCAGTTACGCACTACGTGGAGGAAATTTAAATTTAAACCCTACTCAGCTTGTGTACTTTTTTATTGGTATTCCTATGGCCACTGTTTAATAACCGAGAACGTTTAAACTTACCAAATAACTTACTAACCTGCAACTTTTGTTTTGCACTTGTCTTTTACTTTTAAATCGGCCTCCAGCAAAAGTTTCCAAGTGCACCAAGATTATCATTAGTCATTTTGAAACTTGGGATGAAGCTGTGAGACATGGAGTCAATATCGGAGTAATTATTATGGTTTCTAAACGGTCAGCAATGCGTGAGTGAGCCGTTTTTTTTTGCTGATGACCTAACCCAATTAGCCTGAAGGGCCTCTATTGGTTCACTGGACTTTTTCGGTGAGCCGTCCGAGGACGGTCGAACCGATCAAGTACTGTGGCAACTGCCATTAGGGCTCCCCATGTGGGGACGAACCTCGGCTCAGGACGTTGCCGGACACTCTAGTTTTTTAGGGGATCGGGGGGCTGAGTGAGCCGTATGCCTATTGCAGTTATATAGCAGATGACAGTCTCTGACTTTGTCACTGGTTCATAGGTTATAATGTTAGCGCTCGTTCATTTAGATTTAATTTAATGTAATAAATACTGGTTGTACAAATAAATAAATAAGCTTAAATCTTAGTATTGTCTTAGATTTACGCAAAATCAACTCAGAATTCAAGACACTATGAGCTCAGTTTGCTTAAATCGGAACGCAACTTAAATATTAATGTTTGAAGGTAGTCAGTAATAATTGTGATTAATATTTTTGGACGTCAAATATCTCAGTCCACCCGTGAACATGAAGTCTGAAAAGACTTTGAAACGTCGGGATCTAAAATCTAAAATAAACCGCAATAAAATCCGTTAAAAGTAGTTTTATTTCAATAAGCTTAAATCTTGTTTAGGAGTGCAAAAATATCTAAAAGTTTTTTTCCTCTAAATTTTATATTATGTAGTTAAGTTCGTTTGTCGCACAACGACAGTGTAAATGTCGTATCTATTGTCGTTTATGATTGTGAGAGAAACTTGACACCAAAGTTATTGCTATTAGCAGTACAACATAAACGTTAATGTTATAAGTGCTGTAATTACATAGAGAGCGTTCTAGAGGTCAGAGTTTTTTCACAATTATTGTAAAATGGTAGAGTTTATAGTATGCTAGACTGTTTGAATACACGAAAAATCACATAAAAACCTATCTGATTATTAGGGTCATATTGAACTCCAACGGTTATGGAAAACCAAACTCGAACCTAACAACTCAACACCGGTTTTAAAGAAAAGCCCCGCTCTATCAGACTGCGCAAGTCTCTAGACAAAGTAACATAACGAAGCAATAGCGGAATATCGAAAAGAACAAATTGTATAGGATTGAAACTCACCTGCGTAAAGTCACGTGACAATCTTATATCTACGATACAGTCTACGATGAAACGCTAATTTACTCGTGACTTAAAGACTGGCTATCGGGAAATAGAGATGCCGGCAGCGAATCGTTCTGTTCGATCTTTTGCAAACGCGGGCCCTGGACATTGAACGCAAGAACGCGCTCTGTGTAAACAATCTCTTATAATTCTTTAAACAAGTACTATTAAACATGATAGTCTAAGAATCGTGAAACGTTTGGTAATCATAACAATTGACGGGACATTAAATATTATATTATTAAAGGCTTGATATTTGAGTTTTATTAGTACGTGGGTTAGGTTTAGTTAGGACATAGGCCTCTCTTAAAATTTGCAACTGAGCACGATCATTGACTACTCACACATTAGCCTGTCAACTGTAAAGAACGGTATTTAGTCCACTAGGTTTAAAGTATGTATCTACAGAGTCTGAAGCTATTCTTTTCTACGTTACGTATGTCAATCCTTGGCAATCTAATATCTTTAAACGAGCTATTCTTGTATATTATAATGTATACAACGGCGAATCGTTATCAAGTGGGTTGACTATAGCGGTTTCTTCAAAATAAAACATTTTTTACAATCTTCAGACACGTATTTCTTGAAATCAATCATTGAAGTCAACACAACGCCCCCGTCTCACTCTCCATCTGAATCACATCTGAATCTCGGAAACGGCTGCAACGATTTCCTTGAAATTTAGTATGCAGTGTGTTTCGGGGGATAATTTTTTGATCTAGTTAGTTTTCGTTTAGAAAAAGTCGTTTTATTCGTATTTGGAAGCTATTTAAAACTGTTACATTCATCATTCGTTCATTAAAATACGAAGGTCAATGTTGCCACAAATGACAATGATAAGCTAACTCAGGTGAGAGATTGGGCGGCCATAAAATGGTCGGAGGTCAGATTAATATTTTTTCTTATTTTAAATTCCTTTTTTTGTAAGAACAACGACTACTAGGAGCCCTTTAAAATAATTTAAAAAAAAAATTGGTTGCCTGTAAATTCGGTATACGGGCGAAAGTTTTACGTGACAACGACTTTGAGTGGTAAAATAATTTTAATGTGAATATTCATTCGTATAGTAGGAAGAAGGATGAAACATAGTTGAGTGGGAGAGAGACGCAAGGCATTCGGCGGGCCTCTCTCTCGTTAGGTGACTCATCGTAACGTTACCGAGCGTTACACTTTTTCATAAGTGCCTCCCAGCCGCAACCTAATTTAAGACGTTGTCACGTCAAAAATCCGAGCGAAACTTGGTCGTCCAGGTATAATAATAATTTGGCGCTGTGTGTATATTTTCACACTTGCACACAGCGCCATCTAGTCCCAAATTAAGCAATTATAGTTGCTTGTGTTTTGAGTACTAGGTAACTATCTATTCTTTTATCAATACATACATATTTGTAAATATTAATTACATGCAGACACTAATCACACAATCATGCTCATCATACAAAAAATTGTCCTGGGTGGTAATCGAACCCACAACCTCTGGCTGAATTCTTTGACATTAACACACACTGCTATCTGCTTGTGTAACATTTTTCTGCAAACTGCAAAGTTTGAAAGAAACTCCACTGGACTTTGAGTATTTAATTTTAGTATCCGCTAAGTCTCAAACTATTCTACGATACGTTTTCTAATCCGTAGTCTTCACAAGTTGTAGTATTTATTTATACTAGTAAGAAAGAGACCATTTTATATAAAGAGTCTTATAAGATTTTTGTCCGTTAATATTTACGTCTTAGTGCTAAATGGTATTCTATAGGCCGACCGTTTAACTCGCATATCGTCATCTGAGGTACAAAGTCATAAAACATTCATTAAATCTCATTAAGAACTATTCAACCACAGATAAAAGTAATGTAAGACTATTCGTCACTAATATCCATATCGCTTGAATCATCATCACTGTCTGTGCAGCTTGAGGAGTCAGAATCTTGGTGATAGGCGATACGCGAGTTAAATATATCGGTCGGTCGGCCCATAGTAATTGTATATCTGTTATGTATATTTAGTCTAAAGCGCGTGACGTTAACTTGACGCGAGCGTAACTGACAGCGGTTGTCGAAATTACAAGAACACGAAAAGGGCTGTTTTGGTCGAAACTTAACTGCAACTGCACTGCAACTGAACTTATTTAACTACGTAAATTACCCTTCTGGTCGGTGTTGTATTATAACAATCACCAATATGTATTTATCTTCGATATTGCAACCTATAAGGCACGCAGTAAATCTTCTAAACCATTAGTTAGCGAGAGCTCCCGGCTGTTTTAGTTCAATATATTTATAAGCTATTAAGCTAGGCTTATTTATGGTACCCTAGTTATCTGTAAGTTTTGTTGCAAATGTAGGTGAGGTTAGGTTATCTTTGTGAGATGGTGATATTATTTAAAGTTGATTAAGAATCGTAGAACGCTTAAACAGCTGGGAAAATCATTGAATGCTCTGTGAGAAAACCACTTCAAGAAGGATTGGACCGGGAATGTTTGTCGTACGCTGCTCATAGCAATGATGATGCATTGGTATCAACCTCGCCTAGGAAATAAAAAGGTCGTAGGTTCGAACCTCGATCCGTGCTGACATCTCTGTGAAATCATTATTTCTATTGTTCGTTATCGCTTCGCTGTGTAATTTGTTTAGAGACTAAGGTCGCTAATTATATGGTCTTGCAATATTGCTCAATAACATCTACCAATATATTCAAAAGAAAAGAACTATATACATGGAAATTCAAACAGAAAGGTATAAAGATCCAGACACAGGTCAACACGCTGTAAAGCATATTTGTAGTACTATCGTGGAAGTAAGGAACCACTTGTTACTTAAGGCACAATTCATAATTGCCGTGTTCCGGTGCGATGTCTAGTGACACTATTTAAGAGGGTGTGGGTCGGAATTATTGCTCCTTCATGGTTTCTAACCATATGGAGTCTCATTCCACTGCCACCTTCTCTCCGAAAATCATTCTTTGTCACGAATGAATCGACACAATTGTAATCAAGCGTATGCCTATTTCAGAATAAAATAAAAAAATAAATAAAAATCATTCATTATTTATATTCTAAATTAGGATCGTGCTTGACTACAACTTGCCTGATGTTAAGAAGCAATGATGTAGTCTTTGATGTAGTCTATTATATTTCAGGTAACAACATACCCATATTCCCATTTTAAATTATTAATTAACCAATGAAGATGAAAAAATAATATTTTAATGACAACCGCTTTACCCAGCACTACATAATGATATGTCTGCCACAGCAGTGCTGGATATAATGGCAATCACAGCGTGGATGGCATTGGAGCTGAACCTTAGTTAATCACCAAATTTTAATCAAAAAGGGCGTAATTTAAAAGCTGAAACTATAAAAATTGCAACAAACCTTTTTAAACTCCATTTAAACTACCTCCAATAATGATATCCTATTTCCATGTAAATCTGTAGACCTGCGCATACGCAGTATATTATTAAAAGGAGTCAACGTACTTGTATGTAATAACAACGGACTACTGTTCGCTACAACCGGCTGCGACAGCCTGGGTAACTACAGAGATGATAATACCTATCTGGAGTTTAAGAGACATCTCAAAATTGCATTTTAAACAAGTGACTAAGATCAGTACTAAAATTTATAGATATCTCAGTTTTGTACCGCGCGCTTGAGATGACAGTTGACATGCAGTTTTATATCGAGCGTGTACTCAAAACTGAGATGTGTTTTTATATGGGCCTAATATTGTTTTTGAGTCCCGACGAAAAAAAGTGATTTAGAAAATTAGTGTGTATCAGTAAGTGTATCTGGGTACAAATTTAGGCCATGATAACAGATCAATTTAGATGTGTCATTTTCTGTCTGAAAGTAGAAGTGATGATTCTTAAACAACGTAGCCATTTAAAGGTCAGGTCTCTTTTCTGTGTGGTGGGTTGAAATTTTTGCTCCTACACGGATTCGTCGTGGTCACCTATATGAAGTTTTATTTCAAATCCACCTTCTCACTAAAATTTACTTATAATGAGTGAGTAAGTCAACGCGTGTTTTATCTTAGACTACATTACGTTTAATATCAAGAACACCAAGTAAAACAAATCCATCCCACCTTCTGATCGATCTTTCCAGCTCTCGTTTTGCGTTTCACAGCCAATACATGACTTACCTTTCAAAGTAAAATGAAAGTGTATGTAGAAATGAAATCACCTACATAAATATCAATACAATTCAAGTTGCACAACATGTTATCCAGATATCACTAGTAATGGCTTATTGTTCAAATAACGAGATAATCTAGACAACGATATAACTCTTCCTGTTACGCTGAATTATTATAGGTAATAAATTTCGCGATGTCTATATAGAGTTGATAGTACCTACTCTTTGGTTTATCCAGTTACGTCACACAATCTTAATAATTTTTGACCCCTTCTTGTCACACATGTTCACAATTATTTTGTAGAGATTTCCTCTATTCTTAGTGTGACGTCACGTAGGTCGTTCATACAGATAGAGTTGAAAATCTTTAATAATAGAAACTTGGGTAGGATTATTTACTAATTGTTAAATTTGATATTTTATCCAGGGTCCTTCCTAATACTTATTGTCACATGTTATCGATCCTCCATCGATAAAGTTGTAAATTTATAATAATTCTAGGGTACCTTGATTTTCCTAATACTTAATGTCACTAGTCATCGATCACCCCCTTAACTTGTGACATATTTTGGCCTCCCTATGCACGTTATGTCACATATGGGGCAGTTACATTATTTTTTCATATAGGGTTTCATAAGGTGTATTTAGTAAATTCTTTAATAATACTCCAATGGATTTTTGCCATACCCGCGTACAGATGTGTAAACAACATAAAGACTCGTTTCTAAATCTTCTAAATGGCCATAATTATTTTAAAGTAAGACGACTTTACTGTTATATTAACGTTTGACGCAAATATTCTGTATAGGTATACCAATGTTTTTCAATCTTAGTTAATTCGAGACCCTTTGTAATTTATCCAGTGACTTTTTTAATTGTTGGCTTTTAGTTGGTGTCATATTACTCACAATACTCATATATTATTATATTATCTTCATCATGGTATTTTCTATCAAAGTTTTCGCAACCATGGAGATTGAAAGCAAATCGACTTGCTAAAAAAATACTATGATATGAAAAATAATATATCATTTGAAATAGTCAATAAATCTTTTAAAAAAGGATTAAATTTTAAATTAAAATAAGTTCGGCACATCATTATAAAATTAACAAATTTTATTTATATTTTTCTACGAATGGCGAGTTTTTATTGTGGCTCGTCCTCTTTAAGGGGTCACGTCTTAGAGTTTGAGAAACACTGAAATGAATATTATAACAAAACTATACTCAGAGAACAGGATCCGTATGGAAAATAATAATCAATTGCGTAACAACAGGATTCCGCATTTGTCAGTGTGTCTGTCGCACAGTAATAGCTGCTCGTTTTACATCGTAAAATATTTTTCACTTACATAGAGATGGTAAATCCCTGTAAAAAGGCTTTCACACCACATTTCTGATGTTAAATGATAATGTTTACGATGAAACGCGCTTACCCTGTAAATACTGATTCACTTGTAGAATATCACGAATGATTTAATGCGAGAAAGTGGAAGTGTAATAAGGCTCCATAAAGAGCAACTTTTCTGACCCATCTTTAAATAGTTCATCAGATATCTCACTAGCAAGGCTTAATGACGGTGCGGCTTTGTCTAGTGAATGACCAATGACCACGGTTGAAACTTCACTTCAACCGGTATCCCCGCTGTGTACGGGTGTTTTCTCAACTATCTTACGAGTTGAAAGAGTGTAGAGCTTACTCCACACACGCAGGCCAAGTGCGGGTTGGTGGATATCACATGTTCTCGAACAATAATTAGTTCTTAAACATGCCGGATTTTATAACGATATTTTCGTTCATCTATATTGAGAAATATCGATGAAATAATTGACACAAAAATGTGTAGGCACGACTTGGAATCGAACCCGCGACCTTATATTTCAAATGCGAGGCCAATACCGCTGTGCCACCGCTGCCGGTTGACTTACTACCAGTTTATTGACACCGAGGGTCCACGTGTGAGGTTAAAATCACATAATCACGGACGACGGTGACCCAGCCGCCAATGTTTGTTATAATATTTCTTGGTATCAACCACTCTATACATATATGAAGCTGCAATTAGATTGTCAATAGACGAGTGTCGCCAGTGCTTGTTTCGTTCCGACAGCTTGAAACACAACTATAGCCTCTTCTATAATCAAACAATTAAATTATGTACACTTATGTGTTCTCAATGTTTCATATTAGATTGATGGGTTCTCAATACGAAGACAGTTTTCGAACAATAAAAATAAAAATTATTGGACCTACTCTATTTTTACCTCTTTTCATTCTATAACAACATTTTATAACACCCTGTAAACTACAGTCGCCATGTTTGTAAAAAAAAGAACATTGGAACATTCGATTTTGAAACAAACGAATGTCTCAAAAATGAATTTACGATACCTGTCCCAAGATTAGAAATTAATGTATAAAAATAGCCCACAATATCGCTGCATACAAATATATAATTTTATTTTATATCGATTTTATATAAATTTGTATATAAATTAAATTAAAATACTTTATTTAGTCAGTTAACATGGTAATTAATGGATAATAACAATTGACACGTGTGAACTATGGTAGTGAATACAAATTATAAATAATAATAATTTTTAATAGCAATTTTAATTAAGAGTGTATTTATAATATAAAAGGAAAACATTATAATTATCATAATCTAATAGTCATATATTTTTTAAATTAATTTTCAGAAAAAATTAAAAATTATTATGTCAGTAATATATCCCGCCAAACTGAAAAACAGTTTGTCGCGAGAGAGGCGCTCTGGCTTAATTTTGCTTACTACAGTACTACATAATTATGACATGTATACATGTAGTATGTGCAATTAATAAATATAGGATTATTAATTTATTTATTTGTAACATTTTTTAATTAAGTTTTTAATCGAAAAGAAATAATTTAATTGCAAACTTCGACTAGTTCAAGAAAGAAATAGTTAGAACTCTTTATACGTAGAAATGAATTGGTAAATTTGCTACTTTTCTTGAAATGCACTTTCTTTAGGTTATCATACGGTTGGTTGTGTTGATCATGCCATATCCTACGCTAGTCACACTTATGCAATTTTAAGGGCTAAGTCACCTTCATCCGTGGGAGTGCACCTTAAATCTGAATCCCCACACGTGGTCCCCGGGTCATTCGTGATCACGAGTGATTCGGTATATTGGGCAAGCGCGTCCCATCGTAGACATCAACGTCAGGCAGCAGGCAGCAGGCAGTTGTAATAGAACCAAGCGCAAGCCTATAGCAGAATCAAAAAAAGCGGAAAGATGAAGAAGAAAGTGCGATTAACAAAAACTTTAAATAAATAAAAAAATAATTTCAATGAAACTTTCGAACTCTCTAAAAAACTTTGCGATCATTTCAGCTATTATGTACTCATTTATATAGAAATTATATTAATTCTTAATTCTTTTAAAATGTGTTGTGTGTGCTTTTTTAAATGTGTTAAATTGTTTTCTACTTATATTGAATTGGGTGAATTATTACATATGTTTACAACCATTACATTAGTAAATCAATTTTAAAAATTCTTTTTTTGTTTCTAAGGGTATACTTTCGAGGTGGTCGAGTGTAAATTTAATCAAAATCGGTTGTGCGGATTCTGTGTTATAGTTAAATCATTGTCATCGGTTCGTATTTTTTTAAACTTTTATTTTAATCTGTACTTTGATTTTATACTGTGTATCAGTATTTAGTTCAGCTATAAAGGGCCGGATCCAATTTCATTAGTTTGGATATAAAACTACTGGTTTTTGTAACGGTATCTGTAATACACATTTCCCTATAATTGTTTGAAACAATATCTCTTTACTGGTTTTAAGCACCGTATGCATAGGCAGTGCGGTCCGAATTTCCAAATCGGTGTCCTATTAATATAAATATATATTGTAATATATACTCAAAATATGTACACAATGATAGTTTTCTTGCGAACATTTTTGTAAGTTAGCAAGTTAGTAAGCAAGTAGGTATAGTTTTGTTTTATAATAGCAAGTGGTTCTTAACCAAAATTCAGGGGAGCTAATTTTCTACCTTATACCCCATATGTATGAGACAAACCAGTGCAGCAAGCTCTTACCATTGTAACCTACTTCTTGCTATCCTACTAATATTATAAACGCGAAAGTTTGTTAGAATGTATAGATTTACGTTTGTTACTATTTCACGCAAAAACTACTTAACGGAATTGAAATTTCACAAATAGATAGATTATGATCTGAATTAACACATGAGCTAGTGTTTATTTTAATAGGTACCACGCAGGCGAAACTCTGGGTGAAAGCTAGTGCTGTAAAAAAAATGTAATATTTGGATTGTATCATTAATTTTCTAGTAAAAAAAGAGGCTAGAAACCAACGTACTAGTCCTAGTGTCTGGTTATATAACATAACTGTGAGAGTCAGATATTATGTTGTTATTCTACAGCAGCGCAATTCCCGTGGTGTTGCAGTTACTCCTGGTTAACACAAAGCATGCACAAATAAACATTTATTTTAAACTCCATCTCTATTGCTTAGGAATAAGAAGAAAAAAATATTATTATTATTATTATTTAATTTGTTGTGTGGTAATATTAAATAGTTACAGAGTCAATACAGAGCACTGAAATCGGGCCAATCTTATGTGTTTGCTTCTTAATAGTAATCTAGAAGTAATCAATTTCGCTATTAAGTATGGTGATTGTGGAAATATTTATTATTAGTATAATAGAGGCAATTTCCCGACGACGACGGTAGATAGTTGAAAGAGCTTCTCAGCAAATATAGATTAAATTCATTTAGGCTTTGTTTAATAGTGGTTGACCCATACATACAATCTACGAGACTTTGATAAGGTTCACAAGTAGAATTGATTTTGGTAGTATCCCAGAACAAAAAAAAAGCCTTAATTCTGTTTTCAAAAAACTTTTTAGTATTGTCTCTTTTAATTTAAGGTCAACCCTTGTCGGTGCTTCTGGTGAAGTTCTCTTCATTTGGCTCGATGTAGAGCAGCTTCTTTCACCTCCTTAAACGATATGACACCAACCTTTTCCTTTATTTGGTTAATATAGCTTATCCTTGGCCTTCCTCTTACACGCTTTCCTTATATCTTTCCCTCTAAGATGTTTTTTATGAAGGTGTTGTGTTGTATAAGATGAGCCATCATCCTTCCTCTCCGGTTTTGAATGAATTCTATTAGCCTTCTTTTTTTCTTTACTCTCTCTAATACGACTTCATTCATTACCATATCTGTCCACCTAATCTTCTCCATCCTTCTCCAACACAACTTCGGTCACGAGCCATTGTACAGAGCGGACGTGTTACACTTTATTGTAAAAATATTTAACTAACGATTCTTCAAAAGTCAAGCTAATTACTGTTGATTAAAGTTTAAAGTTGTGTGAACGCAGCGACACGATTAAGGCCTTTCTAATTGCAAGAGGGAACCGAGAGGTGTGAGCAGCGGCCGGTGGTCAGCGCGGAGCAGCACGCCTCACACCCGCGAGAATCGTGCTACCAATATTTTTGACTCGCTCACACATTGACGTTGCGTTTTAGCAACAGTTGTGTACCTACGTAAGTTATACAAAATATCGTAATACCCACATTGAATCTAAAATTCTACTAACGCTTTACGAAATAATCAAATTACTCCATTACCTTTATAAAGCGTAATTGGGATACATATAGTCTCTGGTTGTAAAATTATATACGATGAATATGCTACGATCACCTCAAAAACTAGCAACCGGTGGGGGATCGCAACCCGATTTGTCGAAATTAAGTGACGAAATTGAGAAGGCACATATTACTAATCGGAAACGTAGACAACCACAGACTCAATGCAACTGTTCGGAGGAAGTCTCGGAAATGCGAAGCGAACTATCGCGTGTGGCCTTGCTACTGGAAACCTACATTGGGTCGAACGCACAATTAATTAACCAACTGAGTAATACTCTAATAGAAGTAAAGACTGAAATCACTGAGTTAAAAACTACAAACGAACAAACAAAGCAATTGATTACTGCAAACGCACAAGAAATAAGTTCACAAATAAATGAGATTAAAACATCAACAGCGGTTCTTATATCTGAACAAGGAATAATTAAATCCAAATTGTCAACCTTAGAAACCAAAATGTTGGCTGGTGAGGACAAAATCAGCACACTCGAAACTGAATTAAATAAACTGAAACTCAAATCATCCCCGACTACAACTATCAATTCCATGTCTGCTAATGAACAAATAATTCAAGAGGTACAGGAACGCAGGAATAGGGAAATCAACATCATACTAGTGGGATTACCTGAGCAAACTTCCACCAGCACCGAGGAGAGGATACTCAAAGATGAAACGGATGTTCTTAAACTCACGTCAATAATATCTACAGAGATTCCTAAGCCGGACAAAGTTTACCGCATCGGCAAGTATTTACCAGGAAAAAATAGACGACTTAAAATCTGCTTTAACAAACCAGAACCCGTTAAACTATTGCTACGTAACAAAGGAAAATTGCCCGATAACCTTAAATTTTTCTCGGATCAAACTCCAGCCCAGCAAAAGTACTTCCAATGTGTCAAAGACGAATTGACCCGACGTGTAAACGCGGGTGAAAGTGACCTGACCATAAAATATATAAATGGGGTACCAACTATCACAACACCAGCCACAAAAAACTATTAAATATAACATCAAATAAAACATCAACAAAGAATATATCCTATCAAATCCTCAATAACTATCAAGACATAAACACAGTAAAATCACACTTATCATTTTTCTACTTAAATGCAAGAAGTATACGAAAAGAAGGTAAATTTGAAGAGCTTAAATGCATATTACATGCTATACCTACTACTATACACATAATTCTAATCACCGAAACGTGGATTACTACAGAAACTCAGGCCTTAGAACTACAGATACCTAACTATACCCATTATTATAACTACCGTAACGATAATATTGGCGGAGGTGTATCGGCTTATGTCCACAACAATTTAAATCATAACATGAGCGAGTCAAGCTATGTTGATGGTAACAACCATCTATGGATACATATACAGAAGTTCTCACTGGATATTGGCGTGATATATAATCCAGGCAACACAAATTTTAATAACTTTTTAGACACACTAGATCAACAATTACGGCTAAGAATGAGATCTATCGTTTTTGGGGACTTTAATATCGACCTACTCACAAAAGGCAACAAACTAAACCGATACAAAGAAACAATAAACGATGCAGGATACAAATTTCTTAATAAAATCAACAAAACTCATTGTACAAGGGACTCTGACACCAAGAAATCAATACTAGATCATGTCTACACTAACCTTGGATCAAATAACTTTAAAATGGCTATCCTTAACTCATCTTTGTCAGACCACAAACAGATATACTTACAAATAGACAAATTTAAACCTCCAAAAAAAATACGAACAACTTATGAAGCTATAGATTACCCAGAATTATACAACGCAATGAAGATAGACAAAATAAAATACGAATACAATGATTACACATTACTTGAAACCAACATTATACATTATATACAAAAAAACAAAGTCCAGAAAACTAAAATACTTAATATGCCCCGTGGAGATTGGATTAATGGAGATATCCTGACTGGTATACAAGATAGAAATTACCTGTGGACATTATATAAAAATGACCCTAAAAATGAAGAACTAAAAACACTTTTCAAAACCAAAAGAGATGCTACAGCTAGACTTATTCAAACTACAAAAAACTCATATTATTTCAAACAATTTAAAACCTCGCTAAATAACCCCAAAAAGATGTGGAATCTTGTAAATACCCTAGCAAACAACAAGATACAGCGAAAATGTTCTCCTTCCAAACTCATCATAGATGGTAAAATAATAACAGATATGAATGAAATTTGTGAAAATTTCAATAAATACTTTTCAACCATAGGACTTATTTTAGCAGACCTAATACCAAAAAAATACCATAAAATACCTAACCAAATATCACCAATACCACTAACTACAAATTATCCAGAACTATCAATATTAGAGCCATGTAATTCAGACGAAATTGATAAGATCATAACATCACTAGATCCAAATTCCAGCGCTGGTATAGATGGAATGAACACTAAATCAATTAAATGCCTACAAAGCTTAATAGCAAGCGACCTAGCCACCTGTTTTAATAAACTGTTGTTACATGGGGTTTTTCCCAACACGCTTAAAATTGCAAAAGTTACACCTATACATAAATCAGGAACTCCAACTGACCCAGGCAACTATCGACCAATTTCTGTTCTCCCAGTACTTTCAAAAATACTTGAAAAAATAATTCATATTAGACTAGTATCTTATTTAGAGTCAATCAACTTCATTTCAGATCGACAGTATGGATTTAGAGCTAAAAGTAATACTACTACGGCAACTATTGACCTTGTAAGCAAAATTAAAGAAAACATAGACCGGAAAAATGTTGTGCTCGGGGTATTTATCGATCTAAAAAAAGCCTTTGATACCGTAAGCCATCAACTTCTGCTACATAAATTAGAAAATATTGGTATCAAGGGCCATGCACTAAAAATGTTCAAATCATACCTAAGTAACAGATTACAGGTTGTTAAAATTGACGACACCGTAAGTAATACATTGCCTATAACGTACGGAGTCCCGCAAGGGTCTATATTAGGCCCCCTATTATTTACTATATACATAAATGGCATAAAGGACCTAGGACTTCATGCACATCTAACATTATATGCTGATGATACGTGTCTCTTTTACTTTGGACCAACGGTACAAGATATCATTGCATTAGCACAGGAAGATCTGAACACCTTATCAAATTGGTTCCAACACAACCTACTAACTATAAATATTGCAAAAACGAGTTTTACTATATTCAGATCAAAAAATAAACCGATAACGATCCATAAACCATTAACCATAAATAACATTCCGCTAGAACAGAAAGCATCTGAAAAATATCTTGGCCTAAGAATAGATCAACACTTATCATGGAAAAATCACATAGATTATATAAAAAATAAAATTTCATCACTTATAAGTCCCTTAAGATCAATAAGTAAGTGTATTCCGCCCAAATTAAGGCAAAATATTTATAATTCCTTGGTCAAGCCACATTTATTATATTTGATCGAAATTTGGGGGAGTAGCACAAAAACTAGCTTACAACAATTACAGCGTAAACAAAATAAAATAGTAAAAATATTATTTCAATTACCGTATTCAACACCCACCTGCAACGTTTACGAACGGACAAAAATTATGAACATTAAACAACTATACTTTTACAATACTTGTCTCCTTATTAGAAAAATTCTTAACAAAAATATACATACCAACTTGTCATTCGTTAAAAAGTCAGACATTAGCAAACGTAGCACTCGGCGAGGAAGTCTACTTGTTCTGCCAAAAAGAAGAACCAACTTCGGAAAAAGGAATATAACCTTTGAGGGAATTTTACTTTATAACAGTCTACCCTCACATTTAAGAAGTGTCAGTACATTTAGATCGTTTAAGTCTACGTTATCAAAGTATATTTTAAGCAACCGCTCGTTACTCACATAATAAATATTTACTAAATTGTCAGTAAGTATTCTAAGACTAGATGACCATTGTAAGAAAACATATTTTTAATTAAGTTAGATTAAGTTCTCATATAAGTGGCATTTTGTGTCTTTTTGAGAATAAATTCTTTAAACCTAACACCACATTTCAAACGCATTTCATTTTTAGTGTTAGCTGATCTAAATTACTTTTACCAAAAACACGTAGTGCCTTTAGAACACCCGTACAACTTTTATTGCTATATGATCTATCATTTTAAACGCAATAGACCTTCCATTCAATATTGTCGGTATCTATGGAAAATCACTTATGAATAGATAAAAATATATTCATTGCGGTTCGTTTTTGTCTAGTTCCTATCCCCCAAACGTCTAAAGAACGTAACGGGTAATAAGAAACTTTATTACAAATGCTTTAGTTATGGACTATATTAAACATGTCAATGACAGGTACCTACTAGGTCTTTAGAGCGCAGACGCGGCTTTTTTTTATTTTTTTTTATTCTATAATAGGTTTGCGCTTGACCACAACTTGCCTGATGTGAAGCAATGTTGCAGTCTACGATGAAACGCGCTTACCTAATAAATACCGATTCACTCGTGACTTGAAGACAGGTAGATTAGCTAAGTGGTTTATTTACAATTTACATTACCAGTGACAGAAGTGTCATGTCTGCTTACGTGCTGTCGCAGCGTTCAAATATTTATTTTGTATTAAAAAATATAGATAGTCAATCAAACATAAAGGCCTGTACACACTGACGTCGTATATTATAATCTGTGTAATACGCCGTGATTACCGGACGCGCGTGAGACCGCGCAACCGGCTATTGTCTACGCACCTGTCTATGATTGCATGTTTGTGCTCTAACGTCGAACGCGACTGAATTACGCATCGATACGACGCGATAGAATAGTATGGATATTCCTTTATAACACTTTACAAAAACTCGAACTCTTTTTAGTGCCCCACAGCTGGTCACTAGTCACCTTTAAATTGCCTCACAAGTTGAGAGAGTTTAAGTCATAATCCACACAAGCTGGCCAAGTGTGGGTTGGTGGACGACATGTCCTTGAATGATTAGTTCGTATACATGCCGGTTTCCTCACGATGTTTGCTTTCACCGATATTCAGCAGCAGCGATGAAATAATTCACGAACGGGGATCGAACATGTGACCTTATAATTTCCGCTGCGCCATCGCTGCCCTGAATATACATAAGTACCTACGTCATATTTAAAAGGAATTCAACAATATTATTTGGCTATAAAGTCTGCTCTTTATTTATTTTATTGTTACCAGCATCAAACCCAAAACGTCGCAGCTTGAAGTGATCACAATCACTAAATCAACGAGGCCATTTTAAGTACAATCAGCTACAAAATTTGATTAACAGGTTCAATACCTACTTATTACAAAATATCTTAACACCAAAAAGGAGATATAGTAAGAAAGTATAAATAAAATTCAAAGAAAAAGAAATCATTCAAAGATTCCATAAAATAAGTATCGTATAACGGATAATTTGAAACTATATTTTTTGGGAGCTGAGTCACCTTCATTAATCGGATTGCACTTTTTATCTGAATCTCCACATGTAGTCCCAGGGCGGTGCAAATAAAGTGACAATAAACTGGTGGCAGGCCTCAGCCGTGGTTAATGACCACCCACTAGACGAAGCCGCATGACCAAGTCAAGCGGCCTTGCCGTGTTTTTGTTGCGTCGTCTAGTAGTCTTTTTAAGAAGATGGGTCCGACCCTTGCTGCTCCTTTATGTTTTCTAAGTTCTTAATCACGAGTGAATCAGTATATTGGGCAGGCGCGTTCCATCGTAGACTACATAATTACTTAACATCAGACAAGTTGTAATCAAGCGCAAGCCTATTTAAAAAAAACTGATGAGAAGCTCATGTTCTCCTTTCGCTACAACACTTAAATACCGATTGTAATATGGAATCTGTTATCCAACTTTTGTTACTGACTGTACATTAGTTAATTACAAACAACGCGACGCACGATAAATTAACATTTGCCTATATCTAGTAAAACCCATAAGGCGTGTAGTTTAATTAAATTATGTTTAGACCACCACCCGTCGTCACCACTAATTAACAGGCGAAGAAATGGTAATTAACTCAGTTGTAATGTGTTACTAACATTAGCATTGCGGATTGAAATTAACTTGTACCTAGATAGTATAATTAATTAAATTAACTTTTTAATTTTAATGAAAAGGCTCGCTTCTATTATGTTTGGGACCTAAATAAAGCCTGAGAAAAATGGGTGATATACACCTCTACCTACTACCTGTAACACTATCTTATGAAAGTGTTAAAAGGTTAAATAGATACATTAATACCATCACACCTTTTCCCATGGATTTAGCAGAGACTTTAAAGTGCTAACTGTCTCGATTTTAAGTTGAAAACACACTTTTTGTTATTCAAAACGCACAGAGCACGGATTATAAGCAAAGACTATACCGATTGACTCATGATTTCCGGTGAAAAGGTGGCAGCAGAATAGGGCTCCATATAGTTCGAAACTATAAAAGCGCTACAGTTTCTACCAACCCTCTTAAATGGTGTCACCAGACATCGCACCGGAACACGGCTAGGCCACTTGGCGATGCCGCTTTGACTAGTGAAGGCTCACCAACCACGGCCAAAGCCTACTACCAGTTGATTTTCACCTGATTTGCATCACCCAGGGACCACGTGTAGGGATTCGTATAAAAGGTGATGAAGGTAACTCAGCCCCCAGCCCCTCATTACACTGTTGGAGTTTACGTACTTTGTCATATTCTACGTTTGGTACTTCATCTCAATAATATGCAGAAATATGGCATCAGACGATAATCCATATCCAAATATTGATGCATGTGTTATGATTAAGATCTAATATTACTACTATAGTGAATGAAAATTTATTTTAACTTACTACCTAGATTGGCATATCAACTCTAAGCTTTACCGTATCGAGAGCCATCATTTGGTCATACATTGCCGCTGGCAATATTATAGTGCACTGAAACCTATCGTTTGAACAATGAATTGTAGAAGTTTTGCTCTCATTTCATATTAGCTCACAAACATTAATAATTTTGTTCATGTATAAGGAATATAAAAGGAAAACAGGTTTGTAGTGCGACTTTCTTTGCAGGTGGTCCAGATTTTAATAATATTCTTAATAGTATCTACAGACTATCTGTACAACAACCTCGTTAGTCCATTATGTAACCGTGGACGCTTAATACTCGAATCTCGGGTTGAGCAAATATAATAATAATACTTTTGAGCTATTTACTCAAGGAATAGCCTGGACAGAACAGTACGACAGTACTGCATGTCACCAGAAAATACATGCATTGAATTGTCTTCACGACAGTTGCCTCCATTTACACGATACTTTTTAGTGATTTACTGTCCTATCCTTTATTGTTCTCGTGTAAATAGCCCGTAACACAAACCGGGGATTGTCCTTAGTTGTACCTTCCTGCATGGTGCGAACAGGTGTCATGTGCCATATTACATTCAGAGTAAAACTGTTTAACGGGCCTCTACGTGTTGGTTTCGGCCCCACGCACGCCTTCCAAAAGTCCAGTGATCCATAGCTCCGAGGTATACGAAAGGCAAATAATAATTATTTTACAAATGCACACAACACCATCTAGTTCCACATTTAGCAATTGTATTTGCTTGTGTTATGGGCACTAGCAACTGATATACAACCTAAATATTTTTTTGTAAACAAGTACATACATACATTTATAGATAAATTACACCCAGACACAGAACATGAACAGAATAGACACAGAATTATGCTCATCACTCACACACAGATTTGCCCTGGTTGGGAATCGAACCCACGACCTCCGGCTTATAAATGATAGATGCACACCAGCCCGTGAGCCAGCAACAGATTTTCCTGACCAATTACCTCTCAAGCGATAACTTGTGAAATACTTCAAAGAGTTGTAATAATCAGTATGGTGAACGTCAGCTGTATAGCGGCTGATTGTTGTTTAATTGATTTTAGATAATATTGCATTAAGAACAAGGTCCATAATAGTTTGATAGTGAAAAATGCTCTCCCTAAAGTGTTGTTATAGGAAGCAGAGCAGCGGTGGCGCAGCGGTACGAGCCTCGCCTTTGAAAATAAGGTCGCGGATTCGTATCTTTATGTGAATTGTTTCATCTCCGCTGCTTAAAATCGGTGAAAGTAAACATCGTGAGGCAACCGGCAGGTCTAAGAACTAATCATTCGAGGACATGTGACATCCACCAACCTGCACTTGGCCAGCGTGTGTTCATTAAGGCCTTAACTCTTTCAACTAGTAGTTAGTTGTGAGAAGACCCGTGCCCGGCAGTGGGACACTAAAAAGGGTTCGAGTGATGACTGAGCGCTATAACATTAGATAAGGTAAAAGTGCCCATTAACAGCCATAGTATTTTAATAGCCTCTTTATACTATACAAAAGTAAAATCCCATTTTATAAAAGTCGTATACATATGCAAATAACCGCTATTACTCACTGAATCGATTCCATTCGGTCATCCATTCACTCTTTACGTCATCAATCACTGAACAAGATTGAGTGAGCATACTGGAGATAGTATTTAGAATACGTTGGCTAAGCTTCGACAATCTTATTTAACATATATGATCGTCCTCCATTCGCTTCGAGTGTTAATTTTTTGAAATATTAATTTGGCAAATGAGCACTAGTATTTTGCTGTTTAAATTATAGAAAAAAATATTTTTTACGAGAAAAATAAACGAGTTCTAGATAATGAAACCATTTTAAAGAAGCGTATTTTATACATGAAAATATTTTTGCAAATTTGTCTTACGAAATTATGAACAAATTTTAAATAACAGAAAATACCTTTAATAATTAACTTAAATAAACTTTTTTTTTAAATAGTTAATATGATTTTGCATAAAAAAATTACTTGCTATTTCCGTAAACAAAGTTCTTAAAATAAAAAATAATCACAAAATCTTAAAAAGTTTATGTTGTTTTTTTGACCTAATTGCGCTGTATCATACCAATAAAAGATATCTAAAATCTAAATTGTTAACTATTTAACACTTTAGTAACTTTATCTGATTTTAGAGTCGAAAATAAAATCGAACTTACAATTTTAATCGTGTCATAAGGTGTTAGAAGCATATTAAAAGCGTATAAACCCTAGTGGTCATTTAAAAAGAATTTTGTTGGGTATTTAATTAATTTAGGTGGGGTAAAGTAAGGTAGCAAGCCTTTAGTGTAGCCACAGCTGTACAGAAATGGATAAGATACATTAAAAATATGTAAATTTGTTAAATAGTAAAAATAGGTAAGAATTATTGTAAAATAAAAACAAGACATCTAGACAGATATAGATAAAGAAAGTAATTAAATAGATTGAAAATGATAGTTAGATGGGACTCCCACCCATGATAGAGTAAAGGATTAAAATTGAAAGAGAAATTGGTATGAAGTATGAAAGTACGAGAAGCATAAAAGAGAGAACTGGAATGAATGTGAACAGCTAGACAAAGACTCCGACAATGTTGGAGGAGATTGAAAAAAAAACCCACAGCTGTACAGGGCTTCTTTATAATATCTTTAGAGTTGAAAAAGTGTTGGGAGACTAGGCCTAAATCCAAACACGCTGGCCAAACGCATGTGGACGGACGGCAAAATGTAATGATTATTTATATATTAATATATTATCCATTGAAATATCAATTTCCTCACCATGGTGATTTCCGTACTGATATTGAGTAACAACAATAAAAGAAGTACATACACATTAATACATCCATTTAACATTTTTTTTAATATTTTAAAGTGAATTTAACTTTTATTATTTTAAAACTGGTATTCACTGTTTACCTACTGCTGGGTACAAATCTTAATTTTACCTAAGCCATAGTCAAAACTCTAATCTCACGCCGTCCCACCTAGTTCTGAGAAAAAATACACCCAGACACAAAACAAACAAACATGGGAATCGAACGACCGGCATGAAAAGCAAGCATCTTACCGACCACGCCACCGTCCCGTCCATAATATCACTTTCATCTGTAGATAGTCACTTAATTACGATCAGCTAAAATCGAAATACGATCGAGAGAAATATTACAACAGAGAAACTCATTTCACAATTAATTAGACTCATTATCTAAACCACGCTAAATAAAATGTTATTACAACAAGAACTATAAAGGCATTTTAAATATGTTAATCCACGCACCTGTTCATACTTCTCAGCGTTTGTTCCCACGAATCATACATACAAAATTACATTATGTATGTTAATTAAAGAAAATGCGTTTTAGGTTAAATATGTCCGTAATTGGGACGTTTACCTTACAATCTGGCAGATGTCACCTATTTTGAACAAATAGATAACAATAAATTAAACCATTTATAAAATCACCGACCAAAATGTCTTATGGATCTTGATATGTTCAGCATTTTATCTAACAAAAACCGCGTCTGTTTAACCCTTATTAGTGTGCGGGGCACGAGTATTCTATCTACGAGTTTTTTTTTTGCTGATGACCTAACCCAATTAGCCGGAAGGGCCTCTATTGGTTCACCGGAGTGTTTCGGTTCGACCGTCCGTCCCCGGACGGTCGAACCGAAAAAGTCCGGTGAACCAATTAATGTTTAACCCTTATTAGTGTGCGGGGCACTAGTATTCTCTCAACTATCTACGAGTTTTTTTTTTTGCTGATAACCTAACCCAATTAGCCGGAAGGGCCTCTATTGGTTCACCGGGTTTTTTCGTATCGATCAAGTACTGTGGCAACTGCCATGAGGGCTCCCCATGTGGGGACGAACCTCGGCTCAGGACGTTGCCGGACGCTCTAGTTTTTTAGGGGATCGGGGGGCATTTCGCGTTCGCGCGGTCCGGTCCTGACCGGAACCGTAACCGACTGAGGGCCTAACTTGGAAGGGCGCGGCGAGGCCCACGACGGCGTGGGCGATATCTTATCTACGAGTTGAGAGAGTTGAGGCCTAAATACACACACTGGCACAAGCGGGTTGGTGGATGTTACATGTCCTCGAATGTGTAGATCTTAGAGATGACAATTTTCTTAAATGTTTACCTTCATCAAAATTGAGCTGCGTCGATGAAAAAAAATCACACAAAGATGCGTAGACACAACTGGGGATCGAAACTCCGATCTTATATTTCAAAGGCAAATCCGATACTGGTGCGCTACTTCTACTCCAAAGCGCATCAATAGCAGTCAACTCGTTTAACTGCTATGATGCTGCGTACACAGATATACAGATACACACTTTGAACAAAACGCCTTTCTTTTTGTCGGGTGTTAAAAATAGAGATCATTGTGTTTATAGATAAAAGAAACAGAGCAGCTATGGCACAGAAGTATAGACTGGTCTTTGAAATAAAGTAAGGATTTGATCCTCGGTCGTGCTCACAAATATTTGCGTGATTTGTTTCATCACCGCTGCTCTACATCGGTGAAGGAAAAGATCGTTAGGAAACCAGCTTATCTAAGAACTAATCATAAATGAACATGTGACATCCACGAACCCATACTTGTCTACCGTATGTGGAGTTGGCCTAAACTCTCTACTCGTAAGATAGTTGAGAAGACCCGTCTGCAGCTGTAGGACACTAAAAAGGGTTGAAGTTAACCATAATAATATTATCTGTGATCATTATAGTCGTATTAAGGGTTTTCCCGAAACTTCGTTCCAATTGGGTATACCAAAGACTCATATTTTAAACTAGCTGATCCCGCAGACTTCATACTGCCTTAACCGATAAAAAAATATCACTCAAATTGACTCTACATTTTATTTAGAAAACGTTTGTATGGGCAAAAGAAAAGGACTGATTTTAGGGTTTTCCTGGCTATTATTAGTTTTTTTCTCACCTTTTAAACCTTCCCTAGACCTCTACAAACATTTCAAGACCAAGATAAGATCAATCCGTTTAGCCGTTCTCGAGTTTTAGCGAGACTTACGAACTGCAATTGATTTTTTTACATATAGATTATTATTATAAGAATGTGTAAAATATTTAACATTTAACACTTAATTGTAATAAATTTGTAATTAATAAGCTTTCTCAATGAAAAAATAAAGTATTTCTAAATTCCTTTACTTTCAACATTTCATGTTCTTAACTTTCTATAGTACATATTATCTTTTTCTGCTTCCACTTTAATTACCATTCGAATCGAATTAATTTTATAGATTTCAAATTCAAATCCATTGCTGGTTTCCTTACAACGCTTTAATAGATTTTGTAAGTAGACCGTTATTGGTTCAAGTACCTGATGCTTTAATTCGATAAGGGGCTACTTAAAGCTATTTCGATCAAGATAACCTTCAGATTTCGTTCGGAAATGCGATTTATAAGAGATAAGGTTTCAATAGTAGCCGAGGTGTTGATAATAATGAATTTAACACAATGTGTTTCTTTGGTCATCAAATTCGAATTTTACGGCGTAATTTCGTTAGGTAGTTTATTTGTTATTGGAACTTGAGATTGGGTTTTTGAGGTGGAAGTGCTACTATAAAATTTTATTTTGTTCGGGTAATTTAGATAATTTTACATGTTCATAAACACGACCAACAGATATAAAGTTTAAATACTATTTGGGAACCTAATCTAAATGGAGTCGCATACGCGGCTGCGCCCGCGCGTATGTCACAATTGCGGGATAAAATCAACCCTACATTCTTTCCCGGATCTGTATCTTGTTAATACCAAATTTCATTGTTTTGGCGTGAAAGCGAGACAGAAGACAGACCAAGTTACTTTCGCATTTTTTATAATTTTAGTAAGGATTTTCCTATTCCTATAACGGCTTGATATAGTATTTTTTTATTCAACTGCGAATTATAACTGCCTTATTTTTGATTTAATAAAAATATTTTTATTTTAACACTGTGTTAGAAATGGCAATCGTTTTCAAATGATTCTTCGAACAGAAATAAAATTTAATTCAACAATAGTAGCGACAAATAAAGCGACGGGTGTGATAATTTCGTTTACTAACGAATTGGCTGCACAAACGAACGAAAACACTAGTAGGGCTCTTAAAACAATACATTCAGTTTCCCCGTCTTAGTTAAGATCTGTGCAATATTATGGTTGAGAGACTGTAATTGTCAGATTGCAAGGGACATTCTAAAAGTTATTAAACTTTATTGTTATCTGGTTTATTTAATGTTAAATGACTTTATCTGTTAGATACAAGCATGATTTCGTACCAAACTCTAGAATAATATACGCAAATGTCGGGTTAAATGGACTGTCTGTTTGTTACTTCTTAAAGCAAAATTAAAAAGGAACGTTCTTACTTATAAAATTATCCTGTATAGGAAACTTCATTAACTAAATTTTAATAAACCTAAATATAAAAATATTATATTTTGATATCACTCGCTGGGCACAGGTCTTCTCTCAGCTATCTTGAGTTGAGAGAGTTTAGGTTTTAATCCACACAACCTGACCAAGTGCGGGTTGGTGGATGTCACATGTCCTCGAATGGTTAGTTCTTAGATGATTAGATGATTTTCTTCACCGTTATTTGAGCAGCGGAGATGAAACATTTCACACAAATTTGTGTGGGCACGACAGGGATTCGAACCCATGACCTTATAAATCCAAGGCGAGGTCGGTACCGCTGCGCCACCGCTGCTCTATTTTGATAATTGTGTTAGTAAAAAAATGAAGTACTTAATCGCTAACGAAAGATGTTCACTATTCAGCTGTGCGCTCGCTAGGGTCATTGAACGCTATTTTTACGCCGCGCTTTCATCGATATTAATACGAATAGATCGCCTGATTTTATGTCGAATATAAAAATAAAAAATATATAGAAAAATTAATGGATTTTTTTTCTATTATCAACTCTGAATACAGAACCACCACAAAAATTTGGGAACTGCAAAAAAAGGTTTCCTGTATATTTAAAATTTATTTGATGAGCCGGTGGCGTGGTCAGTAAGAAACTTACTTTTTACGCCGCAGGTCGTGGGTTAGATACAAACATTTGTTTAAATATGTCTGTTTGTCTTGTGTCTGGATGTAATTATCTATATTTAAGTATATATTTACAAAAGAAAAGTATTATATGTAGTATATTACCAGTTATCTGGTTTCCATAGTACAAGCTCTGGTTAGTTTGGGATCAGATGACCGTGTGTGTTAATGTCCCACTATATTATTATTATTTTAGATTTTGTTTTATTTTTCTTGGCTTTTCGCCAGTTTAAAGCACATTTACGGGCTTACACCAAGTAAATGCGCCAAAATTATGTAGTTGTGGTGTTTACGTATACGTTTGGATTGGGGGCTATGTCATCTGCTTGCATGAATTTTCGTACAATTCTACATGTATTTAGAATAGCTGCTTTTTGCAGGGTTATGTAGAGGGTCTCTTTGAGAGCTATTAATTTTAAACTTTGAATTAAACACTTTGGGATAACACCTGTCGTAGAGAGAACTATTGGCACAACATAGACCTTTTCTTGTCTCCAGATTCTCTTAACTTCATCCTTAAGTTCGGCGTATTTGTTTATTTTTTCGGTAACTGTTTTTTGGAGATTGTGCGTGTTTGGTATGGCTATGTCTATTAAATATGTTATTTTGTTTAATTTGTCTTGTAAGGTTATGTCTGGTCTATTGTAGTGGATGGTTTTGTCTGTAAGGATGGCTCGGTCGTAATACAATTTGTGAGTGGTGTTTTCTAGGATAACTTGTGGTGTGTATTTGTAGTAAGGTGTGTTTGTATTTTGTATTAGGTTATGTTTGAGTGCGAGATTTTGGTGAATTACATTTGCTATTTGGTTGTGTCGATGTGTGTAATCTGTCTGTGTAAGGGTAGAGCAAGCTCCTGTTATGTGTTGTATTGTTTCTGGTTGAGAGTGGCATCTGCGGCATTTGTCATTTATAGCTGTTGGGTCTTTTATAATATGCTTTCTGTAGTTTTTTGTGCTAATTATTTGATCTTGTATGGCTATTATGAATCCTTCCGTTTCCGGAAACAAGTTTCCTATTTGAAGCCATTTATTTGTTGCAGTGATATCTATATGAGGTTGTTGCAAATCATGGGGATGTCGACCATGTAGGGTTTTTCTCTTCCAGGTTTCTATTTTCTGTTTTTGTGGATCAATGTTTTGATTAGTCTGTAAGTCTGTCTGTGCTTCTAGGTTTAGTGGAGTATAGTTGAAATCATTTGTAGCTATAGATTTATGTATATTACTAGTACTGGATTTTTTGTGGAAGAACATAATAAGTTTGTTAATTTGGTTTCGCCATAATTGATGAATGTCGATTAAGCCTCTACCTCCATTCTTTCTTGTGATAGTGAGTCTCTCTATTGCAGATTTTGGATGATGGTTGTTGTGTTTTGTTAATGTAGTGCGTGTGTTCCTTTCTATTTGTTCTATGTCTGTTATTGTCCATTTTATTACTCCAAATGAGTAGGTTAGTATTGGGATTGCGTAAGTGTTAATGGCTTTAAAGAGATATTTTCCAGATAACTGAGTTTTGCAAAGTGCGTTTAGTCTTCTTTTGTATTCTGAGTCTAATGTCTTCTTTAAGGTCGCATGGTCGAGTCCTCTAAGTTGATTATACCCTAAATATTTGTAGAAATCAGTTGCTTCCAAAGATGATATGGTGTCAGTAGCGTTTATTGTATAATCTCCTGGTTTTATTTTTCCTTTGATAATATGTAATGTTTTGCATTTATCTAACCCAAACTGCATATTTATGTCCTGACTAAATTTTGTTGTGGTTTCTATTAAAGTTTTCATTTGTTTTTCGGTTTTAGCATATAATTTAATGTCGTCCATATATATTAGATGAGAAATTTTAGTTTCTTCTGCATGATTAAAAGAGTATCCAGCTTGACAATTTTGGAGAAGGTTTGAAAGGGGATTTAAAGCAAGACAGAACCATAAAGGACTGAGAGAGTCCCCTTGGTAAATACCCTTCTTTATAATTATCTCTCGGGTTGTAACAGTTTCACTTTTATTACCTAATTGAAGCGATGTTTTCCAACGGGGCATTATATTACGCAAAAAGTCTATTATTGTTGGGTTAATTTTGTATATTTCTAAAATTTGGATTAGCCAAGAGTGCGGAATACTGTCGAAAGCCTTTTTGTAATCTATATATGTGCAGTGCAAATTCCTATTTTTAGTGGTGGCATGTTTATGAATAGTAGAATCTATAATTAATTGCTCTTTACATCCCATATGTCCCCGTCTACAACCCTTTTGTTCCTCTGCTATAATGTTGTTGCGTTCAATGTGCGAGTTAATTTTGATGGTGATTATTGATGTTATGATTTTATACAATGTGCAGAGACATGTGATTGGTCTGTATTGAGAAGGCTGTGGTGAGTGATGTGTTTTAGGTAACATGTAGGTTATACCGGTAGAAAGGAATTCGGGTATGTTTTGGTGTCCTAATATAATGTCTGTTATGTTTTTAGCTAGAGATTTGTGTAATGAGGTTAATTTTTTGTACCAGTAGTTATGTAATTTATCTATTCCAGGTGATTTCCAATTATGTAATCTTGATGTTATATTTTTTATATCTAATTCTGTTATTTCTACAAATTCCATTTCATCTATTGTGCTCCATTTCAACTTTTCTTCACTAACCCAAGAAGCTTTATCATTGTGTGCTACTTGCTCTTCCCATATTCCGGACCAGAAAGATTCAAGTTCTTGTTTTGTTGGTAAACTATTGTTATCTAAGGCATTGTCAGGTATTTTTTTAAGATTTCTGTAAAATACTTTTTCATTAGTGACAAACGTGATGTTATTGTTTCTACGTTCTTGTGCTTTTTTGTACCTTCTAAGCCTATGTACTTTAAGTGCGAGTTTTTGTTTGAGTGTATCTAAAAATTCCTCAGGTTTTTTATTATTGCTTTCATGTCTAGTATGAGTTAGTCGATTTTTAAATATTGTTGCAACTTGCTTTACTACTTTCTTGGATCTATTGTTGTTAATATATTGGGTAAGTCTGCCGCAGTCAGCCCTTAACTTTTCTATATCTTTCTCAAGCCTGTATTCCCATGGTGGTTTCTTTTTATCACTTCTTAATCTCTGATATTCAATTTTATCTTCTACTTTATAATTTAATTTCTCGGATATTACTAATGCTGCACAATATATAAGTGTATGTAATTCAATTATCTGTGTGTCTTCAGTCACAAATAAATGTAGTATGTTTTGATTAAATATGTTCACGAGTTGAGTAAGCTGTGGGCTATATTTTAATTTAGGTAATTTCGGTCGAGTAGAAGGCTCTATTCTAGAGTATTTTAATAAGGTTGATCTTAGTCTATCAAGAATCTTCTCTATATGTAAATCCGGTTCTGGAATTTGGTAAGTTACAATATCAGCTTCATTTTCTACTGTGGAAATTAAAGTTTCGGATTGTATTATTGTCTTAGATTTACGCGAATATCACACATTGAAATAAAACTACTTTTTAACGGATTTTATCGCGGTTTATTTTAGATTTTAGATCCCGACGTTTCAAAGTCTTTTCAGACTTCATGTTCACGGGTGGCCTGAGATATTTGACGTCCAAAAATATTAATCACAATTATTACTGACTACCTTCAAACATTAATATTTAAGTTGCGTTCCGATTTAAGCAAACTGAGCTCACAGTGTCTTGAATTCTGAGTTGATTTTGCTTGGGTTTTGGTACAAGTAAATTAAGCACTGGGTCCCAAGCTGGTGGTATATTCCAACCATTTTCTCTGTTAAAATTAGGATGTTTTTTAATTTCAATAGCTTCGCGGATCATTCTTGGTAGGAACCGGTTTTCTTTGACAAGGACCTGTGTTTTATCAAATCTCAAGTAATGGTTGGGGCCTTTTTGAGTATGTTCACACACTGCAGATTTTGTTGAGCGTTGATGTTTAACATCAGCTATGTGTTCTTTTACGCGGGTCCCTATACTTCTTTTTGTTTGTCCTATATATGAGAGTCCACACTCACAGTCAATTTTATAAACACCCGCATCTTGTAGAGGGACTTGACACTTGACAGATGGTAAAAATTGACTTATCTTGGTTTTTGGCTTGAAGTAAGTATTTATAGAAGCCCGCTTAAGGATATAGCCAATCTTGTCGGTCACTCCTCTTATATAAGGAAGAAAGGCAACCTGCAATTCTTCCTTATATATCGGGAAAAGAAAACATCGTGAGGAAACCGGCATATTTTTTTTTGTATTTATTTATTTTCTTAACTAGCTAAGTAATACTAGTAAGTAGCTGCCTTTATATTAATAAATCCTCAAATATAAATATTTGATTGTTACACATTTGTTTTATTTTAAAATTTGTCTTAAAAACGAAACGATTATAAACCTGACTGTACTTTAAAAAAAAAAAATAGGTGTGTCCAGTTGACGAAAACATAAAAGTAATTTATTTTAAATTTCACTATGTGGACATTCATAAAAACCTTGGCGTGTCCAAATGACGAAAAAATAATTAGTATTAATTTAAAGTTTCACCAACAGAACACACGTGTGATCAGTCCCTCGTGTCGTGTTGGTGAATAACCCAATTTTTTTAAACTCAAACTCACAATTTTTTTTTTATAATACAAGTACCTACTCTTTACATTACATTAACGGCGAAATGCTTTGACAAAACGCTTTATAGAAAACCTTGCAATAAACATAAAAAAGCAACCATATAAAAACCCCTGCACAAATGAAACCACAAGAATTTCACCCTTATTTCAATGCTTTTAAGTTCGAGAGACAGAAAAGTGTGTTCTAGAATAGTAAATGTAAAGTTGTGTTTCAATCTAACAGCTTCCCGTAGACACCCTTTGTCCATTCCTTGATTGAATATCGAATATAATCGTAAACTCGAATCGTTCTTCCGAATACGAAGAATCGATATTAAAATCGACTGCCTTTGTATGAATAAACGCACTTTTGTATGCAATACAAAATCATAAAGGCTGTTCTATATACAATATTAAATCGATATTGAGGTGTATCGATTATGTATCGAATTAACTTTTATTGCAAACGGTAGTACAGTATTGACGTGGTATTGAAGAGTAAATTACATTTCGCTTGATGCTTTCATATCTAACATTTGTAATAATGATTGCATTCGAATGACAGATTATGTAGTAACGATAAGAATCGATAATATTAAGATTAATTAAATCGATTAAAATATAAATCATAACACATTTTTAATTGCATTTTGACAGCGTCCAAAATTATAAATAGTAGGTATTCCTATCTTCTTCGAGGCTCGCCTGAAAGCAGCATTCAGTGTGTCATGGTTGTCTCACTTGTGGTTCCCATTACACCCTGGCCAAGACGCGCGAAAGAACACAGTATGATCCGACAGAAAACCAGAGTAATCGACGTAGCACACCGAATTTATAAGCTGAAGTGGCAGTGGGCCGGTCATATCTGCAGCAGAACCAACAGCAGTTGGGGTAAGCGAGTTCTTGAGTGGAGACCACGTATTGGCAAACGTAGCGTAGGACGCCCTCAGACTAGGTGGAGTGACGATCTTTGCAAGGTGGTTGGTAAGAGCTGGATGTGAGTAGCCACGGATCGTGCTCAGTGGCGTGCTTTAGGAGAGGCCTATGTCCAGCAGTGGACTAGGATAGGCTGATGATGATGGTGATGAACTAGTATGGATTCCCAATGCCCCCCGCCCTGCGCTCGTACTGGGCGAGGGGATCCATAATGGATATCCCCGGTAAACAAAAAAGGTACTTTATTTTTCACCAAAGAGGACGCGACGGACGAAATCTGACAGTCAAAAATGTCAAATTGCGAGTCGGACCCGCACTTAAAGGATTCCGTACCATGTGGGCACGACCGGGAATCGAACCCGCGATATTTCAAAAGCGAGACTGATACCACTGCGCCACCGCTGCCTCCCGTCTGTGCTATAAAAACAATTGTAAAAAAACGACCGCTAATTTAAACCAACCATCAACATTCTCTTCCCAGTTATTACAAAACCTGCGCAGCAATGCTTTGTTTTTCCTCTGCATCTAAATCGGTCAAGCAAGTTACCATATCGCACTGTATTTCCAAGGAACTGTACAAATTATGCGACTGTGAATTCTTTCACTCGAGATAATGTATTCGATTCCGGACCGAGATGGCATCGTTCACGCGAGCTTTGGATGTTAGACATTTTATTCGATACTATTGGAAGTCGATTTTAAATCGATCGAAATTATAACTATTTTCTGATCCGCATGTTCCCTGTATGCTATAAGTATAGAAGTTGCTATTTTGTGTGGAAAAACATTTAATTTAATTTGGTATTATGTTTCTGATAAAGTCTCTAGACAAGTAGTATTTTAACTGTTTGTATAGTTGTCGCTATAATAATTGTGAATTAACTCGAAGTATAAAAAATAATATAAATAGCAAAATGGTCGAATGAGCATATAAAACTGGGTAACCTGGGCACTGAAAAATAATAGTGCATATGATAAGACAAGTATCTTACATAATATTACACGCATTTTAGTATGCCAAAATAAAGAATATTTGTAGGTAGTAGGTTGGTACTTAATACTTCTCAAACGGTCAATTCATAACGATTTCCTAGTGATTTTATTCTTTATTATTATTAAGCAATGACAACAAAGTATTGTGCTGTGCAAGATCGAGTCATAGCCCACTAGACTACGAATTGAATTGATATTAGAATCGAGAATCGGTAGTAGCGATGATAGATCCAAATTCGATATTCGGTGTATTAATGCGATTATATCGATACACGACAATGAATATTTTGCATTTGAATGAAGCGTGTCAGTATAGCGAAAGTATACTATAAATGCCTTTTAATAATGTTTAACTCTAGCCCATTGTACCCGAAGGCAGAGGTGAATATTATCTACGCTTTGAAATAGAATATTATAAAATTATTAAAAGGCTTGTATGGCTCTTTAGGTAGGGACCGATCATTCATTGGGTACATACTTAAATAGCTTTACCTTGAACTGGTTAATTTTGATACAAATAAAAAAGCCTTTTCGCTTATCAACCGCGAGGTCTCAAGGCCTTAGTCAAGGAACATCATGTCCTTAAAGCATTATTGATCTTCCCGAATGAAGTGCGGTAAGAAACTTGGTTCCAAAAATGTGTTACGTCACTTGTTCTTACTTTGATTTTGGTCATATTAAATGAAATTATTTAAATTCGACCCGTCGCTTTTCATCGAATACATTCGAGTGTTAATAGTATGTTTCTTTGTATTACGGTTCGGGGTCAGAGTAGACCAATTATTGTTACCGCAATTGCTAATAGTGGTAGATAGTAGCAGCTAATGAGTTGTTCGCACTGAACGCGAAACTCACATGATGACGAGATAGTGATGTGAAAGTATCGATACATCGATAACAATAATAACTTCCTTAACTGGTATAATACGGAAGTAGAGGTAAATGTCACCCCCATGCTCTAGTATTTTTGGACTTTAGGTGCAATAAAACGAAAATCGCTAAAATATATTTCCGACTTTGTTACAGTTAAGATATTATGTTCACAATGCTTAAGAAGCTACTAATGTGAATCGACAACATTAAAATCTGGCTGCTAAGGATCAAAACTTAATAATTTCATCTTTAACCAACATCGTAAGGCACAACAAAAATTTAATATACGAGGGTCACCTGCTCAATCAAGTCAAAATCTTAAACTCAACTTCGGTGCAAAGAAAATCTACAAAACTCCACGACTTTACGAGCGTAGTACTATTGGGATGAAAAGCAGCCTATGTGGTAATCCAGACCATAATCTATCCCTGTGCTAAATTTCCACCAATTACGTCCAGTAGTTTTCCAAACTTTACATCCATACATTAAAACAATCTTTCGCGTTTATAATATTATATCAATAAATTAGATAGATAATAGATATAGTATAATATTATTGTTTTGTAAATTTTTATATTACTCATAATAAGTATATCTAATATACGCTTTTACATACAATATTCCTAATTTGTCGAAAAGCTCTATTTCTTGTTGAAAAATAAACACTCGATATCAACATCGACATTCAGCACATCACTATCCCTGCGGTCGCTCGCCACAACACCGCCAGCTATAATTGGTTTGCTCCACAGATGATTTTTATCTCCAATTATTGAGTTTTCACGCCAATTAAATATTATCTAGCTTCCGGTGGAAGCCGCAATGTCGATATAATCGTATCTCGAAATGGCACAACCCTTAATCGAACGTTTGTTGAATTAATTATATAATTATAATTAAACCTTTCTATAGGTACTATTTTATTCAGATTAGATTTTAAATCGATTCATTTCCGTTCGTTTTCTATTGAGATCATTTATTACACGCATGTTTTTGTAATTATTAACATAACTTTGAGTTAATGAATCCAATAAGATGATATTTTCTGTTATCTATATAGATGTATAATTACGGTTAATTAACGTAAATTTTGAAAGAAAAAAAGATTTACTTGAATAAAATTAAAATTTTACGCAATAAGTATTTGGCATTATTAAGTCATATCAAATCAAAGTCAAATAAGAAAAAATAAATCTCGGTAGGTAATAGTCAGCCACTGTAAGCCTGCATGGGCTGTGCATGAAAGTTCACTGGTTTGGTTCCCGCTCCGGACAACCTTTGTGTAACAACAAAGTTATGTTTCGGTGTGTGATTATTTGAGTGACTACCCTCCGTGCGTCAGTGAGCACATAATGTCGTCTGTTCTGCTTTTCATTTAATCAAAAATCAATCGTTAAGTCGTCAGAAGCCTAATATAATCTTACACCTGGTCTAACCATCTCGGCGACTGGCTTATAGCCCTAAGGTTTCGAGGTCTGAGTAGGACGCTTAATATATCCTACTTAACTATTTTATTTATGTAAACCACAACAGCATTCTCGATTATACCACCTTAAGGTAGGCAAAAATGTGGGTTATATTCATTACCCACATATTCGCTCGATTCCGGGTTTGTTTTGTTTGTTTTTTTTAATATTCGGGGACATTAACATACACGGTCATCTGGTCAAGCTAAGCAGAGCTTGTGTTGTGGAAACCAGATAACTGGTATATACTATACATATCGTACTTTTCTTTTGTAAATATTTATAATAGATATTTACACCCAGACTCGACACAAACACAAATGTTCATCAGTAATTTTTGTCTCGGGTGGGAATCGAACTTACGACCTGCGGCGTGAAAAACAAGTATCTTACTGACCACGCCACCGCTGCACCGGCCCGTCGCGGCGTTGCACCGTCTTACCGCACTTGATTCGGATTTTAAGAAGACACTTTTACCACTGAACCAAAGGGAGTTTATTCAAATTTTCCTGTGATTAGTATACAAAACCATTACGTAGAAAGTCTTTTAACCTTCACAGTTATTGTGAACCCTATAATGTAACTACTTTGTACTAAACGAGTTAATAGTAAGAAAGTTGACCTTTTAAGTAGTTATTTGTGTACAGTACCCGATAGGTGAGCAGTAGTGATGTCACTAGATAGAGCGAATCGATAAATTCATCTATATAGCAATATCGATGAATTTATCGATTCTAAAGTGTAAATAGTAGAATACATAGCAATGTATTCTACTATTCATTTTTTTTTCTCCACATAATCTCCACATACTCTATGTGCAAAAAAAATACAAAAATGTTCAAAAACTTTTTTTTTTGGCCTTTAACCATTTTTTGCAATAATTCTAAATATGGATATACAAATGTAAAATTTAAGAATTTCGTGCATCTCGTAAGTATGTAATGGCTTAATTTTTGCGCTGGACAGAGTGGTGTGCTAATTTCACCGTGATAATCCGCTGTTTTTATTGCGAGCTCAATTCCAGCAACAAATCAAGCGTATTATACATTTTCGTCGGCTTCATTAAGTGACCTCGACAGCGTATGTTCTACTCGGTAAGTATCGCTAGAGATTCGATTGAATCGCGAGTGCTTATCGATACTAATCTATCGATAGTGTGAATCACTAGTGCGTAGTATTTAGATTTTATCTAAGATAAATGTGCACAGTACGTTACGCTATGTAATGTGAGAGGGGTTAATTAATATCCTTGTAATGCAAACAATGTTTAAAACACTATATAAACGAATCATTTTGCTATGCATAAGTACTAGCTTTCACCCGCTACATCGTGTGCGTAATAAGGAAAGAAAGGAAAGAATCCCAAGAGATGTTGCCGACATGAAAAGTACCTAAGGAAGCGTGTAACCACGGTCGGTGAAACCTGGCCGAAACGTCAAGTTAAGTAAAAGGAAAGTGAAAAGCACCCTTGGTATATGTTAATCCGAACAAAAAAGTGTGTGTAGTATATACAAATGGCCATGTGATTTACGTGAGAGTAATGTACGAGCAGCGGTGGCGCAGCGGTACGGCCTCGCCTTAAAAGTATAAAGTCGCGGGTTCGATTCCCAGTCGCGCCCACACATCTTTGTGTGAATTGTTACATCGCCGCTGCTCAATATCATTGAAGGAAAACATCATGAAAAAACCGGAATGTCTAAGAACTAATCATTCGAGGACATGACAATGTGATATCCACCAACCCGCACTTGGCTAGCGTGTATGGATTATGGCCTAAACTCTCTCAACTGGTAAGATAGTTGAGAGAAGGCCCGTGCCCAGGAGTGCGAAACTAAAAAGGGTTGAAGTGTATGTACGAGCATAAATCGAAAGTACGTAAAATTTAAAGCACCTCGGTAGTCGAGCGGTGTAAGCCGTCGGATAGGGCTATACTGTGCCCAGCAGGTCGCGGGTTCCATTCCCGCTCCGGACAATCTTTGTGTAACAACAAAGATTTTTTTTGGTGTCTGGTTAGTTGAAGGACTACCATCCGTGCCTCGGCGAGCACGTTAAGCCGTCGTTACATGTAGTCAGAAGCCTAATATAATCTGACACCTGGTCTAACCATCTCGGCTACTGGTTCCCTACAGGTTTCGAGGTCTGATGGCAGTCGCTCGTGTAATTCTGGTAGCTTGCATCAGGTTACACTGGGAGCCGACCCCTATAGAAATGGGAAATAGGCTTGGGGAATGAGTTACTAGAAAAATGACGTGTTCCGCCAACATTCTTATTTTATTCTTGAATAGGCTGGCGCTTGACTACAAGTTACCTGATGTTAAGCAATGATATAGTATACGATGGGATGCGCAAGCCCAATGTACCGATTCACTAGTGAAAATGACTTTTGGTGAGAAGGTGGCAGTGAAATGAGGCTCTTTAAAGTTGAAACCATAAAGGAGCAACAATTCGACCAACCCTCTTAAATGGTGTCACCAGACATCGCACTGGAACACGGCAAGGCAAGGCACGCCTGGTGCGGCTTTGTCTTTGTGGATTCTGCATCTGAACAAATTACAAACTATCCAAATGTAAAATGCCTTGCACGAGCAATGTACGAAATCATACTGAAAGCGAAGTGAAGTATCGAACACAAGGCTAGGCATCAAGCTATTGTAAGAGAGGGTATAACAGTTTTGGGGGCTGAGTCACCTTCGTCCGTGGGTGTACACCTTTAGTTGAATCCCCACACGTGGTCCCCGGGTGGTGCGAATGAGGTGATAATCAATTGGTGGTAGGCTTCGGCCGTGGTTAGTGACCACCCGCCAGACAAAGCCGCACCGCCAAGCGGCCTTGCTGTGTTCCGGTGCGATGTCTGGTGACACCATGCAGAGAGCTTAAGGAGGCTCATTCCATCACCACCTTCTCACCGATAATCATTCGTAATCACGAGTGAATCGGTATACCGGGCTGGCGTGTTCCATGGTAGACTACATCTTGCTTAACATCAGGCAAGTTGAAGTCAAGCGCCAGCCTATCAAAGATTAAAAAAAAAGTTTTCCCATTTTCTATGAGAAAAGCGAGTTGCTTTCTTATTTGCGACAATTTAAAAAAAAACTGATTCGTTAAGTGATTAATAATCTTCTAGATTTTGTTTATGAGTATCAGTTTCTATATATATTTTAGTATTATTCCATTTAAGTCGTTTTAAAACTAATAGAAAGATAATTATACCAAAATAGAAGTCACGCTGGGTTGTTGATTGAAAAATCTTCAACTATACTCGATAATGAATTGTTTGTTTAGTGTTAACGCCCTGAAAATTATTCTAAGTTATTATTTCTTAGTATTTTTATTATTTGTTGGTAGTATAGTTTCAATTAGTAGGTAATTTAGGTTATTAATAGCGGTCACCGCTGAGAGCTATTAAATATTGATCAAACTAGATATAATTTTTAAAGCACTAATTTTAACGGGAGAATAACAGAAATTTTGCTTCGTTTTTAATTTTTAATTGGTTTAAAATAATAACTTTATAAATTTTGTTGCATATCTGTTTTTTTGGAACTAGCTTTACAATCGCGGGTCCGTCCGTGCGTAATTTTTTAGCGCGAATAACAGACATAGACTATAAATAAATAAATAATAATAAATAAATATTCTGGGACATTAACACACACGGACACCTGGTTCCAAACTAAGCAGAGCTTGTGTTATGGAAACCAGATAACTGGTATATACTATACATATAATACTTTTCTTTTGTAAATATATACTTAAAATTGATATTTACACCCAGACTCGACACAAACACAAATGTTCATCACTAATGTTTGTCTCGGGTGGGAATCGAACCCACGACCTGCGGCGTGAAAACCAAGCATCTTACCGACCACGCCACCGGCCCGATAGAATGGAACATTCCACTGCCACCTTCTCACCGATAATCATTCGTAATCACGAGTGCATCGGTACACTGGGATGGCGCGTTCCATCGTAGACTACATCATTGTTTAACATCAGTCAAGTTGTAGTCAAGCGCCAGTCTATCGAAGAATAAAAAAATGAAAAAGTTACAAGGCACACATATTAAGTATGCAAATATTGGTCCAAATGTGTCGAAACAATTATTTCATTTTCAAATCGGACATCTCAATTCATATTTAATTAAAAAAAACAAACATCTAAGAGCGTTTGCCCAATGATGGGTAAAAACAATCGCTTGAAAACAGGGGGCGAGGGCACCATATTGCTGGACAATGGCCAATTAACGCTACACGCAATTAAATCAGGCTGGACTTTTAACAAAGGATTCATAATGGAATGATAAGAGGGGATAATACCGTCGCACAAAGTAATCACGGTTTGTACCTAATATAAATCAGCAAATTCACTTCAAACTTTTTAAGTGTCCCACTGCTGGGCACGGGTCTTATCTCAACTACTGGCGCAGCGGTACGAGCCTCGCCTTAGAAAAATAAGGTCGCGATTTCGAATCCTGGTCGTGCCCACACATCTTTGTGTGAATTGTTTCATCGCCGCTGCTCAATATAGGTGAAGGAAAACATCGTGAGGAAACCGGCATGTCTAAGAACTAATCATTCAAGGAAATGTGACATCCACCAACGCGTACTTGGCCAGCGTGTGTGGATTAAGGCCTAAACTCTCTCAACTCATAAGATAGTTGAGAGAAGGCCCGTGCCCAGCAGTGAGACACTATAATGGGTTGAAGTGAATAATTATATAAGTACTTATTACCTTTATCTTTAAAAACGCGTAAAGTTGTCAAGTCTTATGTGTTTATCTTAAAGTTGTACGGAACCCTAGGTGCGCGACTCCGACTTGCACTTGGTCGATATTTTTTTTGTTACCCAAACATATCAGATTAAAAGATGTGTGTTTATTAATTTATTTTTTAATTAATAAAAAAGTTTATTAATTAATAAATTAATTAATTAATTAATTTATTAATTAATAAAAAAGTTTATTTTCACAAAGTATGCGCACGGGTTTAAAAGTTCTTCTGTATCACTTAGATACTCGGCAAATCGGAGCTAGGTGCAAAATGTAGGTAGGTACCACAGAAATAAAACACGACGGAATATAAACGGATAACAAAGATGGAGGAACTATTAATTTAGTTTTTTTAAGTTTTTGTTTTTCACCTTGTTTTCAGATTTACCTAGAGAGGAGGTATTACCAACTCTGTATAATTCCTCCAATAGGTCGATACTATCTGCCGCCCACACGTCCGCTCCGCGTATTGTTCAGTTCAATCGAGCAAGTTATTATTGCGATAGCACTTTATTTATAACGAACACCGAGGAACAATGAACATTGAACACTTGTTGTACAACCTACGGACTTGGCTGGTGCACTGCCAGGCTGCTTATTGCACAAGTGTATATCCGTCAAAGCATATTGTCCAGTGTTCTAGTTTTCCGCTCGCGTGACTTACATTTTACATCATGACTAGCAGTGGAATGAAAAATAGCATAAAATAGCATACTTTCCTCAATTAATTAGCTTTAACTGTTGGTAGGCTTAGGCCGTGGTTAGTGACCGCGGTCCAGCCTCACGTGCCCACTAGTCACTACGAGAAACTTCCTCCTACGAGCGTCTCTCTCACGACTCCTCCCAAGCCAGCCAAAGAAGGCAAGCAAGAGGCGGGAGATCTGTCCCCCGTCTGGGTTCACTTCAGCCAGCCAGTAAAGGCAAGCCGGAGGTGAGGGACAGGACCTTTTCCCTAGAACATTCGGGTCCGTGTGGTCGCTACGCCCTCGCCATAAGCTGCCCTACGGGCTTATTATTATTATTGTAATTATAGTGGTTTTAAAGTCAATTCCGGTACTGCTGTTCTAATAATAATTATGAGAAAACTAGCTTTCCGACAGCGGCTTCGCCCGCGTTTATATCGGTTATCGCGCCAAAACATTATCTTCTTTATGCGCAGTCGGATAAAAACTATCCTATGTCCTTTCTCGGGTCTCAAACCACCTGCATGCCTAATTTCATCCAAATCGGTTCAGTAGTTCAGTAGTTTAAGAGTTACTTTCGCATTTATAATATTACTAGCGGACCCGGCAGACGTCGTTCTGCCCGGTAAAGCAGTGCCATCTACCGGGTCTCAGACCTACCGAATATAACCAATAATAAATAATAGGTATCTAACCCGGTTTTCGGCACTTCTTCGCTTTCTAAATTTTCTTTTTTTTTAATTTTTTCTCTGCGTAAGAACTATCCTCGTGCTTAAAGGAATATTTAAAAAAAAGAATTAGCGAAATCGGTCCAGCCGTTCACGCGTGATGTCGTGACAACGGAAAACGGGTTTCATTTTTATATTTAAAGATTAGGGATAATAAACCATCATAGGTTAGGTAAAAGGTACTATGTACTAGTACAACTAAACATTCTTGTGTTAAAACAAGGCGATGTTAAGTCACATTGAAATGATAATAAAGGGGACAAATGAAATCGCACACTTATCCCTATCTACTGCGCGGTGGACAAAGTGGCGAATTAAGGCTGAGCACACACTAAATCCTACTAATATTATAAATGCGAAAGTAAGTGTGTGTGTGTGTGTGTGAAGGTTTGTTACCGCGTATCTCCATAACCGCTCAACCGATTTAATTGAAATTTGAAATGTAGGTAGTGTATACCCTAGAATCGGACATAGGCTAATAATATTTTCAAAAATCATCCCCTAAGAGGGTTAAATAGAAGGGTGAAGTTTGTATGCAACTTTTTATTCCTTGGTCCTATTTATTTAAAATTCGGTACACATGAACCTTAATACAAATAATGAGATACGGGTTTTTTATTTTTCCATAATTACCCTCATGAGGTGCGGAAAATGAGTTTTATTGGTAAAAATTTAAGTTTCTCTGGATCTGTATAGTCTCAAGTCCGATTCACTCCAAATTTGGCACACATATACCTTAAAAGAAATCATGAAACACGTGTTTTTTATTTTTCCAAAACTACCCCCAGGGGGAGTGTAAAATGAGCTTTTATGGAAAAATTTAATATTGCAGAACTGTTTAGTCCTTGGTCCGATTCACTTCAAATTCGGTATAAATATAGCTTAAAACTAATAATGAAACACGTGTTTTTTATTTTTCCATTTATTTTTATTTCTAACCCTATAAAATGCGGGCGAAGCCTGAAAATTATTCTGAGTGAGATTTTCTTCGAAGTTTATATCAATACTCTTTCGTGCTTTTGATTTAAATTACTCTTTATTGTGACACAATGACATGTTTGATAACTCAATGCGATGGACAGAATTCGAAATTTAAATTCTATTTCTTCTAAGTATGGTCTAAGAGCCGTAGTATTTTTTAAGAAAACCTAAACCTATTGATTTATGGATATACCTATGGGGGCTTGCCGATTCCAAAATGTTGCTTACAATTCTACACTACTGAACTAATTTTGTATGGAGATAGTTCGAGACCCGGGACGAAGAAGAAGACGGGAAGACCCGGTTTTATCCGATTTCGAAAAAAGGGATTAATGGTCTAGCGCGATATCCGACATTCGCAGGCGAAGCCGCGGGCGGAAAACTAGTAATAAATAAATAAATAAAAATATGTTTATTGAAATAAAACTACTTTTTAACAAATTTTATCGCGGTTTATTTTAGATTTTTAGATCCCGACGTTTCAAAGTCTTTTCAGACTTCATGTTCACGGGTGGACTGAGGTATTTGACGTCCAAAAATATTAATCACAATTATTACTGACTACCTTCAAACAATTAATATTTAAGTTGCGTTCCAATTTAAGCAAACTGAGCTCATAGTGTCTTAAATTCTGAGTTGATTTTGCTTGGGTTTTGGTACAAGTAAATTAAGCACTGGGTGCCAAGCTGGTGGTATATTCCAACCATTTTCTCGGTTAAAAGTAGGATGTTTTTTAATTTCAATAGCTTCACGGATCATTCTTTGAAACGTCGGGATCTAAAAATCTAAAATAAACCGCGATAAAATCCGTTAAAAAGTAGTTTTATTTCAATGTGTGATATTCGCGTAAATCTAAGACAGTAAAAATATGTTTATTTTCCACCAAATGTTGGATACAATATAAACAACTAGCTTATATAAAATTACACGGTTCGGTGGCGTGGTTTATATGATACTTGCTTTTGACGCCGCAGGTCGTGGGTTCAGTTCCCACCCAAACAGACATTTGTGTGATGAACATGTCTGTTTGTCTTGTGTCTGGGTGAATATATATTTAATTATGTAAAAGAAAAGTATTATATGTAGTAAATTGCCAGTTATCTGGTTTCCATAGTACAAGTTCTGCTTAGTTTGGGATCAGATGACCGTGTGTGTTAATGTCCCACTATATTATTATTATTACATATAAGAGACAATTATCAAGCGCTTAAAAGTTAAAAACAAGAAGGGAATTAAATTTTTTCTAACAAATAACACTTTTGGTTTACCAATGAGGGACAAATTAGGCACTGTCAACTGGTCGCCGCAGACTTTTAGCGACCAAACCGTAGGCAACTAAGAAACGACCCACCGTCTAGTCGTCAGTGCGTAATGGGTCTTAACATGGTCTCCAACCCAAGTAAACATTATGAAACTCAAAGTCGCTAGCGTCTGGTCGTTATGTCGTAGGTTATTGTTATTTAGAACAACATTAGAACTAATTATTGTTGTGTGTCCTCAACTTTAGGCTATAAAAGAGCTTAGTATCGTAATATTTGCGAATAATCCACAAGCAGGTAATGCTATACCTGCACTGGGAACGCAGAGAACGAGATAAAGAAAATATCAAGACTATTATTGCCCGTCGCATGGACGTCACTCTTACGTTCGATTTGTATGGATAGGCTAATTCAGGTAACTCAGTAAGTTCAATTGTAGTGAAGTTGCAGTTAAGTTTCGATCCAAACAGCTCTTTTCCGTACTCTCGTAATTTTGACAGTCGCTGTCAGATACGCACGCGTCAAGTTCACGTCACGCGAGCGCTTTAGATTAGATATGACAGCTAAACAATTACAAGAATACCATTTTGCATTAAGACGAAAACTTTATTGCAACTGCACCGCAACTTGATCGGCGCGTCAAGAAATTATGAGAATTAGCCTACAAATTACTAAAACCCAATGCGCGGCCGAGTGTGAGTTTTGACATACCTGACGTAATTAATGCGTGCACGTAAGCTGATCATTTTGTATGATAAAATGTACACAGCCTCTTGCGGCTCGTTTTTCAAACATTTCTAAGCACACTAAGCGCCAGATTCACCAGTTGCTAATAAGTATCGGATAGCTTTTCGCAAATATATCGGATAGCATTGTCTTTGCACTTGACACGTAAGAAAGATAAAAAAACCTGTGGAAGGTTTGTTCTGAGTCTTGATGTAATTTATTTATATTATTTATTTATTTAAAAAAAATATTTTATCAAATATAATTGCTTAATTTGGGACTAGATGGCGCTGTGTGTATGTGTGAAAATATTATTATTATTATTATATATTACTAGCGGACCCGGCTGACGTCGTTCTGCCCTGTAAAGCAGTGCCATCTACCGGGTCTCAGACCTACCGAATATAACCAATAATAAATAATAGGTATCTAACCCGGTTTTCGGCACTTCTTCGCTTTCTTATTATTTTTTTTTAATTTGTCTCTGCGTAAGAACCATCCTCGTACTTAAAGGAATATTTAAAAAAAAGAATTAGCGAAATCGGTCCAGCCGTTCACGCGTGATGTCGTGACAACGGAAAACGGGTTTCATTTTTATTTATATAGATAAACTATTCGAAACTTATCAGCAATTGTGAAACTCCGCCTAAACCTGGTAGTTTATTGGAATGAAATGGTAGTATCGTGTGCATTTATCATCAAACTGTTATTTATTTGATCAGTATTAAAAAGTTTGTAAAATTTAAAAGCGATTTTAATTCAGTGACATAAAACAGTAGGAAACCGTATACGAAACCACACGGAATGAAAAAATTAGTACCCGTAGTTCTTGAATTCTACTCTTTATGCCATACCTATAGTGCTATAATATGGATGGATATTAGATAGTAGGTACTCGTCCTCGAATTATCGCACCATTAGATACGGAGCTAAACCCGCTACTACAACCTCGCGACTGGTAAAACCCACTGGTATTTTGTCAAATACCCATTGTACCAAGCTACAGTTATCGCACACGGCATCTATCGGCACTGTCATCACTGTCATTCTCGTTTTTTTTCAATCAATTCTTACATTCCATTCTACGTTCCCTAGTCATATCCATCTAATTCTAACGTCTCATTCAACTATATCTTTTGTAGTTTCGCATGGAGAGCGCTGTCATACGGCGGGACTCAGCGAATTAACACCAGAGTTAAGTTGCATTATGTGCCGCGCCTTTGCAACGCGCCGCAATCCGTGTCAAAATAAAATTCATACAGAAGGAACATTCCAAAATGTATCCAGAATTTCAGCTTATCAAAATTTTTAACAATTATAAACTTAGGTTAGATTCACTATTAAGTTTGAGGTACAAAAGATTGCGTTAGTGAAATTTAATGTTTGACGTAGGTATCTGGTATTATATATTATTTTATTCATTTATTTCCATTAAGATATCTACACTATAGATAATTATACAATGTCCCACAAAATTATCACGTCTTTATGTCTTCAGGTATATCTATGCTAAGCGCGGGTGGAATGTGGAAAGACTATAAAAATATTAAGTATGTTTTTATTTGTATACCAAAATTTGTACCTTTATTCGCATTAAAACAAATTTGAATTCGAATTTTAAATGAATGGACTTATTTTAGGGTAGTTTTCTTTATTTAATAATTACAATGATCGGAACAGTTGTTTATTACATCTTGTTTTTTTTTTTTATTTATAGTTTTAACAAATAGTTTTACTGCAATATACCTGTTTAGTGTACAAAGTGTTGTTACCAATGTACCTCATTCTGCGTTATTCGTTGTACTACAAGTTAAATGTTAATTACATAGGTACATTGATTTGTTGATCCTTTTGTGTACAGGTTCGATTTCCGTTTCATTATATCTGCTACTATTGCACAAGGTGGCTAGCGAATGGCCAGCATAGAGCGATGCTTTTGTAAGCTCAGTCAAGATTGCTTCTTAGTTATAATACATAGCGCTCACGCCTGTATTACCGGCAGGGGTAGGCAGAGGTGAATATCACCCAGTTTTTACCCGCTATCACATGAGCACATCGCTCACAGTCGGCGATGATACCTTTAATTCATACTATTCATAATCCTATTAAAATTAGTAGTCCGTTGATGATACCTACTACCTTATTCCCTGAGCTATGCAACTGATTAAAAACTCCTTAGAATTCCCAGTAAGCCTGACACGGAACTAAAGCCAACAGTTAACTGTCCGTCACATCTAGGTTTGTATAAAAATACCCAGTCGCTTCTACAGGCCTTATATGTACTACAATAGTGAACGTGAAGCTGTTTGCGGGAGAGAGATAGGATGTAACTGTCTGTGCATCATTTGCTTTATTAAGACAGTAAATTATTATTATTTTAATTATTAGACGACCTCGGTAGTCGAGCGGTGTAAGCCGTCCGACGGGGCTATACTGTGCCCGGGAGGTCGCGGGTTCGATTCTCGCCCCGGACAATATTTGTGTAACAACAAAGATTTGTTCCGGTGTCTGGTTGGTTGAGAGCACGTTACGCCACGTTAAGCCGTCGGTCCCGGTTGTTATTTAACACATCTATGACAATCGTTACATGTAGTCAGAAGCCAATATAATCTGACACCTGGTCTAACCATCTCGGGTACTGGTTCCCTACGGGTTTCGAGGTCTGACGGCAGTCGCTCGTATAATTTTGGTAGCTAGCCGCATCAGGTTAGACTGAGAGCCGACCCCAATAGAAATGGGAATGATGATTATTTTAATAATTATATATTTTTTTTTCGTTTTTCATTTTATTAAAATTAAAAAGTAGTCCACCGTTGAATGTTCTATAAGTCAAGGTTTTGGTTTTCTGAATTAAAATGACAGCAATAAGTGTTGTTTTGTCAAATTATAAATTACATTTTTAAATTTACACAAATTTTGAAACGTCGGGATATAAAATCTGAAATATACCGCGATAAATTCCGTTTTAAAGTATGTAGTTCTATATCAACTCGTCAAACAATAACTAAATATCTATTGAGTTTTATTCGATTCAATGTCTTTAAAAAATTTAAATACTCAAAACGAATGTAAATTATTGTATTCGCGTGGAAGGTAACGTTGCGGAAGACTACTTTTGTGATGCGTTAAAGTTAATAATTATAGGCCGACCATTTAACTCGCGTATCGCCATCTAAGGTCCAAGTCATAAAACATTAATTAAATCTCTTAAAGAAATATTTAACTACAGATAAAAGTAATGTAACTATTCTGACTATTCGTCACTAATATCCATATCGCTTGAATCATCATCACTGTCTGTGCAGCTTGAGGAGTCAGAATCTTGGCGTTAAACGGTCGGCCTATAGTTCAACTATATGTTTACGCTACGCATTAGTTAAGTTAGTTTTTTATTTAGGTTAATATTAATATTGTTATTCAGTAAGGCAAATTTTATATTGTAAATAAAAATCTATTATTATGTAAATTGTTCCCTCGCCTTAGAAAACGTCGCGGTTACGAATCCTGGTCGTGTCCACATATCTTTGAGCGAATTGTTTCATCTCCGCTGCTCAATATTGATGAAGTAAAACATCGAGAGGAAACCGACATGCATAAGAACTAATCATTCTGACATGTGACATCCACCAACCCGCACTTGGCCAGCGTCTATGGATTAAGGCCTAAACTCTCTCAACTCATAAGATAGTTGAGACAAGATCCGTACCCAGCTGTGGGACACAGCTTGGTTTGAAGTGAAGTAAATAGTTGCAGAATTAGTGGCATTATTCTTAAAGATCTTTAGCAGAGTAAATGCACCTTGCCAGAAGGCTGCCAGCTTTCTAAACATGTTCTGAAAGACAGTAATGCTGAGGATTTTTTCGACGCTTAGGTTTAAGGGTATACCTATGGGTTTTAGTTTTAGAAGCTTAGTTATTTAGTAACACATACATGTTGTAGCACAGGGCTCCAAACCTCATAAAACATAACACTTACTAACATTAACTATAAGTATCTTTTTATAAATTTAAGCATTAATCTACTAACACTGTAATATAATAACGTAAGTGAGATTTAGAATAAAAGGGCTTTATTATTATTATTATATGTTGTAGCACAGTTAGTTAACTTAAGTTTTTGTATACGGTTTAACATTTTAATCTGGTGAGGTATTTTTTATTCTTCGATAGGCTGGTGCTTGACTACAACTTGCCTGATGTTATGTAATGATGTAGTCTACGATATAATGCACCAGATTCACTTTCACTTTCACGAGGTAAATTTAATTTTTAATTTGATTACAATTTTGCTGTTAAAAAATATACTGATTTCATTTGTTTTAATATTCAAAACAGTTACATTCTCAGTCCACGCAAGTCGTCAGCAGAAATGCGAAAATCACTATTTATTGTCTAAGTGACGAGTCATAAATCGAACCTGTGCTACCCGACGAACCACCATTGTGTTTTGTTTTATTGTGGTCCTATTGAATACGCCTTGTGTTGTGGAAAATATTTCTTTATTATATTGTACTACTTTGTTATAGTTAGCGAGGTTAAGCGACCCTTGGCGCGGTTATGTTTGGATGGGTATCCACCAGAAGTGAAGGGTGGAAGTCTGAAAAAGTGAAGCCGGAGCCAAAAAGTTCTTACTTATTGAAATAAAACTACTTTTTAACGGATTTTCTCGCGGTTTATTTTAGATTTTAGATCCCGACGTTTCAAAGTCTTTTCAGACTTCATGTTCACGGGTGAACTGAGGTATTTGACGTCCAAAAATATTAATCACAGTTATTACTGACCTTCAAACATTAATATTTAAGTTGTGTTCCGATTTACCTAAGCAAACTGAGCTCACAGTGTCTTGAATTCTGAGTTGATTTTGATTGGGTTTTGGTACAAGTAAATTAAGCACTGGGTTAAGTTAAGAAAGTAGTTATAGTTTTGTTGTTGTTTTTAGTTCTTACTTAGGAAAATAATATCTCTTCACTAAAGTCACCGATCGTTCTTACACTTGATGCTCTACTTCTTTTTGTTGCTATTTAAAACTTTTTTAAGCGTTGTATAACATATTATTAAGTACGTGTGATATTGACCATTTTCTAGAGGGAAGCCGATGGGGATTGGCTTGTATGAAATGAAATGAAAACGTTTTTCCCAATTATACTGTCGGCTCCTTTTTTTTTTCGAGGGGAAATGTTTTAAGCATCCCCTCGCCCCTAATGGGCACAGGGCGAGGGGTATGTGGGAATCCCGTTATTGGCCCCGGCGAGCGAGACCCCGCAGGGTCTCCAGCTACAAGCGGCCGGGCCCGGTTTACCCACTAAAACCCCCCGGTGTTCCGTCGGACGCCCTTTGTGCCGGGCTGCGGGATTCGCTCCTGCATTCACCGAACAGCCCGGCGGGTCGGCCCGCCTGCCTTAAGACGGCAAAGTATACTGTCGGCTCCTAGTCTAACTGACTGCCATCAGACCTGACTGTACCAGTAATCATTAGACAATGACATGGTTAGACAAGGTAGGTATCATATAAAATTAGGCATCTGACTACCTGTTGCGATTGTCATAATGATTTAAATGACAACCGGGACCAACGGCTTCACGCGGTCTCCTAAGCACGGAGGGTAGTCCCTCAACCAACCAGTTACCGATATAAATATTTGTTGTTACACAAATATTAAGAGCAGCGGTGGCGCAGCGGTACGGGCCTCGCATTAGAATATAAGGTCGCGGGTTCGATTCCCAGTCGTACCTACACATCTTTGTATGAATTGTTTCATCGCCGCTGCATTGCATCTAATGAATACACATTAAGTTGTGTAATATATTTCCCTATTATATTGTAAGTAGAAACAAAGACTTTTCTTTGTACTTGAATAGGCTATAACTTGCCTCGTTGTTAAGCTATGATATGGTCTTTTATCACTATCACTTCTCACCCTTTTTTAGTACCTATCCCACTGCTTCGCACGGGTGTTCCCTCAATTATCTTACTAGTTGAGAGAGTTTAGGTCTTAATCCACACATGCTAGATAAGTGAGGGTTGGTTGATGTCAAATGTCCTTGAATGATTAGTTCTTCTACCTACATGCCGATTTCCCCATTATGTTCTCCTTCACCGATATTGAGCAGAGGTGATCCTTTGTGTGAACGACTGGGAATCGAACCCGCGACCTTATATTTCAAAGGCGATGTTTGTACCACCGCTGCTTAAGAATCCGATTAACCATTAAAAATTCTTCTGCCTAATTAAATACATTACATACCTTAAATTATGGAGTCTTACATTCGTTCTACAATAAATAAAACCAAGTTAACTATTTAAAACTTGAATGGAATAATCATTCACTGGGTTCATTGTCAATGTTACACAAACGGTCGTTTAGCAGACCTTTAAAGAGTTCCAAATCGCTAGTCAAATGATCCTGTTGACTATTTATCAAGTCCAATTGCCTTATTAGAATAGAACTTGGTATAGAAATCGTACATACCACAGATAAGCAAAATCACTCCATCCTCTTCTTAGTACCCTTTTACAGTCCATAAAAATCTAAGAGGTACCGTTTGACGTTTCACTGTTTTCTATTAAATTAGCTTTATAGAGGCGTAATTCACACTTATTAGCTTTCCTGTAAAATAATTGAATTATGAAGATATTTTTATTTTAACATAACAAACAATTTTCATACAAAAAATAAAATTCTAAATGTACTACGTTTAAAACTGTCAAACGGTACTTCTTAGATTTGATGGACTGTAGTTAGGTTAAGGCCTGAAACACAGGTTATATATTAATCTAGCTCAGGTTAGACGACACCTCTTCTTTAGAAGTAAGTAGTTATTGGTCCTATATACATAGAACATAGTCATACATAGTCATATAGTCGTAGATTTTTTTTTTTGACATTAACACACACGGTCATCTGGTCCCAAGCTAAGCAGAGCTTGTGTTATGGAAACCAGAGAACTGGTATATACTATACATATAATACTTTTCTTTTGTAAATATATACTTATATTAGATATTTACACCCAGACTCGACACAAACACAAATGTTCATCATTAATGTTTGTCTCGGGTGGGAATCGAACCCACGACCTGCAGCGTGAAAAGCAGCCACGTGACCACGCCACCGGCCCGTCAAGATTAAAGATAGCTTTTAAAGGTAATAAATTGATAATTAATTAACTTCTTTTTCCAATTTTTTTCGTATTGACAACTAGTAAGTACTATAAATTTCACTTGTGTAACTGTATACAAGTTTGTTGCCTTTTAGCTATTAAACGAATGGACCGATTTTGTTGTGGGCTTTTTATTTAGAAGCGAATGAATCATTTTATTTGTGACCAGTTTGTGGGATTTAAAGTCAAGTTAAGATCTTAGAGAGAAGACTTGCAGGTCTACTGCCCATCAAAATGAAACTAAATTATTGTTATTCTCTGAAATCATAATACTAATTTTTAATTAACTACATAATGACAAATTTGTGAACTAAAAGGGTTATACGGCACTAAAAAATCGATGATTATAAAAACATGGTTAAAGTTTTAACAATACATTCTTTATAGGCGATGAGCCGGGTCGTTGTCTTGCAAGTATTGGACTGGCTTATGCTGCAGAACTAATAACAGTTGGGGTGCACATGTTCTTGAGTAGCGTAGCGTAGGACGTCTTTTGTTAAGGTGCCACAATCTCTGCAAGGTGGCTGGTAAAAGGTAAATAAGAGTGGCCGGGGATCGTGCTCAGTGGAATGCTCTAGGAGAGACCTAAAAATAGGAGGAGAGGACTACATACAACATAGATCATGATAATATTATTTAAGATTCGAACCTTGGTCTTCTGGTTTCGAGATGTAAATTAACTTTACTCTAGCATCAAGTACACATTTTTCTACAGATTTTGACAGAAGACAGACGTCTTTGAGTGCAGTAAGTCGCGCTAACTAGACACGACTCCACGTGGCGTAATATTGTGTTTAAGTTGTAGTCAGATGATTTTAAGAAATCATACCCGGACTCTTGGTCTATAACCACCATAAAACTAAAAATAGTGGCGAGGCGGTACTTTAAAGCGTATCTTAGGCTTAATCGCGTACTATGAAAACGGCATAACTGTCTCAGACAAATAAAATGAGTTCTTTAGTACTACCTCCGCTGCAAAACAATTTTCATTTTATGTCAATTGTAAGTTACTTAAGGAGACGACACCTTAAACATTTTATAAACCCTCGATATACGACTACTACTACTAATACTACTGATACTACTAATACTACTAATACTACTAATACTACTAATACTACTAATACTACTAATACTACTAATACTACTAATACTAATAATACTACTAATACTACTAATACTACTAATACTACTAATACTACTAATACTACTAATACAACTAATACTACTAATACTACTATACTACTAATATTACTACTACTACTACTACTACTACTAAAACTAGTAATCTAAAAAAATTGGTACGCAAATTGGTTATTTTTAACTTTTTTTTTATCCCTAGAGAAAGTCATATTCGAAGCAAATGGTATGGGATTGACATACAATTTTCACGTAGCATTAAGAAGTTTAAATAGATTTTTTTTACATTTTGTTATTTTCGATCTGTCGTTATCGCTTCGCTATGTGATTCATTATACAATTTCAACTTTAATAAATAAAGTAACAGAACTTTAATAAATACACATATTTGAGTAGTTTGTCGTAAAAAAAAATGTATTTATGTAAGTCAATTATTTTTATAATTTTGTATCATAAGCCCAGCTGTGAGATAAAAAATAGTCTACGGCCAACAATAAATTTTAGTGCAAGAATTTTTCAAATCGAACATGTAGTTAGAATTTTATTTGATTTACGCGAATTTTGAAATAAAACTAAAAAAATATATAAAATCCGATATGAAATAGTTTTATTTCGAAACAGTACTTCCTTAGATTAGGCGTACAACGAAACAAATTCTTCAGCTTTATAATATTAGTATAGATATAAGCAGTTGATGTAGCCTTAAATGTATTTTCTAATACCATATTTTTAAAGGCAATACCCAGTGTTATGGCTAAATATTTATTTTATTTTATACTACTAATAGGTCTAAAATCTATCTATATATATAAAAATGAAACCCGTTTTCCGTTGTCACGACATCACGCGTGAACGGCTGGACCGATTTCGCTAATTCTTTTTTTAAAATATTCCTTTATGTACGAGGATGGTTCTTACGCAGAGAAAAAGTAAAAAAAAGAAAATTTATAAAGTGAAGAAGTGCCTAAAACCGGGTTAGATACCTATTATTTATTATTGGTTATATTCGGTAGGTCTTAGACCCGGTAGATTCCACTGCTTTACCGGGCAGAACGACGTCTGCCGGGTCCGCTAGTAATAATATATTAATAATATTATTTTCGCACATACACACAACGCCATTTAGTTCGAAATTAAGCAATTATATTTGCTTGTGTTGTGTACTAGGAACGGATACAATACTTAAATACATTTTTTTTTTGTAAATATACCTTTGTGTGAATTATTTCATGGTTGCTGCTCAATATCAGTTAGAGAAAACATCGTGATGTAGCCGGCATGTCTAAGAACTAGTCATTCAAAGCTATGTGACATAAGATATGACGGGCCGGTGGCGTGGTCGCTAAGATACTTGCTTTTCACGCCGCAGGTCGTGGGTTCGATTCCCACCCGGGACAAACATTTGTTTAAATATGTCTGTTTGTCTGGGTGTAATTATCTATATTTAAGTATATATTTACTAATCAAAAGTATTATATTTAGTATATTACCAGTTATCTGGTTTCCATAATACAAGCTCTGCTTAGTTTGGAATCAGATGACCGTGTGTGTTAATGTCCCACTATATTACATTATATATTATGTGAAATGTGCGGGTTGGTGCACTGGGCCCGAGTGTGTGGATAAGGCCTAAACTCTCTCAACTCGTAATATAGTTGAATGAAGATCCGAGTCCAATATTGGGATACTAAAAGGGTTGAAGTGTAGTGAAGTGATGTCTGAGATCTAAAAATTTGTGGTTGATATGACACCTATTAAGGCCTAAACTCTCCCAACTCGTAAGATAGTTGAAAGAAGACTGCCCAGCTGTGGGACGCTAATAGGTTAGTTTATATACCGTATGTCTTATTAAAATTCCCGACAAATCATACGTCTGGACACGTATGACGTAATTGAGAACAAGATGCCTCGAGCGAGCAACTGCATAGAGAAATTCTATGAATAAATTACATTGCCATATAGAATTACCTATCTTAGCTAATAAATCCGCGTGTGGTTAGAATTTGATGTTTTAATAATAGTTGGGTGATTCTATTAAAATAATATGCTATTATCATGGTTAACGAAACTAATTTCTGTGGGCAAAATAATGTAGTGTGTCAAAATTATATAAAGAATTATAAAATGACGTGGTCGGTAAGATACTTGCTTTTGAACGCCGTAGGTCGTAGGTTCGATTACCACCCTAGACAGACATTTGTGTGATGAACATGTCTATTTGTCTTGGGTCTGGGTGTGATTTATCTATATTTAAGTATGTATTTACAAAAGAAAAGTATTATAATGTAGTATAATACCAGTTATCTGGTTACCATAGTACAAGCTCCAGTTAGCTTGGAATCAGATAGCCGTGTATGTATAAATAATTAATAATATTTACATGCAATAAAAGTTAAAAAAAAAACAAAACAACTTCAATGTTTTAACAATAATTTAAAACCCACTAAAGTCATAAAATTTGAATTATTTTTAAAGTATACTCTTAGAGCAACAAAGAATCCATATCCATCCATATCGATCCATAATTGGCGGAAACATTACAAAAAAACCGTAGACTACATCATTGCTTAGCATCAGGCAAGTCCTATTTCAAAATAAAAATGCCATACACATTTTATTAATCAAATTGCTATCAAATTTATACTGTTTGAAGAATTAAAAATTAACGTTCGTAACACTTAGGTATTACATTTAACCACCATAGTGTGAACCAATTTGTCATATTCCTAATAACTTCTAAAAACCAATAAAATAATTGGATAATGAGACAACCATAAACATTTTTTATTTTATTTATTAAAACAAATTATATTTATCTACTTCGGTGGTAGACAGTAGTCGTTGCAAGTCCCTCGAGGCTTGCACCGTAATTACCGTGGGCCGACCGTACCCGACCGCGCCCGAATCGCCCCGAGCGTTTCTTTGATGGACGTTAATTGTTGTTGAGCTAATTTCTGTGGCAATTATCTTAAGCTATTGTGAATTTTATAATGTGTAGAGAATTTCAATTTGTTGCTACTGTTAATTTATATTGCTTTGTCACTGCTAGAGGATTCAATCCCGGGATCCCGGATCACTGTACAATGTACAAAGGAACGAAGGTAATGTGTTCAGAAGTACACATAGTAATAATATAATAATAGTAGTTAGTTTCGTGGTATTTAAACTTATTTTCAATGGAATAAAGGACTGTTAGGAAGCTATTCGCTGAGTCGATCCCCGGCCGAGTCCTCACATCTTTGTGTGAAACGATTTATCACCGCTGCTCAGTATCGGTGAAGGAAAACATATTAAGAACTAATTCAGACATCCACCAACCCCCACTTGAAGATATTGTATGGGTGCATAAACTCTCTTAACTCGTTAGATAATTGAGAGAAGGCCTGTGCCCAGCTGTGGGACACAAAAAAGGGATGAAGTGAAGTAGTTTTTTATATCAAAGTTAATGACGTGTTTCTAACAAGTATATGTAGCTTTCAGCAGAGCTAAAACTTTGGAAGGAATAGCTCTACGTGATTTGGAACCCTCTAAACTGTTAACTAAACCCCAAGATGAACGAGCATCAGCAGAAATGCAGCAGCTGAGAAATCTCATTTCTGTCTATACAGACAGAAATGAGATTTCTACTACGAGTATATAGGCCGACCGTTTAACTCGGGTATCGCCTATCGCCAAGATTCTAACTCCTCAAGCTGTACAGACAGTGATGATGATTCAAGCGATATGGATATTAGTGACGAATAGTCTTACATTACTTTTATCTGTGGTTAAATAGTTCTTAATGAGATTTAATTAATGTTTTATGACTTTGTACCTCAGATGGCGATACGCGAGTTAAACTGTCGGCCTATATAGTATCGACATGGTTTCCCGTGTAATCATCATCATTAAAGTAAACGTATTGTTGCAACAACGGAAGCCATCTACCCCCTATCTCTTTAACGTTAAGGAATTGTATCTTCCATCATCAGCTTTGCAACGAGATGATGACTACCAGGGGCAAATACCTAAATAGCTTTACGAAGTATAAGAAAAACGTTAAAATTGACTACATAATTCTAAGAATTCCACCAAGTTCTCAAGGATACCTTCATCAGATCTGACCTGGGAAGTTTACCCTAAAAAACAACATCTTTAAATAATCGGTGTACATACATAAAAAATATTTCGATGAATTGAGATCTCCTAATTTTTTTGAAGTCGGTTAATAATAGTAACAAGTTGTTCTAATCTTGTGGATAATTTTTTTGAGCTTTTAATTCTTGTTAAAAATTAAGTAACGGACTAAGGAAGCTTCCCTCTTTTAATACTTGTGTACTAATATAATAATACTATCACTTAGTAATGTGGACTCTGAATATATAAAAGAAGAAACTGACTGACTGACTGACTGACTGACATATCAACGCAGAGCCCAAACTGCTGGGTCTGGAGATTCTAAATTTGGCACATAGGTTCCTTATAGAGTCTAGGGGTGCACTAACAAAGGATTTTTCAAAACTCACCCTTTAAGGGGGTGAAAAGGGGTTCCAAAATTTGTATGAAGAAACAAGATTAGTGAGATCAATTTCGCGGGCGAAGACGCGGGCGGAAGCTAGTAATATTATAAATTAATACTATGATGACACGATGGAATTTTGTTGCACTCGAAGCGAACAGAGGGCGACAGCTTAAAATTGATAGATAATCGTCTGTAGGTTCTGATTTAATAAGCTCGCCTCCTATTAGGAACCTACGTATGGTACCTAAATATAGCCAGCGAAACGTAGATGATATTCATCTCTGTCTACCCCTTCGGGTAAAATGGGCGTGAGTGTTATGACTCCCAATGACTACTTTATTTTTTCTTTTGCAAACCCACCTACTCCTTTCCTAACATAAACCGTTTGCTCGTTAGTAAACACTTTAACAGTTGTCAACCGACTTCAATATGAAAGAGGTTCTTAACTAGACTGTACGTTGATTTTTAAATTCAGTCGAAAACAAGCGGCGATGATTTTTTATTGTGCACTAAAGAAAGCTCAGACCATTAAAATAAATTTAAAAGAATATTTCACAAATACGTAACTTCATAGCCTATTGTTAATGTTAACCCCATTTCCCCGGCATCAATCTCATAAGGTCAAAAGTCAGAACAGGTCCAAACGCCCATTATCCATTACCACAGAGCATATTAATACCCCGTAGATACGTTACTAGAGTTGGATTTTTGACCTTTATGACAAGAAAATAATCTTTAATTCCCCGCAGAAGGCAAGTTGGAGTAACATATCCTCCAATATAAAAATATATTCTTCCAATAAAAAGTAGAATTACCATGCACATTTTGGAGCGAAGTTGACAATTTCACATTGCAACTCCTTCCATGATCACATTGATTAAAGATTAAAAAATTACATCTTATTAGTGGATCTAAGGAATTTAAGATGTTTCAGTTGACCAAGGTTGCTGTCAATTTTGATTAGCATTTATAGCAATTCAGGATTACAGTAGTGATGATGCTATTTTATAAAATTAAATACACCAAAAAAAATATATCCATTTTAGGCCAAATAAAAATAAAAGTGAACGGACAAGGTCATAGGGTAAAGCTATTATTTGAAATGATTTTTTGGTAATGCCACCTCTAGTTATTACTCCAGGATTTGATGCTCCGTGCAGTACCGTTGCACTTTCAAAAAGTGCAGGCATGTAAAATATATCATTATGCACCAGCGAAATTCCCATGCGCGAAACAAAATTTTAATTAAACACAAAAGCATGCTGCGGTTATCTTTAAAGGAACAATGAGAACAATTACAATCAACCAGCTTACGGGACTTGGAGGGAAAAAAATACACCGAAATCGTGACCCAAATTGGGGTTTTTGCGTTAAAAGATACGTGTTTTGTTTATAGACTCCGCCTGAGCTTAGGATTTACCTTCCTTTTAATCAAATATTAAGCTGAGAATAAGTAAACTAGTGGCGTGGTCTGTAAGTATGACAACTTAAAATTACCTATGCCCTGATTATCTTAATATATATATTTCTTGTGTGCGTGTGTATGTGACTGAACTCCTCCTAAACGACTGGACCGATTTTGATGAAATTTTTTGTGTGTGTTCAAGGGGATCTGGGAATGGTTTAGATTCACAATTTTGCGCGGTACGAAGTTCGCTGGGGCAGCTAGTACATATGTATAACATTAAAAATTCCCAATTTAAGACGTGCCCTTTAAGAAGTATCTTTCTTGATTTACGCATCATATTATTAGCTTGCTGCGTTAAATAAAAGCGAGGTCTATAATAATTTTGTCTGTAATACTCCTGATAATGGCCGAAGTTTGCCGAGAGCTAAAAAACAAAATTTAAGGTCAATTTGATTTATATATGGTTTGATACAGTTTCTTGGCAAGTGGCTTTCCATTATCGATGAGAAGGCTCTACTTTGTTACGTGTATTGTTCGGACGGACGTTGTTTATAACAAAGAAAACCAGCTCGATAGAAGCAAAAGAAATAGTTAGGAAATATGTTTCGTAATAATGTATATTTTATTGTACTTTTTTGCCATAGATGTATTTCTTAAAGTTAATTTTTAAACTTACTTAGTAACTTTTTCTTTTATTATTGTTTTGTGTTTACCTATAATTGGTTAAACAGTGTTCTAACACACATAATTTTAGTGTATATCACGTAGAGCTGTTATAACTGTGGGTAGAACTTAAAAAAATATTCTATATTATTGTCTTAATTTTACGCGAATATCACACATTCAAATAAAACTACTTTTTAACCGATTTTACCGCGGTTTATTTTAGATTTTAGATCCCGACGTTTCAAAGTCTTTTCAGACTTCATGTTCATGGGTGGACTGAAAAGAGTTGAAGTGAAGTGAAGTAAAATAAAATGACTTTTAATAAAATAAAAAATACGTCCGATCGAACTAAAGTATTAGCTGAGTAGATCTTGATAAGCCTTTGGTAGCAAATGTCGCTTATAATAATGAGTAATTATTCGGTCAATTACTCTGTTATTTGGAAATAGGGGAGACTGTGTAAGAAAGAGCCAGGCTTTGAAAGAGCCGATATGATTTTTACAAACTTACTACTATCTATATCTACTATCAAATTAATTAATGAATAATTTGTTTAGTCTTTGGTCCAATTTACTTCAAATTCGGTATACATATACCTTAAAACAAATAATGAAACAGCATAAAGATAAATTTAAAAGATACTAGCGGACCCCGCAGACGTCGTCCTGTAAAGCAGTGCCACCTACTGGGTCCGAAAATAGATTACGACCGATTCTCAGCCCTACCGAATCGGTTAAGCTGTTTCTGAGGAAGTTTTTTTTTTCTTTGCGTTAGAACCATCCTTGTACTTCAATGAGTATTCTGAAAGAACAATTAGCTCAATCGGTTCAGCCGTTCTCGAGTTATGCGCTTACCAACTCATTTTTCGATTCATTCATTTCATTTTTTCATTTCTTTTTTCATTTTTCAATTTTCTTTGCTATAAACCTCACGGAACCCGAGACCTTTCCAACAAATACAAAACCGTGGAAATCGGTTCGTGCGTTCTGGAGTTATAGCGTCAGGAAGGAAAACCCGACTTATTTTTATATAGTATTATTACCAGAAAAAAAATACTACGCACTAACTTAACCTAAAAAAAAGTAAATATAAAATAGAACTTATGGGCGTCAATAAACTCTTCTGCATAGATGTCGGTTGGTAGCGTACCAAAAAGGCTGGCAGCATTGCTACGTTGAATGGCAATTATTAAATTTATTTATTTAATTTATTTTTTTACTAAATACTGGATAACTATTACTCACAAAAATATGATAGCTCTACAAAAATAAATTTTATTTTCGTAGAACTGTCATATTTTTGTGAGTAAAAATCAAATTGGCTCTTTCATACACACTCTCCCCTACGCGACGGTTAATTGCATTGTTTGATATAGTAATTACGTAAATGGCTACCTCCTGTGGCATCGTCCATATAAAATTCCTATTCAACCTTACCTACAACAGTAAATATAAATAATTTTTATATTATATTTAAAAACGACTTCAAAAAGGAAACTGAAAAAAGTGAAAAATAAATATATTTAGCAAAGTAATTCGCATTTCTATTTTTCTAATGGTTTAAGATCCCGCTATAAAGCTCGTTAATGGATGTAAAGTATTTTATTTTCAAGTAAATATTATACTTAATAAATTAAAAAAGCATAAAGTAAATTGTATTTTGATGGAAAATATTAATTAAGTATTTTATAAAGTATGCTGTCGGAGCCAAGTTAAACAATAACTAGATACAGTTATTATCAATCTTTCTCACAAAGTAAAGTTGTAATATAGTAAAGTATAGGTAGTACTTGGCACCGACTTCGAATCCTGTAAAATATATTTTTTATTTTTGTGAAAAACCGAGTAAAGCTCGTGAAGACAAGGATATGTGTTTAGGTTTTAGTAAGTAACGCTCAATAGTATAGTCTCTGCCTGCTACTACCCTTTATATTGTCTCACTAAACACGGGCCTTCTTTTACCTATCTTACTAGTCGAGGAAGAGAAATCTACACACGCTGGCCATGTACGCGTTGCTGGATCATACATCTCGAATTACAAGATCTTAGTCGCATTGGTCTTTAAGGGAACGAAGAGGGTGATAGACTAGCCAACATAGGAGGTACAGCAGGAACGGAAATCTAAGTCAAACCATTCCATTCGGAACTGCTAACCAAATTCAGAGAACGTTGCCAAAATTTGTGGAAAGGATATTTTAATTTAAGATCGGTATAAAAGGGTATAAGGTATAAAACAGTTCAGGCTGAACCTCCTCGTATAGCTTAGTCATGTCGGTTTGCTCATGAAGTTTTCCATCACTTTCTGTGAACAGCAGCAATTAATCAATTCACACAAAGATGTTTATTTGAAGGCGAAGCCGATACCGCTCCGCCTCGGTCACAGCCTTAAACCTGTACCAACATTATCCGACACAAAGTCCTTTAGAAAATCGACTTTTTAATTCCTTTTACAAACTACATTATCCTATACCTTTTGTCATTCGATTATAATTCTTAATGGTTTAAAATAGGGTTTAATTTGGATGTTATTAACTTATTAACAGACAGCCATAGTTAATTTACTGGCTGGTTAGATTTAAGTATTCTTATTTATTGCAATTTGTCAAGGGAATGGGATTTTAAACTGGTTTTAATTGCAGGCTTAGATTATAAGTGATTCCTTACCCTACAGTGAGACTGGCAGGCACACATCCTTCTACTGGCTTACTCTTAAAACTCGATCCTATATATTTACTCTTAATAACTCTCAATCCTATTAAAATTTAGTATCTAATTCGAGAACTAGTAGTAATATATTATTATATCTTGTCTACATAAGTATTTAAAAGAAATTCTTGTTAGTTACACTATTTATAACTCAAGAACGGCTGAACCGATTTGGCTGAAAATTGGTGGGCGAAGTAGTTTAGAACCAGGAGACAGACATAGGAAGTATCCTTACTTTATCCCGTTGCGATCCCGTGAGACGTGACATAAAACGTGGTAGGTATAAATAAACGCAATTGTCATGGAAAATTAAAACGTAAATGACAGCTAAACGTTATGTTGTCTATGGTTAGGTATGGTTGAAAAATTGACAATTAAAAATTTGAAGTTGACCAATTAATTTGTTTGTTTCAAGTTTCTATTAGCTTATTGTGCCGATAATATCATTAAATAATGGTTTGCGCATGTGTAAGTAAATAATAATAATAATTATTATATAGTGGGTCATTAACACACACGGTCATCTGATTCCAAACTAAGCAGAGCTTGTACTATGGAAACCAGATAACTGGTAATATACTACATATAATACTTTTCTTTTGTAAATATATACTTAAATATAGATAATTACACCCAGACACAAGACAAACAGACATATTTAAACAAATGTTAGTCCCGGGTGGGAATCGAACCCACGACCTGCGGCGTGAAAAGCAAGTATCTTACCGACCACGCCACCGGCCCGTCAAAATGCAACACCACTACTATATAACACCTCACTAAAGTGCCAAAAGTGTAAGTGATGGTGAGAAATCTTGCGTGGTGTACTTTGTTTTTGCCGAGAGGAAATCCTTTAAGGATCTTCCGTCCAGTGTAGATTCAGAGCAGGGGTAATTAGGACGTCCAAAGGGTACCCACTAAAACCCAGTATTTTTGGCAAATACCGATATCTACCCGTGCGAAGCCGGGGCGGATCACTAGTATGAATGTATTCTTCTTCACGGCTGTCAATCAATTTAAGATTTGAATCAGCCCCGACACACAACATTGACAACTTCCCCCTCACGTCTTTACTCAATTTTAAAACGGATATGAGGCAATCGATTGTTGGTTGAATATAGAGGAATTCTTGTACATTGCTCCAAATTGGGAAATTGTTTCATTACCTTATAAATACAACCCCCTTTTGAATGTAGGGAAAATGGAAAGAACCTAATGTGACTTGTACTAACAGCTTTTAACCGAAAACCTAACACTGTCCCCCGTATTCATAAACGTAGTTTAAGAACATTATAACTAAAATAGGTATTTAGTTCGTTTGTCTTTGTCTGTCATCTTGACATTTATACTAGTAAGAAAGAGATAAAGTCCATTTTAACTAAACAGGTCTATAAGATTTTTATGAATAAGACCCATTTGTTTTACAGTAAGGAATCCAAACTAAGACCATTTGCAAAACTGCATAGTTACCTCAACCCTTTTTGTGTCTTACTGAGCACGGGTCTTTTCTCAACTATCTTACGAGTTGAAAGAGTTTAGGTCTTAATCCACACACGCCAAGTGCGTGTTGGTGGATGTCACATGTCCTTTCTAATGGTTTTAACCATAATGAGTCTCATTCCACTGCCGCCTCCTCACCGAAAATCATTCATAATGACGAGTAAATCAGTATACTGGGCTGTTCCACCGTGGGCTGTATCATGCTATTTCAGAATTAAAAAACTGATAACTGATATACTTGTCTATCTCGGATGGAAATTAAACCAAAGTCTCACGGCGTGAAAAGCAAGTACCTTTCTTACTATCTACGCCAAATGGTACGGAACTGATATCAAAATTAATGGTTCCTAATTTAGTTCAAGTTAGTTAACTGGCAGTCAAAATGGTATCTAACTTAACTTGTCAAAACTTGCATTCACTGTTAGTAAGTTATCGCTACAATGCACAATTTAGTCTAAGCCAAGTCACTGCATATGCTATGCATTTAAATAACAATAACTTAAGCTACTTCATCATCGCCAAGTAACTTAAGCGGTGCTGTGTTTAAACTTTAAACAGATTTTATCGAAGCAAGTAGGCTGGACAGTACAAAATAACTACTTAATTGACACTTAAGTTACAATTAAGTTAATTAATTGTCATAACCTAATTGTCCACATCTAAAAAAGGTCAATTATATCACATTCAAACTTAACCAAACGTACGTGGAACGTAGGGTTGTAGTCAGATGAGAAGTTAACACACCGATTTAGAAGACATTTCCAGTAACTTTTTGCAAAAATGTTTAAGTACTTAAATACATTTAAAGCTATCACACTTTACACTTCAACCCTTTTTAGTGTCCCACTACTGGACATGGGTCTTCTAATGCTTACTGCTGAATTGCTATCACTTTTATTAATAATAATAATATTTTTTTTATAAAATAAAAGATCACAATTCGCAAGTTAATAAAATATGTTACAATTTAAAAGACTAAAATTGTAAATAAACCTGAACTAGTTTGGGCATGTGTTTCTGGCTAAAAAGTGCTTAAATTATCTTTAAATAAACTAACTCTTATAGGTAGATTACACTAGGTGCCTACACGAAAAAAAAACTTAAAACAAAATAAAAGTAGAGCTGTACATGTTAATGACAGCGATTTTACCGTGATTGCGATTTTATATTATTTTTAAGTTTCCTGTGATAGTCGACCCCAAAACTTTAATCGGTGTTTAATTGACGACAAAATAATCGGTTTAAATAAATTGTATCTTTAAAATCACTTCAATAAAATCCATATTTAAACAACAACATCCACACGTAACACAATGTGGCATGTTTTCTTGATACAATCGTAAATCACATAAATCAGAAAATTCAATTTCTCATACAAGCAGCTTTCAATATAACTTGCGCATAAAATGAAGTGATCATTCAAGTCTACTATCTGATGTGAACGCAGCATCTGATCCGTTAGCCAAGCAGTTACTGTTAATTTACTCTACCTTGTGGTACCATCACTTCAACCCTTTTTAGTACCCCACTGTTGGGCACGGCTCTGAGTTTATTCCTTAATCCACACACGCTGGTCAAGTACGGGTTGGTGGATGTCACATCTCGTCGAATGATTAGTAGGGTGGATCGAAAAAATGTTTTTTTTTATTTTTTTCTTAGCATGGGGGTAGAATTTGTAGCTTATAAAAAAAACGTTTTTCAAAAAAAAAAAATTTTTTTTTCGCAACATTTAGAGGTAGCCCACTCGTTTTTTAATAAAATAATGGATCAAATGGACTTATTCTAATTCTGGCTTTCAAAAAGACATTCCACACTGTGGAATGTCTTTTTGAAAGCCAAATGGAAATCAGAAGTCAAAAAAATTTCTTTCCTATTATTTTTGTAACTTTAGCGAAAAATAAAGAATTAAGCAGCCCTTTTTTCTGTATTGAAATAAAAGGTAAGTGAAAAAAAATCATATTCAATTATTTTTTCATGTTTTCCACGATTTTTGACAGAAAAAAATGTTTTTTGCTAGAATAAGTCCATTTGATCCATTATTTTATTAAAAAACGAGTGGGCTACTTCTAAATGTTGCGAAAAATTTTTTTTTTTTTAAAACGTTTTTTTTAATAAGCTACAAATTCTACCCCCATGCTAAGAAAAAAATAAAAAAAAAATTTTTTCGATCCACCCTAATGATTAGTTCTTAGATATGCTAGTTTCCTTACGATGTTTTCCTTTACCGATATTGAGCAGCAGAGATGAAATAACTCACACAAAGATGTGTGTGCACGACTAGGAATCAAACCCGAGACCTCTTTATACCAACAAAACCGCCATGTCTAAGAACTAATCATTCGAAAACATGTGATATTCACCAACCCGCACTTGGCCAGCGTGGGTGGATTGAGGCCTAAACTGTATCAACTCTTAAGATAGTTGAGAGAAGACCCGTGCCCAGCTGTGGGACACTAGAAAGGTTAGAAGAGTACAATTTTGTGGCATCGTAGCCCTTAAACTCATGAACCAATTTTGACGCGGTCATCTTTAATCAAAAGCTGAAGGGATCGGAATGGTTTTTAAGATTTAATAAAATTTTCGAATTAAAGTTATGCTAGTAATAAAATATCTTATAGTGAGGAGGGGAGAGTGAGGTTTCTAGTATCAATATAAAATTAAAATTACAGAAACATTCCTCGCAGTTGATTGGTTTCGTAATACGTACATATCTGCAGAACATACTTATTACAGCAGTACTAACGCAGGCTTACATCAGATAGTTGGATAACTGGATGTTGATAATAGTAGAATAACGGGAATTTGATTACTAAGTAAATAGATAGTAATTGTGATGGGTTTCTAGATAAACCTGTATCTTGTGTACGGTCAGCAACAAAATTAGCTATAGCAATGGGTATTGTGTCAACGATCTAGTTGAATCAACGTTGAATGTTTCTCAACTAGTTGAATTCGTCAATGTCGTTAGTTAATTTAATTCGAGATCTACGTTGAAAATAATATCGTAGACGGTGACGACGGTGAGTGACGGTCGAATATGAACTTTAATAAACGTAACAATAAGATATCAGTGTAGGAACCTTTTGAACGTCGTAGCGTTGAATGATAAACGTTCAAATAATGAACAGGTTACGTTGAAAGCTGCTTATAAATGCTATTTGTTTACAAATTTAAGTAATCCATGAACTAGTCGAATAACGTAAATTAACGTTTACGAAAAAATCATGAACAACTCGTCCCTAATTTGCTGAACAATATTTGATAAAGTTTTAAGAAACGTTGTTTTAGTTTTATTAAAATTCCTGCAATAAAATTGGCCTAAAATGGCTTCAGGTAATTGAACAATATTATTAGACCTGCTGTCTGTTAAATAAAAATATGTAATAAGTCTTGCAAGGGAAGTTTGAGCCCTTGGTTGACTTTCTTTGTAGTATAGATATAATTTATATATTGGCTATGTCTGTACCAGTGGCGAAGAGTCCATAAAAGCCGATAACCATCGGCTTCCCTTTAGGAAATGGTAAATATCACACGTACTTAATAATATATTATGTAACGGCTAATAGTTTTAAATAGCAACAAAAATAAGTATAGCATCAAGTGTAAGAACGATCGGTGACGTTAGTGAAGAGATATTATTTTCCTAAATAAAAACTTTTTTGCTCTGGCTTCCCTTTTTCATATATTATGTTTTTTTATCGTATTGGCTTGATGGCGTAGTGGTTAGTGACTCTTATTGCTATTGCTATAGTTACTGACTATACTAAAAGTAAGTGTATCTATTTTTGATGATGGGTCATACACACTTACTCTCTTTTATTTTTTTTATTTATATTTTTTCTCATTAGTTTCTGTGTGTCCTGTCTCTGTCAAATAAATGTTTCTCTTTCTTTTCTTTCTTTATTTTCTTTATATATTAAAAAGCTGAACCTGTAAATAACCCTACTTCACAATTCCCCCAATTTCTTTCTAAATACCTTTGTCGAAAACATTCCACAACGTTAACCGAATCACTTAACCCCTGTCTCCCCTAAACACCGGGATTGTTAGTGACTGAAGGCAATAGGACAATTTCCGCTGTGTCACCACAAACGAACTTTATCAGATAGATTAGTAGATTACCGTGGTGTAGTGATTGTCAATTGGAAATTGAACACACGGCTTGGTTTCACCAACAATTTATGGCTACAAAAACAAATTTCAGATCCAATTATACACATTCAGTATCCCATTGCTGGGCATAGGTCCTCCTTCCCTTTGCTACCTACCTAAAATTAGGTAAAAATGTAACACAATACCATTTTTTACTTATTTATGAAACCTTATACAGCGAGCTATGGAAAAGGCTATGCTAGAATTGATCTGACAGAGGACTAGAGTAATCGAAATAGGATTAGTAATCTGAAGTGGCAGTGGGCCGGTTATATCTGCCGCAGAACTGACAACCGTTGGGGTAAACGAGTTCTTGAGTGGAGACCACGAATTAGCAAACGTAGCGTAAGACGCCATCAGACTAGGTGGAGTCCGAATCGTCGTCCGGTGGAATCTCAGGGGATTCGTCCATTCCTAAAAGTATTTGAAACGTCGGGATACAAAATCTAAAATAAGCCGCGATAAAATCCGTTATAAAGTAGTTTTATTCCAATGAGATTTGTTTTACATACTATTCTCTTAGATTTACGCGAATATCACACATTGAAATAAAACTACATAATATTAAAACTAATAACAGATTTTATCAGGGTTTATTTTAGATTTTATATCCCGACGTTTCAAAGTCTTTTCAGACTTCATGTTCACGGGTAGATTATTATTAATTTATTTGTCACCCAAAAATATTAATAACAATTATTACTACAAACATTGTTATTTAAGTTGCGTTCCGATTTAAGTAAACTGAGCTCACAATGTGTCTCTTTAGGTTTTAGTTTAGACTTTGAAATATTTTGGGTATCACCCAAAATATTGTAACTTGTTACTAGGGACCTGAAACTTACCTCTGGCTACATCTTAAGTAGGAAAAAAGTTTATTTAAAGATGTATTGTCAAACCAAATTTGTGAGGTTTGTCATAATAAACCTTCTTTACAAAGAATAAAGAGTTACAAACGTTTAGACATATCACCCGATTTTTTTTGTTATTCTTCGATAGGCTGGCGCTTGACTACAACTTCCCTGATATTAAGCAATGATGTAGTCTACGATGGAACGCGCCAGCCCATTATACCGATTCACTCATGAATACGAATGATTATCGGTGAGAAAGTGGGAGTGGAATGAACCTCCACATAGTTAAAAGCTTCAAAGGAGCAACAATTCCGACCCACCCTCTCTGCATGGTGTCACCAGACATCGCACCGGAACACGGCAAGGCCGCTTGGCGGTGCGGCTTTGTCTGGTGGGTGGTCACTAATCTCGGCCAAAGCCGACCACCAGTTGATTGTCACCTGATTTGCACTACCCGGGGACCACGTGTGTGGATTCAATTAAAGGTGTACAGCCACGGACGGAGGTGACTCAGCCCCCAACTGACACTACATCGGGACCTTCGATCAAGAAAACTGTAATATGACTAACTTCTCGATATTTTTTTGTCTATGGTAACATAATTTAAGGTGTGAGCACACTACATCGTCGTAATTTTGACTTGTTATCGGTTCGTTATGTTTATTTATTGAGCTTAAAAACAAACGCACACGGTACAGTCAAGTTTATGAATCGCTCGGAACTTTTTGCGAAGCTTAATTGTTACAACTTGTTGCGCTTTGTTAGGTGTTATCAAGCTTGAAAGGTTTTGTCGACCATAACTAACGCTTGTATTACCAAAAGGTGTAACACAGATGAATAATACCCACACTTCGCGGTACAATTGGGTTCACTTTAATCCTTTAGAGTGTTCCACTGCTGGGCACGGGTCTTCTCTCAACTATCTTACGAGTTGAGATAGTTCAGACCTTAATCCACACACGCTGACCAAGTGCGGGTTGGTGGATGTCACAGGTCTTCGAAAGATTAGTTTTCAGACATGACGGTTTCCTCATGATGGTTTCCTTCACCGATATTGAGCAGCGGAGGTGAAACAATTCACACAAAGATGTGTGGGCACGACCAGGATTCGAACCCGTAACCTTATTTTTCTAAGGCGAGGCCCGTACCGCTGCGCCACCGCATCCAGCGACACAAGTATTCACTTAAATAACTGCTAGATCTCGGATTCATTTCCCTGGTCGAAAAAAAACACAAGTTTCTAGTATCACACTTCAACCCTTTTTAGTGTCCCACTGCTGGGCACTGGTCTTCATACTACATACATATAATATTTAGGTACGAACATATTTTATTAAGTTCCTACAAAAAAGCGGTGTTAGAAGTTAAAACGTGTGTTTCTAAGTATTTCTGTACATGTTTGTGGCATCTTAGCGCGTTGCTGTTTTGTAACTAGATACCTAAGTAAAGCTTTCTACATGAAACACTTTTTATTTTTTTATCCTGAAATTGGCCTACGCTTGACTACAACCTGCCTGATGTTAAGCAATGATGTAGTCTACGATGAGACGCGCCTGCCCACCATACCGATTCATACGTGATTACGAATTAATTTCGGTGAGAAGGTGGCAGTGGAATGATGCTCTTTATGGTTAGAAACCATAAAGGAGCAACAATTTCGACCCATCTCCTTAAATAGTGTCACCAGACATCGCACCGGAACATGGCAAGGCTGCTTGGCGGTGAGGCTTTGTCTGGTGGGTGGTCACTAACCACCGCCAAATCCTACCACCAATGTAATGTTAATTACAAGTAAACTTAATTACCAGTTAATTGTCACCTGGTTTGCACCACCCGGGGGCCACGTAGGATTTATATAAAAGGTGCACTCCCACGGACGAAGGTAACTAGGCCCCCAACGTACATACATTTCAAAATAATATTATAGTCTGTGGTTTGATATTTTGTGCTGGCGCTACTTTTGCTTGGTTTTTGGTATGAAGTTAGCCGCGAGTCCAGTCCTATTCTTATTTGAAACGCATAGTACATTAAAATTCATACCTAATGGTAAGGTTACCAAGTACCTCACCTTGCCTACAAGTACCTTATCTTATGTTATAAATGGGGCGGGTGAACCCAGAGCACTTCGACCCAGCTGGATCTTTTGTGCATCCCCTTTATGCTATGAAACCTCAGGTGTTCTAACTCCGCACAGCTTGTCCATGACCGCTGCTATCCGTCGGGGACACATGAGGCCGTATTCATCAGGAGTAGGGCGGTCCATTCCTAATGCATCCATGCGTTTCCGCGCCAGCGAATCGCACTCGCACAGTAAGTGCTCCATAGTTTCATCCGCATCTCCACATGCTAAGCAAGTGGGACTTTCTGCTAGCCCTATTTTGAACAGGTATTTCTGCAGACCAAAGTGCCCAGTTAGTGCACCTACTACCAGTCTTATTTTAGACCTGGTCAAGCCCCTCGGCATCTGTGAGTACCTCGCCTATAATTTTTTTGAAGTGAATGAGCCCTTTGACCAAGTACAGCCTTTACAAGTACCTTAAGGTTATACTAAAATTTCTGAACATTATCTTCTGAACACCAAGTTAAACAACCTGTAATTCTCAAAACTGCAACTCATAACATTTCCTGGTAACCTAACTGACCAGTTTTTATAAGTAAGTCACTATGTGTATCAAACAATAAGAAAGCTTGCTCCGGCCAAAAAAGTCGATCTTGAAGCCTGACCTAAATAATTAGACCAAGTAAAGTATAAATCATGTCTCAAAAATAAGAAACAATTGGGTGGGCTGTAAAGTTCACAGTCCAGTGAAAGCTAAAACAAAGCTGTAAATGTCCACTAAAATAATTCACACAATTTTTACTGGACAGGGAATTGACATTCACCTTCGAAATGTCACGTTATAATCATATGTAAATCACATACATTTGGTTCTTTTCGATTTTCGTTACCACTTGGCTGTCACTTTGTTTACGGGTTCTGTCCTATGTAACCTGGCTCTCAGAGGTGCACTTAATAGGTTAATGATGATGATTACTTTTACTATCAGTGAAGGAAATCATCGTGAGGAAACTGGCATATTTAAGAAGTAGTCTGAGGACGCCTAGTCTGAGGACGTCCTACTCTACATTTGCCAATATGTGGTCTTCACTCAAGAACTCGTTTACCTCAGCGGTTGTTATATTATAGCATAGCTCGTGGTATGTTACAAACCTAATCAGCAGGTGGTTTTCAATTATAACGCGCAATGTATTTGTAATCATTTGAAATATGATTCCAGTGAAAAGTTAACAAATTAACGAGAATTAATAAATAAAAAAAATCAAGAACATCATTGACGAGCCGATGGCGTGGTCGGTAAGATACTTGCTTTTCGCGCTGCAGGTCGTGGGTTCGATTCCCACACAAGTCAGACATTTGTGTGATGAACACGTCTGTTTGTCTTGAGTCTGGGTATAATTATTATATTTAAGTATGACTTGATCAGCGGTGACGCAGCGGTACTCGCTTTAGATTTATAAAGTCGTGGGTTCGATTCCCAGTCGTGCCCAGACATCTTTATGTAGATTGCATATAAAATGAAATTAAAATAAAATTAAAAAATACTTTTTTTGAAGACGAGAATCTACATAAAAATAGTCAAATTCCTTTTCCTACCGTGCAATGAATGACTGGCAACTACCTACTGAGAAACACAGCCCAAAAACTCAGTAGGCATTTTTATTTTTATAATTAAGTACTTAGATCTATTACATTTTTTTAGTGTGTTGTATTAGAGTGACTTAATTCCAAGCGTTTCTATCAGTCAGATAAAAATAAATTAACTATTATAAAATTGTACGGAGCCCTTCGTGAGTAATCCGAGTTTTTAACTGTAATCACTGAATAGTTAATTACAAATAAGAATTACTTATATTTTAATTAAAACAGTTCAAAAGATTAATTCACAAACTTTCCCACACATGAACAATCACTAAAATCGTGATTCATTGGAATAATACCGCTTTTTGTACCAGATTGATTATCGGTTTAGTTCAATCAAGTTGGCGCTTGAATATTGAGCATAAAAGCGTTGTATCTGGGTACCATAGTAATGACACGTTTTCAGTGCACTACATGAGATAAGCGCGGTCTCGGTTACGAACCTTGAGTCAAGCAAAAATACATTAATGAAGTACTTATTGCCTTTGCCTTTTTCCCATTTCTATTGGAGTCCTCGGTGAAGTAAAACATCGTAAGGAAACCGGCATGTCTAAGAACTAATCATTCGATGACATGTGACATCCACCAACCCGCACTTAGCTAGCGTGTGTGGATTAAAAGCCTGTCCAGATAAAGCGTTTTACCAGTCCAGATACCGCGTTTTAAGCGCGTTTCTACGCTGGGAGGGATCTAGCCAGTTACAAACATGGACTCCCCGAAAGTGAAGGCAGAGGTCGCTACCTATGTTTAGGTCCCATACGTAATAGGGGGCGCGCCTATTGCCGTACATCTGGCACAATTCCAAACTTCGAGCTGAAAAGAAGGTTCTCTAAGTATATTAGAAAATTATTTTCACTTGACCCGGGAATCGAACCCTGGACCTCGAGGTTATCAAGCGAATACGCTTACTACTGAACTACCCTATATAAGCTTGAGAGTAACTTAAGTACACACGGCTACACATATAGCTATAATTTTTCCAGTATAAGTTGACCTCTCGTTGTACGGAAATCCTATACAATGCGAGATCAGGTTATACTGGAAAGTTAAAGCTTCATTTTTCAACCGACTTCAAACAGAAGGAGGTTCTCAATTCGACTGTATGTTTTTTTATGTTTGTTACCTAATATCTTTGTTATACGTTAACCGATTTCTATGATTCTTTTTTTGTTGGCAAGTAAATGCTTCCGTGTGGTCCCATTTAAATTTGATCAAGATCTGACCAGTAGTTATTGAGCTATGTCGAAAGAAGCGTCATTGTTTACGCTAAGCGCGCAGCCTTCCAAAATTATTAATGCAATTGCCCTAAACGCATAATTCTAGGTACCTACAATTGAAGTCGGTTTTGTGTTGTTGTTGCAAAAAGAATTATTTTATTCTTCGATAGGCTGGCGCTTGACTAAAACTTACCTGATGTTAAGCACGATGGATCGTACCAGTCCAGTATACCGATTTACTCGTGATTACGATAGATTATCGGTGAGAAGGTGGCAGTGGAATGAGCCTCCATATGGTTAGAAACCTTAAAGTAGCAACAATTCCGACCCACCCTCTCTGCTTGGTTTCACCAGACATCGCATCGGAACACGGCAAGACCGCTTGGCGGTGTGTCTTTGTCTGAAACCACGGCCGAAGCCTACCACCAGTTGATCGTCACCTGATTTGCACCACCCGGAGACCACGTCATCATCATCATCATCATCAGCCTATCCTAGTCCACTGCTGGACATAGGCCTCTCCTAAAGCACGCCACTGAGCACGATCTGCGGCCACTCTCATCCAGCAGGAGACCACGTGTGGGGATTCAATTAACGGTGAACACCCACGGACGAAGGTGACTCAGCCCCCAACATGTGTAGCTAAGTGTACGGTAATCTCAAACTGTAACTAAATCGAATGATCTCCATAAAAAAAAAACTTATAATTATCTATTGAATTATTAATTTTATTTGTTCTAAACCATTCGTATTTAACTAGCGTAAGATTACATATGATCTAACGATGGCACAAGTTATTAAACATTATGTTAAGCGCGAGTTTTACAGACAATTTAGTTTAACAAATTATTTCGTGTGGTACAAGGTATAAGCGGTTATGAATAACATTTTGGGGCTATGAGTTGGAGGCGTATCGTTCGGGTGTCCACATATCTTTTGTGTGAATTATTTTATCGCTGCTCAGTATCGGTAGAGGTAATCACCAAGAGGAAACCGGCATATCTAAAAAGTAATTATTAGAGGACATGTGACATCCACCAACCTTCACTTGACCAGCGTGTGGCTTTGGAATAAGGCCTATATTCTCCCAACACTTAAAAAATTGAAAGAGGTCCCGTAACCAGCCGTTAGCCATTAAAAAGGGTTGAAGTAATCTGACTATACCAACGGTTACAATTCGGATAGGTACTGTTTCTTCCGTAAGAGTATTTTTTTAACTTATGAATAAACAAACATGATAACTACACTTTGTGAATTAAATGTCGTATGTGAACAATTTTTACTATAGACTTGAGATTTTTTACCTATTTTTAAACTTTTACTAAATTATTGCATCTCCGCGTGGCTTCTTCGCAAACTCCTACTTCTAAACTTAATAATTTATTGATTAACCTTTGAAACCAAAATACGTCCCTCAAATTTTGATAATCTAGTTGACGAGTTTTATAGTTTTTTTTAGGAATCAAGCTTATTCCCCGCTACCTCTTGTGAATTGCAGCGGTGCGCTCGCGCAGCTCAGCGGGGTGCGATCTCTGACAGTAACAGACACGCAGTTAACCTTTAGATTGAGACGTGAACCGAAGTATAATGGCTTCGAGATGTATGAACAGTGAAGGTTGTGGTGTTTTGTCGTGTCACTACATACTACATGCCTCGGAGAGCACATGAAGCCGTCGGTCCTGGTAGTCATTTAAAATATCTATGATAATCATCACAGGTAGTCAGAAGTTTCATAAAATCTGAAACCTGGTTTAACAATCTTGGCTACTGGTTCCAAAATTTCGAGGTCTTATGGCAGTGTGGCGCGTTTATTTCTGGTAGCTGACCGCATCGGGTAAGACTGGAAACTGATCCAAATAGAGAAATGGGAAAAGGGCAAGGGAAATGATGTCTAAATACTACAGGTACCAGATATTAGATCTAAGCATATACGATTAAAGTAAGTTTGTTTTACATCACTAATGCCAGGGTCTTCCAATCAACAATCAGTCATAAGTTAGCGAAACCATTCGTTTGCTACTAACGAAGGGTCACACAGCGTTCCACAAGTTTTTTATAGAAACAGACCTTCGGTTGGTAGAAAATATAAATTTTCCTTATAAACAACTAGCTTCCGCCCGCGGCTTCGCCCGCGAAATTGATCTCACTAATCTTGTTTCTCCATACAAACTTTGGAACCCCGTTTCACCCCCTTAAAGGATGAGTTTTGAAAAATCCTTTCTTAGTGCACCTCTAGACCCCATAAGGAAACTATGTGCCAAATTTGGAGTCTCCGGACCCAGCGGTTTGGGCTCTGCATTGATATGTCAGTCAGTCAGTTTCTTCTTTTATATATTTAGATAGATTTACAACTAGCAATAATGTGCAACGCGTCTGCCCAGTATACCGATTCACACTAGATTACAGATGATTATCTGTGAGAAAGTGATAGTGGAATGAGGCTATTTAATATGTAACCATATTTAGGAGCAACAATTCCGACCTACTCTCTCAAATGATGACACCGCTTTGAATGACTTTGTCTGGTGGGTGGTCCCTAACCACGGCAGAAGCCTGCCACCAATTTTTTTGCCTTTTGCAACAGCCGGGGACCACGTGTGGGGATTCATGCCGAATATTCACTCCTCCCGTCAAAGGTGACTCAGCTCCCCCCCCCCCTGGTTTGTAGGTTTATTTGGTTAAACATGGTAATCTAAGGGACTACTGATACGATTTAAAAAAACTTGGAATGTCAGACATTTCATACATTGACGAAGGCTATAGGTTACTTTTTATTCCACTGCTGGGTTAACAAAATGTAGTTCACTTGGAAGGAGCCGCGGCAAAGTTTTTTTTTAAGTTAAAAGTTGCAAAGTTTTGACGGGCCGGTGGCGTGGTCGATAAGATTCTTGCTTTTCATGCCGCAGGTCGTGGGTTCGATTCCCACCCGAGACAAACATTAGTGATTTTGTGTTTGTGTCGAGTCTGAGTGTAAATATCTATTATAAGTATATATTTAGAAAAGAAAAGTATTATATGTATAGTTTATACCAGTTATCTAGTTTCCATAACACAAGCTGTGCTTAGCTTGGGACCAGATGACCGTGTGTGTTAATGTCCCAAAATATTTATTATTAAGTACGACGCCGATACCGCTGAGCCATTTCTCCTCAACGATACACTACTTCAGAATAATGTACAATTTGAAACTACGTGAAGTCACGCCCACAATGCCAATGCATTTGCAATGATCACCCCATGATCACGTGACATGTATTATGTGCGAGCGAGATAGAGATAATCAGATCACAATCATTTTCATAACTAGATGGGATTATGGGATTTTATTGATAAAGTTTATGCTGTAAGTAACCAGCTAGCCATCTGTATTCGACTGTATTGTGCGTTAGTGTCATTTTCGAATGAAGTTCGCTATCGGACGTTTTAGACCCTAATCGCACATGTCGGCTGGTCGGGGTGGCCGAATTTCGATTTTGGCCTGGTGGCGTAGTGGTTAGTGACCAGGAATGCGAAGGTCGTAGGTTCGATTCCCAACCAGGAACAATCTTTGTGTGATTTTTCTGTGTCTGGGTATAATTTATCTACAGTACTTACTTAAGTATTAAAAAAAATGTATTTAAGTATTACTTATATCCGTTTCTAGTACTCAGCAAATATAATTGCTTGATTTGGGACTAGATAGCGCTGTGTGTATGTGTGAAAATAGTATTATTATTATATAAAACTGCATAATTTCAACTCATGACTCAAACTCAGTTGAACGAATGATCCAGCTGGCCGCATTCGGTCAACCGCTGGTGCGTCTACGCTCTCTTACTGGCGCTTGACGAAAAATGTAAATAAATAAAAAAATGTGCGTGTAGGTACTTATGTACGCGCGTGAGAAGTTATACTTCTTTGGCATCATTAAATAAGCAGACAGCTTCATACTGTTAATTTTGTGTCACAGATGCGCGCGCATCTTAAAATTTCACTCTCATCATTTTTTCATAACCCGCCTAAAGAAGTATAACTTCAAAAATGAAAAAAGGAACCTACAAAAAGAAAAATATCGCACTGTTTTAAAAGTTTTCTTGTAGCTATAAAGAAATAGAGGATCCTATAATAATCTAATTTCTGAGATAGATTTATATTTATAGCATAACACCGTCCACCATGACAAGCGGAGACAAATTCAGAAAATAGCCGATCGAGTGCGATACGGAATTATTGTCAGCGAATAATAATGTGACGCTTTCTCGTAGCCACAATATTATTATAATCTGTACACTGGCTTGCAAATAAACTGCACCTCGTTCTAAGAAACTTTGAAATAAAATCGTACTTAATATTTTAGTCAGTCTTTAGTATCCGCGAGATCCCGGGTTCATATCTCGGGTAGAGCTAACAAGACTTTTCTAATATAACTAGAGAATCTTAGTTGCAGCTCAAATATTGGAATTGTGCCCGATGCAACAGGCTCGTGCCTGTATGGAACCTAAACATAGCCAGCGAGAAGTGAAGTTTACATTTGCCTTCACTTCACTTCACTTCAACCCTTTTTTTAGTGTCCCACTCCTGGGCACGGGTCTTTTCTCAACTATCTTATGAGTTGAGAGAGTTTAGGCCTTAATCCACACACGCTGACTAAGTGCGGGTTGGTGCATGTCACATGTCCTCGAATGATTAGTTCTTAGACATGCCGGTTTCCTCACGATGTTTTCCTTCACCGATATTGAGCAGCGGAGATGAAACAATCACACAAAGATGTGTGGGCACGACCAGAATTCGAACCCGCGACCTTATATTTCTAAGGCCAGGCCCATACCGCTGCGCCACCGCTGCTCGCTGTGCCTACATCTTCGAGTAATACAGGTGTAATGATATGTTATTTCGCGGGATTGGCGAGCTTATTATCGAGCTATTTTTCAAAAGACACAAAATCTAAATTCAAGGTGATGCTAAAAAAAAGATTTATTTCAGACAACAATGATCCATAATGGGTTATAGGCCAACTGTTTAACTCGCGTATCGCCTATCGCCAAGATTCTGACTCCTCAAGCTGCACAGACAGTGATGATGATTCAAGCGATATGGATATTAATGACGAATAATCTTACGTTACTTTTATCTGTGGTTAAATAGTTCTTTAAAAGATTTAATTAATGTTTTATGACTTTGTACCTCAAATGGCGATACGCGAGTTAAACGGTCGGCTTATAGTAGAAACTTAAGAACTATGTTACTTATTAATTTTTATAAAAGAATTTGTTATTACAATCTAGGCTCTGATCAGTGGATAATTAACACTGTCAGCCGTCTCGTTAAGGACGCTGTGGCTGCTGTCGCTGTGGTGCTGAGTACTTAAAAATTTTCTCTAAAGTAAACTGAACAGATGAAATTTATTTATCTACCAGATTATTATTCAATTAAACTGTTTATTAGATAGATACTCATCTAGATAGTTACTCAGATATAAAACTAATTAAAAAACTAATGATATCCGCAACGAAGTGATTTTTTAAACTTAACTAAAAATTGGTTGCCTGTAAAGTCGGTATACGGGCGAAAGTTTTACGTGACAACGACTTTGAGTGGTAAAATAATTTTAATGTGAATTTTCATTCGTATAGTAGGAAGAAGGCGCGTGCCTTTCACTTTTTATGTCTGTTTCTCTCGCTCTTAGGCGGGCTAACCATGCCCGAGTGGAAGGGACGCGTGCCTCTCACTCGCTCTCATTGTGAGCGCATAACTTGAGCGGAGCGTAACGCAGTTTCTTGAAGTGTCACCCGGCAAACCAATTTATAAGACGTTGTCACATCAAAAACCGTCACGATCTCTTCAGCTTTCAAATAAAAAATCACTTCTAATGTGGTCTCACGAATAGATATTAGACGCAACACACTTGTTCACAGATAGGGATGTTCCAAAATCCGTTTAAAAATAGAAAAATATAACAAGGTCCCTCTTTATTTGTCCCACACTGTATAACATAACCGAACGTCACGTGCGAACCAATCAGGGCAATTACAGCGCGTGACGTCATCACCTGCCATTTTGCGACAGATCTCAACCGATTTGTCAAATGATTGGAGAAGACCATGGGAAAAGTTTATTGAAACTGCTTATACTACAATCACACATACAATCATTACTTTTTTATATTATTGTAAGTATCTACTAAAAATAGGGTTGGGAACAATATTATTTTTGTCCGTCGCGTCAAATAGATAGGTAAATTAAAATTATCGGACACAGATAGTTTTCCTTTTTTTGTGTGATTAAAGATAACGGCGATACGTCAAAGCGAAGTGAGTACCAACAGCGCAGCAGTAAGGTTGCGGCTTCGACTCCCGGTCGTGCCCACACATCTTTGTGTGAATTGTTTCATCTCCGCTTCTCAGTATCGGTGAAGAATATCGATGTTTATCGAGAACTAATCATTCGAGGACATGTGACATCAAGGCCTAAACTCTCTCAACTCGTAAGATAGTTGAGAGAAGTCCCGTACCCAGCAGTGGGACACTAAAAGATTTGAATTTAATTCGTAAAGGTCGCAGGTTTGAATCCTGGTCGTGCCCACACATCTTTGAGTGAATTATTTCATCTCCGCTGCTCAATATCGGTAAAGGAAAACATCATAAGAAAACTGGCATGTCTACCAACCCGCACTTAGCCAGCGTGTGTGGATTAAAGCCTAAACTCTGTCGACTCATAAAATTACTCGAGAGAAGACCCGTGCCCAGCTGTGGGACTCTAAAAAAGGGTTGAAGGTTTACTCGACCTGATTAGATTATAAATATAAATTAAGAACTGCCGACCGTTTAACTCGCGTATCGCCATCTGAGGTACAAAGTCATAAAACATTAATTAAATCTCATAAAGAACTATTTAACCACAGATAAAAGTAATGTAAGACTATTCGTCACTAATATCCATGTCGCTTGAATCATCATCACTGTCTGTGCAGCTTGAGGAGTCAGAATCTTAGCGATAGGCGATACGCGAGTTAAACGGTCGGCATAGGTACCACATAATAACCGTTCCATCTTATTCTAGTTGACGGACAGCATTGATTATGCAAGTCGATAATAAATGCAGAAACACCTTGTATTTATTCAAGTTGCATTCACAATAGAAGTTGTTTATCTCATGTTAATGTCAAACAGAAGATTATCTAGCTTTATTTAGCATGATAGTTTCAAATAATTTGATAGGATTCTCCTCGCGTCTGTGGGAACTGGGGATCGGGTGGTAATAAACCTCCTCGGGTCATGAATAAAGGGAAGATCTTCTCGTCCGAGCGAGGTGTGATGCCCGGTGACCGCGATTCGTCCTTTTTTTCGGATGACTTAACCCAATTTGCTGGAAGACCAAGGACGGTATAACCGATACGCGGTTTGTTCTTGTCGGGAAATTATATATCTCGGCGAGCTCACCATCACCAGGCAATCCTAGCCCACTGCCAGTATAAATAAATTTTATTTGAAAGAATATACTCCTGAAGTAGTCCCATTGGCACCAAATCAGGACACCCAGGTAAATCGAGGGCAACGCTGAAATATATGCTTAGGAAGCCATCTACCCCCTATCTCTTTACAAGGCGCAAATACGTTAAAATTGACTATAAAATTTTAAGAATTCCACCAAGTTCTCAAGGATACCATCATCAGATCTTTACCTGATGACTATGGGACCACCTAGGAAGTATCCACAACCTATCAAACAAAAAAATAATTTTGCAAATCGGTCCAGGCGTGTTTGAGTAATCGGTGAACATACATTATAAAAAAATATTCCGAAATGAAAACCTTCTATTTTTGAAGTCGGTTTAAAAGAATTATGAGAATCAGACGACTCATGAGGGTGTACCTACATACATCATCACATTATATTATTATACTTTTTTTGAAGTCGGGTAAAATTAGATAAGTTTGATGTGGAATCCTGTCATCCCATTATTTAAAACATCATTAGCCATCAACATCGTCATTGGTATGCATACCATTTTTCCATGTTTAGTTACAAAAGTAGCCGCTAATAGCGCTACCTTTTCGCAACTGCCTAGTCTGGTAAAAGTAGTCTTTAATCGTCCCCAAAATAAAAGGTGTTTCTTTTTTCATGACCAAATTTATAACTTTAAATGTCATTATCTTCATACAACATTATTAAATTGGACCCATAAAAAATATTATTTCAATAAGCGCCATCTCGTCACACTTTTAGAAACTAAATGAAGCTAGCATTTTGTCATAGACTAGTTGACGTGCTAGTTTTTGTGTTTTCCCAGAGATGGCGCTAGTTCTGAATAACCGTGAACTGACTGCTTACGTGAAGCACAGTGTCTAGTAAACCGAAGATGCACCTTGTTCAAAATATGTTTCATAGATGGCGTTTATATAAAAATATTTAAACAAACAGTGGTCGAAAACTTGTAGAATACCTATTATTTTGAAATACATAAAATTATTTTATATATTTTTTTTGTAATAGAGTCATATATAACTTACATTATTGTATAAGTCAACTTAAATTATTTCAAGAGGACATATTAAAATTAAGTACCTACCTACTATTTCAGCCCCATTATCATTAATAATGCCTTACCTAATTCATATTTTTTAAAATCTCTTCTTGATACTGCATATCTCGTACGAAACAAATGTTCTGCGTTATTCAAGAAAGTTTTTTTTCTAGGTAGGAATAAGAGCCTACTTGTTGTTATTTACGAGTATTCTTCAAGTTTGTATTCGAGTGGGCTACGCCACGGCATGAACAGCCCACTTAGACGATAACAAACTCAGAATAAGTAAGTACTTACACTCAGAATAATTTTATTCATCCACTTTTCCGAAGAATGTTCTTTTAAAATACAAATAGGTAAAATTTGAGTAAATAAAATAAAAATGGGGAAATAATAAAACGCGTAAAGACCACTGACATTATTAAAAGAGGTCAAATCAAATCCAAAATGCAAAATCATAAATACACGCACAATTTGTAATTTAAAAAAATATAAAAATTCGAATTCCGAACACCGATACCTCATAGAAACAAAATCATTTCTCGTGAAAAAACAGACTGTTTGACGTTTGCACCGTGTCGTTTTTTGTCTAAAAATAATTGAATATTGCAAAAAATAAATGATGTTTTCCGACGAAGAAATAAAAGAAATACCGGAAAGTGGTTTTATGAGGTCCAGTGATGAAATAATAAGGTTCGAAACCTGGCGATGTTCGGTTATTTTGAAGACAAAATGAAATGCGACCATCTTGAATTTTCACGTTTGTTTTATTTTTGTTTTAACGTGTTTTACAGTATTCGGGAGGTGTGTTTGAGTGACAAATTTGACAAGAAGGAATTGGGTTTTAGTGGCGAAACGCTGTTATTAAATTCCGGGAGAAATGAAGTAAGTAAAACATAGAGATTTTTCGTGTTTATTGCATCTCGATACATGGACGGAAACCAAAGATTTTTTTGGTGTTTAATACTACTTTGAACTCAGATTTGCAGTTGATAAGTTGAGTTTGACAGTTATCTTGTCAAAGTGATGTCTATCAGCTGTTATTTTTGAAATATTACACTGTCACAACACAACAACACTAAGTACCCTTTAATAAGTCCTCCAGTATAATACCCTCCAGTTCGGGGCACCGAATTTTTTTTAATATTTAATATTATTATGCGTTTAGGTACCTGTTTTTTTGGCATTAGGATAGTTACCTATTTATACTTCATTGACTATTCGGGCCGGTGCGGTGGCGTGGTCGGTAAGATACTTGCTTTTCACGCTGCAGGTCGTGGGTTCGATTCCCACCCGAGACAAACATTAGTTTAAATATGTCTGTTTGTCTTGTGTCTGGGTGTAATTATCTATATTTAAGTATATATTTACAAAAGAAAAGTATTATATGTAGTATATTACCAGTTATCTGGTTTCTATAGTACAAGCTCTGCTTAGTTTGGGATCAGATGACCGTGTGTGGTAATGTCCCACAATTTTTATTTTTTTTATTTTTTATTATTGAGCACCAATGGTAATCCATAATTTTTTGAGCATCCCCGTTCTTTCATCGGACAAGTAGAGGTATTGCACCACCGATATGGTGGAAATTCCACGGGTAAAGCGCTTTGCGACCAATTTTATTGTGCGAACTAACAAGTTGTGCCGGCCTGCCGGCTGTTTCCCGATAGCTATAATCTGCCTGTCTTCAAGTTACAAGTGAATCGGTATTTACTGGATAAGCCCGTTTCATCGTAGACAGCATTATTCTTAACAACAGACAAGTTGTGGTCAGATGCAAGAAAAAAATTGCGATAGTCGCTTGGCTTCAGATTCAATAATTGGAATCTCGTCATGCTCCTGTAGATGTGCTGTAAATGTAGCTTTCTCCAGTGTTAAGCGTGCTCGCTTAACAACCGCGAGGGTCCGGGTTCGAATCCTCAAAAAGACTTATCTAATAAACTGAAAGAATCTTAGTTGCAGCTCACAGTTTCAATTGTGTCCAATGAACGGCAATAGGCTCGCCCCCTATTACGTATCGGACCTAAACATAGGCGGCGAAACGTGAGTGAAATTCACCTCTGCCTAGACCTTCGGGTAATACAGGTGTGACGCTATGTTATCTTATGAATTTATTTACGAAAAAAATGTGTTACCGCCCTTTTTTTATCTTCTCTCAATTATCTTACGAGTTGAGAGTTTCGGGCCTAGTCCATGCACACTGGCCAAGTGCGGATTGACGGATGTCAAATGTCCTCGAATGATTAGTTCTTAGACGTGCCGGTTGCCTCACGATGTTTTCCTTCACCGATATTGAGCAGCGGCGGTGAAATAATTCACACAAAAAGGTGTGGGTGCGACCGGAGGTCGATCCACGACCTTAAATTTCAAAGGCGAGGCCAATACCGCTGCGCCAGCGCTGCTCTAAAAAAATGTATTTAAGTACCTACCTTCCACCTGGCGCATCAGGTTAGACTGGGAGCCGACCCCAATAGAAATAGGAATAAGGCTAGGTAAATGATGATAATGAATATTATTAAAGTACTTCCTTGGTTGTGATGGGTGATATACCATAAGACTAGCTTATGTTGGTACTGACAGACTTATGTAGGTATATTTACACCAGCTGGATTCACGCTCGCTGTTTCGTGACGGCTTCTTCCCCGACGGCTTGGAGCAGCAACAAGCAAGGTTCGCATGGACTGAGGAAGATGGCAACATCGCTGCACTGGTTTCCGAGCCAGGGTTTGGTACTACAGGCCAGACTACTTTTGGCAAAGACCTGGATGCGGCGCTTAAAAGTGAAATGAAGGTAAAAGAAATTGCTTAATCGGCAAAAGTTCCGGTAATAATCGCATCTTCTGTTTTGAAGATGGTTTTTCTAACTTCATTATAATCAGTAGCAGGTTACAGAGAATTTGAGTTGTTCGACCCAGACTTGTGATAGACACAGTTATTCTGGTTTGTTTACTCCTGTTTTACTTGAAGTATGGATAAATTAAGTAAGCTACAAGTTACATTTTTTGGGGCAGAGTCACCTTCGTCTGTGGGAGTGTACCTTTTATCTGAATCCCTACACGTGGTCCCCAGGTGGTGCAAATCAGGTGACAATCAATCAACTGGTAATGTTTACTGGTAATTTACTGGTGGTAGGCTTCGGCCGTGGTTAGTGACCACCCACCAGACAAAGCCGCACCTCCAAGCGGCCTTGCCATGTTTCGCTGCGATGTCTGGTGACACCATATAAGCGGGTGGGTCGGAATTTTTGCTCCTTTATGGTTTGTAACTATATAGAGCCTTATTTCACTGCCACCTTCCTACCGAAAATCATTCGTGATCACAAGTGATTCGATATATTGGGCGGGCGCGTCCCATCGTAGACTACATCATTGCTTAACATCAAGCAAGCACTTGCCTATTGTAGTATAAAAAAACATTTCTTAACTTCTTAGGCCCGTATTAAACATAGACCAGTTTTCCTGCATTGCTTGGATGGAAGTGGATGCCAGTAGTTTAAAAAAAGACAGGAACCTTAACTTAGATGGAGTAAAATTTGAGTGTTACTTGCGGCCTGTACGTTTAGTTACCAACCTATCACACATAAGTGTGAGTCATGTGCCTCGTTAAGCAATCAATAGGTACTGCGCCCGATCTCTAACCAACCTTGCTAGTCAGCTCACTCTCTCTGGTTGGACTGCGTCTGTCACTTGCGTAGGTACTTATCTGAGAAACTCAGACTGGCTGCCATGCCAAAAGAAATATTGTTCTTTATAGGAGGCTGACACATCCAGCGCTGTGTTTGAACCAACCACCAGCAAGAATGGCTATACCTTCAGTAGAAAGATGTTCAAGGAATCTCATCTTGTGTCTTCAACGTCTACTGGAACTTCTAGTACTAACAACGGTATGTAGAATAGGATAGAACAGGACAATTTAGGTTATTATAAAAAGCTGACAGAAAATCTTCTAAGCCTGAACGCACTAGGGATTCCAGAATCAGATGTACCGCATACGGCTAGCCGCCTTTTAGATTCTATATGAAAGCGCATGGCCTCAACGCGCTGACATGCAGCCAACTCAGTGGAATGATGCAGCTGGCAGCAGCTAGTGAACCGCTGCGATACCCGCTTTAACGTCAAACTAATAGCACCCTTCTAACCCAAAAAAACCACGCTGGGCAAAAGAAACCCTTTTTGAAAAAGATACTTATTTCATGTGCTACCCAATACACCTAGCTTAGGCAAAAAATTATCTTTATATATATAATTCTTCTGTGAGTGTGTATGTCACTGAACTTCTCTCAAACGACTGGACCGATTTTGATGAAATTTTTTGTGTGTGTTCAAGGGGATCTGGGAATGGTTTAGATTCACAATTTTGCGCGGTACGAAGTTCGCTGGGGCAGCTAGTAGTAATATAAAATGTGTAACAACCTTTTAGTGTTCCACTGCGTAGCCCGGGTCTTCTCGAAAGTCTTAATTTGTTTGGGTCTTATTTTAACCCACATACAATTCTCGAAGCCGATTCTCGCGCTTTAGACTTATCTCAAACTCAATGTATATAAAAAAGGCGAATTTCGATTGGCTACTAGTTCACGTATCCTCAGAATGTCACGTTGGAGATAGATAGGTAAGTCTACCACTAAATGCACGACCTCCTACGAGTAGTCTATTAACAGCAATCGACATGTGACATTTTTTTCGACATATTTATGATGAGTTTGAAATAAATGTCTAAAACGCGTTAATTGTGGCCCTGGTCGGCCGAAGTCGTATGTTAGGTCTTTATATCTAAATTTTTAGATCTGGATTAGATTTACATCAGTTTCCTCATGATATTTAAAAAAAAGAATTGTAATTTTACTTCTCAGGGCGAACCAAAAGCAGTTGTAAGATCGACAAAACGGACCCCAGATCGCGTTTCCATTTTGTCAAATATGTGAAGAAGCATGGAAGGACGGTCAAACTGTGGGAGTGTGGCATTTGTTAGTACATTAACTATTCTAAAGTTATTTCTTACTTAAAAACCCCCATTTCCCAAATTTCAAGCTGAAATAGTACCTAGAAGTGGTGAAGAGTCCATACAAGTCGATTCCCATCGGCTTCCCTTTAGGAAATGGTCATTATCAGATGTAATTAATAATATATTATGTATCGCCGAAAGTTTTAAATAGCAACAAAAATAAGTATAGCATCAAGTGTGCGAATGATCGGTGAAGGTAGTGAAGAGATATTATTTTCCTAAGTAAGAACTTTTTTGCTCTAGCTTCCCTTTTTCAGACTTCCAGCCTTCGCCACTGGAACCTAGTATTTTTTTAAATGTAAACTATACCAGGTTCTGCCTCGAATAGGCTACAAACGCTATAAAAAGCTATTATAATTCTGATGAAGGAAAGAGATGCAGATATACAATGAGTATATTCGCATCTCTTTCTTTGAACAGCACGGGTAACGTTTGGGGAAACATTGAGAGAATATTAAATAATTTACTAAATTTTTCTCCAAACCTATATAATAAACCTAATTTGACGGGCCTGTGGCGTGGTCGGTAAGATACTTGCTTTTCACGCCGCAGGTCGTGGCTTCGATTCCCACACAAGTCAGATATTTGTGTGATGAACACGTCTGCTTGTCTTGAGTCTGGGTGTAATTATCTATATTTATGCATGTATTTACAAAAGAAAAGTATTGTATGTAGTATATTACCAATTATCTGGTTTCCATAGTACAATCTCTGCTTAGTTTAGGATGGCCGTGTGTGTTGATGTCCCACTATATTATTATTAATTTAGTCCAGCTTAGACCTCTTCTACAGCACGCCACTGAGCACGAACCGCGGCTACTCTCATCCAGTTCTTACTAGCCCTTAGTAGAATGTTACTTCATCTTGTCTTAGTGCGTTCTACTCGTGATATCTTCAGGTGGCCGCGAGTTCCAACATCAATACACGTTAATGCGTCACTTACCAACCCATACTGATGAGAGGAACTTCCACTGCGTTGCATGCGGCAAGAGTTTTCGTCAGCTCTCGACCCTCAGCCAGCATCGCGCTATACATTCTGCGGAAAGACCTTACGCCTGCGAGGTAGGTTTTTTAAATTCTGTAATAGGCTTTAATTCTGTGTGGGCACGACTGGGAATCCAACCCGCGACCTTATATTTCTAAGGCGAGGCCCGTACCGTTGCGCCACCGCTGCTCTCTCTACACTATCTCTGCCTACACCTTTGGGTAATACAGGTGCAACGTTATGTGTTATATTAAGCTATTGTCACACAGGTTTGCACGAAGACTTTCAACCGCGTTTCAACCCTCATCTCTCACCGCAAGACACATTCCGATGAGAAGCCTTACAAATGCCACATCTGCCCCAAAGGATTCCATCAAAAAGGTATCTACTATAAACTCTAATCTAGCGAAGCGACTGAGACTTGTTTAGACACAGACACGAAGCGAGCCAAACCAGCCTATTGGACTAACATCTCAACTTTGGGCTAGATTTGTAATTTTACGCTTAAAATAAACCAATAACAGTTTTGGCTTAGGCTGGTATTTGAATGTTATTTGAAAAATCGAAAGTAGGTACGGGTTTTCTTTTAGGATACCTAGGCTGGCGCTTGACTACAACTTGCCTGATGTTAAGCAAGGATGTAGTCTACGATGTAACGCGCCAGCCCAGTATACTGATTCACTCAAAATTACGATGATTATCGGTGAGAAGGTGGCAGTGGAGCTGATGAGGTGATGAGCCTCCTTATGATTAGAAACCTTAAAGGAGCAACAATTCCGACCCACCCTCAGCATGGTGTCACCAGACATCGCACCGCAACACAGCAAGGCCGCTTGGCGGTGCGGCTTTGTCTGGTGGGTGGTCACTAACCACGGCCGAAGCCTACCACCAGTTGATTGTCACCTGATTTGCACCACCCGGGGACCACGTGTGGGGATTCAATTAAAGGTGTACCCACGGACGAAGGTGACTCGGCCCCCAAATTTCTCTCAACTATTTTACAAGTTGAGATAGCTTAGGCATTAATACATCAGAGACAATCCACGGACCACAAATCTTTGCGTGAATTGTTTCATCGCTGCAATATTGGGAAAGGAAAACATTATGAGAAAACCGATATGTCTAAGAAATAATCATTCTAGGAAATGGTGACATTCATCAACCCGCACTTGGCTAGCGTGAAAGTATGTAAAGAGCTCTTGAAATTTCTTTTTTAGGACTTTTAGCCTCAGATTTCAGACAGGCCAGTGGTGTGGTCGGTAAGATATTTGCTTTTCACGCCGCAGGTCGTGGATTCGATTCCCACCCGAGACAAATATTAGCGATGAACATTTGTGTTTGTGTCGAGTCTGGGTGTAAACATATATTTTAAGTATATATTTACAAAAGAAAAGTATTTTAAGTATAGTATATACCAGTTATCTGGATTCCATAACACAAGCTCTGCTTAGCTTGGGACCAGATGACCGTGTGTGTTAAAGTCCCAGAAATATTATTATTTATTTATTTGTTAAATATTATAATGAAATTAAAACCATATACCTTTGCGTTGTTATTGGTTCACAGAAACCTGATCTTTATAAGCCTTTTAATAACAAAATCTTTCTTTTGTGTAGGAAATTTACGGAACCACTTGTTCACCCATACTAACGAGCGTCCCTACCGCTGCAACATCTGTATGAAGGGCTTCAACCAGCAATCTAACTTGGTCTGCCATAAGAACAAGGTAATGTAGATTGAAATAAAACTATTTTTTTACCGATTTTATCGCGGTTTATTTTATATCCCGACGTTTCAAAGTCTTTTCAGACTTCATGTTCACGGGTGGACTGAGGTGTTTGACGTCCAAAAATATTAATCACAATTATTACTGACTACCTTCCAACATTAATATTTATGTTGCGTTCCGATTTAAGCAAACTGAGCTCACAGTGTCTTGAATTCTGAGTTGATTTTGTTTGGGCTTTGGTACAAGTAAATTATGTACTAATTTAGCTCAATTAGTTTGCTTAAATCGGAACGCAACTTAAATATTAATGTTTGAAGGTAGTCAGTAATAATTGTGATTAATATTTTTAGACGTCAAATACCTCAGTCCACCCGTGAACATGAAGTCAGAAAAGACTTTGAAACGTCGGGATATAAAAGAAACCGCGATAAAATCCGTTAAAAAGTAGTTTTATTCGCGTAAATCTTAGACAATACTGAGGTAATGTAGAATCATTATCATCATCAGCCTTTTATTCATCTCTGGACATAAAGCTCTTCTAGAGTACGCCACTGATATGGAGGAAATACTAAATTTGTATTGCTTCCGTTGCTACTAAGCATTCTTTACCTACCTACTCTTATGTCCGTCTCGCTACTCCATCTAGTTTTAGGTTTGGGTCTTTTCTTTTCTTGTGCATGGTTGACATAATTAATACTTTCCCCCCTCATAAACGTCTTATGAGTTCAATACAGCTAAAATAGGTTTATAATTCGTTTGTCTTTGTCTGTCATCTCAACATTAATACCAGTAAGAAAGAGACGAAGAAGAAGTCCATTTTAAGTAAAGAGGCCTATAATATTTTTATTAATAAGACCGTTTATTTCTATCATATTAGTATATGAAAGAACACGGTCCAAGAAATCCTAAAATTCGGCATTAGGAGTTCTAGACTCACTCAACTCAGTTTAGAGAAGACCTATGCCAAAGCTAATAGGTTATAACTAAGAATCTAACATCACAGGCCCATCCAGAGGACGGCAGTTCCATCACTCCAGTTGTGAGGGTCAGAAACCCATCGCAATTAATGCGTCCCACAACTGAATTACAGGCAGATTCTACCAGGTACCCTTGGCTTTTATAAAGTTTTCTATCTTGACTGACTGATGCATCAGGAGGAAATCCTTATGGACCCCCACTCTGCGCCCATACAGGGAAAGGGTATGTGGGACTCCAACTAGTTACCCAAACTAAAACCCCCAGGGTGTTCCTTCGCGCATCTTGGTCAGGGTGTCACGGGAACCACAAGTGACACAACCGCGACTTATCATCAAGCCTAGACTGCTAATCGCAAAGACTTGAAATTTATATAGCACTAGCTTCCGCCCGCGGCTTCGCCCGCAAAATTGAACTCACTAATCTTGTTACACCATACAAACTTTGGAACCCCGTTTCACCCCCTTAAAGGGTGAGTTTTGAAAAATCCTTTCTTAGTGCACCTCTAGACCCTATAAGGAACCTATGTGCCAAATTTTGAGTCTCCAGACCCAGCGGTTTAGACTCTGCATTGATATGTCAGTCAGTCAGTCAGTTTCTTCTTTTATATATTTAGAAGATAGTGGACGTTTAGGGCATTGGACATTGACAGAATGGACGTACAGATATGTGGACATTCAGGGAAGTGGACGTTCACAGAAGTGGACATGGAGGACATAGTGGACTTTCGGGGATTAAAGAGGTGAATTGTACTCTGCATAAGCAAAAATCCGAGCGAGAGTCTATGTAAATCTAACCCACGTAGGAGCTTCTGGACGAAATTGATTGAAATTTAGCACAACAATAGATTGAAACACATACCCTACTTTTTATTTTAATACCATCGCGGAAGCTAGATGATATAAAAATACTTACATACAGCCGAACATTGAGTAATACTAAATGTGACTCTTCCATTTCTTTGTGAGAAGTGATACACCTTTAAAGGTATTATCGTGTTGCTTTCCGCTGCCTGTGCTTTAATATATAGATGGTCGGTAATATACTTACTTCTCACGCTCAAGGTCATGGGTTCTATTCCCACCCAAGTGAACATTTGTGTGATGATCATACCTGTTTGTCTTGAGTCTGGGTGTATTTACAAAAGAAAAGTATTTTAAGTATTAGGTTTATTACCAGTTAACTGGTTTCCATAGTACAAGCTCTGCTTAGTTTGGGATCAGATGGCCGTGTGAGTTAATGTCCCACTATATTATTGCTGTTATTAATATATCTAGAATTCTAAAAATTTTATGTTCTTTCAGACCTCAAGTGGAATACTGCGAAGTATCATCTTCTGTTGGTCCTTACGTTCCTCCAGACCGTTCCTGGAACAAAAATCCTGAACCTTGGGAGGCTCCCAAGCCTTACCCAGAACCCAGAGATATTTGGGAGAATCCATGGGGATCCATGAGTTCCGGGGTGATTGTAGATCCTATAAAGACATATCATATGGATGTCGCTATAGCTACCAGGCAGACTCCATTTGCGTTGTTAAAACCTGATGATGGAATACCGGTTCTGGTGAAAGTAGTTGATACAAAATTGCCAGGAGGGAAGCAGGTGAGGAGACACATTTTATCATTAATTACTGCTGGGCATGGGTTTCTTAATAAATGGAGGGTTAGACCAGTTACCAGTGCATAATTGAGGGGTTTTCAGTAGCTTGGATGAAAAATTAAGTACCTAATTGCAGGTACTTAGCAGCTGTGGCGCAGTGGTACGGGCCTCGCCTTAGAAATACAAGGTCGCGGGTTCGAATCCCGGTCGGGCCCACACATCTTTGTGTGGAGGAAACCGGCATATCTAAGAAGTAATCATGTGCGGATTAAGGCTTTAACTTTCTCAACTAGTAAGATAGTTGAGAGAAGACCCGTGCCCAGCAGTGGGACACTAAAAAGGGTTGAAGTGAAGTAAAGGTACTAAGCGGTTGACTGCACTGTTGTTTCTCCTACATAGGATGCGGCCAGTCAAAAGATACAGTCGTACACCGCTGATAATCTAATAAAGCCATCTGGTTCAGGCGGTCTTCTGACTAAAGCATCCGGCTGGCCTTCTAACTTCCAACTGTCCAGCCGGCTTTCTAATTAAACCGTCTGGTTGGCGTTCTGATTGATCCATTTTCCCAAGCTACTAATTCAAGCTATTAAAACTATAAACATTAGTAGTTAGCTTGGTAAGATGGATCAATCGGAACGCTGACCAGACGGTTAAATTAGAAAGCCGGCTGGACAGTTCGAGGTTACGGTCATCGAACGCCCCAGCTAGACGTCCTATTGGCGATATGGGGAAATAGTGCTAATTTTCAAACACTTACCTGATGAGAAGCGATGATGCAGTCTATGATGGAACACGCTTACCCAGTAAATACTGATTCACTCGTGACTTGAAGACCGGCAGATTAAAGCTATATTAAAGGAAACATAGATGCCGGCAGCGGATTCTACAACTTGGCAGTTCGCACAATGACAGTGAAAGCAAAGCGCTTTAAGAAGAAGAATGAGAAGTTTAAAGTTTTCTGTTTTAAGGAGTCTGTCATTATTTATAGATGCTGGTCCCGGCTACAGCTGAGGATTTGAGAGTTGGGGGAAAAATTGTGATGAAAAATGATAATGGGGATCCAATAGTCCAGGTATGCTGACTTTTTCTTCTATGTTACTTCTTTGATTGTTACGTGTTTGTCCTAAGATTGTGAGTCTAGAATAGAATCGGGGTCTTGAACAGATTGTACATTGCTGGAAAATAGGGCTGTGGGTCGCCTTTGGAAGGTATATTGAGCGTATATTGAGCTATGTCCAAGTTTGACACTGATGGGTCACATTGTTTACTGTTTTTGGTATTCCTTTTCCTTTATTTTATTTTTATTTTTTACATGTAGTGTTTTTATTTGTTACTAGCTTTCCGACAGCGGCTTCGCCCGCGTGTGTGTCGGTTATCGCGCCAAAACATTACTTTCTTTTTGCGCAGTCGTATAAAAACTATCCTACGTCCTTTCTCTAGTCTCAAACTACCTCCATACCCAATTTCATCCAAATCGGTTCAGTAGTTTAAGCGGGAAAGCGTAACAGACAGACAGACAGAGTTACTTTCGCATTTATAATATTAGTAGGGATTTCATTGTGTGTGTCCTGTCTGTAGTTTTTTATTTAGTCTTTTTGTAATATAGGTGGACTGATCAAATTCTTTCTAGTATTCTTGTTTCTAATTTTCTTTTGTGTTTTTAACTCTCTTGAGGAGAATTTGTATGTAAATGTAAGAGATTCAGTTTAGAACTCATTGTTCAATAGATTCTTTGTCTCCAACTCTAACTCTCGCTTCTTATATTATAATTTGGTCACGAATATTGTAAGGCTGCGAGACTTGCGTACAGACTTCTGATATTTAATACAATTTCGCCATTTTTTTTATTTCATTTAAGAGAAATTTTCTCTCGGGAACTGATATTATTATGCTTTTCGTACCTTACATTGTCTATAGGAAGCTAGCCTTCAGCCAGGAGACAACGCGGTGCAGATTCGAGTCCCGGTCGTAGCTACAGTAGTTCCCCGGATCAAGGCGGGAGGCAGGCTGACCCTCACTGTGGAAGAACCGCACCATGCTTACCACACTGCGTTGTCTTCTGATGGTAAGTGTCCATTCACTTATCTCTTTACCCCTTTTTAGTGTTCCACGATTGGGCACCGGTCTTCTCTCAACTGTTTTAGAATTTTTTTGTTTAGGCCTTTATCCACACACACGCTGGCCAATTTTGTTTTTTTTTATCCTAAAATGGGCTTGTGCTTGACCACAACTTGCCTGATGTGAAGCAATGATGCAGTCTACGATGGAACGCGCTTACTGTGACATTGCGTCACCGCTGCTCTCTATAGTCTGGATAAATGTTTATGGTGAACTCTAAATCTGAAATTATAAGAAGAATCATTATTATTTTTTTCGTTTTTTTTTAAATTGAGAATTCACAACCGGCCTAACGCGACATCCTGCGTGAGCGATCTAGACGCGAACGCAAAGCGTCGCGCCGCGGCGCGAAAACAACAAACATTCGAAACCTATTGAAGTGGCCTACGTGACCAAACGCACGTGGGGTGCGGTGCGGAGCGGCGCGAAATGAATCGGACGCGATCAGTTGGCTCGATATTTTCGCGCGAAGTGGATTAATGATGACTGAACTGAACGGCGGCGGAGGGCGCGGAGGGGACGGTTCGCGCGCACGTAGGACAGAGTAGCCGCATCGCTCCGCATCGTATTAAATTCGCATCGGATCGTTTCGCAATCGCGTTCTCGTTGAGTTGTCCGCGTAGGACATGGCGTAAGAGTTAATTCTATTTGTTTTTGACGCAACGTCGATGTTCATGTCTCTTAATTATCTGTGGCATGCGTTATTGACATTTCATAGTTGTTGTCAAGATGAGTTGCCAAATGAGTTGCTGAAACATTAGGTGTCAACGAATAAAAACAAACTGATAAATAATACAGGGTGTAAGTAACGGGTCACCGCAAAATGACAGGGTGCATTCGGGCTCTTATTTTGAATCATATTCCACTTGAAAAAAAACGGTTTTTTTCTTCTTTATTTTACTTGTTAATGTATCTTCATTTTAATTTACAATTACTAGTATCATAGGCCGATCGTATAACTCGCGTATTGCCATCTGAGGTACAAAGTCATAAAACATTAATTAAATCTCTTAACTATTTACCCACAGTCAAAAGTAATGTATGACTATTCGTCACTAATATCCATATCGCTTGAATCATCATCACTGTTTGTGCAGCTTGAGCAGTCATAATCTTCGCGATAGGCGATACGCGAGTTAAACGGTCGGCCTATAGTTTGCAGTTCTTGATTTGAATGAATGTAATCCAAAATAAAACATCCACTAATGCATTAGTTTATGCAACGATGGGTGAAATGGCGTGGTGTGAGTGCGCTTGGTGGTAAAGAATTAGTCTTTCCATAGTAGAAAAGTGGCCTTTCGTTGTTAGGGTTTCCCTAAGGTAACGAGCAACGGCGGCGCAGCAGTACGGGCCTCACCTTAGAAATTTAAGGTCGCAGGTTCGATTCCTGGTCGTGCCCACACATCTTTGTGTGAATTGTTTCATCTCCGCTGCTCAATATCGGTGAAGGAAAACATCGTGAAGAAACCGAAATGTCTAAGAACCCTAAGAACTAATCAGTGGAGGACATGTGACATCCAGCAACCCGCACTCGGTCAGCGTGTGTGGCTTAAGGCCTATAATCTCTCAACTCGTAAGATAGTTGAGAGAAAACCCGTGCCCAGTAATAGTGGGACATTAAAAAGGGTTGAAGTGAAAGGTATAATGTCCATAAATCTGAAAAAAATAACAAAGCACGGTTATAGGAGACCCATAAAAATCCTGAACTAATTTCATGTACCCATCATCTCAGTATGATGTACGAATAGTATTGTCTTAGATTTACGCGAATATCACACATTGAAATAAAACCACTTTTTAACGGATTTTATCGCGGTTTATTTTAGATTTTAGACGTCGGGATCTAAAATCTAAAATAAACTGCGATAAAATCCGTTAAAAAGTAGTTTTATTTCAATGATGTACGAATTTCACCCTAGTTTGTAGTGGGCGGTCCCTTACAGCCGGTATAGTAATTTTTTTTTTTAGTGAAAATGGGTTATAAAAGATTTTTATAAAAATGGGGGTTAATAAGACTTTTGTTTAGCGGGTGAGGTGAACGTTGAGCCTTGTACCTCTCGGGAGCCCCTGTCTGGCCCTTCCAAGTTACCTCGACTTAAACCGCGACCTACTAACGCCAATTATGAAGATAACCTTATTAGACCCGGTGAGTTTGTAGTATTTTTTTAGTTTTAAAAGTCACACTTTTAGTGTAACCCATAGATTAATTTATTTTTTCATGAAACCAGAATAGTTATTAATTATCGCCAGCCTTCTAATAACGCCATAACGTGTGACGGTGTTATTATAGAGTACGGCCATGAATACGGGGGTTAGTGTACACTGTGTACAGTCTTTAGTAGCAGGTCGCGGGTTCAAATCCCGCGTCGGACCAAAAGTGTAGACTTTTTGTTTAATTTTACAGCACTAGTCTAGAGTCAGGACGTCGGAGGTATAACACTACAGTCTCTCTACTATCTTTCTCCGTGTTCTAAAATAAAGGGAATATACTTGGATTGCGCTCACGCTTGTGCTCTATAATATCTTCTGTGTGCCCGGCTAGTCAGCTTAGTCTGGCCGCAGTTTGTTAGAAAGTTTGTATAGATAAGTGGAGGTGTGGATGTTTGTTACTCTTTCACGCAAAAACTATTAGACGGATTTGGATGAAATTAGGCATAGAGATAGATGCAAGTAAATTCTTCTATTCTATTCTAGTCTTAAATAGTACATAGACTACTACCACGCGTGCAATGCCACGGGCGGAAGCTAGTGAAAGAATTCTTAGAAGATTAGATGTGGCCTGGTAGCACGGCGTAGCGGTTTGTGACCCTGATGGATAAGCCGTAGGTCTTTGTTTCGATTCTCACCCAGGACTAATGTTATGAGCACGATGGTTTGTTCTGTGTCTGGGTGTAATTTATCTATAACGCATGCATGCTTAGGTGGTTAGGATAAATGGAGAGGATGGATGACTGACGATTGACGAAAGGTGGAGGTGAGTGGAAACGCTGGGAGAGGACGCCCGAGGAGGACATTCGCTGATCTCATCAGTGATGTCCATCAGAAGGGGCAGGTTCGTAGCACTCACAACCGCAGTGCATGTATGACCAGATGTATGAACATTAGTGAGGCTAAGGAAGTATGTTTAGATCGCAACAAGTGACGCTATATAGTCTCTGCCTTCCCCCCTGGGAAACAGGCGTGATTGTATGTGTGTATGTATGTATTGTTTGGCGTCACACATTGGGAATATGGACATTGCTGAAAATCAGTGCTGTGGGTCGCCTCTAGTAGGTACTCACAGCGTTTCCTGAGCAATGTCCATGTTTGACACTGATGGGTCACATTTACTCTTTGTTTTTTCTTCTTCTTTTAACTGTTTCCATTTATTTTTTCTCTCTTTCTATGTGTTTTTTTTATCATTTGATTGTGTGTGTACTGTCTTTGTCAAATAAAGGTTTTTTTGAAATAAAACTACTTTTTAACGGATTTTATCGCGTTTTATTTTAGATTTTAGATCCCGACGTTTCAAAGTCTTTTCAAAAGACTTCATGTTCACGGGTGGACTGAGGTATTTAACGTCCAAAAATATTAATCACAATTATTACTGACTACCTCCAAACATTAATATTTAAGTTACGTTCCGATTTAAGCAAACTGAGCTCACAGTGTCTTGAGTTCTTAGTTGATTTTGTTTTTTACCATGAAGTCTGAAAAGACTTTGAAACTTTGGGATCAAAAGTCTAAAATATACCGCTATAAAATCCGTTAGAAAGTAGTTTTATTTCAATGTGTGATATTCGCGTAAATCTAAGACAGTACTAAATGTTTTTTGACGTGATAACGTCTTTAAAATCGTTTTAGTCGGGTGACATGTTCAGAAACTTGTCACACCAAAACCTCACGAGCGCGATCGCAGGTATAACGAGAGAGAGACGGACCGATCTCCCGTCTCATCTCGAGCGCTGCCAGGCCAGTCATTCCGTGAAACTTGTCACGCGGAATCCTCACGAGCGGAGGCTGGCATAGCGTTCGAGTGAGTGGACCGATCTTCCGTCTCTCTTACTCTAGCGGCAACAATATTAATTCCTTACTTCCCAAAAACTTATATCACCAATAAGACGTTATCACGTAAACATCTCGATCGTAAACCTACTTTACAAACAACCAATTTTTTTCTTTCTTTTTTGTCTTTATTTTACATTGAAATGGTTCTCAGGTACCTCTAATCTATGTTCGCACTCGGAACAACGACTCGAGACTTGTAACACTTTTGAAGACAATTTGCGAACTGGTGAGTACCTACACTCTAACGGAACGGCCATAGTCTCCCCCCGATCCCTTTTTTTTATTCTTAGATAGGCTGGTGCTTGACTACAACTTGCCTGATGTTAAACAATGATATATTCTACGATGGAACGCGCCAGCCCTGTATACCGATTCACTCGTAATTACAAATGATTATCGGTGAGAAGGTGGCAGTAGAATGAGCCTCCTTATGGTTAGAAACCATGAGGGAGCAACAATTCCGACCCACCCTCTTTGCATGGTGTCACCAGACATCGCACCGGAACACGGCAAGGCCGCTTGTCGGTGCGGCTTTGTCTGGTGGGTGGTCACTAACCACGGCCGAAGCCTACCACGTGTCTTTCTATTTGTGTACTTATAGTTTATGGCAACCTATCCCTGAAAGAAATGTACAGGTTTTGATGAATTTATCTTAAAGCAACAGCTGAATTGATTGAGATGGTTTTATCTAGTCTTTTCATTAAATTTTAAATTTAATTTATAATTTATAACATACACTATTACAGGTAGTAGAATATCGTCGACGTGCGCTCTCCCCCCACCGGCTCCTTCCCCCCCACTTGACCTAATATCTATGGATCTGTTTGAACCGATGGAATGCATACCTTTAGGTAAGAGTTTTGACGACCTGTAATTTTAAAAACCTCTAGACAAATTACGAAGCCAAGCGATAACAAAAGATCGAAAAGAGCGATGTATGAGATTGGCATTCACTTCCGAAATGTCACGTTACAATCTTATGTCAATTCCATACATTTTGTTCTTTCCGATCTTTTGTTATCGCTTCGGTATGTAATTTGTCTAGAGACCTAGTTTACAAGCGTCAAATTCGTTCAACACATTCACATTATATTTTATGTTAAAAATAGGCTTGCGCTTGATTACAACTTACCTGATGTTAAGCAATGATGTAGTCTACAATGGGACGCGCCTGCCCAATATAAGCATTCACTCGAGAATATGAATGGTTTTCGGTGAGAAGGTGGCAGTGGAATGAGGCCCCATACGGTTAGAAACTATAAATGAGCTATAATTCCAACTCACCCTCTTACGGTGTCACCAGACATCGCACTGCAACACAGCAAGGCCGCTTGGCGGTGCAGCTTTGTCTAGTCGGTGGTCACACTAACGGCCGAAGACTACCACCAATTAAATACCAGTAAACATAATTACCAGTTGATTGACTGTCACCTGATTTGCACCATTCGGACCACGTGTGTCCCCCATATAAATATTTACTAAACTGCTAAATTAATTTCAAATAGCATGCTATTTGTAAATAGCATTCCGCGTGTAAATAGCATGCTATTTGTAATTCACATCAATCGCAGGTCCTCAAATAATACCAGTGGACAACATCGACCAGCCGCCTCCGTCTGATGATTCTGATATATTTATTGGAGAATTTGAGGTACCTAATTATTTTGTAATTATTTTGATTGCACAGTTGTTGTGGAGCTCCGGGTTTGAATCTTAGGTCATAGGTCTATACACTCCAACATTACAAGCAAGCTACAAGCTAGCCCAAATAATATTAGGCTTCGGACAATATCGGGGAGCCCACTAGCAAAGTTATTATTAACTAGCTTTCCGCCGTGGCTACGCCCGCGTGAACTACATATCATGCCCAGCAGTGGGATAAAAAGTAGCCTAAAGCCTTCCTTAACAAATGGGCTATCGAACAGTGCAAGAAATTTTCAAATCGGACCAGTAGTTTCTGAGATTAGCTCGTTCAAACAAACAAACTCTTCAGCTTTATAGGTAATATTAGTATAGTTATTTGAAAAGTCCAATTAGATATAAAGGTTAAAAAAGGCACTGAAGAAAGGTATGTGGTGTGTGAGCTCTGTATTAAAAAAAAATCTTAGGCCAAGCGATACTGTCCTGTGATATTGTTTTAATATATTTCAAGAATATTGAAGTTATAAATTCAATGTACTTATAATGTTTTTACCATCAGCTATCGGCCGACCGTTTAACTCTCGTATCGTCATCTGAGGTACAAAGTCGTAAAACATTAATTAAATATCTTATAGAACTATTTAACCACGGATAAAAGTAATGTAGGTAAGACTATTCGTCACTAATATCCATATCGCTTGAATCATCATCACTGTCTGTGCAGCTTGAGGAGTCAGAATCTTGGCGATAGGCGATACGCGAGTTAAACAGTCGGCCTATACATATTTTTTTTAAAAAGCCTAGAAAGTGGCGTCACAAATCAAAACAGCATGGCGTCCGTTTTTCGCGCGCCACGTCAAAATCATGAAAATCTAATTAATCAAAGCAAAGCTTCTATAATCATAATAAATTTAACAGTTTTCAAACAATTGTACCTAATTGCCCTAATTTTTGTTACAGGAGAGTATCCCGCTGTCTGATTCGGACTGAACGATATTTAAACGATAAAAGAAATACATATTTATGTATAGATAATGTGTTATTTATTTTTGTTTTGCATGTAAAGAATGATGGTTTGATTTAGTTTTAAGCGAAAATGAAGTTTTGTTTCATACGATTTAATATTTACTTACATTATATTTTATTGTTCATGAACCAGATGTTTTATTTCATTCCCGGTTTGTGTATTTATTTGTAAATATCTTATCTTTTACCCTTTGTTTTAGTGACATTGTTAGTGTACTCCTTTTCAATGGGCAAAGTGCGAACACCTACCCTGACACTAACAGGCAACTTTAAATATCCTACAGGTATCCTTAGGTACTTACACAGATCTATAGTGCCTTCGCAAAATTAAAATTTTGATTATTTGACATAATCACACCTAGACCTAGAGGACATAATAGACAAACGAGTTGTTATTTGTGTATGGCCATGGCCGAATCTAGCTTCCGCCCGCGGCTTCGCCCGCGAAATTTATCTCACTAATCTTGTTTCTCCATACAAACTTTGGAACCCCGTTTCACCCCCTTAAAGGGAGAGTGAGTTTTGAAAAATCCTTACTGCACCCCTAGACCCCTTAAGGAACCTATGTGCCAAATTTGGAGTCTCCAGACCAAGCGGTTTGGGCTCTGCGTTGATGATATGTCAGTCAGTCAGTCAGACAGTCAGTCAGTCAGTCAGTCAGTTTCTTCTTTTATATATATATAAGAAAGATAAACAAATGGCGAATGTCGATTGAAAACTAATGAAACCTTAATGATGTCAATTGCTATAGACTACTCGTTGAATATCGTGGGACTTTTCGTGGTAGACATATCGCTAATTTATCATTCTAAGAATCCAAAAATTTGTTTTCGACTGTCTCCATTTATTTTACATAAGTCGCATTCGACATAAATGTAACATGAAAATCAGGGTACTGAGTGCTATTTAAAAAAAATGATATTCAGAAAAATATCAAACAATTTATTGAAAGTTAACTATCAATAAAGTTAATCGTCAAGGGCTAAAAAAGGCAATTTCCTGTCGTCAATGATAATAATCCGGACGATTATGACGTAACGAGATGGTGTATTATATCAGTTCAATATCGGCATCGTATCGTATTGTTATCAGCACGTGCACGGAAATAGGCCCTTTGAAAGGGCGCGAATGTTGGAAGAGTGGAAGAGAGCCTATGTGCCGTTAATCGAATATTAATGTCTAAGATTTGATATTTTATACCTACCTCATTAAATGGTAGATAATAATATGTCAAAATATTTTCCAAGGTAGGAAAATATTTCGTAGAAAACATTGAATTAAATAATTAATTAACATTGAATAATTTTAAACTATCCGAGTTAGAACATTTAACGCCATCTATTATCAAATAACTAAACTAAAAAAAGAAACCATTTGCCGCTAGATGGCGCTATACGTGAAGCTAGCGAAAGAAATGAGGCTATTGCCGTTAATCGCTTATTTATGTCAATAGAATTTAATAAACTAGATATTTACTGCAATAAATAGTAGGGGTATTAAATATTCCCACAAATTATTTTAATATATTCAAGAAATACAAAAACAAAATTAAAAGTTAGAATATTTTACGCCATCTATTGTTAAGTACCATAACTAAAATGGTCACCCATATTTGGCGCCAAACGAGGCCTCGGGATACTTTTTAGTTTAGTATGCGCTATTAACAGATGGCGTTAGATGTTCGAATTTTGATGGTTTTGAAATTGTGTCTTCAAATAATATTTCTGTTTGTGGGAATATTCTGACTTACCTACCATTTATTGTGGTAAGTAGCATAATTATCAAATCTTATCGCTAATGTTAAAAAATTAACGACACTAACATTGTCGTTAATTTAATGCTGGCTTTTAAATAGTCACAGCTAGCAAATGTTGGTGATACCTTTGTGTAAAGTAGAAGTTAGTGCTAACTTTATCATTCGCAACAACAATATTTATTTATTAGTTAATTAAAGGCAATACAGATAAACACACATTTATTTTCAACTACTCCACGATAGATGGCGCTAGTAGTCTCAATCCAATGCTCGACATCTTTATTTGTAACTAGATATCCGCCCGCGGCTTCGCCCGCGGATGTTGTTTATCGCGCCAAAACATTACCTTCATTTTGCGCCGTCGGATAAAAACTATCCTATGTCCTTTCTCGGGTCTCAAACTACCTCCATACCCAGTTTTATCCAAATCGGTTCAGTAGTTTTTGCGTGAAAGCGTAACAAACAAACTTACATTCGCATTTATAATATTAGTATAGATAATGATTTAATATCAAATTTAGTAGTGACATAATTCTCCATTTTTTTTTAATAGTAATAGCCTCGGCTTTGAAAAATTTATAGCAGGTTCAGTCCCTGGTTGTGCTTAGACATCCTTGACTTGATTGTTTTATTGCAACTGCAGAATATCGGTGGCAGCTGCCAGCACTTGGCCAGCGTGTGTACATCATTATATAAGAATAAGTACTTAAGTAAGATAGACAAGTGTAGTATAATGGCCTAAACAGTATTAGCTTTTAAGATAGTTGAGAGATGACATGTGACCAGCTGGAACACTACAGGGCTTTACTTAGGTTATTTTATCAACTTTACACTTTATAGAAGACCTTGAGACGCAGGGTTACCACATTTACAATAAAACAAAATCTATTATTAAATTCGATAATAGTCTTGCCCTTTACCATAAATTACTTATGTTTAAGCAATATGATATCGTGGTCTACGATGGAACGCGCTTACCCAGTAAATACAGCCTAGACTTAAAGACAGGCAGATTATAGCTGTCGGGACACATGCCAGCGGCGAAGTCCAAAGCTTGGCTGTTCGCACAGTAAAAGTGGAGCAACGCGCTATGTGGCAATTCCACCATGAAATGAAATGAAATTTTATTTATTTATTTATTTTTATTTATTTATTTATTTATTTATTTACTCCTTACAACTATCCTTACAGGTAAACCTAATACGATAGTGTGATTATCAATAACATCAATAACACAAAAAAAACTTACTTAAACCAAAAATAACATAAATATCAATTAACAACCTACTCACTTAATAAAAAATAATATTTAAAAGGAACTAACTTATTTTACTGAACATAACTAACTACATATAATAGAACTCTTGCGAGTTCACTCAATGTACACGAAAAAATATCCAGCCTCTCATGGACCTCGTTCACTACGCGGATAGATCGGGTGAGAGGAGTTCTTGCCAACAAATTGGTTCGAGCCACAGGAACGTTTAGCAGTTGTGGACGTCTCCGCCTCCACACATACCGGTCCGGCACGTTAAATTTCAGGTGACGAAGCACTCCCGGGTTATGTGTCACTCCACGCAGTAAATTCACTATATACGCAGCCAGACTGAAATCTCGACGAACACTGAGCTTATTATACCCCACCATACCTAATACAAATAGTGTGGGGTACATTAATGGGTAGAAAGGATATACTCCATACAGTTTAAAATATAAGTACCTTGTAAACTTGTTTTGTACCCTCTCCAGCATGACACTGTATTTTTCCGCATAAGGTGCCCAAATAATTGCACTATGTTCAATATGGCAAATTGAATGTGCTGTGTGTATATGCTTTTTTTGAGACGCGATTCTACATAAAAATAGTCCAATTTATTTTCCTACCGTGCAGTGAATGACTGGCAACTGCTGAGAAACACTGTCAAAAAACTCAGTAGGCTTTTTATTTCTTTTTTAACTTAAGTACTTATGTCTATTACATTTTGTTTAATATGTTGTATTAGAGCGACCTAATTCCAAGCGTTTTTGTCCGATAGTCTGTAACATAATCTCAACACATTCAAAACCAGTCAATTTACAACTTATTACATCTAATGACACAACTAACCACACAAAAAATGGACAATACAACAATTTCCCAACATTTAGCAACAAGAATACGTCAATAAAACGCGAATAACTCCCAGTTTTTTTACCAAAGACCCACGCGTGGCGGTCACGTGACCTAAAATATTAAAACTAGTGTTAGAACTGACACGCGGCCTTTCCCGCCAATAAATAGAAAAAATTCCTGACAACCCTATAATAGGAAACTATTAAAACCCTCCATTAGAAACTCAACCTTATTCCATTCGAACAAAACATAAATTCCTTTAAGAATCCTTTGTAACTACGATTAGAATAATACATTTGAAATAGGACTGTATTACATTTAAATTACAGTTGAATTTCGTATGTTAGGTTAGATATTTGAAGTTAGGGTTGCCCTATATTTTTAACCGCCCTCAACGGTTATCATATAATGCGTTGGCACGTGGCTTTGTTCGTTTTTTATCTGGTTTTTGTGAGGTCTGGTGCGGACTGGCCTTTCAATAGTTCTGTGAGAATTTTGTGAAATGCTTATGGTAACGACGGCTTATGAGTAAAACATTTCTATTGAACATTGAAAGAGGGTTGTTGGACAAGTTTGGTTCCTTTTAACTGACTTCAAAAAGAGAGGTTATTGCAGGCTCGTAATTATGTATTATACCCAGAGGTCTTTTCAATTTTTGATAGGTGATAGGTATCGGCCTTAACTTTGAAATATAAGGTCGCGGGTCGATCCCCAGTCGTGCCCACACATTGTGTGAATTGTTTCATCGCCGCTGCTCAATATAGTTGAAGAAAAACATTCGAGGATATGTGAAATCCACCAACCCTTGACCGGCGTGTGTGGATTAAGGCCTTATCTCTCAACTTATAATATTTGAGAGAAGACCCGTGCCCAGTAGTGAGAGTAGGCACATTAAAAAGGAGTAATTGATTGATTGCGATGTCTGGTGACACCATTTAAGACGGTGGGTCGAAAATGTTGCTCCTTTATGGTTTCAACCTTAAAGAGCCTCATTTCACTGCTACCTTCTCACCGAAAGTCATTCGTAATCATGAGTGAATCGGTACATTGGGCTGGCGCGTCCCATCGTCAAGCGTCAGCCTATTCCAGAATAAAAAAAATATATAAAATTTTAAATATCATCTCCGGCATCTATGCTTCCCGATAACTATAATCTACCTGTCTTCAAGTCACGAGTGAATAGGTATTTATTAGGTAAGCGGGTTCCATCGTAGACTGCAACATTGCTTCACATCAGGCAAGTTGTGGTCAAGCACAAACTTATTATAGGATAAAAAAAAAATCAAGTAACATTGTCAAAATCTTAATAGCCTACCTAAGTCAATCAATCATCAGGGAGATTTTATCATGTATCTAAGATATAGGTTCAAACATTTTCTCTAAGTAAGAAAATCCCACACTAAACTATCAATTTCATAAATATATCATTATAAACAAACAGAAATCTAATCCCTCTCAAGGGTGCAATCGGCCCCCAAATATCATTTCATATTTTGATTATGATATCATGACATTGGTTTTTTATGCCTATTGTTCAACACATTAACCTATTAAAAGTCGCGTGCCGATGTATGTATGTGTATATTTTATACGTTAATAAAATTATTGTTGTTTTTATGTGTACACGTTCTAATAAAGTCAGATTATAATGGGATTAATGTTAGTAGCATTGAATAATTGCATTTTGAATGTTGGAAAATGCCAACGATTTATGCTATTCTTACTCGTATAACTTCTTCATAAGTTCCACAGATATAATAAGTATTGTTTATAATTGATAATTCCTATGCAGTTTTCGCCGAGTCTGTAGGTACAGAATCTAAACCTTCAATTTACTCTTTTAAGAGTGGAAAAGATGTGTTTCATTAAGAAAGGTTCTCGAGTGGAGACACTGACTATAGATACCTAGCAGACATCAATTTTATTCAAATGTTGTTTAAAATTATAATCGTTAAAAGTCGGCGGGGTATTGGAGAAGATTACTAATATTGGTTGATTCGTTCAGGTTCTTGTTTTCGAACCAATCAAAATTAGCTTGTGGTCGGACGGTAGTGGTACGACTTAAGTAAAACAAGGGGCCTACCTGTGCGGAGTCTATAGGTGTATGAGTGGAGACCATGCATTGTGTGGCCCCGCCGTCGCCCGTAGCGTCGTCGGTTCGCCCACTACGAGAACCATTAGATTTTCTGAAAGAGGATGGTTACGAACGGCCGCCAACCAATGTAGCGTCCTAAAAGGGAGAGCTTTGGTACAGTGAAACATTCCCAGATTCTTAATAATTATGATTAATTTATCCAGGTGTACAAGGTTCTTAAATATTCTTTTTAAGTGGATGAGTCACCAAACCGAAGATCTATTTATCACAAACTATTATGTAATAGTAAGTAGGATTCACACAACTTATCTATACAAGCTACAAGCAATTACACGAAGATTTCTCAATTAATTGTGAAAATGCTCATCACTAACGACGTCACGTCAGCGACAGGCGCGACGTCGTGTGGCCGCGTCGACGTCGCGTGCCCGCCACGCGCCACGGATCAACGCGATTCGTCACAAAGTATGACGACTCAATCTGGATTTGTTGCACTGTAGGAGATGCGATGACTTTCATTTTTGTATGTCACAGTTGTTTAGAAGTAATATAGTGGAAAATGAATTGATAGAATTGTTTACTTACTGCAATCGATAAGTTACGTAACACTAGCGAATTTTCGCAAGTTTGAGCTGACTAAGATCAAGCAAAAAGTACTAATGACTAATCTAAAAGTCTTAATAGGATTAAAATTACTGACCATATATAATTAATGTGACCTTATTTGATGAAATCTAATCATGATGAAATACATGGGTGACATTAACTCAAGCTACAGTCTTGTAAATACGGGCGACATCAAAATCAGTATAGGTTTACCTTAAGGAGCCATTTTTGTTCCCGTGTTGGCTTAACTAAATATCTTATATTTATATGGTACATAAAAGGCTACACAAACTAAAATAACACAATAACTCTATCCAAACAATTTAACAAACAAAATACAACACAGAAAACCTTTCAACTTCCAACTATAGATTGATACTCGAACGGGCAGCAGATTACAACCATATCCCACGCATCGCTGCAGACGCAAATTGTTCTGTAAACTGATTATAGTTAGTTGCATTGTCTTTTACCCTACCTACCATAGATGTACGATCTATGGTTGTATTACTAGAAGATTTATGTAAAACGACTTTATGTTTTTAGCACATTTTATTTTAAATTTCTGACGAATTATAATACGAGTTGAAAGATGTTGTAATGTTGTTGTTATTATTTAGTTTTAAGAAGGCTTCCTTGAATTGCTTTTCGTCATTATGCCTTCTAGTGATAGGAAACACTACTCATAAATACCTAATATTGGTTACCTAATGTTTAAATGCAATTCTCGCGGTGTATTAACCACTTCGTTACCATTGCTCGGATTCGTCAAACATTCCAACTCCTCCAACTTATCTTTCTGTTGAATATTGTGCAAAATCCAGTACAATGTGTGCTGGTACATAGCCGGACTTCAAACTCTGTGTCTTTTCATGCCTGCGTCTGTCAATTCTGACTTACCTTTTAGTATTTTGGTCGTCAGTTCATTTTACCCTTTTTGAGATTTTAGATTCGAATGTGGTTTTTATTGCGATTACGGCAAACTTACATTTAGTGTAGGTTTTTTTCCTAATCAGATCACAAATATACGTATTTAAAGTATATTATATATCTATTATGTGGGACATGAGTATGTAAGCTATTTTTGTTAATAATATTTTACAATGTAAACAGGTTCTTTTAAGAAAAGGTAAAGATTACAGATTTTTTAGCAGATTTTATCGCTGTTTACCTATCTTAGATTTTAGATCTAAAATCTAAAATAAACCGCGATAAAATCCGTTAAAACGAAGTTTTATCTTAATGTGTGATATTCGCGTAAATCTAAGACAATACTATTAGAAAAACCTGTTTAAGAACAAGTGTATTTCGTCTATTCCATTAATACAATTGCTCCACTCCACCCCAACCACGAATAACCATCAGATTTCTGTATAAATTCATTATATTTCAATAGAGGTCGATGCGTTTTGGTAATACAATTTAGTTGTGGTTTGATCTCACTGTTGATTGAGTTTGGTATTAAAGAGTTTTTGAAAGACTGCGATATATACTTGTAGGTGGAATAACATTAATGGCTTGAAAATTAAATGTATAACTATTAATATAAGTAGTGCTTAAATTTTAAAAGATTTTTTTTTACCACCGTATTCCTAAAGGTATTTTAAGCTCATTATAGCTAAAATAAGTTTATAATTCGTTTGTCTTTGTCTGTCATTTTAACATTTCTACTAGTAAGAAAGAGACAAAGTCAATTTTAACTAAAGTCTTGTAACTTTTCTATGAATAAGGCCGTTACTTTCTCATTTAGTGTGTTACTAAGCAAAACAGGTTGAAAAACCATTGATCCATGGTAGGTAGGAAAAACCATGGATCCATATTAAAAGCTACACTAAATGAAAAGGCTCAGGGTATCGAAAACGCCCTTTTTACGACTTTACTTTTTGCATTTTTATTTTAGGGATTTTTTTAAAACGTCTGCGTGTATCTGTTATTGACACGAAATAAAACAAAAATAAATATTTGTCTGATAAACTGATCAAAATTATACGATTTGCATTACATCACATGTAAAAATAATGTTTCCACATGGAAAAAAGCATGTAAGCATGTAACCAATTTGCTTAAAGTGAATGCACTGATTGCAAATGGAGATTAAAAAAAAAAAAAAAAAAAAAAACATGGAAAAAAGAATAAAATTGGTCTTTTTCTATGGTTTCATAAGTGATTGCCATCGTTTAGATTACGTTACTATTTTGTTTCTGTACAACCCTGTTTCAATACACACACACTCTTTGAATTTCGATAGATAAATAAAAAAACCGGTCAAGTGCGAGTCGGACTCGCGCACCGAGGGTTCCGTACAAACCTGCAAGGTTTACAAAGTTCGTTCATTACGACAATCGAGTCATAACTATGGTATTTTTATTATATTTTGAATATTATATTATAAATATATATTTTGTAATGTAACTAAAAATTTAAGGTTTTCGGAATTTTTCCTTTATGTGTGCTATAAAACGTTGCTTCATGCCAAATTTCAAGATTCTAGGTCGACTGGAAGTACCCTTTAGGTTTTGATTCCCTTGCGAGTACTTGCGAGTTTAAAAATATGCAGCTTAAATTGCTGTTTCTTTTGATTGCGTTGACATAGAAGTTTGATTTTGTTACAGCTTAAAGGTATTATAGACCTGAGTATTTGGTATGAATTTCAATTTAATACCTCTACGCGTTTATGAGGAAATGGGTAGTAAGTTTAAAATTATTAAAAAAAAATATATTATGTGATGTAACTAAAAATTTATAGTTTTCGTAATTTTTCCTTTATCTATGCTATAAGACGTTGCTTCGTACCAAATTTCAAGATTCTGAGTTCACGGGAAGCACCCTGTAGGTTTTGATTCCCTTGCAAGTATCGAAAATTTGCGGCATAAACGGCTGTATCTTTTGATTGCGTTGGCTTAGAAGTTTGATTTTTTCACAGCTTCAAGGGACAGTAGACCTGAGTAATTGATATAAATTTCAGCTTCATACCTCCACGCGTTCCTGAGAAAAAGGGTCTTGACAGACGGACGGACAGACGGACAACAAAGTGATCCTATAAGGGTTCCGTTTTTTCCTTTTCAGGTACGGAACCCTAAAAATACCAAATTTGGCTAGTTGTTTTCGAGGTTTTCAACCATTACAATACTTAAATTACCTCTTTTTTTTAAATAAAGCTAAGCTATGGTTACTAATTACGAAGAAATATTACCTAACATATAAAAAGTCTTTTAAGTTTATTAAATATTTTAATTCAATTCATAATAGCTGTTTTCAAAAATATACATATCGACTTCAATTTTTTAACAATAAATCAAAATGCGTTCAACCGATTTTGATAAAATTTAAATAAGAACCACGTGGAATGCTTACTCCTTGAAATAAAAATTATTAAAATAGATTTATAATTGGCGGAATTATAGCGTAACATACATACAAAAAAACATACAGCCGAATTGAGAATCTGCTTCTGTGTTTTAAGTCGGTTGAAAACAACTTAAAGTTTTTTAAGTACCTACTAACAAATTCACACAGTAAATAAATCTACACTAGTGATTATAATTAGAACCCTCACGACGTACGCAATAAGGGTCGGCAGCGCCCTTTATGCAATAACTGAGCCCCTAATTTGATTTTTATTTTGATCTCATTTGTTCCTTAAGTTAGATTGTTCCCGCTTGAGGCAAATATGGTAGTTTTGATATCATTTTGTGTTTTACTGCCATGGATAATACTGTCCTTAGTTATGTAATGATGTTTGGAAATAATTGTTAGGTATTTGTTGTAATACTTACATCATCGTTTTACATCATCGTTTTGGTCAAAAAGTTGTAATTCTTCTATTTTTATCAAGTTGATTAACAGCCCACCACACACACACACACAGCCCACCCTTTTTTACGTAGAGAAATGCCTTACCTACGCATGCCCTCATGCTGAATGAGCGCAAGACGAGGAGTAGGTATGTGAGAATCCCGTTTTAGGTCTGGGCGAGCGAGTCTCTCGCTTCAAGCGACTAAGTTGGAGCCCGGTTTCCTCACTAAAACTCCATGGTGTTTCGGCTAATGAGCTTTTAAGACGTATATAAATACGGGTTAAGTAGACTTCCATGTCTTTTAAAATGTTGTTCTTATATCTTTTACTTTTTATTTAGTACTAGCGACCCGCCCCAGCTTTGCACGGGTGCAATGTGTTATACTTATAAACCTTGCTCTGGAATCACTCTATCTATTAAAAAAACCGCATCAAAATCCTTTGCGTAGTTTTAAAGATCTAAGCATACTTAAGGACATAGGGACAGAAAAAGCGACATTGTTTTATACTATGTTGTGATGTTCTGTGTATAGAGCGATCTAATTCTATGCGTTTTATGTATATACTTAGAAGGTAGAGGTAGAATACCACATCATGTGAAATGCAAATCGAATCCTAGAATCAATTTGTCTTCGCCGAGAACAAATAACAAATATTCAGGTAAAATACTGAACGCATTACAAAGAGCAATCTTGAAGAGGCACAAAGACTAAAAACTCACCCCCGTATTCAACGTCAGTATAGCTAAAATAGGTTTATAATTCGTTTGTCTTTGTCTGTCTTCTTGACATTTATACTAGTAAGAAAGAGACAAAGTCCATTTTCATAAAAGATAAGACTTTTATGAATAAGGCCAGTATTTTTTTAACCTTTTCAGTACCTATCATAATGTTTTAAGAAAATTTACAGACGCTGTGTTAATCTACGAAATAGGTTTGAAAAGATATTTACGTGATTTACTTTCGAAGCTACTTCTTTATCGGTCCTAACCCACCACTGCAATCCGGACACTGCTTCTTCTGTAAGCCACGATGAACAGCAGCACCGTGAAGAGACTAGAGATTCGAAAGCTCTTACAAGATTGTTGCATATTTACTAAATATGCAACAATCTAGTAAAGCCTAAATATTACTTAGGATGATTTTTTTAATTGAATATGTAGAATTATAGAAAGATAATAACTTCCGACCACGTGGTATTAGGACAAAAAGTAAATTATGCGGTATTCTAAATTATAATATAACTTTGTGACAAATTTCATCCAAATCCGCTCAGTAGTTTTTGCGTGAAAGAGACACTTGACGCCTCCACACACCCATACAAACTTTCGCATTTGTAATATTATAGTAAAAATATTATAGAAGTAGATTTATAGAAGTGGCGGCCAAAAATGAAGTAAAAACTACTTCTTATGAAGACTTTGTTCTAAAAGATTTTAATCTTTAAAGATAAATTTTCAGTGCAGAGAAAAGATTGAATAGCAAGAGTTAGGAAGTTTCGCGTGCTGTCTGCTAGAAGAATGTTTTATTCTTTGTACGCAAGCGCCGTCTGGGCCGACGTGGAAGCAGCTGAAGCCTAGATTTACTAAATTTACTAGATTTAAAGTCTGCCAGTTTCTTGGGGCGGACTATGCAAATAACGTGTTTCTTCTCATTGTGTAATAAAACGCCAGTAAAACGCTACATAAAATTATTAGGTAATAGAAAATGTGAAAAAACCTACTACATTCATATATTGCCATTGAAATGATATGTTTGCGTAACTTTAATGAGTTAGAAACCGGGAAGTAAGAAGATACAATATTAAGTTGATAAAAGCTATGCTCTAAGTTTAGATTAAGATGAAGTTCATTATTAAATTCATTATTCTAATAAAATTAAAAGTAATTTCATAAATCCAAAGCCAAAGGTAGACTAAACAAAAACAGATGAATTGCCAATAGATCAGCTCACGATAATTTGTCTTTATCATTATCAGCAGTCTGATATAATCTTCTGCTAGTCCAACTTCTTCTAAAAGCTGTCATCAAGGTCATCCATAGTTAGTTTTAACCCTGCCAGCCGGCTTATAAATACAGCCGGTCCATGTCTTGTCAAAGACAAACCATTTTTTTAGAGGTACTATTATAATTACTTATTTTAACAACCTGTATAAAGAAAGTCTCTACGACAAAAATCTTTTGTGAGCGGGTCTATTGGTGATGCCGGCAGCAGAGATAGTGATTAGTATAATAAACATTTACTATTTCTTTTAGTTACAATACTGATGATACTGATGCACGGTTAAACTTGAATGAATTTATGTGGCATCATATAGATTAAAAGCTGTACTACCTACTATTTAAGAAATAAATAAATAAAAATAAACTGTTTAATTTATTTTCCCGCCTTGCAGCAAATTACGTGGCGACTACTGAAAAGTGTGACAAGCAATATATAACTTTACAAAAAAAACGCTGCGTTTTTATACAAGTGCGTATGACCCTAAGCGGATACGAACTGAATTTTCAATGAGGATGTCACAGCCTTTCACCCGGTGACATTTGCTCGACTTGTTTGGACAAAAGGGGTTTTTGCCCCAACCGGGGAAAACTCAACATATTTCTTGCTGCGAATTTTGAATTTTCTTGATTAGATTACGTACTCGAAATCTGAATTTGGAAGGGTTTGAAATTAATAAAGATTTGGAATAATCCGGTTATGAAATTGCTTAGCAAATAAGTGTTGAAAATTTTGTTTGGCTTTTGGAATGATTCTAGAATAGACATAATAACATAGCTTCATCCTGTATCACCCGAAGGTGTAGGCAGAAATGAATAAATCCACTTTTCATCATCATCATCCCACGCCAGCTATGTTTACGTCACATACCTAATAGAGAGCGAGCCTTTTGCCACGCCGTTCATTGAGCACAATTCCAAACTTCTAGCTGCAGCTAAAATGGCCTCAATAAATTAGAAGTCTATCTAGTCTACAATAAAGAAGAAGGTATGTTGAGAATTCGCTTTTTCTTTTAATAAAGCTGTGTAGAATAGACCCCTAAATGCCCTCTCTTTATAATTGGGCCTCTTGTCGTCCCTTACAAGTCATAATCCAAATTCGAAACATAAAAATATTATAAAAAAAGAACGAATTCAAATTCAGAACAATAGCCGACAATTCGCGATCATCAGCGTATGTAATCTATGGCCATTAGGCATAACAATATATCGTCTGTGCTATTCTGTGGAAATTAAAAACGAAAAACGAAATTGGAATCGAAATCGTCGCAGGTTCCGCACGAGTAGTCAACGAAAATGGAAAGTTAACAACCGCGGTAAATAACCACAAATCACGACGTCCTAACACCCGGGGCGAGATTTAAATTCACGCGCGAATGTGGCCATTGGGTTTTAGGTAACGTTTCCAATGTCTTACGATATCGTAAGTATATTGCAGACCTTTGTTACTACCAAGTAATTACTACACTACACTACAACCTTTTTTAGTGTCCCACTAGGCACGGGTCTTCTCTCAACAATCTTACAAGTTGGAAGAGTGCTGGCCAAGTGGAGCGGTAACATCGTGAGGAAACAGGCATGTCTAAGAAGTAATCATTGAAATGAAATGAATTGATCAGAAAGATGATAGGAGGGTCGGCTTTCCTCGTCAAAGCGGGAAGCCTCAAAATTTACTAAGCGCTACGGGTAATGCAGTCTAAGGGGAAATGTATTTTTTAGTAGATACTAACCAGAAATATAACAAAAACTGCACATTGAGTAGTTTTAAGAATTTATATAATATTCGTGTCGTCTAAAACAATGGAAACCTAACATACTACCTACCCATCAAAATCAACATACGACCGCAACGTGCCTCACGCAACGTCGACTCCAAAAGACAGAGGGACTGAACGATGACGTATTATTATTTTTAAATTCATACACTGCTCGGCAAACCTTTATATTTTAAATTAACAACACAATATCATAAAGGAAAATATAAAACCTTTCTCTACGATATCCGCCATTTTGGTTTTGCTCTGTGCTCCTAGTACAAGTTTGTAAATTTCATAACTTCAATTTTCTAGTCAAATATTTCTTTTATACATAAAATTTTAAAAAAATGCTAAAAATGCAAATAGAATAGATACTTACAATAATTTGTAGCTGTTTTGTATCATCTTGACAAGTTAATATTGGTTTTAGAAAACCTTGTTCAAGGACGACCCGTACTCGTTCAGAGGAATTAACAAAATGGCGGATAACATAAAAATATAAATTAAAAATGAAAAGATTTTTAAAATAAAGAAAATGGGTAAAAACTTAGTGCCTAATGGTAGGTAGGTACTAAGGTAATAAAATTATGGGTAGGTAATATTGGCACAGAATATTTAATTGTTTAAATATAATTGTACATTATATACCTATCTATTCTGTGGTATGGGTAGGTATTGAAGTTTCTAATACGGCTGATGGCCAATGCCACGAATAAGTTATATATAAAAAAGTTCCTAACATTTTTGGAATGCACGTTCGAAATTTAAAAAGTGACAGCTAATGACGTCATTGTTGCACTTGTCCGTGGGTGCAAACGCGATCAGCGCGGAACAAATTAGCGGTTTTTAGAATTCGAACAATGAATTGAATTTTGTGTTAGCATGACTTATCAAGTTGAATGGCGTTTTCTGTCTGGTTAATGGTTTTGTGGTACATTAGTATTTATTAATAGGTTGCGTGAATAATATAAGGTATATTGTGATTTGTGGCACAATATTTACTTGTTTTTATATTGGTAAGCATGGTAGGCATTTTCATAAAAAAGATTCAACTGTTTATCAATTTCTTCTTTTCGTGTTGTATTTCGTTGGTATAATAATGTTTTTGGGATTTTAGATTTGTGAGAAAAATAATGTTGAAATTTTTGGCGCCCAAATGGGACTATGCATATTTTATTTATTCCTATTCGAGCCTATTGCCGATCATCGGGCATTTTCCCACATTGTAAGCTTAAGATTAACTTTTATAATTTGAACAAAATTGAATAATTATTATTTTTAGCAAAAACATTGTAGTAGGTATAGATGGGTGCTTTCGGTAAAATATAATAGATTAAATATAATTTTGCATGTCTACCTTAGACAAAATAGGCTGACCAATTAGCATTTAAGACCTTTCTGTACCCTGTTTTATGTGAAATAAATGAATTTGAATTTGAATTTCGAATGTTCGTTATCCAACAATCACGCTTACCATTAGAGTAACAAGGTGATCACAGTTAATGCAACCTCCGAAATAAATCGCATAAATAAAATAAATCGCATCACCTTACATTTCGCATACATTATCCAGCAGCAAGACGGAACTGACGTCACATTACAATAGATGGGCCTCACATCCGGCGCCCGCGCACCACTTCCGCTCAACCTAATGTCGCGGATATATCCGAATGCAATTTAGCTGGTATCCGAAGTAACCGAAAATATTGCGGTTAATGATTCTATTTATGTGTTATAATCACGGTTTTGTTAATGACGATGATATTACGAAAATAGTTTCAATAAGAAGGGGAGAAAAGTATTTTGGTGTTTATGTTTCCGGGAATAATATATTTTTTGTTCCAATTACAAAATAATTATTTATTTATTAGAAGTTAATTACTATTTAATTGAAAAGGGTATTTTTTTAATGATATGCATTTTTTATTTCAAAAAATTAATAAGTCTAGATTTATAATACGAAAAATCTTTTATTTAGGCCTTCGTCTGTTTGTTTCAACCCTTTTCAGTGTCACACAGCTGGGCACGGTTCTCCTCTCAACTATCTTATAAGTTGAGAGAGTTTAGGCCTTAACACGATGGCCAAGTGCGGGTTGGTGGATGTCACGTGTCCTCAAATGATTAGCATTTAGACATACCGGTTTCCTCACGAAGTTTTCCTTCACAGATATCACGTGAACACGACACGAACGTGACACGTATTTTATACAAATGTGTCCGTGTGTACGAATTTAAAAAAATATTGTACAGATTTACTGCGTTGATTTTGGGTAGGTATATATTGAGCTTATTAGACGTTTATGAATAATGGTTCACATTTACGAATCCCTCGTCAAGGCTATGTTGCAAAGCCTCGAGCATCGCCGCATAGTTGCTAGTCTTTCGGTTTTTTATCGGATACACTTCGGAGAGTGTGCGTTGGAATTACACAATCTTATTCCCCCATCCCCGTTCTTCCATCGGACAACTAGAGGTACGGATATGCGCCACCGATATATGGTGGAAATTCCACGGGCACGCACAAAGCGCTTTGCCTCCACTTTTATTGTGCGAACTGCCAAGTTGTGGAATTCGTTGCCGGCATCTGTTTCCCGATAACTATAATCTACCTGTCTTCAAGTCACGAGTGAATCGGTATTTATTAGGTAAGCGCGTTCCGTCGTAGACTGCAACATTGCTTCACATCAGGCAAGTTGTGGTCAAGCGCAAACCTATTATAGGATAAAAAAAAATGGTTAATGTTTAGGGTGATAATTTTCACTACTATTTTATTTATTACAGTCACCATTTTATTAAAATCTTCTCAAAGCTCCAAAGAAGTCCAGTCAACTAATAAAACTTCTTTTGAATGATAAGCAAAATGATAATGAATTATTAGTACTTGTATGTTGTAGATTATTTCATAAAACTACGTTTTTTTCTTCTTCTTTTCCATAATAAAAATATGACGATACTTTGAGCCGTGTAATTACAATTGTTATAAACTGAAAACCTCCTAAACTTAGATGAAAAAATAATTAATAATAATAATAATATAATATAGTGGGACATTAACACACACGGTCATCTGATCCCAAACTAAACAGAGCTTGTACTATGGAGACCAGATAACTGGTAATATACTACATATAATACTTTTCTTTTGTAAATATATACTTAAATATAGATAATTACACCCAGACACAAGACAAACAGACATATTTAAACGAATGTTTGTCTCGGGTGGGAATCGAACCCACGACCTGCGGCGTGAAAAGCAAGTATCTTACCGACCACGCCACCGGCCCGTCGAAATTTGTTATGAAGTGGAATGTGATAATAATAAATTAAAAAAAAATATTTATTTCGGACCGGAATCCATAGCGTTACAGTCCATCGAATCTAAGAAGTACCTTTTGACAGTTCTAAACGTAGTACATTTAGAATTTTATTTTTTGTAAAAATATTGTTTGTCATTCTAAAATAAAAATAGCTTCATAATTCAATTATTTTACAGGAAAGCTAGTAAAAGTAGTGTGAATTACGCCTCTATAAAGCTAATTTAATAGAAAACAGTGAAACGTCAAAAGGTACTTCTTAGATTTGATGGACTGTAGTAACAATGATCTTACAAACTATGTTAGTACGTACGTACATTGCTAATCGAATCGGTTAAAAGATATTGCAGTGTCCTTAATTAGATGGATGCAGGTCCAGTTTAATACGAGTTCATTATTGTTTTAATAATCTATTTGATGAAATAAATAAAATAACGGCTTTTCAATCCCAGAACTTTGTTGATTAGAAACAGTCTTCTGAAAATCGATAACAAATAAAAACTAGTACTTATATTAAGACTAGATTTCCAAAGCCTACAAAAGTCTTACATCAGTTTTAGGTATTTTATATAGTCCTAGTTACATAGAGCTAACATCACGATTATTATTTAAATTTCCTAGCAAAGTGTCTGAATGCGGGGGCCATATTTAAATGACAATGGGAATCCCATTCGGATGTGGACGGAGGGGGCCCAAGTACCTCACTTGTATCATTATTCGAACTTTGCAATTTTTATGTGAGGAAGTTTTGAATAAGGTTTTCAGTGGCTTAACTTTTAAAATAAATGTTTTTTTTGTACAACTTCAATTTTATGATGCAAAAATAAAATAAAGTATAATGTTTGCCGTTTTTAAACTAGTCAAAATATTTAGTCACATACATTTAGTCAACGTTGCACAACAGCACTCATATTTTACACTAGCTTTCCGACAGCGGCTTCGCCCGCGTGTAAGTCGGTTATCGCGCCAAAACATTACCTTTTTTTTGCGCAGTCTCAAACTACCTCCATACCCAATTTCATCCAAATCGGTTCAGTAGTTTAGGCGTGAAAGCGTAACAGATAGACAGACAGAGTTACTTTCGCATTTATAATATTAGTAGGGACTAGCGGATCCGGCAGATGTCGTTCTGCCCGGTAAAGCAGTGCCATCTACCGGGTCTCAGACCTACCGAATATAACCAATAATTAATAATAGGTATCTAACCCGGTTTTCGGCACTTCTTCGCTTTTTAAATTTTTTTTTTTAATTTTTCTCTGCGTAAGAACCATCCTCGTACTTAAAGGAATATTTTAAAAAAAGAATTAGCGAAATCGGTCCAGCCGTTCACGCGTGATGTCGTGACTACGGAAACGGGTTTCATTTTTATGTATATAGATTATAACTAACATAGGTTTATAATTCATTTGTTTTTGTTTCTCATCTTGAAATTTATACTAGTAAAAAAGAGTAAAGGTCCATTTCAGTTAGGTTATTTTCACAATAAAGATTTATTATTATTATTTATTTATTTCAACGAAATAATCTAAAGATTTTTATGAATAAGAACGTAAAATTTTATACTACCACTCTAGTCAGTGACGACTTATGCTATCCTGTTATAAATTAAGGTTCGTTAGATGTATTAGATTGTTGATAGATTTGCATTTGATTATACAATTAGTAAAGGTGGTCCATTATTTGAATAGGAATTTGAAGGTCTTATAGTTACGTGAACTGTTAGTTATCTTGAGAACTCAGTTAGGTTATTTATACTGAAAAAATATACAAACCTTTGCATTGGAATCTGGAAGATTCGAAACGTGGTATTGATTATCTCAATAAGATATCAATCAAAAACGAAACGAGAAAAAATGTTTGGGGGCTGAGTCACCTTCGTCCGTCGGTGAAAACCTTTAATTGAATCCCCACACGTGGTCCCTGGGTAGTGCAAATCAGGTGACAATTAACTGGTGGTAGGCTTCGGCCGTGGTTAGTGACCACCCACCAGACAAAGCCGCACCGCCAAGTGGCCTTGATGAAAAATATATGAAGTACAGCTTAATTATACCAAAAACATTACTGTTGACGATATGTACAAACTTTTTATTGCAATATTAATATTTATGACACTTTAAAATACAATAAAACTTACCCTCTATGAGGATTATAGAGGGACTCAAAATATGTATTTTGTATCACATGACAGATATGACAGTGTGAAGGCGTTGCGAATTATTATAGTTTATAACTACAACAATATTAAAATTACTTAAAAAAATCATCTAAATCTTATTTCAATAGATATAAGGTTGATAATAATCAATATTTATTTATATAAAGTGCATCATGTTGCATGGGTTGTGAGTATTTTATCTTATTGTGTTTTTAACACTTCGCCCCCGTGTGGGGTGGATCGGGGTATTTGGCACCCTCGTTGATTAGCGTTCTTAATCTATGGGGGATTTTGGACGATATCATGGAAAAGTGATGACATTATCAATAATAAATATTTTAACTAACAAAGTTTCACTAAAATGAAAACCTTAGGTCATAAATCCAGGACTTGTTTATGCTATTATTCTTGAGAGACTAGTCCTGTTATTCATAAAAACTTAAACGCATTTAAAGGCTCTTTAGTAAGATTCTCTTTGTCAAATAAGGATTATACTATAACTTACCTATATATAAATTGTTACCATTTGCCTTACCATTTTTATATCAATACCTACTTTTTTTAAAGAAGAGTTTCATTCTATCTTTTTAATCTTTGAAATAAAACTATTTTGTAACGGATTTTACCGTGGTGTATTTTAAATTTTAGATTCCGACGTTTCAAAGTCTTTTCAAACCACCACGGACCACGACCCGAGATCATGAAGTCTGAAAAGACTTTGAAACGTCGGGATATAAAAATCTAATTTTTCTCCTTTAGATATATATGCTATACAGTAGTATTATTTCAATATACTTAATATTTAATGATTGTATGATATTATCATCAGGGGTGTGTAGTGAATCATTAGATTTCCAAAGTACAAACTCTGATTCGTCGAAAAAAAAATCAAAATTACCAACCCTAGTCTCATATTCCGTATTGAATTATATATTGTCATGGTTCTATCTGTACCACCACATCCAGTTATCCAATAATATTTCGTATGTTTATTTAACATCTTAAAGTGTCGCTTAATGAACTGGGCTACGTTAAACCGTGTTCACAACATGTCACTATCTAGTACAAATTGTGTTAAATACAAATAAAATTGTACAACAGTGTTAAAAGGGGTAGGTTGTTATGTTCAGTTATATTAATTGTTGTATCATTTTTAGCGCCCCTGGCTAGTAAGCTAATGATTGGTCGCCAAAGCCGTAATACGTCCAGGAGTTTATTTAAAATTGACCAGAATTACCCATTTCAACCGTTTTTAGTGTTTCAATGGCACGGATCTTCTCTCTAGATTTAGGTCTTAAATCACACACGCTAACCAAAAGTGGGTTGTTGAATGTCAAATGTCCTCGAATGGCTAGTTCTTAGACATGCCGGTTTCCTCGCGAGGTTTCTTTCACCGATATTCAGCAGTGACGATAAAACAATTCACATAAAGATGTGTGGGCACAATACACCCTCGACCTTATATTTCAAAGGCGACCGCTGCGTCACCGATGCTCCGTTGCGTCACCTATTGCTCAAACATACCCGTTCTCCTCTTTTTCAATATTTTCATACAAATAATAATTGTCTGATTTTACCTACTTAAAATACATAAAAGGGTGTTGCTATAGGTGTTGAGAAATTTAAAAATTCAATCGCCTAATTAGGAACTAAAAATTGGGAAACAACTTGTATTGTAATCATGGTATTGATACACTCAGCAGTGCACTAATGAGGTATATCTATTAACATACCTAATTAGTGTTTAATATTTTCTTAGATTTACGCGAATATCATACATTGAAATAAAACTATTATAAAAGATTTCAAGAAGATTAGAGAGAGAGAGAGAAGATTAAAAGACTTTTAATAGGTACTCAGAATTCAAGACATTGTGAGTTCAGTTTGCTTTAATCATAATAAGTATGATTTACAAAAAAAAATATTTAAGTATTATAGTTCCTAGTACCCATAACACGAGCAAATACAATTGGTTAATTTGGGACTAGATGGCGCTGTATGTATGTGTGAATAATGTTTGTAGGTAATCAGAATGTATGTAGTACAGATAGACCGTTTAACTCGCGTATCGCCATCTGAGATACTAAGTCATAAAACATTAATTAAATCTCATATAGAACTATTTAACCACAGATAAAAGTAATGTAAGACTATTCGTCACTAATATCCATATCGCTTGAATCATCATCACTGTCTGTGCAGCTTGAGGAGTCAGAATCTTGGCGATAGGCGATACGTGAGTTAAACGGTCTATCTATAATTATTGTGATTAATAAGTTTGGATGTCAAATACCTCAATCCACCCATCACCATGAAGTCTGAAAAAACTTTGAAACGTGGGGATATAAAAATCTAAATTATTCTTCGATAAAATCCGTTATAAAGTAGTTTTATTTCAATATACTTAATATTTAATGATTGTATGATATTAACATCCCTTACAGATCGCAAACTGCGATGTGAGCGTTTAATAGATGGCGCTGTGCACATTACTGTGATCGTTTCCGCATCGCCACGTGACCAAATTGAAACATTTTACGGACATTTTTCGCATAAATATATCATTATACTGTTTAAATTTATAGTTATGCTAGCTTTCCGACAACGGCTTCGCCCGCGTGTATAACGGTTATCGTGCCAAAACATTACCTTCTTTTTGCGCAGTCGGATAAAAACTGTCCTATGTCCTTTCTCGGGTCTCAAACTACCTCCATACCCAATTTCATCCAAATCAGTTCAGTAGTTAAAGCGGGAAAGCGTAACAGACAGACAGACAGAGTTTCGCATTTATATTGTTAGTAGCGATTACTTAACATAACGCTCACGAGTCACGCCTGTATTACCCGAAGGTGTATTCAGAGGTGAATTTGCACTTTCCACTGGGTATAAACCCCATACGTAATAGTGAGCGAGCATATTGCCGTTCATCAGGCACAGTTCCAAACTTTTAGCTGCAGCTAAGATTCCCTAAGCATATTACAAAAGTATAGTTAGTCGACCCGGGAATCGTACAATTTTCCATGTTCCATGTTCCATTTCAATCCACTGTTATTTCACAGCACTGATGATCAGCAATGTCTATATTCCCACAGTGTGACGCCAGGCACAACACCAAGGTTGCCAAAAGACCAAACCTGCCCATATCTATCAAAATAGTAATTAAATGTTACACTGAAAATTGGCCGTGTTAAGTTCCGATTTACTTTAGAGTATTGTAATAAAACCAAAATTGTGTAATTTTTAGTTGCTTTTTCGCTTTTACTCCATAGAGTACAACAAAATGGAAAATGACAAACATAATTACTTACTGTAGGCTCCCAAAACATCATGGATCCAAAATAACTGAATATCAAGCTCTAGACAACATAAAGGAACCCACTATCATAGTAATTATTAATAATAAAAAAGGACAATCAGAGATATAAGTTTAAAAACTGCACGGGCGAAAGGTCAGTAGAGCGTCACGTGCGTTTTGTATAAAAAAAATTACTTGCTTAAACCGAATTCCCGCCAATATCAAAGCCACATGTCGTTAAAATCCATAATAGACCAATTTTAATAACAATACCGCAGTTCAGAGTACAATGGTGGTCGTCCGGCTTTCGCTCCGATGGGTTTCAATCCCATAGCACGTTTTACCCCTATTCAGTTTCACCCGAAGTAGCGGAGGAAATGAAAAGATTTCTTTTTTATTTATTTCTTGGTTAAAGATTAGTTGGAGGAAGATTTGCGGTGGTCTGATTATTTCTGGTTTATTTTGGTTTAAACTGGTATATACCGGAATATTATGGAACGGTTCCATATTAAAGGTATTTTTGTTGATTGTGAATATTTTTTTTATATTGGCATGATTGAAAGACAAGAGACTTCAGAGAATCAATACTCTATTTGTGTACGATAATGTAGTACGTATAATAATGAAAAAAAAAATTATGTAAGTTACAAGTATGGATCCTGTTGGTCACAGCAAAAGTAAGAGAGAGGAAGAACAGCGGTGCTGTGACAGCAATTATAACTATTAGCATTATTATATTACTAGCTTTCCAAGTTATCGCGCCAAAACATTACCTTCTTTTTGCACAGTGGGATAAAAACTATCCTATGTCCTTTCTCGAGTCTCAAACTACCTCCGTACTCAAATTTTATCCAAATCGGTTCAGTAGTTTAAGCGGGAAAGCGTAACAGACAGACAGACAGAGTTACTTTCGCATTTATAATATTAGTAGGGATTATGTTAAAAATTTATGATAAAAATATTCGGCTATTGTATAGTAACATTTATCCAGCAGAAAAGATAATCTAATTCATCGTCATCAGTTTTTATATCAACATAGAACTCTCGCCGTGTCTATGGCTGGTGACATCCAGTTACTGCAGCAATTTTAGCAAATAATCACCCCACTTGACTGTTGAGTATTACGTTCATAATAATTTAGTTTACCTAATTACTCGTACGCTCGAATATTTTTGATTATATGGAATAAAATAAAAAATAAATAAATAAAATCAAATGTTATTTATTTCAGGTTGTGCTCATATTAAAAATTTATAAATAACAGAATTCAGAATCATTCATAAAAATTTAAAAATAAAATATTAAATTAAAAACAAATTATATAATTGTGATTGAAATTATGGTACAAAAAAAATGATTTGAATTTAAATTTGGAAAAAATCAACTTAGAGTTTTAAACCTACCTGTGCAATTATATCAACTTTATCTATCTGATTTCCATAGTTTATGCTCTGCTCAGTTTGGTTTCAGATGACCATGTGTATTAATGTTCCAGAATATTATTGTTATATGCTTTATACGTCATGCCTGTATTACTTACCAGACGTAGGCAGAGTTGATTATCACGCATACGTAATAAAGACAAGTCTATTGCGGTTAATTAGGCACAATTTCAAACTTCAATCTGCAACTAAGATTCTTAATGTACCAGTGGCGAAGAATGGAAATTTGAAAAAGGGAAAACGGAGCAAAAAAATTGACACGCTACCTTCAAACGTATACTAAGATATATGTGCGGCATTTTTGGTGCTATTTAAAACTTTTAGGCGTTACATAATATTAATTATGTACCTATGTTAAATTGACCAATTCCTAAAGGGAAGTCGGTGGTTTAGGGATTCTTCGTCATTGCTATGTACTTATAATTACAAGTAGACTTTTTGCTCAAATCGGGAATCGAAACCGAGACCACGCGGTTTTTTTCCCTTTATTATCATTTAAAAAGTCTTATAAAACATATTGTATATATGTAACTTAACATAAGAAAGGAACTAAAGTTTATAATTATGCTAAAAGTATTAAGTCTACGTCGATCACAATAATAAACAAAAGTTGAGATAAACACAGTACAGATGATAGACCGGTTGGTAGGTACTTGCAACAAAGTTACAGCAAAACAAAACAAAAAAGTGTAAAGAATTTCCTTACTCCAAAATGCTATTACTCAGTTAAAGATTATCTTGCTGACAAATTTTGATTGTTTTAATTTTTATTAGTATTGTTTATCTGAATTGACTATTACTATGAATTATGAATTATGATAATTACTATGTATTTATTACTAGCGGACCCGGCAGACGTCGTTCTGCCCGGTAAAGCAGTGCCATCTACAGGGTCTCAGACCTACCGAATATAACCAATAATAAATAACAGGTATCTAACACGGTTTTCGGCACTTCTTCGCTTTCTAAAAGGAGAAAATTTAATTTTCTCCGTTTTTAATTTTTCTCTGCGTAAGAACCATCCTCGTACTTAAAGGAATATTTTAAAAAAAGAATCAGCGAAATCGGTCCAGCCGTTCACGCGTGATGTCGTGACAACGGAAAACGGGTTTCATTTTTATATATACTTATAGAAGATAGATAGATGTATCTCTGCTGACATTATTCTTTATTATGCCGTAAATGTATGACATTGTGTTTATTATTTTTAGTATATTAATGTTGGACATAATAAGTAAATTGCTGATGAAATAAAATTATAGTAATAGAGTAAATGTGCATGCTTAAATGAAGCTGAATAATGGTGACTTAGATAGAACTGTAACATTTTTGTATATACCCATTTTTTTTCGCAAATAAATAAATGGTATTGAATTGCATTGAATGTTAAAAAACACACAGAAGAATTGGACAAATATATACTATTTGATTAGCTAATTGGTGTCACATACAGTCTTAAACATTATTAAGAGAAATAAAACTACTTTTTAAAGAATTTTATCGCGGTTTATTTTAGATTTTATTCCCGACGTTTCAAAGTCTTTTCAGACTTCATGTTCACGTGTGGACTGAGGTATTTGACGTCCAAAAATATTAATCACAATTAATCAACTCAGAATTCAAGACACTGTGAGCTCAGTTTGCTTAAATCGGAACGCAACTTAAATATTAATGTTTGAAGGTAGTCAGTAATAATTAAATCTAAAATAAACCGCGATAAAATCCGTTGAATCTGAGACAGTACTATTATTAAGAGAAGCAAGAAAATGTTCCATATGTTTACATATATTTAATTTATTAGGCGAACACGCATATAGTTGCATATTATATTCCATATCTATACCTATATTGTTCGTATATAGAGGTATTTATAGATCGTGCAGCATAAGTTCATAAGCTAGTGAACAGATGTGCATCGCACACAACAGTGCACTGATGCGATTTGCGCTCTCACTTCGTTACGTCAGTAAGCCCCTTATTGGTATAACTATTTCTATAGCTATGATTTTCATATTAATAGATCGACACCGAATATATGTATAATATACACTGAATTATTTAGAGTACACAATACATTATTTACAATTTCCTCGTGCATTTGAAGACATCAAAAAGAATAGAATTACGATTGCTAGGAGATTTAACAGAAGCTTGAAAAGGATCATGTAAGATGACAAGGGGCTGTCCATTAAACACGTCATCTTTTAAAAAAATAATTTTAATAATAACTGATGTATTTTATAATAATAATAATAATATAGTGGGACATTAACACACACGGTCATCTGATCCCAAACTAAGCAGAGCTTGTACTACGGAAACCAGATAACTGGTAATATACTACATATAATACTTTTCTTTTCTAAATACATACTTATATATAGATAATTACACCCAGACTCAAACAGACGTGTTCATTACACAAATGTCTGACTAAAAACATAAATATATATATAATTATAGCTGTAGTCTGAAAAGCGCTTTACCGATGGGCAAACAGTAATTTAGATAAATTATTGATGACTACTAGATACAGCAGCGGTGGCGCAGTGGTACGGGCCTCGCCTTAGAAATGTAAGGTCGCGGATTCGAATCCCAGTCGTGCCCACACATCTTTGTGTGAATTATTTCATCGCCGCTGCTCAATATCGGTGAAGGAAAACATCGTGAGGAAACCGGCATGTCTAAGCACTAATCATTCTAGGACACGTGACATCCACCAACCCGCACTTGGCCAGCGTGTGTGGATTAAGGCTTAAACTCTCTCAACTAGTATGATAGATGAGAGAAGACCCGTGCCCAGCAGTGGGACACTAAAAAGGGTTGAAGTGAAGTGAGTGAGTGACTACTAGATTGAGGAATGCAATAATTAGATCTATGGTCTGAAAGAAAATATAGTGACAAAGGTGGAAAAAGCATGCTTAGGTGGTTTGGTCATGTGAAGAGGATGGATGACAGACGACTGAAAGGTATACACGGCGGAGGTGAGTGGAAACGCTGGGAGAGTACGCCCTAGGAGGACATTGATGATGATCTCATCGGTGATGTCCTTCAAAAGGGACAGGTGCGTAGCACACACAACCGCTGTGCATGTATGACCAGATGTATGAACATTAGTAAGGCTAAGGAAGTATGTTCAGATCGTAGCAAGTAGCGCTTTATAATCTCTGGCTACCCCTATGAGATAGAAATATTCGAAAAAATCTTAAATCTTATTACGATTACACCTTCATCAATATATAAATGCTTGTACCTAGAGCCCATCAATTAAAATTAATTAGTAAATTCTTCAGAAACGTTCAAAAATATATGAAAATATGCCACCACAGCTGTTCCCATTACCCTAAAAACCAACCATTGAGACCTACACACAAAAGTTTTCTCTACCATTCTTATAGAACTGCATCTGAATAGCAACCTTGGAAATGCATTTTCCAAGTAGGCGTGGTTTATGCTAGCCAATGTGTATTCAGGCGTTATTTAGCACAACCAAAATTTCAGATCTCTCACAATCCCCGCTACCTTATAAAACATCCACCATATCAACGGACCTTACGTATTTCGAGAGGTCTAATTAAACTGGTCTTGTATTAAGCCCCGCCTATCTGCGCGCATGGATGACTTTCCCAGTATGTTAGAAGAGTGTAGCTATACAAATTAGATAAGGATGGAAGTCAATTTTCTTCAAGATAGTTCTCAGATTATATAAGATGACAATGTGAGTACATAAGTCTAACAATGTTCTTATGTAAATTAGTGGGTTATTTATTGTTGGACTTTAAGACACATTGATGTGACATTTGAGATGTATGTGAAAAGTTAATACATTTTCTGTTTTGTGTTGGAAATAAGGATTGGAATTTGGTTACCGTAAACATATTGATTTCACCCAGATACTGGTTTATTTCCGACTTAAAACTTACTTTGTGATACCAAGTTGTAAGTTGTTTGTAACTTACTTTGATTTTATCTTAGGTTTTATTCATGTTGGGTGTTTCACAACGTACACTGTTATGATAGGATGCTGAGGGAGATGTTACTTCCTAAATTACTAGGGTATTGATATGATAAGAGTACAACACTTGCTAAATAATATGAAGCAGACAACCGATTTATACGACTGCTCATAATGTACTAAATATGCATTGTTATGTTATATGTAGATTACACAATAATTATAACTAATGCGCGTGTCAAATGTTAAAGGCCGACCGTTTAACTCGCGTATCGCCTGTCGCCAAGATTCTGACTCCTCAAGCTGCACAGACAGCGATGATTATTCAAGCGATATGGATATTAGTGACATATAGTCATACGTTACTTTTATCTGTGGTTAAATATGACTTTTTATGACTTTGTACCTCAGATGTTGACTCTTCATTAGTAAACATTTAAACATGGCCCTTATTTGATCTTTTAACAGGCTGGAAATACATTGTAATTTTGAATTTTGATTAATACAATGCGAATTAGAATAAAATTAATATTTTCACAAAGTAGGCATTGGTTTGGCACCAACGATATACCTGCTAAAAAGTAATTTGAATAAGCTTAAACTTTTGAGTTGTCTATAGCGATTTACATTTTGCGGTTTGAACTATTTGGAAGAAATCCGTTTCACATTCTTTATATCTCGCCGTAGGGGAGGTCGGGTGATTTACATACATATACGTTGATATATGAAGGGATTGGGTTTAATACAATTACTTGGGGTTGATATAATATCTACATCTAACTATGAATTTGACGGGCCGGTGCGCGGTGGCGTGGTCAGTAACTAATACTTGCTTTTCACGCCGCAGGTCGTGGGTTCGATTCCCACCCGAGACAAACATTTGTTTAAATATGTCTGTTTGTCTTATGTCTGGGTGTAATTGATATATATTTAAGTATATATTTACAAAAGAAAAGTATTATATGTAGTATATTACCAGTTATCTGTTTTCCATAGTACAAGCTCTGCTTAGTTTGGGATCAGATGGCCGTGGGTGTTAATGTCCCACTATATAAAAAAAAACTTACCATGAGAGTCAACGGCGAAAACATTTGTTGTCATTTATTTAAAGGTAAGCAAGCATTGCAACAAAATTGTGGAGATATTTTTTTAAGTTAGCGTGTAGGTACTGTCCTAGGGTTGGGTAAATACTTAACATTAAAGGAGACGTTCAAAAAATGTATAGAGCCTGGGATTAAAATAATTGTAAATTTGAACAGCAATCTGAGTTACATAGGTTAATAGAGCATAATTAATTAAATTTTTTGGTGTATTTAAAAAAAAATTACAATCCCCGTTTTTTAAAAAATTGAAATTGAAAAAAAGAATCCTTAATGCAATATTATGATTATTGCAATTGGCAACCCCATGGTCAAATGACAATTGAGCAACCAAAAAAATCAAAATTATTTCGACGCTGTCAATCAAACTGATCAATGACAATGACATCATGACGTTTCCCGTAATTATATTTTTTTCCACGCGTTTTGTTATTACACTAATAAGATAACAAATATTTTTCGTCATAATTACATTAAGCTGCAGCTAGAATAATATTACAAGAGAAAAGTACTGTAACAGAATGCAATTATTGACGTGATTGCAATATTTATACTGCTTAGGAAACGGATAATTAAAGGTAATGTGCGTTTTGTTTTTCTATTACATTTTTTGATTTTTACAAAAATGGTTGCTCCTAAAATTCGTGTTTAGTTAAATTCTAACAGCTTATTAAATAAGCTTTCCAATGAGGTATATCACATTGGTGTTCAAAATTCTAGCCCACTTTTGACCTCTCATTTCCCCTATAACTTGTGTAGTTTGTAGGACGCTAGGTAGACAGCTATAAGCATACAACATTACCATTACACATTACTTTTAGATCAGTATTGTCTTAGATTTACGCGAATATCACACATTGAAATAAATCTACTTTTTAACGGATTTCATCGCGGTTTATTTTAGATTTTAGATCCCGACGTTTCAAACTCTTTTTAGACTTCATGTTCACATGAAGTCTGAAAAAAAAACCGCGATAAAATCCGTTAAAAAGTAGTTTTATTTGAATACTTTTAGATTGTTAGTTAAATGTTTTTACTACGCTTAGTCTTGAAAGTAATTAAAAGAATAAGTGTGTCTACCTAATTATCACTAAAATTTAAGCATCTTCATCTGCTTCCACTTTAATTATGCGAACTGCCAAATTGTGGAATTTACTGCCGGCATCTCTTTCTCGATAGCTTTAATCTGCCTGTGTTGAAGTTTTTAGTGAATCAGTATTTACTGGATAAGACCGTCTCATCGTAGGCTACATTATTGCCTAACAACAGACAAAGCGCAATAAAAAAACAATCTCGGTAAGAAAAAAAAGATAATAATATTATAATAGTGTGATATTAACACACACGGCCATTTGATCCCGAACTAAGCAGAGCTTGTACTATGGAAACCATATAACTGGTAATATACTACTAAAAATACTTTTCATTTGTAAATACATACTTAAATCTAGATAATAACACCTAGACTCAAGACAAACGGACATGTTCATCACACAAATGTCTGACTTGAGTGGAAATCGAAGTCACAACCTGCGGCGTAAAAAGCAAGTAGGTATCTTACCGACCACACCACCGTCCCGTCCCGTCAAATGATTGCATGTAGGTACATATTATTTACTATGCAGAGAGTTATCCTATTAAATTACTCTGGTAATTTAAAAAGTAAAATCCTATATAAAATAACCATCCAAAAATCCTTCTAACCGTTACGTCTAAAATCTTATTATAATATTTTTGCGAGAAACGTTTCTTAGTTTTTACGACGCAAATGAAATACGGTTATGGGCAGAGTTGCCGATTCTCCCCTAGGGGGAACCCGTATGGAGATTTGAACCCTCTTTAAATCCTATTGTTTTGGAATACTAAGCTGAAGTGTTTTTGGTGTAAGTTTTTAAGACCGTTATTCATCTGATCTTTAGGATTTATCAAATTCTGACGTCTGTGTTAATAGGATAGATTTTATCAATACTTAAGAGCATCAAACATTTTCTAAACGTTTGATAAATTATTTTGATTGCTAATTTCAAACTCATTATGACTAAATAAACATATTACTAATGTGGCTTCTACATGTATCCTAGGCTAGATCGCAAAGAAAAAGGGTCGGTTCCGCGAAGAAACCGCGGTCGCCGGGCCCAGTCACCTCACAGATCGACTAACCTTCGACTATGAACAGTAGCGCAACCTTCGCAGCAGCACCGTCGGCATCCATCGATTCTTCATTCTTCCATCTCACTCCACTACAGCAGCGAGTTAATCGAGCTAGCTAGCACCGGGTCACGTGATTACCAGAATGCAGAGTACGGGCATGCATGGTCACCATACCCGCACTTTAGCACAACACACTGCACATCGACCAGTCAACCAGCAGCACCCAGCCGCTACCCGCAGAATCTACCTTGACTCACTGAGGACTACTCGCTACGGCATCACTGCGCTCTTCGACTCAATCAATCTGTTAAGACCTAAAACTTGCACATTAAACTCAATAATTAAATAAGTATAGTATCATAAGGAACTATATTGTTATTCTACAAATTATTTTAACCGCCAATAAATCCAATATCAATTCCGACTGCAATGTGCCGCGCACTTTCACAAAGAAATGCATCAATGAGTCATAAGAGCCAATCAATTACTGCGTTCTGAATGAATGAGCAAGTGTTAGTAGATCTCGCTCGCCATATTGGCAACCGCTGCTCTCGCGCCGCCTACGTCATCCAATGTTGCCAACACTGGCAGACTCCTGACTTGGAATCGACCTCCGGTCAGAGACGGGGAGTGATGTGGCGTCACATTACCTAACGCCACTCAAGAAACATTTTGTCACACTAATCCTTTTCGTCAATAATTCGTCAACATTTAATTATTCTGTGTACTTGTTTATTTTCTATTACTGTCGACCGTAAGTACCTACTACAGTTGTAGTAGTAGTAGTACTACGTGTTACGTACCTACGTAGGTACAGGTACGAAATCAATTACAGTAATTGTCCGCAACATCAGCATTGCATCGCTCAATGCGAACTCATTACCAGTAATGGGTGCAGGTTTGTACCTATGTATGGGCGTACCTATGTTGATAATAGCTGCAATCTGTGGATTGATGGTGAAATTGTTAGTCTATATTTTCTATAATATGTGGGAAATTAACACAGCTCGCAGAACTAACCTTTGTGACGTGATCTCTGGCTTACGGACTTAAACCACCACCGCAATCCCGGCCACAGCTACTTCTGTAAGCCAGGATCGACAGCAGCTCCGTGAAACAACTCGTGATTTAAACCCGACTAAGTCCCAGGACACCTTATCTGTCTTGGGTCTTGGAGGAGTTAGATAGCCAAATAAGCTGGCTAAATCGTTACTTATACTTACTTCTTTACTGACCCATACTATTATTATAAATGCGAGTCTCTCTGTCTTTGTGTCTGTCGAGCATTCCCGCCAAAGCTACTGAACCAATTTTGATGAAATTTGGTATGGAGATAGTATGAGACTCGGGGAGTACTTAAGGTAGTTTTTGTAATCTAATTGTACGCCTTCACAGGTATCCCTGGTGAAGTCATGAATAGGAACGGGTCTGGTGGACTGTGCACGCTTGGCTTCGACCATCTGTAACCTCTTACTGACTGCACGTGGAATTTCCGAATTTGTACCACAGGCTTTCCGACCGCCTGCACGTATGTCGGTTATCTCTGTCGGACGGCTTACACCGTACGAATACAGCGGTCGAATCTTAGTTTTTTTTCATGATCTGTGCCCTAATTCACGTAATTTCTTGGCGCGCCGATCAAGTTGCGGTGCAGTTGCAATTAAGTTTTCGTCTTAGTGAAAAAGCTGTCATATCTAATCTAAAGCGCTCGCATGATGCGAACTTGACGCGAGCGTATCTGACAGCGGTTGTCAAAATTACGAGAATACGAAAAGGGCTGTTTTGATCGAAACTTAACTGCAACTAAACTGCTACTGAACTTATTTAATTACGTGAATTAGCCTACTGGCCTGCATTTATAGAGATCCCTTACGGCTTTCACATATCCTCTTTCTTATTATTATAATACCAATAATTCCACGTGCAGTCAGTAAAATTTACCAATGCCTTCACTTTCCTGAAACGTTAGCGATGTTACCTTTTGATTGTGTTTAAAAATACGACCTATTCTCTCCAATCAGAAACTAGTACAAATTCCAAAACACAGTAACTCTATGCAGGAGCATGTATCAACCAGGGCAGATATGTAAGCTCGTACATACAGTAACCGCAGTAAACCTACGGATCAGCCATTACTGCTAATGACTTCGCTACGCTGCTTGCCTTCAGGGTTGTCACAATATTTATTATATTGAATTATTCAAAGTTATTTAAGTCAAGTAACTTAAGTAGGTAGTGCCGGTATACCTAAAAGATCGGGCGCAGGATCGACGGCTTTGCGTAGTCGCCGAGACTCGGAGGTAAATCACCATCAAATTTGTGACTGCTTAAGAATCTTATGTAAAAAAAAATTGGTTGCCTGTAAAGTCGGTATACGGGCGAAAGTTTTACGTGACAACGACTTTGAGTGGTAAAATAATTTTAATGTGAATATTCATTCGTATAGTAGGAAGAAGGATGAAATAATAGTAACAATTTAAAACATTTATTTATACAAAGAATTATATTTAAAACATTAATTTATACAAAGAATCTCGCTCTTAGGCGGGCTAACTGTGCTCGAGTGGAAGGGACGCGTGCCTTTCACTTTTTATGTCTGTCTCTCTCGCTCTTAGGCGGGCTAACCATGCCCGAGTGGAAGGGACGCGTGCCTCTCACTCGCTCTCATTGTGAGCGCATAACGTGAGCGGAGCGTAACGCAGTTTCTTGAAGTGTCACCCGGCAAACCAATTTATAAGACGTTGTCACGTCAAAAATCTTGTGTACTGTAATAGCTATATCTCGAGTCATAAAACTCATCTGGTGTGGTGATTTTGTTTGTTGTAAAATGCTCGCTTGCTCGGCTCGTGCATTGTGATTTTGCCTTCGGCATACTACATAACAGGCAGCACCGCATGTAAACGGCGGAATCATACAAAATTCTGGTGATATTTACAAGGTGACCATGCGTTCTCGACAATATATTGATACAGACCTACTAAAAATTTACTCCCGTATTCATCAACGTCTCATAAGTTCATTATAGCTAAGATACGTTTATAATTCGTTTATCCTTGTCTGTCATCTTGACATTTATGCTAGTAAGAAAGAGACAAAGTCCATTTTAACTAAAGAGTCCTATAAGATTTTTAGGAATAAGGCCGTTAAAATTTATTTTGGTGCAACACAAAGATACAATTGGACATCGATCTCAACATTAACTTAAATCCTTACTAATATTACTATAACTGCGAAAGTAATTGACGCACTTTTGCTCCAGAACTACTGAACTTATTTGGATGAAATTTGATATGGAGATAGTTTGAGACCTGTGGAAGAAATTAACATAGTGTTTATCCCACTGCGTAAAAAGAGGTTAATGGTGTAGCGCGAATACCTACCGACATACACGCGGTCGGAAAGCTAGTAAAGAAACTATAAGTCCAAAAATTCATCCCCATCGTTATCTTCCGGGAACGTAAAAAAAATAATTTGGATTCATTCCACAAACTATTAAGCGTCAACCCTGGTTGCACTAGTCGCACTGCACTCAGCATACGCTCACAAACACACGGCATAAACATCGCCGGAGGTCTCTTCACTGATTGGATTTATGTATGCTGTACCGTCCATGTTGGCATGAATATTCAGAACAGAACTACCCTCATACACGGTATCTACATACTCTACTATTGTTCATTCAAGATTTTGGACCTTGATTAATATAGCACTTACACCTGTATTACGTTAAGTTTTTTTATCCTATTTATAACAGGCTTGCGCTTGACCACAACTTGCCTGTTCTTAAGCAATGATGTAGTCTACGACGGAATGCACTTACCCAAGTAAATACCGATTCACTCGTGACTTTAAGACAGGCAGATTATAGCTGTCAGGAAACAGAGATGCTGGCAGCAAAATCCACAGCTTGGCAGTTCGCACAACAAAAGTAGAAGCGAAGCGCTTTCTCGTACCTCTACTTGTCCGATGAAAGAACGGGGATGGAGGAATAAGAATATCCAATCCACACTCTCCGAAGTACATCCGATAAAAGACCGAAAGACTAGTAACTATGCGGCGATACTCGATGCTTTGCAATTTAGCCTTGACGAGGCATTCGTTGCCAATAAGCCTCTTGGCTCGCCTTTCAATAGACTCCAATGTGAGTTGGTGTTTAGCTGACACATCCCAAAGATGGCAGCAGAGCAGAGATGAATGTCACCCACTTTTTACTGGCTATATTTAGTTCCTATATACAGTAGGAGTCGAGCTTAATGCCCTTCATCATTCACAGCTGCAATTAAGATTTTCTAAATGCATTTACTAGAAAAATATTTTTATCGACCGGGGAATCAAACCCAGGACCTATAGATGGACCGTTTAACTCGCGTGTCGCCATCTGAGGTACAAAGTCACAAAACATTAATTAAATCTTTTAAAGAACTATTCAACCACAGATAAAAGTAATGTAAAACTATTCGTCACAAATATCCATATCGCTTGTATCATCATCACTGTCTGTGCAGCTTGAGGAGTCAGAATCTTGGCGATACGATACGCGAGTTAAACGGCCTATCTATAGTGCCACACCACGAGCTAAAGAATTGTGGCGGTATAATCGTCGTGCCACGTACACATACACTCTCCGAGGGACCGTCTCCATGAATCTCGCTCGTGATCGGGCACGTAATTTTTTTTTAATTCCAGAAAAAATATACAAAAACTACGATAGCCCAAAGTAAAGTTAGTTTTTTTTACAGTTTGTTGCCTCTCGCTCGCGAGAGGCGCTCTTGTTAAATTATTATTTTATATAAAACTATATTATATTCAAAAATTTATATATACATACATATACATAAACATACCCACATATATATTGTGTTGTAGAGACCATCTGTCTCTAAGACGTGCCCGTTTTCTTTCCAATGTTTTCATCATTTGTTAGTAACAATGGATAGAGCAGAAACGTCAGTGAATATAGAAAACAGAAAAAGACCAAAGCAACGAGATCGGACGGCGATTTATTGAAGACATTGTTGAAGGTTAAGAAGAATATTGCAAGATAACCATGGTCCATACTTCAGGCATTCACACGGTCCAAAAAACCTGATTGAAATCTCGTTAATATCTAAAAAAAGATCTGAAAGTCAACAGCCTACAAAGGTTTAGGCGTAACAGGCGTGAAGTGTTGCTAGCTCAATGACCATACAGATATGCTCAGAGACCGTGTAATGGATGTAGTCGGAAAATAATTACTTATAGGGAAAATGTTATAGGGTGGCTGGTATAATATTTTTATCTACCATACTATAAATATCATTTAAACCAGTAGAACACTTCAATCCTATTTTAGTGTGTCTCTGCTGGGCACGGGTCTTCTCTTAACTATTTGACAAGTTGAGAGAGTTTGCGGCGGCTGACAATCCGTTTGGTTTCCGTCCTCATATTATCAATCAAGCAGAATTTGAAAAAAAAAACAAAAACCAGAACTATAAAAAAAGTGTCTACTTATTTCACACAGGGGCTTATGGCTGGCAAAATGACAAAAGTGATTGGCTATGTAGGTAAAGCCGTGGCAAAGGAGGTCGGCGTTAGTAAATAAACTTTTTGGTTGCTCTATTATATAAATATATCCAAAACGAACTTACAAAGCCGCTTTGAATAGCTTTAGCTAAGCTTTGTACCAGGTATTTACGGGCTGGAGTGAGAGTCTCCTGTCTTCTCCCTTAAGCTGCATCTTATCTCTCTAATCCAGCATTTGGCCTCCGTTTCCCAACAACCTATAGTTGCCACAGCCATGGGTAAAAATAAGTAATGCGGCTCCATCGCTGTATACTTTTTCGTCTCCTGCTGCAGCTGCCGGACGTGCCGACGTCGACCGGACGGTGCGACCCAGGTGTCTATCGGAGACAGTGCTGACTGACGTGGCATTGAGGTATTTAATTTATTTGCTAAAATAACGGTCACAAGCAAATACTAATTAAAATGTAACAATGCGGTCATTAAATTAGTCATTCTCTGTCCTGGCAAGTCAAATTATACATTCACGCCCCGAGCAAACCGCGGTGAACATAATAGTAGAGCTTGATACAAAGCAAACATTAGCCCACCCATGCATTATTGTCAAGCGCAGAGCCGAATCTACAACCTGATATATATTTTCAAACAAAAACCTACCTTATCACTATGTTGTAGAGTTCAAAGTTTAGAAATTGTGTTTGATATTATTGTGTTTCCACACTGGTCGCTTTTGCATGCATCTAGCTGGGAAGCTGCCACGCGCCAATGGTTAGAAGCGAATATGACAAAGATTGGATGCAGCTGTGGTTGGTTTTATTAATAACAGCGAATTTTCCGGTTGTGTGGACCGACAAAAGTGAAAAAAATATCTTCATGGAATAATTACCTTTTTAATAAAGGCTAGGGGCTAATTACAACATTATATAACTATGTACCTGGGTGATCCAATTGTAAGCGTGTTCACTGAAAAACCGCGAGGTCCCGTGTTCAATTCCCGGGTCTAATATACCTACTTAAAAAAACTTAATGGTAGCTAGAAATTTTGAACTGTGCCCGTAGAACCGCAATAGGGGCGCCCCCTATTACTTAAGGGACCTTAACATAGCTGCCGAAGATACTATGCTATGCCAATTACAACATTATAATGGAAGGCTAACGGCCAAAGCGCTTACTCCAGCTTATAAAAGCTAGGCTAGCCAATCCACACAAAGACCGGCTCTCGTGAACGCAGTACACCACGAAACACGTGTCTCAGAGCTTAGAGATTGGTTATAGATCTCATAAATGTATAGACATGGCAAAGGTTTCCCTAAATTTTAAACGTATGAAGGCACGCAAACAAGAAATTAGACATGCCGACTGTGTATAGGTTACATAAATAATTTTTAACAGAAAAATATAATCGATTTTAAGAAAGAAACTAAAAACAGTAAAATGTAATTTACTTAGCTTAAAGTAATTCGTATTGTGATTTAGTGAATCTGAAATATTTATTAAGTATTTGATATCATTTGATGTCGGTGCCAAGGTTTTTGTTTTGAAATATTGTGCCTACGATTTTCGATGGTTTCCGTCGATTTCTCTGGAATGAAATCATTAGATTCTTGTTTTTTTATCATGGCCTAGGAATATGTACTCGCCAACAAATAAAAATCATCAAAATCGGTTCATAACCGACGAAATTATGCGCAAACACATGTAAAAAGCACGTAAATTTCAGGATTACCCACAATTTTACTGGGATTCCATCATCAGGTCCTGGCATGGTGCCATCTTTTAAATAAAAAAATAATTTTAGAACGGTGTACAATGTACATACATAAACGGTTTTGAGTACATACAAAAAAAAATACATATGGTGGAACATATATAACCTCCTCTTTTTATGGGAATCAGTTAAAAACTGAAAACAAATATATCTACACTAAAAATATAAGTAACCAAGAAAGGAATAGTCAATTCTTTAAAATTTCGACGTAGCAGTCAGAGTCACTAACTACTACGCCACTAACACCACATCTCAAAAGCTTCCAGTCTTCTTTTCGCATCGTCTTTGATGGTCCATGCATCACTCGGGCTGTTCGGTGACTGATCCGGGCTGTTCGATGAATGCAGTAGCAAATCCCGTAGCCCAGCATAAAAGGGTGTTCAACGGAACACCGGTGGGTTTTAGTCGGTAGACCGGGCCCGGCCGCTTGGAGCTCGAGACCCCCCGGGCCGACGTGTGTTCCACACACCCCAGTGCCCACCCGGGGCAAAGGCATGCTTAACGCATTTCCCCCCGTCACAAAACAAAAAATGCTCCATGCATCACTCCCAAGACTACATAATTATTTAAGAGAAATACCCATCCATTCGCAATTGTTCTTTGGTATTCATTATTAAGTCTATGGTTAACTGCAGACCTATTGGGCAGGCAGTACACGTAGCCTACATACCTACTACACAATACGTTCTGTATGGAAATACTGAGAAATGCCTATTTATACCTCCTGTACCATGTAATAGATTCTGCTGTGAGAAGGATTTAAATATCATTTTCAAACGTTCTGGCGCCTCGTTCATGGGGTACTTAAGTTGGTGATGACATTGATGCCGTGTGCGAAGGGTTTGAATTCTGGATCGACCATAAAGTGAGATATGAGTGCTATGGAGACTGACTAAAACTATATACTACAGAAATAAGCCTCTACTTACACCTGTGAGTACCTACTTCAAGCGTGAGTAATATAGTAATAATAATAAAAAACCCTTAGGGCGGCTAGTGGCGAGCTGTTATGGCGTAGCGACCAAACGGACCCGAGTGCTCCAGGGAGAAGGTCCTGTCTCTCACATCCGGCTTGCCTTCACCGACCGGCTGGAGAGATCCTGACAGTTCGGAAGATCCGGAACCGGATATACGGTATTACATATCCCTCCTTTTTGTCGTGTTTAAAAAAATAATGTAAAACCTGATAATTTTCCATATCTTTGCCTAACTTAGGCACACTACTTTTTAACAACAAATCTGCCAAACGCACTACCCAGTTACCCCTTGAAACCCTTTTAAAAATAACTCCATGCTACCCCAACATACTCCAATGAATGTTTACGCCTTAGTGCCCGCCATTTTTATACCCAGTTCGAAAATACTTTTTCTAACATGAAAAATATTTTTAAATATTTACCAATATTGCGATGTTTGGTTCGTTATACAGCTTTTGAAATAGAAATAGTGATGTTTATAAGGAAAACGTGGAAATCTATATATATATAAAATCCATGCCACTTTTCGTTGATATAAAATTACAACGAAAAGTGGCATTGATTTTTAACTCAAAAACGGGCTTACCTATTCAAACCAAATGTTTAGGCATTGTTCGGATTATTTAGTACATGGTTTATGTAAAGTTTGCACAAAATCGGTTGAGTGGTTCTTTATTTATGACATTTTTTGTAAATTGTTGAGTGGGCTGAAGCTACCCGGGCGAAACTGGGACGGGCCGCTACTTTATTATAAAAATCAATTGCTGTATATTAGTCTTGCTAAAACTTAAGAACGGCTGAACGGATTTATCTTATCTTGGTCTTGAAATGTTTGTGGAGGTCTAGGGAAGGTTTAAAAGGTGAGAAAAAATCGACTAGTTGCCGGGAAAACCCTAAAAACAGACATTTTCTTTTTACCATACAAACGTTTTGATTGAGTGTTCTAAGCATAAAAAGTAAGCCAAGAGTGTGATGAAATGTATGATGATAAGAAATTTTGTTTAATACCGATATCTACCCGTGCGAAGCCGGGGCGGGCTGCTAGTATAGATTTAAAATTCATTTACATTACATTTTTATTTTTATTAGGTAGGTAGATAGGTACTTAAGCTGAAATAATATTAGGATGGGCCGGATTAGTAAGCTGAAGTAGCAGTGGGCCGGTCATATCTGCCGCTGAACCGACACCGCTGGGGTAAGCGAGTTTTTGAGTGGAGACCACGAATTGGCAAACGTAGCGTAGGACGCCCTCAGACTACTCAACAAGGCGGCTGGCAAGAACTGGAAGAGAAAAACCTATAGTGCTCAGTGGCGTGCTTTAGGAGAGGCCTATATCCAGCAATAGACTAGAGTAGGCTGATAATGATGGGTGGGCGGAGAGATGATGTTTGTGTTTACAAGTACTTGATCGGTTCGACTGTCCTCGGACGGCTCACTGAAAAAGTCCGGATAACCAAAAAAGGCCCTTCCGGCTTATTGGGTTAGGTAATCTGCAAAAAAAAAATACAGACATAAAAAAATAAAACACACCTTTTTTAAGGCGGTTAATTTAATATACGTACGTAGGGGATAGGATGAGAATATTTTTCTCAACCGTTCATATAGTCACTACACGTAGTTTTGCCGCTTGGCAAGTACCCAAACGTATCCAATCACACTGCCGCCCAACGATGCGGTGTTATTGAAAACGCTTTAATCATTCCAAGGAGGTATACCACCAGGCCAAGCTTTGAAACATGAATATATTCTGCAATAGATTTAGCACGAAATGACTCCTACGAGTACGGAGTGGCAAGCACTGGATGAGATTAGCGGAGCGTGCTCAGCAGCGTGCATTATTATTATTATTATTATTTATTTAATTTACCAACAAAAGCTGAACAAGTAAGTTATAATGTATGTAGTATGTAAATAAAGTATTGAGTACTGTTGCAGTCCACCGCATAATACGTACATAAATAGATATTAGCGGTACCGCTACGTACGGGCCTCGCCTTAGAAATATAAGGTCGCGGGTTCAATTCCCAGACGTGCCCAAACATATCTGTGTGAATTGTTTCAGGTGGTGAAGGAAAATGTCGTGAGCAAACTGGCATGTCTAAGAACATGTGACATCCACCAACCCGCACTTGGCCAGCGTGTGTGGATTAAAGCCTAAACTCTCTCAACCGTAAAGAACTTGAGAGAAGACCCGTGCCCAGAAGTGGGAGACTAAAAAAAGGGTTGAATTGAAGTGAAGATATCAACATGAATTATTGGTTGCCAGAAGTGAAGCACTACCAAAATTAACATTTTTTTTAACTATAGAGCTAGCTGAGTCTAGCTATTAAACCAGATCAGAACTTAACTAAATAAATAATCAAATAAAACAAGTAAGTTAAACGACTAAGAAGTAATTACAATATGCTCGATTAAGCTTAAACTTTTGTAATATAATTTTTTATTTTTTATTTTTGAGCATGCAAATATATATATCAAAATCGTTGTCAATATCTTCGTAATAATGAAGTTTAAATTATAGGATTTCAACGTTCTTTGTAAATGGCAACATCAACTAGAGTTCTTACGGTAAGACTTTGCAGAAAGTCCCACTTGCTTAGCATGTGGAGATGCGGATGAAACTATGGAGCACTTACTGTGCGAGTGCGATCCGCGGGCGCGGAAACGCATGGATTCATTAGGAATGGACCGCCCTACTATGAATACGGCCTCATGTGTCCCCAACGGATAGCAGCAGTCATGGACAAGCTGTGCGGAGGAAGAACACCTGAGGTTTCATAGCATAAAGGGGATGCACAAAAGATCCAGCTGGGTCGAAGTGCTCTGGGTTCACCAGCCCCATTTATAAGATAAGATACGGTAAGACTTTAACGCGAATAGGGTTCGCGAATCTGATGTAATGTTCGGGGGTCAAAATAAACAATTAAAAACACTAGTTTTTAATATTATTCAGCTAAATATTATTATGGTTTTTTTAGATTATTACTAGCTGCCCCAGCGAACTTCGTACCGCGTATTTATTAAAAAAAAATTCACTTAGGGGTATGAAAAATAGATAGTAGCCGATTCTCAGACCTACTGAATATGCATAAAAATTTTCATAAGAATCGGTCAAGCCGTTTCGGAGGAGTATGGCAACGAAAACTGTGACACGAGAATTTTATATATTAGATTCGGGCCGGTGGCGTGGTCGGCAAGATACTTACTTTTCACCCCGTAGCTCGTGGGTTCGATTCCCACAGAAGTCACAAGTGATGAACACGTCTGTTTGTCTTGAGTCTGGGTGTAATTATCTATATTTAAGTATGTATTTACAAAAGAAAAATATTATATGTAATATATTACCAGTTATCTGATTTCCATAGTAGGTACAAGTTCTTAGTTTGGGATCAGATGGCAGTGTTCGTTAATGTCCCTTTATATTATTGTTATAATCATTAAAAAGTAGGTAATCTATATATATTTCCATGGTGCTTTCGAGGCTTTATCCGTTACAGGTTATTCTTGTAACAGCACTATAATGATGTAGTTTTCATTCGCCAGTTTAATCAAACTGTATCAAAGTATTTTGCGTTGAACATATTAATAATACCGTTAATAACAGGGGCCGTGATCCTCGCGATGTTCTGCATGCGCCACTGATTCATTACGTATAAGTTGTGTTAATATCTACATAGTTTTACCAAACCGCGGGGGTTGGTTGCACCAACATTTAGCAACAGCTAAGTTGCTCGTAGCAGCGGTAGCGCAGCGGTACGGGCAACGAAAAAGGGGGTAAAAGGGTAAATAAGGTCGTGGGTTCGTATCCTGGTCGTGCCCACACATCTTTGTGTGAATTGTTTCATCTCCGCTGCTCAATATTGGTGAAGGAAAACATCGGGAGGTAACCGGCATGTCTAAGAACTAATCATTCGAGGACATATGACATCCACCAACCCGCACTTGGCCAGTGTGTGTGGATTAAGACCTAAACTCTCTCACCTCATAAGATAGTTGAGAGAAGACCCGTGCCCAGCAGAGGCACACTAAAAAGGGTTGAAGTAAAGTTGCTCGTTTTCAATATATTTCAAACAACTTGTTTAAGTAACGGACAGTAATATTTTCTTCCAACCGTAAGCCCGTATTATTTCTATTAAAAAAATGTGGAACGCTATGTATTATAACGCTTCGTTTGGTGGAAATTCCACGGGAACGCACAAAACGCTCTGCTTTCACTATTATTGTGCGAACTGCCAAGTTATAGAATTCGCTGCCGGCATATTTGTTTCCCGATAGCTATAACGTGCCCATCTTCAAATCACGAGTGAATCGGTTTTCACTGAATAAGCATGTTTCATCGACGACCAAACCATCCATGGGACTCTGAGAGTGAGAACATAATGAGTATGTACATGTTATAATATCGTCTGCGTAAGTACATGATAGAAGAAAACTAGATAAATGTACAATTTTTATATGTTAATGACAGCGTGTTTGTCCACAATGTCATTTCATCATAGTATAGGCTAAAATAGAACACGTGCAGCCTACGAATAATAAAAGTCCGTGCAGCTCAAAAAACATTCCACAAGACTCCCTCCCATTTGAAGCTTCTGTAGACAATATTCTGGAATACGACTGGATCATTTAGTTAAGCTTATGCGTGGCGGGTGGTAGCTAGTGATCAAAACCTACACGCAATGAGAACAACTCATTTAGCACCATGTGGAATCACATAGGATCATGGATTATCCTACAAACCAGCTGTTTAAACAAGACTTTCTATTTAACTACGGTTAAAATTGCACAACCATCCCCAACCTCCATCAAATATCGTGAGGCTTACAACTACTCTACGCCATCTTTGATCACGTTCGACTCAAATTGGCGGTTTGCGGTTGCCGTGACGTCATCACGCATGAGGTACCTGAAAGACGTGAACTGAAACTATATTAGTTTTGTACAAAGTTTATGTATTTCAAATTCTTAGTAAAATATTACTATAGTTAAGACCTTAGAGCTTGGCTCGGCAGGTGTTATACGCAACTTCTTGAACAAAATTCTTTCTGCCAGTGTTTGGGGGAGGCGAGGTAACCACGTATAGCACACATCATGTTAAGGATGGCGGCTGCGTCACCTTCGTCTGTGGGAGTGCACCTTTTATCTGAATCTCCACACGTGGCCCCCGAGTGGTGCAAATCAGGTGACAATCAACTGATAATTAAGTTTATTTGTAATTAACTGGTGACACATCACTTTCTGTGATTCCTAGGTCCCTCAGGTCTTTTCGGACCTTCGTCATCCACGTTAATGGTGGCCTTCCTCTATCTCTCCTCTTTGTTGCCATAGAAAGGTACTTTTTCACGACATGATCTTCTGATCGTCGGAGTACATGACCATACCACCTCAGCCTGAACTCTTTTGTTTTCCACATGGCACATGACATAGTACGCGTCGCATTGACGGCAAAATATGTTGCGACTTTGTCTTTTTACTCATCTCTGAGCGATAGGGTTGGAATGGGTTCGCAACATATCCTCGTCCATGTTTGCAAAGCAGGGGTTAAAGTAACATATTATCACTCACTTCAACCCTTTATAGTGTCCCACCGCTGGGCACCGGTCTTCTCTCAACTATCTTATGAGTTGAGAGAGTTTAGGCCTTAATCCACACACGCTGGCCAAGTGCGGGTTGGGGCATTTCACATCTCCTCGAATGATTAGTTCTTAGACACGCCGGTTTCCTCACGATGTTTTCCTTCACCGATATTGAGCAGCGGAGATGTAACAATTCACACAAAGATGTGTAAACACGACCAGGATTCGAACCCGCGACCTTATTTTTCTAAGGTGAGGTCCGTACCGCTGCGCCACCGCTGCTTACATATTATACTTATCCCTAATATTAGTAACTAAGTTATTTGTAATCTAATCTGAAACGACAAAAAAGTCACGCTATATTCACCAACCCGCACTTGGCCAGCGTTAAGGCCTCAACTCTTTTAACTCGTAAGGTAGTTGAGAGAACACCTGTGCCTAGCAGAGGGGAACAAAAAAAAAGGTTGAAGTGTTGCCTTGCTTTAAAACGCATGTAATTGAAAGATGTATACTGTGTATTTTAGATATCATAGTATGTATTACTCGCAGTCACGATTAGTTGACAGCACCTCTAGTGTGGGACGCCCTCCAGCTAATGTGGGTCACCCTCCAGCTAGGTGGAGTGACGATCTGCGAAAGATAGCCGGCAGTAGCTGGATGCAACAAGGGTGACATGGCGCTTATTGGGAGAGACCTATGTCCAGCAGTGGACTGCTATATTCTGACGATGATGACCTTCAATATGGTTTGATTAATTTTTTTTGGTTAAAAAACTGCTCGTCGATATAAAAAAGTTCGTCATCCCTGCTCCAGGCCTAGGAAGTTCTCATCGAATTCTAACAAGAGTACCTACTACATACCTAGTAATATGAAATGTTAGTTTATAGTATTTTATATACATACGATTTTATAAAACATTTCTGACTCTATGATTTCTAAATGCAGTAAAATCAAACAGTTCATCTGACCGGAATGTCCATCCATGCGTTAACCCGTTCACTACAGTTGTTATTGTGACAAACGCATCCTACACATAACGTAGGGGAGCAATGGATACGATGCAACTTTTGTTTTACGTTCATTTGAACTTAATATCAATAGGGGGATTACACTGCATACTTAACAAAAAGGTTTTTTTTTAATTCTGTAATAGGCCTGCGCTTAACTACAACTTACCTGATCTTAAGCAATGATGTAGTCTACGATGGGACGCGCCTGCCCACTATGCCAATTCATTTATGATTACGAATGATTTTTGATGAGAAGGCGGCAGTGGAATGAGGCTACATATGATTATAAACCATAAAGGAGCAACAACTCTGACCCACCCTCTTAAATGGTGTCACCTGACATCGCACCGGAACACGGCAGCAACCACTTTTTCTGGTGCGTTGTCACTAACCGCGGCCGAAGCTTACCACCAGTTAATTACATGTAAACTCAATTACCAGTTGATTGTCACCTGATTTGCACCACCCGGGGACCTTGTGTGGGGATTCAAATAAAAGGTGCACTCCCACGGACGAATGTGACTCAGCCCCCATAACACGAATTTTGTAATCAAAGGTTTAAGTATTTTATAATCAAAGTATCTTATATGTACTTAGTTACTTCAAATCTCTACATAAAAATGTATTTTCGGATGTTTATACTGCGATACCTCGAGATTAGCTGAACTGATTTCGCTGATTTTGGTTTTGACATGTTCGTTAAGCATCGGTGACGTGTACGGGCCTCACCTTATAAATATATGATCACGAGTTCGATTCCCGGTCGTGCCCATACATCTTTGTGTGAATTGTTCGTGGTCTCCACTCGAGAACTCGTATACCCCAGCGGTTGTCAGTTCTGCGGCAGATATGACCGGTACACTGCCACTTCAGCTTACTAATCCGGTGAGCTATGTCGATTACTTTAGTTCTCTGTCGGATCACTTCAGAGATACACCGAGCATAGCCCTTTCCATAGCTCGCTGAGCAATTAATTGTGTTATCAATTTGACTCAATTAAAGTAATTGTTCTTGTACATTAGAGGCACTCGTCAAAAGGTAGTAACTGTACATGGTAGAACATGTCAATTACAAGATTTTGCAGTTTGACCTGAACCCCCAATGTCGGCTCTAATCAATACACGATTAATCAGTAGCAGGACGGCGCGGGCGCACTCGCGCAGAAAATGTTACAAAAAATCGCGCAGTGTTCACGCACTAACGGATATTGCGATTTAGGCGCGGGACAGAAATGGTGTAGAGTCGCTTGATAGTTATCATGAAAATTTTTAAAATCTAAATAATAATAATATTATGGTACAATAATTTAAGATACATTGTACTGCAATTTGTGTAAGTTTAATACTGCACGGCGAGACATGATGCAGGCATAGTCTTATCTCTTTCTACTCATCCTTAAGCGATATAGATAGACAGAGTTTGCGACATGTTTTCTTGTGAGTATTTCGCCAGTGGAAACTAGGCAATATTCATACTTTTGCTTTGTTTAATATATCATTAAATTTTTATTTTTATTTTATTTTATTTACTAACCATAGTCTATAAGTACAATATTAATATAAAATAAAGAAATTTGAATTAACTATGTAAGTTAACTTTTTTTATTTTTATTAATTTTTTTTTGTTTCTTTTGTAATAATTTACTATACGAGTATATTGCTAGCTAGAAAGACTTATTAAATTAACCGAAAACATGTTTCGAAATTAAAGTAAGGGTTGAAAAACATTTTAATTTGTATTTTGTTGTAAAAATAAAACATACAATATACACACCTCATTCTTCTTATGTTCATTTCGTAGGCTGCGTCATGTAGTTAGTAAAAATATTTCACTTGAGATTTTACCATCGACTCCATAGCTTTCGTCGAAGGGTAGCCTGCGGCGTGTCGATAACAGAGTGCCATAAATCATCGTGTGCCAAATGTCTTGTCGTTTAGTGCAGCTCCGATTTGCCTGCCCCGCCTCTTGTGTCGAACGCAGTGGAAACCGATCCTAGGAAAGTATGTAGTTTCGTGTAGTATTGTAGATAATGGGAGTAAGAAACAAGGGCGAACATTTGCACTTCAAAATTCAACTAGAGCTTCGCTGGCGCAGCGGTATCTACCTCAGATTAGAAATAGTGGTCTCAGGATCGATCAATGAACCTGGATTCAGACATTTATCTCGAACTCGATATACGTCTCTAATGATAACCTATTAACAAAATAGGTTGTTTTAACTATTTTAATTTAATTTATTTTACAATTACTGATAAAACTTATTCTAATAACACTATGGATGTAACTTGTCAGAAATAAAAGTTATTTTATAATAGAATCCTTCCCGGCATCTAGTCCCTTACAAGTGAGTACTACGACCTTGGAAAATTTAGCACGGAACTGGTATTGCGCCATTGCGCGTGATCCCCTCTGCCGAAGTACATGAACAGTGTGTACGCATAAACTGTTCATGTTTTGTGTTTATGTGTAGCTTTCATTTACGTATTCATTTGTAGAGACGCTTCAATTTTTACATGTGTGCTATACGTGCTTACCTCGCCTCCCCCAAAAACTGGCAGAAGTAGTAGGTACTAAAAGTGACGTATAACCTAAAAAAAAAGTTCTAACTCCCGTATTCATAAACGTCTTATAGTAGTAGTCCCCGGGTGGTGCATATCAGGTGACAATCAACTGGTAATTATATTTACTGGTAATTAACTGGTGGTAGGCTTCGGCCGTGGTAAGTGACCACTCATCAGATAAAGCCGCACCGCCAAGCGGCCTTGCCGTGTTCCAGTGCGATGTCTGGTGACATCATGTAAGAGTTATGGTTACAACACTTTCACTCCCACCTTCTCACCGATAATCATTCGTAATCACGAGTGATTTGGTACATTGGGGTGGCGCGTGCCATCGTAGACTACATCATTGCTTAACATTAGGTAAGTTGTAGTCAAACGCTAGCTTATTCAAAAATAAAAAATATAAAGAATTCATTCGTGTTTGTCTGCATCCTGGTAAGATTACAACTTTGCGTGTCCTCCGAAACCGAAAACATTCAAAATAATTGCCTCTAAGCTGGTACCCATCCAAAAACATCCTTGGATTTGCCAATAATTAATTATTTTAATTATTAATAATTAATAAAATTATCAAAATAATTTTTATCATTTGGATACAAATTATTTTAATAATTTTATCAATTATAAATAATTACAAAAATTAAATGCATTGCATGTTTTTATTATTTTAGTGTAATTAATATGTATTTTATTAATTAATAAGATCGTTTTTTTTAATGTTTTATGTTTAGTTTTTAATATTAAATAGAAATTATTGAAATTACCGGTTGAAAGTAAATAATTTGAATTGAATTGAATTGAAAGAATGTCGTTTAACCGCAGAAACGAACAAAACAATATACAATAGAGTAATATCTAGCATCAAATACGCGTAATTGAATCAGTCTCGTGAATCCTTAATATAAGACAATTTGGATTCGTCCTTAACTCAAATTGGTGTTCCCTTTTAACGAAATATCTTGTAAATTGGAGCCCTACGAGGGGAGGTCTGCCCTTAATTTGATACAAATATAGGTTGGTAAAGGATGGGTATAAAATATATGGATTGCTATTACTTTGTATATAATTGCATAGTATTATATACGCATAAACATACCTATAATATAATAATATATACTGTAGTGGGACATGAACACACACGGTCATCTGATCCCAAACTAAGCAGAGCTTGTACTGTGGAAACCAGATAACTGGTAATATACTACATATAATACTTTTCTTTTGTAAATATATACTTAAATATAGATAATTACACCCAGACACAAGACAAACAGACATATTTAAACAAATGTTTGTCTAGAACCGATCGAAAAACGACCTGCGGCATGAAAAGCAAGTATCAACAAAAGAAAAAACCTACTGAGTTTTCGTCAGTGTTTTTCAGTAGTTGCCAGTCATTCACTGCAAGGTAGGAAAAGAAATTGGATTATTTTCAAGTAGACTCGTGCAAAGAGCATATTTATAAACGCTTACGGACTCGTGTCTCAAAAGAAATAAAGCATATTTTCATTACATTTCATTTAAAAAATATATGAAAAAATATTGGCAGAACGGTTTGCCTTCTAATGCTCTTTCTTTATGACTTTTTTTTGAAGGGTGTAATTACTTTGCATGTGGGCCTACTCAGCCGTTTCCATTACAGTAGATCAGATGGTAGGCAATGTCAATTATGTCCCAAATAATACTTTTATTCATTTTTTTATTTATTTATTCTGCGATAGACTGGCGCTTGACTACAACTTACCTGATGTTAAGCAATGATGCAGTCTACAATGAAACGCGCTAACCCAGTACACCGTTTCACTCGTGATTAAAAATGATTATCGGTGAGAAAGTGGCATTGGAATGAGCCTCCATATGGTTAGAAACCTTAAATGAGCAACATTTCGACCCACCCCTTCTGCATGGTGTCAGCAGACATCACACCGGAACACGGCAACTTGGAGACGCGGCTTTGTCTGAGGGGTGGTCACTAACCACGACCGAAGCCTACCACCAGTTAATTACCAGTAAACATAATTACCAGTTGATTGTCACCTGATATACACCCCCCGGGGACCACTAGTGGGGATTACAGATAAAAGGTGCACTCCCTCGGACGAAGGTGACTCAGTCCCCATAAGAATTATAAATCTATTTTAACTAAGCCTACCACCATTCATCCCAACCGAACTTTTTCATTTCTATCGTCGAATCAAAGAGTGCTATATAGCTCTTTGAAGACATTCCTGATCATTTAGGTACAAACACATCTACTGGGAATAAAGGAACGGAAACATTCCTCTAAGTACCTTCTAAACAATTTAATATAAGGCACACACGTATGACGTCATGCGTAGAGCTATGCGCAGTATATCAACACGCCCTGTTACACCGTTTAATTAATTCTGAAATAACTAGTTCTGTGTATAAGGATATTGGGGAATTTTACGTTTATAATATACCTACTACATAGTTACATTAAATATTAAAATCTATATTAATAATAATAACGTTTAGTAATAATAATGACGGGCCGGTGCGGTGGCGTGGTCGGTAAGATACTTGCTTTTCACGCCGCAGGTCGTTGGTTCGATTCCCATCCAAGTCAGAAAATGTCATGTCTTTGTGTGATGAACACATCTGTTTACAAAAGAAAAGTATTATAATAATATGTTATATATTACCAGTTATCTGGTTTCCATAGTACAAGCTCTGCTTAGTTTGGGATCAGATGGCCGTGTGTGTTAATGTCCCACTATATTATTACATTAACGTTTATTTTCCACTACTACTTAAGTTTACAAAAGAAGGTACGTTACATAGTCCACCTACATGAGGTATGTAGGTGGACTGAAGCCTGAACTAGGGAATCCCTGTATATAACCACCAGTACTGTGTGTATGTCCTAGTATGTCCCAGATAATCCAGGACTTAACACTAGTGCCTCCTAGCACATAATTCAGCTCGTAGTAACACGCTGTAGCATACGATTCATTATGATAATAATAATAATAATAAATCATTTATTTCTATCAACAAATTGGATCATAAAATGCAATAAATTAAATTAAATTAAATTAAATTAAACTTTATTTTCAGACCAAGTCCATAGAGTAGGAACATAATAAGTAGGTACAGCACATTAAAATAAAAAGAATATACACGTAATTTAAAAAGAAAATACACAACATTTAAAAGGCAATTAACGTTGAAGTCCAAGTTTGATGTACAACTTGTAGTGATTCACCCGACCAGAACACGCACGAACCCCTTCATCAGGTTGGAGTCGTACTTGTCTACAATAACCCCTAAGATACCATTAGTGCTGCCCCTTATTCGATTTAGCAGGGATGCGACTCTTTTTCGAATTATAGCATGGAAGCCATCCACTCTGGCCTCCACAAACATGCCCGAGGCACTGCAAAAACGTGGCAGCCCTAATAGCATCCTAAAACCGTTATTATATTGAACGCGCAACACATTAAGCGACCTCTGGGTGTACTTAAGCCACAGGCTGCTCGTGTAGAAAACTTGACAATACGCTTTAAACAATGTTATTTTAACTTCTTTACTACAACGAGCAAACCTGCGAGCCAGCATGTTACTCCTAATTGCCATTGCCCTTCGCTCTCTTTCAATATCGACTTGGTCATCAAGATCCTCCGTGACCCAGTGCCCGAGGTACTTAAACTTTTGAACCCTCTTTAGTTCAACTCCTTTGAGTACGATAGGAGGGACAGAAGACGGACATTTACCAGAGGCCTTGAAAACCAAGTACTCGCTTTTCATACAATTGTACGCAAAGCCATGACTATCGGCGTACCGTTCACAAATGGCTAACAGTCTCCTCAAAGCATTAATACTTGGGCACAACAACACCATGTCATCAGCGTAGCTGAAATTGTTCATGCAAACATTATCAACTGAGCATCCGACCTTGGTGTTGCTAAGCTCAACTATCAGCTGATTCACATACAAGTTGAATAACTTAGGAGAACTCAAGCCACCTTGTCGTACTCCACAGTCCAACCCGTATGCAGTAGAGAAACTGTTAGCCCACCTAACACTATTTGTTTGGTTAGCATACCAGTACTTGAATAGACTGAGCACCTGAGTGTGCACACTTGTATTCTTGAGCTTTTGCCATAACACATCGTATGACACTGAGTCGAAAGCTTTTGACAAGTCAAGAAAGCATGCATACACAGGCGTTCCTCTATCCGTATAATATTGCACAGTGTGTTTGAGGCTTAGTATTGCGCTTTCAGTAGAAAGTCCAGGTCGAAATCCGAACTGCGCATCATGAAAATGTAGATGTTTTTCCAGTTCTGAGTCAAGCACACTGTCCAACACCTTAGCAACTACTGTCGCTAATGATATCGGGCGATAATTATTTTTAAGTGATAGATCACCAGTCTTATTTTTAACAATAGGAACAATCGTAGTTCTCATTAAGTCAGTAGGTAAATACGAATGACTCAAGCACAAGGTGAAGAACATAGATAATACACGTGGTAGATGAACACCGGCATGTCTTAAATGCTCAATACTGAGCCCATCATGCCCAGGCGACTTCCCGCTAGGCATTCCACAGATAATACGTCGGATTTGCTTTGATGTTACCATAAATAATTCGCTAAGACCAATGGGCTCAGCATCAGAACTATTCTTTGAGTGATCTAGTGGAGATTTCACAGTAAAGTGTTCCCTAAAAAGTTCAGCTATACCCTTGTTGTCACTCACACCCTCCACACTGACAGGGAGGCCAGGTTTTTGATTCAATTTATTTGTCAATTTCCAAAAATCCCCAAAATTCTTAGCCTTCCTATGTTCAGCGATGATATCCATTTCAATCTGATCTTTATTATCCTGACAATATTTCAGTTTTCTCTTAAATATTTTTCTACTTTCATTCATTTGCCTGTGTACTTCCCCCTCTCGCGGTCTATTTTGAGATACCCAATATAAAAATTTCAACCTGGCCTCCCTGTGCGCATTACGGACGTGCTTATTCCATCCAGTTACAAGATGTTTTTTCTTGAAGTCAGAATTAACACTCTTACTGTTAATGGCTGATGTGGTCAAAGCATTAATAATATTATAATATAGTGTATCTATTATAAATCTGTGACTACTTATATTGCACAAGTTAGAACTACATTCATTAAATTCCTCAGGAAAGTCTATTAGCTTAAGTTTACTATTGCATAATTCTGTATATTTATTTACTTGCTCTATAGTTCTCTGCCCCCATACTACTTTACTATTACTGTGACTATTTACACTTGAACTATTTTTACATACAATTCCATCCAATTTACATTCTATTATCATTGGTAGATGGTCAGACCAAAATGTATCATACTTGATAGAAATACTATTGATTATCTGTCTAGCTGAGTGACTAACCACACAGTGATCAAGCCATCGCGTACACCCATGCACATCACTTATGTACGTATAGTTATTTATATTGTCACCCAGCATATCAATATCCGCACATGACCACTGACTGTCTGTACATAAACTATTTAATTCATCACCAAATAATTCACCTGGATGGGCATTAAAGTCTCCTAGTACAAATATCGATTCCACTAAACAATTATCCACAATTGCACATACCTCACTGAAGCAATCATAAAATACAATGTCATTAAATTAAAATTAAAAATAATCATAAAAGCGACATTTAATATTTAAAGAATAATTCAATTATTATAATAATTAATTTATGTTATTATTGTTGTTGTTATTTATTTTTGTTATAAGTGTTGCCTTAGCTCGTTGTAGCAAATCGTAGCACACTTTTCATTACGCTTCGTGTCATCGTAGCGCCTCGTAGAACTTAACTCAGCTCGTAATAACACACTGTAGCATATACATTTCATTATAATTAGTGTCGAAACAGTTTTCCTAGGTTTGAATCCGGAGCTGAGCCAAAAAGAGTCTTGTGATGCTAGGCTAGAATACAGCATCCATAGAACAAACCGCCTAAAATCGCATTTGCACCTGTTTTTTTTTCTAAAAACTTACGAATACACAAACTTATACATTAATATTCAGTACGAACAAGAAGATATCTTCAGGTTTTTTTAATTCATTTCTAGAGCAGTTTCCTGCTTTTTTGCCCTTTTTCCGGTGAAAGGTATAAAAAATGAAGATGAACGGCGAGGTGCAGAGTAAATACGAAGCTTGTAGGGGTGGGAACGATTTTGTTACATAGTTTATTATGTATCGATAAGTACAATAATTAAAATATACCCAAATAAATATAGCAACTAGTTACATAATATAAAATATTTTACTGTGTGTAGATCGCTATTGTCGAATTTCTTCGGATACCTATTCGACGGGCCGGTGGCGTGGTCGGTAAGATACTTGCTTTTCACGCCGCAGGTCGTGGGTTCGAATCCCACCCGAGACAAACATTTGTTTAAATATGTCTGTATGTCTTGTGTCTGGGTGTAATTATCTATATTTAAGTATATATTTACAAAAGAAAAGTGATTTATGTAGTTTAATACCTACCAGTTATCTGGTTTCCATAGTACAAGCTCTGCTTAGTTTGGGATCAGATGACTGTGTGTGTTAATGTCCCACTATATTATTCAAATATAAAATTCACTATAAAAAAGTTTTCGAATACCATCTTGTTTATTAAAAGAGAAAATTTAATGCTAGAAACGGATAAGAAACAGAATAGGTAATATAATTTGTAGATTTAAGTGCATTTGAACTAATTATCTTCACATCTTAGTGATAGTATTAGATTTTTTTTTCATATTGACAACTCGTACTAAGGGTACTTAAGTCAATTAAGAACTTTTCAATGTTATGTCATTACCAGAGCCAGTTACCTAACCAGTTGCAGTAGAATGAAATCTTAAAAATAATATCACAGCAAGTTGTCTATCACAAAATGGTAACTAAATTTTGTTTTAAGGAATCTTGTGTTCCATTCAAAACTACCATTGTTACTCCTGGTGTTTTTGCGCCGTATGTGTGTGTTGTAATAATTTCCGCAGTGTCGCTCGCTTAAATGAAATTCTGTTTGTATTTCAAATGGGTTTTATTTTCTTTTTGCTTAACTAACGAACACACATACTTCACGACTAAGCGGTATAGCTACCACTAAAAATGATATTATATTTTGTTTATGATTGCCATAAACAGTGTGATATCTACATCGTTATGTGTACAAGTGGTACAAACAGATAACCATTACAAGTATCATTGTTTTCCATAGAAAAAAGCCACTATCGATATCAGAAATTATCGATACATCCCAACCAAATCGTCGACCACAACGTACACGGGCCGGTAGGCACGAAGAGTCGTTCGTTCAAATATATTAGAATATACATTACCCTACCGAATGAATAGCGTCAGCAACCCCGGTCTCATCCATTCAACGGAATGAGTTTTATGATTATTTCAATAGAAAAGTCCTATTGATTAGGTAGGTTGTTATGAATTTTTATATTCTTCAGTTCAAGGAATGTATAGTATCAATTATCTGGTTTCCATAATACAACTCTGCTTAGTTTGGGATCAGATGACCGTGTGTGTTAATGTCCTAGATTATAGTATACTAGCGACGCGCTACGGCTTCGCACGGGTGCAATGCTGGTACTAAAACATACTAAAGAATGTCTTTATATACTACATTGTACTACGTATGTCCCTGCATTTTAAATCATATGTATCTTCAAAGATCTGTAAAGAGCAATAGTGATCTATATTGAATGCACAAAGTATTTTAAGATACTTAATTGGATAAGGATTAATGCAGTATTGCATAAAATCGCTTCGTAAATAAGCCATTTCTTTTGGTTGAAGTAGTATTATATTATCTGTGGTTGAAGGTAAAAGATAAAAAATAGTTTTTGTGGGTTATCCCTAAGAGTTAGATATATACTATCGCGGATTTTTTTACTGGCCTTTTAAGGTGAGCAATACTGTAGTACATTATTTTGATATATCTCGTAGGGTTTAACCAGCGTTTGCAATGTAAGCGCAAATAATATTAAGTTAAAATATTAACAAAAAAAACCGACTTCATGGATGCCATTCTCAGAATTAAACCAAACTGAAATGGGACCACACGGGAAGCATCAGCTTTCAATTAAAAAAAAAATATCAAAATCGGTTCACCCATTCGAAAGTTCTGAGGTAACAAACATAAAAAAACATACAGTCGAATTGATAACCTCCTCCTTTTAGAAGTCGGTTAAAAATGCGTTAATTTACGACATCACATCAGAAACCTCTGAAATTATCAGTGTGTCTCTATTATATTATGCAAGTATTATACACATAAACCTTCCTCTTGAATCATTATATCTGATAAAAAAAACCGCATGAAAATCGTGTGTACTTTTAAAGATTTAAGCATACATATGCCAGACACAAAAACGCGACTTTGTTTTATACTATGTAGTGATAGGTACACCTAAACCTCTCTCATGGATCATTCCAAAAATTAGTAAAAACCGCTTGAAATACCGTTCAGTAGTATTTGAGTTTATCACTAACAGCGGAAGCGACTTTGTTTAACACTATATAATGATAAATATTCACATCATAGTATACGTGTAGATAGAATTGATAATATCTATGCAGACTACACGTGAACTTAACAAGTCATCAAAGAGCAGTTTGCGGAATACTTGAGCAGTTAGGACGCATTATTGAGGACGTGCAGAGTTTGAGACATATTATGTAACAAACTACCTATTCTGTGAACCTACGAAATCAATCCATGAAGATATCTCGAAAGACAATAAAATATGTGGTTAGAGGAAGGGCGTTATTTTGAATTTTACTGACAAATAACGATAGATAGATAGATATTTTATAAAGGATTTTATCGCGGTTAATTTTAGATCCCGACGTTTCAAAGTCTTTTCAGACTTCATGTAGGCCAACCATCCTCGATCATCCAACAGCCAATTGGTTAATTACGGCGATTACGGCGGCCAAGCGGTCTCGAATGACGTCACACCTAATTAATTTTTATACAGAAGTATGGCCTAGCGTACTTCCACTCCATAACTTTTTGTTACATTTCAATGATAAAGCAAAAAATACATGTCTAACAATGATCTTTGTGACGGACTTAATAAAAATACGATTTTTTAAACCTTGTGACATCCATATTACCAGTATGAAGTTAAACCAAGTACTTAACTACGGTATGTAATTAAGTAAATTTTCATCTGAATGTTAAACCTATTGGACATGGAAGATGAGAAATCTCTATTTGTAGCACCACGATGCACTACGGAGGGCGAGTGATGTGGAGTGACATACCCGGAGAGGAGAGAACGTCATCCAGTCTCCACACATCTATCAAACGCTCTTCACATATTGTAGCCTGGTGGTTAATGGCCCTGACTGCTAAGCTGAGACATGGATTCGATATTACAAAAAAAAATTAAGCAGCACCTATATCCGTTCCTAATGCCCATAACACAAGCAAATAACTGCTTAATTTGGAACTAGATGGCGCTGTGTGTTTGTGTGAAAATATTATATCCACATTTAAAAAACACAATTGTTGACAAATAAATGACACAATCGCTATTATTGGAACGAAGTTCCTTATCGCGCGTTGTGAAAACGGGCTAGACGGAAAAAATTCTTACGGAAAGTTGTCACGACACTTTTTGCTATAGTAAGCTGTGCGGCGGCGTGCGCATGTTTCTCTGTCTGTCTGTCTGTCTTTACGAAAATTGAGTCTACTGATTAAGTTTATATAACATTATATTTGATAATAATAAAAAAAATATTATTATAACTTAAAAAAAAATATTACAATTCCTTCAATAATTAATCGAAAGGAACTTCGTTCCATCCGGGTGTCCCTTGACACCTCTCAAGTTTTTGTCTTTAAATAGTAACATACTACAGAATAGGTCCCGGCTGGCTGCCAGTGGGTACAACAATGCAAGATAACTAGATTCCTCCCGTCTGGCAGTTCAAGGGTTTGTTACGGAACTAGATTCATTTAGTGTTGTTGATATTACCATAAAAATGTTATTCATTTACTTGTTAGTTGAAATTAATTAGAAAATAGTTGCTTTTTTAAGTAAGAAGTGAAAATGTCCCGTTTTCTAATAGATTTACAAAGTAGGTTAGGTTAAAGCTGTTTTAGAAACGTTCTCTGTAAATAATAGTAATTTTTGGGTATTATTTATTTAAGGATCGCCAACATAGATACGTTATTATTAAAGCACATATAAACATAGTTCACTTAAACCCTTTTTTTAGTGTCCCACTACTGGGCACGGGACTTCTCTCAACTGTCTTAAGAATTGAGAGAGTTTAGGCCTTAAACCACACACGCTGGACTATTGCGAGTTGGTGGGTGTCACACGTCCTCGATGATTAGTTCTTAGACATGCCGGTTTCCTCACGATGTTTTCCTTCACCGATATTGGGCAGCGGCGATGAAACAATTCACACAAAGATGTGTGGATTTAGATAAAAGGTGCTCTCCCACGGATGAATGTGACTCGACCCCCAAGTTTTCAAAATTTCTCATAACAAAGACAAGTATGTAGGTAAAAATGTATGTTAGTATGTCATTGAATAACACGGGAAAACCGATTATTGGTTAAATCTTTTTTTTGTCGTCACTTATCATCATAGATTAAATTTTCACCTTCAGCTAACTGAAAAAATCCATTACTTCCGCCAGATGTCACTGAAATCAAATGTCGTTAGCACACAACTGGTATGGAGTGGTTAAATATCTTTAGTACAAAATTTTTTGGTAGCTATTTTTGGTGAAACTTCTCTTGCAAAACAAAAAAAAATATCAATAAATCCTTGCTTTCTTGTGGGCTTAGACTGTTGCAAAAATACTATCTAAAAATGATTCATCTGATCGCATCTTGCTTAGCGTGTCTCACTCAACCTATAAAATACCTCACTCAACCTTTTGAGAGAAGACCCGTGGCCAGCAGGGGGACACTATAAAGTTGTTATTTCTTTCCATTTATTTACAACACATTCTACTAATATTATAATTCTCTTAATAGATAGTATAAACGCGAAAGTTTATTGTTTGTTTGTTACTCTTTCGCACAAAAACTACTCGACGGATTTGGATGAAATTTGGCACAGAGATAGATTATGATCTGGGTTAACAGATAAGCTGCTTTATATACCAATAAGTACCACGCAGGTTAAGCCGTGGGCGGAAGCTGGTTAGTAACACAATTGACAAGAAAATTTACTAAACTGAATAACAATCGATGTTACGTCTGATTTTTTTCAATTTTAGACCATAATTTTCAAAACCAAAAACAAAAACTTAGCCAACTAATTACATAATATATTCTTAACTGAGTCGAAATTTATTTTTAACTTAGAAAGTGAATTATCTATGTATATATTATAGCTTCTCCACGCCTCTCCTGTCCGCGTTGTACCGCTGAAACACAAAGTTTTTTTTAATCGCCAGATAGACAGACAGACATTAATCAACGTCGATCACTCGCAGACTCTGAAAAGGATGGGATTTTCATGCTATACACTCTATACCTCTTTGTTCCAAAGAGATTTGATTTTCGATTTGTGAATTGAATTTTTAGTACAAATAAACATGTTTTGGAATATTAAATTAAAACTACTTTTTAACGGATTTTATCGCGGTTTATTTTTTCTGATCCCGACGTTTCAAAGTCTTTTCAGACTTCATGTTCACGGGTGAAAAGACTTCGAAACGTCGGGATATAAAATCTAAAATAAACCGCGATAAAATCCGTTAAAAAGTAGTTTTATTTCAATGTGTGATATTTGCGTAAATTTAAAACAATACTATGTTTCGGAATAACTGCATCATTAGTCCAGAGCCCTGATTTTTGCGCTTTAGAAAATATTGAACTCTACATACGTCGAACAAAATGGCTAATGTTGCTGACTGAAGAATGGCAATTTTAGCAGTAATACGCTGAACCTAACGAAATTAATGATGACAGACTTATTCGTAAAAAATTTCTCCAAGTTTCGATGAAACTGCAGCAGATCATCCTAGTGGGTACAATCAAATTCACCCCATGATGCCCAGTTACGGTTATGATCAGTCAGAATTAGCAACAAGATTATACTCTGGAGTATGTTCAACAAACTTTGGATACAGAAGGTCTTGATGAAGAACCCGAATCTATAACATAAGGAGTTCAAGATAGCCCACACAGCAAGTCGTTGCTTAGTGTGTATCTATAAAAATGTTACATACATTTGTAGGTCATATTTAAAAAATCTATCATAATATCCACCAATTAGAAAACATTGTGTAAAGATTGCTTTTTGATTGAACATTTACTTATTGTTTTCATTGTTTCGTTTTTGTGTCGATAAAAAAAAAATTAAACCTTCAGAATGGCGATTAAAAAGTAAAGAGCTTGACATATTCTGTCAATTGCAATAGACTACGAGCAGCGGTGGTACAGCGGTACGGGTCTCGCGTTAGAAATATAAGATCGCGGGCTCGATTCCCAGTTGCGCCCACACATACTTGTGTGAATTGTTTCATCGTCACTGCACAATATCGGTGTAGGAAAACATCGTGAGAAAACCGACATGTCTAAGAACTGAATATTCGAGGACATGTGACATCCACCAACCCCCACTTGGCCAGCGTGTGTGGATTAAGGCGTCAACTCTCTCAACTCGTAACACAGTTAAGAGAGGACCCGTGCCCAGCTGTGGAACACTAAACAGGGTTGAAGTGAGAAAGAATTATATTATTATAGAATAATAATCACCTCATCACGTTAAACTGACTTCCCAATTTGACTTCGTTATATTAAAGTTCGGTTTAAACAACTAACTTTGCATATTTCTATATTTATAATTAGGAACTCTGTATACCAGACACAATGCGATTTATTCCAATTTTCTGGATTTATTCATCTCCAGTGCAGTGGTTAGAACGAACGGTTGGTTGTGATTCGAATCTATTCGCGACAATTTTAAATTCCGAATATAGGCGTGTTGTTTGTTGGAAAGTTATATTTAAACGTTTAAAAATTATTGTTTGTTGTGATTTTGATAAAAATATTTATTATTATACCTACTCACTTCGTTTGCTATATCTAAGAATTTTGCACGCAACATTGCTATCTTGTCGCACATTGGTATATTTCGCGGGCATTGGTGTGAGTTACACGTTTACTTATTTTGTACCTAATTTAAGTGAATTCAACTTTTTCTAATGTGTGTTTGTACTGTTTAATGTCGCAATATAGAAAAATAAAATAAATAAATAAATTATAGGTACACTACTAGCTTTCCGCCGCGGCTACGCCCGCGTGAACGACATATCATACCCAGCAGTGGGATAAAAACTAGCCTATTGCACTGTTAGATAGCCCATTTATTGAGGGAGGCTCCCTCAATAAATGGGCTATCTAACAGTGCAAGAATTTTTCTGAGATAAGTACTTTCTGAGATTAGCGCGTATAAACAAACAAACAAACAAACTCTTCAGCTTCATAATATTAAGTATAGATAGAAGATTTGTAAAACTATTAATTGACAGAGTAGTTACTATGTGCCATATTACGCTAACGCTGTCCATATCAATTGGTGGAAGTCATAATAATATCTAACCTAGAATCTGTAGTTCTAGATTTTAATAAAAGTGTTGTTAAAATAAAATTTTACAAAGTCTTACAGCGATGTCTTAACATTTTCGGCATAAAAAAAAACTTAGTGTTTAAAAAGTCATTTCACGTATGCCTGAAAAGGTACCTACGCTGTCGACAGCTTACAGTAATAACCATAGCGAGATAGTCATGGATATGGGTTGTCCTGTTGGAAATGTAACCTTTTGTCAGTATTGTCTATGTCTTGTAAAATCTTTATCGGTGTCATGCCATAAGATATGTTAGTGACATCTTACTCTCTTCCTGTTGATAGCTCGTGCGTGAACCTGTATTTTGTCTTTAGAGAATACATCTAACTATAGTGTTGAAATCTTTGATTTTTATTCACGGTCCTTCAAAATAAAAATATTAATATGAATATGAGTGAAGATACTTGCCTCCGCTGTTAGGAAATTCTACTCCGCCCCCGACTTACGTATTCGGTATTTCTCGGTCGTTTCACCGTTCGCGAGACGTTGCACGCTTCAGTGCGTCCGCGCAGCCACCGGATAGATCGCATTATAAGATTTGTTAAAGGATTGCGCGGATTTTCTTCATGGATGCTGGTGATAATATTTGGAGAGTTAATGAGATTATAGAGTCAATATTGTGTGGTTATTCATGGAGTCAGTTTACCGTTTAACTAATATAAGATTTCTCTTTAACTTCAAACCTGAGCATGGGTCTTCTCTCAATTATCTTACGAGTTCAAAGAATTTAGGCCTTAAGCGGTGTGCAGCGGTGGCGCAATGGTACGGGCCTCGCCTTAGATGTATAAGGTCGAGGGTTCGATTCCTAGTCGTGCCCACACTTCTTTGTGTGAATTGTTTCATCGCCGCTGCTCAATATCGGTGAAGGAAAACATCATGAGGAAACCGGCATGTCTAAGAACTAATCATTCGAGGACATGTGACATCCACCAACCCGCACTTGGCCAGCGTGTGTGGATTAAGGCCTAAAGTCTCTCAAGGGACACTAAAAAGGTGAAATGAGGCCTTAATCTACTCACGTTGGCCAATGTCACATGTCTAATGATCAGTTCTTTGACATGCCGGTTTCCGATGTTTTCCTTCATCAATATCGAGCAGCAGAAATCAAAAAATTCACACAAAGATGTGTGGGCACGACTGGAAATCGAAGCCGCGACCTTAAAGGCAAGGCCCGTACTGCTGCGCACCCGCTGCTCCGTGCTATACGACATATAGGCAGTGGCATTTTCAAAAACTAAACTAGCCAAAAAATCTGTTGCTATACTATTTTTTGAGGTAGATTAAATAGTGCGTGTTTGAAGATGACTTAGAACCGGACCCGCAACCGCGAGGTTTCTGGTTCGATTCCCGGGTCGAGCAAAAGACTTTTCTAATACACTTAGAGAATCATAGATGCGACTCGACGTTTGAAATTGTGTCCTATGAACGATAATAAGTTCGCTGTTATGTATGGGACTTCAATTCTGTGCCTCCTGTGATAAGTAAATAAGAAAAGAAGGTGTTTTACCCTACAAACTAAGATGCTCAAGTTAAATTTAGCTCAGTTAGTTCACGAATAGTTCACGAACTAGAACTGTTTAAATCTTGTTTTTGCTTTCCTGTAAAATGATTATTTTTCAATAGTATCACTTATCACAGGAGGCACAGAATTTTAATAAAGCCTGATCAAAGTGGGTGACATTCACCTCTGCCTGTAGCCAAAGGTAATATATTTCATAACCAATGTTTTGTACGCAATGATTATGAAAAATACGAACCGACTTCAATGTTTTAACAACTCAAAACTCGCTCAATCAATTTTGATAAAATTATAATGAGACCACCTGGAAAGTATATTCTTTGAAACAAATAATAATTATCAAAATCGATCTATATTTGTCGGAATTATCGAGTAACATACAAAAGAATCATACAGTCGAATTGAGAACCGCCTTCTTTTTGAAGTCAGTACGTAAAACTATTGAATCTTAGCAGCTAGGTAATAGTACAGTCTGCACACAAACCGCAGAAGCCAGCGAACTGTGAACGCCTCTACTGATCCAACTGTCTCAAGTCTCAACCTCTGGTACGCATGTGTTATGTACTTAGAACTATATAGAGCTGTTGAGTTTATTCAAAATCAATTAAGTGTGACCAAACTTTTGGGGATTTATGTAATGTGTACTTAGTGGTACTTAAAAATCTGTTTTTTTTTGTCTTTGAATGACCCGACACGATGTTCCAAATTAAAGTATGTATGTACTATGACATATTTAGATTGTTGAGCGTCATATTAATTTTGGTAAGAATATACGTTATTGTGCAGTTATCTGTTTAAATCATGCGATTAGTATACTGTACCATTGTTGGTACACGACAACCACTTTGTGGTGTACCAACAATCATTAAAATATATCATCGCACTCAGTTTGTTTGTGACGTATCATAACAAGCTGTATTTTTTTAATCAACGTTCCATATGTTCCAAGAGGTAAGTGATTCGGAACAGTTCACTGAGCGAGATTTATATGTTCCAATCGCTAGGTTGTAATATTTTTCACATGCCTATTGCACAAGGAGATGTTTAAAATATTAAATGGAGTAACAACGACCTGTTCATTTGGTCCAAACTTTAGACTTTAAGGACGCCTAAAACCACCAACACAATTCACTGCTACTCTTGTAGCCAGGATCGACTTCACAACGCAGAGGCAACCCGGATCGATCCTGCCTCGTAATCTTGGATCCGTAACAAATCTAATAAGAAAATAAGAGGAATTGAAAAAGTCAGTCATTCATTTCCATGCAAGCAATGAGCAACAGAACGACTGACAAGTTGCAAGACGCAAGAAGGCAGTAGAAATTGTAGTGTCCAGGCGTGTATGCAGACGTAGGCGTATTCTCTATTCCTGATTAATGTCCCAGAATATTATTATTATGAAAGGATTGGATGCAGGACTAACGTGGCAACGTCCCTACGTGCTTTTTTCGTGGCATCTCTTCTTGATTACAGACTAACACGTCGGCGTGGTTTTAGGATAAGTAAACTATGTGTTATTTCAGACTACAGTCTATCTCAGTGTCATATTTAATTCAAATCTGTTCAGCAGTTTTTGAGTGCACACATCTATACAAAATTTCCCTATTATAATTTTAGTCCGTGCCTCGAAGAGCAATGGAAGAGCGCTGTCGGTTTGGGTTATTTTTATATACAACTAGCCTTAAGTTAAACAATGATGTAGTCTACGATAGAACGCTCCTGCCCAATATACTTATCAATTCAATCGTTATTACGAATGATTTTCGGTGAACAAGTGGCAGTAGAATGAGATTCCATATAGTTAGAAACTATAAAGGAGCAACCATTTCAATGCACCCTTTTGATGTCAGCAGTCATCGCACGAAAGGCAAGGCTTAAAGTCAGAAGCCTTATATTATCTGACACCAAATCTAATCACCAATACCAACTCGGTTACTGGTTCCTTTCATGTTTCGCGGTGATGACTAATAACGAATGATGAATTAAAAAATAAATTGTTGAAAAATTGGAAAAGTCCTCTCCATATAAATCCCCATGAAATCACATAGCAGGCGTGCGACGTGGCGTGAAAGACGCGTCGACTCCTGCGGCAAGAATGTCGCTTGCCATTTCATTTGCCTATAACAAAGTTACTCCTTCAGTTGTAGACTTGATACACGATGTTACAGGAGTAGGTATAACCCCCTCTGAAACAAACGAAGAGTAATAAGTAGCTAGAAATGGAGAAGGGTTGAAGTCTGAAAAAGGGAAGCCGGAGCAAAAAAGTTATTTATAATGATAATAATATCTCTTCAATACCGTCACCGATGTCTCTATAGTGACCACCATCTTCATATTATTGATACAAATTTTTTATACTATTTAAAAGTATTAGGCGATACATAATTTTAATGAAGAAAATGATATTAATCATTTCCTAAAGGGAAGCCGATTGGAATCGGCTTGTATGGACTATTCGCCACTGGTACCTAGTTTATGTTTCGTCTTTTGACGTGACAACGTCTTAAATTAGGTTGCGGCTGGGAGGCACTTATGAAAAAGTGTAACGCTCGGTAACGTTACGATGAGTCACCGAACGAGAGAGAGGCCCGCCGAATGCCTTGCGTCTCTCTCCCACTCAACTATGTTTCATCCTTCTTCCTACTATACGAATGAATATTCACATTAAAATTATTTTACCACTCAAAGTCGTTGTCACGTAAAACTTTCGCCCGTATACCGAATTTACAGGCAACCAATTTTTTCGCCTGTACTTTTAGTACAAATTGTCAATACCACACTTCAACCCTTTTTAGTGTCTCACATCTTGGCACGGGTTTTCTCCCAACTATCTTACGAGTTGAGAGAGTTTAGGCTTTAATGCACATATTATAACCAAGTGCGGGTTGGTGGATGTCACATATCCTCAAATGATTAGTTCTTAGACATACCGGTTTTTCTACACCGATATTGAGCAGCGACAATGTCCACACAAAGATGTGTAGACACGACTGGGAATCGAACCCGCGATCTTATATTACCAAGACGAGGCCCCTACTTCTGCGCTACCGCTGCTTTTTTAATATACATAAATAATCTTTGTCACAGCTCGAAGTTTGGTATTGTGTCCGGTGCACGGCAATAGGCAATATTAGGTTTGGAACCTAAATGTAGCCGGCAAAAAGTGGGTGATATACATCTTCGGGTAAAATACCTACATGCGTATTACTATTGTAATTTAAATACCCATTTTTTTATTACTTTTCTTAGAGTTTATTTCCTGTTTCGTAAATAACGTCTTGAAGAAAAAATAGGTATTATTATTGTCTATCGTGGCATGGTATGTGGGGAATCGTGAACAATTGAACCGTCCATACGTAATCAGAACCTCATTTCTCCCCTTCAGCCCTGCCTCCGGTGTCTATGGAAACTATGGACTTAGAAATATTTAGCAATAACGTAACACTAAAGAAATTGACACCCTTGAGGCTTATTTTTTTAATCGTAACAGTCTCGATCGAATTCGGTCGCTTTCTAATTTAAAAACCGTATTAAAACTGGTTCATCCAAACTTGTACACAGATTTACGCGTCGAACTAATAACCCTTTTTTACGTCGGAGTAAACCTAAAGATAACTCTGGAGGTTACTGGAGGATCAGGCGGACCCTCCAGTGAAAAGGGAAGATCTTCCAGCCGGGCGAGTTGTAATGCCCGGCGACCGCGGTACTCCCTCCAACTGTTCTTGTCAGGAAGTTGTATATATGCTGAAAGTCGGTGAAACTTTGCTTGTGCGATTCAGGATTACTATGACGTCATGTCTCTTGAGTAGCGTTAGGTATGTGATACCACAACTCCAATGTCGACGCTGATCGTCACGTATGGTCACCCTTATTTTGATTATTGACTCTAAAACTGCTGAAGAACGTTAAGTATGAAAATGTTGAAGTCGATATCACTGACGCCGACGCCCACGAAAATGACAACGCCGATTAAACAGACGCAAATCGCAACATTCCGAACTCTGTTGTATACATAGATGCCAATGTTGATAACAACGCTGATTCCCACACTGCATCGATTCCTGCATTGGACTGCAGAGTCGTTGACGCTAACGCTATAGGCCGACCGTTTAACTCGCGTATTGCCTATCGCCAAGATTCTGACTCCTCAAGCTGCACAGACAGTGATGATGATTCAAGCGATATGGATATTAGTGACGAATAGTCTTACATTACTTTTATCTGTGGTTAAATAGTTCTTTATGAAATTTAGTTAATGTTTTATGACTTTGTACCTCAGATGGCGATACGCGAGTTAAACGGTCTGTCTATAGGTACTGTTGACGCAAGAGTAGTAGCGTAACTTGACTTGATAGCACACCCTTTGTGCAAAATAGCCGATGTCCACAGTCATTGCAAATAATTTCCTTGACGACAATATCTCAGTATATTCGTTTAGAAATATAATTTAATCCCCACACAATAGTTTGGCCATTGTTGACAAGCCAAGAAAATCGTCTTCTTTCCTTAAATATAAGAGATATATGATTTTTAGGGTTTCTCCCAGTTAGTAAAATAGATGTTTGCTACCAATCGTTGTACATATATTTTTTTTGTATCACAAGGGACCAGTTAGATTTTAGCTTGATTTAACGAATCGGTTATTTTTGACATCAACTTGTATTACCGATCTAGCGAAATTAACTGGAACAATTGCATTAGTAGCGGTTTTTCTCGTATAACACCTACAATAAATATGATTTCAGAGTAAGACGATTAAAATTATTTTTTGTTCGTCCAATATACAAAAAAAATCAGGTGTCCTATATTTTCAAGCTCTACAATACGGCCTAAAAAATAAGGAAGTAATAAGAAAATTAAATGTTGAGAGTATAAATTGTTTAATTAATTTATACTATTTATATACTTACTTTTACTTTTTATTACTTTATTTTTATTATTTAATTTTTTAATTTGATTTTATTACAAGGAGCAAATAATAGTATGTAAAACTAAGAACACACTTATCGAGAACTAAAAATTCAGTCAACGGAGGTTTTGCTTGCTTGATCGCTTTGCAATAAGATTTGGAACCACCTCACTTGTATTCGGAGGGTCGACAGGACTTCCGGCACGATCACAATATTACCTATTATTTACTATGTATTCTATATATCGAACTAAATAACTTTGTGTACATAAGGTAGAACAATATTTTTGTATTACAAGCCATAATTCGAAGTGATAATTGAAAATATTATTATGATACATGTCTATTGTTTATACTTTGTCTCGTTCGAGATAAATGAAAGATTATTTAAGGATTAAAAACTGTAATGAAATTATGCTATAATAATGTATGCGCTCGCTCGCTCCGTTCGATCGAATGTTCTCGGCGCAGGCGCACCACGCCCCGCGCACCGTCCCTCCTCTTACGTCTTCCCCGCAGCCCCCGCTCACTGCGTGTTATTGCGCGCGTCTTCATCCTGGCCCCCCTTGAAAGGTGCAGGACTGGATGCGGCTTTCAAGATCTCAGTATCATCGTCTAAAGGCAAAGGACAGACCTTATTTAAGGCCCGACGTTCTATGCCACGATATGTTTTAAAGTCAGCGACTCTGCAAACTCCGTCAGCTCCGGGGTAAAGGCGATTGACTCTTCCTAGTCTCCATTGCAATGGCGAGGTGTCTTCTTTGAACACAACGACATCACCAATATTTAGTTCATTATGGCCTATGCGCCATTTTTGGCGGTTTTGAAGTTCAGACAAATATTCCTTACGCCACCGCTCCCAAAAGTGTCTTCTGCATTTTTCGATCAGCTGGTATCTCGTTCGTGGCTTCATGTTGATATCGGCTGGGCATGGTAGTGATGTCAGCGGCCGGCCGATGAGGAAGTGACCTGGGGTTAAGGGAGAAAAGTCTTGTGGGTCATTTGATAAAGGAGTAAGGGGTCGGGAGTTGAGGATCGCTTCAATTTGTGTAAAGAGCGTACTCAACTCCTCGAAAGTTAAGCTAGTGTTCCCTACTATTCTTTTAAGGTGGTGTTTAGCGCTCTTCACACCTGCTTCCCAGAGCCCACCGAATGTGGGGGAATATGGGGGAATGAACATAAATTTGATGCCTTCATTAGCAGCGTACTCATTTATTGATCGAAGACTCGACCGCAACAGCTTACCCAATTCATTATTCGCCCCAATGAAGTTTTTTGCGTTATCGCAATAAATAGTATCAGGTTTGCCCCTTCTAGAAACAAAACGTTTAAGACACGAAATAAAGGCCTGTGTGCTAAGGTCACTAACCACTTCTAAATGTAATGCTTTGGTCGAAAAACAAACAAATAAACACAAATAACACTTGGAAATTTGATTGCCGCGACCCTTTTTTGATGAAATCATGAATGGCCCTGCAAAATCTGTGCCACAGGTCTGAAAAGGATAGAAATTTGTTACTCTGGCTGCTGGTAAATTTCCCATCAAAGGCTTCATGGTTTTATCTTTCAGTTTATTACATACTACACATTTATGAACAGTACTACGTGCTAAAGTTCTGCCACCTATAGGCCAAAATTGTTCCCTAAAGGAACTAAGAAGCAACTGAGGACCAGCGTGAAACAGACGAAGATGTTCGTCTCTCATTAGGATTTTAGTCAAGTGATGCTTAGCATCAAGTAAGGCTGGATGTTTATGTTCATAAGGGATTTTGGCATTATTAAGTCTGCCACCTACTCTTAAGATACCTCCGGCAGCGTCAAGAAATGGAGATAATTGTAAAATGACAGATTTTTGCTTAAGTGTCTGACCTTGATTTAATCTTTCTAGCTCGTGTGAAAACGATTCCTTTTGTGACATTTTAATCAGAAAATTAAGAGCACCTTTAAGTTCTTGTTCGTTTAAAGGACCCTTCAGTTTATCTTTTGTTTTACAATTCATTACAAAACGAAAAACGTATGCTAATATTCTTTTTAACTTATGAGAGTTTGAGTATTGTTCAAAATTTAGGAATTTATCTGTATCTTGATTTCGAGAGTAATGAACTTTTATTTCAGGTAATTCTAAAGATACATTTGGCGAAACAGGCCATTCTGATTCTTGTTTCGCAAGAAATGCTGGACCCTGCCACCATAAACTAGAGTTTACTAATAGACTAGGTTTCAATCCTCTCGATGCTAAATCGGCAGGATTGAGGTCTGTGGGAACATGTCTCCATGAAGCTCGATCTGTTAGTTCATGAATTTCATTGATTCGGTTACATACAAAGGCCTTTAAGAGTTTTGGTCTGGTTCTGATCCAACCTAAGGTGATGGTAGAATCCGACCAAAAGGTTTTTCTGCTTATGTTATCATGAGTGGCTTCACCTATTTTAGCCATTAGCCGAGCTCCCAAAAGAGCCGCACAGAGTTCAAGTCGCGGTATAGTAATGGGTTTTAGTGGGGCAACCCGTGTCTTTGCACATAAAAGTTTTATTGTTACGTTATGATCCGAATCAATGCATCGCTGATACACGCAAGCTGCGTAGGCGTTCTGAGAAGCGTCCACAAAGCAGTGGAGATCTGACGTGATTGGGGAAGAACAAAGAGTAAACCTGGGAACGGAAACATTAAGTAATGTATTAAGATCATTGATGGTTTCGATCCAAATCTTTTTAATATCATTTGGAACGGGATCATCCCATTCTAGTTTCAATTTCCATAAAGACTGCATTAATATTTTTAAAGATATAGTGCAAGCACTCAACAAACCTAAAGGGTCAAAGATTTTACATGTGTTGGATAGAATAGTTCTTTTTGTAACCATTTTTTCATCACTATCAATATTTAGGCAAAATTTTAGTATGTCTGTTTTGGGATCCCACTTAATACCTAAGACACTAGATTCCTTATTGAGATCAAGACCTTCAGTTTCAGTAGTTTGTGAAATGACTTTAGGACAATTCGTACGGAATTTATGGATTGGAAAACATCCTGAAGCAAGAGTTTCAGTAACAACCTTATAAATATGGACTAAATCAGCCTCCGTTGATGCTCCTGTCAAGAGATCGTCTATGTAGAAATCCTCTTTAATTACCTTTGAGACCTTTGCGTCTTTACATTCTAATGCCAATTGCAGCAAACATCTGGTGCTCAGAAACGGTGCTGAAGCAGTCCCATAAGTTACGGTATTTAATTGTAATGTGTCGATAGGTTTTGAATCATCATCGCGCCATAATATGAGCTGCAAGTGACGTTGAGAATCTTGTACCATAATTTGTCTATACATTTTCATTATATCTCCTGACAGTACATATTTATGTTGACGAAAGCGGATAAGAATATTGAATAGCTCGTCTTGTACTACCGGACCTATACATTGAATGTCATTTAAGGACTTATTTGAAGTTGTTTTGGCTGAAGCATCATATACTACACGAAGCTTTGTAGTTTCACTTGATGCTTTGATAACAGCGTGATGTGGCATAAAGTATCCAAAGGCTGGTTTTTCAATTTTTGTTAAGTGTCCGAGTTCCTCATATTCCCTTATAAACCTATGATAATTTATTTTTAAGTTTTGATCCTTATTAAGTCTTTTTTCGAGACTGAGGAAGCGTTTCTTGGCCATATTATAAGAGTCACCAAGTAGGTTCTCAGGTGAGTCACGAATAGGCATTAATACGGCAAATCTACCATTATCTAAACGGACAGTATTTTTTATATAATGTTGTTCGCAGAATTCATCGTCTGGAGTTAAAATTGTCTTGGAAGAAGGGATTTCTTCAAGGCTCCAAAACTTTGTTAAGTTATCATTAATTTCCTTTGTATTACTTAACTTACAGTGAACATTATTATGTTGGACCTTACAACTATTAAGAGGACCTGCCACTAACCACCCTAACCTTGAGTTCTGGAGAACCGGTTTACCAGGGCCCAATTTAATTTGATTAGGATAAATTAAATCATAGAATATTTCAGCACCCAACAGCAAATCTATGTCAGAAGGCTGATGAAAATTAGGATCAGCTAACGTAATGGATGCAGGTAGGTTAAGCTCAGATAAGTTTATGGGTGAATTAGGTAAGTGACCAGTTATTTGAGGAATCACTAGACAATGGAGGCGTGTACTAAAAGGCGACACCATTGAGTTTATTTTTAATTCACAAACATCTGAAATACGTATAGAAGCGTTGTCTATTCCCGTCACGTAAGTATTTGTTACCTTACTAATCAAATTAATTTTATGTTTCAGGTTTGATGTTATGAAGGAGGACTGACTACCTGCGTCTAGAAGAGCTCGAGCTAGGTAAGTATTATTATTTTCAGGATTTACAATTTCAACCATGGCTGTGCCTAGAAGAACTTGACCAGTTGTCTGCTGGGTAGACAACGATACAGGTAAAGAATTTAAGACTGTATCATTGCATGTTTCGGTTTGACTTATGTGTAAAAGGCTATTATGTTTTTCTTTACAGATCCTGCAGGTACCCAAACGGCAAACAGCAGCAGCGTGACCTCTTCGAAGGCAGTTCAAGCAAAGATTAAGTTTTGAAGCTTCACTTGATCTAATTTCTGGAGTAAAGTTCTTAAAGATATCGCAGTCTACAATTCGATGTGGTTTGTTGCAAACTGGACATGTTAAGGTAGACTTAAAGTTAATAGAAGTAGCAAAATTCCTAGATATTGTTTTATGTTGTGAAGAAAATTTATTATTTGGTTCAGACCTTTTCCTATCATTACTTACCGAACTTCTAAAGTCCGGTTTTTCACCTTTGTTGACTAGTACTGTTTCGATTACATCCGCTCGAATACGTAGAAATGTAAGAAACTCTGTTAATGTGGGTAAATCGGAAGAGTTATTTTTTGACTCCTCCCATTTACGTAATGTATTGGCGTCTAATTTGGTTGAAATAATGTAAATAATAAGGACGTCCCACTTATCAGTAGGTAACCCTAAGTTATCTAAGGCTCTTAAATTTTTTAGAATATGATCGATTAGGAATCGAATGGCCTTATATGATTCACGAATAATAGGGTCTATGTTAAATATAGCCTTTATGTGATTATTAATAAGTATTTTTTTATTATTAAATCGTTCACAGACCAAGTTCCATGCCAATGTATAATTAGCTGATGTAAATTCGATTGATTTGATGACCACTAAAGCACTACCTTCGAGGGACGATCTAAGATAATGAAATTTATTAATTTTTGAAATTGATTCATTGGAGTGGATCAGAGAATCAAATGTATCCCTAAACTCCAACCATTTCAAATAATTACCATCAAATGTTGGTAGTTTAATTGTGGGTAATTTTATATTGTTTAAATTGTTACAACCACCGCTAGAGCTACACACTGACTTACCTTCTGCTTTAGGTTCCTTAGATTCGCGATGCATAGAAAATGTTTCGATAATTTGTTGCGCAAGTGAAACAATCGGATAATATTGGTTTTCAAACAATTCTCTCTCAAACTGTTGATCCTCAGAGATAATTTCTAATTTTGTCTGGACACTTTCAAACTCAAAAAATAACGCTTCAATACGATTCAAGCGATTTGTTAATTCCTTTATTTGTAATTCGCTTATTTTTTCTATATTAATATGTTTTATGGTTGACATATAATCTATAAATCTAGTTAAGCGTCCTTTAATTGAACCCCGTAAAATCTTTAAATCCTTAGCAGACGTTATTTCGTCATCACGCTTATTTCCAGAAGGAACAGACAATGAGTGACTATCTATTTTACGAGTAGATCGCCCGGTGTCAGATCTATCAGATGTTGACATTTTAAAAGGCGTTGTTATAATGAATTAAGTATAAAAAATTGTGCACCAAACCAAAAATAAACGAAGCTGTCGAGTCTTCGAGGCGTCTCGGTGTAATGTACTTATAACGCTGATTACGCTTCGGTGTGAGAGGCGGCCGGCCGGCCGGTAGCGGTCACGCGCAAGGCGTGTGATCGGTCGTTCTGTCGATCACTTATTGTGTGTGAGCAGTGGTTGCCTGGAAATTTAGGTTTAGTATATTATATAATGAAACGTTTACTTAATGTTTACGAAATTAGGGATAGATATAGCTCGAATATATACATTATTTGTATCTAATAAAGTGCATTAAGAATTATGAGATAGGAAAAGGTACAGAAATTATGATTTTTAGCAAATGTATTGATAGGGAAGAAACGAGAAGAGCGCTAAGCGTAATAATATTAAAATTTAGCCAAAATATTGCTTAGTTTTTTACGAATTATTCGTAACTGATTTAACAATTGATGCGTTTATGACAAAAATGTAGGTAGGATGTAAATATGCATTAACAGCGCTAAACGGCGATTCTATTTTATGAAGTAAGCATAATTTAGTTATATGTAGGCACTATTGATCATTAATTTTAGATATTTATGAATAACTAGAACTCACTTAGGGTATAAATATGCACTAATAGTTTTAAGCGGTGATTTAACTAAACACGCATTAGCAATTTTATGGAGTTTTATACGCCTTGCCACAAATTGAAGGGGTTTTATGGAACAAAGGAAAAAAATTAAGGACAGTCACTTCCCTGGCTTAAGCGTGGCTCCTGTGCAGCACGATCACAGCGAAGCAAACCTTTGAACTTTGCCCTTCAGATCCATTGAATACAGAGTACTTAGTCCTGGTACGGTCGCCAATTGTCTCGTTTGAGATAAATGAAAGATTATTTAAGGATTAAAAACTGTAATGAAATTATGCTATAATAATGTATGCGCTCGCTCGCTCCGTTCGATCGAATGTTCTCGGCGCAGGCGCACCACGCCCCGCGCACCGTCCCTCCTCTTACGTCTTCCCCGCAGCCCCCGCTCACTGCGTGTTATTGCGCGCGTCTTCATACTTCACATTTAAAGAATGTTTGGTGTACTAATTTTAGAGACCACATTATAATAAGATTTAAGTAATAATAATAGTAATAATATAGTGGGACATCAACACACACGGTCATCTGATCCCAAAGTAAGCAGAGCTTGTACTATGGAAATCAGATAACTGGTCATATACTACATAATATAATACTTTTCTTTTGTAAATACATACTTAAATATAAATAATTACACCCAGACTAGAGTAATTGAAGCCTTTGCCCAACAGGGCAAAAAATATGGCAAATGTCATTGAAAACTAATAGAATCGCTACTATTTTGCGACTTAAATGTCTATTAGAGATTAATGTCTAAAGCATGAGACTTAGGACCCAATAACTGTTTTTGATACAACAAAAAAACATTAATTAAGACACAAATTATTTTTCTTTTATTATATTTTTTTTATTTTGCCTTTATCACCTTGTTCAAAACCGCGAAAGTAATACAAACCAAAATTGGCCATAAGATCATAAAATTAATACAAACACAGCAATAATTTGTATTTCTAAGCAGGTAATACAATTTTCAAGGTATAAAGTTAAAACCCCTGTACCCCGTCGTACCCCTCAACCCTTTCGTGTCGCGATAAGTTAATTGCGTTATATGACCTCAATACGTGATACTTATAGTGTAGGGTGAACATTCTTTTATAATAAGGCGGGATAAGGCTCAAATCAAAATGTTTACACACTATTCTGATGCTAATATCGAATATTATAGTCTGCTCTTTACTGCTAGTCGTCTTCACCGGGGTAAGAAGACAAACAATAAGTTGGCTGAGTCAGTCTTTGAGTGTAGCAAAATATCCTGATTATATCTGCCCTGAAACAAATCATTTGTTTTTTTTTGCTTTTTCCATTTCACCACTCAAATGAGGTAACTGCAAAGGTTATAACAAAATCTCGTTTCAAAACACTTAGTTATTTCTTTTGAGCGAACTTCAACGTTGTCGTGACACAGTAAACAAACTACATTAGGTACAGACGTAATATTTTTTACGGTTCTTGTTTCGTTTTTTTTTTGTGTAAACAACAAAGTCCGTAAGTCAAAACTTAAATATAAACCTAATTGTTTTGATAGCTTGTCAACCCAATGATTATTTGGCTTAATTATATTACCCCCAATGGCTTATACACTCACTTCAACCCTCTTTTTTAATTTTTTTTAGTGGCACGGGTCTTCTCTAAACCATCTTATGAGTTGAGAGAGTTTAGGCCTTAATCCACACACGCTGGCCAAGTGCGGGTTGGAGGTTGTCACATGTCCTCGAATGATTAGTTCTTAGACATACCGGTTTTATCACGATGTTTTCCTTCGCCGATAATGACTGATTGATTGATTCACTCACTATTACTACTAGGTATAAGGATTACTTATTACTACTCACTTACCCTTCTTACTACGGGCATACTTAATTTACTCTTTTTTCCAGTTTGTCCCATGTTTTCGTAAGCCATGGTCACAGTAAGAGTAGTCAGTAATTAAGTGCTAATTACGAGAGCGAGGCAGTAAGCGTGCGCAATTAACGTTATAGGAGACGACATGAGACTGACGAATCAAATCTTTGTAGTGTGGGTTTTGGATCTTAATTACATTTCAAAATTAACTACTTATGTACCTAAGTATTTAATTATAATAACAGTATAATTTTCTTCATAAAAATATTTTATTTTTTATTTTGATATAATCTTAGAAGACTAAGGAAGAAAGTTCGTTGGGTCATTTAGTCTGTAAAAATATTATTCACTAGCTTCCCGTCGTGGCTTCACCCGTAATGTGAGTATTAAAAAAAGAATCTTGGTTGGACCCAGTTATGCCAAAATGTAGAGAATAAGATTATGTAATATCTACCGTAAGACTAGCAAACCTTGTCTGTCGATTGACATTACATGCTTACATCTATTTACTTAATTGGATATAGATATAGTTGGAGACTTAGAGAAGTAAATAAAAGAGTTTTTTGTTTAATTACTCCACCTTCAAATGCAAGAAGAAAGATTTGGCGATTTCAAATGCGTATGGATAAAATTCTGTGGTGTGTGCGAATAAAAAAGCGAATAAAAAAATGGGTGCGTGTACTTATGTACGCGCGTGAGAAGTTATACTTCTTTGGCATCATTAAATAAGCAGACAGCTTCATACTGTTAATTTTGTGTCACAGATGCGCGCGCATCTTAAAATTTCACTCTCATCATTTTTTCATAACGCGCCTAAAGAAGTATAACTTCAAAAATTGTATTTTTTTCATCTACTGTACAGACAGAGAAAGATCATCATGCATCTTACTAACTGAGATTTTCTTCCAAAAGTAAAATTTATTAAAGCTTTTAACGTTCCAATTTACAAGAATATCTAGGTAAGTGATACATGAAAATTGCGATACGCTGCAACGCCTCGGAAACCTATTTGGTTCTCAATTACGTGCAACGTTCAGATGATCGGCGATCACACGATCGGTCTCGTTGCTTGATGAGAAATTTGCACGGTTTACAGTGTTAAAGGCCTTACCACATTCTAAATTAAGGTTAACTTATGACGCAAGTGATGAATTTTGAAGATTTTATTTTTGCCAGACTTCCAAGATTTTGAGAATTATGTTTGTGTCTTAGCGCGCGTAATTGTAAATTTCTTTACTACACCAATCTTACAAATGGATGAATGAAGTATAATAATAAAAATAATATAGTGGGACATTAACACACACGGACATCTGATCCCAAACTAAGCAGAGCTTGTACTATGGAAACCAGATAACTGGTAATATACTACATAAAATACTTTTCTTTTGTAAATATATACTTAAATATAGAAAATTACACCCAGACACAAAACAAATAGACATATTTAAACAAATGTTTATCTCGGGTGGGAATTGAACCCACGACCTGCGGCGTGAAAAGCAAACATCTTACCGACCACGCCACCACCGGCCCGTCTAGTATAACAGTCAAGCATTGCTAGATTCGTCACATTAACTCATTCCCCTTGAGGTTTTTTCCATTTCTATTAGGGTCGGCTCCCAGTCTAACCTGATGCGGCTAGCTACCAGAATTATACGAGTGACTGCCATCAGACCTCGAAACCCGTAGAGAACCATTAGCCGAGATATTTAGACCAGGTGTCAGATTGTGTAATGGACCCCCACCCTATACCTCCTACTTGCTAGGTCGAGTGGGTTCCTTATACTCTAGAGTATGTGTCCCTAGAGTATATGATGATGTTTTGGTAGATACCTAGACCTTCGTATATTCGCCGCTGGTGGCACCTACCCCACGCACCCCTAAATGCGTATATCCAGTGAAATAGGTACGGCACTACTGGCCAACTAGAGAAACCCGGTCTTGAAATGCAAACAACAATTTCCTCCAAAAATTACTTCTCGGTCTTGAGATCTCGAGATTTTTCCTTTTGTTGTTTACTCTTTGGCTCTTCATTTGCGACTCTTCATTTGCGACTGACTATTTGCGACTGACTATTTGCGACTGACTATTTGTGACTGACTATTTGCGACTGACTATTTGCGACTGACTCGTTCCGGCAATACGACCGCCTTTTATACCGGCCGTTGTTACCGAAAAGAATCCGCGCGAATGTTCTCGAAAATTCGAGATCATTCTTACTATCTCGAGACCCCTTTTCCTTGAATTTCTCTTTATTTATTAAGAAAACTGTACATGTTATACCTTATTCTACGCGTTTTTACAATCTCTATAATATTATAAAAAGCTTATAAATGTACATCATCACAATAAAAAATTTCTAGAACAAAAACATACAAAAATTCACATAAACAATATTGTTCATTCTAGAAAATCGTCCATAACTTCCTTATTTCTTATCGGATTTCCAAAATTCAAACTGTCCCATTCATTTTACACCCACGTCTTTAAAATTAAATCATTCTTATTAAAAAATCTCCATAAACAAAAAAGGTCATTTTCAAGTTACGTAATTTTAGTACTAACATTTTACTTGGCAAAAAACTATCTTAAAAATCACTATATAATGGAAATCCGATAACTTCAATCTAATTAGAATACAAATTCAATAATTCTAATAAGAATCTAATTAATTAACAACAATTAATTTAACTAAGTTAAACCTTACATTTTGCACGTAATTGCGGAGTCGCGATGCACAATATCTTTGTGCGGTTATGACCTGGTCTCGTCGTCATCATTCTCCCCCTCGTGCTCTGCACCATCCTCCAGTCTTGACGACGCTCCCGGCACCAACAGCACCACTCGCGAACTGGGTCTTCTCAGTACGCCGCCCGTTGTCCCGACGTCGACGATCCTGGTTCTTCCATCTGGTCCTGGATACACCTGCTGTATTCTGCCGCGTGGCCAGGTGTATCTTGGCATGGTGTGGTCGACGATGAGCACGACGTCTCCAACTTGCAGGTCGGAAGCGCTGATTCTCCCCGGAGTTCGCCTCGGCAGCAGAGTGGGCAGGTATTCCCGCAACCAACGTTGCCAGAAATGGTCGGCAAGTCGTTGCGTAGTCTTCCAGGTGTATAAACTGCAACATTCTGGCCGTAGCTCGCAGAAGCCTTCTCCATGATGATAACTTTTCAGGATCTGGTGCTGGATGTGTGGTGTTCACCGTAGCCGTGACGCCAGCAACCTTTTCTTCGCCAGTAGGTACCTTCTTGAAACTTCTTTGTGCAGGCCAATGATCTTCCTCTTGCCTCAAGAAGTCCGGTCCGGTGTACCATCGATGATTGCTATCGAAGTGTTCTGGTACGTCGCGTGTTGCATCATCAGCTGGATTTTGCGCTGTGGGAACCCATCTCCATTCTTGTGGTTTCGTCAGATCTTCGAATTCTGCTAAGCGATGAGCCACGAATGTCTTGAAAGTTCTTGGGTCCGTCTTGATCCAAGATAGTACGATACTGGAATCTGTCCAAAACGTTCTCTTGACCACCTTCAGATCCATCTCCTTTTCCACTGAACGCGCCAGCCTGCTTCCCAAGAGTGCCGCTTGTAACTCGAGCCTCGGAATGGATACAGGTTTCAGCGGTGTGACTCGCACTTTCGCTGCAACCAGACCGACGTGGTAAGTTCCATCTTGCTCTTCTGTTCTCCAATACGTCGTGGCGGCAAACATGGTCTGGCTGGCATCCGTGAAGGTATGTAACTCCCCCTCGGTGCGTCGTGGCGCCAGGCATCTCGGAATCTGCAGGTCGCGGAGCAGCTTCAACTTTTCCAGGTAAGCCTTCCATGTTTCGTACTCCTTGCCTTCTATTTCTTCATCCCAACCGATCCCACTTCTCCATATGTCCTGGAGCAGCTTCTTGCCTTGAATGAGAACCGGTGATGCAAGTACCAGCGGATCGAAAGTTGACATCACGGCACTGGTAACTTCTCTCTTCGTCGGCACCTTGAATCCTCGAATTATTTCTTCAGATGTATTTCGAAGATTCGCTCGGAAGCCGATAGAGTCCCTTTTGGTGAACCAGCGCAGTCCCAATGTCTTCTCTTCCGTTTCACCGAGGTTTACTTCTGTCTTCTCGGTTGTTTCGGTCTTCATCCCCTGCAGCAACTTAGTTTCGTTTGACGCCCATCCCCTGAGTTCAAAGCCCGCTTTCTTGTGTATAGCGTCCACCTGCGACGTCACTCTTCTAAACTCCTCTTCGGAATGGAAGCTGTGTAGGTAGTCGTCCATGTAGTGGTTCCGCTCGATAGCCCTTGCCGCCTCTGGAAACTGCTCCTTGAAGTCCGCTGCATTCCTATTCTTCACGTAGATTGCTGTGCTCGGAGATGACGTAGCACCGAAAATGACCGAAGTCATTCTGTACTTCTTCGGCGGCACATCGCGACGATCCCCTCGCCACAGGAACCTAAGGCTGTCTCTATCTTCTGGTCGGATGCGAACTTGCAGGAACATTTCCTTTATGTCGGCTGCCACTGCTAAAGGCCCTTGACGAAACCGAAGAAGTACTCCAAAGAGTGACTGCAGTAGATCTGGACCCGGCAAGAGAGCGTCGTTCAGGCTTCTTCCCTTTGACTTGGCTGCTGCGTCGAAGACGATTCTTATCTTCTTTTTCAGTGGATGCACCACGGAAAAGTGAGGGAGGTACCAAGTTTTCTTGGAATCTTCTTTATCATCAGGAGCTTCTTCTGCGTATTTGCTGTCGATTAGATGCTGGATCTGCTTGTTGTACTCTTCTTTCAACTGAGGATCTCTGTCTATTTTCTTCTCAATGTTGATGAGTCTATTCTTGGCAGATGAGTAGCTTTCTGGCATCTGCTCATTCTCTTCCTTCCACAGCAGTCCCGCTTCGAATCGACCATCTTCTAATCTTCGGCAGGTTCTATCCAAGATGGCGAGTGCTCTTCCTTCTGAGTCCGCTTCGATCGTGAAGTGCTCCTTGATGGCTTGATGCATCTCTTCATCCTGCGCGCTGACATGTAGACACGTGTGGATGAAGTGAACTACTCTTGTGCTTCCAGTATCTGACCCATGGAGCACCCAGCCAAGTCCCGTTCTCGAAGCTACTGGTTCTCCTGGTTTCCCTCTTCTTATTTCTTGAGTCACGATTAGCTCCCAGTTGTCTTGACCGATGAGCAGCTGTGGTGACTCCCCTTCGTAAAATAAGGAATCGGCGATCTTTTTCAAGTGTCGGTACTCTTGGATTTTTCGCTTTTCTAGGAACTGTGGGGATAACTTCAACTCGTTGATGGTTCGGACTCGCTTCAGGATTTTCTCGTCCTTTTGATGCAATCCTTTCAACTTGAGATCTATAGTTTGAGAGTCCTTTTCCCTCATCAGTCCTCCTCCAACTATTTCGATGACTAGTTCGTCCTTTTTTCCTTGAGCGCCGATTTCTTCTGCTACCTTCCTGTCTAGCAGCGACACGGTTGACCCTTCATCCATAAGGGCCAGTATTTTCTTTGATCCTTGCGACCCGAAGACTTCTACCGGAACAATCTTCAGGTACGCCCTTGCGTTATTCACCGTGTTGATTGATGCCTTGCTCGTCACCTCTTGAGGTTCCTCTTTCCTTTCCGGGGTCCTTTCTTCCGACTCCACGTGTAGCATATGATGATGCCATCTCTTGCACTGCTTACACGTGGGTTTTCTGCAGCTTTCTTTTCTGTGTCTCCCTCGGAGACACTTGAAGCAGACGCGACCCTTCTTTGCTGCTACCCATCGGTCTTGCACTGATGCCTTCAGGAACTTCTGGCATTCAAGCAGGAAATGTTCACCCTCACACATAGGGCACTGCTTCTCTGCTTTCTTTCCTTCCTTTTCGTTGAAGTCCCTTGTTGAGTGCGTAGACTGCCTGGGGGTCCTCTTCATCATGCTCCTTTCTTCAGAAGCTGCGAATGCTCCACATTTATCTGCTTCTTTGTTGAGGAACTCGCAGATCACCGATAGGTTGGAGAACTCGCCATCTTCTGTTGCTGCAGTGAAGTCATACCATCGGAACTTGAGTATCGTAGGCATCTTCTCAACTATTTGCTTAACTATTTCTGGTGAATGTAGATACTGTGGTTTCTTCAACCCCTTGATTGCCGCTACACTGTTATTTATTTGGCTTGCAAAGACGCAGATATCTCTTGGGTTCTCTGATATTTTCGGTAGCGCCTTTACTTTGTCCAATTCCGCCAGTACCAGTGCATCGGGTCTTCCATATCTTCTCTTGAGGGCTTGTATTACTTCCATCGGAGAAGCCTCGGAGTATAGCAGACTCTTGATAGCTTCTCTTGCGTTGCCCTTTATTGCTCTTCTCAGTCGAGCCATATTCTGAACATCGTTGAACATTGGTGCTGTATCTTCATAGACGACCTTGAAGGCCATCCACTCGCTGCTGTTCCCATCGAAGTATGGTAGCTCGTGGATGTAGTTCGGTTGAGCTGCTGGTCCACTTCTAGAAAAGGCTTGCTTCAATGCCGTCGTCAAAGCTTGAATTTCAATCGTAGCTCCCTTTGAAGCGTTCTCTTCAGGTTTGACTTTCTTCGGCTCCTGCTGCTCTTCTAGAAGGGGTTGACCTCGTTGCTCTGGTTGCTCAATATTGCTGCCTCCCTGAACTGACGACTCGATCCAGTTCTGCACCTGAGCTGTTCTGTCTTCCAGGTCTTCATCCACGGAGTCTTCATCTTCACATTGTACCATCTCCAATCTGACGCGGGCCAGTTTTGCCGCAGCCTGTGCTTGTTCAAGCTCCAGACGTGCCAATTCTTCTCTGGCTGCCAGCTCGCGTCTTCTTGCTGAAGTACTCGTGGTCTTCATGGACCTGGCTCGAAGACTGACTCCCATCGGATTGAGGTTCTTGGTAACGCCACAAATACCCTCCTCCGGGGCCTGTTCTGGAGTCTTCTTAGTCTTCTTCTGTGTGGCATCTCCTTTCTTCTGTGATGCCGTCGTGGTCGCAGTCGTGATCGTTGCCTTTGTAACCATAGTTTCTCCTGTTGTTGCTGTACCCGAAGAAGTGTGTGTGTCCGACGCTGTTGTCGATGACCCTGACGCTGACGCAGACGTGACCCCTTCTGACCCTGTCGCTACTTCTCCCCCGTCCCTAACGGAAGGACGGGACGACGGTCTTGAGGAGGCATCCTTCTGTGATCTTGTCACTGGCATCTTGCAATCTTCTTAATTCTTCTGGACTATTCTTCTAGGGATCCGTCTTCTCGAAGGACCAGACTGTAATGGACCCCCACCCTATACCTCCTACTTGCTAGGTCGAGTGGGTTCCTTATACTCTAGAGTATGTGTCCCTAGAGTATATGATGATGTTTTGGTAGATACCTAGACCTTCGTATATTCGCCGCTGGTGGCACCTACCCCACGCACCCCTAAATGCGTATATCCAGTGAAATAGGTACGGCACTACTGGCCAACTAGAGAAACCCGGTCTTGAAATGCAAACAACAATTTCCTCCAAAAATTACTTCTCGGTCTTGAGATCTCGAGATTTTTCCTTTTGTTGTTTACTCTTCGGCTCTTCATTTGCGACTCTTCATTTGCGACTGACTATTTGCGACTGACTATTTGCGACTGACTATTTGCGACTGACTATTTGCGACTGACTCGTTCCGGCAATACGACCGCCTTTTATACCGGCCGTTGTTACCGAAAAGAATCCGCGCGAATGTTCTCGAAAATTCGAGATCATTCTTACTATCTCGAGACCCCTTTTCCTTGAATTTCTCTTTATTTATTAAGAAAACTGTACATGTTATACCTTATTCTACGCGTTTTTACAATCTCTATAATATTATAAAAAGCTTATAAATGTACATCATCACAATAAAAAATTTCTAGAACAAAAACATACAAAAATTCACATAAACAATATTGTTCATTCTAGAAAATCGTCCATAACTTCCTTATTTCTTATCGGATTTCCAAAATTCAAACTGTCCCATTCATTTTACACCCACGTCTTTAAAATTAAATCATTCTTATTAAAAAATCTCCATAAACAAAAAAGGCCATTTTCAAGTTACGTAATTTTAGTACTAACATTTTACTTGGCAAAAAACTATCTTAAAAATCACTATATAATGGAAATCCGATAACTTCAATCTAATTAGAATACAAATTCAATAATTCTAATAAGAATCTAATTAATTAACAACAATTAATTTAACTAAGTTAAACCTTACATTTTGCACGTAATTGCGGAGTCGCGATGCACAATATCTTTGTGCGGTTATGACCTGGTCTCGTCGTCATCAGATTGTGTTAGGCTTCTAAATACCTGTATCGATTGTCATAGATGTGTTAAATGACAACCGAGACCGACGTCTTAACGTGCTCTCAGAGGCACGGAGGGTAGTTCCTCAACCAACAAGATATCGAAACAAATCTTTGTTGTTACACAAAGATTACCTAGAGTGGGCACAATATAGCCCAATCGGACGGCTTACACCGCTCGCCTACCGAGGTCGTCACCTTAACCCAAGTGTTGTCAGATAAATGTTTATAAAAAGTAAATAAAGATTTGTCTCTAATGTCAGAATACAACATTATTTCGTTCATTTGCGTATCGCCATCTAAGGTACAAAGTCTTAAAACATTAATTAAATCTCATAGATAACTATTTAACCACAGATAAAAGTAATGTAAGACTATTCGTCACTAACATCCATATCGCTTGAATCATCATCACTGTCTGTGCAGCTTGAGGAGTCAGAATCTTGGCGATAGGCGATACGCGAGTTAAACGGTCGGCCTATATTTGATAACCTTCTTTTATGTAGTCAGTAATATTCTTTATGTATGTAATATTCTTCTATTATGTAGTTAATAAACCAGATGTGCTCAATAAAATTATAATTAATTCCGTTTTGTAACAAATGTTCTATTATGTTGAAGCACGTCTCAATTCCACCCCATTTTATAGAAGTATCAACAATTTGTTATTAATTTCAAGTGCTTTTAAGTGGCGATTATTATTATTAAATATACAATTTATATGAAGGGAAATGCTTATGTGGTTTGGTCATGTGGATAGGATGGATGATAGACGATTGACGAAAGGTATATACAAGGCTGTTAATGGAAACGATGGAAGAGGACGCCCTAGGAAGACATTCGCTGATGATCAGACAGACAGATCAGACATCGGTGATGTCCTTTAGAAGGGACAGGTTCGTAGAACTCACAACCGCTGTGCATGTATGACCAGATGTATGAACATTAGTGAGGCTAAAGAAGTATGTTTAGATTGTAGCAAGTGGCGCTCTATAGTAGGCAGAGGCCTACCCCCAAAGGAAATCGTTATTGCTTGTATGTATAAAGGGAAATTAACATAGCGCTCACGCTTAGATTACCTGAAAGAATAGGTAGAGGTGAATGGAATATCAGCCACATTACGCTGGCTATGTCTAAGTCCCATATACGTGATAGGGAACGAGCTAATATTTTCATAACATACCAGCATCACACCTGTTTTACCCGAAGGTGTAGGCAGAACTGAATATCACCCACTTTACACTGGCTAAGCTTAGGTCCCATACGTAATAGTAGGCGAGGCTATCGCAGGTCATCGGCCATAATTTCAAACTTCAAGCTGCAACTAAGATTTTCTAAATAGGTTATAAAATTATTTTTTTGCTCGACCCGGGTATCGAACACGGGACTTTGCGGTTATTAAGCGAACACGCTTACCACTAGACCACGGAGCCAGTTTTTATATTTTACGAATGTCTTTAAGAAAGGTTATTTTGATTCGACCCGGGATCTGAATCCCAGCCCCTAGCCCTAAGTTTATGCTAACGTTAATTAAGAGAAATTAGGGGCTTGCTTATTATTGGAATTAAATTATTTTTCTAGCTTGCAATATTTCTTGCAGTAAGTACATAAATTGGTTTGCAATCAGACACAATAAAAATTATTCCTATGCAATTAAAATATTTTTTAGTTAAATCGACAAAAAATCTGAACATAATCCTCTAATTTAATTGGTCGGGTGAAATCGTACCTAAACACCGACCTTTCGCTTCATTAGTTTATGTAGTAATCATTATTAAGGCATATACCTATTAACATTCAGAGTTTTATATATCAAATATAAGATTGTTCTAAGCGAATTCAATTTTGAATTTAGTCATTATTTTAGTAAGTGTATTAACTAAACTGACAATCGCTGGGGTAAACGAGTTCTTGAGTGGAGACCATGGATTGGCAAACGTAGCGTAGGACGCCCTCAGACTAGGTGGAGTGACGATCTCAGCAGGGTGGCTGGCAAGAACTGGTTAAGAAAAGCCGTGAATTGTGCTCAGTGACGTGGGGAGAGCCCTGTGTCCAGCAGTGGACTAAGATAGGCTGATGATGATGATGATAAAAGATAGCTTTTTTTTACTATAATAGGTTTGCGCTTGACCACAGCTTGCCTGATGTGAAGCAATGTTGCAGTCTACGATGGAACGCGCTTACCCAATAAATACCGATTGACTCGTGACTTGAAGACAGGTAGATTATAGCTATCGGGAAACAGAGATGCCGGCAACGAATTCCACAACTTGGCGTTCGTACCATAAAAGTGGAAGCAAAGCCATATAACGGTGGCGCATAGCCGTACCTCTAATTATCCGATGGAAGAACGGGCATGGGGGAATAAGATTGTGTAATTCCAACGCACACTCTCCAAAGTGTATCCGATAAAAGACCGAAAGACTAGCAACTATGCGGTGATGCTCGAGGCTTTGCCTCTTGGCTCGCCTTTCAATAGACTCCAACGCGCCTCGAGTTAGTATTTAGCTGACCCATCCCGAAGATGCGAACAGTACTCCATGCATGAACGAACTTGTGTTTGACATAGCTCGAGCATCTGTTTCGGCGTGAAGTACTGACGCACCTTCGCGAGGACACCTTGCTTATTGACAGCTAGTTGAGCCTTCGACTCAATGTACGTAAATAGCAAATATTTTTTTAGAAGAAGTTCCTGATGCTTATGTCTGACGCTTGGCGCATAGGAGTGCATTTTATGATAGATATTTGTAAGAATATTAAAACAAGCACTTCCCACTTTTTGAAAAATTAAATGAATATTTTTGCTTGGATTTGTAACCAACTTTTTAGTTAGATTTTTTATCCAGGTCTAATATATTTTTTTATCTGTAGTTTCATTGACTGCTGTACATCTATTTCACGGGACCAGCAACTTTTTTTTTACGTTATGACAAATATTATTCGCTAGTAGGGTATACAGTACTAATAAGTACTTTATACCTTACAATTATAAAAACTATGACATTTATCATTTACCCTGAAAATCTATAATACCGATATTTAGCGATATAGTCAGATATTTTTTCATACCTTTTTTCACTTACCTACTTTAGCCAATTGACTACCCCTTAATAGAATGACGTAGTCACAATTAACCCTATTTATCTTCGATCCAAAGTGTCCGAAGCCACGGACTAGGATCAAAACGGTCCAATCCATCCCTCACAACTAATGGACCGTGCCAAACCAAGCCAAGATTAATAAATGGTGCTTAAAATTTCAACCTTTTTTCGGCCAAGCTAATGGCCTGAAAATAATTAGCTGTTTTTATAGCAGATTCTAACTGAATTTATTATTGGATTTACTTTTGTTTTTCGGGTTAGAATGAATTATGGGTTGTTGGTGTGGATAGGGAAATTAAGTACTTATTTAATTTAGGGATTTAAAACAAAATTATATTATTGTATTATGTATTATATATTGTATGAGTACTTGTGGTTATGCTATACATAAGTACTTACATACTCCATAACGACCCAAAATGTGTTTTGGCCTTCGATAACAGTTTTCACGAATTTCTGCTATCCTTCTATTCTGGCATCCTAGACTATCACAGGTTTAAAGCTCACTAAAATCTGCAGTTAACATATTGCTCCAGCCCTCGGCCGATCCATGGGACATCAAACTGAAGTAATATGGATAGAGCGTCAAATTATGGTTCGAAATAGATTATATTTTTATTATTTTTGGAGAGAGCCTCTACATAAAAATGAACAAGAGATTAGTACGAGTTGTCAATCTTCTAAATATATAAAAGGAGAAACTGACTGACTGACTGACTGACTGACATCAATGCAGAGCCCAAACCGCTGAGTCTGGAGACTCTGAATTTGGCACATAGGTTCCTTATGGGGTCTAGGGGTGCACTAAGAAAGGATTTTTCAAAACTCACCCTTTCAGGGGGTGTAACGGGGTTCCAAAGTTTGTATGGAGAAACCAAATTAGTGAGATCAATTTCGCGAGCGAAGCCGCGGGCAGAAGCTAGTAAGAAAATAGTTTTCGAATAATATCAGTAACATACCAAGATGAAATAGGTACAAAAAATACAATACTATCAACAAATTATTTTACGTAGTTTATTTCCAACTAGCTTCCGCCCACGGCTTCGCCCGCGAGATACTTATTGAGATATAAAGTAGCCTACGTTAATCCAGACCATAATCTATCTCTGTGCTAAATTTCATCCAATCCCGTCCAGCAATTTTTGCGTGAAAGAGTAACAAACATCCATACATTCTTATAAAAATTTGCGTTCTTAATAGTAGGATTAATTTATGCATTTTTCGTATTGACGAACGTTTACTTGGAGTATTTTTTTAAATGGGACTCAACCCACTACCGCAATTGCTACTCCTGTAAGCCTATTGACAGAAGCGCTGTGAAGAGACCCGGGATTTGAACCCAGCTAAGTCCCGGGACACCTAAATTGTCTTGGATCCCATGAAATTAATCAGAAAAATAAAAAAGTAATAGTTAAAGATATATGGAAAACATTAAAACGTTTGCCACATACCTTGGTTTTATTATTATGCACCCTTGCAAATACAAAAAAAATGAAAAAATAGATTTAAAAAATATTATAAAAAAGTTTTTGGATATATCTATTAAATAATAAGCCACAAATATTTCATTGTTTATTGAAATTGAATATAATATCATATAGATTGGTATTTACAATAATATTCATAGTTTTAACTACAATATATTTTATAGTTTTAAATTTAAATAAAAATACACAACCCATATTTCCTACTTTATAAAGATACCTTTTAAAAAAGCATTTATTTTATGTCTGTCCAAAAAGCCCTTAGCGTATACATTTATAAAAAAAAATACGATGTATAAGTTTTTTTTTTATTGATTTTATAACTAAAATTATATTTGGAACATAATAAATACATATTATAATAAAAATCATTGCTACGGCAGTGTTCTATTTATTGCATTTAACAGGTACTTATTATATTTATAACATAATGAATGGTATTATTTATATTCCTACGATACTATATATATAATATATAATATGTACGGATGTTTATAAAGTCATGTCTTTGGTATTACATTAATTAATATAAATATTTCTATTTAGTTTTATGCATGGTCTTACAAAGTTCATATTGTTTATACGTATAATATTCATATATTTAAGTCTATATCTGTTAGAGAATTTGTGACTGAAGTGCTCCTAAACGGCTAAACCGTTTTTTATGGAACTTTGTATGTATTTATGGGTCCCCGGGTAATTTAAATTTATGAATGGACCCGTTAAACCCAGTAATGTTATGATTTTTTAGATATTGTATTAAACTGAGTGTTATTACTTTATTCTGTTTATAAAGCATTATCTTAAGATTTAACCCTTCAATATTCTATTAGGCATTTATTTAATGAAATTAAAGTCTAGTTTCCATAAAAATGTGTAAAGTTTTTTTTAAATAAAATATAAAAATGTTTAAAAGCAGGACGGCTACACAATGCTAAATATACTTAATAAAAATGTAAAAACGGAACTTTAATATTGTAAAAAATGTGTCAAAAATGAGCAATTTATATCGCTTTGCAAATATTATGGGGTTGTATATTGGCGTTGTATACCTGTAATATTGTATTTTGGCACACATATATCGCTATATTATATCCTACAGTATATCTGCTTGCTTATTTAATTTTTATATTGTTATTATAATGCATATATAATCTACATTAAACTGAACATTGATAGATATTTTCTAGTTATATAAGTTATAACTTCAACGGTAACATTAATAAAGCCATTTTATACTAAAAGCCAATAATAACGTCAGCATAATTCATCAAAAGTCGTAACTGCAGTAGTCAATTTTTTTTCTTTTTTTTTTAAAGAAATGTGCGCAAAGGTATCCATTTTATATAATATCTGTTACGAACTTTGATAAAGAAGATGACAGAAAATGTACAATACAAATATTTATAATATGAAGAGGTAAAAATAAAAAGAAAACAAAGTTTGGTACTCAATTTAAGTTATATTTAACTTTTTATCACATAGAATACAATAAATCAAATAATAATCAGACTTATTAACGTCAATTATTTTAACGTTATAACTAAAATAACATAATAACGGTAAAGGCTTATTCAGATTAAAGCTATAAAGCTGTGGGTACTAAAACCAATTTCATTTTATACAAAATACTACTATTAGCACCCACACCTAAAATGTAGTATTTCATATTGAATACCACTTTTCTCTACGAGTAATATCAATTACATATATTCTGTCTTAGAATTTGGCTCTAAATGGTATTTATTACGTGTTTTATTGGGAATTTATTGCCCACAATTGTTATAAATACAACCTTATCTGAATATGTCTTACTATTGAAAGAGTAATATTGCGGATGTTTGTCCAAATTAAGACGTTTTCTAATATTATTTGAACCTTAAGGTCATATTTAAATCGCTTAACTTGCGATATAACATCATAACGGTCTCTTTTGGCTTCATGTTATTATATAAATTCAGTTGCAGTGTAATTGCAGTTAAGTTTGAATGAAAACAGCCCTTTTGGTATTCTCGTAATTTTGACAGCCGCTGTCAGATACGCTCGTGTCAAGTTCGCGTCACATTTTACACTAGATATGACAGCTAAACAAGAGTACCATTTCGCACTGCAACTTGATTGACACGTCAAGAAATTACGTGAATTAGCCTACTTCGCTTAATAGTAGATAGCTAATTCTTCCTCAAAAAATTAACTTACTCATTTCTTGAGGAAGTAAGCCCTTTTACAATGTATTTGATATAATCTTAGATAATTTGGACACATCTTAAAAGAAAGCTGAAGAAAGCATCATATAATTGTTATGAATCATAACACCATAAAACTGAAAAGCTATAAATTAAGATATCTTGAATAATTATTTGCAAAACACCATTGATTTGAGCAATCAGTTGCCATAATTGAATAAAAACATGATATTTTGATATTTTTGTCAAACATTTTTTTTTTGTCATTTTGAGACATTCATGAATAAAACTACATGCAAAATTAACATCGGAAGCTCAATAATTTTAAATTACAAACTGCCGACCACTTTAAAAAGACCTCTAAGTCTGAGACAAATCGTGGTTACGCAAGAAAAGTAGAGGCCTTTTTAAAATGGTTTTACAACTCGTTAACTTCAGTTTGATATGTTTTATGTACTATATGTTATTTAGGCGTATTTGCTTCGTCATAAGATAGTAACTATATAATATCAACCCACTTTTATATAATTATATGAAACTTTACATATGTCTAGATATTTACAATTTAACGACACCGAAAAATGGTAACGTAAAATTATCCTACACGAGATTATATGTTAGGCCTACGCGATATTTTTAATATTATTTCCCAAAACGCGAAAAATAACATAGAGCTAACGATTTTATCAAAATTTCAAATACAGGTATTAATTTTGACATCCTTATATTAGGCAAACATACACTTTTTATATATCTAGTAGGTAGCTGCATAATATAACATCATGTTATAATAGAAACAAAAATATACAATTAATCAAACAATAAAAACCTTTACATAAAACAGCCCTAAATTTTACTATTCAATAGTAAAAGTTTTATTATCTATACAATAAATTAGGTTACCGTGGTATATAAAAGCATTGTCGAAAGATTATATTAATAGTAATAGTAAGCCATTTATTATTAATGCAAATTGTACATAACAAGTCAGAAAAAATGCATATTAATAAACTTAAAACTTCATGTTCGCAATAATTCTAGCAAAAATCAACATCATTTGCCTAAGATGAAAATTGGCGAATACAGCAGAACCATGAATATGTCAATATTTTCAACCGACTTCCAAAAAAGGAGGAAGCTTTCCAATTCGACCATATATATGCTTTTGTTTCTCTTTCCATAGTATTCACTGTTAAAACTAATAATAATAAGAATGCCGACATGATTAGATCCTTTTCTGACTAGTTTTGTACAATTTATTGCAAACTAGCAACCGTTTATTTAAAATTTAGGTCGAAAATCGTATTCTAATCGAGTCAGTATATCGTAACATCGGTTGTGAACCGTCTTACGGCTCACCGAGCGAATACGGTGAACCAACAAAAGCCCTTTTGACTAATCCAAAAAGTAATTATTAAAACTACCATATTTTTTTCTCAACTCAAATTTGTATTTTCGTGAGCATCGTTAAGCTTAATTTCACTTTTAACTAATTCAAAATTTACTATTATAATATCGATTATTATATCATTCGAGAATTTTATCGAATATTTTAAACAATTCCCAAATTAATCTTGGCATTACTTAAAAAATTAAAAATACTTTTTGGTTTGAATTATAAACAATTTGAATAAAGAAAGAAGACGTTTTGTAATTTATACAACTATTTATGGGAAGACCAATAATTTATGAAGATGAAAATTTATTATCTTAATAATAATTATTATCACTATACCAAAATTTATGCTCGATATTTTTACTCATAATGAGGTAACATATATTTTATTAGAACGGCTTTTAAGAATTATTTATGTAACTATGATTTTAGATATACATATTCTTTTAGCGTATCCATTTACCATATTTTTTCTGTAGTGATATAAAAAACACAAAAAAATCTGCTTTTTATATGACATTGACTATTCAAACCACCGTTCTTATCAAATATCTATTTTTATTGCAAAATGAGACTAAACCATAGCAAGAATAAAGTAAAAACTTGTTTTGAAATAAAACTGTACACACACTACACACTACATGCTATATTATGATATGTTATACACATGTATATCATTCATAATATAGGCATGTAGTCACCGGGGGATATACGACTTCAGGTGCAATTGCAACTAAAATATTATTTAATTTTAAAATTAATTAAATTAGGCGTCGCTTGATATCTGATATTGATATTAATATTTTAAATAATCTCAATTACCCCAAAAGTTACAATTCCCCCGCATAACTGTACAATAATGATTGTAAACGTATATAAAGTTAACAATACCATAAATTTCACAATTCTTCCGTAGAAGCAATGGGGGCTTTTAATAATGGCGTTCTCGGGCTTTTAGAGCCTTCAGAATTCCTCACAGCTTGAAAATCTTCGTTAGATAACGATGCTGGTAATGGCGCAATTTTCAATTGATGCCCGTTCAATTTTATTTCGGTTATGGAATGTGATCTACCATGGTTGATATTGGGTTTTTCTTTATGGGTAGTGGTTGTGGGGTCGTGTGTGGGTGTTTTGGCTAGTGATTGGGTTACTCGCGTTCTGTTTGATTGCTCTCTTAGTGCCATTTGGTAAGCCACTTCGAAGGCTTCACCTAATGTTAGTATTACTTCAGTTGCTTGGTCCTGGAAATAAAGGAAATTGTGTTTTTTTAGCTTTTTTAGTTTCATAACTTTTAATAGAAGTTATATATTTTCTATGAGGTATGACTAATAATATTTATTTGGCAACATTTCCCATCACATCTTTACTGTCCTATTGTCATGTAGTACCTATATGTAAGGCTTAGTGACTTATACTTAATCAGAAACGTGTGGGATATTTCTGATTTCTTTCCATATTCTCCAAAACGCTAATAATAATGTTGGTTTCTTTAGATTTTTTTCTAAAACGTGATTTTGACTATTCAAGATATCTTAAAAACCTAGTACCTAATAAACATAAACACTCTCTTTTGGAATTTTCTTAACTCTGTTTTTATGATCTCAAGAACCGTTATAGTTTTAATTTTGAAAAGCTATTCATATAAGTAGATATTGCCTTTCAACGCTTAAAAATACAGATATTATTATATAAACTCACCATAGTAGCAACTCTGAAAACGTGACAGTAGTGGCTCTTGGTCGCATGGTCCTTAGTGATGTACGCGAAGTGAGTCAAGTCATCAGCGTCCTGACAAGCGCAGTGGATGTTGCGAATCTCATGCTCACAAACCAGTTCCTACGAGAGAAACATACAATATTACAATATCGAAGAAAAACAAACACAAATATAACAGAGAGACCTAAGGAAAAAAACAGACCCAAGGAGAAAAAAGTATACGAGAAGTAGACTGTCTCAATGAAGAAGTACTCTATGACAGAGCAACTAAGCGTATATTAATATTTAAGAAAAAAAGAAAGAAAATGCTCTCAGATATCTGCCTAGTGTAGAGACCAGTAATTCCAATGAATTAGTTCGGGAGACAGTGGTAAGTTCAAGGAAGATGAAACATACACAAACGGAAGATACCAAAAAAAATACTAGTTTACGACCCACATAGCTTGTTAATTTGTTGTTACTAGAAAATGAAACCTGGGCCCCTAGACAAAGCGACATGCAAAGCGAGAACGAAAAATCGAAACGAACTTATTATCACATAACATTTCGGAATCCCATATATTTTGTTGTTTTCGATCGTCTAGAAGCCCTGATATAAAGAAGAAAGGAAACACTCAAGAACATAAAAAATCTTAAAATAGAAATTTGTTAAGAAACTGTATTAATTCTGTCACGTAAAAGTTATATACGTAACACCTTTCGCACTATTTTTGACAGACCCTAGTAATAATACAACCACAGATAATATAATAGTAACACAGCTAAACGAATTAAAACAACAGCGCGTTACAAAGTAAAATGTTAAAAATGAATAATTAGATACCTAATTATCAAAAAAAGAAACTTCCAAAAATTCAGCAGTCTATTTCAAATTATTTTATAAATTTTTCGCACGTACAAAAACAACTCCCAATTTAATTTCAGTCGCGCACAACATTGAAAACACTAATTAACCCATTTAACTAACCGTGAAGAGATCTAAAAAATCATTCCACGAAAAAAGGGGAACAAAAAACAATATTTTTTTCAAGAAACAAAGAAGGGTCAGTAGTTCAATCAAGTGTAAAAAATGGTGAATAATTAAAAATCAAGTTTGTTATAAAAGATGATCTTTGCTAGACACACTTGGATGAACATCAAAGAAAAAGTTGGAACTATTTATGAAAATAATAAGGGTCCTCGAAAGATTGCTTTTCTTTGTCTTTTTATGGAATATAATTAGTTGGAAATAATACTAAACATTTAAAAGATAGTTTGCCTCTTCTTAATTTTCCTTGTTCTTGCAGAAACGTCATACGATGTTTTCCTGTCAAGTGAAAAAATAAATAAAAAGAATACCTGTTTCAAATTGACTTTCGGAATATTTTATTACGAAATCTTGACTTTGTTACTTAGTAAAGATTATGTAACTGGACTTTCTACCAACGCACTATTTCTCCAATTCGTTTTTAGGTTAAAGCCAGCTTCCGCCGGCGGCTTCGACTGCTTGGTATTAAAAGAAAAAGTAATGCTAATATATCCTATGTGCTATTATTCCAGACTATAATCTATCTTTCTGCCAATTTTCATCCAAATCCTTCAATAGTTTTTGCATTAAAGAGTAACAAGCCTCTACACATCTATACAAACTTTTGTATTCGAAATATTATTTAAGAAAGTAAGCTACTTATTTAGACAAATATTATTTTCCAATGATCATCATCATCAGCCTATTTTAGTCCACTGCTGCGGCCTCTCCCAAAGCACGCCACTGAGCACGATTCGTGGCTACTCTCATTCAGCTCTTACCAGCCACCTTGCAGAGATTATTACTTCACCTAGTCTACGTTACGCGTTAGCGTCCTACGCTACGTTTGCCATATTTTCCAATGGGTAAGGAGAAAACTTCTGAATGATCTAGAATATTATCTAAAATGAAAGGAAGAGCAGCAAAGGGATTCTAATGAATGACATGATCGCTTACCCTGGTAATAGTGTTAAGGAATTTGACTCCCCTATAGCTGATGGACAGGATAATATCAGGAGAATCCCTCGGCTCTTTGGTAGACTTCTTCAGCTTCTGAATAGATTTCTTTGTCGACTCCGTCCCGCGGAGCTCTTTGACAACGGTCGATCCTAAATACTGGAGACAAATGTAAAATTTATTATGTAAAGATTAGATTGAGATTATTTATTACATCTATCGTGTAAAATAGTAGACATTTCTTTTATCTCAACAAAAGAAACTAATGTGTGTTTAAATTAGTGTCCCACTGCTAGGCACGTATCAACCAACTCAAAGTCCATCATTGCTTAACATCAGGGAAGTTGTAGTCAAGCGCCAGCCTATTGAAGAATAAAAAAATCTATTTTACGAGTTGAGAGAGTTTAATCCACACACATTGGCGAAATGTTGGTTGGTGGATGTCATAAGTTCCAGTTCTTGGACATGCTGGGTTCCTTCACAGATATTGCGAAGGGGCGATTAAAGACTTCACACAATGATGTGTGGGCACGACCGGGGTTCAAACCCGCGACCTTATCTTATCTTTTATATATCTAAACATGATAAATTTACAGGAACAACCGTCACTGAGATACTTACATTAGCTACATAGGTCACAGCTCCCGTCACCAGCACAAACGGCTGATGTTTCCACTGCGTCTTCAAAGCCCCCGGCACTCCCACAAGCAGTTCTGATGGCGCTCTGATTTCCAAATCCGAAGGTCTTGGAGGTTGAGGAGCAGGCCTATTCTTTTTGCTACGTTTTAGGGTCTCACCACCAGGGGGTATAAGGGTGGGGACTACAGGGGGCGGTACAGGTTTGAGGTTTTCTGAAGGTGGTAATTTTTCTTTGATTTCTTCTTTCAGCTGTTGAATGTTGTTTTTCTAGAAAGAGGTTTATAATCAGTTTTGTATGAGCCTACAGGGTTATGTGTAGAAATAAGTGCTCTGAAAAACGAAAGTAAATAGCAATTTGCATGTTATACAGGGTGTCCTACAAATGATAATCTAAAGTTAAGGGAGATTGGTTACTTCCAGCAACCAATATGACCAGTTTCCCAAAACACGAAAACCCTGATGGAAAACCATAAAAAAAGTTTTATTTTTATTTTGGTATCCTAGGGTTTTTTGGGAAACTGGTCAAATTAGTTAATAAAAATAATCTGATGTACCATCACTATAGGCATCACAAGCAATACCTAGAATACTGTAAAATTTATTAAAAAACCTAGTTAGTATTATTTTCTGGAAGTTTAAAAAGTTCCACACATTTGTAACCTAAAAGTAAGTATACAAATTAAATTAACATAAATTTTACTAGCAACATAATTGTCGACTCCAACGTTAATTACCTTAACTGCCTAATTTTTATAACTAGGAGTTATAAAAATTAGCCAGCTAACATAAAATACTTTTAAATTCGACATTGCAACCCGATAAAAACTTATTAAAACGATCCTACCGCCATCTAGTAAACAAGGTACTTAAACAGTAGTACACCTTGACACCACATAAGCCCTTGAAACTCATCATATTTTTAACACTAATTAAACCAAAAAAACAAAGACAACAAAACGTGAAATGACACTCAATTTCAATTCACACTTCAGAGGTGGTAAACAAAATGCAACGGCAAAAATTGAAAAACAAGTTTGGATATGCGTAAAATTTTAATTAACGCACTAAGGGATGATATAATTGAATCAGAATCATCTAATATGACGTCAATGAAAAGTAGTTCGAATGAAAAGGGAACTGTTACACGCATTGAGGGGTTGTGTGATTACCACCATACAGTTGGTTTATTTCAGTAAGTTGGCGGCTGACAATATTTGGGTAATTAAAGGTTGTTAAGAATAAAAACGTGTTTAACTTTATTGATTTTAGTGTCCCACTGCTAGGTAAGTATTGCAGACGTCTTATTACAAATATCTCAAAAGTTGAAGCGGACGAATTTAGATGAAATTTGGCACAGAGATAGCGTATAGTCTGAAATGGAAATAATAAATACATGGGCGAAATCGCAAGCGACAGCTAGTTCTCAATAACCCTTACAAGTTGGTTACCAAATGTATTGGTAAAATTAAATCTATTTTGTATCTATTCGTAGAAAATCGCTGAGATAGCTTAGCTGAACCTACCTTAGACCTCTACTAATTTATAAATATCAAAACCAAATTTATATTGAGTTCTTGCGAAAAAATATTGCGACATTAAATTTTTTGTTTAAAATAAGAACAATATTAGTAGGTATGGAGTAGTTGGCTACAGGTTTCAACTATGATACATATCATCCATAGTTTGACTACAACTTGTCTGATTTTAGGCAGTGATGTAGTCTACGATGGACCGCGCGTGCCCAATATACAGATTCACTCATGATTATAAATGATTTTCCATAAGAAGATGGCGGTAGAATGAGTCAACATATTGTTAGAAACCGTAAAAGAGCAACAATTCCGACCTACTCTCTTGAATATTGTAGGTAGTAGGAGTAGAAAGTAAGTTGGACTTCTACTGATGGCTTTCCAAGAAATAGCTCAGCATTTCTTAGAAAACCATAATTCTAATCGAGACTAATCATTGCGTAATGCTACTAAACTGGTTATTTGCAGTTATGCGCAAATGAGCTACTTGTGAACCCACACGTACTAACTAGTTTTCATCTTAAAGCAAGTGGACAGTGAACACTAAAGTCAATACAGCTTTGTTCTTTTTAACCAATGACAAAAAAGGTGAGTTTTAACTATGATGCGTGTATCTGTGTACAAGTTGCCTATTCCACCTTTGGGTGGACCGATTCTGGTTGAGAATTTCTTTTTTGAAAACTGAAGAAATCGATATAGTTTTTTGCTAGGTTACAAAAATATGCGACAGTAGGTTTTTTAACACTCTTTTAAAGACCTTACTTCGTTTAACACCCCTCTTTGTTGTTAAAATTATTTTGTATATATTTTTTTTGTGTGTGATATTTTTTGATGTAGAGATCTTCGTCCCTACAATACGAGGCGTACATGGGAAATTTTAGCTCTATGTACCTATTACCACTTTAAATTATCTGCAAAATAAAAAATACTCTACAAACATTTAGCATCATGCAACGAACTATTAAAATGATGTCGTCTTCTGGCCCCGTTGTTTCATCTACAAAGTTCTTTTTAATAAACAAATTATTTCCTGTACAAATTCCTACACAAACTGTAGCTAGAATTATACCTATATTTGCACGCGGTTCAGAGTGCCCCACTCGTATGAATGCAAGCTGAATAGACGAGGATTGAGCACTAATTACCTATACAGAGTTACCGACGTGTGAAATTAAAAAAATGCGCACACGACGTAGTTACAAAGGTACTACCTACTGCAAATTAGAGACGCTTGTTTTTGAATCAAATGAAAAGACGGTAATGAAAAATTTATTTACGTATTTACATACGTACACAGACCAGATACCTATAGACACCGCATAGCACGGCCCTAACTCGCCAAACTATGGCTTAATACTACATATCATCCGATCACAAGCTAATTTTTATTGGTTCGTTCAAGGACAAGAACTTGAACGAACAACGAATCGGAATTACTTTTAGCTATCTTTTCCGATATGCTACCAACTTTTGACGATTACAATTTCATGCACCAGTTTTATGGCCGCGACTCCATCCGCATAAACTTCTTAGGCCTAGTATGTCTTATAGTTTCAAACTGTCCCATACTGACCGTTCTAAATGTTACACCCTGTATAAAGTTTAATAAGCACCGTAAAGTTCAAAACGATCACCCTCGACCGAGCAATAATCTGAGCAATTCAATCAAAAGCTTATAAAAAGGATATCCTACATTGTTATGTAGGGTGTTGCTAAGGTACAATTCAATGGAGTGCTCTCAAAGGGTGACAGACAGTGATATGATCTCATGTAATTGAGAAAATTGAAACATCGTTAAAAATAAGTATTAATGCTTTTTGAGAGGAATGGTTCTGACGGACTGTCTCACTGGTCTGTTAGTTAAAATTTGGGAGGTCCCAGCCGAGTAAAAATGCTATTTTCATAATTATAGCAGCTTAGTTCGCTTTAGAATCAATAAACAGAACCTTAGCCTAGGAATCTTAAGGAGCAATGTAAACATTATTCAGTTGACTAATAAAGGGTGACTCGCCTTTTTTTATTAAAAATATGTAAATAGTTTGTTTCTGAATGGTGTATAAAACATCTCAACTGTGGACTCACATTTGACGACTTAACAAACTGAAATATGAGCAGAGACACGAAACAGCTACTCTTCGTTAATACCACAGTTATACACCAACTTAAAAAGTTACCAAGTATGCAATAAATTGACAACAAACCCTCTTTAAGCCTCCCTTCTGATAACTTGAAGCAAATTCCAAAGTCTTTAAACACCAATAAAGTTCTTATGACACCTGCATGGGCGTTGCCAGGAGACGCCCTGCCTGGCACGTGCGTGATTGTAATTAACTGGCAGATGAGCAATTTGCTATAGATTACTATTAATCTCGTCATTGGGATCGACGGCGAAATTTCTAATTTTATGATGCGATAACTCAATTACTATGGCGACAGCAAAAATGCAAATTCTTAGTATGGATACTAAATACAGCGTTGTCAGGGGATTTGATTTTACCATACAATTATAGTTTTCAGTCATGCATGTCCATTCTCGTCATCATCATCATCAGCCTGTAGACTTCCACTGCTGGGCATAGGCCTCCCCTTTAGAACACCACAACGATTCGTTGCCGGCCATTAACATCCATCGGCTTCCCGCTATTTTAATTATGTCATCAGTCCACCTTGTGGCGGGCCTACCGACGCTGCGGCAACCATGCATTGATTGGTCTCCACTCGAGAACCTTTATACCCCAGCGGTTATCGGTTCTAAGAACGATGTGGCATTTTATTGGTTTAGATTTTCGTTATTGCTATACTATAAAACTTTGCCTTGAGACACGATAGTGCCTTGATATTTGCTCTACGAAGAATTAAATTTATCAAATTCACCACTTACCAGGGTATTGAGGTCAGCATTAATATCTTCCATATGATTCATAGGTCCATTATGTTCACCAGAAACCGACGCGAGTATCCTCTTCCGATGGCCAGCTTTCTGTATTTCTAATACAGCAGTTAACTCCACCTCCCAGATTCGTTTCACCCTATCCATATCAACATACAAATGTTTTCTAAAAGTATCACTATATTGTTCTAAATTAATATTCTTGAGCCAATCTTCTACAGATTCGTTTTGGCTCTTACTTATATTATTATTGTTATGGTTATTGCTTATTTCTGTTATTTTAAGAGGTAATTGTTTTGCTGATACTAGTATTTTTTGTCTATCGTTCTCTTCTATGCCCATTTCTCGTAGATCATTTTCGTCTAAGATGCCATTCTGAAAGAAAGCAACTGTATTAGGTTTTGCCAAGTGTGGGTTGGTAGATGTCTTCACTTGTCCTCGAATGATTAATTCCTAGACATGCCGGTTTCCTCACGATGTTTTCGTCCACCGATCAGCAGCGATGATGAAATAATTCATACAAAAATGTGTGTTTAATTAAACTTCTAAAGCGAGGCTCGTATAGCTGCGTTACCGCTGCTCTATCTGATACTTACAATAAAATCGATGTCATCGTAACCGCTTTCCATAAAAAGACTCTCATAGTCATGCATTCCGAGTCCTGCCAACCACAGCCCCAAGTTCGAGGCTACGGAAGGACTAAGACTGGACTCGGAACAGCTTAGTCCGAGTCTGGAGGTGAACTCTTGTTCCAACTCGGATACGAAGACCGATTCCCTTACTAACTTGCTGCCGAATGACGCCATGATCTCGGAAATCTTCGCCCATTCCTCCTGCAACAAAGATAAATCACTACATAGTATAAAACAAAGTCGCTTTTTCTGTCCCTATGTCCTTATGTATGCTTAGATCTTTAAAACTACGCAACGGATTTTGATGCGGTTTTTTTTTAATAGATAGAATGATTCCAGAAGAAGGTTTATAAGTATAACACATTGCACCCGTGCGAAACTGGGGCGGGTCATTAGTTACTATATAGAAGACTAGTTATCCGCCCGCGGCTTCGCCCGCGGATGTCTGTTATCGCGCTAGACCATTAATCCCTTTTTTCGCAGTCGGATAAAACTATCCTTTCCCGGGTCTCGAACTATCTCCATACAAAATTAGTTCAGTAGTGTAGGAGTGTAAGCAACATATTGAAATCGGCAAGCCCCCATAGGTATATCCATAAATCAATAGGTGTTTCTCAAAAAATACTACATGTATTCGAATGATTAGTTCTTAGACAATCCGGTTTCCTCACGATGTTTTCCTTTACCGATATTGAGCAGCGGAGATGAAACAATTCACACAAAGACGTGTAGGCACGACCAGCCCAAAGGGCTCTTTTATACCGTTTTGTCATCCTAATACTACGCGGGCGAAGCCGCGGGCGGGCGCTTGTAATAATTTAATATAATAGGAAGCGAGCTTAAACTTAATCTAAATTAACTAAACCATAATTAACTCACCTAGAACTTGATTTTTAATTTTTTAAATCCACGGTCATCTGATCCCAAACTAAGCAAAGCTTGTACTATGGAAACCAGATAACAGGTAATATACTACTTAAAATACTTTTCTTTTGTAAATATATTTAAACATATAAAAATCAATGCCACTTCTCGTTGCAATTTTATAACTCAAAAAGGGCTTAGGTACCTATTCAAACCAAATTTTTAGGCATTGTTCGGACTATTTAGTAGATGGTTTATGTGAAGTTTGCACAAAATCGGTTGAGCGGTTCTTTATTTATCACATTTTTTGTAAATTGTTGAGTGGGCTGAACCCGGGCGAAGCTGGGGCGGACCGCTAGTACTTAAATATAGATAATTACACCCAGACACAAGATAAACAGACACAAGAAGACAACAATTTAATACAAGTTAATTAACTTTTTATCAATCTACAGCACTCTACACTATTAAATGTTAAAATTACAATTCGATTACATTACTTTAGCAAATATTATAATTTCGCATTGCGATGCGAACACCTGCGCTCGCGCACACCTGCCTCTTGGCAGCCGTTGAGGATATTGGTGGTTAATATGGCATAATGTGGGCATTGCCCGCATTGACGTGTGTCTACTTAGGCTTATTTATAACTTACATAGTATACTAATGTAATAGAGAGGAGGTATGTGTTTGTTTTGAATTTTTTATTGAAATATGAATACGGCGCGGCGGAGTTACGCCTGGGCCCCAATTCTAGCGCTTTAGACATTTATGTATAGTAGACATTTGTCTAACAAAAATGGCGATTTCTTTTATTTCTCAATAGCATACGTCATTTTTATCGTCATTTGTGCGCTTTAGACAAATGTCGAAAATCTCTCATAGGCAAATGTCGAAAAAATGGCGGATACAGTTAAAAAAAAACCGCCATATTTGTTCGACAAAAATGATTGTTTGTAAGAGAAAAATGTGTAAATTGAGAATAGAAGCCCTGAACAGACATAAAATTTTACAATAAAGTATTACAAGCCCAGTCGTGAGACACTGTAGTGTGGTTCGTTTAGTGTCCCACAGCTGGGCACGGGTTTTCTCAGAAACAGGATTTTTCAGTTGCATCTACGTAGGTACAGATTTAAAGATCGTATAATAGATAAAATATTAGTTCACAGCCACATTCTACCTTACGGCATAGAGCAATCTTAAGAGGCAACTTCTTCTCTTGTTTAGAGAGATAGACTTGCATTCACACCGCTGGTCAAGCGCAGGTTGGTAGCTGTCACATATCCTCGAATATTTAGTAAGACATGCCGGTTATTTCCTTCACGGATATTGAGTAGGTAGTGTCCATGACGGAATTTGAAAAAGGGTATTTTGCAGGCACGTCCGTGATCGAACATGCACCCTTAACACAAAGTCGCAGGCGATACCGCTGCGCCACTGTTACTAAAATAATGATAAAACCTCGTCCGTTTAGAAGTGGGTTAATAAAACCCGATGCATAATGAAGTCAAGCGATTTTTCTCGAAGGGTTATAAATATTGTGGCTTATCACTGGAACTTTAATTTATTGTTTAACCATAGAAACTATCAACCCGCATTATAACAAGGTGTGGATTATGGCCTAAACATTGTTACTCAAACTTTTTGTGATCAAGGTACATTTAGGAAAGTTTTTTTCTGTAATACATATTCACTTCAACCCTTTTAGTGTCCCACTACTGGGCACGGGTCTTCTCTCAACTATCTTACGAGCTGAGAGTTTAGGTCTTAACCCTCACACGCTGAACAAGCGCGTTGTTGGATGTCACATATCCTCGAATGATTAGTTCTTAGATATGCCGGTTTAGTTTAGCAGCGGCGATGAAACAATTCACACAAAGATGTGTGGGCACGACTAGGATTCAAACCCGCGACCTTATACTTCTAAGGCGAGGCCCGTACCATTGCGCCACCGCTGCTCACCGCTTAAGACCTAAATTCTTTGAACTCGTAAGATAATTGAGAGAAGACCCGTGCTCTGGTTTGAAGTGAAAGAGAAATCTTGTATAATAGTTTAAGGGTAAACTGACTCCGTGAATAACCACACAATATTGACTCTACAATCTCGTTAACTGTTAACAAAGATGTGTGGGCACGATTGGGAATCGAACCTTATAGGTATTTCCAAGACGAGGCACGTACCGGTCATCCAGGTATTGCTATTTATCTGCGTGTGCGTGTGTGAAAAATATACGTATTGAACCATTGCTATCTGATGCAATAGGTGTCTAATAGAGTGCAAAATGTCATTTTTATCTTATCACTGCGATACGAGATAGGAACTATGTCACGTATCCTGAGCCTTGAAATAACGTTTCAGATAGGACTAATAGAAATTTAAATTAGTTCATTTTCTAGAGCGTAGATACTAATTGAAAAACTGCATTTTACGAGATGAGCTCGAACATAGATACATTAACTACATTAACTGTGACAAAATGGATCACTAATGAATTATTGAATGCAGTAAATGTTGGAACCACATCTACAGCGACGCATTGGCTTATAGGCCGACCGTTTAACTCGCTTATCGCCTATCGCCAAGATTCTGACTCCACAAGCTGCACAGACAGTGATGATGATTCAAGCGATATGGATATTAGTGACGAATAGTCTTACATTACTTTTATCTGTGGTTAAATAGTTCTTTAAGAGATTTAATTAATGTTTTAAGACTTTATACCTCAGATGACGATACGCGAGTTAAACGGTCGGCCTTTGGGATTACAAGGCCTCTAGACAACTGCCTCACTGGTCCGGTAGCAAGCGTGTTCGCTTAATAACCGCAAGGTCCCGGGTCCGATTCCCCGATCAAGCAAAAAGACTTTTCCAATATCTTACGCTTGGCGGTGTGGCTTTGTCTGGTGGGTGGTCGCTAACCACGGCCGAAGCCTACCACCAGTTGAATGTCACCTGATTTGCACCACCCGGGGACCACGTCTGGGGATTCAATTAAAGGTCGGACGAAGGACGAAGGTGACTTAGCCCCCAAATAAAATCAAAGGGAATAGGCTCTTCCCCATGCATGTGACCTAAACATAGCCGGCGAAAAGTGAGTGACATTAACCTCTGTCTGTACCTTCGGGTAATACAGGCATGTTAGGTGAAATGTACTAGATATGGGACCCACATTACAGTTATCTATCCATGTGCTCACATCGACAGTCAAGAATTGGCTTAGGTACACTTTCTGAAAGAACATGGCATCTAGACAAATAACATGGCGAAGCAATAATGAAAGATCGAAAAGAAAAATGTATAGGATCGATATAAGATGTTGACGTGACGTTTTAAAGGTGAATGGAACTTTTGTCGTCAAATGGTGAGTCAGTTATAGGTTTGACTGCAGGAAGTATGTATCAGAGTAGTGTTTGCAAAAAAAGGGTAAATCCTTATACCAAGAAACTATTGTGTTTTAGAAATACAGCGGATTCGAACCGTGAAAGACAGACATACAATTTGCTTAACAATTGAATTTGCAAAACATTAACAAAGGCAGGAAGACGAGTATTATCTTTTACTTAACCACCTATGGTTTTGCTCACCGTACAAGATAAATTAACTATAGATACCTCCAGTGCAAAACTGTTGTAAGTAAAAAATTTTGTTTGGAGACTTAATCAAATATTAGATTTAAAAAAAGGTTTTATTTAAAAACTCTTGTATTAATTGTATTACTCTTTTCAAGTTCTTTCATTTGATAACCGCATTGTATAGGTTGTTATGAAAACGAGACGCCATTTTGTACCGTCTGCCATATTGTATTCAAAATGGCGGCATTTACAAAATCGTGTAGTATCATCGAAACTAAACGTGTATGCAAAATTTCAGCTCGATAAATTTCAGCTTTAATGGAAGTGAGTGAAATATTGAATGCAAGATTCATACATACACGTGAATTTAAATAAAAGTTTTTAATAAAAGGATTTTAATAAGTCTACAAATAAATCTATGTAATCAATAAACCTTCTTAGGTATAGCACAACGACTACTTTACGTACCTATGTTCTTTTTAAGAGGTTTCTTTTTAAAAAAGAGTAATATTTGATTCCATGTAGGTAGCATTGTAACTTCAATAACAATGTTTACTGCGTTTTATTAAAAAACAGAGAGATAAATAGGTATAGATAATTTTTTCTATGTTATTACTGATTATAAAATATAACTTAAATTTCTTATGGAACGTCAGTTTGTTTCATTATCCTACCTGAAGTACTTTGCAGTTCTTGCATTTTTTCGCTTATGACTTTTTAGCACCGGAGGCCATTACAGTAAAATGAGGTAGATAAGATACTTGCTTTACACTCCGCAGGTCGTGGGTTCGATTCCCACCCAAATCAGACATGAGTGTGATGAAAATGTGCGTTTTGTCTTGAGTCTGGGTGTAATTATCTATATTTATGTATTTATTTACAAATGGAATAAAATTAAATGCGTAATGTCCCATTATATTTTTATTACCTATACAATGCTTGCAAAAGAGATTATGATTTGTTGACTCCTAAACTAAAAAATTATAGACAAAATTAACATAGAACCTTATCATTCCTGGATAAGATTCAAACTCAAATCTCACCTGCTCATCAAAAGGGCTAAGTATCGACAGCGATTTATCCCCACTCTGAATGGAGCTGTTGGTATTACTCCGTCTCCTGACTTCATCTTCCACTCCATTCTGCACACTCGGTGCCAGCGGTTCGGTTGGTGAAGCGTCGTAGACTGATTTTAGTTTTCTCAAGGTCTTGGGGCGTTCGGCTGGCATCGGCCGGAGACCGATACCGTCTAACGTGGTTGTTGAGCCTTTGAAGAGGCCTGCAGACAAAAAAAAGATAATTAAGGACCTTACGTAATTCTCAAAATCGAAAACACCTTGCGAAGCAGCGCGGTTATGCATATATGTATACCGTATTCATAAACGTCTTTTAAGCTCATTATAGCTAAAAAAAGGTTTAAGTATAATTCGTTTGTCTTCGTCTGTCATCTTGAAATTTAAACTAGTAAGAAAGAGACAAAGTCCATTTCAACTAAAGAGTCTTAAAAGATTTTTATGAATAAGATCGGTAGTGTCCAAGCTCCTCAGGACAACCACCAAATTTTGCATTTACTCGTATGTAACAGTCATAAGACCAATATACTGATGTACGAATGTGAAGCTTACACACACAAAAAAAGTAGAATAAATAATAACAGAACGAAAGGTCCGACGCTAAATAATGGGCCCTGTGAGACGCGTCGAAACAAGGCGAGTTCAGGAACGTTCCGAAACAGAAAACCTTGTAGCCTAGCCAAACTTCATTGGAGGAGGGAAAACACACAGACTCTATTGGCTCAGATAGAGGGGTTAGCAAAAAAAAAATAAGGCAATAATAAAATTTTGACATATATATAGGACATATATAAATCCAGTATAAACTGACGTCTCGTTGTACAGAAATCCTATACAATGCGAGAATAGCTTAAACTGGAATATTATAGCTTGATGTGTTGTGTGTACTTATATCTAACAATAACAATATTCATTTCTAATTAGAACAGCACTAGTTTATGTAACCTACTTCAGAAATTTATGAGACCGAAGAGCACATGACGAACATACAATGACACAAATATTATCTAAGCACCTATCTAGTTGTTTGCAAGTTATAGAATTCACAATGTCGATAGTGTCACTAAAACACTTCAACTTTTGTTAATATCTCATAGCTGGGCACGGGCCTTCTCTCAACTATCATACGAGTTAACAGAGTTTAGGCCTTATTCCACACACGCTGGCCTAATGCGGGTTAGGGATGTCACATGTCCTCGAATGATTAGTTCTTAGGCATGCCGGTTTCCTCACAATGTTTCCCTTTACCGATATTTAGCAGCGTTGATGTAACAATTCACACAAAGATGTGTGGGCACGACTGGGAATCGAACACACGACCTTATGACTATTTCTAAGGCTAAAATCTCTGATAGTTTACACGTTACAAAACAGTTAACACGTCGAAAGTACCGAGTGTTGGAAAGACCACCTAACCCATAAAATATCATAACGCCCGTATTACCCGGTGTTGAAAGCAGAGATCTAGAGAGTCTATTCCCATTCTTCAAGCACATTCCAAACCATTATTTTCTTAGAACGCGAATAAAACACAAAAAACCCGTCACCATGAAGTCTGAAAAAACTGAAACGTCGGGATCTAAAATGTAAAATAAATCGCTTCTTTCTCTTTCTGTTTAGTTAAATTGCCATAAGAATTCTTCTCAGTATATTTTCTGGTTAACAACTTCTAGAAACAGTTAAACCTGCTATTGTATCAAATAGTCGACCTTGCGACTGTTTGATAACTATAGCCACCTTGGCACCGATGTTTGACAGAACGAGATGTTTTCACTTTGTATATCAACATTTTTTGTTAAGTTTTATGAGTCATTCATATCTGATCTACGCATCTAACTATATGGTGTATATATGAGGTCATACACTGGTTTGAATTGAATTAGCTGCGCCAGCGAACTTCTTATCGCGTATTTATTAAAAAAAAATCACTTAGGGGTATGAAAAATAGATAGTAGCCGATTCTCAGACCTACTGAATATGCATAAAAAATTTCATAAGAATCGGTCGAGCCGTTTCGGAGGAGTATGGCAACGAAAACTGTGACACGAGAATTTTATATATTAGATTTAAATTAAAAAATAATAAAAACGTTATTATTAATTATTTCTGTATATTATTATTTCATCCTTTTCTTTATTTCGACCTTTTGGAAGAGTCGAAATAATTTTAAATTTGTTTTATTTCTAGTTATAATCAGTATCTACAATTAATTATAGCCCTTGTAGGAAATTCTATTCGTAATAAATTTTGTTTTGGAAACGTTCCCCGTCTATAAATTATTTTAGTAATATCGACTGTTATTAAGGTTTGAGTCTCAAAGGAAATGGTAAATTAAATTATTTTATTTACCACTTCAATTCTTATTCTCTTTCATTCTCAATGACACCTGACTTCTATTTATGTAAGAAGACGATGAAAAAATTACTTCCGCCATGTAAAAACTTTGTAGTTTTTGAGCCAAAACTTTACTTCAACCCTTTTTTTTTGGAATCCCACAGCAAGGCACGGGTCTTCTCTATCATACCGACCACGCCACAATACTATAAATACAGTACAAAATATGTTATTTTTCCACGCTGCACTGCGTTGTTCGGTGTCATGTATTAAACGCCGGAACAACACACTTTTCGGCCAAAATTCTTCTATTAAAGAATATAAAGTGTAAAACTAATAAAATCTTTTATGTCGTTTAAAAATTTACATTGTTTTTTCTGAGGTTAATATCACAAGCATAAAAACTTTTCACTTCAACCCTTTAGTCTCTCACAGCTAGGCACAGGTTTTCTGTAGACTATCTTAAGAGTTGAGAGAGTTTAGGCCTTAATCAACACACGCTGGCACAGTTCGGGCTTCTCAGTCATGCCGGTTTCCTCACGATGTTTTCCTTCGCCGATATTGAGCAGCGGAGATGAAACAATTCACACAAAGATTTTACCAATTTTGAGCAGCGGCGATGAAACAATTCACACAAAGATGTATGGGCACGACTTGGAATTGAACCCGCGACCTTATATTACTAAGGCGAGGCCCGTACCGCTGGAGCCAAAACTACTTAGTTTTTACTGTAAACTATGAAGAACTTACAATACTATAACTGATATTATAAAACTAACCTAACGTTCTGGCCGCACGTATTTCGGTCAAAACCGTTGCCCTGTTATTGCGCAGTCGGATAAAAACCATCCTATAGCCTTCCCCGAATCTCAAACTATATACCCGATATCAAATTGCCCAAGCCAAAAAATTACAGTTAAGATTTAAAACAAACCAGACAAACATACAGAATTACTATCGCATTTACAATAATAATTACCCGATCTCATTATCATAAAGATAAGTACCAGTGTACCACCAATTAATAATTGGTAAGTCAAAAGTCAGTGAGTTCTAGGTTCACATCTTGTAATCAATTTGAACATTTATAGTCACATTCCGTCGTTATCACAACATTGTATCTGTGGGCAAATTCACGTAACTAAATAAGTTCAGTTGCAGTGCAGTTGACGTTAAGTTTCGATCAAAACAGCCCTTTTGGTATTCTCGTAATTCTGACAAACACTGTCAGATACGCTAGCGTCAAGTTCGCGTCACGCGACCGCTTTAGTGTGTATGTTATTTAAATGACAATCACAAGAATACCATTTTGCACCAAGACGTAAACTTATTTGCAACGTGACTGTAACTGCACCGAAACTTTATCGGTGCGTCAAGAAATTACGTGAATTAGCCTACTGATTGTATGGAGCAGCGGTGGCGCAGTGGTACGGGCCTCGCCTTAGACATAATAATATAAAGTCGTGGATTCGATCCTCGGTCGTGCCCACACATCTTTGTGTGAATTGTTTCATCGCCGCTGCTCAAAATCGGTAAAGAAAAACATCGTGAGCAAACCGGCATGTCTAAGAACTAATCATTCGAGGACATGTGACATTCACCAACCCGCACCTTGCCAGCGTGTGTGGATTGAGGCCTAAACTCTCTCAACTCGTAAGATAGTTGAGAAAGACCCGTGCCCAGCCGTGGGACAGTAAAAGGGGTTGACGTGATTATGTAGGTAGTGGCGAAAGGTGGAAGTCTGAAAAAGGGAAGCCGGAGGGAAGGGAAGCCGAAAAATACTTTTGTAAATACATACATACTTAAATATACATAATTACACCGAGACTCAAGACTAACAGACATGTTGATCACACAAATGTCTGACTTGGGTGGGAACTGAACCCCCGACCTGCGGCGTGAAAACCAAGTATCTTACTGATCACGCCACCGCACAGTGGTCTGAAAATCGAGCTCCCCTTTCATAGAAAGTCAATGTGGGATATTCATAAAACTAAAATATGGAACGTCTCAGGTATACATTCCTTTAATGCATATTTTAGTATGAATGATTTTAGTTACTCCGCGCCTGAGAAAAAAAATATTTAGTATTTTTTTGTATGGGAGAAATTACATAAAGTACATTTTCTTGCGACTGAATGAAACTGAAAGGCTGGTACTCATACGAGCTATTGCCGCTCTTAAGGCGATTACGCTGACATACCACTCGTGTACCTTTAGGTGCCGCTTCACACGTAGGATTTTTTTGAAATTTCGAATTTTCGGTATTGAATATTTTATGTTATGCCTTTGGGGTTGTTGTTTTCTTGCGAATTCCTTATGAAAACAACATTTTTTTTTATGGAAACAATCTCTAAATCGCGTAAAAATGTCTGCTGTTTCATACTAAAGTTCAATACCTGCTTGGCCGTAATGTATGAAACAGTTGTTTTCTTTTCCGTCATTTCAAGGTGGTTTCCATAAAAAAAGTTGTTTGTTTTTATGAGTAGAATCACCTCATAACAGGAAAGCAACGACCATAAAGTCACGCTATTTAAAGAAGGAATAAAACACTTATTTAACATTTTTTTCATATTTGAAAATTTAATACGATTAAAAACTGTACAATCAATTGTAAAACAAGTGTTTAAATATTATAACAGTTAAACAGCTAAAACTAATTTATTTATTTTTAAATTTAATCGAATAATTTAGAAAACTTCATTTGGTTAGTATGTACATTCCTCAAAATACTTCGTCTAAACCCTAGCCTTTGTTTGTTTAGTACTGAAAAACGTTATTTCTCTAGTATTAGAACATAAAATAATAATTACATCTATAACTAGAAAAAAACTAAATCAAAGAATACAAAAAGCTTCATTTGGTTAGTATTTACTTACATTCTTCAAAATACGTCTATATTCTCTTTGCTTCTTTAATACCAAAAATTCTTATTTATCTAGTCTTAACATTAAAATAAATAAAAATAATAATAACGTCGATATGTATAAAATACGCATTAACAATTATCATCAAAATCTTCTAATTCTGAATCCAGCATTGCGACACTAACATCAACAAACTCAATATTTTCTTTGTCCACACTTGTATTGTCTTCATTAATGAGAAGTGTTTTCATGTCATCAGAGACAGCTGTTCTGATTGACTTTCTGTGTACAGGTCTTATGCTGGATAGGTACGGATCTGACGATACAAGGAGTCCATTAAAAATATCTTCATTTGTTGCTCTACGACAAAATTCCGCGAATAATGTTCTCGGATTTTTTTGAAGTCTTTATTCCTGGCTTGTTGAAATGCCTGATAATTTCAGCACCATGCAGTAAAAGTTTGTGAACACTTGACGGCATATAATACCAACCATAGTGTTCCACATATCTTTCTGCAGTAAGGCGCGCAAAATTTGCAAACGCTTCAACATTAACGGGCTCCCCACATGCTATCACACCTAGAATTGTGGCAAATCTTTGGATTATAGTGGAATCTAATCCAGTGATGGCTGCCGTTTTTACAGGATTACTAAAAAATTTTCGGGCTGTACTGCCATCATTTGTAGTGCCTGCACCTGAAACAAAAACCAAAAACTTCACCATTTTGAGCAGAAACAAGGTATTTGGTAAGTAACGTTTTCAAAATCATTCAAATCAACTCGTTGCACTTCAAGACTCACCTTGTTTGATGATATCTACTAAGAGGCCCATTTCATCACGAAACTTCTGCTGGATGATTTGCTTTCTTGCCTTCAATAATTTTTTGCTGTCTGCATCCCTAGCTTGCCATGTTTTGAAATCAAGTCTGTAGGAAATGTGAAGCAAACATTCCATACACCTAATCCAAGCATGGAGAGTAGACAAACCATATTGGTATATTTCCGTTGACACTGGTTTTCTGGAAAACAAATAAATAATATATTTAAAAATAGGTATTCATGATTATCAGCCAAGAAAATTATAAAAGTATTCAAAACATACTCTGAGATCACATGTAATTTATTCATTTCAGATGGGGTTGCTTTACATATGTCACAAGTTTGGGTTGATGTTTCTGATAATTTAGAAACTATTTTACCATCTATCATAGTCATGAGCATTTTAACTTTAACTGCATGATTTCCCATTATAGAAGGCACCAGTGTAGCAATTTCAGCTTCAATCGTGGCTTGTTCTCTCTTGATGTCTAATTTGTTTTCACTTGCAAACTTGAAAAAAAGAGGCCTGCAAAACATTGTCGAAGACGGTTTTGGATTCTCCCATACATTTTCTTCATCACAATCTAATCTTACAGGTACAAAAGAACACATGAAGACGCTGGAATCATCTTCTTCCACCATGCTTTGCTTATACAAACTCTGCCCTGAAGAACCATCAAAGCCCCACTTACACAGAAGTGTTAACTCCTTGCCATCTAAAGTAGAGGGCAAACGTAGATATTTTCCAAGTCTTGACACAGTTTTATCCAAAATTGCTTGAAGTTTAACTCGTGCCCCATTTTCAGAAATGTCTATGCTATCCTTAGGTGGGTAACAGTCCTTTTTCGCTTCTAGGACAGTTGTGTATGAAGGAAATAGTGGGATTCCTTCTTCCTTTGCACAAGCTCTCAAAGTAGTATACTGCCACTTCGACAGCTTCAACGAAGTCAAAATACCTAAAGCTTTATCAGCAGAATATATGGGCACATTTTTTTTAGTTTTAAGTATATCTTTTATGTTTGTAGCCTCTTCGGGATTCTCTGTGACTAATTTTATTATGTCTGCTACATCTTTATTTTGCGCCTTCAAGCCAGTTGCATAAGCAAGACTTTCCGATGGATGATTTAAAAGCTCTTCTACTCTCCTTTTCTTCTGTAACGGGCTTAACACCGAAAACTCCTTTCTTTGGTTTCCAAGAGATGTTGAGGTTCCAACACTACAAGTCTGTGGTTGTGCGGATGTTGATGCACCTTCGTTTACGGGAAATTCTGAACTGGAACACTGTGACTGATCTATCGTTACGGAGGAAGTCATCTTTTCCTTGATGACTTCAGGCCATTTGATGTCTTCTTGGAGCCATGCTTCGTACTTTTTAATGAAAGTATGTCGTTTACGATTACATGAGATCCATTTCCTTTTCAATGCACACACATAAGTTTGGCAGAATTGTTTCAAGTCTCTCTTTTCATTTTCTGACAAATCAATACTATTCACAAACACATCAAACAACACATTGGGATCTGAGAAAGAAGTGTTGTTGGCCACAAACATGAAAATATCAAGATTGGTACCAAAACCTTCCATTGCAATAGAAAAATTGAAAGAACAGAAAAATTAAAGTTTACGCGCACAAGTGCTAAACGTTACTGACTGAGTCCATGCCAAACATTCTATTTATGTATAACTCTCTCACCGACCCTCATTAAGGGTCGGTACAAATTAACACGTAATAAAACTGAACTATTAGTAAAGTAATAAGTAATTCCCGTAATTGATAATGATAACGAACCTCTGTTATCATTAGGTATAGTAAAAATCATTAACACCCTCTTAGCTAATGAGGTTACTATTGTAAAAAGTTATTTGTTAAAATAAGGCAGATATTAGTTCAGTGCCCTAATTAGTATTCGCAAAAAACGAATTTCTAAAGTTAACTTATTTTTTGAGTTAAAGTAATTGAATCTATTATAACAGTTATTATAATATTAGGTGCGTATTTATTATAAATATTTAATTCCATATTCCTTACCAACCTAATTTAAATGCGTCACATACTTAAAATATTCAATGCCGAAAATTCGAAATTTCAAAAAAATCCTACGTGTGAAGCGGCACCTAAAGGTACACGAGTGGTATGTCAGCGTAATCGCCTTAAGAGCGGCAATAGCTCGTATGAGTACCAGCCTTTCAGTTTCATTCAGTCGCAAGAAAATGTACTTTATGTAATTTCTCCCATACAAAAAAATACTAAATATTTTTTTTCTCAGGCGCGGAGTAACTAAAATCATTCATACTAAAATATGCATTAAAGGAATGTATACCTGAGACGTTCCATATTTTAGTTTTATGAATATCCCACATTGACTTTCTATGAAAGGGGAGCTCGATTTTCAGACCACTGTGCACCGGCCCGTCATAATATGTTAATATTATTAGACTCAAGGAGATATTTCCACAATATTACCTTTGCGTATAATGACAATCTTGGTGACTACTAGAACCGTGTAGAAGCCTTTATAGTCCCATGTATTATATAGTAGCCTTAGGACTTCCACAGACGAGCTACTAACCACTCGCCGCTAGTGGCTTGCTGTAGCTGTCTCATACATGACCCTGGGTACTTAAATTTCGGATTGAGAAAAATAATAATGATCTTTAATAAGCAAGATAAGATAAGTACCAGTGTACCACCAATTAATATCTAATAATTAGTAAGTCAAAAGTCAGTAGGTTTACATCTTGTTATCAATTTGAACATTTATAGTCAAATTCCGTTGTTAACACAACATTGTATCTGAATATATGGAGCAGCGGTGGCGTGACATATAAGATCGCAGGTCCGATCCTCGGTCGTGCCCACACATCTTTGTGTGAATTCGTTCTTTCTTTATATTGTTTTACATAGTTACATAATAACAATTTACAAAATTGTTTAGTGTACAAAAATAAAACTATGATAAAATGATGGGTGAGATGGTATACTCCTAGCTAGGTTAATAGATAACCTGTGTTAAGGAGTACAATGCCGGTCCCCAAGGATATAAATTATAATAATAATTATAATATTAATAATTCTCTAATTGCCTTAAGCGTTGTACATAGAGAGGTCTTAAAACTAATCCACGTTTCAAACAAACAAAGCAATGAACTGACGAGGTTCTACCCCATGAATAAATTTTAATGTGAGTACGAGCTGTTTGTATGGAGCAAGTTTGCAAACCACGTGCTCGCTAAGATTTTTGGTAACTGAGAATTACGTTATAGCATCCTGAATCGCACAAGCAAAGTTTCATCGACGATTAGCGCATAAAAGTTCCCGACAATATAGTTGGGGACCGCGGTCACGGGAAGCACCTCGTCCAGCCGAAAGATCTTCCCTTTTCACTGGAGGGTCAGTACCACCTGATCCTTTAGTCACCACACATGTAAGTAATGGTCACGGTTATGGCAGTGTGTGTGACAGGATTAACGCGTGGCCAGTACGCAACACGCTTGAGAACACACGGCTACACATCAAGCAATACAGTTTAAGCTGACCTCGCTAGTATTGTCTTAGATTTACGCGAATATCACACTTAACAGATTTAAACACCTTAATTTTAACAGAGAAAATGGTTCGAAATACCACCAGCTTGGGACCCAGTGCTTAATTTACTTGTACCAAAACACAAGCAAAATCAACTCAGAATTCAAGACACTGTGAGCTCAGTTTGCTTTAATCGGAACGCAACTTAAATAATAATGTTTGTAGGTAGTCAGTAATAATTGTGATTAATATTATTGGACGTCAAATAGCTCAGTCTACCCGTGAACATGAAGTCTGAAAAGACTTTGAAACGTCGGAATCTAAAATCTAAAATAAACCGCGATAAAATCCGTTAAATATTTTTTAATGACCTCTCATACTCGTAGTACGGAAATTCTATGCAATAGATCAGCTTATACTAGGAACGTATAGCTTTATGTGTAGTTTACGATGGATCAGTATAAAATGTGCATAAGTTATTACTATAGGCGGACCGTTTAACTCGCGTATCGCCTATCCCTAAGATTCTGACTCCTCAAGCTGCACAGACAGTGATGATGATTCAAACGATATGGATATTAGTGACGAATAGTCAGAATAGTTACATTACTTTTATCTGTGGTTAAATAGTTCTTTATGAGATTTAATTAATGTTTTATGACTTTGTACCTCAGATAGCGATACGCGAGTTAAACGGTCAGACTATAATTAGTCAGTGGCTATCTCGGACCACCATTGGCGTACGGTTAGTGGCTCGTTAGTGGGAGTCCTTATAGAGAACGAAAGTGGCAGTAAGACAATGGGTTCCTAAACAATAGACCATTGTGACCCGTACGCCATGCTTATTTTGATGAGCTATGGAACACAACAGCCATATTTTATATTACCATAGGTGTGGAACTCTTGGATTACTTAGTATTCAAATAGCTACGATACGACTATACCGGTTTTATTCATAAAAATCTTTACCAATATAAATGTCAAGATGACAGACAAAGACAAACGAATTACAAACCTATTTTAACTAATATAAGATTCAAGACGTTAATGAATAAGGGGTTAGGTATAGGCCGACCGTGTAACTCGCGTATCGCCTATCGCCAAGATTCTAACTCCTCAAGCTGCACAGACAGTGATGATGATTCAAGCGATATGGATATTAGTGACGTATAATCTTACATTACTTTTATCTCTGGTTAAATAGTTCTCTAGGAGATTTAATTAATGTTTTATGAATTTATACCTCAGATGGCAATACGCGAGTTAAACGGTCGGCCTATAGGCAAGAACACTGTCCAGGTTTCCTTACGACGTTTTCCTTCACTGAACTTGACCTACCACAGATAAAAATAAATAGACAATTTTGAATGACATCAAAATGCAGTGATGTCATTGTTATTTTCAACACACTTTTTTTCCTTAACTTATAACAAGTATCAGGTGTGTTGTGTATTGTTTTATACGTGTGATTATTAATAATATTTTAAACTCATGTAATATCGATGAGTAACAAAACTCAGTTGCGTGTACCCTTGGAAAATTTAAGGTGGAACTGGCAATAAGCGTTCTCGTCTGCCGAGGTATTAACAGTTTGTATGCATAAACTGTTCATGTTTCGTCGTGGTCATGTTACCTCGCCTCCCCAAAACTGACAGAAACAATTTAGTACTGGAATTTGCGTATAACACCCCCCGTGTTAAATGCTCTAAGAGTGTGTGGAGGTGACTGGAGGATCGGGTGGTAGTGATCCTCCAGTGAAAAGGGAAGATCTTTCAGCCGAGCGAGTTGTAATGCCCGGCGACCGCGGTACTCCCTCCAACTATTCTTGTCGGGAAGTTGTATATATGCTAAACGTCGATGAAACTTTGCTTGTGCGATTCAGGATTGCTATGACGTCATATCTCTTGAGTGGCGAAAGGTATGTGACGCCACAAGTATATGTGCCATAGGTGTATACATTAAAAAAAACATTATTCTCATATAAGTATCGTACGGGAACATTTCAGAATTACTTAATCTTTTTTAAACAAAAAATAATTGTGTTGGGAATCCGTCAACAATGAAAGACTTATGCCTAATAAAACATAAAAACTATAAACATCCGAATTGATAACATCCTTTTTTTTTGACGTTGGTAATATTTGACTGTACAAATGTTCTAATTTGACTTAGTTGCTGTGACATACCTATTTGCTACAAGCATCCCAAGGAAGCTATTCAGCAGTGGCGAAGGGTGGAAATTTGAAAAAGGGAAGACGCAGCAAATTATATCACAAGTATTTCTTGGTTACCTACGCCGACTTTCAAACTTACTAAATACGGACGTACGGCATTTTTTGCTATTTAAAACTTTTAGGCGTTACTTAATATTTAATTTAGTACGTTATATTGAACAATTCCTGAAGGGAAGCCGGTGGGAATCGTGATAGATAGACTTCGACGCTGGTGTCCAGAAAGAATAAATAAACAGGACAGCGCTTACGCCTGTATCATCCGAGGGTGTAGGAAGAGCTGTATATCATCCAATTTCGCCGGCTTTGCTTCCAATATGTAATGTCACGGTTATGTGACTTGTAGTTCCCGTGACACCCTAACTAAGATGCGCAAAGGAACTTTAGTTCGGATAACCACATAGCCCTGTATGAGCGCAGGTCCCGTAATAAGAGGTGATCCTATTGCCGTTCATCGGGCACAATCCTAAACTTCGAGCTGCAACTAAGATTCTCTAAGTATATTAGAAAAATAATTTAGCTTGACCCGGGAATCGCACCCGGGAACTTACGGTTATTAAACGAACACGCTAACCGCTGGACCACCGAGGCGGTTAATAGAATAAACTGTGTATAAAATTTTAACTACATTGGTTTAACCGTTATCGAGTGCAAAAGCAAGAAACATACTTCGTAAACCGTCACAAACTATCGTATTTCATCATAGACTTACAATTTCCCATCAGTGAAGTGATCGCTAAATATTCCATAACAATGCACCTCTGGCATTTCTTATTAAACACATCTAATAAATAATTAAACACTTTTTAATAAATTTCGTATTGTATTAATCACAAATCACACCACAGTCTAAAATAAACAAAGAAGCAACACACAAAAAACAGATGAATTAAACTTAGAATTTGAAAAAAGAATTTCTTATTTTTTTTTTTGCAAGAACGATTCGCGCGTTCTGCCAACCGGCCTGTGTAGAACTGTCGAAGCAATGAAGCAATATTGATAACATGAACACGTCACTTATCGCGGCCACTTTATTAATCTGCATCAATTTATTCGCGAAGACAATTGGCCAACAAGTTTAAAGACAGTTGTAGAGATTCAATGGGTGTCATCCTTTCTTTTAAATTATCATAACATTAAAACAACACGCTTGTTTTACCTAAAAGTGTAGGCAAAGGTGATGATAACCTATACTTCATTATTTATACTGAGCTGCCGTACAATAGGGTTAACGAGTAAAATTGGGGTAGTAAAGTACTACGTAGGTAATTATTATTATACATGTGAATGTTTGTGAGGATGTTTGTTTTTTTCATGACTACAGATTTGATTTGGATGAAAATTGGTACACATGTATTTTATTAGCTTGATAAACGTATAATAAAAGTATACATAAATACTTTCCGTATATCACAGAGGATTATGTTGCAACTGGGAGTTAATGAATCATTTATAGGTATAGTATTAGTCATCCATTTAAAATCTAACTAACCTTAAAATAACCTAGCAATAATCAACAATAGATATTATCATACTAATAACATATCATCAGATTAAACAATAAATAATATTAAAAATGTAGCTTCTATGTTACGCAAATTAGTTGATAGCTAACTATTAACCAATATCTAAGTCTAACAAATGGCTAAGATACAGTGGAAGGTTCTTTTGGTAAAATTTTGAGCTAAAACTTATTTGACAGACCCTAATGAAAAATAACCTTGACCACCTGACCATGGAGTCTAGTTAAGACTCCGCAAAAACTCAAATAAACCGCGATAAAATCCGTTGTAGCCTCATTTCAATTAGTCGAAGAAATTTTTGTGGAACGTATCGAAACTATGAAATTTTAGCAATGCCGTTCGCCTAAGAAAAGGTTGCTTTACAAATAGAAACTATGTTTGCTATACAAATAATTAACGTTGACGTTAACCAAATCGTATACGTTACAAAACCATGTTACATTACATTCTGCTATCATTCTATTCAGGAACAATAGTGTAGTAATGACAAAAATAGATTCAATGCCAAATATTTCTCATAGGGAACATCAACAATTCGATTCAGTGACATCTGAAGAGCTTATTTATTTATGTACTCATAATCTGTGGCTATTCTGTCATCAAACCCGTTCACATGTTTGAAAAACGAAAATACACAAAAATATACATAGTACGTATAGCATTGAAGCATGTGTTGTCAATTTACATGCCACAGTCTAACATTTATAGTAACATAAGTTTTGAACCATATCCTATATACCGGACACAGATTATAAACATGTTTATACAGAATTAAGTTAAGTTGATTTATAAATAGCACTTAAGTATCCTATATTATTATGTTTTCACATATTTCTTACAAGGAATTAATAATAAGTTATGTGTTTATAGTATAATACTTGACGATCACATTATATAATAACTATTATGATCTGGAAAAGACCCAGTATATCCGATATCAGTTCTTATAATGCTGTGAAATAATAAACATTATATTATATTACCTTAAACTGGTTTTATCGCCACAACTACATAATAAACTGTGCGATTTTATTTTCAAACTGAATTGAAATGGATTAGGGTTGTCGATAGTAAGATTAGTTATAACAAATGCTTCCTTAACAAGTAATATTGCAATAACTTCGATACAAATAATGATTAGGACTTAGGACCACTTGTTTTGTAATGAGCTTACTTGTATTTGCCTAAAAATACTTATAAATTGTTTTAGATTTTCTAGTAACCTTTATTAGATTTTGGTAATAGTGTGCGATCAGTAGATTCGGCTTGAAAAAAAAACTATAAATTCTCAATGTAACACTCAGTAGGTACTTTAGAAAGGTTAGAGCCAGAATTCTTTGTCCATGAAATAATTGACGTTTTGGCAGTCAGTATAATATATAATATTATCTGGCTACTGAATACACCCTTTTTATTTAAATAACGGTACCTTGCAATACTGATTAATTTAGTCTATGTCGCATTCGAACCCCACCACATGTTACTATAGTCAAGGTCAATATATTTTGGAGATAAGACGTTCTTGGAAAGGGATGTAAGTTCAAATAACTTATTATCATCAGCTGGATAAAGTTACGGATAAGTAGCCGTTGAAACACATTTGAAGAGAGTATTGAGTTTCACGAAATATGTGTATTTTTGTCTTCAAGTTAGTTAGATAATTATACTTTGAAAGATTTCCAGATTAAAATATTCATTCTAATATTACAAACTACATAGTTTCTATGGTAAGGTCGAGTCCAGAAATATTTAAGCATTTTCACGAGTTGCGCGTTCCATCGTAGACTACATCATTGCTTAACATCAGGAAAGTTGTAGTCAACCGCTAGCCTATCGAAGAATAAAAATAAAATAAAAAACGGCTTCAAGAATATACCTTAAAATTGTAAAATTGAATTATTAATATCGCTATTAAAAATAAGGGTGGCAAAGGGGTGAAAATATTGCATTAGATATTTGTATTTTAATACCACATCATAAAAAATATATCCAAAAAATAATAAATAAATTGGGTTGGATCGCCCATATCACTTAGGCGTGAAAAATAGATTAAGTACGATAGATTCTCAGACCTACCAAATATAAATATAAAATTTCATCAAAATCGGTCAAGCCGTTTCTGAGGAGTTTGGTTACAAACATCGCGACACGAAAATTTTATATATTAGATATAAAAAAAGAAATGTAAAGCCCAAACCACTGGGTTTTTCTTTTTTTTTTTAAACCTTTTTCCTATTTCTATTAGGGTCAGCTCCCAGTCTAACTTGTTGCGGCCAGTTACCAGAATTAAACGAGCGACTGCCAGCAGACCTCGAAACCCGTAGGAAACCAGTAACCGAGATGATTAAACCAGGTCTCAGATTATATTAAGCTTTTGACTACCTGTAACGATTGTAATACACGTTTTAAACGACAACCGAGACCGACCGCTTAAATTTCTATTAGGGTCAGCTCCCAGTCTAACTTGTTGCGGCCAGTTACCAGAATTAAACGAGCGACTGCCAGCAGACCTCGAAACCCGTAGGAAACCAGTAACCGAGATGATTAAACCAGGTCTCAGATTATATTAAGCTTTTGACTACCTGTAACGATTGTAATACACGTTTTAAACGACAACCGAGACCGACCGCTTAACGTGCACCTCCACCAACCAGACACCGAAACAATTATTTGATGTTACAGAAAGATTGTCCTGGGGCGGGAATCGAAAGACGACCTCCCGGGCACAGTATAGTCCAATCGGACGAGTTACACCGCTCGACTACAGAGGTCGAAAACTCCTATTAAGTGTCCGAAAATCCGACTAAGGGCATTTCGTCTATTCTCTAATAAACCACCATCGCATCACTCATCATTATCATCATCACCATCATCAGCCTATTCGCCTAAAGTACACTATTAGAGCACAATCGGCCTTCCTCATCCAGTTCTTGCCGCCTTGATGAGATCGTCACTCCACCTAGTCTGAGGACGTCCTACGTTTGCCAATTCGTGGTCTCCTCTCTAGAACTCGTTTACAATTCAGTTTGCAGTATCACATGACTCAAAATGTTTAAAAAACTAAAATGTAAACAAACCACGCGACGTAAGCGTTTACGTTAGTCAGTAGTTTATACTTTAAAGGATAATGCATTCCTCAAAAAAATCTGAATGAATTCAGTTTTCATACTAAATAATGACTACCTATATTTGCTTATTTATGACGCAACATTGCATTGATAGTGTTGTCAGTAAATTCTGGCAAATTGGACAAGATTCTGCACATTAAAAATTAAATTGGTTTATAAAGGCAGCAATAAACTAGTAAATTCAATCCAATCGAAATAAATTCAAATTTTTTAATTCTAAATTCTTCGAGGTGTTGCTACGATCTTTGAAGTTTATTAGAAAGTCTGTTTTCTCGCTATCGAATATGTACGAACCCGCAGTTATTAAGCAATCACGTTTACCACTGAACAAGCGAGACAGTTTAAGCATTCAATCCTAACTTAATAGGAAACAGAAAAGTGGGTCAATTTAATTATCAAGATTAGGAATGTGTTTCTACAATTTGTCAAGTCCTCAAAATAAAACACAGATAAAGAAGTGTCGTTTTCATTGCACTTAGGATCATTTTTGTTACGATGTAATCGGAAACGAATGATTAATTCTACAGAATCACCAGCCAAGTGAGTCATAGCTACCGAGATTACTCATAGTAAGCTGAGTGGAGTACAGATTATTCTATGTCATGTCGCAACCTTGATGGTTAATGATAACTGACAATTTTGACACTTTTTTATCCTACTGTGCGACAGGTGGGTATAAGGCAATGGTCCCACCGTCCCCGACGAGCAAGCGATGAGCTATCGGCGATTTTCTCGCTCACGAAACGAACGAACAAAAGATAATCGGTTACGTGTAAATAAATGAACATTAACGGTTCTTATTCATAAAAATCGCATATGACTCTTTAGATAAAATGTACGTTGTCTCTTTCTTACTAGTATTAATGTTAAGATGATAGACAAAGAAAATGAATTAAAAACCTATTTTAGCCATAATGAGCCTATGAGACGTTTGTTAATACGGGGATTACATTTATTGTTTATCGCTGGGTGTTTACACAACCGGCACTTCGAGGACTCTCTCTTGACTCGATGATCGGTGATCGCAGCGATAAAAGCAATCAACGAAAATACTCGCTCAGCGGTGATCGGCTATGGACGCTTGGCGATCAAAGCGATTATTCTACGTCTATTTTAGATGCTACTAGCGAGCACTCGAACACTCGCTTAGACAAAACTAAAGAAACTACACACCAGTGGCGAACGGTGGAAGTTTGAAAAAGGGAGACAGAGCAAAAAAGTTCTTACATAGGATCCACTGATCGTTCTTACACTTGATGTTATAGTTATTTTTGTTGCTAATTAAAACTTTTAGGCGTTACATAATAATAACATGTATAATTAGGTACAGTACGTGATTTCACCAATTTCTGAAGAGAAGCCGATGGGAATCGATTTGTATGGACTCTTCGCCACTGCTACACACTCGCTTCTCGCCGCTCACTCGTTTCTAGTTTTACTCGTTTATCGCTCATCGCCAGCAGTGGGACCAGTGCCTTATAACGAAGTAGTGTGACCACGAATATATTACCCCTAGGTTCCACTGCACAAGAAAGTATGTTGCAAGCACTATCTATCTCTATCGTTTAGAGATGAGTAGAAAGAGATAAGACTATGCTAGTAAGATATATTACATTTAGATGTAGTAAAGTAACAGCATCAGTAACAGCAGCTATAGCGCAGAAATATCGTGTTCAGCTTTGCAATATAAAGTTGCATATTCAAAACCCAGTCAATATCGGTGAAGGAAAATATCGTGAGTATATTGGAATCTGTAAGAACTAATCATTCGAGGACATGTGACATCCACTAACCCGCACTTGGCCAGCGTGTGTGGATTAGGACAAACCACAAAATTCTTTTAACTCTTAATATCGTTGAAAGAAGACCAAGCAGAGGGACACTAAAGGGTTGAAGTGAAGTGAAAATAACTACACTTTTTAGTCACAATAGGCACAAATCTTCTCTCGATAGACTTTTAATAGATTTGAGCTAAATGAGCTGTATGTAGGTAACTGTAAAAACGTATTTTTGACCTATGAAATCAACTATATAAAAATGTATATCTAAAGTGACAATTTACTTTCTCAATAAAACTTGTAGATGTCAATAAAAAATAAACAACCAAGATGGCTTCCTGGAAGAATAAAAAATTAACTAAAATATTAGCATAAGAATAAACGAGGTACTAAATAAATATTTTAACTACAGAGTTAATAGGCAATAGAAAGAGGCCCTCAATAAATATTATGGAGCCATAAAGGGTGGACAAAGGGAGTTCGTCGACTCACTTTGTGCGTGTTTCCATTGTTATCCGAGATAATGACGTTTTATAAAGTACATATAAGCAAAGAAAGCTAACACTTTTTGTGGCAAATTTAAAATACGTAATAAAAACCCTGCCTCCGTAGTCTAATGGTGAGCGTGTTCGTTTTTCTAATATATTTGGGTAATTTTTTGTTCAATGTATTAGTTTGGTATTGCGCCCGATGAATGGCAATAGGTTTGCCCTCTTTTAAGTATGAGACCTGAACATAGCTGGCAAAAAGTTAGTGATATTCATTTGGTGGCATTTGGTTACTTGATATCGCTAATACGCTCCATATAAAATACGTTAAAATTCTATCTCAGATCAAAACAGTCGTTAAACAGTAAAACCTAAAATCATACTAATTTTTAATAATATCGACACAGAAAAACACAAGTAAGCTATTGTCTTAGATTTACGCGAATATCACACATTGAAATAAAACTACTTTTTAACGCATTTTATCGCGGTTTATCGGATTTTAAACGCAACTTAAATATTAATGTTTGAAGGTAGTCAGTAATAATAATTGTGATTAATATTTTTGGACGTCAAATATCTCAGTCCACCTGTGAACATGAAGTCTGAAAAGACTTTGAAACGTCGGGATCTAAAATCTAAAATAAACCGCGATAAAATCCGTTAAAAATTAGTTTTATTTCAACAAGTAAGCTAACTAAGCTACAGTGCCGTTATTATAATTTGCCTTAGCGTACTATCGAGTAGGTATTATTTTCGTATGAAAACAAGTACAGCGCCGTATTGGCAACTATAATCACTTAAATTGTTCATGCCAAAAGGAAAGTTAGCTGTACTCATTAGCGTAAAGAAAACTCGTAATACGGTCACTGTCAAAGGCCATTTACACGAGGACAATAGGGGGACAGGACAGTAAGACAGGGCAGCAAGTCATTAGAAAGCATATATATATAGGGACCAGTGTCTTAAGGACAATCCAATGCAGTGTTTTCTAATGGCTTGCTCTCCTGTCCTATTCACTTCACTTCAACCTTTTTTAGTGTCCCACCGCTTCTCTCACCTATCTTATGAGTAGAGTTTAGGCCTGGTGCGGGTAAGTGCTGGTTGGTGAATGTCACATGTCCTCGAAGGATTAGTTCTTAGACATGCCGGTTTCCTCACGATGTTTTCCGTCACCGATATTGAGCAGCGGAGATGAAATAATTTATACAAAGATGTGTGGGCACGACGAGGAGTCGAACCCGCGACTTTATTTTTCTAATGCGAGGCCCGTGTAAATGGCCTATTATGTTCAACGGTTTTTGAAGTTTATAGATAATCTACGTCATTCGTTAGCGAATTTCATGCTGTAACGTGTCGTCCGTTAATGGAAACGCACACGCAGTCGATGCACTTGCTATACCTGCTGACCTTGCATCTTACAAGACTCAGATTTATGCACTTATTTCTGCTAATAATAATAATATACTTGTTCAGTTATCTGATCTAAAATTACCTTCATTTCTCTTAAATTTACTAAAGCAAACATTTAGATATACACACCGCCATCTAATCCCAAATCAAACTATATTAAAACTGATATACTACTAATATACATAGATATATATTTTTTGTAAATGCATACACTTATTGATAAATTACACCCAGACACTGAATAAACAATTATGGTCATCTCACAAAAAGAATTGTCTTGGGTGGCAATCGAACCCTTGACCTCCAGCTTAGCAGTCAGGGTCACTAACCACTTCGCCAGCAGGCCAGTCAAGAAAGATTTTTTTACATACATGCATTAACTTACTGTCTGTTAATTTCATTCATTATTTTTATTTTACTTATGTAAGTAAAAAAAGTATCAATGTCGGTAATAAATTTGTTACGTATGATAGATTAGACATATTCGGCTAAACGAGATATTCACCTCTGCCACTACAGACTAAAGATACTAAAATTAAATATAGCCAACAGTGGCGAAGAGTCCATACAAGCAGATTCCCATCGGCTTCCCTTTAGGAAATGGGATATCACACGCTACTTAATAATATATTATGTAACGCCTAAAAGTTTTAAATAGCAACAAATATAAGTATAGCATCAAGTGTAAGAACGATCGGTGACGGTAGTGAACAGATATTATTTTACTAAGTAAGAACTTTTTTGCTACGGCTTCCCTTTTTCAGACTTCCATCCTTCACCAATGATAGTCGATAGGTAAAATGATCTACCAGTAGACCGTTGAAATAATGCCTCAGAGCACTTCACTATCTTAGTAAATTACGTTTTCTTATGGTCTGAAATAGAACTACTTTTTAGTCTGAAAAGACTTTAAAACGTCGGGATCTTAAATCTAAAATAAATCGCGATAAAATCCGTTAAAAAGTAGTTTTATTTCAATGTGTGATATTCGCGTAAATCTAAGACAATACTATCAGACAAGGTATTTTAAAACCACAACTTAAGTTAAACCTCTTTTCGGTAAAATAAACCATTTAAACGAACAATTGTAAGTAAACTCTGCACATATTGCAAATTGTACGAAATAAGGTCTGAAAGTTCTCCGAAATTGGTGCAACACAGATTTTAGTTTATTTTGGGAAGTGTCATATAAACATGAACAATATCACGTGGTATTTAGTATTTTACACTAATTATCAGACACCCTGTATAAGAAATAACGTTAGTTCTATAGGACCATTTCGGAATAAAGGAATTTTGTATATCTCTTCAAATATACATATATGTTGGAGTTAATGTCCTACAGTATCTATAATTATTATTATTCTTAGTTATACGCCAACAAACAAAAATCTCCTAGCCAAAATCGCGGCCGCCTATCTAAGCCGACTGGCCACCTAGACGTAACAAAGTATAAGATGACAAACACTTATGCACTGTCTCTAATCCTTTGACTCTATATGTAAAAATATGTTAAAAATCTAGATTTATGAAATTTGTCTAACTGACGATTGGACGAATCAAACGCTTTCGCTTATTGCAGACCTAGTCGCGGGCGGAAGCTTGTATTTGTAATATCCGACCTAAATAGTTGCATAGTATACACAATGATGTAAATAATCTGTTTGGAAAGCAGTTAGAGGCGCATGCGCACAATGCTGTACAATATTTAAGGCCTGTACATACAGTGCACACATTACAAAAAATATTATGCATGAAATGTTTATTTTTCATAAGAAAACTTTAATGAACGAAGAATGAATTTATAAATTTAAATTTTAAATTAAAACTGTTTGAAATAAAAAAGCGCGTGGCGTGAATTAGCGGTCAGTGACCTTAGGGAACGCACAGCTGATACAGCAGCCCACGGGTGTCAGTGCAATGAGTATCAATAGGAAACATCTTTCGTTAGCGATTACTTAATGTTTTTGTAGATGCTTAGTCATTTTAACACAAAAAATACTTATGTTTATTAAAATTTGGTTAAGTTTATTTTCTCAAAGTTTGCGCACTTGTTAAAAGGTAAAGGTAAGGCCATAAGTCTTATCTTACCTTTCTTATTCTTACTTTCTTTTCTTATCTTACTTAATACTAAAAAGGCGAAAGTTTGTAGAAATGTGTGGAGGTTTGCTACAATTTCACGCAAAAACTAATAGACGAATTTGGATGTTTGGCACAGAGGCACATAGAGTACTTTTATTCTAATACTAGCTGACGCTGCAGACTTTGTACTGCTTCCATCAATAAATAAAAGACATAAACTTTTGTATAAAACTTCTAGACCTTCCCTAGACCTCCACGAACATTTCAAGACCAAGATAAGAAAAATCCGTTCAGCCGTTCTCGAGTTTTAGCGAGACTAACGAACAGCAATTGATTTATATATATATATATATATATAGATCACGCGGGCGAATCCGCACGCAGAAGGTGGTATTTCTTTATTTGTGTAGCCTAGCTTTGTATCAAATGGTTACCTATTTATGTATGAAAGGGCCCTTTGTGTAAACGTTTGTATACTTGTTGAGAACATGATGTTTAGCACCTCTCAAGTGGGACATCGTAATATGTCCACAAGGTAGTAGGTACCATGGTCAGCTTACTTTGCCAACATACATTACGCCTAACGTATTCGTGGTACTTATGTTCACAAAGTATTTATTCCTTTTTTTTGTACCAAGTAGAACAAATGCTGGCGAGCGAGTGCCTTTGGGGCTGTTTATAAAAAGATATTATGACAATTTCACTGACAGATATTGATATAAAACCAGTAAGTATATGCGCAAATTTCTCAAAATTTTTAAATCACAATGACATTTGTCGGTCATAGCCTAGTGTATTAGTTCTTTAACACACTCACATAACTTCAACCCTTTCTAGTGTCCCACAGCTGGGCACTGGTCTTCTCTCAACTATCTTATTAGTTAAGAGAGTTTAGGCCTTAATCCACACACGCTGGCCAAGTGCGGGCTGGTGGATGTCACATGTCCTCGAATGATTAGTTCTTAGACATGCCGGTTTCCTCACGATGTTTTCCTTCACCGATATTGAGCAACGGAGATGAAACAATTCACACAAAGATGTGTGGGTACGACCAGGATTCGAACCCGCGACCTTATTTTTCTGAGGCGAGGCCCGTACCGCTGCGCCACCGCTGCTCTTCTTCTTAGTATGTCATAATGTTGTAGATTTTGCGGGGCTGAGTCACCTTCGTGCGTGGCAGTGCACCCTTCATCTGGATCCCCACACGTGGTCCCCGGGTGGTGCAAATCAGGTGACAACTAACTGGTAGCTAATAAATTACTGGTTTACTGGTAATTAACTGGTGGTAGGCTTTAGCCGTGGTTAGTGACAACGCACCCGACAAAGCCGCATCGGCCTTGCCGTGTTCCGTTGCGATGCCTGGTACTGGTGACACCATTTCAGATGGTGGGTCGGCCGGCATTATTGCTTATTTATAGTCTCTAACCTTAAGGAGCCTCATTCCACTGCCACCTTCTCATCGAAAATCACTCGTAATCACGAGTTAGAGTTAAAGATACATGGACAATATGATTGCGCTAAACCATTAACCTCTGTTGACACAGTCGGATAAAACTACTCTATATACTTCCCCCGGTCCCAAACTATTTCCATACCAAATTTCACCCAAATTGGTCCAGTAGTTTTGGCGTGAAAGCGCGATAAATAGATAGACGAGTAAGTATGGCTGTGAGAAGTATTAGTAATAAATTATCGTTATCAGACAGATTTATCAGTGCAAATAGGAACAATCCCACTTCTGCTATCTCCTATGGGAAAAAACGTTGAAATGAAATGAAAATATGCTTTATTTATTTGAGACGTGGGTCTGCATAAATTTAGTCTAATTTTATATTCTGGGACATTAACACACACGGTCATCTGGTCCCAAGCTAAGCAGAGCTTGTGTTATGGAAACTAGATAACTGGTATATACTATACATATCTATAATACTTTTCTTTTGTAAATATATACATATACTCGTACTAGATATTTACACTCAGACTCGACACAAACACAAATGTTCATCACTGATGTTTGTCTCGGGTGGGAATCGAACCCACGACCTGCGGCGTGAAAAGCAAGTATCTTACCGACCACGCCACCGCACCGGCCCGTCAATTTCTGTTTCTGACAAACACTGTCAAAAAATCTCAGTAGGCTTTTTTCTTTTTTAGATGAAATACTTTCTATTACATTTTGTTTAGTGTGTACCTGTTAGAAGTGACTTTATTCCAAACTTTTTTATCTGTTAGATATTCTGTCATTTTTGACGTTAAAATCTAATAGGACATAGCAGGTTTTATTTCAATGTGTGATATTCGCGTGAATTAAAAAAAATACTAACTAAATTATATTTTTCTTTTTCTTTTTATTCTGATATTAGATATAAGGGAGCACCCCTTTTTACCGATAATTTTATCGGTAAAGGAAAACACCGTGAGAAAACCGACATGTGTAAGAACTAATCATTCGAGGACATGTGACATCCACGAACCCGCACTTGGCCAGCGTGTGTGGATTAAGGCCTAAACTCTCTCAACTCATAAGATAGTTGAGAGAAGACCCGTACCCTTGACCCTTTTTTAATTAACATACGTAAGTAGCTTCATGCATATTTTACAACAAATAATTCACTGTCAAGGCCAATACCCTTTTATAGGAAAATATTACATCAATTACCCAATTACGAACAAAAGTGTTCAATATAAGAGTAATAAATCGTACACAAAGCCCGTAGGGCTAACAATGGCCCATTGAGTGACGGGAAGGGCCGGAAGCCACAGGTAGAGCTTCCGGTTTGGACATATTCAAATATCGAATGAATTCAAATATCGAACAATATGGCAGATAACCGTTTCATTTCACTCTATTGTACTTTTTTATTTATTTTCTATATTGAAATTGTCCCGATTTTGTCGCGTTAATATAAGCATTATAGTATGGGAAAAAGCAATGGGGTCCATTAAGAAAATCACTTTAAATATAATATAGTGGGACATTAACACACACGGCCATCTGATCCCAAACTAAGCAGAGCTTGTACTATGGAAACCAGATAACTGGTAATATACTACATATAATACTCTTCTTTTGAAAATACATACATAAATAAGATAATTACACCCAGACTCAAAACAAACAGAAATGTTCATCACTCAAATTTTGTCTAAGGTTGGAATCGAACCCACGACCTGCGGCGTGAAAAGCAAGTCTGTATCTTACCGACCACGCCACCGGCCCGTCAGATTACACTAACACCTACTGAATGTAGGTCAGACGGTAGACTGTTTAATGTTATTGTCTAACTTTATTTAGATACACTCATGAAACTGTCTAGATTAAACCAAAGAATATTAAAGTTATCCTACTGAACTATTTAAGTAGTTCAAAAAGTTTAAAATTTTGACCACGTACCAGAATTTGCAAGTCATCTAGTTGTTGAATAATTTCGTGTGAACATAACTTTAAAAGCAGTGCAGAAGTGGCGCTAATAACATATAGCCAGGATGCTGTTGGTGGTGTCACGCACGGGTCTTTTTTTTTGCTGATTACCTGATGTCTATCTCTTAGGGATTACTCACAATAACCGTTTTTTTATCTTTTACTTTCAACTAAAAGTAATGGCTTATTTACGAAGCGATTTTAAGCAATTTTGCATTAATCTTTATCTAATTAAGTATCTTAAATACATTGTCTATTTAATATAGGTAGATATGGTCTATTACAGCACATAATTTAAGTGAATATTTCCGAAGATATTACAGATTTAAAATAGCTAGTGCTGTTTGTATGTCTAATGGCAAAAAAGCTGTTAACGTTGTATAAAAGGACATTTTGTAAATATACCTCAATATATTTAGTATCAGCATTGCACCCGTGCGAAGCTGGGGCGGGTCGCTAGTACTTATATATTATGATGATACGACGTAGGAGAGCTGATTATATTGAGTAGCATCATCTAACACTATGTAGGTAACTAATTAAATGATGAAGTATTGAAAACGTTTATACGTATTGTGTTCAATTAATACTTGTTAATATCTTGCAAAGGTTAAATTCAATCATTAGTTATATTCAAGGTCAAATCAATATCAGGAACTAAAACTACAGACAACAATGCATTTGAGTTTTTAACCGACTGAGTTGATACGACTGCAAACATGAGTCATCATGAGAGATCATTTCAATTTTTTTTTCAAGTTTAAGCTGCTCCTAACCGAATTTGAAAAAGAGAGGTTATTCGATCTATATTTAAGTAGGTAATATTGTCGGAATTGCGCTAAATTCGCAGCGCATTTTTTTTTTATTGGGGCTGGCACTGACCTCAAAAAGTAGTTGGTGTATGAATCTAGTTAGGATAACACAGTTAATATGTTTCAATAGAATTTTATTAACGGCATAAATTATTATTAACTCTTTTCTTAACTCCGACCTTTTTGAAGTCGAATAAATATTTTAAATTAGGTAGTTCTGTTTTAAACCTAATTTAATATTATTAGTAGTAAGATTCGGGTGTCACTTCACTTCAACCCTTTTTACTGTCCCACTGTTGGGCACCTGTCTTAAGTACCTATCTTATGAGTTGGGAAAGTTAAGGACACAATCCACACACGCTATCCAAGTTCGGGTCGGTGTACTTCACATGTCTTTGAATGGTTAGTTCTTAGACACGCCGGTTTCCTCACGATGTTTTCTTTCACCGATATTGAGTAGCGGTGTATACTATCATAAATAAATCAGATAACAAGTCCTTGGGCTACTGATAACCCGCCCACAGCAGACATAACCGCGTTTATTATCAATTAAATATTGATAAACTAAGTATATTTAGTGCACTTAGTGACTACAAAGTTTATAATCGGCGCCATTTATCAAACATTCATTATCATTATAACAAGAAAGAAATTTAAAAAAATATATAATAATATAGTAGGACATTAACACACACGGTCATTTAATCCCAAACTAAGAAGACTTGTACTATGGAAACCACATAACTGGTAATATACTACATATAATACTTTTGCTTTGTAAATATATACATAAATATAGATAATTACACCCAGACACAAGACAAACAGACTTATTTAAACAAATGTTTGTCTCGGTAGGAATCGAACCCACGACCTGCGGCGTGAAAAGCAATCTTACCGACCAGGCCACCGGCCCGTCAAAATCGACATCCAATCGCACAATGCTCATTTTTGAATAGATTTCTTCAAATAAAAAGTAGTTTGGCGAATCTGGCAGTACATGACCGAGTTATAACCAAACTAATATGAAAGATATCAAACACTTCAACCCTTTTTAGTGTCCCGCTGGGCACGGGTCTTCTCTCAACTATCTTACGAGTTGAAAGAGTATGTTTATAAAAAAATATACACATCACAATTGATAACCTCCGGTTTTTCAGTGAAGAAAAATACTGTTTTTTTTTTATCAGAACCTATACCGTTACCACAATCCCACCGCTGCAACTCCTGTAAGCCAAGACCAACAGTGACGCCGTGAAGTGACTCGAGATTTGAACCCAGTCAAGTATGGGACACCTAAAGTTCTTGGATCCCGCTCGAATTTAATCAAAAAGATAATATTGGGAAAGTAAGATCCACTTCCCTCCAGGCAAAACGGGAGACAGCACATAGAAAAATTGGAGGGATTATCGCGTGACATACATACAAAGAGCAGCGATGGTGCAGCGGTACGGGCCTCGCCTTGGAAAAATAAGGTCGCGGGTTCGAAAAAGGGTTGAAAAAAAAAACAAAAAAAACATACACTGTCGAATTGAGAAACGCTTTCTTTTTGAAGTCGATTAAAAATATCGAACAATACACAAAAGATACCCCATTTTAAGTTTATTAAAAAAACAGTTTGTTACAATTTATTTCATCATGATATGCTATAAATTAAAAAGTGCCTGGAACACAACGGCAATGAGTAAGGAACGCTATATAAGATTTTACAGTTCATTGTGTTCCAGCCCGTGGGACATCACACTTTTTATAGATTAATAAAAACATAATTCAATCTTTGTGAGAGCTGAAAAATTACATTTTGCCTTAAAATTTCGGATACCAATTATTTATACTTGTTTAGTGTCCGACAAATTCTCTGTTGCAGTATTTTAGACCGCCGCCGCGCCAGCTTATACGTGACGTATCATCACTTAAAAATAAAACACTTTAAAAAAATTAAACTCACGAAATCTCTAGTTTCTCACACTAACACACACTTCAAAAATCCCTTTTAGTGTACTTACATCTGCTGGGCACGGGTCTTTCAACTATTTTACGATTCGATAGAGTTTAGAGCTTAATCCATCCCCCCCCATTTCTCGCCTTTTAGACATTTATTTACAATAGACAAATGTCGAAAAAATTGCGGATATTATTGAAAAACAAAAGCCATCGCCATTTTTTTCGAAAAATGTCTATTAGAGTTAAATGTCTTAAGAGCGAGAATCGACTCCCTGGTCGAATGCACTACTGCACGTGTCCTCGAATGATTGGTTCTTAGACATCCCGGTTGCCTCACGATATTTTCCTTCACCGATATTCAGCAAAAACAATTCACACAAAGATTTGTGGGCACGAGTGGGGATCGAACCCATACCCTAATATTTCTAAGGCGAGCCGATACTGTTGCACCACCGCTGCTCTATTTATCAGTAAATAAATATAATTTTGAAATAATTATACCCACGATGAATAAGTAAGAAGATTTTCTAACTAGCTCAAAACATCGATCAAGTATTTTCTTAGATTTACGTGAATATCATACATTGAAATAAAACTAAAGTAGTTTAATTTTAGATTTTACGACGTTTCAAAGCAAACAAAATGTAATACATATACGTACTTCATTTAAAAAAGAAAAAAGCCTACTGAGCTTTTTGCCAGTCATTCACTGCACGGTAGGAAAACAAATTGGACTATTTTTATGTAGACTCACGTCTCAAAAAAAATAAAGCATATTCATATTTTTATTTTCAAACTTCACACCACCGTGACCATGAAGTCTGAAAACACTGAAAAATCGGGATCTAAAATCTAAAATAAACCGCGATAAAATCCGTTATCAATTAGTTTTATTTCAACATCAATCAATTCGACTTCAAAATAAAGAACCCGATGCCATAAACTTTTACTATACACTCGTTAAACTTACGCTCCACTTTATTGCGTACTTGTTAATAAAAAGTGTGATCTCCCAAGGACAAGGAGGATAATATATCATCTGACACTGCCATGGAAAGGCAAGATATCCCCCATAATGGTTCATTAAAATCTTATTGTCTTTCCATGTTACTATAAAACACCTTTTTCAAGTGATTTATAAGGAAAAAGTCAACACAATGATAACTTTAACAGATAAAATAACAATGGGCTGGCTGGAGAGCAGCGGTGGCGCAGTGGTACGGGCCTCGCCTTAGAAATATAAATCGCGGGTTCGAATCCCAGTCGTGTCCACACATCTTTGTGTGGATTGTTTCATCGCCGCTGCTCAATATCGGTGAAGGAAAACATCGTGAGGAAACCGGCATGTCCAAGAACTAACCGTTCGAGGACATGTGACATCCACCAATCAGCACTTGGCCAGCGTGTGTGGATTAAGGCCTAAACTCTCTCAACTAGTAATATAGTTGAGAGAAGACCCGTGCCCAGCAGTGGGACACTAAAAAGAGTAGAACCGAACAATGGGCTTCTATATTAGGCATATAATTGTACTAGCGACCCGCCCCAGCTTCGCACGGGTGCAACGTGTTATACTTATAAACCTTCCTCTGGAATCACTTAATCTATTAAAAATTTTAAAAAAACCGCATCAAAATCCGTTGCGTAGTTTTGAAAATCTAAGCATACATAGGGACATAGGGACAGAAAAAGCGACTTTGTTTTATACTACGAGTATGTAGTGATCTTTAACTCTTCATCGTCAAGTTTAGAGCAACGGTGGCGCAGATATTGGCCTCGCCTTTGAAATATAAGGTCGCGGGTTCGATCCTTGGTTATGCCCACATATCTTTGTGTGAATTGTTTCATCACCGCTGCTCAATATCGGTGAAGAAAAAATATGGTGAGGAAACCGCTGTCTAATTAATCATTCGAGGATATGGATATACACCAACCCGTACTGCCAGCAAATGTGTGGATTAAGGCCTGAACTCTCTAGTGGTAAGACAGTTGAGAGAAGGCCCAGCAGTGGGACAAAAGGTTCGAAGTGAATCAAGTTTTAGTGATTTTTAAACGACTTAAATTAAATTTTAATATTTATTAAAACCTGCGCCACCGCTGCTCACCTGTGGCGATCAATTCCCGCCGCACTTATCCACAATATTTTACGAATTGGTAAATTATATCTAAAACTAGCAAACCCGGCGAACTTTCTTTTCGCCACCAGATGGCTTCGTTTTATGTAACATTTTCCCGCTTTTCTGTTGAATTTTTTCCTGAATTTTCTTTTCTATAAACCTTACGGAGCCCGAGACCTTTCCAACGAATGCAAAACCGTGGAAATCGGATAGTGCGTTCTGGAGTTATAGCGTCAATAAGGAAAACCCGACTTATTTTTATATAGTAGAGAATAAAAAGTTAGGTGCAATAAATGAAACTGGAACAAAACATGCATGTTTTGTCGCATAAATACGACAGACGCACTGGGGCGAACAAATACATTTGTCGCATATCCATCACCATATAAGTATTTCACCAAGTTTAATTAAATATTGACCATATTATGTATATTTACATACCCATTTGCCCCTCAGTTGCCTCGTAGTCAGGAATGATTTGGCTTATTCTAACCAAATGTACCACAAAATCACACGTAATATTTATTATCACAATCACTTTTTCAAATTTCACTTGCACTCATTTTGTAATTCCGCAGAATCAACCTTGAAATAAAATAAAAATAAATTAATCATAAATTAAATCACAAACTTAAATAATTCCAAAAAATAATTAAATAACCTTGAAAATAATTAATTAAATAGTGGCTTAGTAAAATTGTCAACGGAATTAAGTCAACCTGTAGATAATGGAACATTAACGTAAAAAATGTTAGGTACTTCAATTTAAAATCCATGTTTTATTCACAGAAATACATAATTATTATTTTAAGATTAAATTGTATTTATTTGTTGTTTTATTTCTTGTTTACCTTTTGTAAATAATTATGTTATAATTAATAGTTTAATGTAATCTATATTTTTATTAAAATATACCTTTAATAAAATACCTTTTATTTTTTAAACTTTAGTAAAACAATAGAAAGGACGCATTCAGCTAGTTCAGTGTTCGAGAATAGAACTTGTTCTAAATTTAAATCAGCCGCTGTAGTTAGTAAAGCGCAGGAGGAACATGCTGCTTCTAAATTTAAATCTTTTTAATTTTTAAATCCCGCGTTTTTGTCACGTTCAAGGTCGTTTTCAAATCCCATTGAGGAGTATTTTTTAACTCCCGACGAATACCTAATGGGGTGTTATAAGTTTGACATGTCAATCTGTACGAGTACGAGTTAGTGAATACGAAAAAACTTTAATACGAGTATTAACTTGAACTTGTTAAAATACGTTTACAAATTTTTAATTTTATACTTTCGATTTTAAGAAATTCTAGTAATATTAAGAACTGGAAATAGTAGATATAAGTAATTGAAACTTGTATTTTTCTGCATTATAACTTATTTTTCTTGACAGGTTTAACATTCCATGAAAAATTGGCATACTTATTAATTATAATGGCATAAAAGTTTTAACAGATAATTTGCAGAATAATTTTCTTTTAGGCATGAAAAAGTCATTTATCCATTTCTAAAACTGGAAATAAAAATTGTTTCTAGCTAAAAAAAATTACAAATTAATTAAGTCCTTTTAAAAGAAAACCAAATAAATCTACGCAAGATGTCTAAAGAGAGCTGTTTTGTCTCCTTGCAGCCATATTTAGAAATGACGGAACCGTGACGATCCCTTGAACACTAAACGCCAAATTTCCCTTATCCTGTTGACAGACAGACAAATTGGCTTCCTGAATACCGCCACTGTTAAAGACGCGTACACATACGTGGTAAAACCGAAAAACTAATCACTCCAAGCAGTCCCAAGTATCGAAACTCATATTGATGAGATTCGATATTCGAATCTTACTATTATTTTTGGTACAAAAAGGCCAGTTTTCTATAAGTGCAGTACAAAGAGTATTCCATTCGCAATAAGGACCGATATAACGAATAAATAGTGTTCTGAACCCTAAGTCTAAATAATAAGTACACATTTATGGTAAGTACTACCAAGTCTAGATTTTCAAGTGATATCCTCTAAACTCCCTTTCGTTTTCGTCTAAATCTATCCACTTATAACAAAGGACTTAATTTAGGTACACATGCTGAATTTATAAACCTTGCATTGGTGAATGGTCAGCTACATAGAAAGTGCAAAGCTTGTATTCTAGCTAGGGCAAATTAAAATACTAACTACTATATAAATTAAACTATTAAACTACTATAAAATTATACTATAAAATTCCTGATTAATCTATGAGGCGAAAGGTATGTAATAATATTAATATACGTAACGATTTTTATTTACTGAACAAGTTTTATTTAGTAAAAGAATAAATAACTATGAATCGAAAACTTTTTCGACAACTACAGAACCGTATGTATAAAGTCCTTTACGAAACCATTATTAAAGGAACGTGCTTATACTGTTGTGTTAAAGAAATTTAGGTCTAAATAGGTTGGTCTTGTTTGTCTATATTTGGTTTATAGTGATCCCTTATGGTTTGTGAAATTGTCGGGTGTCTGTTACATGTAAATTTAGATTTGAAGTGATATTTGAAGCTTTAAACTCCCTTTAGAATAGATAGTAGCTAACTAAGTAGACAGTATTGTGTTTGGAATTAGACAGATTGGTTTTTGGGTGCCGGTTTACTGGACTGTCTCGGCTATAGGTATATACCTATATCTTCGTCGTTTCTTAACATCATTTGGTCGTTTTTTAATATATTTCGAAACTCTATAGGTCCATAACAATGTTAAACAATTAAAAAAATACGCGACACAATGTAAACACTAGAAATAAGAATGATCTTGCAGTACATTATACACGTCTTTACATAAACTTCCCAGTAACATTAAAGTTAAGTCAATAAACAAGATTAAAACAACTGTAAAATCCACGCTATTAAAGAAAAGTTATTTACAACATTTCGGACTATTTATTTCGGACCAAACCCCTCTAACACGACACATTAAGAATTAACTTTCTTTTTTTGAGTTTTCCAAGAATTTAAGTTCTCAATGAAATAAAATCATTTTGACTTTAACTTTGAATATTAATAATATGTATTTTAATTGTGGCCTCTGCAGAAATAATTTCGCAATTTTGCCAGTGCCAAATTTAAATATGGAATTAAAATTACATTTGGAATGAATGGGCCGCAGCAGTTGAGGCGATAAAAATAGTCCAATCTAAAAGATTAGTAGAAAAATAAACTAAAAAAAAGGCTGACATCGACCGACTTCAAAATATATCAAAGCATTTTAATCATTTCTGATTAACTAAATCAAACAAAATACGAATTAATTTATGCTAAGAAAATTTATTTTTTACTTTTTAGTTTCCTTGTCGAAGTCGATTTTTTTTGCTGTTATTACATAGATGCTTTGAGTTTCGTTTCACTTCAAACGTTTTTTAGTGTCCCACTGTTGGGCACGCGTCTTCTCTCTACTATCTAAGAGTTGAGAAAGTTTAGGCCTTAATACACTTAGTGGATGTCACATGATTGTGCTCGAGTGACTAGTTCTTAGACATACCAGTGTTCTCATGATGTTTTCCTTCACCGATACTGAGCAGCGGCGATGTAACAATTCGCAAAATAGGCACGACCCGGAGTCGAAATCGCGATCTTATTTTTCTAAAGCGAGGCCAGTACCGCTGCGCTACACGCTAAGCCTCGCGTAAAACACAATACAGAGTAGTTGCCTCCTATCGAAAACCTTTATCAACTCCAATCAAATGACTCAATCTAAATTAACTACTTGTTCTCCATTATTGTTCGCTTTCAAATACTTCGTGTTTCCGAGTGTTTTTTTCTGACCTTAGAATGTGAAAGTTTGTTTGAAGGTTTCGAAGCCCTTAAGCACGGTTACCATACCGTGTACAAAGAAGTCGTTTTTAGAAGTGTTTTTAATCGATGAATCGAACATATATATTTCGTTTCTTTGTCATTAATAATAACAATAAAAATCATTAATAATAAAAAAAACTACGTATTTTAGTTTTTTTATTATTAATTATTTTATGATGAAATGGCGACACTAAAAAAAATGTACAACATTTATGGAATATAGATAAAAATTTTGATTACTTACTTAGATTAAATTAGGTTTTTTAACAAATATAAATGTAGCTAATAGGTAATAGCTTTAAAAAATACGAACCGATTTCAGTTTTAACAATAACTCATAACTCGCTTAACCGTAATTGATAATATTTTAATGGGACCACTCTAAAGTTCTTTGAAACTAAAAAAATCATAATGTACTCATAAACATAAAAAACATAAAAAAACATAAAAAACATGAAGTCGAATTGAAAATCACCTTCTTTTTGAAATCAGTAACTAATAAAAGCTAGAAATAAACCACATATTATTACTATTACACTCGTATTTTCAAAATTTAGTTTTTCTTTGAGAGAGCTTCAATCGTTAATTTGTCATTTAAATCTAAAGACAACATATTATATTGACTACTAGCTGCGCCAGCGAACTTCGTACCGCGTATTTATTTAAAAAAAAACTTATTCTTATTCTTTATTGTACACAAAACACTTACATAAACAATTTATAGTTAGGAAATAGCACATGTACACAGGCGAGCTTAATTCAAATGTGAATTTTCTACCAGCAAACCCAAGGTACCTAAGGAAAACATTGTGGAATGGGCAGAAGTGCACAACAAATATTTTAAATACATACATACACCTACATACTAATATTACTTACATACGAACGTGAATAAAATGTCTAATATATATACCATATAAAAAAAAAATATATATAAAATAATTTGTCTGTCAATCTAAGTGATCACTCAGTTGAAAGAAAATGTTCTTTAATTCTTACTTTAAACAAGTCGAGCGAAGAACTCGACCGTATGGGATGTGACTTCACTTAGGGGTATGAAAAATAGATAGTAGCCGATACTCAGACCTACTGAATATGCATAAAAAATTTCATAAGAATCGGTCAAGCCGTTTCGGAGGAGTTCGATTACGCACCCCGTGACACGAGAATTTTATATACCTATTAGATAACATTTTTCACATCATGAGACTTTTTGTTTAATTCCGGTAATATGTGCTACCTTGAATATACTTTCGGTAGGTATGTGTATTATAAATTTCTCATATCCACCACTTTAAACAATTTTTAAACACAACCAACACTAAGTACAAAAAATCCTTACTTTAAAAATCGAATAGGAGATTCGAAATCGGAACAAAAAACGCGAGTCATTTGTTTGTAAACAAAACATGGGACACGGGACATTAAAATAGAACGGGACTGGTAGTTTAATAGTTTTTCTGGTCACAAAAACTAACATTTTGTAGATATAAATCTTGTTCAAATTGTTTTGGGTTACTGTTGAATGCCAGATGTTAGAAATGTGCCAATCTATAAATAGGTAACGCTTTGGCTATCAAAATTTATGGGACTGTCTATATATTTAAACGGTTTTGTTTATTTTATCATTTTACTTATTTTTATCCTCATAAACGTCTACTCTATTATTCTAAAGAAAATTTTAGGTTTGAATAAATCTACAGTCTTTTCCGGTTACAGGTTTATTACAGGTTATTTTGTGAAAGTATAAATTATTTTATATTCCCAAAATCGCCTACCTGAATTCCCTATTCGGGATATGACGCATTTGTAAAATTTAGGTATTTAAATTTGTCTCCCAAAAGAGACTAATGTTGCATGCATTTACATGCCTTATACTTAATCATAATGGTTAAATGTAACGTTACCGGGTTAAAACCAATGTAAGTAAACGGACACACTCTTTCGCTGTTCCAATAATAGATATAATTATGTAGATATTAATTAAGTACTTTGTGTATCCTTATTTAGCTTTAAGATTAAACATAATTTTAAATTTAGTTCCAATAACACCGCGTGTTCCACTCTAAATGGACCAGTCGAACAGCCAATGAACACGACAGTTTCGGACCGTTATCCTCTTAATTGGAAGGACCTTAACGGGACTTTACCTTAAGCCCAAAACGTTTTAATCTTATTTTAACTGGTTTAAGAGGTGGTTATTTTGGAAGAGGAAATGAGACCGCATGATACTGATCAAAGTGCCATCCGCATTTATACAATGGTTTCAATTTTAAATTCAAATTTTTTGATTATATCATCTGGTAACTCGTAAGATAGTTGAGAGAAGTACGTAAGATACAGCATGGTGTTAATAAAAGGTTTCTAAAGAGTCGGTACGCGAGTGAAGCTCTTTTCAGACTACGCCACAATATATTATAGGCCAACCGTTTAACTCGCGTATCGTATCTGAGGTACAAAGTCATAAAACATTAATTAAATCTCAGAACTATTTAAACCACAGATAAATGTAATGTAAAGCGTGCATAGTCTGGGATGACCAATTGCTATCAGTAATAATAATAATAATAATAATAATGGTGCCACATTACATTTAGAGCAAAATTGTCTAACGGGCCTCTACGTGTTGGCTTCGGCCCCACGCACGCCTTCCAATAGTCCGGAGCTTCATAGCTCCGAGATAAAAAGAAGACAAACATAATAATAATAATATAGTGGGACATCAATACACACGGCCATCGGATCCCAAACTAAGTAGAGAGTAGAAGTAGCTAAGAAGAGAGTAAGCTGTATAATAGAGAACAAAATATAAGTATTAGAATACTACCTCAATATCGGTGAAATAATACATCCAATCAGAACTGAACCGGTTTCGCTCTGCATTCTTCTCCATAAGAATTTCATCATCATTCCCCTTGCCTTTTTTCCATTTCTATTGGGATCGGCTCCCAGTCTAACCTGATGCGGCTAGCTACCAGAATTATACGAGCGACTGCCATCAGACTTCAAAACCCGTAGGGAACCATTAGCCGAGATGGTTAGACCAGGTGTCAGATTATATTGGCTTCTGACTACATGTAACGATTGTCATAGATGTGTTAAATAACAACCGGGACCGACGGCTTAACGTGTTCTCTGAGGCACGGAGGGTACTCCCTCAACTAACCAGACACCGAAACAAATTTTTGTTGTTACACAAATATTGTCCGGGGCGGGAATCGAACCCGCGACTTCCCGGGCACAGTATAGCCCAATCGGATGACTTACACCGCTCGACTACCGAGGTCGTCAAGAAGGTTTCTCCATAAGAATTTATTGAAAAAAATCCACCATTGCTGTGTCTAGTTTGCCAGGGGGCCTGGCGTCTGAGATTATTTAATACTCACAAATATGAGCACGTGGGTGGGCACGACCGGTAATCACACCTGCTACCTTAAAGTATTGTCTTAAATTTAAAATTTTTAAAAATAAAATAAATTTAATTTAATTAATTAAATCTAATAATTATTATATTACTACTAGCTGCCCCAGCGAACTTCGTACCGCGTATTTATTAAAAAAAAATGTTCACTTAGGGGGATGAAAAATAGATGTTGGCCGATTCTCATACCTACTGAATATGCATAAAAAATTTCATAAGAATCGGTCAAGCCGTTTCGGAGGAGTATGCAACGAAAACTGAGACATGAGAATTTTATATACATACTAGCTGCCCCAGCGAACTTCGTACCGCGCAAAATTGTGAATCTAAACCATTCCCAGATCCCCTTGAACACACACAAAAAATTTCATCAAAATCGGTCCAGTCGTTTAGGAGGAGTTCAGTCACATACACACGCACACAAGAAATATATATATTAAGATTAGAGATATTTTAATTATTTTTTTTATTTTTTTTTATTTCAAAGCAGAGGCCAATACTGCTACTACACCGCTGCTAGTAACTCAATTTATATTGCTAAACGCTTTAATTAACCAATTTATAATCAAACAGGGTAGTTCAACTTCCTGGTCTACACAAAGGACTGTTACACAATGATGAACCATCATTAAACCAAACAGAGACAGCATTTAACTGGACGGATTAGGCCTTAGAAAAAGGAACTTAGCTTCTTTCTTCCATGGTGTAGGCAGAGGAGACAATCACCATGATTATGTCCATTGTTTATGTCCCATACGTAATAGGAGACGAGCCTATTACCGGCGAATAGGCACAATTCCAAAGATCTAGTTGCGACTAAGATTCTAAGGACCTATAATAGAAAAATCTTTATCACTTGAGTCGAACCCGGAACTTCGCGGTGGTGACCAACGATATGGTTGAATCAATAATTTTAATTACTTAATCACATTTACCGTAGCATTATCAGTATCACTTCTGCCTATACCTGTGGATATTTGATGGGTTGGTAAAGTTGTTTTTTGTCTATTTCGTTACTTTGTTATATAATATAGGCAAGACCCATAGACAAATGTGGTAATTACCTACTACATGCGCGAGCGCACGTCTTCACGTACGTAGGTACCTCTTCTGTCTATCGTTAGGTACTTTGCATACGTGATCTATAATTTACATAATAACCGATTCTTTGCGATTCTTAAAAGTGTTTTATTATTGGTAAATTTGAGGAAATTATTGATTTATAGTAAATGCTTTTACATACATACTGGTATACTGGGCTGGCGCGATCCATCGTAGACTACATCATTGGTTAACATCGGGCAAGTTGTAGTCAAGCGTCAGCCTATCGTAGAATAAAATAAATATTAAACCTTCCTTAGACTTTTAAGAGTAGGAAGGGTAACAATCGCTCTAACAGACATCACACGTTTAGTGAGTACGTAACTTTGGTCTAAATTCAGCAAAGTTACGCAACAAACAAATGTACGAAGTTGACGTCGATTTGTAAGCTTCCTGTCGATTCACAGAAACATCAATACCTAAGCAATATCGAATAACAGACAACAGGGAAAATTCGGAATAATCACACGAGACTAAAGTATAGAGATTCGAACACACTTTTAATTATTGCCATCAATGAATGATGACTACTATTAAACGTAATTTAAATTTATATAAGACTAGCGGACCCCGCAGACGTCGTCCTGCCCGCTAAAGCAGCACTGGGGCCGAAAATAGATTACGACCGATTCTTAGACCTACCGAATCGATTAAGCTGTTTCTGAGTAAGTTGTTTTTTTTTGCGTAAGAACCATACTTGTACTTCAAGGAGTTCTCGAGTTATGCGCTTACCAACTCATTTTTCGATTCATTCATTTCATTTTTTTTTAAATTTTCTTTGCTATAAACCTCACGGAGCCCGAGACCTTTCCAACGAATGCAAACCGTCGGTTCGTGCGTTCTGGAGTTATAGCGTCAGGAAGGAAAACCCGACTTATTTTTATATAGTAGACTACGTTCAACAGTATGCAAGCACTTTGAAGCAAGGCTGAGCTGATACTTAGGATCAAATCACCATAATAAACTTTCAATACATAAATTAAGCAGCGGCGCGCATAATAAGTCATTGTAAAAGTGTACACATTGTTGAGGAGCCAAATAAATAAATAAATAAATAATTGAGCAGCGGTGGCGCAGCGGTACGGGCCTCGCCTTAGAAATATAAGGTCACGGATTCGAATCCAAGTCGTACCAACATCTCCGTATGAATTGCTTCATCTCTACTGGTCAATATCGTTGAAGGAAAACATCGTGAGGAAACCGGCATATCTAAGAACTAATAATAATTCGAGGACATGTGCTATTCACCGCTCTTGGCCAGCGTCTGTGGATTATGGCCTATACTCTTTTAAGTTGAGAGAAGACAGGTGCCCCCGTGGGGCACTAAAAAGCATTGAAATGAAGAAGTGACATAAATTAAAGTACACTTTATGAAATATAAAATACTACTGTGTTTTTGGGCAGTAGCATATCATTTACAAAGAAAAATATACAGCCAAATATTCTCGTGAATGGAATGACAATACAGACGACAAAAATGGTAGGTATAGGTCCTTCATTCTACTATAGACTTCTTTTATAAGGTAATATGTAATATTAATAGAGTCAATACTAGTAATGTGACTAAGGAAGAAACTAATACTCTTATAGTTACCACATCACAGGAAGTCTGAAATTCCATTCAATTGCAATTACTTGTAGTAATCAAGCAATTGTGAAGAATACATAGCTAAAATTAACAATCATAATAGTACATCAAAAAATACAAGTAAAAACAGACCTAACGTTAAACACTATAAAGTTTAAAATGAAGGAAACAATCAATTAACATGTTCTGATGGAGTAAACAGTCGTGCAGTTAACGAAGGGAGACCAATGACAGTCATTTAAAATTTAATAGCGCTTATAAAACCATTTGTAAACACAAGCTTTTTACCCTAGTTTAGACAGACATAGAGTTATTGGTAAAACTTTGCACATATCTATGAAGATGATAATACATAGGATGATATCGACACTTAGGTACTTCGAGGAAAAATTCTCGACACCATAGTTTGTAAGCGAATAGCTGAAATGATAATAAAAACACTTGAAATAAAATTAATAAACCAATTTAGATTTTAACTATTTACTAAAGATACAACTTTCCTTTAAGCTAAAGCCGACTATTAATACCCACTGCTAATGGTTAATGTTTTTAAAATGAGCACAAAATTGTTTCAATTTATTAAGCCAAGGTCAAAATCAACGACATTATATAAAGACGAACCGTATCGGATCAATTTCACATCATTTACTACGCTACGGATTACATTGAAGGTCAGTTACATGGATGATATCACGAATATGAAGTAGCAATTTTGTCAATTATTTAGTAGCGCGCTATCGAATGAAAATTAGTATTTTCACTGCTTTTTATCTTTCTACAATGTAGTGGCAAGCAGCAGTGGCGTAGCAGTATCGGCCTCGCCTTTGAAATATAAAGTTGCGGGTTCAATCCCCGGTCGTGCCCACACATCTTTGTGTGAATTGTTACATCGGCACTTCTCATTATCGGTGAGGAAAACTAAACTAATTATTCGAAGACATGAGACATCCACCAACCCGCACTTAGCCAGCGCGTGTGGATTATTGATTAATGCCTAAACTCTAACTCATAAGATAGTTGAGAGAAGACCGTGGACAGTGGGACACTAAAAATAGAAGATAGAAGTGAAACTATAAAACCCGCAAACAGATTCCTTTCAACTCAATTACTACTTAGCTTAGAAGTTAATTTTGTTTGACGATAATTCTGACTAAACTATTGATATATTAATGGTGAACACAAAAATGGATATTTTTAGGACAGCAATAATATATTCATCATCAAAATAGAATATAACGCACACCATAACAATAATGAATCGCATGCTATAGACAAAATAATATTGTGATAGCAACACGATATAGCAAGAGAATCTTACGTCAAATACCTCAGTCCACCCGTGATCATGAAGTTCGAAACGACTTTGAAACGTCGGGATCAAAAATCTAAAATATCACTGCGATAAAATACGATTTAAAGTAGTATTATTTCAAGAGAATCATTAATAAAGAGAGTATAAACCAAAACACCATAGTTTCAATTTTGATGGCGTAACCTGCCAGTAGGATTAGACCCATTATAGTAAGAGTAATTACTCACAATTACCTAATCAGGAGTACGAATGAAGGAAGGTCAGAGGTCGTACTACACTGGTAGCTGAATCATCGTGATAACAATAAAATAAGTGGTAATTTACTAACATTATTGTTGCATGTTCCACGAACCGTGACTGATGATGGTGGAAAATGGAACAAGGTAATGAAATGGATGGAAATGGATATTGAAATGCTTTTAGTGAACGAAAAGTTTTAGCAACGAAAAGTTGATAAAGAAAATGATGAGAATTTCGGACATGGATGAAGCTGAAGAAGTGTTTAGTCAGCAGATGGCGCACTATGCCTCTCTTATTAACCAATGCCCAACATTTTTATGCTTGTTCTGTTTGAGTAATAGAACACATCCCACTAATTGTCCAATACATTTTTTAATTTTTGTGAAAAAAGAATGTATCGGGGTCTGTATAATGTTTCATCTATAGAATTATTTTTACAACAAATGGTTTCTGCATGTATAAATGTGTAACTTTTACCTATCCAAGTCTATATTTCCTCACGGGGTGGGCAGAGTGCTAAAAGTGTATGTGATGATGAAAAATCTAGCTTGGTCTATTAGTAATAGAAGTACCTTAGAGTACCTTATTTGCCTAGGGAAAGTCCTATAAGGATCCCCCGCCTCTTGTGGGCGCAGGGCAGGAGTATTCGAAACTCCCAAAGGGTACTCACTAAAACCCCCGGGGGTAACCCCGCGCATTTATGTCACAGAATCATTAGAACCACAAGTAACAACCGAGACCATTACTGTACCTAACATTTATCTACGTGTCTACCTGAGGGTTGTTGCTGTATCATTGCTTAAAAACTGGTGATTTTGATTGTTTGTTTCTAACCATATGGAGGCTCATTCCACTACCACTTTCTCCACGAAATTCATTTGTCAAGCGAATCAGTATACTGGGGTGGCGCGTTATATCGTGGACTACATCATAGCTACAGAATAAAGAAAATAAAAGCAGACCTGATCGAGTGTTCGAAGCATGGTAAGTCTACCAAGATATTTTTTTCTCAAATACCGATATCTACCCGTGCGACGCCGGGGCGGGTCGCTCGTTATTATTATAGCAAAAACTTCTGTACCTTTCTACAAAACAACGGGTCCCTTTCCAATACTAAATGAAGCGTACTTCCTCAAGAACACATACTGGCGATATCCGCTGGCGAAACTGATAAGTTTTACCTCATTCTATGCACGTATCTATAGCAATAGTATGCGCAAGAGTCTGTCTTATGAAATATTGCAGTACGTTACTTGCAATAGTTGCAATGGGTGTCATGTAGATACCTATACTTCTTAAAGGGATTTATAGAATTTTTTCACGTTCTTCAATATAAAGGGAAATATAGTAAAAACTAATGAACTGCCTCGGTGGGCCAGTGTTAAGCGTGTTCGTGTAATAACCGCGAGGTTCGATTCCAGATTCGAGCAAAAAGACTTTTTTAATATACTAGGAGATTGAGCTGCGGATTGAAATTTGAAAAAAAAAATAATAATATTTTCACACATACAGGTCGAAATATTTTCAAAAATGTCTCACGTGATTTATGGTACCCCTACCTAAGTAAATACAAACAACAAGAGCATTGACAGTGAACTATCATCGCCGATAGTGACATAACTAGTCAGATAAGCAAGCTGACCACTAATTACTTCATTGATGTTGAGTACATTGAGTACATCGATTTACATGTCGTCGGTGTGACATTGCTCTGTGTTACTCATTTACTATCTCACCCGTGCCTCGGAGAGCAAGTACCGTCTGTCCTGTATCCAATCTTTATCCGGTCGTATCGGTCAACCCATCCCACAGAACTCTGTACCCTTGGTACGCACGGTTACTCATCGATAAACATTTCCAATATAACCAGACCTCTGGTTGTACAGAAATCTTATACAACGCGAGATCAGCTTATACTGGAAATGTACAGCTTGACGTGTTGCTGTGTGTACAAGTAGTCAAGACGAAAAAAGTTTTCGAATGCTATCAGTAACATATCAAGATGATGAGTTGAAATATAAAATCATTTAGAAATTGTTTTAACTAGTTTATTTTTAAATTATATCACTCTATTTCTAGCATTTTAGTTTTATTTTAATGAATGTTTTTATAAAGAAAATTAAATTTGAAAAAGCATATTGACAGATTCAATATAGTAGTACCTATTCGCAAAACTTTTTCCATATTGACGTACTCATACTCGGGGTACAAAGAGTAGAGGGAATAAGAAAGTTTGTGTTGGCAAACACACACCGTAAGATATACTGCTGCCGTATTATGAGTGCATATACCGATTATGATACCGTTAAAAGAAAGGGATGCGTTTATACAATGCGTATATCCCCATCCTTTTCTTTCAAACGAATCACAATCACTTTAAACACTCATAATACAGCACCTGGCAGGTTTCGAATCGAGTTTTTTTTAAAGGGTAAGTACAGGTACAAATGAAATATGACAACAATGAACAAGACCAGAACAAAACGCAGGTAGCAGTTTGGTTCTGAGTCAGGTATCAAGATTATTTTCGCATCACTACTCCACTGTAAAAGTATCGATGAAATCGATACTTTTACAAATAGGGTTGATCGATAAAAAACTCACGCAAAAAACCTGACGGGAGATATCCGACTTCATAAAGCATGGCTCACAGAAAACGGTTTAATTTCAAGCAAAAGGTCTAAATTAAATGGAAACACCACACCGAATATAATTTAGCTTGACTGAACATAAAACAAAATTATGTACTTTTTGACACTAAACCATCGACAGTGAAACGCATAAGAACCTCAGGGTGTGAAAACACTACCAAATTACGAAAACCCCTTGGATCCCAAAGATAAGTTAGATTGTCCGAAAGATAATTCAAACCTTGTTAGGACTTAGCAGGCACTCGGCACTAGATTCATCCCCTATGTATATACTACGTATATAACCCTGGACACTGTTCTGCATTAACTGCATACCACACTGTGTAAAAATGATATAGTTGAAGGACTAAATAGAAGATCATATTTGCCGTAAAACGGACAACCGTTAGGGTAAACGAGTTCTTAATTGGAGACCACGATTGGTAAACGTGGCGTAGGACGCTCTCAGAGTAGGTGGAGTAACGACCTTTGCAAGGTGGTTCGTAAGAGCTGGATGACAGATTTAGAAGAGGCTTATATGGCAATGCTAATTCTTTCACCAAGATGTAAGCCAGCCCTTTGGTCAAGTGAAGTGTCTATTAAAAGCCTAGAAATTTATTTAAAAAGTGCACAGGCGCTCAGGCCCTCACGGTCCAAGCGTTTCAACACCAAACGGCTCAAATATATAACTTGAAATACTTATAAAAATACTATTAAAATACTTAACTTTTTATTAAGGAGAGGCCTATGTCCAGCACTAAACGAAAGCTGACGTTGATGGATTTTAGTTAGTCGTGTGCTATGAAGTTTTTACTCAATCTGAAGTTATCACATAATCACTAATAACCAGTATCCGTCCAATAAATTGTGATGCAATAAGAAATACTAGTCATAAATAATCTTTCACAAGACATAATCACCTATGTACCTAATAAAATTTAATTGATTTGATTTTATTATTGGGCTATAAATAAAGATTCAAAATGAACGGTCAGTAAGTGTAATGGACCATTTACACGAGGCCAATAGCAGAGACAATCTAATGAGAAAAAGGTTTTATATGATGCCAATTTTGAACTGACACCGTTTTAAAATAATCCTTCTTGAGTGGAGACCATGCACAAACCGCCGCGCAACATTTGGTTTAGGCGATAAAATGGACGAAATAGACTTATATACATATTCGGAATCAGCAAAATTTTCTACGTCGAATGAACCTTGTTTCGTATTAATCGGAGCATTTTTCTGGTTGCACGTTTTTAAAATTGACGTTACCTTTTATACCGTTTTTTAATCAGCTTATATTTGCGAACCCAGTTTTATCAAGCCACAGGACCTGCCGTATCATAAATCAAACATCATCGTAACACAGTTTTTTGCTCAACGGAACAAACCCTTGAACGGTATCGCTGTCATCCGGCAGAAACACTTGAAAAGACGGATATGGTGATGTACTATCGGCTATATTTACATCTTACCACTGCAAAAAAGCGTCCGAAAGGGATTTAATAGTTTTTGTTAAATTAGGTTCGTAAGGTGAGATGACTAAACTCTGCTTTGGTTTAGCTAATTTGCTTGAATAAAGACCATGACTAACTTAGATTAAATTAGGGTGAGATTATATTTGTCCAAGACTATATAATCTCCTGAAATAGCAGATATAAAATATTTTAGAGTCTAACGACCTTATTCATAAAACTTACTGATTCATAAAACATAAAAAAAAATACATAAAAAATTCGTAAAATGATCTCCAGAGAATTTAGTATAACAAACCTATAGATGTGTTTTATGAATAAGGCTACAAGTATGTTTATTAGCCTGCCAAAAATAAAACCACAAACTTTACCGCTCCTATATAAATAACTGACTTGACTTGCATATAGAACTTCCGTTATGTTTGTTAGCAAAAAGATAGCTGACTTTTACAATGAGCAGGTATAGTTTCGTTTGATAGTACTCAATAAAAACTACTAACAAGGGATCTTTCAAACAGTTCAGAATGCCAGATGGCTCATACTCATTCGACAAACGAAAGCATATCACAGGAAGACATTAAATATGACGGGTGTAATTTAAAAAATAAACTTTAGTAGGAAACACAGATTCTGATGAAAATACTTTAATTCTGACAATAAGCATAAACAGAATTAAGTGTTTTGAAGTTTATTTTGGATACCTGGTTTTTATTTATTTTGGTTTTGATGAGATTTTTTATATTCATACCAGTCTTATCGGGCTAGCCATACCTGACTTGTGTTGCCACCAGCAAAAAAATCTATGGAGTCAACCATAGATTTTTTTAATTTATAATAGTAATTGATAAATGGTTCTGGTACAAATTGAGCTCTTGTGCCGCACTGGGGTTTATTTTTCCTCCGGACCAGGTGGTGCCAGTCTATTTTATATGAGGGTGAATTTCAACAAGAGATTTTTATGTATCATTTCGGTGGGATTTTTTTATTTCAATGCAATCTATATATTTTTAGTGACAAATAATACTTTAGTCTATTTTATAACATTGTGCGTGAGTGGACATCAAATATTATCAAAACTTACATAAATATTTAAGGATAAAGTTTTAAGAGTCCACTGAAATTAAAAGTGTCCACCGAAATGATAAAAATTACCACCGAAATGATAAATCCACCGAAATGATACAGCTAAGAACAACCGTGCCCCCAGCCAGGGTTCCGTACTTTGTTAGGTTTGATTTCCACAAATTTTAGATAAACACTGAGACAGGACAGTACACAGTATTTTTAATATCATCATTAATATACAGATATTACAGTTAGTATTATTACATATATCATTCTTTGAGGTTACAATAACCTCAAAGAATGATATTAATGTAATGTAATGTTTATTATGATATGAATGAATAGTTTCTTTACTTTTATAACCTTTGGTAATTTTTGTGGTTGTTGTTGTGTGAAAATGTTGGAAAACTTTATCGTAAATGCTGGTAACCTTAAATAAATATTTTTGCTTGTTTATGTAAATACTAATTTACTTGATATATTTTCAAAAGAATCAACGTATCGCGATTAGAAAGCTTAAAGTTTCTGATTAATATGATGGTTGCATTTGTAAGTTATGCCATTAATAGTAATACCTAATGTCTACCTATTGCACTAAGAGAAAAATGCTAGGTATAATTTAGTTAAATTGGTAACGAGAGGAGAATAGTGTTTCTACAGGTATATCAGTAAAACTTCTAAAATTAAATCAACTCTTATATTTTTAAAATACAATAAATGAATAAGAAACATTATAAAAATATCTTAGTAGTAATAGCTTAGTACTTTTAATCCTTTTACATAAACGTATGAAACATAACAGAAACCTGAGATTGAGATCACTTTATTCTTAAATTACTACAACAATAGAGAAACGTACATATCTAAATAGAACAAAAAACAACAAAGTTTTGTTCTACCTATAACTATAATTCGCAATTATGTATAAGTAATTCTTATACCTAATGCGAATTATAGTTATTCCAATAAAACAGTCAATGCGTTGATAGCAGGGTTTGTCGTGGACTGCTTGTGTATACCCGATGAAAGCTTCTAGCTTCTGTAGTATTAGAACGTTGGATTTGGATATTCGTACTAATACTATTGCTGTTCAATCGTAAGCTGCGCCGTAAAGTAGGCAAGAAGGAACTGTGACAGGAAGTGCTTAGTCCAGGACCATCACTTTGATCCCCAATTGTCTCATCCAGAGGGTTAGCACGAGCCGCTATAGGAGCTGGAGCTGCTCTATTTTTTTTTCTTTGGTAATAAGCAGCAGCACTTATTTTGTTTTTTCTTCTTAGAATTCTTAATTTTTTAGGGGTCATTAGATGCCTTGAAACAATTAATCCCGCTGCTTTTTTTCTGGCATACCTTTCTCTGTCTTTTCTCAAAAACTCTTCGCGTGAGACTTCATTGCTCTTAATTCTCTCTTTTCTTCTTCTTTCATACAACCTCCTTTTTTCCAACCTTTCTTCTCTAGTCTGTTGCTTAGGCCGCGGCATCCTAAAATCAAAATACACGCTTTTCAATTTTCTTCTTTCTCATATCCACAGACATACATTCATACACACTATACTATGATCCTATAAAATACTATACCTTCAGATACACCACGCGCTCACACACTAGCTCTCTTGCATTGACTCAGACAAACACTCACAGGCAATTTCTCATCACATAGGTATATCTCTTTTTTTTTCATATAACGTTTAAATGCTCTTTAACTTATTTGTTATATCTTGTAAAATTAAGAAATTTTGTAATTATATCAAATATTATTTATTATTGTTATTTACTCGTAATAAATGATATAAAAATAAAGGTAAGTGACTTATATTGAAGGTAAACCCTCGAAATAATTATTTTGTTGACAATTAGTAGGTATAATAATCTACACTGTGGTGACCCACACACTCATCACATTTTCGTTGAGCCGAACAAATGTGTATCTAAAGTATAGTAAACATGTACTAACTACATAGATATATGTATATATTATATATCTTAAGCACAAATATTACACAACAAATACACCTAAATAATCTAATCGACACTCTAGGTAAAAGTAGGTACATGACAAAACTATGACTTTGTATTTGACACCAGGATCTCTAAAACTTTATGTGTTTATCATTTCGGAGATACTTTTAATTCCGGTGGACTGTAATTGGTATAACAGTCCACCGAATCCACTGAAATGATAACACTGAGATGATAAAATAGAGGTTAGTTCTACATTTAACTCCGAAAAAAAATTATTTAAAAAATATGAACACTACTCAAACAAAACAGTACTTACTGCGAATTTAATACACAATTTTGAAACAAATTAAACAAATCTAGCACGAGTTATAACAGCCACCGAAATGAAACTATTTTTGTCCCCATATTACTGAAATGATAAACTTACTTTTTTGGCGGGAAACCGCAAGACGTTGGGACCGGTGCGTTCGCGCCGAGAGCTTAAGCCGGACTGATCCGGAGTGAGAAAAGGTGAAAGGTGCGTAACAACGCAATGTTGATGTGGCTATTCTACTAAAACTTACTGTCCTCTGAAATGATAACTTTTTTCCAGACAAAAGTTGACTGCCTGTCAAATCCATGAGAAAGAAGATAAACAAACAAAAATTGTTTTATTTGATCGGATATATTATAATTTAATGATAACAAAATCAATTTAAATCCATATTACGAATGTATTTGCAGGAGAAGGTATGTTATGAGCGGAATTGGGTTCAGGACAGGTCACCGTGATGATAAAATAACACTTTGTAATTTTTTTTTTGGGTATATTAGAGGGTAGATACCAATGATTTTTTTTGCCAAGGTAGAGAAATACTTACGTTGTTGAGAAAAAATATATAAAATTAATAATCAGCACATTGCACTACCGTTCTCAGGTTTGCCGTGTATTTTTTTGCTTGGGCAATTCACCCATGACTTCATTAGTATTGACATTAATATTAGCATGCGAATACCCCAAAAAAATCTGTGAACTTTGAAGCCAATTCACCACACGCTTCATAGGTACTTACATGCACGGTATTCACGTTATCTTGACATGTTGACGAGGGAAATTATTAGCTGTTTAATTCACATATTAAAGAAAATCACATTTATTATTTTACTAGCCTCCGCTCGCGGCTTCGCCCGCGAAATTTATCTCACTAATCTTGTTTCTCCATACAAACTTTGGAACCCCGTTTTTATACCTACTATTGCCATCAGGCACAGGACCAACAACTTAACATCGTCTTCATGTTATTAGTGTCAAACAGCTCTATCTGACTACGTGTTCTAAGAAATAAAAGTAGGTAAGCACTACTTTATTGAAATAAATATTATACATGTGATTCAAATAATGATTTGACGGGCCCGTGGCGTGGTCGGTAAGATACTTGCTTTTCACGCCGCAGGTCGTGGGTTTCGATTCACACCCGAGACAAACATTTGTGTGATGAAAATGTCTGTTTGTCTCGAGTCTGAGCGAATCTATAATTATCATCGTTATTATCGAATATATTTTTAAAAGAAAAGTTGTAAATGAATAGTATATACCAGTTGTCTGGTTTCCATAACACAAGCTCTGCTTAGCTTGGGACCAGATGACCGTGTTGATGTCCTAAAATATTATAATTATATTATGAACCTAATTACTTCTTTGTCACTCTCACTAACACTAACCTTTTAACACACTGGTTCAAATAGATATAAATCTACTTTCATTGCAACATCGCCTATTCTATATTTATAAAGCAGGCTTCAGCAAACTTGTTTAGGGTACGTTGACATTGGACTCCCGGTAACCCGTTCTGGATTCAGTATTTTAAAACTAGGTTCTGCCCGCGACTACGTTTATTTTAATCTTTCAGAAACAACTTTTTTGTAACAAATATGATTTGAGTGTTTATCAGAAATATACGTATTTGTATAGTACACGTTATTGTAGCCAACAGCGACAGCCAGCCTCGCCTTGGAAATATTAGATTGCGGGTTAGATTTTCTGTCGGTCCCCCTATCCCCTAAAATACTAGAGTGTCCGGCAACGTCCTGAGCCGAGGCCCTCATGGCAGTTGCCACAGTACTTGATCGGTTCGACCGTCCTCGGACGGCTTACCGAAAAAGTCCGGTGAACCAATAGAGGCTCTTCCGGCCGATTGGGTTAGGTCGTCAGCAAAAAAAATCCCTGTCGAGCCTACACATCTTTGTATGAATTGTTTCATCACCGCTGCTCAATATCGGTGAAGGAAAACATCGTGAGGAAACCGGTATGTTTAAAAACTAATAATTATTCGAAGACATGTGACATCGACCAGCCCGCACTTGGCCAACGTGAAGACCTAAACTCGCTCAACTCGTAAGATAGTTGAGAGAAGACCCGTGCCCAGAAGGGGACACTAAACAGAGTTTAAGTGAAATAATAGATTGTTAAAATCATTATGATTTCTTGACATGTAACATCTACCATCTTCCAACTCATATTAGGTCATTGTTCGTTCACATTTAACATGTATCTTATATTTTTAAATGAGCAATTCTTGTATAAATATATATAATTGGAATCTCGGAATCGGCTCCAACGATTTTCATAAAATTTAGTATATAGGGGGTTTCGGGGGCGATAAATCGATCTAGCTAGGAATCATTTTTAAAAAATGTCATTTAAAAAAAAAATGCCGAGCAAACCTCGGTCATCCAGATAATTATCAATGCTCAGTAGGCCAATTCACGTAATGAAATAAGTTCAGTTGTAGTGCAGTTGCAGTTAAGTTTCGACCAAAACAGCCCTTATCGTATTCTCGTAATTTTGACAACCGCTATCAGATAATCTCGCGTCAAGTTCGCGTCACGCGAGTTTCTGACGTTCGTGATATAAATATGACAATTACAAGAATACCATTTTACACTAAGACATGAACGTAATTAAAACTGCACCGCAACTTGATCGGCGTGTCAAGAAATTACGTGAATTAGCCTACAGAATGTTAGCAGTCTCACAAGATGTTGGAATTTTGTATTTTCATATTACGCATGATCTCATTCACGAATGCCTCATATTTTCAATGTCAACAAACATTATTCAGGGTTAGTATTCAATGAAATACGTAACAAAAGTTTAGGCTTTCTACGTAAAATATGTTTAGGCCCCTTGCGCACTAAGCAGCTTGACGGCAGTCAGTGGCGTTCCACTATGACAGTGTAATAATGTCTCCGAGCTGTTTTTCCGGGTACAGTGGCCAGTCTAAGCTGACTACCCAGGTACGCAGGAGATATAATAATGCACAAGAGTGCGCAAGCACAATTGATGCTTTACGTGCTCTCCGAGGCTTGGGGATGCTGTCAACTTCCTTTTTTTTCGGGGGAAATTCTTTATGAATCCCCCCGCCCTGAATGGGCACAGGGCACGGGGTATGTGGAACTCCCTAAGGGTACCCACAAAAACCCCCCGGGTGTACTGTCAACTTCCTGACACAACTTCGGTCTGCGAGGTTAGGTTTCACAGGACACATTTTTATTATTTTGACGTATTTCGGTATTTGTCCCAAAATATTATGCTTGTGCATAATTACAACTTGCTAGTAGCATAAAACGCAAAATTGCGGTGGTGAATTAAGTCCCATAAAAAATAGCAAGTTTTTTTCAAGATCCGGTCTAAGACAGTATTTTGGAGACCACGTGACCTCTCGACGAACAAGCTCAAGTAAAATAAATGTTGACACACCGCTGCTTAGATAAACACTCACTAAAACCAATAGTGACTCATCTGTTGGTAAATAGTTCTCAATAGTAGCATTTTGTTACATAACATAAGAAACGCCATGGAATAGAATATAACTATTACTTTATAGGTATTTATAGTAAATTGGTAAAGGCTTAGGAACTTCTGTTTACACATTATTGACGGTGATGTGGTCAGTAAGATACTAGTTTTTCACGCCGCAAGTCGTGGGTGGATCGCCACCCGAGACAGACGTTTGTGTGCATGAACATGTCCGTTTATCTTGAGTATGGGTGCAATTATTTATTATATAATAATATTGTATTAAATTTATAAATGAAAAAAAGTATATGTATAGTATATAACTTATGCGGTTTCTATAACTCAAGCTCTACTTAGTATGGGATCGATTACCATGTCTGTTAATATCCCTAAATATTATTAAAAATTATATTTTCATTATAAGAAAAAGTATGGCATGCCAATGAAAATTAAATATCTCCAATCAAACCAAAGCACGTGTTCTGCACGTAATAATTATGGCCAAATCGTTCGAACGGAGATTAGCACCGGTTGCAAGGTTACCCTAGGTAAAAATAATATGTACTAAATAGCTTCCGCCCGCAGCCCGCGTGGTCCCCACTATACCCTTCTGGGTTGAGTTTTGAAAAATCCTTTCTTAGTACACCCATTGAACTCATAAGGAGCCTATGTATCAAATTTGGAGACTAGACTAACGGTTTGAGCTGTACATTGATATGTCACTCAGTCAGTTACTTTTATTATATATTTAGAAGAAGAAAGCAACACTCAAAATAGAATTCCAAGAAATATAAAACATTGTCTCAGTGCATTTGATTAATCATTTATAAATAAGAACAATATAAACAACAAATAATTTAACTCACAAATGAATGCATCAACAGACATTCTATGTACACTAATGATCTTGGTAAGCACTGATAACTGTGTACTTAAGTTATCTAAGTATGTAAGTAATATCTGTAGCGTTCAAGATAAAGTACAAGTCGATAAAATAAAGATTACTTGAAATAACTTAATCGAAAACGTTATTAAAGTTTTATAAGAATACCTACATTCTGACGAAAACTGAAGGATTTTGTAGAGATTTTTTAAATTCTCACAAACATAATATTATTATACTTAAAGATCACACTTTTAATAGAAACCAAGTACTTGCAGAAGTTGTACTAAGCAGAGGTGACAGTAAATTACATTTGACATAGTATAATGATGGTTACATCTAATACAAAACGTTGGGCACACAAAAAGTGCGTCATCCAGAAAAAGATTCTTTCTTTTACGTGTGGAATCCCTTTATGGAACCCGGCCACTGGGGAGGCAGCGAGGTATGTAGGCGTCCTTGCCTGCCTAATGAGAAGTAGGCTCTGATTACCCACTAAAAATACCCCGGTAACTTTTCCCCAGGTATTTAAATATGGCGCCCCTGGGAACTCGTAGATTCGCATCCAGTACCGCTATTACTGCGATATTTGTAAGCTCATCGTTTTAGTAAAAATGCCGTTACCTACGGCCACTTCCCCATAGACAAATCGTAGGTATTTACAATAGGGAGCCATTTCCCATGCTCACGCACTATACTGAGTGAGAGCCATTGCAGGAGCTTTTTCTTATTCTGTAATAGGCTTGCGCTTGACCACAACTGCCTGTTGTTATGCAATGATGCAGTCTACGATGAAACGCGCTTATCCTAGTAAATACCGATTCACTCGTGACTTGAAGACAGGCAGATTATAGCTATCGAGAAACAGAGGTGCCGGTAGCGAATTCCACAACTTGGCTGTTCGCACAATAAAAGTGGAAGCAAAGCGTTTTGTGCGTACCCTTAACTTCAGTTCAGCCCAATTTACTACTACAATAACGAGAAAGTTTAAGTTTACCTAGTTTCAATAGAGAAATCGAAGGTAATTTTGATTTTTATTACATTTTCGTTCGAAAAGATTAGACACAGCGTTTAAATAAATCGTGTTATGTTAATTCTATCAACTATAATTACGTAGTTTTGCTTAATGGTATTGACGTGCCTAAAATTCCCAGAGACTATAAGATACAAAATGGATATGTTGATCCTTCAAGGAAAGAAAATAATAAACTTCTATCACATTGATTTCCCAAATGAACATGTGATCCTTTGATGCCACCTTTTGATGCCACTAAAACAATTTTTAACCGTAAAAAAGGGGTGATATACGTATGACAAGTGATCTTTAAACAAGTTTATGAGGTACCTCGTAGGGCCTAGATAGATAGGCCGATTGTGATAAGGTTCTTTATTTGCAAGCTCAAGTAATCAAAATGACTTTAAGAAAATTAGTCGGGGGAGTTATTACATTTTCAATGTAGTTATGGTTGTAGGTTAAAAGTTGATGGGCCATCTCGTACCATACGAGTATGACATCTCTATAAAAACATCTTAGAGGGGAAAATAGAAGGAAACCGAGGAAGAGGAAGGCCAAGGATAAGTTACATCGACCAAATAAAGGAAAACGGTTGGTGTCATATCGTATAGGGAGGTGACAGAAGCTGCTAGATCGAGCTAAATGGAATGAGATTCATTAGCTGCAGCGAAAACGTCTCAACGTTAAAATAAAAATTCTGGCAATGTCCTCTCTCGATTACCTGTATGAAGTTTTGGAATGTTCTCAATATCAAAAATTAGAAACCGATGTGAAATTCTACATGGATGCTTGTGACTGAATACTTTCTTTAGGTATTACACACTCAATGATTGAATAACTTTAGGTTCTAATGATTTCAGGGTTTACTTTTAATCAGTGAATAACTATACTAAGTGTTGTTAGTTTACTATACTGTTTAATTCAATTAAAATTGTTAATAAGTTCACCAAAAGATAACATTAATTATTACCACTATATCAATTAAGACATAGTATCTAATATAATTAAAACTACATTTGTAAGTTTATCAATACAGATAACATTGTTTACTTTTGGAACTGACATATATGTATACACATTTAGGAAGCATAAATTAAGTATGTCCGTGTATAATATGACTCAAATCTGTACATTGGTAGCCATTGTCCGGATGAATCAATATTCTTACGGAAATATTCGATTGTTTCCAATGAATAATCAGAAATATTCTCAAAATTCAATGTAAATATAAAATTTAAGCCACTATTACAATTATTTATAGAGTTACTTAATAATCTGGATGAAGTAGACAAAAATATAAGTAGATATTGAAACAAACCTCGATGCAAATTGTGAAGCACAATAAATTCACACAAATCCAAATATCACTGAAACTTTAATAAAATCACAGAGATTTACTCAAACGATCAATAAAGGTATAACGTCGATCGATGCGCGAAAGCAACTGACGAAACGAATCGACCAGCCGTGCGCGTGCGCTGGTATTACCCGACCAAATTAAGAATTCACTTTTAAATACCAACCAAGGATTTGCTAATGAATATTAAATTTGGTTGTGTTATATTGTGTTTATTCACCGTGAACCTACCAGAGTATTTTTAGTGAAGATAGGCAGGTAAGAAGTTAGTAGGGCCAAGGGCTTAGATTGTAAAAGTAATATAAGTTTATAGAAGTTTAATGATATTGAGGTTACAACAACAATTTCGTAATTTGCTGTACTACACTTCGTAATTTTAAAATCTTAATATGTACTAAATTATACAGAAGTAAAAAATTTGAACTTCCAAAATAACTAATTTATTAATACCTACATTTAACATTTTATTCACGTAAATAGTACCAAATTGAATAAAAACTAACTACCAGCTGCGGCTTTATCTACGTTTCTCCTTAGGGGGTGAGTCTTGAAAAATCCTTTCATCACTTAGAACCTATGTGCCCAGTTTAGAGTCCCTAGACCCAGCGGTTTGGGCTCTGCGTTGACATATCAGTCAGTAACTTCTTTTGTATTTTTAGTGGGAAGATTATAGTGGCATCCACGACAGCTTTAATCTTTTGTTTGATTGCTTACAGTGCAAGTGTAGATATCGGTAGTGTTCCAGTGCTGTCGTTAGAGACCGACCGTTAAACTCTTGTATCGCCTATCGCCAAGATTCTGATTCCTCAAGCTGCACAGACAGTGATGATGATTCAAGCGATATGGATATTAGTGACGAATAGTCTTACATTACTTTTATCTGTGTTTAAATAGTTCTGTAAGAGATTTAATTAATGTTTTATAACTTTGTACCTCAGATGGCGATACGCTAGTTAAACGGTCGGCCTATAGTGTCAATTGTCGAACGTAACACTCAGTACTAGAATGTTAGAGCATTTAATATGGGAGGTGTTCAATGTTTTAAGACTAGAACAAGCATCAACGAACCCACATTCAAACTTATAACACGAAAGACGTATTTTTGGGTTTAAAAACTAAAGAGTTACAAGTTCTAGTACCTACAAATAAATCTAGAAGATATTACCATAAATAAATAAATAATAAATATTTCTGGGACATTAACATACACGGTCATCTGGTCCCAAACTAAGCAGAGCTTGTGTTATGGAAACCAGATAACTGGTATTTACTATACATATAATACTTTTCTTTTGTAATTAAATACTTATAATAGATATTTACACCCAGACTCGACACAAACACAAATGTTCATCATTAATGTTTGTCTCGGGTGTGAATCGAACCCACGACCTGCGACGTGAAAAGCAAGTATCTTACCGACCACGCCACCGACCCGTCAAACAGTAACTTAAATATAAACAACAACAGCATAATTTATCAGATTTTAAGTTAACGCAATATAAGTTTTAACCTTAGTTATTATAGCATAGTATTATATTATCTGTGGTTATAGTAACTGGACAGGTTTCCGTAGTTTTCTATCAAATAAATGGCTGGCGATTACAAAATTTTAATATGCGATGCATTCGAATGCCATCGGCGTGTGATAGACCAAAATTTAGTTGTAATTTTCATTAGAATTCTGTTGAACTATTCATTTAATTTTTGATAAATAAATTCTGATCGTATGTCCTTTACCAGGTCTAAAATTATCTTAATATGAAATTTCATCCAAATCGGTTCAGTAGTTTTGGCGTGAAAGCGCGAAACAGTAGAAAAGGGTCACATTCATAGTAAGGATGTGTTAACCCTTTTTAGTGTCCCACTACTGGGCACGGGTCTTCTCTCAACTATTGTACGAGTTGAGAAAGTTTAGGCCTTAATCCACACACGCTGGCCAAATGCGGGTTGGTGGATGTCACATGTCCTCAAATGATTAGTTCTTAGGCATGCCCGTTTCCTCACGATGTTTTCCTTCACCGATATTGAGCAGCGGTGATGTTAGAATTCACACAAAGGTGTGTGTGCAAGACTGGGAATCGAACCCGCGACCTTATAAATCTAAGGCGAGGCCCGTACCGTTGCACCACCTCTGCTCAAGTAAGGATGTACTAAGTACTTATTATCCAATAGTGTTGAAGCTATAGATAGACCGTTTAACTCGCGTATCGCCTCTCGCCAAGATTCTGACTCCTCAAGCTGCACAGACAGTGATGATGATTCAAGCGATATGGATATTAGTGACGAATAGTCTTACATTACTTTTATCTGTTGTCAAATACTTCTTTATGAGATTTAATTAATGTTTTATGACTTTGTACCTCAGATGGCGATACGCGAGTCAAACGGTTTATCTATTGGCGATTGTTTTGCGCGACAAAGATACGCATAAACGGAGTCATAGACAAAAGCTATTGCAAACAAAGGAACACTTAAAGATTCTCTTTCAACAAACAAAAAGGAAGGTGCCATCAAAGAATCGATCTCAAAATAAAATTCGTTAAATCTGTTAACTGTCGGGTTCGGATCGTCTCGATTTGGATCAATAACACGGAACGGTGTCAACGCACTCCTGCGCAAAGGACGCGGTCAATTGTTACGTCATTTGACGTTTATAGAACTGTGATTTGATAACACAAGCCGATGGTGTAGGCAGAAAACCTATTGCTACATATTGCATTGTTTTAGTAACAAATCTGTAATGTCCCACTGCTGGGCATGGGTCTTCTTTCAACTATCTTTCGAGTAGAGTGAGTTTAGGCTTTAATCCACACACGATGGACAAGTGCGGCTTGGTGTTTTCCTGCATTGACCAGCGGCGATGAAAGAATTCACACAAAGATGTGTGGGCATGATCGGGAATCGAACCCGCGACCATATATTTCTAAGGCGAGGCCCGGTCCATACAAACTTATTTTCATAACTTTGAATAAAAAGATAAATTAAACCTCTCACCTACCTCGATTACTTAAACTTTCAAATAAAGAAACTCGCACCAAAATGGGTTCATTCGTTTAAGAGTTACGAGATACAAACTTGTACACAAACACACAAGTTAAGCTTAAAACATGCCTTTTTTGATGGGTTAAAAAACTAGGATCAAGTATATTTAGGACGTTTAGGTAATTATTGTGCCTAGAAGTGGCGAAAGGTGAAAGTCTGAAAAAGGGAGGCCGGAGCAAAAAAGTTCTTACTTAGGAAAATAATATCTCTTCACTACCGTCACCGATCGTTCTTACACTTGATGCTATACCTATATTTGTTTTAGGCGCTACATAATACATTATTAAGTACATGTGATATTGACCATTTTCTTAAGGGAAGCCTATGGTAATCGGATTGTATGGACTCTTCGCCAATGGTGCTTAGTGTAAATGGTAGTCACTTGTTGACCAGCACCATCTTTAAACTAATTCAAGTAATTTCTTGAAGCACCGATCAAATGGTGCAGTTGTTATCAAGTTCACGACTTAGTGCAAAATGTAGGGGGGTATGGGAGGTATCTAAGGAAGACAGCTAATTTCGATGGATTCGTTTAAATTCTAGTAATTAAATGAACCAATAAAAATTATCTTGTAGTCTGATGATATGTATTGGTAAGTCGAGTGGCTCCAGCAATGCGGAGTCTACACGTGTGAGTGGGTGAGTTAACTTAAAGTTAAAGATGAGACTGAAAACATCAAATTGTTTAACTGCGCACTACAAAAAGCTGCTCAGAAAATTAACCTGGATAATTGATGTAGTGATTCATTACAGGCAAGTCTCCAAGTTTTGTAGGAAGCGACCTACTGGCGTCGTGTCGTCGTGACGTTCAACGCCGCCGCCGGCGCCCGCGCCGTGCTGCGTCATACAACCGAAACGGTCCAGACTTTGTTTATACGATTAACCCAGAGGCCCTATTTTATATTTGAAACGGTATTCTAGGGTTACCTAATTTTTACGTTTAATAACACTCCTCTTTTTTGTAAGGGTTTAAAAGCAATATGGACACTACACACAACAAAACTTGCCCTTTTTATGAAATTAAGATATTTTTTTGTTTATATATCATTTGATGGTTTGTCTGTCTGGTAGCGATAAACTCAAAAACTACTAATCGACACACGGTTTTCACCAATAGACAGGGTGATCCGTGAAGGTAGGTTGTGTATAATTTGTGTGAAGCCGGAGCGGGTAGCAAGTGGGATCAAAAAAAACATTTAAAATCAAATAGGACCATTTTGGATTATACATATTTTCATTTTGAATTGCATTTGAATTTTTTCAAATTCATCCCCAAACAGGCAAAAAATAAACATCCGAATTGAGAACACCTCATTTTTTGAAGTCGGATAAACTGGCTCAATACATTTGTCGCGACACTTCTTGTAATGTATGGTCGCAAGTTTCAAGACGCGTCGCGTCGCGACACACACGACACACACGACAAATGACGAATCGTTGCGATAGGTCAAGACAGACAGACAGTACAGAAAGACACTTTATTTTCAGATGTACATTTCGGTATTTTGTGGTTCCTTTTTGATATTCTCAAACCCGCATTTGGCCAATAACTCAACTATTTAGTAGTAGTTTCATAGATTTACGCGAATATTACACATTGAGATAAAACTAATTTATAACAATTTTTTTTTTATATTTAGGTCCAAGACAACAGTTTCCCAACGATATATTCCTTTACTAATATTGGACAACGCTTAATTAAACGGTCATTAAACCCCATTAACACTTTCTTTCCAAACTGGTTCTATCCAGATTAACCTTTGACCCTTGTTATGATTATTTAAATTTAAAATACCTTCACTGCTTATTTTCTCACGAGTCACGAGACCAAACCTTAACCTACTTTGAAACGCATAAAAATGTTTAATCTTTATTATCAAAGTAACATTGTTGCAAAATTAAAAAGTTAATGTTATTTTCACTAAAAACTGCATAATTAAATTAGTTAATTGTAAAAGTGCACTTATTAATTTACCAGCGGCCGCCCGCGACTTCGTCCGCGTGGATTTTGGTTATTTTTTCGCAATAAAAGGTAGCCTATGTTTTTTCTCAGGTTCTAAAGATTGTCTGTGCCAAGTTTCATCAAAATCGGTTGAGAGGTTTAAGCGGGAAAGCGCAACAGACAGGCAGAGTTACTTTCGCATTTATAATATTAGTAGGAATTTCCAAGACTCAGGACTTTTGTCACCTGATTGTAAAGAAAGGATTAGAAGTGCGTTCTGCACGCATATCTTGTATGTAATGTTTGTAAAAAAAATTATTACCTTACTGTGGTGAAGGGTGGAAATCTGAGAAAAGGAAGATGGAGTAAAATAGTTCTTACTCAAGAATATAATATGTATTCACTACCTACCATCACCGATGGTCAAGCACAAGCCGCCCGCGAGCTGACTTATTTATCGATTATTACAATACGTTGTCGTTCTTACGATTGATGTCATACCTACTTAATTTTGATGCTATTTAAAACTTTTAGGCGTTACATAATATTTGAATAAATACTTAATATATATATTTATCACTAGCTTCCACCCACGGCTTCGCCCGCAAAATTGATCTCACTAATCTTGTTTCTCCATACAAACTTTGGAACCCCGTTTCACCCCATTAAAGGGTGAGTTTTGAAAAATCTTTCCTTAGTGCACCCCTAGACCCCACAAGGAACCTATGTGCCAAATTTAGAGTTTCTAGACCCAGCGGTTTGGGCTCTGCGTTGATATGTCAGTCAGTCAGTCAGTTTCTTCTTTTATATATTTAGATAACTGGCAATTAACGCGCTCACGTATAATATGACCTTACGTTTCGACACGGGTTGCACCGGTCGTGGTGGTAAGCAGACTGATCCAGCGAAATTTCTCGTTTTTAAGTTTAAAAGTACATAAATACTTAATATTGACCAATTCCTTAAGGGAAGCCGATGCGGATCGATTTCTATGGGAATCGCCACGTTATCTTATATCTTGGAAACTGCTGAATGGATTGCGGTACTAAGTTTTTTTTTGCGGATAAGCTAACCCAATCGGCCGCAAGGACCTTTACATGTTCACCAGACTTTTTCAGTGAACCGTCCGCAGACGGTCGAACCGATCAAGTACTATGACAACTGCCAGGCCTCCCCATGTGGGGACGAACCTCGGCTCAAGACCTTGGCGGACACTAGTTTTAGGGAATCGGGATGTGCGGTAGTTAAGCTATCAATTTGTCTTAAAAACCAAAATTTTCTTAAATGTTTTATAAAAATTACTATCATGTAGTAAGGTCAACCATCTCGGCTACTGGTTCCCTATAGGTTTCGAGGTCTGATGGCAGTCGCTCGTATAATTCTTGTAGCTAGCCGCATCAGGTTAACCTGGAAGCCGACCCCAATACAAATGGGAAAAAGGCAAGGGTAATGATGACTATTGTAGTAAGGAGTAGTTTAACTGTTTTGAATTCTTGATAAGCCATGACATTTTTATACTTTTTCGATGACGCGCGAATTAACTATGCATGCGTATAGAATTCCCTAATACGGTATTCCAACTCCGTGCAGACAATGCGCAGTCTAGTTGTTTATATAGTATTGTGTGTACATGCTTGTCATTATAATCGTATTCAGCCACAGCTGATCATAGCACACTTAAATCACCCTACTGATTCTCGGCTACTCTCATCTAGCTCTTACCCACCACCTTGCAGAGATTTTGAATCCACCTAGTCTAAGCAACGCTTGCAAATCCGTGGTCCCCACTAAAAAAGGCACCGGTAACTACAGGTACTGGGCATAGGCCTCTTTTTTATTCTGTTATGGGCTTGCGCTTGACCACAACTTGCCTGTTGTCATTCAATAATGCAGTCTACGATGAAACGCGCTTACCCAGTAAATACCGCCTCTCTTATTGAACGCCACTACGACACATACAGAGTCGTCGCTACGACCGGCGGCTACTTTCTTCCAGTCCTCACCATCCTTGCTGAGACCGTCTCTCCACCATCAGAACGCATCCTACGCTACGTTTAGTATTCCTTCCTGTCCGTCTCGTTGTATGAAAATCCTATACAACGCGAGATCAGCTTATACTGGAAATGTATAGCTTCATGTGTAGCCGTGTGTACAGGTGCAAAGTAACTTAACTATAATAGAAACCGCAACATACCGCTGGAGTAATAAAAGAGACTTTCACACAATCTAAAGCGCAATACACATTGAGCCCGCCGGGCCGCCGACATGTGTCGGCAACTTTTTGTCGGCGGCTTCACTTATTACAAGTCGGAAAATTTGGTCGGCGGTATGTCAACGGCTTGAGATGAGAAATTTATTTTGCAGTCAGTGATTGCCGCGTGTCGATAAAGGTTGTGTGGTTCACTACAGGTTGAGTGTCGCCGGGCAACTGACTGAGCGCAGGCGTAGGTACCCAAACCGCCAACATGTCGGCGGGTAACACGCGCGGGCTCATGTTGCCGACATGATTCTTTTCATACAGGCCGCCGGGTTGTGTCGCCGGGCTTTTTCGGCGGCCCGGCGGGCTCAATGTGTATTGCGCTTTAATCTCATCAACAACTAATCTCAGCTCGAGGTTTTCACAAATAAAACAAGTAATAAACTACCTTTACTATGCAGTAAGCAAGTATTGTGGAGATAATAACATTTAAAAAAAATAGATACGACTTCTCTGTTTTGCGTTTTGGGATAATTTTCTAGGGCAACTGTAGCAAACGGGAAACCATCTTTAAGGCTCAATATGCGGCGTTAGAGCTATATTTGGCTTGAAAGTATCAGATAGCTGCTAACCTATTTTTATATCTCACAAATTATTAACATTTCCATGCCTTTACATACTAGAAATAGCACTATTTGTAAAAATTAATAAACATCTATTTCACTTCAACCCTTTGCACGGGTCTTCTCTCAACTATCTTATGAGTTGAGAGAGTTTAGGCCTTAATCCACACACGCTGGCCAAGTGCGGGTTGGTGGATATCACATGTCCTCGAATGATTAGTCCTTAGCCGGTTTCCTTCACCGATATTGAGCAGCGGAGATGAAACAATTCACACAAAGATGTGTGGCCAAGACCAGGATTCGAACCCGCGATCTTATTTTTCTAAGGCGAGGCTCGTACCGCTGCGCCACCGCTGCTCTAAACATCTATTTACATCTAGCGAAACAAGAAAACGACCCACCTGTATGATATCTAAAATATCAGAATTTATTACTATCAGCATTTCAAACTACTTTCCTAAAGAAAAATGTCCTTTGCATGGCTACCATTGTCAAAATTTAAGAGAGCATTAATATCATTGTTGATTGAGAAATATCATTGTTTGATTATGAAATTTTTAGTTTACAAATTATTGTAAACATTGTGATAACTATTGTATCACGTTAACACATTAAAAAATTATCTCACGTCTCATAGTTTTTTTTAGTCAGATGTTGTTAATCTGACTACATATTTCTAGCTCTATCTCTACCAAATTCAGTGTACTCTTTAACTATTAATAAACTTGGCTGCAGTAAATTTTAACACAGAATACACTTCAAAACCTTCAAACGGGACATAATCGTATATCCTCTTGCGCATAAATGACTGGAAAGGGGAAATAAAAAAGGAAGAAATATGACGATGACGACGGCGCCGGCGCAAGCGGTTTAGCAACAAGGATGTTTGCGTATCGGCATCCTTACAAATATAAAACATTGCATAGTACGATTCACAATTTATTATACATTTGAAGTAACCTCGTTTTTTTGATATTTTTTAACAGCTAAACTGCTGACGTCATTTTAACGAAACTTAGTATGCGGAAATTTGGTGATTATAAGTTCGCAAACCGTAACTTAGATTTTGACGGTCTTATTCATAAAAATCTTTTAAGACTCTTCAGTTAATATAGACTTTGTCTATTTCTTACTAGACTAGTACAATGAAATGAAATGAAATTTTTTGTAGTGAAAACTTCTTTAGCGGCGTTGAGCACTTTTTCTGTAATGGGTATAAAATCTTAAACTCGCGTCAGGACGCGTGACCTGATCGAAAAAGCGTAAGACGGATGGAGAGTAGACAGCTATCCCCTCTCTACGGCGCGGCGAAAATGTATGCCTGGGCCTACTGTTTCGTTTAGGCAGCGCAGGGCGCTTGCGCGAATGTTTTCACTTCTGCCGGCACTCCCGGAGTGCAACCCGTCTTTTTTTTTTTGAGACGCGAGTGTACGTAAAAATAGTCCAATTTCTTTTCCTACCGTGCAGTGAATGACTGGCAACTACTGAGAAACACAGTCACAAAAACTCGGTAGGCTTTTTTTTAAATGAATTACTCGTACTTATATCTATTAAATTTTGTTTAATGTGTTGTATTAGAGCGACCTAATTCCAAGCGTTTTTATCCGTTAGATAGTCTGTAATTTTACAATACGCTTTCTTACATAACGTAGATTTTACAGTTATTTTAAACTAGCTTTCCGACAGCGGCTTCGCCCGCATGTATGTCGGTTATCGCGCCAAAACATTACCTTGTTTTTGCGCATTCGGATATAAACTATCCTATCCTTCTCGGGTCTCAAACTACCTCCATACCCAATTTCATCCAAATCGGTTCAGTAGTTTAGGCGTGAAAGCAACACAGACAGAGTCACTTTCGCATTTATAATATTAGTAAGGATTTGTTATGAATGTCAAGATGACAGGCAAAGACTAACGAAATATAAACCTATTCTAGCTATAGTGAGCTTATGAGTACGGGGGTTAATATACTAGTTAACCACCCCAGCTTTGCATATATGGTAAGCGATTTTTTTAGTAACATGTGAATCGGTATATATTAGGTAAGCGCGTTCCATCGTAGACTGCAACATTGCTTGAATTGCTTCACATCAGGCAAGTTGTGGTCAAGCGCAAACGTATTAAAGGATAAAAAAAAATGTCCTGGCAATTATGAACACAAAAAATATTTAATCAATTTCGGTATAGTTGTTCGGAACTTATAGGCACACTTACTTGCGATAGCGAGATTTAAAAGGCTATGGGCAAGGTTTTTTCCACCAGTAGGACATAACAAACTATTATAGGTTCAGCCGTTCTCGAGTTTTGCGCTTAGCAAGAAAAATCATTTTGATACCAGTTATGTGCTTTCCAAACACAAGCTCTGCTTAGTATGAGATCAAATGACCGTGTGTGGTAATGTCCCAGAACCCTTACTAATTGTATAAATGAGAAAATAACTGTCTGTCATGCTTTCGCGCCAAAACTACTGCACCGATTTGGATGAAATTTAGTATGGAGATAGTTTGAGATCCGGGGAAGGACATTCGATAGTTTTTATCCGACTGCTCGAAAAGATGTTAATGGTTTAGCGCGATAACCGTCATACTTGCAGTCGAAGCTAGTTATATTATAAACCGGAGTAGGTTCACTTTTTTTCACATTGTTTAAAGGTCTACCATTGAAAGTCAATGTTACGACATACCTATTATAATACGTACGTATCTTTATTGCCATTTTGGGCTGTCGAGTTGATTGATTGGCTTGAAAACTATCTAATAACACGCTACGCATACCACAGTTGCTATGGGAATGAGGCAATGGGAATACTAATGATTTGGTACAGTTACGAAATGTTACAGTGTGGTTTGGTGTTGAACCAAAAAACGTTCACAGTAAAAGCGGTCTTATAGATGCGTTTAGGGCAGCGGTGGCGCAGCGGTACCTTTGAAATATAAGGTCGCGGGTTCGATCCCTGGTCGAGCACACACTCTTTGTGTGAGTCGTTTCATCGCCGCTGCTATTTAAGCAAAACATCGTGATGAAACTGGCATATCTGAGAATTAGTCATTCGAGATCCACCGACCTGCACTTGGCCAATGTGTGTGCATTAAGGCTTAAACTCTCTCAACTCGTAAGATTTTTGAGAGAAGACATCAAAACCAGTCGCGTTTGCGTCCTATTTCTATAACCAATTTTCTGCACACTTAGGTATGTAGACTCGAACTATAATGTAAGCGAATAGGGTCATTAACGTGCTACTAGACTTTTAGCTGCAGACTGTACATCTTACAGTACCTTACTGCAACACAAGTAGGTACCTAACTAAATGGTTAGATTCGAATATATTTTCTTTAGGTACCAAAGAATGAGAAAGTACTTCAATATGCCGCTTTTATACCTCAAATAACCTTAATGGTGAATCATGAACGACCCTTTATTGCTCAATTATCATACACGTGGTACTTAAGTCTATTCACATTATAATTTACGAAATTGTACAGTCAACAACTAAAATCAGTGAGTTTTTCATTTTTATTATACTCGCTATTGAGCTCAGTGCATAAACTTATATTTACTTTCTATTAAAACCAGATAACTGACATACTTTGAAATAAAACTATTTTACTATAGTCTTTTCAGATTCTAAATAGTTTTATTTCAATGTGTGATATTCACGTAAACATAAGAACATATTAAAAGACTGACTACTTTTATTTTAGTACATACTTACATAAAGTACTAGCTTTCCGCCGCTTCGCCCGCGTGAACCACATTTTATATCTACCCCAGCAGTGGGATAAAAAGTTATCTACAGCCTTCCTCAATATAGGAGCTATCTAACAGTGGAAAAATGTTTCAAATCGGAACGGTAGTTCTTAAGATTAGCGAGTTCAACCTAACAAATAAACAAACTCTACAGTTTTATAATATAGATTCCAACTAAACTCAATAGAATTCACGCACACAAATGTTAATGTCCTGGATGGAAAATTGACCTGTGATTTGAAAATCGCAGGTCACTTTTCCATCTAGTATCTTACCAACCATAAAATACTATCGTATTGCAAAATTTGGAAGGTATTTACATATATTTTGATAAATTTATACTCAAAGGCGTTAGAAACCCATTGCTAAATTCTACTTCCATCTGGATCGCTCTGTTTCGCTTCTTTGATATACGATCTTCGCATTTATCTGTAGTCACAAACTTGATAACTGCGGAGATAGTTTTATCAAAATAGCAGAATAACATATACCTTGATCCGTAATTTCTTGACGCGCCGATCAAGTTGCGGAGCAGTTGCAATTAAGTTTATGTCTTAGCGCAAAATGTTATACTTCTAATTGTTTAGCTGTCATATTTAGTCTAAAGCGCTCGTGTGACGCGAACTTGACGTAAGCGTATTTAACAGCGGTTGTCAAAATTACTAGAATACGAAAAGGGCTGTTTTGATCGAAACTTAACTGCAACTAAACTTATTTATTGAAATAAAACTACTTTTTAACGGATTTTATCGCGGTTTATTTTAGATTTTAGATCCCGACGTTTCAAAGTCTTTTCAGACTTCATGTTCACGGGTGGACTGAGATATTTGACGTCCAAAAATATAATTCACAATTATTACTGACTACCTTCAAACATTAATATTTAAGTTGCGTTCCGATTTAAGCAAACTGAGCTCACAGTGTCTTGAATTCTGAGTTGATTTTGCTTGGGTTTTGGTACAAGTAAATTAAGCACTGGGTCCCAAGCTGGTGGTATATTCCAACCATTTTCTCTGTTAAAATTAGGATGTTTTTTAATTTCAATAGCTTCGCGGATCATTCTTGGTAGGAACTGGTTTTCTTTGACAAGGACCTGTGTTTTACCAAATCTCAAGTAATGGTTGGGGCCTTTTTGAGTATGTTCACACACTGCAGATTTCGTCGAGCGTTGATGTTTAACATCAGCTATGTGTTCTTTTACGCGAGTCCCTATACTTCTTTTTGTTTGTCCTTTTTTTTCAATGTGTGATATTCGCGTAAATCTAAGACAATACTATGTAAACTTATTTAATTACGTGAATTAGCCTAGTGGTTGGAATTTGGATGGTACTATCTTCAATGCAGATCGAAATTTGTTAGTGATTGTACCTACGTGTCTACGAATAGACAAACTCATAGAAATATGCGTTTTTGAAATAAGGCCGCTGACCTTGAATCATTGTGTAGATAAGTCACGGTTGAACTACTATATAAACAAGAAAGTTTGTTTGAATTAATGGACGGATGGATATTTGTTACTCTTTCAAGCAAATCCACCAATCTATACTAATATTATAAAGCTGAAGATTGTTTGTTTGAACGCGCTAATCTCAAAAACTACTGGTCCGATTTGAAAAATTTTTGCACTGTTAGATAGCCCATTTGTTGAGGAAGTTTTTATCCCACAGCTGAGCATGATATGTAGTTCACGCGGGCGTAGCCGCGGCGGAAAGCTAGTCTTTGATAAATAACACATGATACAGTAGCGAAGAGTGGAAGTCTGAAAAAGTAAAGTCGGAGCAGAAAAGTTCTTACTTAGGAGAATAATATTCTTACACTTGATGTTATATACTTATTTTTGTTGCTATTTAAAACTTTTAGGCGTTACATAATATATTAAAACGTGTTTTTATATTAAGATATTTTTTGATAACACATTTCGATGTACAAAAACAATTAATCGAAAAGTTTTCAAGGCTGAGTCACCTTCGTCCGTGGGTGTATACCTTCATTTGAATCCCCGGGTGGTGCAAATCAGGTGACAAACAACTGATGGTAGGCTTTGGCCGTGGTTAGTGACCACCCACAAGACAAAGTCACACCGCCAAGCGGCCTTGCCGTGTTCCGGTGCGATGTTAGGTGACACCATGCAAAGAGGGTGGGTCGGAATTGTTGCTCCTATGGTTTCTAACCGTATGGAGGCTCATTCCCTTACTTTCTCACGGATAATCATTCGCAATCACGAGTGAATCGCTATACTGGGCTGGTGTGTTCCATCGTAGATTACATCATTGCTTAACATCAGGCAAGTTGTATTCAAGCGCCAACCTATCGAAGAATACAAAAAAAAACAAAGAGAACGGACTTGGTTCAAATATTGGTTTGAAATATTTTATTGTGGAGTTTGATGTTTACAGTCTGTCAGCCAGTGGTGCGAATATAGCTTGTTTGTGCTGTAAACAACGAAAAAATCGGCCAAGTGCAACTCACATTTGCGTATCGGGTTCCGTTACTTTTATGTGACGTAACGTCAAAATATTTATATTTTTTAAATACTTAGTTGCTAGTGGAGAAAATGGCTCAAAGAAGGTCAACAGGGCCCTATTTCTTGCGCCTTAGACATACATCTCTAATACACATTTGTCAAACAAAAATGGCGATTTCTTTTGTTTTTCAATGATATCCACCATTTTAGAGTCTATTAGAATAAATGTCTAAAGCGCGCAAATGTCGAAATAAAGACATATGTTGAAAACAAATTAGGATTTTATTAGTTTTCTTTCATTTTTTCGACATTTGTCTATAAGAGTTAAAATTAAATGTCTAAAACCCGAGAATCGGGGCCCTGTTCAAGGTGTATACTATAGTGTCGTTCGGGGCCGTTCAAGTATTACGTAAGCACTATGGGGGGTGGGAGGGGTCTTTGTTTTGCTTATTTTGGATGACATGGGGGGTAGGGGAGTCTAGATGAAGATTACGTCATCGGTAGTTATTTAATTTTTTACACAAATGGCAACCCTCACATTGTCTATGCTTGAAAACGAAACGCATTTCTAAAAATTCCCGCAAATAATGCATACGTTTAGGCACTCGCTTTCAAAATTTAGAGCACCATGATGTTGAATGGCTCGATGAGAACGACGTAGACATGCCAAAATCGGATGAAAGTGAGCAGACTTACAACACTGAGCAGCAATCCAATGTCATCGAAAACTTAGAATCATGGATTCGGGTTTCATGGACTTAAGACTGTTAATTTGAATTTAATATGTGTACCAAAAATTTAAAATAAGTTTGTTATGTTCGTAAGATTATAATATTTTTGTCCCTTACTCTATGTTGAATACTGTATCAGTAAAATCTAATCTTTATCCTAAATCTATTTTTTTATTTTTAAAATTATATCTAATTAAAACATTATAATTACAATATAAAAAAAATACATTTATAATTGAAAAATGTTTACGTAAGCATGGGAGGAGGGGGTAAGAGCTTTGCTTACTTTTGCTGACAAGGGGGATGAGGGGGTAAATGATTGTAATAAATCTGCTTACGTAATATTTGAACGGCCCCTTCTCAAATTGGTCTACAGTTATCAGAAAAGGTGCCTCTTACGGAACACTGCTTATATCGTCTATAATAGACTGCAATAGGCCATGTAATATGTATGCTTATTTATACCACAGATAATATAATACTACACTCTTATACGCAACTGAGCTCTCCTTGCTCTTGCCAAACTTTATAAATCTGGGATCAACAGGAATTATAGGTATGGGTTTATAAAAAGCATCGTCTACTTGTTAATTACTTCTTTATACAGAAATTTAACTATTATATCAACTATAAGATTACAAACGCTGCCGTATTTTGAGTGTCTAAAGCGATTGTGATTCCGTTGATAGAAAGGGATAGGGTTATACAATGCTTATAATCGCATCCTATTCTTTCAACCTGAGCCCTCAAACACGTTTCTGCAAAAAGAGTTAAATATTACCAACGATGGTTTTTCATTAGGAGCGACGGAACCCTACAAGCTGGGAAAAAACGGTTGCTATTTTCTGCGAAGGTAATAAAAATGCTGGCATAAAAATTTACTCGCGATGTTTCACATTCTAGTAAAAGTGACTAATTTAAATTTCTAAAAATATCCATAGGATTTGTTTTGCTGGTCCTAGTCACTCAGTTAAATTTATTTATTCATGTTGAATTGTTGAAATATCTATACTTATTAGAATAATATTCTTTAAATCGTAGGTATTTATATCAAACGTCACAAACTCAAGAAATAGGTACCTGGTTCAATAATTCGTAAACGCGAAGGCGTTTGTACAAATCTCAGAAACTGCCTGACCGCTAATTTAAGTGCTGACTTAAATTCACAAACAAAAAAGCCAAGTAACTTCACTTGACTTGATATAGCTTCGTTCAAATAACTTTAGAAGTTAATTACATATAACGAAGACCTGTGATGAAGGTACTATGTATTTACATACCAAGTGTCGTGATAGATTTGTCCGAATACTGTTATAAATAATATTTTCTACAGCTAAAATAAAAATAACGATAGAAGAGGTTTTTGCCCTGCAACGGGTTATTCGGCTGTGAAAAAAGATTATGGATACGCTCGTCGTAGCTAAAGTAAAAAGTGACTCACCAGCAAAAGGCACATCGCACACGTACTCTTCAACACAATTGTCAGTGTTTCCGCTTCTGTCAGTAGCGCCGGAAGCGACAGATGCCGCTGACGCCGCGCGTAGAAGAAACACGTCAGTCTCAGTTGTGCTGTCGCGAAGTGCGGACCTCCGCTTGTATTCCTGGTGGAAAAATAGTACTTTCATACTTATTTGAACGGGTACCTAACTTAACAATATTGATGGAACTGGATTATTTATTAAATAACGGAAGTTTTCTCTTCAGTTCGACATTTAACATTTAAAGCCTCTTTTACTCACGTGCTGCCTGTATTTTGTAGGTCCCATTTATTAGTACAAATTGTGTTTCGGTCTGTATGCCCTTAGAGCGCATTCCCATCGCCATCCCAACGTCGGCAACACGCGAGTGGTGCCTTAGTATTGCATGTTTCTATAGCATACGGATGCTTACCATCAGATGGTACCTATGCTTATTTACTAACAGTACCTAGTATAAAAACATTTTGACGTTTCTAACAGACTTGTGGTCTGCCTACCGCAAGGTTGTTGTCTAATGTTTTAAAAATATCTGCCACTGTTATCAGCGATGGAGATAATGTAAGATTATTATGGTGAAGTAATTATTTAAATCGGTCCAGTAGTTTTCTATTGAATTCACACCAACAATCAAATCTTTCCTCTTTTAATACTAGTGTAGAAGTAGGTAAATAAAACAATGATTATGTAAGTAAAGTAGGTAATAAAAGTGGGTATTTACCTCAATTCTCTATAGATAAGTGAAGCGCCATCTAATCAATGATATCATGCATCAGTGGTAAGTACTTACAAGCACATTTTTAATGTAATAGGTGTGGTTTAGCAGTGATTAAATTGCAAATACAAGCGTTTTGGAGATAGGTGCCCTTAATAAACAAGATAAGTAGATACGTCGTACATAATAATATATTATACCTATGAACTTACGTACATGGTTCTGAATGGCGGTCTTGCAGTTTTGTTAAATTCTGTATTAAGGTACCTTAGTACACCTATATATTGAATCTATTATTACCTATCGACCTCACTTACCTACAACGTGCCAATAATCCTCTGCTGCCAAGCACTAAACCCTTGGAGCCTTTAACACAGGAACAGTTATCGTTTCCCATGTTAAACTTAATAAATTCCCTCTAAAACTCTAATAATAATCTCATAGCTTATAAAATTTATGTAGATCATTATCAAATTCCTTCACTATAAGATCTGTTGCTGAAGAATTTTCGATGGTTTTGAGCCTGTCATCATTGAAACAAACTACCTACTTACTTATGTATATCAGTATGATTTTTATGATTTCTATATTTTCCACTGCTGGGAAAAGGCCTCTTTTATCATCTTCCATCAGTCAGACTACTCTTGTCGCCCGCTACCATAAGCCATTATTATCGTTAGAGTTGTTTAAAATAGTTTACAAACACTGCTTACAAAATTATATCAGGCGCTTGTAATACTGGTAATCGTGATCTAATATTAGTACGTACTGAAATCGATAATTGCTTGAAAATTTAATGTACCACGCAATTATCGACTTTGATGTAGTAAGGAATTAAATACAGTAGCGATATGTACTTCGAGATTCGATTGTAACAAGATTTGTTAAATCAATATAATAATAGGCGCCTGATAATATTCCAACAGATGTTTTACGTTGTGGAACTGAAAACTTCAGGCGCTTTTTACACTGCAGTATGTTATTTTTAGTTAAAATTGTAAGAATAAAGTATTTAACCCACGAATTAATCCTTTTGGGTATTATGTGAGATGAAGCCTCGCACAAGTGTGTCTAAAAAGTGTCTTCTTATCAGAGGAAAGCGTGACAGAACAATGCAAAATAATAAAATAGCAGATTTACGTAAAATAATATTTTATTGTAAATTAAATAAATCGAAAAAATAAAACATAAGCTTAAATAAACTAATTTCATGAATTCCATTACAATTTCTAGTAATGTTACATAATATCAGTCTCGACCGTTTTTTATCGAATTAATTCTCGAATTGTTTCCAAATGTACAGACAAATACCGAATAATAAGGGCTCCCACGCACTAACCGTTTCTCGGGCGTCGAAACTAAACGCTCAACGTCTTGGTTAGACGCACGAAAACCGCTTAGTGAATATTGTAGGACATTGTTAGTATTACGCCTTGTTCAGATCTATTATTATTAATTTATTACACTTTGCAACTGCTACGTTGTAGGTATATTGCAGATTTTTAGATAATTCGTACAAAATTTGTAATTAAAATCGGAATAATAGGCCTGAACGGGGCTTACGATCTTAAACAAGGTACTATACTAGCAAATAAGTGAAGAATATAGCAATTAAATATTAACATACTGTCATGAAGGTAAATAAATCATAACATTAAAACCGACACACATAAGTCATGTATACCACCACTGAATAAGAAATCAGTCCTTTTCAGAATACATTCAAATATTGCTTCATGGACCAAGAGCCTAGTATTGCCAGCTGCCAGTAAATAAATTTGGTACCTGACAACTACTAAAGCCATCACTGACGAAAGTTTCTCCACAATCTCTATGGCTCTTGGCCTATATAAGGCATAATACTGAATTTTAATTCAGAAACGTTAGATTTTAACGTTGAACACTAAAGCTTATATGTGTCAGCTTATATAGAAATATTTAAACCGAAATCGTTTTGTAAGATATTTCAAATGCATGTTTTGTGACTTATAATTTTTTAAATAAAAATAATATTACCAAATGCAATTTTTGCAAGGAAGGTTTAGTAACAAAGGTCGCTGGGGCAGCTAGAATTTAAAATACAAAAAATAATTAAATACAGAACAATAAAAAATCTTTTATAAAAAAAAATGCGTTATACTTTTAATAAAACAGTGCACATACAAAAATAGTGTGAAGTTATTAGTAACATTCCAAATGATATTTAATTACAAATCAAAACAAAAAATAATAACTTATTTAATAATAAAAATATCTTAAAAATGCATCTTATACTTTATTTATAAAATTTATAACGCATCTAATGGCTCTCTAAAATACGATTAGACAAAGGAAATATCAATATAATATGTAGCCTTTAGATGAGTTATAAGTTTTTATGATAAAAGGGGAACTTATTTTACTATCGGAAACTATTTTAATTCGCAACTTTTTGTTATAGTCTTGATCAATAAAAAAACTGAAAAGTGCCTAGGAATAAAATGGTTTTTTTTTAATTATTTCACAAATATTTTACTAGACATTGTTCACACAAAACGTATCGCCTGCCGACTGTTTCGGTGTAAAATAGAAATTAAATATAATAAAAAATCTGCGTAACGCAGCTGACAATCCGTTTTGATCTGAACAATGCCTTAGAAAAAAAATTTACTGCAACTTAAAGCAATACCATGGATTAATAATATTTCTTCGTAATGTCGACTAAAACGTGCAACTCAGAAGAATTCCTTAAACGGCAATCCACTGAACAGGAAGGATACTGAAACGTAACGCGTTGACGACTGATTCATATTTTTTGTGACAGGTCTTCACCAATACACATTACATAGGCACATTTTTAAACAAAATTGTTTGCAAGAAGCCTTAAAAACTTATTCAAACAACAAATTAGGTCTCGCAGCGCTGCAATGTCAAATTGAAGCACAAAGTAATATTATATCTATGAACAAGATTAATAATATTTATCGTTTATATAATTATGTAACTTTACGAGTAATTAAATGTATTTTACAAAAGGATTTGGCGATAAAATCTTAAAACTAAAATAGCACCTTAATACTTTAGCGGATAAAAAATAAAATATAATATCTATGTACAGACAACGAAAATAAACATTTTTATTATTATAATTTTAGAGCACCATTCGTGGTATGGACAGACTAGGGCGCTAAACATAGTATTTTTATCAGCTTTTAGTTATATCACCTTGCGACATTTTTCTAATTCTTATTTCTTCTACTACCTCCATAATTAGCTGAAATGTTTTAAAATATTTAAATAAAATAAAAAAATTATGACATGCTCATGCAATTTTGTGCTTTGTGGATCATTGGCAGTGCATATTCGTAATTCAAGAAAAATAAAAAAGACAAGTGTTAATGTGCCCTTATCTGAATTTCAAATTTATTAATCACAAATAAAATTATCACATTTATTATTATTTCTTTTTTTATTCGACATAAAATTTTAGTTTATTTGTTTACTTTAAAAGTAGGTTCAAATTAAATTATTTAGAATTAAGTTTATACCACCTAAGTACTATAATTCTTAACCATAAAGGCCATTGAAGACAAAGAAAATATTTTTTTTTTAAACTAAATGACACAAAATCTACAGCTAGACATAAAATTCTACATCTATATAAATCAACATTTACAACGGACTAACCTGGCTCAAAGGCCTGATCCGTTCATGAATGCAGTTCTCCGCCTGTCTTGCTGACGGAGGCGGATGATCCGGCGTCGGCGGCTGCTCATAATGCGTTGGCGACAAAGGAATCTCAACTCTCTGACCATCGTAAAAACGTTCACAATCACTCGGACTGTTCATCGACTGATCGTCTAATAAACTCTCCAACGAAGACCGCTCTTGATTAGAGTACTTTCTCACTCGGTTGTCATTCATTCTCGGTTCATAGTCATTCGATGGAGCGAAATTATTTCGTCTTAATTTTCTTCTAGGGTTTTGCTCTTTCACGACTACGTTTTCGTACACAGCGGTGATTGCGACGGGCTGTGAGCGTTGCTTTAAGCTAGGTCTAGGGTTAGGAATGGGAGCTACTCTAGGCGAGTTGTGATTCTCTTCGTATTCTGAATAGGAGAGTTTGCCGTCAACGTATTGGTCCACTGAGCGGCCGTGTTTGAGGTAGTGTTTAGCACCCTGTAACAATGCAAATTGAACTGTAAATTGACAAAAAACAAGCTTCAATAAATTAAAAGTACTTGCAGGTACATAATAGATTGATAAAAGATTATGGCTTGATATTGTACACATCTTAAAGTATTTTATCCAAAACTTGGCAAAATTTAAGCTTCATCGCCTTCATCAGGCATTACTAAAGATAATTTCACTGGGTTTCAGGAATTCAAAATTCTGGACTGTTATGGAAAATTCGGTCACCTGCTAGGCATTAAGATGTAGCTTGCCAAATTACCTGTAAATCATCCAAATCGTCCTGACTCCTGGCGTGGGGCCTCAGCTCATAGCTGTACCCCGATGAAGGGGAGTTTGCGTGGGTGGGGGACACTGACAGATTCCGTCTCGGAGGTTTCTTGGGAGGGGTAGGCTGCAAGACATGAAAGGTGTTACCTTGTGCTGTGTATGGAAAGGGAGATGTTTTGTCGAAATTTATAATACGATGAAGAGATCTGATGATAGATGAGTCTAATAAAACTTTAGCTTAATATTGCATAAAATTCGAACGAAGTAAATAGTCAGAGCTTTTATTAAAAGTTCCGAGGTATGGTGATGTCGCCATGGTGTAAACGAACACTAACGGGGGTCACTTTAAAAAAATCAAACATGGATTCTTCCCGAATGGTTTGTCAATTTCGTGTATAGCTTTGAAAGTGGAAATGACCTGCGAACCGCCCTGACTGCCATTTATGTTGTTAGTGTAATACACAGTTCTAGTTTAGAATGGAGACTACGCTTCGAACAAAAACTTGAAACTCAACCCATTTCGCTCTCTCTTAAGAGGCTCAGAGGTAATAACCACGCAGAATAACTATGTTCTATGTGTAGAATTCATTTCTACCTAGAGTAACTCACTTCAACCCTTTTTAGTGTCCCCCTGTTGGTCAAGGGTAGTTTTACAACTATGTACGAGTTTAGATAGTTTAGGCTTTAATCCACACACACTGACTAAGTGCGGGTTGGTGTCTATTGCAAGTTTTCGAATGATCTTAGACATGCTGTTTTCCTCATGGTGATTTTCTTCATCGATATTAAGCAGCGGCGATGAAACAATTCAAACAAATATGTGTGGACACGACCGGGGATAGTACCCGCGACCTTATATTCCAAAGGCGAGGCTGATACCGCTGAGATAGAGTACCTATCAGTGGCAAAAAGTCCATACAAGCCGATTACTATCAGGAAATGGTGTATATCACACGTACTTAATCATATATTATGTAGAGCCTAAAAGTTTTAAATAGCAACAAATATAAGTATGGCATCAAGTGTAAGAACGATCGAAGACGGTAGTGAAGAGATATTATTCTCTTAAGTATTATTCTCTTCTTTTTTGCTCCGGCTTCCCTTGACTTCCACCCTTCGCCACTGGTATCTCTAATGGTGTAAACTAGGTGTCTAGTTTATAAAACATTGATTTACCTACTTACAATCAATGTAATGGAAATTTAATTTCAAAGGGTTGAATCGTGATTGAAACCCAAAAATAAAATTAAATACAAATTGCTCATTTAAACCACTGACACGTATAAAAGAACGAATGAATAATGAACGAGTGAATGATTAATTCCGAGGCCTAACTGGCGGAAAATAATGAAAACGGGCGTCTATTTCTGTATCATCTCGTTGTCATCGAGATAAGTGTCCACAATTGAGTAATAGGGAATTTGAATAGCTGAGTATTACTCGGAGCGTGGTACAAGTGACATGAGATCTGAGTAAAACCGCATCAATGACAATACCAAAATGGGTATTTTTGTTTGATTACTAATAATACCGAATATGTAATATTGTTACCTACCTACAGACTAACAAATTGGAATAATCTGGAACTAACAGTTAGAGCAGCGGTGGCGGTGGTATCGATCTCGCCATTGAAATATATATAAGGTCGCGGGTTCGATCCCCAGTCGAGCTCACACATCTGTGTGTAAATTTTGGGTCCAACTTTAAAGCCCACTCTCTTATTTTTTTTTCCAAAATCTGGTTCTAACTGTCACAATTCTGTAGGAATGTTCACTAAATTCTGACCATGTTTCCAAAGAATTCTGAGAGAGTGGCTCTCAGAGCACACGCACATTGTTTATTTTACCAGCATTTAAAGAAGACTGATGAGATATCTCTGGAATAATGTAGTGGAGGCAGAAGTAAGGGAGCTTTAAACTGACGATTAGAGAGAAAATATCAAGGATCGCGGAAAGGGGCAAAAGCTCTTATCAGATCAGGAAAAGAAACATTTTGGGTCGTTGACCCAACCAGTCTTTTATTCTTGTGAAGCGTAAAAAACAGAATAAGTAGGTAAACATAATGATTTAATTGAGATCAACTTGAACGCATACATTCTTAATTATAAATAATAATTAAATAAATAAGTAATATAGTGGGACATTAACACACACGTCCATCTGATCCCAAACTAAGCAGAGCTTGTACTACGAAAACCAAATAACTGATAATATACTACATATAATACTAAAAGAATTTGGGCCTGTTGGCCGTGGATATTGACCATATTTTACAAGTGTTGTCTGATTCAATGCAATTGAGGGCAAATAATAAAAATTAAACTGCTTAGTGAACCAGAATTTATATAGTTTTAAACTTCCGCGTTGCATTATTAATACTTATCATATGAGGCAATTAACGCGCTTAACTTTAATTTGGCTTTACGTTTCGTTTCTGCTTGCGACTACGACCGGTGCAACCCGTGTCGAAACGTAAAGCCAAATTAAAGGTGAGCGCGTTAATTGTCCGTTATGATAAATATAAATTGAACCAGAATTTAATTTGAAAATATCTGTCACCCTCTCTAAGCATAATCTTGGGCCGGCTACAAACCCACGTGGTTTAAGTAATTGAATCTCAAGCCAGGATAAAGGATAAATTGGCTGCAGCCGGTCATTGAATGGACAATTTTCTGTAGAAACGAGATCCAATTTCAACGTTTTACCCTATCTAACTAATCTTTCGCAAAAATCTAGACTAACACTTTGACGGGCCGGTGGCGTGGTCGTTAAGACACTTACTTACTTTTGACGCCACAGAACGTGGTTTCGATTCCCACCCGAGTCAGACATTTGTGTGATGAAGACGTGTATTTGTCTTGAGTCTGGGTGTAGGTAATTATCTATATTTAAATAGATATGTATTTACAAAAGAAAAGTATTTTATGTAGATAGTATATTATTACCAGCTATTTGATTTCAATAGTACAAGCTCTGCTTAGTTTGGCATCAGATGGCTGTGTGAGTTAATGTCCAAAAAAAAACATTTCGCCCACGAGTAACTCTTTATGTGCAGTCGGATAAAAAAATTCCATGTAATTTCCCGGGTTTCAAACTAACTCCATACCAAATTTCTTCCAAATCGGTTCACTAGCTTTGGCGTGAAAGCACGACAGACAGACAGTGTTACTTTCGCATTTATAATATTAGTAAGGATTAAATTCGCAGCTACAACATTCAAAATTAGGGCTTCGTAGTTCATTTATGATGAACTTGAAATCACAGACGAAAACGTAACAATGTGAAGCAGTCTTTAAGAAAATTTGTTATAAGTAGGTATACTTATTATTTTGTATTCATTTCTTCCAGAAGTAAACAAACCAAAATTAAAGCGGATTTCTCAGAAACACGTCACAAAAATGCTTCATCAAAGGGCGGGAGTAAACGGCGTGCGCAAGCGCATCGCGACAACGATTAATATGGCGCCAGGCACCATGAATGTGCGCTGTACATTGGCCGTGACCGATTGAGCTTGTTGCACGTGGTAGATTGATGATGGTAACATGAATTGCTAAAGGGATGCTTATAGTGGTTTTATTACAACAAATTACTATGGAAAGATCTAAGTCCTAAGCAGTATATTCTTTTAAAGGACTAACTTATCTCTTTAAGCCAGTATTTAGGGGCTGTAGTAGATTAGGGGCTGAGTCACCTTCATCCGTGGGTGTAAATCTTTAATGGAATCCCCACACGTGGTCCCAGGGTAGTGCGAATCAGGTGACAATAAACTGGTGGTAGGCTTCGGCCGTGGTTAGTGACCACCCAACAGACAAAGCCGCACCGCCAAGCAGCCTTGCCGTGTTCCGGTGCGATGTCTGGTGACACCATGCAAAGAGGGTGGGTAGGTATTGTTGCTCCTTTAAGGTTTCTAACTATATGAAGGCTAATTCTACTGCCACCTTCTCACCAATAATCATTCGTAATCACGAGTGAATCGGTATACTGGGCTGACACGTTCCATCGTAGACTTAACATCATCATCATTGTTTAACATCAGGCAAGTTGTAGTCAAGCGCCAGCCTATCGAATAATAAAAAAAAGTATTGATAGCGGTCATGAAGGAGTACAAAGTAGTTAAAGTCACCTATTAGGTTGGGTTTCACGGGAATCTTCAACTGGTTTTTTATTCCGAACGGATTTAATCAAGATAGTTGGAGGAGTACAAACAGGAGACAGCACACGAAAACAGAACATACCTGAATTAACCTATAAATAGTTAGTAAACAAATCATTTGAGGACATGTAATATCCACCAACCCGCGCACTTGGCAGCATGAAATTCTCTCAACTCTTACGATAGTTGAGAGAAAACCTGCGCCCAGCAGTAAGACACTATAGGGTTGTTACTTTACTCATTACTTAGTATCCCAGCCTTATGTTGCCTTGGAATGTTTTTGATACTTTTAAAATTCATAATTGGGACGAAGTCGCAGGCGCTGCCTGGCCCATAGATAAATTATAAATGGATCATTAGTTGTTCAACTTTTTATAATACAAGGTTATTTTACAGGTATTTAAATAAAAATCAATGCCACTTTTCGTTGTAATTTTATAACTCAAAAACCGGTCAAGTGCGAGTCGGACTCGCGCACCGAGGGTTCCGTACAAACCTGCAAGGTTTACAAAGTTCGTTCATTACGACAATCGAGTCATAACTATGGTATTTTTATTGCAAAATGAAATTCATAACATTACAATGGGGAAAGATGGAGGAGCATAAATTTAAGACAAAGATCTCTTTATCGTTTAAGTAATCCTTTATTTTATATTAACACATATCATTTATCTATAATATAACTGAAACACTTATACTAGCCTTGCAGCAGACTTGCGAAAGTTCTTTTATTAAAGTTATTTATTTACTAAGTTTTTAGTCACTATTAGGTTTTAATTCCCTTGCGTGTAGTTGCGAGTTTCAAAATATGCGGTATCAATGGTTGTACTTTTGCGTTTTGCGTTTTTGCGTTGACTTAGAATTTTTTTTTTTCAAGGGTTAAAGGCAATTAGATCTAAGTATTTGATATGAATTTCAACTTGATAGCTCTACGCGTTCATGAGGAAAAAAGTAATAAGTTTATATTTATTAAAAAATATATATTTTGTAATGTAACTAAAAATTTAAGGTTTTCGGAATTTTTCCTTTATGTGTGCTATAAAACGTTGCTTCATGCCAAATTTCAAGATTCTAGGTCGACTGGAAGTACCCTTTAGGTTTTGATTCCCTTGCGAGTACTTGCGAGTTTCAAAATATGCAGCTTAAATTGCTGTTTCTTTTGATTGCGTTGACATAGAAGTTTGATTTTGTTACAGCTTAAAGGTATTATAGACCTGAGTATTTGGTATGAATTTCAATTTAATACCTCTACGCGTTTATGAGGAAATGGGTAGTAAGTTTAAAATTATTAAAAAAATATATATTATGTGATGTAACTAAAAATTTATGGTTTTCGTAATTTTTCCTTTATCTATGCTATAAGACGTTGCTTCGTACCAAATTTCAAGATTCTGAGTTCACGGGAAGCACCCTGTAGGTTTTGATTCCCTTGCAAGTGTCGAAAATTTGCGGCATAAACGGCTGTATCTTTTAATTGCGTTGGCTTAGAAGTTTGATTTTTTCACAGCTTCAAGGGACAGTAGACTTGAGTAATTGATATAAATTTCAGCTTCATACCTCCACGCGTTCCTGAGAAAAAGGGTCTTGACAGACGGACGGACAGACAGACGGACAACAAAGTGATCCTATAAGGGTTCCGTTTTTTCCTTTTGAGGTACGGAACCCTAAAAACGGGCTTACCTATTCAAACCAAATGTTTAGGCATTGTTCGGACTATTTAGTAGATGGTTTATGTGAAGTTTGCACAAAATCGGTTGAGCGGTTCTTTATTTATCACATTTATTGTTGATTGTTGAGTGGGCTGAAGCTACCCGGGCGAAGCTGGAGCGGGCCGCTAGTGATTTCATAAAAAAGGTAAACACAAGTACCATAAGAATAAGTTACACAGATGTTGTATAACGTCATCATTAAAGGAAATATCCATCAAGCTCACATTTGTACAACATTTATAAATAATTTAGCTTCTATCACCAACATTTTCCCATAGACCCATTACTTGTGTAAGCATACAGAATTTTTATGTTTATTTATCAGAATCTATGGAAAATGTGCTTTGATTTATTACGATACGATAATGCATCCAAGATTTATTATTTTTCTTAAAAGCATCAACGTGGCCTGTTAACCTACATTTACTACTAACTAAAATATAGGTGTGTGTACTTATCCCAAAATATGTAAAAAAAGATAATCGGATTACAGACCTAATACAAAATATTATGCAGAAGTCCCACTTTTTACATCCGATTAAAAAAATAATGATTTTCTATATTTGACTGTATGTAAGATATTCTTTGTATTATAAAACAGGAAATCATTGTAATTGAGGGAATTTGCATGTTTAAATGAAGCTGAATAATGGTGACACCTAGATAAAACTGTAACATCTTTTGTATAAATACATTATTTGCGAAAAATGGGTATATAGAACAAGACAATTTACATGCCGATTTCTGTAAGTTTTTAAAATTTAAAACTTCCATAAATTTATTGGGTGTTAAGATCATTTTGATGATGAAAAATTATTTTTCATACTTTTTACTTAAATCTGTAAGGTTTGAGATCATAGCACAATATTCCTACTATACAGTTACAGGCCAGTTCTGACCTTACCTTCTGCACTATCATTATTACGTAGTTACATACTGACTGACTGAACAGCGTCTGGCCCGCCACATGTTTAAATGTTGCAATCATTAGCAGACGACTAGTTATTAACTTTATAAATAGCTTTATTGTGCTTCGATTAAATATTAGTTTGAGTCAATGATGTCGATTATGGTATTAGATTATTAGAATGGAGATTATTAGAAGAATTTTGCCATAATTATTACTGGAATCAGCTCTGATAACATTATCCGCGGTGCTTAGTCCATTTACATGAGGTAATTTTAAACCTCTCTGTTTTTTCTATGCTGTCTCCCGTTTTGCCTGGAGGGGAAGTAGACAATGTAACTTTCCAACTCCTCATGTGGACATGGTCACGGGTGGACCACCACCACCCGTGACCATGAAGTGCGGTGAAACATCGCCGCTGCTCCATATCGGTGAAGGAAAGAGTAAGTGTAACCCATCAGTGTCAAACATGGACATTGCTCAGTAAACGCTGTGAGTGCCTACTAGAGGCGACCAACAGCACTGATTTTCAGCAATGTCCATATTCCCACAGTGTGACGCCAGGCGCCAGGATTGCCAAAACACCAAACTACTTTTCAGTATGCCCTAATAGAGTTATGCCGGTTTTTTTGCTAAAAAAAAATTATGATAGGGATTATTTAGAAATTTCAAACTTTGCGAGGTCATAGATATAAGTATTTCAAGATCGTAGGTGCCATAAAACAAAAATCACCAAAATTTTGTTCCGACTTTGTTAATAACTACAGCTGAATTATTTGAACCCAATTTGTGGATAAAATGAAAATGAGCTATGATGCAGAGAATTTAGTAGATATTAGCCTGAATATGAAAATAGTACAGGGAAACGCAATCGGTGACTGAGTTATCGATTACGTCAGTGAACTAAATACCGTTTAAAAAGCAATATTCATTAAACGTTTTAACGAAAACAAAAACTTAAAACATAATAATATAATACGGTCCTCTGGTCATAAACTAAGCAGAGCTTGTGTTATGGAAATAACTTAAGTGATATACTGTTACAGCATTTAACGCGAGAGGTGTTATACCAACTCATACGCAACTGCTAGTGCTATATTGTTTCTGCTAGTTTGGGGGGGGGGGAAGTTATCACGTACATCACACATATAAAAGTTGAAGCGTCTTTGCGATCAACCTACGCACACGTAAATAATACCTAAACACAACACATGAACGGTTTATCCATACAAACTGTTCATGTAGGTACATAGGCAGAGGGAAACGCGGGCTATACTAGTTCCGTATTAATTTTTTTAAGGATATACTATAATATACCTACTTCAAATAGAGAATCATATGAATTATGACCATTAAGTAGGTACTAATGTTAACTCTGAGCCCTTTCATGATCGCCGCTCTCGATCCTACGAGCCTAGACAACGTTACATTGTAATAGCGATAACGAATATTGAAACTAATGCACTAATGCACTGCATGTCAATCCCATACATGTTTTTTTTATTCTGAAACTGACTATAACTTGCCTGATGTGAAGCAATAATGTAGTCTACGATGAAACGCACGTATCCAAAATATCGATTCACTCCTGACTACGAATGATTTTCGGTCAGAAGGTGGCAGTGGAATCAGGCTGCTTATGGTTAGAAACCAAAGGAGCAACAATTTCGATCTATCAAATTGTCGATGTCATTAGACATCGCACCGGAACACGGCAAGGCCCCTTGTTGCAGCGGCTTAATCTGGTCGGTGGTCACTAACCACGGCCAAAAACTACCACTAGTTCATCAATATCATCATCATTATATAGCAGTCCACTGCTGGGCATAGGCCTCTCCCAGTAAGCACCATCGCACCCTGTCCTCAGCGTGTCACATCCAGCTACTGCCGGCTATCTTTCGCAGATCATAACTCCACCCATCTTGAGGACGTCCCACTCTACGCTTGCCAAGACTCCACTCGAGAATCGCTTTACCCAGCGATTATCAGTTCTTCAAAAGATATGGCCAGCCCACTGCCACTTGCTAATCCTTTGCGCTATGTCGACAACTTTAGTTTTTTGTTGGATAACCTCATTACGGATTTTAACCTTCAAAGAAACGCCAAGCATAGCGCGCTCCATAGCACTCTGAGCGACTTTAAACTGGTAGACCAGCCGTATTGTGAGTGTCCACGTTTCAGCACCAAAGTTCATAAGGGGCAGGACGCACTAGTTAGAGACTAGTCTTTAAGCATTGTGGTAGGGGTGACGTCAGCCCAGCTGAATTGACCAACAGTTAATTACCAGTAAATATGATTACCAGTTGATTACCCGAGGCGTTTCCTCGGCATCTGTCACTATCTACAAGTAAACACGTGTTTTGGCGTTTCGCCATTTCGCTATTTCCGTACCGCATAACTTCTGTATCAATGGTCAAAATAAACGCTTGCTGTTACATCACTAAACTATTTTTATCTTCGGTTAAACAAGTCAGAATTTCTTGCAAATTTACTAATCTATTAGTATCCTACTGATCACTTCAACCCTTTTTAGTGTCCCACAGCTGGGCACTTAATCCACACACGCTGGCTAAGCGCTGGTTGGATGTGGATGCCACATGCCCTTGAATATTTAGTTCTTAGAAGTGGCGGTTTCCTCACGATTTTTGTTGCAATAAGTACGACGCGGGCGAAGTCGTGAGCGGAAACTTGTTATAAATATAAATGGGAAAGTGTGTGAGGATTTATGAATGTTTTTTACTGTTTTATGGGAAATCGCCTAACGGATTTTTACATGTAGATTTTGTATTACATAGATTAACATTGTTTATCAACGTAAAAGACCAATACTGGTTTGGGAAAACTAATGGATGTATGCAAGTTTGTTAGGTACTCATTTACAATAAGAAGTTAGATTCCAAATTAAACGAATTCCCATTGGATACGGGTAAATTCATCGACAGCGAAAGACGAAATCGCCAAAAAAAATCTATAGGTAAGGTCAAAGGAGGTTTTATGAAAACTAATGTTATTCATCAATTCAATTTTAGAACGAGAACATTTAGACATTACCTGTAACCATTTGCATTCTAAAACCGAGCCATTATTAGAAAAAAAACATTTGCATAATTCTTTGAGATTCCATTTATGACAAACCGTGTCGAAACGTTTTCCCGCGTTTTTCTTATCTCTTTGTAGCTTAGTCTTTGATACGTTATTTCTGTCCACATAACGTGTGATATTACAAAACCATGGAATTAGGTTATTGGGCCCTTGACATGGGTTTTATTATACTTTTACGATGTGCTTCAAAGTGCAAATAATGTTACTTTTATGGGGCATGTATGACCAGATGTATTAAGTGATTAAGAAGATTTGGAGGTGTTTAGACTAGAGCTGGTAACGCTCTGACCTCGTGAGAAAAATATGGAACATGACCATAGAATGGAGTAAATTAGAATAGATGGGAGTCACCCATATGGATGAAAGAGATAAAAAAAAGACGAAATACAAGTAAAAGTGTGAGATGCATAGTTACAATAATAATGGAAGAACGTCCAACCATAGGCGCCGACATCTTTGGTGGTATTAGTATAAAAAAAAACATGAGTGATTAAGGTTAACTCTTCTCAACTCTTGTTACTCTCCTTCCATTCAAATTATGAATACTTTTAAGATTTGTACAATATCATAGCTTAAGTTACTCATCAAAATACAAAACTACTTACATCAAACTTCACATACTGTTCTTAAACGTCACTTTCATTCACACAAACACTAAACACAACACACAACTACCAAAAAATCTATTAACGATGTAACCTAAATCGGTATTCCACAATCGATAACTAACACAACACTTATCGAGTTTTAAACAATTAACGACATTGAACAACACAGTATTTCGATTATCAATTATATCGATATAGGACATCGATATCCAGCGTTTATCGAGCGCGCACATGCGTTAGTTAGATACGCGACGGACCGACTGACCGCCTAATTTCTTCGCGTCAACTTGGTCCATGTGCCTGTCAAAACGAACAGATTATGAACAATGAACTAAATATAGATAAGTAGTTGGTATACAAGTTGCAGACATTGTTACGTGACGGAAAAGATAACACAGATTTTCATGAATACGTTACATGTTGTAGTAACCTAGATTTTTCGAAAATAGTTTGTTTCAAAATTATTTCTTGCACATGAAGTGGGCGTTCTGAAACTTTAATGATGATAGATGGTAGGATGATGAATGGATGTTTGTTTCTTTTCACGCAAAAACTGTGTATCAGATCTAGGTGGTATTTGCCATAGAGAATACTGATTCTCTATGACACAGTTTTTTTTTTGATACACAGCTCACTGGAGCTTCCTTTTAGTGACTTTATTAAATTTGATGCTGCGTTTTAGACAAGATCGACAGCTAAATTGGACCGTGTTGTGCAGAAATGTTGCAAGCCACAAGAACAAAACATTGTAATTGGAGTTTTCAAACAATCAATTAATCAATCTAATTTAAATTTTCGGATTTGTACCTACTGTATCTGTATCTGTTTCGTTCTAAGTATGTAATTGTTTTCATTATAGTTTTTCGTCAGCGCAGAATTAATTTGATATCTTAAATTTTGTCGATTGCGGGTTGGATCATTTCTGCACAACATGGTCCAATTGATGTAACTATTAAGCTCACTTAAAAATGCAACACTTTTGAAGAAGAAAGTTTAATGGACTCGCCAAACTGAAGTCGCTCACGAAGTTTCAAGTACATGCATATTAATCAATGACTTTTCTATAAAAACTAAGTCATTGATTTTATTAATAAAAATAATATTGTGTAGATAAAACTACACAGAAAAACTTTTTAACCAGTAAGCAAACTTTGAGAAAATAAACTTAAATAAATTCTAATAAACAATTAATTATATTAAATATATTTTATTTTTATTTTTATAGGTCTACGTACAAAAAAAATAAGTAATCGCTAACGAAAGTTGTTTGAAATGTTACCTAACTATTGATACTGATTGTTACTGTCACCCGCGCGCCGTCGCACCAGCTGTGCATTCACTAGGGTCACTGACCGCTAACTTTACGCTGCGCGCTTTCATCATTATAATTGCATTATTAATAGATGTGTGTTAAGTTAACAATTAATGGAAATGTATTCTATTACTAATACAGAATCACCGAAAATTGTGCACTGATTAAAGTTTTGAGTTATCGTTAAGCTAAATTAAAATAGACCGCAACTAGATCCTGTCATAATCGCGGCCATTTAACCGTGTCACATGGCCAAACATATGAATTACATGCGGTCGTAAAACAAACAGTTAAAATGATCGCTCTCACAAACTTTTTTGTTTTGTGTTTATGAGCAGTTTCAGATTAGCGTTTTATATTTAAAAAAAAACTTGTTTTTCGCAGCGCGTGTAGCTCTTTACCAACACGGAAAAGTAGTATGTGTGTAGTTTCGAATGACTTATTTTTATGAAGTTTTGCTAATGTTAGTAGCCACCTTCACTGCCACCATCTCACCGGAAACCCTTCGTAATCATGACTAAATCGGTATATTGAGCAGGCGCGTTCGTCGTAAACTGCATCATTGCTTAACATCAAGCAAGTTTATAGTCAAGCGCAAGCCTATTTCAGAATAATAAAAAATAATGTGATAAGTTCAGAATTAATATTACTTATTACTGACAATCGTCACTCAACACCAGCTGAGTGACAAGCCTGTGTACGCGAGTTCGTCTATTTTAAAGTACGTAATAAAGTGCGCGTGTGAACGCATTTATAGAAACGACCAAAGCGCAAAACATACGCTAGTCTGACACCTTTTTAACTAAGACATCATTTCGTCGGCATAGTTTAATTTGTGATGTAGGTTAACTGCAATTCTTAGTGCTATTAAACAATTTTAAAATAAAATTAACTATGGTTAAGTTGATAAAATTTTCTTCTATGATGAAGTTGAAAGATTTTGTTTTTAAATTGCGACTATGGTAAAATAATACTTCTGCCCTAACTTTCACACCAAATGCTGATCTTTTATCTCCACCCCAGTCTCTAAACGACAGAGTGATTCATCTTTTATTTGAAACTCTTCATTATCTTCAAGTTAGCTCGTCGGTGGTGGCAACACCATTTTTTGGGATTTTTCGTTAATCAATCTCTCTTGAAGTCATGATGAACTCTCACTCGTAAAGATTAAAATGAAAATTTAATATAAATTATTATGAAAATACTGATTGTACTGAACAAGACCTCTAGACAAAGTCTAAAAATAGCGAAACGATAAAGAATCGAAAAGAACAAAATGTATGGTATTGACATAAGATTGTCACATAACTTTTCGAAGGTGAATGTCAAACCCATACATTTTGTTCTATTCAACTTTCCGTTATGGCTTGCCTGTATGACTTTCAAAGGGGTATTGTATTTAATAATATTAACGGAGAAAATAAATATGCCTAGTATTCAGTCATGCAACAACATAAAAATATCTCTCCTTAATGTTAGAATTGAGTATAATTATCGTGATTACTGTGGCTCATTTTGTTGATATTTTCTGACTTCGCGTGACCAGCTCGTCTCATGCAACAGGTCACTAGGTAGGACACGAATTAATTACACCGTTCGTGTTTTGTAATTACACGCGATTATTGGGAAAATAATAGATTATCTTTGTAACTTTCTCGAAAACAAATCAAAGTTAGTGGATTTTTTTTTACTGAAATGGTAAAATTTACATAACGCAGATCACCTGCTGTAACGCCTAATATGAGTAATGAATATTTCAATTCCCAGCAATGGCAAAAAAAACTCCTGATTGTAAAGTAAAATCTTCAAATAAAACTTCGGAATGAAATGTAGTTTGGTTTAAGTATTATTGTTCGGTTGTTGATGAATGTATCTTCTATAGTGCGGCCGGTCGTATGCAATATTAGTTAGTTAAAATAAATGTCTTGAACCAACCACACGTCCCGGGTTGTAAATTATAGTCAAATCTTTATCTTTATTCTTTCTAGTATTTAAAACTGCATCACAAACCTTGGCATACAAGAATGAGACTTAGACTATTGAACGAGACTGAATGAACGAAATGAAATTATTATTGTAATCGTCGTTAATAAAAGCATCGTAACCCTTGATCACTTTAATTAAAAGTATTTTCCCACAGAACCAATTATGACTATGTTCTTCAACACTAATAAATATTGCGTTTACAATGACTTGACAAACTGCAATTACTTTAACTGGTTTTGTTTGTAAATGCGTTCAAGTTGATCTCAAAATATGATAACGATTGACTTAAAGGATGAAAAATATCATAAAGGGACCAATTGCGATGGAACATATTAATACACTTACCGAAACTTTACTGTATCCGTGATGATGTGCCAAGTGCTGCGGCGCACAGCTGGAGGCCGCGCTGGAGATGCTCAGCGCGTCACCTTCGCTCGTGCCCTCTGTTTCGTCCCACCGCCGCCGCCCCGACCCGCTGCGAACATCCCCGACCGTTCCCGAACCACGCTCAAGCGAAGCACATTCAAGCGACACAGTGTCAGCCCTCGGAACACTACTATCATCGTCAGACGAGGAACTCTCAGACCCTTCCAAACCAATACCACTTTCATGATTCGACGACAAAACCTCAGATTTATCTTCCGTATTTTGTTCCTCTACTATAACATCGATTTCAGGTTTGGAATTCATTCCAAACCGGAATGAATCACTATGAACCCAAGGCCTTTTACCTGTGCTAACATCAGATTTGACCGTTTCTGCATCTGAGCTTTCTGCGTCGGAGTTCAATGTACTATCAGAATCATCTGAATCTGAGGGTTCCTCAATACACGATTTGAAGGATGCATCGGATTTAATAGTAGTGTTAGAATTACAGGAATATAATGATAAGTGACCGGAATTTTCCGAGGAGCTCGACTTTCTTATTGACAAATGCACACCAGAAGCATTAGATAAAGTAGAGGAGGCGGTTGATTTTGTACTATCATTTAATGATATTACTTCTGCGATGTCTTTAATAGAATAAGGACGTGCAGTAGAGGAAATAGTTGACGGATTAGACATCGGAACGTAAATCAAACTATCAGAGTCACTATTAGTTTCATTTCGTTTAGTTTTACGCGCAATAATATCTTCTACATCAACAACTGCAAACGGTTCTTCAATATTACTAGGCACAGATTTATTTTTAGGCAAATTTGCTTGAGTTACTGTCGAATAAGGAGAATACTCCAACGTTATATCTGGAGTAGATATGCTCTTTTTAACAATAGAGAATTTCACACCAAATTCTATAGGAGATTCCCGTTTTTTTGAATGCAGCGCACAACTACCAGAATCACAATAGCACTGGAACGATGATGACAATACATCAGTAACATTCCTAAGTTCTTCCAAATCGATTGTAACCTTTTCATTTTCAGACTCCAGTTTTCTGTCTAATAAATCTTCTGCACTACTATGGAACTTTGGAGCTTTTGGTCTACAAAAACATATAGCAGTTTCAAAATAGCTCTCACTTCTGTTATAAGGAACTTTTGTAAATGGCGGAACATCGTCGTTATGAAGAGTGTCTCTATTAAATATGTAGATAAATTCTTGAACTGTTGGTGCTTTGTAAATACAATGCCCGGTACCTCTGATATGATAATGGGCTAAGGTTTCTTTTAAAAACGTGCTATCCCATTGTGGCAAATCTCTTACTTTTACCGAATTTCGATCAACTTCTATGTTGGTAAAAGTTTTGTGTCTAAAGAGTACTTTCTTTTTTATCGGGTTTTCGGATTTTTTATTAGGCAACGTACCCGTCATTGACAAGTAGATAGATTCTTCGGGATTACTACAGTCGACATTTTCAAGGGCACTGGCCTCAGTGACGTCTGACGAATTTGAAGCATTTGACTGAGTTCTAGATACAGTTAATTTAGCTTTAGAGTAGGAGGCAGCTCGTCTATGCCGAAAGGATTTTGACTTTTCGGAAAGTAAAATGTCTTCCAAATTAGATTCATCTATCATAGAGTCGTCAGATGATAGAGTAGACGACCTGCTACGGGAAGACGAGGACGATTCAGAAATACTATTGGTTCGAAGTTGAGAAGGAACAAATGATCTTTTTAAAGGTTCGGGTTGTTTTTTCTCGGAGATGATAGAAACATTTTCATACATAGTTGATTTTAATTCTTCATCTTGTGATTTAGTAGGTATATGGATTCGAGTAGCAGGTTTTGGTATAGATTTAACTTCTAATACAACGTTTTCATAAATATTATCTACAATTGCATTTGTAACAGTAGCTACTGTAGGTCGTGGAGGAGGTCTTGGAAGTGATTTTTTGTTCAAATTATCTCCTTTACTTGAAAATTCATAAGATTCGTAACATTCATTTACTAAGTTAGTAGATTCAACGGACATTGTGGATTCTATTGATTTTCTTTTCTTCAGTCCAAGGGATCCGTCCCTTGGTTCAAAAATATCTATGCTTGCATTAACTGCTTCGTTAATTTTAACTGGTTTGCTATTTTTATCACACTGTAACTCAGTTATTTTAATCGAATCGGCAATAGACTCACTATCACTTAGTTCATTGTTTTCCGATATATTTGGTAGCGACGTTTTGAACCCAGGACAACTTCTATTGCTCCTATTGACAACAGAGTCCCTGTTTAAAGTACCTAATCGATCTAAGGAAATTGTATCAAATTCATCGTTACATACTATATCACCCGACTCCTCCTTTTTCGACAGCATTTTAAAGAATTTGCTATTTCCAATAAGAAGTGTATTTGTACTTATTTTATGATCCGATGGTTTAGATTTAACATCTTCCGTAGACACACTATTTGAAATGTTAGGAGCTGAGTTAAATTTTGCTTTAAGGCCCAAGCATTTTGAAGCAAGCTTTTTAACGAAGCTTTGAGGATGATATTTTGTTATTGACGATGGAGATGAAGGTAAGCTATCATTATTGTTAGTGGTTTTCTGGAGCTCTGGTGTTTTCCTGTAAAACACATAAATTAACAAAACATAAAGTAAGCAAAACAATAAAATAATCTAATACTAAAGTAATTAACATAAATAAAAGTAAATAATGTGTTAGTAATGTTTTACCACCACCAAAAGCATGGCATGAAAAATATGAAGTTTAAAAAAAAACATTGCATAAATAATATTAAGACCAGTCGGTGAGGACTTGTCTCACTTGGGAAAACTTCTTTTTAACTATTTTGGTAACTGGATTAAACTCATTTTCGCTGTCTTGAGTAGAATTAGTGGTAGTTCGTCTCTTGTTTTCATCGTCGCTGTAGTTATCTTCAGAATCTTTCGAATTGTCAGCTATCCTGTTTGAGTCTGATAAATCGTTTATAGAAAACTCTTCGTGTCTCATATTGATATTTAGGCAACTAAAATATTGTTGACTCTCACGAAAGTCTTTACAATATATTTTTTCTTTAATTTTCTTATCTCTATCAGGACCTTCGTGACAGTAACAAGGCATTGGATTTGCTTTTTCTTTCCTTTTTATAAACGGAGTTACGGACCCACTCCCAGTTCTCGGAATTAATTCATAGAAGTAATCATAATCTGGGCTGTTATAGATGCATCCTAAATCACCTTTGATATGAAAACTATCAGTTTTATATCGACCAGCGGTGACATATTCAGGAATTGACATACGTTTTTCTCTTTGTTGTTTAGGATTCATGCAGACATAACTTGTGTCATACTGCGATCCATCTCCATTAACAGAATTACTTCTGCTGGATTTAATATTGTTACAAGTCACATAGTCTGATATCATAGTGCTACGCTGTGATCCTTTAAGCCCATCCATGGTGACATAAGGCTCTTGCTGTAGTTTGTCAGTACTATCGACAGTTCTTAATTTCACCTCATCAGGTACATTAATTGTTCCCAGATTTCCATAAATGCCCTCGGTGTAATTGCTCATGGCAGCTACCATTTGGCGGTTTACATAATCAACTTCATCATTATTAGTACCATATTCAGCAGAAACTGGGGGTTTGGGAAGTGGCTTCGGTCTTTTCTTTAAGCTATTTGAATCCCAGGAATTAGATGACAATGCATTGCCACTTCTTGAATGCAAACTGCTGCGTCGATTATTAAGCGGTGTCTTTCGTAAGTTTTCATACAAGCCCTCACACTCTGAACCCTGAGAATTGGGTCGGAGTTCATTAGTCGAACTAACATTACTAATCTTTTTAGTTGTATTATTACGTGTTTGTATTTCTTTCACGAGTTGAGATTGTTTTACAATCACAGACTCATCGACAACTCTTTGTTTCTTACAACTTTTAGCTACAGACGACGCACTAATAGATCTATCGCGGAATTCGTCTTCGTCGCTATTGAAAGACTTAAACGACTCGGTGAGTTCGGGTGGTGGTACTTTAGTATCATTTATATGAGTATTAGTCACATTGCTATTATTATCATCTAGGTTATTGGAAGCTTTTTTACTAGCGCTAAGCTTGCCAGTAGTAGGCTTAGTATGTTTCCTAGTAATCCTGTAAATTGAAATTATGTGCGTATGTAGATAAAAGGGGATATCTACTTTATTTATTATATGAAAACGAGGCGTCATTTCTTTAATAGCACCCATGTTTTTATACAAACTGGAAGTGAGCCTTAAGTATTTAGCTCGGTATCAAAGGACGAGCTGTGAAGATATTTTTCTCGTGTCAAGCGTTTCACCTGGTCTTTTGCAGACAAAATCAAAGACACGGAACATTTTAATGAGGCAGTATTCATTTTTTTGTTTAACAACCTTTCTTTTGAATGCCTTACGCACTAGTGCGTTGGGATAAATACTTACATTCTTAACACTTCTATTTATTTTTATAAATACAAACAAATGGAATCATTAATATTAAAATCATTCATAAACGTCTTATAAGGTCATTATAGCTAAAATAAGTTTAAAATTCGATTGTCTTTGTCTGTCATCTTGACATTTATACTAGTAAGAAAGAGACAAAGTTCATTTTTCCACTAAAGAGTCTCGTAGATTTTTATGAATAAAAGACCGATAATATTTAAACAACACTAACATCACTTTTAATCTATGATGGATTTACTTTCGTTGTAATCTTATGAAGCAAAGATAAAAGAACAGTTCAAAGGGACATATCGTGTGTCGTAATTGGATGGAGACTCTCCAATTAAAACTGAACGTTTTGAGACGATCTTATAGTAATTGCTACGGCTTTTTGCAGTTGCGAACCTGACTGGACTGTTTTGAGTATAATGAAATTGTGCGTGTTAGTGAAGAAACCCCACACCTTTTAGAAATTTTAAACATATGTTTAACCTTTTGAACGGAACGTCATAAAAACCAAACTTTTGTTGTATTTGATGTAGTTCAAAAATCTTTAATAACTTTAAAAACATTTAATAATTTCCAATTGACATTAGGAGAGCAAAGTCTTTATACAAAATTCATCATTCTATACCAATTCTAAATTATTGAGTTTGTCATCTATTTGACACGTTTAAAAGGTTAAAACGGCTTAAAAGTTAGAATTTTCTTAAAAGACACGAATGAACTTTTTAAAGATTGCAGAAGACCATTTATGTGCTTCAATGCTCCAGAGAATTTCTAGTTACCACTCTCTTAGAGAGTTTTAATGTAAACCAAAATATTACATATCTCTATTCGTATTGTCAAAATTTAATTGATTGATTAAATCTATTCCGTATTTCGTGAGATATCAATTGGATATTCAGTGATAAACTACATATTAACGTTGAATAATTAACCTTCTGGTGCATGAAAGAGGTCTCAAATTGGATAGTAAAGATAAGAACTCACATTATGGCGGTGGGACTGCTGTCTGGAACAGGGAATGGAGGCAAATCTTCGTCACTATACGCCGTCGCGTAGGTTTCGTACTCTGTCAAAAATTATTTTGAATAAAATGTGTTTTTATATTAAACTGAAACTGAGGAACACTTCAGGAATGTTTCATTATGATTTCCAGTCATCCAGAATATACATAATAAAAAAATGAGAATGTAGTTAAAGCCCTTTCTGCGTGTGTAAGGACAAGGATAAAATAAAAAAGTTTTAAAGAATCTAACGACTGAAAATTAATTTATTAATTAAAAAATACGTGAGGCATCCGGGGACATACACGCGCGCGCGCAAAAATATAACATATGAGTAAATAAAAAAGTAAACTATTTATTTGAAACATATGACCTTGAACCCTACAATATATTAAATTGCTGAGATTGTAGTATCTACTATCAAGCGTTAGAGAATTACCGCTTACACACTGCCCCGAATAGTCACATTGCCCAGTGTTCATGACTGTTTTGTTATTTTTTCCAAGTTGTTGTGGTGTAGCTTTTCTAAAAGTTGTTTTGGCGGGCTATTTAGCCCTAAGTAAGCATGCAGGTAGGTAGTTTTTACTAAAGCTCTAGGAATTAAAGTGTGTATCTTAAGATATTTTTAATAACAGATAACTACTATGATTTCTACAAGTCAACACTTCGCAGTGTAGTTTATGGAACCTATTAAAAAGAAGCACATTGACAATTTCGCACTTACCTCTAATAACTTCCCTAACCTTCCTAGTAGCCTCTTCAGGGTATTCATCGAGAACATCATAGATAGTCTTCCTATCATTATCTTTAGCGTTCAGATCAGCCCCCTTCTTCAGAAGTATCCTGATGACTGAAGCTTGTCCGTACCTCGCGGCTTCGTGGAGAGCAGTACCATTGTAGGACTTAACGTTGGGATCCATGCCCGCGTCTATGAGGGCTTTCACCACGCTTCTGAAGAAAATACGGCATTTTAAAACAACTGGATTTAGGAAACTCTATTTAGTATATTACTTTAGGGTCCTAACAATAAGCAAGGCCCTTTTTCGCTAGGTGAAAATCAAGAACCTTACATTAAAATACGGGATCTTGCGTCTAAAACAAATAGTTGAAGACAAGTGGACTCACCCTACATATATTTTATCCCTCTCACACTTCCTCATTGTAACCGACTAGAAAAGGACAGAAAATATAAGAGACTTCGTTCAGGTCAAGTTATCATTTGTTTTCGATGCAACAACCAGTGTTTTAATGTAAGGTTCTTGGTAAATCCTGGGTCCGAGATGGTAATAATAAACACTCAAAATTACTTTTTCTTAGACCCAGGATTGAAATTTGAAAAAACGCTATTTTTGGCGAATACGCTACCATTGAACAGAAAAGTCAAAGGTACCTACACCGAAATTTTATTTGCAAAATATGAACAAACATGGAGAACCGTAAACCAATAACATCATCCATATTCATTTGACTAACGAATGCTGCAAAATGCTAACCAAACATGGAATTTAAAACACTTGGAGCAATTTAAAAATAAAAGTTTAAAGCTGCTATTCTGATGTGTAACTATTGTATGTGCTGATCCCAATGACAAATAACTTTATTTGGCGCGAAGTTATACAGAATTTTATCAGCATATCTTTAAAACTTATGGTGGAGTCCCTTATTCGACTATGAACCAAACCGACATGCGACAGTACCAAATCTACAATTTAATCAGTCAGATAAGTACTTACTTCCGTCCATTTTTACTTGCTCGATGCAAAGGCGTGGAGGTGAACATCATAGTCCTTGATATAGGATACCTGTACAGATCCAGGAGTTGTGGCCTCACTTGGATCAAATGCTGTACTGTTGCTAACCTGTGGACAATAGGAATTTGGTGAATTCGACGGAATGTTTTGGCATGCATAGAAATCATTCCGTACAGGAGTATCACATGGTTCCAGCATTTTCCATAACGTTGTAAGAGCATTGTTATGAATCCAGCTAGCTTAGGCCAAAAACCAAACACATGCACTTTGAAGTTCAGGTACTATTTTTGCCTGTGGGAAATTCTTTATGGATTCTTTAAGGGGGTGACCGAGAATTGAAGAAGTTACATAAAGTGAACGACAACGCAAGCCTAGTCACGAGAACCGTTAGTGATACAACCGCGACCCAACACTTCGGGTACCTAATGGATAAGGTAGAGTTTTCTGGTCATTATACCCGAAGACAAAATAATTCCGTTTGCTCACGACAAGATTACAGACTTCTGATTCGTACCACCTTGCAATTGCAATAGGATACGGCGATCATCGAATAAAATCAGCGTCCAAAGACTTGTACAACGTACACTTATTACTGCAGCGTGTGGCTGCACGCTGCAACTGGATCTGGTTGCATCTGGATCTTGGCGTTGAAGCAACGAAAAGTTCGTTGTGGCTTCAGTGACAAAATCGTTACGGACTCTAGCCGTAAATCGCCATTTCCTCAATGAAATCGGCAGTTTCTACAATAACTTCCATACTGCTTCTTCAACACAGGAGCCAGTAAAAAACATCACTCCTAACTCACTTCAACCCTTTTTAGTGTCCCACTACTGGGCACGGATCTTCTCTCAACTATCTTATGAGTTGAGAGAGTTCAGGCCTTAATCCACACACGCTGGCCTACTGCGGGGTGGTGGATAACACATATCCTCGAATGATTAGTTCTTAGACATGCCGGTTTCCTCACGATGTTTTCCTTCGCCGATGTTGAGCAGCGGAGATGAAACAATTCACACATAGATGTGTGGGCACGACCAGGATTCGTACCCGCGACCTTATTTTTCTAAGGCGAGGCCCGTACCGCTGCGCCACCGCTGCTCTCCTATCTCACTCCTAACTATGCGATTGATATTCTCACCTGCCGTACTGAGCTGCGAGGTCCAGCGCGCTTTCATCACGCTTGTTCTTGATTGTCACGTCAGCCCCTCGTGCTACTAATTGAGCGACCACACTTATAAAACCAAATTGAGCAGCAATGAGCAGTGCTGACTCGTGATCTAGTGTCTGTGGACAAAAGTGAAGGTCAATGATGTTTACATTGTATGTTTAATTATTGATTGTTGTGCATGTCTATAAATGTAAACACTGTACTGTTTCAAACTGTCTATTTTTATAAATGTCGGTTCAGGATCCAGTTAAGAGTCCGGTATACCGATTTGCTGTCATAGTTTATCATAGCTTGCAACTTGGATCTGGACAAAACCAACACTAGGAAGACAATAACTAAAACAGGTGGTGAAAATTATGAATCTTGAATAAATAAATATATAAATATTCTCGGACATTAACACACACGGTCATCTGGTCCCAAGCTAAGCAGAGCTTGTGCTATGAAAACCAGATAACTGGTATATACTATACTTATAATACTTTTCTTTTGTAAGTATATACCTACATAAAATAGAGATTTACACCCAGACTCGATCGACAAATACAAATGTTCATCACTAATGTTTGTCTCGGGTGGGAATCGAACCCACGACCTGCGGCGTGAAAAGCAAGTATCTTTCCGACCACGCCACCGACCCGTGCGTCGTTTAATTTCCGACACCAAATACCTACCCTGATAAAATTTTGACAGGTCGATTAATTAACACCATAAATACTAACCAGCTTATCAACTTCACACGGTGGGTCGTTATGTGCCAGGAGCATGCCCACCACATCTCCGTCACCTTTGAACGCGGCCAAGTGAAGGGGGGTGGCGCCTTTCTTGTCCACTACACATGGTGACGCAGGTACTGATAATAACAGCCTTACGATTTCTCTACAAACAAACAAAAAACATAACTTTTACCTGTGTAAATTAATACGGTGTTTCATAAATTCAAAGCAATAAAGTTTTTTCAAAAAAACACGTTTTTATTAAATGGACTAAAAAGTCAAGTAAAAAAAATTCGCCATCTTTAGTATTTTACTATGTTTTACATAGCTAACCATGCATATTACCACCCAGGTAGTAACAGATTGGCGCCCAGACCCAGCTAGAAGACGTCGAGGTAGACCGAGATAGAGATGGCGGGACGAACTGGATGGGTTCTTAAGCAGGTGGATGGAAGCTCAAGATCGTGATGTCTGGAGGCCTTTACGCAACAGTGGGATGATCAGGGCTAATAATAATAATGATAATATAATTTATACATATACGCATGTATATATGAGTCATGAAGAGAAACTAGTATATATATATATATATACTATCCTGTTAGTTATTATTACTTGTAATTGACGTCAATCATTCTATGGTGATAGCCTATTAATGCCTTAACATTATGTACGGATTTATTATTAATCAAAATCACAATAATGTTTACAAATTATTGCCATAAAAGTACTGTTCAGAACTGTACCTACCAGGAAAGGTACAATTAAATGTTAATGTATATGTAGACTAATTAATTTACTCCAACCCTTTTTAGTGTCCCACAGCTAGGCACGTATCTTCTCTCAACTATCCTCCGAGTTTTATGGTTTAGGCCTTAATCCAGACACGCTGGCCACGTGCAGGTTGGTGGATGTCACATGTCTTCGAATTATTAGTTTCTAGACATGCCGGTTTCTTCACGATGTTTTTCTTCGCCGATATTGAATAGCGACGATGAAACACGGAAAACGATCGAACCCGCGACCTTATATTTCAAAAACGAGGCCGACACCGCTGCGCTACCGCTGCTTCTAGCTAAATAACTATCATAATAATAATTAACAATAGTAAAAAATTGTGTCCATCATTTTATGTTTTTCTAATTCCATAGCGTTGTTCGGACTATTTAGTAGATGGTTTATGTGAAGTTTGCACAAAATCGGTTGATCGGTTCTTTATTTACCACATTTTTTGTAAATTGTTGAGTGGGCTGAAGCTACCCGGGCGAAGCTGGGGCGGGCCGCTAGTTATCTACAGTATTCAAATGCACTAAAAAGTCGATACTCAGCAGATCCATTCATTTGACACACATACCTATTGTAGGGGTGTATATAAAAACCATCTTAGGCATTCTCCCATGTTGGATTTAGAATGACGTCACAAAGCTAACCACGCATAAACATGTAGGTATACAAAAATTTAGCTCAATCTGTTGAAGATATTTGCTTCAGACTGAGTGGGAAAATTCCACCCGAACTAAAATAATAATAATAATATTTATTGGACAAACGGTCAGATCCCAAGCTTTGTAGATCTTGTGTTATGGAAGCCAGATATTAACTGATAAACTGTTCTATAAAATTTTAACTACATACATTGCAAATTAATTAAAACCTTGTAAAATTTAAACAAAAATAATTTAATAAATGCAAAATAATTAAATTAATTAATTAAATGTTAAATTAAATAATAGTAAACAGGATTTAAAAAACTCGTTTTGATTAGATACATAAACTTGTTTTGATTAGATACAACTAATTTTATACATAATTACTGATAAAAATAGCAATTAATAGTTTTCTATTATTAATTTTTATAATAGTCATGTAATTAATATTAAAAAATAATAAAAACACTTACTTGTGACCATTTAAACAGGCGTGGTGAAGTGGTGTGTAACCATTATCGTCTTGAACATTAACACCAGCACCCCTTCGTAAACTGTAACAATGAAAAACAAAAATAAAACACAAAAAGAAATCCGCAGTCGGTAGGATTCGAACCTACGCTCCCAGAGGGAATCTGATTTCTAGTCAGACGCCTTAACCGCTCGGCCACGACTGCCCTGAGAGTTACGTTGAAATTATCAATCCATAGATACGTAATCAGTAAAGCTATTTATAATAAAGACTAGCGGCCCGTCCCAGCTTCGCCCGGGTAGCTTCAGCCCACTCAACAATTTCCATAGCAGTTACTATTGATTACTTACTCAACCCAGTCGAAAGGTATCGACATCTGTTAGAATCATTTGGAGATAACAGATATTAGTGACTGTAAAATAATAACAGACAAATAATTAGCAATAAATTAAAATTGCGACTATAATTTGAGATTTAAACTATCCTATCTCTCAAGTTGGATCGAACTGCACATGGTGTGCGAATTTTATTATAATCGGTTAAGTGGTTTAGGAGTCCATTGAGGACAAACATTGTGACACGAGATTTATATATATTAAGATTATGCTGGCGCAAACCAATTTCGTAGGACGAACTATAGTGAATAAACACCTATTTAATATTGATAACGACCGGTAAAGTCATTTCATTGAAAAAGATTCGATTCCCGGGTAAAGAAAAGACTTTTCAAATATACTAAGAGAATCTTACTTGCAGTTTGAACTAAGATTCTTTTTGAAATAAGAAACTTCATGGTCACATGTGGACTGAGGTATTTGACGTCCAAAAAAATTAATCACAATTATTACTGACTGCCTACAAACAATATTATTTATGTTGTGTTCCGATTTAAGCCAGAGCTCACAGTGTCTTGAATTCTGAGTTGATTTTGCTTTCGACCATAAAGACTGAAAACACTTTGAAACGTCGGGATCTAAAATCTAAAATATACCGCGATAAAATACGTTATAAGGTAGTTTTATTTCAATGCGTGATATTCGCGTAAATCTAAGACAATACATACTATGTTTTTTTTTATATATTAAGCGATAACTCCGTCAAATATAGATCGATTTTGATAATTCTTTCTTCTTTTGTTTCAAAGGGCATACTTTTCAGGTGGTCTCATCTAAATTTTATCAAAATCGGTTGATCTTGTTTTGAGTTATTGTTAAAACATTGAGGTCTGTTCGTTTATTTTTTATAAGCTATTATTATTTATTATTTGTATTACTCTACCCATTATATGTTACGAATTTCTCGATCTAAGTTATGCGATCCGCGAAAGTACGGTAGTATTTATTTCAAGAGTATGGATTGACGTTAAACCGAATCGAACTCGCTTGATACTAAACTCGATTCCGTCAATAGTAAGCCTCTGGTCCTGTGGTAATACGTAAGCAGTTTATACTGAATCAAAGACCTCATCCGGCCTTGACTCAACGCAGTGCGGTCAATGACCTACCATTATTTAGGTACTCTACATAAGCACCAATTGAACACTAAAGGTCTTAAGTACCTGTAATATAAGCACCAACCGTGTAATAAAATGCAGCTGTAAAATCATTACAAAAGAGTTCATTATTGAATGAGGTCGTATTATTAACACTCACGTTTATTATTTTACTATGTTTGTCAGTAGCACAAGATAAACTACTTATGAGGTCAACCGTTAAGTAGAAGTCATTAGGTGTAGAAAAAGTGAAAAACAAAAGGTTATTAAATTTCTGAAGGTATTATTTTGCGTAACATTGCTTGCAATCTAAAATTTTTGAGTAATGATATCTAATAATTTTGAAGGTTAAGTAAACTGACTGACAGATGATAAGGATTTGACTACCCACTACTCTTACAAATGTAAAAATGTGTGAGCACGGTTAAATGGTTGTCAGACATGCAAAACTACTGGGCCACGACCATCGCGCTTTAGACTTATATATCTATATCAGACATTATGTCGAAAATAAAGTAAAGATTTCACTAGTTTTCTGACATAAAATATGTCTATTAGAGTTAAATGTCTTTAGCGCAAGAATCGGGGACCTGGAGATTTGTATAAAATTATGCTCTACACAACAGCTTAAAGCAGTATTGTTGGAGCTGCGGAAGTGGGATACCGCTATACAATGTGTAGAGCAAGTTCTCTTTCGTACAACTGCAATAATAATACTATACGGTGTCATGGTGTGGCTGCAGGACACAATTTATTTCTTGGATAACACTTACTATGAGTAACGCTGCCCGCAAAGCTACCGATCGCTGCAAGCGAATATAGCCCATAAGGTGAGCAAGTTTAGTACTTTTTATTCCGAATAGGTGTAGTATTTAAAAAAACTATCGACCCAAGACCAGTACGTAGCAATGCGATAGCAATGCAGCAATGCTGGCCGAAGATAGTTTTATGTACTGTTAAAAAATAGAATAGATGTCAAGGTCTCCAAGAAAACCCATCACACAAAATACCCAACAAATACAAGCTAATATAGACTCTAACACACCCACAAAACGATGGAAATTCTAAAACCAACATTTGCAAAACAAACGGCCTAGGTGGGATGGGTGGACATTCCGCGAATCGGAAGTGACCACAGCCGCCAAAGGCTTGGGTATTTCCAAGTAGCAAGCCTGATTCACTTGACTTAACGATTATTTAAATCGATTTTACTGCATGTAATTATGATGTGAGAGTCGATTTATATACAACCAATTATGGTATTTCGTAATTAAGGAACTAGTCAATTTTAACTCGTAATAAAGTTGGTGGAAAAGACCTTAACCTTTTTTATCAACATATGTAATTACTTAGAGTAAATGAATAGTAAGGACAAAATTCGGCCATATTTCTCCTTCAAAAGAGGTAAAAAGTAAGGAATGAATGAGGGAGGCTTTTGAGAAGAGAATTTGATTAGTAACAAACATTATTTTTTTTAAACAAAATATTGGTTAGAAGCAGAACAAAAGATGATTTCGGGTAAAATTCGGGAGTGGAAGGCTACTTTCTCAATCTCTCTAGGCTATCTCTGTGCCAAATTTAATTTAATTCAGTAGTTAAGGCGTGAAATGATCGCCGGCTTTGGCGATGTACCTTAGTTAAATCCCTAATGATGAGACCTACACTAACGTCTAACATAATTTTAGCCAATAGAATTCATACCAAGACTTTGGTGCCATAAACATTTATTTATACGACTTTTATAAGACTTTAGACATCACGTTAACGTTAGTATAGCTTTGCCATAATAAATAGGTAGTAGTTGGTCATTAATTAAACTCACAATGAGCACAAAATAAAGGCAATAAAGTAGGTCACAAAGCAAAATTACTTTCTGTGTTAGACGAGCGCAAAAAAAAACCTCCAATTGCCAACTATTAATCTCATCTAACGGTAGATGACAAAATAAGGACACTACAAGTACATAAGTAATAGTTAAATCGTTAGGACTGTCAATATACCATAGAAAAAAGCTACATCATTTTTTTTTAATTCTTCGATACGCTGACTACAACTTGTATGATGTTAAGCAATGATGTAGTCTACGATGGAACGTGCCAGCCCAGTATACCGATTCACTCGTGATTGCGAATCATTATCGGTAAGAAGGTGGCAGTGGAACAAGTTAGTAACGATATAGGAGCAACAATTCCGACCTACCCTCTCTGCATGGTGTCACCAGACATCGCGTCGGAACACGGCAAGACCGCTTGGCGGTGCGGCTTTGTCTGGTGGGTGGTCACTAACCACGGCCGAAGCTTACCACCAATTAATTGAATAGGGTGAACTGTATTGAGATATTATAATATATTCGAAAATGTCGTGTATGTATCATTTGAGAAAAATATTGGGACCATAATACCGCCGTACCTACTTGAACTAAAAAAAGGGTTAATTCTCATTTTGTAGTTTTCGACCTAATGATGATGCAAAGTAACTAAGCTAATATTCTCTACATTTTTGTCTAAGAAACTAAGAACGATACTTGTAACATTATTTATTTACAAATTGTTGGTGTACAGTTAAGTGACACTTTTTTACGGTTCACTTCTCATCTTTAACAGGATAAAAATGTCAAAATGATATGTTTTTTTTTTAATTTTTAAGCTTTTCATAGTTGTGTAAAGAAATCAAATCGCACGTTTTTTCAAGGTTATACCAAAACCAACTAGCTAGCTGGGTAATACGTAGATTATGCACTTTGGTAAGATAGAATATATTGCGAGTATTTTTTTCGTGCTCCCTTTATAGTGTAGTATCATGCATAGTATCGTCGTGATGACATTTTACCAAAACGGATCTATTACATTTTTACGACTGATGAATGGGTAATAGACCTACTATGAAAGTACCTTACAGAATTCACGCAGTGAAACAACATTACTTGTGTTCTAGAGTGTGACGTAGCCAGTGACCGTTGCCGTCAGAAAGGACAGCGCGCGTATGCGAAAAGTTTTGCCCACTTGGTAATATAAAAAAATATATCTTTACACTTACTAGTGTTTGCCAGTTCGCATTATTTGGCACTGGACATTCGACCGTAACGTATTTAACTGTTTTCAGGTAAATCAACACGAAACAGTTAAGTTAGTAAGCATAAATAATCGGTTAACAACCTTGACAGTGACTGAGTTAACTATTACGGAAGAACCCTGACTGCGAAATCTTTCAGAGATTTCAAAATTACACTAGCTATAAAAGGATATTATTTTCGTTGCAACTCAAATTATTTGGGGTTTCAATTCAGTCATTGAACACGACTGAGTCGAAAGCCCAAAAAAAAGATGCCCCGTCTTTTTTATTTAAAATTATAATTGTGAACTCACAGATAAACCAAAATGCTTAGATTGATAGACATAAATAAATAAAATAATATGTACTTATAAGAAAACTAAAGAAAATAGTACTAGATAAGCAGAGTCAAAATGAATATCGGCATCTTGGACATTATCAACGAAATTATTTATAATCATAAATCGGTCTGGTTACATTGTTCCTATTGTAATTCACACACACCAACTCATACGAAATCCAACAGAAGTAGAGCATCATGCCAGAAAACGACAGAAACCAGAAACCAGTGTTTCTAAACTAGTTACGATAAACAGAGTTTCAGAAAAGTCAACGGACTGGCAATGAAATTAAGCAAATCTTGGTGGAAAGTGTCATAGGTCAAACAAGGTGACCCGCTGACTCATCAAAACAAACAAACGCCAGTTTACTCACCTATCATCACTAAACATTTTACAACTCAACTTTTTCGTCTTCACCCAACCTCTATGAAAACTGTAACGAAACTCGTTGAAGCGAAAACTTGTCTTATAATTGCAACACTTCACTGTTTCACTGTTGCTCATGTTAATTGCACATTAAAACCACATAGTTATAAATTAGCTATACAGCTAGACGTTATATCACGGCCCTGTCAATTTTGAACTAAAAGTAACAACGAAAGTTAAACCGGTACTCGTGAGAATGACTCATGGGTCATGTTTTACGGAACAAATATCCGAGACGCGACGGTATTTTTTTAAATATCTTGACACTCAGGTGTAAATCGTAATACAAGCGACAGTTGAAAACGTTGGACTGGCTTCACAGGCTTCCGATTAGATAGCAAGTGTGTGATAAGATACGCGAATTGGACCAAGGAAATGCAAAATACGATAAGGTGGTTTGTTTATATTAACAGTAAGGGTGTTATTAAATACTATTATAATACGTACAGTAAAGTATTAATCATCTATTATTATGTTACGAAAGTAGAAATATTAAAGGTATAACAACATGCAGTCTTATTCATAAAAATCTTATAGCCTCTATAGTTACATAGTATTGTCTTAGATTTACGCGAATATCACACATTGAAATAAAACTACTTTTTAACGGATTCTATCGCGGTTTATTTTAGATTTTAGATCCCGACGTTTCAAAGTCTTTTCAGACTTCATGTTCACGGGTGGACTGAGGTGTTTGACGTCCAAAAAGCCTCTATAGTTATTCTCGTCTGCGCCAGTTCTATTTTAATCTATGTTTGACAAATAAAAATATTCTATCCTAAGGATGTTAATGTTTTTTGAGTGTATTTAAGTATGTATATTCCTTTGGCTTCTTTTGAGCTAGAGCCTGAACGACTAGTCACATCTGAGCTTAAGAGGTATCATTAGATTCCTCTTAGGCGTGAGTGACACTGGGTATGTACATCAAAATTATGAAAAAAAAATAGGATTTTTGGGGGCTGAGTGACCTTCATCCGTGGGTGTACACCTTTCATTGAATCCCCACAGGTGGTCCCCGGGTGGTGCAAATCAGGTGACAATCAACTGGTAATTATGTTTACTGGTAATTAATTGGTGGTAGGCTTCGGCCGTTGTTAGTGACCACACATCAGACAAATCCACACCGCCAATCGACCTTGCCGTGTTCCGGTGCGATGTCTGGTGACACCATTTTTGAGGGTGGGTCGAATTGTTGCTCCTTTACGGTTTCAACCTTAAGGAGCCTCATTTCACTGCCACCTTCTCACCGAAAGTCATTCGTAATCACGAGTGAATCGGTACATTGGGCTGGCGCGTCCCATCGTAGACTACAGCATTACTTAACATCAGGTAAGTCGTAGTCTAGCGCCAGCCTATTCAAGAATAAAAAAAAGGGTGGCCTATGGACAGTTCAGCAGTGGACTAAAATTGGCTGATAATGATAGGTACCTTGTAGCTAAGGATCAACTTAGAAGAGTTCTATGAATAACTAAAGCAAAACATTCTGAATAAGGATAACACTTTTGACAACGTCACTACTAGGTACATACAATACGAAGGCTATAAATGGAATCAATTTAGGCGAACTGTGCTGACATAACAAAATAAACTAAAAACAATATCATAATTTCCTTGTGACTTCGTTCAGTTAGTTATAAAAATTAATAATAACAACTTTAAAAAAAAAATACGAACCTACTTCAATATTTTAACAATAACCTAAAACTCGGTCACCCGATTTTGATAAAATTTCAATGTGACCACCTGGAAATTACACCCTTCGAAACAAAAATAGAATTATCAAAATCGAGTTATAATTGGCGGAATTATCGCGTAACATACATACAAATATACAGTAAAATTGATAACCTCCTTTTTCAAGCCGGTTTAAAAAAGAAAACCGGCTTTTATTTAATTACTTTGGGACTATTTTTGTATAACAAAATAAATAGGGTTTTATCAATTTATGACCAAAACTATTATATATGTAAATTGTTCCTTTAAAGTTATCTACAAAATTTGTCCTATGACCAAACAGAAGAATCGGTAGTTTTACTCAAATAAGCTATGTATTATTTTAGTTTAATTGTTTTTTTATTTTATAAATTATTTTCTAGTATAAATGACTAAACATAATAAATATTTACAGTTCTACTACCGCCTGTAGCACAGGTTAACATAACCTAGTATAGGCAATCGACAGCTATACCTTTATGATAATATTTTAGATTTAAATTTTGTATGGACCATGTTAGTAATAAAGTGATTATTATTATTATTAATTCGCCAAGACAGGATAGATGAGCTCAAACAACAACCAAAAATAAATCAACTAAGCGATCGACTCTTAAGTGCCTTCTATATTGTTCTATGAGGAAGTGAGTATAAAGCTTGTACTAATATAGAACTGCTCAAAATAATGGTGTTAAATAGGTCACAATTACGTCACTAATTGTACTTAGAAGAACATTTATGGGGTAATGATTACGTCATAATAACTTAATAGAGATTAAACAAAGTTTAAGTCCGTAGGATTTACACAATAGATGATCCCTGACTGGTACAAAATAAGCTGCTGTACTCATTGGTAGGCTCCACCTGGAGGAGAAGCAAAGGCACGTCGCCAGGCAATACAGTCGTACCCGCCGGGCTGTACGGTGAATGCGTTAGCGAATCCCGCAGCCCGGCAGCAAAGGGTGTCCGACGGAACACCGGGGGGTTTTAGTAGGTAAACCGGGCCCGGCCGCTTGAAGCTGGAGACCCTGCGGGGTCTCGCTCGCCCGGGCCGAAAACGGAAGTCCCACATACCCCTCGCCCTGTGCCCATCCGGGGCGAGGGCATGCGTAACGCATTTCCACACGTAAAAAAAAAAAAAAGGCAATACAGTCGTGTTCAGACGAAATGCCTAATAAATTTTCATAAATGGGAACGGATCTTGTGGCCTGTACTATACCTCAACAAACTATTGTTGCCATGCTACAACCCAAATATATAGTGTAAATAGGTAATACTGACTGCTGTCGCTTATCACCGTGAACATTTAAGACAAACGCTAAAAAACTATGTTTTATGAATCTCTTTTATGAACGAATGTACTAACACTATGATGAATATATAGGAAAAAACACTAATATATAACCACAACAAACAATACAACTTGTCTTACTCATAAAAATCTTAAACGACTCATTAGTTACAATAGACTTTGTCTCTTTCTTACTAGTATAAATGTCAAGATGACAGACAAAGACAAACGAATTATAAACCATGAATCCCTATTTTCCTTAGTCACATCATCACGCGTGAACAGCTGGACCGATTTCGCTAATTATTTTTTTACAATATTAATTAAAGTAAGAGGAAGGTTCTTGCGCAGAGAAAAACTAAAAAATCCAATCTCCTCCAAAAAGTCTTGACCGATTTTTATGGATCTTATATCTATATTCGATAGGTCTGAGAATCGGTCGTAATCTATTTTCGGAGCCGGTAGGTGGCACTGCTTTACCGGGCAGGACGACGTCTACGGGGTCCGCTAGTGAACTTATAAAAAGTTTATGAATACGCGGTAAAGGTACAAATTTACGATCGCTTGGAGAAACGGTTGCAAAACACTGCCTGTGTTTTGAGGGTTTGTTATCTCCTCTTGGTGGGAGCAATACCGTGCTGCCAGATAACTTTTCAACAACACAATGGAACAATCTAGGTGACTAACCAGTTTTACATCACAATTATTTTATTTATTTATATCAAACTAAATACTAGATTAACCCATTTCTCACGTTATTATTTTAGAAATAATACTAATTATGTTATTTTGGAACACAAACGCAAATAGGTACCTAAACCTTACTAATATTTGCTGACTAAGATTACATTTCGTTAGAGAATTTTTTTCACTAAATTTTAGAGGGAACAAAAAAAATTGCTTTACCTTATTGCATCCCTACTAATAAATGCGAAAGTAGCTCTGTCTGTCTGTTACGCTTTCACGCCTAAACTACTGAACCGATTTGGATGAAATTGGGAATGGAGGTAGTTTGATGACCCGAGAAAGGACGAAGTAGTATAGTTTTTATCCGACTGCGCAAAAAGAAGGTAATGTTTTGGCGCGATAACCGACATACACGCGGGCGAAGCCGCTGTCGGAAAGCTAGTAGGTAATAAAAATATTTAGAGACCATGCAGGAGGTAGGCATAGATTACACCCACGTTATACCCGACGTCAATCCTGACGTATAGATTTCTTGAAACCTACGGTTTAATGCGGTTTATTTATTTGAAAGCACCAGCTTTCACCAGACAGAGATGATTCTTAGCCAAAGAAATATACATCTGGGTATATTACATTTAAAACTAGAATTATGAATAAAAATCAGCATCCCAATTGGTCAATCCGTTCAGGTGCTACGAGGGGACAAACTTATACATAGATAGGTACGATACTCCTCTTTTTCGTGGCTCGACGATCTCAAAAACCATTGAAAGGATTTTCATTCATGCAATTTCGATTTGGGTAGAAGGATTCATATAGAAGGTTCACCTTATTTCACCTCTACCTCACCTCTTATTCCGTACAGGTATGCGAATCGGGAAAGGTCAATAGTGTAAAATAAATGCAGACAGGATCTATAAACGGGTTTAATTTTTTTTTAGTTTGTTTTTAAGAAAGAAAAGGTGAAGGACATTAATACAAGACTCGGTTACTAGGTGAAAAGGTCTTATAATCTTTTATGAATAAAGGTAAAGGTTTGCTCCTATCACACTAATAAAAAATTTATTAAGTACGCGACAACACAACCAAGCAGTAGGGTAACAACCAAGAAAGTGAAAAACTTACATAATTTTCCAAACGGTCAACATCAACCGGCTTCTATCAAGAAGTGATTTCTTGGTCAACCTCATGTTTACCACTTCACACACAACAGTATACAACACGACACAACATTAGTAAACAGTACATTATTTATATTTTATTCTCATGATCAATATTGAAAAATATTGACACGAAAACATAGTACAACCAAACACCGGCACTGGCTAAAGGTAAAATGAATCACAGACGACGAGAACCAGCTTGGCTCACTTGCGAATATATTGCGGTATTTTTTTCGGTAACTGTATTCGGAGTTAGCGAGTTGAAATTAGAACATTTTTCGCGACAGACTGGTAAAAGGGCGTAATTGAAAATTTTCTAATTTTATATACGGGTAGTAATTAATATTTCCAAGATTTGTAATCATATTAAAGCGCTGATTGTTCAGTAGCCAGGTAAATTTCATCTGAGAAATACTTTCAATATTTTGACGGATTTTCCACACCTTCACTGTCGAAAAATATCAGACTTATGTACGCATACGGATAGAAAGGACTACTGTAGTCAAGTGAATTATTCGTATTGATTTAAAATATGTCATCCTGTGTTTAATAATTAGAAAATCAATTAACCACCAAGGTTATACTTTTCCTTATAGGTATATGGACAGGAAAATTACGCATGTGTCTATATAGCTATATTACACATACATATAGTTATATAATTAATGAACACAATACGAGGATACAGCTATGTCATTTACTAAGTGAAAATATGTCATTTTAATTATAAGCCGACCGTTTAACTCGCATATCGCCATCTGAGGTACAAAGTCATAAAACATTAATTAAATCTCTTACAGAACTATTTAAACACAGATAAAAGTAATGTTAGACTATTCGTCACTAATATCCATATCGCTTGAATCATCATCACTGCCTGTGCAGCTTGAGGAGTCAGAATCTTGGCGATAGGCGATACGCGAGTTAAACGGTCGGCCTATAGCCCTGGTTCTGTCTGGCATCTCTAGAGAAAATATTTTATTAACTTCCGATTTTAAAACTTCAATTCAACCCTTTTTAGTGTGCCACTACTGGGCACGAGTTTTCTCTCAATTATGTTACGAGTTATGAGAGTTTAGGCCTTAATCCACACACGCTGGCCAAGTGCGGGTTGGGTTGGTGGATGATGATGGTGGACTATAAAACTTATATCTGTGTATTTGTGCACACGTTTGATCAAACACATCACTTTTCCATAGATTCTAAAATATATTTGTTGATATTTTGTGGTGAGGTACTTTTGCTAGGTATTTGGTATGAAGTTTAAGAAACGCTTACCTCTTAGTAAAGAAGGAATACCTAGGCTAGATATCTATAAAATTCCTACTTTCTGTACGTAGCCACTAACTATAGAACAAAATATTGCATCTATGAAAACAAATTTTATTCATACCTTTTACGAACACAACCCGAAGTGAACCTTAATGCCTACGCTTATGGTTAAAAATAGCTCGGTAACAGCGATAATAGTCAGTGTTTCATAACGAGTCTCAAAAGGCATTCGCAGCAATTAATAACCTATAAGATTTATAAGAACGTCGGATTGCTTGATAGATCTTTTAATGTGATTAAAATATACTTTAGCAAGCTAGCAGGTCTTGCGGGTTACAAAGGGGTTGAAGGAACAAGAGCAGCTGTGGCGAGGGTTCGATTCTCGGTCGTGCCCACACATATTTGTGCGAATTGTTCCATTTCCACTGGAGGAAAACATCGTGAGAAAACCGGCATGTCTAAGAACTAATTTATTCAAAGACGTAACATCCACTAACCCGCACTTGGCCAGCGTGTGTTAATGTAGGCCTTTACTCTCTCAACTCGTAAGATAGTTGAGAGAAGACCCGTGCTGACCCCACTGCTGGGGGCACTAAAAAGGATTGAAGTGATATCTAGTTACTACTGGTGAAGGGTGGGAATCTGAAATAGGGAAGCCGGAGCAAAAAAGTAAATAATATCTCATGAATACCGTCACCCATCGGCGACTACCACCTTCATCATAGGTACTAATTTTTTATGCTATAGAAAACTCTTAACCGTTACATAATTTTGACGTGACAACGTCTTATAAATTGGTTTGCCGGGTGACACTTCAAGAAACAGCGTTACGCTCCGCTCACGTTATGCGCTCACAATGAGAGCGAGTGAGAGGCACGCGTCCCTTCCACTCGGGCATGGTTAGCCCGCCTAAGAGCGAGAGAGACAGACATAAAAAGTGAAAGGCACGCGTCCCTTCCACTCGAGCACAGTTAGCCCGCCTAAGAGCGAGATTCTTTGTATAAATTAATGTTTTAAATATAATTCTTTGTATAAATAAATGTTTTAAATTGTTACTATTATTTCATCCTTCTTCCTACTATACGAATGAATATTCACATTAAAATTATTTTACCACTCAAAGTCGTTGTCACGTAAAACTTTCGCCCGTATACCGACTTTACAGGCAACCAATTTTTAAAGAAGTAAACGATAACAAACAATTCCTAAAGGGAAGCCGATTGAAATCGACTTGTATGGACTCTTCGCCACTGGTAGGTAGATTTTTTACTAATTTACCTATCAGCATGACCTAATAACGAACTAAAGCACCTATTAACTAAATTACTGGCATCACGCCATCCTGTCGTCAGATGACCACAACAAAAAACACGCCCACTTTTATTATCAAATTACTTTAAACGATTAATCATCAAAAAACAATAGGTGAATAACTTTTAGTGTGGGCGTGAATTTGTAATGGGTTTTTTCTTAGTTGCAAATTTTATCTAGGTTAAAAAATATTAAATGCAAAATCGCGGAAGTGCAGTTTTATTTATATATTTACAGACATCTTAATATATATATTTCTTGTGTGCGTGTGTATGTGACTGAACTCCTCCTAAACGACTGGACCGATTTTGATGAATTTTTTTGTGTGTGTTCAAGGGGATCTGGGAATGGTTTAGATTCACAATTTTGTCCGCTGGCGGTACGAAGTTCGCTGGGGCAGCTAGTTTAATATAAACCTCCTGACTGTGTTATAGTCGATTTTGACTACGCCTCCTTTGGCCAAATGATTTGCCGGTTATTCGAACTGTTCACCTCCTTTACTGCTAAACCGCTGCGTAGATTATGAGGAAATTTAGCATAATCAAGTTCGGGCTCTATAGTACTCAAACTAAGTAATGTTACGTATTCTGGCTATAAGTGTACTTCTTGGACACAAATACATAAAGCATAAATACATAGGCATAGCCACAAGCAAAGGGTTACCAATTTTATATTCTATCAATATGAATTATGCAACTAAATTTTAATAATACCTGATATGGAATGACCTAGGTCAAACAAAAAGTTTTAATTACTTAATTAATTTAATGAATTGAATTAAATGATTTGCAGTTTTAACTGTCGACACTGAACGAGGTTGCGAACGGTTCAGTTTGTTCAACTACAGGAACAAACCGACTTAGTAGGTAAAACTTTAAAGTTATGCTAATAATAACATAGAAACCACATTTCTGGCTCATAATCATTGTTAGGTACTTAATCGTTTAATTTAACCAATCAGAGTTCGAGAAACGTAAGTGACGAGCGCTGTTCGTCAAAGATGATCAAGACGAAATCCCTACTAATCCCTATTAATATAATATTATAAATGCGAAAGTAACTCTGTCTGTCTGTTACGCTGTCCCGCTTAAACTACTGAACCGATTTGGATGAAATTGGGTACGGAGGTAGTTTGAGACCCGAGAAAGGACATAGGATAGTTTTTATCCGACTGCGCAAAAAGAAGGTAATGTTTTGGCGCGATAACAGACATACACGCGGGCGAAGCCGCTGTCGGAAAGCTAGTAGAAAATAATTGCAAAAATAAAAATACTTTGCGTAATATTTTTGCAACAAAAATACAAGCCGACTTCAAACGTAGGCAATAATTAAAATTATGTCAGGCCGCAGGCCCTTAGCGTAAACGATGACGCTTCTTTCGACATAGCTCAAAAACTATTAATCAGATCTTGATCAAATTTACATGGGACCACACAAGAAAAGCTAGCTTTGAAACAAAAAATTAATCATAGAAATTGGCATATGTATAACAAAGATAATAGGTAACAAACTTATGAAACATAAAGCAGAAATGTTTTTTTATATCGATTCAATCTCTCATAACAGCGGTACTGATTTGCAAAACTGTTAAAGCATAACTGCGATTCAAAACCGCAGTTTTATGTCTAACTAAATAAGTATACCACATTACCTGCTGTGTCCTGATATGCATTCAAAGCGTATACATAAAGGTCGGCAGACAGTGGCTTGTGTTTTGAATAAAAATTATACAGCTAGACAGAAATACAGTTTGTAGTGCTGCATTTCAAAATGCAAGGAAAACAAATTGAAGACTGGTTTTAAGATGTTTGCGTTTCGGCAAAAGTTTTAATTGAATAATTTTATTATGGTACGCGTATACACAGCTCGTGAAGCGAGTAACAAAACTAATGCAAGCCATATGTACACCATCCTGCCTAGAGTCCAATCGGCATGACGCTCGGCGAATTGTCACAGTATGACCACTGTCAATCCACGCCAACACTCGGTGAGTTCTAACTCATCCAATCGGAAGCATGATGCGGATAGCATGGACGATAGGAAAAATAGTGTATGGACTGAATACGCTAAGATCGCGGCCTATGTGCGGCCTGGCTGACACAAGTCTTATGTCGACTACCATATTATCTACACTAACATTACTCTGGTAGTAGATATTTGTGCAGCTTCAGCGACCGAAACCAGTGGTAAAATAATGTAAACTGGCATTGTGGTGACCCATTTCGCTGAGCAATCCATTTCAATGACTGGATTTAACCGCAGCGGTAGTAAGACTGGAACTATGTAAATGATGATCCAGTCCACTATTACTACACACATTGACTTCTTTATGTAGGTGATAGATACTGCAATAACGTCTTGTAAATGACTGCACGTCTAATATACTAGGCTTACTTTAAAACGGCGAATTTTGCTGAGTTTCATAAGCCTTTGTACATACCTACCACGAATTTGATTTTGTGGCCGACTCAACACGTGGCCCTGAGGTTGGTAGATATAGGGTTACACAAAATAGTTTACAATCGGCCGGGTGAGGGCAGCTGAGTCGTCCTGGTGCCTAGCCTTAGACGTTTACAACGTGGTTCGGCATCACTCGCGTGTTGCCGATCCATAAAACCTTAGTTTATTACAGCAACACCGACACAATGCTAGTCTATGGATGTATCACATTCTCGAATGTTTAGCGTTCCTATGCTGCTTTTCTTTACCATTAGGTTTTAGGGAATATTTCAGGGAATTAGTGCTACGTTCGCTACAGACTGACTTGAGGTGCCACTGAAGGTGATGGATACCAGAAGGTTCCCTAATACTTTTCTTTAATGCGGTATTAGTACGTGCAGCTACAAGGTATTCAAAGTTTTCAAACACCTTCCACAAAACACAGACAGTTAAAAGACGAAAGTTCAACGTTCGTATCTCAAACATCGATTGGCGTCTGGCTCACCGCCAAACACTTCACTTTAATAGCGTTTTGAATTATCCAACTTCCTTAAATAGATAACTGTGCCGATATTTTATTATTTATTATGCAAAACGTGGTATTTAGTAGGTACTTACTTGCCTGATACTCATTTTAATGTTACGTATCTATAGATAGAAGTTCTACAACTTTTTCTACATTCACCAGGAAAGTGGATGTTTTCTCAACTACCGTATGCGTTAAATCAATCTATTAGGGAAGCATACATCTGCCTACTTATTGAGCACTCTACGGCTACTCTTATCCAGCTCTTATCAGCCACCTTGCAGAGATGGCCGCAGCGACGTTCTACTCAGTCTGAGGACACCCTACGTCACGCAACGTTTTGGAGGTATAAACGAACACTAGGGATTGACATTTTATGTCAATGCCTTATGCCTTCTTCTTTTAATTATGGCCTCTGCAGAAATTATTCCGCAATTTTGCCAGTGTCAAGTTTAAATAAGTATATAAGTTTTTAAAGATTAGTAGTAAAAAACTAAAAAACTGCGACGTTCTAAGACGCCATTGCTAATCTAGCCTAGCCGTTGACACATCTACTGTCACAATACAAAATCATCTGACAAACATACACTAATGAATCTATAGCACGGATTACTAGCAAACAATATGACTTACCATTGGGAATACCCAAGGAATAAACTGACTACATTCCAATTAAATATAATTATAAAATATTATATTAGTTTTATGCATTGTACCTATGCTAAATTCAGATGTACCTATTAACAAACTATATATCTATTTTTCAAATAAGATAAATTATGTCCTGGTGGGGTATAAGAGCTTAAAGCAGTACTGGAACTGTGGAAGAGGGATGTCACTATACAATGTGTAGAGTAACTTTTCTTTCATACAACTGCGATAGTAATACTTAACAGTGTCATAGTACAGCTGCTGATAACAAACTTGCTTTACTCTTATTACAGAAATACAGAGAAGACACCCTATAAAGACTTACAATTCTCTCATCAGTGGCACGCTTCAAGAGGGCCATGCATGAATGACTAGACTGACTTATGTGTGAACACAATGATGCCAAGGAAATAATTATGTTTAAGTCGCAGCAGGCAGTGCTATGTAACCTTTGCCCATGCTTTGGGGAAAAAGTGTGATGAAAATATACTAGTTCTTACGAGTAGATGATGATTTCCCTATCACGGATTATTTAGTAGCAGTAAAGAAAACACATATATAGCATTCTATTTTTTCTGAAATAAGCTTGTACCTTATAACATAAAGCAATAAGTTATCTATGATAAAATTAGTTTGCCAGGTAAACTCTGCATTATTTATAATAGCCATTCAGGAACTGTGTCACCGGCAGAAGGTGCCACCACTTAGCAGCCAGCTGGGATTATAAGGATTCACCAGAAACACTCTAAAGTTAAAGCCTCAACTAACAACACAATACTTTTACAAATTAAAGGTATTTGCTAATTAATTCATCAAACAGTCGCTCTTTATGACAAGTAGTGAAAAGAGTGAAGATAATTAAAGTTATGATCAGAAAAATAAGCAAAAAGCAGCTGGTTACAGTACTATAGAGTATAGATTAACTATTTGTAGGTCAGTAGAAAATGTATATGGCAGGACTAGCTTCTGCCTGCGTTTTCACCTGCATGGTATTAAGATAAAAAGTAGCTTATGTGCTACAGACTAAACCAATCTCTGTGCCTACAAATCTATCCAGTAATTTTTTTGTGAAAGAGTAACAATCATACATAATATTAGTTAGTTAGATATCTTTTATCTAATTCTACTATTACCTATTAGGAAAGGGGTAATTAGGTATTTGTTAAAGTTTGTATCTATTTGATTAATTCTGTAGTACAGTATCTAGTATGTAAGTAGACTACAATAGACATAAATTGCTTCTAAATTAGTATAAACTGTTACTTAATTTAATATTTGATTACGAAGTATTATCAAGAAGGACAGCTAATTCCTACGATTTATCAATCAAACACACAAAAGAAATTGATGAAATTGTTAGTTCTACTACAAATTGGTTCCTAGAAAATTAAATACTCTGTAACTTGTCTCATTAACTATCACCTGCCGAGAAACAGCGATAAGCACGTAAACATAGTTAAAAACATGAGTATACGTGATATCAATATACCATTGTTGATGAAAAGATAACACTTTATTTCTATTTATAATGCACAAAGTGTGGAAATAGTAAAGTGACTAAGAAAACTACATCTTCAGTCGAATAATAGACTGCATGAGACGTAATAAAACCGAGAAAATAATCTAAAAAACATGAAAACAGACGTACCTGGGAAAAGGACCACTCCTTTTAGTTACTATTTGTCCAAGTATTTTCTCAACTGTGCGCCTGTCGCCCTCGCGAGCGGCGTCTAATAATTCCTGGCCTCGTCCCATGGCCCATTAATGGTTACAACCACTCACAAATTTAACACCAAAATCAAACATTGCAATTTTTACACAAGACTTCACTCACTACACTTTACAACTTCATTGATCGAGCCGCCATATTTGACTTGACGATTTATTTTGACGTGAGTGCGCGCACTCTAGTGGCCAATGAAAGAATCGATTCTCATCACACAATTCTCAAAAATATTATTTTTCATTTCATCATTCTCATCAAAATTCTCATTGGTGGTTTCTGTTGAGTCCAATAAAGTCTGCAATATCGCATGTAATGTTATAAATATAGCTAATAATTTGTAATATAAATAAAGCTTCATAACTGACTAATAAATAATATGTAGTTCAAGAGATTACTGAAAAAGAGATTAGAGAGAAAAAAAGTAGCAAAAAGTCATATTCCCCAATATTAGCAATATGCAAAACCTTGGTTCCTGCGGTTTTGTACAAATAATACTGTAATTAATTTGATATTTTTTAGGTTTAATTGATTTGATTGATATTTCCATTAAATATTTTTTTAACTTCATGGCAGGCAACATTTGTATTGTCATCGCAAAATGTCAAAATCGTATTGTCGTTTTGATCGTCAAAGTTAGTGGCTTTGAACTCGTTTCTGTTTTGCTTTATTTAATTTTTATCGCTGTTATGTCCTCTACTATCATGTTTACTAGATGAATGTTCGTTTAATTGCTATAAACAATTTAATTTTAGAATATCGGAATGCAGTGAATTGTTTATGTGCGGCGTAGTAGTTTACTGTCAATAAAAATCAGCTGTTACCTACCTTTATTTTTTTGCATAAGTGATCGGAATACTTAGAGAACAAGGAAAGCTGAAAAAATAGCCATTAATATAATACACATAAGTATCTACATCGCTGGAAATGTGCTTTGTATTTTAGTGTCGTTCTTACATTACTACATTTGAATAAAAATAAAGAAAATAAAATGATCATATCAAAGTGTTATAAACTTCTAAGTGTTTTGGTTTTTTGTGTGTTTTACTGTATCAGATCTGTGGACAGTCAAGGTAATGAAAATTTTTGATATTTACTAAGAATTAAATCATTTGATGCATCTACTGTATTAGAAATATTGACTCACATGCTTTTTTAAGTTTATAAACTAAAATTAGAAATTCCAATTCAATTAAGTAATATACTTTTCTAAAGCAGAACAAAGGAGATAGGTTCATATGGGTCATCAATTTTAATACCAATCAATACCAACCAGAATTTTATACCAGTCAGAATCTAAGCAATCTTTGTTAACAATGCAATAGGATTTATTCAGAGTTGCTGTAAATTTATGCACAGTAGTGTGCTATAGAACATGCCTATGTCCAGCTATGAATTCAGAAAGCCATATTTTTCCATACATAACTAGTAGCAACTTGTAAAGTCCAAACCTGCCCACCTTAAGGGCTATTTTCATTTGCAGCGATCGGCACCGTTGCTAGTGTCTACCTAAATTCACCAACTAAGAGCTACAAAACTTTTATTATCCTGTTTTAGTCATAATAACTTAAGACAATTTAAATAGACAGCTGTGCTAGTTGCTGACCTGACAATCGGGTACTATTGTCTTTATATTGTCACTGATTGCTACAAAAACAGTTCTAATATTTGGAAAGTTGTATCTACTCTTTGTTCAATCGGTTGAAGTAAAAGGGATGATAACAGCTGTGATCATCCTGTGCATTGAATTTTGTCTACAAAGTGGATAGGTTTGGGCTTTGCTCATACTGCCTTGTGGTAAGTTACTATAGAAACTGGCCTATTCAACCATTAAGTGCTTATTCACCTTAACAATCCATTAAGAACATGTGGGAAGACCACTTTTGAAACTATATGTATCTTTTCTGATGCTTTTTATTGTTTCAGATGTAAAAATAACAATACCATTAAACGGAACTATTACATTTGAAAACAGAGAGTTATATAGTGATTTTAAAACAATAAATGCATCATCAATGTTAAAAATTAACTTCAATAATTTTAACAAAAGCATAGCATTCCTCACTTTACAAGTCCATGCACATTTAAAGAATATCACTCTGTATGGAAATGTTTTATTTAGAAATATATCTGTATCGGGCAATAATGTGGGGACAGTAGTTTTTCCGCCAATGCTGGACACATTTATTGTTGATAATTCAAATAATCAGTCTTTACGAGTTTATATTGCAGTTCATGGATATACAATGAGTGGTAAGAAATATTAAATTATCCAATAAATTCTACTATTTTTTGTAATTATTTTATATAAAAAGTTCATTTAATTTTGGGCTCAAAGCCTTAGTCTCTGGCCTGTGAAAAAAAAAAACAGTTTTATATTAGGAAAAAAGTCTCTAATTAGCACCACTCCTTCAACGCTCCACTTGTTAGTTGAGAGTTGAAAAATTGCAACTTTTTTTCACTATGTAAGTTTGCCTTTGTGACTGCCATCATTAATTTCACTAATAAATTTTATAATGGTTGGTAACAATATTAAAATATGTTTTAAACATTAGGAATATGTTAAGATTTTACAGGTAATTTTTTACAGTCATAACACTTACATGCAACAATTAGATACCTGCCAAGTATAAGAGAATAGACTCCAGCACAAATATGTAAATACCTTATTCCCATCTATTCTGCCAGTTATTCGACGAGTTCCCATCTAATTAATAAATAAATATTACTATCAAGCAATATGTCATTCATAAACTGTTTTCAGATCCAATCCCAGGCGGTTGCAATCTAGTATACCCACCAATTTCACCGACTGTACTAATAACCACAAACAAAAATTACATCAACATGGATGTAGGAGCTGCATCCAATGCTTCTGATCCTTCTTGCCTTACAGCTGGAACTACTTTTGTCACATTTTATATGATGTATTTGCCGGAGATGAGTTTTGATGCAGATGACTATTTTGAAGGCTTGAAAACAATGATGAGCTATAAAAATATCTTACAGTATGGACAAAGGGTAAGGCACATTTATATAATTGGAATAGTTAATGGAGACTCCTTTTTAAGGGTTCATTTCTCCTTTCATTTTTTTTGGATCACCTTCGCATGAGCGAACTTGGTCGTGCTGGATTGCGCCTATAAATTGAAACAGGTACACACGCCTACACATCAAGCTGATCTTGCGTTGTATAAGATTACAAGGAGAGGTCAGCTTATAATGGATTTGTATAGAGTGATATGTAGTCCTGTGTAGGTACAGATTGATAAAAAATATTATACATTACCGAGTGTATAACTTAGAACGTATGACGTCACGAGAAAATCTCCTTACAAAAGTAGATTAGTTTAAAACTGTATTCAGGTAACGTCATACTTACATTAGTGGTTAGTAAAAATAATTCACCTCCAAACTTGACACTGGCAAAATTGTGGTAGCCTTCGACAACAGGCCAGAAATAAAAATTAAATTGAATAATTCACAATAATTTACTGAGGCAATACCAAATAGGGATTTTTTGTTTTAAGTTTTCTTTTTTTTTGTGTGACCTAAAGACTCAAACGCGCGAATCTCAGGGATTAGGTTGGATTAAAAAAAAATCCACTGTTAGGTAGTCCATTTATTGAGGAAGTTATACTTTTTACTACTTTTTACCCCACTGCTGTTTAATATAAAAGGTTTACAGGCGCAAAGCTAGTGTTAGTAATAGATATTGTAAGTTTTATTATTTTTTTGTTTTAGATACCACAGACTATAAGCACAAGGTACCTGCGTCGGACTCTAAGTACGTACCCTGGTGCGGGCAGAATATTTGTGGCTGTAGCGAGGCATCGGTATGCTCTAGACCTGGGGTACTCAGTATATGTGCCTTCGTATAGTTATGGCTGCACTGTTGTTGAGGATGGCTGTGATGATAATGGTATGTTTATTAATATGATTATTACATTTTACATAAAAATGCAAGTTGCAAGTATTTTTATCATATTAAAATGAAATAACAATACTAATATTAAAGATATTAAACTAGTTTAGTCAACATGTTTTCTTTAACAAACACATTGAAGTGGGATGTACTTAGGTAAACTAGTTATCTCATGCAGACTTTTATTAAAAGCCTTTTAACTAAAGATGCATTTCTACAAGTTTATTTATTTATATAAGTTTAGTTATACAACAAGAGAATCGGCACCGGGAGAAAATATTTATTCACAAAAATGCGTGTTATGTGAACACTCGGTTGGAAAGAATTTCCATTTTGGTTTAAATAAATACTATCGCCATCTATCCATTAACGTTAATATTATTATTATTATTATCAGTATTTTAAAAAAATTAAACAACTTCAGTTACAGATAAACTTTGCGGCCTTATTCATAAAAATCTTATGAGACTCTTAAGTTAAAGTAGACTTTGTCTCTTTCTTAGTATAAATGTCAAGATGACTGACAAAGACAAACGAATTATAAACCTATTTTAGCTATAATGAGCTTATAAGACGTTTATGGATACCGGGGTTAATGTCTAGCTCACATCCGCCGAGTGGATAATTTCCCTTGCCGTTTTTCCAGTCCTATTGGGGTCGGCTCCCAGTCTAACCTGATGCAGCCAGTTACCAGAATTAAATGAGAGGCGGTCATCAGACCTCGTAACCCGTAGTGAACCGAGGTGGTTAGACCAGGTTTCAGATTACATCAGACTTCTGACTACCTGTAACGATTGCTATAGATGTTTTATTCTAAACTAGCTTCCGCCCTCGGCTTCGCCCGCGAAATTGATCTCACTAATCTTGTTTCTCCATACAAACTTTGGAACCCCGTTTCAAGCCCTTAAAGGGTGAGTTTTAAAAAATCCTTTCTTAGTGCACCCCTAGACTCCATAAGGAACCTATGTGCCAAATTTAGAGTCTCCAGACCCAGCGGTTTGGGCTCTGCGTTGATATGTCAGTCAGTCAGTTTCTTCTTTTATATATTTAGATGACAACAGGGATTGACGAATCAACCTGCTCTCCGAGTGGTATCGAGTGAATGAAATTTAAAAAAATAAACCTTTTTTTTTATAGGTGACATGCTCTCACACATACTATGTGCGATACTTTTTTTTGTTGGCATATTCGTATGTTTCTTTGGGCATCGTTTCTTCAAAACTGAAATGTTCCTAGCTGGATTTTTCAGCTGTGTAATTGTTACCTATATTGGAATGTCTTTAATAACCACTTCAAGTACTACAGGTGAGCTAGAATTTATTGTACAATTAAACTTATTGGTTTAAGATTTTTTGCGGCTCAGTGAATTGGCAGGAATTTAAAACAAGACTGTTGTGGTCGCTTGATACAAAGAGTAACAAAGAGAGGGTCTCTTTGTCACTCTTTGTATTGATTTCTCTGTAGTATGTTAGAGCTGCGGTGGCGCAGCGATATGGTCCTCGCCTTTAAAATATAAGGTCGCTGGTTCTACTCGTGTCGTGCCTACACACTTTTGTGAACACATATTGCTGAAGGATAACATCGTGATGTAACCGGCATGTCTAATAACTAATCATTCGAGGACTGGTGACATCCACCAACTACCAATTGGCCAGCCTGTGTGGATTAAGGCCTATACTCTTTCAACTCTGATAGTTAGTAAGACGCGTGTCTAGCAGTGGGACACTAAAAAGGGTTGAAGTGAAGTGATGTAGTTTTTTATGTTTTTTATTCAGACGATATTGACAAAATTGATATCTGGACAGCATTAAAATTATCTTTAAAATAAAAATGAATCGCTAAATGTGTTACTAAGCGCAAAACTCGAGAACGGCTGAACCGATTTCGATAATTCTTTTTTTAAGTGTTCCTTGAAGTACGTGGATGATTCTTATGGAGCAGAGAAAAATTTAAATAATTGCCTGAAAACGTATAAAAATAACACTTCAACACCATACAAACAATTCGAAATAATATAAGTCAGTTTGAACTAAAGCGATTGTATTCGGTTGCAAGAAAGGGATGCGGTTATACCGTGCGTATATTGGCATCCCTTTCCTTCACTGGAATCGGTGCAGTGGTCGTTACATTAAGTCAGAAATTTTTGCAGTTCTAATCGGTGCGGCAACAATATCTGGACTGTTCTTTGGCTCTATATGGCTTCTATTCTGGTGGTTATATGGGATACCTGTGATAGCTGTGCTGTTGCCTTCGTTGAACCTTGGATTCTTATTAGCTGCTATATTTTACTACAGATTACCAGGTAAGCACGAACTTTACTAATATTATAAATTCGAAAGTAACTGTCTGTCGCACTTTCACGACACAACTACTGATTCGATTTGGATGAATGCATAGAGACAGACGTCGTTTTTATTCTTCGATAGGCTGGCGCTTGACTACAACTTGCCTGATGTTAAACAATGATGTAGTCTACCATGCAACGCGCCTGCCCAGTGTATCGATTCACTCGTGATTACGAATGATTATCGGTGAGAAGGTGTCAGTGGAATAAGCCTCCTTAAGGGTAGAAACCTTAAAGGAGCAACAATTCCGACCCCCCCCTCTCTGTATGGTGTCACTAGATATCGCACTGGAATACGGCAAGGCCGCTTGGCGGTGCGGCTTTGTCTGGTGGGTGGTCACTAACCACGGCCGAAGCCTACCACCAGTTGATTGTCACCTGATTTGCACCATCCGGGGACCACGTGTGGGAATTCAATTAAAGGTTTACACCCACGGACGAAGGTGACTCAGCCTCGTCTCGTCTAAGTTCGTTTGTCGCCACTTGGGCGAAGAAGCGAGCAATAAAGAGAGTTGGAAGGCTATGGGGAGGCTTTTGTCCAGCTGTGGGACTTTACAGGCTATAAAAAAGTATATAGTGATTCGTGGTCAAATAAAAAAATGGGTGAAGTTACATTTGGACTTTTAATTATTTTGCATTTGAACTATTTTTTTTGTTTCAGCAAACATCATGTACTTAGAGAACGATTTAAATTTCTGGCCGTTATTCGTTCTTGTGATGGTTATGACAGCGTTAGCGTTAGTGTCTGTCACTTTTGCCGCCAATATCATATGCTGCGCGATACTCGGCGCGTACGCAACTGTGTACTCTATTGATTACTTCTTAGGGTCCAGTTTGAAGTACATAGTTGTTAATGTGATTAGACGAGCGGTGGTGGATCAATTCTATTATGCTGTTATATTGCCGCCTTTTCAATGGAGAGGTGAGTAAACATTTTTTTTTATATAGGTTTTGTACTCATTCTTAAGTCAATAAAATTCGAAACAGTATTTTATATTACTTTATAAAAAAAGGTAGTATTTTTATATTGCTAAAAACAAGCTACGTTTACTGGTTCAATTCTCAAAAAATGCTTTTGTATTATACTTGAGAATATTAGATACAGCTCGAAGTGTGAATTGCGGCCGATGTGCAATAGTTTCGCCCCATATTACGTTCACTTCAACCCTTTTTTTTAATGTCCCACTGCTGGGTACAGGTCTTTGTAGTATGAAATGACAAATAATTTATGTGAGTTCGGTCGTGGGTTCGATTCTTACCTAAGTCAAACATTTTTGTGATGAACATGGCTGTTTGTCTTGTGTCTGGGTGTAATTATCTAGTATAAGTATGTATTTACAAAATAAAAGTATTAATTATGTAGTATATTACCAGTAAACACGTTTCCATAGTACAAGCTCTGCTTAGTTTGGAATCTGATGACCGTGTGTGTTAATGTCCGTTATTATTATTATTATTATTTACCCCCGATAAAAAGTGGGATGTTATCAATTTGACGCGTGTAACTATAAACAAGCTTGGTACCCTAAACCCTTGTAGCGCCTAAACGGATGGACCGATTTTTATGCCGTTTTCAAGTAAGTTCCTGTCGCACGTTACCCGCTCTGAGGAACCTTGGGGATTTGACAGATAAAATGAAAAAAATAATCAATATAAGATATTTTTTCCTGCCATAAAATAAAATATATTTATTTTATGGCCAAAGGATTTGTATGTTCTCCCGGGGACCCGGGCCCGGGTTATTAAGTGAACACGCTTTCCACTACACAACCGAGGCAGTTAGCAATAGAGCGTTTTGATTTTATATTTAACGTTCCAGTTATATCATAAGGTTAGTTTAACTTTGATGTAATATACACAAATAGAATCGATTACGTATAAAATGTCCGTTTTCCTGTTGTCTTCAACTACATATACATTTATAGGTATATAACATATTATAAATTCCTCCTTTTTCAATGTAGGCGTAAGTATTTTGTATTAACAGCAATCGAATTTGATTCACTTTAAACGCAATTTAACTACTGCAATGGAGTACCTATGCTAATGCTAAATAGCTTAAATATAATTTTTATTAATAAATCTTTTAAGTGTATAATACACGTTTTTTTAATTACTCTATTGACATCGTAAAGTTTATTTTTATACTACATTTCAACCCTTTTTAGTGTCCCACTGCTAGGCACGCGTACGGGTATTCTCTCAACTAGCTTACTTGAGATAGTTTAGGCCTTAATTCGCACACGCTGTTAAAGATGTGTGGGCTCGACCGGGGATTGACCTTGTTTTTCAAGACACTGTTGCGCCACCGCGGCTAAATTGAATAATCATCAATTAAAACTTTTTTTCTAGAATTCCTAGTCACTTTTACTTGGATGGTGTTGGCTGCATCAGGTTTTTCTTTACAACATTGGTACAACAAAGGCCGCCCGCCCTTTCCGCCGCCGCCGAGAAACACCCGCCCAACCATGCCAGAGCCGTATATGTATGGAGCGGTTGTGGATTACCCTGGATGGTAAGATATTGTCTCAATATTAGCCATATAAGGTTTTTCGTTTCTATATTAGACCAATCGTCACCGGAGAAAACCCCGCCCAACCGCGTCAGAGATATACGTTTATAAGCGGTTCTTGATTACCCTCGAAAGTGAGTAAAAGTGAAGTAATAGCGAGATGAGACTCCAATGTCGTCGTTAATCGTATAGACAGTAAACGTTATACGCCATCCTCGTTTTGGAAAATTCTCGCCCAACCGTGAAAACGATAATGAGAATATGCTTTATTTTTTTTGAGACGCAAGTTTACATAAAAAAGTCCAATTTCTGTTTCTACCGTGCAGTGAATGACTGGCAACTACTGAGAATCACTGCCAAAAAACTCAGTAGGCTTTGCCTTGTCAGAGATATAAGTAATCCAGGGAGTGGTTGTCACATCCAGGGTAATGTATTTTATCCTGGATGGTCAGTTACTGTTTAGATATAAGCAAGATGAAGCTTTTGGGTTCAATATTGGACAGTAAGGGCCGGAACACGTAACGCGTTGCGGCGCCGCACCGCAATAATCGGCAGTGTCGGCCGCCTCTACGCAGAACAAAATGTACTAGCAAGTACGCGCGTTGCGTTACGGTGCGGTATCGCACGCGGTTATGGGTTTCGGCCTTACAGGCTGCCCGCCCTTCTCGCCCTAGCTGAAAAGCTTCCGCCCAACCGTGTCAGAGATACATATGTATAGAGCTGTTCTGGATTATTCAGAATAGTGGTTAATACTAATGTAATATTTGAAACACTTAAACTCCTTAAACGCTGAGTTATACCTTCCCAAACTTAATTTAAACATATGTTTTTTTATTATTTTATCATGCTCACCTTGCTTGTATCATCCATTAAATATAGATTGATGGTAAATAACTTTAATTTTATAATATTATAATTTCACCTTTCAGGAATCGACCACAGTCTTCAGCTGAACCTCGACCACAAAGTTTCAACGAGAGGTCACCCCTTTTAGCAAATTAATACTACTATAGGATTTGAAAAAAAATACTACATGACATGTATGTATGATCTCTTAAAGTTAAAGGCGACCATAAATTTTAAAAACAAAGTTGCCAATAAAAAAAATATTGTTTAAATTTTCGTGATGGAAAATTTTATTTCGTTGTATTAATTATTTTAGATAAGTATTATTTGTTTTCAATTTGGCCTTAAGAAGATAGTGAGATTTTAAGTTACTTCTTGTGAGACTGTCTCAACGTGTTGACCACACCAAATAATTTTCATTTAGTTTTTAGTTTTTAATAGAGGTTGTAACATTGTTTGGAGTAAATATATAATAATATATTTATAATAAAAACAAACAAATTCATGATATTGCTAAATATTTGTTATCATGACAAAATAATACCTATTTTTGTAAGTATTTAGTTTTAAACTAACTAATATACTGCCCTCTCTAATGTAATCGCAGTACTTGCAAAATGGCGATTTCGAAATAAACAATTTTTTTGTGCAAGTAAAGTGTGTGTGTGAGTTTCCATTAAACAAAATACATGCATATAGTAAAAAAAAAACCATGAATATATTTTTTTTTAAATAGATTAGCGGCTTGATATGTAATTTTGGGAAAAAAGTGAAAATCTCAAACATGTCGGTTACTGCAAGTACAATTAGCGGGGCAATATATATCCTTCCCACATATCATGCTGGTTGAGATTGCCTCAGTGATTTATTATAATAAGCTTGTATTGCAATTGAATTCAATAAATAAATATGTGAGTGTCAAAACTCTTTCTTTTTAATACCAGGTATTTAGCAAGTATACGCTATTTAAATCATGGATTAAAAAATAGTAAAAATATGTAGGTACATTATTAAGCTTGGATTTTGTTGACTGATGAAAATCTTGTTAATAGTATTTACGAAAATTCTATTGATCATATGCGTTGCCAGACGGTATAAGATTAGCCATTCAAATCAAACGCATTCCCTCAATAGATAGGGGACAGACAGACAAAACGTAAACCAATTATAACCGTCGATAATCTGCGTTGCTTACACAGACCGCTGTTTTTGACGTACCACTATTGTGATGATGTGCGTTTGGACGATTTTATCATATGAAGCTACAGAAAATCAGCAAAGTTTAAACAGGCAAAAATTCTGATACAAACAGTGCCTTTTTAAGATTATTTAAAGGTAAATGAATTAATAGTTTTCCATTCATTTACTGCTAAAACTTCAAAAAACGTACCTTAAGCCTTAAAAAAAGTTTAAATTATTTTATTAACCACATTGCTAATATAAAATTTAAGGGATACAAATATAATATACAAAAAAGCTGTTAAAAATTGTAGTACATACTTAACACTTTTGGCCAGATACCGCACTTTTCTATAATGCCTCAAATCGCTATCCAAACGTAAGTAGGTTTTTATTAAGTACTTTAATACATTTCATTTTTCATGTCGGTATGTTCATTCAGCCAAATCTTAACATAACTGGGTTCATATCTTTAGGCATATAGAAAAGTGTTGGGCAAGCTAAAAAAAACAAAGAGGTTTTAATCGTGTAAATAAAATTGCCAGTTCAAAATAATTCAATATCCCTAGCACTGTTAGATCACTAATACCTCCAATACAACACATTTAATCCCATCCCATTGTGTTCCCCTAACTAAAGGGCGCTATACAAAGTTAACCAACACAAAATTAATATATACCGCCCAAATATACTTAACGGAATAATTTCCACACTATTTTTAGGGTGGCAACACTGACGCAATACCGTCAACTATAAAAGGGCGTAACTGATAAATTTCGTAAATGGAATAAGATTGTATATTGAATGAAATTGTGCTGCAGTAAGGGTGCTGCAGTTTTGTGAGGTTATTAATAATATTTTATACGTCTTTATTAGGCTATTGTTATGTTGTTAGACACACTCAAGTGTCCCATTCGTCATTGCCTTAATGATGTTGCGTTATAATAGAATTGTTGCTAATGTTATAACTGTGGAAGTGTGTTTGTTGTTGAATTACTCAAAATTAATTAAACATATTTAAGTTAAATTTGGTGTGTAGATGCATACTAGTATTAGCTTCTGTCATACACTTGTTACAAATTTCATAATATAATTTTCTATATAGAATAGCTTACTACCAGAAAGTTTGTTATACAAACTTTTTGTCAATGGTTTCTGACAAGGTTTTTATTGCGAAGATTTTCTCCCCTTTTTGGTTGAAGTCAGGTCATTACAAAAAAAAAAACAAGTTTGTTTAGTGGTTAATGCAATATTTATTAATAAATTTCACTGTAATCTCCTCAATCTATGCTTATACCGAGTAATAATTTATTTTACATTTAATATCAAACTAAATTACTTTACATTCTTACTGTTACGCCTATTCCACTCCATATTGCATTTTTTCTTAACGAAAATATAATTGTGCCACTGGTGTTAAAGCGCCATATAAAAAAAAAATCAAGAAATTAATTCTAAAATTTTGTTACTTTGTCTCGGTACGGTCTTAATATTTTAAAGAAATATTTATGATATTTTGTACCCATGTTTTTCAAAAATGATTGTTTTTTCATTCATGACGTTTTTACACCAGAGGTTCGTAATGTAAAATGTACATAATTACCCAGATTTAAACTAGAATTTGTGCTGTGTACCAGCACCCTTAGATAAAAGTGTGTCAAAAATACTGAAACCAGTAAGTACTTGTGTAAGTAGGTACAATGCTTTTACATTAATAGCTTTGATTTATCGAAATCGGAACGCATATGAATACCTTTGTTAAATGCTCGCCGATTCCGAATTCAAAAGATTCTGAACTATAAATTACTACGCGTTTCAAATGAGAATAGGATTGGAAATCCGCCATCTTGGACCGGAATGCGCAACAACTTCACATTTTTTAGTACAGTTAGCAAAAAAGTTTCTTCGATATAATAATCACATCTAGATGAAAATAAAATAAAAATGCGTATATGTTACTGCCGTTCGACTAAAATTGGACATTTGGAGTAGAATATTTAGGTACGAACACATTTTATTAACTTCCGACGACAAAAAGCGGTGCTATAAGTTAAAACGTGTGTTTTTAGGCGCGTAAAAGAATTTGTGTACAAGTTTGTGGTATCCTAGCGGGTAAATTTACTTAAGTAGGTAGCTACGTCATTGTAACTACATACATAATATGTAAAGTTTTTACATAAATCAGTTTTCCATACATTTCAAAATAATATTATTGTCTGTGGTTTGACATTTTGTGCTGGCGCTACTTTTGCTTGGTTGTTTGTATGAAGTTAGCCGCGAGTCCAGTACTATTCTTATTTGAAACGCATAGTATGTAATTTTATACTTTCATTCCCATTATTATATTTTCTTTCCGAATGATTTGAATTTGGAAGGTGTCATACCTTCCAAATTCAAAAATTAAAGGCTAACTGAATAGGAAATGTAACAATAAAGAAACAACGAAGTTTTACGAAGTACAAAACAAAAGAAGCACTGCATTCAAAGATTTATAGAACAGCACCATGCCTGTATTAGCCGAAGGTGTAGGCATAGGTGAATATTAGCTGTTTTTAGGTCCTAAGTAATAGAAGGGCGAGTCTATACAATTCCAAACTTCGAGATTTATATTACTTCGTAAAAGACTACCAACGTGTTTACCTTATTGAGAAATATTTGTTACCTATTTGAAAATTTTAATAAACAGAAATGTTGCGAATTTGACGCAAAAAGTAAACTATTTATTGACTGACTCGTGGACTCTACATTTGCAAGTATGCTAACCCCGTATTCATAAACGTCTTATGTGCTCATTATAGCTATAATAGGTTTATAATTATTTTGTCTTTGTCTGTCATGTTGATATTTATACTAGTAAGAAAGAGACAAAGATTATAACTAGTCTTTTATGATTATTATGAATAGGGCCGTTAGCTTTTAAAAATCACACAAGCATTAAATTTAGTAACGCGTCCCTACGCTGTTAGGTTGTTTTTATGAAGTAATATAAGTCTACGCAGTCTGTGGTATAAAGAAAAAAATAGTGATCATGAAAATTACAAATCGTAGTGACAATTATATTATGCAGTTTGTTTTTCATCCCCTATATAAAAGAGGGGTGCTGAAAGTTTCACGTGTATGTACATGTCTATTTGTATATCTGGTTCCATGTACAAATTTTTGGCATCGTAGCACTTAAGCGAATTGACCGGTGTTCTCTTTATTAAGCTGGAATGTGATGGTCTCGTAAAGAAAATGAGAATTATACGTCGAAGCGTAGTGAGCAGCGGTGGTGCAGCGGTATCGATCTTGCCCTTAAAATATAAGGTTGCAGGTTCGATCTCCGTTCGTGCCCACACATCTTTGTGTGAATTGTTTCATAGCCGCTGCTCTATATCGATGAAGGAAAACATCGTGAGGAAACTGGCACGTCTAACAAATAATCGTTCGAGGACATGGGACATCCACCAACCCGCACTTGGTCAGCGTGTGTGGATTAAGGTCTAAACTCTCTCAACTCGTCAACTCTCAACAGTAAAAATGGTTGATATGATACTTTGTAAATGTTGCTATTATTGTAACTAAAGTTTTCCGATGTCCACCATTTTTCTTGACGTTTGTACCTACTTACAGTATTATTTAACTTTTTAATATAAAACAATCTAAATCTATATTTCAATCACAGCAATATACTTAATAATACAATTAATAAATAATAAATTAATTGGATCCAAGGTTCCAAATTAGATGACATTTCTATTATACAAAGTTATACAATCACAATTGTTGGTACAAACATTTGAGTTGTTCACGAAGTTCTCCAATTTAACCAACATCACAACATTGGCACAAATGTTGGCTGTAAAAATACAAGTCTTGTGTAGTTAATCATTCGGTTAAAAGTTGGTGAACATTGGCGTTAGTATGGGGTGTGAAACAAAACGCCGTAACGAGCGTCATTGCCACGATTTTTCTCTATAGCATTAATATTCCACCCCATACATACATCAAAGAAATAAAAGGGTTCGCGGAGGGCGTATAACACTCGATTATTACAAACGTTGGCACAAACAATTTACATTTATTTCCCTGGTATCAACAAGGAAGCTTCCGCTACTCGATAATAGATGGCGCTTATCTATATTTACATGTTTTCACTAGCTTACTAGTTGATTGTACCCAATGTGACATGATGATTACTTTTGTGAATTACAATATTTGTGATTAATATAAATAAACATGAAACTATATGTATTATAAATTACTGTTTGTATGTTTAAACGTAGGTACTTACATGTGTCATTGAGTACAACCGTTCTTATTTCTAGTTTTGAACATCATCAGTTGCCTCTTAATGAGTTGTTTGGAGATGTATAATACAAAACACTTTACCCTCCTTTTTGTCAGTCGGATAACATTTGCACCATAAACTGAAATAACACTATTTTCAAAAATAATAATAATTGTGATACACTGGGATACGAGATACAGTCTTGAAAACACTTAGCCTATTCACACACAGTCCCGTTTCGTCGCCAGCGACATTTTTTTTAACGTCCAATGTTGCTGTGCTTTATGGTACAGAGCTTTGTTCTTGCAAATCTGCCGCCAAAACGTTGGCGTCATGTCCAGCTGTCATGTTAATAGCTGACATTGAAAGGTCAGCGTAGCTTTGAGCTAGTTCACCGCTAGATGGCGTATCTAAGGCATTCGGGTTCTCGGGCATCGAAAGAAGTCGATGCGGGAACCCGAAGAGCTGCGATCACTGAAGTCGTCCCCAATAGTTTGACGCGAGGTCCGGACCTTGGGATGGGATTTGGACGGGGACGCTAACTCCCGCCGATATTACACCTGAGGACAAATAAATAGGTCAATAGCAAATTATTTTCATTCAAAATTAAACATTAAATGTGTGTAAAAAGTCAAGAGTAAAAACGAGTCATCATCTGACATTTAAAAAAATATTGATTCGTGCGTCTTTTATTGATTCTGACAATGTTTATAACTCAGTTAGGGAAAAATGTCAGATTCGTCCTCTATTATATACTTGGCAGCAATAAAGCTGTTGTTCATTTACAAGATAAATAATTTCAATGTGTAATGGGAATAATTAGGTACATAATATAAAACTTAAACGTCTGAGAAACTATTTCGTCAGATAAAACTATGTTAAATTGTCGTACTGGCACAGATTGAAATTGATTTCTTTGATATGAAAAATAAGCAAATTGAATACAATTACAAAATGTTTCGAAAGCGTAGATAGGTAGGTACATAGATTTATTATCCCAAAAAAATTCAAAGGCGCTGCATAGCTATTGTTTTAAAAAGCCGTAACTTCCCTTGATATATCACGCGGCGGACATTTTTAGCCGTAGGTGGCGGAAAGCGCTATGAATTATTGTTGTTCGGGGGCGTTTCGCGGCATTGTTCATCTGCAGAGTTTCCAGAGACCGCGAACAAAGAGTTTTTCACAATTGGGAATGCGCGCTCGTTTCATTTACTCTTTTGCGCTTTCGACGGTGCATTGCCAGCTTCGTGCGGTATTAAATAATGCGGATTTGTTCTACTTTTCACTTTTTGCTGTGATTCTTTTACAAATGCAGCGCATTGTAGGTGTTTTTCATTTTAGTTTGGGAGATTAAATTTTTATTAAAGTCCGTGGTGCTGTTTCATAATCTTTTTATCCTTAATAGTATTTCCTGGTTAGTGAAGTAGTTAGATATAGAGTCCGGCGCTCCGACTTTGGAAAGGCGCAGTAAGAGGTGGTATACATATAAATTTTGCCTTGAACAGATATTGACCTGATTGTAAAAACCGTTTCAAAATCCTTTGCATTTATAGTAAACATACAGACAAACGCGGCCGGAAGTTTAATTTTATACTATCCTACCTATAGATACAGCCAACTTAATAATGACCTTACAACCAAAATAAAAAATATCACAAAATCTGAAAGTACTTATCCTAAATATCTGACAGAAATCGATCGTAAACAAACGCTCATATTATCCATTGACTAAGTATCATGTAAAGCTGTTTGTAGTGTTAAAAGCGGGTAATCGATGTAAGGCAGTTACCCCTTTAGAAGGCGGAAAACGTTATCAGCCGTCCACACGCGGCCATACGATCGGAGGGGTGACGTGCGGCAAATTTGGGATATCGTTACATAACAAAAGATGATTCTTGTATGAATACTGAGGCGCTATTGTTAAAGTTTTTGGTATTAGACGGAAGTAAGTAATTGCTTTAAAACAGACTGTTTTGTTCATTATGAGACTGTTCCTAGACCTGAGTAGTTAAGATTTTTTAAAGAATCCAAAATGCATCAATTAATAAAATCGAGGTGGCTGAAAATTAAAATCAAAATTGGTTTACTTTGCATTTTAAACGCCAAAAGCGATGATATTTATGATATACTTTATAAATATAGTGCCATAATTTTATTATATTTGTATGTGTTTAAAAATAAATGTAATAATCTAGAGAATGGATGAGATATTCCTTAAATAAGTAGATGCTTGGGTGATAGGTGCTTAGTAAAATATTATCATTATAGACCCTGTTAGGCACAGCAAAAGTGTTAGATGAGAAGAAGCTAATAAAAAAAGAAAGGAAAATTATAAAAATCAAATTTCTAGGTTATTTTATTCACCTAGAAGTTTACTTATTGTACACAAAAAACACATTATTTATAAACAGAAAACATTATGACGAGCTTAACCGAAATATGATGTTAAATTAAGTGTCGAATTAAAAAAAACTATAGAAGATTATAGAGAATATTATTATATATTACCTATATTATATAATATATTATACTTATTCTTTACCTAGGGTTTGCTGGTAGTTAATTCATAAGTATTTGAATTAAGCTCGCCTGTGTACATTTATGCGGTTTCCTATTTATTAATTGTATATTTAAGTGTTTTGTGTACAATATAGAATACGAATGAGAATCGCCATTCCATGCGAACAGTAGGTAAAGATTGCACCTTGTGCAAAGTATAATCCATCTGTAAAGAGCTACCTATCTTTGTATAAGTTATATAAAATACAAATACTTTCCACATCTGCACACTTAGATCTTTTAAACTATGCAACGAATGGCAATGTGCTTTTCACTATCAGTTAGATATTTTTTCAAGAATTAAGAGTTAGTACATACAAAGTACTTTTTTTATGGGACTTTACCCGCCACCGCAATTTCGCCACCGATTCTCCTGTAAGGCAGGATGGATAATGACTTACAAAGTTCCTAAATAATTTTCCATTCGTGCATAGCTAAGTTAGGCTGCTAGTTTAGTATAAATAGATCTTGTTTAGCTTTATAACATGACAATAATCGAGCGACTGCAGTTAACACGATTGCGGTTAATAAACGGAATGCGATTGGAATCCTATTAGACATATGCCGATACACGACGGTAATAGGTTTCGCGTTTGATTGTGTTACATACGCTTCGTGTGTGGCCTTGATTGGTGTGACGTCGCAATAGAATCTCTAGATATTAGGAATGTACACTATATTTAAGTAGGTTGGTACATAGAGTAGGTAAGCAAAGGTAAAAATGTAATTCTATTACGTCTCAAAACCTGTTGTAATACAAATTATTTAAGATGTTGTCGCGTATCTACCTACGTAGGTACCTACGGGAACAAAATCTAACTAATATGTATGCAAGTACTGTTCACTAATTCACTAATTTGATAAAAGAGTTACCTATTTTTCTTATTCTAAAATACCTACGTAAAATGGGGGCGATTAATTTGGCCAGAAGTGTAAATATAGGTACGTAGATGTACTGGCAAGTGGCAATGCATTATAAGTTAGGTACCGACATTTAATTCAATGTAATTTAGGATACAACAGAAAATCCAATCGGAGCATGAATATCTATATTTTTCCTCTCCCCGTCATATCGCGGTCTTGTGAGCCAGACGCCCCTTGCTCTTGACTCAGCTTTTTTACATTTTATTACGAAGTTGGTAAATATTTTCCAAAGCTGTTTCTATCGCGTTGAGTTTGTACTGTTTTTTGTTTGTTTCTTTTTTTGTAAAAGAATTCGGGATTTTGTTTTAAGAAATAGTACTCTTGGCTTTAATCCCTAACTTCCCTACTTACCAGTGGCGAAGAGTGTATACAAACCGATTTCCATCGGCTTCCTTTTAGTTATTGGTCAATATCACAAGTAACTAATAATATATTATGTAACGCCTAAAATTTTTAAATAGCAACAAAAATAAGTATATCATCAAGTGTAAGAATCTCATGTAAGTGACGTGTAATGTCTTAATGAGAATAAAGATCTTTAAACCGAAGAATGGTCGTAGATAGTATTGAAGAGATATTATATTCGTAAGTAAGAACTTTTTTGCTCCGGCTTCCCTTTTTCAAACTTCCACCCTTCGCTACTACTACCTACTTACATATTTTTTGTCCCATAAATGCGACACGAGCACGTATAAACACATTCGTCACATACATATAACACGGACAGTTAAAAGAATAAAACTTCAAGTTCCATTATCAGAAGTGGGATCCTTTAACTCACCAGTACTTCCCGCTGCTTGTGGTTGTGAGTACGCGCTGTGTTGTTGGTGTGCCGCTGGTGCTCTCGAGTAGCCGCCGCTGCCGAGGACATCGCCGAACATGTACGGGTAACCTCCATCACGCTGCTGAAGGCACGACGATGACAAACCACCCGACATCGAACTGTTGGAAAATATGTCATCAGTTTTTTGTTTTAAAACCTTAAGCTAACAGTTGGGAAACTTGCTGTCGGCATCTAAGTTTGACAGCCCAGGTATTGAATGAAACTAAAACGGTTTATACTTGCTAAGCGTGTTCCATCGTAGCTCATAATCTTCACTTAGCATAGGTCAAGCTGCGGTTAAGTTCAAACCTAGTTTAGACAAAAATAAGCTTAGACTTCTTATGGTTCTTCCATCACTCCAAATTACTCCAAAAATCATTAGGTTCGTGTTCGGGGTCCCTTATGTGTCTGAGGGACTTTAACGGATGTTATGGGTGATATTCATCTCTTCCTATACCCTCGAGAGAAACAGGCATGAGCTGTGTTTAGAACGCTCTATTCTGATAGATAAGGTATATTTAGATTTTAGATACCAACGTTTTAAAGTCTCTGAAAGACTTTGAAAAGTCGGGATCTAAAATCTTAATAAACCGCGATGAAATCCGTTGTAATATCACACATTGAAATAAAGTAGATTTATTTCAATGTGTGATATTCGAGTAAATCTAAGAAAATACTACATAATATTATTGTATATAGAGATAGATAACAATGTCTATAAAATAAACAGTAGTTTCACATTGCATAAGTAGTTAATTTGATCTGTAGAAAAGCTAAGCTCTTAGTTCACTATTAAACATCAATTGAAGTGGAAAGTCGGTCGACCTAGCGTCTCGGTGCATTGGCGGGAAAAACAAGAAGGCGCGACCTTTCCCGCTCGATTTCCCGCGCAATTTAATTAGTGTCGCTGCTCGATGATAGATGGCGATAGTATGCCTTTCAGTTTTCCGGATAAAATTATGATAATTTATTTTGTGCGGTTTTTTTAACTATTCCTATCATTCTCTGCCCTGCAAAAGGCGGCTACGTGCAGAAAGTTGATGTCGAGAAAAATGCAAAAAGGTGGGTGGGTCATTCTAAAAAATGTGCATTTAGCCGCTAAATAGCTTACGATATCTCGGGAACGAATAAACTTCAATAAACTTAGAAATATAATTCCAAGATGGGTAGATGGGCAATCATTTACTTAGTATGCTGGAAATAAATCATTTTCGTAAAAATGACGTTTAGCCGCCTTATTCCATATCACGGCAGTACTGTACTTTGAATAGGATTATAAGGTAAATAGTATTCGTTATATTTAAATGTGGTTATTTTATAGAAATTAATAAATGGATTTGAAGAGGAGCCTTTAAGTATGTAGATACTCGTATTTTGGCCTTTTAATTTTTATTTGGATCTAGAAAGCTTAAATGCAATACAACCATTAATATATTTATAAATTGATCAAAAATTGATTTATTGATTTTTCCGTTCCTTTTCGTTTAATTTTACATTAGGTAAGTGTTTAAAATATTTACAGTACATTACAATTTTGAAATTCATAGATTCTTCAGCTACTTATATTTTGATTTTTGTTACGTATTTCCTTAAATCACTTAGGCCCCCAATTTATCGTAAACAATTTCTGCTTCTAAAAAAATATATAACATAGTATCACGCCTGTACTACCCGAAGATGTAAGCAGAGGTAAATATCACCCACTTTTCGCTGGCTGTGTTTAGGTCCCATACGTAATAGAGGCGAGTCAAGAAAAATTCCTAGGATCTAACGAAATGTCTTTTTGCTCGACCCGGGAATGTAACCCGGGACCTTACGGTTACTAAGCGAACACGCTTACCACTGAACCATCGAGGCCGTTATTATAAATATATGTTATAGTTGTTGTTTAATTCTTACCTATAAGAGTCTCCCATAGTGCCGATTGGTTGAGGTATAGGGCTGTACATGGAATTAAAGCCACCATTCAGAGGTAGCCGGGGAGTTGGAGGAGCGGGCGGTGAAGCAGCTGGTGCGTCTCTTCGTTGACTTCGTAATTTCTCTTCCCGCCGCCATTTTGCTCTTCTGTTTGAAAACCAGACCTGCAGCAAATAGAAGAACGTTAAAAATATATTTTGTATTGGTAAAGGTTTCTATACTTAATTGTTAGAAATGTTTTATGTCTCGAAGTACATTGCATTAGTTTGATTAAAAAAATATTGAGTAGGCAGTACCTATTTGCTGTAAATACATTAATGTAACATTTTACCTAAGTTTAGGTATTCAATATTTTTGTTAGTAATTATAAGCTGACGAAGTACCTCAGAAGAATGTGTATATAACTAATGCATTATTAGAAAAAAATTAAATCTCAAGTATGACCTTAAAGACAATGGAAATAAAACTGAATATTATGACATTGAACTGCGTGAAACGGAACGCAGCTCCGGAAGTAGCCCTCACGTGCGCGTCACTTCCGCCGGCAGCATGGCGACGGCAATATGGCGCCCGAAGCCTTCCCGCGCTTTGTGAGAACTTGAGATTCTTACAATGTTCATACATAACACCTGTGTAGATCTTCCTAGTTATTTACTATTTATGTACCTAGATTTGTTTTTTATTTTATACGGGGCATGATAAAATCGTAAGAAATTAGAAGAGTGCCATAATTTTTATAGTTTATGTTTTTGTGCGATATCTACACGGAAATAGCTCGGTTGATTTGACTAATTTCTCATACCTTTTTAAACTAAATTATAAGTTTACAGAATTAGGTATTTGATACTGAAACAGAATTCGAATCTGTTTTAATTATTTTTTAGATAATTACGTAGGTACTGGGTAGATCTAACTCACTTAAGTTGTACTGAAATGTAGAAGAGCACCTAGGTCATTTAATAAATAAATAGGTACCTAAACAGTATGTGTAGATAGGTACTGTGGTATTCAATCGCATGTGTAGGTGCGACGCATGAAATGAAAGAGAGTGGCAACAGACATAAGGTAGGCAGGTAACACGTGCTCGGGCTTGGCTAACTAAAGGTTAAGCGATTCTTTAAGTTTGTAGAAGACCGACGCCCATAATTCCGTTGCTTGTATGTGCCATATAGGTACCTACCCTACATCTATGGTACCTACCATGTTTTCACAAAAAAGGCGTTCAAAGAGGCCGGTGGAGGCAATATGTCATAAATATTATTGCTTTTGCCTCGGATTGCTAGAACGTTGCCGACAATATTTTATGCGGACCCTCGCGAGGGTCGGCCTAGGGGGAGTGCACACTGGATTGTTGCGTAAACGTCACTTGTCATCGCTTTTGTTAAAGTGTTTGTGATATTGGAAATGAAAAGCAAACAGTTGTACTTAAATATTATTGTAATAACTATATCAAGTTGTCTGAAATTAAGTTAGTATCTACGTTATGGTAATTAAGTAGGTTGGTAGGTAAGTAAATAGATATGAATAGTTTAGCACCAAGAAATAATCATACGATAGAAAATTTTAAAACATAGATAAGTATCAGAAAAAATCTTTAAAAATCAGCTTGCTATAAACAAACTTTTCGGCTTATTTTTGTATAAAAAATTATATTAAATTCCAACTTAAATTTATTTAGAAGATTAACATTTTGTTTAGATTAATTTAGATATAGTTAGGTATAGATATTATTTTTAAGTTAAATTTTAGTTTATTTATTATTTTTTCTTGTTAATTGAAAATAAACTAAAAATATTTTTAAAAATTACACAGGAAAGAACAGCTCCTACCTGCTTTAGCAACTGTACCAATAAATAGGTAGAAGAAGAAGCTGATCGTGTAAATAACATGAAAATTTGATTTTACCAAATATAAATTACTGTGTAAATTCTCACTTAATTTGTTGCATTCACCCGGAAAATAGTTAAATAATTTTATGATTAATTCCCATATTATAATTATTAATCCCTACTGTTTTATACTGGAAACATATTCTACTACTGGGTATTTAAACGAATTGAAATATATTGAGAACATCAATAGTGTGAGATGTAATTTTGATTCCAAAATATGTAAGTATTTATAATAAATAATTAGATAGCTTCCTAAAAAACATGGCAGGAGGTCTTGAAAAGTACTTTTTAAGTACCATAGTAAAAATAGTGCTCTTTTTAATATCCCTTTGTCTCTAATCCCTTTAGATAAAATGATTTGACGGATGTTTGTATTGCTATTACTCTAGAACCACTAAATCGAGTTTTTATATGTAATACAGATCGAAGATAGGTTAATAACTCTAAATTAAAAATTTAACAACCCTCGACCTTTAGCTAAGAACACTCCTGACTAATTCACCTTTCAAACAAAAAACAAAATGAAAATCGGTTTATCCGTTCGGGAGGCACGATGCCTCAGACAGACACACACAATGACACCTCTAACTTTTATAACACCCTATCGTTTTTGCGCCGTGGGTTTAAAATGTGAGATATACGTTGCCGGACACTGGTTTTTATGCCCCCCGATCCCCGACCGTCCTAGGACGGCTCACCGAAAAAGTCCGGTGAACCAATAGAGGCCCTTCCGGCTAATTGGGTTAGGTCATCAGCAAAAAAAAAAAACTAAAAAGGTCACTTGGCAACTAGTTTTCAATAATAATAATTGTGTTCTGGGACAGTAACACACACGGTCATCTCATCCCAAGCTAAACAGATCTTGTGTTATGGAAACCAGATAACTGATATAAATATTTATATCTACTATTTTTCTTTTGTATAATAATAAATAATTACACCCAGACTTGAAGTCAACAGACATGTTCATGGGTGGCAATCGAACTGACGACCTTCGGCGTAAAAAGTAAAAATATCGTAACGGCCACGCCACCACCGGCCCGTAAAAAAAATTACAACACGATTATTTAGATTGGTACTTATTGTTTAAGTACCAAACCAAAAGAAAGCCAACTCTTCTAGGCCTGAAATTTAAAAAAAAATACATTTGCACATGTGTCCTTAGCCTTACATTAGGTAAGCTAAAATATAAGACCTCTTTTTTCTCGCTGTCTATGGATATTCTGTGACAGCGATGACAGGCCTTTTTCCCGCCTTTATTTCCTTGCCTTTACAAATTGTTCTCAGCCCTCATAGTGCAAAATAAAGTTACAGAGGGTTCTTACCAAATGGGATTTCCCATAATTTTGTTATAAACCAACGAGTTACGGCCCGTAATTGTTTTTGCTTGTAAATTGCTATCGTATTAATTTAAGTTATGTATATTTAAATTGTTTTTGTTATATTTTGAATGAATTGAGTTGTTAGCTCATTAAAAAGTTAGTTAATTAGTAATTTGTGGGTATGTAGATAATTATTATCATGTAATGCTGGTTTTAGGACTTACTTAGACTTCATTACATCCCTTTTTAGCGTCATACTGTTAGGTACTTATGTGTCTCCTCTTAACTATCATAGGAGCTGAGAGAGTTTGGCCTAGTGACAAGTGCGGGTTGTTGGATGTCACATGTCGTCGTATAATTAGTTCTCAGATTTGCTGGTTTCCTCGCGATGTTTTCCTTCACCAATATAGAGCAGCGGCGCCAGCGCGGCGTTGTAACAATTCACACAGATGTGTGGGTACGACCGGGGATCAAACCCTCGATCATATATTTAAAAGAAAAAGCATATCTGAGGCTATCGCTGCTTCATTCGACTAAAACTTAAATTCTTGGTCAGACGGTTTAAATCAGTAGGTACTTAATTTTTTTTTTGTATCTGCTTACAAAACAAAACAAACATACGAAGTTTCCTGATGCGTTTCCTGTAAGTGTAGTCGCGATTGTCTCCAAAACTACTTTATAGATTTTCATGCAGTTTCTACTAATGGATAGGTAAGTTTGTCTGTATTAATTTACCTTTACTACCCATATAAAGATGGAGCTGGCTAGCAGGAAGGTTGCTGAATTCATTAAATGGTTATACTGTACGTATCTGAAGGTACACAGTTTTAGTATTCATCCTGCTATTTATTAAAAAACATAAAACGTAAAAACAAGATAAATCAGAAAACATTTTAAACACCGCAAATTTGACCATCTAATATTCTACTTTGCACCTTATTACTATTGTATAAGATAGAGTTTTGTTTGTACACACTAAAAATGTTTGTGTGAAGTGGTGGGTGCCAATTTTTCAAAACAGCCCCTCTCCGGAAACGCACCCCCGCTTCCTGTAGGCACAAGATCGATACGCCCCGCTCTTGTGGCCAACCGAGCGGAAAATATTTGGGATAATTCCAGTATTTTATTTATATTTAAGTAGTTATCTGGTTCAGTATCTATTTATGTCTCATATAGCCTTCACTTTAACTCTTTTTAGTGTCCCACTGCTGGGGACGGGTCTTTTCTCAACTTTCTGACGAATTGAAAGAGTTTAGGCCTTCACCCACACGCTGGCTAAGTACGGGTTTCATATTCTTAGATATGCCGGTTTCCTCGCAATGCTTTTCGTTCGCCGATATTGAACAGCGGCTATGAAACAATTTACACAAAAATGTGTGCGCACGACCGGGGATAGCACTAATCGATGTCTGAGTTAGCCTTTCTAGTTAATGCTAATAGAACTACTTACAAAGTGTTCTCCAATGATTTCTCATACGATAATTACGTTAATTTGTCAAGCTTTATTTTATTACCTACAAGCTGATTTGGCGTGTAAGTATAAATTATCTTAAACTAAACATTTGAGTAAATGCGACATCCACCAACCCGAAATTGGCCAGCCAGTGTATGTGATGAAAACCTAAATTATATTAACTGTTAGTAGAAGTGATAGTTGGGAAAAGTCCCATGCATAAAGGAACGCTAAAGGGTATTTACTTTCGGTTTAGTTCGGTGAGTATCAAGAAGCCTGAATCCTACGATGAAATGATGATCAAGTAAGTAGATCCTTTTGAATGGTAATATTTGCCAAATTTTAGCTGGATAGTTAACGGAGAAGTGGATCATTAAATATCTTCTAAAATTAGCCTTTCTGTTAGGTAACCTTTTGTAAAGAATATGAGTGTGCAGTTTCTGAATGTCACCTTTTATCCATCTTATATTTCACGAAGATAAAATTAAATGATTTGAATCTATTTCATAATTATCGGCCTGTGGATGTTTACTGCTAAACATAGGCTTCTCATTTAAAATGCCATAACTTTCCGTAAATTTTGCAATGCACCGGTCTACTTCGTAACACCGGCACGCTGCAGTGCTCAGTGTCAACATACGATAAAGTTTCTTCTTCAGCTAGCCCTATTCTATTTGCTGTTCTTATATCTAAAAGTATGTTTTTAAGCAAATGTATTTTTTGTACCCCAACTTATCATATCGTATTTAAAAGATTGCAAAAATAAAGCAGCAATGTGTTTAAATGTCAAGGAATAACAAATAAGCATTTTTTAGTTATTTTTATTTACATTGAAGTCGTGTTTTTGATTTTTTAAATTACAGCTGCATGTTTAATCATGTCAAAAATAGTAAGGTACCCATTGTTATGTACGTAATATTATACTAAATTTCTCACATCAAAAAGTACATACATATTTCATAAAAAAAAACTTGTTGAAGGCATACGTGACTACCTCTCACGAATGTTAACTAAGACCAGAGACAAAGGTTAATGTAAGCCTTAGCCTTTCCCGCCATTCCCTCCCGCTGAAAACAATGTCAGACGCCATCTTGTTTTTTTTTCTTTTTCTACAAAACTCTGGCGAGTGTTCGAAACTTTGTTACTTTCGTGTTACATTCGAGTTTTTATTTATTTTGTGGCAATTTAGTACCTACATATCTATCTAAGTAGATAGGTATTAAGTTTTACTTTTATTTCTGTTGTGATTGTTATTTTAGGATAATAAGTACCTAGTTTTCTACGTATAACAGACGAGGAATATACAGTTTTAATTAAAATTATTTCCAGAAAAAAAATGTCTAATAAAATTGACAAGAAAATTTGTCTTAGGTACTTACTAAATAACAATCAACATTTACCCAAAATATAGAGTGGGTTCCTAATTTTTTACAAAACCTTTTCTATAACCATTTACATAATTAGGTATGTATGAAAAATGTCTGGAATGAACACCTAACACTTACCTAGATATTTATAAGAAAAGAAATGTGGAAATTTTGTACTATTGAATTTCATTTAGTATTTTATCAATATTTTGTTAGCATTTTCGTATTTTTCAAATCTTGTAGGTACATCATTAAGTCGTTCTCCTATCCCGACGTCGTCTGGGCATGTGGGCATCCAGATCTAATGGGCTCTTTGTTACTTAGGTACAATAACAAAACAACAACTGCACATTTAATTCGATTTAACGTAAATGTTCTACTAGAAAACTTAAAAGCTTTGCAGTCAAAATCACATTAGGCCATTATAAAAGTTGGCAACTTTTCCACTTTGATAAATGACTTTTTAAACTGTTGGCAACACTAAGTATGTCGGGTTAAGTGGAATAGAAACTGTTTACTAACATCGCTTTATGGGGTAAAGTTTTAAAGGTTTTTTTGCCTCTTTTTATATCTACATAACTTAAACTCGTAGTTCAGCCGTTTAGAGTTCTAAAATATTACTCTCCCTTCACGAAGTAGGCAGTTCTACGAAAATAGAATCAACTGAACATCAAATTATATACTTAAAAATCTTAAGATAATTGAAAGAACATCCATGTCTCGAAGTGCATGTACTAGATACTAATGAAGCCGAGTTCACACGATTAAAGTCTACTCGTGCCAAATATACTCGGACGTCTACTTGCTTTCAACAGACAACGAGATCAGCCATTTTAAAGGTAAAGTTATAATCCTTTACTGTTACACTGCTGGGCAGGGACATTTTTTAAACAATCATAAAGTTTTTTTAAAACAATAAATATATTTTTATGTTTATGTTTTAGTTTTCATTAGAATTGAGAGCATTCAGGTTACTGTCCACTCACGGTGGCTAATGCGAGGTGGTAGATGCCAGTATTATGTAAATTTAAATAATTATAAATCCACGATATGTAAGAAACAGTACAACACAAAAAATAAAATCTAATAATAAATAAATAAAATAAAATTCATTTAATTCAGGTAACATTGAACCCATACAATTAGAAATAAATAGTGAAAAAATAAATAAAATGCAAATGATATACATATAAATGACCGTCACTCTACCCAGCACTGCATATGACATGTCTGCCACAGCAGTGCCGGACATAGTGGCAGTCCACACGATCAGCAATCATCGCCAGGACGGCATTGGAGCTGTCTCTCACTCTGCGCACCAGGGACGCGCACCTCTTACGCATAGTTGCGTGGAAGCAATCGGTGCGCGCCGCTGCAAACATTCCTGATGCGCTGCAGAATCGGGGCAGCCCCAACACCGCCCTGAAAGCGTTATTGTATTGTGCACGCGAAGGGCGCTGTAACATCTTTGCGAATACGTAGCCCACAGGCTGCACCTATACCTACATAACTACTAAATTTAAAAAAAAGATAAAAGCCTGGTTACAGAGTTTTTAACAGTGTTTCACAGCAGTTGCAAAGTCATTTACTGTACTGTAGGAAAATAAATTACACGATTTTATGTAGAGGTATTAAAATAAAGAATAATATCATTTCATTTCAATTATGTTTTTCTTTTCCTATAGTGAACAAAGAATTTAAATAATTCACGAACTCAACGTCTACAATGATACTACTTCGCCACAGTATCATGTATAGCAGGAAACAACCATATTTCCTTAAATGAACACATTATAATTACTTTAATTAACTAAGTACTCAATATTAATGATAACCAAACAGAAAGAATAAATAAAAGCCAAAAATTATACCTCCAAAAACATTCAACATTTAAACCGTAGTTTGACGAAATATTTACATACTCATGTATTAAGTAACTATATAAAGCAGGGTACACACACCCCTGTTTTTTTAACGTGTTTGCAGAAGACGCATCTACATATTGTGGACCTACGCAAACAGACAGTATAAATACGCCCTTATAACGCATAATACTTTCATAAAGCTTGCCATAGTTTGTTAATTTTGAATCTGTTTAATAAAATGTATATTGTGATAGTAATAATACGAGTATTAAGGTTAGGTACCATTTTATTATTATTATTACTGCCTCAACTCTTTACTTGGTTAGTATTCCCGTGTCCTGTAGTGAGACATTCAAGTGAATTGTGATTGGTTAATACATATTTTTACGAGATTTTCGCAGTTCTGACACTGCTACTCCTGTAAGCCAGGATCAACCGCCGTGACAAGACTCGTGAAGTATTGTAAATAGAGTGTGCCTACTCTACTATAAAATCTATATTTTTTTTTAAGAGAATTATAATTATCTACTGACAAAATACTTTACTTACCTTTAATAAAACATTATGTTGCTATGTACCTATAAATATTAGTTACCTACTGTCATATACTAGATCTTTAATAGATCTATTTTAGACCAACGTTTAGTTTGTAAAATTAATAAATATAATAAAGTCATCCTACATACTTCCTTCACCACTTAAACTGATTTAATTAGTGAATTAGTAAAACCATTAACTGTAATAGTTATTCAAACCTGTACATGTTAGTTAACATGGTAACAACCACCTTACCCGGTGTAAACTGGATTTTATTTTACCTGGATACGTGCCTCAGGCAATCCGATCTTTTCAGCCAATCTCTCCCGCGCGAACACGTCTGGGTAGTGCGTCCGCTCGAATTCTACACAACAAAATACACAAATTAATATATAGAACAGCATTTTTTTTGTAAAAACGGTTCAAGAGATATCCTAAAACTGATAAAAACCAATTAAAATGAAACTTTTTATGAAGCAAGTACGTCTCATAAAATTATTATATAACTAGCTGCAGCCCGCGGTTTCACCCGCGTTGTATAAGTAATTTTCAAGAATATTTTCACGAATATCTGAGGCTTGTGTGACCTAAATCGATGAACCACACAAGCTCACATGAACACCACTTGCTCACTGAAGGAAAAGTTGATGACGTTATATATAAGTATATAAAGTAACCGATGTCCTTACTCAAATTCTAGACTATCTGTGTAAATTTCACTTAAAGTTCAGTTCAGTGGTTTTCGCGTGAAGGATAACCGACTTACTTTCGCATTTATAATATTAGTAAAGATATTAGTAAGAACTAATCCCTAAAGCGTACCTGTCTATGGGGTGTCTAAAGTAGTGTTAGAACGTACCATTAACTCGTTTAGGTATATTTTGACCGTATGAACCTAATATAATCTAAAAAAAAACAATCTAAAAGGATCGTTCCATAAATTATTATGACGCGAAAGTTTGGATGGATGAATGGTCTCCTACTATAAATTTTGCCAACCATCTGACCGGATCTAAATAAAATTTGGCAGAAATATATTCATATCTTTCTACTTACTTAATAATCAGACATTATTTTATTCATGTAACATTAAATATTACATTTTATATCTTTCTACTAAAAATTGGTTTAACACATGGTATTTTTTATCCTGGAACTATCCACTTTTAGGATGAAGTTGCGAGCGAAAGCTAGTTAAATTGACTTATTGACTATAGTCAAATAAAAAAGATAAAAGAAAACGTCAAAACAAAACAATAAAGCAATAAGCCAACAATATGAGTGCAAACAAGTAAGATTAACATTGGGCCAATAATTGGACCCAATGCCACCGCCCAAGAGTTGGGCAAATATTGGGGGAGTTATTTATTTACTTACTAATAACCGTGTTGGTCGCAAACAGTAAATAATGACAAAAGGACATTGGGAAATGGGTTTATGAAGGCTCCTGGGAGTACTAGGGATTTGAAGAGGTTTGTCAATGTTATTGACAATGTCTTTACAAAGATTTGCGAGTTCAATTCTCAATGCCTCATATATAAATTAAGTTTACGAGTATTATCTTCATACTTACTTCATCTATTTAAGTTAGTACAGCTGCTTAAAAGTGAAAGTTAACAGACAGACAGAGTTACTTTTCAATTTATTATATTAGTTATATTCCTAACAATAGGCATCGTCGTTGACCGTTAAAATAGCCACATGGCCTATGATCATTTAACGCGTCAAGGTATAACTAACTTATTAATTTATCAACAATGATTGCGATGTTGGGCATTGCCATTTTTAGAGAAACTGGAGCATAATAAAAGCAAAATATAAACCTTACAACTAAACTCATTCTGTTTGGTTGTAAAAAATTTGTTTAGTTTTACTCACGTACCTTTTTCAAGACTATCTATTTGGTCGTTGGTGAAGGATGTCCGGTTCCTCTGCAACTTCCGTTTCAGTCTTAGCCTCATCTGCGAGTCCTCGTCACCAGAAGACGCGTGCTCGCTGTTCCCGTCCGACCCCGCCTCCGATTGTAAGGCATCTGCAAGAAAAATACTGATCAGTATTTGATAAATATAAAACAAATAAACTTAGATATGGCCCAATTTACAAGATGTGTTTGAATCTCGGAAACAAAGACATTTGAGATATTTTGCAAAATAACCCTGGGCGCAGGATATCGGTAGTGTAAGTAACATGCCTGTGCTTCGGAGGGCCTGTAAAGCTGAACTAGCTACCGATTTCACTTTCACTAGAAGTAACAGGAGGACTATCTCATTTGACTCTTAGAGTAAGGTGACTTTTTTCATTAAAGTCGTAGGATTTCCAGCAGATATATGCTGTAAATCTTGGTTAACAAGAGTAGCTGTAAAGGGGTAAAGTTCAGTGGCTTAGGAAAAATATAGGTTCTAAATAAATATTTTGGACGAGTACTCGCTTTAGAAGGTTGTTTAGGCTTATAATGTTTACAAGGAAAAAGTCATGTGGATTTAACTTATCCTTGAATGAAGAAGCATTTGTTGAACATTGACTCGTCAGTTTAAAGTATCTACAAGTGGTCCTATCAATTACTGCCATCATGTTCGATATACAAAAGAAGAGAGACTCATCATAAACTACCCAAGTACTTACACAATACGTACGGCTATCAAACAAATGCGTCAGCAAAATTGTACAATGTACCCTACACAGAAAAATTACATCTAAACCAATCATTCTGACCCTTCCAACCAAAGAAATTGTTCGTACGCACAGCCCATTTTACCCTAGTTGAAATAACCAGTTCATCTGACCTCTTGGTCTAAACAGATTGTACTTAGACAAAGGTCGGGTAAAGCTGGTTGTTTATACCCTCTGTGGGGTGATAGCAAAATTAAACGTTCCACGTAATGTTGTCGACATGCCTCCAGCTAATTGATTAATTTGCTTTATGGTGAGCACTTGAGCACGGTTCGATTCTCGACTGGGTAATGTGTGTACGGGTTTGTGAGTTGCAATGACTGCAGTTAGGCAATCTGTCACATTTTCTGTAGGGCGTATGACTAATTTTAGTAATGGAATCGTTACGTCAGCTTGTCTGAATAAAAGTTAAATACTGTCTGCATATAAAACTGAACAAGATTGCAGTTGTTTTTGAATGTAAAACAAATTTGAGGAAATGACCTATCATCATCTAAAGTTGACTAGATATAATGAAAATTATAATTTGTAAGTTAACTTAGCTACTTTAAAATGTACTTTCAACACCTTACATACATACATACATTCTGACTTAATATATCTACCACAGTTGAAGTAAAACCAAATCCTAAAATATATACTAAAATTAAACACCGTTTTGTTGGTGATTTTGTATTAAATAGAAAAAAAAAACAAAATTTCACTCTAAATGCTCGATTATGATTGATGCTCGAATTCGCTCAGCGAAACATGGCGTCAGGAATCGAGTGACAATTTTGATGGATCACTACCCTTACGATGTCTAATGAGATCGTATTGACAAAAGAGAAAGTTTCATAATAAACCCTAAAATTCTGCTAATTTTGGAACATACGTACTACAGAAAAGTAATTTCCACGATGATGGCAAAAATTGTACAAATTTTAAAAATACACCATGAAGAGTTAAAGTAAAAACTGAGACGCTTGATTTGCATGAGAGACAACGCAATCTATTCTAGTAGTTAGGTACCTTGAATGCGTATCTGTAGGTACTCTGTTGAATGTTTCAAAAAGTCTGACTCATTGTTTGTTTAAACTCTCGCATGAGGGCCTCAAGTATTCTACCAATAGGTACTTATGGAAATCACAAGAAAAATTATGTAAACAATACTGAGATTGCCGATTTGTAATCTCTCTCAAACGCCGTTTCTTTGTTATATTATGACTTATTTCCTTTCAACCAATCAGTGTTATTATTTATCAAGTACCACCCTCAGAAATGTGAAAGAGGGAATTCATTAAAAAATCAATCCAGTACAACCGTACTTAACCACAATTCCACCAATAACAACCAACAAAATGATTGAAAGAAATGAAGAAAAAACTTCCTCTATCCGAAGGGCGGATGAAACACGAAAAATACATAACAGAAAATAATAGTAGTAAGAAAATAAGAAAAGGAACGAAATAAAAGTGGAGGCGGTGAAAAAATTGGAGAAAATAGCACAAAGGGGAGTGAAGAAAGTCGGCAGTCGGGGAGATAATACGGAATTGGAGTTATCGGGGCGAAACACGATGGTCGTAGGTGGGGGCTGGCGCGATTATTGAGATCGATACTGTCACTCACTCGCGCCGGACGTGCGTGACGAGAGCCAAGAGACATCATCCTTTATTGTCACGGAAATATCAAAAATATTCGAGCGGGTTATGAATGGGTAGTAACAGCTTACTGTAAAATTTGGCGGTTTAATCTACAACCTTTGAATTACCAATCGCAGGAAAATTATTGTTGTGTAGGTTGGCCGAATTGTTGATTCGAAATTAACTGTACTGCGTTGTGTAACTCATAGAAATCTTCGTGTCTGCATTCCATGGTCTCACTACATTAAAATTTCAGCTAACATTTTAAATCTGTGATCAAATTTTTACTACCTTTTTATCTTACGAGGCATTGACGTCTGTTTGTTTTAATCCTGTTAGAGTAATGATTTTTTTAACTTTGTTAAAGGGTTTTAATTCAATTAATTTTAATATAAATCGCTAACTCTTTTGTTTTAAAACACTTTCTCGAGAAAAGCTATCTGCGGCTGGACAAGATGCGATCTACCTAATTCGCTACGCTGCTACCAATAAATGCTTACTCGATACATTTATTTTACCACGAGATACACCAAAATGAGAAAAAAACAAAACTAATTTTAGAATTAGAAAAACTTTTACTACTTATAGCTAAGTATAGAAAAAAAGAGCATCCATTAATCTAAATGAACCGCCCAATTACTCTCAAATATTTAACATCCACGCCCTAATAGAGACAAGATCATCACCAGCTAACTTTGATCTCAAGAACACACCAGCGTATGATCAAAGTGATACATTGTATGTTCACTATGAAACATCAGGGGTCAAGATATATTTGCTTGTTTATAAACAACCAGTCACTAAGTGTCCCCGACAGGGCCATCCAAATTACTTAGCGTGGGGCAGATAAGGTCCCGTTTTTATTATTGTTGCTCTAAGTTCATTCTAGTAATTTGTAGGAGGGATATAGGAGATTAATATAAATAAAGTTTTGTGTTGCAATGTAGGGATGATGGGCATAAATAAAAATACATTAATGGTATACTACAAGATGTTACGAGTACCTATTACTTATTTTAACACCGAGGGAATTTGTTACGAATATATCAAATTCCTATATATGAATTGGGGATATTTACTTTGGTTAGACATACATCTTGTCTGTGTTTCAGTCGTTTGCTTAGTACAATATAGCGGAATTAATTAAATTAGATACTTAGCACATATAGAAACACTATCATCAAACAGTTTAATTTTAGTTGTAATTACTTCCAGTGCCTATTAATTAATTGAATGTTAACATGATAATATGCGAAATAGTATTTTCTTTAATTAAAGCGAATATTACACATTGAAATATACTATAAATACTTTATAACGGACGGCCAGCGTGTGTAGATTATTGCCTAATCACTCTTATCTCGTAAGATAGTTGAGAGATAACCGGTGCCCAGGAGTAGAACATTAAAAAGGTTTGAAGTGAGGCCTTAATCCACATAGTTACCCTGGCTAAGTGCGGGTTAGTGGATGTCACATGTCCTCGAATAATTAGTTCTTAGACATGCCGGTTTCCTCGCGATGTTTTCCGTCACACAATTCACGCAAAGATTGGGCGCGACTGGGAATCAAAACCCGCGTTTTTATACTTTTAAAGCAAGGCCCGTACTGCGCCACCGCTGCTCCGCATCCAGCTACTGCCGGCTATCTTTCGTACATCGTCACTCCACCTAGCTGGATGGCGTCCTACTCTGTTTTTGTTAAGACTACGTATACTATGCACTTTACCCATTAAGATTTTTTAGTATAAAGAACACCACAAGTCAGATATTAATAGAAATGTCAAATAATTGGTGCTATTTGCCTATCGTATTAAAAGTTAAAACACTGCCTTCATAACTAAAGTCATACTCGTTCCCCTACCAAGTTCTAAACGCTCAACAACAAATTAATAAACGATTGAAACTATAATACTGTTCGTTGTAACTGGATCCCCAACACGTGTAGTAGCGAGTCAATTACATAATTGCACTTATGTGCACCACTTTGATAAAAAGGCTATTGTTTCGAGTTAAGCGATCGAGAATTGGTCTGATATCGATAGTATTGTTTTAGCACCCGGCTTTTGAGAGGAATTAATTCTAATTGAATTTTATGATGTTCAATGGTTAAACAATAAAAAATGCTGACTATTTGACTTTTGACCAGCGGTGGCGTAGCGGTACGGGCCTCGCCTTAGAAAAATAAGGTCGCGGCTTCGAATCCTCGTCGTGCCCACACACATCTTTGTGTGAATTGTTTCATCTCCGCTGCTCAAGATCGGTGAAGGAAAACATCGTGATGAAACCAGCATGTCTAAGAACTAATCATTCGAGGACATGTGACATCAAGTTTTATGTAACATTTTCCCGCTTTTCTGTTGAAATTTTTCCGAATTTTCTTTGTTATAAACCTCACGGAGCCCGAGACCTTTCGAACGAATGCAAAACCGTGGAAATCGGTTCATGCGGTCTGGAGTTATAACGTCAGGAAGGAAAACGCGACTTATTTTTATGTAGGTAGTAGCAGATGAGAACAGTATTGAAAGTATTTACAACACACGTTTGGAGTAAAATATTGGTCTTTTTTAGCTTTACCTACATTTGTTTTAAAGTCAGAGGTTTACTAATTTATGGGTAAATAAATAAATTAGTTATATTTAATTTTGTTTGTGTTTCACGACACCCATATAAATAGTTTGCGGCTAATACTATTTGTGTCATCACCACGCCTAATTCCGTTGTGTTCTATCAGTCACACAATTCTCCAAATTATTTGTGTTATGTTCGAATGCGCAAATATTGAATTATTTTCTTCAGTTCACTGAACTGTACGCAACGAAATGAAAACTGTGGCGGTTTTTCTTTCAATATTTAGATAATGAGCAGCGTTCTTTTGTGAGTTGGAATGTAAATAATAAAATCCTACAATTCCATTTTAACTCGTTGTTAAATCTTTAACGATTCCTAAGGAAACTATTTTATACTTAATATATTTAAATTATCATGGTATAACCTGCGCTAATAAAAAACCGATTCAAATATGGCGGCTTACACTTGTAATGACAGTTCGGACCGCCAGCAAAACAAAGTAGCCAGACAGATGATATTTTTTTAAATAAATATGCAACATGTGTATCATTAAAAAGCCAACCAAGTGTTAGTTGGTCTCGAAAACAGCGGGACTCATATTATTTTCGTAGAACGAAACAAAATGAAAATGGAAATATTCTTTAATTTTGGAGAGGGGCTCTACTTAAATCGTCTGATTTCTTGTACTAACGTGAATTGAATGATGTGGCAACTACTAAGGAACACAAAAAAATCAGAAGGCTTTTATCTCGTTTCAGTTGAACATTTTTATTTGTGGGTAGCATTAGAGCGATAGAGTGTAGTAAAAATATACTTAATATAAGATATCTATATTTTGTGTGCTGTACCAACTTGTATGACTAAAAACGGAAAAAACATGCGAACAATTTGTAATGAAAAAGAGTACCCGCCATTTATGATTCGTTTCTGTAATGCGCAGGATTATGGGATTATAAACTTACAGTAGGTATGTACTTATTTTTAGTGGGCTACAGCTAGGCCAGACGGCCGGGAAATCCGGGATTGTTCCGGAACTTTGCTTCTTGTCCAGTGTCCAGTAATTAGACCTTATTGTTTCGGACTCCGAAAACCTACCAGATTGGTAATAATTCTTTTTGCAACAACAACACAAAACCGACTTCAATTGTAGGTACCTAGAATTATGCGTTTAGGGCAATTGAACTAATAATTTTGGAAGGCTGCGCGCTTAGCGTAAACAATGACGCTTGTTTCGACATAGCTCAATAACTACTGGTCAGATCTTGATCAAATTTAAATGGGACCACACGGAAGCATTTACTTGCCAACAAAAAAAGAATCATAGAAATCGGTTCACGTATAACAAAGATATTAGGTAACAAACATAAAAAAAATACAGACGAATTGAGAACCTCCTTCTTTTTGAAGTCGGTTGATAAAGAAATTAACATCGAATGACACGGCACAATCTAATAAATGTAGGTATGTAAGTATTTGAAAATTAATAGCATTTTCCTTTTCAAATATAAATTCTTTGAAAATAAAAAAAATTACTTCATAATATAGCTACGACCCGACACCGTTGTCCTATAATTGTCCTGGGTTTGATAAGTATCTATCTGGAAACCCTAGTTACAGCTAAGGTTTTCTAATAGGGACTCATTGGCTCTCATCGGGTACGGAACCCTAAAAGCTAGTAAACTCAATTTTCCATGCACATTCCAAAAACATTTTAATATTCGACAGTGCCTCACAGATCGATGGGGCCGCCCAATGTTTCGGAAATATACAAAATGGGGAAAAAAAAAGTAAAATGGCCGATGTTTTGCACAAAGCTTCGCGTGTGATTGACGCGCGTTGTAAATGCATACTATATGGCTGTGACATGCTGAAACTGCTTTTTTAACATCGCGGGATACAGCATTTTCTAACTGTTTTGGAAAACAATGATAAGTTACCTATTGTAGGTTTTTTTTTAAAGTATATAATACTGTACTAGTTTAGTATTTAGTATTCTTATAGTTTTTTTTTGTAATTTTGTTCCCTATGAATGGTAATAGGCTCGATTCCATTACATACTTCTAGTCACCTCTGCCTACACCTTCGGGTAATACAGGCATGACGCTTTTTTATGTATCATGATGCTAATTTAGACTTTTAATAACAAGGACTGAAGAAGATCGGTATTTTTGCGTGATGATTGGCGCAAGAGCAGGCGAAACCACGGGCGTAGATTTAGTTTTAAAGTTTCTTTATAAATTTTAAAAACTTGAGAGGTGTCAAGGGACACCCGGATGGAACGAAGTTCCTTTCGATTAATTAGTCAAGGAATTGTAATAATTTTTTTTTTAAGTTAAAATATTATCTATATTTTTTTTCTATCTTTAGAGAGAGAAACAGACAGAGAAACATGCGCACGCCGCGCAGCTTACAATAGCTTTCTATAGCAAAAAGTGTCGTGACAACTTTTCGTAAGAATTTTTTCCGTCTGCCTCCTTTCACAAATAATTTCTTTCCAAAAATATATTATGAAATACTGGTTGTATTTAATCAAGTTTGTATTCGGTACCAAAGTCCATATTATAAAGGAAACCTCCATTTAGGAAATAGAAAACCCCAAGTAAATTACAAAGATAATTCAACGGACCTTCTACGTAATTTAGGTAAAAAACATATTTGTGCGGAGCCCATTGGACTGTGGGCTATAAAGCTTTGGGAGCTTTCATGTGAATTGGTGGCTATTGGGAGCTTTACATAACCGTTATAAAGCTGTTATACAGGGTGGGTTATTTACAGTGGTCAGTTTTTTTTAATTGGTAGACACGACTATGATTACCTAGAACTCTACATAATGTTGCTAGCTTCCGAATATGGCCTCGCCCGCGTGGTTTTACGATAAAAAGTAGCCTAGGTGTTATTACAGACTATAAATGGACATTTTATCAGATTACATTAAATTCGGTCCAGTAATTTAGTTGAACATGTAACAAAAATCTACACAACTACACCACCACCCGTACGAACGTTTGCGTTTATTAAATTAATTAATCATAACTTAAAATAAAATCTATTTTTGTTAAGATTTTATTTAAAGTATCACACTGTGTATTACCTGAAGGTAGGTAGAGATGAATATCACCCATTTTTCGCGGGTTATGTTTAAGTCCTATACGTAATAGGGGGCGAGCTTTTTAGTGTCCCACCGCGATGGGCAAGGGTCTTCTCTCAACTGTCTTAAAAGTTGAAAGAGTTTAGGCCTTAATTTTCGCCTTAAGTCCATTATGGACTTAATCCATCAATTGCAGTTCAACGTGCATAACTCCAAACTTCGAGTAACAACTAAGATTCTTTAAGTATATTAGAATTATTTTTTCGATGCGGGAATCGAACCCGGGCTTCATCTAGGCAGTTTTTATGTCTTATATTTTTTTAGATATATTTTTATCTAAAACGCAATACACACTTATTGAATCATGAGGAAGTAATTTCATAAAAGGCTATTTGAAGACTTATTCAACTGAGAAAGGTAAGTAAGGTTTTAACGCGATAAGCGACATAGGTATGTACTGGCAGTGCGGCAGGCGAAAAGCTAGTACATATCTTCATAAATTCTTCGTAGTCAGCAACTTTGGCCGAGTTTCACGAACCTCAAAGTAGTATACTTGGTTATAACTAAGTTATACTAAGAACCGTGTTAGTTAATACGCTATTCAAGTCACGTTCTTGCGCTAAACAACCGCTACACGTGAAAAGTATGAAGAAAAGTTGGTTGCAATGTGCAAGTAAATAGCAGTAGTTCAACTAAGACTTGTAGGTGTTGTAAGTAGTGGAAGTTAATTTTTGTCAATGTTTAACCAGTTAATAATGATGCATATTCCCTTGTTATTTTTTTATGCTATTGTAGTCTTGCGGTTGCCACAACTTGCTTATTAAACTAAAATGAGGGAAAGGGAATTTTCTACTTTCCTATTTTCTGCTTGGATGCAGTGCGATAAAATAGTTATGAACAACGAGACAGATACTGATGTCAAAGTAGTTTCAGCTTTGGGCTTCTCCGTATTTTAGGCAATAACTTTTTAAAAAACACGGTGTTGCCCAAAGTGAAAAATTAATTGCGACAACAATTGACAAGTAAAAATGGCACATAAGTGAGGTAATATAATGGCTGGGGAGCAGTAAATGACATATAACTTAAAAGCACATACCTACACATTGGTCTGAAAAATACACGGAGCTACACACAACAAAACTGTCTAGTGATCAAGTACTTTTTTTGTAGATATCATTCTTGCCATATTAAAGTAAATATTGTTAAAAAAACAAATATTTAAATTTACTACTTAATTCCAATGCACCTTTCATGTGACGCTTGCATTACTTTTAACATAGTATTTTAAAACAAAATACTTAGGTTTGTCCAAAGTTGCTCTTCTGAAATTCATCTATATAGTAAGGGTGCAGACGCAGACGGCTCTTAGAGGAAGTGGAATCAAGGGGTTAATCCGGGCAGCTGACCTGTGATCTTGAGGTCATTTTTGAAAGAGACCACACTTGAATGGGTTTATTAGCACTTGACTGAGTTTGGGATAGTTTTATACAGATTAGCCTTGAGGGTTGGGTTTAGAACATTGTGTTGAGAGTTTAAGGCACTATTAACCTATGCTTGATTTGTACTAGTAACCTGTACAGGTTTTGCGAAGGTGTCATTATATAGGTACCGAAACTTTTTTCGCTCTGTTTAGTAACTCTATGCAACTGCCAACAGCATGCGCTACTGGCCGTACAAGTTGTTGACCGAAATTCTATTTTCAGGAATGGTTTCAGTGACTGCATGAATGGACCTTTTATTAAAATTTTAATTATTACGGACGCGTATTTTATTGAAAAAATAAAACACACCCTCTAACACTTCAGCTTTCGTATAAAAGAAACCGCATCAAAATTGGCCCATCGGGCCCTATGTGATAGCAAACTTGTACACAGATACTTAGATATACGTCTCAAACAACACAATCTTTTTTGTCAGTGTTTTTATTTTAAACGTAGATGTCCTTTGTGATTAATTTGTGAATAGGTAGTCTAAAAATGCATCAACAAAGTAAGGTTAGCGACACCATATTTTACAACACAAGAGCGGCTGGACAGATTTCATTGAACATCTTGAATTTTGGACATCTTGGGTTACCTTATAGGCTACGTTTTACCAGATTGCCCGAAAATTGAGGGTAAATAGATACAATTAGGTAGATAATACCTTACCTGAAAAACTAAACATGTAATAGGGATTTAAAATCTAACCGTGATAAAATCCGTTATAAAATAGTTTTATTTCAATGTGTGATATTCTCTTAAATTTAAAAAAATACTAGGTAACATCCCTACTAACTTTCTATACAAAGGAAAGGTGCCAGCCCTATTGCTCTCAAAGGCGTGACTGACGACAGTCGTGATACAGCGTCAAAGCGAAATAAGAAAAGAACATCTAACAGTGTTGCGAAATATAGACTACCTAGAGATGCATATCTTACACAAGAGGAAAGTGGGGTTTGTGGACTTGAAATTAGCTAGATGTCTAGTAACAACAGTTGTGAGGATTGGGTTAGGTCTTAATAGTTGCATCAGTTACGTCTTCATATCGATAATCACTCGTAAACACGAGTGAATCGGTAAGGCGCTGGGTCCATAGTAGACCAGATCATTCCTTAACGTTAAGCAAGTTCTGGTCAAGCGCAAGCCTACTTAGTGGTACTTAGTTGTTGCATTTGCGTACACGAAAAAAAAACACTTAAAAAATAAACAATTTTTTTTTTACAAATCATTTAGCTCCAGCCACGGACCACACGTAGAGCCTTGAGGGTAAATAAATATCAAACGCAAGCTACGTTAGTCTCCTATTTCTTATCTAACAATTATTATGGTTTCTCAAAAGTTCAGAAAATACTTCTGGCCTGAAAGGAAAATATCCCCGTCCGTAGGGATGAGAGTTTTTTAGTTCCCTATTTTATAACATACAATTTTTAAGATGTTTTTGAAACAGTTACCTACAGCTAAATATCTACTTTTAACAGATAACTATCTCAGACACTAACCTCTTTTATGCTCTTCAGCTGTAGGCGTTCTATTCAACTGTGGAGGTAATGGCGCTGGTATCGTAGGAGCAGTGGGAGCTGCTGGAAGACCTGGATACCACCATCCTGTCGCCGCTTGACCGTTGAACATTCGTAGTTTCTCGTATACACTATCGTTCTGCGCGGACGCAGCTTGCTCTTTTTGAGAAGCAAGGTTTCGAAGCACTCGGTTTATTGAAGATACCTGAGAAGAAAAAATAAAATTAAGTATATTTTTTTAATCCTGTTGAAATTTTTCCTAATCTACACTTTTTATTATAGGTAGTAGTCATGATTATCATCATCGTCATAGCCTCTCCCAATCAGCGCCATCGCACCCTGCCCTCGGCTTGTCGCATCCAGCTGCTGCCGGCTATCTTTCGCAGTTATAGCTGTGTTTTATTAATATTTACAACTAATATAGTGTTTTAGGTGGTGAAATTTATCGTGTCAGATTCTTTACTTATTAAAATTTGTATAGGATATGAGTAGTCTAGCTTCCACACATGGCTTTACCCGCGTGGTCCCCTCACGGGTGTTTAGAAAAAGCCTTCCTTATGCACCCAGCGGTTTGGGTTGTGCATTGATATGTCAGTTAGGCTTATTTAGGCTATAGGCATAATAGGCTTATTATTCCTCGAAAACAGTGTGATAGATTAAACGTGAAAAGAGAAAAAAATACTACCAATTTCGTTACTTTTTCTATTATTCCAAATAATTCTAACTGATGAGTATGCAACATTGCAATATATTTTTTTATACCTAGTATATGTAGTTAAGCATTATGCTATTAGTTATATGGCAAAAATGTGAGCTATTTATTTCTAATGCTTCAGATAGAGCATTATCAAGGATTGTGTAAATACCTACATATATAATTTCCATCCGATTAAACCAAGAGCAGCGGTGGCGCAGCGGTACGGGCCTCGCCTTAGAAACATAAGGTCGCGGGTTCGAATTCAGGTCGTGCCCACACATCTTTGTGTGATTGTTTCATCTCCGCTGCTCAATATCGGTGAAGGAAAACATCGTGAGGAAACCGGCATGTCTAAGAACTAATCATTCGAGGATATGTGACATCCACCGACCCACATTTGGCCAGCGTGTGTGGATTAAGGACTGAACTCTTTCAACTCGTAAGATAGTTGAGAGAAGACCTGTGCCTAGCAGTAGGACACCAAAAAGGGTTGATGTGAAGAAACCAAGACGGGTTCCTATGTAACACTCTTCCTTCTCAATATACTTGTAAGTACAAATAAAAACCTACCTTTAATATATAACTTGTACATACCATAATCTAACCCTTAACTACTATCTAATAGGAAATAAATTACCCAACCCCACCCTTTTAACTTGCAAATACGTGTAATTTAAAATCTAATATGATTACTAAATTCCAATCGGGCGGCTCAAAGGGACACAGATTAGGGCATCCCTCCCCCCCTAACCGCACCTACCCGTAGGGCCTAAAAACCCAATATCTACTTTTCCCTAAAACCACGCATGCGTAAAAACCTAACTCACACAAATAAACCTCTATATATTATAGCCGTACAGTCAGCAATGAAAGTTTTATTAATTTTAATATCATAAATCATTTACATATTTATCGAAATAAAACTACAATTTACTATTTTAAAATATTATATTGGTAAGTATAGTTTCTATCTCAATGAATGTACTGTAGTACTTTATTAAATAACTTTAGAAATATCCGATGGCGAAAAGATAGTTTGATTTTTTTTCTTACACGTAGACAATTTTTCTTTTTTGTTTTATTTAATTGTCATATTTTATGGACATTTACCAAAGCAAATAGGGTCGTATCAAAATAATTCAATTTACTATTTTATTGGCAAGTACCTGATTTTTTTTCCACCTTTTTTATCTAATACTAATACGATGGACGATGTTGTTTTTTTATTATCCTTGCCTGATGTGAAGCAGTGATTTAGTCAACGATGGAACGCGCTTACCCAGTAAATACCGATTCACTCGTGACTTGAAGACAGGCAGATTATAGCAATCGGGAAATATAGATGCCGGGAGCGGTTGTACACAACGTTAAGTTTTTAGTACATTGTTTTTTTGTTCACGTATACATGTAGACGTTTTGTTGCTAACAGTACTAAGTATAAGTGTTTTCAGTTATATATCTGTGGGGTGTCCCGTAATATCTGTTTTCTAGTTGCTATTGGCGACGGGATGTATTTTTCCCGGGAAATCGGGGTGCGATTACATTGTACTAAATGTTCTGGAGTAGGTAGGTATTTTGTTCATTTACTGATAGAAGATGAATGGCGAGAGCCTGAAAGGGATATTAATGTACATCTAGCCTAGAATAGAAAACATATAAATGCGTATAGTTATTCTATTATATATTTTTAGTGCAGCAAAACTTAATTTAAGAAACAAAATAATTATAAATGCATAGTTTTAGTTTTAACAGTTTTCTAATAAGAATACGGAATATTCAAAGATCTTCAAGAAAACTACATACGTACTTCTAATTGGATATATATCACATCTAATAACTGTTTCGTTAAAAAAATTGTATCTAGTTTTTCTTATTAGGCATGACTGGGTAATCCTATATAGTCTAACCTCCGTATTCATAAACGTATTTTATGCTCATTATAGCTAAAATAGGTTTATAATTATTTTGTCTTTGTTGGTCGTCTTAAAGTACATTTTAACTAAAGAGTCTTTAAACTTTTTTTATGAATAAGGCCGTATAAGTTTAAATCAGAGTCTAAACTTATTACCCGGGACCAATTTGAAATAATAACTCTTTTCAACCGTTTCAAAATATCAAATTTGGCAATACGTAGTCGCACCGCAGCGATATGGCCTCGCCCTAACACGTTCGATATAATCCGATGTACACTAATGGAAGATAATGCTGCTGTTTGTACAATAAAACATTGTAAACTATGTACTGTTTGTAGTAAAATTTTGTACAAATACTATAGGTACCTACTGTACAATAAAACTGTACCTAGTGGGAATGTTTCAATAAATAAAATTTAAAAACCTTAGGTATATTTTGTAATGATAGTAAAAATATTCACAATTCATGAAAATTCCATATTAAAATTACATAAAAAAAAAATCTTACATGCATTATTATTAACATTGATTATTATTATTATTGTATAAAAATAATGTGATGATATTAAAATTGATTAATATTATTGGATATTAAAAATGTCATAAATCTGTCATATTTTGCAAGAACCCCTCTTATTGGAAGGCCTCCTTCAGAGATGACCATTTTTTTTAAATCTGGACGCTTGCGCTTGTCCTCAACTTGCCTGTTGTTAAGCATTGATGCAGTCTACGATGAAACTCGCTTACCCAGTAAATACCGATTCACTCGTGACTTGAAGAGAGGTAGATTATAGCTATCGGGAAACAGAGATGCAGGTAGCGAATGTGTGAGTAGTGCGTCGATAAATTTAGTTTTCTGTCTTATGTTGGAATGGCAGATTTTTTGGATCTATAATAATTTGCTTCAGATTTTAGCATCCATAGTGTTAGTAACAATTATTTATCTTAAGAACTAATGTTAACAATAAATAAAACTAAAATAGAATTTTGTGCTACAATCAAGTTTTGTGTCACCAACTAAAATACTTAGTAGACTAAGTACTAAGCGTCCCATTAAGCATAAAACTTTATTAGGACGTACTGAAACTAGCGTTTTTGCAGTTCCGACATTGTTCATAGCTGCGGTCGAATAACTTTGATATTAACATTGCTAATTTTAGATTTAATTTCTAATGCCAACTAAATAAAATTATTGTTTGTTCTTCGAAATAGAATACTACGTGCTATAAACAAATTAGATCAAAATACTACACTTAATACCAGTATCTAGTGATTTGCATTAGATTAACTAACTATAAGACCGGATTAATAAGAACTGGTTTATAAAGGTCATATTAGAAAATTAAGTTCCCACACTCGTATTATAAATGCAACTATTTTTTTAATGCACATACAGTTGCCTGAAGCCGAATTGATATTTACATTCGAAGCAAAAACGCCAGCTCGATAGTAACGAAAACATTTTGAATTTCGAACAAGGAATAACCAATAAGAACAGTGCATTTAAAAGCAAATTCTGCTAGTGACAGCCGCGCTGCCAATGTTAGGTATCTTTAGAGGTAGAAAAGATTAGACTCCTATTTTCCTATTAGACTTTATAATATGTACTATTTAAAGACTCTTCAATAAGATTTTATACATAAATTTATTTATTATGTGGTGGTTATGAAAATAACTTTTATAGTAGTATTTTCACTTTGGTAATAGTGATGTTAGTTATACCTGAATTTAAAAAGACTATATACATACTAGTAAACATACTATCACGTATCTATACTAATATTATAATACTGAAGAGTTTGTTTGTTTTGATGAATGCGTTTGTCTCAGGGACTACTGGTCCGATTTGAAAAATTCTTGCACTGTTGGATAGCCCATGTATGCCACTGCTAGGCCTGATATAAAATGTAATTCACGCGGGCGAAGCTGCCAGCGGAAAATCTTATTATAATTAATTAAATAGTAAAAAAGAAATACAATGTAAGCTATTTTAACCATCAGACTTCTATCTATCTCATGGTAGTCTCTTTTGACTCTTTTTTCAACGGAGCATAATATGTGGACTACTCTGATTCAATTCACTAGTGACCAAGCAGAGATTGTCATTCGTCACTCCACCGAAAGCGACGTATGCTTTGTTTACTGAATAATACGTGATTATACTGAAGCAATATCTCCACTCTTGAGCTCTTCCCTCATTTTACGATACCTAACGTAAAGAAATAATTTTAATGTAATCAATGTTTAGGTAACCCATAAAAACCCCATTTTATAAATCAAATTTTATGTATTTACGTATTCACTGTTTAATGCAGATACTCGTAAAGGAAAACTTAATTGACTTAATTATGTCATATTACCTAAAATTTATTTAATAAATAAATCGGCTAAATTGATTTTTAATTTTTTTTTTGTTGGAAATAACTCTATCCAAATATTTTGTAATAGCATAACAACAAAAAAACAATACAAGCGTTGGTATGTACTATACATTCAGTGTAAGGGTTCGGTATGAACATTTGATACTTCAGTTATTTCAGGGTTAAGGCATTTCAAATTATACATTTTTCCAACTTTGGCACACATTTCAAAAGTTGTAAAAAACAGCACGTGTCTCTAAAAACTCGGTTAGTTCAACATTTTAGTATCGTATTTGTTCAGTTGTCATTATTTGAGGAATCGACCGACTAATCGTGTGTTTTTTACATCAATACGCAAGAATGAACGCAGCTGTTGTGTTTTTTTATAGTATCTTTTGTGTTTTTGTTTAGTTAATTGGCTTTGTGTTTATAAATACGTATATACGATACCAAATTAGCATTTTATAATATGTAACTTAATAGAGATGACTAAATTGTCATTATTTTACATGACTCGGAATTATTACCTATTTTCTCTAAAATACGACCTTTCAAAGTAGCTTAGCACAATATTTTAATTAGTTAAAAGTAATTAGGTAATCCAATTAATCTTTAATAAATGTGATACACAGTTTATTTAAAATGTTTTCGTTTTTGAAGCTTTGTCTTTTACGCCCGTTTCGAGTTGAGCGACTCGAATTAGTACCCAGCGATGTGTGTAAAGGGTCTAAAACTTTCGGCAGTTTTAGCGCGTCAACGTGCGTGTGAGGGGTTATAACAGGATTTTTTTCTTTTTCTCTATACTGATTATAAAGTTTGAGGGAAAAAATGCTTACATCAAGTATATTTTTTAAAAATTCATAAAAAAATGTTTTTTTTGTAATATTTTTTGGCATATCGAAAAAAAAATTATGTGTGTATATATTTCGGATTTTTTGGTCAAACTAGAGGGTTGGTTTAGTTTAAATATTTATACTTAGAAAAGTGATATTTCAACTTAGATGGTGCAATAAGTTTAATCAAAACATGATATGTAGATCCTTAGATAAAGCTTGTTAAAATTGGGTTGAGTTCATTACAGAATTAATTTGTACCAAATTATTTGAAGTAATCTTGTTTAGTATTTTTTATGAAGTTTAATAAATTTTGTAGATAAAAAATACCGAACAATAAGTGTAACCCGATATTCTGACACGTCTCAACCCTGACAGTGCGCACACGCATGCGAAGTATTGTTGTTGGAATATCACTTTAATTGGTATTTAAAAGGGAATACCGGTATACACTATCATTCTTTTGAATCTTATATTACTATTTAAATCATTACCTATATTAAATGAAATACATTGAAGATACCTTTATTTTTTCTTTTTTTTTACTGGGACAATTTTGTGTAATTAACATAATGGTTTGTTGTGTATTATTTCCAAATGTATGTAGCTATTTACAAAAAAAAGTATTTAAATAGTATATAGGTATAGGTATATCAGTTCCTAGTACCCATAACACAAGCAAATATAATTGATTAATTTAGGACTAGATGGCGCTGTGTGTATGTGTGTAAATATTATTATTATTACACCGAAGGAGATAGTTTTAACGAACAGCGTACATTTTTAAATAAAAAAAATCTCTTTGCAATAAAAGCTTAAGTAAATGAAATACAAATTAAGGTCATTATAGACCTTAACATATTATTATTTTATTTTGTAATCGTTGCGTAACATGGTAATAGAGTACAGATTTTCATTTGGAAATCCATACAAAACGAATTCTGCAAGTTGCAAGTTGATCAAAAAGCCTTCAGTCATAGCACTTAGTATAATTAAATTCTATTTTTTACAGCACCTTACACAATATTGAGCAATACATAGATACAAGCACTATTATATAATAATGTTTGTATTTATGTAGATAATGAGATAGATGTAGCAACGTTCAAACCAAGTTGGTATATTTTTTGCGTCAGATGACCAAGTAGGTATATAAACAGAGATTGCACTTAAGTACAAACTTATTTACATCGAAAATCATAATACAGTGACCATACAAAAATATTTCCAATCAAGAGTCAACGAACTTCAAACGCAATCCATCCCTCTTACAAGAAGGGCAACACAGAAACTATCAAAATTCCAATAAAAAAAACCGCTTCAATCCAAATCACCGACAACAGCTTAACATTTATAATGAACTAAGACACAACGCCCCAATCTCAGCACCCTATAGCGAAAAAACACCCCTATAACCGCACCCCTATTTCACCCACCAGGGAATCGAACCCGGGTCTCCACGGGTTAACCGTGTACGGTAAAATGTTTAGAGATAATACTAATAGTAATTCTGGGGGTCGTGTTTCCCTTTATGTATGGGTATTTGTAGGATTTAAGTACGTTGTGTGTAGCTATTTCATCATTCATCTGATGAATGGCAGGGAAATGAATAGAACATTTCTATTTTACTGAATTTTCTTTATATTTAGGGGATCTATTAAGAGATTAGATATTTTAAAGATTGAAGCGATTATAGGCCGACCGTTTAACTCGCGTATCGCCAAGATTCTGAATGCTCAAGCTGCACAGACAGTGATGATGATTCAAGTGATATGGATATTAGTGACGAATAGTCTTACATTACTTTTATCTGTGTTTAAACAGTTATTTAAGAGATTTAATTAATGTTTTATGACTTTGTACCTCAGATGACGATACGCGAGTTAAACGGTAAACCTTTTTTTTACTGAACCAAAGAAATGAATTTGAAAACGCATGAATTTTAAACGCAGGTTGAAGTTAGTTTTTAAATACTTTTTTCGTATTGACGCACATAAACTAAAAGTACCTAAGATATTTAGGTACAGTGGCGAAGAGTCTATCTGACACGAGTCCCACCGGCTTCTTATCTGTACTTAATTAAATATTATGTAACGCCTAAAAGTTTTTAATAGCATCAAAAAATGCAGTATATACTGCTAGGTAAGTTCGAAAGTCTGCGTAGGTAACCAAGAAATACTTGTCATTGTTTTCCCTCGGTCTTCCCTTTTTCAAATTTCTACCCTTCGCCAATGGTAGGCACGAATTAAGTTCAAAACTGTGATCTCTTACAAGGTATCTGATATCTCGAAACAAAATTGGAGATCTAGGTACCGCTGCGACACCGCTGCTTCGAAAATGGCTATTTAATAGTCAAATAATAGGGAACGATTTATTCACAAGCAATTTTTAGCTACTCTACAATATCGAATTAAAACTACAATAAGGGACCAATGATCGATTACAACGCCTACATGTTCGATTAAGCGAGTAAAAGTCGATTTTCTGACATATTTTTTCTTGTCACGGACCACCAACGCATTGGATGTGATCTTAGCACTATCGTTCATTCGATGATCTATCGCCTCGTGGTTAGGGTAATGAGCTGCGCCGACGCATCTAATAAGGGCTGCCAAGGTTTTTGTTAATAGATTAAAACGATTATTGAATTAGATTGACATTTGAATAAAGAGCAGTGGTGCAGCGGTACCTATTTAAATTTACTTTGAAAAAAGGCCCGGGTTCGATCCTAGGTGTCCACACACCTTTGTGTCAATGATTTCAACATCTATGCTTAATATAAAACTTCCGTGTGGAAATTAGCAAGTAGGTACTTAAGAAACATAGAAATATAAATGACGTGCCAAATGACGTGCACGTTGTTTTACTAACATGACTTTTTTAAAACAGCTTAATATCTCGTTCCATCGTTGGCTAGGTACTAACCTAGTACATCATTGCTTAACGTCTGGTAAGTTCTAAAACGCAACCTAGGTAGTTCAAAATAATAAAAAAACCTGTTTCAACCAAAATAATCTCAAATTATGTGACGGAGATAAATATAATAAATACAAATATACTAATAAAATTGACGAATAAAATAAAATTCGACCAAGAAATAAAATATTAACAACCAAACTAATAGCCCCCTCCTTTTTTATTAAGATTAAAAAGAGATAAATGTTGAGCAATAAGCATCAAGTTAGATTTTAAAATTGCAAGTATAATTATATTGAATCAAACAAAAGCACCGCTCCTATCCAATTAAAACTTAGCTGTTAACTTAAAAGATAATGACAGTACAAATATGATCAACATTTCTCATGTGAAATAAAATAAAATAACATAGATGGCGGCCCTGGCTGACACCTGTCAACTGTCAGTGACATGAGATCGCCCGCGCTCGTAGACGGTATCGGTCGCGAAACTTGATATAATATGCTCGCTTTTAATTAGATGTTACGTGTTAGATATTTATCTTAATATTAGTTTTATTAAATTGTTAGTTTATTTTGTTGAACGATTGTATTCAGAGATTTCTGTGCGACTTCATCTTTGATGATTAGGTATGGCTCCTAATGACAACAATGATTCTGCCAATATCAAGGTCAACACAAGCTGTCAACTTTCCTGGCATAAAATGATTAAGAATTGTGGAATTCGCTGCCAGCATCTATGTTTCCCGATAGCTTTGATCTGCGTGTCTTCAAGTCACGAATAAAATGGTATTTACTGGGTAAGCGGGTTCCATCGTAAACTGCATCATTGCTTCACATCAGGCAAGTGGTAGTCAAGCGCCAAGCCTATAAATAGTCCTAAATTTTGCAGTAACGAAGTACCTACAAATTGAATTCATTACCTGATAATAAAAAGACATAGTTTGCGAAAGGTATTAATTAACGAAAATCAGAACATGATTAGACTATATGACGTTTAGTTTAAGTTTAGTTCATTCAACGAATAAACGAAGCACTCAGCTAACGAAACATCCCTTGGGACTACAAGACATATTATGTAACCGACCGACCTGTTAGAGAGTAACTGAGTGTGACTGAGGGACGTGCCCTTAAATTACACGTGACAATTATTTCATTGTTTCGTACAGATAGGACCTATTGCTTAAAACAATTAGAAAGTAGACATTTTTTGGACTTGGTATTTAATTATTATCTTTAATATTTCAGTCACATAACACAAAATGCAGAATTAGAATTCAGTTTAAAATAATAAATAATCCTAGTAGACACTTCATAAATAACAGAGTCCAAGAAACCTGGAACTGTCTACCTGAGCAAGTTGTGGCAGCAGAAAATACCAACCAGTTTAAGAACCGACTTGATTCTTACAAAAAAAAAAGAAAAGAGAAGCAAATTAACAGTCTAATATAGTAAACAGAACTAGGAAAGAGACCAGATACAGGCGAATATCAGTTGTTCACCACTGCTTGTCTGTTTAATAATAATAATAATAAATATTTTTTTTCGGAAACGTGCTATGCGAAGAGTTCGTTTGACGAATTCGAATAACGAATGTTGTCTAAATCTGTACTTATCTATTGAACATTTTAGATACAACATCATTGGCGTCTTAATGTTTGTAACTTGTCTAACAACTTTTTATTTCAATAGTAGGTATGGGTTTTTTGTTGTTTTCAGTAAATATTGTAACCATACTACACGTAAAAGTAAAAGTGGTTTCCAATTACGATTGCGTGTAAATGTGACTACATACAAGAAGCCTCCAAAATGCCTGACGGTAGCCGAAGGTGTCAGATTTCCCACAAATTCTGGCAAGTTTGGTCGTTTATAATGTTTTAAGTGGAATTTATATACGCATGTTTTAACTAGACTCGAAAATTTGGTAAATTTAGTATCTATTTTAAATACAATATCGAAAGTAAAGTGGTAGTAATTTTGAAAGGTCAGGATTGTTCTGAAATAGTTCTCGAAAATTACTAATAATAATAAATAATAATCATTGTAGTCGTCGTTTTTCCTAAAGATAGGCTGAAAAAATTTAGATCTCAAATTATTTTAAAGTTATTCAGTTTTTGAAGCAGCCATATATCTATTGTTGAGACTTATTAGGGCTTATCATGGTAATCGAAATTTTCTGTGAGCTATTTCTGTTTCTGTATATTTACCAATTAGACATATTTAGTTATGCATCATAATTCATAATATTGTCGGTCATAGTGAGTTGGACCGAACGTCAGCTGTCAAGTCTGACAGTTGACACGTCAGAGCTGTTTAAGTGAATGAAGTATAGTTAAGCATAAAGTGAAGAAGTTGTTTGTTTGTGTTAACTGTTACCTGTTTTAATTGATAGGTAGATACATTACGTTGGACCCCGTGCGAGTCAGACGTCTGCTGGCGAATCAAGAAAACAACTTGAAACGCCAAGGTCCTTTTCTTTCAGTTTTACTTTCTGAATCCCCTACGACTCCATAACAGTCGTACACTGGGGTTTGTAGGGTAACCTGGACATCTGTTTAAACGATGGTTTAAAGCGTATAACTACTCACCGATTTGCATAACTAAGTTAATTTAAAAGACCATCTTGACACATTACCTATTGTTTCTCCGTTCATCGAACCTACTTCTGATTGAGGGTTCCTTCCGTTTGCACGCCCTATTGTAATAAATAGATACTCGCCTGTGATTTGTTTTTATCTAATTCGTGAACATAGTAACACCTATGAAATCAATTTCATTTATTTAATTTTCAGTTATTTGTTTAAACAGTCATTGTGTTAAATATTATGTTAATTTTTTAAAATTATACTAACGATTTTCTGCATACCATTTCCCTAACGCAACGTAAGGAGTTAAACCCCCAATTCCTATGCCATCATAAGCAGTTGACGTTAATCCGCGGGACAAGGGCAGCAATACATACACCTCAATGCAGATCCATACAGTATAACTACAAGTGTGAAAGAGATATCGAATTTTCTGTGCATCCACGCGTAAACGTGGAATTATTGTGGCGATGGTTAGCTGAAGAGTGGCGTAAGTGACAAAGGCCGCGGCTTTTAATTAAAGTGGCGATAAGTTGCATCTTTCGTGCTAAGTGATATGTAAATGAAATAGTAGTATGCAATTAGTTTGAAATTTTTATAACAGGAAGTATTTTTACAAGCACAGTATACCTACTTCCTGCCATTTTTTGTCTATGCTGGGAATGATTTGCTACAGTCCATCAAATCTAAGAAGTACCGTTTGACGTTTCACTGTTTTCTATTAAATTAGCTTTATAGAGGCGTAATTCACATTAGGTATTTTTATTAGCTTTTGAATTATGAAACTATTTTTATTTTAACATAACATAAACAATTTTCATACAAAAAATAAAATTCTAAATGTACTACGTTCAGAACTGTCAAACGGTAAGTACTTCTTAGATTTGATGAACTGTAGTGTCAAAGTTTCGCTTTTAATTTATAGCGAAATTATGATTTGAACACTACATAAATTTTATAAAAATCAACAAAATTATAAATACTACACGATTTGTACTTTATTTGCTAAATAATGATATTAAGTTGATCTATTGCTAGTAAATTAATAGTAAAAGTAATAATACTGAGTAAGAATGTCATAGTTATCTTATAAAAGAAGCAACGTGAACACGATTTACATTGCTCTACGTAGCGTAAGCTATAGCTTATCAGAGCAAGCGTGTCGACTTGCCACAAGCCACACCGGTTTGCACTTACACCCTTTTGCGCCTCAGCCGTAATCGATTGTTCCACGTATTTTTGTCCGCTTTTAGTTGGTAAGAAACATCACGCCCATTCGACCGTTATGACTAGGCAGCGGAACGCACGATATATACCCGTCTCATTCTAATACGTATATGGGTATAAGTTCGTCCCTTTCACCTATTTGCCCAGTGGGCCGTATGCGTAGGTACAGTCATAAAAATAGCCCCTTTGGCGCCGAATCTTCTAGGGGCCTTCGGTATTTCGATTTTGTCCTCTCGTTACGTAGGGTAGATAATATAGGTATTTTTATGATTAAGTTATAGTGCTGTATATTTTATGTGACAGACGTAATAGAGTAGGTATATTGGGTTTTAATTTCTTAGAGTCAGCAAGTCGTCTAGACAAGTACTTACTTAATTCTAATTTATATTGTTGTTTACGTTATTTAGCTGTGTACTGACGTTTTAACCGTTATTTAGTAAGATTAACGGTTCTTCTAATCACGAATAATGAAACTACAACTCGTTTCTTACTGAATATGCCTATCCTTACTAATATTATAAATGCGAAAGTAACTTTGTTTGTCTGTCGCGCTTTCACGCCAGAACTACTGAACCGATTTGGATGAAATTTGGCATGGAGATAGTTTGAGACCCGGGCAAAGACGTCTGATAGATTTGTATCAGATGTTGCTAAAATAGGTTAAATGTTTAGCGAATAACTGAGATACCCACGCGCGGGCGTAGCCGCGTGCTGAAAGCTAGTCCAGATAAATTAGGACCTCCTAATAAATTTCATCTAACTTATCAGCTAACTTTTACTAACAGTGGTAAGCGTGTTCGCTAAATAACCGCAAGGTCCTGGGTTCGAATCCCGGGTCGAACAAAGATTTTCTAATATACCTAGGTACTTAGAGAATCTTAGTGGCAGCTCGAAGTTTGAAATTGTGCCCGATGAACGGCAACCATTTCGCGCCCCATAGTCGGCAAGAGGAGTTAAAAAGTTTCTTACTTATGATATTTAAGTAGATTAAATTTATGAGTAGATATAAATTTATTTGACACAAACAGGGCACCAACACACAATCAAATAACAAATAGGTTCTAGTATAGGTACCTAGGTAGGTACTCGTACTAAGTCGTAACTAAGTACCTACCTAACGATGATGTTACGGATACCTACCGCACCCAAAGCGCAGCAATATCGACCTCTAGTGGATTAAATCCACAAAACCATCACCTTTGATCAATTTCGAGAGGGCAAAAAATATTCTGTCATTGTGTCCAAGTGTTTACTTTGCGACAACAGAAAAAAAATACTTGTGTGATGTTATTAACAGAAAATTGGTCTGTTCAGTATAATGGTGAATACGACAGCTGATACCCATATTGAAGTGATTCAAGCACGATGTCGTCTGGATGAAGATATTTATTAACCTTCTGTTAAAAGTTTACCTTCGTCTTCCTCTGTGCAGTCGGATAATAGATAATAATATAGTGGGACGTTAACACACATGGTCATCTGATCCCAATCTAAGCAGAGCTTGTACTAGGGAAACTAGATAACTGGTAATATACTACGTATAATACTTTTCTTTTGTAACTACATACTTAAATAGATATAATTAGACCCAGACTCAAGACAAACAGATGTTCATCACACAAATTGACTTGGGTGGGAATCGAACCCACGACCTGCGGCGTGAAAAGCAAGCATCTTACCGACCACGCCACCGGCCTGTCAATTAAAACCATGTTAAGTATGTCCTTCCCTAGATCTCAGTCACCTCACAAAAAATCATCTAAATCGGGTCAACGGTTTTGAGCATGAAAAGTAAATAGACAGACAAAGTTAGGTATCTATACTTATTCTTTGATATTAAGTACGGATTCAAGGATGTCCTCTAAACTGTTTTTTACATACCTACAAAATTTTATCAATGTGGGCTGAGCAGTTTAACATTCAGAGAATTACTTTCACATCAGAAATACTTCTATTTATTAATAGTACCTATTTATTTATTATTAAAGTAAGTTTAGTTTACGTAACGACACAGTGGGTAGATTTGTTCACATTATGGACATGAAGTTTAAAATCTCTACACTCGGTTAGGTTACCTACTTCACAATGGTTGGGCACAACCGTCTGGTATAATTACGAGTCATGTCTTAAAACTAATGGCTGTATTTTATAAATATTTTTGAAATTAGTATAATGTTATTTTTAGGTATAAACTGTGGTTTTATAAAAAATACCTGTGCTCATTACTAATTAGCTTTAGCATGTAGGCCTTCAAATATAGGTGAGGTCATACGTGTCCTTTAAATATTCGGTGATCAAGGTGCGTTCTTCGTTGATCAAGGTCAACCTATGTTTTTATTTGCTAGTAGGTAGTTAACAGATTTTAAAGAAACCTATTTTTCTCTATTATTGACGATTCTCAAAAAAGTTTTAACAGTGGTATTGTAAATAAGCTTAGCTTACTTATTAATTATATTATTCTAGTAATAATTTTATTTTACGACCACTCAATATAATCTCACACAAAACATTTCACAATTTGCTATTGACACAAGTTGACAGACCTCCTTACTAATAGATAATAGAAAAGAAAAATTTATGAACTCCCCGATTCAACATAATAGTGAATATTTGTATGAGTCCATACAAAAACCTAATAAAACGGCATCAAACATACCGAAACTAAAATTTTATAAGCCGTCATCAATAACGTTGGTCCGTTTCGACCGTTTCATTCAAAGTGTGGACTTGAAAAGATTGTGTACAATGGACCCGGCCCGTCTGTCCGAGACATATGCTTCTAAATGTAAAATTGCAAAATTGGATTAAATGTTGTCGCCGAATTTTGTCCGGATTATTTTGATGGGCGGCTCATTGTGCGTTCGAGTGTTTTTGTGTATTTTAATTAGATATATCGCGATTTTAATAATATTTTGACGGGTGCTATTCATTTGCTAGTCGGATATAGAAAAAAATATTTATTTACGAACAGAATATTCGTTCGTAGGATGTAAATAATCAGAACGGTTATTTTTATTTGCGATCATTTCTGGAAATTTTGTAAAGAGAAACAGTCTACCAGATTAGCAAGCAGAAGTGGTAATGGTCATTGCTACAGAACCTACAACTGTTAGGGTAAACGAATTATGAAAAGAAGATCACGGTTTGGGAAACATACCGTAGGATGCACTTAGAATAGGTAGAGTGCGATCTCTATAAGGTGGCTGGTAAGAGCTGGATGAGAGAAGCCGCGGATTGTACTCAGTGGCGTGTTTTAGGAGACACCTATGTCTAGATTTCACTTAGTATGACGATGATGATTCTACCAGTAGAACTCTACTTTGGAATTGAACCCAAGAAAGATCATTTAGAATACAGGCATCGTTCCCACCACACGTATCGCGTGCCTGTGACAATATTCTCACTGACTACATCGCTCTACTAGCGTACCTATAGTTTCGGTGTAAACGAGAAATTTAATATAAGTCTAAGGAAATCCGATGAACTGTGTAAAGGGTCACACTCTGCGACTGTCAATCTGATAGATCTGAATAATGCCTAACTTTATCTTAACCTTCACTTTTGACGAATATATGTATCTTAAGATTTTCATCTAAAAGTGCAAGTTCGTAGCAGACTGCAAACAGCAGCAGACAACGGAAACCAGTAGTGTTGCAGCGACACCTGTGTCTTCTGCTGCTACGAACTTGCACCATAAGACTGCGGCGGAGGCAGTGTCAAGTGACCGGACCTTAGAAAAACTGTTATTGCCCGCGTTGCCCTCTGCCGAGTACATGAAGTTTGTACTATGCACAAACTGTTCATCTTTCGTGTTTGTGTGTAGCTTTTATTTACGTGTGCATTTGTAAAGACACTTCAACTTTTACATGTGTGCTGTAAGTGGTTACCTCGCCACCCCCAAAAATTGACAGAAACAATTTAATACAAGAAGTTACGTACCTTACCTTACGTACGTTACCTTTCGTGTTAGATGCTCTAAGCGCCGGACGAACCTCCTAGGTATAACACCAATCATAGAAAGTTTTTAGGACTTATTTTCCTGTTAGCTATACAAATTACATAGTGAAGCGATATCGATAAGAACAAAATGTAACTATAGATTGAATCACGAATGTCAATTCCATACATTTTATTATTTTTGGTCTTTCGTTATTAGTGTTGGGAATAGTAAGTTGAAAGGTATAAAAAATATAATTATATACAAATGCGCTGGGGTAAAAAGGTTCTCGAGTGGAGACCACGCAATGGTCGCCGCAGCGTCGTCGGTAGACCCGCCACAAGGTGGACTGATCATTATTAAAATATCGGGAAGCCGATGGATGTTAACGGCCGGGAACTGATCGCTGTGGCATTCTAAAGGGGAGGCCTATGTCCAGCAGTGGACGTCACCAGGATGATGATGATGATTAAAAAATAATCAAAAAGGTACTCACACTAGGAATATTATCATTATTGCACACGTTCTCACTCAGCAGACGATCTCTGATCTCCCACGCGAAGATTGATGGGCACTCCCTCTTGTAGTCAGCTATCTTCTGAACCACGGGGGTGGTGGCGACCCGGGGCTTCGACCCACCGATCGCGCGGGGCTTTATCGACCCCGTCTCGTAATATCTGCGTGCAAAGCTGAATTTAGTTTGGAAGATGAAGAGTTCTTGAGCGTAGATTCTTTTAGCTCAGTGGTACAACAATAAATATAAATATCTTTAGGTATATAGAAAACAATTATTACAAGTTAGTAGCTAAAATCGACAACAGAAGGTATCCTACTAATATTATAAACGCAAAAGTTTGTATGAATGTATGTTTGTATGTAAGTTTGTTACTCTTTCACGCAAAATATATTTGACGGAATTGGATGAAATTAAGCACAGAGATAGATTATGATCTGGATTAACACATAGGCTACTTTTTATCCCAATAACTACCAAGCTGGCGAATCCGTGGGCTTCCGCTTCTCACCGATAATCATTCGTAATCACGAGTGAATCGGTACACTGGGCTGGCGCGTTCCATGGCAGACTACATCATTTCTTAAAATCAGGAAAGTTGTAGTCAAGCGCCAGCCTATCAAAGAATAAAATAAAAAAAACTATGTAAGCCATCTTTTATTTTTACCGAGGTCTGTTCAATACTCCATCTGCTTCCATAACTAACCACTCCACCACGTCAATTTCCTTCACATCTTGTGAAGATCAGACCTATTCAACTAAAATACTATTAAAACACAATTACAAACATAATCTGAGCTCGCGAGCTCCCCTCCAAGTGCCTTTGCGAATTCCATTTCAACATGAAACACAAAATTCAACTCTAGCTTAACAAACATACGGTTGAGAATTAAATTACTGTATATATACAGGATGTAGGTGCTTGAATGTATTGTTATGAGACATGTGTCGATATTTGGTAACAGACAATCGATAGCTTAGATACAGGATGATTGCAGATGCTTTATAATACAAGTGGTTATTCTTAAATATTGAAAGGCTTTAAGACTAGCATAGAATAACTTATTCTTGTGCCAAAATATAGGGTGACTGGTAATTAGTGTAAAATAGGTACTTTAACAAGTGGTAGTTCATGATTACTAACAACTTTCCCAAAGAAACTCTTTTTGGACAACTTTTTTAATTCGCCGCGCTGTAGAGACAATGATAATAGAGTGTATAGTAGGGAGTTATAATTTGAGTATACAATTAAATGGAACTAATATCAAGTATACTCAAATTGTTGAATGGTATTCTCATGGTATCGACGTAAACTTGTGTAGATATTCTTCCAACTGAAAACTTGCTATTTTTACTTAAGTAGTCTGAGAACTTCAACAAACGATAACCCTTTTAAAGCATATACATGATGTATATTGAGGAACCACTAACGAAAGACGATAATGCGCAAAAAAATATCTATTTTATTTTAATTATAAAAAAAGTCAAAAGAAAAGTGGCTTTATACAAAATTAGTGATTTTTTAGTATAACCATTTAAAGTTTATGCCCGGCATTGTGTCACTATTGATTTTATTTGTTTCAAAATTATATTTAAACTAAATTATGTGAACTATTTGGATATCTTTTGATTAGAAGAGTTTTTTTAAGTGATCCAGATGTGTGTTTATATCAAAATTTTTGTGTTTTTTATACACACATTTGTTTTCAAGGTGCAATATGTAATTATTAACTGTAGTTAATCAAAATTAAAATGTTTAGGTGGGTACTTAGTTTAATTTTTATAAGTAAACTAGCTGCCCCAGCGAACTTCGTACCGCGCAAAATTGTGAATCTAAACCATTCCCAGATCCCCTTGAACACACACAAAAAATTTCATCAAAATCGGTCCAGTCGTTTAGGAGGAGTTCAGTCACATACACACGCACACAAGAAATATATATATTAAGATTTTCTTGTTAAATGTAGTATTTATTTGTTGTTAGTAAAAATACTGACACAATTGAATTTTTGTATTGACAATAGTTCCCAAACCACATAACCCAAATAGTTATCAAAGTACAAACGACAACCGTTACAAGCATTAATAGTTATTATAACAAATAGTAGTATAATACGTTATCAATATTGTCATCTCATCGACGTAGTTTACTTAGGCATTGTAAGCAAACATCGACAGCCCTTAGGCTGTTTGTAATCGTTTTCGCCTCGGGTTTCCATGAAGGGCGATTTGCACTTACTGCTTTTTAATTGAAATGGTTAGAAACTGATTGTGTTTTGTGCTTTTTGATTAATATTAAAGCATGCTAGTTTATATTGTTTAGTTTGTAAAGTACGAAGGACCAAAAATGTTGGAAAGTTTGGAAAACACTTGGTAACTTCTTAGTTACCAAGTGTTGCACATAAACATTTAGGGAAATGGTGTTAAATGGTGCTAAATAAACAAATATAGTACTTCAATATCTTTATAAGCGATAAAATAAATATATATATTTAATTATTGGGTTCGATTGCCGGTTCGGGCAAAAAGATTTTCTAATATACTTAGAGAATCTTACTTGCAGCTAGAAGTTTGGAATTGTGCCCGATGGGCCCGAATGGCAATAGGCTCGTCCACTGTTACGAATGGGATCCAAACTTAGCCGGCGAAAAGTGAATGATATTCTCTGCCTACACCTTCGAATAACCCAGGCGTGATGCTATGTTATGTTAAAACAATTAGCTAAACTTTATGGCGGAAATGGTTTACAATAAATTCGGGGACCAAGTACTGATATACGTAACAAAACTCAAAATTTAAGTAACTGAAGAATCTATCAATTTCAAAATTGTAATGTAGTATTAATATTTTAAATTGTTACCTAATGTAAAATTAACGGAAAAGGAAAGCAAATACCTAAAAGAAATTAGTATTCTTTTTTGAATGAAATACTAGTTACAACCAAACAAGACACAGATCAAGTAACTTAAAGCCACAAACGTAACAGAAATCGCAAACAAATCGCCACCAACCGAGCAATTATTGCATCAAACAATAACAAATTGATCAAAATCAGTAGCGGCCACAATGCTGCCGACGCGACGTTCATTCATTGTTTCAACTCCATTGCTGGTTATCAAATAGCTATTTATTTATACAATTCACTAAGAAGATGCAACGTTGGTTCAACGTTGTAAACGTAACGTAACACAATAACGTTTAACTAATGAAAGCGTAAGGCTTGTTTTGCAGGCGAATGGTTATTCCTCGTTCCTCTTACGATAGTAGTCAAAGACAAAGTCAAAGCGTTTATTGCATTCCTGTGTAGCTACAAATGTTACAGATGTGTGTAGCATAAAATGCTTTTAGCGTTTGTTAATACTTAATTAGCTCAAATTCAGTGTCTGTCAATTGACTCAAAGTGGCTTAGGTATTTAAGAAACTGAGTTTTTTTTAGTAACCAATTTGTGTGTTTTTTCAACATTGTTTGTTTGTAACGTTTTGCATTTTGTAACTTTGTCATTGCCAGTTTACTGGTCTTAACGATGCGCCAAAGCTGCACAACCTTCATGAATTGACCCCTTCAAATCGGTAAAATTTGTTGTAACTTGTAACAACCGATGTATATTGGATGTATTCGTAACGGGGGGTTAGATGTTGAGATAGGAGCAGCTCTTATCTGAGATTGTTTTTGAAGTGGTTATTTAAATGTAACTGAGTTATATACGTCCCATTGATGTTTCACTATAATATGCAAGTAGTTCATTTGTTCAAATTTACCCGGAGGCGGTTTGATTATTACCTACATTTTGATCGGTTCGATCGTCCTCGCTCACCGAAAAAGTCCGGTGAACCAATAGAGGCCTTTCCGGCTAATTGGGTTAGGTCATCAGCAAAAAAAAAAACCTACATTTTGCTTGTTAGGTGTAGTTTTAGAGCCTATCTATAGTCAGAGCATATAAAGGTCTACACATACGTCTACAATATTCACTTTACCACCGTAACTTTTGGAATAACTGACCTCTGCTATGACAAACTAACTCAATACCAAAATAGGTATAATATTTTTTCATTTTGATAGCTTTTTTGTTAATTTTGCCAGTTACCAAATTTTAATATATTTTACATAACGTCACGTCCCAGAATGCTTCTTTTTCTCCTGACTACCGTTGCGTTGTTGACAGTATCAATGTTTATTGGGTAACTAATAATTTTTTTTAAAGATTTTTACTAACAGAAATCTGAAATAAAATAGAGTTTTATTGTTTGAAAACTTGTTATTTTGTTTTCTTGATCTCAATCGCAAATATAATAAAAAATATATATCGTGCTTCATAATCTATAGAACTGAAAAGTTTAAAAATAAATCTCAAACTATTCAAAACAATCTTCCAAAAGTATACTAACTCTCTTTAAACACTAAAAGCTATCAAACGCTAGTTAACAGCGGGTATTCTCCTTAATTAGGAGTCATGCTACGCGTCGCCTTTCTATACCGCTTCTACAACACTTTTATAGCACTACGTATACTACAAGAACAATTTTCTACCCCTTTTTCAATAGTAATTGGCTCGATAAGAATGTCCAGGGGTGTGTGGGAATGCAGCGCGCATTTGCAGCCGGTAAGAGGGAAAATAATTGTGTTTCCTCAGTTTGATTTTGTGTTATACGTCAAGGAATTTATTGTGGAAATGTGCGGTTTATTTTATAAATATCTAAGTACGATCTGCTTTTTATTAATGTACCTAACCATTGTGGCTATGCATTATATTAGGAGGGAGTATGGTGGTGTTTCTTACTAAAGTTAAGGAAACTTAACTACTAGACAAATAAGTTTCTCTGCCGCCGCTCAATAGACTTGTAATGCCTGCAATTTTTATTACAAATGTTTTGGCCTAGGTGAATACATTTTTAATATATTAGCGACCAACTATTTCTTCACATAAGTAAGTATCTAGTAGAGGTGAAAAGGCAAGATGACTAAATTTTAATTGATAGTCCGTCAAAAATTAAAATATACCTACCTAAAGTGTGATACATTAAGCCAAAGTAATAAATACTCCGTCAGTGTGACATCATGTTGACGGAGTAGTTTCTAGTGATTATGACGGAAAGAACTTCCATTCCTTAACTTTATAGCAATTTATCTAAACGTTTATATTCATTCGTAAAAGCAAAAAATACATTTCAATTTTTTAAAATCTAGAATATGATCTAAATAGAACCAAGGAATCATGCCTACTATTCACACCAATATCCTCATAATCTTCATTAATCACGTAATCGTTAATAGGCAAATTATATTTTGACTCATTTGTGCGTCCTAAAGTATGTTACAGTATGGCAACTTGGGCGGTAATTGTCTACCATTGTAATTTTCTCATCATCACTTGAATTTACGAAATTTTAATAGAATACATTTTAATAGGTAGTTAAAGAACCAAACCTGAAAGAATCTACCGCTTATTTTTTCAAACAATTTATACTGATAGTAAACAAAAATGCTACTTGAAAGTAAGTTGTTTCAACATGTTAACAAGCAAACCATTACAAAATAATAGCGTGTGCCCACAGGGCAATATTGTAGGGTACGAAACACCAAATTTATTTTTCATATAAGATCTCTTGAAGTGGCGTCAAGCCGGCCTCAGTAGGGGTGCCAATTACTAGAAAATAATGTTTTATTTTGATTTTTATTTAGGGGCGGTCGTGGGACTGCCCTGAAAAGCACACCCTATATTAAAATATGTAAAAAGTCTTTGATTGACGTCTTGATTTTTTATTGTGCTATTGACTTGACTTTTGTTCTCCTTTTGACAGGTATTTTTATTACTTTGCTAATTGTGTTGGTTTATGACATTTTGTCACTAGACAGCCCTACTAGGTCAATATGCCCTAATTTTTTTGTCATTTAATGACTCTAGTAACATGTTCTTACCAGTTAGCTAGTCTCAACGATGCGGCAAACCTGCACAGCTTTTATGAATTGGCCCCTTCAATATGGTAAAATCGTCATAACGAGGGATAGATGATGAATTGATGACACATTTTTTGACATTTCGTGAGTATTTATACTAAAGTAAACACTTTCACTATTTCCAACATTACTATGTCGAAATTAAGACCTAGTATCGTAGATTTTACGATAACGCTGAATGAACGCTCAAGATACTCAGTGGATTGCAAACATTCATAATACCAAACTTTACCAATTTATATTTTTTTCAATCAAAATGGAAATATATCTTATGGATTAGTTAATCATTTTTTCGAAATTTATTTACTAATTCAAATAAAGGAACACTTGACCATCAAATACGATTATAAAAATCCATTACGATTAATATAGAAATCATCTAGAATTTAAATAAGCACTTTACTGAGGGCCAAAATCCTACTTACGGTTAGATAAAATCGCAATCAAGCATTTGCTCCCGAAACTAATGGCACCCTTGCACCCGTCAATTCACATTTCCCACCTAACATCCCCGCTGTGTCACCATTCAAAAACAATACTATGGGAATGCAAAACTATTGTATTGATTAATTCATTGAAATTCCTTGATTTGTCCAAGACATTGTATGTAGTATTATTTTATTCCTTAGGAGGTATTATGGGAATTTGATCAATTTAAACGCGTGGCGTGTGGTATTGACTTCTGATTTGGTTCATGGTTTTGTTATAACAATAGGTTTTGTGTTAAATAATTCGTTTATTCGTGTTATAGTATTCGTTTTGTTATGGGTGCTTGGTTCTCTGGTAATGTTTAATTGACAATGTGAGGTTGGTTTCTCAAGTTGTAAGAGCCAAACACGCTATTTTTGTGTTAAGCGACTTTGAGACATTATTTTAATAATGATTAGAGGAATTTAGGGAATTTATTTATTTTTTTGGACTTAAATCTGTTTTGTCCGTGGGAGTGCACCTTCGATCTGAATCTCCACACGTCACATTAAACTGGTGGTAGGCTTCGGCCGTAGTTAGTGACCACCCACCAGACAAAGGCACACCGCCAAGCGGCCTTCCAGTGTTCCGGTGCGTTGTCTGCTGACTGACACCATTTGAGAGGATGGGTCAGAATTGTTGCTCCTTTATGGTTATGGAGCCTCATTCCGCTTCCAACTTCTCATCGAAATCCATATGTGATCACGATTAATTGGAACATTGGGTAGTCGTGTTCCAACATAGACCAATGATGTGGTATACGGTGGAACATAACATTAGGCTAGTTGTAGTCAAGTGCAAGCCTAATAAATGTCCCGGTACACTCAATTACGTCGATTGGTGTTGGAATGATGCGTGTTTGATCACTGCATCAAGCAACCAACTATCGCCGATAACCAATAGTAAGGGACCATCTCCACGAGCGAGAGAATCGCGTATGTAGGCACCACGATAATATCGCTACGATTCTATTGCTCGTGGAGACGACCTCTAAAAGTAGCAAAAAAGTAGTAAGAGTATATAGCATAGATATAAAAAGAAAAACTATCATACAGAATATTAGTAACAGTCTGATTTCAATATCTAAAGAGTAGAGTACATAATTAGGTATGTTCGTGTGGATAAAAACTGAAACCAACAGACCTGCCAAGTATTTTGGAGACGCAACCGTTGGAGACCTGCAGGATGCGGCTGATGTCACAAGGCCGGGCGCCGGAGTGAGCTAGCTCCACAATCTTCTGCCGCGTGGAGTCCGGCAAGGGTCTCCCGTTGACGTACACCCCGCCCAGCTGGTTGATCCCACTGTGGCCTGCTGATGAACAGCCGAAGAGCCCGCCACCGCCCATAGCCGCGCTATGCATCAGCTCATCTAGAAGAAATTGAAATTTTAAAGTGTAAGCCTACTTGCATTATAAAGTTGAATATCGCAAGATTTTTAAACAAAATTGTGCTTTGACCCATATTTACTACATATGTACAAAAACAGATAAACCGCAATACTTAAGGTACTCACTAAATTAAAATTTCACGAAAATCATAACTTTGGATTACGTCATTTAGGTCATAAGGAATTTAGAGGCGTATTAAAAATATTTTGCAATATATCAACAATAGATTTTGTACTAGTTAATTTAAAAATCTAAAAAAGAAAACGTTACACGTCCAATATTTAACAATTCGGATTAGAAATTAAATTTTAGTCACCATTGCTATTGTCTTTTGTTTTTATTACAAAATTTAAAAAACGAGAAAATCGAATAGGTATATTTTTTTTTAATTCTAAACAAAGAGGTTTTAGTATAAAGGTTACTCATCATATATTCTTATCAAGTTTGATTTAAAAAATAAATCCTTCAGAATCGCTCACAAATAATGAAAAAAAAAACGCATACCTACGTTAAAAAAAGATACTCAAGTGCTATTTTCTATGCACACAGCCTTTAAAATTATTTTCTAATCTACTCAACGGCCATCTTTAAAAAGCGTGCAAAAACCTAACCGATTTAAAAAATAATCTGCTTTGCAAAAAGTATCTCACAAAAAAGGGTTTAGCGGCGCGATAGAAAACCGCAGTTTTATCTAATCTTTTGAAATACGAAGATATTTAAGGTGTATTGTCTGTTTGAACCGTTATACACTTTTCAAATTTCGTAATACTTCTTCAAATCTTTGAGATTAATTTAAGTTTATGAGTAGATAGTAGATGCAGTTAAATTTGTTTAGAATGTATTATTTGTTACTTAGACTACAAAACGCCTATATAAATTTGGATGAAATTTTGCATACATGTAGTGTGTTACTAGGGATAGCTCTTATTCCATTAATGTTTTCCCTACATCACGACACAAAGTCGAAGAGAATCTAGTTTATGACAGACATACAATTCCTAATGCATCAGTAGTGGTGCAACGGCATCGGCCGCGCCTTTGAAATATAAGGTCTCAAGTTCGATCTCCGGTCATTCCCATACATATTTGTGTAAATTGTTTCATCACCGCTGCTCAATATTCATTCATTCGAGGACATGTGACATCTACCAACACGTACTTGGCCGGCTATTCTCTCAACTCGTAAGATAGTTGAAAATAGCCCCGTGCCCAGCAGTGGGACACTAAAAGTGTGTTAGTAATGAGTTTGAAATCGCAACGAAACAAAAATTTTAAACAATGTTTGAATCGACCACTAAACCTTACGTGACCTTGAAATAAAACTACTTTTTAACGGATTTTATCGCGGTTTATTTTAAATTTTAGATCCCGACGTTTCAAAGTCTTTTCAGACTTCATGTTCACGGGTGGACTGAGGTTATTATTATTGACTACCTCCAAACATTCATAATTAAGTAGCGTTGCGATTTAAGCAAACTGAGCTCACAGTGTCTTGAAAAAAGTGTCATAACTAAAATCTAAAATAAGCCGCGATAAAATCCGATAAAAAGTAGTTTTATTTCAATGTGTGATATTCGCGTAAATCTAAGACAATACGTACTCGTGACCTCTTCCACAACCTTTGAAATATGCTAGGAGTAAATTAACATAACCATTCTTCAATAAAATTTACCAGGTGAACTGTTACTAACTTAGTCTTAAGAATAGATAAGTTTTTCCCTTTTGTTATCGCAATAAGTTTTATCATACTTGAGTGACATTATCACTGAGCAAAAAAACTCTTTATTTAAAAAGTCAAAGAAATTTACACTTAAAGCATCAAGCTTGTATTACCCGACGGTGTAGACAGAGGTGAATAGCACCCACTTTTCGCCGGCTATGTTTCGGTCCCATATGTAAGGCGAGGCTGATGACTTTCATCGAACAAAATTCCAAATTTCAAGCTAGAACTAAGATTCTCTAAGTATATTAGTAGAGTATTTTTACTCGACCCGGGACCTCGCTTTCCACTGGACCACCGAGGCAGTTACAATTTTTTCAACCCCCTTTTTGCTGGCTATGTTTCGGTCCCATACATAAGGCGAGGCTGATGAAAATGAAAATTCCAAATTTAAAACTGGAACTAAAATTCTCTAAGTATATTAGTAAGTATTTTTGCTAGACCCGGGACCTCGCTTTCCACTGGACCACCGAAGCAGGTACAATTTTTACAGTTAATTAAGGTTAACATGCGTCCTATAATCGTCCGAAAATTACACAGTTGGTCTGCCTAACAATTATAATACGGTGTTTACAAGCCAATAGTCTTGAATAGAACAGCATTAGTTCGTACGGATCGAATTCTTTAGTACTACCTACCCCTCGCAAACACGTTACACGCGGTAAAAAGTGAACAATTGGATGCAATTTGTGGGCGAATTGGGCCAGGCCCTTGATTAAGGCCAAAGGGCCCCACCCTTTAGGCCTTGTTGATTGTTTCGCGGGGTTTTTTGTTGCGGACGCCGCCGCCGCGCCTCCGCCTGTCATTTTTTGGGATGAGCGTGAGGCGAATTGGAATGCGATCGCCTTTTGTTTCTTTTTTTTGTATAGGAATTGAATTTTCTCCGAGGTGATTGGAATTTAGGTTAGAGAGGAGTTGAGCATAGAATATTATATAAAATATTTTGAGTATGTGTAATAATATAGTTTAAATAATAAATAAATATTCTGGTTCATTAACACACACGGTCATCTGGTCCCAAGCTAAGCAGAGCTTGTGTTATGGAAACCAGATAACTATACATATAATACTTGTCTTTTGTAAATATATACTTATAATAGATATTTACACCCAGACTCGACACAAACACAAATGTTCATCACTAATGTTTGTCTCGGTTGGGAATCGAACCCACGACCTGCGGCGTGAAAAGCAAGTATCTTACCGACCACGCCACTGGCCCGTCAAAATTATAACTGATTTTTATTTGTTTATTTCCGGATTACTATTGAAATAATTAATAACGAAATTATACAATCTGCTGCAGCAATTCAACTTTATCATTCAATACGTACAACTTTCACATAAAACTCAAAAACATTTATTTCTTTAGCTGATTTTTTTTTTCGCATTTTTTTCGGTAAAATTTTATAATATTAGTAAGATAGTAGGAAGTAGGAAAGGATAAAAGTATACGATACTAAGCAAGATATAGTTAGACATTGCATACTGAATTACATTTTTTTAATTTGCTTATACACAGAAAACCTTGATTGATACTTAAATTGAAATAAAACTACTTTATAACGGATTTTATCGCGGTATATTTTAAATTATAGATCTCGACGTTTCAAATTTTTTCAGACTTCATGGTCTCTGGTGGACTTTGGCTTTGAAACGACGGGATTTAAAATCTAAAATAAACCGCGAAAATTCCGTTATATAATATTTTTATTTCAATACTTTAGTACGTGTGTACATGTACTTATATTTTTTATGATTGGAGTGGAGTAAATTAATAAATCGTTCGCCAATTACACGTTTTGCCGTAGGCGTGGAGTGAGGTGACGAGAAATGGTTGTTCGGCGTCACCTTCACTAACAAGCACTCCTGTTATAAGAACAATACACATCGTTTGGGAGCTTGTGGACTAAGGCATAAGCTGAAGCGGTAGCGTCGTCGATCTCTTAAATATTCTAAGTGTTAGGAAATGTTTCGTTAGTTAAACTTTTGCTGTAAGCGTGAAGAGACAAAGTGACGCTGGTTATACAATATGACTGACAGCTGTCACTTACGACAGTTTAGGCTGAAGTTTCATCTATAGATGTAACTTTCTTTGTCTCCTTTCTCGACCTGTAATGTGTGCAACTTGAAATACCTAAAGTTATTTATCCAAATCTTTTCATTTTCGTATATAACGCATCAGTCTAAAATTCACTTCTGATAAAAAACAAAGCACATCACACTTTTAAGGCTCAAGATTAAGGATATAGATAGAAGGATAAGATATAGGCATAAACAGTAGGTAGTTGACAATTCTTAAGCGTCGTAATTTTAGGAACAGATCACTAAACTATTTTAAGAATTGACTTCATTAACAAATGTTTTGCCACAAAATACAGGTTTTGCTGTAGTCGTGGAGAGGCGAGGTGTCGTGTAATGGTTGTTCAACGTCACCTTTGTTAACAAGCACACCTTTTAAAAGAACAATATACATAGGACATACGTCGTTTACAGGTATGTGGACTAAGGCATAAGCTGAAGAGATAGCAATAAGCGGTGTAGTGACAATTAGAGGTATAGAATCACTGAATTTTTTTGGAGTTAGAGAATCTTTCATTAATAAGCGATTAGCTGTAGGTATAGTGCCATGGTGACGCGAGGTTTGATTGCATCTTTGCTATCAAACACGCCTATTAAAACAACAATGCACGTCACTGTAAGTTGTGGATTAAGGCATAAGCTGAAGCGATAGCGAATAGAATGTCCTCTGGAATGGTTAACTCATTTGAAACTATTTTTATTCGCGTTTAAAGTTGTAAGTAAAATGAAAAACCATACAGTTGAAACTACCGAATTATCTACTAAGAATTCATTTTACATATATTTTTGAATTGTAGACATATCAATAAAGTTACATTTTATTCAAGCTGACAGCTTAATCACGCAAAATAGCGGCTTTGCTAACAGCTGAAAAACAAACAAATTTGTCAACACACTTGCTGTCATAAAATGAGCTTTTAAAAACATTATTTTCAGCAAAAGTAAGCCACACCAGCTTTCTAAAGTCATATTAAATTTCTGGGTCATAATAGATCGCTACCGCTAATCACATCGATCCCGCTCCCGCTCATTGCTTATCGTTTATACGATGAGTATAATACATGGCGTGTGAGTGAGGGAGTGTTTTAATTTCAGAGGTGCAATTTATTCGAGCGATTTATTTTTAATCCCCGTTTTTATGGCAGCGACGCCATAAATTTCATTTATAGTTGTAGTTTAGTGTAGGTATAGTTTTCGGTGGTGTGCAAGAAATTTTCGCTGTTAATATATAAACATTTCTGTGTATTTGAAAGCGCTATTGTAGTAAAAATCCTGAAAATACTCTTTTGTTAACTATTTTTGTGCTTCATTAAATTAAAATCTGAATTTAGCTTTAACGCAAAATCGTAAACCCTTATCGATATACAGATCTCTCTAAGCAGTTTATTAGGGTTGTTATGAAAAATGCGTTGATTTAATTATATTAAATACTAGCGAACCCGGCAGACGTCGTTCTGCCCGGTAAAGCAGTGCCATCTACCGGGTCTCAGACCTACCGAATATAACCAATAATAAATAATAGGTATCGTTTTCGACACTTCTTCGCTTTCTAAATTTTCTTTTTTTTTATTTTTCTCTGCGTAAGAACCATCCTCGTATCTAAAGGAATATTTTAAAAAAGAATTAGCGAAATCGGTCCAGCCGTTCAGGCGTGATGTCGTGACAACGGAAAACGGGTTTCATTTTTATATATATAGATGTGTTGATGTTGGTAAGTAAATGTATACGTGGTTTAGTTTTCAACCGACTTCGAAAAATAATTCCCAATTCAACTGCATATTTTATGTAAGTTATGCGATGATTCCGCTATTCATAAGATTTCGACACTTATCTTTTTGTTTCTAAGAGTGGTAAGGGTGTACTTTCCGTGTGGACCCATATCAATCTTATATATTTATATTTTAAATCATTTATATATTTAATTAGTGAAGGAATTATAATATTTTTTGTAAGTTATAATTATATTTTTTTTAATTATTAACAATAACAGACAGACAGAGAAACATGCGCACGTCGCACAGCTTACAATAGCTTATTATAGCAAAAAGTGTCGTGACAACTTTTCGTAAGAATTTTTTCCGTCTAGCCCCCTTTCACAACGCGCGATAAGGAACTTCGTTCCAATACGACCTATTTAATAGTTTTCAGTTAGATTACGTATATATAAGATCCTCCCCTATATCTTATTTAAGTAGATTAATAAACTGGCATATTTAAACATTAATCACACTACCAAATATATAAGGGTTGCAACCCTGTTCGACACACCTGGTGGCATCCCCCACTTAATGCGACTTATTATTATTTTGTATCTGTTTTTGAATTGCTTATCTATAGGGGAGATTTAATTGTATGCTAAGCGCCATTTTGGATGCACTCACGATCAATCTGCATAATGAAGACCGGTACATAATTTAGAAATTATATAATTTTAATAACATTTTTTTAGTCTGTAGTCGAGTGGTGTAAGCCATTGGATTGGGCTATGCCTTGCCTAAAGGTCGCTGGTTCGATTCCGTTGTTCCGAATCGTTGTGTAAAAAAAATATTTGTTTCGGTGTCTGGTTGGTTGAGGGACTACCCTCAGTGCCTCGGAGAGCAGGTTAAGCCGTCGGTCCCGGTTGTTGTTTAAAACAACTATAATATTATTAGTCAGAAGCCTAATATAACCTAACACTTGGTCTAACCATGTCGGCTACTTGTTCCTTCCGGGTTTTGAGGTCTGATGGCAACCAATTAAAATTAACTATGGTCCAAATGTAGTTATACGACATACGTTACGCGAGCGCGTGCACCCAGCTAGCAGCAGTGTCTTACCTACTTACATGTTACTAAATAAAGTAGGTAATTAATATGTTTTCATTTTGTCGTAATCTGACAATTCTTGAGCTCCTGTTCTTTTCATTGAATTGTGTAAACATTGTAAAAATAAAACTTGTCTGATTATTAACATCGGGAGATTTAACTTGCCGCTTAAAATAAAGATAGTCTTATATTGAAAAGTTATTTTTAATTTGTTTTAGTCTTGAGATTGTCTTTAGATTAATTTGATTATATCATTTTTCTTATCAATGTGCTTCTTCTTCTTCTTTTAATTATGGCCTCTGCAGAAATTATTCCGCAATTTTGCCAGTGTCAAGTTTAAATAAGTATATAAGTTTTTAAAGATTAGTAGTAAAAGACTAAAAAACTGCGACGTTCTAAGACGCCATTTTTTTCTCTAAAAACAAATATCTAAATGATGGTAGGTATTGTTTAAATCAGTCTAAATAAAAAAAATGCCAATTAAAAAAAGCATAGGTAGTACTACGTATAGCGAATCGTGACATATTATTTTGTTCATCCATTTCAAAGCCAATTTCATTCACTCAAAACTTTTTTTTATAAAAATACAAACACGTCAGTTTTATAGCGTTCATTTTGTTACGCTCTGACATAATTTATAGCGATACAACCACGCCCAATAATAAAAAAACTTTAGCGATAAATACCACTTTGGTGTTGCTACCGTGTAGAATGTTTAATAAAAAAAAGATTCTGTCGTTTTTTTATATGTTAGATATTTAGTTTTAGTACTAGTATCTATAGTATTTTATTATCTGTAGTTTTAGACAGCGGTACCTATAAAAAAGTAAAAATGTAGGTACTTTAAGTCCATGTAATTTCTGACAGGCTGTCAATGTCGTACTAGTAAAAGTCAACTTCTAGTTTTGCCAAGGGACATCTTTCCACGCGTTGACTCTACAAACCTATTTTTTTATCTTAATGGTTTTGTTACAGTTAAGTTTTTAATTTCTTAAGTCTGCTGGTTTAGTCTTTTGAGCCTTTAAGGAATAAGATAGGAAAGGGTTACGAAGCCTTTTATTTTTTTTTTAAATAAAAGATCAGTAGTTGTTAATGCGCAAGCCATAAAGGCTAAACGGCACACGACAAGAATAAGTTCGTAAAATCTAAACAACATAATCTTTTAACAATGTTTCTTAATCTTCGTTACATTATCAATTAGAATACAGTTAAGTAATGTTTAGCTATTGTTGAAGCTAAGTACTTTGGTCAAATGTTTTGTCTATGGTTTATGTATTTTTTTTAATATAAATGAACATGTTTTATTTTTTTAAAGGTTTGACACTTAAATTATGTGCTATTCAGGCGGCATAAATAGGTAGTGTTTTATTTATCAAATGTCAGTTGTTTCATTTCTTTTTTTAAAATCATATTTTTATCATAAGATGCCTGTTGCATGCGAAATTGTAAATTTTGTTATTTTAACTAATGCTAGAAGCAAATATTAAAATAAAAAATAAATTGACATTTAGGTTCATTTAAAATACATAGGTAAATACATCAGTTTACTAGTCGTGTAGAGAAACATGGACTGAACTATTTCAGCAATTCTAAATACAAAATTTGAATATTCAAAGTGTTCCATCGGACACAGTCAGCCTGAAGCGGCGTAGTCAATCATTAAAATTCCAGTGCAGCTGCAAAGAAAAGTATATTTATCCCTCTCTAACAACAGTTTTTCCGGTCTATTTGTCTTTATCTGGCGGTTAATGTGACACAATTGTCGCATGCTCCGTTTGCTTGGCTTGGCTATAGCGGAACATAATTATATTTCTGTTATGCTTAAGCCAAGTCACCGGTTTTAATGGATTTAGGTGTATTGTGAGGTTCTTCGTGATTAAGCTTCGAAATTCAGTTGTAAATATCTCGGTAGTTTAGGTTTGTTACTTATTGAATACGAAAGCAATTTCACTCTCTAATTGCTATTTAGATTATCTATTGTTGTTGTTTTTTTTTTCACCTGTCATATCAGGCCACGGGTAATTTAGACAAGGAATTGATTAATATATTGATTTATCATAAACCTGTTTCTGTGGTTTTCTCTTGGTCTTTAACTTCATGTAGGTATCTATGTACTTACACTTATTTGAAATTTTAATTGAAGGAAATAATGCGTACGTAGATATTTATTAATAAAAACCTAGAAGAAGAACTAAGCTTTAGTTTAAATACAGGGATTAACCTACTATTTACCTGATAAAAAAATGTAGGTACTGTAATGTCATTACCGGGTCGAGGTGGCGATTTCGGTAATATAAATGGAAAGAAGAAATAACTTGAAACACAGTTGCTTTCCAGGTCATTGGTTCGATTGCCACCCGAGAAAGACATTTTGTGTGCATGAATGATTCTTGAGTCTGAGTGTAATTATTTACTGTTATTTACAAAAAAAAAAGTAGATAGCATATTTATAGTAAGTATAACAGTTCAATTCAGTATAATATTAATAAAACTTCCTTGTTAATAATAATAATCATTTATTTGCCAAATAAAAGGGAACAATTAGGTAAACATTTTGTTAAGGTTAAATTAACACAAAATTACATTTTGTTATTACCTACTATTCGAAAATGTTTTGTTAGCGAGCTTCACACTAGGTCGAGCCTGTCTCGTGAAGCTCTGGAGTGTATACCTACTTCAAGTTTGCTTAGATGTAGGTATGAAACCTTTTTTAACTGGTTAACAGTATTAATTGTACACACGGCTACACAACAAGCTATAAAAATCCAGTATAAGCTGACCTCTCATTGTACGGAAATCCTATACAATAGAAGATCAGTTTATACTCAAAATGCATAGCTTTTACCAATGGTACCTACTGTTCAGTGGTACCTACCACTGGGTCCGAAAGGTACTCCCGACATGAAGGGTCCGAAATTGGTGTCACTATTGCCATTGATTGTACTAAGGATACATAGTTGTGTTACCCGTCTGTTTCCCCATAGCTATGTATATGTCGCAGTAAGATAGATCAAGTCGTAATATAGTTATATCCCTAGGGATATAATTATATACCGTAACATACTTATACGAAAGCGATTCATTACTATCTCATTAGGAATATAGTTATAAAACAGTCCAAGTTTAGTGATATACTTAGGTACCTATATTACTAGATTAAGTTTAGTGAAATAGCTTTCGGAATGTGCGGCGCAGGCGGCGCGTCGCCTCCCCCGCGTTTCAACAGGCAAGTTGTAGTCAAGCGCAATACTAAGAATAAAAAAAAGTAAAAAAACAAAATTGAATCAAGAACCACTTTTGTTTTGAAATCAGTAGAAAAAAAAATGCCTACCTCTCAAATCTTGAGACAGTTGAGAAAGGAAGGCCAGCAATTTAATGTTACCTAACAATGGCGCAAGCCTATGATGAAGAGGCGACGCGCTTATATAAAATTAAATGCAGAAGTATACTGATATACTGACAAGAGAAAATAATACTAGAAGGACTTCACAACTCTCAGAGTTAGAATCTCAACCAAGCACTTGAAACACTCAGATAGACTAATAAGGTTTACAAATAACTTTGTTATGTACCTAACTTGGTGCGTATAGACAAGTTGTTACTTTCTTCCATGGTAGGTACTGGTATCAGTGGCGAAGAGTCCGTATGACAGGATTCCCACCGGCTTCCCTTCAGGAATTGGTAAATATAACGTTCTTAATTAAATATTATGTAACACCTAAAAGATTTAAATAGCATAAAAAAATGTAGTACATACTTTTTAGTAAGTTTGAAAGTCGGAGTAGGTAAACAAGAAATACTTGACAATTTTTTGCTCCGTCATCCCTTTTTCAAATTTCCACCCTTCGCAACTGGTACACAACAAACCGTGAGGTTCCGAGATCGAATCCCGGGACAATTTCTAACCAGTACCTACCTACCCTTAGTCGAAGATATCAATACGAAAACAGTTGTCGAATACCATCACGAACTTGTCAATATATTAATGAAAATTTTAAACGCTATAAAATCTACAAATTATTTTATATTTTCCATTTTCAAATCATTTTTGAAAACGTATTTTGACAAGTTCGAGATAGTATTTGACATTAGAACGACGTTAGAACATTTTTCGTACCTATTTATGAACTCTTACTAAGGGTTTCCCAGCACACATCTCACTCGTTTGGAAATCAGGGATTGCATATAACTATGTAAACAACTTTTTGGTACAATAAACATTTATTATTATTATTATTCCTGTTCTATCAGTAGCAATTGGAGTAGGTACGAATTTCAGTTCGTATTCAAGACTATTGAAAAAAAAAAACAAATAAAAACAACACTGCTTGACCTTTTGCTCGTGTAATCAAGGTATTAAAATCTGTTGCTAAAACCCAACTACTTTCTCTACAAACCCAACACCATAGATGAAACTCTAAATTAAAAATTTAATAACCACCTTCTCCTATTTTTCAGTTAATATCCATCTATACTAATCTCTAGGTATCACCTCAGCTTTCAAATAAAAAAAACGCATCAAAGTCGTTCCATCTTAGGCGCCACGTGGCATAAAACTAGTACACAGATACACGTGTCAAAATAATAACACCCTTTTTCGGCGGGGATTTAAAATGTGTGACTTTTTATTCAGAATACTGAAAGGGCAAAAACCGATAACATTAGAAGATGGTTGAGTCTCAAACTCTCAAAGTTGCTACATAAAGTCTACATGACTAAAGTTTGAGGTCCAGATAAGTGCATCGTTGCTTGGTTACCGACGAGTTCACCAGCTTTATGTGCGCTACTACTGGTTCTCGATTGTTAAGATGATTAAACGTGAGTTTAGTCTAATAAGTCACTTAAACTTGATGTTGGTTAATTTAATCACTTAATAAAAAGGGTTAAGTAATCAGAAAGGGGAACCACCGATAACATTAGAAAATTATTGACCTCAAAGTTTCTATATAAAATCTACATGACTAAAGTTTGAAGTCCAGATATGTGTATTGTTGCTTGGTGACTAAACGATTTCACAAGCTTTGTGTGCTACTATTGGTTCTCGATTGTAACGAGTGACTGGCTTAACAGGTTAACCAATCAGAAAGAGCAAAAACTGATACCTAATATTAGAAGGTAGTACACTCGAAGTCTCATAGTTGCTACATAAAGTCTGCATGACAAAAGTTCGAGGTCCAGGAAAGTGCATCGTTACTTGGTTACCAAACAAGAGTTCACAAGCTTTGTGTACACTACTATTAGTTCTCGATTGTAACACGTGAATCGTTAAAGAAGTCACTTTGTACTTGATCAAGTTGTACCTTATTAATGGGGTTGGTAGACTGACATATATGTAGCTATTCCTTGTTGTATCTATCACCTGTACTGTTCCAACCAATCATTACTCAGTAATAAACGGATGTTACTACGCGACACTCGTTTGCTTATTTCCTACCTCAGTTAGATACATATCATAGACCCAGAGCATTACGAACCAGTGGAATCTTTTGTGTTCAAACTTCTCTACTAACACGACGATTGAGATTGATACTAACCAATACGCAACAAGATTTCTTACGTATCGCTACAAGCCTTTATTTTAAATTTTACCTACATTGTTTCTATAATATTGGGTAATTAAAGTTAATTATCTACCTATAATAAATGCCTCCATCACCTCTGATCATTGGCTCATTATTTCTTTTTTGTAACCCATATTTTAAACCCAAAACTACCTTTGAAAAGTGAGAGAGAAACTTTCGAGAAACAATAGTAGATCTCACAAAACCAAATCCTAGGGATGTTAGTTAGGAAGCCAAGAACTTAGCTCTTACCTACAGCGTTAACTTAAACTTGTAATATTCAGTTGTAAGCAGCTTGTTAGCACTTATTGATACTTAACTCTAACTTAACTGTAACTTAACAAAACTTAGGCCTTTATTATAGTTACAGTTGCTTTTCTATAGAAATTTGAACACTACACTACATATACATATCAATTATATCTTGCCACAGTGGTTAATAAAAGTATTTACTAGCTTTGCGCTTGCGCGTATGTCGGTTTTCGCGCTAAACCTTTTTCTGCGTAGTCAGATAAAAACTATTCTATGTCCTTTCCTGGGTCTCAAAATAACTCCATAACAAATTCATCATCAGTTCAGTAGTTTAAGCGTGAAAGTGCGACAGACAGACAGACATTTAATTAGTTGCAACGAAAAGTATATTAATATAATTCTTACCTTTGTGAGGCATTTTCCAGAAGGCTTCTGCCGCCGTGGTGGGCTCCCGCGGCGGCGCTACTAACCCCCCAACCAACGTGGTTGCGGCGTGCGCGGGCGCCGGAGCCGGCCGCCCCCAACCCCCGTGTAACGCCACCACGACTATTTATTACCCCCCCACTCAACCCCACCCACAAAACCTCCGCAAAACCCCACAAAGAAACAGTACTATTTTCTAAATATGTATTTTGAGTAACACTTTTTGAATGTGCGCTCGCGCACCGTTTCAAGCAGCCATAGCGTCGTGACCTGTGAACAAAGAAATTCACGTTTAAAGAAACTTACTGACCCCGATACAGCTTAGACAATCACATCATCAATTACAATCAATAGCGTCATTACGGTCCTTTGAAGCCTTATAACTCCTACTCTTTTTAACTTACACGTGTTTCCGTATGTTAGAAAGAGACAGAAGATTCAGTACTAATTGGTGGATGATGCTGCTGAATTGTGTGAAAGAAAGCGCCAGGTATTGTTGCATAGCATAAATAGCTGCGCGGTTCGTGTATTGATAATGATCGATAGTAATGAAGTTAGATGTTGAGATATGCGCCCGCGCCACCCATAGAGAACGGTAGTCGTACAGTTCGTGGTTTTATTGTTTGATGTTGATTTGTAGGTTAATATAATGCTACTTGGTTGCAATTTGATAGTTCTAGCGTTGTCCAATTGATTGATTGATATATGTATGTGTTTTAAAGTTAATAAAAGCAAGATAGTAAGCGTGCTGGTCCTGACTCTCACCGGTACATGTATTGTTTATCTGGCTTCCAGTAGCTTTGCTTTAGTAAGTACCTACCAGCTCTCCGCCCGCGACTATGTCAGTTATCGCGCTAAACCATTATTATCTTTTATCTTAGTCGGATAAAAACTATCATATGTCCTTCCCCGGGTCTTAAACTATCTCCATAACAAATGTCATCCAAATCGGTCTAGTAGTGGCTTGTGACAGACATAAACAGGCACTTTCGCGTTTATTATAATAGCGAGGAAGTAAGGATTGTATGTATTAAAAAAAGAAAATTAGTCTATGTATAGTATTCCACATAATATCTGGTTTTCATAACACAAGCTCTGCTTATTATGGGATCATTGGGATCAGATGACCATGTGTGTTAATGTCCCAGAATATTACATCTAAGTGGGTACCTACAAACGTCAATAACGGGTATAGATTAGGTAATATATACTTAAATTCATAAAGAATATAAAGTTATAAGTATAGGTATGTCAAGTATCCTCAATAATCCTCTTAGTATTCGATAAAATCCGTAATAAAAATCATATTAAACATCAAAAATGCTATTCCAAATATCGTTCAAGGAAAATAATTTCCCAAGTTCTTACTAACATTGAAAGATCTGAAAATATTCGATAAAAACATCTCAAGAGACTATTTGATAACTAAATCTATTGATATTATAAAGCTAGGAAGGTAGGTGGGGTAGGTAGGGTTATGTTTGATCTTTTTAAGTTAACATCGTGATTTTCCTTTGATATTTTCCCCTGTAATGGTGTTCTATGGCTGAATAAATTGAACACTCGCTTTGAGCCTAGGGTTTCGAGTAGTTGACGAGTAATAAGTATTGGCGTGTGCCGGATTCTAATGGCGATCTTTAGGTACAAAGTTGTTATACAAGGTAGCTCATTTATATAGGTCACTATAGGCAACTCTTAACTAATTAAGGTCTGTTAAGGAAGTATCTAGAACATTAGACATTTTTCCACATTGACCGTGTTAAATATATAAAACATAAAAATATTTATTTTGAAAAAAACATTACATTGTTCACCTCTATAGAAACTACACTATTCCTACTAATATTATAAATGCGAAAGTGACTCTGTCTGTCTGTCTGTGTTGCTTTTACGCCTAAACTACTGAACCGATTTGGATGAAATTGGGTATGGAGGTAGTTTGAGACCCGAGAAAGGACGTAGGATAGTTTTTATCCGACTGCACAAAAAGAAGGTAATGTTTTGGCGCGATAATCGACATACACGCGGGCGAAGCCGCTGTCGGAAAGCTACTCGTAGTTGAAAATAAAATTATCAAGCTGAAAAAAAGTGATAACCTAGTGATAACATATTTATTATTGACGAAGGAGGCAACATTTATTAGAAGGCCTTCAATTGATCTATTAATTAATTTATAACACAAATCATTTCTTAAAATTATTATTGATAAATTAGTGCTAAGTATAATATTTTTTTAAAGCTTATGAAACTTCGTGATTTCTTAATTTCTATCGGTAGATATAGATAGACCGTTTAACTCGCGTATCGCCTATCCTTGATTCTGACTCCTCAAGCTGCACAGACAGTGATGATGATTCAAGCGATATGGATATTAGTGACTAATAATCTTACATTACTTTTATCTGTGGTTAAATAGTTCTTTATTAGATTTAATTAATGTTTTATGACTTTGTACCTCAGATGGAGATTCGCGAGTTAAACGGTCTATCTATAGTAACTCCTACGTGCATAACATTATTTTTAAATAAGTAAAATTGGAAGCTTTTAATTCAATAAAATATAAATCGTATACGCAAACTTCACTCAAATATATGATACATTGGTACACGAACGGCTTATCACGGGTCAATCAGCGGCGCCTTTGTGCCGTCTGTATCAGTACCTACCACCGACCGGTGTTCTGTTACACAGCACTGGTATTAATTAGTGTAATTAAGTGTATTATAATTAGATATGTAAAATCATCATTACGTGTATGTGGGAAAGCTTTGAGGAAAATATCATTAGATGATTCTTTTAAATTATAATAATAATAATAATATAGTGGGACATTAACACACACGGTCATCTGATCCCAAACTAAGCAGAGCTTGTATTATGGAAACCAGATAACTGGTAATTTACTACATGTAATACTTTTCTTTTGTAAATATATACTTAAATATAGATAATTACACCCAGACACAAGACAAATAGACATATTTATACAAATGTTTGTCTCGGGTGGGAATCGAACCCACGACCTACGGCGTGAAAAGCAAGTATCTTACCGACCACGCCACCGCAGCACCGGCCCGTCTATAAAACGACAAATGAAAAATTAAACGACATATATATACATATATGTAGTATGTATGGAGACCCTTAGGTAGTACAGGTTTCGATCTAGTTCAAACTTCAGACTCTCATAAGGAGTAAGTAGGTCCTTTATAATTTTGCATACAGCCTGTAAATTTCCTTGTGAGAAGTAACAGACATATATATCTGTTATTAACTTAACAAATAGGCATTCTAGATGTGTAGGTACCTACCAGAACTGAAGGGTGGGTGTCTGTAAAAGGGAAACCGGAACAAAAATGTACTTACTAAAGAAAATATCTGTTCAACACCGTCACCGATGTTTCTATAGTGACCACCACCATCATATAACAGGTACTTTTTTGATGATATTTAAAACTCTTGGTTTATTAATTTTAATGAGGTAAACGATATTAATTAACTCCTAAAGGGAAGCCGATTCGAATCGGCTTGTATGAACTCTTCGCCACTGACTACTTATCATCAAAAATCAGTTGAACCATTTGCTTAAAATAAGCATTTCAGAGCAATGGTTAGTAAGTTGAAGTAGCAGTGGGCTTGTCACATCTCCTGCTGACTCAACAATCGTTGGGGTAGACGAGTTCTTGAGTGGAGACCACGGATTGGTATATGTAGCGTAGGACGCCCTCAGACTAGGTGGCGTGACGATCTCTGCAAGGTGGCTCGTGAGAGCTGGATGAGAGTCAACGCTGATCGTGCTCAGTGGCGTGCTTAGGAGAGGCCTTTGATTAAAAGGTTGATGATGATGATGGAGGCCAGAGAAACAGAAAATGAACTACTTTGTCAAGGTTGAGCGACTGATGAGGAAGGTAGCCGTAACAACGCCTGGACCAGTAACTCCGGGATTAACTGAAGCAGCAGTCGCTGTCGCTGGCTCGATCCCCGGTCGTGCCACAACATCTTTGTGTGAATTGTTTCATCGCCACTGTCTAAGAAGTAATTAACCGAGTACATGTGACATCCACCAACCCGCACTTGCTAAATTCTTTCAACTCTTAAGGTAGTTTAGAGAAGACCCGTGTCCAGCAGTGGGGCACTAAAAAGGGTTGAAGTGAATGTTTAAATAAAACCATAATTATTTTATTCAGAGATCAACCCCCAGTAGCAAGAAGCAACTATCAAAGTACCCGACGTCGTAAACTTTTAATTCATTTTTTAACTAAACGGGGAGGAAAGTTAAAAAACACAGTTTTCTATGTAAGTGCCTCTGAGTGCGTCAAAGGGAATGGAGACCGCATGCAAAGCACTTAACAGGATAAAGTAGATTTTAGATTGTAGCTTAGCTTGCTCCGTAGATAATGTTAACATGCCAGGTTGTTTTAACCGACTTTTAAAATACAGGAAATCTTCGTTTTACCTAGGTAATAAACGTTGTATTTAATGTTTTCTTGCTGTGACTATTTCGCTAACAATAAAAGTGAATATCTGCTCAATATCGGTGGAGAAAAATATTATGAGGAGATAGATAAGTCTAACAAATTTATTAGAAATTCTTTTTTATTCTGTAATAAGCTTGCGCTTGACCACAACTTGCCTGTTGTTAAGCTATGATGCAGTCTACGATGAAACGCGCTTACCTAGTGAATACCTATTCACACGCGACTTGAAGACAGGCAGAATATAGCTATCGGAAAACAGAGATGCCAGTAGCGAATTCCACAACTTGGCAGTTCGCATAGTAAAAGTGGAAGCAAAGCGTTTTGTGCGTAACCGTGGAATTTCCACCATATTATTATATCGATGGCGTACAGCCGTACCTCTATTTGTCCGATGATAGAACGGAGATGGGGGAATAAGATTATGTAATTCCAACGTACATTCTTCGAAATGTATCAGATAGAAGACCGTAGGACCAGCAACCTTGCGGCGATGCTCGAGGCTTTGCAATTTAGCCTTGACCAAGGGTTCGTTAACATAATTTAAAAAAATATTTTATTTTGCTACTTTTTCAGTTTGTTACATATCTGTTAGTTTTCCTTATCAAATAAATAAATAAAAATCGGTCAAGCAGTTTCGGAGGAGTTTGGTTACAAACATGACGACATGATTTTTTTTTAAATTAAATGGAATGAACCAGACGTAATAACTTTGAACGTCGAAACGATGTTTCTAAATTCAAAAGTTTTTACATTTTTTTTTTCAAGTCAAATGAAGCAAAGGCGCTACCGCATTTCCATACAGTTCGAATCGAATGTCTGCTACACACCTCATTAGTTTCACTTTGATTCAAAGTCGTTGCTCAACGGTACTTACACTAACACCATTTTCTAATCGCATTTTCTTCGGGAAACTATGTAGTGAGAATTTATTTTACATACAAAAGACCTATGTTAGCATTTCCACTTAAGTAGGTTAGATTCTTAAAATGTTTAGCGCATCCTTATGAACATATTTTTCTATTAAAATATAGGCTTTCGTCATTATTAAATGATAGTTTTAAAACATTATTAAGTTCTAAAACCCAGATTTTTTGTATGTGGCTGTCAAAACAGCAAAAATAATCAGACCATTACTAACTAAGGAACTGGTATTTTTTAATTACCGTAAGAGTTAACAAAATTTTGAGTCAGTTTTTAGTATTATTTAAACATCGGTTCTCCACGTAACTTGAATTTGTGTCTGGTTTTTAAGTTTTTCAACATCCTTCAGGTTCATTACATTTAGAATCACATAAATTATAAAATAGAATTCCTGTATAAAAATACTTTAAAAATAATATCATTCTCACACAAAACATAGTTTTTATTCTTTAGAATATCATCCATACTTTTACTGTCATTTTAGCTGTCATAAAAGGTTTTAAAACGCATTGACAGATCAAAGCGGTCCTTACAAACGCACGTGCGTTGTGCTTACAAACGTAACATAACAGGAGCACTTCAAGTCGCAATACCAAAGCAAGCCTCTTCCTTTTTTGAAATTTTTAAATATAAAATAGAACGCGGAATTTTACATAATTAGTGATGTGACGTGGGTTTAAAGTTCGTGAGTGTACCTACGAATGTAATACGTTCTTTGAGTTTTGAAGTGTCATTAACTTTTGTGGTTGGAGTAGGTTTTTGAGCTGGATTTTGTTAGGCTTTAGATAATTGTCTCATTGGTCCAATGGTAAGGTTTATAACCACCAGGTTTGAGCCCCGGGACGAGCCCTCTAACGTGTAGGAATTTTACACTCAGCGAAATGTAGGTAAGCGATTTGTACCTCGGTTTGCTCTTACGAATATGTTATAAAAGCCTAGGGCTAAGTTATTATTGTTCGTTTAATTTAATCTTACCCTATTAAGACCTACAATAAATCCGAATGTTTGTGAGGATTTGTATATGTCTGTAAACCTTTCACAGCAAATCGGTTGGACGATTTGGATGATATCTGGCATCTGCGTTGTACTTACGAAACGTGACATTACAGGACCACTTCCTTTTATGAATTTTTAAATATAATTAAAATAGAATGCGGAATTTCATATAATTAGTGATGTGACGTGGGTTTACAGTTCGTGAGTGTACTTACGAATACGTTAATTGAGTTTTTGAGTGTCATTAACTTTTGTGGTTGTAGTAGGTTTGTGAGCTTAAGTCCCAAGGCCGCTGGACCAAAAAGATTATCTTTTCTAATTTATCAGTACTAGCCCAGAGTAGGAAGTATTCGAAGAGCCCTCAAATCCCTCAGTCCTGTGCCTGTGTTCACTGGTCGTATCGGTCAATCCGACTAACCAGATTCAGTAAAGGAAATAGAGAGCGTACTTGTGTTTGCGCACACACATGTACACTATTATATCTACTGCGTCATAATAGTCAGCTTAGACTGGCCGCCGAAGCCGGAACACGGCTAGGAGTGGTATATTATAATTTAATTTCCATAAATGTAAGTACGTACGGTAACAGATCTATCTATCTGCATGGTGCCTTGTCACGGCTAAACAACTGAACCGATTTTGATGAAATTTGAAAGGCATGTAGTTTGAACTTTGAACACGTTTACAGGCCTGCACCCATCCATGAAAAAAGGATGATAAAGTTTTTGCGCTTACCTATAACATACGTTCGAGCGATGGAAAGCTGTAATTAGTGGGTAGGTCCTACTGTAGTTGTTATGTAAGATATTTAAGTTGTACTAAATAGCTGAATAGCTAACGATAGTAGATCTGTTTATTTGAAGCTACCGAATAGCCGGGAGGTACCGTCAGAATAAAAATAAATTACTATTTCTCTATGAGGCCGACAGCGTTCCCGGCGATTTGTTACGTTGATTTAAAACTGACATGTACAGTCAGCATATTACTTACTATTATTACAAAGGTAAAGTTAAATAGATTTTTACAACGAATTTAAGCAATATGCTTTTTTAGATTTCTTACCGATATAATTAAGTAGGTATCTACTGTAAATTTTGAATGCAATTAAATGAAAACTGAATTGTTCACTGAAAAAAAAAATTGTTGTTTTCGTTACATACCTATTGTTCTCTATATCTTTATCAAAATGAGATATTATGGTAATGATATAGGTATTTTAAATAAGTAAAAATTCATACCTAGTTTAAATTTTGTGATAGAGCAGGTCGTTAGGTATTTAAGTTTCTAATAACTATTTAAACGCAAAGTATAAATTTATTTACAATAAATAAATATTAAAATTTATCATTTCATAAAACTAGGTAAGTCAATCATTTTAAATAGCAAAAATAAAAAATTATAATAAAAACCATATTTTGCATGATATATCTAAAAAAAGGCTTTATATTTTTATTATCTTTTATCATTTTGACAATTTTAAAATTAAGTAAGTATATTTGTGTTTTATTTCTAGTTAATTTTAGAATTAACTTGCTGACCCTACTCATTCAACAACCGCATACAACGATACAACACTAGGTTACCACGTAACGTTAGCACGATAAATCAATCTTGCCATTGTGAGGGCCAAAATAAAGCACATCCAAATCGGTACAGCCTTTGAAAGTAGTAACAGATAATACAAGGTATTAAAAATTCCTGACTACTATTAATATTTTCCATCTTCCAGAGTAAGTATCCCAAAGGAAACCAACCGAGTAAAAAGTTAGATGTTATGAGCACCGGTGGCTGTCGCCTTTGAAATATAAGGTCGCGGGTTCGATTCCCAATCGTGCGACATCTTTGTGTTCGTGTGCATTCGTGAAACAGAGATGCCGTTTGCGAATTCCACAACTTTTCATAATAAAACTATAGATATAATCCTTACTTCCTCGCTAATAAGGCAGAAACTCTGTCTGTCGCGCATTCACGCCAAGACTACTTAACCGATTCGAATTAAATTTGGCATGGAGATAGTTTGAGACCCAGAGGAGGACATTGATTGGTTTTTATCCGACTGCACAAAACGAGATTAATGGTTTAGCGTCATAACCGACATACGCGCGGGCTGAAATCGAACTAACCGATAAAAAGCCAAAAAAAAATTAATAATTATAAAAAAAAACAAGATTTGCTCAGAAACAAAGACATGTTAATATAATCATATTAATAACGAATCACTTTTTAAAATGTCATCGAATACGAAGGACGCCGACACGTTAAAACAAAAAAATATATAAAAGGGATACATCAAAAGCTTTTTACTCTTAAATAAGGCTCTATCTTAATCCTTATTAAGCCTCATCATGGAAGGGTGGTGCTATTGAGACTAAGAGGTGTTATATTCAGCCCATCAGAGATTATATTCTATTTATTTTTATTTTTATGTATTTTAAAATACGGTTAAGAACCCGTAAGACGGGAGTTAGCATTTTTGGAGATTATTATTCGAGTGTTTTTTTATTCTAAAATGATCAACCTTACCACTTGCCTGATGTTGAGCAATGAAGATGTCTACGATGGAACGCGCCTACCCAATATACCGATACACCCGTAATTTACATTGTTAGTTATAGTTTGAATTGTATTTTTTATTACGCAAAAAATGAAAAATTTCCCTCAATTACAAATATCATTGTGTTTGAAGTTTAATATAATAATCATATTAATTTATTTTCACAAAAACAAGATACATATATAGAACTAATGATAAACTTAACATAAATTAAGTGCATTTGTCATGGAGTACGGTTTCTCTTAATATTTTTTTATTTTATAATTTAAACCGAACGTAAATAGTTTTACGTAAAACAGTTTTTTATAAAAAAAAATAGAGAACTTTGTGGACTTAATTTTAAAAGATTAGTACCTACTTACAAATTGGTTTTACGTAAAAAAAAATATTTAATCTGGTAACAAATAAGACTCAGTGAAAAAAAAATTGCAATAGTGAAAATAAGTAGGTAGGTAACTAAGTTTTATAAAAAATCATACTATCGATATCTGTATGAACGAAATTTGAACACACATTTTAGATAAGTTAATACTCAATACTCAATAATTTATTGCATACCTTAAGTAATGTAAATTAGGTATATGGTGTTACAAATAAATTTTAGTGTTCAATTATGGACCCTGTAGGGCACAGCAAAAAGTACGAGAGAGGAGAAAGAGCGCTACTTACTTTTATTTAAATAAAATTAATAAAATATATCTAGTAAAAATTTAATTATTATCATTATTGTAGTTAAAATTTATTATTTAGGTATTCTTCTAAATAATAACATTTTTGTATTAGAAGACATTATAATTTTTTTTACAAATGTAATAAATTAAATTGTCTTTTTTTGGTTTGTCATGTCTAATCGAAATGTTAAAATCCTAATCGATTTACAAGATTTATTTCAAAAGGACATTAACCGTTGACGTGAAATTGTATTTGACACCGTGTAATGACAGCATGTGAGAATTCTTTGCGAAACTGTCAATGGTTATGTCTTTCTTTGTCAAAAAATATGTCATTAATACGAGAGAAAAAAATATCCAAGTGCGCGGCACCCCTGGGAGTTGTTACATAATAGGGATGTCAACACTCAAGTCCGATTGCTTTTCAAGTATAAATAATAGTCGACGTAGTATTTGAATAGTCCTACTTTTGGTACACTTTGTCGGCACGCTTGAATCGATACAAGATTCGATTTATTGATTTTTATGTTTATTATTGTTCAGAATATGCGAAGAAGCGAAGTTTTTTATTAAAAATACTGTCACTAATAATAATAAATATTGTAAGAAAGAAATTATTGTTACTAGTAATAATTATATAATTTTTTATTGTTGATTGTTGAAATCAAACATCTCTAAAGAGGATAATTTATAATCAGATTTTGCACTTTAATTTATATTTTGGTTTTATAACATCAAAATGAGATTTTAGGTATATCTAATACAGGGCGTTTTTTAATTTTTTGGTATTTTTTATTGTTGATTGTTGAAATCAAATATCTTTAAAATGAATAATTAATATAATCAGGTTTTGTAATTCTGTTTATATTTTTATTCGAGTTGATATTAAATATTTCAGAGGTATTATATATAATGCAGGGCTTTTTTTACTTTACATACGTATTTAATTTGACGTTTTTTTTATTTTAAATAGGTATGAAAGAGTTCTGACAAAACACTATGTGCAAATAGCAAAAATATCCTCAACCTAAATTTGTTGAGCTACTGTCCCTTACAGTAGGACCATCTTTAACAAAATTAGTCCCACATCACTGTCATCTTTTGTGCATCAAGTATCGGTTACCGCAAAAATTATTTGCTCTACAATACTCCTGAGATCTCTATTTAACGAAATTACAGACTCCATCTCAAAGATTACAATGGACCATTCATATCGGTAGGTAACATGAAAGGTGAACTATTTTCAATTTCGTTTAGAATTCGGTAATGTTTGAGTTTTATAAATGTTTGTACCTATCTAAATAAATGTTTATAGATAACAATTTATCATTTATCTTAAGATCACATCATTGCTTCAGAATTACCTTAAGTTAAGGTTAAACATGGGTGCCAATTTTTTTTTTAATTTTATAAAATATAACTACTTGTTTTCTCGCTGTATATTGAAAATATAAATAAGTATAATTTTAAAGTATTAAAAAGACACATTTTATTATTATTATTTTTAGAAATAGCAAAAATAAATTATTAATTTATTATTTGTCTTATAAATCCGGATTTCAGTTATTATACTTCTAGGTTCAATAAAATAGTTTGCCAAGTTAATCGTTCATTTAAAGTAATGATTTAAAAATAAAGGTGCATAATGTAACAAAATATCTTTGACCAGTATAATATTTCTCAAAAAAAAACCTAACAATAAAACCAAATGTTTACTTTTACAAATTATCTGCAACAATGCAACAATAAATCGAGTGATTCGATTACTTTAGAAAAGACGAGATAGGCTAAACAAAAATATCGAATTACATAACTAGGGTCTATATTGGGACAGGGATACAGGTAGATTCGATTTTATTTAAAAATGCGTTTTATGTTTCCACACACTATTTCTGGTATTTAAAAAATGTGCAAGTGCGTAATTGCAATTTTTAGATTTTTTTATTCTGATTTAATGCTATTCCTTAATTAAAAATGTAATAAGTCTTTTAAAAAAATATAGTAAATGTTTTAAAATGTAATGTAATGTAAAGTTATAGGTAAGTCTCACATGTGATTAGAAAATGTAATTTTTTAGGACCTAGCTGTTGCTGAAATACCTACCTATATTTGAGACCTTTAATTTTTTTGGTTTTACAAATAGTGTAGGTAATAGTTTGTATAAATTTTGAACCTAATAAATTTTAAAGTTATTAATAATTTTTATTTTTATTAATGGTTACTGTTAAAGATACCTACTATTTTCCGTCGTGGCTAATAGTAAAGATTCTATTGAGCTTATTGAGTACATCGTAAACAACAAAAAATATCTGTAGTGTTAATAAATGGTACCAGATTCAACGCATTGTATCCAGTGAGCCAAAATATTTAGGCCTAAAAGGTTCCTAGGCTTAAAATATACACCTACCTAACCGCCGAATCAGCACCAATAAAATCACAAAAAAGTCCGTAACACAAAATCACCAAAACCAAATACCACAGTTAGTACTAAGGATGAGACCGCGTGATCCCGAAACCGGAATTCTTTAATTTGACAAGTTTCTAAACGTAAATGGTCAGTGTACCGCGTAATCATCGGACCCCTGAGAGCGCATAGAGGCTGCGAACCGTTCACGATGACACGGCTCGCTTACGACTGGCCGAGCCATCTGATTCCAAGTCAGCCGTGTGAGCATCGCTGGGGGCGGGGCTTCGAGGGGACGACTTGCCTCACCCTAGGGTGGGTGACGCACACATACACACAAACACACATGCAAGAATAGTCAGTCGCTCCGGGTCGGTGTATAACATCGCCCTTAACTTTTGCGTTTACCATTGTTTTGGTATTTTGCGAAGCAATTTTTATGTGGCCATGCGTTTTGTGGTATAGTGAGGATGGGATAGTATTTAGTATAAACGTAAGGGGTTATTTTAAGAGTGATCTGTGGTTTTAAAAACCCATTAATATTGGATAATGAATAAGTTTGGACTCATTAATTTTTACCCTAGTGAACAAATTATTTAAATCATAAATTAATGAGTAGTTACGTTCACAATAGTTGTTGTTTTTACTTTAACTGATACTAAATAATAATTGGGCCTTAAACACTCAAAAGGAGGAGTTTTTGTTGGTTTTGACTACAACACTGGCATAAGAAAAAAAAAACAATAAAATAAAATAACTATTTAAAGTGATATAACTTCAATTACTATCCAACAAAATTATTAGTTAGCAATGTAACTGAAACGTCATAGTCGTAAACTGCGAACATTTTACAACCGTCCAGTTTTATAGTGCGGGTAACGCTGGGTGTAAAAACTTGCTAGTTGGGCTGAAAACGACACTAAAATAAATGCTGTTTCAACAAAATTTATTGAGAACTAGGTTTATACGTACTTACACGAACCTATCGTACCTACACACCTAGGTATCTAATAACGAAAATCTGAATTCGTCATTTACACCTTTTTTATTTATTACAGGAAATAAAAATAGTAGGTTATGTAAGTTTAAGTACTGTAAGAAAAAAAAATTATATATGAATTTTTGGTAAATAAATCTAAAATTAAATAAATCTTATTTTTTATTAAAAAAGGAAATGGGCAAGTAAATATGTACTGTTAAGAACTAAGGAATCGCAGCCTTATCTATGGTCGAAAAAAAAAAGTTAGTTCCACATTAATATCCCATTTTTGGTTATTACACTTCTACAGCATTTATAATTATTATATTATATCAATCAACCTTATTTAACCATTGACTTAAATTTAAGTTGATATTATTAAAAAAATCAATACTACCAACAATTAAAAACACAATTTCCCACAAAACAAATACTAACTGCACTCAATTAAACGCCCGCTCGCCTCGCATAACAGCGTATCTGAAAAATAACAATGTGCGCCACGCGGCCGTCACGGCGATCAACCAAGAATGACTTAGCCCTAATTTATATCTGCCTAATTTCACGCCTGCTCATACTCTTTGTGTGTTTTGCGATACTATAACACGGTATTCGTTACGGCTGGTTACTTATTGAGACGTCAGTTTTCGTGCTATTGATATTTTTCCAAATACACCATAACTAAATCTGAAGTATCTTAAAGTTAACTTAGAAGATTTTTTCTTTAGATAACAGATGATATCTTCAAATTATTGAAGGCCTTAATATTTCTTATCACTGGGCTGATCTCATTATTTTCTCCGTTATACAGCTCACCTCATTGTTAGCTTTACCTAAATTGTTAGATACCAAGCATTTACTAAAATCTATACAATAGGTTTATCAAAATTTCATCAAAATCGTTAACAATCAGATCAAAAATAAAGGAATAACTTTTTTTTCAACCATATTTGTTTGCTACTGCTATAATACTGGGTGCTTAATTTACTTTTTTAACTTAACAAACTAATTCAACCATTAAAATCCGTTGTGTAAAGGTCGCAAGCAACTAAAAAAATAAATATAATAAAATTTTTTCTTATTGTGAAAGTGTTTGTCTAAGAACAATGTCGGATACCGCAGCGGGACATCCAGATACGAGGGCCTAAGTGCACCTATTTTCTTTAGATTTTTTTGTTATTTGCACTTATGCCTTTACTCAATAGCGTCCGATCCTTAATTTACGCATCGATAGACTTATTTTGTAGTTTGGTATTCGTTAGGATTGTTCTTAAGGCGCGTTTTGTAACATTGCAAGATCAAGCCGTGCTATTGTGCCAAATAACGACAATATAGTTAAGAATCAAGCACTTTAGTATAGTATTTTTGTAAATAAATAATAATGTAAATATAGCACTCGTTACAGAATGGCCTGAGGTCGGATTTTGCCTAGCAGTGGGACATTAAGTATAAGGCTATCTCAAAAATATTACAAAACTGATACAAAAGGAATAACGGCGTAAGTGACAATATTGGGTTTTTTTCATTTCCTAATAAAAAAATACAAAAATCAGATTTTTCCTTTAATTAATTTAGACGTTAGTACGTATTATGATAAAATATTGCATACTTTGTTTAACTCAGGGCGTTATCTAGAGACGAACCTCCATAACACAGTAAAAGCTAATGATCTGTTTCTAAATGATGGTTTGCGAAAAGTACAATAAATCAGTACGTTATGAGCTAGGGCTGTACGCAGCTGTTGCACCTTACACGCTTCAGTGGGTACTCACAACATGCACGGCTTTAAGTAACGAATGCTTTGTGAATGCCGATAGATTTGTGACAGCCCTGAAGCACAAGCGGCAGCGGTTGGCGTGTTGATAATGTTTGTTGATCGTTTGCTAGTTTCTTGCAATAAAGTTATAACGGTTGGTACTTCAATGGTTTAGAAGAATTAGCCTTGCAGAGAATTCATAAATTCATTTATATATGTTGTCCAATACTCTCTTGGAAAGTTTTAAGTATTTCACGTAGAGCAAATCATGAAAAAGATGTGATATTAGTTAATTAGAAATTGTAAGCGTGTTCGTGTCCCAGGTCGAACAAAAAGACTTTTAGAATATTATACCTACTTAGGGAATATTAGTTGCTTCTCGAAGTTTGGAATTGTACCTAATGAAGGACAATAGGCTCGCCTCCTATGGGACCTAAACATAGCCGGCGAAAATTGGGTGTGTGTACCGCGCCAACCAAAACAAATATAACTATAAATATATACTTACTATAACTGTTTTGATGAATGTATAAATAAATAAAAGTACCATACTATACCTACATAAAACATTGCATCATATTTATACAGCCTCCTTTAGTCTATATTATAAAGGTAGGGCCTTACCTACGCGTAATAATTATCTCAGAGATATTTCCAGCCCGTTGGCGTTTATAACTTGGACCAACAGTTAGATTAAAAAAGGACGAGAATCCTTTTCAGCGATAGGTTACAGATTAGAAGCGATGCAGTCAATTTGACGTATCTCAGTATCTGCCGCAAAACCACGCGTTTTTGCGGTTCCTTACTTACGCCGCTTTTGATACAAAGGGTTATTGAGGTTCGCCAAATTTAAAATTTGAAATTAGAAAAGGAATAATTACAAAAAGAAAATAGCTACTATCAACCTTTTTAGTGTGCGGGGGCATAGATTGTTTTCAACTATCTTAAGAGTTTGAGTCATAATTACGCTGTCCAATTGCATGTTGGTGGATATAAATTGTCCTCGAAGTTTAGGTCTAACACATTTCGGTTTCCTCAGAATGTTTTCCTTTACTGATATTGAGCATAAGGTAGGACTCAGCTTTTAAATATAGGAAATGTATTCCCTGAGTCATGAAACGTAAGTAGGTATCTTGGTGTGAATGCCATTACCTATATTGCATTTTAGAGCAACTAAATGTACCTAGCCGGGGCGGGCAGCTAGTGAATAAAAGTAAAACTGACTCATCTCTATGATTATATCTTGATTAATTCCATAGACAAGTATAATAATGATATGGACCCCCTTAATAAACAAAGCACTGAATTTATAATACTGCTCCACCCGTGATAATTAGGAGGGGGTCGTTATATTTGAATCGCTTCGAGACTATGAATTTTTGACTCTTAATTTTTATGTAACGGCTTTTTTAATAACTAGCTTAAACATGTGATTAGGTCCTCATAAAATACTTACCAAAAGTATTAAAATAAATCAATAAGAATTTAATATATTATCTATCCATTACAAAATAAAGTAATATTTAAATACAAAAAATAATGAAAAGAAAAATTTATACAAACGCCATTTTATTACTCAAACTAAAAGGGCATTCCATTTTCAAAATTTGACGTTTGTGTGATGCGTATGGCGCGCTTTTCTCTTTGTGGTGGAAAAGCCAAACGCACACAAGCATAGACTATGAAAATGTATAACACACCTTAACACACACAACCTTAACCTTAGAGAAAATAAGTAAAACCATTATTTTAAGTAATATATATTTATGTAACAATGAATAAAATAACTGTTGTGGCTTGTAGCTACCTAAATAGCTTACAAAAATATGTTTTTTGATAACAATTGAATTAAAAAGTTGAAATAAAATTAAACTTTAAATATAGCACGGACACAAATAGGTGTAACCTCAAGCTATACCACTCTTTACCTTCGCAAAAAAGTAGATATAAATATATCGAACAGTAGCCGATACTAAAACAACACAATGCATCATATTTCCCCCGCACCCGTGATATAGACACGCGTGTTTTGCCTCTTTCCAACGCTCGAGTTTTCCGCATATGACCCTCTCGCTCTAGTTTGGGCGGGTACTGGTACGCTATTGGTGGAGGGGCAAGCTCGCGCCCGTCGGCAACCTCCCGTCGGCATTTTCCCGACGCAACGCGTTTGAAAATCGAACGATTTGAATGTCGAGTGTTTTTCATAATTTTGTGCCTGTGCTAGTGATAATATTGATGTTTCTTTTATTATTTTAATAGAATAATTATGTTACTATTAGATGTAGATACTTTAAATTAAACAAAGCAGCTAAATACAATATATAGGTACTACTTATTTGTAATTGATTACCATAAAAGTTAAGCTTAAATTCGAGTAAAATTTTATTTGCATTCATGTGTTACATAAGATTTTAATAAGTAATAATCTAAATATATAAAAGAAGAAACTGACTGACTGACATATCAACGCAAAGCCCAAACCGCTGGGTCTGGAGACTCCACATTTGGCACATAAGTTTCTTATAGGGTCTAGGGGTGCACTAAGAAAGGATTTTTCAAACTCACCCTTTAAGGGGGTGAAACGGGGTTCCAAAGTTTGTATGGAGAAACAAGATTAGTGAGATCAATTTCGCGGACGAAGCCGCGGGCGGAAGCTAGTATAATAATAATATTCTGGGACATTAACACACACGGTCACCCGGTCCCAAGCTAAGCAGAGCTTGTGTTATGGAAACCAGATAACTGGTATATACTATACATACCTATAATACTTTTGTTTTGTAAATAAATACTTATAATAGATATTTATACCCTGACTCGACACAAACCCAACTGTTCATCACTAATGTTTGTCTCGGGTGGGAATCGAACCAACGACCTAGTAGGTAAATATTAGATTGTAAAACAATCAGAATCCTAATTTAAAACACGGAGTATTTTAAAAAATAGATCAGTAAAGCTTCAATTAAATTGATTATCTGTAATCCTCAGTACCTATTAAAAGTATCTCTAATGAACTCGATAGGTAGATTTTTGAATAATAAAAAAAATACTTTAGGTACCTATTCACCTATTTACAACGAGGTAAATATTTTTCCTTCTCAAAGCCTCCAATTCAACAGATTAAAAACGTAGAAAAGGTTGTTTATTTTTTGGATTAGTAAATAAAATAATAAAAAATAGCAAAAATCCTTCACAATACCGATCACGCTTAACCAGTTTTTATTTAGCCATATAAACGTTCTATTCTGCGTGTTAATCAAGGGCTGCGCTCACGCAAGCGTTCCGAGGCGTATGACACGGTAATTGTGCGCATGTCATGTGCACTCACCCTTACAGATAGTCTGTGGAACTATATTATCTGTACTCCTTTATGTTATTTTTTAATTTTAAACTTTTAAGTTTTTTTTTGAGGGACCTACCTAATTTTCTACAGGCTAAAGTTTGTCTAAAATACTAGATTTTAGAATACGCTTCTATAATAGTAGGCAGACTACTTTAACAATAACGATTTAAAACAATTTATCGCCTTCAGATTAAAAAAGTACTATTTCAGAATAATTAGAACAGGATTATTTTTAACCATAAACTCAAAGACTGAACGGATTTTTATGTGCTTTTACCAATAGACAAAGTCATCAGCTTAGGCACAGATTGGTTTAAGTGTATAATTTGTACCCGTGCGAAGCCGGGGCTGGTCACTAGTTGTTGATTAAACTTATAAAGTTTCAAAAGGCTCCCTAAAATGCGATTAGACTTAAAAAATTAGGTAGGTACTATAGCTTGCCTTTAGATGCTTTATAAGTTTTTTGAAATAAAACTATCTTATAACGGATTTTATAGCGGTTTATTTTAGATTTTTCAGACTTCATAGCCACGGGTGGGTAAAAGCCTGAAAAGACTTTGAAACGTCGGGTTTTAACAAACCGCGATAAATCCCGTTCTTAAATAGATTTATTTCAATGTGTGATATTCGTGTAAATTTATGATGAGACCATATAAACATACTTACCTAATACATAATAATAATAATCATATAGTGGGTCATTAACACACACGGCCATCTGATCCCAAACTAAACAGAGCTTGTAGGTACTATGGAAACCAGATAACTTGTAAAAACACTTTTCTTTTGTAAATACATACTTAAATATAGATAATAACACCCAGATTCAAGACAAACAGACATGTTCACAAATATCTGAACCCACGACCTACGGCGTGAAAAGCAAGTATCTTACAGACCCCGCCACCAAATCTTCATTAGATTTTATCAAAATCTATTCAGCGATTCTCCCATAAACGACTAACAAACATCCATTTAAATGAATACTCCAAAACCCCACCTTAATCAAAAACTTAAAAATTTAAAATTCAGTTCTTGTTTCAAACTTTTATTTCAAAGTGAAAGATTTACACTGAAATTTCAAGTACATTACAAGATACAAAAAAAACTGAATAAATCTAAAAAAAAATTAAATCAACCTAAATCTGAATTTACATACCTAACATTATATTATTGTGGGTATACTTCGTGACAGATGGGCCCTTTCTCGGAGACGGGCGTGCGTCGTCTCCGAGAAAGACCACGGGTACGATGCTGCATGGCCGAAGATAGCGAGCGATAGGGAGAGTTGGAAGGCTAAAGGCTATGCTGGAGACTTTTGCCGAGCAGTGAGACATTATAGGCTATTAAAAAAACCTAATGCTGACATGTTAACATTCCACTGCTGGGCACGGGTCTTCTCTCAACTATCTTACGAGTTGAAAGAGTTTAGGCCTTAATCCACAGACGCTCGTCAAGTGCGGGTTAGTGGATGTGACATGCCCTCGACTGATTAGTTCTTAGACATACCGGTTTCGTCATGATGTTGTCCTTCACTGATATTGAGCAGCGATGAAACTTTTCACACAAATGTGTGTGCAATGTGTGCATGACCGGGTATCGAATCCAAACGTTATATTTGAAAAGCGAGGCCGATACCGCTAAGACGCCGCGGTTTAAACAAAATGTTTATGCACATTACTTACCTATCTATTAATTACTAGCTTTCACCCACGGCTTCTTCCGCGTGGTACTTATTGGGATAAAATGTAGCCTATGTGTTAATCCAGACCTAAATCAATCTCTGTGCTAAATTTCATCCAATTCCGTCCAGTAGATTTTGCGTGAAACATCCATACAGTTTTACAAACTTTCACGTTTTAGCATCACTCTCAATAACAGTGAAAAACACCATCGCATAGAAGCTGACTTAGAACTAAATCTACACCAGTCAGCTAGCGTAGGTCTTTCTCAAACCTTAAGATAGGAAAGTTGAGAGAAGACTTGTGCTAAGAAAAACATTGATTGTGCATTTTCTATTACTATAACAACTGTACTTTATATTCAAATAAAATTTGTCCAAAACACACCTTACTAAGACCATTATTCGAACGCTTATAATCTTCTAAATATCGAATTGTTCCATTGTCTGAAGGCTTTAAACCCTATAGAATTGGTTCCACAGAGTTTTAAGCCTACCGCCTTCGGAAAAACCCTTTTCTCACACTGAAAAACCAACCTTATATAATCAATGTTAAAGTTCAAAATTAATTTAGATGTATCTAAAATAATTCCTGAAAAGTGAAAGCTTCTACGCAAGGTATTTAGGTTTAAACTCCTATTGAAAGAGGTGAAAGTTTGGGGAGAATTTCGATTTGCAAATTTAATCTTTGTCTTTGAAACATTAAGGTTTATTTTAAGTTGTGAAGCAAATAGTAGTGTTGAGTAGATTGTAGTAACGAGTCTACACACAGAATGTAATTGTATCGGGGATCAGAGCTGTAGGGATAGGGATGGGATGTAGTCGATAAGGGTTGGATACAGTTCAAGGGAAAATAGATCTAATTGCGTTTTGAAGTAGCTGAATTTTAATTATCCTAATTTATTATCTTTAGTCTATGATTGGATTATTACTGGACCACACTAGATACCTATAGACACCGCATAGCTGGGCCTCCGCACTTGCCTAACTTATGTCGCTAATTTTTATTGGTTCATTCAAAGACAAGAACTTGAACGAACCAATCAAATTTAGCTGTCTACCCCGATATACGGCTATCTTTTGACGATTACAATTTCATATAATATTTGAATAAATTGACGGGTGGTTGGAATCTAATCGGTGCACTGGACATTAGTGGACAAACAAGATCTACAATCTAAAGCACAAGAGTAAAATTTGCATACTGAAGAGCAGAAGCTGTTTATTTTAGCCGCAGAACTGACACGACGATTGAGCAAATGAGTAAAGTGGAAACGTCACACAACGTAAAACCCCTTTAGATATAGTAGATTGACGATATCTGCATGAAAGCAGCTGCCGAATGTGTTCAGCGGCGTTCTTTAAGAGGCATATACAGTAAAAATTTGCTAATGGTAAAAAATCTAAACTAAACAACGGACCACATTACACTAACCTATCTCTGACTGGTTTGTCCACCCTCGAACTTCTCTCAAGTACCAATTTACCCCTAATTATCCGTTCTGCTAGGTTGAGGATCGCACCAATATGAGAGTAAGTACAAAATATTTGGTCAAATATAGTCGTAATGAGTTCCATAAATTTGTATTCGCTCAGCGAGTTACAGAAAAGCCTGTGCTGTGTATTGAATGGAAAACTAAGGTTGACAATTCTTATAACTCACACAATAACAAATTGGAAATAAAAGCCATTCCACCAGAAATATTTTCTGAGTGGAGACCACAGACCGTCAAGCATAACTTACAACGCCCTTAGACTAAGTGAAGTGGCGATTTCTGCAGTTAGTTGAAGTATCTAAGCTGTTTGTCCATCCAATCCAATGGCTGTAATCCATCAGTCTTACATAGAAATTACAAGTGAACCTAATAATGTTGATTTGTACCTTCTATGTAAGACAAATTGGTATAGGTTAAATAAAAATGCATAATATTTAAGTTTTTTTTTATTTCATTTCTAATCAAATCAAATAAAAATAATTTATTTTTATAAAGAAAGGCCTTCTATTGGATTACGTCCAATTGCTTTTCCTACAGTGCAGTGAATGACATGGCAACTCCTAAAAACACTACTAAAACCTCAGTAGGTTTTGTCTCTTTTAAATAAAATAGTCTTTAGTTCTTCATTTTTTTTATTATATTAAGGTCACAATCGTATAACACTCTAAACTATCGATATTTTCCTCCCTCACTCACTACTCGTCCCAACACTTTTAGGGTCCGACCCCTCACAAGTCAAGAAGAGGGTGACTATTTATCGCAGTGTAGCTTTATTTTTATTTGTCTCCTATATTATAATTGTAGGTTAATGATCGGAGGACAGTTTATCTGATAGCCGGCGTAATGTTTAGTACCCATGGGAGATGTTTGTACTAAATATGGCGGTATTATAAGCATACAATTGACAGTAAATTTGTAGGTTCAGTGTTTACCAATGGTATTGACTGATTTCACAGCAAAATTCAAAGATTTTTGTGCACCTGAACTGGAGAGTAGGTAAGTGTGAGTAAGCTAGCCAGGCCTATCATCATCATCGGCCTCTCCGAAAGGGTAGGCAGTGGGGTAAACGAGTTCTTGAGTGGAGACCACGACTTGGCAAACATAGCGTAGGACCAGACGGAGTGACGATCTCAGCAAGGCGGCCAGCAAGAATTTGATGAGAAAAGCCGCGGATAGTGCTCAGTGGCGTGCTGTAGGAGAGGTCTACGTCCAGCAGTGGACTAAAAGGCTGAGAGATCTTACTACTATTTTTAAGCGTAGGTATCTAAATGTGACAGTTTGTGAGGTTGGATGGATAATAAGTTTTTCACTCGAAAACTATAAACCGAATTTTGATATCAAAATTTTAATATGTACCTACCTAGTTTTGTTTCTATGGGATTATTATCAACAAAACCCCCTATAAAGTAATATTTTATTAACCGACTTCTAAAAAAGGAGGTTTCTCAATTAGACCGTATAAAGGTATGCTTTCTTAAGTTTGTTCGCGGATAACTTTTGATGAACCAGTTTTGATGACTCCATTTTGTATTTGAAAGAGCGGTACTATACTTTACTATATGGTATTATACTTCTGCGGTAGTTCAATAGGCACCCTGTGTCAGGACCTGATAATAGAATCCCATGATAATGCGGGTATAATACTTCTGATTATCTAAATTACAATAAAAATTACTTTATGTTAAGTACCTAAATTTATTTTTAACTTTTTTTGTTCCCTTTTTGAAGTTGATTTTATTTTTTACGCAGGTAATGTTCTAAACGTTATTGTCTTTTCTTTTTAAATAAATAAATAAATATTGTCTTTTCTAACGGTAGTTTTTTCTTACAACTTTTAAATTTATGAAAATAGTTATAAAACTGGTTCCTAGCGACATCTATGAAGATAAATTTACAATGAACAACCTCCCTTATTTTACAACCCTTGAATTGTTTGGAATGATGGGAAAAGAGGTCAGAGGTTGAGGCAAACTTTCCAGTTTTCCAGTTTCGCTACCCTCCAAAAGATGGCGCTGTTTCACAGAAAAAAACCTTTGGCCGATGATAATTTAATGATAATACTTCATTAATTATTAAAGTTGTTTTTTCTCAATATTTTTAATAGTTTAACCCTTTAGATACGTAGATATGTGGGTCTTATTTCTTTATAAACTTAAAATACTTTTTATTTCATCTTTTGATAAAGAGACCATCTTAATCTTAAACCGCCTTCCAACATAATTTATAATTTTTCTCACGACTATCTTATGAGTTGATAGAGTTTAGACCTTAATCCACACACACTGGCCAAGTGTGGGTTGGTGGATGTACCTAATATGTCCTCGCATGATTAGTTCTTAGACATGCCGGATACCTCACGATGTTTTACTTCACCGATATTGAGCAGTGGTGAGAAACCAATTCACAAAAATATGTGTGTACTCGACTGGGAATCAAACCCGCGACCTTGTATTTCAAAGGCGAGAGTGATACCGCTGCGCCACCGCTGCTCTTCATAATAAAGAAATTATCTGTAGGTAAACCCGCGGCGGACCAACCAGCGTTATGCGTTTATACTTTTCTCATTTCTCAACACTAGTTTGGAGTCCGGACGTTCACGGGGAGCACGTAAAGTCGTCGGACCTGCGCCTGATCTTTCAACGTTCATGTCGGTCAATCCGTCCCACCGGACTCTGAGAGTAGGTACACTAGAGTTTGTGCACACACTTGTAACACTATAATATCTCCTGTGTGCCTGGTTAGTCAGCTTAGACTGGCCAAAGTAGCTGGAATATGGCTTGATATATATTATTACTAGCTTCCGACCGCAGCTTCACCCGCGAAAATGATCTCACTAATCTTGTTTCTCCATACAAACTTTGGAACCCCGTTTCACCCCCTTAAAGAGTGAGTTTTGAAAAATCCTTTCTTAGTGCACCCCTAGACCCCTTATGGAACCTATGTGCCAAATTTAGTGTCTCCAGACCCAGCGGTTTGGGCTCTGCGTTGATATGTCAGTCAATTTCTTCTTTTATATATTTAGATTAATGGGTAAAATCGCTGACTTAAACTAGTCTTATCCCGCAGTTTGCAATAATATCAATAACCAGTAACAATACTTTCGGCATTTACCAACAATAACTATCGGCATCGGTACATAGTCGGCAAGCTTTACCAGCGGCTCTTTGGATCATGCGTTTGCGCAACAATCGTTAAGATTTCGGTACTATTGTAGATCAAACAAGTGTTTGGTTTGTAAACAAAGTTTTTTCGCTTTGTTACGGTGTGTGATGAAATAGCTATTATGTTTACTCATGAGTAATTTTGTTTTTCATTTGGGGTAGAGTCTTAAAAAATATATATATGAAGGCTTTCGACTTTAATCAGGATTATCAGACATCTTTAGGTACCTACAATGCGTTTCAAATAAGAATAGGAATGGAGTCGCGGCTAATTTCATACCAAAGTACAACAACAATATATGTACTAACAATATATGGTATGGTTCGAATCCTGGTCCAGCCCACACATCTTTGTGTGAACTGTTTCATCTCCGCTGCTCAATATCGGTGGAAAACATCGTGAGGAAACCGGCATGTCTAAAAACTAATCATTCGAAGATATGTGACATCCACCAATCCGCGCTTAACCAGCGTGTGTTATTAAGGCCTAAACTCTCTCAACTCATAAGATAGTTGAGAGAAGCCCGTGCCCAGCCGTGGGACACTAAAAAGGGTTGAAGTGAAGCGATGGATGCTGAAAATTGGCGACCGATCGTTGTGACGTATTGGGCTGAGTTCAGCGGTTGTTCTACTACAGCAAGCAGCCAACCGCCCTGGAGGACTTTGATGATCTGTGTTCCTTACGCTGCGCTGAGGATAGTGGAGTAAGTTCTAAACCTGATCTGTCATAACCAAGAATGTTTTATCAGCAATTTACATAGGCATAATCGTTCACCACGATTAAACAGACCACGCCACGTGAAGACCACACCACGAAGAGTGGCTGAGGTGTGCTTTTGGATACAGTATGACCACGTGACCCATATTTCGAATACAACAGCTTCTGCTGCCTGGGGAATACTAAAGGATCTTTTTAAATTTCACACTGAACCTGGCTTACATGACAACGAGCGGGCATGATACGGTAATATATAATGTAACAGTCCTTATTAAACCGTATCGCTATACCCCCTATCTTAGCATAAATATCTAAGATTTCCACAAATTATATCAATCAGAATAATTCCCAAAAATATAATTACATTCGTCGGCTTGTCTGTTATATCAATTCTTGATAATCTCGTAATCCTCACCAAGGGAAGGGTGTAGGAGGGGGAGGAGGGGGGTATAAAGAAATCCTATTTTCATAGTTCACTTCACCAACCGTCGTAATTTTGTTAGTACGCATCACTGCATTGGGCTCCTGTTGAAAAATAGACAAACGGATTTGATACTTGCAGTCTACGAATTTATAAACCACATAGTTACATTATAAGAAGTGTCACAGGACTAGTGTTTTAATAGCTGCTGCTTTTCGGTTATGTTTAATATTAATAATAAAATTTTATTTATTATGTTATTTTAACTTATAGTGTGCATAGATTAACAAACAACTTTAGTCATATTTCGGCTACAGCAGTCAGCCAGACTAAGCCGACGATCCTGATACGCAAGAGCACAAGAAATAGAACAAGCGTGTGCGCAAACTTAGATGCTCTTCCTATATCCTTCACTTTGGGGATAGGAGGAAGAAGAGAGACGGAGCGAGGGATAGCAGAGTACCATAGGACGGGCTAGCTGGCTCAAGTACTGAAAATTCACGGCAAGAGAGTGACAAACCACCGACTTCCTGACTCTGAAATAATGCTAAGTAATTTCAAAAGTGTCGACACTATTTTTGATTGGGCCACAATTATTATGCAGTCTTCTTTCATCCGTAGAATATTTGTTCTTCTCTCCATTCTTAAATGCCTTCTTAAAATGACAAAGTATCAAATTGATCCAGTTATAGTACTTTCGTCTTAAATGTTTACAAAGTTATTCCATATTTTCAATTTAAACAGAGGCTGTGGGAAGCGGCTGTTACAGAACTTACATAACTCGAAGACAAAATAATATTTTGTTTGTTTTCAACCCTTTTCTGTGCAGCTGAGTGAAAACAATCATATTGCTGAAAAAGGACTTCGATTCCCAAGTTGTACACACATAGGTACACTTACAAGTAATGATGTTTTTTTAGAAACTATATTAAATAAACTAGAGTTTAGATAAGAACATATTATCATCTTACTACTCGTATAAAAATGTATCAATTCATATTTTGTGCCCTATTAATCAAGAAGTAACCTTCAAACTCTCTTTATAATCTAAAATCACGACATACCTACACCGCGAATACTTCAATAACAATCGAGTTGTTACTCGATTGATTATTATCGATTAATAATCGGTCCAACGCTCGATTAGTCGCTAAACATCGTAGGGACACTGCCAAATGGCGGAAAACATGAATTATGTTATCAAAATAATTATTTACGGCTAAATGGGTTTCTGACGAGCGTTAGAGACTTGTGGTGGGATGTTTAGTGACATATTTCGAGTTTGGGCGCAGTCCATGTGGTCCATTCTAAGGCATTAGGTACTCAGGAAAGGTTAAATAGAGTTTCGGGTTTAGATCGGGTGTATTGAGTTTTTTTTTAATTCAGGTCAATTTTAGTCGTAAAAAAGGAAGAGGTTCTCAATTCGAATCAGTATTTATATGAAACATATAGCTGGTCGCAGGTGCACAGTGTCTTCAATAAGTAATGAATTATTTCATTATATTTTAACATATTATGTCTGTAATATGTGTATATCATGTAGGTATGAAAGCGGAAATAAAAATATATTATTATTATATTATCTATTTTTAGACTAGCAAATATATTTTTTATTTGAAAAGGTTAGCACTATCAGCAGTATTCAATATGTATGCATTTAGAACCTACACACCTAGACACAAACAGAATTAGCACCTATGTGAAGCCAAGGCAGGCCGCTGCAATAGAAAACGTAAACGACTTATAATCCCAACCTCTAATAATTAGGGTACAAGCTACCACACAATGACCATTAGGATTAAATCAAACATCCGTGCTTGTAATTGTTTTTAATTATCTGTAAAGACAACGGCCATTAAATTTCCTTTCATTCCTGGAAGGCAAGAGCACTGGCCGGCACCAAGCCGCTCTCGGCCGCGCGGAAACTGTCACATCTGACGTTTCCCCTGACGTGACGTTCCATATTCAAACAACCCGCGTTTTATTTTTATTTCTTTATCAAATTATCTTCATCTCAATCTAACCAGCCAGTATGTAACATTTTAATTTTTAATACAAAGCACAAAGGTCGTATATCAAGTTTTAAGGTTTTAAAATATTGGATATAACTTTTAATCGTCTGTTATCTTGATAACCTGTTGTGGGGTATTTCGTTTCGTGCATCAGACGCGATGAATGCATAATTAAGTGGAAGCAAATTTATGATTTTTGTTAATCCGATCGCTTACTAGGTAACTACCATAAGTAATTATTAAGTCAAGTATACGTAATGATTTAATCAGAGCTCTAGGAATTATAGGACCGTACATAATGATGCTTACATTTGAAGAAGGTAAACTTCTATTAGTTTACTTAAACTTAAAATACATATGTATGCCTTCATTTGTCACATAAGAAAACCTAGTCTTAATAGTATTTATGAAATAAGTTTGCCCTACATAATATCTCCTACTATTTATACATATGATATAATATGTAGAGCAATGGTATCATATTAACCATTACAAACTGACAAATCTAAAACGAATCAAAAATATAATGCTTAAGTAAATACATGTTGCATTCAAAAATATAAAATCGCTATCAATCCGTTTCTAGTAACAAATATAAAACTAATTATACCTAAAGTTACCTTTATCGAAAGTAACTCTACATTTTATCTCTTATGTATGAAGTATGTGTCTTAATTGCCAATCTAAAACGAATAAATAAATTATAATTATTACAAAGGCACCTAATTAAAACACTTGCCTGATTGATAAGAGATATAAAAACTTTTTAGACGAAAGTAAAACCTCTAAACGTCCAACCTTCTTCCTTGGCCGCTGACGTGCGTCATGTTCGAATTTCGAACACACGAACGTTATAAAAAAATAAGTTTTACTTTTTTACCGCGCTCGCAACCCGATCCCCGAAATTCACTTGCTACTAAGTTTATTATTTGATACTTGGGGCGGATTATTTTTTTTTCGGCGGCTTTCGGTGGCGGCATCTTTGCTGTTTTGTTAGATCAGTTTTTATTATGTAGGAGTTGTTTGTACGGAATTTATTTAGGATTAACCCTATTGATGACGGATAGATATATTGAAAATTATTTTTATTATTGTGAAAAGGATACCTGAGTACATTAAGTAAGAACATACCTAGCTAGCTTAGTAACATTTCTGTTCTGTCAGTATTCTATTCCTGACATTTAGTATGACAAATCAGCACACCACATCTTATGGGAGTGTAGTCTTTGGCAGAATGAACGTAGCATTTTGCTCGACAATGTAATGCATTATCTAGGGCGGTATATTATAGCGGTATTATTGCAAACCGATGCTAATTTACGTGCGTTCAAACGATTTTGCCATAATTATTACTGGAACCAGCTTTAAGCCCGTGGTGCTAAGTCCCTTTTTGATTAAAAATCCTCTCTATTTTTTCTATGCTTTCTCCTGCTTTGCCTGAAGGGAGGTGGATAATCTAACTTTTCAACTGATCCTATTATTTTTCTGATTGAATTCGTGATGTATCCAACACAGTTGAAGTGTCCCGGGACTTGGCCGAGTTCAAATCCTTATTCTCTTCACGGCGCTGTTGAGCCTGGCTAATAGCAGTAGCAGTGGCGGGTGCGGTGGTGTGATGGTTTAACTCTACCTACAACCTACCTACAAAAAAATCCTCCCGCCATTTTGAATGTTTTTTTTTTCGTTTTTTTTTTGGACTCAGCTTTAAAACCATTTGCCAATGTCAAGTTAGGGAAACTTTACAATTTAATGATTTGTCTATGCTCAAATACTTTTTTTTACTAATGGCTTTTTTAGCTTGTTGCTTTAAACTATTTTTTTTTTCTTAAATAAAACAGCATCTAGTGTTGTCACAAAGTTTTTTTACTATGTGGCAACACTGTGTAAATTTATTTTGCGTTTTTTCGGTGACTCGTATTTTTTAATCTGTGTCACCAAATGCCGAATCTCTAATTGTAATTTAAACTATCGATAGATTGGCATCTTGCGATCAGTTTTGGCTCATACCTTACTATGGTGGTCCTTACTTACAACTGACACTTTCCGACGCCCGAGAATTGTCAAAATGTCAAACCATCACTAGCAACACAAAAATTTTAATAAAGATATTATAAGACTTATATTGTTAAAATAGAGTATAATGTTGTAAAGCAGGAGAATTGGAACTTCATAAAGTAGAAGTTAAGAAACGTTGAGGACAAAAAATCATGATGACAGATAGCGGGTGACGCCAAATAGGTAATATCACATGCAACCTTTTTTTAGTTTTTTTAAATAGAACCTACTTACGAATACGGTATTCGTATTAGGTTACTTATACAGGGTGACTGGTAATTAGTGTAAAATATTCTACCACGAGCGGTTTTTGTTAGCTTGGCATCTGTTTAGATAGCAAAAAACTTGTACACAAGAACGTGTGTGTCAAACTTAACACCCAATTTTTGTCAGCAATAGATTTTATTTTATTACCCGTGCGCAATAAGTTGAGACATGGGGGTGATGACATCACAGACGCATGGTTGTACTGTGCACAAAAAATATCACACTAATTTTCACGCGCGACTTCATCTCTGTTATTTTTTTTACTCTTTAAAGGTTATTTTTACTGTCTCAACTGATCAACAGGTAAACACAACTGTTTGTTCCATTTTTCGTTTTCAAAAAAAGTCCAACACTTTTAACACGAGATTTCTCTCCCCGTTAAACTTAACACAAAAAATAACAATAAAATATAGCAGTAACTCTAATAACTATTAATGAAACAGTATGAAATAAATACGTGACTAAGTTGAAAAAAAAATGGCGTTGCCTAGAGTACACGGGCGCTGGAGGGAAAGTTACAGGTGTAGTGGGCGGAGGGTTGCATTCCAGGCGAGTCTGAACTTATCGCGCATGGATAGTACCAAAATAAATTTACCCTTTTTTTCTTTTTATTATCATTTCCGTGTAACAGAACTTAGGAAATTCAATCTACCGTGTGGTCTCTTAATAATAGTATGTGTAAGAGAGCTAATTATTCGGAATAATCGTCATGTATCGATAATAAGTCGTGACGACATTGTCGCGACCGCCCACCGACACAGTGGCTCTCAAATATTTATAGCAGCTGGTTTAAAATTAAATATGAGAGTCTTATCGGTTCGACCGTCCTCGGACGACTCACCGAGAAAGTCCGGTGGACCAATAGAGGTTAGGTAATCCGCAAAAAAAAATTATATAGGTATACGAGAGTCTCGTCCGGTCTACCGTCAATATTTACATAGCGCTCACGTGGGTAACTAGGTACCTCCCACGACTTCGCTCGCGTGGCACTTATTGAGATAAAAAGTGTTAATCAAGACCATAATCTATATCTGTGCTGTGTTTTTATGCGATTCCGTCCAGTATTTTGCGTGAAAGTGTAACAAACATACATCCAGAGAGCCATACAGCCTTAAAAACTTTCGCGTTTATAATATTAGTAGGATAATAGGAAGCCTGATACAGGAGTGAGCGCTGCGAAGTCTAAACAGAGGTGAAGTCACACAAATTTTATATGTTTTAGGATTTATACACGCATTACACAGTATTGTCTTAGATTTACGCGAATATCACACATTGAAATAAAACTACTTTTTAACGGACCTACTTAGTTTTATTTCAATAGCATGATTAACCTAAAATTATTAGGTAGGTAGTGTAGGTACCAGTGCCATACTGTCTAATCACGATTCCCACCGGCTTCCCTTCACGAATTGGTCGATATAACGATATAAATACTATGTAGGTAACGACGAAAAGTTTTAAATAGCATCAAAATATGCAGTACATACCTACTTCTTAGTGAGTTTGAAGTCGACGTAACCAAAAATACTTGTCATTTAATTTGTTCTGTCTTTCCTTTTTTAAATTCCCGCCCCCTTCGCCACTGGTATTCACCGCTGCGCCAGCGCTGCTCCTTCTATACAATGTAGGTACCTAATAAAAAGCGAAAAAGTTTGAGCATCGGTCACCCCACGCCAATATGATCGATTGGACTATCCACCGAGGTGTCAGGGCGGCGGAACGTTTGTAATCGAATATTTCTCGATACCTGTTTGTAATCAAATAGTTATCGATATTATTAATCGATTTATTCCTTGTACTTGAATACTGTGCTAATTTTAGAGAGCTAGAGCATTAAGATTGCCTTGGAGAATCATCATAAAAAATATCATCAAAAGTGCATCGAAGGTAGAAGACATTGTTTTTTTTTATCCTATAATAGACTGGTGCTTGACCACAACTTGCCTGTAGTTAAGCAATGACGCAGTCTACGATGAAACGCGTTTACCCAGTAGATACAGATTCACTCGTGCTTGTCTGATAATAATTAGATAGCTAGTACTGCAGATTGAAGACAAAGTTCACACTATTTATCAAGCGCTTGGTGTCTCGCCAAAATGTAAATGTCAATGTGGTGAGAGTACCCACTGAATATCTGCCGACCTTCGTTAAAGATGAATTTTGCCTGTAAGGTGTGTTATGGACTTCACTAAGGCACATACCACGACTTTTCTCATTTAGTTCTTGCCTCCCTGGTTAGATCGTCAGTCCACCTAGTCTGAGGGCATCTACGTTTGCCAATTCGTGGTCTCCACTCAAGAACTCGTTTACCTCAACGGTTGTCGGTTCTGCAGCAGATATGATCGATCATTCTTCGGGATTTGGAGTTTTAAATTTTTTTTAAAAGCTTACCAAAGCAAAACACCCAGAACAACTGTCTCCAACTTACTACTGCCATGTTACGAGTGATTAAAGCGACTATGATTCGATTGAAAGAAAGGGATGCGGATATGCGCATTGTATAATTATGGCACTTATAATACGGCACCTAATATGTTAAAAAACTTCTAGGTTCTTAGCCAATAAAGACATAAGTAGGTAGTAGCGCGTTGTTGAAGCGTGCGACCTGTTTACGCAGCCGATCGGCTAACATGAGGCTAATCGCTATATTTAGGCTCGTGACTTGATCCTTGGAGGTGTTTATAAACTCTTTATACGGTACAATAAACTTCACGTTATTATCTAAGTACCTACTTATCTCAATTAACCCTAACCCGTTGACGCGAACATATTACCATTTGTGTGATAGACTTTTGTGTTTGTATCGAGTCTGGGCATAAATATGTTTAATAAGTATTTACAAAAGAAAAGTGCTATATAATATGTGTAGTCTATACAACCTCTGCTTAGCTTGGGAACAGATGACTGTGTGCGTTAATGTCCCAAAATATTTATAATTAATTACACCCCGACTCAGACGAACAGATATGTTCATCACACAAATGTCGGTCTTGAGTGAGAATCGAACCCACATTCTGCGACGTGAAAAGCAAATAGCTCTACTATTAAAGTATTGCAAATAAACCGTGTGGTACTTAATCTTAAAACCTTTTCAGCTTTTGAATAAAAAGAACCGCATCCAAATTGGTCTATCAGTTTAAGCGCTATGTGGCAACAACACAGATACAAGTGCCAAAGATAATCTATCTTATGACTAACTGACATTTTGACTAATCAAAATATGAATGAAATTGTTCTTAAAAATATTTTTTATTTAAGAAATACCATAGATAAAAGATATTAGCTGTTGAACAAACCAGCCCTTAAAATATATTTATAAATAAAATAAATAAATATTCTGGGACATTAAAACACGCGGTCATCTGGTCCAAAAAGCAGAGCAGAGCTTGTGTTATGGAAACCAGACAACTGGTATATATATACTATATACATATAATACTTTTCTTTGGTAAATATATACTTCTAATAGATATTTACACTCAGACTCGACACAAACACAAATGTTCATCACTAATGTTTGTCTCGGATGGGAATCGAACCCACGACCTGCGGCTTACCAACCACGCCACCGGCCCGTCAAAAAAAGTTACAAATCTATGATCTACACATTATATTGGAAAGAGTTTGTTAGTTTTTGTCATTCTCTCTGTCAAACAACATGTCAAAAGTTATCTATTTTGTCTATGATCACAGTAAATATCAAATCATAACATTTTTTGCCCCCGACCGCCCAGTAGCCTCCAAAATTAACTTGCCTTTGTCAAAATTTATTGGCCAAAAGTTAATTTTTGCATGCAAATAAAAAAAATCAAAGATAGATAAAGGTAGACTGTGTTACGACGTAATAAAGATCAATTTTCATAAATACTAGAGTTTATAATACTCTGTCAAGTTATTTTTAACAAAGAGATGTCATTATTATAATCCTTTTTCGGGTTCTAAGTTGCCTGTTTGTTGTTTATAAATCTTTTTGTCTGTAACCAAAGAAATAAATACTTAATTTTTTTCTAGGAAGAGTATACTCCAAGGAAAAAAAAAATATGTTTTAACAAATTCAGATATCTAGCAGTAAAATAATGGATAGACCACTAAATAAAAAAAAAGTTTATTGAACTTCATGTATATACCTACATAAGCTAGATACAATATTAAGCTAAATATACCTAATTACTTATTGCTATTTATTATCTTTAAAAAGATGTAGGAATTTCTTGTTTGTTAAGCATTTTTACTTCTAACGTGAATCTTTTGCCCTATTAGTTTAAAACTAACATTTCAAACACTTAAAAAATCAGTGGTAGCAAGCATAATGTTCGATGGTTAGTTAAAAATTTACCCCCTTAATAAATAAAATCTTCTAGGCTTATAATAGTAATAGGTTTATAATTCGTTGGTCTTTGTCTGTCATCTTAACATTTATACTTAAAAGAGAGAGAGAGACAAAACTATTTTAACTATAGAGGCTTACCTACAAGATTTACAAGAGCAGCGGTGGCGCAGCGGTATTGACCTCGCGATTTCGATTCCCGGTCGTGCCCACACATCATTGTGTGAATTGTTTAATCGCTGCTGCTCAATATCGGTGAAGGAAACATCCTGAGGAAACCGGAATGTCCAAGAAACAATGATTCGAGGACATACGACATCCACAAACCAGCGACGACGAAACGTCTTGGCCAGCGTGTGTGGATTAGGGCCTAAACTCTCTCAACTCGTAAGACAGTTGAAAAAAGACCCGTTCCCAGCTGTAGGACACTAAAAAAGGTTGAAAATAAGTGAAGACCGGTTCATGTTAAAAATAATTATATTTGGTTTCAAGGGGTACCTAGTCAACCGCTAGAGATTTTGATGATGGATTTCATGGATTCTGATATAATGCGGTGGATGAGAGGTTTATTATTATCAAATCTGTCTTGTAACAATAAAATAAATTAAAGACTTATATGGGGTGACTGGTAATTAATGTTAAATACTCTTAGCCGGATTAGTGAGCTGAAGTGGCAGTGGGTCGGTCATATCTGCCGCAGAACCAACAACCGGTGGAGTAAACGAGTTCTTGAGTGGAGACCACGAATTGGAAAACGTAGCGTAGGACTAGGTTGAGTGATGACCTCAGCAGGGTGGCCGGCAAGAACTGGATGAGGAAAGCCGCGGATCGTGCTCATTCGCGTATTTTAGGAAAGACCTATATCGAGCAGTGGTCTAGAATAGGCTGATGATGATGATGATGATGACTCAAACCACGCGGTAATGCTAACGATTACAAATAACTCTTTCGAAGAATCTTTTTTTTGCGCAACGTTTTGAAAATTTTACTCGCTATTATTAATTTTGATTATTAGTACTGAAAAATCATTTCAGATAATTCTAATAATCATTATTACTTATTGAATGTGTAGCTACAAAAAAAAAATTGGTTGCCTGTAAAGTCGGTATACGGGCGAAAGTTTTACGTGACAACGACTTTGAGTGGTAAAATAATTATAATGTGAATATTCATTCGTATAGTAGGAAGAAGGATGAAATAATAGTAACAATTTAAAACATTAATTATACAAAGAATCTCGCTCTTAGGCGGGCTAACTGTGCTCGAGTGGAAGGGACGCGTGCCTTTCACTTTTTATGTCTGTCTCTCTCGCTCTTAGGCGGGCTAACCATGCCCGAGTGGAAGGGACGCGTGCCTCTCACTCGCTCTCATTGTGAGCGCATAACGTGAGCGGAGCGTAACGCAGTTTCTTGAAGTGTCACCCGGCAAACCAATTTATAAGACGTTGTCACGTCAAAAACACATTTTATATGAAAAGAGGTTGTTATCCATTCAAAGATAAGCAAATATTTGAAAGAGTCTACGACATTTGACATTTTATTTATTTATGATCTATGATAGAATTTCAGATATGTAAAAGTAATAATTATTTGTGCAAAGAAGGATTAATAACTTATAATGTCGTTTTATAAGATGGAAGAATCATAAAATATGTGTTGCTCTGTAAATTAAAAGAGAAGACATTATAAGTTATTAATCTTTCTTTACACAAATAATTATTACTTTTATATATACAACTGAAATTCTATCATAGATCATAAATATATAAAATGTCAAATGTCGTAGACTCTTTTAAATATTTGTTTATCTTTGAATGGATAACAACCTCTTTTCATCTATAGTATTCACGCAATACCTCCAAGTATCTCGTCAGGTGTCTGACCACACAAAATTATGCATTCACCTCCCGCGGAGCAGTAGCAGAGGTCAAATTGTAATTTAATTATTTATACCATCTTCCTCTTTTGGTATGAAGTTAATAGAAACATCTCTAGATAGATCAACCAATAAGTCTTACTAAGTTGCAACATTTAAATTATTTAAAAGAGCCAAATATGTACCTACATACAACGAAAGAAAAAATATACATAACATATAAATAGTTCATTAACTATTTATTTATTTATTGCACATATACGGTATACATGTCATAGTATATAGTACAATAACACTTAGGTAAACTAGGGACAAGATAATAGGTCACTTTTGACAGATGTCAGTTTTATATTCATAGTGAGGTGACCTGCTTAAAAACATCGATTAAATGAATGAATCGAATGAATCGATACAGACTTGAAACATATGTGAAATTTAAAAATGACCATGCGAATCCCTGTCCCATTATAATTTTTTCTTTCATAAATTAAAGGAGCAAAATAAGACAAGTACCTACGTAATTTAACAAAAAAATTGCTTTTATTCACTTGAACTATCGGAACTGCTATCTTCATCACTGCTGTCAGCACTCAGAGATATTATTAATTCATTTTCAATAATATTGTCTATTCTCACATCTCGTTCAAAATCTTGTAAAATTATTTTCTTTGTCTTCTCCACGACTTTTCGCCAGTCTTCTGTAGTGACTTCTGCACATGCAGTTTGTAGCAGAGTCATCATTTTAGCAGTACTGAAGGGTGGTTCAGTATTGTTCCGCGCTGCATGACCCTTTATTTGTGCCCAAATAAGCTCGATGGCGTTATACTGGCAATGGTAGGGAGGCAATCGAATAACTTCGTGTCCATGTTCTAGGGCTAGTTCATCGATTACATAGCGGAGCTTGGACGGCTTAGTTGCATATACCAGATTTAACAACTCAACTTTTAATAAAGTTGGACTTGCCTCCACACCATTTCTTACCAGCCACGAGACAATTTCTTGCTTTTTATTTGCTTGAGTTGGTGGTTTATCAACTTGTACAGAATGATACGGAGCATTGTCCATTATAATTTTCGAAGGGTTTTCTAAGCTGACTAGCAGCTTCTCAAACCACTCTTTAAAAACATCAAAGTTCATTTCCTCATGGTAATCTGTTGTAGTTTTAGAGGCGAATGCGAGGAGGCAGTCTGGAATAAAACCTTGAGAAGCTGATCCCGCGTGACATATAATAAGTCGGGCTCCTTTTCCCGATGGAACTTTTGAGGTGGAGGCCGCTGTATCATCGGTCCATGTCCGCGCAACCGTATGGTTCGCATTCAACCATGTTTCGTCAATAAACACGACATTGTCCCAATCCGTAATTTTATTTACCTGACGTAAGAATGATATTCTCTTCAAAATAATATCGTAGCGTTCTAGCAGGATTTTCCGCTTGTCGGATTTTTTAAATCTAAAGCCAATCGATTTCAAAACCTTTGATAGAGACGATTTGCCTCCAAAAAATAAGCCTGCGCCTTTTAACGAACTCAATAGCTTTTCCCGTGTAGGATATTCTTTTCTCGAGTAATATCCATAAATGTGGTTGCGAATTGCAGCAGCATCAAAATTATCAACGTCAACAATTTTCTTGTCCCTCTTTCGTTTTTTCGGTGTACGTAAAGTATTATCTTCTGAGCCTGATGGTCCGTATTTCTCTTTCAGAATTTGAGTTACTGTCTTCTTCCCTATTCCCAATGCTTCGGCAACGCGTTCTCTCGGTGGTTTCAATGGTAAAAGAGGCCCATCGTTAACTGATTCACGTCCAAAATAATTGTACAATTTCAGCACTAGTTCGCGAGATTGACTGTTTAGAGTTTTCCCCCGTTTCGACATAGTAAGACTGTAATGTTTTTCTTGTTTAATAATCGTTAAGCAATCGGAGTCCAATTTATAGCCAGGTAAACGTAGTCAGTAAGATCAGGTTAAATGAAAAAGCCGGATCAGAAGAAAATAACAGAGAGCACACCAAAAATGCACAGTCACTTCGCACAACAACAAAAGACTGCGTCATCATCATGTAATGGCGACATGACATGCGTCATCGACAGGCACTGGTGTTGCCAGCAACATCCACCTAAATTGCACCCAACATCAATGACCTTTCTATTTAGTTATTTTTTTGTATTTTTATAGTTAGTTAAAAGAATAATAAATATGTATAATTAGGTTTTATTATAATTACAACGTGGTTATAAATTTATGGTGATTTTTCTTCACAAGTAATCATTGCATTCGATTCAACTTACAATCCTATCAGCTTTCGATTTTTAGAGTAACATCCCTAGTGTTTAAAAAGAAATAGGGTTGACTGACGCAACATTGTAACGACGCGACGTTCAGTTCTTTAGATCAGAAATTGTTTATTATGTTTAGAATGGTTTATTAGTGAAAGCAAATCGTAAAATTACTCGTATCGGTCATTATTACAATAAATATGTAAACGTAATTGAAAAAAGTTAAGCAATTGTGCAGTTCTTATTTTATGCCCGCCGTTACAAGGTTACGTTGTTGAATTTTGATGAAATGTCAAAAGTGACCTATTATCTTGTCCCTATTATAGGTACATGCCCCTGTTAGGGTATAAAAATTATAATGTATTCTTTCTATATTATGTAATTTAAAATTTGTTATAAAATAGTTCTCTATATAATATAATATCGCTTGTCTAATGTTTAGCCTAATATTTATTTAATTCTCTATCTTCAAATTTTCTTTAACTGCGCAGTATAGAAAAATTGTATTAGTTAATAACGTCGTTATTATAATTAAATTATTATAATTTAAGTTTAGCTTTAAAAATGGATATTGTAATACAGTCCCTAAAGTAGTCAGGCAATTTATTAAATACTAGCTTTCCGACAGCGGCTTCGCCGCGTGTACGTCGGTTATCGCGCCAAAACATTACCTTCTTTTTGCGCAGTCGGATAAAAACTATCCTATATCCTTTCTCGGGTCTCTAACTACCTCCATACCCAATTTAATCCAAATCGGTCGAGTAGTTTAGGAGTGAAAGCGTAACAGACAGAGTTACTTACGCATTTATAATATTATAGCAGGGAGTAGGGATAATAATAGTAAATAATATTTTTATATTGCTTTATCGTAGACTATTTTTAAGTTTCTAGCTCCTCATTTATCTATCTAATTGAATTCGTGCAGGAACCAACACAGATTAGATATAATAAATAATAATTAAATAAATATTCTGCGACATTAACACACACGGTCATCTGGTCCCATGATAAGCAGAACTTATGTTAAGGAAACCAGATAACTGGTTTATAATATACATACTTATAATACTTTTCTTTTGTAAATATATACTTATAATAGATATTTACACCCAGACTCGACACAAACACAAATGTTCATCATTAATGTTTGTCTCGAGTGGGAATCGAACCCACGACCTGCGGCGTGAAAAGCAAGTATCTTACCGTCCACGCCACCGACCCGTCAAAATCATAGAGACCTAGCTGGATGAATGTCCCATTATTCTTTACGATCTTTCGTTATCGCTTCGCTATGTAATTTGTCTAGGGGCTATAGTATAATTACACAGCAAAAGCCTTTTTAAAGGGAGGAAGTCCAGCTAGACACAATGAGTAGGTACCTAGGTAGTTAGAGTATATTCTTGGCACAATCGTTTGTCAAGTTCTCACATTCATTAAACTCCTGTGGCGCCTGCTATATGATTAATGGTGTTTCCCGTTAATTATTTTGAGCAATTGACTTCTCTTCATAGGTCATACCAATACAGATGACCAATCAATCAATATTTACAACTGTGTTATGGTAGGAGCTGATTTGGAGTTAGTTTCGATATATTTTTTTGTTATCATTCGTAGTGCGAGTTCAGAGTCACAATCTCGAGACCTTCCTCAAAGAGATTTGTGTTTTGTTTTACAGTAAATTTCGCGGAAATCTACTCGACACCACGCAGCGCAACATGACGCGATGCCGTGACGTATTCATAATCGTCTTATAAGCTCATTATAGCTAAAATAGGTTTATAATAAAGCTAGAACAAACCTTATAGCAAAAACCCCCCTGATGAGAGCAATTGGGTCAATTAATAAAATCCATGCCAAAATAGATATCCTCTCGTGTACATTCAGTGAATTCGCATATTATTGTATGAATTAAGTTATAAACCATGATATTATGATGAATTATGTAGTACCTATTCTGTTTTTATTTAAAATGATGTTAATAGCTCACAAACATGTATGTATATTAAACTTATCTGTCGCATTAGGTTACTGACCTGTAATGATAGATTAAGGGTAAATAAATAAATAATTCGTCTGTCATCTTGACATTTATACTAGTAAGAATAGACAAAGTCCATTTTGACTAAAGAGTCTTGTAAGATTTTTATGACTAGGACCGTTTATAAAATAATTCGTGGGTTCGATTTCCACATAAGTCAGACATTAGTGTGATGAACACGTCTGTTTGTCTCGAGTCTGGGTGTAATTACCTATATTTAAGGTATTTACAAAAGGAAAGTATTACATTACAGGTTTTCACAGTACAAGCTCTGCTTAGTTTACGATCTGATTGCCGTGTGTGTTAATGTCCCTCTATATTATTGTTATTATTAATTATATTAGTATGTATGTCATTTCAGTTTTTAAAATATTAAACGTATTTATTTAGTTCTTTATTAATTTTCTATGTGTCTTGTCGCCTAAAATAAATAAATAATAGATAAATAAATAAATTTTCAATTTTTTTATCCTCTAGCAAGCATACGGCCCTACGTATGCTTGCTAGAGGATAAAAAAATTGAAACGTAAACTTGTATAACTTTATTATTGCTACTGTATAGTTTCCATTTGATAATCGAGTTACCAAAATGGTAAAGTTAACTAACTTTTTGACCCATACAACAAAACCATTCAGTTTTATTTTAGATGTCATTTCATTTGCAACCTTAACGTTTTAATTTTAAGGTCTTAAATCAAGACATGTAGTTTTTATAGAATTTATTAACTTTGTATCATCAAATATGAAGGCTGTCAGAAACCGTTGATGCATTATAATAAGAAGCTTCCAAGATACGTCTGAACGGATGATAGGTTCTTTATGCGTTATGTATATATAGCGCACACGCCTGTATTACCCGAAGGTGTAGGCAGAGGTAAATATCACCCACATTTCGCAGACTATGGACCTAAGTCCCATACGTAATAGGCGGCGAGGCTATTGTATTCCTAGAGCTTAATATCCAACTTCGAGTAAAAATCGTCTTTTTACTTGTTCCGGGATTCGATCCTGGGACCTCGTGGTTATCAATTTAGCACGCTCACCATTGGAATGCCGAAGCAGTGATCGTACAAGCATGTATGTAGTAAAATTAGTTTAGTTCGATTTTAGCTGTCTCATTGGCCAAAAAGTGTTAATCATTAATAAGGTCCCAAGTTTGAGACCAGGAACGATCAAAACGGCCATCGGATTATAGTTACAGAAACGCCTTATTAGCAGCTCAGTATTTATAGTTAGGCTAGCATCTCGTAGAGACCACGGATTGGCAAACGTAGCGTAGGACGCCCACAGACAAGGTGGAGTGACGATCTCTGCAAGGAGGTAAGAGCTGGATGCGAGTAGCCGCGGATTGTGCTCAGTGGCGTGCTTTAGGAGAGGCCTATGTCTAGCAGAGAACTAGCATAGGCTGATGATGATGACGATAGCATCTATCACTCTCTAAATCAAACCACGCAGGCGTAGTAAGTGACATGGGTAGCAAAAAAATAAGTACTTAAAATTTAAATAAAACTACTTTTTAACGGATTTTATCGCGGTTCTTTTTATATTTTAGATCCCGACGTTTCAAAGTCTTTTCAGACTTCATGTTCACGGGTGGACTGAGGTATTTGACGTCCAAAAATATTAATCACAATTATTACTGACTACCTCCAAACATTAATATTTAAGTTGCATTCCGATTTAAGCAAACTGAGCTCACAGTGTCTTGAATTCTAAGTTGATTTTGCTTGGGTTTTGGTACAAGTAAATTAAGCACTGGGTCCCAAGCTGGTGGTATATTCCAACCATTTTCATTATTCCATTTTAGTCCACCCGTGAAAATGAAGTATGAAAAGACTTTGAAACGTCGGGATCTAGAATAAACCGCGATAAAATCCGTTAAAAAGTGGTTTTATTTCAATGTGTGATATTCGCGTAAATCTAAGACAATACTAAGTACATAACAAAATTGCTTCATTTAATTTTTTATTTACACCTTGTAGATTGCCGAGGATTAAAAAAATCTCTTATTCTACACTCAAGTCCAACAGCGGTCACTTTACTTTCATTTTTAACAGATCTCTTTGTTACTTTCAATGTTGCTGAAGTGTCGGCACCACAAACAAACCATTTATGCTCTAGTGCATATCCATTACACGCAACAATTGCTTTTACTTTAAAAGTTTTAAAACTTCTAAATCCACAGTAAGGACTTACCGGCGTGCTGCGTGAAAAGAAACGTTCGCAAATCTTGAGCCGCAAATTAAAATGGCGCCGATTTCTAAGTGACCATTGGCGCATTTGAAATTGGAAGGCGAATTACTCTATTGTTAGTCAAAGTGCGTCTAAAGTATAGTACGATGCCGAAATAACAGACGTCTGGGTCACACCTTCTTCTAATGACTTGAGTATGGTGAGCCAAATAATGGTTTGTGAACCTTTCTCCCCAAGCTATGAACCTATTTTCAGTGACTTAATATTTTCTGAGTGTTTCCTGCATGTAATATATTTCTACCTAGGTACCTTAGGATCTTAGGTTGTAGACACAGTGGGGTTAGACTGTGACAGTCTAAGTCTAACCCCACTTCAGTCTTGTCCTTTTTTTTAATAGGTATTATTAGTGCAACTGTTGCACTAATCTATACTATACTATACTATCTATACTATCTATATCTATACTTAATATTATAAATGCGAATGTAAGTTTGTTTGTTACGCTTTCACGCTAAAACTACTGAACCGATTTGGATGAAATTGGGTATGGAGGTAGTTTGAGCCCCGAGAAAGGACATAGGTTTTTATCCGACTGCGATTCGAACAAAGATAGACATCTTTGTCCGAAAAATTGGTTGCCTGTAAATTCGGTATACGGGCGAAAGTTTTACGTGACAACGACTTTGAGTGGTAAAATAATTTTAATGTGAATATTCATTCGTATAGTAGGAAGAAGGATGAAACATAGTTGAGTGGGAGAGAGACGCAAGGCATTCGGCGGGCCTCTCTCTCGTTCGGTGACTCATCGTAACGTTACCGAGCGTTACACTTTTTCATAAGTGCCTCCCAGCCGCAACCTAATTTAAGACGTTGTCACGTCAAAAAAAAACATTTGAATTGAAATACGTAATAAATTTAAATGAAAATAAATTCAAAATTAATCAAACAGCCTTATGTTAATAATAGGTACTACAAGTAAGTAATACAAACAAACAACTATTCTTTCCTAGGTGCTATGGAATGCCAATTTTTTCATACAACTTGGGAGGTTTCGGCTCTTTGTGGGATTATCTCTACGTATCTTCAATCCACGTATTGTGGTAGGACCGACAGACGCAAGATCCTTGTCGGCACCCAATATACGTTGTTATTGTGTTAGGTTTTAACTAATTCTGTAGCCATTGCCTTATGGTTTAGTTGTCGTCAGGAGTTCATTTTACAGCAAGTTATGTACACATAAAGCTATACGATTACAGTATAAGCTGACCTCTCGTTTTACGGAAATTCTATACAATGCGAGATCAGCTTATACTGGAAATATATAGCTTAATGTGTAGCCGTGTGTACCTATTTACAAAACTACTATTTATGATATTTACAATAGTACTTAAGGACTACATGTCCCGGCGAACCACTTATCGTGTATTTTTCACCTTTAAAGCTTTCCTGAACTACTGAGCAGTTTAAGGCTTTGGTCTTAAAATGCCAGCCAAATCGTTTTAGCCGTACTTGACTTTTAGCGTGACAATTTTTATACAGAACTTTTTGTAAAATTAGAATTTACAATATTAATAATATAATTCAAAAAAAGTCAAGCTCCGAAAATCCACCATTTTGTTCAAAAGACACACATACATATTAGTGTACAAAGTTATTAATGATTAGTTCGTAAAAAGGAAAAATGTTATTTAAACGAAACTAGAAATATTAATAGGTAGTACATACAATAATATTAAGAATACAACAATTAAAAAAAACCTCACAAATGTGCCTCGACTGAAAAATATGTTTGGCTCCATGACATCTGACATTATTTACCCCCCCACCAAAACAGAGGGGGGTGTTATAAGTTGGACGCAAGTGTCAGTGAATCAGTTTGTTGCTACCTACCGAAGAAAAGGATTATTCACCGCGATTAGTGTGCTTCGGACTTCATATAAGATTTATACCCAGCTTTCCGACTCCGTCCGAGCGTATGTCGGTTATCGCGTTAAACCAGTAACTTCTCTTTTCGCAGTCGGATAAAAACTGTCCTACGTCCTTCCCCGGATCTCAGCCTATCTCCATACCAAATTTCATCCAAATCGGTTTAGTAGTTTAGGCGTGAAAGCGCGACAGATAGGGCTAGTTTCGCATTTATAATTTCTGTGGTAGACGTGGTTTTGATTTTGAGCTCACGTAGAATTGAGTGGTAAGTGCGGAATACAGTCCAAGTTAATCAATTTAAAAAGCATTTTCCTCCAGCACCACATCTCTAAAGGCGTCTAAGCGTCTATGGCCGTCGAGTAAAGAACTAATAACACCAGTATCATTACTGTTATTACAATAACAACTAAACTAAAAAACAGACTAACGACCAATAGATAACGCTACTGAACTAAACACAAAACAAGTTGCTAATATTCACATCATCACTCAAAAATGAACTAAATTAATAAAGGATCAAGTTTTTGTAAGCAAAGAATTTCTTTGTAACCAAGTTGGTAGAAAGTATCAATGTAACATAAGCTTAATTATCAATTGAAAATCTTGTAATGAATGCTGTATTTGAGTAATGACTTAGGGTTGTCAAATCATATAAAACGTTAAAATTTAAAATAAATAAAAAAAAAAATATATTCTGGGACATTTGATGAGGCAACCTACGAAAAAAATTTGCATGTACCATTGTGAAATATTAGGTAAGATATTAACACGGGAGGTGTTAAACGCAACTTGTAAGTGCTAAATTGTTTCTGCCAATTTTTAAATTTGGCGGGGGGGGGGGCGAGGTAACCACAGGCACACATGTAAAAGTTGAAGCGTCTTTACAAATGCACACGTAAATAAAAGCTACTCACAAACACGAAACATGAACAATTTGTGCATAGGTACAAACTGGAAAATTTGAACATAGATATGTGCCTCGGCAGAGGGAAAAGCACGCAATACTATAGATAGACCGCTTAACTCATGTATCGCCATCTGAGGTACAAAGTCATAAAACATTAATTAAATCTCAGAACTATTTAACCACAGATAAAAGTAATGTAAGACTTATCGTCGCTAATATCCATATCGCTTGAATCATCATCACTGTCTGTGCAGCTTGAGGAGTCAGAATCTTGGCGATAGGCGATACACGAGTTGAATGGTCGGTCTATAGTTCCGTGTTAAATTTTCTAAGTAGGTATGTAATACAGGTGGAATCAGCTGATGACTCTGAATAAACTAATCTCTAAGTCTGCGTGTATTCTAAATAACATTGTTTATCTAGAAAAAGAGAGATTTAGGTTTCTAACATATTTTTTTGGCATAATGCCACCTCTACCCAGTGCCTCTGTAAGGGACAGTCCGGTCTAACAGCGATTACTTTCAGAATACGCATTGAACATGTGACGCATAATAAAACTACTTCATTCTTAGATACAGTCACTAAACCCGTCGACATTTTATAATCGTTTGTTAATGCCTCTGATATTTTAGGCGTCCATATGCTATGGTGGAGGGCTGTGTGTTTGTTTGCCTAGTGTGTAGTATAAAAAGGGACCATTTCGGAATAAACCTAGGAAGAGGTAGTAGTTTTGCTAAACGAGCTAGAGGCGTGGCAGTGAGATTTGTTTCACACGTCGCAGACCATAGGTTCGATTTTCACACAAGACAGACATTTGTGTGATGAACATGTCTGTTTGACTGTCTTTCTCAGGTGGGAATCGAACCCACCGGCCGGTAGATATAATATGATAAGTATAATTGTTATTTTGTAGAGTATAAATATTAGGGTGAAACAAGTGCCAGCCCTACCGTTTGTATCATTCGGTAGCGCACAAAGCGGTGAATCAAAGATGGCGGCGTTCTTGATGCGCCGGCGCAGGTCGATCTCTTTTCAACATCGCCTTTGATTTGCCGTTTCTTGGTATCTTAGGAACAGAATTCATGTAAGCAACGGTTAAAAAAATATGATACTGAGTAGGTATTACCACTACCTATCTAGTTTTAGTTATTAGCCACAAATAGCCACTTGCGGTGGCGCAGCTGAGCAACGGTAGCGCAACGGTATCGGCCTCACCTTTGAAATAAGGTTGTGGGTTCGATCCCCAGTCGAGTCCACGCATCTTTGAATGAAATATTTCATCGCTGCTGCTCAATATAGGAGAAGAAAAACTTCGTGAGAATAACGGCATGTCTAAAAACTATTATTCGCACTTGGCCAGCCAGCGTATGTGGATTAAGGCCTAAACTCTCTCAACTCGTAAGATAGTCGAGACCCGTGCCCAGCTGTGGGACACTATAAGGGATGACGTGACGTGAATGAGGCCCGTTCCATAACCACTTTGAGACCTAATCTCTCTAACCTTTAAGATAGTTGAGTGAAGACAGACATGCACGGAATACGCTCACTTCGCCCCTTCGATCTTGCCCCTTATGACGTAAGTGTCTAAAATCGCCCCTTCTGGTATTATAATACTAGAAGGGGCGAAGTTGAAGTAAGTTTTAACATGGCATTGAGATACTATACTTACCCGTAGTGGTGTGATACATCAGCAAACAGTTATAGGAATTTAAGCTTAATGTTTCCATAACATTAGCTCTACAAGCTAGACAAGAACTGACACCTGCACTCGTTAAACTCATTAAACCCTCTTTTACATCGGGGATTAAAAACAACGAAGTGCACGATGAAACAAGAATAGTTTTCATTTATAATCATAATATAATATAGTGGAACATTAACACTCACCTAAACTAAGCAGTGCTTGTACTACGGAAACCAGATAACTGGTCATATACTAATTAAAATACTTTTGTTTTGTAAATACGTACTTAAATATAGATAATTACACTCAGACTCAAGACAAACAGACGTGTTCATCACACAAATGTCTATCTTGGGTGGGAATCGAACCCACGACCTGCGGCGTGAAAAGCAAGTTTCTTACAGCCCGTCTGTCAACGCTTTAGCTAAAAACAAAACTGGGTAAAAGGTAGGTAGGTTCATCAAAACCGAAATGAATCAGAAATCAAAAGGGTTACCTTGTTACTTCACGAGCCATTGTCCGGTAGACAGCGAGATTATCTCCACAAACAGATGGACCCCTCGCTGTGTGCTCAGGCTCCTGTGCCCTGCGTGTGCGCTGGTATCGTCTGCAAACAATACATTTTACAAAAACATTATATTAGTAGAGTAAAATTATTTTTTTCGAGTGACCTACTCAATTTGCCTGAACGGCAGTTATTGGTTCACCTGACCTTTTCAGCGAACTGTATGAAGACTATCTCGCCGACCAAGAACTATGACAATGACAGCTACCTTGATGACTCTCCATATAGAGACGAACTAAGGTTAATGGAATCGGGCTATTTACTATAGTCAAAGTTTTGCGATCGCAGCTTCAGTACTGGACGGGAAAATAAATCGTGTGGAGGACCTGTCGGAGACCCACAGTGGTGAGTTAGGGACACCAGCAATAGTATTGCTACTACTGTTGGTGGTTCTAACTGCTTTAGCATTAACAGCTGATCTTGAGTTAGCAGTAGATTAAAATACAAGATAACAAGCCTTTTAATGTACCTTTTTTTGGGGGCTGAGTCACATTCGTTCGTGGGTGTACACCTTTAATTGAATCCCCACACGTGGTCCCCGGGTGGTGCAAATCAGGTGACAATCAACTGGTGGTAGGCTTCGGCCATGGTTAGTGACCACCCGCCAGACAGCCGCACCGCCAAGCGGTCTTGCCGTGTTCCGGTGCTTTCTTTAAGGTTTCTAACCTTAAAGGCTCATTCCACTGCCAGCTTCTCACCGATAATCATTCGTAATCACGAGTGATTCGGTATACTAGGCTAGCGCGTTCCATCGTAGGCTACATCATTGCTTAACATCAGGCAAGTTGTAGTCAAGCGCCAGCCTATCGCAGAATAAAAAAAAAACCTCTACTGGGTTCTTCTGCTAGATTCTTTCTTCAACTCCTTAGATCCATATCCTTATGTGAACAAACATATGTTGATTCTTTACACGAGGTTTCTTGATCCCAAGTATTAAGAAGTAACTGTCCAACTGCTGGGTACAGACAGGTCGTCTCTTCACTGTCTTAAGAGGTACCTACGAGATTTTAGGACTTAATCTGTACTCAAAGGTTATTTGTGTGGTAGGTTCTATTTTAAGATATCGGTTTCTTCAAATGTTTTCCTTCACCAATATTGAGCAGTGATTGTAAAGCATGTTCGAGCATGACCCAGCATCAAAACTGAGACTTAAGTTCAAAACCAAAACCTATATTATTATAACTGCTGACAAATTGAGTTGTTTTTGCTGACCGTACATCGCTGTGGCGGTACACCTCAGTATAGCTGTCAAGAGCCCAGCGGCTCACCAGACAGTCTGCGATGCCCTCGTTGGAATGTTGAGTGTGATATTTATTAATTACTATTTATAAACTTTTCAATCATAACTCTCGATATTTATATAAATTATTACGACCACAATTCTTTTTATACCACTCGTAGCTTTGCGACCACGAATTCCCCCGGGTCTAAAACTATCTCCATACCAAATTTCATCCTAATCAGTTCAGTTGTTTTGGCATGAAAGCGCGACAGACAGACAGAGATACTTTCGCATTTTAATATTAGTAAAGATTGGCAATTAAACATAGGTCCACTCGGTGATAAACAATCACCGGCCTATGAACGCTTACACAGCGCAAGCGACTTCATTTTATCCATGTTAAATCTATGTATAAAAAATAATGTTAAAAGCTCTACTTAGTTTGGAATCAGATGACTTACATCACTACAACCTTTATAAGTGTCTCACTGCTGGGCACGGGTCTTCTCTCAACTATCTTACGAGTTGAGATTTTTAGGCCTTAATTCACAGTAATTCACACACGCTGGCCAAGCGCAGGTTGGTGGACGTCAATCTCGAATGATTAGTTCTTAGACATGCCGGTTTTCTCACGATGTTTTCCTTTACTGATATTGAGTAGCGGCAATAAAACAATACACACAAAGACGCGTGGACTCGACCGGTGATTGAACCCGTGACTTTATATTTTAAAGGAGAAGTCGATACCGCTACGCCTTGGAGACTTAAGACCTAGTTGTCACTAGGTCTTAAGTCTTCTTAACATATTTTTTGTCTAACTTCGCTAAATACCAATAATTATACGAGACAAGCTACATAGTCTAGAAATAAATAATGTTTATACATATTGCAATGTTTATTACATTTCTTACTAGAAAATACATTTTTTGCATTAATAATAAACTTGGACATGTATTTTTTAAATAAATCACAAATTATTTGACTCATTTCATTTTGTTTCTGATCCATCGTTATTTTTAACCAGACGTTTATTTCTTGTCAAGATAACTGCGTTTACTTACCTTGTCAAATTCGTCAAGTTTTCTTTTAACCTTTTTTTTGAGAATTATTTGAAACATTTTAATGAATGGTTTTCATTGGATACTCTTTTTCAATTTCTTCAATTGAATTAGGTTTGAGCAGTTCTTTTTTAATCTTTTCTAGTTCATGTCTATTAAGATTAAAAAAGAATCTTACTTCTTCTTTAACAGGCTCTGGTTCTTTAACTTCTGTGATCTCCAATTTTTCCACTATACTCCAAATTTCTGTACTACAGTACGGTGGAGTTTCATCTACCATCCAACCTGAACGACGGACGTCTTCAGGTGGATATATTATATTGCTGACATCACCTCCAACCGAGGAGTTGGTATCGCTTCTGAAATTGTAAGTGGTTGGCCAACGAATCGAATCTGGTGCATTGATTACACTATACACATTATTAGGTATAGCCGAAGTTATTGTATCGGGACTTTTTAAATCGTTTGTAGGTGTTTTCAAATGCAATACCTGTGAATCAACAATGTTGCAGACATTTGTGCCCATAGAATACGTTAGGTCTCTTGTAGCAGAGTTTGCAGTTGAGATATCAGTTTCTGTCATTTCTTCAGAAGGTTGGGTATTGGGTTTCTCAGTGGCTTCTATTTCATTATTTGTTTCTTCTAGGTCAGCAGGTGTTGTTTGTCGACAGATTCTAAAGTAGTTCGGCTTAGTAAACCTTGTAACTCTGACAGTCTTTGGGTCATAGATATACGTTGAATTATATTTGATCTGCAACGGCCTTATTATTCTGGACGGCTTGAATTCGGAAGACAGGAATTGTTTTACTGTTAGCATTATGTTGCAAATTTTTGTATTGTTATTCTATTTTATTGTTGAATTTTATGCACGCTGACATTTCCTTCTATTTAGTGACTGTTCTACGATTGACAATACAATGACAATTAATTTTCTTTTTTACAAAATGAAAAAGTTCACAAGTTTTTCTAACCGAACGAATATCTCTGAAATATTACCTACATACAATCAAATAAACTACATTTTAGACTAATATTAACTCATTTACCATCTAAATGTTCACTAAAGCTATTTTTATTTCTCATGAAACCTAAAAACAGTATTTTGTTACTCCTATTTAATTCTTCATGTTGCATCTTTGTTTTCTATATAAAATTCTTCACCAGTAACATTTTAATTAGGAAATGCTTATATTTTTCCAAACCATATTTTGTTGACTTAAATATAAAATTCTATTTAATGTACAACAGAATTTATATTGCTTTCTGCTCCAGTTAACATTTGCACCGACAAAATATTTAATATTCTTACAATATTATGATTAGTCGGGGTGTAGATTTTCGGTAAAAAGTTTTTTTTAATCAACGAATCATGAGATCTTTACTTAGTTTCAATTGCCCTTTTTGTTTCTCTTTAGAAACCGCCTGGATTTTGTTCTTCTCTTTAAAGTTGTCAACAAATTCTTCTAGATGCATGAAGTTACCTCTAGCTAATATCAGACATTTTGGATGTTTTTCTAAACCGGCTGGGTTGATAGAATTTCTAGGGATTTTTGGATGAATTTGGGTAAAGAATCTCATCATTAATCTGGACTCTTACTGCGGATGATTGCGGTAGCAAATTGGCAATGCTACCTTGTTTGCTCTGTACCTTGCATGCCTATTCTTATCTAATTCTGTAGCGAAATTCCGTGCACAATATGCCAAAAGCACGAAGTTCCCTTTAGCTACGCACAAATATTTCGTATACCTTACAGTGTTCAACGGTATTTTAACGAACATTTGGGAAAGAATCCATTCCCAAGTCTTGAACATAGCGCAACAATTATTTATGTAATAAAACAGTTTATTAATGCAACTTCTATTTGTATCACTAGTACATATTAACGCGAAATTACTAATTAAAATGTTGGGCTTTACAAAAAAATAAACACTATGAATTTTTTAAGCAATGACATCGACGTTAATAGCACTGTCCAGTATTTTACTGTAGTCTTTAGTCTTTGAATAAAAGAACTGACTTTGGATAATAAACTCTTTGAGTTTCGAGATCAATCTTCCAAAGAACACGGTCACCTGGAAACGATAAAAACTGATAAAAGAAATGTTGGGTTATAAGTCTTGCTTCGTCGTTTGGTCATATGTTATCTACAACAACGTTATGTGGTTTAGCTCCATTTCTAAACGAATTCCCAAATCATTTTGGATGGTGTCTTCGATAGAAGCATAGAAAATTGTAGTTCTTGGCAGTGCTACCTAACGAAAATTGAATGGCTTTTAAACACTACAATATGTATTTATTTGCTTCTTCAACGACTACATCAACTCTACTACTTATCTATGTACCTTATTACTTAAAGTAGTACCGCATACACTAAAATATGTGCAAAACTAACAAGTACTAGGTAAAAATTTAGCTTCATACAATTTCACTTACTACAATAATTTTAGTTTCGTGGGGCCCAGGGGCACATTCCATTTTCAAGCTGTCAAAACGCCTAGACATCACGTAATCAAAAGACTGGGTTGTATCTTGGGCAAAGGATTAGCATTGCCATCTAACGCGGAAATGCTGCCAGCCTTCTGAGTAAATTCCCGTAAGATAACGATGTTGAGGAATTTTTCGACGCATTAGTTTATGTTAGGCATTCCTTAGTTCAGTATTTAGGTTAATATTGAGATTGTTATTCGGTTAAGTCAATTTTCTGGTCAATTGTACCTTTATGTTCTAGATAAATAACTGTAAGTTCAATACCCATTACATTACTATTATTTTTTTGCAAGTAAAATAAAAAATAAAGTTAAAAATATAATAATAAAATAAAGTTCATATTATTATTTTGTAAATTACAACTAAAATGAAATTTAAAATAAAATTTGGTAAATTTAAATATAACTAAATACAACTTAAATAAAATTAAACTCTTAACTTAAAAACTAGATAGGGCGTCATACAATTCCTCCGAATCCATGGGGGAATGTGCCCAGAAGGCCACGTTGCATGGCAATGCTAATTCCAAAATGTGGATTACAATTTCAACTCAGACAAGCCAATTTCCGGACATTTATGGTTCAGACAGGCACGGTACTTCAGGACTTACCTGTAACTAGACTGAGGACAAAAACACTGGTAAGTTTACACTAGAAACTTTTCTGATGCTTAGGGCACCTAAACCCACAGTGAGGGCAATTTGGTTTCAACTTTTCTTCTCCAAATCTAAGTTCATAATAGACTAAACAGTTTCGCGTATAATTTGGTCAATGTTTCTAAAAGAGCTGGCTGACTCGTTAAACATAAGTAATTTTTGGGATAACACAGCAGTAGGTAATAGAGTGTTGTTATGTTTATTTCGAAAAATCAGTCATTAATATATAATTATGGTGCAAAAGCTTCAAATAGAACTGGAGACCCAAGGAAATGAATATGCATTTTTATAATAAACTAACTGCCCCAGCGAAATTGGTACCGCGTATTACTAATGTAATACGTATATATTTTTTAATGCCACATTATACAAAAATAACAAACGAAAAATTTCGTCCAAAAATTAAAAAAAATTAAGGGTGAACAACCCTTATCACTTAGGTGTATGATAAATAGATAGTAGCCGATTCTCACACCTACTGAATATGCATAAAAAATTTCATAAGAATCGGTCAAGCCGTTTCGGAGGAGTACGGTAACAAACATTGTGACATGGAAATTTTATTTATTAGATATCTATAGGTACTTCTCGTTTCCTTTTTATGAAATCCATCAAAAAATTAAAACTAAAATAGGCTATTGCTTTTTCTATGCCTCCTTTTACCATACAGAGCATCTAACAGCAACAGAGGGTGGGAGAATTGATTGCTATTGCAATAGTTAATTCAAAGGATGTTCAAATTAGGTAATAAACTTTTTTGTAATGCCACCTCGATGTTATTGTTTTTGATACTGCCTCTTGTTTTGCCATATATTATGACATTTTGAAGAACAATGTCAAATAGTCTCTTTAATTTCATAAAAACAAGACCAAAACATAAAAACTAAAAAAAATTCGTTATGATCAAAATGAATCCTCTACTAATGATTCGGCAGCAGCTTTCTCGACTCTTGTTAACCAATAAGTCTGATTTTACATTAACTCTTTTAAAAGATAGTAAGAAAAAATTTTCATCTCCCGCAGGAGTGCCAGGATCGGGTGCAGGGAGGGGTGGAGGAGCAGGAGGAACTATAAGAGAGTCAGGAGGTGGGCTTGGGAAGATGGGAGCCGCGCACGAAGAAAAATACTTTTATGATAAGGAACGCCAACAAATTGAAAGACTAAAGAAGGAAGGAAAGATGCAACCTACCATCGAGAGGAAGAAAGATAAATAATAATGATATTCAGAAAAGCCATTTTATCTGGTTTAGCGTAGCGAACATAGTTATTTGAAAAAGAGTCTGTCAGAATGGCGTACATTGAATATTTGGTCATATGTTCACCTAAACAGTGTTAGTACCAGCAGCGTAGCACTAGTTGGTACATTTAATTAAATAGTTGGTACATAAGTAGTTATTAATATAATATAAGCATCCAAAAGTGGGCAGGCGTCTTGATATCAGGGTGGCGCGGAACTAGGTTCTATTACTGGCTTTCTCCTATAAACTGCGATGAAACGTTCACCCTTTCAGTTAGTACCTAGTTAGTACAAACATATTTAAATAATTTCATTTATATATCTTCCTCTAGTATGAAATCAGAAAGTGTTAATTCAGAGTTTAGTAATAATATCATAACATTGACAAATCCTTCCACCGAATCACCATTTTTAATTATATAAAGTGAACTAGCTTCCCGCCGCGGCTACGCCCCCGTGAACAACATGTCATGCCCAGCAGTGGAATAAAAAGTAGCCTATAGCCTTCCTCAATAAAGGGGCTATCTAACAGTTGAACGAGCTAATCTCAGAAACTACTGGTCCGATTTGAAAAATTCTTTCACTGTTAGATATCCCTTTTGTTGAAGAAAGCTACTTTTTATCCCACTGCTGGGCATGATATGTAGTTCACGCGGGCGTAGCCGCGGCGGAAAGCTAGTTAAGATATATAAATATAATTATTAAAATACGTGGGTACTTACTAGGCACAAATTGTTAGACTAAACTTTTCATCGGATTTCTTATTAGAAAGCCAACAATAGAATAATTCCGTAATTTTGAAGTCATCCAAATGGCTACTCACTTTTGCATGCTTATATTTTGTTAAATACAGAGGTACAGACCTGAGGTGAGGTCTGAGCTGAGCTTTGCATTTGTGTGAATGATCAGTGATCATTTGTATGATTTGTATCGGGACGCACCGCGCCTCAGGCCGGTAAAAAGCATTATAAACCAGTTTTAACCAAGCGTAGGATGCGTCGGGTCTAGACGATGACCTACACGATGTGCACTCATACATATGCAAAGCTCAGCTTAGGCCTCGCGGACTGTACCAACCATTTAACCGAAGGTACCAATTTGTACTATGCCGGTATTATTTGTTGAGATGTGCTTATGATCATTTATTAAACGTGGTTCCACTATCCTGATGACTCTTGGACTAATTTCCTTACCCATATTAAAAATAAAATTTTAATTTGTTTCTGCTATGGCTAACATTACTTTTAAGGTACTAATATCTTCCATACTAATTGAATTATAGTTTCTTAAACTTTCAAATGCGTTTAATTTTTACATAACCAGCTGTGAAAAACTTAGCAGAATCTCTTCTTACTTTTGTAGAAAAAGGCGTTATTGGCGGGCTGGTGGCGTGATCGGTATTCTTGCTTTTCACGCCGCAGGTAGTGGGTTCAATTCCCACCCAAGTCAGGCATTTGTGTGACGATTGAGGGTCCAAATCGTGAATAGAAAAACGAATAATAGATTAGTAAGTTGTAAAACTTTTCAAAAATTTGTAAAATCAATCGAAAATTATATTAAAGGGGGACCCCTCTTAAATTGTTATAGATAAGTACCTATATTTTTTTAAAAACAAATTAGGTTATAAACTTTTTAGTAATACCACCTCAATCGCTACGGCATTTGATTCTCTTGTTTTGTCATAATTTTGACAAACAATGTCTAATAAACTATGCTCTTTGCAACCAAAAGCCAAAACCAAACCTCAGATTTTAACACAGACTACTTTAATTATGGAAGAAATCTGAGAACCAAACCATAACCATAACTCTAAAACCACATAGAAACTACTTCATTATGATAAAAATCAGAAAGAATCCTCTACCACTGATTCGGTATTTACCTCGACTATTGCTCGCAAATAAGGCTGATTGTACAATCACTGTTCTAAAAGATTTAAAAAAAGATTTTTCATCTCCCGCCGGAGTGCCAGGATCGGGAGCAGGGAAGGGCGGAGGAGCAGGAGGAACTATAAGAGAGTCGGGAGGCGGGCTTGGGAAGAAGGGAGCTGTGCAAGAAGAAAAATACTTTTATGAAAAGGAACGCCAAAAGATTGAAAGAATGAAAAGGAAGGGAAAGATGCCACCTACGTTTGAGAGGAAGAAAGATACATAATGTTCTTGAATACACTAAAATTAAATAGTATGGTTTCATTAAATACTTAGACGACAAATCATGAAGCAACTTAATTATTGATATTTTAAAATCTTAATATATATATTTCTTGTGTGCGTGTGTATGTGACTGAACTCCTCCTAAACGACTGGACCGATTTTGATGAAATTTTTTGTGTGTGTTCAAGGGGATCTGGGAATGGTTTAGATTCACAATTTTGTCCGCTGGCGGTACGAAGTTCGCTGGGGCAGCTAGTATAAATTTATATATTTAGACTTTGACTCGAATCCAGCCGGACTCGAGTCAATATTCGAATACTGGGCTCGAATTAGGAATTCGAGTGATGATTCGAATACCGTATAAACTGACTCGAGTCGACTCAATCCACCAAAACAGCGACTCGGCACATCACTAATTGGTGGAAGTCACATATCCACAAATGCTCAGTTCTTAAACATGCCGATTCCCTCGCTGTCTCTTCCTTAGCCAATATTGAACAATCCACAAAAAGTGTGGGCATGACTGAGAATCGAATCCGCGACCATATATTTCAAAGGCGAGGCCGATACCGCTTCGCCACTGCTGCTCCGTGCTGCGCCCCCTGTATTAATTAAGAAAGCTAATTAAATTACAATATTAACGCCAACTCAAACACCTCTGATAAAACATTTGTGTCGGTAAATTATATGAATGTATCAAATCAGTTTAGTTTTAGACTAATTAAAATAATTAATCTAAAACTGAGGTCTAATTAGTCTAATAGTAAGGCTAAAAAAGGCTATAAAAGGCTTTGAGTGATTGAGTATTATTTGAGAGCAAAAGAGGCAATATGGAGAGATAAAGGGTCGCAGTTTAGTTCAAAAGCATGATGTTTACGATCAAGGTAAGATACATACATCCCAACCTAGGTATTTATAATTTATTATTTGGAAGTGCGTAAACTAATTCATTTCTTTTAATAAGAGTTTGAAGTGTGTAGATTTGTGCTATCGTAACAATTAAAATAAAGGACAGATTTTGATGTGTTTTCTATTATTGAAAAGCCAGCGATTAAAATTGCTTTTAAATCGAAAATTCTATTAAACTCATAATATTAAGCATATATTTCATTCTACTTAAAAATATGAACTCAGATGCGTACAAGGCAGTTAATGGAAGTATCAAAGATGGTGGTTAGATAAGCAAGTATTATTGTCTGATGTTGTATATTTTAAGATTCAAGGAATAATATGCAGACGTAACCTAAACCGCTTTAAATTATTCAAGCCTGCCACGTAAGTAATTAGGTATTTGTTTTTTATTACAGATAGTACTGTTCCTGCTCTCATGCATCCCATTTGTGCAACCCAGGTATGAATTACGTTCATCCAAAATAGTAGCTTAAATTCAGTTACTTATTAGTTTATTTCCGAGCATGGATCTTATTTGTAACGTCTCATGATTGCCCATCTATTTTTCTAAGGGGCCTAATCCAGCCACATCACTCACGATGTTTATAGTTAACATCATTGATTGGTAATAAAAAAAATAAAATAAAGATTGTAAATTTACACCACGATATCGAAAATTGTAGCTTAATACACTACAGCGCTGTATAACTTATCAGTGATTGTGAGAAATATAAATGAAGACGTTTTATTTTCAGACTAATCCGAAAACCCTGGTCTTTTTCAAGAACGGGAAACTCTGACAACTGCATCTGTTACCCAGCTGCAGTCGAAGTAGATGAAAAGACTGTAAATAAACTTATTGACCCAGAAAACAATGGCGTAGAACGTCTTGTACTCTACATTTACAGAGTCAAAGGTGATAAAAACATACAAATATTTACTCCTAATGTAGACAAACAATTAGCAATACCTGATCTACCCTTAGCTGAACATGATGAATTGAGAGCAGTTACTTCAGAACCTATAGTCGACATATTTGATTTAAGCCCACACAAAATAACCTTACAACCTAAGTCAAATGAAGAAACGGTTATCGGTTTTAACCCAGGATTGGTGTCGATTGATTACAGTTACAATTCAAATGAAGATTACGCAGATCACAAGAGTAATATTTATAATGCAAATAAAAATGACTACAAAAACGAAGAAATGTTACCTAACTCTCTTCCCGTGACTGTTGATCATGAAATTAATCCGAATGACCAAGAAACAACAGCTTCACCTATAATTAGTTCGGAACAAACTAACACAGGACCCATATTTTCAACATGGTTTGACCTACAGCTTAAGCGCTTCCAAAAAGTAGCTTCACCCAATGATATTACAGCTATTCGAACGAAAGCATTTCAACATCTCGTCCATAATATTTTGACACAATACGGAATGCGTCTAACTCCTGTTGGTACAATAATAGATAACGCCGGTGATAATATCGATCTGGAAAATTTAGAACTCCGTCCTTTCTTTGTGGGTTCCAAAATTTCATATCATAATGTATTGCATAATTCGCATAACACTGTACCTATACCTAAAACTGCAGCGTATATAGAAGGTATATTAGTAATGTACAAAAATCCACCTCAAATTTTGGGTTTGATACCCCTGGGTAAAATTAGTTTAGACAAATATGAGAATAAAAATCGTAGACCTATTCAGACAGCGAATGATGGGAATATGAACTACAATAATATGCGTCGAGCAGGCAATAACGAAGGAGGAAATACTAAAGTAATAAGCGTTTTCAACAACTTACATTCGATTCCTTCCATCCATCATTTTCTTCCGTTTAGTAATAAACATGGGCCAATTATTTCTGACAAAACGCAGAATTTAATCAGTACTCATTATAAATTCTCGCAAAAAAAGCAAAATCTTCAACCGGCAACAACTTCACAAATCAAATCAAACGATGATATCTTATTGTTGCCAAGCCCTAGTGTAACAACCGGAGGTCCTCGTAATTATCTCAATCATCGGAAAAAGAAGCAATATATTCAGTCCTCGCCTTACAGAAAAAAAGAATCTGACGAAACAGGAGCAAGAACATATGGAAATTACATTTTAGATAAAATCGCAGATGTTGGAGAAGTTATAGAAAGAGCAGATGCAAAAGAGGAAAAATCTAAAATGCAATCCATGTTTGGTATGCCAATTGTAAAAAATCTTCTTAAAAAGTTAATTGATCTTCTTGTATCGAGGACTCTTACAAGGCGCGTTTCTGATTCCTTGGATATAACGAATTTAACAAGTATTGTTGATGAAGCGAGTGTTGAGGTGGAATCTAGTACGAAAAGCAGTGAAGAGGGTCCAGGTATAAGAATTATAGGAGGTAATGCCGCAACAGGCAGCGGTATACCTCTTAATAATAAAGGAAGGAGTAGTTACGTAGAAGATAATTTCTGGAATAGGTACCCATTTCACCTATGAAATAATTACCTATCTTATTAAAATTTATTTTTACCTACCTAATAGTATGTTTTAACTTAGTAGAATCGTTTAGTATTAAGTTTTTTGTGTCTATAATAACGACTGGGCTTGATAATGGATTAAGATTTATTCCGATTTAGTAATTAAAGGGTTTGGGTGGCATTATTTTGTGTTTTCATTTTATACATATTTTGTCATAAAAACAGTTTTTAGCGCCATCTATCAAAATTAGTAGGTACTACGTGGCATGTTAGAACACATCGTAAGTAGTGATTTTAATAGTTCTTAAGCTTGCTCCTAGATGTCGCAGTATTAACTTTGTAATTTTACAGTATGATACTAGATGTCGCTTTTAGCTACTTCCTATTATTTGAGATAGATGGCGATAAAATAATAAAAATAACCTTCGCTCGCACTTTAGTTTACTTTTTTAAGAATTTATTTTCATTAGTTTATTTCCATATCTAGCAATATTAATTGACTGTTATGTTCACTTCTACGTTTATTAATTTTCTATTCTTATTAATTGTGATGTTATGGTCTGTTTACATCACTCCTCGCGAGCCGCATTATAGTCAGTAAGTTGTCATTCAAGTGAGAACTTGAGGGGCAAGCGCAAGTCGCTTAGTTCGTGCGTTCTAAAAATAACTTTACGCGGATTCCGGCGCGTTCAAACCAACAAATAACATGAGTTTTGAATGACAATGTGTCTAAAATCAAGTTTAAAGTGAATATTTTACAAAATTGAGAGTTGGAAGTAGTCTGTGGTTGATTTTGTGGTGAATTCGCGGTATTGTGTTCTATTGTTTGTGTTTAGTTGATCGATGTTGTACCTATGAAAGGATGTTATCATTAACTTTCATGTTACTAGGAAGTATTTGAATTTCATGGGATTTAACAATAGGTAAGTTTTTCTTATCGATTTACCTACTGTTTGCTTAAAACTAGCTTACTGAGTAGAGCACTTTGAATCTATATTGATTATCTACTACCTATTTATTAACCGAGTTTACATAAAAAAAAAACTCACCACTTGCCAAAGTCGCCTACTTGCACCGCTCCGCTTCGGGTGTTATAGTTATAATCCTGATTGACGCGTTTTGTCGTGTCGTACCGTCAAATCATAAATAGCATTTATTACGTTACTCAGTGATAATTGGCGTACTTAGTATAATATTAAAGATCTTTTTCGATTTATAATACTAGTAATCTTATAAACCGAAAGTTATATTATAGTAGTATAGTACTTCGTAATCTTACACATAAGTTGCAGTTTCTATATTAAATGGGTAGTACCACACCGTAAAACCTACAATATTTATAAACTGCCTTGTCGATCCAGCGTCACTAACTAAAGTGTGTTCACTAGGTTCAGACTCGAATCTCGGCTAGACCATAACTTCTTTGCAAATATTCTGCTTAGAAAGACCTTTGTAGCAGCTCAAACCTCTTCGCAAGCATAGCGTAGGACGTCCTCAGATAGATAAAGTACCTAATCTCAATAAGGTAGCTGGTAAGATCTGGATGAGAGTGGCCGCGGATCGTGCTCATTGGCGTGCTGTAGAAGAAGCTGATGCTTAATAAGCTTATGATGAATCTAGTCAAGATTCAGCGGGTATGAGGATAAAAAGTAGCCAATGTGCTATTCCAGACTTTAATTTATCTCTGTTCCAAACTTTATTAAATTCCGGTCTTAAACTTTTGCGTGCAATAGTTGTTACTATTGCACGCAAAAGTTTAAGACCGGAATAAGAATGTCCAATGAGTTAAGCACACAAAGCAATGAGGCCATTAATTTATTTAGTCCTTAGGCTTGCCTTTGATACAAACTTGCCTTATGTGAAGCAATTGTGTAGTCTACGGTGGAACGCACTTAGTGAGTAAATACCGACGAAGAACTAAAGTTATTTACAGTCTGCGAAAGATAGCCGGCAGCAGCTGGATGCAACAAGCCGAAGACAGGGTGAAATGGCGCTTATTGGGATTACACCTGATAATCCAGGCTTAGTTCCAGTAATAAGATAAGATTTAGATAGGACCCTGCTATACACCTGATTAATGTATATATGAGAGGTACTTAGGGAAGTTACAGGTAAGTAAGTCAATAGGTGACGATAAAGTAGCTAGCAACTAGGTGAGACGTTACTAATTCAATACAAAAAGCCTCTTAGCATTATAAAAGATTTCTCAATCGTAACAAAAAAACCACGGCATTGGATGCAGTTCACTGGAGCCCGGACCTTGTCTATGATGCTTACCCTTGCAAAACTGTCGTTCGTGTAACACGGATTTTGCAACTTGTTTTAGTCTCTCTCTATGTTTTGATTAAAAATGATGAATGTTTGTTGAATATTTTCCTTAGTCGTATAATATTATTATACTCGAAAACGCTTGAGCCATTGGGAACTGTTTTATTTTTTTTTTGGTTTCAAAGTGATTCTATTTAAGATCCCATTCAGATTGCAGTGTATGTAAGTTCCCATATAGTCTTTATGCTCTTTATGACGATCTCTCAAGTTGATGCCTTGACACGTCTGCTACTCCTGTAAGCCAGGATCAACAGCGGCACTGTGAACAGACTCGGAATTCGAAACCCGGCCGAGTCCCAGGACACGCAAACTCTCTTGGATCCCCCACGAATTTAGATTGGCCACTTCCCTCCAAGCAGAGTGACAGCATAAAAAACAGAGCTAAAAATGTTTCTCCATATTGTACCAAGCACCATGGTAATGTAATTTAAGGGGATTCCAGTAATAAATCGTTATTCTAGCCATGATAATTCGAAAATAGATTATAATAATATAATCTTACATACTAATAATATTTTTACACAGCGCCATCTACTCCCAAATTAAGAAATTGTATTTGCTAGTGTTACCGTTACTTACTTATATTACATATTTTTATAAATTCATACATATTATAGATAAATTACACCTAGACACAAACAATTATGCTCATCCAGCATACAATTGTCCTGATTGAACCCACGACCCCCAGCTTAGCAGTCAGGATCACTAACCTATACGATAACAGGCCAGTTAGAATAATTACATTTTGCATTTAGATAGATATTTCCAGTATAAGCTGACCTCTCGTTGTACCGAAATCCTATACAATGCGATCAGCTTATACTGGAAATGTAAATATTGATGTGTAGCCGTGTGTACTATATCACTTCATCATCACTTCAACCCTTTTTAGTGTCCCACTGCTGGGCACGGGTCTTGTCTCAACTATCTTATGAGTTGAGAGAGTTTAGGCCTTAATCCACACACGCTGGCCAAGTGCGGGTTGGTGGATGTCACATGTCCTTGAATGATTAGTTCTTGGACATGCCGGTTTCCTCACGATGTTTTCCTTCACCGATATTGAGCACCGGAGATGAAACAATTCACACAAAGATGTGTGGGCACGACCAGGATTCGAACCCACGACCTTATTTTTCTAAGGCGAGGCCCATACCGCTGTGCCACCGCTGCTCACTTATGTATGTACCTGCCTAATTCATACTATCTTATGCAGGTAAACTCACGGGTAAAACCTTAACACATAAATAATACTTCGTATGTTTTTTGTTTAAGAAATATAATAACCTTCGAAAGCTTCCGACCTTGGTTTGCGGTCAGAGCCAATGAAATAACAAAAAAATCGGTCACGTGTGAGTTGCACTTGGTGTTGAGAGGGTTCCGTGCTAAGTTTGAATAAGGAAATAGACTAGTACCTAAGTAAAATACTACCATCACGAGTGTGTTTTTCGAAGGTTTCGTAAGACAGAGCGGTTTTTATTATTATCTTTTATATTTAGTGAAACAAATTAAGCTGTTGTTCTCGATTATAATTGCATTCTGTCTATTTTTGTACCATTTTTAAATAAAATTTACAAGAAATCTAAAAGTTTATTAGGACGTCTGCTAAAGTTTAATGTCATAGGTTCAGTAGATTCGGAGATGTGACTGCAACAGATGGAAGGACAAACAAATACACAGTCTGTTTCTACGTCTTTAAACCGAGCAGCGGTGGCGTAGCGGTATTCGTCTCACCTTTAAATTATTAGGTCGAGGGTTAGAACCCCGGTCGTGCCCACACATGTGTGAGTTGTTTCATCACCACCGCTCAATATCGGTGAAAGAAAACATCGTAAAAACCGGTATGTATCAGAACTTATCATTCGAGGGCATGTGACATACACTTCAACCCTTTTTTTTAGTGTCCCACTGTTGGGCACGGGTCTTCTCTCAACTATTTTATGAGTTGAGAGAGTTTAGGCCTTAATCCACACACGCTGGCCAAGTGCGGGTTGGTGGATGTCACATGTCCTCGAATGATTAGTTCTTAGACATGCCGGTTTCCTCACGATGTTTTCCTTCACCGATATGGAGCAGCGGTGATGTTACAATTCACACAAAGATGTGTGGGCACGACCAGGATTCGAACCCGAGACCTTATTTTTCTAAGTGACATACACCAACCCGCAATTAAGAAGCGTATGTGGATAAAGGCCTAAACTTTCTCAACTCATCAACACCCGTGCCTTGTGGGACACTAAAAAAGGGGTTGAATTCAAACCGTGATCCGATGAAGGCTGTAATGAACTCCTTTGTTGACAAGTGATTCTATGATGGTTGTATTTTTGTATTTGGCGTACGCAACCCTGAAATGGAATAGGTACAGAGTACAAACAATAAGAAAGATAGAGTCGCGGAACCTGTTGAGTTGTTGAGGGTTTATGAGGTCACAAGCCTTTAAAAACCTGACGCTTCTTTGTTTCCGAAGTTAACCAGAAGTTCAATGACAAGTTGCTCAGAACTGGTCGACCCAGGAGAACGAGCAGATAATAATAATAATAATAATATAGTGGGACATTAACACACACGGTCATCTGATCACAAACTGAGCAGAGCTTGTACTATGGAAACTGTACTGTATTGTACTATCATTTATCTGCTATGATCAATACTGGGTTAGTTGGTAAGCGCGTTTCATCGTAGACGGCAGCATTGCTTAACAACAGGCAAAGTTGTGGTCATGCGCAAGCGTATAATGCAATAAAAAAAATTGATTGCTGTTTATTCTTGAAATTGTGCTTGATTTCATAAGAGTCCATAGACTGAAGAATAAATAAAGTTTTAAAAGAAACTACTGAAGAAACAGATATCAAAAAACGTAGACATGGGTAAGTGACTGTTTCGGCCCACGGCTTCACTCGCGTAGTATCTACTTATAGAGATAAAAAGTAGCCTATGTATTAATTCAGACCATAATCTATGTCTGTGCCAAATTTCATCCAATTCCGTCGAGTAGTTTTTGTTTACATACATCCAGAGATCCATACATTCTTTTAAACTTTCGCGGTTTATAATATTAGTAGGACTGAAGTCCTCTAAATTTTTTGCACTCGCTATTATACCACTTAAAATCAAAGGTTAAGTAAGCTGAACAAGCTAACAAATGTTTTAAGATATAAGTGCTTGAAACCCAGATGTAACTAACAAAAAAATATTTTTTCACTTTGCTATCGTCCTCGCTTAGCTCACGCTTTTGAAGATCGTGCCTAAAATCTCCAAAACATTTCATATCTTGCCTTTATCTTACCGATATTGAGCAGCGAACATTTAACATTTCACACAAAGATGTATTGTGTAGGCACGACTGGGAATCGGTTTTTTTTAACTGATGACCTAATCCAATTAACCGGAAGGGCCTCTATTGGTTCACCGGACTCTTTCGGTGAGCCGTCCGAGGACGGTCGAACCGATCAAGTACTGTGGCAACTGCCATGAGGGCTCCCCATATGGGGACGAACCTCGGCTCAGGACGTTGCCGGACACTAGTTTTTTAGGGGATCGGGGGGCACTGGGAATCGGACCCGTGACCTTATATTTATAATGCGAATCGCAGAGCTGCGCCACCGCTTCTCAAGAGATGGATCTTAGCATAAAGAGAGATAGTTCTTTGCCTAAAAAATATATTACATCATCGGGGGTGATTAAATTTTTAATTTTAAGTTATAATTTAAACATACAAGTCCAAGGTTCATTTAGCTAAAATATTTGAGTAATGTTAATGTGGATGTAGGTAATGTTGCTAAATTGTTGATAAATTACCTACTGTCAAGCTAAATTTTATTTTTAAAAATAAAAATAAATTTACTAAGTTGATTTTTAGACACTCTTGATAAGTTATATCGTGTAAATTAAATAAAAGTAGTGTGGGTAGGTAATTAATGTCTGGATTTATTACGGTCGCACAAAAAACCGTTTTTGTATTAATCAGTATTTGCGCAACTTACTACATTTATTTCATATTGTTACCTATCAAGTACCTACTTACAATTAATTTACTCAGTTTGGTACTTAAATAGATCAAAATTTATCCTAACAAAACGGAGTATCACTGCCGTCATAAAGTAAACTAGCAAATTGGACATTTTTCTTCGTAACTAAGTTTTTGACACTGACTCCGAAAACAAAATGTCAGATTACCTTATGACTATGACGGCAGTGTAAGAGCTACAAGTTGTTAGACACAGGCATAAGCTTTGTATAGACTCTAGATCGCCGATCGACTCCATATTTCGGTGAGCTCATAGGGCCGGCCGCGATCCCCAGATAGGTATACCTCATTACACTTGCATCTCGATGGGACGCAAAATACCACCACAGAATGGTAATCAATATCTCTATTAATATCTCTCTCTATAACCCAATGATTACAGCACCTCCCTAATCACAAATATTTACAAAATGTTTGGATGGAAATTGATTTCTTTTTTGTGCGGACAAAGTCGGCTTGCACACGACGTATTCACCCAACCGACCTCATAGACATTGTTGTCCCCTGATGCAACAATGACAATACAGACAAACAACTTGAGTTGCGTTGACGTCTTGTAAGTTTGACAACTGATCTAATAGGTCTCATGCTATCACAAGTGACTGAAGTGACACCTAACCGTCTGTTTAGGCAACAGCTTGCTACGTTTACAGGTTACACACTGCGACATTTAAATGAATAAGGCATAAATATAAGAATAGTCGCTGTAAATAATATGTTTTGAAAATGAATAAATACATTTTATTGTTATTATTTTACTATATTTCATTGTAATTTGTCAGTATATAATATCGCTAACACCTATTATGTATGGATTTTACACCATTTTACACAGCCCCATCCCCTAAATCTAGAGTTGTCTGGTAACGTCCTGAGCCAAGGTTCGTCCCCACATGGAGATCTCGAGGCAGCTATCTGATACTTGATAGATTTAACCGTCCTCGGATCGCTCACCGAAAAAGTCCGGTGAACCAATAGAGGCCCCTCCGGCTAATTAGCTGGAAGGGCCTTTATTGGTTTAGGAATACTTGAGACTTCCAAGTATCAAGGTGAAGTTGAAAAAGATCGAATACTACGCTCTATTACATATTTCTAACACTTATTCAAATAACAAGGGTCACATTTCAGAGTCCTTGACTAAACTGGTTTATTATATTTTATTACCTTTATTTATCTCCGAACAATAGGTCAAGTTATGACGTATCATAAAATTGCAAGATTTCTCAACGCCAATGGCAAATTGTGTAAGTGTGGTGAACTGTGAATACGCCATTATGTTGGCACCTTGTGGTTGGTGTCTCTAAATTATAACTAAACAATATATTTAAAATACATCTAATATATCGGTGGCGCAGCGCGCCGCCCGGTTCGGTTCCCAGTCATTCCCACACATCTTTGTGTGAATTGTTTTATCGCCGCTGCTCAATATCGGTGGACGAAAACATCGTGAGGAAACCGGCATGTCTAAGAATTAATCATTCGAGGACATGTGACATCCACCAACCTGCACTTGGCCAGCGTGTGTGGAAGACCCGTGCTTAGCAATGGGACACTAAAAGGGTTGAAGTAAAATTTAATACTCCCGGACGTGTATTTATTTTTAAATCTAAATAAGTAATATGTGTAGATAGAACACGATACTTTTATCCCCATAAAGTTGGCATTATGGGAGCTGAGTCACCTTCGTCTGTGGGAGAGTTTCTTTTAAATGAATTCCCACAAGTTGTCCCTGGGTGGTGCAAGTCAGGTGACAATAAACTGGTGGTAGGCTTTAGCCATGGTTAGTGACCACCCGCCAGACAAAGCCCACCGCCAAGCGGTCATAATGTGTTCCGGTGCGATGTCTGATGACACTAAGCGGGTGGATCGGAATTGTTGTTCCTCTATGGTTTCAAATCATCATTTCACTGACACCATCTCACCGAAAATCGTTCATAATCATGAGTGAATGGGTATATTCATCGCAGACTACATCATTGCTAATCCAAGCTTATTTCAGAAGAAAAAAATTAAAATTAAAGTGTTTTTTTTAGGTTTCCATAGGTACCCGACAAGCGCCCTCGGGACCTAGATAAGCCTCCTCTGTTTTTCAGTTAATCTGTCTGTCAGCAGGCTGTATCATGAACAATCCCAAAAACCAAGTAACATTAACAAATTGTTTACCAAAATAAAACAATATGGTCGTGTCATGCTCATGCCCCACGACTTAGCAAGTCACGTTTGATTTCTCCAATCGATTTGTATTTCTTTGATGAAGGTAGGTAGGTATCGACACATTATTTAATTGTTAAGCTATCAAATGAAGTATTCATTTTAGTAGCGTTACATGATTGAAATAAAACTATTTTATAACGGATTTTATCCACCCGTGACGTGATGAAGTCTGAAAAAACTTTGAAATCGGGATTTAAATCTAAAATTAACCGCGATGAAATCCGATAAAACTTAAAATAACATAGCTTTATTTCAAAGTGATATACGCTATTTAAAAAAAAATATTAAGCGTGTTCGCGGTATAAATTCATATTATTCATTGTTCTTCGTACCTATATGGCACTGTAGTTACGAGCATAATTAAATGTGGTTCACGCATTTTGCCTCATTTGTTCGTAATTTTGCTGTCGAGAAGAGACGCAGACTAGACGCCAAAATCCCTTAATTTCACACTGGGATTTACTCACCGAACTTTCCCAAAAACGTGGTAGGACAATGTAGGTTAAAAGATCAACAACCAATAACAGACAAACAAACGGAAGGTTCAATTTAGGAGATGAGTTCAGATTGTGTCAATTGGCCTGCAGTTGACCGAACTCAGATCTGATTTATTGTGTGTCTTTTGTGACCTGAATCAGACACAGTATGTATGTACCTTTAGAATGTATGTTTTAAGTACTAATTTCTTTTTACGGATGACCTAACCCATTTAGCCGGAAGGGCCTTAATTGATTCACCGGACATTTTCGGTGAGCAGGCCGAGAACGGTGGAACCGATAATATTGATTGTGTTTTAAAAGGAAAAGAGAGGTGTTATTAATCTGATATGTGCATGGTCGTGGCATGGTAGCGAATATAGTGGAGCAATTTGACGCGATTTGACGAATCAGCAATTTTAAAAACTGACATTCTTGAGACAATAGATGGTTTCCTAGCTAGTTCTAGTAGCTACATAATACATTATACATATATATGATAGCAGCTTTGGATTTCACAGGTTTCTGATATGACAAAAAAAGAAGTAATTTTCTGTCTATAAAGAAAATAACCTCATTTTTATATAGTAGGTCTATAGTGTTAAATGTCAGATAGCTGTCAGAAACTTTATCAGTATCTGATGAAATATTTCATTACTTAGATAAGATGTTTAGTATTGCTTAGACGTTAGCCACATCACATATATTAATTGACATTAATGAACAAAACAATTTAGTATCGATCATTACCCTATTTTAGTTATTAAAGGTTGACACAAATTATTCGTGGTTTTATAAACAAGATAAAATATTATGTTGACGTATTTACCAATTTTGTGAATATTACATTAATACATTAATTTGTTTAGGTAGTAATATTTTATTTGTTTTCTAGTTGCCAACCTCAGCTTTGTTATTTAGTTTTTTTTTTCTTGTCTGATAAATATTACGACAGCTAAATTAAAAGTATTTAATTCAGTAAATTACAATATTGGTCATAGACCGAAATTTTTTGTTACACTCGCATCTAAACCTATGATTTGGATGCATTCAAGTTGATTCATTGATCAAGATGAAGTGAAATTGAAATTTATTTTGATGTACAGATTTCGGATGATAACCCAACAAAAATTAATATGCTACTAAAGCTGACACTTGCACTGAAGTTAAATTTTACTTATATTTTACCACAAAAAATTCGAATTCCATTTTATAATGTCAAACCGTTATCAGAACGATGGTTACAAGAATTTTGTAAGTTCTTAGTAGTCTGCTCTCCACTACAGACTGTATTCGAATGAGGACATACATGACACGGCTAGTGACAGACATTTTGACAAGAATACAAATCACTAGCTTATGCAAAAAAACGTTTTGACTATGACCGAGAAAAAAGTATATAACAGTAGGACTAACTTTACGCTGGAGCGTTTATTTTTAACCCTCGATGAAAAAGAATGTTAAATAGTATTTTCTTAGATTTACGCGAATATTATATTGAAATAAAACTACTTTAAAAAGGATTTTTCCGCTTATTTTATTTAAACTTTAATGTTTGAACGTCAAAAACGTCAGTCCACCCAGGACCAAGAAGTCTGAAAAGACTTTGAAACGTCGGGACATAAAAATCTAAATAAAACCGCGTTAAAATCCGTTATAGGTAAAGTAGTTTTATTTCAAAGAATGTTATATTATAACTTTGTCGTTTGTACGTGTTTGTGGCAACAAAAGAACCATAGAGCAGACAATCGCCCTTGTGGAGGATGTGGCTGTTGCTCCTGCTGGACCCCGATTGTCATGCTTTAGACATTTATCTCATACATGTCGGATAATTGGCGAATGTCGATTAAAAACTAATTTTCGTATTCTTAGAATGTCACGTTAGGAATAATTCTACCGCTCAACATACGACATGCCACGAGTCATTAGTTTTCAATCGACTTTGCCATTTTTTCGACATAGTTTATCATGATCGAGATAAATTTATAAAGCACGAGAATGAGCTCTGTACCCTTAGTATCTACGAATTGTCCATAAAAAGAAGTTTTCGATTACTATCACAAACCTGTCAAGATAATAAGATAAAATGCATATAAATCTACAAACTATTATAACTAACTAATTTCTTATCCATTTTTATCCTATTTCTAGCATAATTTTTTTATTTTATCAAACGTTTTAGACGAAAAAATGAGTTTGAAAACGCATTTTGACAGGTTTAATATAATATTCGATATTTTTTGGTATTAACGAACTAAGGGTACTAACGTACTAAGGGTACTGTTTGTGGAAGGAGTTTTGATGAAGTTTTGTTGTTTGAAAGATGAAATCGGTTCTTAGTTACGTTACCAGTAAATAATTGATGAAGAGATTACTGAAAGACAATGTCTACAGTCTAATAGGTGTAGTGCCGTTCCCTACTGTTGTCTACTCTTTTTCCTCTTCTTTTAATTATGGCCTCTGCAGAAATTATTCCGCAATTTAAGCATGTCAAGTATACAAGCTTATAAAGATTAGTAGTAAAAAACTAATAAAACTTCAGCGGTACGGTCATTACATTAAAACTGTCATTAATAAAGTATACAAGCTTATAAAAGATTAGTAGTAAGAAAACTAAAAAACTACGATGTTCTAAAACGCAATTTTCCCAACTCTCGTTGTCTCCTCTTGATCGTCTGTCATAAATGACAAGTTCAAACGTGTTTTTCTTTTTTGAAGTTTTCAACTGACTTCAGAAAGAAGTAGGTTCTCAATTCAACTATAGATATGTACGTATTCGTTCGTATTCGTGTTTTTTCGACATGTATTCGTTCTTAGTACGTATGTTACGCAACAATTCCGACGATTATCGATCAATTTTAATAATCTTTTTTTTTGGTTTCAAATGGTATAATTTTGAAACTGATTTTGATAAAATTAAAATGGGACTACCATTTTAATTTTATCAAAATCAGTTCAGCAGGTTTCGAGTTATTGTGTATATTTTTTTTAAAACTTTTTTTTAATAAATGGAAGGAACTATATAAATATCTAAATATTGATAACTTTACCACGTGTCTGTCTTAAGTAATAATTAAGTAAGGACTCATAACTGCTTGAAATAATTGCCACAAACAGTCCGCTTAAAAATAAAAGTAGTTTCTGGAAATTCAAAACTACAATCTCGCGGCATTGAATTATCAAAAGGACATATCCTATTACGAAGGTAGGTATTATTTATGAAAGTACCTAAACGTGCGAGCCTGTCAACCGATAACCACTGTGGTAAGCGAGTTCATAAGTGAAGACCGCTAGTGCGCAGAAAGCTAGTCAATATCTCTGACAATGATTACAGCACCTCCCTAATCACAAATATTCACAAAATGTTTGGATGGAAATATGTTTCTTTCTTGTGCGGACAAATTCGGTTTGCACACACCACGTACCCACCCAACCGACCTCATAGACATTGTCCCCCTGATGTAACATTGACAATCACTGACAAGCAACCTGACTGACGTTGACGTCTTTTAAGTTTGACAACTGACTGGCCTTATGCTTGTAAAAGTGACTGAAGTGACACCTAACCGTCCGTTTAGGCAACAGCTTGCTAGATTTATAGGTTCGCTCGTGGAGACGGCCCCTTAATTTTAGATGGGATCGAATATGAATAGGACCAAACGCTGTAAGTCGTTATTCGTTACTTTAATAAAATCGCTGTATTATTACACTAACTAAATAAATAAAAATTACTTCACACATAGTAAGTTCTGTATAAACTGTGATGAAATTACTATCATTAAATAAATATATTTCAGCTGCTAATCTTTGCTATGACCTGCAAATTATTTAGCAAGTTACAAAACGTGTAGATTCTACCTAACCATTTATTTCTTATGTTTATTATAAGTAGTTTATTATGAAAGCCTATTAGCACTAATAAGACTTGAAGGCTTTTGAAGGTTTTAGAATAAAAATATCAGGATTAGCAGACAACTTTAGGTAGGCGTGAATAATCGGGTAAGAAGACGGTATTTCAATAAAATAACTACGGCAAATATCACTTCACCCCAATCTCTCGATAGCACAATCATGAATTCTACCAGTTAATGACAGATCGTTAAGATTACGTTGGATTAAATCGTAACGTTCACCGAGCACGTTATTGCATCTACATTTCCCGACGACACAACGGTCCAACACGCAGTGTCAGCCATTCTAAGATGGCCGCTTCAGCCGTGGTCGGTGTTCATTCGTTCGTTCATATTGACATTTTCGATTGACAGTCGACTTCAAATACGGACGCGATGACAGTATAAAATGACAGCTGATGCATTGAGAAGTAGATGTGCCAACAGACTTATTAATCATTATTATTATTATAAAATTGTAAATAGTGTTCAAGAGATTTTTATTTACGTGTATAGTTGGCGAAGAGTCCGTACAAGCTGATTCCAATCGGCATCCCTTTAGGAATTTATTAATATCGTTTACTTTATCAAAATTATGTAACGCCTAAGTTTTAAATAGCATTAAAAATAAGTATGATAAAGGTGGTCGGTATAGAAACATCAGTGACGGTATTGAGGAGATATTATTTTCTTTCGAGCATAATAATCTGACCGTGACGTCACCATCGTAACTACAGGATCGTATGTATATGCAAGCACCCAAAGCATTTATTGAAGTGTCGCTAAACTAGTGTATGTATTGTATTGTATTGTATTGTATTGTATCATGTATTTGTACAAGATTCACCTAAAACCAATCGTGGTACTTGCAAATCCGATAAATATTCAACATTGTCAGCGAATATGATCCAATCATCCTTTTTATCTTGATAGTAAAATCATTTTTGCTCTGGCTTCCCCTTTTCAGATTTTCACCCTTCACCACTGACAAGTACACATAAAAATAAAACCACTCTGTATCGGATTTTATCGCGGTTTAAATATTGATTTGCAAAACGGGTCCACTTTGCTTCCCCTTTTATTGTGCGAACTGCCAAGTTGTGGAATTCGTTGCCGGCATCTCTGTTTCCCGATAGTTATGATCTACCTGTCTTCAAGTCACGAGTGAATCGGTATTTATTAGGTAAGCGCGTTCCATCGTAGACTGCAACATTGCTTCACATCAGGCAAGTTGTGGTTAAGCGCAAACCTATTATAGGATAAATAAAAAACTTGAGAGGTGTCAAGGGACACCCGGTGGAACGAAGTTCCTTTCGATTAATTACTGAAGGAATTGTAATAAATTTTTTAAGTTATAATAATATTTTTTTTATTAATTTTTTTTTCTATCTCTAGAGAGAGAGAGAGAGAGACAGACAGACAGACAGAGAAACATGCGCACGCCGCACAGCTTACAATAGCTTACTATAGCAAAAAGTGTCGTGACAACTTTTCGTAAGAATTTTTTCCGTCTAGCCCCCTTTCACAACGCGCGATAAGACACTTCGTTCCAAAAAGGGTCCTACTGCTAGGCACGGCTCTTCTCGCAACTATCTTACGAGTTGAGAGAGTTCGCATTGGTCAAGAGTGGGTCGGTGGATGTCACATGTTCATGTAAAAAAAAAGTGTCAAATCAAAAGTCGTGGAGCAAAAGTTGCTGCTTAAAGATATCAGCTATCCACACTTAAGAGGTTGCTGGTATTTTTAAAATAACCCTGTAGGAGAAGTACAGGAAGACATTTATTTAATTTAGACTAATAATAAAACTAGTAGGTATTAATAAGATCGCCTAATTAATGCCGAATAGTCTGTAATAGATTTGTTACTGTCGTAATAAAGTCTAATGACAAAAATGTTGAACACAGCCCCAGGCAACAAGTAGCAAATGCAACGTACGTACAAGTTAGTGCAATGTTTAATTTGATATTATTGTGAAGTTATACACGTGTGACTCAACTACGATATTAATTTACACTTAGGTAAAATTATACAGCGTTAAAATCTGTTTCTAGTATTCTTACTGGAATGCGCAATAAGGATAATTGTTGGTTCACATAATTCCAGTCCAGTAGATAATCCAGCGAGCCAATTCCAGTCCAGCGCTGATCTAGATAATATTTATTTATTCTCCAGTTAACATAATAAATAACAACATAATAGTAATAGTTAGTCAACAGTTATTAGTTAGTTATTTAACATAATATTAGTCTACATTATTCCAGTTTTTAAAACCTTTGGCACTGATTGCTAGCTGTTGAACTGTCAAACTTTCAAAACAGTGCTGGAATGGCTGGTTACACTATCCCAGCGGTGCTGGAAGCGGCGAGCTGTAAGCAAAGAATTATAAACCTATTTTATCTATAACTAGCGGACCCGGCAGACGTCGTTCTGCCCGGTAAAGCAGTGCTATCTACCGGGTCTCAGACCTACCGAATATAACCAATAATAAATAATTGGTATCTAACCCGGTTTTCGGCACTTCTTCGCTTTCTAAATTTTCTTTTTTTTTTAATTTTTCTCTGCGTAAGAACCATCCTCGTACTTAAAGGAATATTTTAAAAAAATAATTAGCGAAATCGGTCCAGCCGTTCACGCGTGATGTCGTGACAACGGAAAACGGGTTTCATTTTTATATATATAGGTGAGCTTGTATGACGTTTATGAAAACGGTGGTTAATCTTTCTGGCGCAATCAAGTAAAACCAACATAACCTACGTTTACTTGGCTATGCCATAGAAACGCAGTCGAGTAAAAAAAAACAAGTTTATTGTTAGCAGTTGTTATCAATGCAATGCCTGAAATCACAAGCCTCGCCTTTGTAATATAAGATCGCGGGTTCGATCCCCAATCGTCTCCACACATCTTCGTGTGAATTATTTCATCGCCGCTGTAAGATAGTTGAGAGAAGGCATGCTCATCAGTGGCACTCTAAAAAGGGTTGAAGTGATGAAACTCACCGCTGCTTGACTACTTGAAGTTGATCGCACATTATTTCAAGTCTATACACATCATTCATCAGTCTATTCACCTTCGCCCGTGGGTGTACACCTTTAATTGAATTCCCCGCACTTGGTCCCCGGGTGGTGCAAATCAGGTGACAATCAACTGGTGGTAGGCTTCGGTGGTTAGTGACCACCCACCAGACAAAGCCGCACCGCCAAGGGGTCTTGCCGTGTTCCGGTGTGATGTCTGGTGACACCATGCAGAGAGGGTGGGTCGGAATCATTGCCCCTTTAAGGTTTCTAACCATATGGAGGCTCATTCTACTGCCACCTTCTCACCGATAAATCATTCGTAATCACGAGTGAATCGGTATACTTGGCTGGCGCGTTCCATCGTAGACTGCATCATTGCTTAACATCGGGCAAGTTGTAGTCAAGCGCCAGCTTATCGAAGAATTAAAAAAATCAGTAGTAATACGGAATACCTAGTTATTGCGTACTCTCATCGCGTTATACTCTACACTTCGCTCTAAGTGAAAGGCGGCATGGCGTCCTTGACTCAAGTCAGTGCTCTGATTGTGTTCTTTGTGTCAAGTTTACTGTACCGGGATACACGTGATACGATCACGTGACTACTGTAGCACAGGTTAATTACTATCTGTAACTAAAGTACGTTACGAGGTTTCTATTCTCGATAACGAGTATAGTTAATTAATTATCTATCAATCTAATTTAATACCTTTAAACGAGCGATTGTTGTACAAGTACATTATAATCTGAATCTCGGAAACGGCTTCATCGATTTTTATGAAATTTGGTATGCAGGTGGTTTTTTGGGCGATTAATCGCTTTAGCTAGGTTTCATTTTTGGAAAATGTCGTTTTATTCGTATTTTCAGGCATTGAAAAACTGCTAATATCATTAGAATATGAAGACAAATTTCGCCTCAATTTATAATATTACTAGCTGCCCCAGCGAACTTCGTACCGCCAGCGGACAAAATTGTGAATCTAAACCATTCCCAGATCCCCTTGAACACACACAAAAAATTTCATCAAAATCGGTCCAGTCGTTTAGGAGGAGTTCAGTCACATACACACGCACACAAGAAATATATATATTAAGATGATGCTTAGGTGTGAGATTGGGCGGTCATGAAACCAGATGATACCGGTTCGAATCCAGATATTTTTTTTGTGAGGAAACCTGTTACTGGGAGGTCTTAATATAATTACCAAAAAAAAGCAAAGATCCGTCATTCATATAGTCTATACATGTTAATTGTTAATATTTATATTCTACATCTGAAGAGTTTGTTTGCACGCGCTAATCTCAGGAACAATTCGCCCCCTAAATAAAGTGATATAGCGAAGCGATAACAAAAGATAGAAAAGAACAAAATGAGATCGACATCCACCCTCGAAACGTCACGTATCAACGTTGTGTCAATCCTATACATTTAAAATAAAATATATGTAATAGTTAGAGATAAATATTGTAAGTTAAAAAAATCATGGCCTTATTCATAAAAACCTTATGAAACACTTTAGTTAAAATGGACATTGTATGCCCCAAATAGCCCCGATGCGCGATGTCAGAATTTATTGGACCGATTGAGTTGAAATTTGCATTATGCTAGGTACCTACTAGTTTTTTGTATTTACATATCTAGTAATATTTTAATAACAATTGCATATTTTATTAACTTCATTCGACTAGATGTGATCACGTTTTTGTGTTTTCCGGGTTGTGGACTACAAAGTTGATCACGTTTTTACTAACTTCGTGATTAAAACTATATTGCGTTTACTATTTTATAATTTAGTTTAACTAACTAAAATAATGGTCATCGAAAACTCGGATAACTTTAAAACTATAATTAGAATATAAATACTAGTATTAGTACAGATTCCTTTTTTGTTAAGTTGTTTTATTAAATCGTCACCATTCCCCTTGCCTTTTTCCCATTTCTATTGGGGTCGGCTCCCAGTCTGACCTGATGCGGCTAGCTACCAGATACGAGCGACTGTCATCAAACCCCGAAACCCGTAGGGAACCAGTAGCCGAGATGGTTAGACCAGGTGTCAGATTATATTGGATTCTGACTACGTGTAACGATTGTCATAGATGTGTTAATTGACAGCCGGGACCGACGGCTTAACGTGCTCTCCGAGGCACGGAGGGTAGTCCCTCAACCTACCAGACACCGAAACAAATATTTGTTGTTAAACAAATATTGTCCGGGGTGGGAATCGAACAAGCGACCTCCCGGGCAGCGTATAGCCCAATCGGATGGCTTACACCGCTCGACCACTGAGGTCGTCCAGTTGTTTTATTAGGTATTTCAGATCGTGGGTTCGATTCCCACCCAAATCAGACATTTGATGAGCATGTCTGTCTTGAGTCTGGGTGTAATTATCTATATTTAGGTATGTATCTACAAAAGAAAAGTATTTTAAGTAGTATTATCAGATATCTGGTTTCTATAGTAGGTACATACAAGTCGCTTAGTTTGGTATCAGATGGCTGTGTGTGTTAATGTCACACGATATTGTGATTATAATTTAGTAAAACGTACCATAATAATGGTCATCATAAACTCGGCTAACTATAATTAGATTAGAACTAGAACGACTAATATACCTTTTACTCTTTGTTTTTTTTTTACGTGTTTTTAATTTATTATTTGATTGTGAGTGTCATGTATGTGTCAAATGAATTTATTTTCTTTCTCACTTTTCTTCCGCTAGAATTCTGAATGTTGTGACCGGAAAATTTCCTCCTCTCAAGTATTATTTTTCAGTAATTTTTTTCAAAATATCTTTACGAATAGATCGCCCGATCTATCGATCTAGTCTAATTGTTGTTGTCCTATTTAGGTCCTACGATTTAAATAGGTAGGTACTAAAGATCTTCAATTAAACGAAAGTGGACTGTATAAATGTATAGATGTAAAAGAAAATAAAATATCAAAACAACAAGTAGGGCAGGTGGCGCTTCTATGTCGAGTGTTTTTTGAGGCACAGCGTAGAACCGTAAAACTGCGCCCGCGCATCTTGCATGTCGATGCATCGTCACTAATTATATCTGAAAGTACTTTTAATATTTCTTAAATATTTCGAAAGTACCTATTTTGCATTTTCTACTTAAATATTATTTTGACGTAACAACGTCTTATAATTTGATGGAGCCGGCTGCACACACGAAAAAACATGACTCGTGCGGCGTTACCTCGCTCTAAGACGTTCCATTCCATTTTCGAGCGACAGCGTTCGGCAGCGTTCGACATCTGTCTCTCTCCTACTTGACTGAAAAAAAAACCATTCCATCAGTATTTTTTTATGACGTTGTCACTTTCTACTATCAACAGTAAACCGACTTTACAGATAACCGATTTTTTAAAGTATTTTATACATCCATCAAGAGAGAACACCTTTAATATCACCTATTTCCTATTAGTGAATTACCAACGCTTAAAATAACTTGTTTCCTCACAAGATATTTGATGCGCCCATTTATAATGGTTTACAAAAATAGCTGCAACCGGCACAGATTCAACCAAATTACTTTGTCAAATGAACTACCAATTGAATTGTGAAACATTTCAGTTAGTAAATAGAACGGTTCATTGGTTTATGTAAAGAGAAAATCTTTACAATTCACAATTGCGAATAGCAAGATGACTATATTTATTTTTTTAATCCGAATTGACAACAATGGCCTGAAACAAAAATAAATTATTGTAACTTCCTATTCTGAGTACATTTATATATTTTTTCTAATTTTATATCACTTTACAGATAAGATAAATGAAATGAAACCCAAAAAAATATGATAATACGTTGACTAAGTGTTCAATTTTTTTAATGACGATAATTATTAATAAAAATTAATATACCTAACTATTTTAGTAATTGTCAAATAACACGGTATTTTCTCATGTTTGACAGAATTTTTTCTTGATCTAAGTTAAATAAAGGCAACACTAGTATTCAACCGTACATTTGACGTCATTTGGCGCTTACGTCTGTTTTGTATAAAACGAAATAAATAAAATAAATCTCATTTACTATTACATATTTATTATTTTTTAAATTTTAAATAAATGAAAACTAATAATTATGGAAACCAGAAAAATTTGGTGTCCCTATAATCGATCTATTCATTTTCACAGAGCAGCCAACCGCCCGAGGGTGTTAAAGAATCTCTATTTTCGTTATTATGCCTGTTGTACATTTAGACATAGAGTGTAAACAAAAGCGGCTGTGTAAAATAATATACAACCTGAACCGGTAAGGTTGTACTATACTTGAAACCAGACATTCTTCAGGTGATTAGTGTCTTTATTATTATTGATGACCACGTGAAGTTAGAAATTAAAGTGCATTATAATATTTTCACACGATTTTTGAAGTGTATTGTTTCTAAACTCTCTTTGATTTAAAAAAATGTGTGAAAAATACATTAAAAGTCTCTTCAAAAGTTAGGTTGTCTAAGAAAATAAATTGTAAAATAATATTTTTATTTTGTAAAGGTTATTTTCATTCTAATTGATTTATTAAAATTTAAACATCACAATACTATTGCATATGGGTTAGATAAAAGGTTAAGATACAATAAATAAATATATTTATATAAAAATCAATTGCTGTTCGTTAGTCTCGCTAAAACTCGAGAACGGCTGAACGGATTTAACTTATCTTGGTCTTGAAATGTTCGTAGAGGTCTAGGAAAGGTTAAAAAGGTGAGAAAAAAAATATTTTGGACAAAAGTTTAGGTCTTTTATTTATCGATTGAGGCAGTACGAAGTCTGCCGGGTCAGCTAGTAAATAATAAATAAATGAATATCCAGGGACATTAACACACACGGTCATCTGGTCCCAAGCTAAGCAGAGCTTGTGTTATGGAAACCAGATAATAGATATTTACACCCAGACTCGACACAAATACAAATGTTCATCACTAATGTTTATTTCGGGTGGGAATTGAACCCACGACCTGCGGCGTGAAAAGCAAGTATCTTACCGACCACGCCACCGGCCCGTCAATAAAAAAGAAAAACAGTAAAAAAAGGTGAAAAGTATCGATAATGTAGAATTTAAGGCGCAATACCTTTCTGGTTCACCAAATTAATATTTCAACCTCATTATTCTGCTTAATCATTTATTGAGGCATATTGTTGGTAATCGTATAATTGATGGTAACTATTTACCCAAGTAAACTGAATCCGTTGCGTCCTATATTATGTCAACTTCACTGCATTAATTTCATAATAACTACGTGATTTAAGGTCATTATTGTTCGTGTTCTCACAATGGAAGTAATTTCATCACGTTTAGCAAACGTAGTCCTGTAGGCTTGCTAATTACACAATTAATAACAATCATTATTGTACAGCTTGTTCAAAGAAATATTATTACTACTGTCTTCACCGTAACGAAGTCATAAACGCTATTAGTTACAGATTTAATGTCGATTTAAATGGTTTATTTTCATTAAATTAGTAATCTTCGAAATGAAAATAATATTTCAACATAGATAATTTGTTTTGTCGGATGACCAATCTAATTAACCTAAAGGGCTTTTAACACAGTATAGACAGCAGTGGCGAAGGGTGGAAGTCTGAAAAAGGGAAGCCGGAGCAAAAAGTTCTTACTTAAGAAAATAATATCTCTTCACTACCGTCACCGATCGTTCTTACACTTGGTGCTATAGGTACTTATTTTTGTTGCTATTTAAAACTTTTAGGCGTTACATAATATATTATTAAGTACGTCTTATGTTGATCATTTCCTAATTGGAAGCTAATGGGACTCGGCTTGTTTATCTTCGCCATTGATAGACAGAGGTGAAATCACCCACTATTCGCCGGCTATGTTATGTCCCATACCAAAATACCTTCATATTGTATTAATCGCAAAAGCAACATCTAGTAGCATGAGGTGACTTTCTTATCGCTAAACAATACCCACATATGGCAAATAGTGCATCTATTCAGATTAAGTGTAACAGTAAACAACGCAAAAAGTCATTTGATACTTGCTCTGTTTCAATATGACACACAATGCAGTTATGTCTTTTGATACGCGTAAACAAACATGTGTTTGTTAGCAAATGTAAATGTTTTACAGCTGACAGCATGTTTGCCCTTGATTTTACCTGAGTCGAAGACAAAGTTGAGAACTTTGAATTAAAAATTTATTAACACAGACGTATTTTTAAAATCCGTCTTTATGTGTTATGTGTTCGATTAAAAATCTGATTAAAATCGGTCCATCTGTTTTTGCGTGACAAGGCAACAATCTTGCAAAGGACAACAACCTAACACGCTTTAAATTTATACTGGTAACACCTATCTTTTTGTCGAGGTTTAAAATGAAACAATGAGTATGTGCAGTAACGTGAAGTATAACAACAAAACGTACTAGTATAGTATTAAAATTATTATCTTTGGTAAAGTCATTAAAATAGGCGGTTGATAGATGTCCAGACCGAAGTTCACTGTCACTGATGGCTTCACTATGGATCATTTCATGAGATAGGTTTTTTAAAATCATTAACGTGTATTGAAGATAATTTTCATTCATTAATTCCGTTTGCAAAATATTTTTCAGTTAAATACTTCTCAATGAAAAGCCGGCAAGTTTTATCAGAAACCGGATGCTCTTAATCGGTCCGGTTGTCAATACCTACATTGCAACAAACCTATGTAGTAAATAATCCACATACTCTACTTCGCATTATGACTAAACCGCATAATAACATGGTAGCAAAATGCCTTCTTTTTCAAAATAGGTACAGTTAGATACGAAACTATTTTCACGAAATACTTAAGGAAAATCTGTCTGGCTGGTTGTTAATGTCATAGATACACACTGTCATGTTAACGTATGTATAACATTTCATTTTGTTATATTGGCAGACATCATAACGTATTTACAGATAAAATGGCGTCTTAGAACGTCGCAGTTTTTTTGTATTTTACTGCAAATCTTTAAAAACTTTAATACTTATTTAAACTTGACACTGGCAAAATTGCGGAATAATTTCTGCAGAGGCCATAATTAAAAGAAGAAGAAGAAGAAATTGTTATATTGGCACATTATAGTTTTAATCACAATTCAATAATGTACAATGTTTCAAATACCTAACCAAAAATCTATGCCAAAATAGATTCCTATATTCCTATTCCTTACACTGTGCTCCCCAAACTAGGAGAACCTGTATCTTGGGAAGCAGTGTAGTTAAAAGAGACAAACTGTGTTCTTAACATGTTTTGTTAACAAACACCCAGTATCATAAAGTATAGTGCAACACCGTTTTCATCATTTTCAAACGATTTACCCACGGTTAAGTTGCACTAGTGTTGCTTCATAAACTAATTTAATCAGTTCTACGAGTTATTTCGTTTTACACTACATTTGTAGTCATCTAAACACTCATGGTCCATAAATTTTCAAATTATAACAATCAGATTAGGATGTGCCAATGAGTCATAATGTAAATAGGTACCTAAGAATGATCTAGCGCGTCATACACGTCTCCACAAACTCAGTAACTCTATAATGACGGACTAGTGGCGTGGTCGGTAAGATACTTACTTTTACACCGCAGGTCGTGGTTTCGATTACCACCCGAGACAAACATTAATGATGAACATTTGTGTTTGTGTCGAGTCTGGGTGTAAATATCTATTATACGTATATATTTACAAAAGAAAAGTATTATATGTATAGTATATACCAGATATCTGGTTTCCATAACACAAGCTCTGCTAGCTTGGAACCAGACGACCGTGTATGTCCGAGAATATTTATTTATTTATTTATATTTAATATGGCAATGTACAGGTACGTTTCTACAATAAATATTCCAGTAACAATAAAGATACGTCAATAAGCAAGGTTAAAACAATTTATAGAAACAGTGGCGAAGAGTCCATACAAGCCGATTCCAATCGGCTTCCCTTCAGGAAATGATTAATATAGTTTACTTCATTAAAATTACGTAACACCAGTAAGGACTTATAATATGAAGGTGGTGGTCGCTACTCGCTATAGAAACATTGGTGACGGTATTGAAGATTTTATTATTTTCCTAAGTAAGAACATTTTTGCTCCGGCTTCTCTTTTTCAGATTTCAATCCTTCGCCACTACTATGAAGTAAAGGTTATAATATTTAGCGGATAAACTGTTTAGGACCAAGCCGATCCCACAACAGTAATAGTTATATAGTTCTCAAAGAAAAACATTTTGACTTTGATTTCGATTTTTACGTTCTCGACTTAAAGAAAACTAGAGAAGGACATCCTTAGACTAGATTGAAGAACAACTTACGCAAGATGGGTAGGCGGATCATTCTCAATAGTGTGCGTTAGAGCAGATTTGTATATTACTCGTACAAACGTGACGAAAAGAGAACTTTGTGGCGTCACTACTACCCAAGAGAATGAAGCAATTCTGAAATTCTCAAAGTTCCCGACAAAATCCGTAAGGGGGACCGCGATCACAAATCACACTTCGCCTGGCCGGCGATCTTCTCTTTTCATTGGAGGGTCACTACCACCAGATGCTCCAGTCTCCACAATTTATTTTGGAACATAATCGACAGTTTCCGCCGTATCCAATACCGATCTGCTGTTTTTACTTGCTAGAAGGCTAGAACAAAACGTCAATCAACCGCTTCAATACAGATGCAAAATATGTCTTTGATGACAAGAAGTGGATTGAATTGATGATAATGAAGAACCTTAAGTAAAAATACTCAAAAGCCTTGTTCTAAAAGTAAATTACGTCAGAACCTCGCTTTGTGAAGTTAATCTTATTAAACTGTGCCCAGTTAGCCATTTGAAATTACTCATTCTTTGAATACCAGCAGTAGAAACAAAATATTTTGAATTGAAGTTAAGTAATTAGCTACTTTATAACAATAAAACGTCGAGTTTACAATAAGCAAAAAGTACTTAATTTCTTAGATTTACGCGAATATCACACATTAATAAATAAATAATAATATATAGTGGGACATTAACACACACGGTCATCTGATCCCAAACTAAGCAGAGCTTGTACTATGGAAACCAGATAACTGGTAATATACTACATATTATACTTTACATTGAAATGAAACTACTTAATAACGGATTTTATCGCGGTTCGTTTTAGACTTTATGTCCCGATGTTTCAAAGTCAATTCAGATCCCACCCGTTACCATGAATTCAAAAGAATGAAACGTCGCGACATACAATCTAAAATAAACCGCGATAAAATCCGTTATAAAGTAGTTTTATTTCAGTAAACAAATAGAACCAAAAGTGCTACGTAGATTTGTAATTCGTAACGATCTGCAGTTTGCCAAATAACCGAAGAAAATCATTATACCTCTCAAATTTGTTAATTTAACAAGGATAATTTCTTTCAGAATCAAATGGGTATGAGGTAAACTGCAATACTTTTGCAACCAACAAGGTTATAAAAGAATTTTTAACTGATAAACATAACTGCCCACGAATTTATATAATAAGTTGACAAAGTTCTTATTGAGGGCCCACGGCTATATTGAGACATTTCGCCATTCGTGATAGTGAAAGGACCAGAATTCAATCGGATCGAGATCTGGTCTAAATTATAAACAAAAGCGTTCATTGAAAGTTACTAGTACCAAATCGGAAGTACCTACTTGCTTACAAGTACAAACAACATCCCAAAAAACGTTTTTGGGAATTTTGTTATTTATATAATTCGCAATTTTATATCGAGCAATATACCCCTTATACCGTCGCAAGACACCTCGTCATCCTACACTACACTCCATTATCCTACTGCGAGGCTCAATGTAAAATGGAAAAATTAATTTAAAAAATGCTCCAAAAAAGGTTATTTGAGAACGTGGCAAAGAATTTTACTCTAATTACCAGTCACCCTGTATATAGGCCTCGGAATATAGGCCAATTCGACATGAAAATGTTTTGGTCGGATATTTTGTTCTTTTTTTTTTCTTCCATAGGCTTGCGCTTGAATACAACTTGCCTGATTTTAAGCAATGATGTAGTCTACGATGGGGCGCACCCGCCCAATATAACGATTTACTCGTGATTACGAATGATTATCGGTTAGAAGGTGGCATTGGAATGAGGCTCCATATGGTTAGAAACCATAAAGGAGCAAAAATTCTGACCCACCCTCTTAAATGGTGTCACCAGATATCGCACCGGAACACTGCAAGACCGCTTGGCGGTGCGGCTTTGTCTGGTGGGTGATCACTAACCACGGCCGAAGCCTACCACCAGTTAATTACCAGTAAACATATTACCAGTTGATTGATTGTCACCTGATTTGCTCGTGTAGGGATTCAGATAAAAGGTGCACTTTCACGGACGAAGGTGACTCAGCCCCCAAATTTATTCGCAAGTGTTTATGCAACTGGTCTAAGATGTAAATAAAACACAGAGTAACAATACAGAGTTAGTGTCAAGTACCTTTAAACTTAGTAATATCATCTACATATTCAATCCTATTAAAACCTTATGATCACAGGATGTGACGTCACTCATACTTTGTAAACACAATTGAGGATGGACTTTGATTAATTTTTATTTGTTGGTATAAAATCTCACAAGCGAACCGGTTATTCGTAGAAGTAAATAATTGAAGACATGTAAGATCTAACACCCAGTAATCTTACCCTAAGTCACTCAACTTTTATGATAGGGGAAGTCCCGTGCAGTTGGACACTAAATTAAATACTACTTACGGCCTTATTCATAAAAAAGTTATACGACTTCGTCTGTTACTAGTATAAATGTCAAGATGACAGACAAAAACAATCGAATTATAAATCTATTTTAGCTATAATGAGCTTTAAATACGTTTATGAATACGGGGGTTGGTGTTAGTGACTTTTAGTGTAGCCTAGTAGAGACAAAATGGAGTGTAGAGTACGGGAGAGCGACGTGACACACTGCAGCACCTTGGTTACAATTGTTGTCTCTACTTTCGACTCAATATCAAATAGCGAATTTAATTACAGAAGAATTTGCTCCAAAAAGTAACGTATCTTTGGGAAAATTGTTCGCAATCATAAAAGTATTTAACACTAATTACCAGTCACCCTATATCTAAAGGCACTAATATAATAAAAATAAGAAAGATTAGCACGTTCAACCACAAAGAATTGTGGTTGAACGTGGTAATCTCAGGAACTACCGGTCCGATTTGAAAAATACTTGTACTGTTAGATAGTTCATTTATGGCTGTTTTTTATCCCACATGTAGAAACAATTAAGAATATAGTTTACGCGGGCAGAGACGCGGCCGAAAGTCAGTATATAATCTAAAGATTATCTTAAACTTTTAAGCCTTTTCCAAAACCAAACCATAGTCTTTTAACAAGTTCAGATCGCTTAAAATCGTTATAACGTTTAGAAGTCGGTTATTTTAAAACACTGCTAACTTCCACCGTTAGTGTAAATGATCAAGTTGCGCTTGCGCACTACAAACAATCGTGAGAAATGCAAGCAAATGTTTCTAGCCCAAGTTTTTATCAGCAACATCTATGCAATTTATGTACCGTTTGTTGTGGCTGGTTTACACGATAGTAGTGCAAAAGGCAAGTAGGACCTCAAATTTTCCAAATCACATATTTAAATACTGGTACTTTTTTTTCTACATTTGTGCGCTTTAGACATTTATCTCGAATAGACAAATGCCGAAAAAATGGCGGATATTATTGAAAAACAAAAGAAATCGCCATTATTATTCGACAATTGTCTAACTTTTTAAAACGCGAGAATCGAAACCCAAATGTCATACCGCAACAGCTTTAGGCAGTATAATATAGTTGAATTTGATGATGAGATGCCACTATACGATGTGTAGAGCAACATCTCTTTCGTACAACCGCAATAATAATACTTTACAGTGTCATAGTACAGGTACAGAACGAGCCTACTTATATCGTGTAAACAAGGCTTTATAGCCCACTAATGAGTTACTCTATAATATTAATTACCAAGAGCAATAATGTGATTACTTTAAGATCATTACCAACGGTTTTGCAATCTAAGATACTATGTTATTATTAGAGTTGTATTAGATTCTATTATGTGTTATGCAATATAAAAAATAGCTATTGTATTGTTATAGTGCAAGGTTAAATAACGTTTTATGTGGGTTAGTACATAACTAAACAATAAGGTACCAAGATACTTTTCAATTATTCTATCTTATTGTCAACCGACACTGTTCATTCATTATCACAAAATATTAATCAATAGCATAGATAAAAAAGATTTCTATGTCAATAGTAAGTTACCTAACTAATAACTAATCGTTCAAGGACATGTGACGTCCACCAACCCGCACTTGGCTAGCGTGTGTGAACTAAAGCCTAAACTCACTCAACTGGTAAGATAGTTGAGAGGAGACCCGTGCCCAGCAGTGAGACACAGAAAGGGGTTGACATGAAGTTACCTACATATTATGTAGGTAACTATTGTATAACTTCATGTCAGTCAACCCTTTTCCGTATTCATAAACGTTGCTTATTAAATCTTAATATATATATTTCTTGTGTGCGTGTGTATGTGACTGAACTCCTCCTAAACGACTGGACCGATTTTGATGAAATTTTTTGTGTGCGTTCAAGGGGATCTGGGAATGGTTTAGATTCACAATTTTGTCCGCTGGCGGTACGAAGTTCGCTGGGGCAGCTAGTCTATATATATAAAAATCAATGCCACTTTTCGTTGTAATTTTATAACTCAAAAACGGGCTCACCTATTCAAACCAAATGTTTAGGCATTGTTCGGACTATTATGTAGATGGTTTATGTGAAGTTTGCACAAAATCGGCTGAGCGGTTCTTTATTTATCACATTTTTTGTAAATTGTTGAGTGGGCTGAAGCTACCCGGGCGAATACGGGGGTCAGTTTAGCTGACTGCACAAATATGTGGGTTTTAAAAGACCAACCGCGATGTGGTTAACTAAACAGTGCGTACATCCACTTCTTGTGGTATAAATATGAAATAAACGTGACCATGTTAAGTTCTACTTCCTTTAATAATATTTGCTATTCGTATTTGTTTTAAATCAAGGTTAGTCAGCTTATATTATGTAAACTGTATATTAGGTCTATAATATGTACTTACATATGAACAAAGTCTCGATTGCAGATCTTTAGCCAAGGTTATTTTTGTAATATACCATTTTTAATCTGAAATATTACTTTATCGATTTAATACGAAATGTTAATATTACAAAACGTCGTTGTTCTTTTTGTGTATGTCGTAAGCTAATAGGTATTTAGGCCAGAACAGTATACCTTTACCGTTTTGTTTACCTTGTTGTGTAGAGTGCACCTTTGATCACACGTGGTCTCCGGGTGGTGCAAATCAAGTGACAATAAACTAGTAACAACTGGTATAACTGGTACGTTTCGGCTGTATTTAGTGAACACATAAAGACGCACCGCCAAGCGGCCTTGCCTTATTCCTGTGTGACGTCTGGTGACACAATTTAAGAGGGTGGGTCGGATTGCTGCTACTTTATGGTTACTAACCATATGTAGCCTCATTCTACTGCCACCTTGTCAGCGATTATATATTGGGCAGGCGCGTTCCATAGTAGACTACATGATTGCTTAACATCAGGCAAGTAGTATCGAAAAACCAATTTAAAAGGGTTTAAAAAAAATACCTATCTCTGTGTCTATAGAAGTTCATGGTGTTTATTTGTATACCTAATCTTAATTAATAGTAATAAGTACAATTAGATATCAGTAAGTATCATAAGAATTAAATCTGTACCTACTTTGCGTTTCAAATAAGAATAGGACTGGGAATCCGCAATGTTGGACCGGAATGTGCAACAACTTCACATTTTTCAGTAGGTACGGTGGGCAAAAATGTTTGTTCGATAATAATCACGTCTAGATGAAAAAAAAACAGATGCGTTTATGTTGCTGTCGTTCCATTGATATTGGAAATTTGGAGTCGAATATTTAGGTACGAACAAATTTTATTAACTTCGGACGAAAAAAAGCGGTGTTAGAAGTTAAAACATGTGTTTATATCCGTGTATATGTATTTGTGTTCAAGTTTGTGACATCCCAGCGCGTAATTTTACTTTGGTAAGTAGCTGTAAGTAGCTACATATCTATGCTATTTTTTCTACATCAATCACTTTTCCGTACAATTTAAAATAATATAATTGTCTGTGGTTTGATATTTTGTGCTGGCGCTACTTTTACTTGATTTTTGTTATGAAGTTAGCCGCGTGTCCAGTCCTATTCTTATTTGAAACGCATAGTAATTAGTTTTAAACGAGAAATGTTTGCCGACAAACTGTTATGCAGTTTGGCAGACTAGTTATGTAACATGTATGCAGATTTTGAGAGTTAAAAATTTTTTAATGTATTCTTTGCAAATAAATAATGGAATAATTTGATTTGATTTCAACTAGTGTAGGATATTCTCCTCTGTCTACCCCTTTTAATGACTTTGAAATGAATGTTTTTATAGTTAAGGGTGCAATAATTCGTTAACAATAGAAATAATGTGCTTTGACATACAAATGCTGTCAACGAACTTTCAAGTTGGTAATATTCCACAAGTATTCCTAGCAAAACAATGTAAATCCTATATTTAATGGTATTCTAAGCAAATGTCACTGTCGTGTTGTGTTGGCAATTTAAATTCAAATGTCAAGACTGTCTGCGCGATTAGCTGCGCACGCGTCGGTACAGACAGCAGAGTAAATAATAAAATTATATTAATGCATATTTAAATTTTAATTGTTCTCAGTAAATTATGAATAACTAAGTGTAAGTTATTGTTCTTAAACATATGCATAATATTGCATAGTTTATCCTTAAATACTAATATTTTAAATGCAAAAGTAACTCTGTCTATCGCGCTTTTACGCAAAATCTGATAAACCGATTTGGATGAAATTGGTATAGAGATAGTTTGAGATCCGGGAAAAGACGTAGGATAGTTTTTATCCGACTGCGCAAAACGAGGTTAATGGTTTAGCGTTATAACCGACAAAGTACGCATGGGCGGAAAACTGGTAGTTTTATAAATTTAGAAACGGTTAAATAATACATTAAATTTGTGAAGGCAAACAATGGCTCCGAATTTTCTGTCTCAGATAACTTAAAAGCAATCACTCCAGATATATTACCCCCGGATGATTTTTAACCCCTAACAAAAAAGAAGTCGTCATTTTGAAATTTATTTTTGGTCTATCAACTTTCGACAAGCATAATAAAAAGAACAGCATAATTAATCCATCCGTTTCGGCGCTACGAGGCAACAAACTTGTGGGTACCTACCAGTGGCGAAGGGTAGGAATTGAAAAAGGGAAACCGGAACCAATAAGTTCTTACTTAAGAAAATAATAACTCTTCAATACCGTCACCGATGTTTCTACGGCGACCACCATCTTGATATTATAGGTACTTATTTTTGATGCTATTTCAAACTCTTAGGAGTTACATAATTTTAATGAAGATCTAAAGGGAAGCCGATTTTTCGCCATTGGTACCAACTCAATTCACACGTCAAAATTATAACACCTCTCTTTTTGTCAGGGGTTAAAATTAAACACGATATATTCCATTAATCTATACTTAGCATTTGCATAGCAGTTAAGCAATCAAGTAGGTATTAAATTCGCGAGCTTGCTCCTGCGCATCACTGCATCAATGCAATCAAAGGTCATCTTTGTGCTAATCTATGTTTGTGCTAATGCATATCGATCGATATATCGTTACTCGATACTTTAATAATAATCGTAAAGGCCAGATTTAATGACCATCCACGATTATTTATTCGATAGTAAAAAGTTGATCGATGCTTCAATTTAAGTGAATTATAATTGATTTTTATTTTTAATTAGCTTCCGCCCGCGGCTTCGTCCGCGAAATTGATCTCACTAATCTTGTTTCTCCATACAAACTTTGGACCCCGTTTCACCCCCTTTAAGGGTGATTTTTGAAAAATCCTTTCTTAGTGCACCCCTAGACCCCATAAGGAACCTATGTGCCAAATTTGGAGTCTCCAGACCCAGCGGTTTGGGCTCTGCGTTGATATGTCAGTCAGTCAGTTTCTTCTTTTATATATTTAGATTTATTAAAATAGATAACACATAACGAGATGTTTTGCTAAGTTTATAATGACTTGGCATTTTAAACTTAACGATCATAGAACTTGGTATTTAGGTTCTATCCTGCGCGACCTTGAACACAACATTACGCTCTTTATTGCATTCGGGTAGGTACTTAATATATTTCCGCCAGCAAATTTCAAACTGTTTGCAAACACGATAATCTTTGTACACTCTACACGGCAACATATCAAGCTATACAAAACAATTATAAGCTAACCTCTCGTTGTACGGAAATCCTATACTACTGTGAAAGAGTAAGAAAATATTTATCTATCTCTTCCTACTTCAGTATTTATTACTAGTATAGGATAAGTATAGTTAGCCGAACTCCGATCCGCTGCTAGAGTAGATAGAGACCAAAATGGTAGCACACAACACATGCCGAGATATCGCCCACGCCGCGCCTCTCCAAGATAGGCCCCCAGACAATTACGGTGCCGGTCAGGACCGGACCCCCGATCCCCTAAAACTAGAGTGTCCGGCAACGTCATAAGCCGAGGTTCGTCCCAAGATGGCGAGCCCTCATGACAGTTGCTACGGTACTTGATCGGTTCGACCGTCCTCGGACGGCTCACCGAAAAAGTCCGGTGAACCAATAAAGGCCCTTCCGGCTAATTGGGTTAGGTCATCCGCAAAAAAAAGTATAGTCAGCCAGTAGGCACATAGTAAACTTGGTACACTGCCGTGTATGTTTGTGGCACTTGAGTATGGTTCTAACCTTCAATATTAGGGAAAAGTAGATGTAATCTTGACATCAATCCTCGACCTTCAGACCGTTTTGTTGTTTCGCTTCTTCACGGTACATGATCTTCACATCATTAGATATTATCACGAACATTGTCCGATTCTTAAAACACGTTTAAGAATTTTTAGGTGGCAACCCTGTGCATTTTTTAGCCTACATATAATCCCCCTTGAGTTTCATAAGCTACGTCTTGAGTGTCACTTCACACTTCAACCCTTTTTAGTGTCCCACTGCTGGGTACGGGTTTTCTCATAACTATCTTATGAGTTGAGAGAGTTTAGGCATTAATCCACACACGCTGGCCAAGTGCGGGTTGGTGGATGTCACATGTCCTTGAATGATTAGTTCTTAGACATGCCAGTTCCCTCACGATGTTTTCCTTCACCGATATTGAGCAGCGGAGATTGATTGTCTTGAGTGTAAGTAACCTAAATACAGACTGTAAGTTTTGCTCAAACCACACATTTTCTGCATTTGCTGGGCAAGGGTCTTCTCTCAAATATCTTAACTTATCTTCTCTTCTCTCTTCCGAATAATGTTTGTAGGTAGTCAGTAATAATCGTGATTAATAATTTTGGACGTTAAATATCTTAGTCCACCCGTGACCATGAAGTCTGAAAAGGCTTTATCGCTCGGATCTAAAATCTAAAATAAACCACGAAAAAATCCGTAAAATAGTTGTATTTCAATAGTTCAGAGAGCTATACGACACACGCTGACCAAGGTTAGTGGACGTCATATATCCTGGAATGATTAGTTCTTAGATATGCTGGTTTTCTCGCGACGTTTTCTTTCACTGATAACCGGGGATCCAACCCGTGACCTTATATTTCAACGGCAAGGTCATATATTCTATATTTCTGTTCTATATTTCCTTTATTAATGAAACGTAATCACAAACTCGTATTAATTATACCCGTAACACTGGCTTTAAGCATAATATTGTAGTATTTTTGTTAGTTCTTTAGGTTTTACAACAAATCTGCATACAAATTACTTTTGTATGAGAATTTTATAAAAAACTACTGTAACTGACCACGAGGCATGCATGACGAACACGGAATTATAAAAATTCCAACAATTTAATTACGAAGCACGTTTGTAAATACCTAGTTACGTACAACACATTTTTTGTGTCTTGCACGTGGCAAGTGTAGGCAGAGGTAAAAAGTTAACACACTCGACGGGCCGGTGGCGTAGTCGGTAAGATACTTGCTTTTCACGACACAGGTCGTGATTTCGATTCCCACCCGAGTCAGATGTATGTGTGATGAACACGTCTGTTTGTCTTGAGTCTGGGTGTATTTTTAAGTAATTATTTATAAAAGAAAAGTATTATATGTAGTATATTACCAGTTATCTGGTTTCCATAGTACAAGCTCTGCTTAGTTTGGGATCAGATGACCATGTGTGTTAGCGTCCCACTATGTTATTATTATTACTTATATTATTATCGGGCAGAATTAAGAATACCAAACTTCCTGCGATTTTTAGAGTAACTTCTATGACTTCGCCCGCATGGTATTAGGATAAAAAGTAGCCTATGTGCTCTTCCAGACTACAATCTATCTCTGCGCTAAATTTCATCAAAATGCGTCCAATCGTTTTTACGTGAAACAGTAACACACAGATCCATGCAAACATTCGCGTTTTAGGATAGGATGATAATTTTTTCCATTGTTCTCAACATGTACCGTCCGCAAAATAAAGTAATTAAAAAGTCATTAAAATCCGTCCAGTAGTTTTCGCGTAAAAGAATCACAAATATTCACACATCCATATAAACTTGTATATATGATATTAGTAGGATAATTTTGCTCGACCCGGGACTTCTTAGTTACTAAGCGATCGCTTACCACTGAAGTAATCATCATCATCATCAATGTATTTTAGTCCACAGCTGGACATAGGCCTCTCCCAAAACACGCCACTGAGCACGATCGGCGGCTACTCTCATCCAGCTCTTACCAGCCTTGCAGATTTTCTATAATTTTCCATGTGCTGCCCAACCTAGCTATATTAACCTCTTTTTAAATAACCTCTTTCTCGAAGTTGGTTTTCCCCATCTGCAGTATTTGCTCAAGGAATATATCAGCCTGGTATGGAAGAAGGCGGCTAAACGTCATTTAATTTTTTACGAAAATGAGTTATTATAACCAGCATACTATGTAAACGATTGCCCATCTACCCATCTTGGAATTATATTTCTAAGTTTATTCGTTCCCGAGATATCGTAAGCTATTTTGCGGCTAAATGCACATTTTATAGGGTGACCCACCCACCTTTTTGCATTCTTCTCGAAATCAACTTTCTGCACGTAGCCGCCTTTTGCCGTATCAGGGCAGATATATTCTGAAACTGCAAGAACAGATCCCTTTACCGCCATCGGCTCCGGAGAAACATGGCCATTTATCATGACTTTTGAACATGACTGAACTAATGAGGCAGTGTTTGTTTTTAATACTCGTCCAATCATAAATTCCATACATACTCATAGAATGTCGAAACATAATAGATGAGTTGTTGGTTGTTTTTTCGACAAACGGTGATTTGAACATTCCAACAGATTTCAAGGAGAAATTATTTATGGAGAGATAAAATTATTTAGAGACTAGTGGCCTGCCCCGGCTTCGCACGGGTAAATATCGGTATTTAGACATAAATTTTAACCATCATACATTTTATCACAATCTTGGCTTACTTGACATGCTTAGAACACTCGATCAAGTCTGGTATGGTAAAACAAATAATTAAAATCATTAATTTAATACTATGCGTTTCAACTAAGAATAGGATTGGAAATCCGCCATCTTGGACTGGAATGCGCAACAACTTCACATTTTTAGTACAGTGAGCAAAAATGTTTGTTTGATATTATAATCACATCTAGATTTAAAAAAAATGCGTATATCTTATTGCCTTTTGAGTAAGATTGGACATTTGGAGTCGAATATTTAGATACGAACATATTTTATTAAGTTCCGACGACAAAAATCGGAGTTATAAGTTAAAACGTGTGTTTTTATCCGTGTATATGAATTTGTATGTAAGTTTGTGGTATCCTAGCGCATAAATTTACTTAGGTAGGTAGCTGCATTGTAACTACATACTTGTGTAAAGTTTTTAAATAAATCACTTTTCAATACAATTCAAAATAATATTATTGTCTGTGGTTTGAAATTTTGTGCTGGCGATACTTTTGCTTGGTTTTTGGTATGAAGTTAGCCGCGAGTCCAGTCCTATTCTTATTTGAAACGCATAGTAGCTATGTTGCCGCAATAACACACGGGTAGACACCCAGATAAATGTTGGGTATCTACTTAAGTAACAGTCCCGGTTGTGTCACATGGGGTTCCCGTAACCCGTGTACTTAGTTCAAAATAAAAGAGTACAACATCAATGAATAAAAGAGATAAATGATATTTTTAGATAAAAATATAGTAATAGTTTCGCCGTGACCGTCTTTGTTTTTTTTTATAACTGACTGAAATATTTTTTCCAGTGCGCAAACTTTGATAAATAAAAATTTGTTTAAGTTAACAAATTTTTTAAAACACGTATTTTTTATTTGGATATGTCTTAGTAGAAAACAATTAATATAAATATTAATTATTATGATATTTAACCAATATAAATAATGTCACCCGACCGCTGCCGCCATATCAGCTGTACGCTCGCTAGGGTCACTGACCGCTAATTTACCCAAGTTTTTTATCCCAACCTTTCAGTGACATGAAACCTCCTCAAACCTCCCCCGGTTTGAGGAAATACGAATCGAGGAAATACGAGATTGAGTCGGTATATCGGGCAAGCGCGTACACTTAACTTCAGGGAAGTTGTAGTCAAGCGCATGCATATTTAAAAATAAAATAAAAAAAATACCTCCAATTATTTGGACATATCTAATATATAAAATTCTCGTGTCACGGTGTGCGTAATCGAACTCCTCCGAAACGGCTCGACCGATTCTTATGAAATTTTTTATGCATATTCAGTAGGTCTGAGAATCGGCTACTATCTATTTTTCATACCCCTACCTAAGTGATAAAGGTTGTTCACCCTTACATTTTTTTTTAATTTTTGGACAAATATTTTTGTTTTATTTTTTATTATGTGGCATTAAAAATACATACGTATTACATTAGTAATACGCGGTACGAAGTTCGCTGGGGCAGCTAGTATTTAAATATAAAATTGAATTGAATTACAATATTATGTATAAACGGACAAAGTCAAGAGTGTAAACCAGTTAGTACTATACTTAATGTCGAAATATCGAACCAAATTAAAACAATTTCATAACACTTCCGGTTCAAGAATAAACACAGCCCTTAACATTATTCATGCCTATTTCATATTAATTACTGAATTAATTATTACCTAAGTAACGATTTAAAACAGTTTATAACTGACTTCAAAAAGAAGGGCCGGTGGCGTGGTCGGTAAGATACCCCGCAGGCCGTTGGGTTCGATTCCCACCCGAGACAAACATTTATTTAAATATGTCTGTTTATCTTGTGTCTGGAATTATCTATATTGAAGTATATATTTACAAAAGAAAAGTATTATATGTAGTATATTACCACTCTGGTTTCCATAGTACAAGCTCTGCTTAGTTTGGGATCAGATGACCGCGTGTGATAATGTCCCACTATCCACCAACCCGCACTTGGCCAGCGTGTGTGGATTAAGGCCTAAAACTCTCTCAACATATAATAGTCGAGAGAAGACCCGTGCCCAGCAGTGGGACACTTAAAAGGGTTGAAGTGATTTATTTCAATCAGGCGACTACTTAGGCCATGGCTTTACCAGGCATCTCATCGGAACACGTTAGTGATTAAGAGTCCTTTATTCTGGTGTGTGGTGAGTGTGGTGAAAGCCTTATTTTCGTGTAAAAACCTTTAATAGGTCTTAATGCATCAGGGCGTGACACAGTCGGTACGTGAGACTCTAATTAAAAAAGTTTACACACCAAAAGAGCACCTAGAGCTGCGGTGGCACGGTATAATAGGCCTTGCCTTTAGCGGTCTTCATTAAGGTCGCCGGCACAAAAATCCCAGTCATGCCCACACATGTTTATGTGTATTGTTTCATTGCCGCTGCTCAATACCGGAAAAAACCTCGTGAGGAAACCGGAATGTCTAAGAACTAGTCATTCGAAGACATGTAACATTCAACCCGCACTTGGCCAGCGTGTGTGGCCACTGAACTCTAAAAAGGGTTGAAATGACTGAACTCCAGAGGGTTTTGGCGACTCACACGAGTCACCAAAACCCTCTGGAGTTTCACAGTCAATACACTTGAGTCGCTGTCAAAGCTTAGTACTACAAATACGTATTGAGTTAGGTCAATTTATCGATTGCATACTCAATTTATAGGTCTTGGAGGTCAAATGAGTATGACAATGTCTTGATATAGAGAACTGTGTTATACAAAGCCAACGCAAAGACTCAAAGGTTCCGTTGCGTTAGTACGAGTAGGTACTAGAGGATTCGATCCCGGTCGATTTTTCTTATACCGGAATTTCGGTATTATGTACCTACAGTTAATCTCGGGATTCCGGGATAGTATTGGTAATGGAAAGTAATAACAAAAAGACAGTAAAACCTCTTAAAATCATTTTTTATTTTTATTTTAGTTTTGTGCGGACATAGAATATTTAACTTATAAATCTTCAAAAAGTCAGTTCTTAAATGATAAATAAAATCAGACGTACAAAGTACGTTTAGTTTCACGCACATGTTTATTGATTTATTTAAAAAATGTATTAATCCCGAAAATCCCGGATTTCGTTCAATTTGATACCGAAAATTTCTGGACTAATAGAACCGTGATATTAGTCCAGAATCTCGAATCCTTTAGTTGGTATAATAATAATAATAATAAAAGTCTTTATTATCCCAAATTATAAATGTTCACAGGGTCTTAATATCTAGTTACAAAGATGACGGGCCGGTGGCGTGGTCGGTAAGAAACTTGCTTTTCACGCCGCAGGTCGTAGGTTCGATTCCCACCCGAGACAAACATTAGTGATGAACATTTGTGTTTGTTTTGAGTCTGGGTGTAAATATCTATTATAAGTATATATTTACAAAAGAAAAGTATTATACGTATAGTATATGAATACCAGTTGTCTGGTTTCCATAACACAAGCTCTGCTTAGCTTGGGACCAGATGACCGTGTGTGTTAATGTCCCAGAATATTTATTTATTTATTTATTTAAAGGTAATGTACAGTAGATGTATGGAACCCTATACTAAAGTAGGTACTAAATATATTCATCATATTGGTATTATGTTTTTATTTTTTTTGATTCAAAGAGTATACTTTCCAAATAGTCCCATATTGTATTGAAAAGTATACCCATAACCGTATTAAAAGTCTATTTCAGTATAAAAAAATCGCTTCGAATTTTTTATCCGTTTTTTATCTCAATATAAACGCACGAAGCTGCGATCGGTAACTAGGTTCAAATTGAACATACATTTTCCAAACTTGTACTGAGAAGCCTATCGACCTTGTAAATGCATCTGTGGCGCATCTTCGTTGTGTTGCAAGCACAGGGGTCATGCTTAAGGTCAATGATTTAAGGACAAGACAGATGCTTTACCGATTTTGGAAGAACCTCCATTATACATGTACCTATAAATAACCAATACAAAAATTATTAACATTATTAACCAATACCGTTTCAATTTTACACCTCTCTTATTTTACTCTATGCTGTCTCCTCCTTGCCTGGAGGCACTGGAGGGAAGTGAACAGTCTAACTTTCCAACTTTTCTTATTAATCTGTCTGATTAAATCCAAGGGATTTAAGACAGTTTAGGTGGCCCGGGACTTAACCAGGTTCAAATCCCGAGTCTTTTCACAGCGCCGCTGCCAATTTTGCCTTACAGGAGTAGCAATCGCGGGATTGCGGTGGTGGGTAAAAAAAACCGCTACTTTTCACGAAGTTACTTGAGAATAAATGTGAGCTAATACGGGCTCTACACACCGATGCGGACCAGCACACTAGGCCAGCGTGTGTGGATTAAGGCCTAAACTCTTAACGCGTAAAATATTTAAGGTAAGATTCGTGCTCAGCCGTGGGACATTAAAAAGGGTTAATGTGAATCGTCTTAATGTCACCGTTAATTCTGATATTAACCACGGAACTGGTAACGCGCGTTGCGCTCTGTCGACGTACATAAACAGTTTACAACACAAATACATAAACAGTTTATGCAAAAACTGTTCATGTTTCGTGTTTGTGTGTAGCTTTTATTTACGTGTGCATTTGTAAAGACGCTTCAACTTTTACATGTGTGCTGTACGTGGTTACCTCTCGTCAGTCGCCTCCGCCAAAATATGGCAGAAACAATAAAGTACTAGAAGTTGCGTACACCTTCCATGATAAATGCTCTATGGTTGTAAACTAAATACTCATAGGTAGTATTTATTCGCAAGATAGCTAAACCTTACTTAATAACTATAGTTTATACTATATCATGTAGTGTACGTAACAATTTCGTCACTTAGGATACTATAAAACTGAAATTGAATGAAATAAACATTTAATTTAATAAAATGTGACGAAAATATTACGCGACTACTGAGCCTCATCGGTCTCACCTTGGCACAGAGTTTACATAATCATTATATTCTTTTGTCAGAATTAAATCGGTTCTGTCAAATAGAATGAAAATATTATATTATCTGTGACAACCTGACAACTCTTAGTCCGTAGATACACTAGCGCGGATTGACCGCGAGGAAGCAACCGTTTGAAATTTGAACTAACGGTTTGACCACGGAGGCGACACGGCGACGAACCGCATTGCTGGCCGCTTTTCCAGTTCGATATGTAAACGCTTGTAATGTTTTTGCGGTTATGTGCCTACAATCACAAGCGGTTGCATATTAAACTGGAAAGGCACCTAGCGCCCCCCGTGGTGAACCGCTGCGCGCTGGTGCAAACAAGGTCTTAGTCAAATATTATTTATTTATTTCTGACCGCAATGTAATCAGGGTGCGGATGTTCAAGATGGCTTGCTGTGGGAACTTATTACCACTGCAAAGAGTACCCTACATGTATAATATGTAGAGCGTCTGGTGGACCTTCGAGGGCCTGGTGGACCGTGAACAAGTTACCGCTCAAGACCATCTGGCGGTAAAAATCTACACGGACGGCAGCAAAATAGGTGGAAAGGTGGGTGCTGCGCTGTCCGTGTGGACCGGCAACGTCGAAACCAGAACTCGGAAGCTGACGTTGCCGAGCTACTGCACGGTCTACCAGGCGGAACTCCTGGCGCTGTGTAGAGCCACGGGGGAGATACGGAGACACGCTGCGACGTCGTTTGGGATTTTCAGCGACTCCATGGCAGCCCTTCAGACCATAAAGAATTACGGTTGCCTCCACCCCTTAGCAGTGGAAGCTAGGGAAAACCTGACAGCCATTTCCCTCCAGAACAAGCAAGTCAGCTTGTTCTGGATCAAAGCTCACGCGGGGTTGGAGGGCAACGAAAGGGCGGATGCGCTTGCCAAGGAGGCCGCTGGAAACTCAAAACGCGCGCCCGACTACGACCAGTGCCCGGTTTCGTTCATCAAGCGTCACATCCGTTCGGTGACGCTTGTTGAATGGAATCGGAGATATGTCGGCAGCGAAACAGCGTCCGTAACCAAAATGTTCTTCCCCGATGCGACTGCGGCGTATAGGACAATGAGGAAGATCAACATCACGGCGACACTAACGCAAATTATGACTGGGCATGGCGGGTTTTCCGAGTACTTGTGTCGCTTCAAGTGCAAGGATAACCCGTCATGCACCTGCGATCCGGATGTGGAAGAAACGGTCCCACACTTACTGCTGGAATGTCCCGTCTCCGCCATAGATAGATATAATTTAGAATATGAAATAAACAAAAAGCTAACATATAATAATGTAAATAAAATAATCATAAGTAAGAATAGAGATATATTTATAGAGTACTGTTTAAGAATAGCAAATAGAGCAATAGAAAGAAATAAGACTAGATAAGAAAGTATGCTATCATAATATTTGTATATATTATAGAATAGCATAAATAACACTTAGACGAGATAATAGATGTAAGAAATTAGACAGTATAAAATAGATGGAAAGGATAAAAAATTTAAATAAGATAATAAATAAGAAAATTAGACTAATAGAAAAAACTAGATAATTTAAAAAAATTTAATTTTAGGGAATAGGATATAGAAATAGAATGGGAACCCCACCCATATAAGAATAAAAAATTAAATAAAAACGCCATATATAGACGCCGACTATGTTGGTGGTTAAAAGTATAAAAATTTAATAAAAAAAAAAAAAAAAAAAAAAATATGTAGAGCGTCTAATGTGAAGAAAGTGATTAAGTAGGTAACGACACTTCAGTGTCCCTGTGCTGGGCATCATTAAACTCCCTTATGCTCAGCTTTAGATATTCTTTTTAATTTCTATTTTATATTTATTTATTTTCTTGGCTTAGTGTTTAGGTAGGTGTTTCTTGTAATGTCTTACCAATTCTATTATAAATTTTTCAATTTTTTATATAAGTAACTGCATTTCGCCTTTTCTACAGAAGATGCGATTTCCTCACAAACTTTCGCATTACCTATAGGTTTTTTTTAACTTACAACTACCCCCGAATTTAATCGGAGTCCTGAATGCTCCTATGCCTCTCTGTAGCTGAGGTTTCCACTTAATCGATATTTCTTATTCGACTTTCGAATTTTGTATTTCAGCTATAACTACTCGTATTTGCTTCTATGTCATTTATTTCATTATACTATTATATTTAATTTTAATTTCTATTTAAAAAATACCCTACAGGTATTAGTTAGTAACTAGTAAACTGACAATCAAAAGGTTGGTAATCCCATAAAATGGTAAACACTACACCAAAGGCGTGAGGTTAATGCCCTAAAGCCTAAGGTTCGAGTCAATATCCTGTACATTACTATTCGAATCCCGTTTCTATACGCACGTGTTAAAGAGGCTTGGTAGCTGCCTCTATAAGGATCGATTCCCGGTACCTATACTGCCTATGCCCCAGCATACTATTACTACAACATGCAACTAATATACTACATTATCAGAAGATGTAGAGAGTTACCCCTGTATTCGTAAAGGTCTTGTTAACTCATTATCGCTAAAATATCGCTTTGTCTTTGTCTGTCATCTCGACATTTATACTAGTAAGAACGAGACAAAGTCCATTTTGGCTAAAGAGTGAAAAGAGTCTTATAAGATCCTTACGGTCTTATTAAAATCTTAAAAGACTGTTTAGTCAAAATGGACTATCTCTCTTTCTTACTAGTATAAATGTCAAGATTACAGACAATAACAAACGAATTATAAACCTTTTTTTAGCTATAATGAGCTTATATGACGTTCAAAAATACGGGGGCTAATTTATAGTTGGTTATTAGAATCTAAAGGTGAACGAGTATAAATAAAACAGCGTATAAAGATTATGAAACATCAAATAATGAGATAACGCTTTTTTTTAACAAAAGCATGCTTCACACAATAATTAGGTCTTTCTGATCCTTTTGCTCAAGATACACTGATAAGATTATTTGAAGTAACCTATCAACTTAATTTTATGCTTCTTGATATACAAACAATGCTTAATAAAACAACATGTATAAGTAATGGTTCTAAAAATTAAATTATGATAAAATTTATTAAATATTATAAATAATATTTACAACAATTTCCTAACGAGAACAGTTGGGGAGAACTGTAATCACCGGGCATCACACCTCGGTCAGAAGATCACTACCAGTTTTGGGGACTGAGTCACCATCGTCCGTGGGTGTACATATTTAATTGAATCCCCACACGTGGTCCCCGGGTGGTGCAAAACAGGTGACAATCAACTGGCCGTGACCACCCACCTGCAATTCCGGTGCAATGTCTGGTGACAGAGACAGAGAGGGTGGGTCGGAATCGTTGCTCCTTAAAGGTTTCTAACCATATGGAAGCTCATTCCACAGCCACCTTCTCACCGATAATTATTTGTAATCACGAGTGAATCGGTACACTGGGCTGGCGCGTTCCATCGTAGACTACATCATTGCTTAACATCAGGCAAGTTGTAGTTAAGTGCCAGTCTATCGCAAAATAAATAAAAAATACCACCGTCACTACTCGATCTTCTAGTCCCACAAGTCTGTGGTGGATATCCAAGAGTTAACCTAAAATGGAACAATGAAATACTAAAAGAGAAGAATGTTTACGTTACACGTACTATTCACTTAGCAACTTGTTAGTTGCATTGTAAATAACAGAAATACAATCGTGTACATTTGTTTAGATTGGAAACAAGAAACAATGCAGAAATCGATGTTGCAGAGTTGCGGAATGACTAAGCTAAACACCTGCAGAATAACATGCCAGCGTTAGTTTGTCAACTGGTATTATCTATATTTGGCCTATACAGGTGCTTTGTTTGGTTGTGTTCGATTCAGAATAAAAATTAAAAAAAAAAACACATCGTCTGCAATACTTATTAAACTGCAAATATTTATTAAATAATAAATATTTGCAACATAATAAATTATTGTTAAAACAAACAATAATTTAAAGATTATTTAATAAATATTTACTAATGCGACAATTAATACATTGTGTTCTATACTTTTTTAATCATTTTAGCGTTACTTTAGTTTCAGTCATCATTCATTCCCCCTTGCCTTTTTCCCATTTTTATTGAGGTCGGCTCACAGTCAAACCTGATGTGGCTAGCTACCAGAATTATACGAGCGACTGCCATCTGACCTCGAAACCCGTAGAGAACCAGTAGCCGAGATGGTTAGACCAGGTGTCAGATTATATTGGCTTCTGACTACATGTAACGATTGTCATAGATGGGTTAAATGACAACCGGGACCGACGGCTTAACGTGCTCTCCGAGGCACGGAGGGTAGTCCCTCAATCAACCAGACACCGAAACAAATTTTAACTTAAATTAATAATAATTTAATAATATATATTTTTTTAATTTTAATTTTATTTTTAACTTTAGTTTCAGTATTATGATTAATATATATTATATTTTACAAAAACAAATATATTTATATAGTTTATCAGTTACCATAACATAAGCAAATATAATTGCTTAATTTGGGACTAGATGGCGCTGTGTGTATGTGGGAAAATAATATTATTATTACCTACTTCATAGTCCTTCCTAACTTCGTTGAACCACAGATAATATAATACTATACTAGTACAGATACCCCATCGCCTACAACAAAACGCGTCAGCCTTAAGTCGGGCAATTCAGCGGGCTATTTTCTTTCGCCTATATGCTCACTAGATGGCGCCACACGTTCAAATTATTTGCGTGCTTGCATCAACAGATGGCGGTAAAAAATACTGTACCTACCTACCAGCTACTCGTAGGTACTTATATACGTGTACTACTAGCACAAGTTCGTCGATGCGAAAAAAAATTGTCGATTAAGTACTATCTCAAACTTCTCGAAATTTTGTTTTCAAATTCTTGTTTCTTAATTTAAGACTCATTAAAAATAAAGGACCTGGATAATTTATTATTTTAAATTAAATAAAAAGAGCTCCCAGTAATAGTTTCTCTCATAAAAAAAGGAATTAAGACAAAAAAGAAAAAATAACGCTCGGGATTTGAACCGGGTACGTTAAGATTCGAGATCACCCATTGAAGCACCTGTGCTATCGTAGCATAGCACATTAAGATGAAATTTGTCTTTGTACTCATAGAAAATTGAAAATAGTATAGGAAAAATAATGTGTAGATTGTTGTGTATTTCAATGTCAGGTCATGACCTAGTCACTATATTATTAACCGCTTGTCATGACAAGCGGTTAATAATATAATGTTATACTGTCGTACCTATTTTATTGACAACAATGACAAGCCGCCCCAGTGCCACTCTTATCAGTCAAGGTCGCCCTGTTATAATCTAGTCATACATACTTACAATACAACTACCTACTTACAAACAGTCGAACGAGACATGCATGCCAAGCCAACAGAAAATATGTACCTAGTAGCTTTCCGACCTATCGGTCGGAAAGCTACGGTTATCACCGCATTTCTCTTTTTGCGCAGTTGGATAAAATCTATGTTATATCCTTACTCGGGTCTGACACTATCTCCATACCAAATCGGTCAGAAGTTTGTCTGAAAGCGCGACAGACAGACGGACAGAAGTTACTTTCGCATTTATATTAAGTACCTTTTAAAAAGCTCCGCCGCGTTCCGCCGCACGAATGTTGGTTATTGCGCTAAACCATTGACTTCTTTTTGCGCAGTCGGATAAAAACTATTCTATGTCCTCCCCCAGGTCTTAAACTATCACTGTTCAAACTAGAAAATCGTCCATAACTTCCATAATTCTTATCGGATTTCCAAAATTCAAACTGTCTCATTCATTTTACATCCACGTCTTTCAAATTCAATTATTCTTATTAAAAAATCTCCATAAACAAAAAAGGTCATTTTCAAGTTACGTAATTTTAGTACTAACATTTCACTTTGCAAAAAACTATCTTAAAAATCGCTATAAAATGGATATCCGATAACTTCAATCTAATTAGAATACACATTCAACAATTCCAATAAGAATCTAATTAGAAATTTACAATTAACAACAGTTAAATTAATTAAGTTAAACCTTACATTTTACACGTAATTACGGGCTCGCGATGCGCAATGTCGTTGTTCGGTCTAGTAATGACCTGGTCCCGTCGTCATCAATCACCATACAAAATTTCATCTAAATCGGTTCAGTAATTTTGCTTACTTATTTTTAATAGCTTTCCGCCGCGGCTACGCGCGCGCGCTACATATCATGCCCAGCTGTGGGATTAAAAGTAGCCTATAGCGTTTCTCAACAAATGGGCTATCTAATAGTGCAAGAATTTTTCAAATCGGACCAGTAGGTTCTGAGATTAGCGCGTTCAAACAAACAAACTCTTCAGCTTTATAATATTAGTATAGATTTGATAGTTCGGTAGAAAATACACACACTCACTTGGTAGACTTGTGTGACATACCAAGGTACCTACCATACACGGTACACATGACCTTGGGAATATGGTGCAATGGCCAACGAACGGTGAGATATTTTTGTACAAAGTGTGCAATTTAAAGATTGCATTCAATAAGTAGGTAGGTACTACGAGTAAAATATTTTTTCTTAGCTAGCTCCGCATAGCTGTGCACTCGCCTAACTTATGTGGTACTGGTACTACATTTATCGCCCGACCATAATGCCAACTTTGATTGGTTCGTTCAAGGACAAGAACTTGAAAGAACCTTGAAATAAACTATTTTATAACAGATTTTATCGCGAATTATGAAAATTAATTAATTAATTAAAATATTAGTGAATTTTTATTTTTTAACCGATCAAAATTAGTTATCTTCCCCGATACCTCGCCAACTTTTGACTATTACAATTTAATACAATACATATTTTAATAAAGCAGTGAATAGTAGGCATCTACGTAATAAGTGTTTGTTAGATTCATAAAAACACTACTTTGCCTCGTTGGCGTAGGGGGCCGGTACGAATCGGCACGATTAGTTAGATCCCGCACCGCCCGCGCCGCGCGCCGCTGCCGCCGCCGTGCCTCAGGTCGCGCCCGTTTGGTTGGACTTTTTCAATTTCTTAGACAGAAGGTTTGTGATGTAATGCTCCCATTCCTCGGAAAGTTGGGTCCGTTCAGGTCAACTATCAATAAATTTACTAACTAGATTGCAATTTTTGTCACACTTCAACAGTTTTTAGTGTCTCACTGGTGGGCACGGGTCATCTCTCAACTGCCTTACGAATTAAGTTTTTTTATCCTGTAAGCTATATACGATGAAACGCGTTTACTCAGTAAATACTGATTCACTCTTTACTTGAAGACAGGCAGATTACAGCTATCGGAAAACAAAGATGCCGTTAGCGAATTCCACAACTTGGCAGTTGGCACAATAAAAGTAGAACCAAAGCTATTTACGTACCTAACCACCCGTGGAATTTAGGCAGTATACCACTCACGTTGGCTGTGTGGCTTATTGAACGTAACATATTATCACCAAATAATTAGTTCTTTGACATGCTGGTTTCCTCACGATGTTTTCTATCACCTACATTTAGCAGCGACGATGAAACAATTCACACCAAAATGTGTGGGCACAGCCGGGGATCGAATGTGACTGAGAGGAGATGAGACGTATTTACGATACCTGGTAAAAAACGAAGTATGTACTTGTTTCGAAATACAGCGCGGCGAGTAGGAAATATTTGTAAGTAATAAAGTACGCAATAAACGTTGATCCGCGAAGAACTTGAAACGGTACACATGAGAATACGCGCATAGGAAAACGCACCTTAATGTACTAAGAATAAGAAACAAACTGCTTTTGTGAATAAAAAATACTTTGAACCAAACAGTATTTTTTTGCTTACACGATTTTGATCCTTAACATCATAGGATAACATGTATAAGTAGCGGCACATAAATCTAGCGCTGAACGAAGTATGGAGGGTAGCTGCGAATGTGTACTACCGTGCACACAATTATTACTTTACCAATTTATTATTTTATTGAATGGATAACAAAACGGTTATCAAAAATTCAATTAAAAATCTTCACCAATAATGATAGGTACCTATTACATGTTACATAAATATTGAATACTAATAATTTTAATAAAGATAAATATTAATGAGAATATTTTCTTCCGTGCGCTGTAAAATTTCTATAAAAAAAGTAACTTAGTTTAAAGTAGTTTTTTTACTTACTTATTTACTTACAACTTAAAAAATAATTAACTGCGATAACAATAAAACTTTGAGCGCAAGTGTACGTAGGAGTGCGGGGAAGAGTGGAGAGTCAATGAGCGCTTACGCATTCCGCCCGCATACCGTTCACCCCCCTGTGATACCGATGTTTCGACTTCTGCGCAAGAACGGTCAGCGCTAGACTTTCGTGCCGATACTTGTACTTCGAGTCAAATTCCTATGCAAGTTTTTTCAATTGTTATTATGTTTACGTGCGTAAGCAGTACCAGTACGTACGTAGTACGGGATGAAATATTTCCAATTGATGCCGACGAAGGTTGAACGCTTGAACCGAATTAGTTTAGGTAGATTATGCACGTGCAATCTAATCGGATCTAAGGTCGCAGGTTCGATTCCCAGTCGTGACACACATCTTTGAGTGAATTATTTCATCGCCGCTGCTCAATATCGGTAAAATAAAAAAAAATTGGTTGCCTGTAAAGTCGGTATACGGGCGAAAGTTTTACGTGACAACGAGTGGTAAAATAATTTTAATGTGAATATTCATTCGTATAGTAGGAAGAAGGATGAAATAATAGTAACAATTTAAAACATTTATTTATACAAAGAATTATATTTAAAACATTAATTTATACAAAGAATCTCGCTCTTAGGCGGGCTAACTGTGCTCGAGTGGAAGGGACGCGTGCCTTTCACTTTTTATGTCTGTCTCTCTCGCTCTTAGGCGGGCTAACCATGCCCGAGTGGAAGGGACGCGTGCCTCTCACTCACTCTCATTGTGAGCGCATAACGTGAGCGGAGCGTAACGCAGTTTCTTGAAGTGTCACCCGGCAAACCAATTCATAAGACGTTGTCACGTCAAAAACATCATGAGGAAACCGGCATGTCTAACAACTAATCATTCGAGGTCATTGACATACACCAACCCGCACTTGGACTGGTTGTGTGGATTAAGGCCTAAGATAGTTGAAAGGAGACCTAAGTCCAACGGTGGGACCAGCTCTTCAATCTAATCGGTTCGAAAACTTGTCAATCAAAACTCTGACGTATAGGCAAGGATTTAAGGAACGCATTTGCTTAAACATGCTTTTCTTATCACTACTCCAGTGATTATTTCGATTTTATTCATTTTTAAATATGTTTTGAATTTTTCGCGCCATTAGCCTTTTTACGCCTACTTACACCAAAAAGATACATTATTGCGTGTATTAATGTAAGTATTTTATTTATTAATTGGAAAAAGGTACCTATTTAGTTATTTCTATGGCATTAAAAAAAAAGTAAAAAATAGGTATTGACGCAATTGCAAATATACTAATTACGCCTCGATGTAGGTACTCTTGCGCCAAATTACCCAAGTTCGGCTTATTATTACGACTTGTAAAGTACCTACTTGTTGCATTCCGGTTTTTTAAATAGGAAGTTATACCGTAGGTAGATAAGGCAGAAATTGAAAATGATGCCATCTATTGATATTTTGGTAGAAACCTACCAAAATGTTACCGTAGCTGACTTATTTACATCGTAGTGCCCATATTTGCCGGCAGAGGCGCCCGCGTAATTTATTATTTATCAATTTACAGAAACATGAATTATAAATTCAATATTTCTATTTTAACGTACTTCTAAAAATAAAATTAGACATATTTTATCATCTGTTTGTCAATATCTCAAATTTTGCAGAAACTGCAATAAGAAATCGATATGCGTAACGCCCTCTATGAAGCTTTTTATCAACTAAATGTTTGTTCTTCTAGATGGGATCCCATGGTTGAACTATCTTTTGTCTCCTAGGACCGAAACAAATATTATTAGTAATACAAAAGCAAAAAGTAATGTTTATATTATCCTCTAGAGGGCGTTGTTTGTTGATGGTATCAAATAGGATTAGAATTCTAACGCGTCAAATCCGGTGTTTAAATTTTAAGTAGGGTCAGCAAAACGTATGAATGAATTTTCACAATGAATTTGTTTAAGACAATTTTAATCCTAACTTAATTCTCTTTTAACATAGATATTCAGTGTAAAACAACCACAATTTTACAGCAATTATCCTTACTAACTTAAATTCGCAATTTCACTTCAACCCTTTTTTTGTCTCACTGCTGCTGAGCACTTCTCACAACTATCTTACGAGTTGAGATAGTTTTGGCCTTAAGCCACCACTGGCCAAGTGAGCGTTCGTGGATGTTACATGTCCTAAAATGATTGTATTCTTTTACCGCTATTTAACAGAGGCGATGAAACAATGCACACAAAGATGTGTGAACACGACTGGGATCAGACCTTCGAACTTATATTTCAAACGCGAGGGTGATACCGCTGCGCACCGTTGCTTCTTTGTGATTTAAACAGACGAAGAATTATTAAAAATTAGATTAAGTTAAGGCTTGGTCTAATAAATAAAAAATAAATAAATATTATGGGACGTTAACACACACGGTCATCTGGTCCCAAGCTAAGCAGAGCTTGTGTTATGGAAACCAGGTAACTGGTATATACCATATATATATATATATATATATATATATATATATATATATATATATATATATATATAATACTTTTCTATTGTAAATATATACTTATAATAGATATTTACACCCAGGTTCGACACAAACACAAATGTTCATCACTAATGTTTGTCTCGGGAGTAGAATGTTTCTCGGCGTGAAAAGCAAGTATCTTACCGACCACGCCACTGGCCCGTCTAATCATAATCATCATCAGCCCATTCAATTCTTCTTCTAAACATAAGCATCTCCTTAAGCACGATACTGAACACGATCAGTGGCTACTCTCATCTAGTTCTTAAGCTCCCACAGCGTGCCCGACAGCAGGGTGAGTGCACACCGAGCCCGAAAACTACCTCAACCGTAATCCGTAAGTAGAAGGGCAGAAGATGTAGTAGTGAGCTCCACGGTGGCCCACAAAAGGGCCGTTATTATGAAACCTCCCGTAACTAAAGATGCAATCCCCTAAGCATAAACGCTTGCACCATTGCAAAGAGTTCATCTCTAGTACCCAGGATACACAGGCCACTTACGGTTTCCCTTTCCCTGGATACAAGTATCCAACAAGGAACTGCAACAGCGAGGCAATCGAAAAGGTAGTCTCCGACCTGGCACTCCTCGTCACACCACCTAGTCTCAGAACGTCTTACGCTATGTTTGCCAATCCATGGTCTCCAATCCAATCGTGCATGCCGAGATATCGCCCACGCTGCAGTGGGCCGCGTCGCGCCCCTCCAAGACAGGCCCCCAGACGATTACGGTTCCAGTCGGGACCGAACCGCGCGATCGCGAAATGCCCCCCGATCCCCTAAAACTAGAGTGTCCGGCAACGTCCTGAGCCGAGGTTCGTCCCCACATGGGAAGCCCTCATGGCAGTTGCCACAGTACGAGATCGGTTTTACCATCCTCGGACGGCTCACCGAAAAAGTCCGGTGAACCAATAAAAGCCCTTTCGGCTAATTGGGTTAGGTCATCCGCATGAACATGATGTCATTGCTTTTTTATGCGACCAATTTTAACAAAAGCAGTGCATCAAATTGTCGATTAACTTTTAATTAACTATAAAAGAACTCGGTTAACCATAATTTCGTTTATGCAACGATTTACTTCTCGATTCAACTGAATAAGTGAAAAGTGATTGTATCTATTTGTTATTTGGCTTGCAATAGTGACTTTGAGCCGTAACAGTTAAGCAATATTGTCGACCAGTTAGAGTGTAGTTAGAGGTTTAGATACTGACCTATTTATAAGTTGTATACATTTTGAACGCTTCCGGTGTAAACTGAGCAAGTTTGAAAATACTAAAACATTACTTTTTGTGTTTTTAATAAAGTTTAATAAATTGTCAAGTCTGAGATGGTGGATGTCAAGTACTCTCGAATAAATAATAATAATATAGTGGGACATTAACACACAGGGTCATCTGATCCCAAACTAAGCAGAGCTTGAAAACCAGATAACTGGTAATATACTACATATAATACTTTTCTTTTGTGAATACATACTTAAATATAGATAATTACACCCAGACACAAGACAAACAGACATGTTAATTACACAAATGTTTGACTTGGGTGGGAATCGAACCCACGACCTGCGGCGTGAAAAACAAGCATCTTACCGACCACGCCACCGGCCCATCATAAAGTAGACATGCTGTTTATTTCACGCTGTTTTCTTCAGAGATATTGTGTAGTAGCTATGAAATAATATTCACAAAGGTGTGTGGGCACGACCGCGACTGGGGATCGAAGACCATATATTCCAAAACCAAGGTCGGCTTCGACCTCTGTGGTACCGCTGCACTAAAATAGATACAAAAAAAAATAGTTAGCAACTATTTTGCTAACGGTACATACACCGATGTACATAGCAACGTTTTGTTGTTGTTTCTATTTACACCTGATCTACATTAATACTTAGTTATTTTGTTCTACCGTGTTTATTGTTTAAACGACTTTAAGATTAGTATAATATAGTATAATATAAATAATAATATTTTCACACAAACACACAGCGCCATCTAGTCCCAAATTAATCAATTATATTTGCTTGTGTTATGGGTACTAGGAACTGATCTACTAAAATTCATCTTGTTATAAATACAAATAATAGATTAATTACACCCAGACACAGAACAAACAATCATGCTCATCACACAAATATTTGTTCTTAGTAGGAATCGAACCCACGACCTTTGGCTTAGCAGTCAGGGTCACTAACCACTACTCCACCAGGCTAGTCAAATAATAATAATACAATAGATAATTATACCCAAACTCAAGACAGACAGACATGTTTATCACACAAATCTTATCTTGGGTGGGTATTGAACCCACAACCTGTAACGTGAAAAGCAAGTGTCTTACCACTCCACCGGTCCGTCATACCATGAATAAATGTATGTAATACAGTAGGTAATGGGGACTATTAATAACTGTAGGTACATCTTTAGTTTCAATTGGAACATAATACAGAATGAAATGCATTACAAACAAGTACCATCGACCAAATAGACGAAGTCAAGTGCTCTTGAGATTCTGTAAACGAGTTCATTAAAATAATATTAATAATCCTCATTCATCAAAAATCTTATCCACCAACCCGCACTTGGCCACTTGGATTAAGGCCTAAACTCTATCAACTCGTAAGATAGTTGAGAGAAGACCCGTGCCCAGTTGTAAGACACTAAAAAGGATTGAAGTGGAAGGCTTGCTCTGTTCAGATTTAACTGCCTCGGTGGTAATTTTCACATTTTAATTCAAAATTCTCTATTTTTCTGTCATAAAACATTTTTGTAATACAAATAGTTCCAACTGTTAAGCACGGGTCTTCCTTAACAGTTTAGTGAGTTTAGGCCATAATCCACACACGCTGCCCAAGTGCGTGCTGATGTCTAAGAACTAATCATCGTATGATTAGTTCTTAGACATACCGGTTTCCTCACGATGCTTTCCTTTAACGATATTAAGCTGCGGCGATGAAACAATTCACACAAAGATGTGTGATTCAACCGGGAATCGAACCCGTGACCTTTTATTTCAAAGGCGAGGAAAATACCGCTGAGTAACTATTTAGTAATCTGTGCCTATACTTTCAACTTCGAGTAATACGGCGTTAGAGTTTGTGTGGAGTTAACAAAATATAGTATAATTAAGTGTTTTGAAGCAGGAAATTTAAATAAATAATTTACATAAAATATCGCTACTTTGCGGTAGAAAGGTCGTAAAAGCCAATATACCTATTTTTCAGGAGAGCTGACAAATGGAAAGAACGCAGATAACTGAACAAGACTGCATATTTAACTCATTTTGCCCCAAAGTGGCGTTTACGCAAAATAATTATATATATGAGTAGGTACCTGAGTGTATTCATCTTCAATTTGAAACGCATTATTCACGGAAGTTGATCAATAACTCAATTAAAATAAATGTTTAAATTTACATTATAACATGGTCAGCAAACATTAATAAAAATATTTTTAAGTGCTTGGTATGTTATATGTGTTTAATTAGATAGGTACCTACTTCGTTGGTCTAGTGGTGTGTTTTTGAAAACCCACCAAGTCCAAAGTTGAAATTCTGGCTCAAGAAAAAATACGTTTGGCAAACGTTACGTTTTGGTTACACTGTGGCAATCCTGAACCAAGTTTAAACTGCACTAACTATTTTTTTTTTCAATAAGTTATTATAAGATCTCGAAATTGCAATTGAGTTAGGTTCAATTAGTAATTTAATTACATTATTTAAACACTAGTTTATTTTTCATTACACACGGCCTCACAACAAGCTCTACATTCCCAGTATAAGCTGACCTCTCGTTGTAAAGAAATCCTAATTTTCAGCTAACACTGTAAATGTATAGGTTAATGTGTAGCCGTATGTACATAAATAGTTGCAGCTCTAAGAATTCAAAAACTGCTGAAACCACTACATATAAAAATGAATAGGTGGATGTTTGTAACGATATAGGTAACTCAAGAACGGCTGACCCAATTTGTCTAATTTTGGTCTTAAAGTATTCTTACAAGTCCCAGGAAGGTTTACAAGTTCGCCTGAGCGGCTAATAATAAAATAATTAACTTGGTTAACTCAAATATGAATTCCAAATGTCATATAGGTATACTGAATTTGCCTGTAACTTTGTCATATTACCGAATTGTACCATTTTTTGAGAGAAAATAAACTGTATTATCATTATTTAGTTTACTATACCTACTCCGTAACAAGCGTAGAGGAGTTATGATACAAGCAGAGTCATTCAATAAAACTAATTGTGGGTAGGGCGCATTCCCACTATTCGTGACGATAACTTTATCGTCCCACGACTACCATCTCTAGCAGTCCCCACTGTAACGACTGTTTGTCGTAAAATTTTCTATCGTTTAGCGACTGTCGTATCTAGCTGTTCCCATTGGAACACGACGACATTTTATCGTTTTTACACATGATTTGCTGTCACCATTTAGTCGTGACGATTTTTTTATCGTTTCACGACTATCGTGCTAGCCGTTCCTACCTCGAAAATGTAGTAGACGACAGTTAATCGTGTCGTTATTTAAGTGAACACCGCCATTTAAATATACATATATGCCAAGACACTTAAAACGACACGACAATCTGCCGTCACGACATAGTGGGAACGCGCCCAAACGACATGATTACACGATAGATCTGTTTAATTCAATCTGCAATGACCATTGACATTAATCCGAGCAAGTATGGGACAAGGTCGTGTCAAACTGAATTGTAAACGAATTGAAGATGGAAACTTGTTATGTATTTAGATAATTTATGATAATAAAGTTTTAATAAATGTCACTTGATGATATTATAGCGTTAAATTTATTCTAGTTTAATTATAGAGGGTGTATAAATAGGAAAAATTAACTACACGGAAGAGGAATGATAGGTAGAACTTATATAGGTATAGGTAGTATCTAAATATATAAAAGAAGAAACTGACTGACTGACACATCAACGCAGAGCCCAAACCGCTGGGTCTGGAGACTCCAAATTTGGCACATAGGTTCCTTATGGGGTCTAAGGGGGCACTAAGGATTTTTCAAAACTCACCCTTTAAGGCGGTGAAACGGGGTTCCAAAGTTTGTATGGAGAAACAAGATTAGTGAGATCAAATTCGCGAGCGAAGCCGCGGGCGGAAGCTAGTATTATTATAATAATATTATCTGTGGTAGTACTAAGTGCCTATCCAATTCATATCCAATTTGCTAGAGATTAATTTCAAAGAGCAGAAAAATTCAACTGATTAATTAAATAAACAAGGCATTCACTTTACGTCATATATTAGTTTTCTATGGCGCTACGTTGCCAAACTTACGTCAACGACATCGGATGTCCAAAGTTGTAAAATGTAATTATTGTTCATCAAAAATCCCGGGCAGATTCATATTAATATAAACAATTCGATGCAAGTAGGTACATTAACTCTTAAGGCCAGGTTATAGTGAAAATCCACAAAAACATGTATTTTGAAACACTTTTTGAAGCAGTGAAAAGCAAAATAAAAATCTGAAAAAAATTAATTGATATAGTCGAGAATATAATCTAAGGAATTCCAGGACTGGAAACACGATTTGATAAAGTTGGCTCGATAGAATAAATTCAAGAAGATACCTCTTCTTCTGTAAATGAAGTTAGACCACGAAAATAATATCTAACGTGACATAAAATACCTTACCTACTACGTGTCTACACTGTGTCGCAATACGGACCATGCGATTGCGCGCGCGATTGAAAGAACACTAAATGCCTACTTTTCTCGAATAACGCAGCCTTAACTAATTTCGACCTGTGCTTATGACATTGTCAACTGTATTTTTACACTGATCATTTTTAAAGAACCTGTTGAATATGTCCGGGTTTTGGGCTCTAAAATCCGGGGTTTTCACGCGTCTTGTCCTGGTTGCCAAATTTTAGAGATGGCAACTCCAGCCAAGGCAGTCGATAGAAATATTCAACATAAATGAGTCGCGTATCAAAAGCATCAGTGATGGCGCAGCGGTACGGGCCTCGCATTAGAATAAGGTCGCGGGTTCGAATCCTGGTCGTGCCCACACATCTTTGTGTGAATTGTTTCATCACCGCTGCTCAATATCGGTGAAGGAAAACATCGTGAGGAAACCGGCATGTACACCAACCCGCACTTGGCCAGCGTGTGTGAATTAAGTCCTACATACACTCTGTCAACTCTTATGATAGTTGAGAGAAGACCCGTGCCCAGCAGTGGGACACTAAAAAGGGTTGAAGTGAGTGAGTGAGTATCAAAAGGATAGGAAATCACTAGGTACCTAGGTACACACGGCCACATAAATTTCCAGTATAAGCTGATCTCGCATTGTATAGGATTTCCGTACAACGAGAGGTCAGCTTATATTGGAAATGTATAGCTTGATGTGTAGACGTGTGTGCCTACTCTAGCGGATCGAGACAGGTTCGAATCCACAATGGTAGTTGTCAAGACATCTACGATTTAGCTCAAATCAGCTCAATTAAGGACGAAAATTACTCTGCGTGCTTAATCAACGACCTTTACCTACTCTCAACCGGTTCATAAAGATTTATAGCACGCTCATAGTTATCATCATTAAAAAACAAATAAAAAACAGTCAAGTCCGATTCGGCTTTACACGCGAAGGATTCTGTACGATTTTTTATTAATCCCAAAGACAGATTTTTATATATTTTCTGTTAAACATGACTGCCCTATTGTTTGACCAGAATTTGGACTCAGAATCTCGTGGCTTAATTTTATGTATTTAACTAAGCGGCTACTCTTATAATTTTAACTCAGTCACAATGTTTGTTACCGTACTCCTCCGAAACGGCTTGACCGATTCTTATGAAATTTTATATGCATAATCAGTAGGTCTGAGAATCGGCTACTATCTATTTTTCATACCCTTAAGTGATAAGGGTTGTTACTCTTAATTTTTTTTGTTTAATTAATAAATACGCGGTACGAAGTTCACTGGGGCAGCTAGTCTATTATATAAAATTTCCATGTCACAATGTTTGTTACCGTACTCCTCCGAAACGGCTTTACCGATTTTTACCAAATTTTATATGCGTATTCAGTAGGTCTGAGAATCGGCTACTATCTATGATAAGGGTGTTCACCCCAAAAAAATATTTGGCATTAAAAAATACATACAACCCTAAATTTTCACCTTTCTATCACCAACCCCTATTTTTTAGTAGCGAAATTAGTAATACGCGGTACGAAGTTCGCTGGGGCAGCTATCTACAATGTCGCCCATGCGCATGTGACCGCCCGTAATATTCTGAATATTCATGAAAAAATATCGAAAATAAACTTCAAAAGGGGGGGTCTATCTGTAACATTTATCATGTTATTCAATTTTGAATTTTTTAAGTAGAGTTTGTAGACTTGCTTTCTATTTTTTGACACATCTCCGAAGTTTATGGGTCGATTTGTATTTTGTTTATTATTTCCAAAAGCTTATGAGTTATTTTAACAGGTTAATTAACATTTTACTAAAAATTATCGACTACGAAAAAAAAAACGGAATCGAAGTAATTTTTTCGGTAAAAAATTGTGTATTTATTTAAAAAAAACTAGTGTAAGTCCATAAATTATCCCCATAGGACCACTTTTTTAATCATTATTTGTAATCTACTACATAACAGCTAAAAATTCACAGAACATTACTAATACCTATCTCTAAAAAAAAACCAGCAAACAACTTGTTGAACATTTGCAACTATTCAAATAAAAAGGGTCGCTCAGGTAGAAACAGGTTCCTAGAAACAGCTTTTTAACAATTGCGTCCCTACCACGTGCACACCCTTGTCGGCTAGCGTTACTTCATTCAGTCGCTTGATTACTGACCCCGTGACGCTACGTGTTTTGTGCACTACTTAATCTTGTGAGGAAAGTTTGTTAACTACTCGTATCATTGCAATGGTACGATTGCGTGATCTACCGCCGTCTCATGTGGCTGACATGCATTTCATTTACGGTGTTTGTAATGGAAATGCACGCGCTGCTGTCGAAGAGTACAGACGTCGATATCCAAGTAGACCAGTACTTGGGTACCGATCCTTCATTGCCGTACATCGTCTTTTTTGCGAAAGAGGATTATTTCCGCAACAAAATGAGCCCGGCGTGATTGTTGATGTAGACGTGGAAGAGGATGTGTTACGATTAGTGCGCGCTAACCCTATGCTAAGCATTCGTCTCCTATCGATAAGAGTAGGTATACCAAGAATAAGAGTTTGGAGAATTCTCAAAAAAGAAGGCCTGCATCCTTATCATTTCCGACGTGCACAACATTTGGAAAATGTCGATTACGGTGCGAGATCTGTTTTTTGTAATTGGATAATTGCACAGCAAAGAGCTAATCTCAATTTTATGAGGAAGATTTTGTGGACAGATGAAGCCACGTTTACAAGGGCGGGTATAACAAATCATCGCAATCTTCATGTGTGGGCCACTGAAAATCCACACGTCATTAGAGAAACAACTTTCCAGACTCAATTTTCCATAAATGTATGGGCTGGAATGATTGACGGTGAACTTATTGGCCCTTTCGTGTTACCAAACAGACTAGATCAACACGCATTTTTAGATTTTATAGTCAATACGTTGCCGTTGCTTTTGGAGGAAGTACCGCTGGAAACAAGAAGGCGGATGTATCTGCAATTAGATGGAGCTCCAGCACACTTCGCACGACTAGTTCGTGATTATTTAAATCAAAATTATCCGCGATGGATTGGCAGAGGAGGTCCCATTGCTTGGCCGCCGCGATCTCCCGACCTTACACCCTTAGATTTTTATCTTTGGGGCAACATGAAACAAAAAGTGTATGCCGTGCCCATTGAAAGCCGCGAGCAATTAACGGCTAGGATTTTTGCTGCTGCTGCGGAAATTAAAGAAAACCGTGAAGAATTACGTCGTACAATAAAAAGTGTTGCCATGAGAGCTTTAGTTTGTTTACAGGAGGGTGGGGACCATTTCGAAAATCTAATTAATTAAAATTCTTGTATTTTTTATTTTTTAAGTAAATATCTGGCTATTGCTTGTTTGTTTTTATTTCCATTATCATCCTCCTTATTAGTTTAACCTTTTAGTACTCACTGCTAAAAGCGGGGACATTTAATTGACTTTCACATTTTCTTTTCCTAAATTTGACTCTTAGAGTTTTAGAGTTTTACTTTGGATTTAGTTACAGTTTGGTTTAATAATGTTCTGTAAATTTTTAGCTGTTATGTAGTAGATTACAAATAATGATTAAAAAAGTGGTCCTATGGGGATAATTTATGGACTTACACTAGTTTTTTTAAAATAAATACACAATTTTTTACCGAAAAAATTACTTCGATTCCGTTTTTTTTTTCGTATTCGATAATTTTTAGTAAAATGTTAATTAACCTGTTAAAATAACTCATAAGCTTTTGGAAATAATAAACAAAATACAAATCGACCCATAAACTTCGGAGATGTGTCAAAAAATAGAAAGCAAGTCTACAAACTCTACTTAAAAAATTCAAAATTGAATAACATGATAAATGTTACAGATAGACCCCCCCTTTTGAAGTTTATTTTCGATATTTTTTCATGAATATTCAGAATATTACGGGCGGTCACATGCGCATGGGCGACATTGTATAAATGCATACCTATAAATGGAGTGGCAAAGATTATAGGACTGATTGCATAATTTGTCAATTTTATAACTACATATTATTATTATTGATATATTATATCAATAATAAAATTATATACTAACGTTGCACAAAATCATGAATAGATCTAACAATGTATTAGTAAAAAAAAAACATTAGTATAATTATTACCGCATTTATACTATTATTATAAATATTATACTTGTACTGCCATCTAGTGATGATCTATAGAAACACAACGCTTGTGAATTAGAACGCTAATTTCGTCGTTGCAGTCGTATGTCAGGATGGCCGAGCGGTCTAAGGCGCCAGACTCAAGGTTTCCTTGCCTGGTACACAGGTTCGAGTTGTTCTGGTCCTCTCTGAGGGCGTGGGTTCGAATCCCACTTCTGACAAATCTTTTTGTTTTTTTTACAAAACTTCGTTTTACATTATGATTGACGTTTTTGTTTTTTTTATCTTTTTTACTAACAATTTTTTGTTGTTGTATTGTTCTAGGTGTTCAGTGGTCGTGTGATGGTACGCTCGCGCGCAGTGCTGCTCCTGGCGGTAGCACTGTGCGGCGCCGCCACCACGCTCGACTCTGAGCTCGGGGTCGGGAAAGCGATCAACATATTCATGAGGTAAACAATAACTATAGAAAATACTATAAAATCGCTTAAACAACAGTAAATCGGATTTTTTCTACAAACAACTCAGGTTCAGACCTAGTAAACATCTTTAATCTCATCACAACTGCCACTATCGTTGCAGAAAAATGTTGTAGCAAAACTAGGATATCTTAAGCATTCGAAGATATTTTAGAGCCCCGCCAGCCAGCTACCAAGCTCTAGCCAAGTTTGGATTAATGCCAAAACCTTTTCAGCTCTAAAGATAGTTGAGAGAAGACCCATGGCTAACAGTGGGACACTAAAAAAGGGTTGAAGTGAAACAATTGGCGAGTTCAAGTGGTCTTTGGTGCCCTTAGATAATTTGTTTTAGAAGATACATTAAGCTGCCAGTCACGGCTGTTGTCACTAAATAACAGTCACAAACCTACTTTTCGACCACTTTAGACAAGAAAAAAAAACAAGTGCAAATTAGTTTCTAATATCAAATACATACGTACGGACAACTGTAGGTATGAGGCAACTACGTAGGTATTCATAATTGATATCCGTCCTACTTTCCTTTTAAAATAGGTATTGCCTGTCATTTGAAAACTCAGCACTCAAAAACATTCGTAATTTAAAGATATTTAATGTGGTTTTCCGGAAACCCTTTTCATAGAAGTGAATATATAAGGAAGGTAAAATCAAATTGTGTTTTAGTTTTACCGAGGACTGACTAACTAAAAGGAATTCACTCGGTAAGGAAGTAGTTCCCAGGGTTTACAAATAATAATATTCACACAATCCCTGTTAAATAAATTATAGCAACTAAATCATTTCTCATTTAAGTATTATTGTCATTTAAAACCAACAAGGGATTTTCATGACATTATCGCCCTTTCTTACTCGATCCTTATCCTTTTTTAGTTAACTGAGATTGAAATTTCACTTTCATTTCAATTTTCACTTTTACTATTTCAATCACCGATCCATGGTGACATGCGGCGATCCGTTTTTTCAATCCGTCCTTGGGAAGACAGAAAGATGTTTTTGGATTGGCATTTTGTTTAAAGTGACAGATCGGCTCTTTCTATATGCAATCTTTGAATTTGACAGCAGCTTTCGTTCCTTTATTTTATATGCACTGCAATGATAAAATTAGACCAGCGGTACCGCAGTGGTACAGGCCTCGCCTGAGAAATATAAGGTCGCGGGTGCGATTTCCGTTCGTGGCCACACATATTTGTGTGAATTGTTTCATCGCCGCTGCTCAATATCGGTAAAGAAAAACATGGCGAGGAAACCCGCATGTCTAAAAACTAATCATTCGAGGGCATGTGACATCCACCAACCCGCACTTGGCCAGTGTGTGTAGATTAAGGCCTAAACTTTCTCAACTCGTAAGATAGTTGAGAGAAGACCCGTGCCCACTGTGGGACACTAAAAAGGGTTGAAGTCATTCAATGAATAAAAAATATCTTTCACACAACATTGTATTTAAAACATCCCAGCTGCCGTATTATGAGTTTTTAAACCGATTATGATTCTGTTAAAGAAAGAGATGCGGATAGACAATGCGTATAACCGCATCCCTTTCTTTCAATAGAATCAGACAGCAGACCAGCGTCCCACTATAGCGAAGCATTAACCTCTTTTCAGATATGGCTACCTCAGCATTTGCATGCGCGTGGTGCCCCGCAACGATACAGAAGGGTGGGTGTTCAGGGAGCCCACAGTCAGCGTGTTCAGAGACGTCGAACGGTTCTCCATTGCTCCAACTCCTCGCCACGCGAAGACACTGTTTGACGGAGACTTCCATATGGAGTTTTGCGATAACTTGAAACAGTTATTGCAAGCATATTTTAGGGATTTTAGTTTTGAAAGGTAAGTTATGTTTATTATTCTCTAGAGGATACTTTTAGTCTCACATTATCTGAATAGTCTACCTAAATTGGTTGGTCTATGTAAGCACTTGGAATCTAGGCATAAGTGAATAAACTAACCAACTCTGAGAGATGATCGTTTCTGGCAGTGCCTGGCTAAATTTTTGGGAAAAATGGGATCACGGATTGGCAAATATGGTGTAAGGTTCCCACACTGATTGGAGTTACGATATCTGCAAGATCTGACGAGAGTAGCTACGGACCGTACTCAGTGGTGTCTTATAGGAGAGATCAAGACTGAACCTAATAAGCTGATAATGATTTCTAAATACATACTCTATTATAAATAATTCCAGACTGGAGCGTCCATGGCGCGCGTTTACCGCAGGCTGGCCAACCGACATCATGGCGCGAAACCTCGGCATCAACTCTTCTTTCATCAACGGAGACCACTGTTACGTCCTAGTCAGGGTATCCAGGTAAACATCCATATACTTGTTAATTAATCAGAGCGAAGATTTCTGACATCAACGGTCCACTTTCTAATTTCTGGATCGTTGATAACGCAGGTATTCTAACTAGGGAAACTACCTAATAATAATTTTTGAACCCAATTTTCGAGTTTGAAAACCGCCAACCCTCAAGTTAGTCAGAAGGAAGAAGGGCACATCTGACATTTTTTTTTCGTAACTTACGTATTGATATCATCGAAATCACTATCTTTTGCTGATTCCGACTATGTTAATAACTTCATTATGATGTCAGATGTATTACTGCAGAATGGTGCATGATGCAAAACTGGGCGGTTATTCCCTAGAAACCCTTAAAAAGTACATTATCCTTTTCAGGTTCCGTGAAACAGCAAAGTTAAGTGACTTGCCAGGAAACATAGGAGTAGAGGACGTAGTCTTTGACGCGATACAGGAGTCAGCTATTGGTGACACTGCCTCCATCGCAGACTTCATCAGGAAATATGGGTCGCATTATATCGCGTCATATGTGACGGGTAACTCCCTGTATCAGGTGAGCAGGTTTCAATAGATTCTAGGGTTTAAGCAGGATTAAAGAACAAATAAATGAACAGGTAATGCCTGGTAAGTTATTACCAAAAGGAAGTGGAAGAATATCAGTCAATTTGGAAGTGAACAATCTAACTTTCCAACTCGCTCTATTATCTTTCTGATTAAATTCGTGCGGGATCCAAGAAGGTTAGGTGTCCTGTGACTTGACCGGGTTCAAAACCCGAGTCTCTTCACGGCGCTGGTGTTGATTCTGGCTTACAGGAGTGGCAGTGGAGGGATTGCGATTGGATTAAGTCCTGTTTAAGTCACATTTTACCAGCTATAATTTAACTGGTTCTGCTTTCAATTTCCTCAACTCTACATACCCAAATGCACCAGTTTGCCGAATGTCTTACTATATATTTGTATAAGGCCAAACTGAGAACCAAGAAGGACGAAACGGACGGTCAGATGAGCTACTGTGTAGTACCGCTGAGTCTGATTGAAGGATGTAAATGTTATGGGCAACGCAGTTTTACTAACAACCAAGACCTAGAAAAGTATACTTTTTGTTTGTCCGTACTGTCCAATTAAAGTGCGCGGTTGTTTTATGCGGAAGTTGCAGTACAAACACTGGTTTGTAATTATATTACCTGATATGAAATGATGTGCGTTAATCGCATGCGTCTGACGCTGCAAATTTCCGCATAAAACAGCCGTGCGCATAAAACAACATATAAAACAACCTACATAAAACAGCCAAGTCTCGATACCTTAACTATTTTTATCCTGTGTCCATAGGTAAAGAATTCTTATTCATAATTCCCTCAATTCCCAGGTATTTGTGTTCAACCGCAGCATGTATTCCCGGATAAAGGAGAGAGTCAAGTCCAAAGGCATATCTGACATTCCACTGTCAGAGATGAACAACTTTTTTTCGCCACTTTTCGCTGAACACGTGGGCAACATTAAGGTTTGGACTGTGTTGTCATCCTGATTCTACATTAAATCTATTACAAAGGGTTTGAATTGAAGATGTTATGATAGGCATTGTCTAGGCAGCCATTTTGATTATTTTTCACAATAGTGGCACGCCGCACAATCTCTATAAATCGCCATTAAAACAACGGAATGGCTGCATGGATGGTACCTAGACGACGTTCCGAACAAATATTACTACAATCATAAAATAATTAGAATGAATATAAAAATTAATTTAATGTAGAACCAGGTTTATAATTTCTTTTCATTCATACCTGTTCATTTTTAGCATCTTACATAATAGCATGCGCATACGCATCATTGCATTCTCTCTCTTTCTTTCGCATTTATCATCATAATATCTATCTCATAATCATTGACATTATCAGTACAAACTTATAACTTAACTTTAGGCCGTGTTCACACTAAATAGTAGCTCGCTAAACCCCAATTCAGAGCCTAGCAATTTTTTTTGCGAGTATCTAGCGAATTAAACATAAATTCCAGACTATTTGCAAGCGGTCTCACTGCGGGCTTTAGGCCTCCGCTAGTGAGTCTAGAAGCCAAGCACGCGGTCCTACTGGTTGTGAAGAGTCTGAAACGTACGGTTTAGCTACTCGCAAAGCAAATCACTCGATTTAAGGCGAGCGAGTGCGGACGCAACCTAACTTATTAAGTTCGATGTATATCGATGACTGACTGCAACAATTTAAATCCTATCCGACCTATTGCATGTTATTAGTTATTACTATATCTCACGAAATAAAATTGAAAAATAAAGATTTATTGGTAGAAACAAGGTTTATAGAGTTTATTTTTTTTAACATTTTTAACGTAACTTTAAGGTTAAACGTATTCATAAAAGAAAGAGAGTGAATAAAAAAAATGTGTTTACTATCTAAATAAAATGAAAAGAAGTCCCAGTCCAAACTAAATACAAATATCCTGGAGTACATGCTGAAAAAAAACAATAAGTATAAAAGAAATATCTTGTCTATTCTCTCACTCCAGGTGTTTGTGTTCTCTAGAACCGCCTACTCTATGATAAAAGAGAGGTTAAAGAGTAAAGGTGTGGCGGATATTACTGCCAAAGAATTGGAGGGGTACTTTTCACCATGGCATGCCAAACATATAGGGCAAATCAAGGTACATAAAATTTCAATTAAATAACTTTTTTAACTTTTTAAATATAACAAAAGGGCGCGTTTACATTAAGTCTGGCAGTGAAAACAACGTCATTGCTGGGTAAGGACGGTTACAATAAAAAATACTTACGTACTTAATGTAAACGCGTCTTCGGACAAGTAGGCTATTTCACGTAATTAAATAAGTTCAGTTGCAGTTCAGTTGCAGTTAAGTTTTGATCGAAACAGCCCTTTTCGTATTCTCGTTATTTAGACAACCTCTGTCAGATATGCTCACGTCTAGTTCGCGTCAAGCGAGAGCTTTAGACTAGATCAGACAGTGACAGCGAAACAATTATAAGAATACCATTTTGCAGTAAGACGTAAACTTAACTGCAACTGCACCGCAACTTGATCGGCGCGTCAAGAAATAACCTGATTTAAAAAAAAATAGTTAAAATGACACTTTTCTTCCGAGCATATCGGTGAAGTACTTTTCCTCTAACATATCATTCATCATGAACACATCTATTTAACTAATTCTTTTTCTTTTCTTTCATTTAATATATTATTTAAGTTATATATATATATATAATAGATACTAGATCCGCTGTGTGTATATGTGAAAATATTATTTATTTTTATTTATTCATCATACAGGTGGCAAGCGGCAACAAAACAGTAGAAAATTGGGCGACAAAACGGTTGCGAGTTCATTACTACATTTTCTCGTACCCAAGCCTTCTTAAACTTCATGGAGAGCCGACGTTACTAAGAAGTCTAGACACATTACTAGGAAATGAAGCCTTATTACAATTAGATTTAAAGACATTATCGCCTGCATTTAAAGATGCAAAGAAAAAGAAGTGGTTTGAGGAAGTTATAGACAATTATTTGAAACTATGGGAAAGTAATATGTGACATGGTTTACGAGTAAGATAATTAAATTAGGTAGTAATTATTGAATACGAAAGATTTTTATATGACAAAAGGAAATCACAATATTTTTAGACTTATTAAGGCCCATTTGCACAACAGACTTATATTAGTAATCTTAAGTTTAGTTTTAAAGTGAACTCAAGGTTATTTAAACTTAATCTTATCGTTTCCAAAAAGTGTCATTATGTAAAATGACATTTAAAATTATCACGAATTTGTTGTTTTTAATTTATACTTACAAAAAACTTAAAAAATAACGTAACTTTAGTATGTTGACACTTGGGCCTTGATTTTTAACATATAAAATAATAATTAGCCATACGCCATGACTAAATGCAACAAATTAATAAACAAATTTATTATTAAGTAAGTACAAGTAAATTGATGCAATGATAATATAAAATTGTTATAAATATTGATCAATTGTGGAATGTATTTGATCAAAATATTTGTAATATTTTGTAAATATTAATATAAAATGTGCCTTCAGGTGTTCCGCAATTATATGTAAGGGGGCATCCATAAATTACGTGAGGCGTTTAAGGGGGGGAGGGGGTCGAGTCAAATCTCATCTAATCTTACGTTGGAGACAGGGAGGGTCTCGGCAAATATCACGCAATTTTTTTTCTGATTGAAACAAAAAAAGATTATACTATTTTGGCATTAAAAGCACGAAGTAAATTTATTTTTTCTTTTTACAATAACAATCCAACGCGTTTACGTAAGAAACTCACATTTTGAAAAATCTCACGTGAGATTGGGGGATGGGGGAGGGGGTTGATTAAAATCTCACGACATCTCACCAGCAGGGGAGGGAGGGGCAGAAAATTTAAAGAAACACCTCAGGTAATTTATGGACGCCCCCTAAGGGTTCTAAGATTAGGTTCAGAGAAACTATTAATTGATCTGAAGTAGACTATATTATTCTGCCGACCTTCGCAAAAGAAGAATTTTGGCCGCAAGGTGTTTTGTTCCGGCGCTTCCGAAGTCGGATACCTGACACCACGCAACACACTCACGATGGAGCGTGGAAAAAATAAAATATTTTATATTGTATTTATAGTATTTAGATTAGATAATATTTATTATTGTATTTGTTTATAGTGTTATATTTTATATGGGCCTTGTAGCCTGAAATAAATGGTTATTATTATTTTATTATTATTATTATTATAAAGGATTGTAAATGTTCTATGTGCCAAGTATACCATAAATTTTATTTATACAAAGAACCTCACGCGCGTCAATCGATCTGGACTTCAATTGCGTATAGCTAGGCATGGACGGTACGATGTTTGCTTTTCACGCCGTAGGTCGTGGGTTCCCATTCAAAACATACATTTGTGTCATGATGAACATGTCTGTTTGTCTTGAATCTGGGTGTAGTATCTATTATAAGTATATAATAACAAAAGTAATAATCATGTACACACACAAGCCCAAGCTAAGCAGAGCTTGTACTATGGAAACCAGATAACTGATAATATTATACTTAATATAAAACACTTCTTTTGTAAATACATACTTAGGTAAATATATATAATTACACCTAGACTCAAGACAAACAGATATTATGTTCATCACACAAATATCTGACTTGGGTGGGAATCAAACCCACGACCACGCCACCGGCCCGTAGATATATAAAATAATAATAATAAAGTGGGACATTAATACACACGGCCATCTGATCCCAAACTAAGCAGAGTTTGTACATAGAAACCAGATGACTAGATATTATTTTACTTTTTTTTGTTGACATTGTGGGTGGGAATCGAACCCACGACCTGCGGTGTGAAAAGCAAGTAACTTACCGGCCACGCCACCGGCCCATCATAAATTAGTATTTTATAGTCTACTTCAGACTCTCAATTTAAACTGTGAATTCGGTAAGAAATATATGTATACTGTTCCTTAGATATGTTCTGACAGCCATGCTCTATAATTTTTAATAATTTTATACATATTTTGAGAAATATCATATACATGCTTATTATACTCTAATATTAACACGACTTAGCTCACACGCCTGTATTACCCGAAAGTGTAGGCAGCGGTGAATGTCACCCTCATTTCGTCGGCTATATTTCAGCCCCTATTGCATCTTATAGGGCATAATATCCATGTTTGAGCTGACATTACCTGACGACACTTTATCAAATAATATAATCACTTCAACCCCTTTTTTAGTAAACCACTGTTGGACATAGGCCTTCGGCCTCATATATCTTACGAATGAGAGAGTTAAGGCAATAATCCACACACGCTGGCCAAGTACGAGTTGATGGATTTCGCATGTCGAATGATTAGTTCGACATGCCGGTTTCCTTACGATGTTTTCATTCACCGATATTGAGCAGCTGCGATAAAACAGTTCACACAAAAACAACCCGGAAATCGTACCCGTGACCCTATATTTCTAAGGCGAGGCCCGTACCTAGGCTATAATAAGCTTACATTATAAGACGTTTAGGAACACGGGGGTTAATTTATATTTTTCTAGTAATTTTTTACTATTAAAGACCTGCACAGTACAAATTCAACAGTATACTACTAAGTAATATCTACTTAGTAGATATTTTTTTGTTATTTAATAGCAGGATGGCTAGATTTTTCGCTACGCGATGCCAAACATACATACCTACTAATAATACCTGTAATAACCTTCATAATTATCTTGAGGTACAGTGGAGTACACTAGGAATATATTCCGTATGTCCTAATAAGTTGTGTCCACAATTGAACATTTCATGATGTAGCCAACCATTTAATGTAATGGTTCTACAAGTAGCTCCGCGGCTTAAATTGGCTCTTTATATAAAGCATCAAGTTCCTTGTAATGTTGTGTAATTCAAGTATTTTTCATGTTACCCCTTGTTTCCATTGGCGATACATTCACAAAAAAACATGTTGCAAACACTATCTATCTCTATCGTTTAGAGATGAGTAGAAAGAGAGAAGACTATGCTTGTATCATGTTTTGTTGTGCAGTGCAAACGCACAGTTTTAAGAACATTTCACTATGTTTTAAACTTAAATTTCCATTGTATTTTTCCTTTCTTTTAAGAATAAATTGTCTACTGCCATGATGTATCACAAAAATAATACAGCAATCAGCGCTTCTGATGGCGAAAAGTGTAACTATTTTACGATCGGGCCAGGCCATATTATATACCATGATATTTTGGCGCGCATTTTTTTTTCTATTTCGCGAAAGAGAAACATTTCATGAAATGGTTTTCACGGAGTCCTCTGTGAAATGAATAATTGTACTATCTGGCTACGACATGAATGGAAGGATGTTGAAGTATTAAGCTAACCTTGAATTTGAATGAATTAACAAATAATTAACCTCTTTTTTATGTCAGTTAATAAGTGCTAACACAATTTGCTCGGAGCATGGCTGTTTTTTACGATGACAATAATATTTTGTAACGTGCAATACTAAATATTGGGTATTCCTAAGATGCGGGATGAAACCACATGCATTTAGTTTGAATTAAATAGATATTAGATAGTAAATTATAATTAATGTTAAGGTGGTGTAAATATTGGTAAGAATAGAAAAAAAATAAAGTTAATTTGACTGATTGGATAGTTTTATTTTGAATTAAAACTACTTTTTATCGGATTTTATAGCGGTTTAATTTAGATTTCTATATCCCCACGTCTCAGTCTTTTCAGACTTCATCGTCACGGGTGGACTGATGTATTTGACTTCCAAACTATCTAATATAGTTACGTTTAATAAATAAATAAATATTCTGGGACATTAACACACACAGTCATCTGGTCCCAAGCTAAGCAGAGCTTGTGTTATGGAAACCAGATAACTGGTATATACTATACATATAATACTTTTTTTTTGTAAATATATACTTGGTATACCTAATGTTTGTACGTAGTCAGTAATAATAGTGGTTAATACATTTTGACGTCAAATACCACAGTCCAACAGGGTTCAAGGGGCTCAGTCTTAGTACCTAGTGGGACACTGTAAAGGGTTGAATTAAGGTGAATGTTTAATTTCAATGATAGAGCAAAAAATACGTGTCGAACATTCTTTTTATAACCTTACTGACGGACTACAGTCCATCAAATCTAAGAAGTACCGTTGGCAGTACTAAACGTAGTACATTTAGAATTTTATTTTTAGTATGAAAATTGTTTATGTTATGTTAAAATAAAAATAGCTTCATAATTCAATTAATTTACAGGAAAGCTATTAAAAATAGTGTGAATTACGCCTCTATGAAGCTAATTTAATAGAAAACAGTGAAACGTCAAACGGTACTTCTAAGATTTGATGGACTGTAATTAAAATACGGTCTTTCATACCTCATCATCATCCCTATGGTCAGCTAATTGACCATAGGGATGACCATCGTGTTCTTTGTGTGCAACGAAGCTGTATTTTGATTTATTAAAAAAAAGCGTATTATAGACAATCGTTACATGTAGTCAGAAGCCAATATAATCTGACACCTGGTCTAAGCATCTCGGCTACTGGTTCCCTACGGGTTTCGAGGTCTGATGGCAGTCGCTCGTATAATTCTGGTAGCTAGCCGCATCAGGTTAGACTGGGAACCGACCTCAATAGATATAGGAAAAAGGCAAGGGGGAATGGTGATGATGCCTATTGTTATAATGTACTTACTACTATCCGTTATCTCGCAAATTGAGGTCGTCTGGGACTTATTTATCAGTTAAGTAAACTCAATGTTATTTTAACTAATGCTTGCAAATGTACGCATAGAGGGCAAGAACCTTTATCATTATTAACAATTTTGTTTAACTAAGTGCTTCATTTCGCCCGCGGCTTCATTCTCGTGGATGTCCTTCTACCCATAAGGAATAACCTAAAATATCTAGTAAGTAATGTCTAGTAGCTATACATATAAAAACTATAATCATAACGGGCAATTAATTTGGCTTTATATTTCGACACGGGTTGCACCGGTCGTGGTCGGAAGCAGACTGATCCAAAGCCAAATTAAAGTCTACGATGGAGCACGCATACCCAGTAAATATTAATTCACTCGTGACTTAAAGACAGGCAGATCATAGCTATCGGGAAACGTAGATGCCGGCAGCGAATTCCACAACATAGCAGTTCGCACAGTAAAAGTGGAAGCAATGCACTTTGTGCGTACCCGTGGATTTTCTATCATATAACGGTGGCGCATAGCCATACTAATACCATAGCCTCTACTTGTCCGATGATATAACGGGGGAATAATGGGGATATAATGGGGGAATAACGGGGATATAATGGGGGAATAAAGTTATTTGCTGGCCACTGTACAAAATGTTGTTATAATAAGATAAGGGTTAATTCACACGAGAGGTGACGCCGGGTTATCATTCACGAATGGCGAGACATTAATAACCTTGGATAATTATGTTAACCAATATCGATCATTTGTACAATAACACTTAGTACAAAACTGAAATCTTAGCGCTCTGTTAGGTATTAATGGTAAGTTATGGAGCTACATGGTTACAAACTTGTACACAGGTACATATACCAGATGAGTATGTATTCAGATAACAACAACCACTCTTAATCTTGACAGGCCGGTGGCGTGGTCGGTAAGATACTTGCTTTTCACGCCGCAGGTCGTTGGTTCGATTCCCACCCGAGACAAACATTTGTTTAAATATGACTGTTTGTCTTGTGTCTGGGTGTAATTATCTATATCTATATATATAAAAATGAAACCCGTTTTCCGTTGTCACGGCATCACGCGTGAACGGCTGGACCGATTTCGCTAATTCTTTTTTTAAAATATTCCTTTAAGTACGAGGATGGTTCTTACGCAGAGATAAATTAAAAAAAAGAAAATTTAGAAAGCGACAAAGTGCCGAAAACCGGGTTAGATACCTATTAGGTATTTATTATTGGTTAAATTCGGTAAGTCTGAGACCCGGTAGATGGCACTGCTTTACCGGGCAGAACGAAGTTTGCCGGGTCCGCTAGTTTAAGTATATAATTACAAAAAAAAAGTATTATATGTAGGTACATAGTAGGTATATTACCAGTTATCTGGTTTCCATAGTACAAGCTTTGCTTAGTTTGGGATCAGATGACCGTGTGTGTTAATGTCTCACTATATTATTACTACTAGTTTTCCGCCCGCGGCTTCGCCCGCGGATGTCGGTTATCGCGCTAAACCATTAATCTCTTTTTTCGCAGTCGGATAAAACTATCTTTTCCCGGGTCTCGAACTATCTCCATACAAAATTAGTTCAGTAGTGTAGGCGTGTAAGCAACATTTTGAAATCGGCAAGCACCCATAGGTATATCCATAAATCTATAGAGGTTTCTTAAAAAATACTACGTCTCTTAGACCATGATCATTGTAAGTTTTTCATTCAATATTTAAGAAGAAATAAAATTTAAATTTCGAATTCTAATAATCGGTCTGAGTTATCAAACGTCATTGTGTCAAAATAAAAAGTAATTTAGCTAAAAAGCACGAAGGAGTATTGATATCAACTTTGAAGAAAATCAAACTCAGAATAATTTCGCAGGCTTCTCCCGCGTAATATTAGGATAAAAATAAAAAAAAATGGAAAAATAAAAAACACGTGTTTCATTATTTGTTTTAAGCTTTATTTATACCGAATTTGAAGTGAATCGGACCAAGGACTAAACAGTTATGGAATATTTAGTATTTCCAAAAAAACTCATTTAACACCCCCACCGGGGGTAGTTTTGGAAAAATAAAAAACACGTGTTTCATGATTTCTTATAAGGTATATGTGTGCCGAATTTGGAGTGAATCGGACTTCAGACTATACAGATACAGAGAAACTTTAATTTTTACCATTAAAACTCATTATCTACACCTCATAGGGGTAATTATGGAAAAATAAAAAACCCGTATCTCATTATTTTTCTTAAGGTTTATGTGTACCGAATTATAAATGAATAGGACCAAGGAATAAAAAGTTGCATACAAACTTCACCCCTCTATTTAACCCTCTTAAGGGATGATTTTTGGAAATATAGTTAGCCTATGTCCTATTCTAGGGTATACATTACCTACATTTCAAAGTTCATCAAAATCGGTTGAGCGGTTATGGAGATACGCGGTAACAAACCTTCACACACACACACTTACTTTCGCATTTATAATATTAGTAAGAAGTAAGATTATTATCGTCGGTGGGTTCAAATGCTTATTACAAGTTTCAAGGACTTATAAAAACGCCTGTAAATAAAGGCTGTCTGGTAACTCGGGCCAAGTTCTTTAACATCGCCTTGCTGCCAGACTTCTGGGTGCGCGAAAGAGAAGTTGCTCTACACATTGTATAGCGGCATCTCCTTTCCAACTTCAACAATACTCTTTAAGCTGTTGTGGTTCAACACCTGTTTGCCCTCGGGAGCATCGCATATTAGTTACACAATAAATTATCTCCTACCTACCTAAGAAAATAGGTAAATTCAGCCATAATTAATTATGAAAAATTTAATTATGCTATTAATAAAAAGGTATCCTCTTATTTTAACAATTGAATACACAATGAAATGCAAATATGTATAATTATGTACCTACTTACATACTCAAATGCAACCACAAAAATTACAAAATGAGAAATTTTATGAATTTCATATTGAGCAGCGTACGCGAACTAGTACCTAATAACTGGTAATATACTAGGTACTTAAAATACTTGTCTTTTGTAGATACATACTTAAATAGAGATAATTACACCCAGACTCAAGACATACAGACATGTTCATCCCACTAATATCTGACTTGGGTGGGAATCGAACCTGCACGACCTGCGGCGTGAAAAGCAAGTATCAGGAAAGGTCCCGTCTTTATTATTAAGGTCTAGACTCTCTCAACTCATAAGACAGTTAAAAGTATACCTACACGTGCCCAGTATTGGGTTTTTACTTACGAATTACAAAAGGTCGTCTCAGTCGAAAAAATTAACATAAACATCATTACTATTTTTGGACGAGCACACAAAATAACATCGACTCTATTCGTGCTAAGATGACAAAATAAGATACCTACATATTTGCCTAATGTGTGTTCCTTGTGTGTCAATTAATCTGCGTTTCCATGTGAAAAATGAAAATATCGGACGTTTTGCAAGTGATTTTATTAAAACAAATAATGTTTACCATCCTCACACTTCTCCCGTAAAAACGTAGCCGCCTATAATGATGAATACTAGTATACATATCTTGTTTTTAGGCCCTTAAATGCTTAAAATTGCTATCTATGACCGTTGAACACAGGCTTAGGGTACATTCTATATTACATATATTATCTGTGGTTCTATGTAATTTTATACTATAAAAATCTTATCTTATCAAATGGGCTAACCCAGAGCACTTTGACCCAGTGGAATGTTGCTTCCCCTTGATTCTACAAAGCCTCAAGTATCTCTTCAATCCGCTTCATGACTTTGCCGGCAACGCACAAGGTCGTATTCAATAGTCCAATCCTAATGCATTCATGTTTTTTCGCGCCAATACATCAAACTACATGTTAAGCAATTTGGATTTTCAATCAGCCCTATCTGTGCAGGAGTTCCTGTAGGCTAAAATATTTAAAGCACCTAAATTTTAATGATTTCTACCAGTGGCGTAGCGTGTCTTGTCGGGGCCCCATATAAAAAATTTTTTGGAGGCCCTTATATGGAGGTAAAGATTTTTCACAAAAAAAAAATATTGTGAGAAGACATATTTATTTATCACATAATTTACCCATTTTACAAATAAAAAAGGATTTTTTTTTATAGAATTTTGTCATTTGTAAAATAAAATAAATTAGAAAGTTTTTATTCTTTTTCCTTACCACTTTGGGGGCCCCCGTGGCCCGGGGCCCCGTATAATTGATACGGCAAATACGGCGGTAGCTACGCCCCTGATTTCTACATTCCCACAATGCACCTACACACACTGATACCTACTAAGTTAACAGGAAATGCGGAGCAATACCAAGTATACTCACAGCGTTATGTGATAAATCTAATCTGTTAGGTCAAGTTCAAAATAATGTTGACTTTATTAGCAAAATGTGAAAAAACTCAGTTTGTGTGCCGCAGTGCTACGGGTTGCTTTAGTTAAAAATGTGTTTTAAATTGTTTCTTCCAATAATTCTATTGTTTTGTTGTGTTCTGTGTGATATTGAGGAGGGGAATATCGGATATGATCTGAATATAGGGAATGCTATTGACGTATTCGCGAAGTAAGTACCTACTTAGTTACAAGTCATTGATAAAGTAGACAGACAGAAAATATTCTGCGTAAAGAGTTAAGTACTTAAGAAACTCGGTGTTAATAGTTTAATCATTATATTTTCTGTGAAAATCGGTTGTTTAGTAGAATATCATTTGATCAGATAGTTTTTAACTTGTAACTTAGTATCTAATTGCTAAAACTGAAAGGGTAACCCCTAAATTGAAACTCATGTTAGCGTTAGCCTGTGTATGGACTTAAGTGACGAATTTGGGGTCTGAAAATTGATTAATTAATGACAGAGTACCTACCCATTTAGGTAGAGGTATCTAATAAGTAGAATAAATAGAAGTAGGTTTTTAAGTGCAATCATATTAATCTTGTATACTATAGCGTCCAACCACATTTGGTTATGCGTAATTTATCAAAAGCGTGTCGAGCATGTATCCCAATTTAAAAAAAAGCATCCCTTTACATTCTCGAATTACTAACACTAATGTTAATACAATTACCTAAAAAAAATTAATTATGTGGGTATAGTTGCTCGGGTCAATAGCACGCACTTTCATCTTTCAAGCACACTAAAACATGAAATTAATTATTAGGAATGTGATAGTCTAATTTAGATAATGTATTTAAAAGTTTGGGAAGTAGGTACTTATATTTCAATCTTTAGATTTATTAGAATTCAGAGGCTCCGTCAGAATGCGAACCTACGACCCTTAATGTGGTACCTACGCAGTCTGGTGGGCAAAAGTTCGCAAGAAAAAACTCGCTATGAAAATAGGATGTATTTTTAACCGACTTCTAAAAGGAGGTTATCAATTCGACTGTATGTTTTTTTTTATGTTTGTTACCTCAGAACTTTCGAATGGGTGATCCGATTTTGATATTTTTTTTTAATTGAAAGCTGATGCTTCCCGTGTGGTCCTAATTGAGTTTGGTTTAGTTCTACGAATGGCATCCATGAAGTCGGTTTTTTTTGTTAATATTTTAACTTATTATACTATACACAGTAACACTACTAAATTACTTATTCCTAAAAAATTACAAAGAAATAACAATAAAAAGAGAGTAGGGGCAAGAATTCGCGTGCGTTCTTTTGACCCCGCTCTTTAACCTCACAGGACAATTTTTTTACTATTTCGCTCATATAAACAAGTGCTTTAGAGATAACATAAAATTAAAATTTTCACTCGCTAACAATAGTGCACTAATAAAGTTACAACAGTAGAAACTAATTACCACGTTAATATTGTGAGGGTTATAAACTGTTCCATAGATTAAAAATCTACCTATCAAACACTGAATTGATTTCATTGACTAATTTAATTTTTTTTCATTGATTTTTTTTGGACAAAAACGCCGCAACGCTACGATTTTGTCATTTATATACCTACCCCCTTTTCCTTTATTTCCCGAAGAGATCAGAGCACTGCGATCTCTTACCCCCTGCGTGCTACTACCACGAATGACTTTAGATATAACTATACAAAATTTATCAGAATTCAATCAGCATTAGCGCCGTGAGATAATATCGTCCTAAAAACCACCCATCCTTACAAATATAAAAAAATATATAAAAGCGAAAGGTCACTCACTCGTTCACTTCCTATCAAAGAATCTCGGAAACTACTTGACCTCCAAAGATAACATTTGGCAAGAATATAGAATTAGTCTGAAAGTATAAGTAGTCAGGTAATCCTCAAGAGGAAATTATAAAGGTGTACCTTTTTGTATTGACGTGCTATTCTAAAATAAAATCGATGAGACCATGGTATAAGAATAAGCATCAAATAATTTTGAATGCTTGAAATTCATACTACGATACCAAACGTTAAACATTACGATGTTTTTAAACATTATCCAACTCTATCTAGCTAATGAATTAAATGAATAGAAAGAGACAGACAGTGCTCGCACCACAGGCGAACGCTCATAGATTTAGATTTCTATAGCACAGCAGAATCTATGCTGGTTCACCATTCCTGTCATAGAGCGACACGGGCTAACGCAAGGTAAGGCCGTATCGTTGCGGACGGACCAGTTAGTTGCTTTTCCATAGATTCGGTGGTCCGTGTTGCTAGTCTAAAATAACGTGGTAGTAGTTAGATTCCAACAAGCGCATGTGGGTTTTAGGCACGTAACAGCTCGAGTTTGCGCAGGATCTGGTGTAGCTGTGGAAGAGGGATGCCGCTATGTGTAGAGCCACTTCTCTTTCGTACAACTAAAATAACATACCTAATAATGTATGGTGTTAGAGTACAGCTTCTGAAGCATTGCTATAGACAGTGATTAGTTAGTGATCTACGGACATACCGAGGTTTAAAGGAAAATCCACTCTATTTTCCAGCTATGGCGACCTCTCCCAAGTTACTCAAGTGGTCTCCGCCGACCTCGAAGACGAAAGACCTCGGGAGCCCGTAGTCCCCTTCAGTGAGAGGAACATTAGGCTTTTCGCAAATGTGACGAGTATAGAAAGCGGCGGTGATGGAATTACTAATATGGATGTATCATTATGCGAAAACTTTGATGATCTGTTGAATGCCTATTTTAAGGATTTCAGTATTGAAGGGTAAGTTGGGCTAAGAGAACATGTAGGTTAATAATACATCTACTCGTACCACCAATAAGGGCGAATAATTGACATGTGCGCGATCGTCCACAGTGTGGACTCCACACGCGCGCTCTAGTGGTCTGTTAAGACGAGTGCCAAGAATGAGGGTCAGAGACGCTTCTCTGGCACCGTAGACCGTTAAAAGACAAAATTAACGAGGGTTTTGGTAGATAAACCGGATCCGTTTCGCATGATCTGATGTCCTGCGGGTCTCCCTTGGTCGACCGAAAACCACACTTCACCCCTCGTCCTATTCCACTCGAAGTAAGAGAATGCGTTACGCATTTCTTTACACAAATCTAAACCGTTTTAGATGAATTATAAATAGCTTGAAATTAGACAACGGGCATACGTACTACCTACCTACTTTTGTGCATACTACAAATATTGTGTAGGCAATTTTTTCCTTATTAATCGCGTATGAAATCAGATCTATGTAGGTATAAATCACAACAAACATCTTTCCAGAACAGACAAGCCCTGGAAAGCCTTTATGGGAGACTGGATCCCTGAAGAAATAATGCGAACATTTGGCTTGGATCTTGGATACGATTCACGACCTGACAACTGCTGTTTTGTACTCGTTAAGTTATCTAAACCTCATAGATCCGTGGCGCTGGGTGATTTGAAGAGAGCGTACATTGAAGAGTATGTGAAAATTGCTTTGGATAATTTAGATGTTAACGATACTGCTGAAGTAAGGAGGTTCATGACGAGTTATGGAACTCATTATATTGATTCATATGTAACTGGGAACTTTATTTATCAGGTATGATAAAACTAAAATGATTTTTTTGAAACGCTTTATTAAAAACAAGTTATTTTGAAAATAACTGCTCAGATTAAAAAAAATAATCGTAAAGTTAAAATGTTACGAATGGTACAAATTTATGGCTACACAGGGTTCGATTTTAGGTCGTGCACTGCTGAGTATAGATGAAGCAAAACGACCTATCTTGAAGCTGAACTCTCTCAACTTTAAAGAGGGTAGAGTAAGATCTGTGCCCAGAGTGCAGTGTGTGAGTTAAGCTGAGTCTACCGCAAGCGTGTGGCATGTAATTTGTTTGGAGAAATTGGAATAAATATTTTTCATAAACATGCAATAGAGGCGCTGTACATTTTCTTCATACAACAGGTCATCGACAAGATACCTACTAGACACCGTCTTACCCAAAATATTTTACGAAATTGCGACCGTCAAAGGTGGCGGGGTATTGAGGTACCTACATAGTGGCGAAGGGTGTAAGTCTGAAAAAGGGAAGCCGGAGCAAAAAAGTTCTTCCTTAGGAAAATAATATCTGTTCACTACTGTCATCGATCGTTCTTACACTTGATGCTATACTTATTTTTGTCGCGATTTAAAACTTTTTTTTAGGCGTTACATAATATATTATTAAGTACTATTCCCTAAAGGGAAGCAGATGGAATCGACTTGTATGGACTCTTCGCCACTGTTAGATAACTAATTTTGGTTGGTCCGTTAAGTTCTTGTCCTTGAACGAGCGAATCATAATTAGCATTTGGTAGGATGATATATGCAGTGCGACATAAGTTAGGCGAGCGCTAGGACCGCTAGCTATGCGGTGTCTAGTGGCTATTTTGTCGGTGTAACAGGTTCATATGCTCGCGGTAGCGCTATTTATCTTGACGTCAGAACTCAAACTTAGTCCTCAGCTGTGGGACAGTAAAGGTTAGTTACTATATTCGACTGACCTGCTGGCGTAGGGGTCAGTGACTGCTAAGCCGGAGGTCGTGGGTTCCATTCTCACTCAAGACAAAACTTTGTGCGATGAGCATGATTGTATGTATTTACAAAAACAAATGTAGTACATAGTAGGTGCATCCGTTCCTAGAACCCATAACAAGCAAATTTAATTGCTTAATTTGGGACTAGATGGAGCTGTATGTACTTATGTGTGAAAATATTGTTGTTATTTGCAGGTGTTCAAATACAAGCGTCCTGGGTACAACATGCTCAGAGCATATTTCAGATCAAGAGAAGGGTTGCCGCACAATCCTGATAACTTGAGATTCTACTTCTCTTCGCTATTTCTGAAGCATGTCGGTAATATCAAGGTACATAAATGTAGCTTTCTCAAATCAAATCAAATGAAAATTATTTATTGCGAACATGGGTGTTACTTAAAGATATTACATTTTAGGGAGTATCGCCACATTCTGCCGTAGAGCATGCAATTTTCGATTATACACAATGTCAATAAATTAAATATATTAAAATGGTAAATGAAATTAGAAAGGTCAGTCAATGAATAAATGAAATTAAAATAGTAATTATAAAACAATTCATTAAATAATAATAATAATTTACAACATTAAAACAATTCATTATTATTTACAATTAAAAATCAATTTTATCTAAAAGAAATTGCGTTACTGTGTAATAAGCTTTGTCAACTAGCAAGTTACGTAGTCTTTTTTTAAATACTGGTTTTAAATTCTCATATCACTATTTTCTTTTTAGGGTTCTGTCAATGGTCCCTACACTCTTAGATGGTACACGAGTTATCAATACGAAACATTTTTCGTTGGTTGGAATACCAAAAAATATATACGAATTATTTTACCTTACCTATTTTCAATTCATTTTATTCTATTTTTAGCATTTTATTCTCTTTATGACCAACGTTTTAAATGAAAAAAAAAAAGAATTTGAATTCATTCATTTCGCATTTTGAAAAGATCTTTATAGTAAAACATTGATGAAAATGAGTGCTGTGGGTCGCCTATAGTAGGCACTCACAGCGTTTACTGAGCAATGTCCATGTTTGACACTGATGGGTCACACTTACTCTATGTTTTTTTCTTCTTTTTAACAGTTTCCATTTATGTCTTTATTTTTCTCTTTCCATGTGTTTTTTTTATCATTTGATTCTGTGTCCTGCCTCTATCAAATAAATGGTTTTCTTTCTTTCTATTCAAAAACTTTTTTCGTATTGATAAACTCGTGCTAGGGGTACTATGAATCTTATTCTTGTCCTGGTCAAGCCAGTCAGTATCTTATAATACCGCCTACCTACCTACCTTACTTACTATTAGTCTTCTTATAGAACCGTATATATTTTCAGGTGGCCAGCGGCAACCAGACCATAGAATCTTGGGCGCACCGCAACCTCCGTGAAAGCCAGTACCTATACAACCGCCCCAGCATCCTGCGGTTACATTACAACTCAGTGCTAATCAAACAACTAAACGAATTAATGGATAACAACGCTTTGCTGGCTCTTAGTCTAAAAACTCTGAGACCATTGTTCAAAGATAGAAACAAAGCTGAAAAATATGCGGAAATTGTTGAAAATAGTTTGAAACTGTGGGAAATAAATGCTTAGACTTTTAACCGCATCTGTCTTATAAAGGCGACAAAAAACATGCAGGTTTTTAATTTCATTTTTATGCATTGTAATTACCAGTGACGAAGGGTAGAAGTTTGTAAAAGGAAAAACCGGAGCAAAAAGTTCTTACTTAGGAAAATAATATCCCTTCACTACCGTCGCTGATCGTTCTTACACTTGATAATAAAGTAGTTCTTTTTGTTACTATCTAAAAATTTTAAATAGCAACAAAAATAAGTTGCCAACCTTCGCCACTAGTGTGAACGAAGGAGCCAGGCTTTGAAAGAGGTGACGATTGTTACTCACAAAAATATGACAGTTAGTAGAACTGTCATATTTTTATTATAGTTATCTAGTGTTGCTTAGTTAAAAAATAAATTAAACTATGGTAGTATTTATGTAAGTTACAAAATATCACATAGGCTCTTACCTAGCCTAGGTTTTTCATACATACTCTCCCCTATTTTCTCACACTAGTGCGGGCTGGAGGATTACGTCCCATGTATAGTTCTAAAACCAGTATTTCAATAAAACAATTTTCTTTGCTTTTTGTTTTTATTTCAATGCGTTCACATTTAATTATTATAAACACAGAACATTATATTAATATCATTATTTCGGCATTTATTAAAAAATATATTATTAAAGATTCTATATTTAAGCCGGTGAATACTTTTAACCGACTTCAAAATGAAAGCATCTCAATACGGATTTTTTTTTTAATATTTGTTTAACATCGATGACTTGTTTCGACATGACTTTGTCACATACGGACTTTGATGTATTTAGGTCACTCAACAAGTAGTCAATGAAAAATAAATCACTTTTTTAAGTTAATGTATCTAAAAAAAACTGTTAAGGTGGAGTCTTGTAATTGCAACTAAAAATATTAGAGTCCTTACATAATGACTTGATAATTCTGTATTTACAAGCACACTGTATTTTTTTAAAGATTCATTAATAAGTAAATTTTATGTAGATTTATACCACAGTCTTATTTATAGGAAAGCTGTAAAGAATAAAAACCCATTTCAGAAATATCTGACTCGGGCATCAATAGTTTCAACTACCCGTCCTGGCGGGTATTTACGAGACTCCACCTTATTACAATTTCATAATGATTACTTTTATTTAATTTTATTAGAGGAATTAATTTGCTTCAGTTATCAAAATTGTCTTTAAAAAATTAGTTACTTTCAAGAAATTTCTTCGTCAAATTTAAACATACGACAAACAATTTAATACACCTTTATTTACTTTATGAGATCATTGCTAGCTTTGACCCTTTTTAAAAACCCACAGCTGGGCACGGGTCTTCTATCAGCATATTACGAGTTGAGAGAATTAAGGCCTTAATCCACACACGCTGGCCAAGTGCGGGTTGGTGGATGTCACATGTCCTCGAATTATTAGATCTTAGACATGTCGGTTTCATCACGATGTTTACCTTCACCGATATTAAGCAGCGACGATGAAATAATACACAAATATGTGTGGGCACGACCCGAACCCGCGACTTTATATTTCAAAGGCGAGGCTCATACCACTTGGCTACCCCTGCTCATATGAGATCATACAAGCAATTAACCAAACAAAAATCTAGGCAAACAAATTCATATTACGTTTTATAATATTTACTATTGTAATACACTTTATTTTGATCCCTTAGAATAACAACAAGCAAGCAAGTTAGCAAAACCATTCGTTACCAACTTACTCCTAACAAGGCGTCACATCACATGTATAGAATAGTAATATATCAATTAGCATTCTCATAAATTGATAGCATGCGAATGCTACATTAGCATTTAACCCATTACATAGTACTTTCTTACATTTACGCGAAAAATCTAAATAAACCGCGATAAAATTCGTTATAAAATTCGTTATATTCCAATTAAATGTAGGTAGTTACGAAATTCTGTGAAGTAGCGAATTCACCACTCGCTTCATACCTACTTCTTCACCATATCTTCTACTAACAGCGTGATCTCTCTGTCGCACGCAACCACGTACTTATCTCTGTTTCATGTGACCTTGATCGACTTCGTACGCGAGTGAAATTATTAGCAATTTAATTCGCATATTAACAAAAATCAAATATTTCATTATTCATAGTTACAATAAACTTAGCAATAGCAATTATGTTTGCAATGCTTTTATGAAAACGTGAATTTGCATTAATTACCATCGCTAGTACGGGATGAAAGCTTCATACAAACGCTGTACGAGATTTCACTACTACACGCGCAGCTATGTGTGCGTGAGATGTCACTGACAAGGCGCCAGCGTGCATCGACGACGCCCGCTCGAGGCTAAACCGGTTTAATCTGATTTTTTTTAACGGTATTAAGAAGCGACGTTGACTCCCATAACTTTTTTAATTTTTTACATATTATATTAAAATAATATTTTCAGACATACACACAGCGCCATCTAGTCTCAAATTAAGCAATGATATTTGCTTATGTTATGGGTAAATACATTTTTTTTCTTGTAAATACATAATTATTATAGATAAAAAATTACATGCAGACAGAACAAACAATGCTCATCAAACAAAGATTTGTCCTTGGTGGGAATTAAACCTACGACATCCGGCTTAGCAGTCAGGGTCACTATCCATTACGCCGACACGCCTGTCATATTTCATGTAATTACAAAAATACATAATATAACTTTTATCATATTATTAAGTAGCTTTCGGCTTATTTCGGTTATAGCGCTAAACCATTAACCTCTTTTAGCGTAGTCGGGTAAAAACTATATATGTCCTTTCTCGGGTCCCAAACTATCTCCATACCAAAATTCATTCAAATTGGTTCAGTAGCTTTTTCGAAAAAGCGCGACAAACATAGTTAATTTCGCATTTATAATATTAGTAAGGATATGGTAAAAGTTTCTGTCAATTTTGGTGATAATAACTAAACGTAAATATTATTTCCCTTTATCTTTCATTCATTCTTATTACTTCTTTCATTGCTGCTTCTGTTCCGTTCTTTTGTCATTGTATCTCGTAAGTACTTCTGACTCTGGTACTAGCGAACTGATCGGGCCCAACACGTTTCCCGTTCAGTAGCAGTTGCATTGGACTGTTCACGCGAATCATTTTGAAGTCATATTTCTGAAAGAACAAGAAAAAAATAAAATATTTTTCAGTAATTAGGTGACTATAGATCGGCCGTTTAACTCGCGTATCGCCATCTGAGGCACAAAGTCATAAACATTAATTAAATCTCATAAAGAACTATTTAACCACAGAAAAAGTAATGTAAGACTATTCGCCACTAATATCCATATCGCTTGAATCATCATCACTGTCTGTGCAGCTTGAGGAGTCAGAATCTGCAGTGCGCAAGTTATAAAGTAAGTTCACATGTAAAGTTGGGTGAAAAGTAGCAAATTTACATAATAATAATATTCTAGGATATTAACACACACGGTCATCTGATCCCATACTAAGCAGAGCTTGTGTTATGAAAACCAAATAACTGATTTACTATACATACACTAATTTTCTTTTGTAATTACATAATAATATTTTTTTTGTTTTGTTTAACAAAAAAAGAAATATCATTCATGACAGGCCGGTGGCCCATGGCGGGGTCGATAAGACACGTGTTTGTCATGCCGCTGGGTTCGATTCCCACTCAAGAGAGACATTTGTGTGATGAACATATCTGTTTGTCATGACTCATGCATGCCAGCCTGGGTGTAATTATATATTAATGTAATCAAACGTAGGTATCTAAAATTATGCGTTTAATAATAATATAGTGGGACATTAACACACGGCTATCTGGTCCCAAACTAAGCAGAGCTTGTACTATGGAAACCAGATAACTGGTAATATATTACTTATATACTACTACTACTTTTCTTTTGTAAATATATGTTCATCACACGAATGTCTGACATGGGTGGGAATCGAACCACGACGTGAAAAGCAAGTATCTTACCGACCACGCCACCGGCCTGTCATATGATTAGGAAGTTTATTGTAGAAAGAAAAGAATAACTATAGACCGACCGTTTAACTCGCGTATCGCCAAGATTCTGACTCAAGCTGCACAAGACAGTGATCATGATTCAAGCGATATGGATATTAGTGACGAATAGTCTTACATTACTTTTATCTGTGGTTAAATAGTTCTCTAAGAGATTTAATTAATGTTTTATGACTTTGTACCTCAGATGGCGATACGCGAGTTAAACGGTCGGCCTATAATTTTGTGATGAAGTTGACATGAAGGTATAGTTGATTCACGTCACTGGCCACTGATAAAAAAAAATGATTAGTACGTACAACTCTATCACAATCGTGTGTATGTCTGTGCATCTGTGGTTCTGGTATCGCCACACAGTCTCCAATAATCGCTCCCCTCCCATCCGCCCAGTTGTATACGGTCACCAGTGAACACGTCATGCTTTCGTCAACTAATGCGAATGTACTGGAAATATGTAACAACTAAATTAGTTTAACATTTCACCCACTTCAACCCTTTTTAGTGTCCCACAGCTGGGCACGGGTCTTCTCAGAACTCTACGGGAAGATACATATCTGACGGAACTTGCGTCGCGTATTATCGGTCGCGTAACGCCAGAACAGACAAATGTATAGAAAAACACTTAACCGTTCACACTAAACTGATAATACGCTAGTTCATCAAAAGATTGTATGGACATGCGGTAACACTGAATAAATTTTGTAGGATACCCTTTAAAAGTTGCATGTAGACAATTAAATTGGGCACTTGATATTCTTTTAGTATTTTAAAGGATGCACCCAATATCGAAGTTTCCTTTTTCGGTCTTGTTCTAAAGCCTCCCTGTTTAGCAGAGTTATAATACCAAGATAAAAGTTCTTATAAAATTGGTTTATTGCAAGAGTTGTATAATTAACAAAATAGATGCGCACACCGCGCTGTTAGCCTATTTAGATTCTTAGGTCGGTGTCCACGGGGTGCGGGGTGCGAGCGGCTTGTCCACCGCCTGCGTTCCTCTTCACGCGCCGCCGTTAGTGCGCGCAACACTCCCAAACAGCAATTATTTCGATAGACTTCATTTTAAAAATTTAGTATCACACTACACAACCGCTCAATAGCTGCTAAACGCAGAAACTGACATGTGGCAGGAAGGATGAAACGCTCGACGCATTTTCCGTTTGATATGAACTGACACATTCGACCGAATAGACGCGACCCATGATACGCTCGAATGTATTTTACGTCAGATATGAACCTTCTCTAATGGGGACAAAATCCATGCTTCTCATAGAAAAAACAACAAAAAATTGCACACAGGTAAAGTGTTTTCCTGTACAGTGAACTAGCTTCCGCCCACGGCTTCGCCCGCGTGGTACCTACTTATTAGTATAAAAAGTTGCCAGATGTGTTAATCCAGACCAGTTTTTTTTATTCTGAAATAAGCTTGCGCTTGACTATAACTTGCCTGATGATAAGCAATGACGTAGCCTACGATGGAACGCGCCTGCCCAATATACTGATACACTCGTGATTTCGTTTAGAAGGTGGCAGTGGAATGAGGCTCCGAATGGTTAAAAACCATAAAGGTGCAACATTTCCGATCCACCATCTTAAATGGTGCCACCGGACATCGCACTGGAATACGGCAAGGCCGCAATGCGGTGCAGCTTTGTCTGGTCACTAAGCACAGCTGCACCTACCACCAATTTATTGTCACCTGATTTGCACCACCCGGGACCGTGTGGGAATTCAGATTAAAGGTGAAACCCATAGACGAAAATGACTCAGCCACGAATTTTTTTTGCGTGTCAAAGTAAACAGTTACTTTGACACGCAAAAAAAATTCGTGGCTAAAATACATCTATACATCTATACATTCATTAGTGGCGAAGGGTCCATAAAAGCCGATTCCCTTTAGGATCGGCTTCCCTTTAGGAAATGGTCAAAATCACACGTACTTAATAATATATTATGTAACGCCTAAAAGTTTTAAATAGCAACAAAAAAAAGTATAGCATCAAGTGTAAGAACGATCGGTGAAGGTAGTGAAGAGATGTTATTTTCATAAGTTTTTTTTTATCTTGCAATCGGTTTCCTAAACCATTACCACAAGTTTTGTTAGTGATGGTCGTGTGAGGTTTATCTTCCAATGAAGATATACCCCTCTTATTCCTCATCTGTCTGAATCAGACTCCATATGTGGTGGCGCTTTAGTCGTTGTACCGATACAGGTAATCTGAGAGCTGTTGCCAAGCTATTAGCATGAGACAAGCTATTTCCTACTTGACTGTTTTGATGTTAATAAATTCATGTAGCTCAGAGGTTTTTGTATATCATGGTGCGTTGGATATATTTCTGAGAACTTTATTTTGGAATCTTTGTAGTATTGCATTAGAACTTTTTTGCTCAGGCTTTCCTTTTTCAGACTTCCACCCTTCGCCACTGACATTCACACATTCTTTCGCGTTTATAATATTAGTAGAAACATGATTTCTACTTACAATGGCACTGCTGTTTCATTGTGTATGGATCCAACGACTCTGCCTACAATTACTTTGCCTTCGTTTTTGCCTTCTTGTAGTTCGTCGAGTCGAGTCAATATTAAAGATGCATTGCTATTACCAATCTGAGCAGCTTCATTGTATGCTCCCAACATCTTCTTATCAATCGACTGTGGAAAAGTACATAAATAATAATAATAAATAAATATTCTGGGACATCAACACACACGGTAATCTGGTCCGAAGCTAAGCAGAGCTTGTGTTATGGAAACCAGATAACTGGTATATACTATACATATAATACTTTTCTTTTGTAAATATATACTTAAAATAGATATTTACACCCAGACTCGACACAAACACAAATGTTCATCATTAATGTTTGTCTCGGGTGGGAATCGAACCCACGACCTGCGGCGTGAAAAGCAAGTATAGTACCGACCACGCCACCGGCTCGTTGAATTTACTAGTACTTAAAGAGACGTTCAAAAAATGTATAGAGCCTGGGATTAAAATAATTGTAAATTTGAACAGCAATCTGAGTTACATAGGTTAATAGAGCATAATTAATTAAATTTTTTGGTGTATTTAAAATAATTTTACACCCCCCCGTTTTTTTAAAAATTGAAATTGAAAATAAGAATCCTTAATGCAATATTATGATTATTGCAATTGGCAACCCCATGGTCAAATGACAATTGAGCAACCAAAAAAATCAAAATTATTTCGACGCTGTCAATCAAACTGATCAATGACAATGACATCATGACATTTCCCGTAATTATATTTTTTTCCACGCGTTTTGTTATCACACTATTATGATAACAAATATTTTTCGTCATAATTACATTAAGCTGCAGCTAGAATAATATTACAAGAGAAAAGTACTTTAATAGAATGCAATTATTGACGTGATTGCAATATTTATACTGCTTAGGAAACGGATAATTAAAGGTAATGTGCGTTTTGTTTTTCTATTACATTTTTTTGATTTTTACAAAAATGGTTGCTCCTAAAATTCGTGTTTAGTTAAATTCTAACAGCTTATTAAATAAGCTTTCCAATGAGGTATATCACATTGGTGTTCAAAATTCTAGCCCACTTTTGACCTCTCCTTTCAACCCTTTTTAGTGTTCTACTACATTATTAGCATTATTACACACGGCCATCTGATCCCAAACTAAGCAGAGCTTGTACTATAAAGACTAGATGACTGGTAATATACTACATAGGATACTTTTCTTTTGTAAACACATACTTTTATATAGATAATTACACCCAGACTCAAGACATGTTCATCACAAGAATGTCTGATTTTGGTGGGAATCGAACCCACGACCTGCGACGTGAAAATCAAGTATCTTACCGACCACGCCACCAGCCCGTTGAATATTACTAGTACTTAATTTCAACCCTTTTAGTGTTCTACTGCTGGGCACGGGTCTTCTCCCAACTATCTTAAGAGTTAAGAGAGTTTAGGCCTTAATCCTCTCAAGGTAATGTCTTCAAATGATTAATTCTTAGACAAACCGGTTTCCTCACGATGTTTTCTTTCACCGATATTGAGCAGCGGCGATTTATACGTGTACACTATGGATCAATTAATTATTAATGTCACATTTTAAAGTATTGATTAGGGTAGATCGACAAAAAGATTTTTTTTTTTTCTTAGCATGGGGTTAGAATTTGTAGATTTAAAAAAAAAAAATCAAAAAAAAAAAAAATTTTTCGCAACATTTAGAGATAGCCCACTCGTTTTTTAATAAAATAATGGATCGGAGGTGTGTGCTATCGAAGTATGTTTTGCCCGACTAATCACTTCTACCCTTTTTAGTGTCCCACTGCTGGAACGGATCTTCAACTATTTTATGAGTTGACAGAGTTTAGGCCTTAATCCACACACGCTGGCCAAGTGCGTGTTGGTGGATGTCACATGTCCTCGAATTAAATGATTAGTGATTAGACATGCCGGTTTCCCTACGATGTTTTCCTTCACCGATATTTAGCAGGGGAGATGAGATTATTCACACAAAGATGTGTGGCACGACCAGGATTCGAACCCACGACCTTATTTTTTTAAGGCGAGGCCCTCACCGCGGAGCCGCCGTTGGTCTCGTCGGACTAATGCTAGTCGAATATTTCTATCGAAGCAATGTGTCGTCGAACTGTTGTTAGTCGAAGTTGCGACAGTCAAATTAATTAAATAACGAAATTCAGTAGGTATGACAGCCGACCAGATTCAATATTAACAGTCTGAGATATTACCTGCACCATAGTCGCCAGTTTCTTCGGCTTAAGTTTCCCTCTGGTGTTAACGAGCGTCACCGCAGCTCGTAAGAATTCCGTTAACCGAACCAACTCCTGCTGAGGTGGCTGCCATGATGGGTCTAAACTACAAGCCTTACAGAAGTTTTCCAAGGCCTCGTGGTACACCTCTTCGTACTTCAATGCCTTAAATATTATCAAAATAAATTAGTAAGTAACTAAAAGAAAAAAAAATAATAGAACCATTTCAATGACGTCAGAACAGACACGTTTAGTAGACTTCGCTTTTAAGTACCGTGTAACAAGGTGGACTTGCCAGTCGGTTGGTTCGTCCATGGGAGTTTCCCGGGTGGTGCAAATCAGTAGACTATGTAGCAATAAACTGGTGGTAGGCTACTGTCGTGGTTAGTGACCACCCACTAGACAAAGACAAAGACAAAGGGGTATTATCATGTTCCGGTATGGTGTCACCCACCATTCCACTGCCACATTCTCACCGAAAATCATGTCTAAAGTAAAACTAAATAATTTCAACTCATACTTACTATTGCCTTATTATAATACAAATCTGGCTGTCCCTTAGCTATTGGATCTAACTCTGCCTGCTTGTAAGCACTCATACATAGCTTTAATGTCGCAGGATCTTGAGCTACCAAAAAGAACTGGCACAGATACGCATTCCCCAGCACAGACCATGACACACCATCCTTTGGGTCTTGACTTACAGCCTCTTTAGCCAATTCCACAGACTTAATGATAGCAGAAACAGCATCAGAACGTTGTCTGTTATCTTTCTCTTGTCGAAGAATTATCGATAGGCATCGTAAAGCTATGCGGTTGCGTTCCTAGAAAAAGAAATTCAGGTGAAGAATTTTGTACTCTATTTTGAAGGGTTAAGGTTTAAAACTTAGTAACATTATTGCAAGATACTTTCATGAGATTCAATTACATGAAGTAAGTGGATTAAATAAGCTTAAGTAAAATAGTTGTCTTTGTTACATTGTATGTACCATCATCAATTCTCTTGCCCTATTTCCCATGTCTATTGGGTCTCCCTGTCTAACCCAAGGCGGCTAGCTACCAGAATTTATTTATTTATTTATTCTCCAGTTAATTCCTGACTACCTGTAACGATTGCCATAGATGTGTTTAATGACATCCGGGTCTGGTTGAAGGTAGTTCCTCAAACAACCAGACATCGAAACAAATCTTTGTTGTTACTGTTGGAACCGCACTTATGGGACGAGTGAAACGACTGCTTGCCAAATGCACACTGGTTTATTCGTTGTAATACTAATCTAAAGGTGGGGTGTAGTTATGCATACCTACATATATAACATTCCCTCCCACTTATTACAGGTTAATACTATAAAAGAAATACATCAATAAAACATCTTATAGTCTATCCCTGGGATTTTGCGCAATAATATCCGAGATAAAGGGTTATTTCTCTCTATACGTGGTTCTTCGCCTTGAGAGGTTGATGCAGAATGTTGGACTGTGTCATTAATTGAAGAAGACTGGGGCGTCGAAGATCTATGAACGTCTTGAGTAGTAGTGTGCTCAGACTCTGTCACATTCTCTCTCTCCCCCACGGCTGGTACGACAGACCCTGAATCTACTGAACTCGGCGAGTTGTCACTTTTATCCAGCTGCGACAATCCCTGTATTTCGTTATCAAAATCCGACAATCTCTGGTCCGTCGCAGTTGCCCCTTTATATGCAACTAATTGATTCTTATGTTTCCTAAGATCTGAATGCGAATTTAGGTCTTTTACCAGATACATTACTTTGCCTATTCGTTTAACAATAGTACCTCTTTTCCATACGCTTTTATTCATAACGGTATTTTTATACAAAACTGCATCACCAATAGAAAATGTTTGTTTGTTTCTACCACCATACGATTTAATCTGCGAACACTGTTTATTTTTTACCGTCTTAGAAACGTTTGATGAAGATGATGACGTAATTATTTTTGGATTAAAGAGGTCTAAACGTGACCTCAGATTCCTACCATAAACTAATTGGGCCGGTGACAATCCTGTAGTACTATGAACCGAATTTCTATAATCAAAAAGATACTTAAGTAGATTTATTTTACTTTCTCGTACATTACTGTTTGATAAAATACATGATTTAATTCCTTTTTTTACTATCTTAACATAACTTTCGGCTTGCCCGTTACTAGCTGGGTAAAAACTGGGTGAAGTAACGTGTGATATACCATTAGATTCGCAAAACTTTTTAAACTCTCGAGAAACAAAAGCTGTTCCATTGTCGCTTACTATGGTTTGTGGTAAACCAAATCTAGACATGAAATCGTACAGTTTATCAATCACTGCTAAAGATGTAGCTGCGTTTTGCATGTCATAAGCCTCCAGCCACTTTGAATGAGCATCTACCACGATTAAAAACGTACGACCTTGAATGGGACCTAAAAAATCTATATGAATTCTATAAAACGGTTTAGGAGGATATTCCCACGGCGAAAGTGGGGCGCGGGGAGGTGTAGGGCGCAACTGTGCACATACATAACAAGAGCCTATCATTTGTTCGAGTGCGCTATCTATACCTGGGAACCAAAACCGCGCCCTTGCCGTCGCTTTTGTTTTTACAATGCCTAAGTGAGACCCATGCAACTCCGATATAACTCTGTGTCTCAGAACCTCAGGCAAGACTACTTTGTGGCCTCTCATTAGACAACCATTTTCAAAAGAAAGTTGTAACCTACAGTGAAAATATGGTATTAATCTGATATCACTAACTTTTCGTGGCCAACCATTACTTACATATTTAATTACGGCTGTTAGCACTTTGTCTTTACTTGTCTCTGCGCGTAACACTGTAAGAGTAACAGGCAAACTCCCGTCTATTTCAAAGTTTACGTAAGCGGCCCTGTCAATAGACGGCGGCAGCTCCAATGCGTCATCCCCATGCGATGCAACACTGCAATCGTTTCTTGTCCCCGTGCCCTGCGTATTATTGTTTGTTTGAAACTCCGGTAGACTTGCGCGTGACAAATAATCGGCACAATTGTTCTCGCTGCGCACATATTCGATTGTATAGTTATAGCCACTGAGAAATAACGCGTATCTTTGGAGCCTATTTGCTGACATTTCTGGAACTCCTTTATAAGGCCCAAAAATTGAAATCAATGGCTTATGATCAGTTCTTAATATAAACGGATCTGCTCTGGCATATAAATATTGATGAAACCGCCGTATTCCAAAAATTATGGCAGTAGCTTCTTTCTGGATTTGAGCATAATTTTTTTCGGCTGCGGTGAGCGTACGAGACGCGTAAGATATCGGCCGCTCGGAACCGTCCGATTCCACCTGGGCCAATATGGCTCCCAGGCCGGTCGGAGACGCATCAACGGTAAGGACCAGTTTTGCCTTGTGGTTAAAATGAGCTAAGACTTGATCCGAAGCCAGTATCTCTTTTATTTTGTTAAAAGATTTTGTATGTCTTTGACTCCAATTCCATTTTACCCCTTTCTTCAACAGGTCGTATAATGGATTTAAAATACTAGAAGCGTTTTTAACAAAATTTCTATAATAATTTACCAGACCCAAAAATGATTGCAACTTACCAACATTAGAAGGAACTGGTGCTTTAATTATTGCCTTTACCTTTTCTGGACACTTTTTAAGCCCTTGTTTATCAATTTTGTAACCTAGGTAATTTATTTCATCTTTAAAAAATTCGCATTTTTCTTTTTGTAAAACTAATCCTGCGTCTTGTAATCTACCCAGTACAGCTTTTAATCTTTGGAAATGAATTTCCCTACAGGGGCCCGTTATCAAGACATCATCCAACAGACATAAAACTCCGTCCATGTCAGATAGGATACAATCCATCGCTTTTTGAAAAATAGACGGCGCACTAGATAATCCGAACACCATACGGGTATATTTAAATAAACCTCGGTGAGTATTTATGCAAGTTAGGTTTTGTGAGTCCTCATCTAACAAAAACTGATTGTAAGCCATTGATAAATCAATTTTTGAAAATTGTTCACCGCCGTGTAACCTACTAAAAAGTTCGTGAATCGTAGGTAAAGGATATTGCTCGATAATCAATTGTTTGTTTATGCTAACTGAGTAATCTACACATAACCCTACTGCACCGTTACGTTTTAATACTGGTACAATAGGTGACGCATACTCCGCGTAGTCAACCGGTTTTAATATACCCAGCTTAAGTAAACGATCGATCTCGTTGTTAATTTTATCTTTTAACGCAAAAGCAATCGGGCGGGCTTTAAAAAATACTGGTTGAGAGCCGGGCTTGACCTGCAATTTAATTTTATACTTATTAAACGCCCCCAACTTGTCAGAAAAAACCTGTGGAAACTGTGACTGTAGTTGTTCAAAGACATTATTTGTGCTGTCTAAAAACTTACAAGGTAACAACTGTAATTTAAACTGTGAAATAAAATCCCGGCCAAGAAGTGGCGGGCCCGTGCCGTTGTCTACTATGTAAACATTAAGCTCGTGTGTTTGTCCTAAGTAGGTAACAGGTAAACGAGCTACTCCGACACAAGTTATTTTGTTACCGATGTACGTACATAATTGTTTATTAGTCGGCGACAATGGAACGCTAGAGAAAAAATTATTATACACAGTGTTAGAAATGATCGTGACCGCTGAACCGCTGTCTATCTCAAAGGTTAATTTAATTCCTAAAATTGTCACAGTCTCAATCATAGGTTCGCCATTTTTACAAATGATTTTAAAAAGCTTACCGTCATCATCTTCATTTACGTCACCTGTAGCAAAATAATTCACTTTTTTGCACATTTTTTGAAGGTGTCCGGTTTTGTTGCATCTTTTGCACTTATATTTTGCGAAACGGCACTTAGACGTCGTATGATTTGACCGCCCACACACCGCACACTTTTCTGCCGAAACCATGCCTTTCGATGCCGCCTGGTCGATCTTGTATAGCTGCTGCTGGTCTTGCTGCCCCGCGAGATGCGCGGAAGCTGCCGCTCCAGCCCGTGCACTTCGTAGTGTCTCAGCCAACTCGATCGCCTTAGCCAGAGTCAGATCAGATAAATCTTGAGCAAATAACTTATCTCGCTCCGGTCCCGGCGACATTGCCATCACGAATCGGTCCCTCAGCGCTTCTTCAACGTTGCTGAAACCGCAGTGCGCGGTCAGTCCTCGAAGCCGCGCTGCCCATTGTGTTGGTGTTTCACCCGCTTGCTGCGACGCCGAGTAAAAGTTGGATCTTTCACCAAATCCGCACCGTTTCGGTGTAAAGTGTCTATCCAACAATACTAGAATGTCTTCGTATGGGACATCCTGTAGCTCCTTGGGCAGGGCGAGGTCCGAAGCAAGTTTGTAGGTACCCTCTGTGAGTGCGCTTAATAGTATCGCACGTCGTTTCGTTCCTGTCCCGTCACTGGATCCCGTAATATCGTTAGCTATGAACCACTGTGATAATCTGCTTTTATACGTTTTCCACGAATGCACAGTATGGTCAAATGTTGATAAAATACCAAATTGTTGAATCGACATTTTTTTATTTTATTTCGCGATTGTGGGTACTCGTCGCCAATGTTGGAACCGCACTTATGGGACGAGTGAAACGACTGCTTGCCAAATGCACACTGGTTTATTCGTTGTAATACTAATCTAAAGGTGGGGTGTAGTTATGCATACCTACATATATAACAGTTACACAAAGATTGTCCGGGGTGGGAATCGAAACCGCGGCCTCTCGGGCCTCGGGCACACGGCTTCCACCGCTCGACTACCGAGGCCGTTGTATGTATCTATACTGATATTTTAAAGATGAGTGATGGGTTCCTTTGATTGCACGCTAATCTCTGGGACTACTAGTCTGATTTCAAAAATTCTCGCACTGTTAGGGAAAATTTATCGAGGAAGGCTATTGACCACTTTTTATCCCACCGCTGGCTTGATACATGATTGAGCCTACACGTTATATGAATAGGTCTAAGTTCGTTGTTTAAACCTATCTTCTAAATATATAAAAGAAGAAACTGACTGACTGACTGACTGACGCAGAGCCCAAACAGCTGGGTCTGGAGACTCCAAATTTGGCACATAGGTTCCTTATGGTGTCTAGGGGTACACTAAGAAAGATTTTTTGTAATTTTAAGGGGGTAAAACGGGGTTCCAAAGTTTGTATGGAGAAACAAGATTAGTGAGACCAATTTCGCGGGCGAAGCCGTGGGCGGAAGCTAGTATTAGAATAAATAAGTATGTTACATTTTGACGGGCCGGTGGCGTGATCGGTAAGATACTTGCTTTTCACGCCGCAGGTCGTGGGTTCGATTCCCACCCGAGACAAACATTAATGATGAACATTTGTGTTTGTGTCGAGTCTGGGTGTAAATATCTATTATAAGTATATATTTACAAAAGAAAAGTATTATATGTATAGTATATACCAGTTATCGGGTTTCCATAACACAAGCTCTGATTAGCTTGGGACCAGATGACCGTGTGTGTTAATGTCCCAGAATATTTATTTATTTATTTGTAATTTCTCAGCAATAGTAAAATTTTTCACTATTACGAATGGAATCGGTATATTCGGTAATCGATTTCCATCATAGACATCATTGCCTAAATCTGTGCTTCCACATCTTCAGCTAATTGGAAGCCTATTTTAAAATAAAATAAAGAAGTTGGTAGTGCAACCCGTACCTGAAGAGAATAGTAAATGGTATGTATTTAGAGTCCCTCACTTCTAAGGAAACCAGTTCAGTTGAGCTGGTCTAAGTCGACTTCATTCAGATGAGCCGCACCTTGTGGGCAGTAAATATGGCAACACAAAATACTATGCAACAAAGGTACAGTATACTTACATGTTTTAACGCCCCTTCAAAACTAGCTTTAGCCTCTTTAACATTCATATTCTTCCAATAACACTCTCCTAACTCATTCCACGCATCCACTAGATGTGGGTTCAACTTCACAGCCTTACTTAGACACTGTATTGCTCGGGCATCATAAGTAGGACTAATGTTGTAGCAGCGGCCTTTCATGTATAGAAACTTGGCACGGTGGGAGAACGGAATTTGAGTTTCAACTGAAATAAAAAGTCTATATTAATAATAATAATAATATAGTGGAACATTAACACACAGGGCTATCTGATCCCAAACGAAACAGATCTTGTAATAGGGAAACCAGACAGATAACTGGTAATATATACATGTACTACTTCTTTTGTAAATACATACGTAAATATAGATAATTACACCCAGACTCAAGACAAATAGACGAGTTAATCACACAAATGTCTGATTTGGGTGGGAATCGAACCCACAATCAGCACTGTGAAAAGCAAGTAGGTATCTTACCGACCACGCCACCGGCCCGTAAAGCGACAGTATAGGACCAGATGATTGGAGGAAGAATATTTGAGGCTTCCAAGTATTCCAAGGTAAAATTTTAACCTAAATAAAAAACTAAAGGAACTTAAATCAATGTGTTTAAAAATCCCTCCGCATCATTATCTTCCGGAAGTGTACCCAGAAGGCTACAAGCAATTCTGCATTGGATTGGTTTATTTTCGTAAAGACCTTCTACTCGAACTCGAATACGTCCAATTTATTTTTCTACTGGGCGGCGACAGACATAAGTTAGGTGAGCGGCTGGGGCCCAGTTATGCTGTGTTTATGGGTATCTGATTGATGGCAGTAACTGACATAGCAACTAATGAGAAGCACTGCTAAATGCTTTGGTAAAACCTTAATCTATATAATAAAAATGAATCACTAAATATGTTGGTAAGCGCAAATCTCGAGGATGGTTGAACCAATTTCGCTAATTCTTTTTTTAGAATACTCCTTGAAGTACGGGGATGGTTCTTATGCAGAGAAAAAAAAATAAAAAAAGGACAAACTCCACCGAAACGGCTTTACCGATTATTATAAAAACTTATATCTGTATTCAGTAGGTCTGAAAATCGGTCGTAATATGTTTTCGGAACCGGTAGGTGGCACTGCTTTACCGGGCAGGACGACGTCTGAGGAGTCTGCTAGTGCTAAATATTAATGTTGGTGTTTATCAGTGGTAAAGAGTCCATTTCACCAGCTTTAGGAATTGATCAATATAACTGAATTTAATATTATGTAATGCCTTAATTTTTTAATAGGATCAGAAAATGAAGTACATACGTATATTGTGTTGTGGTCGCAAGCAGACCGCTGGAAGTCCAGTGCAACCCGTGTCGAAACGCACAGCCAAATGAAAGGTGAGCGGGTTAATTGACCGTTATGATAAATATAAATATTTACAATGCAACGGAAAACTTTAAAAGTATACAGTACATACTTCTTAGTAAGTTTCAAAGTTTGCAAAGGCAACCAAGAAAATCTTTTTTTTTATTCTATAATAGGTTTGTGATTTAATTTGCTCCATTTTCCCTTTTTCAATTTTGCCACCGGGGTTTATAATGTTGATGTGCCTTTATTAATAAATAATAATAATGCAGATAATACATACCATCAATAGCCTCAAATTTTTCAATCAATTCATTTTGTTTCTCTTCAACACATTTATTTTTCTGACTCGCCATTGTTATATCATGGTTTTCAAAGAATAAATCTCTGTATTCATATAATTTCTGAAGTTCATTCTAAAACAAGAATTAACTCATTGACTTTACTGTTAGTGTAGCGGTTAGTGACCCGACTGCTAAGCCAGAGGTTGTATGATTCCCACCCAGGGCAAATTTTTTGTGTAATAAGCATAATCGTTTGTTCTGTCTCTGGGTGCAATTTATCTATAATGTGTATTTACAAAAAAAAAATTCAAGAAGTACCAATGACATAAACAAATATAATCTTAATTTGGGACAAGATATTGTGTATGTGTTCAAACTGACTTTAATGTTTTAACAATAACTCAAAACCCAAACGATTTTTATAAAATTTTAAGATGACCTTGAAAATATACCCTTTGAAAATCAATCTATAATTTACGGAATTAATGCAGAGCATACATAAAAAACAACATACAGTCGGATTGAGAATGGCCTTCTTATTAAAGTTGGTTAAAAAAAAGAACTGTACATATTAATTGCTCACTGAAAAATTAAAGTCATTCTAATAAATGATACATCTTAAATGTGGCGGCAGGGCACAAAAGAACCTACGAACTAAGAGGGAAAAGTTTATATAATTTAAAGGACTGACTCAAACATAGCCGGCATTACTAGAATATAACTGAGTGATTAGATTATGACCAAATACCAACTTAGTTGAGGGTTGTGACCTTACTAAAACCCAAGCCAAGTAATAATGGCACACTAAAGGGTCGTAGGTATCTATTTATTACTTTTTTTAGTCTATATTAAACTATAAAATCACAGCAAAATAATTTTAAATAAAATTTACGGTTTGATACGCACCAACAACCTGTCCACGACTTCTTCAATATCTTCGATTAAATTGGCTTCAGTATCTGAATCCAAAGACATTATGATAGATTTAACTATCGCGCACAAATTGGTATAAGTAATCAGGACAGTAATTCAGCTATTTGCTGAATTTTTACTTAAATTGTTAAATAAGATAAGTACTAATTATTTGTACCTTTGAAAGAATAGAGTAGGTAATTAATTTCTACAATCGATATCTATTGAGAATAGATGACGATTACAACTCGATTTTGTATTTGGAAAATCGATATGTTTATCTATTTGTAGTACACACCATATAAGCGTTTATATACTCTTTGGTACACACGGCTACACATCAAGCTGTTAAGTTCCAGTATCAGCCGACCACTCGTTTTAGGGAAATCCTATCCTATACAAGCGAGATCAGCTAAAACTGAAAAAGTATAGTTTTGACACGAACAATTAATGCGCTTACTTAAATAAGTATTAGTCAAAATAAGATGTAACTAAAGAATCTTAGTTTAACTTGTTTTTTGTTTACTTGCAAAAACAAATATTTTAATATTTAATATTTTGTGCATGTATTTACGCCGTGTGTAGGCATAGCTACTGTGAGCCCTATTACAGGAGGAATCCTAGCTAACGCTCTACATAGGGCTTGATTTGACAGCCGACAGGCGCAAAATTATATTTAATTTTGATAATATTTTATAGTTCAAATGACGTTAGTAAAAAAAAGTAAGTAAAGAAAGTTAATTAAAGTTAATTTTATAGTTTAAATCAAAGGCAATGAATCTGTCTCAATGTTTCAAAGTTTTAAGTAAATCTTAGATTTAGACAAGATTTTATAATAATCAATTAATGAATTCAATTCGAATTCAGCTTGTTAATTTTTGGAAAGAATCATCTGTTTGCCCTACTCTATATTTCTATGTCAGTGTATCAAATGTCAGTGACATGACATGACATTAATATTGGCTCTGGCCCAGCCGAATGAGTGACAGCAGATAAGTCTTGCATCTTGTGGACGGCTGAAGCCCAACTCAGAATCCCAAAATCAATAACAGCGAATCCCACAATTAGGCAGTTCGCATAATAAAAGTGAGGCAAAACGCTTTGTGCGCACCCGTGAAAATCTCGTATAGAAATATCTACGGACTTCAATAATTCTGCAAAGTTAGAATTAAATGATCGTTGGCAATGAATTCCATAACTTGGCAGTTCGCACAATAAAAGTGGGGGTAAAGCGCTTTGTGCGTACCCGTGGAAATGCCGTATCAAAATGTCTACGGTCCTATATAAGTCTGCAAAGTTTGAATTTAATATGACCGTTTAAAGTGGGTCAAAATCACGTTAAAAGAAGTTACAAACAAACAAACTTAAAGGTAAAAGTGTGCTAAAAATAGGAAAAATATTTACATTGTGTGACTAAAACTACTTTTTAACGGATTTTGTCGCGGTTTATTTTAGATTTTAGATCCTGACGTTTCAGTCCACCCGTGAACATGAAGTCTGAAAAGACTTTGAAACGTCAGGATCTAAAATCTAAAATAAACCGCGATAAAATCCGTTAAAAATTAGTTTTATTTCAATGTGTGATATTCGCGTAAATCTAAGACAATACTATTGTGTGACTACATTAAATTAAAAAAGTTGAATGTTGCTGACGATATGTTTGTCTTTAGCTTTCGCCAAGGCATACCTATCGAATATAATAATGTGGTAACGTGGAGATTGCAAACCCCTCTTCGATTGCGACAGCCACCACACTTCTGTATCGCAGTCAGATTAAAAAATAATAATTTAACCAAGTATTATAAAGGGTGATTGGTGATTAGTTTAAAATACTTTACCACGTGGTAGGTGGTACTCATGAATACAACAATCAATTTTCCAACCATGCGGCGGCAGCGCGAGGCGTGGCATTTCATCCCTACCACTCATCATTTTCATTATTAATTCATTCCATCATCGTCGTCACTACTACTCAGTCTGATTTAAGATAGCATAAATTAAAAGAAAAGTTTTTAGAAAAAATCTTACTTTGGCAGCCACCACAACTACGCAGTCGTACAATAAAAGTGGAAGCAAAGCGCTTTGTGCGTAACCGTAAAAAGCCCGTATCAATATATCCAAAGTTGCAAAGTGTGCAAAGTTTAAATTAAATATGACCAGTAGCACTGATCTCAACAATTTTGCGAAAAGGTAAAAGAAAAGTTCTTAGAAAAACATGTACTTTGGGAAAGTTTTTTGTGATCGTGAGCTGTATTACATTATGGTAAATGATATACAATTTTAATCAAATTCAGATTTCAACTCTTAGTTACTCCCATGCAAGATTTGCTGCATGTTATATTAAACCATTAGGTTTTGATTTTAGAGAAACTCTTTTCAAACTGATTTCAACCTGCTCGTTGCCAAATTAAATCTAGATCAGTATTGAAATTGAGGTAAAAACATAATCAGGCAATATTTAATGGCTTTTGAATTCTAGTAAATAATGGATGGTAATGATAAATCTACACTTGGCAATACAGTTTCCAATAGGTATACTGTGTTTTTCCTTACCGTGCCAAAAAGATAAACAAAGCTTCAGTTTTCGTATCACTTTAGAATATCACGATTTTATCAATCAACCACACTATGTATCGACTTAAAAATGTCTTATTCCATTGAGTAAACACTTTAACTATGAAATTAACTGAAAAATGTTTTAAATCAACCAGTTAAATACGAATTATTGATAAAATTCTAAACACATTCCAAAATTCATGACCACAGGTTATGCAAGGACACGGCCTGTTTGACATTTTCATACTTTTTAAATTAGAGTGTGGACATAGATTTTTATGGATTCGATAATCATAGATTTAGGAAGAACTGAGTGAATGATATCCAGTCAAATGAACATGTAATGTTTAGATTGTACTTTAATGTAAAGTATTGTCTTAAATTATTTTATTAGTGGATAAATACTGTCTTCTTTAAATATGAAAATTTTATTTTTTAACCACGTAACTGATGTTGTATGAAATTGAGTGCATATTAAATATAATTAGTTGTATCGTATCGTCGCTCTTTAAAATGTTCTAAACGATCATTTAAATAAAATCAATCTGTGCTTCCCTTGGTCACGCCATGACTTGAGAACGTTTACACCAAAATGGGTAATTTAAGTATTTTAGTGCCTAGATTTAAAATTTACTCAGTAGTTTGAAAAAAACACAGCTCTGCCTATTTTAAAAGATCTTTTCCTTAACAAATACATGGTAAGGCTGTAGTCAATTTATCGGTATTCATCTAGAGCAGCGGTCGTCAAAGTGCGGCCCGCAGACGATATTTCTGCGGCCCGCGACAAACGAAATAATTTTAGTAGATAACAACCTCGATGTCCAACAAAAAAAATGCTAATGATAAGTTTGTCGTCTGTTATTTTATATGATTCAAATCAAATTAAATCAAATTCTTTATTTTGAAATTATTTTACTGTCAGGTGGTTCACCAGTATTCAATTATCACCAACGAAATATTCAGTGCTCGCTTCGCTTGCTTTTTCATTTATTTATTTTATTTTCCATTTTCTTTTTGCTAACGATAGTTTATGGCTCGCTTTTCTCACACTATTACGACTTTTGTTTTTATTTTGCGTTGTACCCAAGAAACATTTCGCTTCGCACTTGCTTTGCTCGCGTTTTCATTAATGAACAAAATTTCCGGGCTCACTTCGATTCGCGCCGAAAATCGCACTGTCATTTACTAAAGAAGCATAACTTCAAAAATTAACAAAATAGCTTGTTTGACCCCTCATCTTAATTTTGGTAACTGGCCAGAAAAAGAGAAATATGAAAGAAGTCTTTGAAACGTATGGCTTGTATTCTTTTAATATTTTCAAATTTTTTAAACATTTATAATATTTCCTGTCTTCAACAATTTATTTGACATACGACTGTATTATTGTATTCCAGTGTTTTAATAATGTAAAGCTTCTTGGTTCCGAATAATGAATGATTAGCAATCTATTCAGTCACTCTTTCACAAATCATTCTATGTATTCAATCATGGTGGCCCTACTCTAAAAATATAGTCTTTGGTCACGAGGCGGCCATATTTGTTGATATAATATGCATCCTAAGGAAAAACAGACTTTAGTACATAACAGACCATAGACTACACACACATACCTGTGATCTCAAATGAAGTAATATTGGTAATAGAATTTCAAGTCAGTGCCTGTGAACACATATTTATCAGCAAAGAAAACTAATTGGCAAATGGTACAACGCCGAGCTAATATTAAAACAAAAAGAAAACTGGCGGAGCAATTGAGTATTTTATAACACTTCGTTTTAGCCCTAAATCTATGGTTCTAGTCTTCAGTAGTCTGTGGCTAGAGCCTAAAGAAACTTTAAAAAAATCCGTCAAATTTTATATTAGAGGTAAATATTTGCCCATCATAGATAGTTTTAAAAAAGCGAATTTCAAAAATACAAATAAATTATGTATACAATACCGAACATTAAATTTTTATCCGACGTTTTTCTAAACCGTGACGTTTCATATAAATCTGAGTAATGTGGATGTTTTTAAATTAACACAAATATCAAATATTCATAGTATTTATTTTCAGCTACAAGATGTATGAAGATAACGGGCAAGCTTATCATCAAGATTTAATCATTGATCCATCTGGAAACCTGCTATGTGAACTATGTAAAATTCAAATAGAGGATAACAGCAAAACTATAGAACAACATATCCAAAGCAAACCACATAAAAAGCTATTTTTAGAACAAGTTTTCAGAACTCATAATCTAGTTTACCAGAATGGGAGTTTAAAATGCTGCATGTGCTCTGAGAATGTTGATCCAAAAAAAGTAGGTGAACATCTGCTGAGTAGCAGACATTCTTCTGAGTGGGAAAAAATCCTCAGAATTATCTCTACTGATGGGGGATTCTTAATATTACCAGATAAAAACTGTAATCCTACTAGTGTAGTAAACTGTTTAGCTTGTGATCAAACCTGTGAGCTACAGTACTATGCAATTGAAAAACATATACATTCTTCAAAACATATAAGGGCAAGGTCTATAGCACTACAGCCATTAAATGGAATATACCCTGTAAAAGATACTAATGACTTATTTTGTAAGATATGTCAAGTGTATTTAGAAAATTATATGGAAAATGTTATTGATCATATCACTGATGATAAGGAGCACTCTTTAAGACTTGGCAAAATCAAAGGCTTAATTAAAGGACAAGATATTGATATAAAGCAGTTTTTGTTCGAGCCAAGTGAGGATAAAGCAAAATGTTTGAAATGTGAAAAAGAGGTGCCATGTAATGTTGATAACCTTGAAAGACACATCAAAGGGAAAACTCACATAAAATAATCAAAAAGTTATTAATAAATGCTTCTATATATTATGATGCTCCTAGATTGTTCCTAATCTAGTTTTAATAACCGTTTACCTTCTTACTACCTACTGAAATATACCTCAATTTTTATTTATTTTTTTCAATTGAGAATGCAAAAAAAGATGCGTTTGCCTGGCAAATCAGAATTTATGTGTTACGTTTACACTAATGAAATGTACTCGCCTCTTTCATAATGTTTTCTTTTTCAATATGACCGTACTTTTGAAGATATATGCATAAAAAGTGGCCGTGACAGCTAAATGTTTTCAGCTAATTCAGGTCAATAAAAAATAACATCATGCACATTTTTTCTTACGGTTTTACTATCACATTTGTTTCAGTTCGGTCGCGCAGCAAAATCCCTATCCCCTCCAAGCCTGCCGTAAGGAACTTCGTTCCATTCCAAAAATCCGTGGAAAAAAGTGCGTGGAATACAACCGTTAAATGAGACGTGCGCAGGCACGACAGTCGCATACACAAACGAGTAGTGTTTTATACCTTTCTCTTTCTCCCCCTTTCTTTATTAACCGAAGGAACTTCGTTCCTACCTGGTGTCCCACGACAGCACATCATTTTTTTTAATTATTCAAATAGAATTTTAAAATATAATTCTACATTTATATATACATTCCAAAAGATTTAACTACTTCTTAGCTCCTATCCTATACAACAACGTAAATAAAAACTGTCCTATCTTTCATCTCTCTAATTGTTCTTGTAAAAAACACGTCATTAAGTGGCTACTAAACTTAACGTACCCAGAGACTGAAAATCTCCTACACTGTATGATATAGACATCCCTTTTTAAACTTATCCTTTGAGTGTGGTTGTAAATACAACCACACTCATGTTAAAGCACATAAATAAACACACACACACTTGCGTTTGCATATAGATAGTAATAAAGTAAATTTATATAGAATCTAAATATTTTAACTATGTACCTATTCTTTTTTTTCATTAGTTCCCTTTGTTTTACCAGATTTTATTATAATATAAAGTGAATAATATTTAAGTACCTATCCTTGGGGAAAGGGACTGTCATCTTTAACACAGGTTACTCTCACTCTGTAATCTAGCTAAGATGACAGTTGCAATCCTTACTGTGACCAAAAACTCCTTAATAATATAATCAACATACAGAAAATTGTTATCATAAGTTTTGTAACTGAGTGTATTAATAAACTATTATTATTATTTTGGTGACAAAGAATCTACTTATTTAAAATGTTTTGAAAATCAGTATTTTTATTGGTAATTTTGTTTGGTTGGTTTCAGTATTTTTTCCAAGGTGCTTTGGTATTTTTGTAAATTCTAATCTGGTCACACTGATAAAAATCGATTACTTTTTTTCCAATCCATCCACCATACTACCTACCATAGTACAGCCTGGAGCCGTATTACGCCGTATCTGTCAAACCGGTGAAAAATACGCGAAGTTTCAAGTTTTTACGTTATTTGTTGCTTACGAAACTGAAAACAAGACTATAAACGTTCGTAGCTGGAACTGTGAAAATCTATAATGAAATCTACCAAGTATAACGGCATAATTGCATCCTCAAAGACCCGGCTACGCTGCCTATCCTGTGGAGTATGCTTTTCGAAAGGTACAGAATGTGTTAGGCAGCACATAAATGGTACAAAGCACCAAGACAACAAGGTGATAATGTTTGAAAATGGCGTTAGTTTCTCCTACCCCGATGACGTTCTATACTGTCGTCCATGCAAGCGGGATTTAGATGTTGAGGAATGTATAACTAAACATGTTGAGTGCGACGATCACGTTAATTGGATGAAGGCGCTAGAGGATCTCACTGATGGTGAGCATATTCACCTACAAGCATATTTAGTGTCCGGGAAAGATCAAGTATTCTGTGGACTTTGCCAAGTCCCCGTAAATTGCTCACTTGAGAGTATTGAAGATCACATGAACAACGACATTGATCATCTCACTAAACTAGCGGAATCGTTGGAACCCCTCAATGGTATTTTCGCACTTGAAACTAATGACGAAAAGTGGTGCAAAATCTGTGATTCATACATCGAGAATACAGCGAAGAGTATTATAAATCATATTGATGATGATGAGCAACATACAGAGTTGTTAACAAAGATTGAGGATCTAATTGAAGATCATGATGTCTGTATCGAAGATTATTTGGAGGATGAGGATGAGTTAAATGCATACTGCTATTCATGTGAGGTGGAGGTGCCTTGTAATGTAGCAGATATTGAAACCCACGTGTCAAGTGAACAACATCTCGCAAACGAATTGGAGTGAAAGGTATATGCAATTTCTTTAGTTCCTGTCAAGTATGAGAATATGTTGAAGAAGAAAGATACATCATTTTTTATTTGAAAGTTAGAAATTGGTGGATGACATATTGTCGTTGAAGTTCTAACATGATGTCAGTTGAAGCAAATTAACAGTCTAATGTCATACACAATAAAGAGAAACCAAATACAGGTGAATATCAATTGTTTACAACTGCTTATCTATTTAATAGTAATAATCATAGTATGTCAATAATAGCAACTTTTTAAAAGAAAAAAAATACTACACAATTTTACATAGATACCATGATAATTCCATTTATCAATTTAATTATACTTAATATTAGTTCTATCTATTCGGTGATGCTTGTTTCTAATTGGCTAAAATAACACATCTTCTGATTCATTAGCGAATGTCAAACCACTTGTTGTTAGAACTTCAATGACGATATTATAATTGTTGACCCACTCAGTGCCATATTAATTTTGGTAAGAAGTTATATTATTTAAAGCATCTTACCATTTTTTTTTAATTTATACGTTATGGTGCAGGTTGTCAGTTTAAATTTATGCAATTTGTATGTTGGTACGCCACAAAATGGCTCATGATTAAAAAGATGTCATCTTACAATGACCAATAAATGTAGCATCAGTTTCTGTGTTAATAATATGGCAGTATCACACAGATTGTCAAATATTCGCTCTCTGTCACACTATTTATTCACTACTGATATAGTTTACAATTTGTTATTAACACTCATTTTATAATCATAGATTATATCTTGTTTAGATTTTGCAAATGAGATTTATTTAATTTATTTTATTTATTCACAACATAGAATAATTGCATATGTTTAGTATTAAAACTTAGGGCAGTGAGGTTACCAAAAAAATTGTAAACAATTAGCACTATGGCCCTATGGTGTTTTTAACACAGTCAAATGCCATGACCAAACTCATAATGACTTTGGTCAATGTTTCATCTTAATTATCAAACTACAAGATATAAATGAGTGTGGTCTTGGCATAACAACTGTTTTCAGGAGTTTTGGGGTTGTGTCTAGTCTTTACATGCAATATGTTTGCAGTACGAGGTTTACGAGTTGTCAATACGAAAAAAATAATTATTTTCAATATTTATCCATATTTTTCTATTTCTAGCATTTAAATTATTTTTTTATCGAAGGTTTTGAAAGAAAAAATGAATTTCATAACACATTTTGACAGGCTCTGAAACTTTGAAACCTTTTTCTTTTTGACAAACTTATACTAAGGGTACAGTGCAAAAGGCAGCCTGGCTGCTGCAGTTACCCAGTGCGACATTATGCTGCCTTGTGTGTGGGTGGCCTAAGGCCAGTTAGCTTGGAACAATTGCTGTCTCACCTTTCGAGTCATTATTTTTAATTTAGGTATCTTATTTCAAACTCGTTTTTGTTATCTGCTTGCATGATTGAAAAAAAAATTATAACCTCTATATCGAATTTTATGTTTTACCAAATGATTTGTTACCCTATTAATTTTCATTGAATATATGTATAAACAGAGCGGAAACAAAGTATTAATTTTTCAATCATAATTAGTACATAAGTAGGTGTTGTGCTATATGTATTGAATTAAAATTATTTAACAGTAGAATGTTTTATGTAAGACAAGATATTCACTTTATTATAATAATATAAATTCAAATAATAAAAAAATACAAAAAAAAATTATTGTCTTAAATTTGTGTACGAAATTAGTATGGTAATTGTAAAATTAAAAAAGTTTAAGGAAAACTTGTGCGAGTGCTTTACTCATATATGCTACAAGCACAAGTATAGCTGTAAAAAGTTTATGGTGTAAGTTGTGGCTTAATACCTACCCCGTACCAATAATAAGATTTGCATTTTTGTCTACCAATATTATAAGCAGCAATATAATATTATGGTAGTTCATGGTAATACCATTTTTTGTTGCTTCTAGTTAGAGTATAGTATTATAGCAGTAGATAAAAGATTATGTAGGTATCTAAAATAAGCCGTAACCTCTACTGTGCCCTCATTCAAGTTATTTGGAAATGTATGATTTGGTTGTAAAATCAAATTAGGTAACACAAAATTAACAAATAATTTATATTTAATTATTAAATATCTAACTACAAACATAGTATTGTCTTAAAAAAGCATACAAACATTCAAAAGGAGTCATCAAACACTCGTAAATAAATTATTCTAGTCATTTTACATTTTGTCTAAGTATAAAATAATAAAAGAATGTTATAATATTGATAATAGTGTGTGCAAAAATATTTGCTTGGGATTTGGTACAAATTTAAAAAATACTAACTCATATTTGTTATTTGGAAATATTTATCGAGACAAACATTACTCTCAACATTTATCCTCTAAACGTAAATCATCATATTTTAACATCATCGTATTATAAACTGTTTGTAAACATTTTTCGTCAATGTAAGAGCACTCCAATATCTAACAATTTTTAACATTTCTTAGTAAATGTATTGATTGATGTTAGAAATAAATAATATTATGTAATATTAGGTTAATTTCAATTCTCAACGTATGTTAGTAAATGTGTTGATTGATGTTAGAAATAAACAATATTATGTAATATTAGGTTAATTTCAATTCTCAACGTATGTTAGTAAATGTGTTGATTGATGTTAGAAATAAATAATATTATGTAATATTAGGTTAATTTAAATTCTCAACGTTTGTTAGTAAATGTTTTGATTGATGTTAGAAATAAACGATACTATGTAATATTAGGTTAATTTAAATTCTCAATGTTTATTAATAAATGTATTGATTGATGTTAGAAAATAGTAATAAGATATATTACTATGTTAATTTAGAAATGTAGACATATTTTTTAAGTTTTGTATTTCAGTTATTAGTTTATTATTTGTTATATTCAAGTTACATTTTGGTTTATTGTTTAAAATTTTACATACAAATTAATAACAGGTTTTCTGAAATAAATCGATTAATTTATATATAGAGAATTAATTAATTATTTATTTATTTTATAGAGTAGGTTGTTAGAAAAAAAATTGTAAACGTTTTTATTTATTTATTAACAGCATTAGAAGCCGTGTTGCGGAAGAAATTAAATTTGACTGGCCATTATGGAATATTCGCAGCGGATTAACAGTTTACGGGCATTTTTTTCGAAAATAATATATCAAAAAAGTATCAAATAAACAGACTGTTTAAATTGATCAAAGAAATATAAGTTACAATAACTTAAAAGTCGCCTATTAAAATATCAAAGGTACATTCCATAGAAAAACTTAAACGTAGGTAGGTACTGCGACCGCCAAAGAGTGTGAATACAAATAAAATCTTTAAAGTTTGGCGATTTTATTTTTATATATATATATTTTTATTAACAATAGGTATTTAGAGGCGGTAAACACATTGTTATCCCATGGCTTGACTTTTACTACCTGAGAATTGAGCAAAAATACGTTTAGATGTAAAGGGGCATAACAGTTCTAGGCGCTATGGGATCAAGCTAAATCTTTCCAAATCTCACTTATGGGGAAGGGGTTTTTAAAAAATATCACGTAGTTTTTTATAGCATATAACGGAGTTAAATGGCATGAAAATTTTCTTTAGAATCGAATACACATCTTGTACTATGTAAAATGGATAATTATATTAAAACAAAAAAAATATACCTATAAACGTCATATTTCATGTTATTTATTTTTTTTGAAAATTAATTAGAATAAATATTTTTAATTTATTATTTCTTATTTTAATTTTATGATTGTGATTTTAAATTATAGTATTCACAAATACTAGTCTTTGCTAGTCTTTAATTTAAGTAATAAAACAAGTGTGTTATTTTTTTGGATCCAATTTTGCATACGGTTTAGTCCTAATTTAACTTGGCATAATGAATTATGAGTATTTTTATTTGGTATAGTAATAATTCCACATAATTTCTTTTTGGGATACTAATTCATTACGCATTAATATATGTTAGACTAACTATATTTGCCATAACTTTAAATATTATAAAGTTATATTGCATTGTTTATTCGTCTAATGTTAAATTGTAAATGGACACCCCCTAACAGCGAATGCATAGTATTACTTTATTTTATTTAGCTAAGCGGTAATCCACGCGTTTACCTACAAATTATATGAGTCGGGCATTATTATTATTTAAGCAGTATCACTGCAAATATAGATTTTTTTTACTTTTTTCACAAAATACTATGCCTTTCAAATAAGAACATGATTGGACTCGCGGCTAACTTCATACCACAAACCAAGCAAAAGTAGCGTCAGCACAAAATATGAAACCACAGACAATAATATTATTTTGAAATGTATGGAAAAGTGATTTATATAAAAACTTTACTTACGTACGTAGTTACAATGCAGCTACCTACCTAAGTAAATTTACGCTCCAGGATACCTCAAACTTTTACACAAATTCATTTACACGCATAAATACACACGTTTTAACTTATAGCACCGCTTTTTGCCGTCGGAAGTTAATAAAATATGTTCGTACCTAAATATTCGACTCCAAATGTTCAATCTTACTTGAAAAGAAATAAGATATAGATATGCATTTTTATTTTATTTTCGTCTAGATGTGATTATTTTAACGAAAAAACATTTTTGCTCACTGTACTAAAAGTTGTTGCGCATTCCAGTCCAAGATAGCGGATTTCCAATCCTATTCTTATTTGAAACGCATAGTACAAGCATTCGCTTAGTTTGGGAGACAGCATCAATATTTATTGTAAATTACCTTGTACCTAGTTACAAGTCACCCTATAAACATTTACCTATAATTTGCGACAATTTTTTTATTGTATTCTGCCTGTTTTCTCTGTTGATAAAAGTTAAGTTGACATTTATTTAAATAAATATTTATTATAACATACATAATGTGTTTTAAATTCTAAAACCACTACCTTATAATAATAATAAAATTACGAAGATGCAAAAGTCAGTATAAAATACAGAAACAATAACAAATTACAATAATAAATACTATCTCTACAAACTTAAAGGTCAAACATAGGTACCTAATTATGTAATAGTCGCCCGGGAAAACAGCTCGTTCACGCGCGCCCGGGTGGTTCGCACATGCGCAGCATGAGCATGTTACAAATATTGTTTATTCTTTCTCATTCAGCTGCCGTATTGTGTTTAAAGCAATTTTGTGACTCTGTTGAAAGAAAAGGATGCGGATTGATTAACTGCATCCCTTTTATTCAACGGAATCACAATTGTTTTAAACACTACGGTAGTAGGGATGAGTATAAAGGTATAACCGTTGCTTGCTATATTTTTGTTGGTGCAGTGAAAACGCACAGTGGGACATTTCGTCTTTGAAGTAATTTAAAAATTTAAAGGAACCGGACCTCGTTAGCGTTTTAAAAATTTTAGAAGTAGGATTGTAATGCCTCCACCTCCGTTACTGCGAAGTTCCGCAAGAAATGTTATCTACCCTTCCACATCCGTCTCCGTACAACGTTAGCAGATTTTTTTTGCTGACGACCTAACCCAATCCGGCTGGAAGGGCCTTTCGACCGGATTTTTTCGGTAAACTATCCGAGGACGGTCGAACCGATTTTTGCAGAGTTTGTGACGGAAGTTAAAATACTACGAAGTAATCAAGAATCCAGGAGTGCGCGGCGGGAAAGTGGTTGGGGTGGGGGTCATTAAATTATTATGTCATTTAATTTTCTCAAATGATACACGACAGGAATCAACAATCAACCTGTCGAACTGCTCGCTTTTAATAGTTTTGATTAACCACGAATTACCTACTATATTTCCTACATCCATTTTCACCTCCGCCTCCATTAACCAGAAACTCGTTACCTCCGCATTTTTATAATTAGCAGTAGGTATCTATGTTGACATTTTTGTTAGTTTGTAAATTGTTTGTTTAAGTATAATTCAGTAATAATAATTTCGGATATAAAATCTTAGATTTCTGCAATACATCGATTGATTGATTTTACTACGCGATACATCTAAAATTTAGATGGAACGCTAGATCCAGACTAATCGATCAAAAATTACCTACTGAGACGTCAATGTATGTGATCGATTCGGTAACAGCCGATTTGTGTAAAAGGATGGGTAACGGGAAAATTGGTTAAGTTCTTTCAAAAGGACTTATCCCACCACCGCAATCCTACCATTGCCGCTACTCCTATAAGCTAGGATCAACAACGGCGGCGCCGTGAAAAGACTCTAGATTTTAACCCGGTCAAGTCCCGGGACACCTAAACTGTCTTGGATCCCGCATGAATTTAATTAGAAAGATAATAGGAGGAGTTGGAAAGTTACAATGTCCACTTCCCTTTAGGTAAAACGGAAGACGGCGGCGGAAAGAAAAAAAGATTTATCTTCATTTATGAAGAACCAGTAAGAGTAGCGCTCCCTATCTGTTGTAATATGACTCTCTCACAGGCCTTAAAGAGATTGGTTCCGAAGTGTACCAGTACCCATTATTAAAATTTGTCCTTAGTTCTGAAAAGGGTAATCATCTTCTTCTTCCTCGCTAATAGACTGCAATCCTTCCCTGCTCTGCATAGGAGAAGTCTCTTTGATTCTTCTATCAGATAAGCTTGGGATCGGTGGTGGATTTGGCGGTGGTTCGTTGGGTTCGTTTCCAAGTCTCGCTGTGATTCGTTCTTCGTCTAGTCTGATCACTTGCAAGATGTCTTCGGCACAGCAGTTGGTTCGGACAATGGAATCTGTTAAGCTATGTTGTAATTCCCTAAAAAGATATAGATAGGTAAATCACATTTTGCCAGTTTTTGGCCCTTAATCTGAGTGGTGTGCTAATGAACTGAGACTGTCTTTTCTTGTGTCATAGACACTTTCTAGAACATTTTTGTGTTTGATTCGAGCACAATTTTTTTGTGCTCCAAAGCTGGGCTTTCTCTCCTTTATTGTGGGTTGAGAGTTTAGATTTTAATCTCTACACACGCTAGCCTAATGCGGGCTGGGATCGAAAAATCGAAAGGCCAGATGCTACTAAAAGATTTGTACCTAACAAGAACTTTTGGGGGGGAATTCTTAATAATTATGTTGGTCAACAGTTCCAATGATACTCCTGTGCATAGCAGGTCATGCCTTTACGATTGCCGCGGTCGTGGCACCACCTGCAACTACCAGGTGATTTTAGGCTACCTTAAAATATCTGTCGCAGAAGTGAACTCACGTAATTCTATCATGATTGGTTCTCAACTGCTTGCTAAAGTTCCTGATTCTTCCGAGCTCATCTCTTAGCTTCTTATCTACTTCATCTCTTGTGATCTCTCCAACAGGTCTCATAGTGCGGTCGACTAACCTTGCTTCTATGATGCGTTCTTCTTCCATATTTTCTAGAATGTTCTGTTCAGTCACTGTTAACTCTTCAGTTAGTGATTTGTAATCTTGTAATACCTGTAAGTTATTTTTAAGCTTGTGTAACCATTCTTTAAGCTTTTTCTTGGTTTAAGTAAAACCTACCCAAGTAGGTACCTACTCTTCTTAGTTTTTAAAAGTTATAAAATATACGTACCTCTGACTGGGCAACTTAGCTTAATTCGGCCTTAATCCAAAAGTTGAAAGCCAAAAGGGGATCTCGAATACCTACCTAATGTAGAGTCTATAATAAAAAAAACAACTTTAAACCTTGGCCTTTCCAAACGCGAGGAAATGGTACACAGCTGTAGGTACACTAGCTGATTAAGGCGCAACCGAAGTAGAATATTTCTATCCAATCGGTTATACGCTCTTCCCACCGCATCCCATTCTTCTGCTTCTAATTCAACTTCTACTTCAGTTTCAAGACTTAGCTTACCTCATCTTTCTGCCATTGGAGATCTTGAAGTTTAACTTTGTTAGAGTGCAGACGTCTTCTAAGAGCCGAGTCTATTCTAGCAGCATATGCTTGAGCTGCTATGGACAGGTGTACTCTTGCTCCTCTTACCTAAAAAATGAAAGTTAGTTTTATACGCTTTTTCTGTCTTTTCCTATGAGTAATACATGGTCTTCTTGATTAAGATTGATATAATAACATGGGAACTAACTTGTTGTCTGATGATAATAGCGTCACTCAACGCACGAAGTCCAGCTCGTTTCAATGATATACATCGGTTCTCCCATCGGATCACTAAGGAACCTCTGCAAAATGCTCAATTTGTTACGTATTAGGAGCTTTGTTAAAGCCAACACTGACACTCCCAAAAATGCTGAAATGTGTCCTATTAGCCACTGCTAATAGGACTCGTTTCCATAATAGTTGCACAGCGAATTGGACAAGAAATGACTCATTCGGGTGTTTTAGCTAAAAATTACATTATGCTAATACTGTAATATTTTTGGGAGACAAATACTTCTTATAATACATGGCCAAACTACGAGCTGTTGGACCTTGATAATACAACACTCTGAATAAAGTCTAGGGTTGGCCGTCATTTCATTACAAAGTTCAGGCGATCCTATTATCATTAAAATCTTAGCTGTTGCTCGGTATTATATATCCTTAGGTGTACTCAATTACCAGGTTTAAATATAGCAATTTAGGATTGTTCTATAAAAAATTCCCAGAAAAAAATCCTTAAACGATATGAAAACTTTACCTCTTCTTCTTTTTATTCCTTGTATAATTACTTAGTCTTCCAGGAGGTCCAGATGTGATGTTAGCACAAGCTTCTTCGATCATAATTGTCTGCTGTTTGTTGAGGATGTCAGCTTCTATTTTCTTCTTAGTCTTCTCCATGGCTTCAATATGACTACTTAGTTCAGTCAACAGTTTCTTGAACTTATTCTTTTGCTCTAGTAGAAAGTGGTATTCCTAAACGGTGAAGATAGAGCAGTGTTCGATGTAAATAAATTAAAGTAATTTAATATACTCGTATAGATAGAGGATAGCGTGTTTGCCGAGGTCGAGGTTGCGGGTTTAAATCCCATCGGGGCAAAGTTGGGACTTTCCTAAATAAGTCAGTTAGCAGTTTGTACTTAGTCAGGAAGTTATTAATGTGACTCTTTCGTGCCTAGAAGAGCACGATAAACTGTCGGTCTTGCGCCCGATATCTCACCAGTCGTGTCCGGCCCGTCCCACTGCTGAAGCTGACAGTGAAGGGAATAATAGACCGAAAGGAAATGGAGTGTGCCAGTGTTTGCGCACACACTTGAGCTCCATGATGTTTCCTGTGTATTTGGCTAGTTGGCGTAGGGTAGCTGCCTTAGTAGAAATACTAAGGCTGACCGTCCACCAAAACAAAACGAGGCTGCGGATCGGAGTAATCGGATCGGAGATCAAGTTTTTCAATTTATGGGTTTGTTTAATATAATATTCCATGAATAATCGCCATGTATTTTTTCAATTAATGTTTTAGAGATATGCAATCATTTGCACTGAGTATAAATTATTAAATATGCTATCCGTACAGTACCTATCTATGAACCAGACAACGTGCGCGCGCCATCACATTGTACGTACCTGAGGTACTGCACGCGAAAGAATTTTTATAGATTATTTTTTCTTAGCCGAAAATTAAAAATGCAAAAAATTTTTTTTAATTTTTTTTATACCAAGTACTTACCCTGGCAGACTTTGAAATAGTAAGTTGAACGTATTCTCTAAATAAAAATATCTTCCCAACAAGTACCTGCATAATAGCCTCCTCGACGCTGTCAGTCAATGGACAAAGAACACCAGGTTTACTCCCATCCCTGATTGTATTATCTATTTCCTCCTTAACCCTAGTTATCACTACTTCAATGGCATTGTATTCGTAGCGAAGAGTTCGAATAGCTTCGTACAACCGCTTTGTTAAGTCTTCGAGGACCCAACGCCAGGATGAAATGTCTGATATTCTGGAATAGGTATAATAGCCTATGTTGCTCAAAACCGTAGTTAGTAAAGCTATCAACACACCTAAGCTTGGCCCAGCGGCCATGTCCGCCGGGTAAGACTGGTGGCCTTATTTTGAAATAATCTTGCCGGCGGCTTGCGTCACTGAGTAGCGCCGCCGGCTGCACCTATGTCATGAAATTGTACGCCAGCTTTTTAACCGACTTCCAAAAAAGAAGGAGGTTATACCTATGTTCCACTGTATGTATTTTTTTATAACTCCACTATGGTTTACAATAATTTCTATATATGAGAACTTTGCACCCATAGGTATGGGTAACACAAAAATTGTGAAATAAAATAATGTTTAACAAAAAAACCGACTTCAAAAAGGGAAACCAAAAAGGTAAAAAGTAAACCCACAGATGGTCCGACGACGCGACGGGAGAAACTATAAGGCTTCCTAGTTTACTACCGAACCCTTAAAACGTGGGCCTGTGTAGGAAAGAAGAATTTGTGGTGGAAAGTAAAGTCCCAACAAGATATAAATTTCTTACCTTTCCTGTAAGCACCTTTTGAATTGAAACTCATTGGTTTCATGAGCAAACCCGTTCAGCATCACCAGCTCCTGATTTTCATTGATTTGTTCCACCACCTTAGAGTTCAGTTTGTCGTTGAGGACCCTCAGGTCTTCCAACGAACTTTGGCAGCCTAAGTATTGCCCTGGATCACACATATTTAATTTTGATAAGGTTTATTAATATTTCGAGAGTTGATGGTAAAAATATTGTTTTCGCGTATTTTGTGCGAGACGTTGACCATAGACTAGGAATTTGGTTGAAAATTAATCAAATTGATCAAAATTAATTTTATTTTTCTATACTGATAATTTGCCAGAGACAAAAGTTGACAAAACTTAATGTGATATAAGGTTTTATTCAAATTTAGCACGGGTAGATTGTATGCCCACAATTGCCCAGTGGTCAATGACAATGAAGATAAAGCAAAAGATGCAAGTGTCGTCAATTAATGCATACCTATACTTTGTATTTGTGTAGATTTAGTTGGCTTATGGCACTTTTAAAATATCCTTTGAGAATGTTAGTTGCAGCTCGATGTTTGGAATCGTGCCCGATAAACGGCAATAGGCTCGCCTTCTATTACTACTAGCTTTCCGCCGCGGCTACGCCCGCGTGAACTACATATCACTTGATATCATGCCCAGCAGTGAGATAAACTAACAGTGCAATAATTTTTCAAATCGGACCAGTAGTTTCGGAGATTAGCGCGTTCAAATAAACAAACAAACAAACTCTTCAGCTTTATAATATTATAGTATAGATGGTAGGTAGGGGTGGTACTTACACCTTCGGGTGGTGCCTCCCACTACTATTTACCAGAGAAAATGTTATACGGTTATGCACAATGCATGTTTCTAGCAAAGTGCGAATAATAGACAAATATTTAAAATAGCAAATGGCGGAACTAGGAGGGGTCGCGAAATTTTCTATCTGAAACCAGTAAAACTAAAGTTCTTAAATTTTTTAACAGATGGCGTTAGTAGTAACAGGCTATTTAATAAGAATGTCAAATCAGGTCAAAACAATCATTTATTGCATTCCACAATGTGTTTACATAAGTGGTAAAAATAAATAATTACATCACTATGGACTCTGTCGGGCACAGCAAATAAAAAATTAGAATTCATAAATTAAAACCTTAAAATTAAATAATTACATTTAAAAAAATAAAATTAATACCTAAAAATAAATCATTGCAATTAAATTAAAACATATAAATTAAATCATAAAATTTGAAACACAAAATTTTTATCATAAAATTAACAAGATTAAGACATAAAATAGTTATTTAGTAATTCTTAGTAATATTAATTATAATGTCACAACCTAGATAAAGTAGTTTAGGTATCATTTAATTATTTTATATGCATGTATAGGTATAAATTAATAAGTATTTTTTATGGCAGATATGTGTTATCTGCCATAAAAAATACTTATTAACATAAATTAAAATTACTTTATCAAAGTTTAAATCTAAAATTACCACAATAGTTTCTTCAAGTGTACCACAAAAATGTTTTTAACAAATCGTGGAACAATGTTTAATACTAACCCCCATATTCATAAACGTCTTAAAAGCTCAATATAGCTTAAATAGGTTTATTATTCGTTTGTCTTTTTCTGTCATCTTGACATTTATACTAGTAAGAAAGATACAAAGTTCATTTTATCTATAGAGTCTTATATGATTTTTATGACCGTTAGCGTAAAGGCTCACTTCGTTCAAACTGATTAAAGTTGCTCAATTGCTCAGTAATAAACTTCTGCTTTAGCTTCAGCTGTCTGTTCGTGATAAACTCAAAAACTACTGAACGGATTTTCATGCGGTTTTCCCTAATAGGCAGAGTGATCCATGAGGAATAATGTGTATAATTGCACCCACGCGAATTCAGGACAAGTAAGAAGTAATAAATAATAATAATAATAATAAATGCAAATAAAGTTTTCAATAAATTCCATGCTGCTATTTTATTTAGTGAAGACAACTCTTAAAACTACATAAATAGGTTTAAACAAAACAAAGTAGACGAGCTCTGCGACGCTGATGATGCTGAAACCCAGGAACAAGCTGAGAAGACCACCAATGGCACCTGTAAACAAAAACAATACTGAAAACACGACTGTACAGTAAGAAAAGAAGGGACCCCATAGGCCATAAATCACTTATTGTTATAATAATAATAATATAGTGGACATTAACACACACGGTCATCTGATCCCAAACTAAGCAGAGCTTGTACTATGCAAACCAGATAGCTGGTAATATACTACATATAATACTTTTTTTTTGGAAATATATACTTAAATATAGATAACTAGCGGCCTCCCGCGACTTCGTCCGCGTGGATTTCGGTTTTTTTCGCAATAAAAGGTAGCCTATGTTCTTTCTCAGGGTCTAAAGATTGTCTGCGCCAAGTTTCATCAAAATCGGTTGAGAGGTTTAAGCGGGAAAGCGTAACAGACAGACAGACAGAGTTACTTTCGCATTTATAATATTAGTAGGGATTACACCCAGACACAAGACAAACAGACATATTTAAACAAATGTTTATCTCGGGTGGCAATCGAACCCACGACCTGCGGCGTGAAAAGCAAGTATCTTACCGACCACGCCACCGGCCCGTCATGTTATACATGGCCATTGCGTTGGGTTCCGTATGATGAAGAAGATGAGGATGCAAGATAGCAAAATTATATGTTTTAGCCCGTCTTGTAGATATTTCAAAAATATTGGAGACGTATTTTTCTTTTGACTAACGTAATCGAAAGAAAATAAAAGAAAAAAGAAAAAGAGAAAGGAAGAAAGGCCATACATTGAGCCAAATTGTCGCCTGACGTCACATTCACGAAATAGTTTTTAGTGATTATGACGTTTATGTTAAAGGAGGTTACAATTGTTCGTACAGAGACTAGACTGGCTGATATGAAATACTTAGCAGTTTTGAGTTTAAAAAAAAATCTCAATTATTTTACACACTACAATTGACGTTCTATCAATTGTAGAATGTAAAATAATTGAGAATTTTATTTTTTATGTCAATCCTGTTCGTTGTACTCCTTTACCTTGTTTCAGTTTTTTTTGTGATCTTTTACTCAAATAAATATTAATGTGTTCAATCTGTGCATATTATTGATAGGACTGTAATTTAGAGAATTACAAACTTCATCAGTTTAAACTCCCACTTCTTAACTTTATTGCGCTTTATATTAATTCGTATAAGCAAAAAATACATGTTCAGTATTTAATGAAGTCGGTTAAAAATCTATGGGACAGGCTAAATTGAATCTTGACCGTCGTAGGTACCCTGGAATCATGCGTATACTGTCACTGTAGACTCGCGTACCCTTTAATGGTAACCTTAGTTGGAGGTCGAAATTTGAAATTGTGCCCGATGAACAGCAAAAGGCACGCCGGCGAAAAGTGAGTCATATTCACCTCTGCCTACACCTGTATTACCAGGGGTAATGGTATGTTTATTATAGAAACGTCTTTAAAAGGACTCAGGTCTTTTCTTTGATCCAACATCCAAAAGTCATAGAAATAATTCGAATTGTTTTGCAGTACTTAATAAATAGTGTAACTCTAGGCAGGATATGTGAGTGCCAGTTTGCACTCACATATCCGGCCTAGGCAATGGATGACCTCGATCTCTGGTCTGTATCCGATATAACTCTGACACAAAACTCTGTGACGTTTATTCTATCACACTATTCAGTCTACTTAAATGATCTGATCGGAAACTAGTATATCATAAAGTATTTTCTTAGATTTACGCGAATATCACACATTGAAATAAAACTAATTTATAACTAACTAAAAGACTCTGCCTACACCTTCGGGTACTACAATCGTGACGCTGTGTTATTTATGTGTTATGTAAAACTTGCCGACAAAATAGTAGTCATCATATTGCGCGTGTCGATGTTGTCCCAGAAACATGTCGTCATAGAAGTGCACGTTGATTTGGGTAACTTCACCCCTGGAATTATAAAAACAAGCTAATTTACTACCCTACAATCTTTCAGCGTCCTACTGCTGGTCACGGGTCTTCTCTCGACTATGTTAAGAAAGTTTACGCCTTAAACCACACACGCATGTCAAGTGCGGATTGGTGGATTACCATCCTCGAACGATTTGTTCTTGGCGGAAACCATATCACAATGTTTTCAGTCACCGATATTGAGCAACAGCCATAAAAAAATATTACAGAAATATGTGTAAACACGACCGGGAATCAAACCCGTGGCTTTATATTTCAAAGGCAAGGCTGATACCGCTGCACCGCCTAAATAAAATCTAGGTACTTCTAGTAGGTATCTACGTAAGCGTTCGTCGTCGCTAACGATTTGTATCACCTGGGGACTACGTGTTAGGATTCAGATTGAAGGTGCAACTTCCTAATTCCGTGGAAGTCAAAAGGCCGCTTACATGCGTAACTTTCCTCCTTGATGAGAGCTGCTCTCCATTTCCTTGGTGAGACCTGAGTAGAACACCTGGCTAGCGTAGAAGATATCGTTGCAAGAGGGGTGACAGGACTTGCTCTGTTGTGTACCCCTTTCATTTTCACTCTCAGCATAATATGCGTAAATGAGCTGCTCTTCCACTTTCGCTAAAACAATAGTTTGTATGTATAAATTCCTAAAGGCATTGAATGTAAAATGAAATTCTTAAATGTAAAATAAATTCACATCGAAAATATAAAAGAAAATTGAAGAAAACGTTCATTAAGACGTATCTCTGGAGTCTAGCGCTATAAAGGTGTTGTGAGACATCGACATTAACTCAGAGAGATAGTGAGACTTTACAGGCGTTTGAAATGTGGTGTTAGAGAGGGATGGAGAGGATAGCTAGACAGTTATGGCAACGAATGAAGGCGTACTACTTTTGTCAATCGTCTATCATCAATCCTCCCCACATAACTAAACCACCTAAGCATTCTTTTTCACCTTGGTCATTACGTTTTCTTTCAGACCACAGCGTTCTCTAATTACTTCAATCACGCATACTCGTACTTAGTAGAACACGCATTTCCACAGCATTCATTTTAATTTCATGCATTTTCTGCCACATTCAACATTCACTTTCATACATATACTAGTAATAAAATCGAATATTACTTACCTTGTACATCCCTGATGCAGATGTAATCATCTTCTGTAGCACATACTGGCTCCCACACCAATATTCCTGACAAAAAGAAATCAATTCAACATAAAATTGTCGAGGTTTTTTATCCTATAGCTAATAGGCTTGCGCTTGACCATAACTTGCCTGCTGTTATGCAATAACAGACTCTATGATAGAACTGGCTTACTCAGAAGTAAATACCGATCCTCTCGTGACTTTAAGACAGGTAGAATATAGTTATGGGAAACAGTTATGCCCGTCAGTGAATTCCACAACTTGGCAGTTTGCATAATAGAAGTAGTAGCGCTTTGCGTGTGCCCGAGGAATTTTCACCATTATCGGTAGTGCATAGACGTACCTCTACTTGTCAGATGAAAAAACGGGGACCGGGGAATAAGATTGTGTAATACCAACGCACACTCTACGAAGTATAGCCGATAGAAGACCGAAAGACTAGGTTTTGCAATTGAGCTATGACGAGGGATTCGGTGTCAATAAGCTTCTTGCATTGCCTTTCAATAGACTTCAACACCTTGAGTTACTTGCACTACTAAAGTAACCTGCACTTGGTCAGCGTGTGTGGATTAAGGCCTCTCTCAACTTAATAATAATAATATTCTGGGACATTAACACACACGGGTCATCTGGTCCCAAGCTAAGCAGAGCTTGTGTTATGGAAACCAGATAACTGGTATATACTATACATATAATACTTTTCTTTTGTAAATAAATAATTATAATAGATATTTACACCCAGACTCGAAACAAACACAAATGTTCATCACTAATGTTTGTCTCGGGTGGGAATTGAACCCACGACCTGCGGCGTGAAAAGCAAGTATCTTACCGACCACGCCACCGGCCCGTCTAGACTTGTAAGATAGCTATGAGAAGACCCGTACCTATTGGTGGTACACTAAAAAGGGTTGAAATAAAGACTCGCTGGGGAACTTAGGAACTTACTTGGCCAATTAAAAAGAACACATTCACACGTGTTCCTAGCCTCCCGTACTAATAGATCATGTTTACAGTTACTATCCGTGTAGAACTCATAATATTGCAACTTCTTTTCACTCTGGAAGAAGCACTGCCGTCGGTAAGGTGCCAAAGCACGTAAGGATGGGTCAGTTTTGTAAGTGAGAGGTGTGACTTCAATTGTGGTCATACGGTCCATGGGGATGCGGAGCACAGTGCTTGTGTAAACGTGATCTGTTGGAGAACTGATGAGAACCTGGAAAAAACACCCTTTTGTTTATTCTGTAGAAGACGGTCACACATACACACACAGCGCAATCTAGTCCCAAATTTTATTTCCCACCCAGGACATATCTTTGTGTTATGAGCTTGTTGTTTTTATTTTTTTAAGTAAATAGTTTATCAGTTTCTAGTACCCATATCACAAGAAAATATAATCGCTTCATTAGGGACTAGATGGCGCTGTATGTGTAAAATTTTTATTATTATTATTCATTATTAACTTACAGTGAACCCTAAATTATTTCCCTCACACTCTAACTGGTGTTCAGAAAGATTCAGAAAGAGTTCCACTCCCAAACCATTCGTTTCTCCCGAAGCCATAACCCTGAAAGGCTTCATGCTCAAGTCTGGTGGAAACACTTTAGGGTATCCAATATCTAAACCCCATTTCAAAGTCTCTGGTTGGGCTTTATTGTTGAAAACTCGATGCCAATCTACAGTATCATTAGTCCTGGAAATCAAATTAGTTGACACGTTACAGCGGTTGTTTTTTTATTTTAAAATAAATGATGTAGTTTACGATGGAATGCGCCAGCCCAGTACACCGATTTACTCGTGATTACGAATGATTTTACGTGAAAAGGTAGCAGTGGAATGAGCCTCCATATAGTTCGAAACCACAAAGGAGCAACAATTCCGAACCACCTTCTTAAATGTTGTTATCAGACATAGCAATGGACAGGAACACAGCAAGACGTTTCCCTGGTGAGCGGTCACTAACCACGGCCAAAGTCTACCACCAGTTTATTGTCACCCAATTTGCACCACCCGGGGACTTCTTACGTGTGCGGATTCAATTATAGGTGTACACCCGCGGACTAAGGTGACTCAGCCCCGAATATGGTTTCATTATAACTTTAATTATACATTCCAAAACACACTTATGACAAATTTTCTTGTAACCTAGGTAATACCATCTCGATTATTTCAGCATTCGAATAAAAACCACATCGAGATCGATCCATCCGTTTGGGTGCTAAGTAGCAAACTAGACAGATACACATACACAGATACAGATGTCAAACTTATAACACCAGCCTTCTTTTGTCGTGGGTAAATGTTATTTTTTATAGATGACAACCCAATTTGTCGTAAAGGACTCTTTCGATAAGACGTCTCAAGATGGTCGAACCGAAGCTAAAATAATAGAAAATACACGGTTATGTATAACTTACATTGCATTCAACGGTAGACTATTGAAGGCAAAGCATAGCCCGTAGTTAGTAGCAATAGGTTGGAAGAGCTCACAGCACTTGTCACTTTCCCACATAGTATCGTGTATCGGTGGCCAGTTACAGGCTTTCACTACTTCTGGACAGGTTGGAGATGCCTGTAGTCCAATAGTCCCTTAGATCAGTGTGTTCAAACAAACCCTTCAGCTTTATAAATATTATTATAGATTGCAAAACATTGAAAATCCAATACCAACCAATAAAACAAAATAAATACACTTCTGGGCACGGGTCTTCCTTCAACAATCTTATGAGTTCAGAGAGTTTAGGCCTTAATTAACACACGCTGGCCAAGTGCGGTTTAGTGGATGTCATATGTCCTCGAATGATTAGTTCTTAGACATGCCGGATTCCTCACGATGCTTTCCTTCACCGATATTGAACAGCGGAGATGAAACAATAATAATTAACACAAAGATGTGTGGGCATGATCAGGATTCGAACCCGCGACCTTATTTTTCTAAGGCGAGGTCCGTACCGCTGCGCCACCGCTGCTGTCCGTTCATAACGTGAGGCATTTTTGAGTATTTTTTAACCGGGGGGTAGATATCGTAAGGTTTTTCTCAACTCCCTCTCCCCTCCCCAAATATCACGCGAGATTTTTCAAAACTTCTGTTTGGGTTGTAAACGGTCAATCTAGATCTGGTCATGCTGGTGTCGATACAGCTAAACAATCGAGCGCTATTTCGCTGCTCTGCGAAGTTCGGACGAATACGAAAAATACTTTCTATTGTCTCAGGTTTGGCCATATTTTATTCTAGAAACAATTTTTCACTGTTTTTTGCGAGAAAAATAATTACGTGATATTTGCCAAGACCCTAGCACCCCCTAAGTAAAATTTAGCTTTATCCCTTCCCCCCTACAACACCTTACGTAATTAATAGACGCCCCCGTAAGAAGGTAAACATAGTCCACGCCATACCGCCTTGTTATGCTAGGCCTATCTATGGTGTCAATCACTCAGAAATTCAGGTAAGGTTTGGTATTGGTTAATAACAATTATGAATTTACCTCAATAATAAAATCTCGTAAAAGATTTAAATGCATAACATCCAGACGTTGCTTCATGAATTTAATGTCATTGGACATACGAGGACATATAAGAGATGAGAAGAATTCCTGCAAACTTTAAATAAAAATAAATAAATAAAAGATTGAATAAAAGAAAAACATTTTTAATTAATGGTCCAAGATCCCAGGGCAGATCAGACGTCACGTATTTTCTGACGAACGAAATGTGGCTGATTGCGTAGCGTTAGAATGTACTAAGAACGCATGCCTACCATCTAGCTTGCTTAGCCGGCCAATTTTCAGGTATCAGATAATCAAGGTACATAAAAACATTAAGTACCTCACGTAAATTCTCAAAGCTGATTTTTACGTATATTTTAGGCAATATCCTTAAAAATAAGTCGCCAATACTCCCAGACACTTTCCGTCGGCCGAATTGCTTTGCAAACGCTTTCAAGCTCCCAAAATAATTTATTTATTTATTTGGCACACAAAACAGAATACAGTCCAAATTACAAATACAAAAGAGCGTGTTACAAAGGTTTAGTCCAAAACGGTATTCCAAAGCATGTGTACACAGCATGACAAAAGACAACGTACATAGACACTGTGTTTAATAAACTGTGTTTTTTGTAGTAGTAAAAAAAAGTAGTAGTAGTAGTTAAAAAAAACAATTACGTTTAGATATATAAAAGAAAAAATTAGTTACAAAATACAGTAACTCCACGTAAATTCTGATGCTTCATTTTTATATAATAATATGTCTACCAGACAACTATTTTAAAACCTCTTACAAAAAGAGAGGTATAATAGGTATTTGTCGGCGTCGAAACTGGAACCTTGTGGTTTGAGCAAACATGCTTAAGCGCAACTAGATCAATTAGCCACGAAGGTTACCAAATGAGACGAAAAAAATAAGAAAAGAATAACATATGGGGTCGAGAAATCAAAGTTTTCAATGAAATTGGAAATTACACGATAAACACACTCGCGCCCTTCTATTACATCGCGGCGTAGAGCGGCGCTACTTGCGACTTGGTAGTTCATTGCTCACTCGCTTCACCTGTTTTTAGGCACTGCTAAAGCAAATACGCAATGAACGATGAAATCGCAAAACGCGCCGCCTTAGGCCGTATATGGGACCTAAAACGTAGCCGGTGATATGTGGGTGATATTAACTTCTACCTACACCTTTTCGTGCTAGAGTATGTGTATGTTCTCACCCTTTTAGTTCAGAAACATTCACATACGACCGTTTCACGTGTAAATGTGGACATAAGACCACAGTTGGGAATGGTACAGCCCAAATAGGGGTAGGCACCGAGTCGATAACATTGACGAAAGGGGTTGACGTCCATTTGCAAAACAATTGAATAATGATGACAGCGCAGATGATGATGCTGATGATCATAATGATCACCCATGTTGCTTTTTCTATTATGCCAAATGTTGGCTCGAAGATGTATCTGAAAAAAAAATCCAATGCAGTCGGGAGACCGTAAAAGATAGATATAGTATAGAGAGTAATAAAATGAGAGGGAAGATGTTGGGCAAAACGGTTATTATAATGCATAACTAAAGATTCCTACCGTAAGGCTGTCAGACACCGGTAGCTGTATTTCCGAGCGTTCAAAGGGCTATAATTATCAGGAACCAGGGTCTCTAGACTAGACAAATCCCTTTTATTACTTTACCCGTGGTGCTTAGTCCATTATGATAAGGTAATGGAGACGTTCAAAAAATGTATAGAGCCTGGGATTAAAATAATTGTAAATTTGAACAGCAATCTGAGTTACATAGGTTAATAGAGCATAATTAATTAAATTTTTTGGTGTATTTAAAATAATTTTACACCCTCCCGTTTTTTTTTAAATTGAAATTGAAAATAAGAATTCTTAATGCAATATTATGATTATTGCAACTGGCAACCCCATGGCCAAGTGACAGTTGAGCAACCAAAAAAAATAAAATTATTTAGAACGCTGTCAATCAAACTGATCAATGACAATGACATCATGAATTATCATCCCGTAATTATATTTTTTTCCACGCGTTTTGTTATTACATTAATAAGATAACAAATATTTTTCGTCATAATTACATTAAAACTGCAGCTAGAATAATATTTTAAGAAAAAAGTACTCTAATGCAATGCAATTATAGACGTGATTGCAATATTTATACTGCTTAGGAATCGGATAATTAAAGGTAATGTGCGTTTTGTTTTTCTATTACATTTTTTAGTTTTTTACAAAAATGGGTGCTCCTAAAATTCGTGTTTAGTTAAATTCTAACAGCTCATTAAATAAGCTTTCCAATGAAGTATATCACATTGGTGTTCAAAATTCTATCCCACTTTTGACCTCTCCTTTAATCCATAATCTATCTCTGTGCTAAATTTCATCCAATTCCGTCCAGTAGTTTTTGTGTGAAAGGGTAACAAATTCCATACATTCTTACAAACTGTCGCGTTTATAATATTAGTAGGATACTCATAATGTCATTAACTTAACGACACTATAAAAAAAATGTCAAAAGAGTTATACAATTTTTATATTAACGGCCTTATTAATAAAAATCGTAGAAAACTCTTTAGTTAAAATGGACTTTGTCTCTGTCTTACTAGTATAAGTGTCAAGATGACAGACAAAGACAAAGTAATTATAAACCTATTTTAGCTATATGAGCTTATAAGACGTTTATGAATACGGGGGTAAAACTACAACTTTAATTAAAATAATCATAATTTGTTAGCAAAATAATCTTTAAATGCGTAATAAAATGTTTGTACGATAGGTACCACCATCCATGGTACCACAGCGAGGTAAACTATTCACTATCTTAGGAGTGAGATGCTGCACTACCTAAGCTGCTTAATTTTGGGTATTTCCGGAAAAAAATTGCAATAAATGTTTTATTATTAGGTGTCACTTACTTGACTCCATGCAAAGATCCTTGGTAGAAAAACTGCTTCAGCCCTTTCAAAACTTCAGCCAAATATTTTTGTAGTAAAGACTTTTCTTCAATTATTACTGGTTTCTCTACATCTTTATTTATTTTATTTCTATTCAAATTAAGTACGTCTGGGCTTATGTATTTAAAATCTTTTAAATAATAGTCTCTATAATATAGATTTTTAGGTGGATTTTCCTCTAACGATATGTTATTGGGTATGTTATTTATTTCGTTCTTGAAGTAATTTTTCTGGTATTCTACCATTTTGATTTTGAGCTTTTATGCGGTAGTTTTAAAGTTGAAATTCGAACTAATCACTCGATAGTATATTATGAAGTATTTAGGTATTACCAACTAGATCTCATAATTTTAACATATCTACTTTAGTTATCTTCACTTCTTGAAAAATATTCACTCTTTTAAAAATGTATAGACTAGCTTTTTAAAAAAAGAACACCGTTTTTCAAGTATAATTATTGTTATTATACTACTTGTAACAAATCACCGCTTATTATTTTAAAAAGATAAGAAATTATTTATAATCAAACCTCTTTTAACTAACAAAACACACGCTAGGTTTTTTTAAAGAACTTCTTTAACTATAACCTTTTTCAAACAAACACCTTAATAATAATAATACCTCATTCCCCGTGAACATGAAGTCTTTATGTCGGGATGTAAAATGTGAAATAAACCGCGATAAAATCCGTTATAAAGTAGTTTAATTTCAATAAAAACTTTTTGGTTTTAAGTGCGTAGGTATTTTAAATTTATCTTTTTTGGCTCTGGCTGCTCTGTCCATAGGACAGGACTCTCTTTCTAGGTAAGTAAGTAAATGTTCAATAAACTAAGCAAAGTGTTAATAGATCGAAGCAAGTATCGAATTAAGGAAATTGCATCGATAGTTCTTATTCTACCCATGCTCTACATAAGTGTATTAATTGAAGTTAAAGCTTTTAATAGCTAATGTGAATGAAATTGGTTGTCTGTCTGGTAGGAATTCTATACCTATATAGACATCGGACTATGTACCTATTTTACTACTGTACTATGCCTTTGCCTTTTAGTTTAACTTCCGACAAATAAAGCGGAGTTATAAGTAGAAAAGTGTGTTTATATCCGTGTATATGTATTTGTGTAAAAGTTTGTGGCATCCTAGCGCGTAAATATACAGTAGGTAGCTGTATGTAGCTACACGAAGTAAAATTTTCTACATAAACCAATTTTCCATACATTTTAAATTAATATTATTGTCTGTGGTTTTTTTTATCCTATAATAGGTTTGCGCTTGACCACAACTTGCCTGATGTGAAGCAATGGTGCAGTCTACGATGGAACGCGCTTACCTAATAAATACCGATTCACTCGTGACTTGAAGACAGGTAGATTATAGCTATAGGGACAATAATAATATTTTGTTCTAACGCTACTTTTACATATTGTTATTTGAAACGGCATAGTATACCCGAAAATGTAGGTCCCGTGTGTACCTATTATATAAAGTAAGTCTCGTCCGTTCCTAGGTCCAGTGCATTCTTTTTTCAAAAAAAATATTTAATTTAAACTGAATTTGAACATTAAACGACATCAAACTATTTTAATTATTATGTTTTTTTAATTAAAATTTTTGCTCGTTGATTTCGAAAAAGGACATCGTTCGATATGTAGATTCGTCTATGACGGAGTCATTCTCAGACAAACAAATACTCCTTTTTGAGGTTGATAAACAAAGAAAAAAATATAAGTCATTAAGAAACAATCCGTTACTGTCCCACTGCTGAGCACAGATCTTCTCTCAACTATCTTAAAAATTGAGAGAGTTACTAAAATATACAAATACATATATATTTTTTTTGCTATCCACAATACCGTGTTGGTACCTACGCTTATTCTCGTAGGAAGCGAATGTTGGGTGTAGCAGGAGAAGCATGAAAGTAGAATAAATGTCTTTGGAAATGCGTCCTCTACGAAGTATTAAATATGTTATAATAATATTAATGTATGTGTGACTCTAAATGATAGATTGAGGAATTAAGTAATTAAAGAACGTTGTGGTTTGAAAGAAGATAAAGTGAAAGGTGGGTATGAAAGAAGATGAAGTGACAAAGGTGGGTATGAAAGAAGATAAAGTGACAAAAGTGGGTATGAAAGAAGATGAAGTGACAAAGGTGGGTATGAAAGAAGATAAAGTGACAAAAGTGGGTATGAAAGAAGATGAAGTGACAAAGGTGGGTATGAAAGAAGATAAAGTGACAAAAGTGGGTATGAAAGAAGATGAAGTGACAAAGGTGGGTATGAAAGAAGATAAAGTGACAAAGGGTGTAAAAAAGCATGATGGCGGTTTGGTCATGTGGAGAGGATGGATGATAAACGATTGCCAAAAGGTCAAAAAAACAACAGTGGAACAGTGAATGGCAACCTGGGAGAGGACGCCCTAGGAGGACATTTACTGATCTCCTGATGATGTCCTTCAAAAGGCACAGGTGCGTAGCACTTAACCGCCGTGCATTATAACCAGATGTATGAACATTATTGAGGCTAAAGTATGTTAAGATCGTAGCAAGGGGCGTCTACCCCCATGGGAAAAAGGCTTGATGTATGTAGGTATAATTTTTTTTATACTTTTTTAAAACTAAACTACTTTTAATTAAAATAAAACTACTTTTTAACGGATTTTATCGCGGTTTATTTTAGATTTTAGATCCCGACGTTTCAAAGTCTTTTCAGACTTCATGTTCACGGGTGGACTGAGGTATTTGACGTCCGAAAATATTACTGTTTACCTCCAAACATTAATATTGAAGTTGCGTTTTATTTATATTCGCGTAAATCTAAGACAATACTACTTTTAATTACTAAATAAACCCGGGTTAAAGCCACTAGTTCCTATTGATTCTTATAGTAGTTACTATGCATTTTGTTGTTAATTACTCCAGTAGTGTGAACATTAAACACCATTAGTTATATTGCTCGTAGAGTAATATATGGTTAATCAACATTATTACACTTTTTTTAATAGCCTCACAGCTGGGCAAAAACTTCCCCATAGCCTTCCAACTCTCCTTATAGATAGACCGTTTAACTCGCGTATGCCTTCTATACCCAAAGGACCTTTAACTTGAGGGTTGGCGGTTTCCAAACTCAAAAACTGGGTTCAAAAAATCTTATAAACAGTCGTTGCCAAAAATATTTTACCGACAAAACACAAAACAAGATAAATGGTAGCATTGTAGGATGCCTAAAAACAAGTTGTGTCTATAGATAGACCGTTTAACTCGCGTATTGCCATCTGAAGTACAAAGTCATAAAACATTACTGAAATCTCATATGGAACTATTTAACCACAGATAAAAGTAATGTAAGACTATTCGTCACTAATATCCATATCGCTTGAATCATCATCACTGTCTGTGCAGCTTGAGGAGTCAGAATCTTGGCGATAGGCGATACGCGAGTTAAACAGTCTATCTATAGGTCTCGCTTCTTCCGTCCAAGCCGTTCCGTCTGCGAGAAACGGATTTATTATATCCAGAAATTCACTGCGTCGTGATATACCTACCTGTAAATATCCTCACCCTAACGACTATCTTACGAGTTGAGAGAGTTTAGGCCAAAACCACACACGCTGGCCAAGTGCGGGTTGGTGGATATGGACATGTCCTCGAATGATTAGTTCTTAGACATGCCGATTTCCTCACGATGTTTTTCTTCAACGATATTGAGCAGCTGTGATGAAACAATTCACTCTAAGATGTGTGGGCATGACCGGGATTCGAACTCACGACCTTATATTTCTATGTTAAGATTCTAGATACCTAAAAGGGTACCTACACTCTCCAGGTTGTTCCATTAAAATTTTATCAAAATCGGTTAGCTGGGTTTTGAATTATTGTCAGACTTCAATAGTCTCTTCATACTTTTTTTTTTAAAACCTACTTTTTACAGTATAGTATTATATTATCTGTGCTTTTACATAGATACGTTCTTGATAGTTTGCATAGACTGATTCGAATAAAAACTTTTTGATAGAAAACTCTTTTCTTTTAACTTTCCAAGATGGCTCAGAGACCTTTATTGGAATGGCGCGAAAGAAAACATGTCAAATATTTTCTTTACTTGTTAAAACTTTGAATGAAGATATTTGCAAGCTGCCAATAGCTGGTTGAATGTGTTTTTAGTTTCATTTATACAGTGTGAAAGGGACAGCGCTCCTCAAACTGAGGGGGTACTTTTAAATTGAAACATTTTCCACCAGATAATTTTTTTGTTGATGTTACTTTATTTTAATTTAAATTTACTACTCTGCGAAATAGTAAGCCGTTCGCTATTATTTCCTCTTATAGTTCCCGAACTGATTTCATGTATGTACCGATCATGTCAGTATTTAGTCTTAGGGTGATTTGACCATTAGAATTTTCGATGGGGTTGTCACAATATCCAGGATATTATAAAACTCGGTTAATAGCCAAAACATTTACTAATCTTACAGAAAAACGAAAAGGTTGTTATCGAAACGCGAGTACATACCTACCTACCTATATTTTTTACGTAAAATCAAACGACACTCGATTTTCAACTTCCCCAATCCTTTGGCTTAATGAAGCTGTCATTAAAAGATCTCTACTTAAAAGTCAAGTCAATTTGTTACCAACTTTTATTCAATTACATCGATGTAACTGACAGGGTACATTTTTATTCAGATTTCAATTCGATACCTCTGTAGAAATACTAATGAAGGTGACTACTAAAAATATTTAATTTAACCCCAGCCCAATATCCCAGATGATACAAATCGAAACTCAAGTATCAAGATCTGTTGAGTGTAGTATAGTCCTGAAGCCTTATAACGGAGTGTCAAGTTTCTGTAAAGGATTGGAACCTACAGCTACGCTTCTATGATGAAGTATAGGGATTTCTCTATTTGTAGGAGTATTGAACCTTTTGGACAACACTGACAGAGTACAGAGTAACTGAATCTACCACAAGTCTGGGTAGATATATCTATGGTATGAAAAATCCTATTGAAGAACCATGCAAAACAGAAGAGGGAAATTGATTGGACACCTTTTAAGATATGACGGCTTCGTAAAGCACATCATAGAAGGAAAGATAGAAGGAAAACAAGGAAGAAGAGAGTCAGATAAAAGAGAAAGTTGCCGTCATGTCGCACAAGGAGTCAAAAGAGATCTTAATGGAGAGAGAGAAGTAGAGGAGGTTTCATCTTTATACCGACAAGAGCTAGGCTATATTAAAAGAAAGGCTAAGCTATTTTTTGTCCTAAAAACGTGGGCGATGCCACGGCCGGGAGATAGTTAAACAATAAATTCTTGATATTTTCTATTCAACAATTGGTTGATTACTATCGGTTAGAATAACGCAATATAACATACATACCTAATAAGAGCAGTTCGATAGTTCATTCAACTCAACTGCACACAACAAACAAACATATAGGTACATACATTGGGCCTATCAGTGTACATATTGTTGTTGCGGTCGGTAAGATACTTGCTTTTCACGCCGCAGGTCGTGGATCGATTCCTACTCACGATCGATTTTTTTTGTAAATAAACATTTGTATGTTTGTTAATCTCTGACAAAAATTTATGATATAAGTTTGACACAGATACATACATACATAGAAAGGTATCTATGTGTCTGTGTATCTATCTACAAGTTCGTCGCCACGTAGTATCTCAACGGATGGACCGTTTTTGACGAGTTTATTATATTCGGCTCAAAACTAAAAATTAAATAATAATAATATATCTTTGGAAACCTAAAAGAATCTGTGTTTACTGGGTAAGCGCGTTTCATCGTAGACTGCATAATTGCTTAACAACAGGCAAATTGTGGTCAAGCGCAAGCCTATAACAGAATAAAAAAAATAACCATCTACATCACTCAGCTATCAAATTAAAACCAGCATCAAAATATATCCATCCATTTGACTCTTTAAGGTCATTTATTATAGCAATAAATAGGTACACAGAAACTGATACACAGATACACGCATTGAACTTATAACACGCCTCTTTTTGTCTCTTTTTGTCTTTTTTAAGTATCAAGATTGTTACATCCTACTACATAACTTATTTGTAGTTTAGTGTACATATCATTACGTTGTTAGTATATCTTTTAGTTGTTATCTAAGTAAGTTGGAGCGAAGTCGATTTGGCCTATATCAATGACCCTATGTCAATCATTTCATAAAAAAACAACGTTTTTCTGACACGTCTTCTGTTGATACAGTTTGTGAATTGTTTAAATTGTTTTAAAGGTAAGTAAAATTATAAAATAAATTAAGAAAATTCAGATTTGCCCGTTCATTGGTAGAAATTAATATTGTAATAACTATTTTAAAACAATTGTCGTGAGTAGCCCGAAGCGGTGGGATAGTGTGTTTTACTTATTAATCCCCGACGCAAAAACGGCGGGGTTTTAAGTTTTTAACCCCGTGTGTATTTGTGTCTGTTGGTGACTTTATAGCTCCCGAATGCATGAAAGGATTTCATTGTTTTTTTTGTTTGAAAGGTGTTGGTATTGGACAGGAATGATTAGATTAAAAATGATTTAGAGTTATTCAGATTTTACGTGACAAACCAAAGCCAAATGATAAACAATTAATTATTTTGAGTTAGACTGCATTTTGGATTAAGAACACTATGACACTCACTTCTCTTCCTCCATTTTTGGCGAGTTTGGGTTTTTGCAGAATGTCGCATCGCTATTTTATCTGTACAATAGAGATAACGTCAGTTTTTTTGTTTTTTCCGTCAGTTTTATTGCGTATTTATCTTTTTTTTGTGTGACCTAAAGATTACGGCGATACGTCTCAGCCAAATCTCGAATGACGTCATACCTAGGAAAGTTTAATGCAGAGGGATGACGTAGCGCACTCCCACTCCACAACTTTAATGTGTTATATCTTAATATTGTTTTATTTCAGTGATAAAGCAAAAAATACGATCCTATTTTTTTTTATAATCTTACTAACGACCTAATTCATATACGATTTTTCATATGAGGTCATCCTATTGCAACACAGTCAAGCATTTTAATTTTTATACCTCAACAACACAATTTACGACTGGAGAGTGTCACTTCACAATAATTTAGATTTTATATTATCAGTATTAGCACGTGTAGCCGCGTCAAAATTTTCGCTTTTTATTACATACACCATAAACCCGCACTTGGTCAGCGTGTGTGGCTTAAGATCTAAACTTTTTAAACTCGAATGAAAGTTGAGAGAAGACCCATGCCCAGCTGTGGGATGGTAAATGAGGTTGAAGCACTAGAAATACAGTGTAGGTACTTTGTATAGTAATATTTTGGTACTTAGTATTGTCTTAGATTTACGCGAATATCACACATTGAAATAAAACTACTTTGTAACGGATTTTATGGCGGTTTATTTTAGATTTAGATTTCTGATCCCGACGTTTCAAAGTCTTTACAGACTTCATGTTCACGGGTGGACTGAGGTATTTGACGTCCAAAAATATTAATCACAATTACTGACTACCTACAAACATTAATATTTAAGTTGCGTTCCGATTTAAGCAAACTGAGCTCACAGTGTCTTGAATTCTGTGTTGATTTTGCTAGGGTTTTGGTACAAGTAAATTAAGAACTATGATTAATATTTTTAGACGTCATATACCTCAGTCCACACTTTTAGATTTTATCTAAAATAAACCGTGATAAAATCCGTTAAAAAGTTGTTTTATTTCTATTTTGGTGGTTTTTAGTAGGTACTATTTACTGTTTCATGCTATGACGCAGCGGATTCTGGCAAAGTCCAAATACACAGCGTTATCTTAGTGTAGGCCTTGAAGAAACTAAGACGTTAAAATGCGTGGGATAGCGAGGCCATAGAATGATGTAGGTAGGTATTACCCAATTTCTCATCAAAATACTTTCCAACATTTTAAAAGAAAATCACAAAAATCCTTTACTTTAAAATGGTGAAAGAGTTTTTTTATAAAGCTATTGTATTTATTTTCGTACAAAAGGTAAACAATTAAAGGTAATTTGGTCCCTTTTACAGGTATTATGTAACGACTTTTAAGATTTTTTGCTGGAAATTGTATTATAAAAGTATGATTAGATAATGGCTTCGTCCATTTTATATTTCTCAATGGTATTAAAAGATTTTTTTTAAGTATTGTAAGGTAATAAAGAGCGGAGGTAAAAATACCCTAAAGTCTACTTATTACAAAACTAACATAGGTCTGCTAGTCATGAATGTGTAAGCAGAGGTAAATATCACACGTGTGGCCAGCTATATATGTCTTATGCGTAATAGGGAGTCAGTCGGGCAATAAACTCTAGCTAAGATTTTATATTAATAAAAATCAGTAGCACTTTTTTCTGTATTTAAAATTAGAATCTCATTTTTTATGGTAAACACATTGCTATTTACACCGATTATTAAATCGATTATAAATCGTTTACGGCTGAGAAAACGTGTTCATAATGCTTGTTTTTCTTTTGATTTACAGAAAAAATGAATACGAACAGACTATGGTTTTTATCCGCAGTTTTATTATCTATGGTCTATAAATGTAAGTATTTTTCCAGGAAATAAAAATACTCATACCTAGTTATATAGGTACTTATTTGTTATTTACCTACTACATACATTCATATTTTAGTATATCAGCACTGCATAATAAATTAAAGAAAAACATCGTGTCATAGTAAAGTAAAGTAAAATGTTTAAATCTTCAGATTTCAGGCTGTAAGACAGCATGCGTGCAGTCTATAATCTGTGGCGGTCAAAATTAGCTAACTACAGTTATGTAGGTACGCATATTATAATGCGACAACAAGTACACTTTCTAATCCTTTCACGTGCAAAGTCTGGTGGGTAAACCGACATGGAGTGCAGGACCGACGGTTTAACGCTCTCTCCGTCGTCCTCTTTTTCTAGAAACATGTTCTGCAATACAATCTATTGGTGACATCATGAATTAATTTTTATACACCATCATTTTATTGAACACAATTAATTATTAATACGTTAGTGTCGAGTCTGGGTGTAAATATCTATTATATGTATATATTTACAAAAGAAAAGTATTATATGTATAGTATATACCAGTTATCTGGTTTCCGTAACAGAAGCTCTTAGCTTGGGACCAGATGACCATGTGTGTTAATGTCTCTTAATGTTTATTTATTATTTATTTATTTATTTGTTATCACGTCCTTCGCGGTTTCACGATTTTCAATATGTGAAATTTCATTAAGATTAATTAAAGAGTTCATAATGCAGGCACTCTTATAACTGGTATCGTATCTTATTAATGGGACTGGTAGACCCAGAACACTTCAACCGAGCTGGATCTTATCTTTTGTGCCTCATTAATACTATGAAGCCTCAGGTAATTTCCCTCCGCACAGCTTGTTCACGGCCGCTGCTATATATCAGAGACACATCAGGCTGTTTTTGATCAGGAGTAAGACGATCCATTCCTAATGCATTCATGCGTTTTCACACCCGCCGGTATGTGCTCCATGATTTCCTAAACGTCTGCATGCAAGAGGCATTTTCTACTAGACCTATTTTAAACAGGTGTTTCTGCAGCTCAAAGTGACACTGGAATCCTAGCTTAAACCTGTTCTAATATTTACTTCTTCACCTTCTAGGTTCTGCAATCCACTGCTTCTACTGCAGCAGTGCGAACAACAGCGCCTGCATCGACCCCCTGATGTATGATGAAGAGACTCGTGCTCATCTCCTGCCGATAATCGACTGTGATCGTTCAGTCCCGAAGATGCCGGAAACTGGCTTCTTCTGCAGAAAGATTACGCAGACTAGTAAGCACCTTATATTAAAGGTCATAATTAACGAAGTGGCACGTTCCCAATGGTAAAAGGCTAAAAGGACAACAGAAAAAAATGGGTTTATGATATTATAAAAACAGCTGGTAGAAACTGGATGAGCATCGCCCAAAAGAAAAATCTATGGAAAAAGATGGGGGAGGCTTTTTACCACATAATGAATTAAAATAGAAATTCATTTAAAATTTTGTAATGTAATTTTACAATTGTGTGGAAAATAAAGCTATAATAAAAACTTGAGAGGTGTCAAGGGACACCGTGATGGAACGAAGTTCCTTTCGATTGAAGAAGTGAAGGAATTGTAAATTTTTTTTTTTAAGTTATAATTATATTTTTTTTATTATTAACAAATATAATGTAATATAAACTTAATCAGTAGGCTCAATTTTCGTAATAATTGGCTTGGCGCACGCCGCACAGCTTACAATAGCTTACTATAGCAAAAAGTGTCGTGACAACTTTTCGTAAGAATTTTTTCCGTCTAGCCCCCTTTCACAACGCGCGATAAGGAACTTCGTTCCAATATAGGTCCTAGCTTCGGCTCCATCGTGCTAGAATTTAAAAAAAATAACTGACAAATGTTTCTACACCACAAATGTAGTATGTGTAAACTTATGAATAATTTTAAGAACTCGATGTACTGAGAAATAAATGAATAGTAATAGAAATAATAAATGATTGATTCATTGATATGTCTTTTTCCAGTCTTCCACCCGCATCGGGACTCAGACATCCGCGTGACCCGAGGCTGCGGATGGGTGAGGCAGGAGAATAGTGCTCGGAACTGCTACCGCGCTGACACCAGGGACCACCTGGAGACTGTGTGCCAATGCTTCACTGACCACTGCAATACTGGATATGTTAACAAAATTAGTGGAATGTTGCTTGTTGTGTTAAGTGCGGTTTTGTATTACTTCCGATAAGTTTATTTAACCGACTTCAATAAAGAATTCGTTCTTAAGTCATTAATTTAATTTTTATGTGTGTAACATTGAAGTTAGTTTTTAATACTGTTAATATAATTAATATGTATTTTATGATTATAAAAATGATATGAGTGAAATAAAACAAACTTACAAATAAATAATTTAATAAATATACTCATATCATACCTTTTTAGTAACCATTAATAAGGAACTATTTTAAATTAAATAATACTGATTCCTAAACTCCAATTTAACTCTAATTTCTTCGATAAGGAATGATAAAAACTTATTTCTATATAAAATGTTGTTCTAAGTCATTCATCAGATGTACGGGTCGGAGATAAGTCAACTTTCACCTGTGAGTGATAAAATCTAAAAATCTGGTAGCTATTTAAGTAAGTATTACCAATTTTAAAACATATTCTGTTTTCTAATAAGTAGGTACATTTAATTATAATACTCATAAAATGAAACCCTAGTAATCGTAAACCTCTTTTAAGCATATAATAGTTAAAATAGGTTTAATATTCGTTTGTCTTTGTCTGTCATCCTGACACTTATACTAGTAAGAAAAAGACAAAATAATATTATAGGGTATATTGGGCGGGCGCGTCCCATCGTAGACTAAATCATTGCTTAACATCAGGCAAGTTGTAGTCAAGCGCAATCCTATAACAGAATAAATTGATCAGATATCTGATCTACATGACACAAGGTCTGCATTACGGACGGGTGTTAATGTCCATAATAGAATATTATGACAAGTTCTAGTCCTAAATAAATCTTCTACCACACGTATAATTTTAGATCATTTATGCTCAATAGGAGATGTAGTTTTAATGGAGATCGTGATTAACTACTTTACACTCTCAAAACTCCCCTCTAACCCATCGCATCCTAAAATCACCCGTAATTTACTTCCCTCATTTTCTTTATTTTTTTCGTTCTGACGCATAATGACAAAAATGGTTATGATTTTTTTCGCATATTGACGCATGTGTAAAATGACATATCCGCATTAGAACCAATTCGCAAAATGACACATCTGCATTTGGACCAATATGAAAAATGACCAATACAAATAATAACGCGCAATGACGCATTCGTAAAACGACACATCTGTAGTAGGGCACATATCTTACTAAACTATACATAAATAGTTACATGTTTTTTTTGTAAATACTTATTTATAATAGACTATCTTTCCGCCCGCGGCTTAGCCCGCGTGTATGTCGGTTATCGCGCCAAAACATTACCTTAATTTTGCGCAGTCGGATAAAAACTATCCTTTGTCCTTTCTCGGGTCTCAAACTACCTCCATACCCCATTTCATACAAATCGGTTAAGTAGTTTTTGCGTGAAAGCGTAACAAACAAACTTACATTCGCATTTATAATATTAAAAGTAAAAGTATAGAAGTATAGATAATATCACCCAGACTCAAGACAAACAGGCATGTTCATCACACAAATGTCTGTCTTGTGTGGGAATGAAACCCACGACCTGCGCTGCGCCACTCAAGAAGAACATCTGTTGGACTCGTTTGTCATCTCGCACTTCATTAACTGGCAACTGAGTTGCGAGATAGCACTTTTTAATTTTACCTATTTTATCGTTCGTTAACTGGCACCTCCACTCTAGTACATCAAAATATTATGTGATTCTGTACAGTCAGCTGCAAAAATAATTGAATGACCTAAAATTACGGAATTTTGACTCCCGTCACTGCCAAAGACGATAGATGCTTACGAAAGCAGGAAGTGTATTTTTGAACCAAAGTATTTTTAACTTTTGTTAATTTTATAAATAACTATGATATAGTATGCAAATCTGATAAGGGAAGCAGACACTTTCAAAACGTTTATTCAAATGGGATTCTCAGGAATTAACTCCTATTTTATAAAAGTATGGTGACTACTTACATAATATATTGAGTAGTATCCTTCTGGGCACAAACTTATGTAAGTTTATGATATCCTTGCTGTAAAGCTTGTAAAGCTAAAAAAAAATTTCCTTTATCTTTGATTTGATGAATTACAACCAAATCGCAGATCAGGACATTTTCATAACTATTACTAGATAGGAACACAATAACATCGGGTCTGTTCTTATGTTATATTTATGCAAAATATTTGTTAAAAACAGTGAAAAAAGAGTTATAAAATCAAAAGTTCAATACACAAATCAACACCTTTATTCACGCACATAAATTCGCTTACGGTAAACGAAATATGGTCATCTATATCGCGGGTTTCCTTTAATTTTTTAGTTATATTAGACCCTTTCAAATATAACGTTTGATAATAATTATCTTCTTCTTGTAAGAGGGTCAAAAAGTGAGCAATGCTTGTGGGTTTACGAACAATTTTTTTGTTTATAGTAGCATGCCAGCTCTCTACCATATTTGTAGTGCGATGTAGACTGTTATGGCAAGACCATTTATCAACATAAAATGAAGTGTCATTTAACCAAGTTGCAACAAAATAATCATTCAATGCGAAAGCTTAAAAATCCCCGCCTGCGCACATCTCGAACACTTGGACAATGAAACTCAGGTTCACAACGTACCGATAAAAGACTGCGATGATAATAATTGGCTACCCCCAGGTGGATTTTTCTGCAACATGGTATATGAACTTGGTAAGGACATTGGACATTAACTATCCCTTTCAACTTTTTAGCCGACTTAAAATTAGGAAGTTCTCAAACTGTTATTTTTTTCTATGTTACGCAATAATTCCGGAAATCATAGCTCGATATTGATTTTTTTTTGTTTGAAAGGGTTTAAGTACCTTTCAGGTGGCCCCAATTAAATTTTATCTAAATCGGTTCTGCGATGTTTGAGTTATTGTTGAAATGTTTGTACGTCGTAGGTATGTCGTTCCCGATACAATAATAATTCTAATTGTTTAACGTTTATGCCACTTATTTATGGTCGTCTGTTCAACGTCACCGTCACCGGGACGTCACCGGCAAGGAGATGACGACACCAATTTGTCCACTGCTATCGTCATCGTGACTTCTTAATTATTCTTCGATAGGTTGGCGCTTGACTACAACTTCCCTGATGTTAAGCAATGATGTAGCCTACGATGGAACGCGCCAGCCTAGTATACCGATTCACTCATGATTACGAATTATTATCGGTGAAAAGGTGGCAGTAGAATGAGTCTCCATATGGTTAGAAACCTTAAAGGAGCAACAATTCCGATCCACCCTCTCTGCATGGTGACACCAGACATCGCACCGGAACACGGCAAGGCGGATTGGCGGTGTGGTTTTGTCTGGTGGGTAGTCACTAACCACGGCCGAAGCTTACCACCAGTTGATTGTCACCTGATTTGCACCACCAGGGGACCACGTGTGGGGATTCAATTGATTTCGGATCGTAACTTGATCTCGGTCAGAAGTATATTTCGTTCGCAATGACGTCCCGACGACGGTGGCGGTTTACAAACGCTCTAAGGGTGCAGGCAAGTCGTGGGTAAGCGCAAGCCTCTTTTAGAATCTATATATATAAAAATGAAACCAGTTTTCCGTTGTCACGATATCACGCGTGAACGGCGGGACCGATTTCGCTAATTCTTTTTAAAAAATATTCCTTTAAGTACGAGGATAGTTCTTACGCAGAGAAAAATTAAAAAAAAAAGAAAATTTAGAGAGCGAAGAAGTGTCGAAAACCGTGTTTACCTATTATTTATTATTGGTTATATTCGGTGGATCTGAGACCCGGTAGATGGCACTGTTTTACCGGGCAGAACGACGTCTGCCGGGTCCGCTAGTTCAAAATAAAATATTTCATTCTTCGTATTTCAGTGTTCAATAACGATACATTAGACGTCCAAGTGGTCAGAGACTGTGCGTGGCAACGTGGTGACCCTAATAAAGTTACCTTCATGGATAAGAAGAACTGCTATGTAGACGAGATGCCTTATAAGAAGTTCACCTGCCATTGTTTTACTGATTTGTGCAATGGCTTTGAGAGTGTGGTTTAATATCTCTGTTGTTCCTGGTTGTAGTCGGGAGTTTGTTTTACCGTTAAATTTGTAATAAAATACAAAGCCACAGCCTAATAAATCTATACCTACCTAAATTTGGTCTGAAGATGGAACTGGAATGTGGCGATAGGAAGTCTCAGTTCTTAGCATTTGGAATCAGCACTAGCACTAGGAATCTCAGAATAGGCATCATTTGTAACAGAACACATTGAAACGAGGTAGAAAATCCCGGTGAAGGTAGGTAGGTACATCAAGTAAAGTAAAATATATTGAACAACGTTTTAGTGACCCACTGCTGGACAAAAGTCTTCTCTTAACTATCTTATCTGCTGAGAGAATATAGACATTAATCCACACACGTTAGCCCAATGCGGATTGGTGGGTGTCGAATATTTCCTCCCAGATGTTCTTTTATCGCCACTTGAAAGACACTGATATTTAGCAGCGGCGATGAAGCGATTCCCACAAATATGTGTAGGCATCAATGGCGAAGAGTCCATTTAACACGATTCCCACCGGCTTCCCTTTAGGAATTTGCTAATATAATGTACTCAACTAAATATTATGTAACGCCTAAAAGTTTTAAATAGCATCAAAATATGCAGTACATATTTCTTAGTATAGGCCGACCGTTTAACTCACGTATCGCCTATCGCCAAGACTCTGAGGAGTCAGGAGCTTGAGAGCTTCACAGACAGTGATGATGATTCGAGCGATATGGATATTAGTGACGAATAGTCTTACATTACCTTTATTGTGGTTAAATAGTTCTTTATGAGATTTAATTTATGTTTTATGACTTTGTACTTCAGAAGGCGATACGCGAGTTAAACGGTCGGCCTATAAGTTTGAAAATCGGCGTAGGTAACCAAGAAACACTTGTTGTTTAATTTCTACCCTTCGCTTGGTAAGCATGACCGGGGATCGAACCCGGGTACCGAACTATAATATAAAAGCCAAGACTCGTACCGCATTCCCATTGCTGCAAGTAAGTTATGTAAATCTACTAGGTAGGGTATGTAATGATCGCGTTGAATCAAAATGTATATACACAAACAAATTTTACCCATTTCTAGGACCATGTTTATATAACAAAATAAATAGGGTTTTATCAATTTATGACCATAACTATTATAAATGTAAATTGCTCATTTAATTATCTACAAAATTTATCCTATGACCAAACAGAAGAATTGCTAGTTTTACTCAAATAAGCTATGTATTATTTTAGTTTAATTGTTTGTTTATTTTATAAATTATTTCCTAGTATAAATGACGAATTATAATAAATATGTTCTACTACCGCTTGTAGCACAGGTTAATAAAACCTAGTATAGGCAATCAACAGCTATACCTTTAAGATAAATTTTTTTGATTACATTTTGTATGGACCTTGTTAGTAATAAAGTGATTATTATTATTATATTATCTAAGATCGATACTATAATCATTTTATTCAATATCCATTTAACAAAGCAAATAATAACCAATGAAAGGTTAAAGTTGAACTAGAACTACTGGAAACACAAATACAAGTTATCTGTTAACTATAAACAGTCGCCACATCACGTAAATGGGTTCAGGTAATCCACACACAAAGCCTAACCAACGCACCGAACACACGACCGAATGTTTGTAAAATGTATTTGTATACAATACATTTATTTACAACAAAATGATAGGTATATTAACGAAATGAATCGATTAATCGATTTGTACCTATAGCAATGTATGTACCTACTTATTACTAACATAGTTTGTAAGATCATTGTTACTAACACTATGGATTCCGGTCCGAAATAAATGTTTTTTTTTTTTATTTTTTTTTATTAACAACTTTGTGTGCATCAAAATCAACCGGAATATCTAAGAACTAGTCATTCAAGGACATGTGACATCTACCAACCTGCACTCTTGGCCAGTGTGTGTGGGGATTAAGGCCTAAACTTTCTTATCTCGTAAGATAGTGGAGAGAAGAGAGTGCTAGCAGTGGGACACTAAAAAGGGCTACTGGGCACGGTTCTTCTCTCAACTGTGTTAAGAGTTAAGAGAATTTAAACCTTAATCCACACATGCTGGCCAGGTGCGGGTTGGTGGATGTCACATGTCCTCGAATGATAAGTTCTTAGACATGCCGGTTTCTTCACGATGTTTTTCTTCACCGATATTGAGCAGTGGCGATGAAACAATTTACACAAAAATATGTGGGCACGACTGGGAATCGAACCCACATCGTTATATTTCTAAGGAGTGGAGCTTACCGCTGCGCCACCGCTGCTCTATTTTAAAATAGGTAAAGGTAAAACTTACTTTTTTCTAACTATTAAAATACTAATTTATAATTACTTTAGTAGCGCAAAGATAGATTATAGGTTACTTTTTATACTAATAAAACGTGGGTGAAGCCGCGGGCGGGAGTCAGTTAAGAACAAAATTGACCAATTGATCAACGATCTCAATATTAAACCTAAATTACTACGCAACGTACTACGAACTACGAACACACTACTACGCTACAAACTTCTGCTACGAAATACAGCTACGTTTCGTAGCGTGCTACGAGGTAGACTACAGCTGCGAGTTGAAAAGTGCATGGGCCTGTTTTCGCTATGAGAACCATAGTGTTCTTTAACTGAGTTCATTGTTCTTTCTTACCAATAAACATTGATAATTTTGAAGTGCATACTGGTCTATTTTGTATGGTATACAAAAGGTTTTATGTATTATCACATCACAGAGCAGATAACCGCCTGCACCCCGTAGAGGATTTAATGATATGTATGATATAGTGTGTATTATAGAAAATAGGTAAATAATAAAGTACATATACTTCATTATAAATTAACGCATTCGCAGAGATGCGAATGCGCTCACCGCGCGGACGTGCTTTTTACCTGTCTATAGACGAGCCAACCGCTCTACGTGAAACTTGTAGTATCGTAGCAACTGGTAAAGTCTAGATGAGAGTAGCCATGCATTATGATCATTGGCGTGTTTTAGGAGAGGAATGTATCCACACAGACTGCTAAAAGAGTCTAGCTGTGGCCTAATTGGGTTTTCTGTCATTGGCACAATGAAAGTAACATTTAAATAGATTTGACATTTATTTTATCCAATAAGAACTTTATAAACATTTTATAATTAGGTATACTATACATTTCAATATTATTCAGTAATAGCAGTGTTGTTAAAATTATTTCACGGATCATATTAATTTATTAGTATTAATAAAATCCGCCCAGCCTTAGAAATAATTTTAACAATATTCTTAAAAATTCCAATTAAATGGTAAATAATTAATTTTTCGGGAACATTTTTGTATCATTTAAATTATAAATAAATATACAGGCTGTTATTTTATTATTAGATTAATAAATTATTGTTTTTATTTTTCAATGACGAACATTTGAAAAATAAAATAATAATTTGGCCTTTTAAACATGAATTTGTCTTCCGAGATCTGTTTTCGTTATTTAAAAAAATTATTGTAATAATAATGTGTTTATAGAAAAAAAACATCTTCTTAATATCTATTTCAATGCTTACAGTGATGAGAAGGGAAGGAAGGAACTCCATATTTATATTCCCTCTACGCGTTTTCCATTTAGGACTTTCGGAAATTAATTTATAATTCATGTTGCTTTTGTGTAAACAACATTTTTTTAAATAAGTACTGAGTATGCTGTTAGGTTAATTAACTTTCTTATAAAAAACACAAAGTAATAAAACTTGTTCTTGAAATAAAAAATAGTTTTATGATCAACCTCAAAATCTTTTATTTTCCAGTTAATCGGAGATTTTATATATCTTTATTACTATAATTACGAACTTAAAACCTTAGTGTAAATAATAATTATTGCATTATTTTAAAATTTTATTGTGGTTATGTTACAACAAAAAAATACCTTTTTTTATTTGGTCGGCAGGTTCGATGCAGATATTTATTACTAAGTATAATTTTCATAGATTTAAATTAATATTAACTGTTACACAATTTGTATATAATAATAATCAAATAATAATTTATATTATTCTACGATATTAAATTTAAATACAATTGCACTGAAATATCAAATAATTGAAACAAATGACGCCTTTAATGTTTTTTTTAGTTGATTTGAGTGTGTCTCTTCTCTCGCTCTACATGTATCGGATCTGTCTGTTCTGGCTCACTGCGGTCCCCCGATTCGTTTTGGATGGTGTTATCTAATAAAGATACAAGTAAATTCTTAAACTATCTGTTAAATTTTATGCAAAGTAGAATTTACTGTGGGATGCATGTAATATATGATATAATATCGTTATGTTAAGGTACCCGCGCACCGAATTAGGATCTGTATGTTAAAATTCCCTCTCCTCACACTCACTAGCGATAGATGAACCACACGTAGAAACGCGTCTAATTTTGCTTTTAAAACGCGTTTCCTTAAGGCTCGTAGGTCGTCATACCTTCGTCGTCTCTGTTTCGAACTGCCGAGCCGTAGCTCAAATCACATGTCCGAGCTAGTAATGCACAGAAAGGACATAAATCGGCATATTATTAGGTTAAAACTCACTCTTTACTGACCATTGCATTGGCGAGAATTCACTGCGTATTTTACTTATGCTATTGCATGCTTCTTACCTTCGTCATCACTCTTGAATGATCTGCCGAGCCGCGGCCCGAACCACATGCCCGGGCTGTCAGCACGTCGCACGGGCATAGGTTGAAACTCCCTTCCCTCCCCCCTCACTGGTGTCAGATCATTGCGACCCACTCGTGGAAACGCGTACAGCTGTCGTTTTTCTGATGGCTCGTATTCTAAATCAAATAATAACGTTTAATCACAGAAACTTACAATTAAATAAACCCGCATCAAAATTGATATATTATTTTCATAAGTAAGAACTATTTTGCTCCGGCTTCCCTTTTACAAACTTCCCCCTTTCGCCTCTAATACATGCCCCTCTTTTTTATCGACGGTTAGGAACAAAGATTAATAACAAGATGCAGTGTAAAATCCTTGCTTGTTTTAAAATAAGGTATTCGAAATATAGATTCAAAATATATCTACCTAGGTACAAATCATTAAGAGGTAGCTGCCATGTGTTGCGGGATGCTCGGCCCACGCGTGGGAATGGGTACAGGTTGAGCACTCCATCTCGACGGAGCTTGACGCCACTATCTGTGGGAGAAGCGAAGATAATAAAGATCCACACTTAACGCTTTTCTGTGTGGATTAAACTTTTGTTAAGCACATTTTAGCATCTTGAAATTGAAATGGCACTATTTCGGAATAAACCACTAACAATTAAAAAAACTACATATGTGTCTGTATAGGGTGACTGGTAATTAGTGTAAAATTGTTTACCACACAGAAATGGTCATGATTAGAAATAGCTTTTCCCAAAAAAACTTTTTTTGGAACAACTTTTTTTTAATTGAATTCGATTTTTATATTGAAACGCGCTGTAGAGACGGCGGTAATGAAGTGTAGAGTTGGGAGGGACGAGAAAACCCGCTGCGGCATTCGGAAGGACGTACGGTGCATCTTTGACCGCCTTGGTAATAATATCTACTGTGGGGCACAATTTAATATAGAAAATTATATCAGAAAAAGTGCTTTAATCATTGATTAGCCTTCTGTGGTGTTATTTTGTGTCCCATTGAGATGCATGGGTAATTAGGTGCGTCTGGTGATCGCGGCACTGTGCTCGCCGATGTATATAATAACTCGTGTATGCTATCAATTTAAATAAAAGTGAATCCCTATTTTCCTTGGTCACGCCATCACGTGTGAATGGCTGGACCGATTTCGCAACTCTTTCCTTCTTACGTAAAGTTTAAAAAAAAACAATCTTCTCCGAAACGGCGTGACCGATTTTTATGGAATCTTATATCAATATTCGATAATTCGTAATCTATTTTCGGACCCAGTGGCACTGCTTTACCGGGCACCACGATATCTACTAGTCCTCTTGTGTCTGATAAAAGTAAACAACTGAATTGATAACCTACCTTTGGAAGTCGGGTAACTAGTTTAACCTTCGAAACTTCCGGTGGTGTGTATATTTAACAATATCCTGTACACGAACACATTATTGGAAAGTAGTTAGGTATTCCTGTTAGGTTTATAACTTTGTTTTAGACCGACCGACAGTACCTACATTTTTAATTAAAACATTTTCGGGGTGAAGAGACAAAAATTGGCTCTCCTCCATTAGTGATTATGTTAAAATCGTAACAAATAATATCCACTTCACATTTAAATGGTATAATATTCTGAAAAATAAAAAAATATATTACAGGGCCTACAGCGGAAACGTTAAGGCTTATTGCATATCTAACTCATCTATACTAATATAACAAAGCTGAAGAGTTTGTTTGGTTAACCGCACTAAACTCTGGGACTACTGGTCCGATTTGAAAAACTTCCTGCACTGTTAGATATTTAGCGAGACAGGCTATTATTGTTCTTTATTATTATTTATTGCTTTTTATCCCAATGCTGGGTATATAATAAAATGTATGTTTAGGGCGGAAAGCTAACAATTCTGTAAATTTTATCCAATTTACCTTAAGGTATCCGCTTTAGGCACTCTTCCCCCACAGTTGTACTCAAAGCGATGTTAATATACCACCGCCTACACCTTCCGATAAATACAGGCGTGAGATTAATATGTTTAGAAAGTTTAATATATCTAATATGTGTGTAAATAACTTTTCAAGTTTCATAATCAAATTGATATCTACTATCATCAAACTTTATATTAACTTCGAAAATAGTTCCTTCACAAATGAACCATACACGACATAGATGTTGATTTAGTTTAATCCAATTAATAATGAAGTACTAAACTTAATAGCAAATTAATTATTATTTGTAACTTAACTAAACACCAAAATTATGAAATTGACTGCATTATGCCAATAAATCTACCTAAAATAGTTTTACTTTAAAGTATACCTTAAAATAAAACTATTTTACATCGGATTTAAATAACACAACGGTTATTCGGTTTGGCACAACCCTAATAGGTGTTTTTCGGAACCTTGACCTAATAAAAGATGTGACAAATGAATGACAATTGGCGGTTACTACAAAAGGTAGGGTTGTCTAAGAAAACAAACTGAAAAATAATAAATTTATTTTGTCGAGGTTATTCTTTTTAATAGATTTATTAAAATGTACAATACTATTGCATATGGTCTAAATAACGTGTAATTTAAAGCATGATATTATACCATTTTCGGTTCACCTTGCATCTTTAAACTGAGTACTCGGCCGAGAGCGCAGTCTCGCCCTTTTGCTCGGTACTTGTGATCAAGGTATAAGACATTACGTTTTGCTTTACCCAATTGACAATCCCCTACATTACTAAACCATATATAGTTACAGAACCCTGAAAATATATTTTTTAAATATTTAATTTTGTTCAATCTGTAGAAAGTCAGGTCTTTTGAAAGAAGCCATCGAAAAGACCGAGTTATAGGTTGAACTAGAAGTAAAATTATGAAACGTTTAACGAAATAAATTTAAAATAAGCACAAAGGGTTGCTTCATAATATCATCTTAGTAAATTCTAGATAAAAAGGCAAGGTAAATACAAAAGGAAGCTATGATGTTCCTTTGTTGTATAATCGCGCTGAGAACCTTGTAGTTTGTAATGAATAATTTAATCATACTTGTTGTTAATATTCACGCATAATTTCTGCTAAAATTAAACTCTACTCTCCTTCACAACTCGTGAACTACATTACTTAATTTATAATAAAATTAGGCTCATTTATGGCCAGTTTCTTATTTAAAATAAAAAACTAATTATTAGTAATAACATTTTTATAGTCTACTTACGATACGCGCTGGCCAGTGCTGATGACAGCAACACCACACTTATGACGAACCTCATTGTTGACTGCATTCTGTTCAAAACAAAGCAATTTGTTACCAATGGTTTACACCTTAGAGCATATAATGGGAGGTGTGATACGCAACATATCATCTAAATCTTTTCTGCCAGTTATGGGGGGTAAGTGTAGTGTAGTTACATGAACAGTTTATGCATGTAAACTGTTCGTGTAACTAGGTAGAGATGCAGTTCCGTTTAAAATTTTCTAAGGTTCAGGCGAAGTTCGACAAGAAAACATGTTGCAAGCTATATTCTTCTCTATCACTTAGAGATAAGTAGAAAGAGACAAACAGAGCTCGCAACTTTTATTTGGCGGTGCAATCGCACAATATGTAATGGCAATATATTTTTGATAATGGCATCCAAATCGATGTTTGGATGGGTCGACAAAAGTTCAATGGAAGAACTCCTTGCCACATTTTTTTGTCTTCCGAAATCTAAAGGTCTTAGAACACGTATTAACTCGGAAAGGGATCGTCATCGTAATAACTCAGCCGTTCAGTATCAACTGTATGAAACTCCCTACTGTCGCTAATCGCCTCGCCTAGGGACAAGCTCACGAACCGCAGTGCGATGCGTGGATGACTTGCACTGTCTCTTCCTCGACGCCCCGTCCGTGGCATGCCTTGTCAAATGTGCTATCTTGGAACTAGTGCCACCTAGCCGTCAACTAGCAGCTGTCGGTGAACCGTAGCCAACGTGCTTACGTAAAGTTTTGAATACTGTCATTAAACTGTCAAATAATAAGTTGAAATGCACATAAATCTACAGTTATTTTACCTATTCTGTTAATTATCCGTTTTATTATATTTTTAGCATTACATTTTCTTTTTTGAAATAAAAACTGATTTTGAAAATGAAATTAAACTACTTTTTAACGGATTTAACGGAATTTATTCGATTTTTTTGTCCACCCGTGAACATGAAGTCTGAAAAGACTGAAACGTCGGGATCTAAAATCTAAAATAAACCGCGATAAAATCCGAAAGTAGTTTTATTTCAATGTGTGATATTCGCGTAAATCTAAGACAATACTATGATTTTGACAAGTTCAAGCAAAAGTTTTCGAATGTATTCGACAACGTTTTCGTATTGACGAACTCTTACTAAGGGTTCTTGTTGGCGATGAGGTGAAAGGGCAATAAGTACGATTATAAGCCCCTTCCGAGTTGATATGTGTGCTACGACCTATATACCGAGTTTTATGTAGATCATACGTAATTTTTTAGCGGGTTTTGCATTTCTTACATCAAAATTATATAGCCGTTTGAGGTTGAAACGCTTAGACCGTGGGGCCCGAGCGCTCGTGCAAAATTTAAAGAAATTTCTAGGCGTATGAGACTTTACGTGACCAGAGGGTTGGCTCACATCTTGGTCAAAGAATTATCATTGCCATACAACGCACCAAAGCAGCCAGCCTTTTAGGCACATTCCCCCAAGGCCTCGATTCAGAGGAATTTTATGACGCCCTATCTAGTTTATAAGTTAGAATTTAGAATTATTTTATTTATTTTATTAAACTTTAAGTTACCCCTTGTTTAAACATATTTCGAGTAGTAATGTCATGTATCATAAGAATGCTATATGTACCTAATTAATTTCAAACGAGAACTGCTGCCGACAAACTTTTATTCAGTATGGCAGAATAGTAGATAAGTAATATGTATGCAGAATTTTAGTACTTAAATAAATAAAAGGTTTACAAGTAAAATATATTGATTATGAATTAGGGGTGGTTGGCTGGTTTATACAGGCTTTTAGATATTTTCATATCTCAGTTGATATAGGGAAATATCTTAGCTATTACCATAAACCATGGAAGGAAGAAGCTCTTGTTCCTTTTACTAAACCATAAACAAAAATTAAACGTGACTTTTCATAGAATTATTTCTATCTGAAAGGAAATTTGCTCATTTCGTAAAGAATATCATCAGCCTACTAAATCCTTAGATACAAAGTACAGTGTAATCCGTAAATCGCAATTTAACTTATTTAAACATTCAAATGATAAGTACTCAGTTAATATTACAATCGACGAAGATTTGAGATAAACTCAAATCTTCATCGATTGTAATATTAACTGAGTACAGTCACATGCATAATGGTTTGAAGAGTTTCAGATGTAAGTAGGTAAGTCATTTAGGTACCTAATGATTATGAAGGTTGCGTGTTCAGATCACGTTGGGTTCACGAGTGTGGTGACTAGAGGATCTGGTGGTATTGACTTTCCAGTGAAAAGGGAAGATCTTCTAGCCAACCGAGGTGTGATGCCCAGCGACTGTGGTCGCCACTGTTCTTTTTTTAGGATGACTTAAGCCAATTTGTTGGAATGGCCTTTATTGGTTCACCGGACTTTTTGGTGAGCCATCCGAGGATGGCCGAACCAATCCCACTGATTTTGTCGGGAAGTTGTAAACATTGCTTGTACGATTCAGGATTGCTGTGACGTCGTGTCTCTTGAGTGGCGTTAAGTATGCGACGCCACAATTAAAATGAGGTTGTTTTAAAATTTTGGTATGCCTTTATTTTTTAATTTGAATGCTAAATAACTTTAATGCTATCTATAATTTAATATTATATATGAATATTGTTCCATTTGAGCAGCGGTGGCGCAACGGTACGGGCCTCGCCTCACAAAAATAAGGTCGCGGGTACGAATCCCATTCATTCCCACGCATCTTTGTGCGACTTGTTTCATCCCCGCTGCTCAATATCGGTGAAGGAAAAGGTCGTAGTAAACCGGCATGTCTAAGTACATATTATTCGAGGACGTGACATCCACCAACGTGCACTTGGCCTGCGTGTGTGGATTAAGGTCTAAAGTCTCTCAACTCGTAAGATAGTGAAGACCCGTGCCCAGGAGACACTAAAAGGGTTGAAGTTATTGCTCCATTTCAATGATGAAGGAAAAAATAAGTGTTAAATATTTTATTATAAGCTTACTGGCGCACTAACTAATCAAAATAGATTAGAGAATGGCTACCATGGTTCCTATGGTATTTGGAATGAATGTGTAATAACAGTCCACTAAATAGTAATGTATGTATGTGATCATAGAGAACTTCTGATTTCTGAGATATCTCAGTTTGGGAGCCAGTGTGCAAACCTTCTAATATGCCACTCTACATACACCACTGTCACCTTTATAAAATGTCATAGGAACCTTAATAGTACTCGCATATTAATTGCTAAATCCTGCATGCGTTAATTTTAGAATTCGTGTATTTCTATTTTTGGTAATAAAGAATATTTATTATTATTATTTTTTATACCTAGGTAGGTTAGGTATAAAAAAAACATATATTTTTTTTATACCTGACGAGCGGCTATACTGTGCCCGGGAGGTCCCGCCCCGGACAATATTTTTGTAACAACAAAAATTGTTTCGGAGTCTGGTTGGTTGAGAGACTACCCTCCGTGCCTCGGAGAGCACGTTAAGCCGTCGGTCCCGGTTGTCATTTAACACATCTATGACAATCGTTACATGTAGTCAGTAGCCAATATAATCTGATACCTGGTCTAACCATCTTGGCTACTGGTTCCCTACGGGTTTCGAGGTCTGACGGCAGTCGCTCGTATAATTCTGGTAGCTAGGCGCATCAGGTTAGACTGGGAGCTTACCCTAATAGAAATGGGAAAAAGGCAAGGGGAATGATGATGACTTATTAAAACAACTTAACAAAAAAGGAATATACCTAACCGTCATCCCTATATACGATTTAAAGGAATAAATTCTCATTACACTCAAACAGAAAGTCAAGTTGAAGACACAAGAAAAATAAAGTGATGCATTGAATTTAAATAATGTTTGCATTGAGTTTAAATTTCTTCGTAAAGAAAACACGTGTTAAGAATTGTTTGACTGCTTAAGGTAACTTGGTTAAGTGACTGTTAAGTTGGTAATATGTTCGATAAGTAGATTTCGAAGTTACTTTTATGGGTGTGGGTTATTCGGTTTTAGAACTATAGATATAAAAATCTCTCTTTTTCGATTACAAAAAAGGTTTTTTCTTAACCCTTGATGAAAAAGGTTATAAGTTTCACGTGTGTATCCTTACTTAATGTTACGCTTTCACGCCAGAAGTACTGAACCGTCTTGGATGAAATTTGTATGCAGATAGTTTAAGACCCGGGGAAGGATATAGGATAGTTTTTATCTGATGGCGCAAAAAGAGGTTAATGGTTAGCGCGTTAAAAAACCAACGCGCGGGCGGACCATCGAGCAGAAAGGTAGTAGGTACCTACACAATAAATGGGTTATCTAACAGTGTTTTTTTTTTTAAATCGAGCCTGTAGTCCCTGAGACTAGCTCATTTAACCAAATGAACTCTTCAGATTTATAATATCAGTATAGACATAACCAAAATAATTCATTACACTGCTTAGTGCCTCGGAGAGCACGTTAAGCCGTCTGTCCTTCACCTGTGTTAACATTCAATTCAGTCCTGCCGGACTTTGACTGTGAAAGGAATACAGAATGCACTTGAGCTGTACACATACGTTCCGCTGTTATTGCGCTTTAGACATTTAGTTATCTCTATTAGACATAATTCGATTTTTTTTTTAGTTCTGAAATAGGCCTGCACTGTCTAAAACTTGCCCGATGTTATGCAATGATGTACGATGTAACACGCCAGCCCAGAACACCAATTCACACTTACGAACGATTTTCGGTGAGAAGGTGGCATAGTCCAGTCATTAGAGGGGTTTGACCTCGGAAAATCGTTTTTTTCTTCATTTTTTGCAAATTTGACGCTTATATTGTAGAGAATTTAATTCTCTACACCTTTTGGATTTAACATTTTTTCTAGAGCGTAGAGCGGGCGGTCATAGTACTATCTGAGGGCAACTGGTAGGTACTAGTTATGACCGCCCGCTAGGTAGGTAGTCTCTAGTAGGTAGGTAACTCGTAATATTAGGGTTATAATTTATTGCTAAATATATTATTATCATGTTTTATTGACTTTTAGACTAAAAGATAAAAAAGTTAAATAAAAATATTTTGGTTACATATCTATTTTTAAATAAGTGTCAATTTATTTAATAACACATACCCTGCCGTGTAATTAAGAAATTGTTGAGGAAAATACTTAAATTGTATTTTAATTCTATGTGTTATTAAATAAATTGACAGTTTATTAATAACAGATAAGTAACCAAGAAAAAAAAGAATTTAATCTAAAACGAAGCCTACCACCAGTTTATTGTCACCTGATTTACACGCAATTACGTTAGTTTTCAATGACATTCGCCATTTTTTTTCGACATTTGTCTATTAGAGATAAATATATCTAAAGCGCAAAAATTGGGGCTCTGTGTACCTTAATATCTCCTGCGTACTTGGCCAGTCAGTTTAGACTGACCGCCATTATCGGAATACGGCTAGGAATGGTATTATGTTATTATTATATTAAGGTAACCGGAATTTATGACGATATTTTATAGTTGAAGACGGTACAATAAATTATTTTAGCCATTTTCCAACCAAATTTTATTAGTCGACAGGTAGTAAAATATTTAATTAGTGATTTTAATAGACTCTAATTTTTATCTACAAAGTATAAATACAGAGCCACCAAGTATCCTTAGGTCGGAAATTGAGCACGCCATAAAATCGCAAAAAACGATAAAACACCCGGAAATGACAACATTGCTAATGAAGTACTAAAATCACTACTTATCACACTGCTAAAACCTCTGGAAGAACTATTTAACAATATCCTTAGAACAGAAACAACACCGGAACAATGGTCAAAGTCTACAATTATTCTACTTCATAAAAAGGGTGATAGAAGCGACTTAGGTAACTACAGACCAATTAGTCTTATGACGAACTTATATAAAATCTTCGCGAAAATCATGTTGAATAGAATAACGACTACTTTAGATGAACATCAACCACACGAGCAAGCGGGTTTCCGTAAAAGTTATTCTACCGTAGACCACATACAAGTAGTAACACAATTAATAGAGAAAGCAAATGAATATGGGAAAACCATATATATATGTGTTTCATAGATTACATGAAAGCATTTGATTCTATATATTTTGAATCTATATGGCTATCACTAAAACAACAAGGCGTTAACCAGAAATACATAAACATAATAAACAGTATATACTCAAAATGTAAGGCCAAAATACGCTTAGAACGTGAAGGTACAGAATTCCCCGTACTAAGGGGGGTAAGACAAGGAGATCCACTATCGCCAAAAAATTTTTCAGCTGTGCTAGAATCTGTTTTTAGATGTCTTGATTGGGGAAAGAAGGGAATTAAGGTGGATGGAGAACTACTTAATCACCTACGTTTTGCTGATGATATTGTGGTATTCGCGGAAACTGCGTCAGAACTAGAGAGTATGATCAACGAACTAGCAGTAGAAAGCCACAAGGTAGGGCTAGCACTGAACCTCTCGAAAACCAAATTACTAACAAACGGAGAACACCAAGATATTATAGTAGGAATAGAAACCATTGAATACGTAGAGGAATATATATATTTAGGACAACTAATATCATTTAAAAACAACACAACAAAGGAGATACAACGCAGGATAACCTTAGCCTGGAAAAAATATTGGGGATTAAAAGAAATAATGAAAAATAACAGTATAAGTATAAATATAAAGAAAAAGCTCTATGAAGTAGTAATACTTCCATGTCTAACATATGGTTGTCAAACATGGTCATTGAGAAAAGAGGACGAAGAAAGAATTGCTATCTGCCAAAGGAAAATGGAAAGAAGTATGCTTGGAATAAAATTATTAGATAAAACTAGAAATGTTAACATAAGAATTAAAACTAAATTAATAGACATTCGAAAACGAATTAGGACTCTGAAATGGCAATGGGCAGGACATATTTGTAGGATGCACCACAATAGATGGACTAAAAGATTAACAGAGTGGATACCAAGAGAAGGTAAAAGGAAAAAAGGTAGACCAAACAAAAGATGGAGGGACATATTTAGCCAGAGGTGTGGATCCTTATGGATACGTAAGGCACGTGAAAGAGAGGTGTGGAAAGGTTTAGGAGAGGCCTACGCCGCAGAGGCGACTGCTAACGTAGCGTAAGTATATATATATTTTTTTAGAGTTTGTAGATATTTTAAAGTTGAACTGTAGTAGGAATAAAGGCTATTTTTTTTTTTTTTTTTTTTTTTTTTATTTAATTTTTTTTTAAATTTTTACAGTTTTATTATTACTCTCAAGTCGAATAATGATAGTTAAGAGAAGACACCAGCTGTTGGATTCAAAAGAGTGAGTAGGTATTTTAATTTTACATAGATTAATGAAGTTAAAAAAATTACCTAACTGCGCCAACGGACTTAGGAACCGCGTCTTTCTAACATTATAAACTTTCCTTGGACCGATACGAACATTTTAAACCAAAAACAGAAAGATAGGTTCAGCTGTTTTCGAGTTTTAGATATACCTACAAACATCCGTCAATTTATTTTTATAATGGGCCAAAGATAAGGTGATGGTTAGATTATTTCCAACAACAATTTTGACCCGTTTTCCACAACACAACCGGGTCACTGAATAAAAATTAACAGATTTTTTTTTACGTTTTCTCGTCTTATAGTCAGTATTTTTCAATGCTGTGACTACAAATTTTATCACTTTCTAATTCTGATTACTGTAAATGAAAGCTCCATGGTTCACCATGGTATTCCGCTATTTTTTTGTCACCTCCGTGACTTTAAAAAATAGATATAAAATTATGTTAATGCTTTTTATTTATTATTTAAAAATTGTGTAGTAAAAAAATATAAAAATACCAATTTATATATATTTTTTACTACACAATTTTTTAGATTTTTAGGTAATTTTTTTAGGTTTTATAAACTATGCAAATTAACAAAAAATTTATAACTAAGTAATATTTTCACAAAGATATTGACGTTTTTGTAGATTTTTTTTTAAATTAAAAACGATGGAATTAAAAAAATAGGACTAATCGAAAACCTACTTTGAAAAGCAGTACATTTTTACATAGGTTCCTATGTTACTAAATAACTATCGAAATTGCCTAGTATTTTTATTATGCGCACTATTCCCGCACCCAACAGTTGGATATTTTAAATGACACGAGTTTTCTACGGAACATTTTTTAAGCCCTTTTTGGCAGTTATTTACTTTCACGATTTTTAAAATTCTCTTCTCTTATGTAATGCCATTAGACACTCAGCAGATGTCATTGTAGTCACATTAAATATATTATTAAACTTTTTTATTAGAAACTAGAGATATTTTAGAGCAATAATAGTGACCTATTATTAGAGTATACTTTTAAAACGTGATAGTTTTAAACGGGGAAAATCACGCAAAATCTAGTAGTTGGAAGAATAAATAAAATAGTATTTTATTTCAGATCACACATGTTTGCACTCATGTCACTCACATCAGTATAGAAATATAATAGGGAGATATTTATTTATTTATTCGTTAAGGAAAACTGCTATGTAACAAACTGAAAAAGTGTCTAATTAAACAACAATAACCCAATAATAGGTTTTCACGAATAGCAATTGAGTATTAATTATTAATATTATTAGTTTATTATTAATTTTTAGAGAGTTAAATAACAAAGAACAAATTATTAGAAATTAAGGTTTAGCCCGTCCCTTTCACTACTACTTTTGATAGTGTATGCATCAAATAAAAGCTAAGCAAAAGGTAAGTACTATTTAAAATTTTACCTCTGCCTATCCTCGAACAAACACAGGGGTGATAAAATTATAGGCACAATGTTAGATGCTTACCTGTGACCTGTTGCTCGTCGAATGCTGTGCGGTGATCTGTAGCCCGCAGTTTATATAGGGCTCGGGATCGAGAGGTTACAATTTCCCAAACTTTTCCAGGAAAAATGTGTAAGGAAATTTAATCTCCTTACAAAAATAACATAAAAAATTGTTTGGTTTGTTCGTTAAATGTTCTTTAAAACCAAATGTCGGGTGTGAATTTCAAAAAGTGGTAGTTATTTGACGCGAACATTTATTACCGCACCTCTATGCGGTACTGCACACAATTTTTTTTCATACAAACGGGAGTGTGGTCCAATGATGTTGTGCAAATTACTAGCGAATAAAATCGATGCGATGTAGCACTAGATTTTTGACAGTTCAAAGTGTTATAACACAGTAGTAGAACTTTTAGTCGCCGCTCGCCGTTATTATAAGTTGTTTCACCGCACGGTCGCCATGTGACGTATATAACAATAATAATATCGTGGGACATTAACACACACGGTCATCTGATCCCAAAACAAAGCAGAACTTGTACTATAGAAACCAGATAACTGCTAACGTGTACGAGGCAAATCCCTCTTTTATCTTAGTTATACTTACTGACCCTAGAACCCTATAATATCAGGGTAATCTGGGCGTTACTGTTTCAACAATGGCTAAACTTAAAACTGTGTAACTACTTACCGATTTTCATAATGAAGTAAATATAAAAACCATCCTGACAATTTGACTACATTTCTCCGTTCACCGAACCTGCTTCTGATTGAGGGTAGGTTTGGTTTACACCCCCTTTTATACAAATTTCAACGTAATCAGCCCAGCAGCTTTAGAGCCTATACCAGATAGACAGATAGACAACAATGATTCTATAAGGGTTAAGTTTTCACCTTTTGTGGTAAGGAATCCTACAAAATATGACGTGGGCGATATTCTATTCCTCCTAAATAAATACAATGTTGAGCACCTTTGACTCAAGGAAAGAATCACGTCTGCAATGTTTAAGATAATTCATTTGCGTTTTGCCCCGTGACGTAGGTACCAGAGGCGATCCGGAGGCGCCTTCATGAATTTAGCAATGTTTTTCCAACAGATTTTCAATGTGATTTTCGGAGAACATGAAAATTTTTTGGTTGTTGAGCAGCGGTAGCGCAGTGGTACGGACCTCGCCTTAGAAAAATAAGGTCGCGGTTTTGAATCCTGGTCGTGCCCACACATCTTTGTGTGAATTGTTTCAACTCCGCTGCTGAAGGAAAATATCGTGAGAACTAATCATTCGAGGACATGAGACATCCACCATCCCGCACTCGGCCAGCGTGTGTGGATTAAGACCTAAACTCTCTCAACTCGTAAGAAAGTTGAGAGAAGACCCGTGCCCAGCAGTGGAACACTAAAAGGGTTGACGTGATTGGTTGTTTATTTGGTTTTGAATTTATAAAGACTTTACTTCCTTACTTCTGATGGGTCGGTAGCGTGATAAAGATAGTTGCTTTTTACGTCGCAGGTCATGGCTTCGATTCCCACTCAAGACAGACATTTGTGTGACGAGCATGTCTGTTTGTCTTGACTCTGGGTGTAATTATCTATATTTAAGTATTTATTTAAAAAAGAAAAGTATTATATGTAGTATATTACCAGTTCGACGGGCCGGTGGCGTGGTCGGTAAGATACTTGCTTTTCACGCCGCAGGTCGTGGGTTCGATTCCCACCCGAGACAAACATTAATGATGAACATTTGTGTTTGTATCGAGTCTGGGTGTAAATATCTATTATAAGTATATATTTACAAAAGAAAAGTATTAAGTATATGTATAGTATATACCAGTTATCTGGTTTCCATAGGACAAGCTCTGCTTAGTTTTGGATCAGATGGCCGTGTGTGTTAATGTCACACTATATTATTACCATTACCTACCTACCATTACCATTACCTTATATTTAAGTTTGGACTGCCTCGATGGTTTAGAGAATAGCTTGTTCGCCTCTAGCCTCTGGGGTCGCAGGTTCAAATCCCGCGCCGCACCTTAAATAGAGTTGAGACTTTTTTAATTTCTCAGCACTATTCCGTAGACAAGGATGTTGATGGTGTGCTACCCTGAGCCTCGGAAAGCACGTCAAGTCGTCGGTCCTGGTCGTATCGTTCTCGAGAATGAGAGTGAGTGGAATAGACAGGAGATATGCAGGAGATATTATTAGTGTGGCGTAGGTACACTTGGGTACAATAATATCTCCTGCGTACCTGGCTAGTCAGCTTAGACTGGCCGCCGAGATACGATTATACGAGAAATAAAAGGCTGTAAAAAGAAGTCTGTTAGGTACCTAAAAACTTTGTTATACGGGAACTGATATCTATGGTTATTTTTTGATTTGAAAGCTGTCGCCATTCGTGTAGTCCCATTTAAATTTGATCAAGATCTGACCAGTAGTTTTTGAGTAATGTCGAAAGAAGAGTCATTGTTCATGCAGCTTGCCAAAATTATAAGAACAATAATAATTGTTTTAAACGCATAATCTAGGTACCTACGTTTGAAGTCGGTTCTGTGTTTTTGTTGCAAAAAGAATTAATAATATATTCCCTTAGAATACTTTCCGTATATGGCGAATCAGTCAGGCAGTACCTCACAAAGTGTAATATTAAACAAAGCACAGTATTAACTGAACTAAAGCCGATTAAAACCTCAGGGGATCTTAATCCTAGTATTTACTTTCTCTACGAGAAACATCAAGCGAAATAATTAAGTAATAATGAAGACGTTCGGATTCATGGAGTGATTTAAGTAGCGCTATGGACGGTGAGCATTACATTGAAAAGCTAGCTGAAAATAGGGATGCAAACGTTACAGCGTTTAAAAACATCGATATATCGATCATGAAAACCCATTTTTTTGACATCGATATTGAAACCCAAATAAAAAAACTTGAGAAGTGCCAAGAGACACCCGGATGGAACGAAGTTCCTTTCGATTAATTAGTGAAGGAATTGTAAAAAAAAATTTTTTTTTTAAAGTTATATCTAATAATATTTTTTTTATTATTTTTTTTCTATCTCTAGAGAGAGAGAGAGACAGACAGACAGACAGAGAAACATGCGCACACCGCACAGCTTACTATAGCAAAAAGTGTCGTGACAACTTTTCGTAAGAATTTTTTCCGTCTAATCCCCCTTTCACAACCCGCGATAAGGAACTTCGTTCCAAAAAAATTAAATAAGATAGGGCGTCTTAAACTTCCTCCGAATCGAGTGTTTTATTTCTGTTAAAAAATCAATATGTACTTACACATGCACGTGGTGTGATAAATATATTGATATCGTCCATAAATCATCATAACCAACCATAATATTGCTAACATCGACGATTTTTTTTTATTCTTCGATTGGCTAGCGCTTGACTACAACTTGCCTGATGTTAAGCAATGATGTCGTCAACGATGGAACGCGCCAGCCCAGTATACCGATTCACTCGTGATTACGAATGATTATCGATGAGAAGGTGGCAGTGGAATAAGCCTCCTTAAGGTTAGAAACCTTAAAGAAGCAACAACTAAATGGTGTCACCAGACATCGCACCGGAACACGGCAAGGCCGCTTGGCGGTGCGGCTTTGTCTGGTGGTGGTCACTAACAACGAAGCTTACCACCAGTTGATTGTCACCTGATTTGCACCATCTACTACGTCCCCGGGTGGGGATTAAATTAAAGGAGGTCTAGGGATGGTTCAAAAGGTGAGAAAAAAAAGAAATGTAAACAAAAGTTTAGGTCTTTTATTTATCGATTAAGGCAGTACGAGGTATCTAGGTCAGCTAGTATTAAATAAAATATAAAACGAGGAACCTACTTTCATTTTATAATTCGCGTCTTCCTGTACTATGTACTTACAATGTAAAAAAAAACAATGTGTCGCTCGTTTTCGTAGGAGATATCCTTCTGTAGGGAATTTAAGCGCGGTATACAGTCAGCTTAAGAAATACTTAGCCAACTCTCTCTCTGTCAAAGATTTTTACCCAATGAAGTAAGTAACAAATGTAGTGTAGGACGTTCTTATACTTATGATCCTACAAATTGGTAGTGATGTTATATTAATTCGAGATATTTAAATTTTTATTACTCAATATATCCATTACTTCATATTATACTTACTAATATAATAAATGCGAAAGTAACTCTGTTTATCGCACTTTCATGCCGGAACTACTGAACTGTTTTGGATGAAATTTGGCATGGGGATAGTTTGAGACATGGGGAAGGACTTAGGATAGTTTTAATCCAACTGCGCAAAAAGAGGTTGATGGCTTAGCGTGATAACCCACATACGCGGGGAGGAAATCCAGTTATAGTTAACCGTTATATAGCTCAAACAACATAGAATTTAAGGCATGATACACTCTATCTGGTTTACCTTGTATAGTCTGGCTGTTTATAGAATACAATATTAGTGGGTTTCTGAGACGGATTGGTAGTTCGAAATATGAAGGTCGGAAGGCCCATTGTTTTAGAATAGTTGTCAAATGTTTCATAGGTGTTCAAACGGCAACACGGACCACCGCACCGATGCGCACTGATGCCCGTGTTGCTTGACATGTGTACTTAATATAAAGCGATTATAAGTAGTACCTTTACGTAGGGTTGTCACTAAAAATTAATAGAAAGTGTAAGATGTCTTGGTACCTACATTAGGGAATTCTTATCGTCATCTTCGAGGTCATTTGTTGATGGATACTCCAATTAAATACTGTTGTCAAGTGTGAGTGTGAGGTGTGAGTTATGTACATTGTCGAAATCAGTATCTTTTACTGATTCCGACAACAATGTACATATATTATAATAATATAGTATAGTAATATAGTATAGTAATAATATAGTATATACATACAGTGGGACATTAACACACACGATCATCTGATCCCAAACTAAGCAGAGCTTGTACTATTGAAACAAATAACTGGTAATATACTATACTCTATACATATACATACAATACTTTTCTTTTGTAAATATATACTTAAATATAGATAATTACACCCAGACTCAAGACAAGCAGACATATTTAAACAAATGAAAAAAAAAACAAAAAAAAAATTAATAATAATTTCATTTAATAATTTTTTATTAAATGAATATTTAATTTACCGACCATGCCACCCGCCCGTCAAACGGCCCGTCCCGCCGCCGCCGTGTATATATCTCAGTTACAAAAAAAATGTTAGATGCGCCCATTTTCTTTATAACTGCAGAATAGGATCCGTATCTTCACAATAGGGTTGATAACAACTGTAGAAATAAATAAGTCGTGGGAAAGTTTTATTTTATTCTGAAATAGCCTTACGCTTGACTACAACTTGCCTGATATTAAGCAATGATGTAGTCTACGTTGGAACGCGTCAGGAAATCACACATATTTCGATCTTTATGTTTATGTGACATTCTTAATGGTTCGTAATTTTACTCGCGTTTATCGGACACAACACCCTACTTCAAGCAACTGCTAAGAATTTTCCAAGAATATTATTAGAAACGTATTTTTTCCCAACATAGGATTTAAACAGTGAACCCTTATCACTGAATCAACAAGGCAAAATAATCTTAAATATTTTGCATAATAATATTGTGTAGAGAAGTGACAACCCTGTTGAAATTTATGATAATATTAGGTGTGTTCCTACCAAAATAATTTAATTACACTCCAATTAATACACGAGTAAATTGAGACATAAACTAACTCACAAACTAAATAATTTAACTGAAACTTTTTAACTTAATTTTTAGTAAAAAAAAGAAGCATATTACGAACCCTTTTAGGTACAATCACTTTTATAAATATTTTTCTTTTATAGGTGATAGGATTTCTATCAGACGAGCAGTGGTAGCGCAACGGTATCGGCCTCACCTTTGAAATATAAGGTCGCGGGTTCCTCAGTTGACATCTTTATGTGAATTGTATCATCACCGCTGCTGAATATCAGTGAAGAAACCAGCATTCGAGGACATGTGACATCTACCAACTCGCACTTGGCCAGTTCGTGTGGATTTTGGCCTAAATTCTCTCAACTCGTAAGATAGTTGAGAGAAGACCTGTGCCCAGCAGTGGGACACTAAAACAACACCGTTGCGTATTACAGGCATCTTATCTATATGTACCTATACATATTATCTTGATGGCGACTCTCGGTCCCATCCCGTAGGTAGAGCTATTTGTCACAGAACGACAGAGCGTCGAAAGTCTTTCATGACGCCATCAAACTGAATCTTTATATTTTTATTCAAAACACTGATATACAAAATGACTCCCGAAAGGTTTTCTACTTGGATCAAGTAAATTTGATACTTTTCAATACAGATATTATTGTTAACATAATATTCTGTAATATTAATACTCTTTGTAGGTACAAACACAAATATTCTATAGAATTTTATTTTTTATTACCTATTAATGCACTGAACCTGGATGTACAAGTCACCATACTTATAACTACTTTACCACTGTTACCTGTGAGGTACATCTGTATGCTAGCAGCACACGAAATTTTTGTTGTTGTGCTTACCTGACTTATGTAGTAATTTTTCCTAACCGTGCAATTGAACCTGGAATTCTTAGCAATCTAACTCACTATTCCAACTCGATGGTTTCTGATTTATCATTATTTCCAAAACACGCAGTAGGTGAATATCTGCAATCCCCTGAAGCACGTGAAAAAATTAAATTAGTTTCAGAGCGTGAACCGTGAACGCACTACTGTTTTGCCAATTGAATTGGCCGCTTGTCAGTGCATTGAAATTAAGCAGTGTCATATCAAAATCGAAGTACGGCTAGCCGCATGTTGTACACCGCATTCCTGTCAACCGGCGGCAGTGCGTTCACACTTTAAAACCTCTATTTAAACAAAAAGCCTTTCTACAAAAAACATACATTATATTTTATGTTTACGTGAATGTTACATTAAAAATGTTCTATGAGATTTAATAAAATAGTACAAAATACTCTAAAAAAGTTTCAAACAGTTCAAGTATTAACTCTACCCCATCCGAACAAAGTCAAAGTTAATATAATCACGTAACATCCGGCACTCACTCTCAATTTGCGTGGCGCGTGCTAAGCGACCACGTAAATAATTCATACTGTTCAACCTACTGAATTTGTTTGATATAGTAGGTACATACTAGGGAACAACCCTTTAGTTTAGCGTCTCAGGGGTGGGTACAGATCTTGTTTTAATTTTATTTCACAATCATACGGACTTTCTTCAATGTGACTTAACCAACCACCTCAATCTCCGCGCTGTGAAGAGATTTGAGATTTGAGACTGACCAAATCCTCAGACACCAAAACTGTATTGGATCCCACACGAATTTTATCAGAACGACAATAGGAGTTGGAACGTTGTGTCTCTCCTCTTGAAGGTGGGCGCTAATGGCCGCGACACAGTCCTCTGTACTAATGCGGCTGTTAACGAACACTAAATTTAGCGGTGGTGTGGTCGGTAAGATACTTGCTTTTCACGCCGCAGATCGTGGGATCGATTCCCACCCAAGTCAGATATTTGTGTGATGAATATGTCTGTTTGTCTTGAGTCTCCGAGTAATTATCTATATTTAAGTACCTATGTACTTACAAAAGAAAAGTATTATAATGTATAGTATATACCAGTTATCTGGTTTCCATACGACAAGCTCTCTTTAGTTTGGGATCAGATGGCCGTGATAATGTTCTACTATATTATTATTATTATGTTTGTCTTTTTTTGAAGTGAAAACTTCTTTAGCGGCGTTGAGCACTTTTTCTGTAATGGGTATAAAATCTTAAACTCGCGTCAGGACACGTGACCTGATCGAAAAAGCGTAAGACGGATGGAGACGCAGGGCGCTTGCGCGAATGTTCGTGTATGTTACAGCGTGCCACGCGCATCCATGGATGGTGACAGAAAACAGTTAAATTTTTAATGTAATATAAATTGTCATGTTTGTGTATGATAGCGCAATAAATGAATATTGTATTCTACCACATAAATGATAGTACTTTTATACTGATAAAGCAATTGGTGCAAAATTATTCCCTAACCATTCCAAAATATCAAACATGCTCAACGTAAATAATCAAGTTTTCTTTTCTGCCGGCACTCCCGGAGTGCAACCCGTCTTTTTTTTTTTATCTCGGAGCTATGGAGCTCCAGACTTTTGAAAGGCGTGCATGGTGCCGAAGCTAACACGTAGAGGCCCGTTAGACAACAAAAATTTGTTCTGTTTTAAACAGATAGATTAAATATTGCAATTGTAAACTCTAAATCCAAGTTTTAACGATTCAAATTGTTTTGGACGAATCGACGTTAGAGGAAATTCGGCGGTAAAAAAGTTAATTTAATAATAAACCTATTGAAATTCTGCAAACGAAGCAAAGTATTTGTTAAATTAAATAATAATACTTGGCATTCTGGTCAGTTCTTACAATTTAACTGTTCAATTGGTACCAATTTGGTACGTACTTACCGTAGGCCTACCGACGAACGCGACTTTGAAACTTTGGTCAGAAGTTTGAACCTAGGTCACGCATAAGTATAATATTAATAATTATTTTCATTACTACTGTTAAGAAAAATACATTGAAGAATCCGGAATTATATTCGACAAAGGGTGGGGCGGCACAAATCCATAACAAGATTTATAAGACGTTAGATAAATTCACGCGCGGGACGGGCGTTTTTGTTTCATCGCCGCTGCTCAATATCGGTGAAGGAAAACATCGTGAGGAAACCAGCATGTCTAAGAAAAAAATCATTTAAGGACATGTGACATCGACCAATCAGCACTTGGCCAGCGTGTGTGAATTGAAGCCTAAACTCTCTCAACTCGTAAGATAGTTGAGAGAAGACCGGTGCCCAGCAGTGGGACACTAAAAAGGCAACCCTTTTTGTGTGAGATGAATTCACGAGAAATGCCGCTCTATTTAGTTTACAACAATTTATTTTATCAAAGACAGTTTGTCCACCGTCCTACTCAATTATGACAGGTAAAGGGTAACTAAGTTAAGGGTTACAGTTTACAGGACACTTGATTTTATTAAGTCTAGGTTGCATAAACTATATTAGTTTATCGATAACTATTACGGTGTGTATTTTGAGCTTAAGCTGTATAATAGCATGGGTCGTGGCATAAACTTTTCGTGATATATTTATCTTCTTCTTCTGGTCCCCGTTTCACTCCTTTAGGGAGTGAATTCCAAAATCCTTTTTTAGTGCACACCTAGAACTCACACAGAACCTATGTTTCAAACTCTGCATTTTGGGCTCTACATACGTTGATATGTCAGTCAGTCAGGCAATTTATTATTTAATTTATAGAATAGAAAGAATGGAAGCTAGGCTTGCGCTTGACCACAAATTGCCTGTTGGTAAGCAACGATGTGGTTTACGATGGAACGCGCTTACCCAATAAATATCTAAACCCGAGAGTAACTTGAAACAGGCATCTCCTATATGGCCCAGGCCATATTGCCCTTCCATTATTGAAATTTTACAATTGTTTAAGGTTAAAATTTTGTTTTTTGTAAATTATTTCTTAATGTTGATTGTTTTGAAATTCTAGTTATTGATTCTATATAAGTTCTAAGACTGAAATATAAAATAAAGACTGATTGATCTCAAAAAATGTTTGTTTTATTCCCAAAAAGGCTTACGGCATGCCATATTACCCGAACTTACTCTACTTAATTATTTTTACGGTTATCTACCATACTTACCTACTTAGAAATAGCTGAGTTAATATAGAAATGACATTACAAAATAATTACATTTCATTTCATCAGTAAATATCCGGATAACTGAGCTTTGCTCGGTATTTTTTTTTTAAATGACATTTTCTAAAAATGATTCCTAGCTAGATCGATTTATCGCCCTCAAAACCCCCATATACTAAATTTTATGAAAATCGTTGGAGCCGATTCCGAGATTCCAATTATATACAAGAATTGCTCGTTTAAAGCTATTAGATAAGAGTGCTTCGAATTCATAATTTTGATAAATTAAGATAGCTACACGTCAAGATATTAAAATAAACTTAATTGTCAAAATATATTTTTAAAAGTCTGTTAACAATTATAATTTACATCAACGCCATCTACTATTAACTACTGACAATCATAAGTACAAACTCCTCTGTATCAAATTAAGAACTCTTCGTTAGGTATCAAAGCGAAAGCGACATCTACAATAATTGCCAGTAACTGCCCATCTACAAGATAAGTTTAGTGTCGCCCTCTTTCGGATGATTAAATTTGAAATTACCGCCATCTATTGGGTGGTTAAGTAAACTTTAATTAAAATGTTGGTAAATAGGTGGCGCTAATTGGTAGTACCTAACCTTTCTGAAGATTTTTAACGAAAGTACTATTAGCGTATTAGCTTATATGGATGCCACGATGTTAAGTGTCTGGCTATGAAAGACGTGATTTTTTTATAATTTTTATTATTCTGGAGTAAATACCAAAACCATACCATAATATTAAACCGAAGAGTGAATAAAACCGTAAATATTTAAACTTAACTCTGGCAGTATTGTGGAATTATACCCGCTGGGAAATAAAATACCTGGGTTGGAAACGAAATCCTAACTACCAACTCTACCATATTAAACTTAGTCTTTGACCGAGACACTGAAATCTCAACTCAATATTTGTGAAAGAGCAATGGAGCGCAGTATCCTTGGTATCAAACGTCAAAACAAAGATCCCAATCTCGAGATTCGTCGAAAAACTAGCGTAATAGATGTGGGCCACAAGACGGCCAAGTTAAAGGGGAGTGGGCTGGCCATTTGTGTCAAATGCAGCCAGAGAGTAGGTCTGAATAGTCACTCACTGGGTACCACAAAATGGTAGACGTCGCCGAGGCAGACCGAGGACAAGATGGCGGGAAGTTCTTAATGCATTCGTTAAAAAGTGGCCAGAGGTTGCGAGAGACAGGACAGGTTAATTGTTAGTTGTTAATTGTTTTAACAATTAATTTTTGCCCCGCACTAGTACTAGTGTTGGAACTTTTATTGCTACGAGTCATGTCTATTAAGTCATGTAGTCTTAAAAAGTTACAGTTTAACTACTGTTTAGGCATTTATAGTTATGCTATGAAATGAAATGAAAATATTTTAAAAAGTTAAAAGAATTTAGGCCTTAATCCGGGTTGATAGGTGTCACGTTTCGTCGAATGATTAGTTTTTTAGACATGCTGGTTTCTTCACGATGCTTTCCTTCACCTATAGAGCAGCGGCGACGAAATCAGACAAAGTTGGGCACGACTCGGAATCGAACCAGTGGCCTTATATTATTATAAAACCGACACTGATACCAAAGCGCCACCGCTATGCACTACACTGTTATGCTATGGTATTCTTTTAATGTTAAGGTGTATTTAATATTAAATCTGTGTTTTGTTGCTGACTGTACTAGCTATCTTCTATATTATTATGATCTAGTGAGGCATACATACATATATTTACATAGATACCTAGGTACATTGCTTAAACGGAAGGCTATGATGCACAGATAGCATTGTAATTCCACTACAACAGTTTACATTCCCTACACCAAGCATATAACTTGCTTAAGGTGCTAGTTCGTAGCCGAGGGACAGCAGTTGCATTGCACCCAATGCAAGAATGGCTAAGATGGTAAATCACTACAGCGATGTTTTTGATCTTCATTTTGATTCCATTGCCCAAATAAAGTCCAAAATTTTTACATTTTTGTATCCAACGAAATAAGGCACAATAAAGATCTTTCTGTCAGATAATAGGTCGCTGATCCACAGAGAACGTGTGTGAATAATTTTAATTTACTAGTTTAAGTTAAATTGAGGACTTACATTATTAGTGCATGCGGTGTTTACCTATAAGTACCTAATTGTTGCAATGTTACTAGCTCTTATGTATACATGTTGTTAGAATTAAGAAAACTAAATGTAAACAATTGTTGGTGAACCTTAATAAATAAATAAAATAAAATAACATTGCGACATGTCGCCGCGACACTTGAGTCGCCGCGTCATGAATTCTGGACCACGATTGTCGCGCTTGAGACATTTAAGTATCTCTAATAGCCATTTGTCGAACAAAAATGGCGATTTCTTTTGTTTTTCAATGACATCCGCCATTTTTGACATTTATCTCGAAAGAAAAAATGATGAATGTCGATTGAAACCTGACTTTTGTATTCTCAGAATGTCACGTTAGAGATGAGTGTAGTCAGTAGTAATCGACATCATATGTCGATTGCATTCGTTTGAAATCGGTATTTACCATTTTTCGTGACATAATTATTATGTCAAATTTGAGATAAATGTCTAAAGCGTAAGAATCGGGGTCCAGGACCCCTTGACATATTGCATAAATAATAATAATAAAAAAAACTAATAAATAATTACCTGTTTACATAAAGATCACAATTTACTAAATAAAATACCTTACAATTTAAAAGACTAAAGTTATAAATAAACATGAACTAGGTTGGACGTGTGTTTCGGGCTAAAACCCTGAATACATTACGCAAGGTACAATACATAGAGAAGCGAGAGCGAAAAATTTTAATAGAACAAAAAGATGTCGATTAAAAACTTATTTTCGTATTTTCAGTATGTCACGTTAGAGATAGGTCTACCACTCAACGCACGACATGCAACGAGTAGATCTTCATCACATCAAATGTATCATTAGTTTTTAATCGACATCCGCCATTTTTCGACACATGTCGTGTTCGACATAAATGTCTAAAGCGCCAGAATTATGGGCCCTCGGTCAAGTGCGGGTAGGTGGATGTCACATGTCTTCGAAAGATTAGTTCTTAGACATTACTGATATCGAACAGCAGCGATCGAACCCGCAACCTTATATTTCAAAGGCGAGGCCGGTACCGCTGCGCCAACGTGCTCCTCTCCATCGGATGGTCCGTATACATGTTTGCCAATCTAATAGTAAAATGTCTACGGGACCCTAAATACATGCATTATAATGGGTTGTTTGCATAATAAAGATCTACATGTACGGGAAGTGCACTCCACGACTCGTGAAGTTAATACCATAATGAAACGTTGGAAAATGTTATCAGAGAAACATTGTTTTAGTTACGTAAGTACTTTGAACTTCAGATGAAAAAGAGGGGTGTTATTAATTTGTTGCCTCCTACTGCCTCAATGGATGGACCGATTTGATGCGATTTTTTTGCGTAGGGATGATTAAAGTTTTAATTTACAGTTGCTAATTATTGTGTTGATTGTTTAGTTATTTGGAAATGGAATAGCAAGTGATCTTCTTAACGCAACAGTGAAGATGTCGACGATGGGTTGAGCGGCACATAAGTATGGCAATGGATTTATTTAAATTACTAGCCGACCCGGCAGACTTCGTATTGCCTCATCAAACTTTTGTACAAAATAATTTTTTTTCTCACCTTTTAAACCTTCCCTAGAACTCCACGGTCATTTCAAGACCAAGATAAGATAATCCGTTCAGCCGTTCTCGAGTTTTAGCGACACTAACGAACAACAATTGATTTATTTAATTAGATAGATAGATGATTAAAATGCCTGGGTTGGAAACGGAATCCTAACTACGAATACTGCGAGAATAATTCCAAAATTCTGCCAGAGTCGAGTTCAAATATTTACGGTCTTTTCACTCGACAGTTAAATAGGTCTTTCTCTCTTTCTTACTAGTATAAATAACAATATTACAGAGTAAGACCAACTAATTATAAACACCCTTTACGATACACCTATTTTAGAGCAGCTATAATAAGCAAGACGTTTAAAAAATAGTGGGTTAGTAGTTAACAGAACGCCCTACTATCACTTTAGTTTGGAATTATTCTTTACCGTGACAGGCACGATTACTTGGTACGAAAATCACGATTCTATTTAATTTATCGCATCTGTTAGGTTATAAAATACGTTTTCTCCTATTTCACAGTACTATAAAGAAGTCTCAGATAAATCATGTTAAAGTTTTGCAGTTTGTGGTGTCATAACTATAAATTGTATTAGAACTGTATAAAGACAAAACGTCAAGCGATGTTTTGGCTCAATGTGTTGCCATTATTTATTAAAAAACAATATCTTCGTCTTTTTCATAATTTTAGGGGCTTTGTTCTTGTCTGTTGAAATAGTTCCAAGTGTCTCTACTCTCTGCCAGATTCTTGACCATGTGATATGACTCAATACTTTCTTTCTCCATTATTTGGTTAATCTAACTCTTTATTCGTTATACACTGTGAGTAAATAAATGACTGCGTTATTGTCGTTCATTCCTTTCCTAAATAATACGAAAGTTACCAAGAAGCGTATTACCATTTTGGTTCCAAAAAATTCCTTCTCAGTCATTCACAATAGGTAGAGTATTCAAAACTGAACCTATTCATTAGAAGTTAAGGTTTAAAAAGATAACTTATGTACGTATATATTACTTACTTAAATATGTAGATGCGAGTCACAGATCATTAAAATCCTCCACCTTCTAGCGGTTGGCTGCTCTGTGAGGCGAGTCTGTGAAATACTAATTGTAAAAAAATTAAGCGTGGCTTTTTTTAAGAGAGATTTTCAAACACGTGGTGACGTGTAGGTAACAAGTTTTTTCCTTCTTCCATGGGTGACGTATTATAAAAAAAGTTCTCTACTTTTTGTTGCTAGTACTTTATTTGAATAACAAGGAATCTATGTATCATTTAATAAGTATTTTCTAATGGTAGTTTTGTTTAATTCTATGATAATAAAGCTGTGGTAACAAATTTTATTCGCAGTTTAATTTGAACAAGAATCTCTCTCCATATTTAGCTACCTTTTCTAAGTGTCACGCCAAATTGAGCATTAAAGAGGTCGTGTGAGCACCGAGCATTAGATGAGAACATCCACAGTGGACACTTGGTAACCAGTGGACTGTGACCACCAAAACATAAGGTGATTAGTTTGTTGTTGGTAGTTCTTATATTTACCACTGTTTAACGTATAGGTAGGTAGAGGTGAATATCACCCACATTAGACAGGTTATGTGAGCAGCGAGCGCTATTAAAGAACAAACGGGCCGGTGGCGGTGGCGTGGTCGGTAAGATACTTGCTTTTCACGCCGCAGGTTGTGGATTCGATTCCCACCCGAGACAAACATTTGTTTAAATATGTCTGTTTGTCTTGTGTCAGGGTGTAATTATCTATATTTAAGTATATATTTACAAAAGAAAAGTATTATACGTAGTATATTACCAGTTATCTGGTTTCCATAGTACAAGCTCTGCTTAGTTTGGGATCAGATGACCGTGTGTGTTAATGTCCCACTATATAAAAAATAAACAAAAAAACACAGCGAACACTTGATAACCAGTGGATTTTGACCACCAAAACTCGAGGTGATTATGAATTCATTTATTTACAACATAACTAACATTACGGATGCGCCATAGGGTGGCCATTGAATAACACTATTTATTACACTTGGATAGTGTAAGCATAGTGTAGCATAACTGATACAAAGCAATTTTTGTGATCTCATTCAGAGAACAAGCAAATAAACCTACCCTTTACGCGTTTCTATTAAGTACATATCACTACATAGTATAAAACAAAGTCGCTTTTTCTGTCCCTATATCCCTATGTATGCTTAGATCTTTAAAACTACGCAACGGATTTTGATGCGGTTTTTTTTAATAGATAGAGTGATTCCAAAGGAAGGTTTATAAGTATAACACATTGCACCCGTGCGAAGCTGGGGAGGTCGCTAGTAAGAATATAAAATATGTATTGTTATGTTGTAGGTAGTTGATATATTCACGACAGTTTTAATGAAGGTGTAGGCAGAGGTGGTTTGCGCTATACCATTAAGCTTTAGGGGCCGTGACGCGAAGAATGTATGATTTTCTGAAACGCGAACCTCTCACTCGTAGAGACAGCCCCTCAGAAATACGTGGTACGTCGATAAAATCGCCCTCAAACCTCTATTACCTTAAGATTTAAAAACACCTGCATAAAAAGTAATTCAATTCAATTTTTTATTTATGGCCTGTTGTGGACGGCTACCACAATTTTGCCAGCATATAAAGTAATAAGTAAATTCAAAACAAGAAACAAAAACATCCCGCCACAAATCGAAAAAAGAATATCACGTGACATTTAAAAAAACGAACAAATTTAAATTGGGGAAACGCGGGAAAAACTAGCAGGTAAGAGCATCGATTGGCTGAAAATGGCCAGCGGTTACGTACCATTGGTCAAAGATAATATTTGTGTGACTAACAATTTTGTGCGGGGGAGAGTACACCGTAACCCGACCGCAAAATGTTGACAGAAGGTTTTAACCACAACTCCAAAGGAAAGTATACTTTAAACACATTATTATCAGAGTACTTTTTTGTTTCAAAAAATTGAAGTAAAGAGTCGATGAAAGGGATAGAGTGTTTATATGAAAGCCTTTTCGCTAATGTAAGAGAGAGAACGACTATTTATTATAAGATTTCATTACATAATAATGTGAATTTTATTTCTTTTCCCGTAAAAGTATGACTAAAATTAATCAACATCAACATTTGTTGGTCCAAGAAAAATCATATTCACCAAATACCAGCAAGGTTCCGGGGTTTGAATCCTGGGTCGAGTGACAAGACGTTTTTAACAAAAGAAAGATCTTAGTAACTCGAAGTTAGCAATGTGTCAGATGAACTGCAATAAAAGGCTAGCGAGTCGCCCCATATGACCTGAATGTAGCCTGCTAAATGTGTGTAATATATATCTCTGCGTACATCTTTGATAAAGGACATTTAAATTAGAGACTAACTGGCCATTTACACGAGGATAATAGCCAGGACAGGACAGTAAAACAGGACAGCAAGCCACTAAAAGCATCGTGTATATGAGGACAACTGTCTTGAGGACAATCCAATGTAGTGTATTTTCTAGAGGCTTGCTGTCCTGTCCCGGCTATTTTCCTCATGTAAATGGGCCACAAACGACAAACAAATTAATAGTGTTAAGGTAGGTCCAATTATAAAAATCGATTAACATTGGTTATTCCTAACCCCTTGAATGCCAATGAACTGTAGACGTCATTCGGTATCCGTGTCTATGTCGCCGCGCCTCTGACGTCAAAATTTGCATTTTTCCTTGTTTGTTTTTTCTACCAGTTATTTTATTTATAATGGAGATTATTCATTACTTATATCCTCTAAATGCATAGCATTTTATGAATTCAATGAATTTTATTTTTATTATTTTTAAATAGTAGGTATAATTGATTATTTTAATATAGTATAATATACACAATATAGGTGCGTAGAGAAGTACTATTACATTTATATAAATTAAAAAGCATGATGACAATTTTGACGATACGTATTTTTTTCTTTTTTGTCGTAATCCAAAAATTATGACGATAAATTGAATCAAAATGTAGCGCTACGTAACGTCGAAACACAATTTTTGCTAAGTATGACTTCACGAACCCCACTCACGCTCCAAAACTTAAATGCAGTATTAAAAAAAGATTAAATTAAAATTCGCCTATAATAATCAGTAGGTAGTGCTGCTAATAATGGAAAATAATTCAACTGATATAAATGACTGTTATCAGCTTTGATATGTGGGTTTAAATCTTAACAGATCAGATATTTTTTTCTGGATGAAATAGGTTTCCATAAATAAATTTAAAAATATTTATTTGATTGTCTCTAGATAAAAGTACTTATAATAAAAAATCATAAGTCTTTATTGATTTTACTTGACAAGTCAAAGAAGAAAAACGACATCATAAATATGCTCACACCTGTCAATATCTTATATTAAAATACATCGGCATAAATTAAACACGATTCCAACCCCTTATTTCACAAAATAATTTTATTATTATAGATAATTTAAAACTACCCAACTTCACCCCACCACTGGGGAGGGGGGTTAAATGACCGGTGGGCGGAGCGTAAATTAAACATACACAATAAAATCTATGCGTCCTTTTCACACAAATGAGCAATCCTAATAGCAGTAAGCGGCTTACAATGGGAGTTAACACTCAATGTATTGCTGTCTCTTTTTGACTTAGGGTGAATAGAGTCGTTTTGGCCCTTTACTTTAAAGGTACAGCCAAGCTATGGAGGTCCACGTGAGATTTTGTAATCAGTGAATAGGTGCCTTTCACAAGTAGAGGCGCAATGTCCGCGCGTTTGACAGTTTGACGTTTCGTTTGGCGGGAATTATTGTGTGTTGAAAAGCATTGTTTGTCGGCCAGTATTAAATACTGTGGACTTTTGAAAATAGAATATCAGTGATGTCAAAAGCGGCCAGTTGAAGATTGTTTCAGTTATTGCTGGTGCAATAACTTGGATTATTTAGGGAGTTAATTAAGGTAAGTTATGGTTAGCTTATTCAAAACTTAGTTATTTGAAAAGTTAGTTTTACGGCTACCTATAAAAATAGCCGTCCTTAACTTTAAACGCTACCAAAACAAAAATAATTAATGAAATGTTTTAATATGATTCGTGCCTAATTAGAAATATATTTATTTATGAATCAATATCGGCTCCAAAGTTACTTCCCATAAACACGAACGGCCTCTGAAACAATATTAATTAACAATTAAAATAACAAATATTCTATTAAAATCTATCTATCTCCATTGTTCCATTATACCCTGTTCTCCCCTGTGTTATTTAATTCCCATAATTCAATAATGACATTTAAATAAGTTCTTATTAAATGTGTGCCATAATTAAAGAGATTTGTTTCTTTTTGAGCACGTTAAGCCGTCGGTTCTGTGCCTTATATCTCACTGGTCGTATAGGGTTTCCCGTAAAGCAAATAACCTACCTACTATTGCACTATAATATATTTCACATCCATGCTTGTCTTATAATAATTAGTAAACGGTAAACATCTAGGAGAATAGATGGACATTAGCATAGAGCTCACACCTGTAATACCTGAAGGAGTAGGCAGAGGTGAAAATTACCCACTTTTAAAGTGTGTGTTCAAGTAAAATCATCATCAGATTAAGTATTTTTTCTACATTAGCGTATGGACCCTCTCCAATAGGAGAATTCACTTTTCAGCTTATCGCATTTAAATGCCACCGACTTTTCTCGAATCGTCACTCACTTATTTAGTACAATCGCACACTTTACATAAGACAGTCCTAAAACTGTCAATTTACTAAACCTAAGCCAATACAAAGTATCACTTCAATCCTTCAACCCTTTATAGTGTCTTTTTAGGCCTTAATCCACTCACGCTGCCCAAGTGCGGCTTGGTGGATGTATCATGTCCTCGAATGATTAGTCCTTAGACATGCCGGTTTCCTCACGATGTTTTCCTTCACTGATATTGAGCAGCGGAGATGAAAAAATTCACACAAAGATGTGTGGGCACGACCAGGATTCGAACCCGCGGCCTTATTTTTCTAAGGCGAGGCCCGTACCGCTGCGCCACCGCTGCTGTAAAATGAATAGCTAGTATCATAGCCACAGAATGAATATTGTCCCAAAAGAGTGGGATGGATCTTCAAGTAGAACAACCCACCACCAGAATCCCAACACTACTCCACTCTTGCTCTACTCTTGTACGCTTGTTAGCTTACAAAGTTATGTAAGCTAATATCTAGCTTTGACTCGCTACTTCGCCCGCGTCAATCGGTAAGGTATGGGCCAGCCAACCCTCCATTCTTTTTAGAGTTTTTCAGCGAATTATGCTGACTTTGTGAACGGTTGTAGCTATCGCTAAAAAGTAGTTCAACAAACCGTAGGTAGGTACTGGACCCCGATTAGACTATCTCGAGGTCGACATAAGTCGAAAAAATGACTTAAGTCAATTGAGAACTAATAAAATCGATACATGATGTCCATTGCTACAGACTTATCTCTAATGTAACATTCTGGGAATACGAAAATTAGTTTTCAATTGACATTCGCTAGTTTTTTCTATATATGTCGAATTCGAGATAAATGTCTAAAGCTCGGAATTCCGCGGAGTCCTGGACTCACGTGGAATGTTTGTGCGCTACGTGGTAAATACGATTGTATCTTTTATATATTGAAATAGACTTGTTTATATAATATTTTCTTAGATTAACCCGAATATCGCACAAACACAAACGTCGGGATCTAAAACCGAAATATACCGCGATAAAATCCGTTATAAAGTAGTTTTACTTCAATTGTTTAAATAAGTCAATACTATCTTAAGTTTGTCTTAACTACAGTGTGCGCTTGCCCTTTCGGTTTAAAGATCATTTATTTATCACCGACGGGCCGGTGGCGTGGTAGGTAAGATACTTGCTTTTCACGCCGCAGGTCGTGGGTTCGATTCCCACCCGAGACAAACATTAGTGATGAACATATGTGTTTGTGTCGAGTCTGGGTGTGAATATTTATTATAAGTATATATTTACAAAAGAAAAGTATTATATGTATAGTATATACCAGTTATCTGGTTTCCATAACACAAGCTCTGCTTAGCTTGAGACCGGATGACCGTGTGTTTTGATGTCCCAGAATATTTATTTATTTTATTTATTTATTTATTTCTCAAAGAACATTACATTGTTCACATAAAGAGAAACTTTGCTTACAACAAATTTCTGTTAAACCTTGCCTGCCCTTTTGAAAAAAGAAAAAAAGATTGTAGGATAATAATAACTTCATCCCTAAAGTATTTTATTAGAATTGTGTTTAAACTTACTCCTTGTTTGGTGGTTGTAGTTCTAGTTGGTTTAGCAACAGTAGTTGATATTATTCTTGGTGCTACTGTGTCAAAACTCATCGTTTGTACATTTTGTCCTTTAACAAGTATTACATTTGCAATATTATTCTGAATATCATTTAATTCTGTTACTATTTTATCAGTGGTTGACATTATTTCTGTGTATTTAGCACTGGTAGTTTCGCCATCTTTGTTTACTACAAAACTGCTATAAGCATCTTCATGTTTGTGGTTTTGTTTTACGTTAGTTTTCTTTTGAGTTGATATTATACTAACTTTTGGTACCATTTTACTGTAAAATAAACCCTTAAATGGTGATTTTAAAGTCTTATTTTCCTTAGGGTTTAGAGTTCTATGCATTTTTCTTGTTGTAAACACAATTTTACGTAAACGTTCTCTTAGATTCTTTTTATTTTCATTTTCTTTTAATTTTGTTATTGCAGCTTTGAATTCATCTATAGTTAAAAATGCATTGGGTATATTTGCTTCAATTGGATTATTAATATACATAACAATCGGAGATTGTCGCAGTAGATTTTTTTTTTCGATTTTTAGATTATGAGTTTTTAGACCACCAACCTCTTTTAATTTTTCTACGTGTAACATGTATTCAGAATTATTTTTTAGAAATCTTCTGGTTGATAACTTTTTATCTGGAATAATGGAGATAAACATATTATCTAGTAAAGTAAAAGTAATAATAATAATAATAATAATTTAGTGTTTGATCTGGCGGTAGTGTGGTGGCCTACTTCGGCCGTGGCTAGTGACCACCTACCAGATAAAGCCACACTTCCAAGCGGCTTTGCTGTGTTCCAGTGCGTAGTCTGGTCAGGATTGAGTTTGTAGGTCATTTTATAAGAGGCTATTGTCTAAATTGGCATGATTTGTTTGCCGTCTCATTGCGTCAAATAATTTATAATCATTTATAGTTATTTGTGTCAAATTGTATTGTTTGTTATGTTGTATTTGTATTTAGTATTTATACAATAAGCCTTATTCATAAAAATTAAAACAAAAACTCTAGTTAAAATGGACTTTGTCTCTCTCTTACTATTATAAATATCAAAATGCCAGAAAAATACAAACTAATTATAAACCTATTTTAGGTTTAATGAGATTATAAGACGTTTATGAATACGGGAGTTTTTATGGGCCTAGTAGCTTGAAATAAATAATTAAATAAAATGAATCATTTATTTGTCTGATCGGCCGGTGGCGTTATTAGTAAGATAGTTACTTTTCACGTCGCTAACCGTGGTTCCGATTCCCACCCAATTCAGACGTTTTATGTGCATGAACATATCTGTTTGTCTTGAGTATAGGTGTAATTATCTCTTTTATGTATCTGTCGCAGTAAGATAGATCAAACCGTAATATAGTTATATCCCTAGGGATATAATTATATACCGGATATAGTTATAAAACGGTCCAAGTTTAGTGATATACTTATATTACTAGATTAAGTTTAGTGAAATAGCTTTCGGAATGTGCTGTTCGAAGACTTGTAGTTTTTTGTCACTTGTAAGTCCCGAAAACAAACGCACCCACTCCAATTGTCGAAAACATTACAGAAACCTAATGAAATCCTTATTTATTTTCAACATATGTCTATTAGAGATAAATTAAAGCGCGAAAATCGCGGCCCAGATGGGTGTGTTAAATTTACACACAAAATTTACCAGTATATTACTAATATTTACACACAAAAACTCTATGAGGCAACAATGGCGTCAAATTTATAACATACATTAATTTCTTGTCGGAATTTGATAATGCACTCGATTCTTTGTCACTTTTAAATGTATGTATCACTTTAACCCTATTTAGTGTCCCACTGTTGGGCACGGGTCTTCTCTCAACTATCTTACGAGTTCAGAGAGTTTGGGCCTTAATCCAGATACGCTGACCAAGTGTGGTCACATATCCTCGAATGATTAGTTCTTAGACACGCCGGTTTCCTCACGATGTTTTCCTTCCGATATTGAGCAGCGAAGATGAAACAATTCACACGAATATGTGTGGGCACGACCGGGAATCGAACCCGCCACCTTATATTCCTAAGACGAGTTCTGTGCCACTACGCCACCGCTGCTCAACGTGTATATCTTTAGTAATATTTAAGGGACAAAAGTACACAGCGATGGAGTCACATTACTTATGTACCCATTGGTGTGGAAACTATGGGTTGTTGGGGAACTGAGGGCAAAGGCTTGATATGGGAGATAGGACGCCGCTGAAGATAGGCAACTCCCACTCCTGCTCGTATCTAATGCAAAGGTTAGCTATTAACATTCAACGCGGCAATGCAGCTACCGTCTTGGGCACCTTTTCACCGTGCTGGGGCTTAGTTAGGAGTGGGTGTTATGTACCAATTGTATTTTGGTATATTTAATTAAGTTACCATCGGACCCCTCAGACATCGTCCTACCCGGTAAAGCAGTGCCACCTACCGGGTCCGAAATTAGATTACGACCGATTCTCAGACCATAGATATAAGATTCCATAAATATCAATCAAGCCGTTACGAAGGAGATTGGTTTCTTTTTAATTTCTCTCTGCGTAAAAACCATCCTCGTACTTCAAGGAATATTCTAAAAAAAGAATTTGCGAAATCAGTCCAGCCGTTCAAACGTGGTGGTGTGGCCAAGGGAAATAGTTTTTTATTAGTGAGTTAGTTTTTAGTTTTAGTTACCTCATATTGTTCTTAGTTAAATAATCTTTAGCAATAAAACTTACCACTTTCAAACACATGTTTATACAAATCATACAAATTTGGTAAATATTCGGATAACACATCCTGCTGGTCTGTACTGTCTCCACAATTTACATACTCAACATTTACAAAAACTAACAAATTAATATAGAAAATACAAAATATTACATTCATATTTCTGTATTGAACATATTTAAGTGATATTTAGAAACTGATTGTGAACGCAATTACTGGGTATTCGCTTGAATGCTTTTGGTAATAAAATTCTCGATAAAATGTTAATATTCTTTAAGAGATGGCAAATCTGTAAATCTGTTTTAATATGTCGCGGATTCAGGATTTTTAGAGCCATTGTGGTTAGCAAAATAAGGTTTATGAGACACCAAATACCTACTCTCTCCACCCACCTTCCACTATTTCGATGTCGTAAAAATCTTCAAAAAATCTTAGCTACAGGCATCTCTTCACGGCGCCGCTCTTGATCCTGGCCTATGGGTATTTCAGTGGCGGGATTACTGTGGTTGGTTAAGTCTCATAAAAAACTGAGTGGTAAAAATTATCAGATTCCGAAAAACAAGTCTTCAGTTCAGTCTTAAATTACTTCTTCACTTCTACCCTTTTCTTTAGTGCCCCACAGCTTGGCGCAGGTTTCTCTCAATTATCTTACGAGTTCAGAGAGTTCAGGTCTTATCCACTCACACTGGCCAAAAGCGGGTTGGTGCCGGTTTCCTCACGATGTTATCTTTCGCAGATATAGAGCAGTGGTTATGAATCAATTCACACAAAATATTTGGGCACGATCGGGAATTAATCCCGCGACCTTATATTTCATAGGCGAGGCTGATACCGCTGCGTCACCGCGGCTCTTACTTCGTATATACCGATGATAAAAAAATATGCATTACCATTTTATCAATAATTTAAAACATATCAACGCAAAATTTTAACATGAATAAAATAACCTTGTCAGATATAACTTATATCAACCACCCCTGGCATTCGTTATCAATACATTTTGATGTAAAAATTGCAAATTCATCCAGTAAAAGAAATGAAGGGTGAGTGTCAATTCCAATCAAACCCATTTTGGTTAACTCCATTTAAACTCTTATTCTGCCGAAGGTGTACTCTCACGTGACCGACGAATCTGATATTTTTGCCGAAGATTCGGTCGCACGACGGGGAAATGTTTACTGTTGCTAGTTATGTGCTGGTTCTCAAATTTTTTAACCTTAATCCAGGGGTTCCTAAACTTTAAAGATAACGGGACACCAACCAATCCTTACTAGTATTATAACTGCAAAAGTAACTCTGTCTGTCAGTCGCGCTGTCACACCAAAACTACTGAACTGATTAAACGGGCCGGTGGCGTGGTCGGTAAGATACTTGCTTTTCGCCGCAGATTGTTTGTTCAAATCCCACCCAAGTCAGACATTTGTATGATGAACACGTCTGATTGTTTTGAATCTGGGTGTAATTATCTAAAAGTGTTTATATAAGTCTTACAAAAAAGAAAAGTAATTATGTAGTATATTACCAGTTATCTGGTTTCCATAGTAGCTCTGCTTAGTTTCGGATCAGATTGTCGTGTCTGTTAATGTCCCACTATGTTATTGTTATTCGTATAAAATTTGGTATAGAGATAGTTTGAGACCCGGAGCAGGATATAGTATAGTTTTTATCTGACTGCGCAAATAGCGTATAATGGTTTAGCGCGATAAATAACATAGGCACGGGCGAAGCCGCATTTGGAAAGCTAGCGCCTTATATTTTATGAAATTTTATACCTATCTAATGATTACAAATTGAATTTAATAAATTTGCATACAACGATGCGGACGCGCATTGTCTCTGGCCACGTGTGGTGCTATACCATAGCCCAGGATGAATTCTAGATTGAGTTCTTTTCTTCACAAATTTTGGGCTATTTGATACCGTTTTTTGGTAGAACCCTGATGACTATTCTACGGAATGCCTGGGTTTCATTTTGGGAATCTCTGCTTAATATTAAAGTTCTCCAACAGCCGTCATTCCGTATGTGGTTAACATCATCCATTGAGCCGGATTTATCTGACACTTCTTCACCGGATGTTTAAGCATATTGTTATATTCAAGAAGTAGACTAACTTGAAAACGCTTGCATCCAATCTGAAATATGCGATTAGCTATGCATTCTTGTGCAATGCGCCTAACGCGACATATTGGACCATCTTATCTGATACAGCTTGTGGCTAGCCTTCTGATTACACTGTGTTCCAGTAACTAATAGTTGACTTTGAGGATAGTGTGTTTGCCTCCAGGCTCTGGGATCGCGGGATCAAATCTCATCCTGGACTAAAGAGTGTTGCTAGTTTCCTGTTTTTCCGGAGTCAGTAAGTTAGTAGTGTGTTTCTTCCGTACCTGGAGACCATGTTAAACCGTTGTTAATTCGCCCGATTTTTTACTTGTCATGTCGCTCAGTCCGTCCCACTTAAGGATTCCCGGATTTCGGGATACCGGTCATATTTTAGTCCCGCAATTTTGGGGATTGATACATATAAGTTAATAAATTTGTACGTGAAACGAAACCCACTTCCCTTGATTTGACGTTTTAACAGCCATCTTGCTTACAAATGCGTAAAATTGTGTAAGAATTCCCGTACCACGTCGTACTTATAAGTATTGATATTTTATGTTAATTGGTTACAGTCAATGAAATTTTTAAAAAGCATTAATGTGTTAATGTTTCTGAGTAAATATAGATGAAAATCATCTTTATTTTACTAATTTCTATTACCTGTACAATCCCGGGACTATTCCGGGATTACCTAACTGCAGATAATCCCAAAATCCTGAGATTAGAATAATCAACCGGGATCGAAACCTACACGGTCCCACAAAGACTCTGATAATGAAAGGGATAGAGAGTGCACTTATGTTTACACACACACTTATTCAGTATAATGTCTCCTGCGCACCTGACCAGTCAGCTTAGACTAGCTGTAACACTATTAGATTATGTACTTCCACTATCTCTTTGATCACTTACGTAAATCCTCCATGACTTGTCCAGGTCGCCACTATAGAAGACTACGGAGTGTACACTATGCTGCCCGCGCAGCAGCTGCCTCCGATCAGCCCCTGGCCTCCAGACGGGAACCTGCTGGATAGGATGGATGATCTCGCGCACAAAGGTAAAGGTAATGGTGACTGCCATAATTTTATATTATTCTAGAATAACTTATAACTCTTCTCGTATGTAATTTACCACAGAAAAAACTTTTAAAATCCTGCTCATTGGCAGTTGGACAAAAATAAGTGTATAGTGTGCACTAAAGTTGGGTGGGGTTTACTTTAAATTATCCATGTGGGTAGGTACTAAATTTTCTCAAAATCGACCCTGTGTTTTATCCTTCAAATCGTAACATGTTTCACATAATATTGACTACTAGCTATTTTGACATCCAGTATGGTACATACGTTGAATTTAACAAAACGCCCACTCTAGTTACTTAGTACGACTAGGTACTCTAGGTTCTTAGCAATTTTTCCTTGGCCAAAACTGACTCAGTAAACGTTGCTACAGTTGATATGATCTAAACACACAAATCCAACAATAATATTATACATAAAAGTAATCATAGCGACCTTGTGGTCAGTTTTATACTAATTGAACTTTTTGGAGGCAGTCATAACTCTTTAAAAGGTTATTAAATAATAATAAATAAATATTCTGGAACGTTAACACACACGGTCATCTGGTCCCAAGCTAAGCTTTCTTTTGTAAATATATACTTTTAATAGATGTTTACACTCAGACTCGACACAAACACAAATGTTCATCTATAATGTTTGTCTCGGGTGGGAATCGAACCCACGACCTGCGGCGTGAAAAGCTAGTATCATACCGACCACGCCACCGGTTGATTGAGACGTATTCAGACATGCTGCATTGGTTTAGAGGTAGAATTTCATGAGCGTGTTGTAAAAGTATACAAACGTTTTAAACTAGAATTTCAAGAATTTGACCCTTCTAACAATGTCATCAAGTTTGTAATTAAATAGAACTATTATGATATATTGAAGCCAATATATATTGGGTTAAAATATCATTAATAGAAATCTTAATTTGCTGTGTGCTATAACAGGGAACCTTGTTTGGGCGCACCAATGCTTTGACTACTACATAATGAAGTCCAAATAGAATAGTACCTCCCATAAATCACGTTTAAAACGCGTGATTAAGGAGTAAGCAGTGATATGGTGCGGCAGGTCACAGCGGTGTTAACCAGCTCGGCGGGGTGTTTGTAGGAGGCAGACCCTTGCCGGACTCAACGCGGCAGAAGATTGTAGAGCTGGCCCACTCCGGCGCCCGGCCTTGTGACATCAGCCGCATCCTGCAGGTCTCCAACGGCTGCGTCTCCAAGATACTTGGCAGGTCTGTATACTACCAGTTCAATTCGGGTAGATTACTATAAGCACTAGAATACACTGGATCTGTATTCCTAAATGTGCATGTAGACGTGGAAGTAGCATCAAATTGTCTGGAACTTTATGAAACATGGCACACATAGGTATAAAACTATACGAGTATACAAGTACGATACTTTTCATTCGATACTAGGTACTTTCGGTATCGATACTTTACAACCGAGTACCGAGTAGGTGTCGGTCCGAAATACTTGTATCGTATCTTCTACTCGTTATATTTACTCAATTGTTTAACAAGAAAACGTTTAAAAATCTTACATATTTAAGCAGCACCACAAAAACCGACTTTTATCAATTGTTTTTGACTCGTCAATTACGGTCTCTTTGTTCGGGAACAATTCACTTTCCCGTTACTTAATTACTTCTAATGTTTTAATTAAAGAATATTAATAGTATTTATTTTATTTAATCGAATTTTTTACACAAAATCGATACCGTAACGAGTAAAAGTATCGATACATCGGAGGAATCGTTCATCCCTAGGCTGACAGTTAGCGCATCCGCTATGTCCATGCCTGCATGAACGGATTCGATGTGCTTTGGCCTTTATGGTGTAACACACACAATTATCTGCCTGATATGCACTAATCAGTGCTGGGGAAATAGAATAGCCTGATTTGGGCCAACTTAACTTTATTTTTATTAATATTTATATGGTTTGATTTCTATAACTAGATCATGTGTTTTTCATTTTAGCCCATTCAAATTGCGTAGTAGTTTTATGACGCCCAGTTTTAGATATATTTTGTAAGTTCTATTTCATAGATTTAGATTTTTCTTTTGTTATCTTTTTATTTGTTTATGAAATTGTTGTTAGAAAAAATCTTATTGTCCTAAAAATGTTAGGTAAATAATTTACAATACAAATTTAAATTAAGAAATTCGAGACTTCAATTAGAGGCGAACACAACTAATACCAATGAAACGTAAACCAGAACCATTAGAACCTACATACCAAAATTCATAACATCTTCAAATTACCTTTCATATCGGATCACACCCAATTACACAGCGGGTGAACTGAACCTCTCTGTAACCGCAATGGCATCGGTATGCTCGGCACGCGGCAACCGCCTAGATCTAACCACAAACTATGGAGACAACCGGTTGAAGAACTAAGAGACCTTATTTCTAACTATTAGACGTAAAGCATATAATATCTTTTCCAATGAGTGGAATTATCTAGATATCTAATCTGTTGTTACAATATCTTTTAACTGGAAATGTTTTAAAGAAATTCATTGCTGATTAAAATGAATACAAAGTAGAATGAAAATTCTCTTTTAAAAAGTCAAATGTTTAGTTCATCAGTTAGTTAATAAAAAAAAACTTTAAAATTTTATAAAAAAATATCGAATTCCAAGAATATTTTTTGTTTATCACCAAATAGATTCCAACCTACTTAAAAAGATTAAATTTAAAAACCATAGAACGATAGTTTTATGAATAAAAAAACATATTGAAAAGTCTAGTTTTCTACTAACTATTAACCTATATTAACTTCACAGTAAGGTAAGTTAAGTTATAATAGGTGCTTAGTGGAAAAGAAAATAAAATATTTTGTGAAACTAATAAGTACATAGGTAACTAACTAAATAGTTATAGTTAAACTGGTATTTCAAGGCAACAAGTAGGTGACGGTGTAACTTGATATAGAGTCTACTATCTATGGGTCGCTGTCATGTTTTTATTGGCATCTGTGGTTACCGTGTATTGGAGCTTAATTAAAAATAATTATAAAAACAAATATCTGTTAGATTAATAGTTTATAACGTAGTATAATAATGATAGAGACCCGAGTCTTACAGGAGTAACAGCGGCGGGTTTGCGGAGCTAAGTAAATAGTGGATTCTTTGTTCCAAAAGTTTGTATTGGTATAATAAACGCTGGTAAATATGTAGCGGCAGCAGAAGATGCAAAAAAAAAGTCGTATTATTTGCAAAAGATTTAATTAAGTGTACTGTTGCAATTAAATTATTAAAAAACTTGGTTAGTATCTACTCCGGTCAAATTAGCCCAAAATAAATAATAGAAATCCTAGACAAATTAACCAACCTTATTTTTTTTTTAAATTTCGTCAATGAGCAGCGGTGGCGCAGCGCCTCGCCTTAAACATAGGGCCGCCAGTTCGATTCCCGGTCGTACACATCTTTGTGTGAATGGTTTCATCTCCGCTGCTCAATATCGGAGAAGGAAAACATCGTGAGGAAACTGTCTAAGAACTAATCATTCGAGGACATGTGGCACAAACGGGTTGAAGTGAAGTGATTTTTTTCCCAATCCAATAGGATCGATGAGAAATATTCAGGATTTTTTTATTAGTTTGATAACGTGCCTATAATTGTTTAACTGGGTTTGTATTAGTACAATCTAAGAGAAATGCAAATGAATTTCTACTAGGGACTTAACTAAAAAAATATTATAAAAAATAGGTATCTATAATCTATCCAAATGGTAAGCATCGAAAAATACTCGTACTTGCGCATGACCTTCCTTCTGTCTGGGAACGTGGAAACATTTATTTGACAAATACAGGACACACAAAATCAAATTATAAAAAAACACATTTAAAGAGAGAGAAAAACATAAATGGAAACTGGAAAAAAAGAAGAAAAATAAAAAACAAAGAGTAAGTGTGACCCATCAGTGTCAAACATGGACATTGCTCAGTAAACGCTGTGAGTGCGTACTAGAGGCGACCCGCAGCACTGATTTTCAGCAATGTCCATATTCCCACAGAATGCCAGTATTGGTATTTTGGCAATTGGCTTTGTCCAAGACGATGGCTAGCCGTCTGGTTACGGGTGGTGTCAAAGAGTCAAATCCTAAATAGATACATACTTCCAACTTAAGTTCTATTTTAGGGCCGGTTTATTATTTTATTTGCAAATAAAATTTCGTGTGTCTGAACACTTTTACCTTCCGTTCAGTCCAGTTTCCAAGAAAACAAAATAATTACTACCGCAATATAAAACCGACGACGACAGCTGTTCGACAAAACAAGTAAAAAGTGCACTTGCGTGGCATCGAACCTGATACTAGAGTACTCGCAACCTGATAGCTGTCCGGTGACATTGTCTGTGATGAGTTTACGTGTTATAGGAAATTTGTGAAATCTTATCTAATCTAAATCTATCTTTTAAGAAAGGAGAAACTGATTGACTGACATATTCAACGTACCTACATCCCAAACCGCTGAGTCTAGAGACTCTAAATTTGGCACATAAGTTCCGTGTGAGGTGTAGAGGTGTACTAAGAAGGGATTAGAACTCACCCCCTAAGAGGGTGAAATGGGAACCACGTGGTTGGAGCTGCGGGTATTACCTAAAAGACTAGTATTATCTATAAGACTAGAGGAGAGAAGGGCTACAAGTACCTATACAGCAAAATTGTTTTATTTATTTACTTTTGCTTTATTAAATCTCAAGTAATAAAACATTTTTTATTCAAGTATTTACTTACGCATTATTTTATTCTTAGATCTTCTTTTTCCAAGGTTCATAAAGCACAGTAAATATTTATTTAAGTACCTTAGAGTTTTTGTTAAGTGTGGCAATTATATTATCTTACAGTAAATAAATGTAAAAACAAAAACTATAGTTGTTTAAAACTAGCTGCCCCGGCGTATTTCGTACCGCGTATTTCTCAGCCTTTAAACCTTCTTTTAATTTCCAAACCTAGATCTGCCAAATCGGTTCAGTCATTCTAGTGTTTTATCGAGACAAACCAACGTCTATTCATTTTTAGATATAGAAGAATAGTGTATAAATATAATTAGCTACCCAGATTTTATAACAAAGGGTTGCCTGGCCTGGTGGCGTAGCGGTTAGTGACCATGACTGCTACCCCGAAGTTCGTGGGTTCGATGCTCACCCAGGACAAATCTTTGTGTGTTGAGCACGATTATTTGTTCTGTGTCTGGGTGTTATTTATCTATAGTAGGTATGTATGTATTTAGAAAAAAAATGTATTTAAGTATTATATCCGCTCCTAGTACCCATAACACAAGCAAATATAATTGCTTTATTTGGGACTTTGAGCATAATATTACCCAATTCCACTACGATCCGTTACAGATTTCAGAAATTAACACTTCAACAAATTGCAGGTATTACGAAACGGGGTCTATTAGGCCCCGAGCGATCGGAGGCTCGAAGCCACGGGTCGCAACAGCAGAAGTGGTCAGCAAAATAGCGCAGTACAAGAGAGAATGCCCTTCCATATTTGCTTGGGAGATCAGAGACCGCTTGCTTAGTGAAGGAGTCTGCACTTCTGATAATATACCTAGTGTGAGTACTTAGTTATAAGTAATAATTATACACAGGTGCTAATTAAAACTCACATAACCGCGCTTCATCTCCGCTGCTCAATATCGGTGGGTGATGGAAAACATCGTGAGTAAAACGATATGCCTAAGAACAAATCATTCGAGGACATGTGACATCCACCAGGCTTGGTCAGCGTGAGTGGATTAAAGCCTAAATCTCTCTACTCGTTAGATAGTTGAGAGAAGACTCGTGCCCAGTAGTGGGACAGTAAAAAAAGGGTTGGAGTGACTTTGAATAATTTGTTTTGAAGGATACATTAAGCTGCCAGTCATGGCTGTTGTCACTAAAAACAGTCACAAACCTACTTTTCGGCTAAGTTTAAAATTACATTTTAATCTCTTAAGACTCTTGTAGCCATTCCATTAATACAAACGATCGGTGATTTCAAGTAGCTTTTGATGCAGTAATAGGAACCGTGGAGGTTTCGCTTGTCAATAGGCAACAGTCGCTTACCTCACAAAAATCTTTTGTAGGTAAGTACCTACTTATAAATACAAAACTTAATATTTTGCTATATTTAATATTTGTTCGACTTATACTTATACAAGAAATTATATCATAAAATCGATGCGAAAAAAAGAATTACAAAACCTTTAAAACTACTGATATACAGTAAAAAACAAACATAACACGAAATGCAGGCCAAACCGTTTGGTACACTTTACCAAAACGCCTTTCGAAGTATGAAAAATACGAAAGGGCGTATCGTAAAACACAATGGGTGTACGCCTAGCTATACATACTTATAGCAGCTATAAAGCCTTATCTTCCTGCACTATACGACCCCGGTCTCCCCCTACTTGGCGGGAAAACAATATGATGTTATAACTTTTTTCTATATTTCTCCCTTTTTTTGAATAAGAAACGCTCCCTAACGGAAGGATGTGTATTTTTTTTTGTAAAGGCTTTGTGCAAAGAATTTATATATTGAATAATAATAAAAAACAGGTATTCGTAAGTACAGTTAGCTACAATAATTGATTACAGACTCTGTATTACAAATTCTTAACATATAAATTTTAAGTTTACAATGTAAAGTCATGGGATTGTTCATTGTAAACGAGCAATGGAAAGATTGTTTTCTCCTCATGTGACACTTGTTAACTTTTAAGTGTTAAGATGTTTTATAGTTTATTCCACGAAACAGTTCGGAAGTAAAGTTCTACTAAGTTTTGTAATAGATATTGAATCTGTTTATCAGCTTATTTTGTATAGCATTTTTTATGTTAAATTTTTAGGCATAATACCTTCATATTTTACCAAAACTTGAACTTAAATAAATAACACTTAAAAATATGAGGATCTAAGTAACTATTGATCTTTCAAGAGTCAAGACGTTTATTTATGAAATATTATTATATCTTTTTCAGATTTTCCATAAATAAATAAAATTGTCAAACCATCAAAATTATAATATAAATAATATTTATCTGTCTATTGAAATTTTTACCATAAATAAATAAAATCATAAAAGAAACTAGAGAATATTATAAAGGATCTTAATATACTTTGTATTTTTTGTAACCTGTCTCTTACTAAGTAATTTAAGTAGAATCTCAACTCTTTCGCAGTTATAAAAACGCTACAAGAACATAAAAATGCTATAAAACTTAACGTAGCGCAAAAGATACAGTAACAACATCATGAATTTCATAAAAATTACGACTTGTATCTATCTATACACCCTTTTGTATATCTTAGTCGCCCTTAGTACCTCCTTAACATAAATTAATTAAGATTTCGCACCATCATTCTGTCTGTGACGGTTTTAAGAAAAAATTAAAGCCCATTAAGCACTCTGTAAGAAATATCACGAAAACACAAAACCGAAACAGAGGGAAAAATTATGAGAGGAAAATAGATATTTAAATAAGTGCGAAAGAGTTGGCAGGCTATCTCTTTTTTCTACGACGAAGGGGGAGATGGGGCGATTTTGACACGGCGCGAATAAAGAAAATATGAAGGCTTTTGTTGCCGTAAAAATTCCAGTACAGGGGATAAAGTCTTTAAGTTATCAGAGGGTACCGTGTACTGTCAAGGATAGTCATAAGTATGTACGTATAAACAGGTATATAATAAATATATGCGTACGGGGGCGTTTGATGTCTTCGTATTATCGAATATCGGGTTATATTGTATTTACTTAGATTGTTTAAGAGGTGCTTAACGTTGTATATATTAACGTCAGAACGTTCGGTTCTGAGACGCGCCGTTATATTAACTCAGACACGAAAGGTGAATCTTGAATATAATTTATTTGCACTTGATAACAACTCGATTTTATTCGATAAATTGTACCTACAAAAAAAATGTTCGCATTATACGAACAACTTAAACGCACAAAGCATTGTTACTACAGTTAAGTCTTTACAGTAACAACCCTTACAAAAAAATGTGACCAAACTAAACCGTATTAACTATTCATACAATTATTTGTTAAAGCGGCTATTTAAAATTGTGTTCTATATATGGGCAGTTAAAGTCTCTTCTTATTTTTGTTACAAATATGTGGTAAGAGGGTCAATTGTCGTCACAGGGTCATATCGCAGTGGAACATGCGTTCCCGTAGCAAATCACTTCCGGACCACTAAATTCAGGCTAAATTAATGCATTTAGCACGCTCCCTGGCCCTTTAACTGGGGATGACAACTTTATTTCATTGTATCGCGATATTTTCTTGTCACTTTAGCAACAGTGATGGGGACATTGTAATTTTTTTTGGTGACGAATATTGCTTGAATGTGCCATTACTTATAGCGTATAAGTGTTTCAAATTTGATATTACTCAATTTAAATTCATGACGGTAAATATAATTTCTTTATCATCATCATTTGGTAAAACCGGTCCTAGTTAAGTAGTTTAAAACACGCCACAATAGTCACACACATCAAGTTCGTACCAACTACCTTCCTAAAATTGACAATATACGCAGTCAAAGGCCAATTCGCTGTCTAAGTGTCTTAAAACTTTTAATACAAATATTATGAAAGAAATCTACATAGAATAGCTGATTAAACAACATATTTTCAACGAACAAACCTAATAAATAGCTTGTTCAAAACACTGATTTAAAATATCATTACGAATCATATCTGAGATTTGGATCTCACAGGGGTCGGGCGAGGATATATCGGCGCGGCAACAAATTGTAACAAAGGAGTCCGGCAAAGAAGATTATCGGAGATGACGCGTGTTCGGCACGTGACATGCATGTGGCCGATGATAGTGCCATCCACCCTACACTCTAACATTCAATCAATATTCAACCTTCAGTCACTCGAAATAAAGCCCATAATAGCACAGAATTTGATTCATAGCAAAGTTACAATAGTTAAGAAGCTAAAATAGCATTTATTAGTGGGTGTCTAAAGTACTTCTTACTATGAACGAGAATATTTTCAAAGTTACTTAAAAATAAGAAGTGTTGGAGGGAAATTAATACCACAATTCCAGAGATTTAAGGCTTACATTGATGTTGAGTGTGTAATCGGAAGCGCAAATAAATATCTGTAGATATAAGACTCATGTCATGGATAATATACTTGTCACTTGCAGAAATACCTTGGGATAACAACCCTTCTTTATAATCAAATGTATCGTTGTGTGGTAGAACATACATAAAAAAAATACTTAAAACTTTGATAGGCTATACTTAAAAGATTATTGGGAGTCACGCTTACTTTCGTAAATAAGTTATATGTAGCATCTACATATCTTATTTTGTATCAAGTCAATCTCTAGACAAGTGTTTTTTGTACTTTCATATAATTTGCATTTCATATTGAATTTTTTATGCAATAAATTATATATATATATATATATATATATATATATATATATATATATATATATATATATATATATATATATATATATATATATATATATATATATATATTTCGGTACAGGGGGCCGATCAGAGGGATAGTCATCGCCAGAAAACTTATTGAGTGGGTGTGGTTACGAGCAGCAAAGTTAACTTAATCACACTATTAATTTGTTACGAAATGTAAAACTAATACAACGAGTGGTAAGACAGTTCCTAGACCGATGTTGGTCGCACGGACGTCTGTAGAGAACTGGGGCACACAGTTCGTGTAACGACAATCCCCACTCGTCGCCCGTGCGGACCTCAGGCTAGACTCTGTCGAGCGTGTCGACCCGACGCGCTGCCGCCTCGCTGTCAAGTATGCTACCGTACTAATGACTTCTCCGACACGGCCATCCTGCGGGACACACGTCTCTGTGTGTTATTCTGAAACAATATTCAACACACAGTATCACATAGTTCAGTCACGCCTGGCCTACTAAACTAGAAGGAACAAGTTCCTGGCTTTAGACAAAGATAAAGATAAAGATTTCCAGAAATCCCCAAATTTAACAGAACTCTAAACTTTTTTTTTTTTTTATTAAATTAAGGAAACCTGTTTACTAAAAATCAATGAACAATCAATATCACTTATTCAGTTAAATCGCTTCAATATCAAAATCAGAAACTCAAAGCACAACTGACTACTAAAACTTACACTCTCACACAAGAGACAATCACTTACAATAAGTAAACTAATTTAAGCTCTGCATATGACCATTGGCTACACATAGCCCAGTAACCTCCAGTTACTCAACTTTATGCGAACCCCCACGGGAACGCCGAGTCTCCCCTGGACTCACGGTTTTCCAAGAAACCCGACCTCTGCCGGAGTTGACTGCACTACCGCGTACTCACGGACTACTACAATGTAGTAGATGCCGATTTCTACTGAGCTACGGCTACACGACAACCTCCGGTACGGTCCAATCATTATGCAAGCTTAAACAATCTTGTCGCCATCATCACGACTACTTTACTCTACCTCAATTTCGTCAGCTATACTTTGATTCACCGGATTTCTTTTTTTTTTTTTGCAAGCTTTCATGTGCGTATTTGTAGGTACGGTTACAATGTAGTGCTTTTAAATTATAACGGTCACTGTCAAGAACTTCTATGACCTCGGACAGTCCTTTAAATTTGGGATCTAACTTTGTATGATTACACTCCTCGTTCATAATCAAAACAAACTCTCCCACCGAAAAATTATTGACCTTTGCCTTTATCTTGTCGAATTTACTTTTTTTTTTTATAGAATGCGGCCCTATTTACATTGCGTAAATCGTCATGAAATTATTTCTTTTCTAATGTTCTCGTGGCGCTGTTGCCAAGAAAAAAAAATGAATTTTATCACAAGTTAATTTATAGAGGGGTCCAAAATTAGTCTCAAACTTTTTTTGTTATTATCTTAAAATAGTCTTGCGCTTGACCACAACTTACCTGATGTGAAGCAGTGAAGCAGTCCACGATGGAACCCGCCTACCCAGTAAATACCGATTCGCTCGTGACTTGAAGACCGGCAGATTATAGCTATCGAGAAACATAGATGCCGGCAGCGAACCCCACAACCCGGCAGTTCGCACAGTGAAAGTGGAAACAAAGCGCTTTGTGCGTACCCGTGGAACCTCCACCATACAACGGCGGCGCACAGCCGCACCTCCACTTGTCCAGTGGAAGAACGGGGATGGGGGAATAAGCTTGTTTAATCCTAACGCACACTTTCTGAAGTGTGTCCGGTAATAGACCGAAAGACCAGCGACTATGCGGCGATGCTCGAAGCTTTGCAATTTAGCCTTGACGAGGGATTCGTTGCTAATAAGCCTCTTGGCTCGCCTTTCTATAGACTCCAATGCTTTGAGTTGGTATTTAGCTGACCCATCCTAAAGATGCGAGCAGTACTCTATGCATGAGCGAATTTGTGCTTGATATAGCTTGAGCATCTGTTTTGGCGTGAAGTAGTGACGTATTCGCGAGGACACCTAGCTTTTTGGCAGCGAGTTGAGCCATGGGCTCAATGTACGGGTCAAAATTGAGGTTCAAAGTCATATTGACGCCAAGAAGCTCAAAGTGGTCTGTAATACGCACGGATACACCTTAAAAAGTAGGAGCCAATTGAAATGGCATTATTTTTTTTTTTTTTAGCAGAGTATAGACACGCCTGGGTTTTAGCAGCATTAAACTTGACTAGTTTGGCAACACCCCAATCGGAAACCGCTTTAAGAGATAAGTTGAAGCGCTCAACCATGGCCTCCCTAAGAGACTGGATCTCAGCAGTCTAACTGTCTGAAGTATGCGACTAAGCTTATAAACTGTCTTAGCTTAGCTATAGTGAAAAGTTAAATTACCCAGTGAAATAATATTTGCACGCAATAACTCATCTACACGCTCACGATCGTTTTTCTTTCTTCCGCACTAAAACGATACGGTAATTTTTGAGCAACCAAATAAGGTTCAACTAAGCGAAAAAAACAAGCTCACTTGTAGTTGCGCATGTTAGCGACATACCAGTTATTAAATAATCTAAATAACGAGACAACACATAGACAATAGCCGATTTATGATCTCGCGAAACGTGATTGTTAACAACGGTAAAACAATTTATCGAGGGTAAATCATTATTTAAATAGGGAGGGTAAATTACAATCGTTATATCGTGAATTTTAAAATGAGTCGCGGTTATACTAACAATAAAACCTTGCAACAATACTTCGCGGCCTAATATCACATCACTTCGTAAATAAAATCACTACATCAGGCATAACGTACAATAAAATCTCGATTAAATTATCGATTCCAACAAAACAAATAATTTAAACAATGCCAAGTATGCTTGACTGACCCTTTAAGGTTACAACATTTGTACTCTTTTACCATTATGTTTACTCTTTTTAACGAGTGAACACTCGGCACCGGAATCTTAATAGAAAAAGAACGACTGACCTTGATGTTTAAAAGTTCGCCCCGATGGATCAACCTCGCACACGTCGACCCTCACGTGTCGCTTGCTGCGTGAAACCTCGAAACCTCCACTTCCATTAGGGCACTGGGTAGAGATGTGTCCTTTTGTTCACGTCGCCAGCTGTCACCACTCCCGTCATTTTATTTTTCACGGCGTTGCGTAGTTTCAGTTAGGTGATGGTTTGTCTGCTCCTTTATCCCGCTTCTGATTTCGGTACAGGGGGCCGATCAGAGGGATAGTCATCGCCAGAAAACTTATTGAGTGGGTGTGGTTACGAGCAGCAAAGTTAACTTAATCACACTATTAATTTGTTACGAAATGTAAAACTAATACAACGAGTGGTAAGACAGTTCCTAGACCGATGTTGGTCGCACGGACGTCTGTAGAGAACTGGGGCACACAGTTCGTGTAACGACAATCCCCACTCGTCGCCCGTGCGGACCTCAGGCTAGACTCTGTCGAGCGTGTCGACCCGACGCGCTGCCGCCTCGCTGTCAAGTATGCTACCGTACTAATGACTTCTCCGACATATATATATATATATATATATATATATATATATATATATATATATATATATATATATATATATATATATATATATATATATATATATATATATATATATATATATATATATAATTGATGTAATATAGTTATAGTTAGGTTAGGTTAGGTTAGGTAGTAGTATAAGTGCGCCTATTTTGCGTGATTGGGCTGGCGACGCTATTGCTATTGCGCTATTGTAATATACCTACAGATAAAATGGTTGGAATCTACTAACTGCTTGGGATCCAGTGCTAATTTACTTGTACCAAAACCCAAGCAAAATCAACTCAGTTTGCTTAAATCGGAACGCAACATAAATAATAATGTTTGTAGGTATTCAGTAATAATTGTGTTTGTTTAATTTTGGACGTCAAATACCTCAGTCCACCCGTGGTCATGAATTCTGAAAAGACTGAAACGTCGGGATCTAAAATCTAAAATATACCGCGATAAAATCCGTTATAAAATAGTTTTATTTCAATGTGTGAAATTCGCGTACATCTAAGAAAATACCAAAATAAGTAATTATTTTAATGCTAATAAAAAATAAATACTTACTCAATACAACACGAAATTACATATATAAGGTAAATTAATCCCCTACAAACGAGTTAATTACAAGGTGGTACGCAATATCCCGAGCCTCCCCACTGCGCAACACGTGTGGGTACAATATTTGATATTAAGTACCTACTTAAGTACTTATATCAAGGGATTATGATACTACTCAATATTTGAATACAATTTTCGCGTAATACCTTAGTTATTTAAAACAATATGGAATTGCCAAATCTTATTATAATTATTTCTTGTTATTATTATTATTTCCTTATAGATTTGTAAGTCCATAAATATGTTAATACGTGTCTTCTTCTATATAAAAATGAATTGATGGATGTTTGTAACAATAAAACTACAGAATTGATACTACACCAATATTAACCAGCGCAATCAGTGTTTGAACAATAATAGTAGTTAATAATGTGTTAGATTCATTGACAAAAAAATATCAACAAATAATTAAATATTTTTATAATTAATTAATTATTATCATTTTTATTAATTTCTCTTTTTTACAAAATAGCCCTTACGCCTGTATTACACAAAGGTGTAGGCAAAGTCACATTTTAACAGCTACGTTTATGTCAACAAACAACATCACCTTACTACTCCATACATCAGGGTCTACTACGATTTTTAAAGTAAAAACATACGCTGCAATTATAAAGCAGAGACACTTACTACTGAACCATTGAGACACCGAGGAACCTAAATATTCGTACCAAATAAAATCCTAAATAAGTACAGTTCGCAAAATAAATACTTGTCCCGTGGGGTGAGAAATGAACCATGATAAGTATCATCGCGCCGCCCCGGTCCACTCGCCACGTGCGTTTAAGCCGGTATACGCAATTTTATATTATCCTCTCGTTCCCATTATTGCTATATTGTTATTAAGTGTTTTATTACATATTTCAACGATGCATGATTTTTAACTAGATTTTAGGTTAAGATTTGAGTATTTTTATCTTTTAAGATTGAATATTTAATAATTTAGGTATTCCAACCAAAATAGCTACATCCTTATTACATATTTTATTATTTGTTTATGTTTTTCATTTGACAATTTATCGAATCATTTTCGAAAAAGAAATAGTAATCCATCAAAAATTATTTTGCGTACAGTACCTAACGTTGGGATATAATAGTATGTACGCTTTACGTACTATATCTTACTGCGACAGATTGCACCCATACAAACCCGTGGCGGGTACCCAGTTTTACATAAAACCCAAATTGTAAGTGAAAGCCAGTACTCAAGGCATTCTTAGGGCGCTCTCGGGTCGCTGCACATCAAACGGGCCTATCATAATCAGATGTTTAGGTTTTCTTTGATAACCAACATTAACGTCTTGGAATTTAATTTGTTTTCACTTGTCGCTTATAAAGGGAGTGCAATTCTGGAGCTGAACAAGCCTGAGGTGACTGTGCTCCAGGGTTTCGGAATAGACATCTGAGAGGTAGTCTCGACACAGCAATCTACCCGGGAACGTGAAATGTATATAGCGTCATAGCATCTTGCCTGTATTTCCAGGGGTAGGCAGAGGTGAGTATCACCTACTTTTCGTAGGCTTTGTTTAGGTCCCATTAGTAATAGGGGCGAGCCTATTGTCGTTCATCGGGCACAATTACCAACTTCATTTGTACTAAAACTGCCGTGTGTTTGTTTACAAATCGGTTTGTACACACGGCTACACATCCAACTAAGCCAGTATAAGCTGACCTCTCGTTTTAGAGTAATATCAAACATAATTGTACATGTCACCAAAAAGAAAAAAAATGAATTACGTTACAAAAAGGATGTGTGTTACTGAAAGGAAACAAAAAGGAACCAATAGGGTCATTTCACACTACAAACAAAAACAGCAAAGTGAGATCAATTTTTTTATTATTAAATCACATGATTAATTATTAATTGTAATGTCGTGCTTCTACTATTATGTAAATACCGAAACCCTATACAATGCGAGATCAGCTTATACTGGATATGTATAACTTGATGTGTAGCTGTATGAACTAAAATTTTATCAAAACTGCGAGTAAATAAAAAAAATTTTATTCAATTTAATCTTAATTAAAACGTCATTTGTTTTGTAGTTACCTTAAAACCAAAATGATTTCCAAAATAATAATAATAATAATAAATATTCTGGGACATTAACACACACGGTCATCTGGTTCCAAGCTAAGCAGAGCTTGTGTTATGGAATCCAGATAACTGGTATATACCTAATACTTTTCTTTTGTAAATATATACTTTTAATAGACATTTACATCCAGACTCGACACAAACACAAATGTTCATCACTAATGTTTGTCTCGGGCGTGAAAAGCAAGTATCTTACCGACCACGCCACCGGCCCGTCAAAATGAATCCCTAAACTCTTCAATATTCATACACAGGGTACAGTCATATGGATTAAAATTAAACCTGCGTGTAACTCAGAACATATGCGCCGCGCGCGGGACCCTCCCTCGATAACAAGATTTTAGCTAAACGACACTTGTTTAGTTATTTAATAAAGTAATTCGTTGATTTTATTTATAAACAGTTTTATTTACAACATTCGGCAATAACTGAAGGTGTAGGCAGAGGTGAAAGCCGCTTGCAATTGTTGTTTTTAACAGACTTAATTAAATAAGGAAGAAGTTCTCAATTTGGTTTTCTTTTTATTTGTTCGGGCATCACGTCACGCTGTCCCATTGTTAAGAACGAGACTTCTCTCAACTATCTTACGTTTAGATCTTAACCCACACATGCTGGCCAAGTTCGGGTTGGTGGATGTCATATGTCCTAGAATGATTAGTTCTTAGACATGCCGGTTTTCTCAGGATGTTTTACTTCACCGATAAAATTTATCGGTAAAAAAGGGTGCTCCCTTACATCTAATATCAAAATTTGATTTAAAATTTATTTTCGTTTGAAAAAGGTTTATTCCAAAACCGACCTATTTTTTTTTTATTTGTATCAGGGGTAATCCTGATCTCTCTCAGTATAACAGGTAAATTCGCACAATAAATAAATATTCGGGGACATTAACACACACGGTCATCTGGTCCCAAGGTAAGCAGAGCTTGTGTTATGGAAACCAGATAACTGGTATATACTATACATAATATAATACTTTTTTTTTGTAATTAAATACATATAATAGATATTAACACCCAGACTCGATACAAACAAACATGTTCATCACACAAATGTTTGTCTCGGGTGGGAAACGAACCCACGACCTGCGGTGTGAAAAGCAAGTATCTTACCGACCACGCCACCGGCCCGTTAATAACCTTCCATCCATCACGATTAACCTACTACCTAAATATTCAAACGAATTCAGACACTACTGAAAAGCAGAATTAAGTATTCCTGCTCTATTATATTCTCTATTAATAATATGTCTTCTGTTACCCTTGACCTTGATTTGAACCCAGCACTTCCAATTAGGGTACTAGGCCATCGATCTCATCAAAATTACAAACCCACATTCCCAAATAACATTTACTCTAATAAAACCAATCATTTAGACACCCCTGCTACCGAAAACCGCAACTGTAATCATAGACAACTGACACTTCTTGATCCTATCGTTGCAAAAAGTCATTTATATTCAAAACCCATCTTGATAGTTGTGTCATTATTACATTACAAGGAATATCCCCTCGAACAACAAACAGGCGAAAATGACAACGTTTAGTGCACAATGGCGACCGCGCGGTCTGCGCATAAAATTATAATAAATATTGAAGGGGAATGCCCTGCAGCTGTGAAAAATCTAGGAGCACTATTTCAGCACAATGGATTTGTTTAATAAAATGCCAAACAAAAATTAAATTCCATTTTATAAATAATAAGTTATACAGCACACACATTTGGTCAAGATGAACAAAACGGAAATATGTTTGAATGACAATTTGTCCGGAAATAACATAAACAAATTTTAGTGTTGCTATTACAAATAAATATTAAGAAAATATAACTAAACGAGTATTGTGTTCCGTATTGAACAACATTATTTATGTTCCTATATGAAAACCGTGTAACACACTAAAAATTAAAAAAATCTAACACCCGTATTCAAAAACGTCTTTGCTCATTATAGCTAAAATAGGTTTATAATTCTAGTAAGAAAGAGTCGAAATCAATTCTCCATATCCATTTTAACTAAAGAGTCTTGTAAGATTTTGATGAACAAAACCGTAAGTATTTAGTAGTTACTAAAGAAAGTACTCACTTAACTTTTCAATTAAAACTGTTGAAATATCAGTAATGGGTATTTTCATGTCATCTGTAACTTGCACCGTATGGTCTTGGTCTTATTATTATCTACATACTCTTCGACACTTCTACCAATACCTATTTATATACCAGTTATTATATACCAGTATTCTTATATGTTTATATGAAACGATTTTTGACCCTGATACTTTAGTACTTTTATTTATACAGTGTAGTTTTTATGATAAAATCAATCTTCAGTTTCTATGCAGTAGAGCAATGTCTCTTTACCGCGTTAGCAACAAAATGAGGATTATTACAAGTAGGTCGTAACAAATCATAACTCGTTTTATTTTTATTATTATGGCCTCTAAATAAATTATTCCGCAATTTTGCCAATGTCAAGTTTAAATATGTACATATGTAAAAATATTATACTTTAGATAAACTATTAAAAGATTAGTAGTAAGTAAAAAAACTAATAAAACTTCAGCGGTATTCTACGGTCTTGTATGAATTCCATTAACAAAGACATTAAAAAGTATACAAGCTTTTAAAAGATTAATAATAAAAATACTAAAACGTTCTAAGACGCCATTTTTTTCAATGAATAAATAAATAAATTCGGACCGACAAATGCATTTCTATTTTATTAAAAAAAAAATAGTTCGAATTTCAAACACTAATCACTAGTTGTACAAAAAATAAACTATGTTTAAGAATTTTAATAATATTATATACCTTGAGCCCACAGACTACTCAGAGGTACCATGAGCAATACTTGTATTTTTTTCGTATTTGGACTCTGTCACCACATTAGCAACAAAATGACATGCATTGACACATCATTTATAGATAGGGTCATTACAAGGAGGTCGTAATAAGTCATAATTCACTAGGGTAAAGGACCTATTGTGTGGAATGCGATGATTCGTGATGTCAAATGTTTTTCTACATTAGGGTTGGGGTGACATCTGTGAAATTTGGAAATGTTTAAATTTGAAATATTTGATTTATAAAAGTACCTACTTGACTTAGTAAGGGTGTTCACACCAAAATCTATCGTAGTTAATTACTAATCGATGTATTTCAACTACAAAAACGATATGATAAATCGTAGAATGGAGTTGTTTAGTTTGTAAAAAAATCAATTAACAATCAAGTGACGTTGATTGTTTCATTTTAGTCTACCTAACCAAAAATAAATGCTTTAAAACCATTTTAATTATAATTAACAAAAACATAACAGCTTGAAATGAATTTATTAGAACGATAGAAAAAGTCTAATGTATGACGTCACTGGGGCGCTAGTACAAAATATAGAAAGTGACGTCTTAAGTGATATTGCAAGAGACGGATAACATTCTTAAATGCTGATAACTAACGTAACTTAAAATTACACCATTGATTACTTTTATAATAGTATTCAACACCTAATATGTAACTAACCTCTTTGGAACTAAAAGTGAGCTTTTTTTAAATGACGAGTTCATAATTCAAATCTCAAATACCCAATTCTTTAAATAAAAAGTTATTTTACAAGAAAGAGACGGATAACATTCTTAAATGTTGATAACTGACGTAACTTAGCATTACACCATAGATTACTTTTATAATAGTATTCAACACTTAATATGTAACTAACCTCTTTGGAACTTAAAGTGAGCGTTTTTTAAATTACGAGTTCTTAATTCAAATCTCAAATACCTAATTCCACAATCGAATTCCAATCAAACCACCCACACCAAACACTAATGAGAAATTCAATCGCATCTAATTTCCTTACACCGCTACTAATTACAATCTTTGGGGCTATAATAACCACTAACAAGTGATTTAGATAGCCACAAAGCTGCGCCAATATTGGGTATTGGTATTGGCTATGGTTTGGCAAATCGTTGGCGATTGAATGCCGCGGTCAGTCAAATATAGGCTTTTCATTAGCCAATCTAGATCAATACGTAAATGCTATTGTCAATGTTTAGCGGTTGAAATAGAGTGGGTTTATATCTTTAGTAATGGAATTATGTGTTGGATGCAACTGTATTTAGCCGGCTTTTGTATGTGAATAGGCTTAATTCTAGCTAAACCTATTTAGTGTTTAAATGCCTATTTCAATCAAGGTTTGTTACAAGCTTCGTCGTTACAATATTTTGCGGTAGCATAGAAATATTTTAGAAATACACTTCTACAGCGCACAAATTAGGTTTGTTGTTTTAAACAAATTAAAAAAAAATCAAAAATATTAATAAATAGTAAGCGTAGTAGCGACAGTAAAATTGGTTCTTATTTAAATAAAGTTTAGCATGTAAAAAAATGTTTACCGTCTCTTTCTTACAAATCAACTTATATCCTTACTAATACTATAAATGCGAAAGTAACTCTGTCTGTCGCGCTCTCACGCCTAAACTACTGAACCAATTTGGATGAAATTTAGTGTGGAGATAGTTTGAGACTGGACTGCGCAAAAAGACGGTGCCGCGCGGTCGTCAAGCTAATAGATTAAATGGCGACAGGTATTATCTGTATTTTGTACCAGTGACGTCATATTTCCAATTATTGAATTTCATACTTTGGTATATTTATAATTTATTAAGGCAGAGTGTAAAAACGAGTTAATATTTTGTTTCAGTTCTACTTCTTATTTTAATTATGGCCTATGCAGAAATTATTCTGCAAATTTTGACGATCTGAGGCGCTAGTTAGTCAACGTCGTGATAGAAGTCCGGTGCAAAACTAGGAAATTGTCTTTTTACTATGACATTGACAACACCTGTCAGAAATTACATAGACACTACACTGGCGCCTGCTGGAGTTCTTCAGTGGCGATGCTTTTTTTTTCTTTCTAACTGTAGATCCAAACTACGTTGCCAGTGTTACTATTTAATAAATATTTTTTTTTTTTTACAATAAGAACTAAAAACTATTAGGAACATAAAATAGAACAATGTAAATAAAAAGCCGTTAAAAGTTATCATTCTAATGCATTCGAGCGTTCATCCCCGTGCCCAATATAATACACTATTATATTATTTTAATAGTAATAATACCGATTATTATTGTCATTATAATCATTATTATCGAACGGAGACCGGTTCACAAAGTAAACACAATTGACTTTGCCATTTCGATGATTCACAAAGATTTAGATTTTTAATTATATTGACCCCAGTTGAGTTTGTGTTCATTATTTTGCTATAAATATTACACTTAAACTGTTTTTAAAGAATTTCAAGGGTCTTTTCAAATTCAGATAGAAAATAACATGATTTCTTTAGTTTAAGTAGGTTAGTTATTTTGTACGCCCATAAGACCTATGTTTACAAAATAAACTAAGAATTTGATTTGATTTCAAAAAAGTATCACATCGAAAAACCAATTTATAAGGGTTTTAAAAAACATTACCTTTCTCTGTGTCCATAAAAATATTCGTATATCTAATCTTAATTAATAGTAATAAGTAGAATTAGACATCAGTACTTATCATAAAAATAAAATATGTAATTAATTTTAACCATGAACTGCTGCCGACAAACTATTATGCAGTTTGGCAGAATAGTAAATAAGTAACATGTAGGTATGCAGATTTTGAGTAATTAAAAAAAACGTCATTTCTTTAGTTAAGACACAAACATACCTACATAAAGAAGAATTAAGCTTCCTAATAATTATAACTGCATAAAACTCGAGTTTTCTTTACAACTGTCTATGAAAATAATTTAAGTTATAAATAATATAAATTCGTTGTTTCCTGTTACCGCATCAACAAGCCAATCCTTAGCCACTCGTATATATTTATTACCTCACAAATTACTTAGTCACGCGTCGCTCCCCATTATTTCAACGGTCACACTCGACGGTACCCATATCCTTGCAAATATAATGTACATATAAATCAATAATCAATTTTACGCCAACGAGAACGGTCCGAAATATTATTGTCGGGATTTTATTATTCTGGCAACACATCTAGCGGAAAATCGCGTTCTGCCGCTAGAAAACGCGGGAAAGTCACACTTATTTGTTATTTGTGCTTACTTAAATAATACAACCAAAGTTATTTTTTATTGTTTGTTTGTTTAAACGTTTTTAGGAACTATTATGTATTTTTTTATTTTATACTGTTAAACGAAAATATATTTTTGTTGTTAATAAAAAATTGTTGTACTACACGGTAGAAAAATAAGTTGACCAATTTTATGTAAAAAATAATAATTTAATAATTTTATCTTTTTTTTGTCTTATGTATATAATAATTAAAGACTGTTTTAACCATCCTCGGCTTCGCTCGGAAAACCACACCTAAGCCTTCTTAGTTACTCTTCCTAGTTTCTTCACCAATGAAACCCGTAACAACTATTTTTGACTGATTCAGAAGGAACTTGTGAAGAAACTATTTAAAACAACTAATTTTTATTAACAAAATGTTTTTTTTTTTTTACTTCGAACAAAATCTATGAGGAGAAGTGTATAAAAAAGTGAATCAAGAGTTATGTGAGAAAGTAAGTAGATAAAATGTCACTCAAAGCGAAGTTGGGTCGGGTCATAATGTGAGGGTATAACAAGGAGTTTGTATGCTTCGATAGATATTCAGTCAATGAGATTATGATGTTTTGGTCACTTGAGGAAAGGAAAGTTTTATTTTAGTTACGTGTATTCAAATAAGTCTGCTTGAATATTACTAACATGATTTGCTTTATTAACAAAACGCCTCTATGGTTTAATGGTAAAAAAAATTATGAAGTATTTCATGAAACTTCTGGTTTTATTTTTTTTATTTTTACCTAGCGTAAATACAATTGTTCCAGCCAGATTTCTCAAAGAAGTTTTTTTTTTCTTCCGTGTGAATTTTTTTAAATTTTGGATCGTGAAACATGTTTTTAAGAGAGTTTCTAACTTTCAAAGTTAAGATTTGTGCCCAATTAACGGCAATAGACCCCAATTTTCTCTGTAAAGATTTTTTCGCTAAAGGAACGTCATTGCTACCATGAAAGCAGTCACTTCAGTAACTATTATTAAAGTTATTGTGTTTTAAGTTATGACAACATTATCAAGTAGAGAGGTATGGTGAAACGTAGGTGGGGCGAAACGAATAACTTTCACCTCTAAAGATACTTGTCTAAAGGTGAACCCTTTACATAAATATATAAAGGCGTTAATGTATTGTTTTAAATTCAGCTATCGAGCTTATAATATGAACAACGTATTTTATAATAATTAAGTACAATGAAAAATATCAGCTATTTTCCTTTGTAACGTAATATTGAAATCTACTATTCACTAAAATCAATCAATGCTGCAATTCCCGAAATATTTTCGCTCTTCAACAATAAAATTTATTAGCAAACAATACATCTTATACCCATTTACACGTACACCCTATGAGAACTTATAATAAATCTCTGCATATCATTTCACCCTCAAACGATTCAGAATACACTATTGTGGATCCAGCATCGCCTTAAGTTAATACACGCCATTATTGAGTGCTAACAGGACACCCCCTAGAGAGGTTGAAAGGAGAAATGTATTGACAAAATGCCTATAAGTCAAGAAATCAAACAATGCTAATACAAACTCCTTACGCTATTGACCTATTTCTTTTAAACGGCAATTAAATTTAAATTTCGGACCGTGGGAATCATTCGAATTATAGCTGCAATTTTGACATCTCACATGGGCGGGAAAAGTTTTTTTTTAAGATTGAGAGGCGGTGGCGCGGTTACGGAGGGCGTTTCGGACCTTTCTTGCCGTAATAAATCTTTTGTTATCCGATATTTATTGTTGGGCTACTTTAATTTAATTATTCAGAGGTCAATTCATCAATTCGGAAGTTATAGGTGGTGCAACTACTGTTTGTATTTAATCTGAATATCGACATTTTAAATGCTAAACTTTCTTATTCATATAATTATATCATCTAACCTTTTTTTGAAACGATTAAAATATAGGAGCCTCTCAAGACACTTTATTTTTATTTTTGAAGAAGTTATGTTTACCTCCTTAATACCTAAAATATTCTCTTAACAATATTAAACGTTCTTATCCTTACTATTATAGAAAAAGCCACACCACTGCCGTGTAAGCACCACTTTTCAAAAAACCTCTGTAATTAAAAATATGTACATACAAAAAGTATATATTAAAATATAGCCTTCATATATTATGTAAGCTTATTGTTGTGAACCTAATTAATAATGGTTTTGAGTAACTCCGGTTTTATTTGACCTCTCAAAAAAAGAATTTTTGCCTACTCTATAGTAGCGTCAAAAAAGCTTCCGGAGATATTTGCCTCGGGCCCCTAATAGACTTAAAATAATTAATCAGTCTTTATTATTTACTTATTTTATTAAATCCTATCTACACCATACATAATATTAAGTTTTTTTACTTACTAACATATTAACTAACTTAGTTGTTTTACTGTTTTTTTAAACATAATTCTTCTTTTACTTGCATACGCATCATAAAAATAACGACTAACGAGTAACACGAGCTTGCTTTTTTTTTAATTTGGAGCAAAGGTATAGTGCATTCCTCACCCGCTGCGTCTTTTTATATAAAATCTAAGCAAACCTATTTCTACAGTTTTCACATTTATTAAAAAGTCTAGATCAAAACAAACATCCACTCCAATTCGATTGCCATACACAAAAAGTGCAAAAACAAAAGAGCATAAACAATGCAACGAATAGAGGTGCGCATTTGTTCGCTTAGTTAGCGAAAAACTTCACACAAGGTAAGACTCACCCAAAATATTGACTCGCAAAGTGCCGACTCCGAGTACAATAGACCAGCAGGTTGCCTTTTGTGACGACCCTTCTGTACTTAACAATACTGAGAGTAATGCACTGCTTTTTATTTTTTTGCACAAAATTGTCAAGTAAACGAGCTCAAATTGACAGATTAAGAAAAAAATAATTTATTCAAATGCTGTAACAATTCGGGGCTAAGTACTTTTGAAACAGTCTGACGTTGCGCGAGAGGATGTTATGGCATATTTCATGATCATGGAAAGCGTTTGTGATAGATAGATTTTTTGTAAGATGACTGGCTGTTGGCTGACTGATGATTTGGTTACGCATTGATACGGCTAATAATTGTTTTAAAACTGCGTTTACAAGTAGGTATGCTATCAGTTTGTCGTGTAGTCGAATTTTAACACTTTTACTAAACTTTTTTGCTTTAGATCTACAATAACAACGATTCTTAATGATTATTAGTGTGACAGAACACACCTTTGAGCATTTAACACGGGAGATGTTATACGAAACTTCTAGCACTAAATTGTTTCTGCCAGTTTTGTGGGGGGGGGGGGCAGCAAAGCAACCACGTACAGCACACTTGCAATAGTCGAAGCATCTATACAAATGCACATGTAAATAAAAGCTACACAAAAACATCAACAGTTTATGCGTACAAACTCTTCATGCCTCAGCAGAGGGGAATGCGCGCAATACGAGTTCCATGTTAAATTTTCTAAGGAACACACAAATGACTAAAACTGCTAACTATAATGTTATGTAGGTAATTCCAAGCGTTAGTTTCAGTGACTGACATTTGAAGAAGCGACGAATTTGTTTAATTATTTATTTAATAAATTAAAAATCATAAACCGTGAACAAAAAACGTATGCAGCAATCACAGAAATCAATATCGATCAACACGGACCCCTCTATTTGCGCGTTCCGTTTTACACAACGCTCCGCTTTACAAGATGGGACTCTAAATAAAAAAACGCTCTCTAAGCTTATTGAAAAGTATTCTCGCCCTACGTTCACGGAGTCTGAGCAAATATAAGATAATTTTCGCGCTTCACCTCACCCGGTATTTAGGGGGCACCTTTCATACTTTTTACACTGTCGTTTGGTACCAAAACGGTACGGAATACGGAACGTTCTAATGTAATTTATTTTGTATTCAAAATGTGTCACCTTGTTGTATCGCGAAACGCCTTGATTGGCGGTTTGATTTTCTTTTTAAAGATTCAATTTTTAAATGTTTGTAACCTACCAGTATCAATAGAGGATTTTATTTATTTGAATTTAGAAGGTCAATTGTATTTTTAAATTCAAGATTTAGGTCCAAACACCTAACTTATCTAGTATACCTACTTACAAGATTCATTTAAGAAATTTAGTAAGGTCAAACTGTATTTGAATCTAGCTTTAGGTATCTAGAGATTAACCATCTAATGACGATAATTGCTAGACAAAATGAATATAAATTAAATTAAATTCATTGGATTAAATCCGAATTATCGTACTAATAAACTAACAAGCCCAAAAATCTATGAAAAGACAGTCTTCCATAACGCACACATCAGAAGTAACGCCTACAGCACAATGTAATAGAGCAACGAAGTCTGAAGTTTTTAGATAATTCCTAAGATAGTTGTTTTAGGTATACTCAGCTTAAAAATTAATTCACATCAATCCCTTTTAGTGTCCCACTGATGGACACGGGTCTTCTCTATAGTTTTTACGAGTTGAGAAAGTTTAGGCCTTAATCCATACAGTTCGATTTGGTGGATGTCACATGTCCTCGAATTAGTTCATAAATATGCATGCATTCACCAATATTGAGCAGCGGTGATCATGCGATTCACGCAAAGATGTGTGGGCACCGCACGACCAATAATCGAGCCCACGACCTTATATTTCTAAGGCGAAGCCCGTACCGCCGCGTCACCGCTGCTCTAAAAGTTGATTAACCAATTAAATATTATAAAATATCAAATTAAAACATTAAATGGTTCCTATGTCGTGAAGAGAGGTGAAAATAAAGTTGTCATTAATAGTTTATAATGAATAGCCACATGACACTTATTTATGAGTATTTCTGTATTAAGACGTTTTATATATTTAACCAACTTCTGTACCTAACACAACTCCTTAAATTATTTAATAAAAAAACTTCTGTAGCTGACTGTACAAATGCAAACTCTCATAATATATTTCTACTTAGCTTAGAACCAGATGACCGTCTGTGTTAATGTCCTAAAACATTATAATTATTTACTTACATATTTACTTATTTAAATACCTATGTAAATACAAAAGAAAAGTAGGTATTATATGTAGTACCTATATCGGTTATCTGGTTTCCATGACACAAGTTCTGCTTAGTATGGGATCAGATAATTAATGCGTTAATTTCCCAGAATACTCATATGTTTATATAGGTAGAACCATAAAAAGCAAGTTTTAGCTAATACCCACAACGAAAATCTTTGTTCGACGATAAACGATAATTGAATTTCTAAAGGAAATCAATTCTCCGTGAGGTTTGTAACCACAAAAACTTTTTTATTATTTTTTTTTATTCATGGCACAGGCACTTTATTTAAACTCATTGATTTGAAATGAGCACACATTGACAATACACGGATTTAAAACCATAAATACATTAAGTATAAGTACTTTATTTAAAGGTTTTTTAATTGGTATATTAGTAAGTACAATCGGTAAAACAAGTCAATCGTAGTGTGTAATTCGAATGAAAGGACTGTTTACACGACAGTACTTTGGAGTTTGGAGTTTATTTTTTTTTTAATGGGCAGACGGTTTTCACACATGGTCACACTTCGGGTCCGTTATTTGTGTTTGTGTGAAATGAAATGTTTTACGTTTTGTTTTTGTCCATGGTGTCGTTAGTTCTAATAAAATTTGATTTATACTATGAAAATATTGTTTTAAGTATAACTAAGTACTCACAAAATTAACAAATTGTCTTTTTTTATTATAAAATGGCTTACGCTTGACTTATACTGACGCGATGAGGTTACGAGTGATTTTTGTGAGAAATGGTGACTTACAGTTTTAAAGGTCAAATTATACATAAACGGTTTTCATTTTGATTAGAAGAATATTCTTTTTTATATGTGGTGAGCTTTAAACCGCGTATTTCTCATCTTTAAACCTTCTTGGACCAGTACGAACATCTTATGACCAAGATCAGCCGTTCGGTTCAGTCGTTGTCAAGTATAAGAATAAGATTATGAATTCTCGAATAAGAATAAGAAATTATTTTTTAATACCATCATTTTAGCGCCATTAAACGGGATTTTATAACCTTTAATTATTTCTCTTTCAATTAACACAAATAACAAAACATACAATTTATTGCAAACATTTAATTGGCAACACCAATTGATAATAAAATCACGACTTTTCAAGCAAATATCTGAGCTTGTTAAAAATTTCCATTTCATTTGTATGAAAACTCAACCCTTTCAATTTTTTATTATTATTTATTTAATTCGTAAGATGTCTCGTTTGATTTCCAATTAAAGTATTCAGCTTGTTATAATTTTCTGTTTGAACAACTTTTTCTATTACCTACTTATTTAGTTTATAAGTTGAAGAAAGTTTAAAATGAAATAAATAAGAACTTTCGAAGAAGAAGAGAACGTAATAAAGTACTATTCTGAGTATTAGATCAATTATCGAGAACCAGATATTTAAAGTAGTCTGAAATCTAGATAGAACAAATGGTCAAGATATTTAACTAAGACATCCTACCAGCGCTCACTAATGCAGATACCTGGGTTTTCACCGGCGCTATCGTCAATAAATTGGAAGTGGCCCAGAGATCAGTAGAAAGAAAGCTGGCAGGAGTGTCATTGTTAGACCGCAAAACAAACAAATGACTCAGAAAACAAAGCAAAGTCGCAGATGTAACGAAACTAGGATCGCTTCTTAAATGAAAGTAGGCTGGACATGTTGACCGAAACATGAAATTCCGGTGCAAACGTCACTTCGAATGGGAACCGTGGGGGGGAAACGACAGAAAGGAAGACCACAGATGTGATGGAAAAATGACGTAAAGAAGATCACCAGCTCGAACTGGATCCTGAGAGCCCAAGACGACTGGAAGATATTGAAGGAGGTCTACATCAATATGGTAGAGAGAGATAGACTGAAGAAAATGGAGAAGACAGAATATTGTGTATATTGTATATTAGAAATGTTTTTTTGCTCGGCCCGGTATTCGATTATTATATTATTAATGGAACATGGACACTTAACCACCATCATTTCTATTGTTAGATTTGTGTTAGAAAGTTTCTACCGTCGAAACTGTACAAACAAAATTAGGCAGTTGTGAAAATTAATATCGGAACTATTAAATTACACAACAAAACAAAAGAACATCAATAAAAAGTAAAACTGTCAACAACTTTATATCATAGACTAGAAAAAAAAACAAAATACCCAACGTTCGTTTTTCAAACGTGGCGCGCTTTCTCGGTCCATCGGGCATTCCGTCATGTGCCAGTCATGGCGGTGCGCGGACCACCGCGGCCGCGTGTCGAGTTACCGTCTATCGTTACCGCGCCTTCCTGTCCTACGTCCAACCGTCATATGACAGTGACAGTTGGCGAGGTGATGCTCTGTTACAGTTTGGGTGGCCTGGCCAAAAGGCTAAAACACGAAAAGCGAGCTTTTTTAAAAGGAATAACTTCCTTTCATAGTGCCACCCAGTTAAACCCGGGAGGTAGGGCATAGGGATTTTATTCACTCTATAGGCAGCCTATCTAGTGCGACTCCTATTGTTATAGGTTTAAATATCTAATGTTACAAGCGTCCATAGACTGCGGTGAGAGCTTACAATCAGACGCTTGTTTTAGAAGTAATTTAAAAAATTACCACACGATAAACATTCGTGTTGCTAAGCAGATCAAGGTGACAAAAACTGGTGGTAGGCTTTGACCGTGGTTAGTGACCACCCAAAAGCCGCACCACCAAGCGGCCTCGCCGTGTTCCGGTGAAATGTCTGGTGACAACATTTAAGAGGGTGGGTCGGAATTGTTGCTCCATAAGGGTTCCAACCAAATGGAGCCTTATTCCACAGCCACCCAAAAATCATTATTAAACACGAGCGAAGTATTAGACAAACGCGTTCGTCCTAGACCACATCATTGCTTAACATCAGACAAGTTGTGGTCAAGAGCAAGCCAATTTTAGGATTCAAAAAAAGATAGTAACACTTACCTCTGTTTTTTATTTATAATTTGTTTTAATTTCATGTTGTAACCTTATAAGCATTGAAATAAAACTAGTACTTTTTAAGGGATTTTATCGCGTTAATATTCGCGTAACTCTAAGACAATACCTTATAAGCAGTTAATAAATTATTTATTTATTTCTTGAAAATAAAATCTCGGAGATTTAAGAAGAGGTGAATGTTGGGTGAATGTCACTGTTTCACGGGAGGTGTTATACGCAACTTCTAGTACTAAATTGTTTCTGCCAGTATTTGGGGGAGGGGAGGTAACCACGTACAGCACACATTGACATGTAGAAGTTGAAGAGTCTTTACAAATGCATATGTAAATAAAACTTACACACAAACACAAAACATGAACAGTTTATGAATACCAACTGTTCATGTAGTTAGGCAGAGGGGAAAACGCACAATACCAGTTCCATGTTAAAATAGATTTTCGAAACATTTTGTATTTAATCTTATTATTATTTAATAAATTAGATTAAATTAAATAATTATTTATTCAGGCATGAACCCTTAAACAATTATAAAAATAAAAGATTTTACAATTATATTAACAATTATAAAAAAACTAAGAACAATATTTTCTTATCGTCGAGTCATTTTGATTCGTTTTTCAATTATTTTATTCCAACTCCGCGGCCAAGACCGTCACACAGACGAAAAAGTTTGAGACTGTGTTGTAATAAAAGTTTCACTTCAAAAATAAAACATTATACAATTACAATTATGAAATTAAATAAATAAATAAAATTACAATTATAAAAAAAAATAATTTAGAAAATTGTGCAACAATTACAATTACTTACTAAGCTTACAATTACAAAGATTTTTATTTATTTAAATAGTCTTTAAAGTTTTAAATTTTCTGATATACTCTTTCTCTTTCACACAGGTCTCATCAATAAATCGAGTACTCCGTAATTTAGCTGCACAAAAAGAGAAGGCGAATAGCCAGCAGCCGTCTCCAGAATGTTCGGGGCCAGTATACGAGCGTCTCCGACTTCTAGGCCCTGGGTCCACGTCGAACTGGCCTCGATCACCCTGGCCTACGCAGATAGACGCCAGAACACCACCTTACCAGCTCCACAGTCTCAGTCCAGGACCCCAGGCTATTAACTGCAATGGAGGAGAAATGACTGTGTTGAAGAAAGGTAATTTTTTTTTATACATACGACCATAGAGTCTCATTCAAGACAGACTTTGTGTGATCAACATGTTTGTTTGTCCTAAGTCTAGGTGTAATTATCTGTTTTAAGTTTGTATTTACAAAAGAAAATTAGTGTAGTAACTATATCAGATATCTGGTTTCCATAGTACAAGCTCTGCTTTGGAAATCAGATGGTCGTTGTGTTACTGTCCCAGAATATTATTATTATATCACCAAACAAGCATACAGTCCTCTTAATGGTAAGCAGATACCGTAGGTTATAGACGCTTTCAACACCAGCTTTCATTTGCGTGTTGCTGACCTTTTTGATGTTTGTCATTATTACTCACAAAAGTATTGTGAGTATGTACTGTATTAATCTGCGTGTATTCAGTAAGGCGGAGATGCTTCTATCAAAAGTAGGTAGTAGTGGTAGTGTAGGCAGAGGTGAATATTGCCAGCTATGTTTAAGTTGAGAGCAACGTTAGCGCAGTGGTAGCCTCATCTTTGAAATATAAGGTCACGGGTTTAATTCCCATTCGTGCCAACACATTTTTGTGCGAATTGTGTTATCGCCGCCGTTCAATATCGATGAAGTAAAACATCGTAAAGAAACCGGCATATCTAAGAACTAAGAACTATCATTCGAAGACATGTGATATCTAACAACCCGCATTAGGCCAGTGTGTGTGGATTAAGGCCTAAACCTCTCAACATTAAGATAGTCAAATAGTACACGTGTCGAGGTAGCACTTTGTTTATCGAATACAATTCGTTATGTCATATATCGAACTAGTTATACAAATATTTTCAAAAAAGTTAAAAATCTTTTTACTCGACCCGGGATTCGAATTCTTGAGGTTTAAAGCAAGCACACTTACCACTGGACCAATGAGAAAGATGCAAAATATGAAATGAAACTACAAATTAGCGGGATACATAATTTTACATAAATAAAATCTACAAAACAGGGATGTGACGCGGCGGCGTGGCGGTCGCAGCCGAACAAAACTTTTCACCAGCATTTTGATAGTCGATTTGCGGTTCCCCCTTAGGGGTACGGGGGGAGAGGGAGGCACCGTCAAAAACATTACTCTGCTCATCCGCGTGGAAGATTTAATTTTCATTTTTATCTGAAACATCCCCTTTGTAGTGGTCTGTACTCTGTATCCAATTAGGTAGCTTTGAGAATTTTTCTCGAACACTCAGAATAGCAACCGTTTAAGAGTTTATAGAGTTATGGAATTTTTAATTTTCGAACATAAAAAAAACTTTTTTTCAAATCCAACCATAGACAAAACAAGATCCTTTGCATTTTGAAGGCTGAAAAAAAAATATGTGAAAAATGTTTTTTTTTAAAGTAGGTTATACACTTTTTCACACAAGATGCTTATTTTGGTAGGTACGGTTAATTTTTAAAAGGTGTGTTGTTAATAAAAACTCAAAAGAAAGATTTCATAGAGACATGGGTCATGACAATGGAAGGAATCATTTGCCCCGGCCTTTTCATAAGTGCTAGATATAAACTAGGTACATAACCGCGAAAAGTGCAGATTAAAAAAAAACATAAAACATTCATTTTAATTACCCTCCCTATCCAAATGTATTAGGCGTGTTCGCTGATTAACCGCGAGGCTCTGGGCTTGATTCCTGTATCAAGCAAAAGTAGGTACTTCTAATAGGTATACTTAGAAAATCTTAATTTGCAGTTCGAAGTTTGGAATTGTGTCCGTTGAACAGCAATAGGCCTTCTATTAAGTACGTGTGGGACCTACATAACTGGCGAAAAGTGGGTGATATCCACCTCTGCTTACACCTTTGGGTAATATAGGACTGAGCGCTATCTAAACGCCATATCTTTCTTATTTAACTTCCTAACCACATATCCACATTAAAATTTCAAACAATCAAAATTATTTATGATATCAAAAACCTGACTGCGTCAACGTCTACCAACTAATTTGAATGGAGGATTTGGCGCGAAAAATCTAAGGTAACTATATTTTCTTATAATTTTAATGTACCCAGTGTCACTCTCACGACTAAGACGAATCTAATGATACCTCTTAATAATAGCTCAGATACGAAAAGCCGTTTAGGTTCTAGAGCGTGCCAAAGAAATATATACTACACTCGAAAAATATAACCCTCCTTCTGACGCGGTTGGATAAAAAATCAAGTAAAACATAATCTGTCTAGCCGTGCATAAGCAGTGATAATTTAGGGTTAACAACCTCAAACATTATATTACTATATATAATTTTTATATAATTTTTTAAACATGCATAATACATTTTCTTTTCACAAATACCACTAGCAGCAATGTCTAGTAACATTTTTAAAGAATATATATTTTTTTAATTTATTCATGGAGTAGATAATTCTGAAGGATATTAATCTTTAGTGTGACCAGCTGTTATCAAAATAGTAATCACGGGTGGTTGGCATGTCCATGTTAAAATTTGTCTCATGAAATCTCGCAAAAATGCACTACTTATTACGATCACTGGTTAAAAGCTAACCAATTAGCGATTCGTTTAACATAATTGATATTTTTTTCTATAATTTCCTGAAGATATCAATTTAAAACAATCCCCTGTACATACTATAACTAATTCTATCTTCTCCCCTAACAAGTCCCCTACAAAATGTTATTTATGAGTATGCGGCGGCATAATGGCGTTATGTCGCGTCATGGTGTCAGAATGGTTTATGTTTATGTCGTTAATATGGCAGTTTATTTGCGCAATTGATTGATAGACAATTGTATTAGATTAAGCTTTATTTCCGTCAGTTTCTAACATATTTCTAGTAATATACGTGTATAATTTTTGTTATGAAAGATAGCAAAAAACCTACCTATTTCAATTAAGAGAGTTTGTTTACAGAAAACGAGACATCATAATAAATAAATTAAACCATTACGTCATTACCTACCTAATCTCTGTTAATAGAACACCTATTTATTTATTTAAACATGTGTTAATGAAAAACAAAATAGAATATTAATTTAAAAAAATGAATTCTTTTGTTTTAGTATCTTTCTTCACACATTTTAGAACTTTAGATTCTGTTTTTGTTTGTTTTCTTTTACAAAATTGCATTTTCAATTTCACATTAGTTATGATTTATAAATGTATATTTTTTATTTTCATTGTTTTAACTAATTAATTTTATTTCAATATAAAAAAAATATTAAATTTTTCAAATATTTATTTTTTTGTGAAACGCAATAAATGATTGATTTGATTAAAAATTTTACTAGGACTTATAATGTTACTGATACCAGTAGAATTTTGCTGTAAAAGATAAAGCAATTTGAATTTGGAAACTTCTGAAAACCATTAACTTCTAGACTAATTTTAGATAAATAAAGCTGTCAAAAAATAAACGGCCCGTTTTGACATTTGACAAAAACCTTAAAATGCAACTTAGAAAGAAACATTAAAACAATAATTAAATTACATAAAGTGTATTTAAAAAATAGAATATATTGTTAGTATTCTATCATCCATATCATTGTGATGACAGTTGTCGAAATGGGCGTATAATATTTTTACGACTTTATAGTTAAGTACTAACTTTATGTCACCCAGTTTCTAACAAATCTAAGGTAAACTAAAACACGAACCCGCAAGGTCAAAGGCCTTGGCTTGAATAAATCCATTAAGCGACCAAACCTAAATAAAACCTGAATAGGGGGGTTTCAGTGACAAAACGGCGGCGTAGGAAAGAGATAGAATATACAATCTTACTAAGATAGAGGAGTACAGCAGATAGTCTGGACTTCGTAGATAAGGCGAAGAAAAATGTCGTAAGATATTTATTCGCAGGGTTCCGTAGATAAATGGTTATTATGGGGTTCAGTATAGTAAATTAGTGAGATATATGTCCTTGTTGCATATTTATTTATTGCGCTTGAGAGATATTGCGGTATTGTAGGTAGGTTGAGTGGATTGTCGTTATTTACAGGAAGTGTCCATTTTCACTACGATTTTGTGTCAGTGAAGTACAACAAAACGGGAATAATTTGCAGTAGTTTTAGTACTCATGGTTTGTTTAACTTTTTTACTAACAAAAGACTTATTTGTTAGATTACGCGAATATCACACATTTAAATAAAACTACTTTATAACGAATTTTATCGCGGTGTACTTTAGATTTTAGATCCCAACGTTTCAAAGTCTTTTCAGACTTCATGGTCACGGGCGGACTGAGGTATTTGACGTCCAAAATGAATTAATCACAATTATAACTGACTACTTACAAATATTAATATTTAAGTTGCGTTCCGATTTAAGCAAACTGAGCTCACAGTCTGTCTTGAATTCTGAGTTGATTTTGCTTGGGTTTTGGTACTCTTAGACTCAAAACAAACAGGCAATGTCTTTCTTCTGTTCATCACACAATTGTCTGTCTGGGATAGGAATCGACCCACGACCTGCGGAGTGAAAAGCAAGCACTAAACTGTACTGTACTTGACATGACATATAACGCTCTCGCTTGCATTACCTCGAAGTGCAGTCAGAGATGACATTGGGCACAATTCCGAACATAGAGCTACACATTATCAAGATTTTTCTAAGCTAATTAGAAATGCCTTTTTTCCGATCTGGGATTCGAACTCGGAACCTTGTATTAAGCAGACGCGCTTACCCAGTCCAACTTAGGGGTCTGATTAAGCACTGTCTTGTATTTCTGTTTTGTTATTAAAGTATAGGTAGGGAATCGAACCCGGAACCTTGCGCTACTCAGCAAACACGTTTACCACTATACCACCGAGACAGTTAATTGCTACAAACAAACAGAATAAACTTTATCATCATAAGCACATATTTACACAAGTACCTAGGTACCAACATAACCCTTGTTCACGTCTCTACCCAAATGAATTACTAAATGCCAAAACAGATTCAACTCAAAAGATATTTCGCCCTAAGACGTATAACGACGGATACGTATAAGGGCGTATGTGCTTATGTACGATAGATCAAAGGGATTATGCCGCGCTTTGAGCAGCCTGCCATACATACCACGCGAGACCATATATTAACCATGTTATATGTTTAGTATACTGTTTAAACGATATTAGGAATTAAAAAGTATGTTCTTGAGTAGAAACTAATATTTGTTTTGTAATTATATTTCTAAAAACTTTTTTATTGGTTAGGGGTGCATACGCCATGTGCAAGTAGTCAAATTACGATGAAGGGATCCCTTAAAAATAAAAATAAACCCTCACCACAGTCTATAAAACTCTTCCTTACAGTCGACTAGCAGATTTGGTGTGAGCTCGAGTAGCCAGGCATCGCACTTGGAACAACCCATTGAGATTTTTTTTTATTCTGAAATAGATTCGCGCTTGACTACAACTTGTCTGATATTAGCAATGATGTAGTCTAGGATGCGACGCGCCTGCCCAATATACCGATTCACTCGTGATTACGAATGATTTTCGGTGAGAAGGTGGCAGTGGAAGAAACCCCATATGGTTAAAAACTATAAAGGAGCCTTTTGACTCACCCTCTTAAATAGTGTCACCAGACATCGCACCGGAGAAGACGGCAAGGTCCCTTGGCGGTGCGGCTTCGTCTGGTGGTCACTAACCACGGCCAAGGCCTACCACCAGTTAAAAAATGACTCATTAGAATAGAATTGACTCATTGTTGTTGCGTCAAACTTATAACACACCTCTTTTTCGTCAGGGGTTAAAAACGGAAATTACAAACCTGAGGTATGACGTGATGTCTAAATGGAAGCGGCATTTCGCGCGACTTCAAAATGCGTTGGACTACTGTTCCTTTCCTTACGCTGTGCCCTCACTGTCACTCACCAAAGACTTATATAATATAAATAAAATTATTCATTGTTATATCATACTTTTATCATGTTAACTTAAATGTAACCTATTTTTACAAGTTATCTTGAACATCCTAACTTTCCAAATTATATCCTGTCTCACTTCCTACAAATATTAAAATTGCGAAAGTTTGTATGTATGAATGGAATGTATGTGTGGATGGAAGTTTGTTACTCTTTCACGGACGGATTTGGTTGAAATTTGTCGCATTGATAGATGTTAATGTCCCAATATATTATTATTATTGAAGGTGCTGGCAGTAAAATGTATACTATCACCCTATTATATTATTTCAACTTTCGCCTTTATTCACCAACCTCCAACGCTTCGCAAGTAAACCACTGAATAACCACCATGAAGCGATTACATCCCAACAGGATTATCCGATGGCGCAAGGACGGCAAAATAGCAATTAAATACCCCCTTATTACGGACAACCCTAAAGGGACATGTTACTAAAGAGGGTGCGCATCTTAGTATACACCTAAAGCCTCACCTATTCTAAAACGAGATTTAAATAAACCGGGGCATGTACAAGGTCACACTTCTACCATTCTTACTGTCCCACGGCTGGGCGCAGGTCTTCTCTCAACAAAGTTACGAGTTGAGAGAGTTTACGCCTTATTATAATAATAATATAGTGAGACATTAACACACACGGCCATCTGATCCCGTACTAAGCAGAACTTGTAAGTACTATGAAAACTAGGTATAGGTAATATTCTACTTAAACTTACTTTTCTTTTGTAAATACATAATTAAATACAGATAATTTAATTCAGACTCAAGATAAACATACATGGTCATCACACAAATATCTGACTTGGGTGGGAATCGAACCCAAATCAAATCTTATCAAATATGAAATGTACATCCAAATAACTCAATTAATTCGGACCAGTTAGTTTTAAAATAAGGTCTATGTTTTTAGGTATTTCTACTCTTGTCTGACCATAGATTTTTTCTGTAATATGTTTGAATTCTTGAATTCACTACCCGAAAAAAGACATTAAATTCATTAATGAATGTTCTCTTTGCTACGCAAAATAGGCGGAACCTCTATTTAAACTTTACCTACCTAAACCTCTTTAAACACTTACTTATACTTTTACCCGACTGCGCTAGAAGGTTATATTTTTCGAGTGTATGAATGTATGTATATTACTTTGGCACACTCTAGAGCCTAAAGGACTTTTCAGGTATCTTTGGGAGTGACACTGACATTAATATTATAAAAAAAATGTTTAAGATTTTTCGCGCCAAATCCATTCTTCATTCAATTAATTTGGCATTATGTTGACACACTTTGGCTTTAGATTTTTAAAATAATTTTAATTGTTAGTATAGTTTATCACCAATCTCTGCATTGGTAAATATAAAACACTAAATAATTACTCGAAAATATCATTCATTCGCATAATCCAATACGTTCACGATCAATTAAAACTCTCTTCCACAAGAGAGACAACATAACGTCGCTAAAACGGGCACATTTCCAAACCGCGGCTTGTAAAGGGTTGCCAGTGCCAATAACGCATGAAACAGGATTATAAACGTTGCCAAAGGGCTTACTGTATGTAATTATACGTGTTAATTTGTAAATACCTAGTATGGGTTGTTTAGGGCGTTTCGCATGGATAATTTTCGCTAGGAATCCGTTTGAAGGGGAAAGAGGGTTGAAGTGGATTTTATGGTGAAGGTTTTTTTTTGTCTACAGTTTTTGGATAGGTACAATGTACGTTGTACTTTGTAGTTAGTAGGTATTTTTACCCAATTGGACCAAGAGGGTTAGTTATATGTATATTTTTAGTCACGGTCTGTACCCTAAACGGCTTGATGGATTTCAGCTTGAGATGTGTAATTTTAACTGTCTTATTTGTGAGAGCGACACTGGATAGTAGTAGTCAGTCAGTAAGGGCCTTATTTATAAAAGTTATAACGCATCTAAGGGCCCTAAAATACGATTAGACAAAGGAAATCTTACTGCAGCGAGTCTTCAGATGCGTCATAAGTTTTTATGAGAAAGAGCATAAATATGTATATTAAAATTCAATTATTTCACGCAGTCAGGTCAGAGTAGATGGATGTCACATCTAGAAGTTTCCAGTATATGACATTCTCATTGGATTGCAATGATATTTTTTTTTATTAGATGCAATACCTTCCAACTTAGGGGTAATTTAAAGTCTCCTCAAGATCGGTAGAGCCATTTCTTTTAATAAAGGATTGGTTTGTGATTCTAATTTAATGATGTCATATTATGGGTGTTGTTTCCGAGAATTTTGAGGGCGCTGATAAAAAAATGGCATCTATTTTGAGATGGTCGATCACATTTTAATATCGACTAGTAGGTAATCAGTCAACTAGTAGGTATATTTCCATTGAAATACCTATATGTATACTTGCGTTAACTAGGATAAGTACAAAATATTCAATCTTATTCCATTTTTAAACAAACCTCAGGATACAAAACACTTGTATTATCAAAACAAAGCACCACAAAAACGTAGAAAAACGTTGCGAGGGCGGCGCTTCTCACGCCCCTCCCCACACAACAAACGTATAATTATTGTGAACGCAACTCATATACACAAATATGAATATTGTATGTATATTTAATTGTACGTATGTGTATATCTGTACCACAGGAACAGTTCGGGATTTCACGCGGATTATGAAAACTCTGAGTTGAGAGTCTTTTGTTTTCGCGGTAAAAGTAGGTACGGCGGCCATATTTGAATCTGCTAAACGACATTCATTCAAGAATGATTTTCAAACCTATTTACAGGACGACCTCTATAGTCGAGCAGTGTAAGCCGTCCGATCTTGCTATACTGTGCCCGGGAAGTCGCGGGCTTGATTCCCGCCTCGGACAATCTTTGTGTAAGAACAAAGATTTGTTTTGAGGTCTGGTTGGTTGAGGTATCCTCCGTGCCTCGAAGAGCACGTTACGCCGTCGGTCCCGTTAGTCAAACATATGTCGTCAGAAGCCTAATATAACTTGACACCTGGTCTAACCACATCGGTTACTGGTTCCCTATGGTTTTCAAGGTCTGATGACAGTCGCTCGTTGAATTCTGGTAAAGGACCCCTATAGAAATGGGGAACAAGGCGATGGGAATGATGATTTTGGAACTTATTTAAAAAAATTATGAGACACGTTTGTTGTTTACAAATGTAATTTAATTTTAATATGTAGGTATTAATTTGGTTATTAACTTCAACCCTTTTTAGTGTCCCACTACTGGGCAAGGGTCTTCTGTCAGCTATCTTATGAGTTGAGAGAGTTTAGGCCTTAATCCACACACGCTGGCCAAATGCGGGTTGGTGGATGTCACATGTCCTCGAATGATTAGTTCTTAGACACGCCGGCTTCCTCACGATGTTTTCCTTCACCGATATTGAGCACCGGAGATGAAACAATTCACACAAAGATTCACGACTTGGGCACGACCTGGATTCGAACCCGCGACCTTATTGGTTATTATTATGTACCTAGTAATTTAATTCAATTTTAAATAATTTCTTTCAATATTGCATATTGCTTATTTAAAAATATTATTAGAAAATATTATTTCATTTTTACATTAAATTCACAATGAAATGAGCAATTATGAGAAATATGAAATATCACTTTTTTATTATGCCACAAGTACTTAGTGTTATTTGTTAAATAGATAAAGACAATTTTTTTTAATTCGCTGCCGTCATCTCTGTTTCCCGATAGCTATAATCTGCCTGTCTTCAAGTCACGAGTGAGTTGGTATTTACTGATTAAGCGCGTTCCATCGTAGTGTAAATTATTGCTTGACAACAGGCAATAGAATAAAAAAATCTATGGTCGAGTGCGGATTCGTGTATGTCTCGTGACCTCGAAAAAAATATTACTGTGGCTTAGCTAGACATATCTTAGTACCTACTCAACAAAGTATTGTCTTAGTTTTACGCGAATATCACACATAGAAATAAAATTACTTTTTAACGGATTTTATCGCGGTTTATTTTAGTTTTTTTTTTCATTTTTTTTTATTTTGTTTCTATTTTCTTTTCTTCATGTTTAACAATGCAAATACTTAATACTTATTTATTATTTATTGTACCCTGTACTTACCTATTTAACTTAGTTTCGAGGTACCTTTGAAACCGTATTAATTAAAATAAGCCCCTGATATGATTCGTATCAATGTCGGTGCACCTGTGTGCACTCGGGCGTCATGGGCCCTTTTCCCGCCATTCCCAACAAAATGGCGGACGCGTGACTAGACTCGCGATACCTCGTTACTCATTCATAACCGAACACCATAAATATTATGTGCTTTTAAATTTAATTGTGAGGAGCATTGCAAATGCTTATTCGGATGAAATATTTCAATTTTCACCCATCATTTGTACCACGAGAATAGTAACAAAGATGATATCATTATAAGTGTTATGTAGTATTGTCTTAGATTTACGCGAATATCACACATTGAAATAAAACTACTTTTTAACTGATTTTAAAATCTGTTAAAAAGTAGTTTTATTTCAAGTGTTAAGTACTTAATGATATAACTTCGTTGTGGCTTTCATTTTCACATGTATTATGGCGTGGTCGGTAAGATGCTTGCTTTTCACGCCGCAGGTTGTGGGTTTGATTCCCACCCAATTCAGACATTTGTGTGATGAACACGTCTGTTTGTCTTGAGTCTGGGTGTAATCTATCTATCTAATAAAATTTCGATGTCACAATGTTAGTTATCGTACTCCTACGAAACGGCTTGACCGATTCTTATGAAATTTTTTATGCATATTCAGTAGGTCTGAGAATCGGATACTATCTATTTTTCATACCTCTAAGTGATAAGGGCTGTTCACCCTTATATATTTTTTTTAATATCAGTACGAAGTTATTAATTTTTCTATTTTTGTATAATGTGGCACTAAAAATACATACGTACATTAGTAATACGCGGTACGAAGTTCGCTGGGGCAGCTAGTTATCTATATATAAGTATATATTTACAAAAGAAAAGTATTATATGTAGTCTTACCAGTTATCTAGTTGCCATAGTACTTACAAGCAGTTTAGGATCGGATGGCCGTGTATGTTAATGTCCCACTATATTATTATTATTATCATCGTTATCAATGTTACTTATCACAAAGTGAAATTGAAGACAAACGTAATACGCATTACTTAAAAAAAATAAAATACACAAGAATCATGAAGTTAATAAATAACTACGATAAAATAACAAAACCGAAATATTACGAAACATGTCGCACACGGTAATGTTAATTCCCTTCCCGCCGCCTCCCTAGACATTGAGTGACAGTAAATAGAGATACACACTCTATTATCTGATACAGATCTTCTGAAATCATGAAACATTAATGTTCTTCTGACAGATGTGCTTCCAATACCAACCCTATTTATGTGGAACTGTTCAAAAATGAACCTTATTCAGTTGATTTAAGGTTGTGGTGTTGGACGTGTGTTGTGTTTTGTTTTTGGTGTCATATTCGTTGTGGTTATATGAGAAATGAGCACCGAAATGTTCCTTGCCTACTGTTTTGTTCTGAGTCGAAAAATGTTGGATGGTACTTACTTAAGTTTGATTAAAAAGTCACGGGTCTTCTCTCACTTCTCTCGCTGGTCAAGTGAAGGTTAGCAAATCTCACATGTCTTCGAATGTTTAGTTAAGAATGGCGTAGTGGTTCAGGTACGACTTTTGAATAAACGTCCCGCTTCAATCCCAGGTATTCTCTATTGATTGATTTGTGATTTTGTAACGAAATTAAAGGAAAATTGTGAAGAAAGTATCCAAACTTGACATACTCCACATTCGATTTGTTCCAGACTTGCGGAATTACTAATTCGACTTAATGCTTACAATCCGATACAATCTTTAAATATGATAAAAAGTGTATAAATACGTAGGTAAAATATTTAAATAGAAAAAGAATTCACTTTTTATACCTATTACAGAATATAATACTACTCGGAAAATAATAGGGAACAATAACTGGTAATTAAGTTTACTGGAAATTAACTGGTGGTAGGCCTTGTCCGTGGTTAGTGACCACCCATCAGACGTAGCCGCACCGCCAAGCGACCTTGCCGTCTTCCGGTGCGATGTCTGGTGACACCATTTAAGAGGGTGGGTCGAATCGTTGCTCCTTTATGGTTTCAACCTTAAGGAGCCTCATTTCACTGCCACCTTCTCACCGAAAGTCATTCTCACAAGTGAATCGGTACCAATGTACCGATGTAATGCTGGCGCGTCCCATCTTAGACTACATCATTGCTTAACATCAAGTAAGTTGAAGTCAAGCGCCAGCCTATTCAAGAATAAAAATAAAAATAAAATTTAATCACCATTTCCCTTGCTTTTCCCATTTGTAATGGGGTTTGCTGACCTGACCTGATGCGGCTGGCTACCAGAATTAAATGAGCCACTGCTATTAGACCTAGAAACCTGAAGGATGAGAACCTGTAGGATGAGAACATGTAGGAAAGCACTAACCGAGATGATTAGACCAGGCGTCAGATCATATAAACTTGAGCTGAGTCCTGAGTAGATGTTTTTAATGACAGCCGTCGGAGCTTAACGCGCTCTCCGAGGCACGTAGAGTAGTTCATCAACCAACCAGAAACTGAAACAAATCTTTGTTGTTACACAAAGATTATCAGGGAATCAAACCAGCGACCTCTCGGGCTCAATATAGTCCCACCTAGTAATATTTAATAAAACTCGTAAAAAAAAGGAAAAAGGAAATTCACTTAAATAATACATTTTTTTTAAATACATACTGACTTTTATCTATGTCTTATAACTATACTTAGTGATACGCTCCACAACAGATACCTATTAATAATATTATTATTTAAAAAAATGTAACTTGCCGAATCACAGTCTCTTACAATACAGGCATAGCCTAGCTTATAAGACTGGGACATAATATTGCGCAGGATTTGTTTTAGTCACCCTATGTAATATTAGGTTAAGAACACTGTAAAACTGGAGTCCATAAAACATTTTTTTTTTATTATACCTAACTCAAAAGTCGCATAACTGATTTTTATAGTTTCAATGGGACCACTTGAAACAAAAAAATAACTAACAAAATTGATTACTAATTGGAGGAACTAATGCATAACATACAAACGAAAAAAACATTCAGTCGAATTAAGCACTCCTTCCTTTTGAAGTTGGTTGAAAATTGAACATACAATGTTAGATACATACAACCTTACAACGATATTTCCGTATGCAAATGTTATACCTATCCACATACATATATGTGCAAATAAACTGCACATACTTCAGTCGCGAGCTTCGCTGTAAAAACACTCGACGCGTCGCGACAAAGCCCTACTCTGAAAACTCTTCGATGCATCGCTATAATATGTTTTGATTTAGGAGCGAATCACTTCGACCCATTTTAGTGTACTACGGCTGGGCATGGGTCTTCTCTGTTACGAGTTGAGAGAGTTGAGGCATTAATCCTCACACGCTGGCCAAGTGCAGGTTGGTGGATGCCACATGTCCTGGAATGATTAGTTCTTAGACATGCCGGTTTCCCCGCGATGTTTTCCGTCACCGATATTGAGCAGCGAAGATGAAACAATTCACACAAAGATGTGGGTACGACCGGGAATTGAACCCGCGACCTTATATTTCTAAGGCGTGGCCCGTACCGCTGCGCCACCGCTGCTTAAGGGCGAATAATGATATTGAATTATTAGTATTTTTTTATATTGGTTTTATATTTACTGGCTTAAAAAAATTACCGAAGTCTCTTCGCTCTTCTAAAAGCCAGGAAACGGTCATTAGCTATTATACCCATTGTATTAGCAGTCATCTTAAATTTTGCATAATTATATTTAGTTATCTCATTGTTATTAGCAAACGCTGTTAAAGAAGTTGCATTATTTAAAATAAAGAATTTTAACACTGATTACATGATTAATTAATAATAATCAATAATCAATAAACAACTACAATTGCTGAACAGACTAATAGATCTGAGTCAATAATTTATTCTACCATCATTCAACGCCATCTATCGCCAACGGTTGGTTTAGTAACAATTGAATGCTACGCGAGTGCTACGCGTCTACTACGGATGTCGTAGCAGAATACGAACATGTTACTAGCGTACTACGAACTATGCTTGCTGTTACATTGTAACGGTATCCCCAGTACGAGTTCGTCGATACGAAAAAATTGGTTGCCTGTAAAGTCGGTATACGGGCGAAAGTTTTACGTGACAACGACTTTGAGTGGTAAAATAATTTTAATGTGAATATTCATTCGTATAGTAGGAAGAAGGATGAAATAATAGTAACAATTTAAAACATTTATTTATACAAAGAATTATATTTAAAACATTAATTTATACAAAGAATCTCGCTCTTAGGCGGGCTAACTGTGCTCGAGTGGAAGGGACGCGTGCCTTTCACTTTTTATGTCTGTCTCTCTCGCTCTTAGGCGGGCTAACCATGCCCGAGTGGAAGGGACGCGTGCCTCTCACTCGCTCTCATTGTGAGCGCATAACGTGAGCGAAGCGTAACGCAGTTTCTTGAAGTGTCACCCGGCAAACCAATTTATAAAACGTTGTCACGTCAAAAATCTTTTCAAATTCTATCTTGAACTTACCAAAATGCTGTTTCTAAAGTTTCATTAAAAAGGAAATAAAATGCTAGAAATAAAATAAAATGAATTGGTAATGAACTAAGTCAAATAATTTGTAGATAGTTTTGTATTTGAATTCATCATCTTGACATGATACTGATAGTATCCCCAAAAAGTGTACTAAAATGTAAGATGCACAAAAATTTTGCGAAATTGCATGGAAATTTGCGTTAAAACTGTTTAAAATAAAGCACTTTACGAATTTTTGCGTAATCTGGAAATCACTAATTGAAGGATTTATTAATAATAATCGATAACTATGAAACAACTACATTTTCTGAACAAAAATCATAGATCTGTCGATAATCTATTCTAACATTGGTCAACGCGATCTATCGGTTGGTTTAGTAACAATTAAATGCTACGCTGCTACAAGCTACGGTCGTAGCAAGCTACGCGAACTACTACAATGCTTGTTCTGTGCTACGCGTCTACTACGAATATCGTAGCAGGCTACGAAAATGCTACGAGCGTATTACGAGCTATGCTTTAACGTATTTTAACACATCAACTTGACAGAATACTTGTATAGTACGCTAAAACTTTTTTCGTACTGACAACTCGCACTAAGTACAATGTAACATGCACAAAAATGTTTAAATTTACTTAGATAATATAATACTATGATACATATAACTTAACTGTATCAAGTTATTAAAAATAGCCTTAATACTTTATAGGTGTTTTAAACAATTTTGTATTCAGAATATTAGGCAGCCAAGAATTTATTATTAGTACACCTTAAAATAATTTAATTCAAACCTCGATAAAGCTCAAACTGAAACTCACTTCAGGTACCAATTACGTTATCTCTTCAGGTATAAGGCTGCCAAACTAAAGTGCACCTTGTCAAACTCTCCATTATTAAGCACACATTTTTAAGCTCCGATAACATTATCGGTTGGTTACGTGGTAGGCCGGGCCACGTTATCGTCAGTTTCTGCATGAACGCGTCTGTTACGGTCACCCTCCCCCTCCCCATCCCTGTCATTCCCCTCACCTCCACCGGCAGACTCGCTGCGAGATTTTGACACTTGAACATAATTTATTCGATCCTGAAATAGTTGGTGTTATCTAGAATAGGGGTATGTCGCAAGATTTAGGTGTCTTCGATGTTTATGAGTAAACTAAATAACATAGTTACATAACATAGCGTCACGCCTGTATTATCCGAAGGGGTAGACAGAGGTGAATATCTCCCACATTTCGCTGTCTATGTTTAGGTCCTATACGTAATAGGGGGCGAGCCTATAGCCCTTCATCAGCCCGGAGGACGCCCTCAGACTAGGTGGAGTGGCGATCTCAACAGGGCGGCTGGCAAGAGCTGGATGAGAAAAGCCCCGGATCGTGCTCAGTTGCGTACTTTAGGAGAGGCCTATGTCCAGCAGTGGACTAGAATAGGCTGGTGATGATGAGCACAATTCAAAACTTCGAGCTGCAAGTTTATTAGTAAAGAATGTTTGCTCGACCCGGGACCTAGCTGTTATTAAGTAAAAACGCTTACTACCTTACAACAGAGTCTTACTATCTCATAATGTACCTAAGGCTGAATCTGCCAAAATTAAGTTAAAAAATAATTAAGGTGTTTTTAAATAGAACCAAATTTCATTATGGAACTAACAAGGATTTAAAAATTTAAAGGCAGGCACCTACTCGATAAAAAGTAGTTCGTCCTAAAAAATAAGACTTGAGAGAAAATTGTGTTAGATAAATCTATTATAATAAAAATAATTCATTAAGTTTGTTGCTCAGCGCAAAACTCTAAAACGGCTAAACCGATTTCGCACAATAATGATATTTTTATTTTATTTTATTTTATCTATATTCAGTAGGTTTGGGAATCGGTTGTAATCTATTTTTTGACCCGGTAGGTGACACTGCTTTACCAGGCAGGATGACGTCTGCGGAGTAAAAATTATGATTTTGCAGCTATTCTGATAGCTGCAAAATCATAAATTTTTTGAGATTTTCAATACTAGTTAGATTCTGAGGTAGAGTAGTTATTTTTATTACTGTTATTCTCACTATTTGAAGTGCATATTGTTAACAAAATAACATTATTCGATTCCCGGATCAATCAAAAAGGCTTTTCTTATATATTTAGAGAATCTTAGTTGCAGCTCGAACGGACTGCAATACGCTTACCCTTTAACACGTATGAGACCTAAACAGAGCCAGCGAAAAGTAGGCGATATTCACCTCTGCCTAGACCTTCGGGTAATACAGACGTGATGCTATTTTATATTTTATTAATAACATTGTTAGTGGTAGAAACAAAGTAACGGTAACCACGATAGAATTATATATGTATATGAATGTATATTGGGCAGGTGATTGATTGAGGTCTATCGTAGACTACATCATTGCTTAACACCAGGCAAGTTGTAATCAAGCCTATTTCAGAATAAATAAATAAAGGTAATCTAAACTCAAATCTGAAGCTTCAAGTTGAAACAAAGCTTAATATTCGTCGCTAAAGCACTGCTTTTGTAACCCTTTTTACCTAAATCCCATAATCCGCGAAAACCGAACATTTACAGTTACTAACTTTTAATCAGCGTTCATAATTGAATCCCTAACTCAGATAACTCGAATTTACGAGTTATGAGTTACGAGATTAAAATGAAACTCGTGAATTCATGATATCGGTAGAATTAATTTTGGTTTGTTCACTTCGCGGTTGTAACTTCGGAAGCGAAAGTATCTTGTTAGAAACTTGTAACTCATATAAGAGGGTTGGTAGGCGTCTGAGAGGATACCAAAGATTCTTAGCTTACATAAGGATGCTTATTTTTGTGACAATTAATTATTTTTACTTAAGTAGGTACTATGAAAGTAGAAGGTTATTAATCAAACCATAATATACTTTACCATATTATTATATACTTAACCATAATATACTGGTACATAAGCAGGTACTTACTTATTTTTTGGAATTAAACAATGCACATTCTTTCTTTACATATTATTATATCAAAAATGAATTGATGTTTGTTAGTCTCGCGTAAAATTCGAAAATAGTCGAATCGATCTGCTGATTTTGGTTTTAATATATAATATTATTATAGAGGTTTATGTAAAGTTTAAAGGACGAGAAATTTAAAATATGAAGTTCGTCTGGTCAGCATGTATCTACTTATAGTTTGGCATTAAGCTGTGTGTAGGTTTCTTACCTACTAAGTTTTGGTGTACCTCGGGCTCTTTTCCAGAGTAGGTCTGGCCCCTGAGATTCAATGGCTGATGAAACCAAGTCAACGCATTTATAACCTACCTCAGTATTCTGCGGTTGACTTCAGGTTATTCTGTGTGGGCACGGCCTTCCCGACGCACAAAAGCGGGTAGAGATACCTTATTGAGACTAGTGGCAAAAACTAGGCGAAGTGACGATTTGTGAAAGTTCGGTGGCGGTAGTATGTTGGGAAAAGCTGAAAACAAGGTGACAAAGGTCTATTTCTAGCAGAGGTGAAGAAAACAGGGCTTTCAACTGACAACCATGTTTGATACCTCCAAAAACACAATTTTACTTTGTTTCACAGCAGAAGAACCCCTAGAAGGCTTAGAAGGCATGCATTCAGATGAAACTGGCTCCGGTGACAATTCAAACGCGGGCTCCAGCGGCGCTGATGATGATGCTGCGAGGATGAGGCTCAAACGTAAGCTGCAGAGAAACAGGACCAGCTTCACTAATGAGCAGATAGAGAGTTTGGAAAGAGGTGACAGAGATGTATTTACTTATTTAGTCGCCTAACGTATGATACAATTATTGTTATTAATGCGAAAGTTTGTGAGTTTAAAAGGATCTTTGTTACTCTTTTACTTCAGCCCGTCTCATTGTATTTAATAAGGGAAAGAGAGAGTGCACTTGCGCCAATACTTGTGCGTTAGGTACTTATATCTCCTTCGTAGGTATAATTGGCTGGTCAGTTCAGACTTTTTGCTTTAGTCAGACTTCTATCTGACTACAGCGAGATGCTGCGAGAAGTAAACATTAGAAGAATTATATTTGTGTGTAGTTAAGAATATTAAGATACATTATTAAATTAATGCGGACGAGGCTTGAGAAATTAACGTATACCTATTGTTATTAACTTAACAGAATTTGAAAGAACTCACTACCCAGACGTGTTTGCTCGAGAGCGGTTGGCTGCTAAAATAGGACTACCTGAAGCTAGGATACAGGTGAGCATCTTAATTTACCTTTGTAAAGGGTTACAGCCGAATCTAAAGCCTATTACATCCTATTTATAGTTATACTGTTTACATTTGAAAAAGTATACATTCTTTGTGTAGGTACTTACGTATAGCCTACATCCACGTACCTAGGTTCTTTGGTTTTGGTTACATACTATGCGTTTCAAATAAGAATAGGACTGGAAATCCGCCATCTTGGACCGGAATGCGTAACAACTTCACATTGTTCAGTACGGTGGGCAAAAATGTTTGTTTGATAATAATAGTCACATCTAGATAAAAAAAAGGTGTAAGTACTATTTCTTATTGTCGTTCCAGTGAAATTGAAAATTTGGAGTCGAATATTTAGCTACGAACATATTTAAATAACTTCGGACGAAAAAAGAGATGTTATATGTTAAAACGTGTGTTTATATCCGTGTTTATGTATTTGTGCACTATTTTGTGGAATCCTAGTGCGTCAATTTACTTAGGTAGCTGCTAGCCTAGCTAGCTGTTTTTCTACATAAATCACTTTTCCATAAATTTTGAAATAATATTGTTGTCTGTGATTTGATAATTTGTGTTGACGCTACTTTTGCTAGGATTTTGGTATGAAGTTAGCCGCGAGTGCAGTCCCATTCTTATTTGAAACGCATAGTATTTCGAATTGAATAACTCTTTTAGAAAGGTAAATAAGTATAAGCTATTTTCCAGTATAAGTTGATCTCGCGTTGTATAGGATTTCCGTACGAGAGGTCAGCTTATACTGAAAAAGTATAGCTTGTGTTCTAATCCTTTGCTAGAAATGTAGCATTTTATCGGATATCTTTCTTGTAGATATCTGTAAAAAAAAACTCTTCCTACATATTAAAAAATGCGTTAGGTACTGCCTTAATTCCATAAATACAGGAAATCTTTTTAATTAGAGCGTGAATTATTTTCGTTTGTTCAGTATTAGTAAAAGGTGAAAGATTTGTACGTGTTGAAGGGAAACCAGAGATACAGTATCAATAATAGAGCACATTACCATTGTTATTTTTTTTCTTAGACATTAAATCAGCAAATTATGGACGATCTATCCGTAATAAGACCGATGAAAACGCGCGGCGTAAAATTAGCGGTCATTGAAGGTCATTGACCACACACTTGATACGGCGGCGCAAGGCCGACCATACCCTTATCATCAATAGTAAAAATCTTCCATTAGCGATTACTTCTCTTTTTAGTACTAACACATAATCAATAAAAATATGTGTTTGTTAAAATTTATTCAAGGTTTTTTTCTCAACTTGCGGACTGGTTAAGAAGTTTTCCTGTTTGTATGAAATTGTAGAGATCAGTACACACGGCTACCCAACAAGCTATACAAATCCAGTATAAGCTGACCTCTCGTTCTACGGAAATACTATACAATGTCAGCTCAGCTTATACTGGACATGTATAGCTTGATGTGTAGCCGTGTGTACATCAGCCCCATTTCGGTAGTTATAGGGTTACCAGATGCCACAACCAAATTCGTTTAAAGGACGCTACACACTACAGATAGACCGTTTAACTCGCGTATCGCCATCTGAGGTACAAAGTCATAAAACATTAATTAAACTATATTCAACCACAGATAAAAGTAATGTAAGACTATTCGTCACTAATATCCATATCGCTTGAATCATCATCACTGTCTGTGCAGCTTGAGGAGTCAGAATCTTGGCGATAGGCGATACTTGAGTTAAACGGTCTACCTATAGTGCGGATCGGCACATTCCTTCAGCAGTAGCTAAAAAATATACCTATCATGTTGAACGACAATACCGAAGCTAAGTACCTACACATCATGCCAAACAGCTGCTTACATTTTTACTACCTACTAGATGCCTACTGAACATATTTTGATCCCTCAAACCAGATAAGCAGGCCGGACTTCCTTGTTTTCTCCATTCATAAAAATCTAAATATGATTTGCTGACCAGCTATACAGATTAACGTCTGCCAGCTTTAGTGTGTAGCGCCCCTTGAGTAACGAATCCTCACGAAACGGGTCTGTCGCACTTTCACGCCTAAACTACTGAATTCATTTCGTTGAAATTTGGTATGAAGATATTTTGAGACCAGGGGAAGGACATAGAATAGTTTTTATTCAACTGCGCAAAAAGTGGTTAAGTGTTTAGACTTTAGCGCGATAACTGAAGAAAGCTAGTTTCTACTTAGCATGTAATTTTTAAGAGTATTTGTGTTACTCGTTGCCTTCAATCCAAAGCACCTTAGTCACGGCTTTAACAAATCTTCCAATCTCTGGTAACCCTATGCTCTAAAGTCCGCGCGAAACAACCGCGCTAGTGTTAACCGAACGACGTAAAGGTGTGGTTCTCGAATCGTCGCGCGAAGTGGCGGCGCGAGGAGAAGATCCGCTCGCAGCGGCGCAGTCCCGAGTGCGCGTACCCACCGCCGCCCACGCTGCACCCCAGTCACCCGCCGTATCAACCGCCACTCAACGTAGACACTTACAGGTCAGTACATAGTGTACATACAAGAATAGAACTTAATATAAAACATAACATATTCTTCTATACCCCTAAGGATCAATTCAAATCGAGATGGCAGCGAAGAGGCCAGCAGTTTGTCATATAATTTTAAGATAAGATAAAAAAATAATAATAATAATAGGTACTATTTGAATTCCAATATTACATAGGTAGGTAGTATCGCTTCGAGAAGCGGTATTAGCCTCGCCTTTAAATATACGGTCGCGGGTTCGGTCCTCGGTCGTGCCAACACATCTTTGTGTGAATTGTTCATCGCCGCTGCTCAATATCGGTGACAGAAAACATCATGAGGAAACTGGCATGTCTGGAACCAATCATTCGAGGACATGTGACATTCATGTCGAAGTAATTAATGTGATAGTATCGCTTGGGAAACTTGACTGTTCGCTCAGTCGCGTCGCGAGCGGTCTAAGGCAGGAGCGGGCGGCGGCAGAGCGAACTTTAAATTTTTCAAGCGAATATGTACCTATTATTATAGTAATGACAACAAAATTTACAATCATATGACACAGGACCTGTTGGCTACTTCGCTACCATCTAGGTGTGAATTGATCCTTAAGCAGTAGGTATTTCCCAAGAACGCATACTCCCAGAGATACGCGAGGGTATATCAAGTGGTATGCAGCAGTAATTTCAATAAGATATATGCGTTACTCGACATGCACGAGGCCCAATCCTATAACTCCTATAAAGCCTAGACTAAAGGGGATAAGTCAATTCTTAAGGATAGACCATCCTTTGCCTGGCCTGGTAGCGCTGGCGTAGTGGTTAGTAATCCTGACTGCTAAACCGAAGGTAGTGGGTTCGATTCCCACCCAGAACCCAGGAAAAATCTTAGTACTGAGCATGATTGTTTGTTCTGTGTCTGGGTGTAATTTATCTATTACAAAAAAATATCCGTTCCTAGTACCCATAACACAAGCAAATATAATTGCTTAATTTGGGACTAGATGGCGCTGTGTGTATATGTGAAAATACTAAATACTATTAGGTACTATTTTTATTATAGTATATTACTATTCAAACAAATTCAGGAGTACCTAGGTAAATGTGCCCAAGTGAATAATTGAAATTGAGCTTGTATTCCTTGACGTCTACTTGTGTGACCTAACTCAACGTTTTGGCATTCCAGTCCATTAACTCCGATGGGTTACGGCAGTGGTATGATTCCTGAAAGCCCTGCCTGCGATACCAGTGACTCTGAACTGTGCAAGGGTGGGTTCCTGGGTTACCCACGCTACGAGCTTGGGTACCGACAGCCTCCGCACCACTACGTCAACCACCACGGGTACCAACACGAACCAGCCTCACCGCCACCAGGTAACTGACAAAATAAGTCTGAACACTGAAGTGAGTGGACAAGGACATGAACATGATTACGAATGAAACAGTGAATGAATGAAGTGAATGAGATGTTGAGAGTAATGAAGATGAGTGAGTGAATGGAACAGTTAATTAGTTATCATGTAACTGTTTTGTGTTTACTAATTTATTTATGCCAACTTGGACTAGCTCAGTTTGATTAGGACAATTAAAGTTTTAATATGTATAGACATTAATTAGAGACTACATTAACAAGTAGCAATTAAACTGAAAAGACAAAACGGCTTTGGTTCCTCAATGGAAACGCACACTTAAGATAGTTGCCAAGATATATAGAATGGTAATTAGTTAAATTCCACAGAATTGGGTGGTCTCCTGGGAGCGGGCGTGTCGGTCCCCCTAGCGGTGCCGGGGCAGGACTCTCAGCAGTACTGGTCGCGCCTGCAGTGATCCTGGTGGAATTAGACACAACACACACATCTGTAACATTTAACTCATCATATTTTTTTTATTACTTATATTTATTTCTTACAAGTTTCGCAGACATTTTTCCGTCTTTATATTTGGAATCAACTCAAAAAAGCCCTTTAGACTACCTTCCGTAGAAGCATTAAACCAATCAATTAGTTTGTGCTATCTACTACTTTGCTTGGAGAGCAGAATTACTTAACTTTCGAATTCATTCAATTATCTTTGTTCATTTTTATGGGGGGACTAAAACAGTATCGGTATTCCGGAACTTAGCCGGTTTTTAACACCGAGAGCCTTTTGGCGTGGATTGTGGATGGCTTGCAATAGAACTAAAGTTAACCCACCGCCAACAAGACCCTTCTGTTAGCGGGGCTACCTCTCACCACAAATTGTTAGTGAACTCAACCTTTCCCCCTTACTATGTTTTACAACAAAAATCAGATCAAGTGAGTCCTGCGAGAATAGTATGTCTAAAATCTTTATTTTTGTCAAAGTTATTGAGTGATGACGATGACTATCTCGGAAACCCCTCAATTTTTTAAAGTTTATAGTTTTTGCAGTGAATATTTGAATAATATGTATTGTAAGTCACGCATAGTATAAAGAATCAACATATCCAATAGTTGCCACAAAACTGAGCACAAAATATAGGCTCAAATTGTATACAAACTATACTAATCTGACTTTAAAGATTACATAAAATAGATTAATGGTAATAAAAACATATTAATATATGATTAAAATCCAAATTAGTATAGTTTTTATATGTACTACATATTATGATTAAAAAACATTAGAATATTTCATTCAAACTTTATCTATCTAGAAATCTGCTAGCAACTTGTGTCTAGACAAACTATAACTTATGTACATAGGTTCACATCTGCTAACTATCTGAACCTATTTATAACACATGACATGTATGGCATTATAAAACAGTGTTTATTCAACCATGTATAATACTTGAACCCTAACTTTGAATGAAATAATTTAATATCTCGCACTTAAGTGTTAATTAATATTCTATTAATTAAGCTTAGGTAAGTTAGCATTAATTACATATTTATTGTGTATATTTGTTGTAAATGTTTTCAGGACTTCTCTGAAAGTCCCTTTTAAGACTTAAAATGTAGTTATCGTTGTTTTAACCCCGAATTAGGAGAATTATGATAATTTACGAGAAACAGGGCTACTTTATTATAAGTGCTGAATGTAGTATGTAAGTTAGCGCCAAAAGTTTTCGCCAATGTTAATACGTCCGCCATCTTGGATTTTAAATGTCATTTTCCGCACCCCAGGTAAAGCCCGATAGTTTTTTTTTTGTAAAAAGTTAGATCACATCCAAGCAGGGCGGATTCAGGAAGTTTGAAGGTTGGAAGGAGCATAAAACTCTAGGCTGGGTGACACTGGTGACAGCTAGATGATATATTATTATAGTCTGATTACAGTCTGCTTTGGCATCAGATCTAGATCCATCTAGACTATCTGATCCCATGACACGAAAACTGTCCACTTTTTCTTACTATTTGCAAAATATTTTTGTTTAAAATTAACAAAAAGTGGACTAGTTAATAAACTGATACATATCTCTATACATAAAAATTAATTGATGGTTTTTAACGCTAAAACTATAGAACGGCTGAACCTATTTGTCTGATTTTGGTGTAACAGTACTTAAAGTGTGAGAAATACGCAGTACGAAGTTCGCCAATATAATTTCACATCTTGTCCCGTTTTGAATACAATTTTATTTAACTTTAACTGTGCCCCTTTTCGCATAACATTGTATGTAATGTATCAAATATTTTCTAAAATTTTGTTCAAACGTACCTTTTTCATAGCTTTTAGACTTTAGTACATATTTCGTAGAATAAAAAAAATTGGGACTATGCAACAGAATAGTGAAATTATGATATTTTTCGTGATAAAAATTGTAAAAATTAAAATTACATTTTATAAATAACAAACAGTTTAGTATTCGTATTTAATTAGTTGGAAACTGACTTTAAAAGTATTATTTTTATCCGTAATTAGATTTAAATGTGTAAATGTACTAATTATTATTAATAACAATCATGTGAATAACTGTGTGATGTCGATAAAACGTTTTAATAACATTATATAAATATACTTTGGATCAAAGAAATTGCCTATCTTTTTATTTTTCACATAAAAGATATCATATTATATTCCTGGATAAGAAAATCAAAATTTTATTTGCTAACTATTACAAGTTAAGATCACACACCTTTGGTGAAATACAATTTTTGTTGGAGCATTGCAAAATTAGGACTTTTACTAACAGCCACCGACTTGATACCTACTAGACATCACTTTATTCAAATATCGTCAAAAGTTGGCGGCGTATCGGACAAGATAGCTAATTTTGATTGGTTCGTTCACAATTAGCTTGTGGTTGGATGTTATGTAGTGGGAAGACATAAGTTAGGCAAGCACGGAGGCCTAGCCATGCGGTGTCTCGTAGAATGGTCGGTAGATACAGCTAAAGGTGAAGTTCCTGAGAATATATGAACTGTGTCACACAAAAACTGACAGGTTATTGATGAATCTCGGCCCATTGTATAAACTGTCGGTAGGTATTTTTTTAATAATTTGTAGGCAGAAACTAACGCCTTTATGGGTCGTTATTAGTAAAATAATAAAACACAGCTAATAAACTAAAAATATAATTGCATTTAAGGCCTGTTATTTTTTATTTCCGATTACTTTTGTACAGTACAGTCAACACCAGTCAATTTGTACGAAACGTAAACAACATTTGACTGTATCTATACTGAATCAGTTAATAAACCCCTACTTTATAATCACTTTTTGTAACTATATCTACAAATCATCGGCATTTCGTTGTTTAACCTTCAAAAATCCACTCGTGAGGTGGATCCAGGGAATGTATGCCCAAAGATTCACCCTAAATTAAGTAAAGAATGGAAATTTCACCTGAGGGCGGATTCTTTACGGTAAAGATCGGATACACCGAAAATCCGTAAGGATTCTTTTCATTTGTACGAAAAATAATTAAGTTACCACTAAAATTCAATTTGAATCATAAATCGTCGTCTAGCAAATCATTGATTTCACTAATCACATCATCTGACGCCTCTACTGCAGCCTTGTGACAACTGGCTACTACATCAGGCACGTTTTTATCTAAATCTAGACACTGCATAATCACAATTTCATCCTGATCTTCACTTAGATCTACTACATCTATAGGTTCACCTATTCTAGTAGTTTCGAAGTCTACATCACTGTCAGAGTCTTTATCATCTAAATCTATATGACTAATCTCTTTCATTTCAACACCGACTATTTGTACTTCTGAATCTGAATCATTGTCAGCTCTATCTGTCTCATATTTTGTATCTGCTGTATCTTCCATACTTTGTGAACTAGATAACCTATTTCTTACAAGCTTAGGTTTGGAAGTATTTTCAGTAAGTTTAATTCTTTTGAATTCATAGCAATTGTCGACTAATTCGTTTTCTTGAATGTCTGCATAGATGTCAGTTTGTTCTGATAACGTTCGCTTTCTTTCTACAGGTGTATCACTAGGTTTGGAATCAGTTTTAGCATTAGTGTGAGGTTGATTTTGATCAACCTTTTTATACACTATTGAGTTACTTCTTACCACTTTAATGATTTTATTTCCCGATGTCGTCATTGTCTCTTGTGTCGATAGCTTTCTTTTCCTACTTAAATTCAACGTGATAGGTGTACTGTGTATTATAGTGTCTGGTGTTTTCTTTCTCGCTCTAATTTCATCTAAGGATAACACTTTAAAATCTAGCGATGTTCTGCGTTCCGCTGTAGCTTGGTTTTTACCAGCGAGTTCATCTAGTGACAACCTGTCATACTTGGTGTTTAGGCTCGTGCGCACTTTACGTTCTTTCTCTGTTGTTGGTACGTCGTAGTTGTAAAACGCAGCGGCTTCAGCTTGTATCTTCTCTAGTAGTAATAACTCCTGCGATTTTGTTCGCGCAATTTTGTGCGCGTCATCAGCAGACACGGTTTTAGTCGGCGTAGACGACGGCGCGCTTTCATTATCAGACTCTGTAAGAACACACGGGGGCGAATGTTAACACAGTCGATAAATACCGAATGATTTTCGTAATTAATTTTGAAACGACCCGTCCGGTTAACATTCGCGGTGTGTTCTCACGTAGATCTGAAAGCGGGGTGCGGTCAAAAATAATTACAAAAATCATAATTACGAAACATTTTTATTTACTCGTTGGTATATTAAACACAATTTGATTAAACAAAGCCGAAGTATTATGATCCGTTACGAGTACCTACAGCTTAAACGAAATAGACACGCGTAACTAAGAGTAAACTGAAATTCTTATTATAAATAAGACTAAGATTAACATAACAACAGCCCCGTATAAGAAACAAGAGTGGTGGCCGAGGCCCGAACCGGCGACATTCCGTTCAATGTCATGGATCACATGAGTAAGTATTAAGATGCAACTAAATTCATTATTACTTTTCTACACACATACAAATCTTAGAAAAACCTCATTCCTTAACCGATTTTGAATAATTCTGGATTCATTGTCTCCAAAACTAAACTTCTTGCAACTGACACAAAACACGTAACACTTCCGTGGACACAAGAATCACATGGCGAGTCCTCTCCACGAAGGTGAAATGTCTAAAGAAATAAATTATATCTATATCCATTTTTAACAAAATCGGTTATCAAAAACTGTCAGTACGTCTGGTTACATTTAGTGAATTCATTGTTACATAATTTAGGTAACAACTACAGTAGTTACTAAAGAACGACAGTTCAACATTTCATTTCATACATATACATATTAGTCAATACTAACAAAACGCAAATAATTTTGAAATGAAACGCTTTATAAATATGCTACTCGTTGTGAAATATTACTATTTAGGTTTATACAACCAATAATAATACTTGGGTGTAAGATTCTTAAACATTTCATTAAATATAAAAAAAAATAGCTGCCTCAAATTACTCCGTATTCTTAATAAATTTAAAGGTTAGGTTAGGTGAAAAATGGAATAATTTTGACATGTTGACAGTAAATATAAAGAAGATCTATCAAAACGTCACAAATATACCTTTTTGACAGCTTTATCATACATTGCATGACAAAAAACGGGGTCGAAAGTTAAGTCCGACGTAAATATTTATCATATAAAAATTATCAAGCTATTAAACAAGCGGCCCTTAGTATATTTACTATTTTCTTTAATAAACCACCGACTAGATACATACTAGACTCCACTTTTTTCAAATAATGTATGAATCGTAAAATATGGCGGGATATCGGGGAAGACAGCTATTTTTTTATTGGTTCGTTCAAATTCTTATATTTCATCGAACCAATCTAACTTCACTTGTGATTAAGTAGTGGTAATACATAAATTAGCTGAGCGAAACAGTCCGAAAAATTTCGGTGAACCAATAAAAGCCCTTCCGGCTGATTGAGGTAGGTTATGCGCAAAAAAAAAATACTTCCCAGCGGTGTCTATAGGTATCTGGTCGTTGGTTAAAAACAAATTGAGCGAATTCTTGCCGTCAGATATGGCAAATTCTGCCAGTCTTATCACGTTTATCATGACAACGATATGTAAGAATTTTGATATAAATTCATTACCCTTGTCAATTTCTCTGAATTCATTAAAGGTTGCAACATTTCACAACGAATTGCGACAGAAATATAACTGCCAAAATAACATAACTTTCCAACAATTAACCTAAGGACGAATAAATAGTTTATTATTAGTATAAAAAAAGAGACGAGACTACAACTTTATATACTAAATATAAAACATATTGCTACAGTTACCAGCAAACCAATTTTTTTTTAACAGCCGCCTTCTCGAGCAACTATATTTTGTACTAGTTATTTAGAAATATCAAAGTGAAAAAACTTTGGATTCTAAATTCTAACCTCTTTTAACTTTCCCGCTAATTTTATACAATTTTTTTTTTTATAAACACGAAATTTTAAAACAGGCGTGTAAAACTGAGCATGCTTTAAATAAATATATTATATTTTCCGTCTTACTCTATCCCCACCAATGAGACTATTTATTTTTTTAAAATGATAAATAGTTTTCATACATAAATAATGACTAGGCGTACCATGGACAATAACGCGAACTTTTTTCTTTGAAACCAGAGCCAGGTCTGTAGTTGCAATTGTGATAAAATGGTAACACAATGGTCTGCTAATGGTATTACACTGCTGTCAAGTCTTTGATGGTTACGAATCCATCCATTTTACATAACATTGGAGAAACAACATAGACGGGCCCTCTCTTTCTATCATACTGAAAAATAAAGAGAAAAAATGGCCACAGAGTGAGGTAGAGTAATTAACTCAACATTGGCGTATAAGCGTTATTTTTTTATTTGTGGCGTATTAGTGTAAAAGTGCTAACGCCCGTCCCGAATTATTATATTGTATTATGTGTTTCAAATAAGTATAGGACTAAGCAAAAGTAGCGTCAGCACAAAATATCAGATCACAGGATAACATTATTTTAAAATTTGTCGATAAGTGATTTGTGCAGAAAAAATTACTTAGGCATGTGACCACATACAGCTACCCACCTAAGTAAATTTACGCGCTAGGATGCCGCAAACTTGTATACAAATACATAAACATTTTCGTCGGAAGTTAATAAAATATGTTTGTTTATACCTAAATATTCGACTCCAAATATCCAATCTTACTTGAACTGTAATAAGATATACGCAATATTCTATTTTTTCATCTAGATGTGATTATTTTAACGAACATTTTTTCCCACCGTACTGAAACATGTTAAGTTGATGGCGGATTTCCAGTCCTATTCTTATTTGAAACGCATAGTAATTATGGCTTCTGCAGAACTGATTCCGCAATTTTGAGAGTGCCAAATTTCACTCCTTTAGCTAAATTGGGTTATTAACTATAGAAGATTTTTATAATCAAGACCATTATAAATATTTTAGTGAGTCTTTATATGTGTTCTACGATATTTTTATGAATAAAGCTGTTATAAGATTTCTACAAAACAAATACGGTTTGTAACAACTTATTCGTTTGTATAACAGAGACACTTGGTATTTTTCTGTCATACTTATCTTCTTCTTTTTCTTTTAATTATGGCCTCTGCAGAAATTATTCCGCAATTTTGCCAGTGTCGAGTTTAAATAAGTTAAGTTTTAAAAATAAGTAGTAAAAAACTAAAAAACTGCGACGTTCTAAGACGCAATTTTTTCTATTCAAAAGCTGCAGAACTGACACAAATGACATAAAGAATATCACTGTCAATTACAATAAGGAGTATATAACCAGAAAGAATATAAAAATAAGACAAGGCTGTATGGTCAAAACCTTTGCCTGCCTACTGGCGAATGATATTAAAAACAACAATATGGAGTATTATTAGCACACCATTTTATTACGATTCTTGCACTATTCCAACAGACTTGGGGCCAAGATTGTTATTCTGTAAAAGAATCCAATAAATACTTGTGTGTTCTTAGGGTACATTTCCAAAGAGAAAACATGCGAAGCGGAACAGTTTTGGTTGAAATGTAACATATCGTCTCGTTTCAAATTACATGATTCATCAAATTAATTCTACTCTGCGCGTCTCTTCCAATGAAAATAACCCTAAAAGGCCTAAACTACTTATACCCGAGCAGTTTTATACACAAGTATACCGTGCTAAGGGACCAGCGGTAGTCTGAATAACACAGTTTATTAAGACAAATCGGGACAGCAAAGTGTAATGTTAAATATTCGATATTTTTTACAGAATAAACACTTTTTTGTTTGTTTTCACATATTTGCGATAAATATAGGAACTTTATTTTCAGTGCAAATATAAAAAATCATTATCTGCCAAGATTTGAACCGTAAAACCATAAAAATGAACGCGTTATATTTGTTTTAAACCGTTAATAATTGGTAAATCGGAAGTATTTGCGGGTAATTACCTAAAAACCGCTAAGCAATCGAATGCTTTTAGTTTAATTAGCTTATCTCTTTTTTTTGTCTTTAAATAGTTGGTAATATTATAAGCAATTTTACAAAAACCATAGACTAGTAGATATACGACACTTACGACTTTTTAAAATCCCTAGAATTTCTAAAAAGGCTTGCACTCGACCACATTTTGCCAGTACGAGTTGTCAATACGAAAAGTTATCGAATACTAACAAGAACCTTTCAAAATAATAAGTTAAAACAGATTTATTTCCAATCTTCTTTATTATATTTATAGAATTACATTTACTTTAGAAATGAATGTTTTGAACGAAATAAATTAATTTGAGAACGCATTTTGACAGCTTCAAGATAGTATTCGAAATCTTTTTTCGTATTGACGAACTTGCCCTAGGGGTCCTGGTGTTAAGTGAGTGGTCATTGTGGTCATTTTACCCAGTAAATACAATTCACTTGTGATTTGAGAGAGTATAGCTATCCGAAATCCACGAGCCTATGGTTGCTGTCAATAATATAATAGCTTATATCTTTCAAACTGTCACAGAGTGTCAATAATTTTCAAAATTTCAGTTCATTTTTGTAGCTTTTAGAAATTCAATAAAAAATAAGAAAAAAGAATTACATTACTTACACTTTGGGACAGTTCAAAAAGAAATAGAGTACATTTATTACCTAGATATTTTTTTTTTAAATTTCATTAGCTCTATCTAACCCTCACGGTGCGAATATAAATTATTAGAGATCAGCAGTGGTACTTAGACTGCTGAAACCCCAAATATTCTACATATTAACGTACAAACAATTTAAAGGCATAAAGCTGTTTTTTTTTTCTTTTTTTTTTCAACCTAAAATAATGAGTTACAATAAATGTGTATATATATTTTTATTTGTAATATTTTATATGTAATTTAACCTATTTATTATGTACTTTTCTATCATAGACAAAGATTATATCAACATCTATTAAAAAGTTTTGCAGTTATATTTTAGGAAAAAAAATTTTTTTTTTCTTAAAATATTTCTGTAATTTCTATCTATGTGATATAATTGTTATATAACGTTACAGTAAATGAAAAAGCGAGAGATATCGATGAATCTAATTAGCTAAGATATGAAGGATTATATTTCCTAATTATTGCACATACAAAAATACCAACATCGCTTTTTCTCACACCTCCTTGTAAACGTCGAGAAAAATGATGACACAATCAATCCTAGTGAGCACTAAAATCTCACTCTCAAATCATTGTCTATGGTATAAAAAAACAGCTAAACATTGTCTAAGTTAGTCAACCAAAACGCCGCCTTACCGGCAACATAAAAAAAAGCAAAATCATATATTTTAAACCAATCTGGACTCAGTTTCTATAACACTAATTTTTCCACCTTCGTTCGTAATATAGATTCAAAAACCCGCGAAACTGAATCCAACTAAATCTACACAATAAATACTATATTAATTGACTATTGGCGAAACAAAACAATAATACCTTCAACAGGCGCATTAGGGTGTCTTTCCACTATAGCAGTCACATTTCATATGATAAGTTTGTTTTCATTTTAAGCCATAAAAAGCATAACTTAATTTTAGTAGAGAGAGGTTACACAATGCTCTTAAGGGCACATTTTATTGCCCCTCTATATAATTTAACTGACGTGAAAATAGACACAGATCTGTTAATAATATTCACCAATCTTATTTTAAACATCACCAGTGAAAAGACACCCTCAAAAAGTCGAATCACAAACTGGGAAAAAAATTAAACGTATTTTCTTTCTACAAAAGCGTTACAACCTAATAAATCGGAAAGTATCCACTTGTCCATTTCAAAAAATAATAAACAATCAATTCCCAGTTAGTTATCGACAATAAACATAAGAAAAAATATCTTAACCAATAACATGTGAATAAAATAAATATATTTTAAGTAATAAATCTAACGCTATCTCGGTCGTTTTAACGTATTAGTAGTATATTGGCACACAAAGGTCCGAATTTGAACAAAATATTGGGAGCCTTTTCTCTGACCAAGAATTTTCCGTAGACATTTTGTCACAGTGCCGTTTACATAAACATACCTACTTTGAAAAAAATCAATGTATTTTATTAGCGTTTGAATTTAAACATAGTTAATGCTTAATCCTACGCACATCGCCAAATGACAACGCAGTTTTAGTTAGGCTTGCTCTCCACTAGAGCATACCTTCTATGTGCAACGGTTTGACATGGTATCAAAATAATTCCACAAGCCTAAAAATACAAACTTGAGCTAAACAAAATAGGCAGTGAAACATTATTTACTACAATAGTACCGTTTACACTCTCGCATAACGCGTAATATTTTATTACGTAGAAGATTTTTTAATCGTTTGATACACGAGTGTTTTACACTCTAGTGGGTAATGAGCCTAATTTTACCGGTAGGCGCACAAGCGACTTGCTTTAAACATGAAACTTGCCTGCGGCCATATAATTGATATTACCAGTACATATTTCTAAATCTAGTGAAAACTCGAGTGCATTACATTCAGTTTATTATATTGGCTCTCAGATTCGCTGATATATTTGTTTGAAAAAACATTAAAATAGAATCCCTAAGAGATATCGCGAGTGTCCAAATCCAAAATTACTGGCCGTAATCAAATAAGAAGCGACCAAGTGCGCGTAAATATTAATTTAGAACATCTAAATTCTAGTCTAATACAGTCGAGTTGGATTTGGACTACATTAGTGTGCGAGAACCCTTAATTGTCCGTCAAATGTCATAAATATCACAAGCCAACCTTTCGCTTTTCATAACATCAAAATTATACATTTATAATAATGATTGCTTCGTTATCATACAAATGATGTCGCGCCTTCATCGAGTAGTGAGCCTAACAAGAAGATTTTACAACTTAATATCAAACCACACTCGTTTTACAAATGTAAATGCGACACTGTTACACACTTTCTTATTTTCACTAACAGTTACCATTCTTAATATACCTTTACATATTTTGATGAGTTTTCAAATCGTAACAGCGAATCGAGCTTAAGTCCCGAGCGTACGGTTTGAGAGGATTGTTACCGCATGTTCCTAAGGGCAGGTGCCCAGTACAGTGTAAGGTACACAAAGCTGTTTTAACACTGTGGATATTGTTACATAGTTTTAACCAACGCTGAAAATCTTCAGTGGGCCCTAAATTAACATTCAACAGGTCCATCACAAAATACAGTTTAAATCCCACCCACCTCACCCCTTCCACTTTACTATTTAATACAACCTGTGACGATAAACTAACAAAAAATTAAAGAAAATTATAGAAATTAAACGTCTGTAAAAGTCTCATTGTGGCTCAAATTAATATAAGTTTGGGATAGAAAAAACTTAAGAAAAATCACAACCTCCTTATAACTTTTACATGAATATCCCTGACAAATATTACTCAAGGCATTTGAAAGTCATCATAAGAAATTTTCCGAATTTCCTTTGTATAAAAAATTCTTAACACGTATAACTTACACTTTAGTGGACCACCGCCCCTTATTTGCGAATAATATCAAAATACATACGCAATACTAAACTACTAAATACTTGAGGAACATTACAACTGCGGTATTGAAACTATACGTCCGACCTCTCAAACAGTAAGGGGACTTAATACATGTAGTTTCAGTAGAGGCGCATACCTTCCTCAAAGTTGACGACGAGAGGATCTACGGGTAGAGGGGCGTAGGGCCCACCTGCCTCGTGCGGGGGCAGCACGCGGCGACCGCTCAGTAACTCGCTAGACGCGGGGAGTACTCCGAGGATTGCTGAGTCCAGAACTACTGCTGAAAAGATTATGCAGTTTAGCGATGGAAGACAGGCGTCAACAGCAATAGCTGTTAAACTTTCTGCAGGTATGCTGGTTCCGCTCTAGACGTGTCATAGGCCTCCTTGTTGTTTTATGGCTTTGAAATATACATAGGTCTTGCTTGGGATATACTCTGAGCACACATATATTTGAGTGAATTATTTTAAAACTATCATTTGGTCAGCGTGTTTTGATGGCCTATACTCTTTAGTTGAGAGGAGACCTGTGCCTAGTAGTGGACCACTAAAGGGTGATTACTTTAATTGCGCAGGCAATTGCCACAGACCGGTTAATTGAAAATTAAGATAATTTAATGTAATAGAAAGAAGCCTATTAAACACATTTATTTGGGTTGCGACATGGGACCGGCAGTTTACGAGGCCCAATACAATAAAAATAATTATAAAATGTAGTATGTAATACCTTGTCTCTGCTGTTGCCACAGTAGCGGCACCGGCGCGGGCGCAGGCACGGGCGCCGGCATCGCCTCGCACACCTCGCCGCTGCCTGACACTTGCTGCTGCTGCTGCTGCGAGTACAGACAGACAGATGTAGATACACTCATTTGCAAGATTTATTGCAAAATAACTAAATATGCTATCCATACACTACCTTTCTATACGTCAGGTACTGTACACGGAAGAATAATTGATAGTTTAAATTTTCGTAGGCAAAAATTAAAATTACTCAATAATTTTTTTCTGGTGTTATGTACATTTTTCAACACCAAGGTACTTCCCTAGCAATTTACAGTTAATTAATTAACACCAATAGATGCCACTTAGTAACAGCTCCCCAAATTGGGAATGCAGATAAAAAAATACCTAACCTAACATTTGTATGTTAGGTATATCAAATTATAGTAACTATAAATTATAAATTGAATTAAATGAAACCCCAAAATGAGAAAACCAGGATTCAGATTATAACAAGTGTGAGTTAAATTTTAAGGATAACTGTTGAGCACAATTCATATCAAATGAGTTTCTCGCCTTGAACACACAATTATTGAAAGGTGGGGAAAACCCAAATGTGTAAACAAAAATTTTGTTTACATTATTATATCTGGTTATTCCTCACCTTTGTCCTATTACATATCATGTTAATAAGAATTAGCGGCTTATCAGTACAGGGGATTCATAAGAAGCAATAATAGGCTGACCTACTTACTCAATATATTAGTTGAGATGAGACAGTTTTATTAGTATTACATCTTTATTTCAGACCTAACATTTTTTTAGAGATATATAATATTCAACTTCAACTTCAACTTTGATGGTTATGGCTCCATCGTGACAACGATGATTCTGCCAATAATGTCAGGGTTAGAAAACACAATAATAATATGTTATGTCACTTGTTTATGCGTACATACATAGCGTTACGCCTGTATTATCCTTATGTATAGGCAAAGGCGAATATCAACTACTTTTAGCCAGCTATGTTTAGTTTCCATATTCCATACGTAATAGGGGACGAGCCTAATGTTGTTCATCAGCACAATTCCAGACTACGGGCAGCAATTAAGATTCACACTAAGTATATTAGAAGCGTTTTTGCTCAGCCCAGGAATCGAACCCGGGAATGCGGTTATTAAACCTGGTTACTAAGCAAACATGCTTAATAACCAGGTTTAATAACCGCAACACGCTGGACCACCGAGGCAATTTATTTTTGTTTTTTTCCTCCATTCTTTTCCACATTTCTCATTTTTACTTAAAAAAGAAAAAAAGCCTACTGAGTTTTTTGGCAGTGTTTCTCAGTAGTTGCCAGTCATTCACTGCACGGTAGGAAAAGAAATTGGACTATTTTTAAGTGGGGGGCAACGCTGTTCGCGTCCACAGGCTTGACCATCATAGCCTTTAAACCATACACCCTGTACGTGCCCCCTGGGTGGTGCCAAATGAACAGCAACGCCGAGCTACAGGCGGCGGTCAACTAACCTGTTACTGGCTGCTACTAGCCATGAGGGACTAAATACCCCTCTGAAAGTGTAGTCGTGATGCCTTGGGAAAGTATCATGATTTTTTCTCCCAACTTTTAAATATGAAAATGTCGGATAATGAGAATGCGTTGTCATGCGATCCGGCTAACCCCCGGCGCTCGCAGGTACCCGGGCCTGCGAGTGTGAAATATGTCACCGAAGACCGCACAGGGGTGGGCGACCAGGCCCCTGCGTTGGTAAATGTGCCTGGCAGCAGTAGCAGCAGCAGCAGCAGCAGCAAAAAGTTTGTGCAGCAAGCCTTCCATCCTGGCTTGTTTATGAGACCTAGATCATCTTCCCTGGGAAGTAATCAGCAAATCGGAGCCCGTTCTACCTCCGATAACCAACCCTTGACTCCCGAAACAGAGATGGAGACCACATCAACATGTCCTCCAACATGGCAAAGAATTCCTGTTAGTAGAAATCCAAAGATACAAAGAATCTCAAACAGTCCTTCACCCAAAACAGTAGAGACCTCAAATAGATTTACTGGTCTCACAATAGATCTTACTGAACCCAATGTGTTACCCAAGGAGAAACGACCTACTAAACCTCCACCAATAGTATTATATGGTATAGAAGATGTCAATAAGCTCACTGAACTACTTGAAACTGTTGTTGACAAAAACCAGTTTACTTTCAAAATTGTCAACCGAAGCCAGTTGAGAATAAGTAGCACAGATATCGAAAGCTACAAACAAATTATAAAAGTAGTAAGGGAAAATGGTTTAATTGGTCACACCTTTAATCGGAAAGACCAAAGGTGCTTCAGAGTGGTAATAAGAAACCTTCACCCAACAACACCAATGTCCGCTATTAAAGAAGACATTGAAGCTACAGGGAACACAATCACTGGTGAAATCATCAATGCCAAGTTTGGGCCCGACAAAAAACCAACATCAACATTTTTTGTGAATCTAGCACCTGGACCAAATAACAAGGCTGTAAAAGAACTAAAATACATATACCATCAGTCTGTTGTCATAGAGGACCCCAGAAAGCGAGAATCGATAGTACAGTGCCAAAGATGCCAGCAATACGGGCACTCTAAAAATTACTGTATGCGTCCATATCGTTGCGTAAAATGTGGGCAGTCACATAAAACATCTGAATGCCAAAAACGAGATCGCACAACACCAGCCCAGTGTGCACTATGCAGTGGCTCTCACCCAGCGAATTACAAAGGATGTGAAGTATACAGAGAAATCCTCCTAAGACGTTCTAAGCCAATATATCAAAGAACAAGAAACAATCAACCGCAAATCATTACAACAGATAAATCAAAAGATAGATCAGTACCTAAACTAGCGGCTAAATCACCTGAAAACATAAGAAAGTACTCTGACGTCACTAGAAACAAAAAAGAACCCTCCTATGAAACAACTAACTTACAACCTTTTTCGAACTTGGAACAGATATTAATTAAACAGACTAAGAGTCTCGATCTAATCCTTCAACAAATGAGTACCCTTATGATGCTCATAACGCAACTCGTCGACAAAATATCAAAATGACTGCGTTTCGCATGGCTACATGGAACATAAATGGATTAACCCCAAACAAAAATGATGCCGAAATGTTTATGAGTCATCAAAATTTGGACTTGTTACTGATATCGGAAGCCCACTGCACCTCTGCTTCAAATATTAAATTTAAAAACTATGAGTGTTATAAGACCCTTCACCCAGATGGAACTGGTCATGCTGGTACTGCGATTATTGTCAGGAAATCACTTAAACATCACATGATGCCTGAATACAAAACCTGTCACATACAGGCTACAACAGTAGCAGTAGAAGACAAAAACGGCTGGTTTAATATCTCTTCAGTGTACTGTCCACCAAGACACAATATATCTGAAGAGATGTTTACAGAATTCTTCAAGACACTCGGAAATCGGTTCTTAGCGGGTGGAGACTGGAATTCCAAAAACACTCACTGGGGTTCTAGATTAACCAGCACCAGAGGAAGACAACTAAAGCTCTGTATAGATGCCAATAAATTATCTACAGCTTCTACGTGTGAACCCACATATTGGCCGGCGGACACTTCTAAAATACCTGATCTACTAGACTTCTTTGTTATGAAAGGTTTTTCCAGTCATTACGTGAAGTGTGAGTCTAGTCACGACAGCTCGTCGGACCACACGCCAGTACTGCTCACACTAAGCACGCAAGTTATAGAACACGCAAGCTCAGAAAGGCTGTATAACACTAAAACCGACTGGATTTCATTTGAAGAATTCATTGAAGAAAACATCGAGTTGAAAGTTGCCCTCAAGACGCCTAATGAAATTGAAAACGCGGTAAAGTTTATTACCAACCTTATCCAAGAGGCTAGCTGGTTAAGCACACCTGTACTAGACCCTAAAAAGTGTATAAATAACTACCCACTTGAAATAAAAAGAGCGGTCCTAGAACGACGGAGACTACGCCGTGTATGGCAACAAAGCAGACTTTCATCTGACAAAACTGATTTTAACAGGCAAGCTTTACGCTTAAAGGAAATGCTTCTGACTTGGCACAATAAGACTCTTGAGACTCAACTAGAATCCCTTACACCCACAGCAGCCACTGATTACTCACTGTGGAAATTTACAAAGTCGTATGACAGACCACAGCTGGCAAAACCTCCACTGAGAGACAACAATGGCTGGGCACGCACATCCCAGGAAAAAGCAAATCTATTCGCAAAACACCTATCAAATGTGTTCACCCCGAACCAAACCAGTAACATAGACCCTGAGATAGAGATTGAATCTATTTTAACACAGCCCATACAAATGTCGCCCCCACCTGCACCTGTCACAGTAAAAGAAGTATGGCGCACTATTGTGGGCCTAAAAGACAAAAAAGCACCGGGATATGATCTTATCACAAAAGAAATCTTAAGACATCTTCCAAGAAAAGCGGTAGTTTTCCTAACCATGATATTTAATGGAATACTAAGGGTTCAATACTTTCCGGACCTGTGGAAAGTGTCACAAATCCTTATGACACATAAGGCGGGGAAACCGGCAAATGAAATCACTTCATATAGGCCCATCAGCCTTCTACCGATACTGTCAAAAGTCTGCGAAAAATTGATCCTACACAGAATTATGCCTCTGTTGGAAAATGATTCCATCATCCCAAGCCATCAATTTGGCTTTAGACAGCATCATTCCACTATCGAACAAGTTCATAGAGTAGTCGAGAAAATAAGAAAATCCCTAGAGGAAAAAGAGTATTGCTCATCTGCATTCTTGGACATCCAACAGGCATTTGATAGGGTCTGGCACGAGGGTCTCCTTTGTAAGATAAAAACAAATCTCCCACATAGCTACTACTTTCTTCTGAAATCTTATCTCACAGGGAGAATATTTCAAGTAAAAGAGTCTGATTCGACCTCCAAATTTTATAATATAGGTGCAGGCGTTCCTCAGGGCTCAGTTTTGGGACCAATTTTGTACACCTTATACACCTCGGACCTACCTCAAGTGGACGGAGTTATGACTGCTACTTATGCTGACGACACAGCCATATTAGCAAGTGATAAACAGCCAGAGCTAGCCTCAAAGCAACTCCAGCAAGGCCTAAACGCAATCACACAGTGGCTCCAGAAATGGAAGATCAAAGCTAGCACAACAAAATCAGTGCAGGTCACTTTTGCACTTCGGAGAGAAAGCTGTCCCCCTGTATGTCTGAAGAACTCTACTCTACCACACAAAGACAGTGTGAGGTACCTGGGCATGCACCTGGATCGTCGCCTGACGTGGAACCAGCATATTAAAACCAAGAGAGAAGAGCTTAACATACGGCACAGAAACCTTTACTGGATGCTGGGCCGAAACAGCAAGTTGTCTATAGACAACAAGCTCTTAATATACAAGTCCATATTAAAACCAACCTGGACATACGGCATCCAGCTCTGGGGCAGTGCAAGCAATTCAAACATATCAATATTGCAAAGAATGCAGAACACAATATTAAGAACAATAGCGCATGGTCCGTGGTTTATTACTAACTCAGAAATCCACGCACACCTAAATATGACAACTATAAAAGAGGAAATTCAGGCCTCAACTAAAAAATACCAAAAGCGGCTGGAAAATCATCCAAATCTACTTGCGGCGAGTTTAATCAAGCGCAGCTACCAAAAACGTCTTAAAAGAAATGACATATTATAGTAATAGCTAAATATATTAGTATACTAGGAGTAGCTATCCTCGCTGGAGGATGCACTTGACCCGACAAGAGCTCACAAAATATCTGCTTATAGTAGAGTACTGATTGCAGATTAGCACAAAAGAAAAAAAAAAAAAAAAAAAAAATTTTTAAGTAGACTCGCATCTCAAAATAAATTAAGCATATTTTCATTTTCATTTGGCAGTATGCATCCATGTTTTATCAAGTCATCGACCCATCCTTTATCCTGTCTTCCTGTGCTTCTTTGCATGCTACAGGTTAAGTTAAGGTTATTACCTGAGGGGGTGCAGGCTGGCTGGGCGCAATACCGTCAGTGCGCGCGTCTGGGTTCTTGTGCATAAACGGACAGTGGATCTTGCGACACCCACAAGGCTGGTTCTCCCAATAGCAAGGGATTTGCTTGCGGTTTTTCTATAAAGTATAATTGTTCTTTATTAACAGAGAGTAAAGAAATACAGCTTAAATCATAATGAGATTTTTATAGATGTCCATATTTGTTTTGAGGTAGGTCAGTAATAGAAATTGAATGTGTTTAAGTAATGATACAATTATATTTGGACGGATTAAGTTTGTTACTCTTTCCTAACTGTTATTGACCTGGATCATCTGGATTGGAATGATGATGAACACTTGGAATTAAGGTGTTCCATGTAATAGACAAGTACTTTAATTAAAAACAGAAAAAATCCTACTGAGTTTTTTTGCCAGTCAATGCATGGTAGGTAATAAAATCAGAAAGTTTTTATGTAGATGCATGTCTCAAGTAAAAAAAAAGTATTTTCATTTCATTACATATCGGGGTACGTTTGGATGCTTTTGACGGTTTCAATGATACAGAACATGTTACAGTTACAGTTATAGTTTGGAGCGGGCTATTTTTCCGCAACTCGACGTCTTATAAGTGCGCCTATTTTGCGTGATTGGGCTGGCAACGCTATTGCCAGCCCAGCTCCAGGAGAAATCCCAGCAGACCCTTTACGTTGCCGATGGCCTCCTGGAGCGACCTCGGCGATCCGAGGTGTTCCGCTCTACAGAACATGTTATGGATATAAGCTAATACTTATATCACAACTGAATATTGCTGTAATCTAGACCAGTAAATTATTGGAAAATAGCAATAAAATTCATTATCTTAGATTATTATTTAGGGCTTTACAGCAACAGTGAGATTTAACTAGGTACTAGTTTATTTAAAAGTATAATCACCAAAAACAAAGTAGTCATTGTATAACATTCCACTCTAACTATGGGCCCCACATTGCTCAAGTAACCTTGCACAAATATCAAACTTGTGTAAGATCTGAATATAGAATTATTTTACTGGTAGAAATACTATTCTATTCCACCTATGACTTTACATAGTTGATACCTAAAAAAGCATTTAAAGAGGATGCTCTGGATTAAGAAGTACCAAATTTAATTTAAATCATTCACCATTAATAATATTGGCTATTTTGCCATGAAAGAATAACAGATATCTGTCAATACAATATGTATTTTTGTGTTCACAATAGTATTAAAACTTGCAAGATTGTTGCCTCCTCTTGGGAGCAATATAGTTATGTTATTTTGGCCTAATGGCTAATTATAATATTACTATTTAAAAATTCAAAATTAGAACAACATTTGTATATTTGGATTGCAAATTCTAAGTCAAAATAGCATTCCTTAATAGCAACCTTTACACATTTCATAGAACAATAAGTTATAACAACAATGATTTCACTTACCCTGAGTTCCATGTGACGTAGTTTGCAGCGTTTATCAAGACATTTGCCTTGTTGCCAGGCTGTGCACATTGTCTCACAGCCAAGTGCTGAAGGTTCGTGACGGAACACACAGTTGTCCCCCTGTATACACAAGAACAACATATACAACAACACAGCAATGGAACAGCTATAGTAAGTCATGAATATCATGATTCTCAAAATGTATTCTCCTAGGTTGACAATACTTTTCTGTACTATATTGCCATAAGCCTGTTAAAGTAACATTTACAAACATTTTTACATTAACTAACTCTAGAATTAATCATGTTTTGTCCAACCATTCAATAAAATATTGTTAGTCTTATTGTTTTAACAGGTTATGGGGACAGAAATGAACACAGCTGCAATAACCAGAGATGTAGATTTTTTATTCACGTATTAATAATTTAATATTAATATAATGTTATTTAACCTACCAAAACTAGTACATTTTCAGTTTTATGATTCTTTTGAGGGATAAGACATATTTACCTGACTGTAGGTTATGAAAGTAATAAAAATTGTATAATCTAATCCATTAACAATTACACGCGGTGTAGGTATGCAAATAAGATTAGTCTGTTTAATTTATCGAATTCGATTAGGGAAAAAACAATATCGTACATAATGGCACATCAGATTTCGAAACTATAATTACCTAACAAAAATATACAAATAAATTGTTTCTTACCTTCGTACACGTGGAGTAATAGTAAAAATAGCAATCGTTGAATTTTCGTGGGGATTCCATGGTGTAAAGCGCCGTCAAAGGTCTGCGAAATATTGAGTACACACTCGAGTAATGCCGACACTAAAATTTCTTATTACTTACTCAATATGCAATGATAACCGCTATAAAATACATCACTTATGCTGTTCAGTGGGTTAAATTTAATAACTAACACATTGAATGGGGATTTGGTGGTGCTAAAATTAAGATTTTTTCATTTTGACAATACGAAAGCACGGCACGGACAAACAAGTTCCAAATTAAAAACTATCAATATGTCAAAATCTTAAATCACTTTACTCACCGTTTTTTGAGATTAACTAAAAAGTAATTAAATTATACAACCAATATCTACACAATAACGCTATCTAACACAAAATAATACGAACGTCACTATTAGAAAGAAGACGTAGTAGATATGGCGGACATGTGGCGGACTTTCATTTCATTTCGTCCGCCCCTCCGTTTGATTGGTTGATAGCTTGTCTATTTTATGCCATAGACTATTGTAGAATGTTTTGTGTTTTCTTTGACAGGCCTTACATGACGAGACGAGACGAGACGAATCACAACGATATTATCACAAATCATAGCTGAACAGTAATCAATAACCACGCCAAAGAGCATATAAACGCTTACGAACCACGCTTTTGATAACTAAGGTAAGTAAGAGGTAGAAGGCTCTGTAGGTAAGAGTAATAAATTGCTAAATACAAAATTAATTGCTCTGCGAAAATACACTATAACTTGGCTTAAAGGTTCCGTTCCCACTAATTTAAAACCCGCTAAAAAAATTGACGATTATGCTACTGTTACACATGCTCTAAAATAGCATGCTTAAAACCGTGCTATTGAGTATGCTCAATACGAACATGCTGATGAGCAGTTTACATTTGCTAGCAATAGGCATGCTAGTTTTAAGTATGCTCCTGAATAAGCATGCTCAAAGCAGACATTCAAATACACATGCCATTTTATAGCGTTTTTTCGTCGCCCCAGCGAGACATTTTGCGTGAAATTGTGCACGCGCACTTCACTTGTTGCGAACGACTGATCGATACTAGCATGCTCATTAAGCAAACCTGTTTAGACGTGCTTGAAGCACGCCCCCTTCCACCCGCGCCGCAGGTAGCATGCTCAAAAATCGCACTCCTGTTGATTTTTAAGCAAACTCGAAATGAGCATGCTAATTTTGAGCAACATTCCGACACACATGCTAGTAAGTAGCAATTGCTCAAAATAAGCATGCTTTCGTGCTTGAAATGAGCATGTGTAACAGTACCATTACTGTGTAAATCGGGCTTTATTTGGGCACCAAATGAAAAGAAGCATTTACATTTTAATTATTATTAAAGTGTACAAAGAGGGACGCGATCGAGAAAGTGTGAGAAAAAACTGTTTGTAGTGAGCATTAATATGCGTTTCAAATAAGAATAAGACCGAACTCGCGGCTAACTTCATACCAAAAATCAAGCAAAAGTAGCGCCGCGCCAGCACAAAATATCAAACTACAGACGGTAATATTATTTTAAAATATACGGAAGTGATTAAAGTAGAAAAATTTACGGTATGCAGCTACATACACCTACCTACCTAAATAAATTTACGCGCTAGAATGCCACAAACTTGTACGCAAATAGATAAAAATAAAAATACACGTTTTAAGACCGCTATTTTTCGTCCGAAGTTAATAAAATACGTTCGTACATGAATATTCGACTTCAAATTTCCAATTTCACTGGAACAGTAATAAGATATACGCATTTTTTTTTCATCTTGATGATATTATAACGACCAAACATTTTTGCTCACCGTACTGAATAATGTGAAATTGTAACGCATTCCGGTCCAAGATGGCGGATTTCCAGTCCTATTCTTATTTGAAACGCATAGTACTTCTTTACTAAACACCATAATTTTTCATAGCTAATTATGTATAAAACTTTTGTACCAGTTTTAAAACAATGCATGTGGAAAGCAAAACATTACAGTCCTTTAGTAGTGTAAAAAGTATAATTTTGTAACTTTTCTTTTTTAGATGCGTAACCTGGGTACAGAACAGGTAACCATAAATAACTATAGTTTATTTAATACAAAATTTCGCTGTAGAACTTATTAAATAGAGAGACACAGTATTATTTGTTCTGGTCACGATTAACACTCTTACCTCACGAGATCATAGTTGTGTTTACGTGTTTGGTCTCGTCTATCTATCTCACTCTGACATATGCGTATCCTATTCACTATCACTTTTGGTTCGCCAATCTAGGTAGGTACGCATGCACAGTCAACTACAAAGAGATGTAAACAATTTATCTTACAAAATTATGTACCACAATGAAATAGCCAAAGAATGTGACAACGAAGACTATCACATCTTGTAAAGAACTATAATTATGTATTCCACAACCCTTTTTAGTGTCCCACAGCTGGGCAAGGCTCTTCTCTTAACTGATTTTAGGCTTGATCCACACACGCTGGCTAGATGCGGGTTGGTGAATGTCACATGTCCTCGAATGATTAGTTCTTAGACATGCCGGTTTCCTCACGATGTTTTCCTTCACCGATTTGAGCAGCGGAGATAAACCAGTTCACACAAAGATGTGTGGGCACGACCAAGATTTGAACCCGCGACTTTATTTTTCTAAGGCACTGCGCCACCGCTGCCCTAGGCTAGGTAGATACATCTCTTTGAAAATATATTGACATACATATTGACTGTAGGTACCAAAAGAAAATATGTCAATGTGAGAGTGAGCGTCACAAACCATCCAGGGCAAGTACTATAGGGCAAGACTTGTTTGCAGGTTTCATTGAAAAATTATAAACAGATATTCCTAGGTACTTTAATGAAACTAACTAGTCCGTGTTGTATGAACTTTATTTACCATTAATATTACATCATGATTTTTAAACATTAATTTACATAATACAATAAATAAATGCTGACAATAATCAATATGAAGTCATGTTTAAAAAGCGAATGTCTATACTAAAGATAATAATAGTGATTAACCTAGTTTAACAAATTAATTGGAGTTTAAAGTTAAGAATAGTTATTAAATTAAAGGAATTCTAAATGAAGTCATCAAAACAAAGATAGCTTATAGTATCTGTAGTAAAAATATACATGGGCTGTTTTATCTACGGAATATTTTTGAAGTTATGACATATTTTTCATACATTGACTTAAAAGTTACCTGGCCATAGAGAAAAAAGTCTCAATTGAACAAAATCTTATATTATACTTCGAATTTCGAAAACTTTTATATAATGATAGTACCTAAACAAATGTATTCAATGTATTAAATAAATAAACTGCCTACTTAAACCAATACAGTTCACTACAGATAATATAAACTAATCTTCACTCACCAACATTTTTACTATAAAAAGGACATAATTTGTATACCAAAGGCTTTATGCCTTTTGTTTATAGACAATTCATTGACAATTTCGTATAAATTTGTTTTAAAAGTAAATGAGAATGAAACATGGTGATGAATGAAAATGAATAAAAATTTGTACATTGAAATCCAATACTGAAAGGAATGTAGGTATCTATGAGAAATGGAATACTAATAATACATATAAAATATGGCCTCATCTCAGCTTTACAAGTTTTATAACAAACCTACTGGATGACGACAATGCTAGGAACTAAACAATCACTCCAAACCAGATATACTCAAACTGTGTGCTTTCTGAGCTCCGCCTTAGAGATCATCGCACACTTACACGACTTTGCTCTAGCATAAATTGAGGCGATTGCTCGCAGTACACGCGGCGACAGCTAGTAGGCACCCAGCTGTCCACGCGCCGACAGCTTTTGTTTTTTGCGATAGACAAAGTTTCGATTGAAGCAACTCGTATTTTTGACTAAGTCTCGTTCGAGCAGTCAGCGTGCGGTCACCGCAAAGACTGCTTGCTTGCGCGTCGACAGAGAAACATCCTGTATCGAGCAGTCTGACAGCGGTAAGCTCGCTGACAGCGAGCCGTCTGCTAATTTATGTTGCCAATGTAAAGTATATCTAAATAGCAACATTTAAAGACAATATTTAAAAAATATTTCTGCCGGGTGGGAGCGGAGTCGTGTACGAAGGATAAGACCGTAAGTCTGCTCTTAATATAATGCTACAATGATACACTAATAGTCGTGGGTGATAAAACCCCCTTGTGGCAGTAGCGAGGCTTTCAGTTGGAAACCCCAGGCAGTACACTCTTCATTTCTACCAGTAGTCTATCAGACAGATCTCTAGAGGCTCCTTATCCACTTTCACCGTTTTGAAGAAGCACTTGACAGACACAAAGTTGAGTATAGCTATTCCAAACCAAACGAGTATCACCTACATTGAAACAATATCAAAATGATAACTATAGGATCAAATATTCCAAGACAAGCACTACATGGAAATAAAACACTACATTTTAAAACCTTTCAAAATATCAAAACTAAACAATATTGAACAATAATTTACAGAACAACATAATTAAATTGAGTGAAACTCACAAAATTACTGAATTATAGTTTTATTCAGTCAAGTTGACGCTTGAGAATTGCATGTTTATAAGAGTGAGCAAAATAAGTCGAAATGGAGTAGAATCAAGGACACTAAGGGTACCCACCAAGTAACTACAACCACAACAAACGCATTGACCGCCGTCTAATCTATGTAATATAGGTTACACTAAATTAACAACGGTCGATATGGCATCACTTTATTTACCTTATTCTAAATGTAACGAATTAATGAAAAAATGAATTTGGTGCATTCACCCTATGATGTTATAAAATCGAATGAAGTTAGTGTCAGCAAGCGGTTGATACTGGTAGGTATAACACTAACGTCTCTTGTACTATAACGGTATGCCAAGATAACTTGTCATGATGTACTGAACTAAATTACTTCAAAACATACAATTCTCTAAAGCGCCCACTTCGCTGAATCAAACTACACAACCGAAACAACAAACGTAACCAGATACATCAATATTAAATCCATCAATAATAGTTTTCAAATCCACTGAAAACTACATTGACCACACATACATATTTAATTCAGGACAAATTCCTACTTATTATTATATTTTACTATCGATTATTTTATCAAATTGGCTAGAATATATCGATTAACACGGCTATATAAAGTTATATAATCGATAAACACTGGCTTATTATACATTACCCCCCCACTCACTTGACGAATCTCTACGACATCTGTAAACAACTAAAACAAATTTATTGTTTTGACCTTGTCTTAGATAAATAATCTTATGCATCGTTAATAAGCAAGAGGGCACATTAATTTCGACTTCAACATTCAAATATTTATTCACGAGTCCAAATAACGCGACTGACACCAAACCACAACATACACGGTGGAGGTTTAATGGGCTCTGGCGAGTAACCACTTCAAATCCTAAGATAGATTACTTATTCCTATCCTCAAGGTAGATTAAACAAAACTGCATTCACAGAGTTAATAAATATTGTTTCACCCGAGAATCGAACTAATCAATATGCACATCTGAGAACACCTGTATTTTTATTTATGCTAATCGAAAGAGTTCATACTAAGGCAGTTTTTCCTGAAGTAACGTAGTATCTTAAAATAATGGAACACGTCGAAATTAAACAAATTCGCAAAATTTTTAATTACATTGTCATTTTTCAACTGACTTCAATAAGAAGGAGGTTCGCATATCAACTGTATGTCTGATTGTATATTCTGCGATAATTCCGCCAATTATAGATCGATTCTGATCATTAATTTTTCAAAGGGTATACTTTGCAGATGGTCCCCTTTTAAATTTTATCAAAATCGGTTGGACGAATTATGAATTATTGCATAAAGATTGAAGTCGGTTCGTATTTTTTTAAAAAGAGTAATTCCATTATACATAATTCATACTGTTTCATTATTGTAAGACACTATGTTATTAAGGGGTTATTCTTGCTAATTATTTATTCTTTCGATTAAAAATAGACGGCGTTAATTTTTTACATATTTGTCAGTTAGATTCCCAAAAGCTTTATAGCTGTATTTAAGTACTTTTTAAATAGAGGAATGATTATTTTAAATAAGATATCTCATGTATTTTAATGTGGTGGTGGGCCCATTTGAACTTTCCACGCTGTATAGCCTTAACACCCGAAAGCGTCTTGCCGACCACACAAACGATGACTTACAAAGTGTGTATCATTCTTCTAGAGTTCTATTCAGTCCTCCGTTCTAACAGAGGCCTAAGAGTACAGAGGTCAATTTTGTTGCTATCACTTTTTTTCTATGACACTATCAGAGAGCAAGTAGATGCCGCTCTAAATCTATGGTAACCATAGAAAGCGGCCGCTTAACAGGTGGTAGCGAAAATTGCGCAAACACAAATTTCACTTTTAAAAGCCACACGCCCCTAATGTGCTGATTCTTTCATTTACTTACATAGGACTAAGACTGGTGATGTGTTTATTAAATACAATGTTAATTATTGTTTATGACTGTCGCAATATAGCTTGTAAAGTTTGTTAAAAATTGTACTCAGAACAAAATTCCTTCAAATATATGGGGCACTGCGTATAATAACCTTTTAATATACCACGATAACTAAGGTGCATAGTCAAGAAAATAGGGTGTTAGTGTATCTATATACGCAAAAGAATAGATGGAGAATATAGGAAAACACTCACAATTTTAATTTTGTCAAATAAAGAGTTTGTATGGCTAAAGATTTATTTAAACTTCTATACCTACTGTTTTTTCTATACTAATTGTTACCATATTTATGCAGTTAAAAGGTTGCCTTTTGCAAACTAAATTATTATCAATATTTTAAAGCATTGTCTAAATAAAATGTTGATTATGTTTGCTATTTTTTTTAATTTGTATTTTAATCTTTATAAAAACCCACAACACGGCAACGTCAGGATATCAAATTTAAACTAACAACGAATTTCAATAACATTAACACAGTGTTTCACTTACAAATACTGAAGATCAGTATTATGTTGGCAGCACACAAAGTTGTGCGATTTCTCGACATTTCAGCTGTTGCCAACATAACGCGAAACCTACAAACGAAACGTGACTAAAACGACAAAGACCCATCACATACGAGCTCGCATTTCATGTTACCCTGTAAAGGTGATACTGTAATATATTGTCATGGTATTATAGTCACAATAGCAATTACTATCATTTGCTAATTGTTATGAATGAAATAGCATGCTATAAATAACTGCGAGCGCTAATTATAATCTTGAAAGCGTCTTGAAAACGTGCACTCTACGCAAATTTAACACCAATAGGCCGAACAAACTTAACCTAACACAGAATATAATGGTAATGAGATTAGGAATTTCGAGTTACTTGTTACAAATAACTAAGATTTAATACTAGAAATAAACTTAGTTGAATATTGCTGTGTTGAATATAATGCCAGTACAAACCGCGGAGTGACAGCGAAGAGCGATTTTGCTTAGTAACAATCATGGTTTTTATAAGAAAATATAGTAAATGTTTCCGTTTGTCGTCACTCCGTCAGTCCGAGCTGATTCTATATTAATTATAAACAGTAGTGCAGCACCACGTTATGTTATAATGGCAACATGCAATGAGGTGAGAGAGCTAAAATACCGTGCGGTGTGTTAAATGTTTTATCTTTTGGACGAGCTCTTGATTTGTTGAAGTTTGAGGCGGAGAGCGTCGACCTCTGCTTCGTTCCGTTGTGACAGGGTTTGTGTCGTGTGTAACTGAAATATATTTACAGATAAAAATCATAGAAGTAAGTACTACTACAAGTTAACGCTCGATATCTAATTCTATTATTCACCTCTTTTTATTCATTGTGGTCACTTTCGTTCTCAGCGTGATTTATTGATACTATTTTTAAATACTACGCCATAATGTATGTCTTATTCATAAAAATCTTATAAGCCCTATAGTAAAAATGGAATTTGTCTATTTCTTACACGTTTAGATGTCTATACCCTATTAATTTGGGTTTGAGACGAAAAGTAAACAAAGAAAACGATGTTCCTCATAAAATTTGATCGATATTCAAAATGGCGGATATAACCCGACCGATGACAATATATCACATTTTAAAGTAAAATGTTCGCAGTATCTGTGGTCTACAAAGGTATCATTAAAATGGCTTGTTTACCTTTTGTCTCACATCTCACTAAATACGGTATAGATGACAGACAAAGACAAATCCTACATAATTTATGGATGTATATTGGTTACTCTTTCACGTAAAAACTACTGGACGGAATTTGACGAAATTTGACACATAGATAGATTATGGTCTTTTTTATCCTAATAAGTACCACGCGGGCGGAAATTAGGGAATCAAAAACGTAAGAAAAAATGTAAGAGGTTTATGAATAAAGAAGTTTATCTACATTATAGTAATTAAAATTATCATTCCCTACATAAGCACTCCCTATAGTAAATAAAATAACAGCTAGGTACCAGTAAATGATAATGCCAAAATCTTACTAAGACTGCTAATTAGAAGCGAGCGTATGAAAATGAGCAGGGTTTTGAAACCTATAGGCTAATTCACGTTATTATATAAATTCAGTTGCAGTGCAGTTGCAGTTTAGTTTCGATCAAAACAGCCCTTATCATATTTTCGTAATTTTGTCAGATACGTTCGCGTCAAGTTCGCGTCACGCGAGCGATTTAGCGTATTCTATGTTCATCTATTGATTTGACGTCACAAATGACAGTTCAGTCCGATCAACGTGCAGCACTTAAGGAGTTATTACACTAAGTTATGTTATAATATTTTGCACCAAGACGTAAACTCAATTGCAACTTGAAATTACGTGAATTAGCCTACTGGGCACGTCCCGGAACATCTAAACTGTCTTGGCTCCTGCAAGAATTTAATAAGAAAGATAAGAGGAGGAGCCAAGTTTATTAGTAGGTACGTATATTTACCTCAAGCTGTGGGTCAATGCTGTGTGTACGCGGCAAAGTGTTTTCGTTGATAGAGTCGGCGAGAGTGCGGTTGTCGCCGATCGGTGTACGCGGCTGAGAGGATGGGCTTGACTCGGTCTTTAGACCAGCTTTGGCCTGGAAATACAATAAGTACAAACCACAAATTCTTTGCAAAGTTAACTTTTTATTTCCTCATAAGTTTCACAGAAGAACTAGGCCGAAGCAAAGCAAGGGGTTTCTTGGCTTCGGGTGCAATAAAATCACGTCGCGTTGTCGCCTTGTCGAGTCATATCGGTTTTCCAGCGATAAGTAAAAACTCATATGTCACGCTGTGGGGCACGGGTCTTCTCTAAACTATCTTACGAGTTGAGGAGTTTAGGCCTTAATCCACACACGCTGGCCAACTACGGGTTAGTGGATGTCACATGTCTTCCAATAATTGGTTCTTAGACAAGGCGGTTTCGTCGTGATCTTTTCCTTCACCGATATTGAGCAATGTAACAATTTATACTAAGATATGACGACGGGGAATCGAACCCGCGACTTAATATTTCAAACGTGCTGCTGCTCTCAAGCTGCCCCATCAATAATGAAGCATAATATCAGTATATCATTTTTTCAAATCGGTCTACTAGTAGTTTTGAAATAATTCATTACACACAAAAATACATTACTACTATGTATTCGGTTCAATTTAGACATAGAAATAAATAATCGTCACTAAGTAACTGATTTAGGTGCAAACGTCACAGGTCAACTTATATTAAAAGATTATTGCATTGGATTTACATATAAATGTTAAGTTGGAAGTTGGAAGACACCTAAATTAAACTACGCCAATTTAAGGAACACAGGATCTTTCAATAAAATCAAATATAGGAATTAGGATAAGAAACTATGGGAATAAAGAAAAATGATAGGCCGATAAAGAGGGACTGTCGATAGAAGTGAAAATTTAGAACTTAGTAATTTCATAATTTTTATCAACATCAATCTGGTTTAGCATGTCGGTGACGCGAACGCACGAGCTTTTACCCATCAAAAAAGCGTCTAACGCGCACAGCACACGGTTGCTGCGCATGCGCCAGTTTTATATAGGTTGGTAACGCGAACTCCTAAGATTTTCCTCTAGCAAAAAGTGCCCAACGCGGCTAAAGAAGTTTTCACTTCAAAAACTATCCTAGACTTTCAATCCTACCACGACAGGTTGGTTTTTGAACGTAGTTTTTGATGCAATCCTGACTGCAGTCTTTACTATGTAACAAAAAATATACGCGGCGGGTGTGCAAGCGAGCATTACTTATCAAATTTGGACAAACTGTACCTAGATTAAGTATAGTGAACTGTTTACAGACACGTTTATTTCTCTAGTCAATATAAAAACAACAAAGAAATGATACACAAATGTGCCAGTCAGACTCACATTTCACTGATTTAGGAAAGACCAGGCACAAGGACTTTCTTAAGGCATGCGACTGAGGACGATCCTGTTAGTATTGTCTTAGATTTACGCTAGACTAGATCAAGTTTTGATAGCTGGATGAAAGTAACAGGATCGCGGTTTATTTTAGATTTCAGATCCCGACGTTCGTTCGTTTTCGTTTTCGTTTCGTTTCTGTTTTCCAACCGTGAACATGAAGTCTGAAAAGACTTTGAAACGTCGGAATGTAAAATCTAAAATAAACCGCGATAGAATCCGTTAGAAAGTAGTTTTACTTCAATACGATCCTGTTACTTTCATCCAGCTATCAAAACTTCATCTAGTCTAGCGTATCCTACACTTTCTCCAGTAAAGAGCTCGTTTACCTCAACGCAACGTATATTTGTTCTACCAGTCATCTAGAGATCATCACTCCACGTAATTAAGATATGGTTGCGAATTTCAGAGTCTACTTGTCACAGGTTCATATTACCTGTTCCTTCGTTCTTGAGTAACGCGACTTGGTAACGTTGCGGTGGTGCCGTGCCGGGCGGACACAACGCCAGCCGCCAAAGACCGTGCGAATCACCTCCAACGCCTGCAGCCAAGCGTTTTCCTTCTCATTCTTCAGTTGCCAATAGCGTATTTATTTGATTTTGAACACAGGTAACATTTTTGTGACTTACCTCAACGTTTTTTGTACTCTGTTCTCACTACTTTACCGTTTTTGTCACTACTCCAACGATTTTCGTCACTAATTCAACGATTTTCGTGACTAATTATTTTCATCACTACTTCTACTATTTTCGTCACTATTTCAGGGATTTTCGTCACTACTTCAACGATTTTGGTCATTATTTTAACTGTATGTATCGCTACTTTAACAATTTATATCACTAGATACTCAATTTTTAGGCTACTTATTCGCGTTTCATCTATAATCATACGACGAATAAAACTAAAGTAAAAAAAAATACTAAGTCTAATCTTAAACCAATATTATTACGTTAAAAAAATACGGTATTGAGCTCTACTAATCTCCGCAAACAACTTTTTACTGTACATTACACTATAACTTTTGAATATTAGAATAGATCTCAAGTGTTTAAAAGGTTAGGGGATCAGGTTACTCGTACATCTGGACTAAGGAAGGAAGGGATACCTATAAAGGATGCGGGGTTAGTTAAAAACTGTGTAACTCACCTGCAAAGCTCGAAGCCTCTCCAAAAATATAACGTGCGACTTTTCCTCGTTTTCGTTACTTATATCTGAAACAAACGAATACTAAAATTAGAACGACCTTTTTATTATTTTGTGTCCATAGTGGAAAGGGAGGACTGTAAAGCATCTGAAATTTCTCACTCACTCACTCTAATCACTCACTTGTTGAACACAGTTTGTGGGTAACTTGCAAACAACTTTAAATTATTACTCCCACACTGGGTAAATATATTGTTTACTATGTTATTCAAGTACAATCTCATTTATGTGACTTATATATAATGTCATAATGAGAATAAAGATCTTTATACATAAATTAAGAACTATAAAAAAATAAATCTGATAAAGTAATCTCACCGATATTGTCAGCCTTGTAATCGTGTTTGTATATAGGCATGGCGGAGAGTTTCCTCTGGTCAGCCACCTCTCGCAACCCTCGCTCCACGAAGTTACGGAAGTAGAACGAGGACCCTTGCATGAACGTCCAGATATCCACTTCGGGGTGACGCTCCTATCCAAATCAAAATGATAAAATATTAAGTTATTGTATTGTTTCATAGCCACTACTTAAGGACGTATTTACGAATAGTCGCGTTTCAATTTTAGGTATTATCTTACTACTACAGATGCACGGCTCACACTCACACAGCGACATACGCGAAGCGATGAAATTGCAAGTAAACTGACATGATTTGATAATTGAGCCTACTTTAGTCCGTATATTTCTTTTTAAATTTACATTGCGTTGTTTGGTTTTCAATTGAGTACATAAACTTAGTATTAGCTAAAAATAAGTAATAATTACGCACTAAGTGCTTTGCTTCCACTTTTATTGTGCAAACTGCCAACTGCCGTCGTCTATGTTTTTCGATAGCGATAAACTGCCTGTCTTCTAGTAACGAGTAAATCGGTAATTACTGCGTAAGCGCGTTCCATCGTAGACTTAATCATTGCTTCACATAAGGCAAGATGTGGTCAAGCGCAAGCCTATTATAGGTTAAAAAGAAGTTCAGCTCTCAGTATTCGTCTTGACGAGTACTTTCTCTCTAGATGGTATCCAGGGTCTGATGATGGAGTAAAACGATGGTGATGGTGGCGATAGGAAGTTTGTAATAAAACGACTCAATCCCATTTAGTAAGAGCTAGTAGTATCGTCTTAGCGAGAACTTTGTCTCTAGATGGTATCCAGGGTCTGGTGAGTAGGCAGGAAAGTCGCCAAAAGAACTCCGTAAAATTAGAATGACTGTATAGTAAAAGTGTACGAAAAAGCGCAAGGAACTTCATTCAAACCGGGGGTCCACAGGCCCGTCATTTAGTACTTAAAATTATTAACCAATTTTTGAAATGGAAGCAGGTTCTATATTCGGTTGTATAAATGTTCTCCGTTTCAATTGTGGACCGATTTCGAAAATATTTTAGGTAAACCCATAAGTACATTTTACCCTGATGAGATTTCAACATAACTAACAAAACAAGCCCAAACTCGACACATCCAACACTACTCATCTACTAGTTCCAGTAGCAGACTTCAAAGTAGGTACACCTTCAGGTCACTCCATCATGTCCGGCGGTAAGATCTTAACATAACTTACAAAACGAGCTCAAACTCGACACATCCAACTCTACTTATCTACTAGTTCCATTAGCAGACTTTAAAGTATACCTTCAGGTCACTCCATCAAGTCCGGAGGTAAGATCTCAACATAACTAACAAAACGAGCCCAAATTCGACACATCCAACTCTACTCATCTACTAGTTCCAGTCGCAGACTTCAAAGTATACCTTCAGGTCACTCCATCAAGTCCGGAGCAGCAGACTTCAAAGTACACCTTCAGGTCACTCCATCAAGTCCGGAGGTAAGATCTCAACATAACTAACAAAACAAGCCCAAACTCGACTCATCCAACTCTACTCATCTACTAGTTCCAGTAGCAGACTTCAAAGTACACCTTCAGGTCACTCCATCAAGTCCGGAGGTAAGATCTCAAAATAACTAACAAAACAAGCCCAAACTCGACACATCCAACTCTACTCATCTACTAGTTCCAGTAGCAGACTTCAAAGTACACCTTCAGGTCACTCCATCAAGTCCGGAGGTAAGATCTCAACATAACTAACAAAACAAGCCCAAACTCGACACATCCAACTCTACTCATCTACTAGTTCCAGTAGCAGACTTCAAAGTACACATTCAGGTCACTCCATCAAGTTCTGACGTAAGATCTCAACATAACTAAGAAAAGAGCCCGGTGGTTCAAACAAAATAAAATTACTGAAAATCTACGATAAGCAACAGTGAATACGTCTTAGTTGTCCGTCTACGCAGTTCGTACAGAAGGCGTCAAGTATCAATTTGGTTTTGTCAAATATTTTGTATTCGTACAGCGATCTTTATCAAGACAAATTTCTGCTTACAAGCGACACAGCGTCCACTCACAACGGCGCTCGGGCGCAGACTGACTAATAAATTCTTTACAATTTAGTGGAAAAATCAAGGCAAAAATTTGTGAACAAAGTAAACTCAATTTGTAGTGTTTATTGTAAGACTACTTGCAATTTTTTTCTGTTGGAACTTATTTTATACATGTCGGCTCACATAAAACGTTCTTAAATAAATGAATTAATGTTATTAAATAGACCAAAAATGTTCCTGAACTCAACACGATATCGTCAATTTTGTATGAAGAGGCTAGGGATTTATTTTTTTCCAATATTATAAACTGATTTTTTTTTTAATTTTTATTGGAGCGATGAAAGATAAAGGAGTAATCTATCTGTGGATATTATTATTTACATTTTGTTTCGTTTCATTTCGTCGCAAAATGTACTGAAAATCCTGTTATTTTATCAAATTTGCAAACGCACCCTTAATACCGGTAAAGTAGACAGCTCAAGAAGACCAGAATGTCTATAAAGTAAAATATTCAAGGACAACGCGCACTTGGCCTGCCTGTCATTATCTTAACTCATAAGATAACTCGACTGGCCTATTGCCGTAGCGGTTAGTGACCCTGGGAGCTACGGACATTCCCACCCAGGACATACTTTCATCATTAGCCTAAAGATACCCACAGCTGGACATAGGTCTGCTTTAGAACACAATAAGTATCGGTTGCCAGCCTTTCGCATCTATCAGCTCCTTTAAAAGTATTTCAATAGTATTTTCTTAAATTTACGCGAATATAGCACATTGATATAAAACTTGTTTATAACGGATTTTATCACGATTTAATTTAGATTTTTGTATCGCGACGTTTCAAAGTCTTTTCAGACTTCAGTCCACCAATGACTATGACTATACTGTTTTCTAACTTTGACACGTCAGGATATAAAAATCTAAATTAAACCGCGATAAAATACGTTATAAAGTAGTTTTTCGTACACTTTGTGACAAGCTGGCGTTCCTGAAGTGCCCAATGCCCATGCAAAAGAAGCAAAAAGGTTCTCTAGTGGAGACCATTCAACTACGATACTGCCACTTCAACTCACCATGTCGCTGACTTTAGTTCTAATGCAGACTTCCTCATTGCTAATATTATCGCTTAAACTGTTTTTACTTCACTATGTGTATTATATTAATAATTTGTTTAATATCATACCCTCAGATCGTACAGCTGTGATAAAGCGTCCTTATTATGTTCTTTAGAGCCGATCCTTTTCAGAATAAGTGCTAACTCCTCATGTACCGCTCGAGGTAATCTTCCGCTAGCGAGCGCATTGTTCGGAGGCACGGTAGCTAATACCGACCCACCGTTTAATGTATCGGGTATGTTTTCTTTTTTATCGTCGAGTTTCAGTTGCTGCAAGAAAAATAAATAACCAAATCAAACACGTGACTTATAATAAAGGCATTTAGCGCCAAACATTCGATACAGATTTTACAACATCTATCTGAAAACACCTTATGTGTTAACCGCGGGGGCGGCTAATCGCGGCTGGCCGATTTTCGAGTTTCATATGCAACCGCTTGAATTCTTTTTGCAATTAAAGTACATATGTACGTAAAATATCACAAGCGATTGTATGTTAAACTGGAACAGCGGTCAGCCGAGCGCAGCCACTAGTGTAATCTGTTGCAATCCATCTATAGCCGTATGGAAGATAAGAGGTATTAAACAAAGGAGAGGTCAAAAGTGGGCTAGAATTTTGAACACCAATGTGATATACCTCATTGGAAAGCTTATTTAATAAGCTGTTAGAATTTAACTAAACACGAATTTTAGGAGCAACCATTTTTGTAAAAATCAAAAAAATGTAATAGAAAAACAAAACGCACATTTCCTTTAATTATCCGTTTCCTAAGCAGTATAACTATTGCAATCACGTCAACAATTGAATTCTGTTACAGTACTTTTTCTTGTAATATTATTCTAGCTGCAGCTTAATGTAATTATGACGAAAAATATTTGTTATCTTATTAGTGTAATAACAAAACGCGTGGAAAAAAATATAATTACGGGAAACGTCATGATGTCATTGTCACTGATCAGTTTGATTGACAGCGTCGAAATAATTTTGATTTTTTTGGTTGCTCAATTGACATTTGACTATGGGGTTGCCAATTGCAATAATCATAATATTGCATTAAGGATTCTTATTTTCAATTTCAATTTTTACAAAAACGGGGGGGTGTAAAATTATTTTAAATACACCAAAAAATTTAATTAATTATGTTCTATTAACCTATGTAACTCAGATTGCTGTTCAAATTTACAATTATTTTAATCCCAGGCTCTATACATTTTTTGAACGTCTCCTTTACGAACATACAAAATAAAACCATACCCCTACTATTTATTAATAAGTTATGTAACAACATGCCACACAATAGGACTAGAACAGAGAGATGTCAACATCATCATCATCACCATCCTATTTCAGTCCAGCCTACGCCTTTCACCAGCCACCTTGTACAGATCGTCACTCCGCCTAGTCCTGAGGACGTCCCTAGCTATGTTTGCCGATCTGTGGTGTCTACTTAAGAACTCGTTTACCCCAACGGTCGTCGGCTCTGCGGCAGATATGACCGGCCCACTACGACTTCAGTTTACAGAGAGACGGACGTGGTGCAAATATTAGGGTTACAAAAGTTTCTAAGGATGTATCCCGTTACAAATGTTACTTAGGATATTTTCTAGTATGAATAAAATATGCTCCTTACCTTGAGAACTTTGAGTAGATAAGGATACAGGTCCGATTCATTGACGTCAGATATTTGTGTTAGATGGTTTGTAATAGATGCACCTTTCATTTTGACTAGAGTGTGCACCAACGTTTTGACGGTTCTGCAAACAAAGGTCACATTAGTTTGGAAATTACAGAAAGCATTGGCTTTTTTATTCAGTCGAGGCAAGAGATATACAGGGGTGGAGGATATGACGTCTATAGGCAAAGGCTCTTTCGCTATACAGTGGGACAAACTACATTTTTGTTTGATTACTTATACCCAAGTGGTCTCACTTCAGTCCAGTTTTTTTTTATAATTTTATCCCACCCAAGACCTTCATTTGTGTGCATGAACATATCTGTTTGTCTCGGGTTTGGATGTAATTATCTATTATAACCCCCATATTAATTCTTATAAGCTCATTAAAGCTAAAATAGGCTTATAATTCGTTTGTCTTTTTCTAGCATCTTGACATGAATACTAGTAAGGAAGAGACATGAATAAAATAAAAGAAAATACAAGTATATATTTACAAAATAAAAGAAAATACGTACAGCATGGAATCAAAATATTATTATTACCGAAGTATTTTTTAAATTTAAGCCAATATCACACATTGAAAATGGATTTCATTATTTATTCATTTCTTGCTAACCGACTTCAGGAGGAGGTTCTGAATTCGTTTGGTATGTTTTTTTTATGTAAGTACACCGAGCTTTTATAAAAAAAACAGCTGAACTGATTGGTCTGGCTGAAGTCTAAGCAAGGTTTTTAAGCGGTACATGGTTGCTGTGTGTAAAAGACTTACCTATAAGGAGTATCACTAATATCAGGGTTCTTCTTCCAATAGCTATTCGGATAAGCTTTATAGAACAGGTGTATTCTGTACAACACCGCATCGTAGTCTATCGAGTTCACGTCCCAGGTGGAGATCATTTTGAGGGTCTTCCAGAAGCACTTGAGGAGTAGGTCTTGGTAACGTGGGTATTCTGGGTCGGTGACGCCGATAGACTCGTGGAGAAGAGATACTATTGCACTGTAGAGATAAAGATTAAATAAAAATCCCACTTCCCATTATTCCACTAATGTTATAAATGCGAAAGTTTGCGAGGGATGGATGTGTGAATGTTTGTTACTCTTTCTCGCTAAAACGACTATAAGGTCAATTTTTATCCAATTGGTTGAAATTCGGACAATGATTTATAGCACAGGCTACTTGTTTTTCTAGAACTAAGTGGGCGAAGCGACGTGTGGAAACTTAATAAATTACCTCAATTATAAAAATGAATGTTTGCAACGATAAAACTTGAGAATGGCTGATTTGGTCTTTTAAGCACTCATAGGAGTACAAGGAAGGTTTAAAAGATAAGAAATACGCGATATGGAAGTTCGCCAGGGCGACTAGTACATAATAACTACTACTTATAGTAAAAAAACAGATTTTAAATCGATCCAAACGGATATGGTGTCATCCTATACATAAGTTCGTTCGTTTGATCTTGGGTAGTCGGCAAAAAAGTGTGCTGAAGTAATATATACATAATCTACGTACCAGAGTAAGGGAGTCCTGGGCGAATGTTCCAACACCCTGACACACACGTTGTTCAGTATCCGTACAAGTCTCTCGGTATCCCCTCCCGGTCCCCCGGTCCCCGCGCTGCCCCCGCTGCCGCCCAGCACCCGCAGCAGTTCCCCCAGCAGGGACACCAGCGCTGGTTCCCCTACATGGGATCCACAACCGCCAGTCTCGTAGAACTACGGAGAACATGTTTTGATGGTCAAATAACAATAAATAAATATATTTAACACGTTAATTTCCATTACAGTTAATGACGGAATTACCACATCAAGCTGAATATAAGTTTTACTAGGCCTTGTCAGTCTATTTCAATATAGAAAAACGTGATAAATAGTTGGAGAGCTCCCTGAGATCATTATTAAAATTACACACTAGCGTCAGTCCCTCGGGACTAACAAGGAATTATCAGATAAAGGACCTGACGAGGCAATTGTATGGTTTCACCATACATGTTTGTTTTTCTTATGTGTTGAGTTTTGTACACGCCGCAGAGGCGCGGGGTGTTTGTATGTGACATCATAAAAATGTGCATTGTGTTAAAATGAGCGAGTGCACCACGAACTGTGGAACTGTAAACAATATACGAGGGCGACACTGATAGTTTTAAGAACTGGCCACTTTTAAAAGAATGTAACAAAAAAGTTTAAATTTTGATAATAGAACTCTTTTTTAATATTATTGAGAACTAATTTCATAAATTTGTCATTTGTTTTACGATTTGGCGGCAAATTTAAATTTGTCTGTGTCCCGCTAGTAGGAATTTAACGCGAGAAAATTTTCGTACGACGATTTTCTTGAGGGTGACACTGAAAGTTCTTAGAAAATCCGAAAATGAGCAAACTAGCAAGTTATTTTTATTATATCTTTTCAAAATAGTTTCCCTTTCACATCAATACATCGCTGCATTCGATAGAGCCACCGAGAAAAGCACTTTGCCCACTCGTCCTTAGCCTATGGCCTTCTATGGCCTTCTGGAACGCAGCTACTGCTTCTTTGGCGTCCATAAAATGTTTTCCAAAGATTTTCTTTTATTTTCGGGAATAAATAAAAGTTGCAAGGTGCGAGGTCGGGGCTTTATGGCGGGTGACCCAGCAATTCCACGTCTGACGATGCCAAATAGTCGATCGTTCGCCGGGCGGTGTGCGAGGCGTTGTCGTGGTGAAGGAGGATCCTACTGCGAGGTCGTTTCTCCCAAACTTTTTCCAAGACAATTGTGGCAGTAACTGACTTTTGCTCTTCTAAAACAATTGTCTCATAATGAGCGGTCCTTCCGAAGAATGAGACCACCATATTTTTTTCCTACACTTCGACCTCTCTTCAATTTAGTTGGCAACTCCTTGGAACAGAACACCCACTGAGCAGATTGTCTTTTGGTTTCCGGATCATAGCAATAGATCCAGCTTTCGTCACCCGTAAGTACGTCGAACACAGCTTTTGAGTCACCTCTGTTAAATCTTTGTATCATTTCACGGCACTAATCAACACGACGGAGTTTTTGGGCCTCGGTCAAATAATGAGGTATCCACCGGGCACAAAGCTACCTAACGGCTAAATGTTTGTGGAGGATTGTGTGCAGCTGACCCATACTGATTCCTAAGCTTTTCCGAATCTGCTGATAGGTTACCTTTGGATCAGTCTTCATCATATACCGCACAACACTGATCTTATCATCAGTCGTCCCCGTAGAAGGCTACCCCTCACGCAGAGCATCGTTGAGATTAGTGGGACCACGTTTTAAGTCATTAACCAGTTAAAAACCGTGGCCCGAGAAGGGGCTTCATCGTGAAAGGCCAATATCTAATCGAAGTCTGTCATAACATTCTTGGTGACTTAAATGACACCGAAAGTCATAAAAAATTATAGTACAAAAAATTTCTTGCGTTATATTCATACTGGCGTGAAACAGAAATATTTAAATTTGCCGCCAAATCGTAAGGTACTTGCACCCATTAAGGGCCGGCTCCCAATAAATTCATATTGGCGTGAAACAGACAAATTTTAATTTGCCGCCAAATCGTAAGGTACTCGCACCCATTAAGGACCACATTAAAAAACTCACTTATGGCGTTTTTGAATCCGTCCCAAACTCACGCAATGAGTTCAATCACACATTGGTCAAATGCAAACACGTAATGCCGTGTCTAAGGCACCATTTTGAAGTTAGCTGTCAGTCAATGCGCAGACGCCGCAGCTGCAGCTGAGGAGTAGCAGTGGTACACAATACTTACAGTAGTGAGCGCGTTGGCGAGGTACTTGTAGGCGGGCAGCGCGTCAGGGCGCGGCGCGGTGCGCAGACGCCGCAGCTGCAGCTGAGGAGTAGCAGTGGTACACAATACTTACAGTAGTGAGCGCGTTGGCGAGGTACTTGTAGGCGGGCAGCGCGTCAGGGCGCGGCGCGGTGCGCAGACGCCGCAGCTGCAGCTGAGGAGTAGCAGTGGTACACAATACTTACAGTAGTGAGCGCGTTGGCGAGGTACTTGTAGGCGGGCAGCGCGTCAGGGCGCGGCGCGGTGCGCAGACGCCGCAGCTGCAGCTGAGGAGTAGCAGTGGTACACAATACTTACAGTAGTGAGCGCGTTGGCGAGGTACTTGTAGGCGGGCAGCGCGTCAGGGCGCGGCGCGGTGCGCAGACGCCGCAGCTGCAGCTGAGGAGTAGCAGTGGTACACAATACTTACAGTAGTGAGCGCGTTGGCGAGGTACTTGTAGGCGGGCAGCGCGTCAGGGCGCGGCGCGGTGCGCAGACGCCGCAGCTGCAGCTGAGGAGTAGCAGTGGTACACAATACTTACAGTAGTGAGCGCGTTGGCGAGGTACTTGTAGGCGGGCAGCGCGTCAGGGCGCGGCGCGGTGCGCAGACGCCGCAGCTGCCCGCCCACGGCCGCCACGAGGCGCGCCTCGTGCGCCGCCAGCGCCGCGCCGCGCCCCGACACGAGCGCGCCCGATATCAGCGAAAGGGCGCGGATCGCCGCCTGCGCACACATACCGAATATACCTCTTCATTTTCATTTCGAATAAACCTCTTCCAAACAAAAAAAATATCATGCAAACTTACGACTTGCTTTTTACCTAAATATTTATACGTAACTACTATAAGCTTGTTCATTATTATCAGTGATAGGAATTTAGGGTTAACGACATCAAACATTGTATTAGTATGGATATGCCTCAGGATTGCGGGATTTCAGAAATATTGCATCCGTGTGAAATACTTTATTTTCTTATTAGTAATTAATTCTAAGAGTAAGCATTTAATTTTGAAATGCTTTTTATTAAAAAGTATGGAAGAAATAAAAATAGTTCTATAAATACTTTTTTATTATTTTAATTAAATACTTTTTCTTAGTACATAATATTTTAAACGATTTTTTTTTAGCCTTTAGCTGATTTTTAACGATATTAATCTTTAGTGTGACCAGCACACAAATAATATGAGCTGTAGGCTGGATCATGTTAAAATTTCGCCATGAAATTGCACTAATAATCCGATCACTGATTATTATGCCAAGTAAAACTATGTCGTACTAAATTATGACATTATATTTTAAGCGTTTCGATAGAGTACATATTGTTTCTGCATTGCATGAATGTTTTATTCAAAAGTAGTTCAGAGAAAAGATCAATAAAATTTAATTGTTATTGTTAGGTTTAGTTGAAACTCGAAAATGGATTGACAGAACAGAATTATACTTTTTAATATGAATATTATATTTTAATTAGACTTTTTTATACCAGTTTTAGTTCAGTATTGGCAAACATGTTGTTCGAACGGACGGAAACGGTTAAAACATTAAATAGTACAAACTAAACTGAGTCAACTACAAATAGTATCCCATAAAAAAGTCAAATACCTTCGGACATAAAAAAATTCTTGAAACAACTTTATTACTCGCTCACATAAATTAAAATATACGAGTATAACTATGAATTTCATAATTTAAACCTCTATAACAACTCTTTAAACACTAAAATCTAGACTTTTGCTGCAATTAAAATAGAAATGCCCACAGTAACATCTATGTATGTTTAACATAATTTTCTTTTTCGATGTAACTGATGTGATTTTGTTTTATAAGTAGATCTAAGTTTTTTCCGATAGCCTTTAATTAGCATTGTTAATAGGATTTCTCCTCGGTGCTCTTCGTCTTTAGATTAAGTTTATATTTCAGTCAGTATGTACACTGATGATTGTTTGTACGAAAATAAAATAAAAACTACACAGGTATATACTCACATTGAGGTCGGGACTAGCGATGGAGTGTATAGTGTCAGCTAGTTGCGAATCATCGATGTGTGACGACAGAGACGGGGGCTGTTGTGTACTGACGAGCGGGTGTGGGGCAGTGTGACGGGGTGGGGACATCGCCACCATACTGTACACATATCAATATACACTCATCATTTCCCTTGCCTTTTTCCTATTTGTATTGAGGTCGGCTCTCAGTTTAACCTAATGCGGCTAGCTACCAGAATTATATGAGCGACTGCCATCAGACTTCGAAACCCATAGGGAACCAGTAGCCGAGATGCTTAGACCAGGTGTCAGATTATATTAGGCTTCTGACTACAGTAACGATTGACATAGATGTGTTAAATGACTACCGGTGCCGACGACTTAACGTGCTGTCCGAGGCACGGAGAGTAGTCTCTTAACCAACCAAACACCGAAACAAATCTTTGTTGTTACACAAAAATTGTCCGGTGCGGGAATCGAACCCGCGACGTCCCGGGCACAGTATAACCCAATTGGATGACTTACACCGCTCGACTCGTCATACATAACGTCATTTTAAACGGGCCGGTGGCTTAGTTTATTGAATCTCGCCCCAATGGTTTATATGTAAGGCCCTAATAATTAATGTTGAATTAACACTTCTAATCTTCGACATCGGTAACAGTATTATCAGTTTGCCGTTTGGCATAGGCCTCCCCTAGACTATTTCATGTATCCCTGTTCGGCGCTTTTCTTTGCAATGTTGTTCCAGCTACCTTTCTAATATCGTCAACAAATTGCCTAATGTTAAACGTTGACGTTGTCTGAGATGAAACGCGTAAACCAAGTAAATACCGATTCTCTTGTAATTATAGCTGATTTTCGGTAAGATGATGATGCCTCATTCCAGGTTCCATATGCTTGACAATGATGGAACCATAAAAAAGTAACTATCCCGACCTACCCGCTCAATTGGTGTGACTAGACATCGAAGCGGAAGACGACAAGCAGTAGTTATCTCAAATAAATCATTGTCACCCAATTTGCACCACTTGTAAAAATTCAGACTAAGTGTGCAGTCCCACAGACAAAGGTGACTTAGAGCCCAATGATATTTAAGTTAGATTTTCGACTTACCTAGACCGGATCGGTGGCTGCGTATGTGTGAGTGGCCGAACACCGCCAGTTGGTATCGGCTCGTCCAAGAACTTGAGATCTATCTCAGCCACACTAGGCTGCTTCAGTACTGGCACAGCGGCGTCTAGTTGCGCGATCAGCTCAGGGTCCAAGCCAAATGGTCCTGTGATCAACTTGGGCTCGGGGACTCTGTGAACGGTTGAACTGATCAGCGAATATAAAGCTGCCCTTGTACAAATTGATTGTGGGGCAATCACAAGGTGCTGAATTTATATTTTTATATAGGATATGTTCGTTCTTAGGTCGTGTCTTTGCTTTCTCTAAATGGTTTCAACGCTGTTTAGTTTCAATGACGTAGAACTACGAAAACCAATATATCTCAAAATTAAATATTCCAGGATTCTTGACATCAACCAACCCGCACTCGGGCAACGCTGTAAATGATGGTGTAAACTCTGCATCTTCGAAGATGGATAGTTAAGCTTTAGCCCGCGGCTTCACTCACCCGTATATCTGCCATAATCCTAAAGTAACGAATGTCATTTGTTCAAACTAAATACGTGTCAATCACTACAGTTGAAGGTCGTAAAATAATTATTAACTTACGGGATAGGCGCCGGTGGTGGAGGTTGTTCTTCCTCCTCTTCTTCGTATTCTGCTGGTACTTGGTCTACAGATATCACACGACGTGGTGGTTCTATGTCCTGGTAACACAAATAAATCTCTATGCACAAAAGGCCTCTTGAGCTTAAAATAAATTTATAAATACGGGTGTTAGGGTATAGCAGTGAGTAACCTCGTGCTCGATGCGCTCCTCCAGCAGCGACAGGTCCTTGTCCGAGATCTGAACACGTTCCGACCGATACACAACACTGACAGATACAAGTGACACTAACCTCGTGCGCGTGCGCATGCAGCGGGCGGCCGGACGCCGAGAGCGGCACGAGCACGGAGCGGCGCGCCTCCGCGCTGCGCGACTTGCTCGCGCGCTTGATGCGCTCCTCCAGCAGCGACAGGTCCTTGTCCGAGATCTGAACACGTTCCGACCGATACACAACACTGACAGATACAAGTGACACTAACCTCGTGCGCGTGCGCATGCAGCGGGCGGCCGGACGCCGAGAGCGGCACGAGCACGGAGCGGCGCGCCTCCGCGCTGCGCGACTTGCTCGCGCGCTTGATGCGCTCCTCCAGCAGCGACAGGTCCTTGTCCGAGATCTGAACACGTTCCGACCGATACACAACACTGACAGATACAAGTGACACTAACCTCGTGCGCGTGCGCATGCAGCGGGCGGCCGGACGCCGAGAGCGGCACGAGCACGGAGCGGCGCGCCTCCGCGCTGCGCGACTTGCTCGCGCGCTTGATGCGCTCCTCCAGCAGCGACAGGTCCTTGTCCGAGATCTGAACACGTTCCGACTGATACACAACACTGATAGATACAGGTGATACTAAATAATCCCACCAGCCATCATATTTTATAGTTAGCATTTCCTGCAACCTGAACCGGAAAGGCTACACTTGAAACCAGACATTCTTCAGGACATTACCAGAAATCGGAGTAGGTAGAGCTATTTTGCGTACTTGCCATATGTAAGAATAATATGGATATCCACCAAATCCCGGGATGTGCTTTTTTTAAGTAGAAAAATAATAATAAGCTATTTACGCCTTAGGGAGTAATGCAAGAATATACTTTTTCTCCGACAGGTTAAGCATAAGGACCGGTTTAAGGATAAGTAGTTTAATAAAAAGATAGAAACTTGATACATTAAACCACATATATATTTTATGTAACAATTTCTTATATTTATAGAGAAAGAAAGAATCAACACTCTTAACATTTTTATTCTGAAGTAGTACAAGAACATACCATACAAATTATTTGTTCCTCAAAAACGATAAACGTTCGCAAACTGATAAGTTTGGATCTGTAATCTTAAGTTATTCAAACAACAGTTTTACCTTTTATACTTAAACAAATTAAATATTTACCTTTATACTTAGCCTGTAATAATTAAGCCATAATAACGTGTGTTTGTTACATAATTTTCAATAAGCTTTATTTATTTATTCGCCGAGTAGATTGTTACTTGCTTCTAAAAGTGACTAAGGTTTTTTCGAAATCAATAACAAGCCAGGGTCAAGAGAAATTCACACAGCAAAACACAACCGGATACTAACATGCGCACTCTAAGAACCGAAGTAATCGAGGGAGACCACAATTGACAGCCAGTACTGTCAGTAAGTAATTGAATTCTAGGGTGCAAAAAAAGACAAAAACCGGAGCAAAAACTCTAGCGACAGAAACATCCCGCTATTGTTTTGTTTGTTTCCATAATGCGGCAATATCACAAGTTTCAAAAAGACAGCAACGTCGCGCGTTTGACAAAAAAGTTTGGCAACGTATTGCTGATGTAACATATTTTACAACGTTGCTCGTGCGCTTTAAACCATTTTTTATACTATTTATTTATTAAAAAGATAGTACAATTCTTAATCTTTAAATGCCACATAACCTTATTCGAGTTTTACCGTGCATCAGTATCATAGACATAATATCACTACTTAATTGATAAAAATAAATATATTCATTAAATTCCCGCTGTACCTATCGAAATCCCGTGGAGTATCCATATTAACATCAATGTTTGCGGTCAATAAACCTAAATACCTACTCCGATCAGTAGTCATTACTAAGGACTAAGTGAAGTCAGAAATTAATTTGCATTAAATTTCGATACGATTTTTGATGTGGCAAAACTTTGTAAAGATTTTGCGTCCTACAACCCTAATCGGCACTTTTATCTAACTCTCTTTGACCTATTAAAAGACGTAATAAATGAATAGAATGAATGACAAATGGCAGTCTCTTAAAAATTTAAGTTTGTCTAAGAAAATAAATTGAAAAATATATTTTTATTTCGTAGGGATTATACTATTTTTCTAATTGATTAATTAAAATTGAAACGTCACAATACTGTTGCATATGGCTCAAATAATGTAAAGTTTAAGGCCTTATAGCCTTTCCAGTTCACCCTGTAAAAATAAACATTATTGAAAAATAAAACCTCAAATAGAGCACTGATAAGTAAAAATAACTATGACATCGGATCTTTATTCTATTAATTTTATTCCGACTGGCGACGACATTCCCGCGCAGTCTATACAAATTTATGACGCATGTGTTATTTTCTTTTTTTTTTAAGGATTACCTAACCTAATCGGCCGGAAGGGCCTTTATTGGTTCACTGGACTTTTTCGGTGAGCCGTCCGAGGACGGTCGAACCGATAACGCATGTGTTCTCGCAGGTAACACTTTTATACGAAAATCCGTGTCACCTACAACACCGTCTTTAACTATCTAAGTAGCCCACTGCACCACTGAACTTACTAAACCCAAATCTTTAAGTAAGTAAGTACCTAAGTTAGTAGGTGACGATTTATGTTTACGTTTAATAAAAACTTACCTGTCCAATCATCTTGTACACCTTCTCTCCCTCCAAGAAGTACGCAGACGCTACACAGTTCAAGGCAGCGGAACGTACTGCGTTGTCACGGTCTCCAATATGTCGCGCCAACTCTTTGAGAGCGCCGCCACCACCGCCTGACATTACCGTCGACCCGTACGTCTCTAGCAAGTGTCCGATACACTCGAGACACTCTTAAAAGTACAGTGGTTTATTACTTACTAATGTGATATTAATAACGTGTATTTTAAGTGGATAAGGGACAAAAATATTAAGGCTTAATGGCAAGACAAACAAATCCCATGTAGGTACCTAAATCAAAGTTGTATAAACAACCTTTATAATTTAAAAATGGATGGGCAGATTTTTATGATCTTTGATTTATTGGATTTACTTTTACCACAGATAAAAAAAAACATATAAAGCAGAGGATAGCATATTGATAGTACGAAATTTGAGGGTCACCATAAATTAAGAAAGAATTATGTTTAAATATACTAGAACTGCAACTAAATATATTTGGCCTTCGTAGCTTATGAGGATATAGAATTGCCATTTTTGAAAGATTGCTAAGGGTCGAACTTATGTGCACCTGTGTTTAACTTACCAGCTCTCTGCCTTGCATTCTTAGATTTGAGACCTTCCATCAAATACCCAAACAACTTTGTAACAGAGTACACCACACATATTTGTTTGAATAATGCTTTTACACCGTTTCGTACTGTATCTTTTGGATCTCCTACCTACAAACGAAACAAATCACTTACAAATAAGTACTTAGATCTACTCAATTTAGAAGAGGAAACATTGAAGAGATATTGCTACTGAATTAATTCAATTATCTTATCAGTTCACTTATACATATCGATTCATATCATGTAATTTGAAGAATTTTAGTCAGTGATAATGTTATCACTGTATATTGAATACAAATCATGTGTATAAAAGTAGAATATGATTATTTTGTACCTAGGTTCGAGGTTTGCAATTATGCTTTTAATGCTAAATTAAAGAAAATGATTGATGAATAGATGTTTGTTACTGTTTAAAGCAAAAACTAGTTTTACAAAAACATCACTCCCTTAGTTAATTATGATTTATTTTTCGGTGATCCGTAAGCTTTGGATATATAACACGATCTCGCAGAAACTAATTAATACTATACACAAATCTAGCGTATATAGTATAGTATAAACTAGAATATGTAGTAGGATCACACAGCAGCTAGATGATCCTACTACATATTCTACTTATATTATGAATGCGTAAATCTAATAGAAATCACACGGATAAAATCGCAGATGTACTTATAACTAGCATACATTTAACTAATTACTCACCTTGAGTACAAGATATGGTATAAAACAATTAGCCTCATACTCAGGCATAGTATAATCACTGTCCATAAGGTACTGGAACACTATAGACAAATACTCGAGACCTTTGAGTATAACTGACGGATTTGTATCGAAGAACCTAAGTGTTAACCATTTCAGTACTAAGTCTAAATTCGCCATTAATGATGTACCATTTTCGTTTAAGTCTTCTGATAGTGACTCTATTGCTTTTAGATGGTATCTGTGGAAATTAATTAAATATTTTTTTTTATCGTCAGTGGTAGTTATTTGACAAAAAATACTACAGTGTAGAAAATACTATTCCACTATTCATACACTTAGTCTAAAACCCTTTAGGGGCTGTCCATTAATCACGTGATCTTTTTTAACGATTTTTATCCCCCCCCCCTCCCCCTTGGTACATGGTGAGGTTTAAGACTACCCCCCCTACCCAACATCACGTGTACTTACTACACCCCCCTCTCCCCCTTGTGACATTTCGTGATTTTTGTCAAACCCCTCCCTTTCAAGCTTCACGTGATTAATGGACGGCCCCTTTGTGTCCCACTGCTAGACATGAATCTTCTTTCAATTATCTAAAGAGTCCTTAATCCCCTTTTTGTTTCATACCCTAGCATTATCATATTCATGTCGATACAGTCAATTTGATGCTAATGTCAGTAGGCGAAACACGTGTCGACATAACATATGTTAAATTTTTTTTTAATTGCATGATAAATCAGTATTCGTTTTTTTTTTTCACGTGAAAGATTAAGAATTAGTCATACCTGAAATCGCTGTGGAACATATTGGCGATAAGTTGCTTGTTTAGACCAGCGTTGCTCATCTGTTCTTTTAGTAGTTCAAAGAATTCCTCGCGTGGAGTGGTGAAGTTCCATTTCAGTACTGTTACAATAGATTTTTGGTCAGTTTTGTAGGTATCTTACAAAGTTACTTAATTACAAAGTGATGTAGGCTGGCTCGGTGAAAGTAACTGTATTGGTGGGAAAATAATTTGGAGACCTGCCTCGACTGTGCAGTAGAAAATTTAGTGCAATTGTAAGTGAAGAACCTCTGTACACTGTTTGTGAGTCACGTGCCGTTTAGTATATCTATTAGGTGTGTGGCATTTATCACGGGATCTGCGCACCGCGATAATGCACGGTAGGTTATAATTCAGCATCTCTACATATATGCGCACACTGGCGTTAACTATGCCGTGGCATTCCTTAAGTATACCGAAGCGTCTTTAGGTATGCCGAGACGTCCTTAGACACCGTTTTTTCACTATCAATACTCTATCCCGAAGACTTAAAGCAATCCGAGGGATGCCGAAGCATTCCGAAGGCGGCCGCGGCATACTTAAGCATACCTTGGTATTGTTTTTGTATTTACGACCGTTGACATTGAAATTTTTATTTTAATTCCATTTATAAAAGTTTATTTTTATTCATCGCCTAAGAATATCTGACCATACTGTGCCGCCAATGGGCGCAGGACCTATGTGGAAAATCAAGAGTCAGTTGACTAACTGGGAGACTCGAAGTAAGGGAATCGGATAGACATTGAAAGTGTTATGATATAAATGATAAGTGACTTGGGATATATACCTTTGAGTTTCTGGTCGTCAATGATGCGTTGGTTCTTCGCATTGTTATTGGGCAACAGAGGAGAACAGTCCTCATCATCCTTCTTACCACGGCTTGACGCCGACGCGGGTTTCGCTGGGCCCTGAGAAAGAATAAAAACTGTTATGCAACATAAGAAACTTATTTGTCACGTGTAAAAACTAATCTCTGTCAACTATTGTGTATGAGTGAAGTGTGAAAGTCATGAGTCACTGTAATTGTCATTGTTTTCTGTTCTAACTTATAGCTTATTAAATTATTCTTGAGTAGAAAGTAACAAAAAATTATATAAGAACAAAAATACCTTGCCCTTGACAACCGCCTTCTTTTCAGCTTCCTTCTTGAGAGCTCCAGCAGATTTGACGCCGCGAGGTTCTTCCTTCTTAGCCTTAGAAGGTAAAGGTTGCACTGGGAGGTTCGGACGTGCCTTATCTAGTGCTGCTTGTACCACGGTTTTGGAGCCAGGCTACGGACAAAGGGGACATAATATTAGAAACACCTGTATGAAAATTAAATAGTTACTTTTCCTTACCTCTAAATTATAACTAAACCACTGACCTAGCTGAAAACTTGGTTAATTGGTTCAGGCGCTACGAATTGATGCCACTAACTTGTACTTATAACAACCATCTTTATTTAACATTTATCATAACGGGCAATTAACGCGCCCACCTTTTGTTGTTCTACAGCCACCGACATCAACGGAGCTCTTTCGTTGGATCAGTCTGCTTACGGCCAGTGCAACCCGTGTCGAAACGTAAAAGCAAATTAAAGTTCAGCGTGTTCATTGCCCGTTGCCTTTTTTTTGTTTATAATTAAAAATATTCTAATAAACGACGGTCATTAAGCTAACTAGCCAAACATGCAGCAGATATTATAATGCACGGTAGATTCTTGTCTATAGTAATAACTTTATTACAAAATTTATATTTAAACTGTACCACTTAAATAGCACTTACCTTAAGTTTATCAAGATGTTTATGCATCGCCTCGTAACCGAGATGCAACATGAACGGCAGCACACAATCGCCCGCCGCTTTACGAACATCCGCCACACGATCCTCTATAGCCGCGAATAGGAGAGGCACGCATACAGACAACTCTTCACGAGGGAACGACTTCGGAGGTACTGAGGGAACAACACAAATATTGAGCTTAATCACTCATATAGTATTTTCTTAAATTTACCCGAATATCACACATTGAAATAAAACTACTTTATAATGGATTATAACGGGGTTTATTTCATCAAAATCGGGATATAAAATCCTACTAATATTATAACTCCAAAATTTGTAAGAATGTATAATGTTTGTTACTCTCGGACGGATTTGGATAAAATTTGGCACAGAGATAGATTATGGTCTGGATTATTTTTATTCCAATAAGTACCACGCGGGCGAAGCCGTGGGCGAAAGCTAGTCTTTAATAAACCGCGCAAGTTAAAAAAAGTAACTTTATTTCAATGTATTAATAATTCTCACAACATTACATATTTTTTTATGGATGACACAACCCAATTCGCTGGAAAGACCTACATTATTGGTTCTGGAGCAATTTACCATAATAATTTACCACGATTATAAGCCCGAAAAAAAATGTGTTCCAGATTCTAACTTTTAAAAAAAAAATTTAACATGTTGGTATTTTGTTTCCATGTATAACGCACACAGTTTAGGTGTGAGTGGCGTTCAGTTATACACGTGCAGTTTTTTTTTGTTTACCTGGAGGAAATCTTTTATGGATTCCCCGCTTTGTATGGGCGCAGGGCGGGGGGAATTTGGAACTCCATACTGGTCACCCGAACTAAAACCCCACGGGTGTCACGGGAATCACTGGTAACACAACCGTGACACCCTGAATGCTGGCAGCCCCGTGACACAGTTAGGGAGGGGGAGATGTAAGCGCACCCGACGCCCCACACCCACACAACCTCAGTGCGATATTCAGGACAAAGAATCTGATTCGAAAAACAGTTTCCTATAAATGCCATTTAAGTGTGTGCAATAAACATAAGACAAGTGCGAATGCCCAGCTATGCGGTATTCATAGAGGATAGTTATAGTATGTACTGACCGTTGGGCAGGTGTTCAGCAAGCCAGGTGAGTAGGCTAGTACGTAACAGTGGACTGCCAGCCTTCAGAGCATCGAACACCAGTTCTCCCTCGAGCGGTGCAGCAGGCCCGGCCACGCGGCACCAAGTCTCTACACACGATACAGCTGCAGCGCGGATCCATTGCTTGCTGTCGCCGAACGCTGCAAACAATAATACCTGTAAACTTCTTGTTCTATAATTGTCCCTTAACGTTCGGGTAGACCAGGCCTACAAAAAAATATCAAATATATATATTTATCATAACGGGCGCAGACCACGACGGGTGCAACCCGTGTCGAATCGTAAAGCCAAATTAAAGGTGAGAGCGTTAATTGCCCGTTATGATAAATATATACATATTAAAAAAAATCGTTCGCAGTACTTTTACTCTGATTCGACCTTACTGCAGTGGGATAAAACCTAGCCTATAGCCTTCCTCAAAAAATTAGCTATTTAACAGAGCAAGAATTTTTCAAATAGGACCAGTCTGAGATAAGTGTGTTCAGCCTTCAGATTTATATTATGAAGTTAAAATTTACTGTTTTTATACGCGATTTGTGTGACATAATAAGCAAACTTGTATATTTTGCAGTAGGCACACTAACAGTAATACACTAGTAGTATTCAGGGACACATGAGATAAAAGGTAAACAAACCATTTTAAGTATTAGTAATTTACTAGTATTAAAATGGTTTGTTTAACCATTTTAATACTAGTAAATTATAAACCACAGATACTGCGAACATTTTGTATTTAAATGTAACATTTGTCATCGGTCGGGTTATATCCGCCATCTTTAATATCGTTCTTGTGTGAGAAACGTCATTTTCTTTGTTTTCAATTTGTCTCAAGCCCAAATGAATAAAGTATAGTAGTAGGAAGTAAACACACTGTTAACGTGCCACACCATTGGGAGCGGGGAGCTTAGCACATCATACGATATTTCAGAGTATACAAGCCAGCGCATCGCCTTTAAAATTGTTATTTCGTTCCTGGAACTATGTATACTTTCTATCTACATAACGTCATATAAAAATTGTAAAAGCAGTAAAAGTAATAAAAGTCAAAGAATCTCGGATCTCGAGTTCTTATTTTTAGGTCCACCAAATTAGGAATCCTACACGAGAGGTCTGATCCTAAACCCACACTAACCTTGAAAGAAAGACGGGAAGAAAGTCCTAACATGCGTTTTACACTTAGGACCCATAGCAGTGGCTAACGATTCACAGATCTGTAACGCGCTCTGTGCTAGTTTAGAGTTGGAATCGAGTAGCCGTGCCGTCAGAGCTGACGGTAACTCGCCGAGAGATGATTTGATTGGAGCTGAGGTAGCGACTATAGCCTTCACTTTGTCCAGAGCTTCGTTGCGGACCTGGAATATGAACAAGAGCTTAGAAAAAATCGTATAATTATTTTAAATTGGTAAATGAACAATAAACAACGTAATATGTATGTTACAATGTTTCTAGCTCGGCATAAAAATGAGCTTGTAAGATATAAACATTATGTAAACTTATAAAAAGAAACCCTTCTAAATATACTCAAGAGCTACAACCTTATGAAATACAAACAGATAGGCAACAGCAGAGGTGTACTACCAAGGTTCACATATAATACTTTATAACAACTTTCTCAAATTGCGTATACTCAGTTTAACATTGAATATTTAGTTGCAATGGAAATGTATTCTGTAGTACGTACATAGATAGTATAAGGTACATTGGGTACAGAACCGTATACTTTATTTATAACTATAAAACTGCATTATAATTCATACAAATACACCAGTAAAGTTTAAGAAATTTATAAGTATGTACGTACCTTCCAGTTTTTATCATTAATCTCAGCGACAAGTGTGTCAGTAATAAGAGGCGCTATATCAGTCCGCGGTCGGTTATCATCCACAATAGGTGCCTCTTCATCTGCCGCGTCTTCGTACGCGTCTTCTATATCATCGCCCATTGACGCTTTGCTTGCTGACTGGAGACAAAAAAAAATATTTTAAGGCTCTTGTGTATAATGGGCATTAGATATGACAAATCGCTATTGAGTTTTACCGTCCAATGATTAATAGAATTGAAATGCAATCATGCGTCTTAATTTTAACTACTTTAGGGCATTTTTTTCTATTCTTCGATAGGATAGCAATGATGTAGTATGCGATGGAACGCGCCAGCCCATTATACTAATTCGCTCGTGATTACGAATGATTATCGGCGAGGTGGCAGTGGAATGAGCCTCCTTAAGGTTAGTAACCTTAAAGAGCAAGAATTCCGACCCACCCTCTCTGCATGGTGTCACCAGACATCGCACCGGAACACGTCAAGGCCGCTCGGCGGTGCGGCTTTGTCTGTTGGGTGGTCACTAACCACGGCCGAAGCCTACCACTAGTGGCATCGCCCATATCAATATATTGTCCACCGAAGACTGTGACCATGGTTGACAACAAACTACGTAATAGCGTAGTCAGTTCGGTATGAACGAGAAGTTGAATATAACATGGAAAAGCGATATAATGAGTAACGCACGCTCAGCAGTCAACAGCCAGCGGCCGACAATACGTTTGATCTGAACAATCGAAACTCTAGAAAATAAAACACTGTGTTTCACACGCCTCCTTTCAGTGTAAAAGTCACAATGCGAATTCACTACAACCTATTATTTTTGTGTTTTGTATTCAGGACCTTCTTGCACCCATTCATACCTTACATGAGCTATGCACGCTCGGCCCCCTCATTTCCTTTAAGTATGTATGTGTAGCTTACCTTAGTGACAGTTCCGATTTGTCGTGTCGGCGTTGGCGGCGTACTATTCGCATGTTTATCTAGCTCTAAGCTAATCAGTTGTTTTGTAGCCGGTTTCTCGCTGTCGAAGTGATTGATTAACGAAGGTCCAACATATAGAGAGAGTATTCCTAAGAAGTTCACTGCAGATGTTCGGACATTGGGATTTGTAGCTGATAGGGCTTTTTTGCAGTGAGCGACTATGGATTTGATGTTCATACTGGAAAATAATGGCTTTGATTAGTATAAAGGTAAGTTCGTAAGTGTCGAACTGACATAAAAATGCTTCTCTAGGACTTTAATTATTTGTGCCTATGCGCCACATAGACAAACATATTCTGTAAAAATTACAGCTTTCTATCCATTATTTTCATGAGATATAACCTACCGAAGTGCAGGCCACGTGTCGATAGAATTACCAAACAAATAAATTGCATGGCTCAATAGGCAAATGAGATGTAGGATGACAAAAGATGGGCCGATGACATAATTAAGACTGCTGGAAAAAGAAGGATGCACATTGCGAAGGACAAAGTAAGGTATAGAATAATGGAGAAGGCTTTAAACAACAGGAGGCTACAGATTGAAATAAAACAATAGACAATACTATAGGAGGCTACTTAACAAACTAAATTAACAAGAAATAGATATATTTATGTAAGGGGCCATTCTTTTAGTACGTAAGGCTACTTTCGCTAGTACTTTAACGTAAGGAGTTACCGGAAGGCGCAGTTCCGATGACACGGGCTCGTTGCCATCGAAATGGAAATCGTTTACCTATATCCGCGCGAGCAAAACTCTCGCGCAAGCCATTTCGGCTTTTACAAAGTAATTTTTTAGCAATGTTTTTCAAAGTAATTACAACTTTGAGACTCCCTCCTACCCCCTTGTAAGAAAAAACAAAATATGGTCGACTAAGACTCTTACCCCCATATTCATAAACGTCTTATATGCTCATTATAGCTAAAATAGGTTTATAATTCGTTTGTTTTTGTCTGTAATCGTATTTATTTTCTTTATTTATATTCAATAAATTAGTAATTATTTCTAATATATATTTGAATAGTAATTTAAAATCGGCAGCACGATTAAATGCTTTCTATATAGGCTATAAAATTACTCACTTGAATCCAAACTCTTTGATCGCGTTGCTCATCCAATTGAACACTTCACTTTGTACTTTAGGGTTCTTCTGTGAGTCCATAGCGAATGTGAGACTCTCGTTCAGCACATGTTCCAGTCCACACGACTCTGCTAGTGACGTCAGGCACTCCGTACATATAACTGAGCACGAGGTCTCACCTAGTTTTGTTACTACGTCTTGAAGTACGAAGTCAGCAGCCGTACTGTTAAGTAGTTAAAATATTCATATTAATTAGCAGCCAAAAATCGCCGAAATTATTATTATTATTACTATCTCGAAATTTGTCAAAAAAAACTAGAGTAATCGATAGCCACAAGGCGGCTATGTCAAAGTGGGCTGGTTGAAAGCTGGTTATGAGGGTGTCAAATGCAGTCAGAGAGATAGGCCTGAATAGCCACTCACTAGGTGCCACCAGATGGTAGACGTCGCCGAGGCAGACCGAGGAAAATATGGCGGTACAATCTGGATGCATTCGATATAGAGAGTGGCCAGAGGTTGCGAGAGACAGGACAAGATGGACGACGTTGGAAGAAACCTTTGCCGAACAGGACAGTATAGGCTAGATAAAAAGAAATTGCCGCCTAATTCGGGTGTAATCTATTCTAAATTCCCGACGTAACATAGTCTAATTGCTACATAACATAATAATAATAACTAAGAGAAACAATGATAAGGAATCCTTTAACAATAGTAAACATAAGCAACATATAATTTGGGCAAACATTTGTGTTAAAATTGGCTACAGTACAGTCATGTAAATACCGGCCACTGTATGATGCTTAAGATATACCTTAAGGTATGCTAACTAGCGTTTATTAAGCACAATCTGCTGCTGCAGACATGATATAGCATGACAATGATAACTAAAGCCTAAACATTTTTTTCATAAGGATAGACTACACTTCCTTGCCTGTTTAGATAATGGATAATGGTAGCATTCTTTAGTTATGGGTCATACACTTTAAGACGTTAAAAAACCTTATACTTACGTAGAAACAGGGAAGTTCTCAGTAATATACTTGCAGGCTTCGAGTCTAGCTTTCAACACCTGTACATTAGTGTCCTTCAAGCCGGGCTTCTTATTTAATATCCTATACAACACTTGTGACGTAGTATCGCCAGTTGAGAGACTCTGGACTGTGGAGTAGAAGCTTTGGACAGCGGAGAGGCGAGTCTTCCAGTTGCCATCACCAAGACCTAGAGTTTGAAATGAACCTTAGGCGTCGTTTGGGTTGACTTTAGTGGAACCAGGCAATATACATTTAATCCTTGAGCTTAAGTCAATAAATTAAAACACCCACCTGCAACGACATCACTGGAGAACAACATGTCAGCGCGCGCGTCTATCTCCTCGGGCGACAGTTCCACCTCTCGCGCCGGACTGGGCTGCGCACGCGCCGCTGATGCTTTTTTCGCAGGCCCTTTAGCTGGAGAATATAAAAACTTTAAAATCCCAGAATCAACTTCATGTATATTACCTAGTTACAACTTACAACCAGATTTACAGTCCATCAAATCTAAGAAGTACCGTTTGACAATTCTAAACGTAGTACATTTAGATTTTTATTTTTTGTATGAAAATTGTTTATGTTATGTCAAAATGAAAATAGCTTCATAATTTAATTATTTTATAGGAAAGCTAATAAAAATAGTGTGAATTACGCCTCTATAAAGCTAATTTAATAGAAAACAGTGAAACATCAAAAATGTTCTTCTTAGATTTGTTCAATTGTACGCTATCTTAAAAGGCAAAGTGAGAGAACACTTATTTCTACACTTACGAAATCAGGGCGTATCGCTATAATATATATTGGCAAGAATAACAAAAATATTGGCATGAACCTTACCAGTAGCAGGTCTTTTAACAGGTTTGGGCTGTGAAGATCCAGCAGTCTTCGCGTCGCCTTTGCCAGAAGGTGAGACTGTTGCTTTTGGTTTACCCTCCTTTTTAGGCGCGGCGACTTTCACTTGTATGACCGCCTGCGTCAAAATCAGACCACAATATAGAAATAAACAAACCCTGATAAGAATATGCGATAGAGGGTTTTACAAACGTAAAGCCCCTTTGTCAAGTTAGGATAAAAATCTTTAAATGCCTAGAAATAAAGTTAAACGAACCATTTCAATCGAATAAGATTTTACACTAAAGAAAACCAAAAAGGGTACATTTGTCTAGACGAACTTCTAAACAGATGAACTCATTTTGGTTTCTTTTGTTTAAATACATGATAGAGACAGATAAATTTATAAGAACTCTCTTTTTGAGTTCGAGCCTGAATGTATTAACAGTTAACCGAAATGCAGCCGGCCAATTTCTAAAATGCTAGTGCGTTAGTAAAACAAAATATCAAAATATTTTAACCGATATTTAAGTGATTATTTTGCTATTCCACACAATAACTACGTAACTATGGATAAACTACTTATTAATATAAATTATTACATTCGCATTAGTGTTTTTAGATCCATTTTTCTTTCCAGTCGTTAAGGCTTCTATCGCCTAAGAGAAAATAGTGTTATAGTATAAGTTTAGTACAGTAACAAAACAAAAAGGTTAATAAACTTAACTAAGATTTTATTACGAAAGACAAAAGTATTCGACCAGAGCATCCTATCCGTTATGACACACGAAACCGAAATGTGGACTCACGGTAGGACTAGTTCATAAATTCAAAGACGCTCAGCAAGTTTTAAATAAATAAAGGGCTATGTTCGGAGAATCTTTGAAGGATCGAATACGTAATGAAGTAATCCGACAGAGAACTCTTGAAAGCGACATAGCCCACCGGACGTGCAAACGAGTTCTTGTTGAGTGGAGACCATGGAATGGCTAGAGTAGTGTAGGACGCCCTCATACTAGGTGGAGTGACGATCTCTTTAACCGAAAAGAAATGAAATAGATGAAAAAAACCGCGGATCGTGCCAGTGGTATGCTTTAGGAGAGGTCTATGTTCAGCAGTGGGCTATAATAGGCTGATGATGTAGAATATATTACAACACCGTATTCTATTTATAAATCTTTGAACGAAGCAGGTATCAATCATTTTCTGTTTAGTATGTACTAACATTCGTAAGGTTATAATTCTCTTTGTCAGCGAAATATGAAACGTGGAAACCATTTTATTACCTTTTCAGCAAACTCCTTAATCTTTTGCTCCTTCAAATTGTCCAGTTTTCCAATATGTGGGGCTATATTTTTTTCTCCAACTAGCTTAGTGGCAGTGCCTAGAGCTTCGGCTGCCGCGTCCCTTACAGTTGGATCTGATGATATAAACAAACAAAAATGTGACCAAAAAGTGGCAAACTTGTAAATAACCTCTCGGGTTACCTAACCTAACCTAACCTAACCTCTTCGGGTAATACAGGCCAAAAGTTTGGGGACTTTTCTAATTAAACACTAGTCCGTAGCATGAAAGTTGATTCTGTGACACCCCCATTCCTAGTAGAGTACGTTAAGCCAGACATCTCAGTATTCATTTAACAATAGTCATCAGATGCTGCAAGCGTAAGAGAGTAGAGAGTGCAACTGTGTTTGTGGACACTATTATTTAATATAACTTCTGCATACTGAGATCATCACAGACAGTACATCAATCTGGCTTCAATCCTTACAGCAAGTTCCTAAGCACTATTCCCTCGACCTAAGCCAGTTACTGTTAAGAAGTCACAAGCAGAAGATTGTAACAATAAATAATGCATACCTGCACTCTCGATTAACTTCAACAGTCCGGCCACATACGCTTTAATGAGTTTCTTATTAAAAGCCGCAGGTTGAGTATGACACAACGCTCTTGAAAGGAACAACGCTGACTCCGCTTTTATTGTAGGATTCTTATTGTCAAAGGCTGCTAGCATATCTTCACTGATGGCTTCCAAATTTGTCTAAAACATTGAACTTGCGTTTAAATTACAAGTAATTGATATAAGTCTATTTTCACTAATAACGAAACTAGCTTAGCTTCCAGAACTATGCGCTCGCGCTCGCCTGACGTATGTCTTACTACTACCTATTGTCCGACCACAGGTTAATATTGATTGATCTTCTACCTTACCTTCTCTGATACCCCGCCAACTTTTGAAGATTACAATTTCATACTACATTAGAAAGTGGCGTCTAGTAGGTAAAATATGAATAGAGCAACAACAAACTAAAATATATCGTAATTACAAATAACGGGCCGGTGGCGTGACGGTAAGATACTTGCGCAGACACAGATCGTGGCTTCAGTTCCGTCCAATGACAGAGATTTGTATGATGAACATGTCAGTACGTCTGGAGTGTGGGTGTAATTATCTATATTACGTATTTAGAAAACAAAAGTACTATACATAGAATATTATGAGTGATCAGGTTTACATAAGATGACCGTGTGTTTTAATGTCCCATGATATTAATATTCTTATTGTTATTATATTAGTACACAATAATACTTACACAAGGATAAATGGCATCAATAGCATCTCTCAAAGCTGTTACAACATTCGTTTTCTTCTCCTTAAACTTCTCTAGTATAGCTTGCACACACGCGGTCGCGTAGGGAGAGAATTTGTTCCTCAGTCCAGTCGCTACCATGCCTAGAAGACGGACGCTTAGGGCCACAAGCATCACGTTTGTGTCTTTGGACAGCACCTGGAAATAATTTATTATTGTAATAAAGGAAAACATCATGAAACTGACATATCGAACTAACCTGACGGGCCGGTGGCGTGGCCGGTTAAATAATTGCTTTTTGCCACAGATCGTGAGTTCAATTCTTACCCGAGACAGGCTTGTGTGATGAACATGTCTGTTTGTCTGGTTGTAATTATCTATTAAAGTATATATTTACAAAAGAAAAGTAGTATTTGTATAGTATATAAGTTATTTAGTTTTCTTGACACAAATTCTGCTAAGCTTGGGGCCAGTAGGCTAGTTCACGTTATTAAATAAGTTCAGTTGCAGTGTAGTTGCAGATAAGTTACGATCAAAACAGCACTTTTCATACTCTCGTAATTCTGACAACCGCTGTCAGATACGCTCGCGTCAAGTTCGCGCCACGTGAGCGCTTTAGCGTATGTGTTTTGTTTATGACATTTACAAGAATACCATTTTGCACTCAAATGTAAACTTGATCGGAACTGCACTGCAACTTGATCGGTGCGTCAAGAAATTACCTACTGATAATCGCCTACTGATGACCGTGTGTGTTGATGTCCTGGAATATTATTATTATTAATCATTCAAGGACATGGGACATCCACCAACACGTACTTGGCCAGCGTGGGTGGGTAAAGGCCTAAACTCTCTCAACTCGTAAGACAGTTGAGATAAGAGCCCTGCCTATCAGTGGGATACTAAAAAGAATTAAAGTGTGAAGTAAATCTAAAAAGTTATACCTTTTTAAGAGCTCTGACTAGATCAGCATAATCCCCCGGCTCCAACCTAGGTGCAGTCTTCAGCAAATTCTCCAAAGAGTCGAGTGCTTCTTTCCTCTCCTGCCATTTCTTAGCTTCGAGTTTGTCGTAAAAGTCTTTAGGTAGTTTGGATAATATCTCCACAGGGTCTAAAAGGTCGTAAGGATCTATGTCTGGGCTGTCACCGGCGCCTGCTTCAACGTCATCATCATCAGCTGCACCTGGGAATTGAGAAAAGGTTGAAAGAGGAAAAGGTTTTAAGTACCAGGTTTTATAGAATGAAGTCTATACTAGCATTGATAATACTTAAGCTATTCTGCTTTTGAGCCCAGGAATAGGTGGCAATTTTGACCAAGGACTTTTCATCCTTTTCCTGGTGTGATACCTTTAAAAACACCTTTCAAAAAATGCCAAGTAAATTTCAACCCCTTTGTGGTGTGAGTACCCACTGACCATCTGTAGACTTTCGCGAAAAAAGAATTTTAGCTAAAAGGTTTAGTGTCCGGCTTCGCCAAAGTTTGAACACGCGATGCAGTGTGAAAAATTAGAATTAAGATAATAGCATTACGTACGGCCTTATTCATAAAAAAGTTATAACTCTTTAGTTAAAATGGGCTATGTCTCTTTCTTACTAGTATAAATGTCAAGATGACAGACAAAGACAAACGAATTATAAACCTATTTTAGCTATAATGAGCTTAGAATATGTATATGAATACGGGTGTAAGTATACAGATTTAATAAATGAATGAAATTTATTCATTCATCATTCATGGTGAACACTTACTATAACTGGGCGTCTTCACTGCTCAACAAAACATGATACAAGCATAGCCTTATCTCTTTCTACTCATCTCTAAACGATAGAGCTAGATAGTGCTTGCAACATGTTTTCTTGTGCAGTGAAAACTAAGCGCTAAATGGGCCGTATATTTGTTTGCCGACTTAGTATAAAAAGTGTACTCACCATCAGCACAATCAGCAGCAGGTGTATCTCTAACTCTGTGTTGCTGCGAGCGAAGGTATCGAATGGGCTGAGCGCCGCCGTTACCGCTGAACGACTCGCGCAGTTCTTGTTGAACCACTGCTTGGAGAGACGCGATGTGAGGCTCTATAGCTGCGCCGATCCATCTGTTATAGATATTTGTATATTGCCAATTTGCTTGGTGTTGGAGTCTCTGCCTATATGGCCCGAAATCGGTGATCCCTCGATACGAGATGTAGTAGACTTTATTTTATAGTAACTTTAGAGGTAATTAAACACTTATTCGCAAAAAAATTGTCGTCTACAGCGGCACAAAGCATGAGAGAGAGCGAGAAAGTTGCAACTGGTGTTGCCAATACATTTTTCAGCTAATACAAATATATTTTTTATGTTGATAATACTTGGAAGGTTTAGAAGATTCACAGCCAGTCAAAAGAAACTTAAATCTCATGAAAGTTTGTTTTCCTTTGCTTCCATTACCGTCTTATTAACTTTTCGATGTTTTTTATTATCATTTTTATTCTACTTTACAATTCTTTATTAAACTACTCTGAGTACAAATATTTTAATTTAATTTTTTTATCACATCCTTACGATGAAGATAATTAAAAACAATAAAACTTGTAATGACGTTACATAATCAGTTTAAAAAAATAATAATGTAATTTTATGTAATGTCAAATAACACGCTATTTCCCTTTCTTTGACAGATTTTTATGGATCATAGTAAAACAAAGGCAACACTAATATTGAACCATATAATTGACGTCATTTGGCGCTTGTCTGTTTATAATAGAACCAAATTCAAAGTTCAAACTTTATGATTCCACAAAAAGAAAAAATATGGGCGTATTAAAATTTATTCTCGATTTATTTTTATTTTAAAAAATAATAACTAACCTGTGCATTTCAATAACCAGCGCCTTCATCTCATCCCTCACACCTTTATCTCTATCTGCTAGTAAAATCGGTATCTTCTTTACCATCGGTTTGATAGTTATCACTTTATTACCGAACTGTTTGAGCGCAGTGTTTAATGTAGCTGTACACGCGGCGACTACTTTAGGATTCTTTTGTTCCATGCCTTTAAGGAGTTCTTCTTCGACGACTTCGTGCTTCTCTATTTCTATGTACATTAATGTTATCTGTGGAAGTAAATTAAAAAAACTTTACACCTTAACTTCCGACTTGCCGAACACCCCAGTTCAGCAAGTCTGAAGTTAATGTGTGAAGTTTTTCTTCTCGTAACTATTTTTCAACCTATTGATAGAGTTTACACGTTGGCCAAGTGTGAGTTGGTGGATGTGACGTCCATAATTGATTAGTTCTCAGATATGTCAGTTTCCTTGTGATGTTTTTTCACAGATATTGAGCAGCGGTAATTAAACAATTCACACAAAGTTGTGTGGGCACGACCGGGAACCAAACTGCAAACTGAGCTCATTCGTCATTCGCTTGTCTATGAATTTTATTACCTGAAGAGCAAGGTCTTTAGTCTTAGTCTTGGGCGCGGCGATGCATTTAGCAACAATACCCGACATCACTTCTCCTGTGGTTTTACCCGCATGCCCGCAGTTCTCAACAAACACCAGAGCCGCCTCCAAACCTAAAAACAGGATTTGTAAATGTATATTCATTTGAAAATGAATTAATGATAGATAACTACAGACTCAGAACAGGAGATTCTACAAAAATATCTTGGTGTGGGTGAAATATTAATTCCCTGATGTATTCCTTGAATCAGAAGCGAAATTTTGTTCAATGTAATTATTTTGGAACCCTTAACACGTTGAGTGCCACTACGAGTTACCTCATAAAGAAATTATAACAGAGATGCCAGCTACGAGATATCATCGAAGTATCAAGAAAACCAAATGATTAAGCATCCATGACATTGCCAAATTACGACTTATCTCGAAGCAAGTATCTCGTAGTGCGTCAACCGGTAAATACCTAAACTCAGGGTGCACACCTCGTGCATTCTCGGTGCATTTACCTCGTAGATATCCCTAATGTTTGGTGAGAACTAACTTCGGGGCAAAATCCTTTGTATTCAACGTGTTAATAATTTTGGGATACTTTATTTCGAACAACCAACTTTACAAAAATACCATATGGTTAGTTAAATTAAGCTACTAATTACTTCAATAAGGTGTAAAAGTTCTAATCTTTTTATGTGACATGAAAGTTACAAAATCATTGAATTATCATCTTTTGATGAATTTGACACCTAAACTGAACAATACTATAAACGAACAAGGTCGAATTAATCAACCGTACGTTCACTTAACTGGATCAAGTTATACTTATAAAACCACGTGCTGATACCGTACAATAAGATCTGTATGAATGGACATGTGACAGAAACCTTGCGTTAATAGATTAAATTCTCAATTGTTTTAAATGAATTAGATTTGATAATCCATATGATCCCCAGTTTTCCATTCCAAAATAAGCATATTTCAATCCTTTTCAGTGCCACAGCTAGGCCCAGGTCTTCTCTCAATTTTCTTACGAGTTGAGAGAGTTTAGGCCTTAATTGCCAAAGCTGGCCATAGAATTAAAAACAAACAGACAGATCATAGCTATCGGAAGAACAGGACGATGATGACAATGATTTATACTTCATCAAAATCGCGTGACTAATAGACACATCCTTAATAATCATGAAAGTAGATAATTATTTGTTGTGACTACTATTATATCAGTGTATACTTAATATCTGTGAGTTACTAATTTCATTTAATCATTCAGTTATTACCTCTACACGCCTTTTTATAAGTCTTTAGACATATTTGAAACTAAATTGATTCAGTTTTTATTTTTTATTATTTAGTGAACGAATTAATTATCACAAATTATTTATCACTATCTGAAATCTTGTAGAGTTAACATAAATCTTACATGTAATTTGTATGTCTTCAAGATATGTTACGCCACGTGACATCGTCACGCGAAATACTGGTATTTAATGCGTGAAACCTACGCACGAATAAGGATTTTGGTAGGAATGGCGAAACACGTGTTTGGACATACTTCAATTCGACTAGACGCTACGTCGCCACATCGGTTGGCTGGCTTCTAACAACAATAATATGTTTGGTAATCCCTTTTTGAGCTAAACTTGAGTAACAGATTTATGCCAACCAGAAAAGTACTGTGACATAGTGTTGAATTTGCATTGAAACAGATTTATAATGCAATATATTTCTCAATTTAGACATGGTCGGTGGTCAGTATCCAAAGGCATCCTGAGCTTGAAGACCCCAGTGCAGGCACTTTCCAGCCCCTCAGAAGATACGGCTAAGTATAGATTACTTTTCTCGGATAAAGCTGAGACAAACTAAACACAGTTATGGCATTGCAAACACTTAGCTATTGCAACCATGAGCAGTATTTATAAGTTTTAATAAAGACTAATTGTGGGCCACAAGACAGCTAAGTTAACGTGTGAGTGGGCTGGCCATTTGTGTCGAATGCAGCCAGAAAGATAGACCTGAATAGCCATTCACTGTGCCACAAGATGGTAGATGTTGCCTAGATAGACTGAGAAAAAGATGGCAGGATGATTTGGATGCATTCAATATAGAACGGCCAGCGGTTGCCTGAGATAGGACAAGATGGAAGACATTGGGGGAGCAGCAGCAGTTTTGCCCAGCAGTGGGACAGAATAGGACTAGTCAAGTTTACTGCAGATGTCTTAGTTCTCATGAAAATGAGTAGCATGTCACAAAAGCAGAGGCAACTGCAGCCATTACATCAGAACATTCAGTCCCTCAAGATTACACTTCTGAGGCATATTGTGCCAAAGTTTGATGCATAAAAATAGCAGTACAAAATTTTGTGACAGACCAGTTAGAAAGTTAGAAGGCATTTGTATATGGCTGACGGTAGACCAACATAAAAATCCATAAAAAAAAATGATAATTTTAGTAATGATTTTCTTCTGGCAACCTATGATTCATATCTACCTATGTCTATTTGCAGATAATGCTGTGAACTACAACATTACTACTAAAATTTTGTTAAGCTTTTGTTAGTGTTATCTAAGTTGTAGTTGCTTGTTATCCCATAATAAATAAAATAAAAAACAAAAATAAGTAAAGACCAAAGAAAGGCTTTTAATAACAGTGTCTAGTAATATTCTGACAAACAAACTCTGCTTAAAAAGATCTTCTAATTTCAATAGAAAATTCTTTGACTTTTACTGATTGTAGTGGACTTTATTTCCACAAATCAATATTATTATTGCAAATAGTTTGGTAGGTCTGAAGTGGCTACTGCCAGCCCAGCGCCACAAAGAACACTAGCAGATCCTTTGAATAGTGCAGAGTATGAACAAACCTAACTGCTTGTTAACATTCCTATCTAATTACATTTGTATAACACACCAAACCAGCTGATGAATCTATGCCGGAGGCAGGTGGAGGAGCACAAGACACCGACCGACGCACTGCTTCAATGACCATCGAAGACTAATATGAATTGCACTCTTGAATATACATATTAATGTGATATTTTTATTTACAAAATAAATAACCTTAGATTTGTGATAACAATTTAATCATTGAAGAGTATCTGCAAGACTTTCTGACTGACCCCAATAATATATACATATATATTTTTTTAATATAGTGGGACATTAACACACACGGTCATCTGATCCCAAACTAAGCAGAGCTTGTACTATGGGAACCAGATAACTGGTAATATACTACATATAATACTTTTCTTTTGTAAATATATACTTAAATATAGATAATTACACCCAGACACAAGACAAACAGACATATTTAAACAAATGTTTGTCTCGGGTAGGAATCAAACCCATGACCTGTAGCGTGAAAAGCAAGTATTTTACCGACCACACCACCGACCCATCAATAGATGGATTAGAGACCTTCTAACTGCTTAAACTAAGAAAAATTAATTCAAATTACCTCTCTCTTGGGCCACTGCATTGCTATCTGTCACAAATTTCTTGATCAGTCCTAAATATTTGTTCCACTCTGGAGATTTCTCATCATCAATCTGGTTGAAAAGCTTGATGGCTTCCTCATAACCTGCCACTCGAGCCTTCCACAGTTTATGTACACATTTCTCATCTGTCGGCAGTTTCTTATATTCATTTTCATCCTCCATGTTTATCTATTGTAGTGTAATTTTGATCTAAAACTGTCAAGATATTACAGAATATTATTAATAATATGATGATGTAATATATTATGGTTATTAGATATTCTGTATCACTGAGCACAAAAATATGATCATTTATGTTATTCCATTTACCAAGTTTGAATATTTTGACATTGTTATGTTAGTGGTGTTAGTAAGTTTCTTAATGACTGTTGTTGGTGTTTGTTAGTGTTGACTATCCATGTTGTCTGATATCCATTTCAGGGTATAGATAGGCCTTCTACACTCTGTAGATTCACATGAGTCAGAATAGTTAAAGTAAAGAGAAGAGATATAGTAAATATGATCCTTCTGATGGTGAAAACTGCATTAAAATCAGTTGCATGGTTACAACAACCACATGGTGCACACCTGTATTACCTGAAGGTGAAGGCAGAGGTGAATAGCACCCACTTTTCACTATGTTTATACCCCATACATTTGGTTAAGGATCTTATTATCGAAGACCCACCCGCACGAGGGACATGTGAGCACACCACCTATATAATTATAATGTATAGCCGCTGGTGGTAGGGCTCTCAGCTCGTCTCTTTTAAAATCAAGTACGAGCAGATAGTAGGTAGTATGAGCTGATACTTTTCAAATTCTTGGTCTTAACCAAGGTTCTCCATTCCGGCCATTGTGCTGCAGTTTTCTCCCATTGAGATTAGTCACACAAGAGCACACACTCGAAATAAGAGTTAAAGTGGTTGCCTTAGCCGAAATTGATTGGATTGGCATCATCCCGGTTATGGAGAAGTTAAAAGACAGACAGACATAAGTTGAAAGCCATTTGCAGTATTTTTAAAACATTATTACCAGATGCTACCTCGAATTAGCATAGGTGGTGAAAGAAGTAATTGTGCAGTCATTTAGAAGTAAGGTATTTACTACTTATATACATTTTGGTGATTCATAATTATTTATGTAGATAAGATTAAGTTCATAGTATTGTATATTTATAAATGTAAATTCAAAAACAAGAAATTTAAATTATCACTGTTATTGTGAAGATAATGTAAAATATGACTCCCAAAAAGGATTCTTGTTTGCCCTGAATGTATTGCATGTGCATACTTAGCAATTTGTTTGACCTTACTGCCTATAAGTACTATGTTCCATTGAAACATCCAAGGTTAATATTTCAGTTACTAAATAAGGTAGAAAATGAATAATTAATATACAAATGGTTGGTACAAAATTATCAACCTCCGTTTACGTCGAACAATTGTTTGATACACCAGAAATACCACCGTTTAGAGGATACAACTTTAAGTAAGGTTTTAGTTTATTAATCAATTTAAAAATTCGACTACGAAACTATGTATACAAATAATTAATCTAGAGAGGTATACCAGCTTTCTTTAGCGTAGGCGTTAAGTTTATTAAGGTAATACGTACAGTAAAACTAATCACAAGGAATTTTATTGATGTTACAAAGAAACAGTGATTCACATCATCTGCTTTCCAATAATGTCTACTTGGCCAATATTGCGGAACTAATAGTTAATTGCGAGCCGGTTCATTTATAGATGTGCCCGTTTTATGGCGAGATGTGAAATTAGATCGCATCTGCATGCACCAGACAACGACAACGGTCACTTTCTCACTTTACAAACAACCCAATCAAATGTCACGATACTTACCGTTAAATAGCTGTTATTACAGAGTACTCCTGAAGAAACTTATTAGTTTAAAACTAAACAACATTAACAATAGAGACCTCACATTATCCAGTAACTAACAATATTTTAGCCGATAAAAAGAAATGCTTTTTTTCTTTTTCGTCGTCGTTTTTTTAAGTTTGCGAAATGAAAATGGACGGATGATTGGTGTTGCAAGTTTTTGAAAACGTCAACCCACTTCAGCCAATTGATACAGTGTGACATAAAAGAGTAGACTATCAATGAGGGCGCTACATGAAATGAAAAAATAAGTTCCCAAATTCGTCTCTTAAATGCCGCACTGTTTTAAATTACTTTGTCTATTTATGTGAATTCGTTCACTTCAAACAGCTCGAACTTAAAATAGAGTCATAAACATCAAAGTTGAAGTTGAACCTAAAATAGTATCCACTTTTGTAAAGATTGGTTGTGCAACATATTTTATTTAGGGTACAACAAATGAAATAAAATGTGACCTTGGTGTAGACCTCTTAAACATGTACATGATGTACCTAAATCATATATTTGGTTTCATATTAAAATTGTTTTATACTATTATGTGTAGGTAGATTTATAGTGTAGAAGCCGTTATGTTTTGCAAATCAAATCAATTACTTTGTCGCGGCCACTTAATGAAAAAATTATACCGTACATATTTGTCATTAGGTAGGTGCTGAGAATGAGAAAATTTAGTTTGCAGATAGCTTCACTTCAACCCTTTTTAGTGTCCCAAAGCTGAGCACGGGTCTTCTCTAAACTGTTTTACGAGTTGAGAGAGTTTAGGTTTTACTCCACCGACACATTTTGCGCTGGCCAAATGCGGAGGAATGTCACATGTCCTCGAATGATTATTTCTAAGACATGCCGGTTTACTCCCAATGTTTTCCTTCACCGATATTGAGCAGCGATGATGAAACAATTCACACAAGATGTGTGGGCACGACTGCGACTGTGATTTGAACCCGCTACCTTATATTTTAAAGGCGCGGCTCGTACCATTGCACCACCGCTGCTCTTGCAGATAGCTTAAATTTTAAATAGATTTTAATACACGACTAATCTAATAAAAATTTTATGTTTAATATATTTTACAAGTTTGCTGAAATTTTTATCATTGCTGACAACATTTTTCTTTGTTTCCATTCATTTCATTCAAACTCATTCGATTGTGTTGATCGTTAGCTCTATAGCTCATTCATTATCAATCGATACTTCATTCATTGAATGAATGGTAATGATACTTACTGTGACAGAAATTGACAGAATTGACAGATGTGTCATGTCAAATGACACACTAGCTAGAGTAAAAGTAGGTAAACATTGTTTAGTTCCAATTTAGTTCGTTCGGAAAACCATTGCGAGCGAGACGTGTGCCGCGTTGCTCTCGCGGCAGCCGTGCGTTCGCAAATTGTGATTCTAATAACTACACAAAAATCACGGAGAATGCATTGATTATGATTTAATTTTAGCTACTTGTGTGTTAATTTGTGAATCCTGTTTATGATCTAATGAACTGACTGTTTGATGCTTTTTCTGATAGACAAATAAACAATCATTTTGTAGTGATACTATCGCCGTTGCTTGGGGTGATATCGAAGAGGAATTCAACAGCTGTCTGTGCATAGTATGCTACATTATGTGAGTACTTTTCATGTCCTAAACGCTAGAATAATTTGTATTTAGTTACATTTTGACACAAATCTTTTGTCTTGTGGGAATAAGTTCACCTCAAAATCAAAACAAAGAAAGCACTGACTGTGCGTTGTTTCTTGAACTAGTTATTTTAAATGTCACGATTTACGCGATGTTCTCTATTTTAATTTGTTAAAATGTATAAAACTTGTTAGGAAAATAAATACGGTTAGAAAACATCGATATACGTTTACGAGGCATGCATGTAAACGAGTAGCAAACAAATTTATAGCTTGTTAAAGCTACTTATTTTTTTTAATATCATCCCGAATGGTGTAAAGCGAGAATTAATGTGGGACCCCCGTTCTCAGCCCGGGCGAGCGAGAACACGCGGCGTCATCATCGTTGAGCAACCCTCGTGAATAGTTAACAGAGTTTCCACTGATGGGCTGACAGCATTTTAGTTTTATGTAACCTTTTGCTGAAAGCGCTATTGTGATTCCATACAAAAAGTAATTTACTATACTCAGTGGCGAGGATAGTAAACTCGTAACACGGGCGGGCATAGTGGTGCAAGCTGCTAAACACTCTTTTTAAATCTCATATAAGTAATGGGACGTTGTTCTTATAGAACATGTCAGTCTCTAAGTTGCTAAACATGATGCTCTACTCACTCAAAGTAGTTGCAATGCTCATTCTATCCTAAACACAATGATTCTAAACATCTTTTGTAACAAAACAAAAGCTGAAATTATGTTAACATGTCTATAATATCAATACCTGCTCGCTGGTTAAATTCGTTTCTCTGTTTCTTTCATAGCTACCCGAAATATTAAAAAAAAAAATTGTTTAACCTACCAACCTATACCTACAAGACTTTCACTGCACGCTTACACATAAATGTGTAGAACTCGGGAACTTCGGGAACTCAATCGGTTAAAGATATCTGCTTCAATTGTGTTCACCCGAACTAAAATGCATTGCAAGGTGATGAAAAGCTTGCAAATAGTCTTAAATCTTAGACTGCCCACAGACAGGTTCTGACGAAGAGTTTAAGTTAAATACTGGTCATTGCCTCGCCTCCTCAAATGAATTACCTACCTAGCCAAGTATATTGCATATAATGTTTGGTACTACTGACTTTATTTAAACATAATACTATTTAGTTAGTAGGTACTCAAATGTTTTCGATAGAACTGGGGCTACCTACTAACGGTGCCAGATGTTTTACCAGTTACCACTGTTGTTTAAGTGACCTACCTACCGTTTACGTTAAAATTTGTTTGGCAACATTATACGAATATTAACATAATAACTATTACCGTAAATATTAAAAACCAAAAGCATCTGAAGAAAATGATACGGACACAAGAACTATTTTATATTATCTACTCTAGTATTTATCCAGAAAAAAACAAAAAAACAAAGTCAACGATCCTCCGAGTTTTCCAACGTTCTGATTGTACCTGTACCCTTGTACGAAAATGTAATCGGTTTACGATTAGTTAATTATTTGACAATAAAATTGAGTTTTTGCTTGGTAATATTACACCTGTGTCACATTGTAGTATTGTAGTATCAATAATATACCTATGTTTATATAATTTTATTTGAATCCGTTTGTAAAACAGTAAAAACGTCGCACAGGACATATTTCGCTTTTATACTTGTAATTGCTACTGTCGTCATAAGGAAAAAGGAAGCATCTGACATTTTTTATCGTAACTGACTTGAAACACTGTCAGAATCACTGAAAAATACTGAATCCCAAAGTTATACAATCAGTTACGGAAAAAAAGTGTCAGATGCATCCTTTTTGTTATGATGACGCCACGACGACGAAGCAACGGCAGAATAATCACCTCGTTTAAAATGAAACCTTCAGTAATAACTCTGTAATTTCTCAACTATTAAAGCTGAAAATGTACGTCTAACACAAAACCATTACAATTAATTGCTTAATCATTACGTAAATGTGAGAAAATTCTAGAAAATGTAATGCTAAATAATAGCGGAGTCTATGACCGCTCCGTGCCTGTACCTACTGTTTGTTAAGTAACTAGGTTATCACTACCAGACCGGCAGATAAGGTGTGTTATGATTAAAACCAAAGACTGTCGGTCTTTTTCATGAATTCGCTCGCTAAAGTATGATTTGACAAACATAATGATATGAAAGCGAGTTTTTTTTATGAATAATGGTGTAAAAGTGAATAAACTAGCTTCTACCAGTGACTCAATATTAGGGTAAAAAGTAAGCTATGTCCTTTTTAAGGCTTTAGGATATTTCTGTACCAAATTTCATTGAAATCGTTTCAGTAGATAGGCGTGCAAGCGTATCAGATAGATAGACAGTACTTACTTTTGCATTTAGAATTAGTAAGGATGAGTCAATTGAACACTCGGTAACATGTATTATCTGGTTTTTCTAATACCAACAACCTTCAACTTCTTCTTTCTTTGTTTTGCTTTTATTTTAAACCGTCTTACGTAATTACCTATATAGAAAATTTGAAACATTTACATTGAAATTATAATTAGATACCTACACAGTTTTTCTAGTACTCTCTGAGAAGATACGCGCCGAATACTCATTAGAGATCTTGATATCAGACTGTATGTGTAAGTACGTTGTACGCATTAGGACTTCTTAAAATGCCACCGGTACTTTAGTCCTTTTGCTATTACATTGTTTACTAAATGAAGTACTGCTTACTGCTAATTATTTAATTCAAGCTTAAAACAGAAATATAAGACATCTGACATCCGTTACATCGTTAACCAATAGAGATGGACAGAATCAATAGCCGCCTTCCGCCATATTTTTTTCCCGACTGTATTCAATTAAGTTTTTGTCACTACAATAAATAATTGCGATTCAGATTCTAAGGCCATTAATTAGTCGATTCGATAAGATGCTACGATTGCAAATTGTGTTAATAATGAATGATTGATTTAATTATCTCTAAACAATGGACACAACGGACCCCTACTGCTTTTTTTTCGTTTGTAATGTTATCTTGCTCAACGAGTTATCACTAAGACAGTTCTCGGGGGTAAGTCCGGGAGTTATGGACCATTTACACGAGGACAATAGCCGGGAGAGGACAGCAAGCCACTACAAAAGCATCGTGTATAGGGACAACACTGTCCTAAGGAAAATGCAATGCAGTATATTTTTTACTGACTTTCTGTTTTTTCGTAGCTATTGCCCTCGTCTAAATGGGCCATTTAAGATTGAAAACTCAAGTGGACCCCTTACACGGTGCTTCAACTAAATTACATGACTCGAAAGGAAACCCCTTAATATACCTACTGCTCTTTAAAATTAGTCACTTTGCCTTCGTAAAAATCGTATTAAATCAAAGAACAAAGTAAGACACCCCTACATTTTTGGGCTACCTTTTTGTTGGTCTAAAATTACTCGAAAAGGTATTCGAATCTCGATTGAAATTAAAACCAAAAACAAAACACGATGTCTCTGACACCGACAATACCACAACCTATCCCACCACATGTTTTACCACTATAGTTCGACCACAAGCTAATTTTTAATAAAAAAAAGAAACCTTCCTACAAGGAAAGAAAAAATAACGAATCAATTAAAATTAGCTATCTTCGCCGGTACCCCGCCAACTTTTGACGATAGCAATTTCTACAATATTGTGTCTAATAACAAAATGGCGTCTAGTTTTGTGGTTGAATGAAGTAAAGAATGCAGTTAGTAAATGGGTTTATCCTACTTCCTATCCCACTAATATTATAAATGCGAAAGTAAGTGTGTGTGTGTGAAGGTTTGTTACCGCGTATCTCCATAACCGCTCAACCGATTTTATTGAAATTTGAAATGAAGGTAGTGTATACTCTAGAATCGGACATAGGCTAATAATATTTTCAAAAATCATCCCCTAAGAGGGTTAAATAGAGGAGTGAAGTTTGTATGCAACTTTTTATTCCTTGGTCCTATTTACTTCAAATTCTATACACATAAACATTAAGACAAATAATGAGACACGGGTTTTTGATTTTTCCATAATTACCCCCATGGGGTCTGGAAAATGAGTTTTATTGGTAAAAATTATAGTTTCTCTGGATCTGCTTAGTCTCAAGTCCGATTCACTTCAAATTCGGCACACATATACCTTAAAAGAAATCATAAAACACGTGTTTTTTATTTTTCCAAAACTACCCCCAGGGAAGTGTAAAATGAGCTTTTTTGGAAAAATTAAATATTCCAGAACTGTTTAGTCCTTGGTCCGATTAACTTCAAATTCGGTATAAATATAGCTTAAAATAAATAATGAAACACGTGTTTTTTATTTTTCAATTTTTTTTATTTATATCCTAATACTACGCGGGTGAAGCATGAGAAATTATTCTGAGGGAGATTTTCTTTGAAGTTGATATCAATACTCCTTCGTGCTTTTTAGCTAAATTACTTTTTATTTTGACACAATGACGTTTGATAACTCAGACCGATTATGAGAATTCGAAATTTAAAGGAGACGTTCAAAAAATGTATAGAGCCTGGGATTAAAATAATTGTAAATTTGAACAGCAATCTGAGTTACATAGGTTAATAGAGCATAATTAATTAAATTTTTTGGTGTATTTAAAATAATTTTACACACCCCCGTTTTTTTAAAAATTGAAATTGAAAATAAGAATCCTTAATGCAATATTATGATTATTGCAATTGGCAACCCCATGGTCAAATGTCAATTGAGCAACCAAAAAAATCAAAATTATTTTGACGCTGTCAATCAAACTGATCAATGACAATGACATCATGACGTTTCCCGTAATTATATTTTTTTCTACGCGTTTTGTTATTACACTAATAAGATAACAAATATTTTTCGTCATAATTACATTAAGCTGCAGCTAGAATAATATTACAAGAAAAAAGTACTGTAACAGAATGCAATTGTTGACGTGATTGCAATATTTATACTGCTTAGGAAACGGATAATTAAAGGTAATGTGCGTTTTGTTTTTCTATTACATTTTTTTGATTTTTACAAAAATGGTTGCTCCTAAAATTCGTGTTTAGTTAAATTCTAACAGCTTATTAAATAAGCTTTTCAATGAGGTATATCACATTGGTGTTCAAAATTCTAGCCCACTTTTGACCTCTCCTTTTATTTCTTCATAAATATTGAATGAAAAACATACAATAATCATGGTCTAAGAGTCGTAGTATTTTTTAAGAAACCCCTATAGATTTATAGTTATACCTATGGGTGCTTGCCGATTTCAAAATATTGCTTACACGCCTACACTACTGAACTAATTTTGTATGGAGATAGTTCGAGACCCGGGAAAGGATAGTTTTATCCGACTGCGATTAAAGGTTTAGCGCGATAACCGACATCGCGGGCGACGCCGCGGGCGGAAAACTAGTTATAAAATAAAATAACACCCACCCATATAGTGTAAGTACATAGAAACAAATTCTATGACTATGTTAGTAAAATGATACAAATTGTAAACATTATGGGAATCAGTATTAAATACTCATTCCGACGGTATTTATAAATAAAAAGAAATGTCAGATGCATCCTTTTTCAAGATGCCAGTATAATTTCGTGACTGTTGGTACTGTGTACCAAGTCTAGTGTGTACAGCGTACCTATAATCCATTTAGTAGGTGCTTAGGTAGTTCTATCTATGTACACTAATATTGTAGTCTAAACAATCCATCAACAGTGACATACATAGCCGACGCATTTATCTCACTGCAATGATTAAAGCTAGACCACGTATAATCTAGGCGAAACTGAGATACCTAGAAACAGAATGATTAACACAGTTACTTGATCACATGATACCGGTCACGTAGCACTCTGCCCGTCCTGTGTACGGATAATGCAATTCTAATGCAATCCCTCCTACACAACTACATTGGCAGCCATTTTGATTTCGAGGCTCTATACAATGCGACACTCATTAATTTGTCAGATTCCATTTTAGGTCTGAAAAGATGCTTTTGGGTCATTCCACTGCCACCTTCTCACCGAAAATCATTCGTTATCACGAGTGAATCAGTGTAATTGGGCTGGCGCGTTCCATCATTGCTTAACATCAGGCAAGTTGTAATCAATCAAAAAAATCTTCTTAAAAATATTGGCCACTAATTTTTTTAGGTAATCTAAAAGCAATGGTGATACATACTCGTGGGCCAAAACGTTACGTGACGTCACGCCGATTTTTTTTTAGTTGTGAACTTTAATCTATTTTTTTTGTATTAATTTAAAAAAAGCAAAAAGTACTTAAATGTCCATTGTTCAGGATTTTGATTTGCGTAACCAGGAGTTGTTTATTTACGGAGGAGTTTACGCTAAAAAATGTTTAATAGTCCTATTGAATTAGTCGAAAATATAAATTTACTTACAATGCTAACCGTTACTTAGATTAATTTGTTGTGTTTTGTCAAGTTGACAATCAGCCTGCTTCATAAAACCGGACAGTCTCGTTTGGAACGGGATTTGTATGCAGTCACCACACTCCATTTGTGAACTATGCGCGCAAGCAGACAGATTTAGGTAGTGTTAACTACACTAGCTTTCCGAACGCGGTTTCGCCCGCGAGTAGGTATGTCGGTTCTCTTTTTACGCAGTCATATAGAAACTATTTTATGTCCTTCCCCAAAACTCAAACTATCTCTACACCAAATTTCATCCAAACAGTTCTGTATTTTTGCCTAAGCATTGCTTGCATTGGAAGAGCAGCTTTAAGTGTCTTTGAAATTTAGGTCGCGGGTTTGATTCCGGGTCCTGTCCAAAACATTTTCGTGTAAATTGTTTCATTGCCGCTGTTTAATATTGGTGTACCTGGCCTGTCTTACAATTTTGAAGACGTCTGACATCTGTCAGATCTTAATATTAATGAGAGAAGACCAATGCCCACTAAGGGTTGTCATTTCTTACTTCTGTGGTGGAAGAATAGATATATAACACTCTTGTGGTGACATACATCCATTCCGTTACCACAAACTTTCGTATACCTACCTAGATATTGATTATAGGTACCTAGTATTATTATAATATTCTCTACGAAAACCCTCCAAAGACAATGTGTTTTGTTAAGTATGAATAGAGTAATTAATTATATCACTCAATTGTTTTAAATTGTTGTAGGTTTGATTTGAATGGTGACTACCCCTGTGTCCTACTGTGTCACATTACTTGCTTCAGTTGCTTTATCAATCAAATTGAAAAAAACAAAATTTATAGGATCTTCAAGATCAGAGCCATTAGATTTTAGGTAAGTATGATGTACATGATACACGAAGTAACAACTGTTGGTTGTGTTCCTGGCTGTGATAAAGTTAGCCAGTGCCCATAACATTTAAAGAGTCGGCAATGCGCGACTGTCTCATGTTCGCAAGTTAGCATACGCTTTGGTGAACGCCAAATATCAGGTGGACCTCATACGTCTTTGTTAACTTTGTAGTATATAGAAGGTACATGCTGGAAATCTGAGGATGTATACTATGCTCGCAAACCTTTTCGGTTCGCGCTGTGTCAGATTTTAGTATGAACACAAAACGCAGTGCAATCTATCAGGAACATTATTTAGGAGTGCGCGACGCAAGATATTCTTAAACATAGTGGATACTGGATACCCAATAATACTATATGTAGTAGGTATGTATTTAATGGGGACTAATACAAGATGCCTGTTCCCCATTGTTGTACACAACAATAGGGAAGGAATCTTCTTTCTGTAATAATCAGAAGTCTATACATTTACGACAAATACGAGGAAGATCCCATACTTTTTTATTCCAATATGTTAACGGCCTAATTCTAAAATGAATCTCTATGCATAGCCCGCACTAGTTTTTCGGCATTTTCTGATATCTATAGACATCTTATCCATACCACTACATTAATCATCCGACCACAAGCTAATTTTGGTTGGTCCGTTCAAAGACAAAAACTTAAACTAACCAATTAAAAGCAGCTATATTCCTCAATTCCCGCCAATTTTTGACGATTACAATTTCATATTTAAACAAAGCGATGTTTAGTAGGTATGCAGTCGGTTGTGTATGTAGACACAACATACTTAACTTGGACTTCCTCTACTCAGATCTACCCAAGCGGTTCTCGATTCTGCGACAAATTAGTCATAGTATAGGACTCCTTAGAATAGGTGATGATCTTTGCAAAATACCTGGCAAGAGTTGAATTATTTTCTTGTAAGTAGTGGATGAATCGTTCTCAGTGATGTGCTTTAGTAAGTACCCTAATTCAGAATATCTATGTAGGTACCTATGTGAAACAATAGCGATCAATTACAAATTAAGCCGTTTAGTAATAAGGCTGTAAGGGTTATATTGTTCGCAGAGTTAATCTAATTATAGTAGTATTATCGAGGCCTCACTGCGAGCATTGCATTGTTAAGGATTCCATGTGTTCTGATTCATATCCACGTTCCTACGCAATCCTATGAGTTATACTTATCTATGAACCAAACTATCATTCTTTATCTGACTATATAGCCAATCCCAAATCCTAGCACTGATGGGAGTATCAATGGTACCTATGTACCCTTTGATTTTTCCACAATTTTACCAATAATCTTTAGATTTTAATATTCTTAGTTAAAAAGCTGATTATAAGATACCTATACATAATTCTGTAGGTACTCAATATGGCACACAGGCGTGATATTAATGAGGAAGTCTCACGATGTGCCTATAACATAATGTCCAGCCTTTTACTTTAAACATCATTGATTTTAACCACCAATTACAAATATTTGAATTACTACAAACAATTTCCCCATATTGTGCCTTTCAATTTAAGGTCGCCTCTAATTAAAATAATGATTCCAACAAAATTTCCTCATGCTAATGTATTCTCAAGGATAGAACAAGAAATTACGTCTATTTAGGAACTGATGATGATTTGTCTTACAGGAAAACATTTTAATTCATCGATTTTTTAATGTAACTAAATAAATAACACCTGAGAACACAAACCTTGCAACATCCTACACATATTTGAATAAGGAAGTGGGAAATCATCCTTTAATCGATCAAGCCTAATTTGCCTACCACTGTACTGCCCAAATAGGTTTCTTCTCGAAGCCAAAGTGGCCATGTAGTACTCATACATAAACTTACTGAGATATACAAGCGGAAAGAGAATGACACTGGATATTACGTAGGCGCCTTGGCCTCTGAGTATTGAAGTAATATTAATCGTAGCAAAATTTATGGTCTGTCAATAACAAAAAGGAAGGATACCTGATCTAGAAACTGTTGATGATGATGAAAATATTGTAGAGCCAGAGGATACTCGTAGTGTGGTCGCTTCTCGGTGTCGAGGGCAAACAAACTGTTAAGACTTATCTAATTTCTCAGCAGTCCGTAGTTAGAAGGTTGGTGGTGTGAAACGGCGGGCACGGAAAACCTTCAGTCCTATGCGAAATGAATGAAATAGTGCACGGTCTGTGTTTGCGCACACTTGCACTGCCCCATAATATCTACTGCATACCTGTCGCTTACACTTCTGCCGCGCCGGCGCCGTAGTCGAAACACTCCTAGAAGGGGATTACTGTAGGTAAAGCAGAATAACAATGGACCTATTCTATTCAACTGCTAATACTCTCTATTTGCGTTTTTACTATCAGATCTTCAGCATTTAGAACAACAAAGGACTCAATAAGGAAATGTTTCCGTCATACCTGCCTTGTGGCATTTAAATAATACAATGAGTTATCCTTGAGCATATCAGTACAAGTCAACGATCTCCACGTTCCTCAATATCGCACGTTCGATAGTGCATAGTTCCTACTAGTACTCATATCGGAGGCTGCGTCAATATCGTGCAGTTAACTCGACCCTCGTGCCAAGTTTTATGCTTTATCTTATTGCACGTCGATGTAGTATTCGTGACCTGGAAAAATAATGGGGAAATAAATAAAAGATTGGTTTCTGGAACGTATTACCTAACTTATAAAGATCTTTAAAAACTCGGGTACTAATTTTTGTCATTACGTGTGGTGCTCTCATTCTATTCTTTTTTGTGCGCCATAAATCCCAAGTTCTACTCTTTAATAATAAAAGAGTAGAACTCGGAAACTATAATTTTGATGGCGGGGGGTGTCTTCATCGATTTTCTACTCTTTTGTGTGCGACATAAATCCCGAGTTCTGCTCTTTAATTATAAAAGAGTAGAACTAAATTTTTTAATCTTATTCTGGATCTTCTAAGCCTTCTAGGTTCAAAGAAGATAACGTATTGGATTTTTGTCGCATTAGTTTAGATAAGTACTTTAGTACTGTAACTTATTTAATTTAATTCCTCATTAAGGTTAATTTTGAGATTGTTCTTCAAAGGATTTTCCATACTCGAAGTCCTCAATTTGATTTCTAAAGAAAGGATGCTCGCTTAGCTAATTGGATGCCATTGTCTATCGGATCTAAGTTACTGTGGGTACTGTCTCATATTTCTCTCAGTTCCTAGCAAAAGATGTGATAAATCTACTAAGAAGTTTTTCGTATTCGTCTAATATTCGCTATTCTAAAATGATGATGAGGCTGATGACCTATCGATGTGGATTTATACTTATTCCGTATACCGATTACCTATACCTTCTTTTAAATAAGTTTAATGACCCCACGACGATCTAAATTCAGTTTTGACCGAAATATTCGGTACATCTCAATCATAAACATTGAGTTGCGGGGAAGTATTAAATGTATGTTTATTTATAAATAATCACCGGTCCTTGCTTCGCTTTGCGATCATTATAACCATAATAATCATGTATAAGTCGTAGCACTTGTATCTCAATGCTGGTTAACCACTATTCTCTATTATCTCTATCATATTTAATTACTTTTTACATTATTATGATTATAAATCTATGCATTTCCACCGCTGGACATAGACAACTATCTTAAGTATTAGCCACGTCCACCTCGTGACGAACTGGATGAAGAAACCGCGGCGTCCAGTGCGTGAACTCAATTCAAGAATCTTTCTTACCGTCTTCTTTCTTTTTTATTTCCCAATATAAACCAGTTCAATAAACAAACAAAAGCTCTTAGTTTAGATTAGCACACCTAAATATAAATAAATTCACGAATGACCTATTTGTAGTTCCACAAATGAATATAAAATACACGCATCCGGAGTTGAATGATTCACGGTGCGTTCAAAACAGCAGTTAATATTAATGTCAAATAGTTAATTCTATTTTGACAGTTGCTATAAACATGAATTTAGACAAAAATAGAACAAGTCATTAGTCTATACACTTGTTCAAAATACATGCAAATTGGACAGCCGTTTTATGAAAACAAGTTAGCCGTCAAACCGGTTCTATTAACAAATGCAACAACAAAACTTATCATGTCAATTTTGTTTTTCTATTTTAATCATATTATGACACCTGTAAAATCTCTAGAGATTCTAAAGGTCATAGCCAAGTTACACAACTCTGTTACATTACCAGTCCCACCTAAAATCGCCCACCAAGGTGACTGCTCGCAGTCCACGCAGCGACGATTGGAAGCACCCAGCTGTCCACGCGTTGACCGCTTTCGGTTTTCGCGATAGACACAGTTTTCATTGAAGCAACTCGTATTATTGGCTGCTCGCGGTCACCGCGCAGGCTGCTTACTTTCAACGCGCGGTAATAGAGACGTCCACTATCGAGCAGTCTGACTCGCTGGCAGCGAGCTGTCTGCTAATTTATGTTACCAATGTAAAGTATATCTAAAGGGCAATACTTTAACCCCATATTTAAATTATAATCTTTTTACCGGGTGGGAACGGGGTCGTGTAAGTGGGCTATTAACGGTCATGAATATGGACGTCTGGCGGCGTATCGTCAGTGTCTTGCGTTTTGGTTGAATACATTTGTTGGCCTCATTTATACCGGATTTTGTATGTCCCTTATGGAACCAATGGACAGTATCATCAGGCTTAGAACCCGGAATTTCGCAGTTATATGGCGATTACACTTGCCTCTGGATCAAAAGTCAAAACAAGGCAGTTGAGATTATACTACAGAAAATTGCCAAGTCGTGGACAGTCTAACTTTTCAACTCCTCCTATTATCTTTCTTTATAAAATTGTGAGGAATCCAAGAAAGTTTACGTGTCCCGGGATTTAACCGCCAACCGGGTTCAAATCCGAGGCTTTCACGGCGCTAGTATTGATCCTACAGGAGTAGCGGTAGTGGATATGTCGCAAAAAAAAACATTACAGAAGATTGCCAATTCGAAAGGTTTTGTACTTGTGAGCAGTGTTTTAAGTAAGCTATAGGGCGATTGTTCCAAGATTAGCATAATTATAACACAAACAATAGCCGGATCGAATGGACCATTTAAACGTTGTACAAGAGGAAACGTTTGCAAGTTCCGTCTGGCCGCGTATAACATAATGTTAAGAAACTGTTTTCGGTCCAACTTCCTGTATGAACTATAAATAACTTATGGTTGGCGGAAGCGCCGTGACCTCTGCGACACATCGCATAGGTGGAATAATAAGATGAAATAAGTTGTATGTCATCAATTGAAAACTTACGCCTTTGTAGATACCCAAGGCTGGTTGGTAGACACCTTATCCACAACGGAATGTTTTAAATGCGCTCCCGTTTGCTACTTCACTTTAACTCTTTTTAGTGTCCTACTGATAGGCATGGTTCTGAGTTTAGGTCCTAATCCACGCACGCTCGCCAAGTGCCGGTTGGTGGATATCACATGACCTTGAATGATTATTTCTAAGACATGCCGCTTTCCTCACGACGTCTTTCTTCACTGATTTAAGCAGCGGCGATGAAACAATTCACACAAAAATGTGCACGACTGGGGAACCCCCGACCTTATTTCAAATGCGAGGCCGAAGCCACTGCGCCACCGCTTCTTTTACTGTGTGTAGTGGGTTGGACTGGATCATAGGACTGGACTCACTCTGCCGCTTCTTTCGACATAGCTCAAAAACTATTTTACAGATCTTGATCAAATTGAAATGGGACCACACGAAAAGCACCAGCTTTCAAACAAAAAAGAATCATAAAAATAGGTTTAAGTATAACAAAGTTAAAAAAAAAACATACAGTCCCTCTTCCTTTTGAAGTCGGTTGAAAAACAGTGTAAACCGCGATCATTTTTGTTATGTACCTACTTTAATTTAAGTACCAACCTCTATAACAATGAACCTATATTTTTATCAAATTAGGTTCTTTCTAACAACAATTTTATTTGAGAAAGTGGTAAGTTTAGTACCAATTGTTTTTAATGCTAATTTGTATGTATCAGACTTGTGTAGTACATTAACTTTGTGTGATTGTGAGTCATGAGTTAACGAACTTAGCGACCTCTTTGAGTGTGTGTGTTGATGATTTTTTATTGTAATGCAGTTGCGTCCCTAGCTTATGTATTGTTCATGAGGTGGCACCGTAGTTGCTACCCCAGTAAACGGTAATAACAGTGACAAATATCTTGGCTAGGTTGCTATTTCATAATCATATTGACAGAACATAAAATATTATTATTGTATGACTAGTTTCCGTCAGCCGCTGCACCTACGTCGTATTAACATAAAATAATAATAATAATTTTATAGCCTATATGCTATTAGATTATGTTCTATCGCTGTGCCAAATTTCATTCATTTCCGTTAAGTAGTTTTTGCATGACAGAGTAACAAACATCAACCAGGCTGGGGTAATCTGGGGTAACTTAGAAACTGTGAGTTCGATAATTCTTTTCTGAGGAACAATTTCTTGTTCTACTGTTAGGCGTCTAATGATAATAATGATGTTAAAGAAGACGACACTTATCTACTAATTAACTATATCGAAAGATATTATCAATTTATTGTGTACATTTTCAAGGTCCAACTCTTTAATCGAAACCTATTTGGCACTGCACGGAGCGCAGCTTGCCAACTGTATGCAGTAAAGGGCTTATAATTTACATCTTAATTTTGTTAGAAATATTTATAGTGTTTATTTAAAGTTTATATTAAATAAAAATTATTAGATAATAATTATGGCGTATCTGTTTAAATAGGTATGTATGTATAATTTTCCGTGAGAAAAGATGAAACATTAAATCAATTTAAATTAAATTAAATTTATATTAATATTTTAGTAACTGTTAAACGTAGAATTGGCTAAACGGATTTGAATGAAATGTTGCGCTTTTTATCGGAGTTAACTACTTTTTATCTCAGTAACATGTTACATTAATATGCTTTCGATATTCGATACATTATGCGAACAAGTCGCAGGTGTCGGCTAGTTATTATTATTAATAATAGCTGTAATAGGTACTTACCAATCTAAAGAAATATCATTCTCATTTTTCTATACAATTTTCTAAGAATTCTTGTATCAAAAGATCCTTTAGAAGCCTTATAAGAATAACTACAGAAATACATTATATAAATTAGCTATTATTATTATTGTTGCCTGACTCATTGTGTTAAATGTGAAGACTTACATAAAATATTATATTCACAAATTATGGGCCAACATAGGCCAACATTTATTTAAATGAAAAAATTTAACGAATTTTATAAAATACTAGCTACCCCGGCGAACTTCGCACTTCATATTTCTCACCTTTTAAACCTTCCTTAGACATATTTGAGTACTCTAAGACCAAAATCAGCCAATTCAGTTCAGCCATTCTCGAGTTTTAGCGAGACTAACGAACAGCAATTGATTTTTATATATAAGAAATAGAGAAACATTTGTGAAGCTGTAGAAGTCAAAGTTTCCAAAAATACCTATAACACTTTTAGGATTGCGGAATCCTAATCCTTCTCGAAAGGTGACTCCGTTGTTGACGACAGATATCCATCTGAAGCTCCAGATAGGCTCCGAAGCTACAAGATCGATTGAGTTGCAATTTTGTACTCTTGTAAATTGGTGACCCAAAAATAGTATAAAAATTAATTAATCAAATCAGGAGCAGCGGTGGCGCATTGGTACGAGCCTCGCCTTAGAGATATGTATAAGGTCGCTGGTTCGAATTCTGGTCGTGCCCACACATCTTTGTGTATGCATATTTACCGGCATGTCTTGGCCAGTGTGTGTGAATTAAGGCCTAAACCCTCTCAACTCGTATGATAGTTCAGATGAGACCCGTGCCCAGCAGTGGGACACAAAAAGGGTTTCACGTGAAAGTTAATAAAATTATTTTATTTTATTGATGTGTAAGAAAAATTAATTTAAACATGGGGGACACTTTTCGTTGTTAAATAATAAAAATAAAGAAGTTTAAAATTGCCTGATATTAAGCGATGATATGGTTTACATTTTACTGAGTAGGTAAGTAAATTTGTTTAAAGAAGGTCTAGAAAAACTTCAAGTGAACGCTTCTGGTTATCATAAGGCATACCTACATTATGGCTTACGACTTCTAGCACAGCAGTATTCCTACACCATTCAGTTTGCAGCACCCTTATCCAGCCTCAAGGATATTGACCCTTGTATATTTACTCACACAATTTGGCTCTCGGCGTGTGGTATTTTTTCAGCCACTTAGTCGAGTGTGGCCATATTTTACGGCCACATGTTATTGGTGGTACGTTAAAAGCCAACGATGGATGTAAGTGGGTTAAATTGGTGCATGTTTTTATTTATGTTTTAAAGGTTCTCTATTTTGCAACCGACATAGCAAAATGTATTGCCTCATGTAGAGTACCGACAGTTGATTGTGAATCAATGGATTACATTAAACTGCTTTTTATCCATAAAGAAGCGACTTCTCCAACTATCTTTCTGATTAAATCCGTTCGATGAAATTATCTACATTTAATAGGTTTCCTCTCTTCCAATTATTGTCATAATAGTAGTCTGGTATGCTGTTAATAACACAAAAACAATAATTCGCTTAGTCGAAGTCGGATAAACAGTAACTAGCTTTTATCTTTCTTCAGAATTTTACAACATATACTTATGTGTGATTTTATGAATCGGTTTAGCGGTTAATCTGTGTGAATAGGTAAAAAATCCAATAGTTATTACCAAAATCGGACTATTCGTAAAAATAGAAATATAGGTACATACATTGTGTGCTAATCTTATTTTCACTCGCTATCTAATAAATTGAATGACGTGGAAGGATTTGACGTGATCGAAGTAGTGGACTGATGACACTGGACTGATATGCAAGTTACCAAGGTCAATGATAAATTCATTGCAAATGCAACAATATAACATTATCTGCCTAATATACTACAATGTTGCACATAAATCCTAACCGCGACTTCATTCTCGAAAAAATACTAGAAGTATCTTAAATTGTGTTAATTTTGGTAATAAATTTCAGTCAAATCCATTCAATTCCATGGAGTAAGGCGTGTACGCTAGCTATATTCAAGACATTCAAGGCAGTCCAACTTCAGAAAGTGGGGCAGACATTAACTTAAGTCTACTAGATGTTTTGTTAGCAGTATGTCAACGTTGTGTTCATTTATAGTCGATTATTGCAGAATACACATAGTCACCTAGGTTTAGGGGCTTAGCCACCTTCTTCCGTGGGAGTGCACCTTTTATCTGAATCCCCACATGTTGTCCCCGAGTGGTGCAGATCAGGTGACAACAACTGGTGGTAAGCTTCGGCCGTAATCAGTGACCACCAGACGGCCGCACCGCCAAGTGGCCGTGGGGTGGGTCGCAATTGTTGCTTCTGCACAGTTTCTAACCATATTGAGCCTCACTCCACTGCCACCTTATCTCCAAAAATCAGTAAAAACTAGTGAATATACCGAATATTGACCAGGTGCGTTCCATCGTAGACTTATTGTTTAGCATCAGGCATAGTCAATCGCAAACCTATTTCATTATTAAAAAACTAAGAAACTCGAGTAACTGTTGGTTTTGCTCCTGGTTGTGAGAAAGGTAGATAGTGCCTGTCAAGGTGTAAAGGATCGGCAACGAAAGATGTCTTTGGTGTTGCAAGCTGTGACCGTCATAATGGGCTTGTTTGCTACTTAGTAATCTAAAAATGACTGACTGACACAGGTCCTTGTCAAAGAAAACCGGTTCCTACCAAGAATGATCCGCGAAGCTATTGAAATTAAAAAAAATCCTAATTTTAACAGAGAAAATGGTTGGAATATACCACCAGCTTGGGACCCAGTGCTTAATTTACTTGTACCAAAACCCAAGCAAAATCAACTCAGAATTCAAGACACTGTGAGCTCAGTTTGCTTAAATCGGAACGCAACTTAAATATTAATGTTTGAAGGTAGTCAGTAGTAATTGTGATTAATATTTTTTGGACGTCAAATATCTCAGTCCACCCGTGAACATGAAGTCTGAAAAGACTTTGAAACGTCGGGATCTAAAATCTAAAATAAACCGCGATAAAATCCGTTAAAAAGTAGTTTTATTTCAATGACTGATGGTGTTGTGGAGACTGTAGGATCAGGTGGTAGTGGTTCTCCAGTGAAGTGACGCTAAGTCAAATTGATCCTTATTCAATTGTACATGTATCTTTCTTATTCGTTTTCACAAACTAATATCGTGTTTAATAATAGGTTACTTGCTAATCAGGAGCTGTATCTATTTCGGTAATATTCGTGAAACTCGAATTGCCAGGTTTGAAGGGCCAAGGCAATCAGGGCATAGAAACTTGATAGTAATTATTTGCTTGACACAGATAACTAGATAGATAGGTGCAGCGTGCAGCCATGTGCCTTACTAGGCCTGACTGGACAATTAAGGTAGGAGTCGGGCTTGCAATGCGTTGCAATGTAGGTGCTACAGTAACTAAGTTGTTTTGTGAATGAAACTGGTAAATACTTGATTGAAATGCCTCAGTGGTCCAGTGGTGTGTTCGCTTAATATCCGCGAAGATCCGGGTTCAGTTCCTGGTTCGAGGACTTTTAATATACTAAGAGAATCTGATCTAATCTTGGAATTGTGTCCGTTGAACGGCATTAGGCTCGCCCCTTATTATGCATGGGTCCTAAACATAGCCGACGAAAAGTGGTCGTTTCAGTTCGGTTTATACAGATGTGATGCTATATTTATATATTTATTTTTAACCCCTGGTGAAAATGAGGAGTTTTATTATAAGTTTAACGTGTGTATCTTTTGTGATTGTGACATAATAGCGCTGTAATGAACGATTTTACGGTTTTCTGAAGTGATCAATATCAAATTTTATAAAAATCTGTCTAGCCGTTCTTGAGTTGTAAATGGTACAAAGTTTATCAAGAACATCATTTTAATAACGACCTTCTTATGTTATTTACATTAGAAACAAATGAAAGCAAAACAATTTAAATATTAGAATGTTGGTGTTCAAGTAATAGAACGAAATTGATCGATTGACCTTTTAAAAATAAATAAAGAATTTAAATATTTAACGAATATTTAATTTACTTTCCTTAAAAAATAATTTGAGGTAGATTTGAGTTGAGGTTTAGGTACGAAATAAATATTAGTGCTAGTCCTTGAGCTTCGGGTGCTATTATAAACTAATATCTGGTAACCTAATATGCGAAATTCGTGTATCCTATTATGAATACGTGGCTCGTATACGTATACCTAAAAGGTATATATTTATAGCACCTAGGTATATATTTATAGCATCTATAGCACCTAGCTACGAACGGCTAGGACACGGTTAGAAGATTATAATATTATTACTTGCAATTCAATTAGATACAGTTCAACTTTTTGTTTTGCAACCGAGGTTATGCCGAAGAATATTCAATTTGACCATGCGTTACAATTTGTCACATGTTACGTTATGTAATATAAATTGTAAACAACACACGCTTTGTTATGCATGTAGTATCAAAAATCATCCGTTGGAAGTCTGAAACACTCGAATGTTATTATATGAAAATTTATTAGTAAATAGGTAAGTATGTATTTTTGTTTTAACAGGTCTTGATAAAACATGTCTTAAGTGCCATTTCACTACAACCCTTTTTAGTGTCCCACTGCTGGGCACGGGTCTTCTCTCAACTATCTTGTGTGTTGAGAGAGTTTAGATCTTAATCCACACACGCTGGCCAAGTGCGGGTTGGTGGATGTCACATGTCCTTGAATGATTAGTGCCGGTTTCCTCATAATGTTTTCCTTCACCGATATTCAGCAGCGGAGATGAAACAATTCACACGAAGATAGGACTAGGATTCGAACCCGTGACCTTATTTTTCTAAGGCGAGGCCCGTACCGCTGCCCCACTGCTGCTTTATGGGCCATTTACATGAGGATAATAGCCGGGATAGAGTAAGACAAGACAGCAAGGCACTAAAAAGCATCGTGTAAATAGGGACAACTGCCTTGAGGACAATCCAATGCAGTGTATTTTTAGTGTCTTGCTGTCCTGTCCCAACTATTGTCCTTATGTATATAGCCCATGAGACTCACCGCTAGACTTGCTTTCATATATAAAAACGCCGCATTCAAATGGATTCTCCCTTTGAAGAACTACGTAGTGCTGTTTGTTTCTTAACATCATTGCTCAAGTCAAGCGCCAGCCTATCGAAGAACAAAATAAAAATTAAAAAAACCCAAGAAGATTATAACTGCGTTTTCAACAACAGACACACACACACGACTCCACGATACGTTCGCGATTTATACTGGTAGTGCCTATCAATATATGTATATATCCCTATTGAATAAAAAAATTGAAAAAACTAATGGTAATTCAAATGGTGAACTCAAATGTGCCAAATTCTATTGGAATTCTTATTGCGGTGAATCCATCGATTTAGCCACGCGATCTTTCGTAATTTATAAATAGGTATTGTGGGATAGTAGCACTTGCCCCATGTTAAAAGGTTAGAAACATTAGTAAAACCTTATTAATGTTTCTAGCCTCAAGCAAAACGAGGACAGGTAATCTTGTTTCACAATAAAATCCATTGGTAAACTACAAGTGGTGGTTAAAAGCCTAATGGGTGCCACTCGAAGTAATCCTAGGATTAAGCGCTAACGTTTACATGCACCAGCTACATACATATGTGATGCAATACTGCCTCCATTCCTAGATACATTATTATACTGCTAAGTTAAGGTATATGTAACTACCTTACGTCGTTTTAATTAGGTCGTATTATACGTTTCTGGAATGTGAATTAGTCCTAAATGTTTTGTACGTGTTTAGAATTTTAATAAGCGTTTTTTTATCGAGAGGCCTGCCTGCGATTTGGATTGCGCGGACATTAGTATTTATTTTGCGATAATTGTGTATTTCTAGCTGATTTTAAACAGGAGAGGTTATAAATTCGATACGTATGTATTTAATACTTGAAGTTACCCTCGCTTTGGGTGCTGTCAAGTTATTTGCCTATGTGACTTGGTAATAACGTACCTAGAGTAAGAGAAAGAAAGTAAGAGTAATATAGTGGGACATTATAACACACGGCCATCTGATTCCATACTAAGCAGAGATTGTACTATGGAAATCAGATTACTGGTAATATACTACATATTATACTTTATTTTGGTAAATACATACATAGATATAGATAATTACGCCAAGACTCAAAACAAACAGACATGTTCATCACACAAATGTCTGACTTTGGTAGGAATAGAACGACCTGCGGCGTGAAAAGCAAATATCTTACCGACCACGCCACCCTCCCGTCAAATAGAAGAATTTCTATAAGATATAAGAATATTTACAATCGATACAGTAGTCTGATCTTGATAGAAAAATGGGGTGTTTTATGTACCTACCAAGTGTGTGTCTGTGTAAGTTTGTTGCCCTATTTATACCCCTCTTTTTCGTTATGGGTTAAAATACATTCTTTTCTTTATAAAATATAATATCATTAGTAGCTTCAAGAATTACTTAACATAATATGCATGATAATTGTGTCAACATCCAAATATTTTTTTCGCGTCAGTATGTCAGTCAAAGTTCTGGTTGCATTTTATTCAGTTCCTGAAATATACCAAATATTTGTATTTGATAAAATGCTTGCCTTTGCAAATATTGTAACTTTTATCAAAATGACTAATATTTTCAAGTCTTGTTAGTCATTACTGACTAATATGCGACCGTGAAATTTTAGGTGATGTACTTAGATTTACCTAGTTTATAGGGTATCGGTTGACCACAACTTGCATGATGTTAAGATATTATCTGGTGTACAATAGAACGCACTCACCTAGTAAATACAGATCCACTCGTGATTATGATTGAACACATGATTTTTTCATTTCGAAATGTTGCTGGTCACCCACCACGGCTGATGGATACCACTTTCGGGCAATCGGCGAACTACGCGTGGGGATTCAGATAAAAATTGGATGTAGGTACATAGTTATACATATTATGTACTAGTTTTCCGCCCGCGGCTTCGCCCGCGGATGTTGGTTATCGCGCTAGACCATTAATCCCTTTTTTCACAGTCGGATAAAACTATCCTTTCCCGGGTCTCGAACAATCTCCATACAAAATTAGTTCAGTAGTGTAGGAGTGTAAGCAATATTTTGAAATCGTCAAGCGCCCATAGGTATATCCATAAATCAATAGGCGTTTCTTAAAAATACTACGGCTCTTAGACCATACTTATAAGAAATGAAATTTAAATTTCGAATTCTATTCGTAGCATTGAAATATCAAACATGTCAATGTGTCAAAATAAAAAGTAATTTAGATCAAAATTACGAAGGAGTTATGATATCAACTTTGAAGAAAATCACCCTCAGAATAATTTCTCAGACTTTGCCCGCTTAGTATTAGGATGAAAATAAAAAATTTGTTTTGAGCTTTATTTATACCAAATTTGAAGGAAATCGGACCAAGGACTAAACAGTTATGGAATATTTAATTTTTCCAAATAAACTCATTTAACACTCCCACAGGGGGTAGTTTTGGAAAAATAAAAAACACGTGTTTCATGATTTCTTTTAAGGTATATGTGTGCCAAATTTGGAGTGAATCGGACTTGAGACTATACAGATCCAGAGAAACTTTAATTTTTACCAATAAAACTCATTATCCACACCTCATAGGGGTAATTATGGAAAAATAAAAAACTCGTATCTCATTATTTGTCTTAAGGTTTATGTGTACCAAATTTTAAATGAATAGGACCAAGGAATAAAAAGTTGCATACAAACTTCACCCCTCTATTTAACCCTCTTAGGGGATGATTTTAGAAAATATTGTTAGCCTATGTCCGATTCTAGGGTATACACTACCTACATTTCAAATTTCAATAAAATCGGTTGAGCGGTTATGGAGATACGCGGTAACAAACCTTCACACACACACACACACACACTTACTTTCGCATTTATAATATTAGTAGGATAGGATAGGATTAGTAGGATAGGATAGGATATGTAGCTAAAGATCTAAGAAAGGATTTAGATACCTACATATATTGTACTGTGCATTCATTGACAAAAGTGACTCAGTCCTCCAATTGACTATGAATTTAAACAAACTGTTATTCAACATCATTCCGATGTATTTTGATCTGGTTGTGTACCATTTGTACTTAATTAGGAGTTTTTCAAGCGAAACAGATGCACCGAATCATCTTTATAACTCTAATACCCCACACGTAGTTTGTTAAAATAATCTTTGCTAGGGCGATGAAACGAAGTTCCTTTCGAGAACAGGGTCTTTGACTCGTGAAATAAGTTCTACATCTTCAAGATACCTAATTATGAAAGGTAGAACTGATTATTTTTATTGATTAACTAGCGGACCCGGCAGACGTCGTTCTGCCCGATAAAGCAGTGCCATCTACCGGGTCTCAGACCTACCGAATATGACCAATAATAAATAATAGGTATCAAACCCGGTTTTCGGCACTTCTTCGCTTTCTAAATTTTCTTTTTTTTTTTAATTTTTCTTTGCGTAAGAACCATCCTCGTACTTAAAGGAATATTTTGAAAAAAGAATTAACGAAATCGGTCCAGCCGTTCACGCGTGATGTCGTGACAACGGAAAACAAGTTTCATTTTTATATATATAGATATAAAGTACCTACCGAAGAAAGGTATGACGCTGGTAATTGCGGATGTCAAGAACATAACAACCCTCTTTTTTAGCATCCGACAAAAAAGAAGAATGTTATAAGTGTGATGCGTGTATCTGTGTACAAGTTTGTTGTCACATAGCGTCGGTCTAATCGGAGATATCGAATTTGATGGGGCTTTTTTATTCGAAAGCTAAAGTTACAAAGATGATTCTTAGCAAAGAAAATATGGGTCGGTTATTAATTTAGAGTTATCGTTGAGGGGGTTAAATAGTTATTTCTAGAATCTATTTGCTTTGTTCAGTAAAGTGTAACAATCTGGTAGGCGTGACATTGTATTAGATATCAATTATCGACTACGTGATTGTAACCTGCAGTTTCCATAACTCCCTACCGTCTTGTCATGTGACTAATTGCTGTTTATTCCTACATAGTGTGACGAACAGTAAAATTATTTTCACATTCCTGTGATTCCCAATTTCAACTCTCTTTACCGTATTTCGTTTAGTGCTCACTATTTTTTTCCAAATATATTAATTTACCTATGCTTAATATTCAAACGTATGCGGCTGACGTTGAAGATCACCAGAGGGAGGCGCGATCTTGATCAGGCTAATGGAATAGGTCCTTCCAAAAGCGGCATTATGCACAGTCCAGTTACTGTTGTACTTGGTTGAGTGCCAATTCCAGTACTATAAGTAGGCACATATATACATATTATTATATGCCTATATAACTGTGATACGACCTCAATAGTTTGCTTCTGCTTACATACATTAATAGGGTATGGCGTGAGTTGACTTGTTGTATTTGGCGACTGATTATGTTGTTTACACGTATCATTTTGCAATGAAGAACTCTGTTTAACCTCTTGTTGACCTGTGGATATGAATTCGACACAATTGATGCTAGTGTTGTCACTTAGGCCAGCAAAAAAATAGAGACGTAAATTCATCTATTAATTATTGTACCTAATAACTTACCGTATTCATAAACGTCTTATAAGTTCATTATATTATAGCTAAAATAGGTTTATAATTCGTTTATCTTTGTCGGTCATTTAACTTAAGAGTCATATTTTTTTTTTTAAATAAAACCGTGATCATGAAGTCTGAAAAGACAAAAACATCGGGATCTAAATCTAAAGACCGCCTTAAAATCCGTGATAAAGTAGTTTTATTTCAAGGCCGTAAGTTACCATAAATTAAGGATTCTATGCATATAGGTACATTGTTTTGGAATGAGGCCTTTGGTGTTTGTCAGTTGATTTCCTACAAAATATTGAACAGGAAGTAATAACTTACGTTTAACATTATTTACCATCTCAATAAGCTGTGGGTAATGTGGCATTGACCTTTTAAGCAAAATATTAGCGAGGCACAGATTATTGATTATTGTTTTTTTTGATGTTAGGTGATAATGTTTTTTTCAATTTATGCTTTTTTTATTAGGGGGCGTCCATAAATTACGTGAGGTGTTTTTTAAATTTTGTGCATCTCACCAGGGGGGAGGCCCCTGGTGAGATGTCGTGAGATTTTATTCAACCCCCTCCCCCATCCCCCAATCTCACGTGAGATTTTTCAAAATGTGAGTTTCTTAAGTAAACGCGTTGGATTGTCATTGTAAAAAGAAAAAAAAAAACAAATTTACTACTATTTAAGACTAGTAATCAATATTGCTGAGAGTTTAATTATAAGTGTAATAAAAATTCACATTAGAATATGTATTATGACTACGCTTAAGATTAAATCTTAAGCATGTACAATCTGGATTAAATGGACCAAAATAGTATAGATAATTTATTTTTGTTTCAATCAGAAAAAAAATTGCGTATTATTTGCCGAGACCCCCCTCTCTCTAACGTAAGATTACGTCATGAGATTTGACTCGACCTCCTCCCCCCTAATTCTTATTTTATTTTAATGATAAGTAATTTTTCTTGTGCACATGTTTGTGTCATGCCCTCAATATCGGTGAAGATTCGAAGAAAACCATGAAACAAACCACCGTAGATATGACTTCCAACAAACCGCAGTTGATCAGCATGTGTCGATTAATGCCTTAAATTCTCTCAACTCATAAGATACCTAGTTGAAAGTAGACCCGTGTCCCAGACAATAATTGCAGCTGTCACTTTAGTTTCCGCCAATTACCTATAGAGCGATTTTGATAATCCTTTTTTGTTTCAAAGTGTCTCATTTAAGTTTTATCAAAATCGGTAGAACGAGTTTTTAGTTATTGTTATTGAAGTTCGTATTTTTTTCAAAAAGGTAATAAAAACATTTACATAGTATATGATACCTACTTAATTTATTTTGGCAAGTACGTATGTATTGAAAATACTGTTACGTGACTTTGTGCCTCTCACACAACCTTGCTCGACCTTACAGATTCGATTAGTATCTGAACTTGACAGTGAATCGACTGGTCTTTGATAGAGCCATGTAAAGGTTTATAGAACCTCCGTGGGGGTCGTGGGAACAAAGGCATGACCTTTAATAACATTTCCTGGTACCAAAGGTTTGCTATTATGTAATACGAGTATGTTACTTTCCATATAAAATGAGATTCGATTTTTTAATGATTATTCATGATATTGATTTAAGAAGAAAGTACCTACATAATCCTTCTTCCTTCTATCATATTTATTTATATTTTTCGGCGAACCCATGGTTGCAATAACCAGATACACTCCCTTCTCAATGCATCTAGATGGTACACAAAATTACACCCAGAAAGCTAATCAATATCTTAGTTCATTGTTACAATATGTTTGCATGGAAATGGATTTCTTTTTGTGAGATCAATTTGATTTGCCCACACCACGTAACTAACCTAACCCAACCGACCCCACAGATATTCCCCTGACGTAACCATGACAATCACAGGCAAGGAACCTGCTGTGACATTGAAGTTTGACTTCTTGTGAGTTTGACAACTGACAGACAAGTGTATCACAAGTGACATATAACTGTTAGTTTAGGCAACAGATTGATACCTTAGGATACGCGCTGCGACATATTAATATTACAAATGTGAATGTCTGTATGGATGGATGTGTGGACGATTGTTACTCTTCCCATCACGTATTTTTTTCGTAACAATCCAAACATCCATACAAACTTTGGCTTTTATATTTTATAGTATCTACGATATAAATGATTATTTTTTACGAAAGTTTATGAAAAATATCAGGCATTCGGTCACGTGACAGCCAACACCAATGAGAAAGTTTGACGTCAAGGTGCATCTTGAAATGTATTCCAAACAAATAAAATATTTTGTTAGATATAATTTGGTTACATAACAATTGTTATTGTTATTTATTTTGTTTTTGTTATTTATTTTGCAATGCGTGACGTTATTTCAGACGCCAAGTCTTCACGTTATTGAGTAAAATCTCAATTGTAACGTGATTTGCGCGCAGTTTTTGATGAAATAAAGTAATTGACGACACAGTAATACTGAAAGTAACCTTTTCTTACTGATAGGGTACATGTGCATGAGCAGCGGTGGCGCAGAGGTACGGGCCTCGGCTTAGAAAAATAAGGTCGTAGGTTCGAATCCTGGTCGTGCACACACATCTTTGTGTGAATTGTTTCATCTCCGCTGCTCAATATCGGCGAAGGAAAATATCGTGAGGAAACCGACATGTCTAAGAACTAATCATTCAAGGACATGTGACATCCACCACCCCGCACTTGGCCAGCGTGTGTGGATTAAGGCCTAAACTCTCTCAACTCATAAGATAGTTGAGAGAAGACCAGTGCCCAGCAGTGGGACACTAAAAAGGGTTGAAGTGAGGGTACATGTCGCACCTTCGCGGCTTCCGTAGAATATTGTTATGTACGAGTATTGTCAAAAATTGCGAAATCTGCTGTGTACGGGTCTTCTCTCAACTTTCTTACGAGTTGAGAGAGTCAGGCCTTAATCCAAATACGCTGGCCAAGTGTATATATTTTTTACGATGTTTTTCCTCACTAATATTGATCAGCGGCCATGCAAAGATGTGTGAGCACGACCCGGGATCTTACCCGCGACCTTATATTTCAAAGGCGAGGCCGCTCCAGATCTTTACAACATTTTTGAAGTATTTTGGCATGATTATACATATTATAGTGATTTTCATGTATTATTATGAAAAAAAAATGGGTCAGCAAAGGAAAATAATGGACAATCAAATCAAATCAATTTGACGGGCCGGTGGCGTGGTCGGTAAGATACTTGCTTTTCACGCCGCAGGTCGTGGGTTCGATTCCCACCTGAGACAAACATTTGTTTAAATATGTCTGTTTGTCTTGTGTCTGGGTGTAATTATCTATATTTAAGTATATATTTACAAAATAAAAGTATTATATGTAGTATATTACCAGTTATCTGGTTTCCATAGTACAAGCTCTGCTTAGTTTGGGATCAGATGACCGTATGTGTTAATGTCCCACTATATATAAATGGTTTTCTAACATACTTCGCGATTTGGCTCTCTAGAATCATAAGGCAGTATGTGGTGACTGAAATACACAAAACTACCTCTACAACTGAAATTTTATTGATAATAAACATGCAATTTTGTTCAGCTATTAGCTACCTATTACTTTTGGAGAAACTCGAACAATTTCAATAGGATGTTACATTGCTTCGACTGTATCGTTTCCTGATTAGTTTATTTCCTTCCTATTTACTATCCAAACGCTAATGGGTTTGGTTGTCAGGAAATACAAGTTGTTAGTTCAGGGTCTTGTCTCGAACGGTCGAATTTACCTGCTATACTATGAGCAAGCGACAATTATTTATCTTTGTCACAAGGTAAATAATTAAAAATAATAACACCTGAGTATGGAAATAAAATTATCATATTTAGTTCAAAGTAATATTAGACACGTTGTAGGTATACTGTGTTTTTCCTTACCGTGCCAAAAAGATAAACAAAGCTTCAGTTTTCGTATCACTTTAGAATATCACGATTTTATCAATCAACCACACTATGTATCGACTTAAAAATGTCTTATTCCATTGAGTAAACGCTTTAACTATGAAATTAACTGAAAAATGTTTTAAATCAACCAGTTAAATACGAATTATTGATAAAATTCTAAACACATTCCAAAATTCATGACCACACATGACATTTTTATACTTTTTAAATTAGAGTGTGGACATAGATTTTTATGGATTCGATAACCATAGATTTAGGAAGAACTGAGTGAATGATATCCAGTCAAATGAACATGTGATGTTTAGATGGTACTTTAATGTAAAGTATTGTCTTAAATTATTTTATTAGTGGATAAATACTGTCTTCTTTAAATATGAAAATTTTGTTTTTTAACCACGTAACTGATGTTGTATGAAATTGAGTGCATATCTTAATATATATAAATCTCGTGTCACAATGTTTGTCCTCAATGGACTCCTAAACCACTTAACCGATTATAATAAAATTCGCATACCATGTGCAGTTCGATCCAACTTGAGAGATAGGATAGTTTAAATCTCAAATTATAGTCGCAATTTTAATTTATTGCTAATTATTTGTCTGTTATTATTTGACAGTCACAATTATCTGTTAACTCCAAATGATTCTAACAGATGTCGATACCTTTCGACTGGGTTGAGTAAGTAATCAATAGATGGCGCTGCTATGGTTATCACATTTTATGGAAATTATTGAGTGGGCTGAAGCTACCCGGGCGAAGCTGGGACGGGCCGCTAGTTAAATATAATTAGTTGTATCGTATCGTCGCTCTTTAAAATGTTCTAAACGATCATTTAAATAAAATCAATCTGTGCTTCCCTTGGTCACGCCATGACTTGAGAACGTTTACACCAAAATGGGTAATTTAAGTATTTTAGTGCCTAGATTTAAAATTTACTCAGAAGTTTGAAAAAAAAACAGCTCTGCCTATTTTAAAAGATCTTTTCCTTAACAAATACATGGTAAGGCTGTAGTCAATTTATCGGTATTCATCTAGAGCAGCGGTCGTCAAAGTGCGACCCGCAGACGATATTTCTGCGGCCCGTGACAAACGAAATAATTTTAGTAGATAACAACCTCGATGTCCAACAAAAAAAATGCTAATGATAAGTTTGTCGTCTGTTATTTTATATGATTCAAATCAAATCAAATCAAATTCTTTATTTTGAAATTATTTTACTGTTAGGTGGTTCAATTATCACCAACGAAATATTCAGTGCTCGCTTCGCTTGCTTTTTTATTTACTTATTTTATTTTCCATTTTCTTTTTTGCTAACGATAGTTTTTGGCTCACTTTTCTCACACTATTACGACTTTTGTTTTTATTTTTCGTTGTACCCAAGAAACATTTCGCTTCGCACTTGCTTTGCTCGCGTTTTCATTAATGAACAAAATTTCCGGGCTCACTTCGATTCGCGCCGAAAATCGCACTGTCATTTACCTATCCTTTGTTTTACAGTATTACTACCAACAAACTTTTCGCGCTCGCTCCGCTCGCGATGCATTTGTGCGCTATTTCCAACTTTCGCTTTTATCGAAAATAAAAGCGAAAGTTGGAAATACCAACAAATAACTTCGCTGCGCTTGCGTTTTTATTTTTTTATAACCACATGACTCCTCCCTCTCTAACTAACACAGAGTTCATCCCGCATCCGCATTAGCCTACTCAGATTCACTAACAGATTATTGATTTATAAAAAAAAATGTGCGTGTACTTATGTACGCGCGTGAGAAGTTACACTTCTTTGGCATCATTAAATAAGCAGACAGCTTCATACTGTTAATTTTGTGTCATAGATGCGCGCGCATCTTAAAATTTCACTCTCATCATTTTTTCATAACGCGCCTAAAGTAGTATAACTTCAAAAATTAACAAAATAGCTTGTTTGACCCCTCATCTTAATTTTGGTAACTGGCCAGAAAAAGAGAAATATGAAAGAAGTCTTTGAAACGTATGGCTTGTATTCTTTTAATATTTTCAAATTTTTTAAACATTTATAATATTTCCTGTCTTCAACAATCTATTTGAGATACGACTGTATTATTGTATTCCAGTGTTTTAATAATGTAAAGCTTCTTGGTTCCGAATAATGAATGATTAGCAATCTATTCAGTCACTCTTTCACAAATCATTCAATGTATTCAATCATGGTGGCCCTACTCTAAAAATATAGTCTTTGGTCACAAGGCGGCCATATTTGTTGATATAATATGCATCCTAAGGAAAAACAGACTTTACTTACGTACGTATTATATGTTTAACGTCGTAGAGAATACGTTTGCTTTTCAAATGAATAAACAATAAATCAGTAATCTTTATTGCAACAAAAGAGTTGTCAATAATAATATAATTTGTACGAAAATAACTTCACTAGTAGTAAACTGTGTCGCTGTCGTTACGCACCTTCTCTAGAAAAATATAAGGCGAATGTGTTCTGTTACAAATTATTTTTAACAAGTAAACAGAAAAATGCTACTAACTAATATTATAAACGCGAAAGTTTGTAAGAATGTATGGGTGGTTGGTTTTTTTCACGCAAAAATTATTCGACGGAATTGGATGCAGTTGTAGATTATGGTCTGAATTAACACTTAGGCTACTTTTTATTTCAATACGTACCATGCGGGCGAAGCCGTGAGCGGAAGCTATTGCGCTAATAAATTGCACATATGTAGGCGTAATTTTATGCTATTAGAATTGATTAATTACCTTCAAAAGTTAAAAAAAAATCATGGAATATTATTTATTAAAGTACAAGACAAATATAATTGACAATTTTGTCATCTTGCCACATGAATATTCCATGTTTAACAATATTGCAGGAATCTCTTAAAACGTTATCAGTTTGATTAAGCCATAGGAAAAGATGAGAAGATTGAGAATATTTCAAGCCTTTATATTATAACCTTACTAGACTGAAGTAAAATTAGCAGATAAAACACTAGATAAAATTATTTTATTGTTTGCTAAGCATGCCGACGGAATTCGAAGAAGGTAGGTATATAATTTTCGTTTACAATAATTAAATTGTGGTTGCGCTGTGGTTTCATGAAATTAATTACATTTTAACTTTTCCTGGCACAAGCAAGTGAATTTAATAATCTCTAGTCTATTTAATTAAGTCACACCATTAAAATAAAACAGTGTGCCAGTACACGCACGGCCTTTTTAATTTCAATTAAACCGATGGCAATCCTGTGAAAGTATTCGTTTATTTCGGTCAAGGTACTTTTTGTTATCAATTAATTTAATTTTCTTTGAACTATACTCGTTCATTTGTTATTATTATTACAGTTTGTTTGAGTAATGTGCCATTGATTTTACGTAACCTTGGATTTATACTTGACTAAGTCGTGCACATGAATTAATAAATTAAAATCCTAAAGATACAAAAAAAAAATATTTTTAATAAACTTATATGCTGGTTATAGCTAAAATAGGTTTATAATTCGTTTGTCTTTGTCTGCCATCTTGACATTTATACTAGTAAGAAAGAGACAAAGTCCATTTCAACTAAAGAGTCTTAAAAGATTTTTATAAATAAGACCTATAGGTTATAATAACTATAAATTTGTTTACTATGAAACCCTCGACGTAGTTAAAAAACATCTCAATCACTTTAAATTTAAACCCCGACAACAAATAGGGGTAGGTATAGTATATACATAACTAGCGGCCCGCCCCAGCTTCGCCCCGGTAGCTTCAGCCCACTAATCAATTTACAAAAAATGTGATAAATAAAGAACTGCTCAACCGATTTTGTGCAAACTTCACATGAACCATCTACTAAATAGTCCGAACAATGCCTGAACATTTGGTTTGAATAGGTAAGCCCGTTTTTGAGTTATAAAATTACAATGAAAAGTGGCATTGATTTTTATATATATGTATAAATTATGCATATATAATATGTAAACTATAGTGTACATACGCGTAACTCATGTTTATAAAGTAGAGATAAAAATAAGTAGGTAAGTAATCACATAATAGTGTGGAGTGTGAAAGCACCTATAAATTGTTATTATTTTATCACTTATCGAAAACAATATTATCTTTATTGCATTTTCAGGACCTAACAATTATTAACGATTGTTGTTGGAATAAATCTTTATTTAAGACACTTATTTTAGTATAGAGAATAAGTATTGAAGGCCAAAAATGTGTAATAGTGCTGAAAAAAGTGCACATTGTTTAAGTGGTTATACTATCTAAACCGGGTTTCAGAAAGAAGCTTCCGACAACAGTACGTGTGCGGAATCGAACTAATTTTGTTGAAATATAATTTCGCATGTCAGCCAAAAAATTTACCATCTCTCGTGGCGTCTGTGTGCGTGTGCTTACTGCTCGCTTTGAAATAGCATTTTAACAGTGTATTTTCACAAACTTTTACATTGTAATACGACTAAGTTCGAATTCGATTATACTATGGACTTCACCCGCAGTGGGATGTCCAGGATTAATATTAAAATCGTTTTTCTTTTCTCATATCGTGGTCTAGTTTCATGTTCTCTTTCCAAACAAATGATTTCTATGCAAAGTTAACGTAACGTGTTATAAAGTCAATAAAACATATTGATAAGGCGAGTGCCGAGGTTGTTAGTTATATAACAACTCGCGACTAATTAATTATTACATAACATGATTTGCATGATTGCCACTTCTATCGGAGATTTAATAAAATAGTTGCAGGTTTGTTGAAATTAAATTAAAAATAATTTCAATTAACCTACAAACTTAAAGAACTAGCCTTCCCTCGTAACTTTATCCGAGTGATATACGAACACATCCTCAAAGGATTCAAGCGAATAAGGTTACCACATCTAATACTTTATGTACTACATGGTTATACTGTATGGCCATAAGGCTATCCAGTTAAAAATGTCTCTAAATTTCTGCTATGCCATTTTTTTTATTATGAAAGAGAAACATACATACATCGATCTATCCATTCTTACACACTCACACATTTATTTAGATTAGAGAAATGGATTATGTTATGTGATAGGAGAACTACACCAAAGGCTACAGCTCCTTTTGTGCTCAAGGGAAATCCTTAATGGTTAGGTAATGTATATTGGTTTTAACAAACCCTGTGTCATCACATAGACAGGTGCACCGTTTGTTGCATTTGTAAGTGATAATAATTTAAACAGCAGCGTCTCTCTTGAAAATATTGTAATAACATTACCTCATACGGCGGTCATGTCATTGTGTGACTCAAGGACTGGCAACGGTTAGGGTAAATGAATTCTTGAGTGGAGACCACCACACAAGGCGGTCGTGGGTCGCTCTAAGCAAAGTGAAATGACGATTTCTGAGTCGCTGACAAGAACTGGATGAGGGTAGCCAATTATTGTTGTTTGTGGCTTGCTTTAGGAGAAACCCATAGCCAGCCAAGGATAAAAGATAAGCTGATAATGATACATTTCTTACATGTCTAAAATTCAATTGTTACGTATTTTGTAAGCGGCAAAATAGTTAGTCGATCATGATTCGTGGTCGGTCTATTGATTGTGCCAAGGAAAAAATATGAAAACAATCCGCCAGCTAACGACGGCGGCGACTAGTGGAGTCAGAAGGTCAAAGAGAATTTCCGTCAGTAAACACGAGCGTTTGTCACCAATTCTATGCCTTTCCTATCACTAAATAAAACCTATTTCCAAATAAATAATCTTTGAAGTCTTTTAAAAGGATTAAATAAACTACCTCAAATATAAATAAGACCTTTTTGGAATAAATCTCGTGCAAAAAAAACATAATATTTTAAATCTAATACACATTACACAATGAAGGAGTAAATCCCGATCTGTTCGGGCGTAATAGCATAACTACATCATTAAAAAAATCCCGAGATAAAAACCTTCTACTTTGTGCTCCTCTTAAATGAAACAAAAAATCTATTCTGAGCACAAAAACACACTTATTAGGCAATCAGAAATAGTCTTAACTGTCTCTAGACGATAATAAATGAACTCAAAATCGACCTATGCTTTCTCTTCATGCTTTCTTAGTTTTTATCAAATTGTTGTGAAGCTTCGTATTAAGGGATTTCGAAATAGCATTTGACCCAACCAGTCCCACTTGTTATCTTATAAATGGTTATGATTTAAACCGACAGGCTTATGAAATGCTGTTTATACAGCATTGACCCAATACGAGTTCGTTATGGCTATCAAAATACACTCGTTGTACTTACAGATGGTTTATAAAGGGCTTAGAAAAGTGTTGTAATATTACGACATGATAATACTGCCGTGCAATATATGAACGCAGTAAAAAACATACACTCTCCTCTATACGTATGTGGTATTCACTGCGTTTATAAATTGCGCGCCAGAATAGACTATTCATCCTTTACTGTATGGTGTGCCAAAAAACATATTACATACTTTATTTATTTTTTATAAATAATTGATTTGTTAGTTTGCTTCTTTCCATTACTTTTAGCTAACTTACAGTTTTCTCTCACAGCAGAAAATCGTTTAGATTATCGAAATTTTGACTTCAATTTTCTCTTATATTTTTCCAATGGATTTATTTTTTATTTTATTAATAGATCCAAATGAAAGGAATACTACCCGTATTCCTTTGTTTTGGATCCAATAATAATATAAAGAATATTTTCTTAAAACACCAATTCATCAACCCAAAACCTAAAATAAAGACGTGCGTGTTTATTTTAGGTTTTGGGTTGATCAATTGGTTGCACAGGAAAGACAATACATTTTAACAGTAAAGATGTATTTTCAACCGAAAGTTATAAATCCTATATTTCAAACTTGTATAGCTTATACCTTTATCATACTTAATGTATTCTGTCACCTTTATATACGTGCCCTCTCAAGTGAGTTTGAAGACTTGAGACTTCAGAAAATGATTGTTTATTTCAACACCGATGAACAATGTATGTCGAAACGTCTTCTCTCAACTTATTTCCTGGTACATCAAGGATCTTCCTAGTATAATTATGCATTTACACTTAACACCATGAATGGAAACATAAACATATAGATTGTTATGAATAATAAATAACTATGATAGAGTTTGTTTCTAGTTAACGACTACCTGTTGTAATTAGAAGTTATTTACACAAATTACGTTGGTCATATACAGGTGTAACTTTTAAAACGGTCAGTATTGGAAAGTCGGGAATGCGAAGATTTGAAATAGGAACCATGTCATCGATTTTAGTAACAAGAAAAACTGCATTCATACATTTGAAAAAAAAAAGAATCGAACCTGGGCATTTAAAAAATAAAACTATCACTTTTTCTATTTGGGTGTCGATTAATATTGTAACATTGCATTGTAACTTAATTATTATACTCCTACCTAATGCTAAACCCGAAGTTTGAATATCTGTGTAAATAAAAACAGTAATAAATATACTATAGATACTTCCTCAGCTAACAATGTCTATCTACACATATGTTGTATTCATATTTATCTATGAAATAATAAAAATGACAGTAGAATAGAGAATAGAAGAATAATGTACTTTGTAGGAACGTCATGTACCTACACACGACTACACTACACATCAACATATACATTTCCAGTATAAGCTGATCTCGCATTGTATAGGATTTCCGTGCAACGGGAGGTCACTGGACTGGAAATGTATAGCTTGATGTGTAGCCGTGTGTACGAGCGAAAGGTGTGCGACAATTGACATGCCTCCTGTACAAACAAGTGTGAAATATTTGAATTCATTCTCATACAACACTTTTTCCGATTGATGCAATTCATTATTTAAACATTCTACGATTCCATTTGAGCTATGACGCATACTTCGTGTAACAATTTTGTTTTAAAACTTCTAACTACATATTGTAAATGTAAACTTTCAATTAACGCACTGACCGTTACTTTGACTTGTTTCGATCCTTTAAGACAGATTTCATAGCGAAGCGATAGAAGAACAAAATGTTGATTGACATTCACTTTCGAAATGTGACGTGACAATGTTATATCAATCTAAATCCTATACATTTTGTTTATTCGAACTTTCGTTATAACTTCGCTGTATAATTTGTCTAGAGGCTCAGGTTTGTGATCGATCACAGTTGATGCAAAACACCCGAATTGAAAACTATTGAACGGATTTAATTTTTTTTGCAGATATTGTATACTTCAAATTCATAATTTTTCTGCAATGGGATTTTTCTGTTGAGATATATTTAGTATTCGATATTTTTCGCATATTATTTCGTGAGTTAAAGCTAGCATCTTAAAAAAAAATAGTAAAAAAATTTTAAGTGAAACGGTTTTATTAAGAATAAAGATTAAAATTATGTAAAAAATGTGCTAAAAGCTAAAAAATAATTCGGTCCTATGTACTAGTCGTCTCACTCATCAATGCCCTCTAATAATTAGGAGATTCCTCATCATTACAGGGCATTGATCAGACCAGATCAGAAATTAAATCGTTGGGTGTATAAATATATATATCATACTTCTGCATAATAAGTTCTGATGTTCGTTGTGGTCTGCGTTGGTTTACCGAATACGACTAAATTAATTACCTACGGAAAATCAAAATAATTAATTGACTGACTACAGGATCTGACCAGCTATACTGTTAACTATCATTTCATTGCAGTAACCACCTTAACGTTTGTTAAAGTTGTAGATAATGTAGTTATGTCACAGACTACCTGATTTTGTTTAACACAGATTTCTGTTATTGCTCACCTCCTTATTACCGACCGGCAACAGTCTACTATATAGTCCTGTCTATTTAAGAGCCGTTTCTCCGTCTTCGGCTTATTGCAATTAGCTACTGCTTCACTTCAGCCCTTTTTAAAGGTTCACTGCTGGGTGGGGATGTGCTTGTTGATGAATGTAGCATGTCCTTGAATAATTAGTTTTATTTATTTATCAATAACAATTTGCATTGTGTTTGATGTCCAACATACAAAATAAAATTAATATAAATTTTTAAAAAGAAACAATAATATGCAACAATTTACAAATTAATGATAAATGATAGCTGAATAATAATTGTAAATACCAAAGAAATTTTAATTTAGTTAAAACAATACTTATAATATTATTTGATTTAATTTGTTTCTTATACGGTTTCCTCACGATGTTTCCCTTTACCGATATTAAGTAGCGGCGATGAATAATATCACTGTGGGCACGACCAGAATCGAACCCACGACCTTATATTAAGGCTAGGCCGATACCCCTGCTACTGCCTCTCTTTCCCAAATGATCACTCCACCTTGCTGGTAAGCGTCCTATACTACGCTTGCCAAGTCCCGGTCTCTATTCAAAAACTCGCTCACCTCAGTGATTATCGGTTCTTCTAGATATTATATGGCCAGCCCTCTGCCACTCCTGCTGACTGATAAATACTTCTATGCTGAAACCTAATCACAATAAAAGTAGGTATTTACGTATCGACACGATATCAAAATACCTTAACGAGGTAATTCAGTTTTAATTGATAGTAAAGATGACCATTTTATATTCGGATCCGACAGGCACTGGTCGTAAACTCCCTTGTTCTAAAACTACCTACGAGAGACAGACAGGCTTGTCGCTTATGCCCATTTTGTTCAGTCAAAGACCAGTCATTACCGAAACCATTCATTACCAACTCACGTAGGAGGCGTCATAGCAGTTTTGGTTTTGTCTTACGGTTGGTAGAAAATGTTACTATTCGTTACTAAAAAGAGTCGCTTTAATGAAATAAAAACCGGCCAATAGACAAGAAGTAGTTATTTATCAATTGCAGTAGTCGTAGTATATCGACGCCGGAGAGTAAAAACCACGTAAATACATTTTTGCTGGAACTTATTTTATTGCGTTACTAGGAAGAAACCATAGACTATCTGACTGTGCTGTAATTTAATGTACCGAACTGTTCTGGCTGTGAAAGCGGGTTAAATTTCAAATTTAAATAATAAAAGAAATATTAGTTGGGATTGCGCCCAATGAAGGGCAATAAACTCGCCCTCTTTTACTTAGAACTATAAACTTAGCGAATAAGTAGGTGATATTTCAACTCTACCTTCGACTTAGGGTACTATAGGGGTAACGCAATGTTATGTATTGTTAAATAATGAAAAAAAAAAACAAAACAAAATTAAATAAAATAAAATAATAATTTATTTCGGACATTCGGAGAGTCCATATTGGGTTAGTAGATACATTACTTTACAGTACCTACTGAAATACTAAAAAAACGCGGTACAAAATTATACACCACGCAGTTTTCCTCCTGAAAAGCCACTTCTTTTGCACTTACGAGGTTTTCATTTTAAGACGTCGGTATAAAACAAATGAACGCAGCGCTCAATGAATTGCAAAGTCGCCAGTCACGCCGCTTATTTATGTTTCGTGGTCAAGCAGTTTCATAGTTAATGACTCATAATTCCCACACAATAGGTAAACAAGTAGCATGCTAATATGCCTAATGTATTGTTAATCGATGCCCAGTAAACAGGTGTTGCTAAGGTACCTACGTCTCCAACAAAATATACTGTTTATACATCACAAGGAAATCTACTAGCGGTAGGCAGGTTATATCCTGATGAAGCTATTTGAAATGCCTCGGTGGTACAATGGCAATCGTGGTCCTGGTTTCGGTTCCCGAGTCAGCAAAAAAACTTTTCTAATATACTTATAGAATCTTAGTTGCAGCTCGAATTTTGGAATTGTCAATAGGCTCGCCCCTCTTACGTATGGTACCTAAACATAGCTGTCAAAAATATATTGATATTCACCTCTGTCTGTGTGATGCTATGCTATGCTATTTTAATTGAGGGCTTAATGTGCTGTTGCACTTTGCACCGCCCAACAAATCATGTTGTTACATTTAAATATGGGGGAATAGCCTAATTTAATTCAAACTAGACCCAGAAAATAATTACCTAGCAGAAATGTTTATTATCATAACCAAAATTTGCTTACAAGGATTTCACCAACACAACGTTCAATCGGATGTTTAAAGAAAAATCGGGCGTTTACAATGTATTCGTATTTTCGTTGCAGCTGTGTGGACAGCATTTTTTTTATTCCAAATTAAGCTTGCGCTTGGCCACAAATTGCGACATGTTAAGCGATAATAGTTTACAACGGAGTGCGCTTTCATAATTTACCGTTTCACTCTCGGGTATTTTTTTAGTATATGCGTAAGACAGGCAAATGAGAATTTTCTTGACTATAACAAATATTTTGTAGAGATAAAGATAGAGTATGGACAGTGATTTTCTTCTCTTTCTTTCATCGGAGCTCTAGGGAAGTATCACTACCTTACCTACAGAATACACACAGTGTTATATAATAACTTTTGATTGTCTAGTAGAGTGTAAATATAAAAAAGGAGTGATTCTAAACGGTTCGTTAACACCTTTTTGGGGTACGAGTACGGTAACCTAAAAATTGTATTAATGAAAAAAACCGCCGAGCTACAGCTAAAATAGAAAAAAATAATAAAACGTTTGTTTAGAAGTTGGTTAACTTGTCACTGGTTATACCTAAATAACAGTTATATTGAAGTACTTGCATATTTATTATTATGTATTTTATGCATTATAATTAATAGAAATTGTGCATAATAATAAATTTTGTTATTCAATGTTTATTAATAATTATTGAAATTAATATTTATTTTTTTACTCATAACGTGACCGTTTTAGGTGATTCACATTTAACCTTCAATTTTAACTTTATTATACAAACTAATTAAAACCGCTTACTCAACTGGAATAGAAAATACTATGTAAATGATGATAATGTTTTATTTATTGAGTTTAATGTAGTATAATGTATTTAAATTATGGATACTTTAGTTAACAGTGGTAACACGCGTGCTGTTGTCGATACTGGCTCCCAGGAGTTGTGCAGAGCAGGGATAGTGGTGGTAGATGTGTCCCAGGTACCACTACCGATCCTGGCTTACAGAATAGGGATGGCGACAAGTTATGTGAAATCGTATTTTATTTAGACCCTTATTTAAAAAGAAATGTACCTACCTACACACGTATTTCTTGCTTTATCATTGAAATGAAAAAATATATAAAATATATACCTCCATCCTCGTTCTTCCATCGGATAAGTAGAGGTACGGCTATGCGCCACCGTTATATGGTGGAAATTCCACGGGCACGCACAAAGCGCTTTGCTTCCACTTTTATTGTCCGAACTGCCAAGTTGTGGAATTCGTTGCCGGCATCTCTGTTTCCCGATAGCTATAATCTACCTGTCTTCAAGTCACGAGTGAATCGGGATTTACTAAGTAAGCGCGTTCCATCGTAGACTGCAACATTGCTTCACATCAGGCAAGTTGTGGTCAAGCGCAAACCTATTTATTAAGAATAAAAAAAAATACCTGACACATTAAAGTTATGGAGCGCAACGTCACATCTACAGATGTATGAAATTTAGCTAATTGTGTGACTATCCGAAATTTCTCTTGGAAGTATCGCCACAAAAAAAAATCGTGTTCAATATTTTTAATTGATCTATCTAACGGACAAAACAAAAAAATCCTCTCTATGCAGTACAAATACAGGTATTTTGGTTTAGTCCCAAAAAAAATATAAGTGAGTAATTAATTGTAATTACATTTACAGACAGACATAAAGAAAGATTTATTGCTTACTGTAGGTAGGTAAGATATTTATACAGAATAACAATCATCTCTCTTGTTGGTCCAGTCCAGTGGTAAGAAGAATAATAATAATAAGTTTATTCAATCTGAAATACAGTCTGATAGGTACAATTCGATCATGCTACAGTGATTTGTGTACGTTACATATTACAGTAATTAGCTTAGCAATATTAGATTCGATAACAATATTTTTAGTAATAGCATAGGTGCTACACAATATATCCAAACCTATCATTTAATTTAACGCTGTCTCTTAAACTAGGATAACCTGTACTTTAAGAAACAGTGTTCATCCAGTGATAAATATATAGAATCTTCGTATAATAAGCGCCAGATACCGGGTTTGAAAAGACATATTATTATGTACTTTATCTCAATAGTTAAAATTGGTACGCTTATTTGATACCTACGTATTGTAGGTACGCTATTGGAACCTAGCTGAACCAAAAATCAGGCCAACGCAATCAATGACGTTGAGCGCAATAGGTAAATATATGAATTAAATTTTATTATATTAATGTGTACTACTAACATATTTCTTATAGCAGCGGTGGCGCAGCGGTACGGACCTCGTCTTAAAAATATTTCCGCTGGCCAATATCGGTGAAGGAGAGCATCGGAGGAAACCGGCATTTCTACGAACTAATCATTCGAGGACATATGACAATCACCAACCTACACTTGGCCAGCGTGTGTGGATTAAGGCATAAACTGTCTCAACTCGTAACATAGTTGGGAGGAGACCCGTGCCCAGCGGTAGGACACTAAAAAAGGTTGAAGTGAACTAATATATTTCTTACATATTTTTGTTACCAACCCTGGTATATTTCGGACCGAGATCCAGGTCCGAAATAAACTAGGTAATAAAGATTTTATAATTAAAATAATAACTATGAAAGTGTAACATTATTTAATTCATTTACATACACACACTGTTACCTTTTTTTGTGGTGACCCTTAAAGAGCTATTGTAAATTACGTGGAGTTTAATTCCGCATAGAAACACCCATCAAAGGACCATTTAGATATTTTTTTACATAAAAAAATGTATGACGTAAGTTGCCCTTTATTAACTTAATGATAATTGTTATGATTACCATAAAAACAATACGATAATAGGCCCTACAAGTAAGCATTTTCTTTGGGACTTAACCCACCACCGCGATTCCGCTACGGCCAAGACACCGGCACCTTGAAGAGCCTCGGGATTTGAACCCGTCCAAGTCCCGGGACGCCTAAACTGTCTTGGATCCCGCACATATTTAATCAGAAAAATAAAAGGCGGAGTTGGAAAGTTAGATCGTCCACTGCCCATTAGGCAAAACAGGAGACAGCATAGAGAAAAAAGAGAGGTTTAAAATTGCCTCATGAAAATGGTGCTTAGTCCATGGGTAATGTTATCCAAGGGGACCTCTCAGAGCTGATCTCAGTAATAATTATGACAAAATCGTTTGAACGCACGGAAATTAGCACCGGTTGCAACAAGATTGATAATATAAATATATTATGTCTACGGATTGTATTAGGTATTTATAGGTAATGCGCCCCGAAATGAAGTAGTGAAAATGTAAAATATACTCATAAAAACTTATTTGTTCATATTGGTGAAAACAGTGTGAAAATCCGTGTCGTCGTTTTTGAGCTTATTCACGATATCGTGCACACAGACAGATGCGGCGTGCGGCGGGGGATTTTGTTCTATAATTAGGTAGTAATGATATATCACTATATTAATAATAAACAATCACTTTATTACTGACAAGGTCCATACAAAATTTAAATCTAAAATAATATTTTAAACGTATTATGGTTATGTTAACCTGTGCTACAGGCGGTAGTAGAACACATTTATTATAATTAGTCATTTGTACTAGGAAATAATTTTAAAATAAACAAACTATGTAGTGATTCTGAACCTACATTAAGATTAAGGTACAGTTGCTGGAAAAAAACTAGGCGATCGGCCTTGTCTGTGCAGTACCCGTTGTTCTTACGTGTACGTGCGCCTATCCCCCATTACGCCCCGTTTGACCAAATTATATGTCGCCATCGACGTTGTAATACTGGTTACAGTCCTTATATTGGACACTTCTGAAGTGGTACTAAATTACATTTTCTAATTCTACAATAAAAATTTACGAATCGGTAAATGAAACAAAGACATTTGCAGCCATTGTCGATCTGAACAGAGTCTCACTAATGTGGTCCTAAAATTCGACCGCACTGTAATATCAATATCAGAGATTAAAATGTTAATTCTCTAACGTTACCTCATTAAAATACTGTAAAAACTTGTAACGGTACACTGCCTGTATACATTAACACTTCAGGCAGAACGAAAAACACGTACCAAAGTACCTGTAGACACTATTTGAGAGACTTCTATGTGTTCGAAGAATGAGGGAACTTTTTCCTCATTGTTCAAGATTGAAGGGAATGAAAGGATTAAAATGTGTGAGTTGTATTTGGTACACGCGATTGAAATTAAGTTAGAAGAATATTCTGTATTGTTGTCAGTTGGCTATCGTTCATAGACCTATCAAATTTAATCGTTTAGTAAAATCAAAATTCAGTAGCATTTCCGTTAAAGTAATTCTAAAAAAGTACACACCATACAGAGATGGTGGGTCGGAATTGTTGCTCCTTTAAGGTTTCTAACCACATAAAGGCCCATTCCACTGCCACCTTATCACCGATAATCATTCGTATTCACGAGTGAATCATTATACTAGGCGGGTGTGTTCCATCGTAGACTACATCATTGCTTAGCATCAGGCAAGTTGTGGTCAGCGCCAGCCTATCGAAGTAATAAAGTTGTATTGTCTTAAATTTACGCGAATATCAAAAATACCTCAGTCCACCCGTGAACATGAAGTCTGAAAAGACTGAAACGTCGGGATCTAAAATCTAAAATAAACCGCGATAAAATCCGTTAAAAAGTAGTTTTATTTTAATAAAGTTGTGTTTTATTTTAACTGCGGAGGATTATATTTGGGATTTGGACGACGAAACATGTAGGCCAGCCATCGCTCATGAAGTGACAAATTTCTACGTTTTCCTTAACGCGGGCTACCGTGTTTCAAGTTGTATTCAAGCACCAGCCTATCGCATAGTAAAAAAAAGTAAGACTTTCCGTTGGGGTTATTATTTTTTCCATGCGCCAAGCGTCCTGCGTCAGTAATACGTATGTTACTTTAATCTAAAAATATGTATTGCAATTTCGATATTATTTTGGAAGTGTATCGCACATATTAGGTTATCAAACTTCTTTAATTAAGTTGACACCTACTGACACAGTTTGATAAGATTATTAGGTCATTCATTAACCTCGGCGAATCTGTTTACACAAATGACACACTTCATAATTACTTATTTTGAAACTTATTTGAACGATAAAATCTTCACACTTTTTTACCGAGTTTAAGCGTTACACAGTGAGTCTGTGAGACTCCATAGAAATTTACTCACCAAGTTTAAATAAAAATTTTAATTTATAATTATACATTTTATGTAAATAAGAGTAAGTATAAGCTATCTAGACTTTGTTCAGAACGGAGGGTAAACATTTATGTAATATTTTGTGTGAATATAATTTGTAAATAATTATTTAACATCTGATTATATTATCTTGATAAGAAAACCGTAATATAAAACGTCCTAGTTATTTCCGTGTTGTGTAAATTAGTGTTATAATTGCGAATTGTATGGTATAAATAGTTAATGTTATTAAAAAACTTAATAATGTTTAAATAAAAACGTATACTGCTAATTCCTGGCCCTATCATAGTTTTGTAATTTTTTTACCGCAGTAGCCGTCTAGGAGGAATTAATTTATGCATTCTTTGTATTTACATATATTATCTTAGCACAACAAACTTAAATAATAAATATGAAGGCTTTAGAAGGTTTTAGACTAAAAATATCAAGATTAGCAGGCTACTTTAGGTAGGCGTGAATAATCGGGTAAGAAGACGGTATTTCAATAAAATAACTACGGCAAATATCACTTCTTGATAGCACAATCATGAATTCTACCAGTTAATTACATATCGTTAAAATTAAGTTGGATTAAATCGTAACGTTCACCGAGCACGTTATTGCATCTAGCCCTTCTCAGATGGCCGCTTCACCCGTGCTCGGTGTTCATTCGTTCGTTCATAATGACATTTTCGAGTGACGGCTGACTTCAAAGACGGACGCGATGACAGTATAAAATGACAGCTGATGCATTGAGAAGTAGATGTGCCAACAAATATAAAATAACGTAGGTACTTAATCGATTGTGTAATAATCTCGTGACAATGATACGTATTAAATAATCGATATTAGCTCAGTACATGTATAATTACTGAATCAACAAACACACAATAGGACGATTATCTCACGACATGAAACCTTGGCCACCATAATCTTAGTTGAATATTACAATAGATTTCCCAATTGGGTTTTTATAGTCTTGTATAGTGGTCAACGATAACAAGTAACATTACATGCATAGCTCTTGTAATACTAGAAGAAAAAGGTGTAGGTAAAAATGTCATACACGTCTTGCAAGCTATGTTGACCATACTACGTTGTGTCTTGTGACCCCACCGACCAGATTTCTAAGTGGAGGCCCAGCTATGCGGTAGCTGGGCCTCCGCGTTCGCCTCACAGGTCGTGGGTTCGATTCCCATCCAAATCAGACATTTGTGTGATGAACACGTCTGTTTATCTTGAGTCTGGGCGTAATTAGCTAAATATTTGACTATGTATTTACAAAAGAAAAATATTATATGTAGTATATTACCAGCTATCTGGTTTCCATAGTACGAGATCTGCTTAATTTGGGATCAGGTGGTTGTGTGTGTTAATTTCCCACTATATTATTTAATTTTATTGAACTTCTGTCGTACCTCTACATATCATTCGACTACATGCTAATTTTGATTGGCTTGTTCAAGAACAAGAACATGGACTACCCAATCAAAATTAGCCATCTTCCCCTATACCCCGCCAGTTTTAGCACTACAATTTCATAGAATATGTAAATAAAGTAATGTCCAGTAGCTATCTAGTCGATGTGTGACCACTAATATATTAGTTTATCACATATCCGTAGTAGAAAAGCAGGACCATTTCTGACACACGTCACACAACTATGAAGTTTTCGAATACTGTCAATGTTAATAGAGGAAAATAACGCTTTACAATCAAAATCAAATTCGAAACGTAGCGGTTGTGGTTATTTAAATTAATTTTCACAAATGCCTGTAGCTTTTTAGCAATAAAGGCTTACATTAAGGCTATGACCTTTTAATGTCATATGTTAACTGTTTTGCATAATCGAAAGTGAGTGGAACTGTCTTCTGTGATATAATTTGCATAATTCTAAATAATGAATACAAGATCCTTCATAGTTTTTAAACATTACCACAGACAGCTGAGCGAGGGGTATAGTCCTTTTTGTATTTACATAATCATATTAAACTATTTTGAACGGAATTTATTTAACGGTTTCTATATTGACAGGCATTTGACGAAGAGAATACTATTATTTAACTACTTAGATTGACAGACAAATTATTATTATCGATATATATTTATTTAGTATAGTTTTACCTATATATAGATATATATTAGGCATTCTATTCACGTACATATAGTATGTAAGTAAGATTAGTATGTAGGTGTATGTATGTATTTAAAATTATTTGTTGTGAACCTACCCATTCGACAATGTTTCTTTACCTAGGGTTTGCTGGTAGAAAATACACATTTGAATTAATTTAGCCTGTGTACATGTGCTGTTTTCTATGTATTAATTGTTTATGTAAGTGTTTTGTGTACAATAAAGAATAAGATCAGCGGTGGCGCTGAATACGGGCCTCGCCTTAGAAATATAAGCTCGCGAGTTCGAATCCCAGTCGTGCCCACACATCTTTATGCGAAATGTAACATCGGTGCAATATCGGTGAAGGAAAACATCGTGAGGAAATCGGTATGTCTACGAACTAAACATTCGAGGACATGTGACATCCACCAACCCGCACTTGGCCAGTGTGTGTGAATTAAGGCCTAAACTTGGTGGGACACAAAAATTGGATAAAGTGAAGTGAAAAAGGTTTCCTGTGGGTATACTTACCTTCTTTTAACTTTCTTTGTCCTAGTTGTCATTGTTTGGGTCAAACTTAGCTACAGTAAATGAGCAAACCAAATGTGACTTGTAGCACTGTTTGGCTAGAATTATTTGCTAGAATCACCTTTTCGGCTTGTTACGCGTGACAATAACTGTTATTGAAAATGTTCACCTTCAAGCCAATTTTACACGTAATTTGTATGAAAAATCAACTACAATTCTAAGTTTAGCATTGAAACGTTATTAGTTGCATAATTTGTAAGATAAAAGCGAACTACTAGAGAATTGGTTAATGAAACATCTATCCTATCCTACTTAATATTATAAACGCGAAAGTTGTAAGAATGTATGTAGGTTTGTTACTCTTTCACGCAAAAACTACTGGACGGAATTAGGTGAAATTTAGCACAGAGATAGATTATGGTCTGGGTTAACACATAGACTTTTTATCCTAATAAGTACCACGTGGGCGAAGCTGAGGGCGGAAGCTTGTAAATTATATTAGATTTGACTGGCCTGTTAGCGTAGTGGTTAGTGACCTAAGTTGGTTAGTTGTGGGTTCGATTCCCAAACAGGATAAATTTTTGTGTCGTGACCATAATTGTTTGTTCTGTCTGGGTGTATATTTATCTTTAGTATGTATGTATTTACAAAAATAATATATTTAAGTAGTATATCAGTCCCTAGTACCCATAACACAAGCAAATATGATTGCTTAATTTGGCACAAGATGGCGCTGTGTGTATGTGTGAAAATATTATTATTATTAATAGATACAAAAGGCGAAGAGGCCATATAACACGATCTTAACGAGGCTTCCTTTTAGGAGTTGGTAATAATGAGTTAATAATGAGTTGGTGATAATGTACTTAATGGAATATTACGTAGCGCCTAAAAGTTTTAAATCGCATCAAAAAATGCATTACATACTTCTTAGTAAGTTTGAAAGTTATGTTATGCTTTTCTATGGCCATTACCCGCTTTTTGGTTACGTTTTAGAGCCTAGTTTCTAATGTCATAGCGGTAACTAAGATCGAAATGAACAAAGTATATGGGATTGACAAACTGTCACGTGATATTTCGGAGGTAAACGTCAATTACATAAATTTTGTTCTTTTGTATACTTCCTTATATCCTCGCTTTGTGACTTTGTCTAGGCTATTACTTTCCTAGTTTAAATAGTGAAGATCATCCCCGAATATCCAAGCATTGACTCATCATCACACTGGGTGTTCAACACCCAGCAGCCCTACTATTATGACATTGTATGGTATTATTATTGCAGTTGTACGAGAGAGAAGTCGCTCTACACATTGTATAGCGGCATCCCTCTTCCGCAGCTCTAACAAGGCAGATCGTTAATGTTGATTATAGGCGAGGAAGGCCGGGTTACTACAGGAACAAGTTCATCAGGGTTAACCCCGTTATTTAGTAACTATTGGATAGGAATTAACGGTCTTATTCAAAAAAAAATTATAATGATATCAAAATGGATTTTGTCTCTATGTTACTAGTTTATATATCAAGATGACACACAAAGGCGAACGAATTATAAACTTAACGTGTGTTTTTGACACGCTCTTAAGAGTTGAATATCCTATGTTAAATTTATAATCAGTTTAAAATTTTTATAGAAATAAAATGTTTTGTTACGTAACAGCTATAACATATTTTTTTTAAATTTATGAATTACTATTCTAAATTTAATAGAAATAAAATGTTTTGTTACGTAACAGCAATAACATATTTTTCTTAACTTTATGAATTACTATTCTAAATTTAATAGAAATAAAATGTTTTGTTACGTAACAGCAATAACATATTTTTCTTAACTTTATGAATTACTATTCTAAATTTAATAGAAATAAAATGTTTTGTTACGTAATAACATATTTTTCTTATCTTTATGAATTACTATTCTCAAGTTGTAAATATAACCTAGACCTGAGAACTAAAGGAAAATCATTGTAGTTTGCAATTACTCGACACAATTGCTAGAAGAATAGTAATTAGTGAGGTAATGAGAAAAACTACGATAATTAATTCATTTTCGTTGCAACAAGTTGCTGTAACAGCAAGAGAACGGTACATAGTTAAACTAAAATTTTCTAAGTAGTATTTTCTTAAATTTACACGAATGTCACACATCAGAATAACTGTTTTACAACCGATTTTATAATTTTCTTCAGTAAAATTAAGTTTTCTGCTTAAAACGCAACTAGTAATTACAGTAAAATGGTTTACCACGTAGTACACACGGCTACACATCATGCTATAAATTTCCAGCACAAGCTAGCCTCTCGTTGCACGGAAATCCTATACAATGCGAGGTCAGCTTATACTGGAAATATATAGATTGATGTGTAGCCGTTATACCTAGTGCTCATGATTAGAAACATCTTTCCCGAAGAAACTTTGCGTGCACCTTTAATTGAATCCCCACACGTGGTCTCCGGGTGGTGTAAATCAGATGAACATAAACTGGTGGTAGGCTTCGGCCGTAGTTAGTGACACCCACCAGACAAAGCCGCACCGCCAACCGGCCTTGCCGTGTTCCGGTGCGATGTCTGGCTGGTGACACAGATAGGGTGGGACGGAATTGATGTTGGTTTCTAATCATATGGAGGCTTATTCCACTAAAAATCATTCGTAATCACGAGTGAATCGGTATACTGGGTTGGAGCGTTTTATCGTAGACTACCTACATCATTGCATAACATTAGGCGAGTTGTAGTCAAGCGCAAGCCTATCTATCTATATATATAAAAATCAATTGCTGTTCGTTAGTCTCCCTAAAACTCGAGAACGGCTGAACGGATTTATCTTATCTTGGTCTTGAAATGTTCGTGGAGGTATAAGGAAGGTTTAAAAGGTGAGAAAATTTCGAATAATTTGCCGAGGAAAAAAAAACAGCAGTTGATTGAGGCAGTACAAAGTCTGCCGGGTCAGATAGTTTCAAAATTAAAATAAACTTATGTATAGGTACTAAAATCATATTAAAATCTGTGCTAGAATCATTTCATGAAAGGGTGTCTCGTTAGTTTGGCCATTTCTTTGTTTATTACGCTAAATTATGTAGGTATATGTACGAGTATCTGTGAGATAAATAAGTTATTATGAAGTGGGTACAAAACCACTGAACCGTTTTGATTAAGATAAATAACTTGTGGGTAAGTAAATACATTTATATGTATATTACATACAATGTTACTTTTCATATATGTATAACATAACAATATGGACATTTTACATGGAATATTAGGTACAGGTTTTCTTTAAATACTTATTTACAAACAATCAGATGTCCTCGCTGATCCAAATGCATTTGAGCATCCCTACTAATATTATAAATGTGAAAGTAACTCTGTCTGTCTGTTACGCTTTCGCGCCTAAACTACTGAACCGATTTGGATGAAATTGGGTATGGAGGTAGTTTGAGACCCGAGAAAGGACATAGGATAGTTTTTATCCGACTGCGCATAAAGAAGGTAATGTTTTGGCGCAATAACCGACATACACGCGGGCGAAGCCGCTGTCGGAAAGCTAGTAAGATTATATTTGGTTGCGGCTGACCGGCCGCGGCGGCATCGTGGTCATGAAAATGCGGAGCGGTAAACCGTATATGCGCACATTTACTCAAAAATTACAAATCTTGCAATATTATCATTGTTAAAGTCTTTCTTTCCCGCGTCTGTCTGTATTTAAGTACGCTTGGATCTTACATAAATCAAGCAACGTTCACACAAGTGTCTAGGTATAAAGTATTTATTTAATATTTTTAGGTACTACATAAAAATTATTTTGAATTGCAGCAATACTTGTACTTGATCCTTAGATTGTTTTTCTACCACCAGTTAGATAAGTTTTCAAGGGAGATTGCTAGTACCTCAAAAAACTTAAAGTTCATATTCTATGCTATTTAAGCACCTCTATCCGTGCAGAAATATACCTTTAAGAAAGAAAAGTTGATTAAAATATTATTTTTAGTCCGTCTTAAAGGTTGTTCGACAATATTGGACACGATTTTTTCTATGTTTTTGCGTAATCGAAAATAAAGGATACCTAAATTGATCAGGGTCGCGTGACGTCACGTTCACGGAGTAGTTTTTGTAATTATGACGCAAAGAACTTCGACCGCTTAACTTTAATACGATTTACTTATACAATGAGTATTTTTTATTAATTCTTTAAAGCAAAAAATACGTGCCAACTAAATAAATTGAATTTTAATTTTCATACCCTGGAATCTTAGAGTATTTAACAAGGGAGGTGTTATACGCAACTTCTAGTACTAAATTGTTCATGCCAGTTTTTAGGGGAGGTGATTTAACCACGTGCAGCGTCATGTAAAAGTATGTCATGTTATTTTTAAGTACACTCGCGTCTCAAAAAAAATAAAGCATATTTTCATTTCATTTCATTCAAAAGTTGAAGCGTCTTTTCTAATGCACACGTAAATAAAATCTACACACAAACACAACACATGAACAGTTACTATTATGATGTTATGCTTAGAACATTTAACATGCAATTGGCATTGCGCGCGTTCCTTTCTGCCAGAAAGCTACAAGAACATTTTGTATTTTATTTAAGGGCTGGATAGATTGCAATAATAAAGGTATCATTAAATTCGTCTCAGAAACTCAAGTCTAAGTTAAAAAAACATTACACAACAACTTCTGCGGTAGGGTTTTCTTTACTGGGTAGTATAAATAAAGTGGTTTTACATAGACTTAATTAACGCTTATTATTAAATTTATTAAATTTCTATGGTTGTTGTTAACTGTAGATTTTAACTAAAATTGGACGAGGAAGCTATAGAATCCATGTCACGGTTTCTTAACCTCAAGGTTGTTAGATCAAAGAGCAGCTATAGTGTCGAAACTTGCAACGACAGAGTTTTCGCGAGGAACAATACTCCACGTGACTATTTCAAAAGATTAGGACAATATTGAGGTGTTAAGCCCTGACCTGCAGAACACTCCCTGACCTCACACAAACAAATAGACGAGGCCGGTTTAGCTTAATATGATTTAGTTAGCACCTTTAGTACTTACTGAACTTGTATCGGTCACGCATTCGACTTCGACTTGTACGTGTGTATGTCGCAGTAAGATAGGTATAGCCGTAATATTTAATATATCACTAGGGTACATATAGTTATATGTACCGGAACATAATACGTAAGCGATTCATTACTACTAGTACTATCTTACTAGTAATATAGTTACCTGACTAGACTAAACTAGTTTAGTGAAATATGTAGTTATAAATATTCCGTATTAGCGGACCCGGCAGACGTCGTCATGCCCGGTAAAGCAGTACCATCAACCGGGTCTCTGACCTACAGAATATAAGCACCTAAATGTAACTGCAGCGGTTTAAGTCATGAAAGCCTTTTTATTCATAAAAATCTTATAAGACTTTTCAATTAAAATGGACTTTATCTCTTTCTTACTATTCTAAATGTCAAAGACAAAAGAATTACAAACCTGTATTAGCTATAATGAGCTTATAGGACGTTTATAAATACGTGGGCAAGTGTTTTTCCTTCGGCTTTCCTTTTATAATATCTCGCCCGATTTTTTGATTTTTATGTCCTGTTGCCTTTGTTTAGTAAAATAATCATATTACTAGATTTCGATCGTATATAATTATATTTCTAGTAAAATAGGAATGCATCGCTTTCTTATAACCAATTTATATAACTGTATTCCTAGTGATATAATTATATTACGACTATAGTTATCTTCCTGCGACATGTATACGTCGTATTTCGTGGTAATGTTAAATGTGCTAAACTCTATTTGAGCCAAGTCGCAACCAATCCCGCACTAACTCTCTAGGCTATGTATGTAGATTTACCTTAAGTCCCACAAAATTACAAACTGTGACAACATCTTTGTGAGGTTTTATTACATTTGTATCCATGTGATTATTATAATAGTCTTAAGAGATGATGAGAATCTTATGAGATAATAAAGCTAATAAACATAAATATTAAAGTGTAGTACCATGCAGTGGTGTATGTACCATGCTTGATGATTCGTTCAAGGTACCAAGCTACTAAGTATCTTTAAGTGAGATGATAAATGATATCATACTAAAAACTGCGTCACAGCCTTTTTTAGAGAGTCTATCAAACTTTTATCTACGACTTTTACATGTGTGCTGTACGTGGTTATCTCGCCTCCCCCAAAAACTGGTAGTAACTATTTAGTACTAGAAGTTGGTTAAAACACCTCCTGTGTTAAATACTCCAAGACTTAAACCCTCGCTCGCCGCATATCTTGAATATGTTTTTTGTCCACCCGTGAACATGAAGTCTGAAAAGACTTTGAAACGTCGGGATCTAAAATCTAAAATAAACCGCGATAAAATTCGTTAAAAAGTAGTTTTATTTCAATATGTTTAGTTGTTTTAATACATAAAGACCCATTGTTATAATCTAAAAATCATTATAAATGGTATCAATATTTCAATTAACAGGTGGATAGGAAATGCTGGAGTTAATATTTCTAATGTTACATTCTATTATAATAGTCCAATGAATTGATGGTGATTGCTATAGACTACTCGTTATGTAGTGCGTTGAGTGGTAGACTTATCTCTAAAGTGACATTCTGAGAATACGAATATTAGTGACAAATATGATATGTCGAGTAGAGATAAATGTGAAAGGTGCGAGAATAGGGATCCTGAGTTTTCAAATAGTTTTTTGAATTTATGACTGTACATTTAACAAAAATTGTGGCGTTCACAATAATCTTTATTTTGCATTTAAAAGTAAATGATAATTAATTATTTTACTGTCGTTTAGATTTTAGTTTTGTTGTTAATACCTACAATTTGCTTTGAAAGAAAATAACTGTGTTTTCTTCTTTTACATTTTAATGATGTAACATTATCAAAGAGACTTTGTCCCCAATTAACGTTTTCAATTACTAATTTAATTGATAGAGCACAACATTCACCTTAATTACATTATTATACAGTCTTCCGTTGTCATAGCAACGAATTGTGGGTTGACAATCATTTTACCCACATTACGGAAGTCGGTGGAGCGTCTTACAAAAACAGTGGTCAATTAAAATCTCCGCTCCATTTCTCATCGTGATTGAATGGAGGAAAAACTTTGCAGTAGGAAGTGATCTACCGTTCTGTACGGTTTGATGTAAATGGTAAAACATGGGGAATTCGACAGGCGTTCACAACCTTCGGCATTGATTTGTTGCACACGTTGTTTTAAGCAGATTAACATAATGGTCGTCCTCGCTTCTTTTTTATGTGCATAGTCCCTTCACGTCGTGATACCGTAATTTTTAATAAACTTCCTAGACATAAACCTACAAGAAGTGGACTGAAATAAGCTGATGATGATGCTATAAACCTTTGTAGAGGCTAGAGGACCAGGGAACAGTAATCGCCTAGGGAAAAGGGGAGATCTTCTTGCTAGGCGAGTTGTGCCCGGCGACCGTTGTTGCAGTGAGATTCAAAATCTGTCTCTGTCTTACTTGGCGTAATGACTGACGCTATTGTGACGTCATGAATGTGCCGCCACACCTTCCTCCTATAAAGCTTTTCGAATCAAGGTTCACTTGTAGGTACTAAATGATAGGATCATTATCACGTTCAAACAAACAAACCCTTTCCATTTATTATACCTAGTAGCTAGGCGTAGATCTAACCTCGTCACGAATACTTGAATCGTATCGAAACCTTTGTGTCATTGTCTCGATAGGTTCGAATGAAAGACTTGATTATAAAAGTAAAATGACTTACCGGTTCGCAAAGGTTACATTAACCGAATACCCTTATGCTCTTTCAAATCTTAATTAATACAGAAAAAGTCACTTCAGTTTGAAAGTAAATATCAATTAATAGCAGGAAATTATGATTGCACAGGATCATAAAAACTAAAATCAATACAAGTAACAGCAATAATTTATCGTTTGCTAGTATTAGGTAATAAAAAGTCGATACTTTTTCGATTGCTCAATGCTCATCATGTAAAAAGTAGTCAGGTGTTTTTATGGTTCACTGGCTACGTCATACTATGATTCTTTTGGTCCTCACGTGTCCAAAAAAAAAATTATATCAATATATTGTAAGCTGTATATTTTCCCGAAATACACAGGTACCACTCAACATACAACCTCGATTCGCTGATGTCTTCTAAAGTCAGCGTTGACAGCGATATGTAAAGTGGCCTTCCCATTTTAGAATGCTGGCTTGTGTACGGTAAAAAAACCCTTTGACATTTTGGAGATCAGAAAATATATAATATGATCGTCAGTACAGTGTGGTGGTTCTTAGATCTTTGACTAGTTTAGAGTAGTGTTTTGTTTATGAGTGAAAAAGAAAACAACAGAGTGACAGAGAGAATAAACTCATGCCAACTAAGTAGAACATATTATGTGTTTTTTTTTCTCGCATGAAAAGGGAGGTTGAAATAAAACTACTTTGAAACGTCGGGATCTAAAATCTAAAATAAACCGCGATAAAATCCGTTATAAAGTAGTTTTATTTCAATGTGTGATTATTCGCATATATCTAAAACAATACTAAAAGGGAAGTTGCTGTTGATCCCTATGAAACAACCTTTACTTTCGTATACGACCCACCGATTTGACGGCAAATAAAGTTTTTAGTATTAATTTGAGTGCCGGCGCAGTTACATCGTAAAGTTTGGTGGAGAATAATAGCAAGAATGTTATGGTGCAATGGTTTCTTTTATACGACCTGCCCTAGCTATGCTCGAGTGCTTTTCCTGTCACGTTATACCATACTGTTGCCTGTTCACTATTGAGATCGGTGCTTACGGAACCTAGATACCTACTAGACACCACTTTCAAATATTGTATGAAATTGTAATCGTCAAAAATTGGGGTATCGAGGAAGATAGCTAATTTTCATTGATTCGTTCGAAGCTCTTTTCCTTGGACGAACCAATCAAAACTAGCTTGTGGTTGGATGATATGTAGTGGTAAGAAATTAGGCGAGCGCGGGGTCTATGATGAAAGCTATGCGGTGTCTTTAAGTATCTGGTCGGTGCTACAACGACAAATATGTTACTACATATTTTGCAGTTCATTGAGCGCTTGCGTTCTTTTGTTTTATAAATAACTCTCCACGTTTATAATTCGTGGCTAAGCTTTCCTAGCCATCACAATTTTATCTGGCTTGTGGATTTGTCTTCATATAAACAGACTCTTAATAGATCGGATTTTTATGATAATATCTGGATGACCGAGCTTTGCTCGGCATTTTTTTTAAATGACATTTTCTAAAAATGATTCCTAGCTAGATCGATTTATCGCCCCCGAAACCCCCAATATATTAAATTTTATGAAAATCGTTGGAGCCGATTCCGAGTTTCCCATTATATATATAGATATATATATACAAGAATTGCTCATTTAAAGATATAAGATTTGGTAATGATTTTGCGCTATAAAACTATACAGACGCGGGAAAAATAATGGTTACCACAAACAATTCTGGTTTCACACAATTCTTAGAGTTCGTTGCAGTAAAAAGAACCACAAGTTTAAGCTGCCATTAAAAAGTTATTTGTTGAGCTCCGGTTACCAATGTTAAACCAGCAGTTAAGTTAGGCCTTCAGCTGAACATTAAAATTCCACATATGTGTAGGTTCGTGAGGTAAACTATGAAAATATGGTTCCATACATTAAGAATTTTAGGGCCTATATTTGCCTGCGGCTTTGCCCGCGTAGTATTTGAATAAAAAGTGCCATAATGTGTGCTATTACAACAGTCATTCACTACACAGTAGGAAAATCAATTGGACTATTTTTATGTAGACTCGCATCTTAAAAAAAAAATAAAGCATATTTTCATTTCATTTTCATTTCACTATAGATACGCTATAATATATCTATGTGCAAAATTTCATCCAAATCCGTACAATATGTAGTTTTTGCGTCAAAAAATCATGTGACAATCTTATGTCATTCACATAAATTTTTTCTTTTCGATATTTCGGTATCGTTTCGCTATGTAACTTTGTCTGTGACTAATCCGCTATCACTGTTTGAGTAATACGTTATACGGGTACTTATAATGATTAGAAAGTTATCATCATTCCTTAATCAATTGAGTTAAAAAACAAAGGAATTCTGTAAAATGAAAGTAAGCACCATTAAGTACATGCTAACCTTTGATGTTGTTCTACAAATTACAAAGGTACCATGGCCGTTGGGGTAGTCCAATGTCAGCTATTAGTACAAGTTCAGGGAGCCTTGTAAACCGAAGTTCACGATGTGGTGAGTCACGCGATCTATAGTGAGGGCGGAATATTACTTTCTACGAATGATTTTATTATTTATTTTACAAATTAAGTTTGTTTTGTTGTCATAAACATACTATGCTTTCAATTAATAAAGATACCTAATTTTAATTGTCAAAATTGTGAATAAATTAGAAATCGATTTCCCTCCATTTGTCATTAACTTCTGGGTATTGGTACATAATTTTACAGATACAACTACCTTGCAAATATCTTAACTGTATATTTTACATCTCAGGATCTAAAATATACTAGAAAAATATAGCGCTATTACAGGAGTTTCTCAGTTCAAAACAATCGCACATGTACCTATAGCCTGAAGTTCTTTATATTTTAGTAACTATCCATTCAGACAGCAGACCTTTCAATATTTTGTACAATATCTAAAAATATAAGTTTGTATAAGTAACTCCCAGACTTACAATTTCTGTCTGTTTTAAAGACAACCCCAACATACATGATCTTTATTTACACCGGACAGTATTTTTTTACGTACTAATAAAAGTGAAATCCATATCATAAATCAACGACATCTACCCTTCACTATCGCCGTGTCCCATAACATTACTTCGGCAGCCTCGACGAAGGACAGCTTTGAGCGTACACGGCCGCTGTAACCTTGCCCAAATCAACTTCCTTATTTGTATTATACAGGGTGTTACATAGCTGTTGAAGTGATCAAAATTAACAATTTTAAGTGATAATAGGCAAACCACTTACTCGTAAAACCAATAACCGCTGAGAAAGAATTGTTCTCGTGAACTCGCGTCGTTCACGTCTGATACCAGTGAAATTGCACGTCACATTTAAGGCGACCGTTCGTCTTCATAAAAAGTGCCGTATTTAAAAAAAACGGGGGTTTTCTTTGAAATCGCTGCCGTATGCCGTAAATTGATTATTTACACGCCTGAAAGCCATACATTACGGCAATTGCCGTATATGGAACATCATTGTCTGAGGCACTGAGCGCCGCCGTGCGTGCGTGACAGGACATTATAAAATTTGAGGGAATCTCATGGATACTAAAAGCCTGTTGTGAGTACCTCCAGTCTGATGATGAAATAACTTATTGACTGCGAGATATTTTACCAATTCCATATTTTATAAGTATTTTGTTTTGTTGGGCAGTTTTGGAAAATGTGATCATAAGTATGTCATGCCATGAAATAAAATCATGGCTTTGCTGCTAACAATGGTTTTATTGAAATAGTTTTCTTGTAATTAAAGTAGGAGTGAGAAATCCAGAGAAAATAATATTGTTACGCGTTTGTATTTTACCGAGTTTCGAAGTGTGTCGTAGGTATATATATAATTTCTTATCACGGTTTATTGTTTTTCATTCGCCTCTACGCCACGGTGTACGCCGACCCTTACTGCACAGCTGTTCTTTCGTGTGTTTTTATTTATTTTGCCTAGATGGTGCTAGTGATGATAAAGCCTTAATAATAACGCCAAGACTTCAAGAGACTTTTAAATTTTAATGCGATTTTGTTTTAAAGAACCGAAAATACGGAGACTATTACATATTTTATTTTCAATTTTGATTTTCGTTCGATTGATGACAGGTTGATGTATACATACTTTTAAAGCTAATCTACATACATTGTACCTAACAGCACAAAGGCATTAATAAGTCAACATTTTCACCTTTTGTTAGTCATCATGACAACGGTTATACGTAAATGGTTATTTAATCAACTCGTCGCACCGGAATAAAACAAATAAAAGGTCATTCGCACCGCCAGCCGTTCGGCTATAGATACAAAATAAAAACATGTGTGTGTGACCCAGTTTTTATAGCAAATTCGCGGCGAGATTAGATAAGATGTTAGCTATAAATAGTATGACCGTAGTTAACCCTACGCAAAAGTGTTTTATAGTTTTAATTTTTTGCACGCTTTAACAACAGTAACTACACATTGACTATACCGTGCGCTTGACTATAACTTGTGTGATGTTAAGCAATGATGTAGTCTACGATGGAACTATACTCATTTACTCGTGATTACGAATGATTTTCGGTGAGAAGGTGGCAGTGTAATCAGGCTTTCTATGGTTAGAAACTATAAAGGAGGAACAATTCCGGCCCACGTTCTTAAATGGTGTCACCAGACATCGCACCGGAACACGGCAAGGACGCTTGGCAACAAAAGCCCAATCTTTCTAAATTCAACCGGAGTGTTTTATATTGTGGGATGCTAGCGACTGCAAAACCAAGAAATACATCATTCACAGTATCACAGTTCCCTCTTCATTTATTTATCCTCCTTTTATCCTGGGTACTCTACAACATAGTGATTAATGTAATTACCTATATGTTATAAGTTCGGTATAACAAAAAGGATATCAACTTGATATCACAAAGGCTACATGGTTGCTAATTGATTTTCTTGTTATTCTTTCATTCAGTTTCTAATTGAGTTCTCAACGGAGCTACCCGAGCTACTGTTGTAATGTAACAGCTTATTTGTATTTAATTAAATTGTGAATTTTATGTGGTATGTAGTTGTGGTATGTATGTGTTGGCGACCTCGGTAGTCGAGTGGCGTAAGCCGTCCGATTGGGTGTATACTGTGCCCGGGAGGTCGCGGGTTCGATTCCCGCCCCGGACAATATTGGTGTAACAACAAAATATAATCTGGCACCTGGTCTAACCATCTCGGCTACTGGTTTCCTATGGGTTTCGAGGTCTGATGGCAGTCGCTCGTATAATTCTGGTAGCTAGCCGCATCAGGTTAGACTGGGAGCCGAACCCAATAGAAATGGGAAAAAGGCAAGGGGAATGATGATGTGGTATGTTGTCAGACTTAAGAAAGTGTAATGCGGGCAGGGGGCGTGGTCGGTAAGATACTTGTTTTTCACACCGCAGGTCGTGGGTTCGATTATTTGAACATTAATTGTGTGATCTATATTTAAATATGTATTTACAAAAAAAGTATTATTAGTAGTGTATTACAGTTATCTGGTTTCCATAATACAAGCCCTGTTTAGTTTGGTATCAGATGGCCGTATGTTAATAATTAAAAAGTCTTGTTATTCTAAATGCTAAACATTGTATCCATTTCAAATGCCCTAACACTTTAGAATTCTGATAAAGTGAATTACGATCCGCGAGGTCTAAGCTGAGCATTGCATTTGTGTGAGTGATCGATCAGTGATCATTGTATGAGTTGTATCGTGCAAGAGACGCGCCACGCATCAGACCGATTGTCAAAAAGCAGTATCAACGTTTTAAATCCAGGAAAGGACGCGTCACGCTCTAGGCCTACGTCAGACCTAAACTATTATGTGCATTCATACTTATGCAAAGCTCAGCTCAAGTCTCGCGGACTGTAACAACCCTTTTAAATTCCGCTGGACACGAGTCTTATTTTAACTATTTTAAGAGCTGAAATAATAAAGGCGTTGAGGCTTTAATTCACACCACGTTAAAATTTATTGAACCGATTAATAAGAACAATTATTATAAATACCAAAACCCTCGTTAGATTCATTAATATTTTGCACACTTTGTCAAGGACCAATGATAATACTAGTTATAATGGTTAATAATGGTTTTTAAGATATCTCGAAAATCAAAAGAATATTTCGTTCACTTGTTTGTTTGTAACTGAATCTTTGAACGCGATTTTTACCCATTTCAAAACGTCAGATTCATTTGAAACTTATATGTCTTAGAAATATTTTGATTGGCTTCTGTAAACTCCCGGCCCTTTAAACGAAGCTAAGATTTGGTGTAGGTATTAAACAGAGCGCAAGGTGTCCCCTATCTCTTAATCTGACGCGCGGGTGTAAATCTAAAAATCCCCTCTTCGGCTCCCCTGGGTACTCTCGAAAATCGAAATAAACCTTTTAGTAGCTTCTTTTGTTTGTTTCTAAAAAGATTTTAACCCGCTTCAAATCATTTAAAGTTTAAAGCACGTTTTTTTAAACTATAATTTATTTTAGGCTAATCCTCCAAAGGAATAATTTCTCAATCAATATTTTATATATATTTAGTTTTGATAGGTATTCAGAACAATAGACGGCCATAACAGACACTAAAATTAAGCATTTTTTTTAATTTACATGCGGTTTATGTAGGTACCTACCTCTTTAATTTATTACTACTTAAAGTGAATTCTTTAACTTTCTATTTGTTTTTTCAAGGAAGTCATACTTGTTTAAATAAGGCTCTACGTGTTCTTCCTTTATCTCATTAATCATTATCTTAGTTAGATATCTATATAATTTTTGTTGGAGTCCTATTAGTACGAGATCCTGCTCCAAGGTATATTTATTTATACCTAACTATATATTATATTACTAACTATACCTTATAATAAAAAATTTCGTTATTTTTTATTTATTTATTAAAATATATTTTTACACATTTTTGCAACGATAAGATGCTCATTGAGTAGAGGTGAATAGGCCCGAGCACAAATATGTGAACACCTTATCACCTACTCGCGTTCTTATTGGTGCAGAGCACGTATAATGCGGCGAAATGGAATGAAAATACCTTTATTTTTCTTGAGACGTGCGTCTTCATAAAAATTGTCTAATTTATTATCCTATTGTGCAGTGAGTTTCTAGTTCCCATACAAGAAAATATAATAGCTTAAATTGCGACTAGATGGCGCTGTGTGCATGTGTATATAGTTATTGATTGATGTATACTATCATTTTTATTGTTACATGTTTTTTATATTCTCCATTCATAAATATATGCCAACATTTTATTAAGACATCTTAATATTGCCGGCTTATTTGCCGACTTAATAGTATAGAGAAACGTTATGAACGTAATCATATTGCAGTGGGATCTTAGACTAAAGCCTTCACGGTCACGTAATATTTTTATATCATAAATAAATACTATTAGATAACAAACTATATAATATTCTTTTCTTATTTTTCTGTTATATTGTTTCAGGAAATTGTTATGTGACTTTGGCAATGTTTAATCTGTAACCAGAAGTGCTTTTAGCGGATTATAAATTATACTTTGTAATCTATATAAAACCGGGAAGTTTAAAATGGTTTCAAGATAATTTGTTACCTTCTAGTTTATTAATAAATATTTTGCTGATTCCGTTTTTATAACATTCATCTGGTAAATCGGCCTATCAGCCGCCCCCTATGCATCTCATCTTTTGTGATTGGGGTCTTTTGACCTCACATCGACTCTTTGAAAAAAAAAAATTTCAGAGATGAATCCGCATTATTTGTATTAATTTATAGTGACATGGATTGAATCTCGTTTACCCTGAGTTGTGACAAAGGAAATATAAGAAAATTTAAAGAAATTTAAAGAATACAGTATGAGGTTTCAAAACCCCACACAGTACCAGATTTGGGATACATTTTATAGATTACTAGTGATGGGAATTTAAAATATGGATAAAGATTTTGATATTTTATTTAAATATATTCAGGAAAATTACGTCTCGTAGGTGTTCTGTGCAGACCATCATCGTCTTGTCTTTGGGTAGATGCAAGACAAATCTGAATATTTTGCAAAATTTTTAAGGTCTCCATGGTTTTTCTGTCTACTATCAATAGTTTACAAACAACATCCCAGTTACCGTGCCTAGTAATTACAAATCCCCATATTATATGGAATAACAAACAATACCGTTACCAGTTACAAATTTCCGTCGGTTTACACAATTCACGAGCCGCCATTTAACAACCTTTTCACTAGTGATTTCCTGAGTGTATTGTTTTTCGCGCGCTACTTTATATAACAAAAGGTAAAATGAAAACATGGTTTCGCGCCAAATACCTATATTCGTGCTTTGTGAATTATTCGTGTGAATTTTTGTCACTTAGTTCTATTATACTGTACCTATTTTTATAGTTAGTCATAATATTATAAAATTATTGCATAATGTAATTGAGTCACGAATGAATCGATATTTATTGGTTATTTAAGCGCGTTCCATCGTAGACCAGTATATTGCTTAGCAACAGGCACTTTGTGGTCAAGCACGAGCCTATTATAGTATAAAAAAATATGTGTTAATAATTGTTGCGTGACACTTTTACGGTTTTTGTTTTTATTTAAAATTCATCATCATGACTAAACATCTCTGGGCACGGGTCTTCTCTTATAGTCCATTGAAAAGTTACATTTGGGGTTGCATTTTTTAGAGGACGCAATTTTATTTTTTTGATGTGTAGGGGGGGTTAGTGTAAGGCTAAAACCAAGTTTGTGGGGTCGCCACCCTTGTCCCACGGCCGCCATCTTGAAAATAGGGGTTGAAATGGTTTTTACGAGATATCTCGTAAACTATTTATTTAATAAAAAAAATTTGTTAACATTTTTTATTGCAAATTAAATTCTCTACAACTTTGGTCCAGTAACTTTTTGTCGTAAAACTATAAATAAAAAAGTTATAAGCGAAAATATTCAGAAATTTGAGAAAAAAAATTATATTTTTCGAAATAACTTTTTTTTTATCATTTTACGAAAAAATAACATCAGACCATTTTTGTAGATCGTTTTTTAAGGAACAACTTTTATATAGAACATTTTTTCATAAAGTCATTAGCTAAGGTTTTACAGCGCCCCGAAGTGAGTACTATTTGTCAGTACTCTTAACTATACCTATAGTATACATGTATACTAATAATGTGTCATCAGTTATTATTTTTTTTTCTTTTTTATTCTGTTATTGTAATTTTTTTAATTATAAATTTTGCAATATTATTAAGAATTAAGTAATGACTCTTTTCCCCACCACCCAAGAGGTAGAGTCTGGAGGCGCGTTTTTTTTACGTGGTATCCCCAATAGGCATAATCCACGGTGATTTTCTAAATTAAAACTACTCCGTCCTTAGTCTTTTCGATGGACCAGGCTGCGGCTCAGCATCTGGTAGGCTTTCTGAATTACATATCAGTGAGGGAGCTGGAGAAGGAAGGGGTGTTAATGTCGGCAGTTCATCATCGAAGTCATTCTCATTTATTAATTCTTCGAGTTGCATTACGTTGCTGCAAGTTTCGCCAGAGCAATGGAAGCATACTGCAGAACATTTCAGTCAGCAGTCTTCAGGATCATTATAATGACCAAGCCACAACTGGACCTGATGGTAGACTCGGAAGGTATGAAAGCGAGCTGTGTCTTGTGTGGGAGGAAGTGAAGATAAGTGAAATGTACTTTTAGTCACTGATTTGGCGAATTGTTTGTATCTTAGGCTGTCAAGAGAATTATCATCTTTATTACCACCGTATAAAGCGATAAAAAAACGTTCCCCAATTACAGTGAGCAAAGCAGGGTCAACTCTCTTGTTGAGAAACAAAGCCGTTCCACTTGCAAACTCCAAATGTTTTTCCAGGGTTTTCACAAATTTCATTTTACCGATATTGTAAGGAGCTGAAGTTGTGTCACATCCGGAAAAAGCATGAAGAAACAGCAAGTTATCCGCAGCTGTTCTTTTATTCCCCCACGGTAACATGGGTTTTTTCTACCTGAACAGCATTCCTGTTAACGGCCATCAGATTCTAAATTATTTTAAAAATCAATAATTGTAAAATCCTGTATTGGCGTGGAAAAGAGTCATTACTTAATTCTTAATAATATTGCAAAATTTATAATTAAAAAAATTACAATAACAATAAAAAAGAAAAAAAAATAATAACTGATGACACATTATTAGTATACATGTATACTATAGGTATAGTTAAGAATACTGACAAATAGTACTCACTTCGGGGCGCTGTAAAACCTTAGCTATTGACTTAATGAAAAAATGTTCTATATAAAAGTTGTTCCTTAAAAAACGATCTACAAAAATGATCTGATGTTATTTTTTCGTAAAATGATAAAAAAAAAGTTATTTCGAAAAATAGATTTTTTTTTCTCAAATTTCTGAATATTTTCGCTTATAACTTTTTTATTTATAATTTTACGACAAAAAGTTACTGGACCAAAGTTGTAGAGAATTTAATTTGCAATAAAAAATGTTAACAAATTTTTTTTATTAAATAAATAGTTTACGAGATATCTCGTAAAAACCATTTCAACCCCTATTTTCAAGATGGCGGCCGTGGGACAAGGGTGGCGACCCCACAAACTTGGTTTTAGCCTTACACTGACCCCCCCTACACATCAAAAAAATAAAATTGCGTCCTCTAAAAAATGCAAGGTTAGGCCTAAAAAATGTAACATTTCAATGGACTATTAACTATCTTACAAGTTGAAAGAGTTTAGGCCTTATCCACACACGCTGACCAAGTACGGTTTGGTGAATGTCACTTGAGTGATTAGTTCTTAGACTTTAAGTTAAGTCATGATGAATAAACTCACAGCAGAAAATGTATAAATTTCATGTAAATATTCAATGATGAACAACCTGCCTAGTAACTATTTAATAAGCAGAAAAATTAAGTAGGTAAACAATAGCTTGATAACAGTTCAAATCAGTTAAACAAATAGGCTTCTGTAAGCTGTCTGTAGCATTGTTTACAATGTTAGATCTTTGGACTGTTGAGTTTTATCTACGCGGAGATACCTGACACTCAACGTTTTATATTTGAGAATACAGTGAGCGGCAAATAACTTGGCCAGGAGTATATTATTATGATGAAATTTGGCTACTGCGCTTAAGGCCGAAAAGACCAATAACTTCGACACAGACAAATTATTTGCTGGCAACTGTAGGTACCTAATCGTATTAAAATAAAACTACTATATTACAGACTAATTTGTCTACGACTATATATCGAAATGATCCTAGAAGCGCAAATTCTAATTACGTAGAAAACAAACAAAAAAAAACAAATAAAAAAAACAAATAAAAACAAAACAAAAAAAAAACCGGTCAAGTGCGAGTCGGACTCGCGCACCGAGGGTTCCGTACAAACCTGCAAGGTTTAGAAAGTTCGTTCATTACGACAATCGAGTCATAACTATGGTATTTTTATTGCAAAATGAAATTCATAACTTAAACGTGTAGTTGCGAGTTTCAAAATATGCGGTATCAATGGTTGCACTTTTGCGTTTTGCGTTTTTGCGTTGACTTAGAATTTTTTTTTTTTCACGGTTTAAAGGCAATTAGATCTAAGTATTTGATATGAATTTCAACTTGATAGCTCTACGCGTTCATGAGGAAAAAAGTAATAAGTTTATATTTATTAAAAAATATATATTTTGTAATGTAACTAAAAATTTAAGGTTTTCGGAATTTTTCCTTTATGTGTGCTATATAAAACGTTGCTTCATGCCAAATTTCAAGATTCTAGGTCGACTGGAAGTACCCTTTAGGTTTTGATTCCCTTGCGAGTACTTGCGAGTTTCAAAATATGCAGCTTAAATTGCTGTTTCTTTTGATTGCGTTGGCTTAGAAGTTTGATTTTTTCACAGCTTCAAGGGACAGTAGATCTGAGTAATTGATATAAATTTCAGCTTCATACCTCCACGCGTTCCTGAGAAAAAGGGTCTTGACAGACGGACGGACGGACGGACAGACGGACAACAAAGTGATCCTATAAGGGTTCCGTTTTTTCCTTTTGAGGTACGGAACCCTATAAACAAATAAAAAAACAAACTTTTTCTTTTTTACATTTGGTTGATTATCATGTAACGTAATTCATGGATCAATGGTTTTAAATTTATTGAGTTGTTGTTTTTTTTAATTAGAATCTACTTTATTCGCCTAAACTATCACTCTGTACCATGACATGTTTTAATTGTTGAACCACTCAGCGTTATATTAATTTTGTTAAGATAATACGATAATATGCGGATTGTAAATTTAAATTCATGCTGTTTCGTTTACTCTACCAATGCTGGTAGGCCACAAAGTCGCTTAATAAATGTCACCATACATATATACAACTCTCCTTTCCACGATCCTATTTAAGACTAATCAACTATCAACTGTGTGATTCGAATAAATAGGTACGAATGTTTGTAAATCTCACTAAGCTTAGCCTGAAAACATTCCTGGCACTAAGCCAACACGAATAAATAATAGGTTTTTTGCTCGGCTAATAATTTCCACTCCTTACCAATAAATTCATTTTGTTAAGTACCTAAGTCGATGAACTTATTCTGCTTGGGTCAATGGTCAACTTAACCTCCTGAATTATAATTTTAGCACAGAAAAAAATGTCTGGCCTGGTTGGCGCTAGCGTAGTGGTTAGTGACCCTGACTGATAAGCCGCAGGTCTTGGGTACAATTCCCACTTAGGACAAATATAATATTAAATATTAATTCCTATAATGCTAGAGCAGTTAGCACTTCTAACTTTTAGTACGTTTTATGCACTTAGGTAGGTAAGTAATACCTACTCGTACTTTTTAATTCGGTGCTGGCACTGACCTTAAAAACTATTTGGTGTATGAACCCATTAAACTAGGATATTAGACAAGTTTTGAACTGGGAGTTTGGCCACAGACCAATTTTTTTTAAGTGAGACACGGTCATCTGATCCCAAACTAAGCAGAGCTTGTACTAGGCAAAACCAGATAACTGGTAATATACTACATACAATACTTTTCTTTTGTAAATATATACTTAAATATAGATAATTACACCCAGACACAAGACAAACAGACATATTTAAACAAATGTTTGTCTCGGGTGGGAATCGAACCCACGACCTGCGGCGTGAAAGGCAAGTATCTTACCGACCACGCCACCGGCCCGTCAAAAGGCTTACACTTAGGCTTTGAATTAGGTTTATTAACTGTATAAATAATTTTTTCCCCCTTTTCTTTACTTCGACTGTTCTATTTTAATATTATTAATTAATTCTGTATTTTTACAATATGAAGATACCTATTTAATAAAAATGAACATAGTCTTGCGTTTGTGTGGTTTACAAAAACCACAATATGATTTGCGCACAGTAGACCCCTGGTTCACTAACTTGTAATCTAAGCGGCCTCATTACTACAGACATAATATACCTACAAGTACATACTTTTATACTACGTACTGGTGCTACTGTTTACTTTACAATGCTTACTGTTGACTATGTAAATGGTAATACTTCTGTATTTTACCACAGATTAGATAATAGTTCCAAAGTAATTTATCATGTTATTCTAGGGGACCAGAAAAAAACTAACTGTAAATTAAAATTGCACATTGGAATAGCCATGAAACAAACCTTAATTTTATCAATTGTTTATCAATGCAACCGTTTTTGACTGTCCCATTGCTGGGCTTTGGTCTTCTCTTAACTTTCTTATATGTTGATAGAGCCTCTCAATTGCCTATAAGGTTTATAAATCACGGAGTCACGAGTATACTTGTATTAGTCACCTACTTATTCTACGTAGCTATCTGTCTGTATAAGTACTCGGTGCGTGGTACCTAATAACAACACATTAGAAAGAAAGATACTTATCGGTGAAGAAAAACATTGTAAGAAAACGCCAAGTTTAAAACATATTTTGACATTTTAGAATTAATTACCCTTACATGCTGGACATGTAAGTACTAAACTCTCAACTCTCTTAATAGTTTAGAGAAGACCCGTGCCCAGCCGTGGGACACTAAAAGATAGTTACTATTAAAAAGAGAGCGAAAGGGTTTGACCGCTTGACTCTAATATCAATTGACTTGCCCGTGGTGGCGTCTAACTTTGAATTTTTACGAATCTATAAAATATTTCTACTATAAATAGGTAGGTGCACCGTGCAATTGCAATAGATGAAAATTGAACATAAAAAACATGCGTTTTTTTGCGACAGGGGTGCTGAGGAGACAAAAATATTTATCAGACAAAAGCGATACGGGTGCGGCGGTTAAAAAAGGTTAACTGTTGCTATTGTTAGATGTGTGATTACCATACACGTGTGGTATAGAAATTTAAATTTCAAAAAGTCATGTCTCGTCTCTCCGTGTAAAAAGTTTAAATTTATCACAAGTCTAACAATTGACATAGACCTTCCAACCGAGGTCATTGTTAGTCTCAAGTTGCATAACTTATTATTACGCAAGTTGCTAATAATTACATACAACTGAAATTACCTCCTCAGTGTAATGTAGGTTTTAATTGTTTGTTTATGCTTCAGCAAAACTCACTCAATACAACTTGAATTCAATTCACTTCAGTTTAATTCATCGAACTTCAATTAACTTCAGCGCTTCAATGTACCTAAATTTTCTTTGTTTACGCGGTATAATCCTTTGATAGGAGGCACGGAGGCTATCTAACCGAATGGACTTTATAGAGTAATTTAATTACCTGTAGTTCTTGCTTCAGGTGCAACATCGTAACTGCTCTTAGGAGATAGGTCCGGAGATTAGAGCGTTTAATTAAACAAACATTTTTTTATGATATAAGCCGAGATATTAGTGGTAGGTAGTAATATTTACTTTGTGTTTTCCTTGTAGGTATTAATTTAAAAAAGTTTACGGTTGCAACTTCTTATGTTGTAGATAATGTAGATAAACAGACCAACACACGAGAAACGACACGCGCTTTTTTGAATCGCTCCTTAGTGTGTAGACTGTACCATCTCAAAATATACTTACTGACTTTACAGTAGAGTATTTTAGATTTGGAAGAACTTGTTCTAACGGAATTTTTCAAATATGGCGTCTAGCGGCGTTTATTGAAGTGTTTTTTGGCAATTGTTTAGAAAACATTGAACAATACATTCCTGATTGTAAAATTCAGTTTAGTACTTTTTTTGAATTGTACACAGAACACACAGCTACACATCAAGTAGTACATTTCCAGTATGAACCTGATTTCGCATTGTATAGGATTTCTGTAAAACGAGAGGTCAGCTTATACTGGATATGTATAGCTTTATGTGTAGCCAAGTGTACACACGAAGGAGCGATAAAGTCAAACCACTGGGAATGGGCATTTTATATTCACTTTTCCAGATAGATTTCGAAAATTTTAAGGCGGGTTTGAGTTGTCATGTCATTAATGTCAAAATAGTGTAAAGTAGTTACTTAGAATTTTTTTACCTAAATACATTTAATTTATACCTGTCTTGTCCAAGAAGCACTATTAGTGTTATTTTAAGAAGAACTAGTTTTAGCAGATATTTAGGAACCATAACCGTTACTAACTGCATATTTTCCTGCTATGTAAACCTAAAAAATTAAAATACCGGTTTTCTGCACAAATACTGAGTAGATTTTAATTGTTACACAGTCACAAGATTAGGTACTTAAACAATGTAACTATTCTTATCACGGACAACCTTATGGCAAACCGTAATTTTAATCATTGTTATGTAGTATGACATCAAAATTTTAACTCTTTTTTTTTGTTACAGTTGCCTGTTGCTGTTAAATTCCTGAATGGTTATGGATCAGCTATCGACTTCCACCAATTAGACCGAAGATAGCGGAACTTCTGTGCAACTGGCCGAAAAGATCATGACCTTTGCTATTATAAAAAAGAAAAACGTCAAGCTTTAGCATTAGAAAAAAAACAAGAAACCGTTTCCCGCGTAAACGACTAGAGTTCTACAAGGAAGCTAGTGTTGTGACAATAATACATTTTACTTAGTACATCGCGAATGATAATTGATAACAAACGTTATCACATTCTTAACTAAATCCATTGCGTCTGTTTTCGAAAACCGATAGCGGCAGTGATAAAGTCTTGTCGATTTTCGTTTTACGTCATACCGTAGACAGTCTCGAAACAACCAAGACGTGTTAGTGTACGTTTGATATCGTTTCGCTCGCCAATGTTTAAAAACATTTCGCCCGTTAGCTTAGTTGACACGAGTCGTGCTCGAGCTACGTTGTGTAGTGTGACTATTTTGTGAGTGTTAAGATGATGCGTGTGTTAATGTGGTGTGGGGTTGCCGCGTTGGGGTGGGTGGTCAGTTTAGTGAAGGGCCACGCTCCTGGTAGCGAGTTGGAGTCGGTGAGGTACGGGCCTGCTGAGGAGAGGATCGTTAGCGACACGTATACCGTCGCTAATATTAATATTACGTACCGAGATGAACATGGAGAAGAATACACTGAGACCTCTGAGGTATGTACCATTGTACCTTATAATTAATTGCTAAGACTAACTCACTATAATTACATGTTATTTAAATAGGATTTCCAACATGACTTTCATTGAAGATTGTGTTTAGAGTAATATTAAACTTTATGGTTCAATACAGCATATTATTATGATTGATTGTAAATTCTATGTAAAACTATACCCGAGGCCTATGGTCTATGTATAATTATAATAATTCAATGCATTGTGCAATGCCACATACACTAGCGAAGTATGTCATTTGCGTTTACCCACATTCAATGTTTTTAATCTTCTCCATCAAGCCCTTAGACCTAACACGGGATACACCGCGTTCTACGGTGTGCGATAAGGTCAAAGTGAATGCAATTTAACAACATTGTCAGCTACGTTCATTGTGACCAAACTGCAGACCACATAACATATCTAGTGTGCCAGTCTTAATAAAGTATGTAATTGTTTTTAACCGACTTCAGAAAGGAGAAAGTTCTCATTTCGGATGTTTTTATATATTTATGATTGTCCTGGCATTACTCAGTCATATATGAACGGATTTATTTTATTTCTGTTATTTATTTTAGTTTTTGTTAAAAAAAAATCTAGCAATTTAATTAATTTGTTGCTTAATTGGCTAATATTAGAGTATAGTGCATCCGAAAGGACAAACTTTCGAGCTAGATAAGAGAAAGTATAAAATGCAAATCAAGTTATAATCGGTTTCGTCAATAGAAACTAAAAAAAATATCTAATTATAATATTTAATAAGAAGTCGATAATTATTCAATACGGATAAGATATTTGCATTTTTTGACCGACTATGCATAAAATCATAATAGTTAAGTCCGTTTTGAATTATAATAGCTATGTAAAATTTTAATAACCCATCACTAATCTAAAGTTTTGGTCAAGGTGTTAAAATTTATTTTTACTTACAAATATGAAATTGCTTAGGTAATTTTGCAAAATTTCGCCAGGTGCGTTTGTGGAGGTTTGAAGTTTGCTATCAATGGGAAACATGTGCTTCCTACTTTTGCCTTACCATTTGCTACTTCGTTGGTCCAGTGGTAGTAATAAGCGTTCGGTCCGAATCCCGTGTCGAGCAAAAGACGTTTCTAATCTTACTAATATTTTAAGCGCGAAAGTCTGTCTATGTCTTATGTTTGTTACTCTCATGCAAAAACTATTGGACGGAATTGGATGAAATTTGGCACAGCGATAGATTATGCTTTGGAATAACACATACTTTTAATCCCAACAAGTACCACGCGGTCGAAGCCGTGAGCGAAAGCTAGTACATACATAATATTTATAAAAATCGTAGCAACGGCTCGAAGTAGGGAATTTTGCCTGATGAACAGCAATATTTTATACCTACGTGTGGACCCTCTTCATTGCTACAAAAAAAATACGATTATAAATTAATCGTTTTTTTTTTCTGGAAAAAATCAATCAATTGACAAAATTTAATTTTTTCTAAAAAATAATAATTAATAAAAAATACAATACTATTATAATAACCATTCTTTTTGCAATGTAATGAAATTATTGGAAAAAAAATATATATTGGTAATTTTTTCACATCCTCCTACCAAAGTCCCGCCACTAGCCTGTACTGCCATTGCAAGCCAGGATCAACAGCGGGTTTTGAAATTATAGCCAGTATCAGGGATAGTAGTTTCCCTACAAAATGTATAAATCTGTCGCCTTTTCACCTGCTATCAGTAATCACTAGTTTCATCAATGAACGTGTTTTTATGATGTAACATCTCGTAACCGAATCAATTCATTGAATAACGCATGTCTTGAGAGGCATTTCGAAATTATTTATTCGTTGAACTGTGTAATCATGAACCTTACGTTATTATTCTATCATCTTGTGATATTAGAGTACTCAGGTGTAAAGATAATAATATTATTATTATTATAAAATGAACGATAGCTCTCGCTTCGATTTAATTACCTACTCGTTTCGTCTCCTTCCGTCACATCCCGTTGTGTTTCAATTGTCTTTTCATTTATTTGACCAAAAAAGGCTTTTTAAGGAGATTAAATAAAACCGATAAAGATCCTAAGTAAGGTTATTAAGAATATTTTGAATCCTCAAAATATTCCAATTGGTTCTAGAGTTTCGAGTATTGATTGCGCTTTACTTATCATATTCAAATTCAATTCGAAGGTTATATGAAGTTGTTATGATGCGTTCCGTAGGGTAGGTACTTACTTTTACAAAAATAGATTTATAATAAATATGGCGCAAGTAACTTGCCTACCTTAAGCAAAAGTCTAGTTTATGGAAAGATAACAAATTCTATTGACCTAATATTTTTACGACTAAACCTAACAGCTGCTTATGATTAAACTTAAAGATAAGGCCGACGTATTGGTGTCAAAAACCGCTAGCGGTGCGATAAAACCGAAATACAGCTGAGTTTTAAGTATGTATCGGCGTTGACTAAACCAGACTAAGTGGAGTGACGATCAGCTCTTGCCAGCACTCTGCAAATATCCAGATGAACAATCAAACAAAAACTTACAAGTTCGGAACTAAATTTTCACTTGTAGAAATCGCCATTTCGCCTAATTTGAAGATGTTCTACGATTGCCAATTCATGAACTCTACTAAAGCACTCGTCGTTCCCAACGGTTGTCAGTTCTGCGGCAAATATGGCCAGCTCATTGCCATTGCCAGTATTGCCACTCAGCTTCCTAATTCAGTGGGCTATGTCGATTATTCTAGTTCTCAGTTAGATCGCTCCCTAGCCTATTGAATCTTCAAAAAATCTTCCACTTCTACAAAAAGTATTCATACTGATACCACATAGGGAAATGCATAGCAACAGTTTATTTGAGTAGATACATTACGTGGATCCGATTTTCTATTTTAATAAACATCGCATGCTAAGTCATTTTCTATTGTCTCCATTGACGTTACAATTATTCGTGACTAATCATTTTACATAGCTAATTCGTTAATTGAGTAATATATTCCAAATGGAAAAACTTCTTGAATTCTAGTTATGAAACCATCTCGAATGTTCGGCGTAAATGGGGGAAATCTTTCAAAGCTGTGAAAATTCTTATGCTTGTATTTTATGAATGTAGAACTTTGAATTCTTCTAAGCTATAGTCCAGCTAGGTTGAACGTTGAACGCCACAATGAATGATGGCCGCCAATTTCAATCGCGTTCCTCTAAATGTAATCAGTCTACTACACCTCGAGACCTGTCGATGTCTCTCTCTGCAGTTCTTGCGGCCAGCGCTACAACTGCTCCATTCTCAACAAAACCAAACTCTTGACTCTCAAGTGCATCTAATTGATTTAGCTTTGATAAACAAGGATCATTGACTATTAATAGGTATCGGCCGATATGCTCGGCGACGTTATCACCACAACATACTTTGCCCATCGGCATAGTGAATATTCGGGTTATCTAAAACATTTGCATCGCATCTCATGCGCATTTCGCGGCTAATCTATTGGGCCTTTTTTATTATAGTGCTCAATTTCTTTATTGCTAAAGGGTTTTGTCAGTGTGGCAATAGAATGGCAACAAATAACATTGAAATAACAGTTGGCAATTGTTTTTTTTTTATCCCAAATTGTCTATTCATTAAAGCAGTTTTGTTTTTCGTAGGTATTTTCCATTTTCCTTGAGGCCTATTGAATAAAATATAAGCCGATGTTGTTGTTGTGTTAAGTCTACCAAAATATTATTTTACAACAAAGAGAAAGATGGGTGTTACTATTTATTCTCTAAGCAAGATGTTTTAATAGCGAACTCCTTTAAATTGAGATTTATTTTACGAAATACTGCAAGGATTTTGTTTTCATAATAGTTAGGTACTTCTTTTACAACATTTATTATGAATAATCTGCATAAAATATTGAAATACATTTTGATAGTATTACAGGCTTTAGGTTTGGTTGTAAAAAAAAATAGCCATAATCATCCCTCATCCCTGTCCAATCTACCTGTAGGTGTGTGCAAGTTTGAATATTATTTTGCCATTATGTTACATAAAAATCAAATAGTTCTGTTTTCTTAGACCACGTGTAGTAGGAACCCCTTGACAAAGTGACGTAGTTAAGCGATACGAAAAATAGTAAAGAAAAGTCACGTGACTACCTTATTCCAATCCCTTAAATCTAGTTCTTTTCAATCTTTCGATACCGCTTCGCTGTGTCACTTGTTTAGGGGCACAAGACATTGTTAGAATAAATTTGTGATTACCTTTCCTATGTGATATTTACTAGGAAAAATCCAGACTGCTGTATTCTATTCATCCCTGGAAAATCTGCATTGAATGCTAGATGCATATGCTTAATCATCTCGTCATTTAATTATCGATTTTTTTCTTCAATTTTATCGATGAATAACTAGGTGATTGTACAATTTGTTGTACTAAAAGCCAAATTACCCTTACCCAGGTACCCCTATAACAGTTCATCGTACTAACGCCACACATTATAATAACCATTGTTTTGATTGTTTAGTGTTAGCTCACGTTAGGCGTAAACTTACATCACATTGTTGTTACTGGTTTGCATATTGTTAGTTTAATACTTGCATGCAGAATACTCTAGTTTCTATACAACATACATAATACTTTTACAAGTTAATTGATATTTCAAATTTATAACATGCATAGTTTTTTTTTTTAAATATCATCATTAACCTTGCCTTTTCCTATTTCTATTGGGGTCTGCTCCCAGTCTAACCTGATGCGGCTAGCTACCAGAATTGTACGAGCGACTGCTATCAGACCTCGAAACCCGTAGGGAACCAGTAGCCGAGATGGTTAGACCAGGTGCCAGGCTTTTGACTACATGTAACGATTGTCATAGATGTGTTAAATAACAACCGGGACCGACGGCTTAACGTGCTCTCCGAGCCACGGAGGGTGGTCCCTCAACCAGACACCAAAACAAATCTTTGTTTTTACACAAATATTGTCCGGGGTGGGAATCGAACCCGCGACCTCCCGAGCACAGCATATCATTATTTATGGGTGCAATGTTCTCATCTATAGAAATGAATTAAGTCCAAATACAAGGTATCTACTGTAAACCGTTGAGGAGTTCCCTTGACTGTCGTTCGTCTTCATCATCAGACCTCTTTCTCAGTAGATATCACGTCATTCACTGCACAGTAGGAATATACATATATTGGAAGAATTATACTTGAAAAAAAAAAGAAGAATATTTTCATTTTGATTATAGGTTTTTCACTATTTTCCTAAAACTTACACAATGACGCAGTGATATCAAAAGTGGGCTTGATGATGCAACAATTGTCATTTTTAATAGTTGCATTGTTATGCGAGACTTCAAAGGCGATTTCCGGACTTCATATCAGTACTATGTTTAATATTAATGACATGTTCAACTCCTATAATTAACCGTATCACTTCCCATCATAATAACAGAAAAGACGTGACCGGATTATTGTTACATCTGAAGCGATTCTTTTATCTTATAATAGGCTTATGCTTAACCACAACTTACGCAATAACACAATAATGTAGTCTACGATGAAACGCGCTTACCCTGTTAATACCGATTCCCTCGTGACTTGAAGATTATAGCTATATAGATGCCGGCACTGGCAGCGAATTCCACAACTTAGCAATTGCACAATAAAAGTGGAAGCAAAGCGCTTTGTGCGTTTGTGCGTGCGATAAAATTTTCACCATATATCGGTGGCGCATACCTACCCGCACTTGGCCAGCGTGTGTGAACACTGCCTAAACTCGGATGATTGAGAGAAGACCCGTGCTAAGCAGTGGGACACAAAAAAGAGTTGAGGTGATTAGAATCATCTTGCTAGCCCCAAGATTCGAGACTCGAGGTTATTAAACGAACTCTCATCACTGGACCAAGGAGACACTAATCTAGTACAGACGATGAATTTAACATTAACCTACCCTTTCACGATGTCCTACTAATCTTACTCAGTGCTCTAATTAAAATTCATCAGAGGGACTGTTTTAATTCCAATTTCATTACCATTCATCTTAATTTAGTAGGATTCTGTGCAATAGCTCTCAAGCCTTAGTGAGTCTTCAGCGTCAGTGTCGTAAATTATTAAATACAAACTTTTGACCCCACCTCTGTCCGTGTACGTTTGTTTCATTATTATATGGACACATTGCCTTTTTTTACAAGTAGTGTCAAAAATAGATATGTGTCTGTGTGGAAACCTTTCATTAACCTCGCTTTAGCCGTTCTTCTATAATTATGTAACTTAAATTTATATTTTGCAAATTTTTTACGAAGTAATTTTTTTTAACAAGGACATGAAGGTAAAAGAAATTCGAAAAGTGGCTGCGGAGCAGTATTGAACTCGGCTTCGCGGTTTCGATGGTCGTGCGCATCTTTTGTATGAAGTAACTGTTTCATCGCCACTGCTTAATATCAAAAGAAACACTGTGAGGAAATGTGGCATGACGTTTGTGCAATAAGGAATAAAACTCACTAAGCTCTTAAGATAGTTGAAAAAAAAAAGGGTTCTTTGTTACAAGACAAGCCAGCTAAAAGTGTATTGCAACGAGAAAATTGAAAAATAATGCAACAAAGTTCATGGGAGGTCTAATTTTATCGCTCCCGTTGCAATTCAATTTATTACCACTCGCATTTGCAGTAACAAACACACTATATTTATTAAACGTAACGCCACAACCGGCATAACATCTACCATGGTAAATTAACTCTACAACTCTGACCTTAAGGGTCAAACTAGGGTGCACTTATTGTTATATAGGATGTTTTAGTACCATGAAGATTTAAGTCGGACGTGATGTGAGTCATTCAATGATTAACCCATGATACTTTTTCTTTGGTTTGTCATATACATATATGTGCCTAATGTCGTTTATTTACTTTGGTATTGTTCAACAATGTAGCTTACCTACATTTAATTAGGTGTGTCATAAAGATGTTTGCCTGCTCTTATCTTCCCTTCTAACAGAATTTCTGCCATGGTACTTTCCAACTACAGTTTGTGTCAAATTTAGCAACAAATTGTATTGAAGGTTAAAATAACTTTAAAATGTAACTTAAGATATGTTACACGTGAACATGAAGTCTGAAAAGACTTTGAAACGTCGGGATCTAAAATCTAAAATAAACCGCGATAAAATCCGTTAAAAAGTAGTTTTATTTCAATGTGTGATATTCGCGTAAATCTAAGACAATACTTAAGATATTTTACTTTAAAACTACTTAAATTAAACTTCATCCATCTCAACAAAAATGTCACCGTTACTTGGCTACTAAAATTTATTGGCACTTCACCGCATCCGGAATTTCTGATTTCTTGAAAACATGAATAACTAAATATACTTTGAAAATTTTGGAACTACGATACGATATGATTTGGGACTATGTTTTACTTAAATCCTTTCCCGCCCTTTTCACTTATATTGATTTTTTGATAACCCTGTAGATTATAGAATTTATAGCAAAAATGAGCTGATGATACTAATATCGGTATTGAATTATAAGAACAAAAATGGTCTTGCAAATATTACAAATCTCTAAAATACTCGTAGTAGGTACAATTAAGAATTAAATTTGTAGTGTAAAAAAAAATATTATTATATTAAAGTTAATCCTTTTGTTCCAAATGAGTGTGAGGTTTACTGTATAAAATTAAATAGTAGTCATGATAATAAACGATTGTAATGATGACGAAAGGTTTGTTTTCTTATTTGATTAATTATATCTATTGTCAGTTGTCATCAAAAAACATTAATTTAACATCTTACAATACTTAACAAGCTTGTCATTAAACTTTCGCAATTTAACACCATCATTCCAGTTTTTGCTACATTTTTATTTTATCTTTAGTAATTAAGTTTCCCTTTGATCATGTTTCGCCATTAACAAGTATAAAACGGTTTTTAATGAAAATAATCATCTTTATTAGGGCCTAATTGATTTGTAAAGGGAGAGTAAGAGCATAAATAATTAAGGCTTAATTTAAGTAGCATGTAAGTACCTAGATATCTTCATTTTCGTACGCATGTTTTATTCAGTACTAGCTTCCAATCGCGGATTTGCCTGCGGGGTATTAGGATAAAAAGCATATGTGCGTTATTCCAGACTATAATCTAAATGTGTGCTAAATTTCATCCAAATCCGTCCAGTAGTTTTTGCGTGATTAAATCACAAACATCCTCACAAACTTTCGCATTTATAACAGTAAATAGTATTTGTTGAAATAGACAATAGGATTCATACATTTTTTTAATGGGACAGCCCACTAACCCAATTCCGTCACTGGTACCCCTGTTAGCCAGAGTCGACAGCGGTGCCATGAAGAGACTCGGGATTTGAACCCGGCTACCGGGACACCTAAACTGTCTTGGAACCCGCACGAATTTTATCAGAAAGATAATTGGAATTGAAAAGTTTTATTATTAGATTTATTTATAGATATAAAAATACAGTTGTTCTAACGTTTGTTTGTGTACCACCTGAGGAAGCGGAAACTTAGTAACTTTGATATTGCTGCCGTGCGTGTGCGGTAATTGGACGCGACCACAATATTTATTAAGCAGGCCACTGCCACTGATTTGGCTAACTTATATCAATGACTTGTAGTATCCGGCGACTAGGACCGCAATAAACTCGGACCGCGGTCCCAGTTGCCGGATCTATTTATTTTTAATATTTTGCTTCCGGCGACTGGGACCATAAATCTTCTTCTTCTTCTTCTTCTTCTTCTTCTTCTTCTTCTTCTGCTTCTGCTTCTGCTTCTTCTTCATCTTCTTCTTCTTCTTCTTCTTCTACTTCTTCTACACCAAACAAAAATGCCTAACTAATTATATTAAAAGATTTTTCTGCGTCTATATTACTTTCTTGCAGGAGGAAATTGAATATAGTTTTAGCACAATTTTTGCGTCATAGCATTGTTGTCATCCTATGCTATATTTTATCTAAAGAAAACTTAAATGAAGTGTATACTTCTGTCTGACTCATGGATGTCATTTCCTGATTCTACAATTATAATTGTATGTCTTGATTCACGTTATATTTGTAGTAAAGGACATGACACATCGTTTATCTACGCATGTAGCTATTTTACATATATAATTTATATATATTAACAATTAATTACTCAATTACCTTCATAATTTCGTGACGTTTTGACACTAACATGTCACATTGTCCATCTAACACTTCGTATAAGGTCAAAGAATGTGATTGAATTAATAACCCCCGAGAATATAGAGATGTATTAAATGATCGCGGTTTGACGTGTGTATTTGTGTATCTGTGTACAAGTTTGCCGTCTCGTAACGCTTAAACGGTTGGACCCATTTAAGATTTTTTTTAGTTAAGAATGCCACATTTCCTCTGCTTTTTTTCTTAGTCATTTTTTGAAATAAGGTCTACTTATATACCAATGAAATCTTTTTTACCTTTTACCATTATAGAGAAAAACTACGGGACATCACAAGTTTGACGCGCGTGTGGGCGTGTTTTAGTTTGAAACGTGAATTAGAAGGGCGAGTGTTCTTAGCTAAAATTATGTAATACATATAATTATTATAAATTAAAGGTTATTAGATTTTTCATACATTGAAATAAAACTACTGTTTAACGGATTTTATCGCGGTTTATTTTAGATTTTAGATCCCGACGTTTCAAAGTCTTTTCGGACTTCATGTTCACGGGTGGCCTGAGGTATTTGACAATTATTACTGACTACCTCCAAACAATAACATTTAAGTTGCGTTCCTATATAAGAAAAAAATAATACCTCAGTCCACCCGTGAACATGAAGTCTGAAAAGATTTTGAAACGTCGGGATCTAAAATCTAAAATAAACCGCAATAAAATCCGTTAAAAAGTAGTTTTATTTCAATGACTGATATTCGCGTAAATCTAAGACAATACTAGATTTTACATAGTTTGAATGGTTTAATTTAGTTTGCCAATTACATAAAACAATCCTCCAAACATAAAACTATTTTCTATAGTTTGAAGAGTCGTACTTAACAAAATATTATTGTAGGTAACATAATAATGACGTTCACAAGTGCGAATTGATTATCTAAACAGTGATATTGACATCGATCATTGATGTCGACTCAATATCACCTCGCGGTTCATCGTTCGATCGTTCAACCCTACATAACATCACTAATCGGTCGTACAATATCAGAGTTCCCAGAATAAAACCGACCTTCGATTTATTTATCGCCTGTCGTGTTTTTATAGTATATCCCTAGAGAGGTTATTATATTCTGTGGCTGTAATTATGTGAGGGTACCACAGAGAACCCACGTCTCACCCAAATGGAGATGGTGTGCGCAGTATTTACTTTATTATTACAAGCTGTAAACAATTTAAAACATAATTCCACTACCTTTAGTAAATGTTAAAAAGTTTGTGAGGATGAATGGAAGAAATAGATGGAGCTGCAGCGTCGCCCCTTACATACTTTGTGTGGAGACCTACTTTTTTATCGTAATACGTAATTCATAAATAATTAAATGTTTACAATGTGATGCTTTTGGTATCTCACGCGGTCAAAGTCGCGAGCAGTAGTTAGTTAGTTTCAAAGAGTGTACATACGTAGGTGCAAGATCATTATCATAAAGTAAGATACTTAAGTAATTTTTGGGAATTATTAAAAAAAAACTCATTTCCAGCTGCCTTTTCTACCTACATAAGTTTTATAAGCAGGGCTTCAGAACATTTATTATTAGGTTTCGATCAAATCCTCGCAAAGAAAGCGATGATTGATTCATATTACGTCGGACCAAACTAATTAAGAAAGATTAATAGCAGATTGTTGGCTGGCTTTAATAACATAGCGATAGGTATTTTGCACTATGGTTAGGTACCTACTTACATAAGCATTAATAATCGAGTTATTATTGTGTAATTACATAATGACTTATACTTGCCTACCCTAACATTAATCATACTTAACTGTATTTAGGTAGTAAATTATCTACACTTCCTAATAATATAAATTTTTGTGTAAGCCAGTAGGTACTTTTTCAAGAGTAAACCGCAAAACGGTTTTTTTAATGATATTTGGTAGATATGCACTATGCAGTTTAAAATAAGTATAGAAGACGAAAAGGCCTTTTTATACCCGACGACAGTGAAAATATGAAATATGAGCGGTTAGCTAGAATATCGGTCAAAATGCCACAAAGACTACTACCACAAATTTAAATGATTTCGTTTATTTTATATTCAAAACATCCGATATAGATATAAACTTGAGACTTCTAAAAAGGTCATATCCTTTAGAAATGCAGTGTACCTACACATCTTATCTATAATTTTCTATTATTGATTTAAATTTTATTTTTGATTGAGGCTTAGGTCACTGGAAATCATATCTAAAGATATGATTTTCATCAGTGACCAAATGTGATAGTATTAGATTGTATGAGATGATAATTTTTTATCCTTAATACCTTCAACTTCAACGCAAGTTACTGCAAAACATAACAAAATCAAATTATTCGTAATACCTTTATTAGAACAGGTCGCACTTTCAGTAGAACAAGGACACGGTTTTAAGTATTCTGTCATACTTAACTCTTTTTCGCAATTTGTTACAATGGCACTCTTTTTTACCGAATGTGCGGAGTATGTATGTACCTGCATATATTTAGGATTCAAACCGACAACTGCTATGATTGACAAGACTTGAATATTGTAACGACCTGCAAATAGTATCATAGGTACGACTTACATGTTGTTATGTGTGTTGAATAAACATCAAGTTACAGTCAAGGTCTCATCTGTCATCCGTTATGGAGCGCTTAAATTAACCGGTTGCTTGTTTGTTTCTCTGTTGTTGTTGCTTTGTGCAAAGTGCGTTGAGATCCGCAAGGCACCGGTGACCAACAGAAGCCTGTGTATGGATATTAGTTTCTACGGTCTGAGTTATGTCACAAACAACGTGTTCTACCACGGCTCGTTCGCACCCATGTAGGTAAACATGTCATGTGTGCAAAGAAAATATACAGCGCCACTAACGGAGCTGTTTTGAATTTTTTTTACAACGGAATTAAATGAAAAATGCTTCTTACTATGAGCAGTGTTCGACTTGGTTGTGATCGCAAGATAAGCGAAATTTCTATTCTATTAGTTTTGGTAATCAATTTAGATAACTTGTAAATTATACGACACATTAACAATATGTAGTTATTGAAATAAAACTACTTTTGACGCGGTTTATTCGTGATATTCGCGTAAATCTGAGACAATACAATATGTAGTTAGTTAATTAGTTATTTAGTAATTACTTGGCCAATTATTGCGGTCTCTGGCTTCGGCAGCAGGAAATTAACTTAAGTGGGACGATTAATTGGATACTTACTATAGTAGATTGGTAATACTATCTTCACTTATTCTATACTTCACCTAATATTAGATTTTAGCACATCAGGAAATTGTGTGTAGCAGGTAGGTAAGTATAAAAACACAGTGAAAGAAAATATCATTTTTCTTATTCTATATATAGGCTGGCGCTTGACCACAACTTGCCTGTTCTTAAGCAATGATGCAGTCTACGATGAAACGCGCTTACCCAGTAATTACCGATGCACTCGTGACTTGGTGGCAGGCAGATTACAACTATCGGAGAACAGAGAGGCCGGTAGCGAATTCCACAACCTGGCTGTTCGCACAGTTAAAGTGGAACCAAAGCGCTATGTGCGCGAACTTGTGGAATTTATATATGAGAAATGTATTAGGTAATGTTTCTGCGAATAACTTGCAAACAAAAAGAAAACATTAGTAAAATTAAATTTCGAGTACAATAATAGGATATTAATATAACATTCCCATATTTTTTCTACAAAGAGAGCATCTATAAATTTGTTTTTCTATTTACTATGACGAAAATCTATTAGGTAATAATATGAAATTGGATTGATAATAAACTTAATGTGTTTACTTACAAAGTGCGTTCTTATTAGAAGACTAGCGACTAGCCCTGGCTACGTACCTACACACGGTTACAGATCGAGCTAATCATGCTATACACTTTCAGTATAAGCTGTAGGCTAATTCACGTAATTATATAAGTTCAGTTGCAGTGCAGTTGCAGTTAAGTTTCGATCAAAACAGCCCTTTTTGTAATATCGTAATTTTGACAACCGCTGTCAGATACGCTCGCATCAAGTTCGCGACACGAGCGGTTCAGCGTCTACGATAATTGTATGACAATTACAAGAATACCATTTTGCACTAAGTCGTAAACTTAATTGCAGCGTGATCGCAACTGCACCGCAACTTCATCAGCGCGTCATGAAATTACGTGAATTAGCCTACCTGATCTCACATTGTAAGATTTCCGTACAACGAGAGCTCAGAGCTTGATGTGTAGTCGCCTTTTCCCCATGGGGGTTCTCTGTCCCTTTTAAAGGACATCACTTGCAGAGATCAGAGAATGTCCTTCTAGGTCGTCCTCTCTCATAATTTCCACCCAACTTAGAAAACTTTTTTGAAAACTTCGAAAAACGAATCTGATAGTATTCCAAAACTATTTTTGTATTGACAATTCAAACTAAGGTAATGTAAATATAAGTATTCTTTTGCCATTCGTGCTGAAAACAAAAAAAAAATTGGTTGTTTGTAAAGTAGGTTTACGATCGAGATGTTTACGTGATAACGTCTTATTGGTGATATAAGTTTTTGGGAAGTAAGGAATTAATGAAGTATGCCGCTAGAGTGAGAGAGACGGAAGATCGGTCCACTCACTCGAACGCTATGCCAGCCTCCGCTCGTGAGGATTCCGCGTGACAAGTTTCGGAATGACTGGCAGCGCTCGAGATGAGACGGGAGATCGGTCCGTCTCTCTCTCGTTATACCTGCGATCGCGCTCGTGAGGTTTTGGTGTGACACAAGTTTCTGAACATGTCACCCGACTAAAACGATTTTAAAGACGTTATCACGTCAAAAACTTTTGAAAGCTTTTAGGTATATTTTGAGTGTCTGGTGTTCTGGCACAGATGGATACTATGTTTTCTAGTAGGCAGCGGTACTAATAAAAGTAACTGCGTACAATGTAAATACATAATATGTACATATTTGTGACTTACTGCTATTCGAATGTCGTGACATCTAAGTAATTATTTAAATTGTATATTTATTATTCAAAAACTACATACTGCTATAATAGTAATAACTAATAACGTTTCAATTGGAACGCAATTTAATAATCAATGTTTGTAGATCGGTAAAAATTATAATTAACAAATTTAACTTTTTTTCGTTATTATTATTATTTAATATGTTTATAATTTTTTGACGAGCCGGTGGCGTGGTCAGTAAGATACTTGCTTTTCACGCCGCAGGTCGTGGGTTCGATTCCCACCCGAGACATACTTTTGTGTGATAAACATGTCTGTAGATAATTACACCCAGACTCGAGACAATAGAGTCTGGGTGTAATTATCTATTATATGTAAATATTTACAAAAGAAAAGTATTACCAGTTATCACATTTTCACAGTAAAAGCTCTGCTTGGTTTGGGATCAGATGGCCGTGTGTGTTAATGTCCCACTATATTATTATTACACTAATACGTAAAATACTACTGCTTTTTTTAATGTACGAGTAACAGGAGGCGAGTCTGACTATTGTCAATAATTATTAGCTATAAAACACAGGTGTTATAAAAAATGACACTATCGCAACCCATCCGAAGTTCGGCCCCGATAAATGTCACTTGACCTCGTCGAACAGTTAAACAAAAGAAATTATTTGATTATCAATTAATTATCAATCTAATCATTAGCACCTAACAAAGTAGGTACGAGATAAGAATCTCGATGGTAACTAACCCCAATTGGAGCGCGAGACCAATACAATGATTAGATTATTTATGTAATTATTTAACTAGATAACGATGAAAAATGTCGCGCGTTTAATCCTACAAGAAAGAAAAAAAGGGCTGTCACCACGAGCGAAGACATTGTATAAAGTTACGTGGTACGATGATAATATTACCGCAATTCTCTTGATTCTGGAGACGGTCCCCCTTATAGTCTGCCACTAACTTTAACATACAGGCTAGTTTAGGGATGACAATTGGTTTTTTGTTTTGTCCGTCAGATAGATAAATTAAAAATATTGGACATGTTTAAATGTTTAAAATGTTTAAATATTCTGGGACATTAACACACCCGGTCATCTGGTCCCAAGCTAAGCAGAGCTTGTGTTATGGAAACCAGATAACTGGTATATACTATACATATAATACTTTTCTTTTGTAAATAAATACTTATAATAGATATTTACACCCAGACCGACACAAACACAAATGTTCATTACTTATGTATTTTTCTTTTTTTGTACGACTTAAAGATTACGTCGATACGTCCAAGCAAAATAGTTTTCTACAGAGGTGCGACGTAGCGCACTCCCACTCCACAACTTTATTGCGGTATATCTTAATATTGTTTCATTTCAATGGTAAAGCAAAATAACACGTCTAATTTTATTTTTACAATCTCACTGATGGTCTAATTAAAATACGATTTTTCATGCCGCGTCATACTCCAAAATAGATTAACACAATTTATACCCTCCTAGCTGTATCTCTGCTTACGACGACCAGTCTGAGCTGACTAGTTGAGTAACTACGGAGAAGATATTGTTATATTATTATGTATACACAAGTTTTTGCGCAAATTATATTATAATTATAAATCCACTTACTATTTCCTTCACTTCGACTTAATAACATGGTCGAGTAAAGCTGGTCGTAGAACACAATTCCTAATTTCGAGCTGCTACTAAAATTTTTTGTCTTAGATCTTTTTGCTGGACCCCGGATTCGATTCGTAATATTTTACAAAATAAAATTTTTCAGGATTTTAAATTAGGTATCACTCACATTATCACCTCGCCAACTTTTGACGATTACGATTTAATCCAATTATAAAAAGAAGAAATTGTTATGTGACAATATTTGAGTTTGGCACACTTGCGGAAAGCATTTGAAGCACCAGAATTGCAAAATATTAACTGATATGAAATGAATAAATAATATGCTCTTTAAAAAAAATACAGTGGAATAAAGTAGAGAACTAAAATTCAGTTACCAAAATGTAAGTGCATAGGTACTTATACATTATTTAAATCTACTGGCTTCAATAACAAATAAATTGAAAGACTGATAACATTGTTTTTCGGCTTATCCCAAATGTTATCTCTTCGTTCGACAATCAATATCGTGTAGATTACAAATTGATGTTCACATCAATCTACAAAATAATCGACTGTCTGGATGTGAATGCACTGTAATCGTATATGATGTGACGAACTGATCAAACTATACACAACACTAGTCAATTAAAATATACCTTTTTAACTAGATCAAGCATTGATATTGATATCGGGAACAGCATCAGTCTGGCATCAGTCTAATCTATCTGTCTGGTAACTTAGTTCAATGAACAATAAAATTCTTCACTTCAACCCTTTTTAGTGGCTCACTTCTGGGCACGTGTCTCCTCTCAACTATCATATGAGTTGAGAGAGTTTAGACCTTAATCAACACACGCTGGCCAAGTGCGGGTTGGTGGATGTTCACATGTTCTCGAATGATTAGTTCTTAGCCATGCCGGTTTCCTCACGATGTTTTCCTTCACTGATATTAAGCAGCGGAGATGAAACAATTCACACAAAGATGTGTCAGCACGATCAGGATTCGAACCCGCGACCTTATTTTTCATAGGCGATGCCCGTAGCGCTGTGCCCCCGCTGCTGTATATCTAAGACAATAAATAAGATTTTTTAGTAAGAAAACTACATACAAATTATTACTCTTATCAGTAGAATCCAAACCAAACTGATGAGCAAGATATTTAGATGAACATGATGATAATGTCGCTGGGACAGGATTAGCCCTACTATACATATATCCACTAACATCAAAAGAAATCTTATCCTAGAGATTTATAACCTCTTTTTAAATCCCTACATACATTTTACTAGTAACATAAATGAAAGAGTTCAATTTGGGCTTAACATGATAGAAACTGACCAATTTTTTCTATTGTCTCCAGTCTGGCAAATACGGCGAAGGGCACATCGGGTCATCCCGTGGCATCGCTGTGCACGTGCGAGCAAAAGGCGAGGCAGGGGCAAAGGATCATACAGGGTGCACATGGCCCCTGCTATCAGTGTCCGCACCAAACGACCCTTTGCCAACGGAGCCATGGGTTGCGGTTATTAGGAGAGGCAGCTGCAATTTCGAAATTAAGGTAAGAAACTGAAGTTTTGGGGGCTGAGTCACCTTCGTCCGTGGGTGTCCTTTAATTGAATCCCCATACGTGGTCCCCGGGTGGTGCAAATTACGTGACATAACATTAACTGGTGGGCTTCGGCCGTGGTTAGTGACCACCCACCAGACAAAGCCGCACCGCCAAGCGGTCTTGACACTCTTTTTCTAAATTAAAGGGACCCTTGTCAGTGCAGCTGATTAGGTTCTTTCCATCTGGCTCGATCTATAGCAGCCTCTTTCACCTCCTTATACGACATTACACCAACCTCTTCGTTCATTTGGTTCATGTAGCTTATCCTTGGCCTTCCTCTTCCACGCTTTCCGTCTATCTTTCTCCATATGCTGTTTTTTTATAAAGGTGTCATGTCGTTTGAGATGACCTGTCATCCTACCTCTTCGGTTTTGTATTGTTTTAATTGACATTCTTCTTTCCTTTACTCTTACCAATACGCTGTCATTGATTCTCCATTCTCCAACACCATATTTCAAACGCTTCCAACGTCTCTCTATCTCTCCAAGTGAGCGTCCTCGTCTCACACCCATAACTCCAGGCACCAGACAAATAAAAACAAAAAATAACTAAAATCAAATAACTTTTTCTTACCATTTGTGATGTTTTTGATGTAAATAAATATCAAAAACATAACTGGGCTCACTGGGCGTTTCTTTGTTTCGACAGCCTCTTTCAGTAAACATTAAATTCGCAACATTTTCATCTGTAGCTAGTTTATAATGAAGTTGTCAGTACCAAACCGTCTAACATGCCCACAGGTAAAATACACGAAATACAAAATACAAGTAGATCCGGGACATGCCTTTGATAAACTTTGACTGTCAGTTACAATAAGACCCTTGTCAGTACTAAACACAATGTACCACAATACCAAGTATTTACTGCCTGGCAGTGCCTGGTAACAGAACACAGTGAGGCGAAGAGATTAGCGGTATTTTATTTGTTGGATTATCTTCACACCGAATAGTAGAATGTTAATGAGATAATTTAAAATAGGTAAATTGCGATATGAAGTTCGCTGAAACACTGCTAGTTCGAAGTATTGGTAAAATTTTCGATTCATTTTGTTATCTGGGTTAGATATGGAAGATATGTTACCTATTTCTAGTATATCATCAACGAAACTATAAATGGGCATTTATGATGTTCAAGCACGTCACACATAGCCTTGTTTTGAAGGTGGTAATATTGTGTGATATTGATATAGCAAAAATGATAATGTAATAAATGTTATATTATATCATTGCAGGCTACAGGGTTTATCAGATTATTTCATGATTGATATGTAATAGATTAGAAATGCCAATTTCAAAGCTAGTTCCCAATAGCACTACGTTTTACCTGTTTTAATCATTGTCAAATAAGAGGTGATTATTATGCTGCTGTCTTTTTTGTTTGTGCTGGCATAACTTCGGCATTTAAAGACGCATTTGCAATAATTATTTTTTGGTTGAAAAAGTCATTTTTTAAGTAGTAGGTATCTATGTTTTTATGATTTATTTTTTTTAATAGTATAATTTATACTGTGCCGTCTTCTTAAATAATAATAATAATAATAATAATAATATAGTGGGACATTAACACACACGGTCATCTGATCCCACACTAAGCGAAGCTTGTACTATGGAAACCAGATAACTGGTAATATACTACATATAATACTTTTCTTTTGTAAATATATACTTAAATATAGATAATTACACCCAGGCACAAGACAAACAGACATACTTAAACAAATGTTTGTCTCGGGTGGGAATCGAACCCACGACCTGCGGCGTGAAAAGCAAGTATCTTACCGACCACGCCACCCGGCCCAAATTCATTCATTCATTGTTGCAAACCAGGTGTCACCAACCACGCTGTCTGCTCTGTGTTGAAAACAATACATAAAATGCATTGCTGTTGCACTTACTCGTACTTTCATTTCTACTGACGAATAATTATTTCAAATCTGTAGTTCCTAAATTCCTAACCAATTACATATAATTAGTACCTAATTAATACATATTTCCAGGTGCTTAATAACTAATTAGTAAATATAAACTCCAGGTGCAGAACGCGTGGCGTGCCAACGCAACCGCAGTGCTCATATACAATGACAGGGATACCACTCTTCTGGAGAAGATGAAGCTATCTACTGATAATGGCCGTAAGTATATACCAAACTTTTTTATATGAGAGAAAAATATTTCGGACCGGAATCCATAGCAACAATACGATCATATAAATAATATATTATGTTAGTATTAAGTTAGCAAGTTAATGAAATACTTCATTATACGTGATAATTAAGTGAACGCGATTCCAGTGCTGCATTATAGCACAGTCTCCTGAGGACAGTGGCTGGGAATGAACGTATCATTCCCCGCCAGTGTCCTCAGGCGACACTGTTGGAACCGCCTCGTATCCCTCCCTTGCAACGGGGATGATTTAATTGCAAAAAATCAAATTATTCCTTGGCTTACCATCGAAACATTAATAGTTAGTATAGCGATAATTTTTTTACGTTATGTTTAATTACCTATCTCAGTAATTAATTAACAAAATGATGTGAAATCTACGGGTAGTGGTTTATTTTTTTAAAAAGCCTTCTAACAATGAGAGGTAAATTTATTATTTAGGTTGCGTTCTTATTAATTAATATGGATTTTCTATATTTTCGTTCGTATGTAAATGAATCCTCATTTCGTGAAAAGGATTTTTCTAGAACCTTGCCCGAGGGCTTTAAATCAATTCAGTCCTTTTACCTATTGTGTTTTTGAAAATTTTAATTGGTTTTCCAATGTTTAAGTGCTCTTCACTCGTTCAAACAGTCAGTCGTGGGATATCTATAGACACCGCACAGCTGGGCCCCGGCGCTCGCCTGACTTATGTCGTTCCACTACATATCATCCGACCACAAGCTAATTTAGATTTGATCGTTCAAGGACCAGAACTAGAACGAACCAATCAAAATTAGCCATCTTCCCCGATACCCCGCCAACTTTTGACGATCACAATTTCATAGAATATTTGAATAAAGTGATGTCTAGTAAGTATATCGTCGGTGGTCCGAGTAAATCTATTATTTATAGCTACTCGCCTTAAAGAGCGATTGGTTTTTATTCAAATATACATACGTATAAAATGTTTTCGTTGATAACCGTTATCGACTTTCGATTACTATAACAAGCATTGTTGTTTGTGTTGTTACAAGCAAACAGAACAGCACTGCAACGATAATCATATCATTATAGGATAAGGACGTGCATTCAATTTGTATGTTTGTAATAGCAAGACAACATGACTAAATTCTAACGTAGGCTGTTCCGTACATAATTCATCATCATTATCATCCTGGGGATGTCGACTGCTGGACATAGGCCTCCTTATTTTGCCGGTCGTTGGCCGTTAGCATTCATCGACTTTCTGGTCGTGGGTTCGATTCCCACCCGAGACAAACTTTAGTGATGAACATTTGTGTTTGTGTCGAGTCTGGGTGTAAATATCTATTATAAGTATTTATTTACAAAAGAAAAGTATTATATGTATGGTATATACCAGTTATCTGGTTTCCATAGCATAAGCACTGCTTAGCTTGGGACCAGATCACCGTGTGTGTTAATGTGCCAGAATTTTTATTATTATTATCTAGGTACACACGGCTTTACATCAACCTATAGGTAAATTAGCAGTTTAATCTGACCTCTCGTTTTACGGAAACCTTATACAATGCGAGATCAGCTTATACTGGAAATATTTAGCTTGTTGTGTAGCCGCGTGTATGTACACAAGTATGTACTTGCGTAAATGATCATACCTAATACTAAATTAAACATTTGATAACGCCGGACGCATAATATTTTTTAGCACAGACCCAGCTTTTTGACTTCAGCTTTAGAATAAAAACATCGGTCCATCTGTTTAGGAGCTTGTACCTACACAGATACACGCGTTAACTTATAACATCTCTCTTTTTTGTTAGGGTATAAAAAAGTGCATTCAATTTACAAGTTGCAAGTTTCTTTGTTAATAAATAATTTTAAATAATACGGAAACGTAAATTTAAATATGCGCAAAGTACACTTTCATATTCATGCACGTATGCAAGGATAACTACAGTTAAAGTTCTTTTATGGCAATGTTTACGCTAATGTAGTCATATCATTTACTCTACTTCAAAACTTTTTAGTTTCCTACTGCTGGGTCTAATCCACACACGCTGGCCAAGTGCGGTTGAATGTCGCATGTCGTCAAATGATTAGGTCTGAGACATGCTGGTTTTCTCACGATGTTTTCCTTCGCCGATATTAAGCAGCGGCGATGAAACAATTCACACAAAGATCAGTGGGCACGACTGGGAATCAAACCCGCGACCTTATATTTTTAAAGCGAGGCCCGTACCGCTGCACCACCGCTGCTCAGTCCTATCCACTGCAGTCGTATCATTAGATATTATAAAAATACATTAAATAAGTATAGGTGCCTACATATTATTCTCTAATCTATAGTATAAAAATGAATCGCAAAATGTGTTGGTAAGCGCATAACTCGAGAACGGCTGAACAGATTTCGCTAATTCTTTTTTTAGAATATTCCTTGAAGTACGAGGATTGTTTTTACGCATAGAAAAATTAAAAAAACTCCTCCGAAACAGCTTGACCGATTTTTATAAATGGCACTGCTTTACCGGGCAGGACGACGACTGCGAGGTCCGCTTGTATTCTTTAAATAAAAAAATGTATCTATAGATGTTTGTACATATTGTCAATACCTGAGACTATAATAATAGTTGTGAATACTCCTATCAAACATTTATAGGTGTGTCTTCCACAGACGATTGATACTGTGGCAGTGCAATAGAAACGAATTGCTAGTGAGTGGGCGTCCTAGTAATATTATAGCGCCGCGCGCCGTCAATTAATAGGCGGAGCGATATTACAGAACTTGATCATTTGTGTTTTGCTATCCAGTTGTGGATTAGGCACGTAAAATTAGCTGTAAATGCTACGGGCCCCACGCATTTCAAGCACAACCTTCAATGCTGTACCCAGAGTTGTGACTTATTTGGAATAGGTACATAGTATAGTATAGTATAGTATAGGTAAGTAGGTTTAAAATGCATATACAAAATACGTATTTTTTATGTATTTGTTTTTCGTATTTTTTTCTATCCAACTAGGCAAAAATATATTAATGGTTTTGCGCGTTAACCGAAAGCGCGGGCACAAAGCTAGTATCTTAAACGGTTTATTACATAGAGACAGGGAGGACGAGAAATATAGGGATAGGCCGCCTGGGTACATCGTTAGCTTAGGATTTCTGTCAGTTTGCTCTACTATAAGCCGCGTCAAAGAACTTCCATTTAGCAGTTTGAAGTAAAACGAGGATGATCTTATCAAAATGGGCTGCCAACAAACTTAGATCACTTCGACACAGTGGGATCTTTTGTGCTCAAAAGGAGGTTTAATAACAGTTGAAACTTTGTTAACTAAGAATGTAACTTAACTAACTCAGCGCTTCGTGTAACGACTTGGCAGCAAGGACACCCGGTCAGGCACATTGTTCCCGCCGCGACGCGTACGGCGATGAATGACAATTATTATGATTTTATGCGTTGTGTCTGTCCACCGCATGTGTGTAGGTATTATAGGCAATGTGTACAGTGCTATATAGAATGCAGTTCAGTTTCTTTGTTACTCAAATGCACATGATGCCCTAGTGTCTGACAGTCACAATTTGACAGCACTTATGAACTTCGGGTAACTATTTAGTAATCTGTGCTTGGGTGTATACAGAAACAGGTAGTCTGCGCCGACTACTGGCGCTGATATGAACTACCTACCTAGTAGTCATTTTGTAGGCATATACCTGCTGATGGAAGGAAATAACCTACGCTGGCAGTCAGCGCAGGCTACCTAGTTCTTTTTGTATATTCCCTAAGGGTTTCACCAGCGGGCAGCGATGAGGTACGCTACGTTACTTGCACAGTTTTCATGATCATTTTGTTTGTTATTATTGTCTTCACGAAAGGTATAGCTTTAATTTCGTTTACAAAAATGTAAAGGATAAATAAAAAAATAGTAAGGAACTTAATTTAGAATCAGTACCTACACCACCTGAGCAAAGTTGCACGTGCAGATAGTTTTAAATATGTAAATCAAATTGTACTGTCAAGAGATCCCCATCAGGAACGGAGTTAAGGCAATACAGTTGACCGCGCGATGAAGATTTTTTTATCAGATTTTTACTGTAGTTTGTAGAAAGAGGTTTTGTTACAAAAACTCGGTTCAGTAGCTACTAGGCTACTTTTGCATTTATTATTCTAGAGACTAACCCTGAAAGTGGTAATGAATTCTATATTTATAGTACACGTGTGCAGTTGCCTTGACTTTGAAACCCGACCGATGTGATCACATTAACTTGCACATGTATAAGCTGCAGCTTAGAATGTAGACCTGCCTACACTATTATACCTAGAGTCATACCACTCCTCACCAATCATAATTTGATTTATTGTTGGTGAAATAAGTTTGCTTTTTCTATGCTACTGAGTGGGTAAAGGGCCCACCTGATAGCACTGGTCAATGTCACCATGTACCTTTTTTGCACAGTCGGATAAAAACTATCATATATCCTTCCCTGACTCATAAATTATCTTCATACCATTAGCGAAAAGCGCGACAAACAGACAGAGTTACGTTCGGATTTATAATACTAGTAAGGAAGTAAGGATTTAAAACAGTGTTTTAATGCACAGCATACGCTTTATCAGCACTAACATCAGGCTATTTTAGTTCTGGACTTAGGGCTCTCCAAACGCTCGGCACAGATCACGATCCGTAGCGACTCTCAGCTACATTAAAGATAAACTTACTGTTTGACGAATTTCCTTAGTAATGCCAAAAGTAATGTCTATCTGTATTACACTCAAGTTTCTCAACAAACAACAGACGTGTGTGATATCATTGCCTTATCACCAGATATTATGTTAAGCTTAGAAGATAGCTCACGTATCTAGTTTCGAGATAATTGCAAATAGGTGTAATGCAGTATTCTTATCTGTGCTCCGGTGTTATGTAATGATGGCCCCTTAAGGTGAGCCTACTCTCCTAAAGCAGAGCTGTCTAGGCTTCCTTGAGGGGTCCCTATAGGCCTATCTTTAGCTGTAGACAACTGTAAAAATAAAAATTTAATTTAACTCGAAGAAGAAAGGAAAACCATAAAAAACGCTTTGCTTTCACTTTCATTGTGCGAACTGCCAAATTGTGGAATTCGCTGCCGGCATCTATGTTTCCCGATAGTTATAATCTGCCGGTCTTCAAGTCACGAGTGAATCGGTATTTACTGGGTAAGCGCGTTCCATCGTAGACTGCATCATTGCTTAACATCAGGCAAGTTGTGGCCAAGCGCAAGCCTATATTATAAAAAAAAACCATCAGGATCATTTGGACTCAAAAAATAATTAAGCAAATTGGTTCATTTGTCGCTTCGTCGCCTCATATGTACCTACACAGATAGACTTACACAGATTCACAAGTCTAAATTTTAAAATAATACTATTTTTTCAAATTTTTTCAAGGTTAATATATATTCTCACCATCCTGTCAATGCTCCCGGCCGCCTCATATTACCTATTGGTATGGGACCAAAAAATATCCTCTGAATGTAGGTGTTATTTATCTCTGCCCACACATTCGGGTAATACAGGCGTGAGCCCTATAGTTATATTATTATTTGTTACCAGGTAATATAAGTGCAGTTTTCACGTACAAATGGAAGGGGGAGGAGATCGCCCGTCTGGTGGACAATGGCACGAGAGTCACAATCGGTATCATCAAGGGCAGAACCTTCGCGCACGTCAGCAATAACATTAACAAGTATGCTACATATTTATTTTTGTTTTTATTTTTAATATTCTTCCTACTTTTCACAACCTGTACCACGGGTACCTTTAATACCTTTATCACGGGTATTGAGCAAATGGGCGATACAATGCTCGCGCTTAGTACTAGGTCGTAACAAAAGTGAGCCTATGTTTAATATGTGTGGACATTTGCATGATGATCGTACCGATCATAGACGTTTACACGATCAACGATCATCGCCGATTGTAAAGAGGGGCCATTTCACTTTGGCCTTGATTCACATCGTTCGCTCGCGAGTGAAATTAATCTTAAACTTTATTATTATAAATTCATAATAGCGATTAGCTTAGCAATAGCATTTAGCGTGCTAAGTTGCTAAGCCTCGTGAATTCACACGCTAATGAAATTTATACGAATTCGCATTAATTTCGCTGTAGAAACTAAACTAGTTAACGAACGTTAACCATTAACATCTTGTTTAACGATTATCTCTACTTTTTCATTACTTTATAGGAGAAACACGACCCGTACAGTGTTAGGAAGTTAAAGGACTTTTTAAGAGTTCAATTTGTTTTAATACAGAACGTCGGTGCTGTTCGTATCAATATCGTTCATCGTCCTGATGGTGATCTCACTGGCGTGGCTCGTCTTCTACTACATCCAGCGCTTCAGATACATACACGCCAAAGATAGACTCTCTGTAAGTATGTCTGAACCACAAAATCCATCTGCAGTAAAATGACAGATAAGAAAAATCCCAGATTAGCAGGAGTACATATTCATTAGGCAGAGCCACACAGAAAACAAAAATAGTTGCCGAAGTGCTCTTGGTTTATCAGTCCCATGATTGACCGGCTCCTATAAACCACAAAAATGTCCCAATGCAGTAGAAGGGCAGATAAGCAAAATCCCTGAATAGCAGAAGGACAGATTTGCACAAAGGAACAGCAATATTATCAAACCGCACAAAAAAAGCTATGCGAAACATAATGCGACGCGACATCGCATGCACGCGTCGTCCCGAATCTTGTGTAATTTTAGGCGCGCATTGCAGTGATTGATTATATTTTTTCTTTTTTTAATTTAAACCAGTTATTTCAAGAATTGAAGAGTTACATTAACTATTCTGTGATTGAAGCCCTCTTTTTAATGTGATAGGGCTGGAGCAACTACAAATTAAGTTAGCTTGCTCGTCCTTAAATAACGTATACTTATGTAAAATTTCAGCTTAAAAGGATAGATCTAGATTCCTTTACATAGTTGTAAGAAAAATTAATAAAAGCGTACATTGCAACTCATTAGAGGGATTGTTGTATTTGAATGGTTATACTTATTTAAATTCAATCCTAATATAGTGCGTCTGCGCAATCACATTGTAATGTTGCCAAATGACGCATGCTAAGAGATCATAAATATTCCGACCAATTAATTCTCTGAAATTGTTAGAGAACTGTATTTGTGGTAATTTTAGTATTCACAATAGCAGATGTGTTACCAAGAGGCTCTTGGGTAGAAAAATAAAGCTGGTTTTTAATCCCCTACAGTTCGAAGGGTGGGTATCTGTGTGTCAGTATACGTTTGTTCCCTTGTAGTACTTTAACAGATGGATCGATTTTGATGCGATTTTTCTATTCGAAAGCTAAAGTAATCGAGATGTTTTTAGCTAGGTCTTATTAAATTATTGTGATTATAGTATAGGTAGTTTAAGGACTTTAATAATTAAAATAATGAAGATTTTTTTTTAATTTTGTATTTGTTTTTTCTTCTAGAAACGTCTATGCTGCGCTGCTAAGAAAGCGCTCTCCAAAATTCCTGTAAAGAGTTTAAAGACTGATGATAGGGTAAGATATATTTTTAATTATTGTACTAGGTAAACTCAAGCGAGCACATGACGTGCATTATCTGAATATAGACATGGAAATTTGGACTAAAATTTATTTGTGTTTCAAATTACTCAAATTCCATCATAATCTGTTTAGTAATTGCAGGGTTGATACATATTTGGCAGAAGATGCGCGCGCGCATTTTATTCATATCATATTATTATTATAATATCTGGATGACCGAGCTTTGCTCGATATTTTTTTTTTAAATGGCATTTTCTAAAAATGTTTCCTAGCTAGATCGATTTATCGCCCCCGAAACCCCCTATATATACAAAATTTTATGAAAATCGTTGGAGCCGATTCCGAGATTCCAATTATATATATACAAGAATTGCTCATTTAAAGATATAAGATATAATTTTAAGAAAGGTTTAAATGGTGAGAAATACCCGTTAGGAAGGTCGATGGGGCGGCTAGTATACCAGAATAATATGCCTTAATATATACTTACTACAGCAGTAATTGATATTTAACAAGTTGTTTTTATATCTCCAGGAGGTGCAAGGCGATGGTGAATGCTGCGCCATCTGTATAGAACCATACAAAGTGTCTGAGACACTCCGATCTCTTCCTTGTAGGTAAGTTAAATTTACCTTTACATAATTACGGCATCACGCCTGTATTACCCGAAGGTGTAAGCAGAGGTGAATATCACCCACTTTTCGCCGGCTCTGTTTAGGTCCCATACTAGTATGTGTGGGCGAGGGGGTAAGCCTATTGCTTTTCATCGGGCATAATTTCAAACTACTTCTAGTTTGAAATTATGCCCGATCCGAGAATCTAACCAAGGACCTTGTGGTTATTGAGCGAACATGCTTAGCACTGGACAGCAACATTTGTATACCTATTTAATGTCATTAAAGCTTTTAAAGAGACCTTCCATTACAATTGCCACACAATACATTTTGCGAGAAAAAAATCTTACTTTTAACAGACTCAAAAAGATGCTACATTGACGACCTCTAGTCAAACGATATAAGCCATCTGATTGGGCTACACTGCGCCACTGTCGCGGGTTGATTCCCGCCCTCTTGGTCGTTAAAGTGCTCTCGGAGAGCACTTTAAGCCGTCGGTCCTAATTGTCATTTAAAACATCTGCCAAGTGTAATGATTGTAGAGGTAATCAGAAGCATAATATAATCTGACACCAGGGCCGACTCACGCGCTGTAGACAATTATTTGTAACTAGCTTTCCGACAGCGGCTTCGCCCGCGTGTATGTCGGTTATTGCGCCAAAACATTACCTTCTTTTTGCGCAGTAGGATAAAAACTTTCCTATGTCCATTCTCGGGTCTCAAACTACCTCCTTACCCAATTTCACCCAAATCGGTTCAGTAGAAGCGGGAAAGCGTAATAGACAGTTACTTTCGCATTTATAATATTAGTAGGGATTAGTAGGGATAGACAATATGTCGAAAAAAATTACGATTTCATAAGTTTTTGATGACAGTCGCCATTTGTTTTCCACATTTGTACTTGGTTTAACTATCTCAGCTACTGGTTCCCTACGGATTTCGATGTCTGATGGCAGTCACTCACACACAGGTTTATTCCTGTGATTGTGTATTGATTTATTGTCTATTCGTTTTTTTTAAATTGTTTTGTTATGTTTTATTCTTAATTTGATTTGATTTATGTATAAGATTTTATTTTGTCGGGAATTTAATTTTTGGAACTTGTGTTAATGTAATTGGTTTGATAGAACCGTGTTAACATAAATAAATAAATAAATTCCTGGTGGCTAGCCGTATTGGGTAAGCCTGGGAACCGAGTTCTATATAAATAGGACAAAAGCGAGGTAAATGAGAAGATTCTGATTTCTGTATCACCTGTGATGGAGAAACACACGAGTACTAGTTCTGTAAGAGTGTTGGTTTTTGAATTAATAAACTGTAAATAGGTGCTATATCAGTATATTTACATATTCCAGACACGAGTTCCACAAGAACTGCATAGATCCGTGGCTACTGGAACATCGGACGTGTCCAATGTGCAAGATGGACATACTCAAATACTACGGTTTTGTAGTGAGTACACCTAATTATTGAGTTTACTAATTACTTCCAAGCAGCGCTACGGGCCTCGCCTCAAAAAAATAAGGTCGCGGGTTCGAATCCTGGTCGTGCCCTCACATCTTGGTGTGAATTGTTTCATCTCCGCTGCTCAATATCTCAATAAGGAAAATATCGTGAGGAAACCGGCATGTCTAAGAACTAATCATTCGAGGACATGTGACATCCACCAACCTGCACTTGGCCAGCGTGTGTGGATTAAGGCCTAAACTCTCTCGACTCATAAGATAGTTGAGAGAAGAGCCGTGCCCAGACACTAAAGAAAGGGTTAAAGTGAACTACTTCCAACGGGTTCGCCTGTGTAGACCACACAATTTAGATAATTCACTTTCCAACGTATAGTCCCCTTTTGGTCTAGCAGTTACCTAGATATTTGATAGATGCACGGTTTATTATTAAGGTTGTAGCAGGCATATCAACTCGGAAAGGGATTGTCACCGTATGAACTCGAGCTGTTCAGTATTATAGTGCTTACGGCTCTTCAACCGCTGGTTGACGGCTAGTTCCGCGTAGCTAGTTCAATGACGGCACGTTTGGGCAACGCAGGCTGCGTGACATGTGGATGAAGAGACGTAAGCCCGGGAACTGTAAGTCGACTAATCCCCGCACCGCGGTTCATGAGCTTGCCCCGAAGGAAGTGGATTACGTTTTACGACTCCGTTTAGGGTGCGTTGCAGTAGGGAGTTTCATACTAAACGACACGAGTTGATACGCGACGATCCCTTTCCGAGTTTATATGTCTGCTACCTTTACTATACATTACTGGCGAGTTTGAAAAGGCTGATCTTTATAACTACTGGTACAAATTTTTACGTGAGATGCAAAAAAAGGATTGTGTGGTTTTATGAAACCACGGTTAAATGAAACATTTTTTTACATTAAACACTGACAAAAACAAACAAAAAAGCGTAGCGCACTGGCTGCTGCGAACTATAGGTGCCGCCGCCCCGCGTCACGCGACACGCAACACACAGACGAAAAAGTTACATGTACGATGTAATAAAAGTTTCACTTTAAAAATCCTGTTCATTGCTTGAAAAGTGACAGCAGATTTCTACTAAGTAGTGAATCGTAACCCGTTTAAATAAGGCATATATTTATTTTGTGTTAATTATATTACAGTTTACGGGTAGTCAAGAAAGCATCCTACAGTTGGAAGTGGAAGAGGCGCGGAGTAGAGCACTGTCCCCACAGAGGAATCATCATCCCCTCACATTGGTGAGTATTGCTTACAGAGTCCTTTTTATCCAGCAGTGGCCTGTTATAGAGGAATGATGATGTTGTCTTTTGAGGCACGCTGTTACAAATAGCGACGTCTTTTTTATTGTTTTAGGCTTGCGCATGACTAAAACTTGCCTGTTGTTAAGCAATGATGCTGCCTGCGATGAAACGCGCTTACCCAGTAAATACCGTTTCGCTCGTGAATTGAAGACAGGCTAATTATAGCTATCGGGAAACAGAGATACCTTCTATCGGATACATTTCGGAGAATGTGCGTTGGAATTACATAATCTTATTCCCCTATATCCGTTCTATCATGGGAGAAATAGAGGTACGGCTGTACGCCATCGCTATATGTTGGAAATTCCACGGGTGCGCACAAAACGCTTTGCTTCCACTTTTATTGTGCGAACTGTCAATTTGTGGAATTCGCTGTGGCCATCTCTGTTTCCCGATAGCTATAATCTGCCTATCTTCAAGTCACAAGTGAATCGGTATTTACTGGGTAAGCGCGTTTCATCGTAGACTACATCATTGCTTAACAACAGGCAAGTTGTGGTCAAGTGCAAGCCAGACAGATAAAAAAAACGAATTTTAAACTTGTTTGAATATATTTCTTGAAGTGTTATGGCGAGTGAGTAGTGAGGTAACTGTGTATATTCCAGTTAACAAGCGACAACTCGTACGAGGAGGCGAGCAGCGAGCGCAGCAGCCGCGCCTCCTCGCCCGACGAGCTGGTGCCCTCGCTCGCTGACAACTGCTCGCTCGCACTGCCCAGAGATAACAGGTGAGAAGGTTGTGAGTACTATCTTAGACCTGCAGACCGAGAGTCGTTAGAAATGCAGTAATTCATATTTGAATTAAGCTGGCCTGTGTACATTGTTGTTTCCTATGTATAATTGTTTAAGTAAGTGTTTAGTGTACAATAAAGAATAAAGTAAAGTAAAAATAAATAGTGATCACTTTAGAATTAGCTTTTAATACTTTTAAGTGAGAAATATATTAGAAAAATAGTGATAAATTAAGGACACGAGGTCCAGTGGCCATGTAATAAAACATCAATTTTTTTTAATTTATTATTAGCTAATCTTCCTTAGAAAATCTAAATATGGTGTAGGTACATATGGATAAAAATACCATCAAGATTGTTTACATTTTGGTGTTGCGTATTTCTGACGAAGTATATAGGAATAAGTGGAAATAATGTAGAATTGTGAAAAATTAACATTAATCACTAATCTGTTTCCAGGCAATGCCCGACTCCGTCTAGTTCTCGCGATGCGGGTAGTTCAGCACCACGCGAGTAAGATGACATTTGTGCGTCATGTGACTGTGACATTGAACTTTAATCAACGAAAAAGACGCTGGCCGAGCTACCGCGATAGTGAAATAGTGATGTGTTCATACAAATACTCAGTTGATACTGTTGAGTGTATCCAGTGATTGTGAAGCTCGGTGATAAGTGATATTTTAGTAGAGGCCCCAGTGTAACACCCTGGTTTGTACCGGTGAAACATGCAGAAACATGTCCATCTCTATCGTGCAAAGGAGTAGAAAGAGAAAACAGTGCTCGTGACATGTAAGATAGCTTAAGTGTACAGACTACAGGTTGCAAATTGCAGACCAATGCCAATGGGCAATGGATGACGCGCATTACGATATTGTCAATTGCTTTACCCATTGTATACTGTGCCAATAGTGAAAGTTTTCAGTGCTATTAGATATAGAAAACTATATTTTTTGTACGAACAATTTTACGGACTTGTCCAAGGGGTTGTATTGGATTTCATACAAAATCATAGTTTTGTATACTTGATAGCTAGCATAGAAAATTATGGGCACCGGGGCCATAAGAACTTAGTGTAAGGACATTCACAGCAACTCCGCCTAGTCAATGAAATAATTCTTCCGGGGCGTATGAACTTTACCCTTAAAGATGTAGTAGTGTTAATGCACACGGTTGGAGTTCAGAAGAATAGCCAACGACTGCACCTGGGACTTTAATCATGTTTTTGGATAAAAATTTCAAATATGTGCAAAAAAAGTCGCGAACTCCACTCCGCTGGTCTGCATTGCACTAAATACTTCCTTCGGGGCTCCATAATATTTGTATAAATACGGCCTTTTATTGTTCGACTAGCGAAGTATTAGGCCAAGTTATATTTTCTATATTGAACAATGTACACGTACAATTATTACTATGGGCCAACTAAATTCAGCATTGTACTTAGATTGATTGGTTCGTGATCTCATAAGTTAATGATAACCTTTTGTTTTGCGAAAATTCTCTGAAATGTGTAAAATAGTCTGACCACGAAACTGTTTCAAGCGACGATATGACGACTAATTTTGTAATTCATGACGCTCAATTAATCTAACACGTTCCCTGCTCTGAGTCACACTATTGATTGCCAGGTCCATGCTACCATTGTTGAGTTAGATCATATTGAATGCAAAGGAACATGGGGGATTTTGTATAAACACCATCCCCACTCTACAACAGTCATGGGATACGTGTTAAAAACTATTGGGTTTGTTTATTTTGGCATAAACGTATTTATTTTTAAACAAAAAATTTTTTTCTTCACAAACAAAACAAGTATATTTCACGTAAACAAGAACGTTTCTATATAAAAAGAAATCACTTGGTCCTCAAACTCATTGAGTATTAGTAAAAAAATATCTATCCTACTAGACGCTTCAAATGACTTATTTCAAATCTGTTGGATAGTGGGGATGTCTCTTCTCATTGTCCTTTGGACTTGTAAGATTGTCAGATCGCTTTGTATTGTGACAGTGAACGTGAATGTGTTAAAAACGTCTAAGGCAAGTACGAAATAAGTCAGGAAGTCGCCGCTAGAATTTATGTTCAGTGAGCAGACAACTATGGTGGCCCTTTCTTTAACCTCATGGGATCTAAGGGTATCCGTCCATATAACAATAAACAAATAACTATCTAGCTCTGGTATGTATACCTATTTTACCATTAACCATAGTTCTGTATGCATAAAATAAATTAATCCCATTTATTGTTTTTCTTTATTGCTGATTCATATTATTGATATATAAGGTACAGATAGGTAGGATTAATGTTAATTGTTTATAACGAGCATACTTTGTCTGTTAGTCTTTTGTATTAAACTTTTTGCCAGATACTTATAAGACATACCCAACTTTATTTCAATATTGTATTTGAAATTGTAATCGTCAAAAGTTGGCGAGTATAGGGGAAGATAGTTAATTTTGATTTGTTCGTTAAGTTTAAGTCCTTGAACGAACCAATCTAAATTAGCCTGTGACAGATGATATTAGAGGTACGACATAAGTTAGGCGAACGCTGGGGTCCAGATATGCAGTGTCTATAAATGGCTAGTCTTAGTTATAAGATGTGCTTTGCATGGGCCTAGCTAGTCTCACTGAAATATGCAAAATAAGTAATTTTCAAATGAACAATATGTTTATATGTTGTTATATGGGTACCTTATCTCCCCTTGAAAATACATCCTAGCACTCACTGGAATTTATATTTGGAATTTGTATTAAAAACAGTATTACATCCTACTGTTTATAATGCTCATAGGCTCATACTATGCATTACTCCTGACAATAACCGTATTTATTCTATCTGTACCTTTGTATTCACTATAATGTAGGGGGTTTGTTTTATCAATTAAAAAGGAAAATAAGTTATTTCTTCGGATTGTATAGTAAATAATAATGTATTCCAACGTTATAAATGAAGTATAAACTGTAAAATTTAATAACATCAATGTATTATTGATGAGATCGGGGCCATTTTCGCAGACAAATCATAATATCATACTTAATTGTACAATGAAATGTATAATAACGGTTTTCCAATGGTGCAATGTTTGTAAAACTTAATAAAACACGATATATCGTGGTTCAGATGAATTGTAGTTAATAAAATCTAGTCTGAAGATATTTTGCTTTTAAATTCAATTATTTTTACACATCTCATGCTTATTTGCGCAGAGCTGATTCTAAAATACATATTATTTATGTTGTATGAATCAGTTGGACTTAAAAGCGAATTTATCCTTTCATACTGTTCTTATCATAAAATATTTAAGTTTAAGATATTGTTAAGTGAGCATTTAAGTTATTAGTTACGCAAATAGACAACAGGTACTTAAATCCTTCGGATTTTATATAAACAAGGAGACTGGTATGTACTTTATAATATCAAATAATATGTAAAGATGTTTACATTCCCTCTTGTTCAAATCGAATGTTCTACGTAGCTCCTCGTGAGCGCAGTGTTAAAAATAATAAAAAAAAACCAAAACAGTATTGAAATTTGACTTTTATTTCCTAATTTTTTCCCCATTAGCCTTTGTTACCATTATTAGCCATTATTACGATGACAAACTTAAAAAGTTTTTATAATTTGTTATTGGCAAATGGCCTAAAGCCGATCCATTTTATTCGAGTGTTTAATTTTGTGTAGACTTCATGGTGAAAGGGTTATTACTAAAAGCAATTTATACAGTATATTTTTACTACGTGGCAATAAAAAAACAACATGATTTCAAAAAACATTTATTCAAAATAAAAAAATGAGTACAGCCGTACACGTATTTACAAATCACAAACTTTCATACACATGAAAGAATAACCACAATGGATGGCATGTTAAATTTAACGTAGGAATTGAGACTAAAATGACACAAAGTATGTCCTACAAACATTATTATCTAGAATCTAGTTATTTTACAACACCTAACTGAAGCGACTATTATATATAGTAGCGAGGCTAGTAAACAGTTCAGGAAAACACACTTCCCGAGGCTGTTCTATTTATTTATAAAATCCCTTAACCTGCACAATTCAATATTTTTTCTTACTTTTTATCTCCAATGTAGATTTTCTAATCAATTTCATTCCCGATCTCGATTTCCTCTAATCGACATTATTGCTTAATGTACCGCTATTATTTTTTGACTACGGAAAGAATACGTCTACAATATTGTTTAATAATCTACAAAACTGACTACACATAAAATTAGCCATTTTGCTTTGTTATTTGCGTTGTAGGTACGTATGTACAAGCTTTCAAAAGTTATCAGTCTTATTATTTACAACGATTTATCTAGGAAATTCATTTTAAAATACAAATTGATTTATTATATAACATGTAGAGAAACAGATATTATTTAATATCACTTTATTTAGCGCAAGTATTTGATAGTCTGCTGATTAGAATTTGTAAATCATATTCTAAGCAGGCAGACGCGCGATCTTTGAGGGCCGCCAGTATTATGCCTGACTCCCATTGCATTCTAACATAATTCTAATTTTTCTAAAATTATAATAAGACCCCTCTAAACAAATCACATAGCGAGGTGATAACGAAGGATAGAAAAGAACAATGTTTGGGGTTAACATAAGATTGTCATGACTTTTCGATGGTGAATGTCAATCCCATACATTTAGTTATCGATTTTTCGTTGTCGCTTCGTTATGTTACTTTGTCTAGGAACCTAGGCAATTAACGCACTCATCTTTTATTTAGTTTGACATTCCAATCCGGTTGTATTACCTTAATCGGTGCAACCTGACAAACCAAATAGTTATGATTTTCAATTACAAAGTAGGTTTGATGTAATATTTCAATTGTTGAGTCACTCAGTGGCCTAAAATTATGCGATTTGTAGAATCCTACTAAAATTGATAGACCGTTGAATGACTCAACAATTAAAAAATGTTGACTATACTTCTAATAGTTCCGATGCACAAAGCTATCGGTCGAATGTCGATAACTTGGCAAAGAGTGTGACTTATGTATAAATTAATTAAAACTTACAACGTTTATTCGCGAATATCAAAATGAGCGTTGGTGATTTCTTTGACGAAGAACGCGTCAAAGTTGAACTCTGATCATTTCTCCCACAAGCCTGCCTCTTTCATCTTGGTGTGGAAGTATTTCTCTAATGTGTTTGCACATCTGAAAAATAATCAGACACTATACATAAAGGGTAAATTATAATTAGTCCTACTAATATAATAACGCGTTGTTTTGTAAGAATGTATATAGATGTCTGGATGTATGTTTGTTATTCCTTCACGTAAAAACTACTAGACGGAATTGGATAAACTTTTAAATGTAGGATTAACACATGGGCTACTTTTTATCCCAATAAGTAACACGCAGGCGGAGCCGTGGGCGGAAACTATAGTAAAATACTTAATGAGGTCATGATAACTCGTACATACAACTTTCCAAGAAAATATGGAAGCAACTTTCTTGTAATTAAAATTTTAATTATTTTGATTTTTTATTTTATTTAATAACATAGCTGGCTTGAGCACAATTTTGTTAAGAATTTAACTTCACATCTTGCTAATATTATAAATGCGACATTTGTACTTGGACGTGTTAATTACTCTGCCACGCAAATACTAGACAGATTTCGATGAAATTTGGCACAGAGGCAGATTATAGTCTGGAATAGCATATAGGCAACCTTATATCACAATATGACGCGGGCGAAGCCGCGGCCCGAAGGAATGTAATAGGTACATTAGTAATTGAATTTGCTTACCTGTAATAATCAGTGTCCGGTGAGTTATACAGCCGGCAGTTAGTAAATATCCTAGTCATGTCCGCAATGAACAGACGCTTAGAAACGTAGTATCTCGACTTAAGACGCTCGCCCATCGTCCGTAAATCTAAAAGGAAACCAACATATTATTAACACAAATACTAACTTTTCAACCGCAGTTACACCCGCACATATGTCGGTTATCGCGCTAAAACATTAACCTCTTTTTGTGCAATCGGAGAAAAGCTAATGGATGTCCTTCCCCGGGTCTCAAGCTATCTACATACCAAATTTTATTAAAATCGGTTAAGTGACGGTTTTGGCGTGGAAGCGCGACAGACAGACAGAGTTACTTTCTCATTTATAATATTAGTAAGGAAGTAAATATAAGACGAGATACTTACCCATAGGATATTTGATGTGATCGTAATAATCTGGTACTTCTGCCTTATCTACCGGCTTCAGGAAAGGCCAAGCAGCCGCGTGGTTCTTAACCTGAATAAACTTCTCTTAAATAATCTTCTTTTAAACATTCTTTTATAGGCAAGACCTAATTTAATAATTTACAGAAAAATTAAAACAGTAAGGTCTTAATCCTCACCAATTCAAGTTAGTGGATATCACATTTTGTCCACGTTACAAAAACTATCATGGATGAAGGCTGACGTAAGACAGTCTTATGACAAGATAAACGAGAGATTGAATATAAGACTGTCTTGTGACAAGACTGCCATGAGACTGTATATAAGACTATCTTGTGACAAGACTGCCATGAGATTGTATACTTATACTTTCTTGTGACAAGATTGACGTGTTTTTTTTATGACAAGACTACGTGAGACTATATTATGACAAGACTACGTGAGACTATATTATGACAAGACTAACGTTAGACTTTCTTGTCTATACTGTACGTCATCTTACAGTGACGCAGATCTAACAAAGCAGATACTAACAGCATGCAGCACGGTCCGCAGTGCTGCGGGATCGGGCTCGGGGTCGGGCTCCGGCGCCGGCCTCGCGCCGCGCACTCCACACTCGCGGAGCCCCGGGATACACTCCGTAGGGATGCGGGACACCTGTAAACCATTCAACATGTAGTAAACTGTCAATTTGTGTTGTGCTTTAACTGTTTTTCGTGTCCCACTGCTGGGCACGGGTCTTCTCTTTAGGTGTCGAAAGGCACTGATTACGCTACACACACCCAGCAACACAAGCAACAGTTATTACACTGCGTATTCTATCAGGTGGGGCTTCTATAAGGCAGCACTTACGCCTTCTTTGAAACACGTTAGCCCAGGATGTATCTTGCGCACGTCCTTTTGTCGCATGTCAATTAACTTCTTCACGATCTGCAACGAAATACAAACAATGTATTATTTTGTGACCCTAACTGCTAAGCCGAAGGTCGCGGACTCGATTGCCACCATTCCCATATGTATTTACAAAAATGTATTTAAGGAGTATATCCGTTCTATAGATAGACCGTTCAACTCGCGTCTCGTCTATCGCCAAGATTCTGACTCCTCAAGCTGCACAGACAGTGATGATGATTCAAGCGATATGGATATTAGTGACGAATAGTCTTACATTACTTTTATCTGTGGTTAAAATTGTTCTTTAATAAGAGATCGAATTAATGTTTTCTGACTTTGTACCACAGATTAAACGGTCTATCTATAGTACACACGCAAATATATTTGCTTTATTTTGTTCCAGATGGCGTTGAGTGTAACGTAATAAAACGTGAACAGGCCGTAGAATGATAAAAAAATGCCGCTCAAAAATGTTATTGCTTTAACCATTGTTTATGAGCTTCAATTTTAACAGACTGATATCATTTTTAGATATCTTCTCTATAAAAAAAATAATTTGTGGATATTTGTATTACTGAAAACTGATTTTGGTTTCGAAATGATGTTACAAAAGTATCCAAAAAAGGTTAAAAAGGCGAGAAATTCTCAGAACGAAGTTCACTAGGGAAGCTAGTTATCAATACTAGTCTCTGCTTACCTCCTTCTGTCGCCTGATGACCGCAGTGAACTGTGTGTACACAATGCGTGGGTTCAACTCACAATGCATCAGTGTAGCGCCCTCATAATCCTTAATATACCCTTGGTACATTGCACGTGGTAGCTTTATATCTTTACTGAATCCTTGCTTTTTGAAGTAACCTAGAAATATTGGAGATTTCTGTTAGGTCTTGGATCGAACCCGCGATATTCATCATCATTCATCGTGATTCCCTTTGCCTTTTCCCATAATATTAGGGTCGGCTCCCAGTCTAACCTGATGCGGCTAGCTACCAGAATTATACGAGCGACTGCCATCAGACCTCGAAACCCGTAGGGAACCAGTAGCCGAAATGGTTAGACCAGGTGTCAGATTATATTGGCTTCTGACTACATGTAACGATTATCACAGATGTATTAAATGACAACCGGGACCGACGGCTTAACGTGCTCTCCGAGGCACAGAGGGCAGTCCCTCAACCAACCAGACACCGAAACAATTTTTTTTGTTACACAAATATTGTCCGGGGCGGGAATCGAACCCGCGACTTCCCGGGCGTCGTAATTTTTAGGTCACACAAACAAAAAAAAAGCGTGACTAATATTTTTAATTTATCTATCCGATGGACAAAACAGACACGTCGTCATCCATATTAGGTGTATGAATACATACCTATCGCGAACTCATCAGCGAATGTAAGGAAGTGCAGTATATTGTTCCTAATGTGGTAATCTTTGAGGTGGTTCATTAAATGAGTGCCGTAACCCTTCACTTGCTCGTTCGACGTCACCGCACAAAATACTATCTCACTGAAACCCTGAAACAATCATAATGACCAGAATATTATAGTGAACATTAATTGTTTCGGTAGTCTAAGGTCGGTCCCCTGTCTCTATGTATTTCCTCGAAGTTTATGTAAATATCTACATATATATCTGATCTCTACTGATTACACATCTAAAGCCTTGCTATAGCTATTAGTAGCGAAGGGTGGTGAAATTTGAAAAAGGGAAAACGTTACCATAAACTTTTAGTAAAGCGACCATTACCTACATAGTATAGGTACTTATCTTTGATACTTTTTAAAAGTTTTAGTCCTTAAATATTGAGTAAAATACGTTATATCACATATAATATAATACAAGACCAAATTTCTGAACGGAAGCCAATTGAATTGGGCTTGTATGGACTAATCGCAACTGATGTCTGCAGTAAGATTTGTTTAGAAAATTTTACTATAGCTATCTGTGGCGAAGGATGGAAGTTTGAAAAAGGGAAGCCAGAGCAAAAAACTTCTCACTTAAGAAAATAATATCTCTTCACTACCGTCACCGATAGCTCTTACACTTAATGCTATTCATTTTTTTTTTCTATTTGAAATTTTTAGGAGTTACATAATATATTATTAAGCACATAAATGATATTGACAATTTTCTAAAGGAAAGTCTATGGGAATCGGCTTGTATGGACTGTCTATGGGTTCGATTCCCACCCGAGACAAACATTAGTGATGAGCATTTGTGTTTGTGTCGAGTCTGGGGGTAAATATCTATTATAAGTATATATTTACAAAAGAAAAGTATTATATGTATAGTATATACCAGTTATCTGGTTTCCATAACACAAGCTCTGCTTAGCTTGGGACCAGATGACCGTGTGTGTTAATGTCCCAGAATATTTATTTATTTTATTTATTTGTATAGGCGACTGGCCCCTGAGGTAGTATCCAGAAGCCACTTAACGCTACAAAAACACCTGTATAAAATAGGGCTAGCAGAAAATCACACTTGCTTTGCATGTGTGATTCACTAGCACGAAAAGGTAAGAATGCATTACGAATGGACGGCCCTACTTTTTCAGATACAGCCTCATGTGTCCCCGACATATAGAAGCGGTAACCGAAACCAGGTATTCCATAGTATCAAGGGGAGGCACAAGATCACAAAAATATACAACTAGGTCGAAGTGCTCTTGATCTACCAGCCCCATTAATAAGATAAGTATAAAGATGATGAGGGACTTTTAAATGTTTACCTGTGAATTGAATGTCCTGAAGCATATCCCGCCAATCGGCCTGCCTTCCTTGATCAATGCTAATGTTTTGTGTTTACTGCAAATTCAAGTAATGTCAGCGATTAAATCAAGTAAATTTTATAAATTAAATATTCTACTTAATTGTACAAAAAAAATATAAAATTAATATAAAATTTACCCTTGTTGCTTGTGTTGTCTGAGTAAGCCATTGGCAACATGTGTAGATGGAAGCGATTTAGGGCAAGCCTTTGCCCAGCAGAGGGGAAAAACTCTTTTTAGTGTCCCACTGCAGGGCACGGGTATTCTCTCAACTATCCCACGAGTTCAGAGAGTTTAGGCCTCAATCCAGATACGCTGGTCAATGCGGGTTGGTGGATGTCACTTGTCATCAAATAGTCCTTAGACATGCCAGTTTCTTCACGATGTTATCCTTCACCGATATTAAGCAGCGGCGACGTAACAGTTCACACAAAGATGTGTGGACATGTCCAAGGATCGAACCCGCGATCTTATATTGCAAAGCGAGGCCTATGCCACTGCGCCACTGCTGATTGTCTAGGACAGTATAATCTACTAATATTTATAAAGTTTGTATGGTTGAATGTGATAATTTCAACAATGATCCGATTTGAAAAAAAAAATGCACTGTTAGATAGTTAATTTATTTAAGATTTTTATATTTTTTTTTACTAAGGAAGGCTACTTTTTATCCGAATGCTCGGCATGGTATTAAATTAAGGGCAGGTGGACGAAGACGACGATTTTCATTTTATTTTGGTTTCATTCTAGCGAAAAGCCAGTGCTACTAATATTATAAAAGTTTGTAAGAATGCATGGATGTTTGTTACTCTTTTCCGTAAAAACTACTGGACGGAATCGAATGAAATTTGGCACAGTCATATATTATGGTCTTGATTAACACATAGGCTATCCAATAAGTACCACACGGGCGAAGTCGTTGGCGGAAGCTAGTTATATATAAAGAAAAGGACACTCACGGATCAAAGACTAGCTGGGAAATGTATTCTTTAGTCATTTCTGGTAGTTGGTGAGAAAATACGTTGTGAAGACCTAAAAACAGATAAAACTATTTAATGGGACTCAACCCACCGCTGCAATCCCGCCACTGCGACTCCTGTATGCCAGGATCGACAGCGGCGCCGTGAAGAGACCTGGGTTGTGACCCCGGCCAAGTCCCGGGACACCTAAACTGTCTTGGATTCCACACGAAATTAAGCAAGGAAATAATACGAGATGGAAGGTTAGATTGTCTACTTCACTCCAGGCTAAGCTTTTTTTTTATTCTATATTAGGTTTGCGCTTAACCACAACTTGCCTGATGTGAAGCAATTTTGCAGTCTACGATGGAACGCGCTTACCTAATAAATACCGATTCACTCGTGACTTGAAGACAGGTAGAGTATAGCTATCGGGAAATAGAGAACTTGGCAGTACGCACAATAAAAGTGGCAACTTAGCCTAGACAAGGGATTCGTTGCCTTTCAATAGACTCCAAAAAAAAAGAAAAAAAAAGTTTCCTCAAGGAAAAAAAAATAAGCTAAAAAATATTAAAGTTATAAAAAATTACGTAAGGGCTAACGAAAGATGTTTACAATAATTGTTATTGATTATACGGTTACTCGCGCACCGCTGCCGCGCTGTAACAGCTGTGCGTCCGCTAAGGTCACTGACCGCTTATTTTACGCCGCGCACTTTCTTTGATGTTATTATGAATAGATCGTACATAATTTGCTGATTTTATGATCAATAGTAAAATTAAAAAAAAAAACGAAATTAATGGAAATCTTTTCTATTACCAGAACCACCAAAAAATTTGGAGTTTGGTTAAAAAGTTTTTCTGTATAGCGCTCACGCCTCTATTACCCGAAGGTGTAGGCAGAGGTGAATAACTATGTATCATAACAATACTCAAATAGACTTATATCATGCATTGATGTATTTATTGTTATTTTTTTTATAGAAAGAATAAGAAAATTGTAATATCGAATTGGTTTAGCTCTAAGGATGTTTTAATATTATAAATAAATAAATCTTCTATGTATAAGAAGCAAGCAAGTTGTGGCAGCTGAAAATACCAACCAGTTTAAGAACCGACTTGACTCTTACAATAAAAAAAAGAAAAGAGAAGCAAATTAACAGTCTAACATAGTAAACAGAACTAGGAAAGAGACCAGATACAGGCGAATATCAGTTTTCACAACTGCTTGTCTGTTTAATAATAATAATAATAATCTATATATAAAAATCTATTGCTGTTCGTTAGTCTCGCTAAAACTCGAGAACGGCTAAACGGATTTATCTTTCTTGGTATTGAGATGTTCGTGGAAGTCTAGGGAAGGTTTAAAAGGTAAGAAAAATAGTATATATAAAAATCAATTGTTATTCGTTAGTCTCGCTATAACTCGAGAACGGGTCGGCTGATTTGACTAATTTTGGTCATAAAGTATTCAAAGTCTAAGGACAGTTTAAATAGTGAGAATACGCGGTATGAAGTTCGCCGGGGCAGCTAGTAATTAAATAAATGTTACTTACCAATGAGCCAAAGCATTGTCTGTTTATTAACCGCCCCGGTGAGAGAGTTGCCGATCACATGAAACTCAATAAGTTTGCGTTGTTCTTCTAATTTAGCAGCTTCATCGCGAGGAGCTTGCGTTTGGAATAGTGCCTGAAATTTATAGACCCTTTGAATATTTGAGTATGTATGTATTAATGCACAAAAGATCCAGCTGGGTCAAAGTGCTCTGGGTTCACCAGCCCCATTTGTAAGATAAGATATTATAGCAAAACTTCACTTAGAATCAGAGTGGAGCAGCGGTGGTACAGCGGTAGTGGACTTGAAACATAGTTAACTTAATTCAACTCTTTTTTATGTCCCACAGAATAAAGGGAAAAAATAACACAAAAAAGAGTTGACACGCTGGCCAAGTGCGGGTTGGTGGATGTCACATGTTCTCGAATTATGAGTTCTTAGACATTATTTAGCGGCGATTAAATAATTCACACAAAGATTGAAACTACGACGTAGGATTGAAGCTGCGACCTTTAGAAACACGTAAAGCCATCTACTTTCACCGGCCGTGTCGGTTAATCCGGCCCACCAGAGTGCACTTGCGTGTGCGCAAACATTTTGCACTATAATGTCTCCTGTGTACCTGACTAGTCAGCTTAGAATGACCGCTGTAACTGAAAAACGAGTAGGAGAAGTATTATTAAAGGTAGTGTGTACTAACATCGGGTCCACACATATAGTTGGGGTCAGTGATAGTTGCCACGATATCCGCGACAGTCCTCTCGCTGACGTCATCAGCCGACTCATCCACCACCCGTCTCCGCTTCGCTGCGGCGCCTACTATCGGCTCTGCTGCACGTTTGTTACTTTCCGATTTTACTGAACCTAAAAATTTACTTATTAATAGTGCATTTCCACCAAATAGTGGGAACCGCTCTAGATTTAATGGGGTTTCTTCATATGCCTCCAATAAATAAATGTAGATAATAAATATATACGGTTTTAACGGACTGGGTATTTAGTTTTACTTGTTTGGTTTGGCCCCTTCCAGTTTTAAAAATCTATTGTCATCACATTTGTTTGCTTAATTTCAAATCAATTGGTCAAGATTTGAAATTTAAATTTGATTATACCACACACGATTGCAGATCACACATTTTTAAAAATACCATTTAAGGGTATCAAATAAATGATATTGTAAAAATCAGTTCTTTTTATAAAATTTATAAAACTTTGCAAACTAAAATGTTTTTAAGCACACTTTGGTGAGTGAAACTATCACTTGTATTTTTTTAACAGAATGTTCGCGCTTCAAAACGTCAGATTCATTTGAAATTTTGCACACTTGTCAGAGACCGGTTTTACAATAATAATAATAATAATAGTAATCTGTGACATTATCACTCAAGGTCATCTGATCTTATACTAAACAGAGCAAATATATACTACATATATCTTTTGTAAATACAAAGTAATACATACTTATAACTGCACACAGAATACGCTCGCGTCAGGTTCGCGTCACGCGAGCGCTTTAAACTAGATATGACAGTGAAACAATTACATCAATACCATTTTGCACTAAGATGTAAACTTAATTGCAACTGCACCGCAACTAGATCGGCGCGTCAAAAAATTACGCTAATTAGGGCACAGATCACTTGTATGATTGTAACATAATCTTAATTTTAATGGTATCACAGCATGTTTTTGATTTTTCGAACTATAATTAATTGCTTATTTAATTCTCTCACTTTTCGAATACTATATTATGTCAAGATAATAAGTTAAAATGCACTTAAATCTACATACTATTTTACCTGTTCTGTTGCCAATTCACTTTATAAGAAAGAAATAAGTAATATAATATAATATTTAAAAAGTGTTCGAAACTGATTTCGTAATGTTAAACTGAACTCGTACTAAGGGTACTGGCTACGCATATTATATGGATTCGGTTATGAAAAGGGAATAATCACCTGATGACAATGAGACAGTAGTAAATCCATCTTTACTGTCCCCTGATGTAGTGACACGCTCGAACTCGCCACGTTTGCTCGCTGGAACAATAATATTAATAGTAAGCGCCCTTTAGTGACCCACAGCTGGGCACGGGTCTACTCTCAACTGTCAGAGCCAAAACAATAGTAATAATTAGCATTCAGCCTTATTGTTAGCATGCGAATGTTCACGAAAACCCCTTTTAGTGTCCCACAGCTGGGCACGGGTCTTCTCTCAACTAACTTACGAGTTGAGAGAGTTTAGAGTTTAGCTATGCGATTGATTTATTAGCATTAAACAAATTAAATGTGGTTACGAAATTCTGTGAAATATGAAGCGATTTCATCACCCGATTCATAACTACAGTCCATCAAATCTACGAAGTACCGTTTGACAGTTCTAAACGTAGTACATTTAGAATTTTATTTTTTGTATGAAAACTGTTTATGTTATGTTAAAATAAAAATAGCTTCATAATTCAATTATTTTACAGGAAAGCTAATAAAAATAGTGTGAATTACGCCTCTATAAAGCTAATTTAATTGAATACAGTGAAACGTCAACCGGTACTTCTTAAGATTTGATGGACTGTAGTTCTTTTCTTTAACATGTCGTGGCCGGTTTAATATATTTAATATTAAACCAGCCGCGACCAGATTTGAAAAAAAAAAGGAATTAATTATGAATATAAGGTATTCATTACATGTAAAATTTGCTAGGATTCTTGATATCAAAAAATAAACAATATAAAAAAATGGTTTAGCGATTTTATTTTCGACTGTATAAAAGTTATCTTTTAAAATTCTTTTGTGTACAGTCCTTAACGTACGACGTGATGGCGCGTGCGCCGTCTGATTTGAAGAAAGGTACCGTACGTCAAATGCAATTTATTACATATAAATAAAATGATAGCTTATTTAAAATTAATAATTGGTGATTATTTATGGAATATAACCATAAACAACTCCTTAAATTTTATGGTACACTCACGGTTTTTGCTATCAAGTATAGCTTGTAGATGGTTGGGCGGTATCTGTTTGAACTCAGGGTCCCATATTGGTGAACTGGCGCTGAAGATCTCTTCCTCGAGAAGCGCCAGGAAACGCGGGAAGTGAGTTAATACCAGCACCTAGTAATTTGTTCATATTTAGTTTAGTAACACGACCTGCGGCGTGAATAGCAAGCATCTTAAAGACCACGCTACCACCGGTCCGTTCTTCCGGTTACGGCGGGCAGTCTAATAAGCTCACTCGCCGGGTACGCAAGACAGTATTAAACAAGTGTGTGCGCAAACACATGTGCACTCACTATTCCCTTTACTCTCACAGTATAGGCGGGACGGATTGACTTACACGACCGGTGAAAGTGCGGGCGCAGGACCAACGTCTTTACGTGTGCATCACCCACCACCAACTTCCCGAATCCGGACTAGTGCTAAGAAATGAGAAGTCCCAACACTCGTTTTGGTCCGGCGCAGGATTTGAACTAGTCGCTACCCCAGAGGCAGACTTAAAAAAATATTTCAGAATCTGTACTAACTCACCCTTTTTTCAGGAGGCATCCGGTCCCTCTCTGAGTGACATTTATCCATTAACTGTCGGCACACAGACTTGAACACCGCCTTCAGCAGAGTGCGCCCGAAGACAAGGGAAGTGTCGTAGTGTGGCAGAGAATCGCAGAACGCAGGCACGTGGCAGAATACTAGCCACCTGCGAATTATAACATATTAAAATAAAAACTATATAATAAATGGTTTTATCGCGGTTTATTTTATTTTTTAAATTCTAAAGTTCCGATGGTTTTTTTATTCAGTGCGCAAATTTATTTTTGGTGGCTCTTAACATTAATAGAACACATTTCCATTGTTGTTCAACACGTTTTTTTATTATTTTCTGATAGAAAGAATCAACTTCAAAAGATGGATGATCCTATGCGTAATTATATCGATGAAAGCGAGCGGCATAAAATTAAGAATAATATAATAAACTGGCGGTCAGTGACCTTTATAAGCGTACAGCTGATACGGCAGAGCACGAGTAGCAGTACAGTCGTATCAAAAGTCTTAAACATTTTTACTAAAATACATGTTTATTAAGATTTGTTTAAGTTTATATTTTTAAAGTTTGCGCACTGGTTAAAAGGTTAAATGGTCACGGAATGGACTTTGTCAAAGGGGGATATGAATACTATAACTGCTGCTCTATATTAAGAATGAGAGGCATGGTTGTAAGGAAACTGATGTATTTTAATTGTTACAATTACCTGGTGTAATTAATTTGGTACGCCGATATATCTTCTGGGTTTGATACTTGCTAAAACAAATGAAAAGTAAATAATATTTAATAAGGAAAATCAGTGAATCGAGAAGCGGTGGCACAGCAGTACGGGCCTCGCCTTAGAAAAGTAAGGTCACGGGTTTAAATCCTGGCCATGCCCACACATCTGTGTGAATTATTACATCTCCGTTGCTCAATATCGGTGAAGGAAAACATCGTGAGGAAACCGGCATGTCTAAGAACTAATAATTCAAGCACATGTCACATCCACCAACGCGCACTTTGCCAGCGTGTGTGGATTAAGGCCTGAACTCTCTCAACTCATATGATAGTTGAGAGAAGACCCGTGCCCAGTAGTTGGACACTAAAAAGGGTTGAAGTGAAGGAAAATCATAAATGGGAATTCTATTATGTTTTGGACTGGACTGGAAGTCCACCATCTTGACAGGAATGTTCAACAAAAGTATAAGCTGATCACGCGTTGTATAGGGTTTCTGTACAACGAGAAGTCAGCTCAAACTGGAAATGCTTAATGTGTAGCCGTGTGTACAGTAGGCTAAAATTTTTGTTCGATATAATAACCACTTTACATTAAAAACAAATGCGACTGCGGCTTCGCCCGCGTGCCTATGTGCTATTCCAAGACTAACGGTTTTATTTATAAAGAACTTATCTCTTCTTTATCTACTCTTTAGTTAAAATGGACTTTGTCTCTTTCTTACTAGTACAAATGTCATAAATTAGCCCCTGTTGAATGTAATTCATTAGTTAAACGTAGGGTTTACCGTCTACATATTCCACAAGTGCGTATCACCTTTGCACGGCGGCGGTTTGGTCAGACTAATATATACAACGGTCTAGTTAAGCACTGCTTCATCAAAGATGCTACCGTTCATGAAGCCAAACGATTGATCACTAAATGGTTGTTTACGCTTAATTACGATCAGACGAAAAATCTAGTTAAGATCATGTTATAAGGTAGTGGTTGAGTTCTAATGATGTCATTCTTTGATTATGAAATAAGTCATAAATATTTATTTTATTGTTATCAACACTACTGTTGATTTCAAATTTTTACTTCTGTTGGCGAGTACTACGCGAGGGTACTACGGGGCGAGCCGAGTGCGGGGAGCTGCGCGCGCGCCGCCTGCCCAGTGCCCAGTGCCCAGTGCCCAGTGCCCAGCGCCCTCCCGCCAGACAATTCATTACGCGCAACACCACCGCGCCGCGCCTACATACGAACTCAACCACATAGTTTCTCGTAAAACAGATGTTACAGATTTCTTTTAATCAATATATACAGTCCACTACTTACGTCTACTTATTTTTGTTCTACTAACATCTGTAGGACCTTAAAGAGCTCCCCTTCACTACTGGCATATCATTTTAAAGTTGGCTCCTCACGATACAGGCTTGCCTAGTGTGAGGACCACTATAAATCTAATCATTCTAAGTAATATTGACAATAAACATATTTTTTTCAAGATGACAGACAAGACAAACGAATTATAATCTTATTTTAGTTATAATGAGCTTATAAGAGGCTTTTGATACAGGGGGAATATCTATACCTCCATGGCAAATTTCATCCAAATTCATCTAAGTTTTTGTGTGATTTAATAAGAAAGATCCATCCACACACACAACCATACAAACTTATATACTATAAAATTAGTAAAAGAAGGATAGATATACATACCAATTTTCTAACGCTAGGCGTTTCAAAGTTCCAATGATTGAAGCAATGTAAGAACATCTTAGCAAGGTCGTACATCGTCTGCCATTCCCTCTGCGGCAATGAGTTAAACTTGTAAAGTACAAAGTTGGTTATCGCTTTGGCTATGGAAGGACGCTCGAACGGAGGCTGGCCTAAAGGACCCTCGATCCGTGGGTGGGAACGGGTTAGAATGCATTTGCGGAGAATCTGTAAAGGAAATTCATGTTTAGTACCTTGACTGCTGATGGCTTAGAGGATAGCATGTTCACCTATACTTCAAGGTCACCCGTTCAAACCCGTTGGTATTCGAGGACATTTGACATCTACCAACCTGCACTTGTCGAGCGTGTGTGGATTAAGGCGTAAACTCTCTCAACTAGTAATATAGTTGAGAGAAGGCCGTTGAAAGAAGAAAGTTTGTGGCGTGCCCACAGACCAGATACCTATAGACACAGCATCTGGCGCCTGGAACCTTGAGAGGCAAAAGTGTGACCACAACGGAAATATTTATTTTACTTATATTAATAAAATATACCTTAAATAGATAGTAGTAAACCCTCTTGGTATCATGATCATCCTCTCTATGCATTGACATATAGATGTTCTCCACATCTACTACCGCTCCTAGTAGCCGATTTACTTCAGCAACAGGCAAACCTTGTAGCTGAGTTACATGTTTTTCTGAAATTAAGATTTTACTTTATGTACATCTGGTCACAAAGTGGTATTTTAATTGAAAATAAGTATTAAAGAACTTACCTAATACGTGATTGCAGTTTCTACAAGGGTCATTGAAGGTAGCTAAAGGCTGATTGTCTGCACGAGCATTGCCTTTAGCAATTGGTGGTAGAGCTGGGGTTTTCCATCCATTGCAGGAGCAGTCAGGGGTCTAGTAAAAAGTAACACATATATCATAATTTTGGGTCATTTATGTTAACAATTATCAGTTGGTCCTTGGTTGCTCGATTAATGAATTGAATTCATTTATTTATCAGAAACAATGGACACACATGGACTTTTATTTGCCAAAAAACAGATATATCACATTACAGAGCAGCGGTACGGGCCTCGCCTTAGAGAAATAAGGTCGCGGGTTCGAATCCTGGTCGAGCCCACACATCTTTGTGTGAATTGTTTCATCTCCGCTGTTCAACGTCGGTGAAGGAAAACATCGTGAGGAAACCGGCATGTCTAAGAACTAATCATTCGAGGACACGTGACATCCACCAACCCGCACCAAACTCTCTCGACTCATAAGATAGTTGAGAGAAGACCCGTGCCCAACAGTGGGACACAAAAAAGGGTTGGAGTGAGATATATCAGCTTTGTATATGTCAGTGAGCTGAAATTTAAGTAAGTATGTAAGTGAATTTAAAACCTGCAGGCTTTAGTAGTGTTTGTCAGAATAGCGGGTGGTAAGTTATGAAATTAATAAATAATAATAAATATTCTGGGACATTAACACACACGGTCATCTGGTCCCAAGCTAAGCAGAGCTTGTGTTATGGAAACCAGATAACTGGTATATACTATACATATAATACTTTTCTTTTGTAAATATATACTTATAATAGATATTTACACCCAGACTCGACACAAACACAAATGTTTTTCATCACTAATGTTTGTCTCGGGTGGGAATCGAACCCACGACCTGTAGCGTGAAATTAAACACGTGATATTTATTGTAGTCTATTGGTGTTATATAAAATTACAGTAAATCTTATCCACCTGTGTACAATTTACAAATCAATAGCATGACAATACAACTGGTATGCCAACAAATATTTTCACAGCAATGTTAGTATTTTCTAAGCACCCATTTAAAATTGCTGTGATAACATGCACAGGTTTAGAGCTAAGAAAGCTTATTATATATATTAATTTGTAATTTCACCCTCAAATAAATACTGACATGATTTTAAGTATAATAATTACCTGGCATTCAGAATAAATTGCCAATTTTAGTAGTTTCTTGTTATGTGGCCAGTTGTAGACTTGTTGCTTGCGTTGTTGTATGCGTTGCAGGTTTGACTGTCTGGAGGCTTGGCCTTCACTGGTAGCTGACGTTGCATTACTTGGTGGGGCATCATCTGCACTTATGCTTGATGTTGCTACAAACAGAGAAAATATGATGATTTGAGCATAACTATTAAAGTTTACAAGTAAAGAAATGCTTGATGTTGTCTTGAAAACGTTAGAAAAGGCCTTTGCCAAGCAGTGGGACTGTACAGGCTACATAAAAAATATCTATCCATACCACACTGGTTAAGACTAGTCCTGGATTAAAAAATTTGTTACTTGTTTTACATCTTAAAAAAGAAACATGTTGGCTTCGACATTAATCCAGTAAATACGTCTTAAATATCAAGATTCTTTACGCAAAAAGAAACTTGATAAGGATAAAGCTTGCAAGATTTTGTAGTTTAATTTAAACATATTAGAAAGATCTACGAATTACTGGCCGTTTTTATTTTCTTTAGAAACTACAAAAACTATATCTAACAACAGATAATGTTGCTGCTGTTTATCTGTGATAATAAATACTAGGTAGTTGTTTATTTACCTTCGTGTCCGTGTGTTTGCAATGAATCTGCTTCGGGGTTTGTCATAGCTGCTATGTCCGCTATTTCATCGGCTATTTGCGACGACATGATAGAAGTATTATGGTTTTTACTATGCTTCTTCGGTGCAACTATTGCGCCTAAATAATTGGATCACGCATTTCTAAGGCCTAACTAAAAAGCTGTTTTCTATTTTATCGACAGACAACACGAAATCCAACCAACCAAGCGGCCGAATTTTGTTGGCCTTGTCTGTCAATTGTCAACTCAAATTGACACTTGACAGTAAGCTGGTGTTGCCACATTAAATTTAATTTTTGTCGGCTTAATACTGATTAGTCGATTGTTGATGCAAATTCGAATAGTCCAGTCCTGTACAATCTATCAAGGCAGAGCATTCACTAGGTGCATCACTAAAGGTGGATCGTAGATATATTCTATTTCCATTTCCGTTTCCGGACGGAAAATCATAGCCTCAATTACCGCCAAAGTGCAAGAAAATTAGAAAATACATAAATTCATTTTGTTATTTATATTGAATTATATAATTCTGCCATCTAAAATAAATTTAAACTGGTTAATGTAGTGAAATCTAAGAATTTCCATAAATCTCGTTTTGTATATTAGTTTTGCCTCAAACAATTTTCTTTTAGTGCGCGCGTGATTTCGTTTAGAACGGTCATGTTTTTGGTCAAGTTCCTAGCGGTTTCGGAAAATCAACTTTTCGTACATTTAACACAACCCACAAAACATCAAAATACTAAATAAATTCGCATTAATTAAGTAAAATACTCAAATCTAAGAAAAAATGGAATCAAAATTATTTTTACGCGAAAATGAAACTTTTGACGATTTTTATAATCGTTGCAATAATATAACACATTTCGATTGCAGTGAAGATGAAATGCTTTGGTGGTTGATGGGGTCTCGTCGTTTGCCATTATCAGAAATAGTGCCGATCAGTATAATATTGGTGGTAATATTTTTAACTGGTGTGATAGGGAATGCTTGTGTTTGTGTGGTTATAGTGAAACATCCTGGGTTGCATACAGCTACAAATTATTATCTGTTTAGTTTGGCGGTTAGCGACTTATTGCTATTGTTATTTGGTGAGTATTTTAGAGTTAAAAAAGGTAAAATTTACGTTGTTTTTGTTCAAATCAAATCAAAAGTTTGTTTTGTAAACAGATGTAATAGATAAAATCATACATTTTGAGGTTTGCTATGTTTTGCCCATAACTGGCGTACAAAATTAAATTAAATTACAAATAAAATTAAAAAAATAATATGTCAAAAATAATTATTAACTTAAAATAAAATTATAAATTGTCAGTAAATACAACAGTTTAATATAAGTCTTAACTAGGTCATCCTATTCTTTGATAAACTCTGTAGTGGAGTAATAGCATAAATAACTTTTAGAACGTCTGGAGATCTTTCTTATTTTTAATTGCAACTGGTATTTTATTTTATGGCCAGTACACTCGTCCCGAAAAATGCAGTTTTATGGATATTGCATATAGTATTCGCCAAAAGTTGTTGTTAATATCATTCGCCAAAATGCAGGTAAAGGTTTTGACAATACAGCCTTGTCTTATTTTTATTAGATTATTTTCAGACCTGACAGTGCTTGGAATTTAGCTCTGTAAAATGTTTATTTAAGACTTTTGTGAATGTGCTGAGTTTCTTCAAAATATTCCTTTGTCGTAGCAGGTAAGAGATATGTTGATAAAGCACCTAGCAGCTACAAGTGCCTCGATATTGGGAATGTTGGGATCCGTTCTAAGTCCTAACCAGAGGCTTAGCTAATCTATACTTTCGGTGTGTAAAAATATCGCTTTGATCTACGGTGAAAAATGTGAACTAAATATGCATTATGCCTGCTAGGCTAGTTTTAGGTGACCCCTGAGTTTAAAAGTCCATGGCATCTCCTAGCCCTTTAGGTTAGCTACTGGATCTATTGTAGTCCTGTCTACGGTCACTCGAGTAAGGATTGCTTCACTTCACTTCAAGCCTTTTTAGGGTCCCACTGCAGGGCACGGGTCTTCTCTCAACTATCTTATGAGTTGAGAGAGTTTTAGCCCTTAATCCACACACGCTGGCCAAGTGCGGGTTGGTGGATGTCACATGTCCTCGAATTATTAGTTCTTAGACATGCCGGTTTCCTCACGATGTTTTCCTTCACCGGTATTGAGCAGCAGAGATGAAACCATTCACACAAAGATGTGTGGGCATGACCAAGATTCGAACTCGCGACCTTATTTTTCTAAGGCGAGGCCCGTAGGTACCGCTGCGCCACCGCTGCTCAAGGATTGCTTACATGGTTGAAAAATATAAACATAATACACAATCAGCTTGGTAACCAAGTCCTCTGCCAGTTTGAAGGCGCCGATGCACATCTCATGGCCTCTTAGCTGCTCAGAATAACGCCACAGAATAGTTACTTACTAATTCATAATGAGGTCACTATGGTTGGGAGTTATTTACCATCAGACATCTAAACGCCACTTTGGGCAAAGATTGTATGAAATTGCAATCGTCAAAACTGGGTGGGGGGGTATAGGGGAAGACAGGAAATTTTGACTAATAATAATAAATATTCCTGCAAACTGATCAGGAAAACATACATAGACTCACCATCTACCACACCTGCACCTACCACACATTTCACATTACGCACGTCACCACTCATTTAATCAAGTCCACCACTTACCAACCAGTCCCACCAGACTTAGTACACCAACAACCTGGTGTGCACTTGGCTTAGGCCCGGGTACTCCAGTAAACCGGTGCAAACCGAGAAAAAAAAAACACAACAAATAATAATAATAATTATAAGCAGCTATTTTAAATACATGTAGAATTGTACCAAAATTCATGCTAGCAGATGACATAGGTATCTATCCCTCAATCCAAACGTATACGTAAACACTACAACTACATAATTGACATGTCGTCATATCGCATCTACTTGGTGTAAGCCCGTAAATGTGCTTTAAACTGGCGAAAAGCCAAGAAAAAAAAATCCAAAATAATAATAATAATATTTTCACGCATACCTACACACAGCGCTATCTAGTCCCAAATTAAGCACTTTTTGCTTGTGTTAAGGGTACTAGGAACATACATATTAAGTATAGATGAATTACACCCAGACATAAAACAAGTAATCGTGCTTATCACACAAAGATTTGTTCTGGGTGGGAATCGAACCCACAACCTTCGGCGTAATAGTCAGGATCACTAACCACTACGCCACCAGGCGTAGCGGTTAGCGTAATTAGTTTGTGATTGGACATTATGTACTTAGTGGTTAAGACATAAGTTAGGCGAACGCGAGTAACTAACTATTCGGTGTCTATAGATATCTGGTCGATCCTAAAAAAGGAAATTGGTACTCTAGGCCTCGCGTTAGAAAAACATTCTGTTTGGAAGGATCTATCCAATTATCATGATGGGCTTTTATTGGTTTACCGGGCGCTCGAAGGAAAACTATATAGTAAATTGATGTTAGGTATTAGGTACGTCGGGTACCAACGGTAAGTACCAGCCTTGTGGAGGCACTTCACTCTTTTTTTTTATCCTGAAATACGCGCTTGACTACAACTTGCCTGATGTTAAGCAATGATGCAGTCCACGATGGGACGCGCCTGCCCACTACACCGATTCATTCGTGATTACCTACTTAAAACCTTGGTCTTTGTTTCATTATCCTTCTGTATTGCTTATTTTTAGTGTCAAAATCATCATATATAGCCAGTTTAAGTACTTTGTTTTCATCTTATTGCACATCCATTGTACCCTGTTTTTGTCGACATGCAGAAAAAGGGTTATTTTATTTGAACGACGATACTAAAACTTGTTGTTCCCTTGTCGCGATAAAATAAAAACTAAATAGCTAAGCAGTAACGTTTTTGTTACGCCTACGCGCCTGTTTTATAATTAATGTGTTGCTAGTATCTTGTGTGGTATTCTACAGATCTCTAGCTTGATGTGCCGGTGGCGTGCTAGGTGAGATATGTACTTGCTTTTCACGTTGTCGTGGGTTCGTTTCTGACTCAAGTCAGACATTTGTGTGATGAACATGTCCGTTTCTCTTGAGTCTAGGTGTAATAATATAATAAAGCTGAAGAGCTGAAAGTTTAAGTTGTTTGATTGTTGTTTGGGACATTTTCAAAAAATCTTGCACTGTTAGATATCCGTTTTATTGAGGGAGGCTTTTGGTTACTTCTTCTCTCACAGTTGGGCATGATATAAATTGTACGTCACGCGGGCGAAGCCGCGTCGGCAAGCTAGTTATCTGTATATAAGTATCTATTTACGAAAGAATAGTATTCTAAGTAGTATATTACCAGTATTCTGGTATAATAATAATAATAGTGGGACATTAACACACACGGTCATCTCATCCCATATTAAGCAGAGCTTGTACTATGGTAACCAAATAACTAGTAATATACTACATATAATGCCCTTCTTTTGTAAATACATACATAAATATAGATAATTACATCCAGACACAAGACAAACAGACATGTTCATCACACAAATGTTTGACTTGGGTGAGAAACGAACCCATGCCACCGGCCCGTTATAGTACTAGCATTGCTTAGTTTGGGAACAGATGGCAGTGTTTGTTATGTCCCACTATATTATTTTATTATTGGGCTTAAATAAAATAACCAAATAAGTACAACATTCAATCTTTTAGGTTACATAATATAATTGAAAGGGGAATGCGCATTCCACTCAGATATGAAATAAACTCTCGAGGGATGTAGTTACATTTTAACATTTTTTGCGTTTATATAGGAGCCTATATACAGCTATTCTATTTACAGCTCAGTTCAAAAGAATAAACCAATTTGCATCCATAATACCTACAGACAGAATAAATCACTACTAACTTTGTATCACTTCGTTTGAACCACGTACATTAGAATTAATTAAACTGTAATGAATCCTACAGAATAACAGAACTAAGACTAGGTACAAAGTGTCACTTGAAATTATGTTGTCTACGTTTGAACCTTACTAATGAATTGCAAATTTATTTGAGTATTTGGTGAGGTATTTGAAGCTTAGTGGTTACAAAGTGTCCATTTAGACGGACTGCCTCTGTAATCTGTATCTGCCTATCTGAGGGCGGAAACTATATAAGAAACTTTTCCAATTTAATTTATGTCTTATGTCTCCAAATAACAAAATAATCTCATTCTGGAGCCTTCAAAACAAAATTTATCACGCAAAACAGCAAGATGGAGGGCTAAAATGAAAAGTTAAATAGAAATAAAATTAGATTGAGCACTCACAAGCTTCGCCGTTAAACAATATAAGTTCAAAAGGAATTCTTAAATGAAATTGTCAGGTGTGAAAATAAATTTGTTTTATGTTAAGATATTTGAAATACTAGAATAATAATACAAAACCTTTTAAGATAAACGGTTTTATTTTGATCACAGTTGAATTAAATGATTGTAATCTTTAATCTTTGTTTGCTTTTGCAAGAGTATATCAGAAGTGGGATTGTATTGCTAGGTTTAGTCTCAGGAAATTAGGTATTATCATTTGTATCATACATTAATCCTAAAATTAGTATCCATATAAACCGGTACCTGCCGTGCTAGTCGTATTGCGGTTATAAATGTGAGTGCGCAAGCACAGATGAACTCTGTATTCCTTTCACACACTCTTTTAACATAGGTTTATTTATTTGGCACAAAAAATAGAATATAGTTTAAATTACTTATGCAAAAGAGCGTGTTACAAAGGTTAAGGAGAAATTTAAAGTTACTTAGAATTAAGTTACTGTTAGAGTCCTATTATAGAGTACTAATATCTGGATGACCGAGCTTTGCTCGGTATTATTTTTCTAGTTTTTATTTTTTTATAATGTGGCATTAAAAATACATACGTATTACATTAGTAATACGCAGTACGAAATTCGCTGGGGCAGCTGGTATACTTATAAAAAAACATAGCCGGTGAATTGTGTTATATTCAATTCTGCCTACACCTTCGTGTAATACAGGAATACAGGCGTGAACGCTATGTTTTAAATGATGTTTTCATTGTTACAGGTCTGCCAAACGATCTGTCTGTTTACTGGCACCAGTACCCATATAGTTTGGGCATTGTGTTCTGCAAGCTGAGAGCTTTGATATCTGAAGCGTAAGTTCATACCAAATTGTATACCACTATTATTTCTATACTGTGTGTTTTCCAACGAAAGTCAGATTTTCTGTTGATTCTGTTACGAGTTTACTATCCTCGCTACGGAGTGGAGTAAACTATCCTTTTTTGTATGGAATCAAGTAAAGCGCATCTAGTGGCAACTTAAACGGGTGGAAGGGACCGCCCTCCACTGATTGAAATCTGTACATCGTACTGAGATGATCGGTACATGAAATTAATTCAGGAACTTTCTCGGTATCCAATAATTGTGCTTTGTTTTGTTATCTGATACGGAATGTATGGAACGTGCGAACGGCTAACCTTTCCACTATGGGGTTAGTCCTTACTACCGAGCACATTTGCGCCACGTCATTTCACGCATCGTTCCATAAACTCATGCATAGAAGAATGTTTTATTCTAGATTTCTCTGATTCAAATCGAGTACCTACTGTGGACATAGAAATGAAGTGAATTGAAATAAAATAAAATTATCAATTTTGACGTGACAACGTCTTACAAATTGGTTTGCCGGGTGACACTTCAAGAAACTGCGTTACGCTCCGCTCACGTTATGCGCTCACAATGAGAGCGAGTGAGAGGCACGCGTCCCTTCCACTCGGGCATGGTTAGCCCGCCTAAGAGCGAGAGAGACAGACATAACAAGTGAAAGGCACGCGTCCCTTCCACTCGAGCACAGTTAGCCCGCCTAAGAGCCAGATTCTTTGTATAAATTAATGTTTTAAATATAATTCTTTGTATAAATAAATGTTTTAAATTGTTACTATTATTTCATCCTTCTTCCTACTATACGAATGAATATTCACATTAAAATTATTTTACCACTCAAAGTCGTTGTCACGTAAAACTTTCGCCCGTATACCGACTTTACAGGCAACCAATTTTTTTTTTTACAAAAAAAGTCCTATTGGCTCGTTAATTGTTTTTTTTTTGTTAATTTTAGTTCTCTCTTCTTTCTCTCTCGGTTTGTGGAGGGCTATCTCTTCCACTCTGTATTATAGTACGTGCAGTGGATTAGGACCTATGAACAATATTTAGTACCTACCTTTTGTAATAAGAGATATTTGAGCTAAACGTACTAGCCCAACAATATACAACTTTCATGAGTAAGTAACTAATCAAGTAGGTATTCGACAAACTCGATTTTACCTATACTGCTGTAAGCAATATTTATCGATGCAATAAATAAGTTATCACATAAACAAAATAGTACCTACGGGCTATCGTAGCAATACAATTTTTGCATGAAGGTACCTAATTTCTACTACTTACTTATTTTATATACCAGATTTTAGGCGTTAAACGTTTTTAACATATTTTTAAGGTAGGTACTTTCAGTGTTTGGTGCCATCAGCTACAAAAGTTAATTATTAGATTAACTACGTAGGTACCTATTACAAAATATCATAATAACACAAGAAGGTTCAATGAAAATAAAGTGTTGTGTGACTGTTGTAAATTAGAAATGAGAAGCTTATTATTATTTCAATTTTATTTCTAATTTTATAAACCTGTTAGATTTGTAACTTGCATTTTAATTCTTATTTTATTTTATTTCATTAAATAAATTTCTCCTATCGTTACGATATTTAGCAGCGGTGATGAAAAATTCACACAGACACGTAAGAGCACTGCACTGGGCACGACCGGGGATCGAACCTTCGACCTTATATTTCAAAGGCTGCTCCTGTTAATGACGCTTAGGCTTTGTAAATTAATATCAATACTTTGCCCATTCGTCCATTGTTTACGATAAATTCGGACATTATTATATTTAATTTCCAAGACATTAATTCAGAACTTGTCCGAACAAGAAACCAAGAAAAAGTTATAAAAAAAATATATAAAGAATATTGATGTCGTAATTAATTCAGTCCTCGAAAATTTTAGTAAGTGATAAGTTTTCTTAGAATATTTTTGTTTTTGTAATTGAGTAACCACTCCCGCAAAAGAAGGATACCTATTGGTTTCGAGCGATAAACGCGCAAGTGAAGAAAACGGTTCGGTAAACTGATGGAAACTGGCAGAAAAATCAGCAACTTGCTACAAAAGATACAAAAAAGCAAAAAAAGGAAAAATAACTAAATATGTTTTTATTTTAAATTAGCGTCCGCCCACGGCTTCTTCCCCGTGGTACTTATTGAGATAAAAATTAACAAAATTGTCCAGACCATAATTTATATCTGTGTTAAATTTCATTCAATTCCGTCCTGTAGTTTTTGCGTGAAAGAGTAACAAACATACAGTTACAGTACCAGCGTTTATAATACCAGTAGGATTTTATGACTAACTTAGGAGCAGCGGTGGCGTAGTGGTATCAGGCTCGCCTTTGAAATATAAGGTCGGGGGTTCGATCCCGGCATAATTATTACTGAAACTAGCTTGAATAGGTCCCCTTAGATTACATTGCGCATGGTGCGTAGTCCATTGAGATGAGGTAATTTAAACATCTTCTATTTCTATGAGCTGTCTTCCGCTTTGCCTGGAGAAAAGTGCACAATGTAACTTTCTAAGTCCTCCTATTATCTTTCTATTTGAATTCGTATTGGATCCAAGACAGTTTTAGGTGTATCGGGATACACTAGGGCGGGGTTTGAACGGAGCCAAGGCTCGGTTCAAACCCCGCCCTAGTTGATCCTGGCTTATAAGGCTAGCAGTGCCAGTATTGCGGTGGTGGGTTAAGTCCCATAAAAAAAGGTTGCTTTAGTTTAGGTGACCCTATGTTTTTAGAGTCTGGACGTTAGCCAACTTAAATCTGTTTGTAAAATCACGTTTGGACCGTAATTTAAAAAATGTACCACTCGAATATTGATGCAGAGATAACAAACATTTGGTAACAAAACAAAAGGTTTAATTAAACGAATCCAGAGAGCCCTGACCTTTTAGAAACTCTTTTTTAGCGATCAACAAAATACAATCTTATTGTTATCAGAAATTGTTGTTGATTGACAGTTAATTATTTTGTTGGATGAAAATAATGAAAATACATTTCTCGGTCTTTCAGTAATTATAAGTTTGAAACCGATTCTCAGCCTCCGACAAAAACAGTGTTAGAAGCGTATATCTGTGTACAAGTTTGTTGAAGGCTTGGGCATTGTCGTTCACTTTATGGAACTGACTTGTCAAATTTTGTTCCGAGAAGTGAACTCGTTCCGCTAAATCATTCCGCAGTTACAAGTTCCGACTCACTGAATTTCACTTGCGTCAGTTAAGTTCAGTTGGAACTTGATCTGCGGCCAAGTATTTTCGTAAATTCCAACTGAACGTTGGTGGAAGTCCCATGTCCGTGAATGATTAATAATAATATTCCAGAACATGAACACACACGGTTATCAGTAGGCTAATTCACGTAATTTCTTGACGCACCGATCAAGTTGCAGTGCAGTTCCGATCAAGTTGCGTTGCGTCAATAAAAAATAACAATTGTTTATTTCGGACCGAGGTCCATAGTGTTAGTATAACGTAGTACCTACATACCTAAATCGTTTTAATTAAATCGGTTTTACGAAATTGCCGTGTCCTTAATTAGATGGACACGGGTCCAGTGCCTCATAATGGCACTGACTATGTCCAACCTCCCCGCAACTTTCTTCAGGAGGCTGTTGCAGGTGCCTGAACAACTATCCTTCCATCGTTCCTTCAAACTATTGTATACGTTTAGGTAACTTTTAGATGAATAGAAAATTCAAATTTAACGCGTGAGGAGTTTACCCAATATGAATTATGGAAGGAAACCCTTTTTACCTGGAACTAAGAAACATGTCAGTCACATATTTCTTTGGAGACGTTTCGTATTGAGTTGCCTTCATATTATTATTCAAAACTGTGCTCTGTATTCGTCTACATACCTACTGAACTGTAAAAGCGAAAAATATTGAGTTTTCTTTTACAGCTTTTTATTTAGTTTGATTCGGTTGGTCGTTTTTTAATAGAATTTCAGGATCCGAGATTACCTACGAGATACCTACTTATTTCAGCAGTGGTGGCGAAGCGGTCTATGCGGTTGTCTCGCACATTTTTGTGTGACTTGTTTTATCGCCGCTGCTCAATATCAGTGTAGTAAACTATCGTGAGGAAACTAGCTTGTCTAAGAACTAATTACTCCAGGACATGTGATATCACCTTGCAGTGGGACGCTAAAATGGGTTGAAGTGACTTAAACATTTTTATTATTTTTATTTTTTATTTTTAGGTACTTCATACAACAAACTTACATAGAACAATGAAAAGTTATCGCTGCGGTTTCTTCACCAATCAATCCTAAGAAACAAGGTCGAACTTATTAGAAAGTATGTTTGTATTAGGTAATATCGGATTGTTCCAGAAAACAAAAATAATACTTCTATTTTAGTTCTTTGATTGTTCTATTAGGTACTTGATAACATCGAATTGGTTATTGTAACATCGAATTGGTTAGCTGTAAGGATGTTATAATACTGTAATAATAAATAAATAAATAATAAATAAATAAATACAATAAGTATCTATGTTGTTTTTTACGGGTAAATCGGTATTGACTGGGTGAGCACGTTCTATTTTAGATCACATTATCGTATAACATAAGGCAAGATGTGGCCATGTATGCTGTATCTTTGAATGGCTAAACCAATTTTGATTATTATTCGGCACCTAACTACCTATGCAGTTAGCATTCTATATACTCTGTGAGGAATGTTTCGACTGACCCTGCTATGTTAATAGGTCAGACCTGGAAAATAGAAGCCACTTGTTCCTTTTTCTAAGAGTCAGACCGAATATGTGATTACTTAATAATGGTCAGCACCAGTCCAGCGAGGAAGGTTTTTATTCTGAATAATGCTTGCGCTTGACTACATCTTGCGTGATCGTAAACAGTAATATAGTCTACGATGGAAGTCGCCTATAATATACTGATTCATTTATGATCACGAATGATTATCGGTGAGAAGGTGGCTGTAGTAAGGCATAATTTACATCGAATCTATATGTAAATCAGGAGATAATGTGATGTGATGATTACATGATACGCAAACTATTCTACATAGGTACCTATTCGCAAATTGAGCAGTGGTGGCGCAGCGATATCAGCCTCGGCTTTGAAAGATAAGGTCGTAGGTTCGAACCCCGGTGCCCACACATCTTTGTGTGAATTGTTTCTTCGCCACTGCTAAATATCCATTCGAGGACATATGACATCTACCAACCCGCACTTGGGCAACGTGTGTGGATAAGAGTGCGTGCGTGTGTGCTTAGAATAGTTGAGAGAAGACCTGTGGCCAGCCATGGGGCACTAAAGGGTTTGTTACACGTATCTAAATTTTACGTACTACCGAATTTGTTAGTGTTTGGTGAAATAATGATCAATCTATACCTATTACCTACCTATATTATGAAGGTGAAGAGTTTGTTTGTTTAGTTGAACACGGTAATTTCAGGGACTACTAGTCCATTTGGTCTCACAGTCCCACTGCGGGTCATGATATAATATAAATGCTATAAGTCGTGCAAAGCTAGATAAACAAATTTGTGTTCAGCTTTATAATATTTTTTGGTAGGTATAGATTGGAAAAATTAACTTGCAGGGAGTAAACTTGTAGTAAGTTGTTGTGTAGAATTTACTTATCAAGTCTTTAGTGTCCCACCGCTGGGCACGGGCCTTCTCTCAAAAATCTAAGCTATCTTGTATGAGCAATAATTTCGTAGATGGTTTTCTAATGGTAAACCATATGGAGCCTTTTCTATTTTTACCGTCTAATCGAAAATCACTTGTAACCACGAGTGAATCGATATTTAATAGTAGGTATTCCATCGTAGTACACATCATCGATTTAAGAATAATGTAGAATAAAAATCCACTCAGTTTATTAGCCACGATTTTCATCATAAAATAATTACATTATTTTTTTCTTTTCAGTGCGAGTTACGTGTCGGTGCTGACAATATCGGCGTTTTCCCTGGAGCGCTACCTTGCTATATGCCACCCTCTGCACTTGTACGCGATGGCAGGCCTTACCCGAGCATCGAGGATCATCCTCATACTGTGGATCATATCTATATTATGTGCGTCACCGTTTGCTGTTTACACAGACATCACCTACAGGGAATATCCACCAGGTAAGTTTATATACTAGTAAAAATAGTTTAAAATTTTTGGGGTTCCGTAGTAAATTAGGCACCCTTTAAGTTTCGCTATGTCCGTCGGTCGGTCCGTCTGCGGGTTAGTATAGAGATGCTTGGTACTACAGAGCTGTAATTTGGCATGGTAGTACACATCATCAGCGCTGACAAAGTTGTAAAATAATTTGATAGTACACCCATAAAACGGAGATAATTTTGTGTCTGTCTGTCTTGTGGCATATCGTTAGGACGGTGACGACTCCCGGTTTTTTCGCACCTAGTGAGTGGCTATTCTGGCCGATCTCTGACTGCAATCAACACAAATGGCCTGTCCACTTCTACTAATTCAGCCGTCTTGTTGCCCAATTTGAGGTTAAAAAATATTTGCAATAATATTTAAATATTCATGTGATAAGCAAACATTAAGTAACATATCAACGAAAAATTGTAGAGCTTTAGTGTAAAAGCATAAAAGGATAGGTTTTATGGATTGAAATTGCGCAGTATTTCTTTAATAAAAGTACAGGACATTGTGTAGGCAGTATATTCGTGATGGACGGATTTTTAATTAATGGAGGGTGGTGATTGGCGTTCGTGACTACACACTGTAGACATAGTATGTAAGTAAATTTCACACATTTGTGTGAATAGTGTACAATCTCAAATTGTACTAATTCACAGACTACTAAGAGGACAGGGGACTATTTCAAGGGTTAGACATTTCAAAGACTTTATACTGACAGATGTTTTTAATTAAACCATCTAGCAACGATTTTATTGAATCCTACCGAACCTTCTTGCTCAAAATACTCAATTTTTGAAATTGTTCACTGGGACGTTATACTAATACTGTGCTGAAGAAGTCAGAGCCAAATTTCATCCAATTCCGTCCAGTAGTGTTTGCGTGAAAGAGTAACATATACATATATATCCATACATTCTTAAAACTTTTGTATTTATAACATTAGTTGGATATTAACCAAGTAACTTATAGAAATAATAAACACCCAGCTCTTTCTCCCAAAGGCCTAAAATATTGCAAGCACTTACAAATTAAAAAAGCACCCAAAACCAGCAAAAATGTTTGTTTTGTTTGTTTTATTTTTATTTTATTTATTACGTTAGTCAAAAAAATTAGTAGTTCATTAACACTAGATAAATATATTTTTTTTAATATTCTGTGACACTTCGATTTATCTTTGCATTCAATAGTGCATGTTCTTGATAAATTATAGACTGTCATAAAATGTTATTTTACATAAATAAAATTAAAAATTATTAAGTAGTTACCTAAATGCAATTTGTCCAATGTCTGGTGATTTATTTTATAAGACGCGACGCGACACTTTGTTTTTGATTTTAACACCGTGAAAATTGAAATTTCTGCGGGATTGTGTATTACTATTACTTACTACTATAGCAATAAATAAAAAAATGTACGGAATTCTTCGAATGGCAGTAGAACTCGCACTTGGCCGGTTTTGTTTCAATCAACTTTAGCCATGATTTAAAAAAAGTTATGAACAAGTATTTAGTTAATCGCATGTTTAAATAGTTGACCATAGAATTTGTTCTCATGTACGAATCTTTTCTTATGCTATAGTTACCCAGCCAGGGTTTGCACGGTTGCAATTTAATAATAACACTACGTCTACATATGAACTTCTTTGAAAACTTATCTAAGAGATGGTGAAAATCGTATAAAAGTCCGTTTAGTAATTCAATAATTATAAAAATCTTTAAGGAGGAAAGCTTTTGAGTCTTTTAGCCCTGAATACCTAAAGAAGGTAAATTTATATTAGACAATTGCCGATACTTTGAATGAAAAATTTAAAGTTCCTAAATTAGCGTTAAGTTTTTGAAGTGAAAACTTCTTTAGCGGCGTTGAGCACTTTTTCTGTAATGGGTATAAAATCTTAAACTCGCGTCAGGACACGTGACCCTGATCGAAAAAGTCGGAAAAAGCGTAAAACGGACGCAGGGCGCTTGCGCGAATGTTCGTGTATGTTACAGCGTGCCACGCGCATCCATGGATGGTGACAGCTGATGGCTCGACCGTCTGTGTAGTGATCACATTGTTGTGTATTCGTAAAGTTGATTTTTCGGAGAGATAAACTTTTTAATGTAAAATAATTGTAATAGTTTTAAAGTGTTAAATTTTTAATGTAATATAAATTGTCATGTTTGTGTACGATAGCGCAATAAATGAATATTGTATTCTACCACATAAATGATAGTACTTTTATACTGATAAAGCAATTGGTGCAACCCGTCGTTTTTTTTTTACCAATCAATCCAATGGAGCCTTTAAGTATGACAGAAAAAACATAAAAACCGAACATCAAAAATACAAAATGAGAATTTTGTCTATTTTTAGTTGGTTAAAAATCACAGGCCTTACGATGCTAAATGTAGTGATTAAGAAATTGGTAAACCAACCAAAACATATGTTGCTGACTCAGACGCGTGCAAATAGCATTCGGACTTGAGTGATGGATTGTTTAGGTTTAGTACCTACTTGGAGTAAATACGAGTAGTACTGTTCTGTAATGTTTACTCATAAGATTTAAGTGCATAAAGTTGTTGACCTCTTTTTAATATTCCTATTAAATTTATAATGAATAATGGAATATGTCCAATTCGAGGCATTTTTTGTTGATTGGTTTTCTCTTGAATCTCACCAAAAGATTCACACAGTGACCCACGACAGAGTTACCTGCTTTCCAGCAGTTCAAGGCTCCCTTCAATAAGAAATATTCAGAAAAATTATCAGCCAAAAAAGGGGCTTATTGTTCCTGGAACAGATTGCCATGAAGCAGAATCAACACAAAATAAAAATGGGTTTTCTTAATCACCCAATGATGTCATAGCTATTCTAATCCATATTATCAATCTTGCCTTTCGTCTTAAGTTAGTAGCTGATAAGTTGACGAACAACAAAGTTACCGACTTGTGCAGGTCTCCACTAAGGGATTCCATCATAGTAAGCGGATTTGCAAAAATATTGTTTGTTTCAAAAAGTTTTATTTTTAGTTTTTTATTTATAATATTAATAAGCCGTATCATAGAAGAAATAATATGCCAATTAGAAAAAAGCATTAGGCTTGGCTTCCTACCCTAAATATTCATAGGTATTTATACTCCGATTAAAAAACATTCATAAAGTAGGTACCCAATTTAAACCTACTTTTAAAATCGGGAAGTAAAGTTGACCAGGCATGTCCCCAACAAAAAATGCTGACTGTGCACCTAGTTCATTAACCTTGGAATCCAGTTTCATGAAAGACCAATGAAAGTGAATAAAAACTACTACACTGACGCCTTTCAGATAATTAGAAGGCGAATCTATCATTAGTATCCGGTAGGGACCTTGGACAAAAAACTTTAGTAGCTTTGCACTAGTTTCCTAATTATTCGAATAGAAAACCAAAAACCGCAATGATATAATGTGTTGTATGCGTATATGATGTAGTTCTATGAATTAAGGACTGTTAACACATTTCTTTAAACTGTAATAACTAATGAAGGCATATTGGAAAGAGTAAAGGATAAAAGAAGGCTAAAAGAAACCATTCAAAATCGGAGAGGAAGGATGATGTTCTTGATCTTTTATATGACACCTTTACAAAAAACATCTTAAAGAAAAATATAGTAGGAACGCATGGAAGAGGGAGGCCAAGGAAAAATTACTTAAACCAAAGGAAAAGACTGTGTCATGTCGTATAGGGAGGTGAAAGAAGTTGCTCTAGATCAAGCCAAATGGAAATAAATTCATCTCTTGCATCGACAAGGGTTAACCTTAAATAAAACAAATATCTAATTTAAACCGACTGCTTAGAGTAGAATGGATCGTTAAATAATATTTTTAAGCCCCCGACAAAAAGAAGCGATGTTATAAATTTGACGTGAGCTTCGTAACTATAACTCTGCGTCTGTGTAACTGTGTTTTTGTGATGGTTGTCGCTTAAAAGAATTGGCAGATTTTTTATGAGGTGAAGTAAATGAGCAGCGGTGACGTAGCAGGATCAGCCTCACCTTTGAAATATCAGGTCGCGAGTTCGATACCCAGTTGTGCCCACAGATCATTGTGTGAACGAAAACGAAAACATGTGTCGTAAGGTGGCAGGTCTAAGAACTAATAATTAGAGGACATGTGAGATCCACCTAGCACATGGCCAGCGATGAAGGCCAAAAATCTCAACTTGCCAAGCGGCCTTGCCGTGTTCCGGTGCGATGTCTGGTGACACCATGCAGAGAGAGTGGGTCGGAATTGTTGCTCCTTTAAGGTTTCTAACCTTAAAGGCTTATTCCAATGCCACCTTCTCACCGATAAAATCATTCGTAATCACGAGTAATTCGGTATACTAGGCTCGCGCGTTCCATCGTAGGCTACATCATTGCTTAACATCAGGCAAGATGTAGTCAAGCGCTCGCCTATCGCAGAATAAAAAAAACTTGTTAGATGGTCGAGAGACGACCCGTGCCCAGCAGTGGAACACAAAACAAAGGGTTGAAGTGAAGTGAAGAAGTGAAACGTTTTGGTTCTGTGGCTTATCACGTTGGGGTCACCAGTGTGGAGACTGAACGATCAAGTGGTAGTGACCCTCCAGGCATTAGACCTTGCGCGGTCAAGAGAAGACCTTTTGGCCGCGCAAGGTCTAATGCCCGGCGTTCCTACCCCCATCTGTTCTTGTCAAGAAGTTGTATTAGTTTATGGTCGGTGAAACTTTGCTTGTGCGATTCAGGATTGCTATGAAGTCAAGTCTCTTGAGTGGCGTAAGGTATGTGATGCCACAATTGATAGCTAAGTTGGAGGTTTCATTAAATTTTAACTTAAAAATATAGTTATTAGCACACCCATAGATACAAAGAGTGGCTTTAAGCTATAAATACCTAACATGTTTTTGTGCTAATTAGTATCGTTAGATTAATTTACATCTAGGTCTCCCGCCACCGCGGCCGCCGCACCACCGCCGCCGCCACTTCTAAGACCTATCATTAATTTAAATAAGCATCTTTATGAGTAGTATTAGACCGGTAAATTAAGACTGAATGTGCTGAATAAACTTTGTTTATTATTATTAATTAGGCGCAATTCTAAAATCATTTTATAGCAAAAAAATATTTCAAATTTTCCCGGAATCTTTTCAGAATGAACCTGATAATAACTATTTGATTGAAGGCAACTGCAACAACAAGGAAAACTAGGACTTAACTTAGGAAAAATTAACGTCTCCATAGGACTTGGCTGTGGTATGGCTAGGTAGTTTCCTTTTTCTTATAATGGCTAATAGTTACCATAGTCTGGAATAAGTACTGTTTACAATCTCTCATAGCTCATTTACACTCGCATACGAGTCTTGAGATGAGACGCGAAGCGAGCCACGAGACAGAAATGTGATGTGGATAGACGTTCGCGGCTACGTACGAGACAAGAGTATAAATGTAGTAAAAATTAGGTATTATTTATCTTCATCTCTATAACAAATAGTTGAATGCATCTCCAAAATTCCACACATCTTGTTATTAATATTCTTAGATATCTACCTTCTAAAATACAGCAAATTGAATACCCTTTTTCTTCGTTACTGAAAATATCTCAACAACAAACAAAAAATAATATTATAATGGTTTCAACGACCCGATCCTGAAATTACTTACAGACGACCGAAAACCATTTCGGAAAAGGGTTTTATCCAAATAAAGATGATTGCAGGAAGAAAGTCCGAATAATGGCGACACAACAGTTGGTTGGTTACGACCATAGAATAGTAAATCTGTTCTCTCGTCTTCCTAGAAATGTATTTTGGTCAGTCTCTTAGCCTAGCATAGCTAACATAATGTGGACCATCATTAAATTATGTTGGGACGTCAAATACCTTAGTCCCCCCTTGACCATGAAAAAGAATTCGAAACGTCGTGGAATAATTTAAAATAAACCGAGATAAAATTCGTTATAAAGTAGTGTTATTTCAATGTGTAACTACCTAGTGTTCCCGTAAATTTAAGAAAATACTATGACCAAGTAGGTATTTCATCAAAGATTGAGCCGTCCATTCGTTTACCCAGCTGTGTACAGTATTTAGTAGACCGAAACATAAACACTCTTTGATATTTTATTCCGTAAACGTATGCATGTATTCCACCCACCCAGTTTTACATGTAAAAAGAATCGAACTGATAAAAGTAGGTACGAGTAGTATACATTTTATTTAGGACTTTTGCCCTTTTAGTGCATTAGCATCGCGTTTTTTTACTAATAGAATTGTCTTTTAAAGTGGGTAATAAATTAGGGTCTGTAGCATTCAACTCTATTCAAACAAGTCTTGGGGTCGTTCGCTAAGGATTACTTGTAATTTAGCAGTGCATGCTTTTTCAATTCATAATGTTAAATGGATTTCAAGCATAGAATAGATTCAGTGTAAGCCATATGTATTGACGTATGTTTGTATTGCTAAAACTCGACAACAGCTGAATCTATTTGGATGATTTTGGTCTCGAAGTACTCATAGGGATACTAAGGATGGGTCAAAGGAAATACGCGGTAGGAAGTTCGCCGCGGCAGCTAGTTTATAATAAAAATAAAAGTTAAGCATTTGATATGGATAGGTCTTCACCAGTATATTCTTTAATTGATGCCAAGTTTGTAGTGTACCATAGTTTAGGAAATCAAAACCAAACACAATAGTAATTAAGGGCTTTAAACGTTAATTTTGCATTCCTGCTGTTGTGGCAGTAAATCGTTAAACCACTCAATCGATACGATTGAATTTGCACCGACAGGCAATTAGTTACCATTCACATTACGACGCGGGTAACCCATCGAACCTTACCATAATTTGTAGAGAACTGAACTACTAAGTTGTAACAATAATACCCTTCTTGCCGCATTCCTGATTCCTGACCGACATGGCCTGTGAGAGATTGGCGGCAGGAACGACAGGGGTATCACATCGCTTATTGCCTGATTATAAACTACAGAGAAATTAAAAAATGTCCTCTAACCTAATGAAAATAAAGTGTACTACAGAATCGATAATTGTCCCAAAACTCGTGAATTTTATTATAAAAGATAACAATGAAACAAGGAAAGTGCTTGACACATACTAACTTTATTTATTACCACAGATAATAATGTATTGTAGTTCTAGTAAATACAAGTGGCGTAAGATTTAAGCTAATTTCAATGCACACTTATAACAAAAGATAGTTAAAAGTGATAATGTTCAAGATTTCCTTCCTGTTAAATAAAAATGGAATTTTCCTTTCGATGTGGTTTCCACTCGACCTTTAGACGTTAAGTAATCACTCAAAGAGGGAGAAAATAATGTACTTACTACACGTTTTCCTGGAGCTTTTATATAAACCCAATGTCAGAATTGGTATTCATATGTACAGGTATCTGTTGACATAGGATGGTATAAAAAAAAGGAAAAAGGGATCCATTTACATAGGTAAATGGATCCTTTTATTGTGTCCGACTGAAGTAAATATGCTGACTTATCACAACCAACCTATCATTTTTCTTTCGAGAATAAATACCTACGTCTCACGTCCTCCACGACACGCTCAAACTGCAAGGCAAGCCCGACCGGTAAAGTATTATTAAGTAGAACATCTAGACTGCAGCCCGTAGGAGCGAATGGGTCCAGCTGCAACGGACGGGCCCTGTTAACGTACTAAAACCGGGGTATTCCACGGATATCCTGACGCCGTATTGCGGGATTAGTTAAATGGTCATGTTTAATCACGCGGATGATTTGGAAGACAAGCAGATGAATTTAATAGAGCAACTAAAGATAATAAAATGAGATAATTTAGGTTAACTCAAATGTTTTCTCTTCTATCTAGGCCTGGATACCAAAAGCAAACACACTGATTGTTTGTTCAAACTTACCATTTTAATCAAAATGTCAAAAACAAATACACCAAGCGAGATAAGCCACCTAATGAACTGAACCTTTTGAGTATTAAACTGAAACATTAATTTGTATGGATCGACAGGATGTCACTTCAAAGCCATTTCATGGTTATTATGGTAATAATACCATATAAATACTGGTTATAATTACGAAACTGTTACATCCCGAAAGAGGTTTGTGTAGTTGTAATTACTGAATTTCTGAAACTAAAGGGCTACATAGCAGCCAATTATCCGTTTTGCTGTATATGGTTACTACAGTGATTTCAATAATCTTTGCCTATTCCTCCTGCAACAAAGATAAATTGCTTAAAAAAACAGATAGTGCCAGACTTACCTACCATTATTTTATTCTGTCGAGCTACGTGTCAGCTACGGAAATGCTACGACACCTGCTACGATGCTACGAACGCTACGAAAGTTAGACAAAAGTTTGTAGCATCTAGATAACTGGGCGTTTGCCTGCACAACAAAAAATGATACAAGCATAGTCTTATCTCTTTCTACTCATCTCTAAACGATAGAGATAGATAAAGCTTGCATAGGTTTCTTGTGTATGTTTCGCCAATGGAAACTAGGGACTTATAGAAACTTTTTTTTTCTGTAACTTGTTTATGTATGTCCTTATAAAAATGGATATCAATTAGTATCTTAACTACGAGATTCTACAAATTATCTCATTAAAACGAGCGAGTTATGTAAAAATGCTATTCTGAAGTGGATTGCAGAAAACAGGTGTTTTTTGGCATCTGGAGCCAGCTGAATAATTTGATTCAAATAAAATTTGAATGTAGGTTTTTTTAGTTGCTAATGTTTTGACAGCTGTTTTTCTGCAGCCCGTTTCGGACTACCATCTTAAATTTAATGATTAAAATAAAATATATTCACACCAAACTCATAATTTCATGCACCAATAAGCGAATTCAAGCAATTACTCACAGAAGTTTACGAGAATTTCGATGAGTACATGAAGTTTTTGATTTGTGGGCATTTCTCTTTAATTTGGTACAGTCAGGTGCAATGTTTTTAGTAAAAAAAGGCTATGTCTTAATAATTAAACTTTGCAGATTAACTAAAAATAATTTAAAAAACAAAAACCACTTTCAAAGAGTGAAAAATTATATTTACATTTGTTAATTGAGGTCGGGGCTCATATCCCACACATCTTTGTGAGATATTAGCACCTTAGATCTCCGCGATGCGACGGTTCTACTGCGATTCTATGATTCTATGATTCTCCCCATCTGTTTTTTATCTCTGAAATCCATCATGAGATCAAATAAATTTTTCAATGGGACCAACTTTTCAAACAATAATAATAAAATAAAAATCGGTCCACAACACACCGAGTACCTAATCGGCGAACATACTTATACAGTACAACGTACTGGTTTGTTAAAAAATACAGCTTCTCAATTCTATTTCTCTGTACATGTACGAGTTTAAATTTGGGTACACACATACTTAATTAAACATGGGTAAAATGTTAGTGTTCAAAATACCGAAAACGAACATGAAACCGAAAAAATAACAACGTTTATATTGTCGAATGACATGATACTACATGATAATCCACGTCCGATTATTGCTTAAACTCACTTAACTCTAATTATTATTGTAATACAATACTTGTGTAAAGATGCGTGCCCAGCAGTGGGTAGGGATACAACTTCGCTAATGAAAAACATCGATTTTTTAAAGTAAATCATCGATGTTAGAATATCGATGTTTGAAATAAAGCTTTAAATATCGTTTGCATCACTATAAACACCAATCAAAACAATGGCCATCGCTATCAATGTGGGCGAGCTAACGAGCTAAGATACTGCTTTGTTTGTATTACAAAGCGACAGAGATGATCAATAGAAAACTCATTCGCTGTCGCTTGTGACTGAGATAGATATCTTTTTATGGTTGCAGTACACAGACGGGACGGAACATGGCGCTGTAAAACATCGCTCATAAAGAACGATGTAACATCGATGTTTTGGGTTTCAATATCGATATTAAAACAGCGGTACGGGCCTCGCCTTAGAAAAATAAGGTCGTGGGTTCGAATCCTGGTCGTGCCCACGCATCTTTGTGTGAATTGTTTCATCTCCGCTGCTGAATATCGGTGAAGGAAAACATCGTGAGGAAACCGGCATGTCCAAGAACTAATCATTCAAGGACATGTGACATCCACCAACCCGCACTTGGCCAGCGTGTGTGGATTAAGGCCTAAACTCTTTCAACTCATAAGACAGTTGAGAGAAGACCCGTGCCCAGCTGTGGGACACTAGAAAGGGTTAAAGTGAAGTGAAGTGTGATTAAAACATCGATGTTTACGAAAGATATATCGATGTATTGTTTGCATCCCTAGCAGTGGGACACTAAAAGACTATTTTTTTTTATTCTGCGATACGCTGGCGCTTGTCTTCAACTTGCCTGATGTTAAGCATAAATGTAGTCTACGTTGGAACGCGCCCGCCTAGTATACCGATTCACTCGTGATTACGAATGATTATCGGTGAGAAGGTGGCAGTGGTATGAGCCTCCATACGGTTAGAAACCTTAAAGAAGCAAGAATTCTGACCCACCCACTCCGCATGGTGTCACTATACTTAATTTTATTTTTACAGATTCTGGCAACATATCTTTGGAGTCTGCGTTCTGCGCGCTGATGGCACCTTCACCGCTTCTAGAACTTAGCAGCATATTCTTCTTCTTCGTGCCGGCTGTGTTCATCCTTTGCCTCTATGCTAGAATGGGACTGCATATACGGTAAGAAAATGATAACAATAATATCCTAGCACATTATTCACACAAGACCATCTGATCCTAAACTAAGCAGAGCTTGTACTGCTAGTAAACAGATAACTTGTACTACAGTACTATAACGTATACTACTGTTTTATTTTTAAATACATATTGATATCATTAATTACACTTAGGCTCAATCCAAATGCACACAAATTTCTGTCTTGAGAATCAAATCCACAGTCTAACCAAGGCATCGATTAAAAGCTTTATAATACAGTAAGATCTTATTCCAATAGTCATAAATGTTGATTATTATTTATGTATTCCACAACTTTTCAGTAATTTCACAGGAATCTTCATAACTTTAACATTGTACTTGGAACAAAAATAAGAAATCCCTACTAATATTATAAATGCGAAAGTAATTATGTCTGTCTATCTCTTACGCTATCCCGCTTAAACCTCTCAACCGATTTTGATAAAACTTGGCACAGACAATCTTTGGACTCTGAGAAAGAACATAGGCTATCTTTTATTGCGAAAAAAACTGAAATCCACGCGGACGAAGTCGCGGGCGGCCGCTAGTAATTTATATTTCGGTAATTGAGCCGAATAAGTAGAATCCTAAAGTTAAATTCGGTACCAGATAAACCACGCCACGTAGTAAGCGCAAAAAAGTCAGTGTATTTAATCCGTGTGCAGTGAATGACGTGTCAGCTGCTGAGAAACATTTTGAGAAGAATTAATAAGTGCTTGTTTGTTTTAGTTTTAGCACAGATAATTTAATACTGTTTTAGTAATTAGTTTGTTTATTCGGCCCTGGATAAACTATTAAACTTTCAAATATCCTTATTTCATTGAAATAAAACTACTTTTTACTTTTTTTTTGGCCGTCAAATATCTCAGTCCACCCGTAAACATGAAGTCTGAAAAGACTTTGAAACGTCGGGATCTAAAATATAAAATAAACCGCGATAAAATCCGTTAAAAAGTAGTTTTATTTCAATGTGTGATATTCACGTAAATCTAAGACAATACTATCCTTATTTCAATTCAAAATATTAACTTCTTGAAGTAAATAATGAATTGCAATTGTTAATTAGTTATAACTCTGGTGAACTTCAATTGACTTTCATAACACAAACCCACGGACAAATGTCTGTAGACCTAATTACATTCCATGTTGTAGTTTGGACTTGTCTGTCACAAGTTACAGTAAGACACTTTATTATTGCTATAACTTGCTGGACTTACGACTTGGCTGAACACGAATGTGTTTATGTGCAAGATATAACAAGACATTTTATGTAAAGGTTTTCCGACCTTGAAATTATATGTTTTGGTGACAATTAGGTATATTGGATATGCTAAATAATTCATCCAAGATGTCCAACGAATTTGCATTTGTCATAGTTATTACTTGAACCAGCTCGAATATATAACCTTAATATTAAATTATCCGTGGACGACTTCGGTAATCGAGAGCGGTGTAAGCCGTCCGATTGGGTCCGATTTCCGCCCCAGACAATATTTGTGTTGCAACAAAAAATTGTTTCGGTATCTGGTTGGTTGAGGGACTACCCTTCGTGCCACGAAGAGCACGTTAAGTCGTCGATCCCGGTTGTCATTTAACACATCTATGACAATCGTTACATGTAGTCAGAAGCCAATATAATCTGTAACCTGGTCTAACCATCTCGGCTACTGGTTCCTTTTGGGTTTCGAGGTCTGATGGCAGTCGCTCGTATAATTCTGGTAGCTAGCCGCATCAGGGTAGACTGGAAGCCGAGCTCAATAGAAATGCGAAAAAGGCAAGGCGAATGATGATGATGATTAAATTATCCGTGGTGGTTAATTGATAAGGCAATTTTAACTTCACCGTTTTTTATGTTGTCTCTTGCTTTGCTTGGAGGGATAGTCTAACTTTCCAACTCCTTCTATTCTGATTCTTTTTGAATCTAACACGGTTTAAATATCCCGGGACTTATATAGGTCTCAATCCCGAGTCTCTTCACCCATGCCGCTGTCGATCCTGGCTTACAGAAGTAACGGTCTATGTATGTATCTTTATTATCAAATTTCACATAGCTACATATATCATGGCCCCACAAAACTGTTTTCACAGTCTGTGGGCAGACGTGTCAGTATTCATGTTTACAATGGTTACCTATATCTTTGTAACAACTTGTTTTATCTAAGGTAATAACAGTGCGTGTGGTAAGATTGTGGTAGTGAGTTAAGTTTCATTTAAAAAAAGCTAAATAATAGGCATCATTCATGGGTAGAAAAATAAAAAAATAAAATTTCCGTCAGTACGATTATAAAAATTTGTAAGACAATTATACAAATACGGGTTTTCAATGGCATAACCACATACATAAATTATTTATTCATGTGGCTTAACTAAGGCTCATATATCATAATTCATATATCAAAAACTACTGGACGGAATTGGATGAAATTTAGTAAAGAGATAGATTATCACATATGCTACTTTTTATACCAATAAGTACTACGCGGGCGAGGCCGTGGGCGGAAGCTAGTCACTAATAAGGCGATTTAAAATTTAGATTTTTAATTTAGTTTCTAGCCTGCGACTTTCTTCAGGTCAAAAACAGCTTTTGCTAATAACTCTGCTGTTAGATAATCGTTAAGATTTTTGGGTTAAAACCCTCATAGGTTTTGGCAATAGCGCCAATGATATAAATAAATGACCCTTTGAAGTGCTGCCGATGACCTTTTGATGGATTATGAAATGCTGACTCGCTGTAATATTATAGACAGTACAAGTAAAGTTAGCACGCAACAGCATCTTATGGAACAGTTAATATTACTAACTACTATTCTTTCTTAATTCTTTATTTTACACAAAACACTTACCATTATTCCCCTTGCCCTTTCCCATTTCTATTGGGGTCGGCTCCCAGTCTAATCTGATGCGGCTAGCTACTAGAATTATACGAGCGACTACCATCAAACCTCGAAACCTGTAGGGAACCAGTAGCCGAGATGGTTAGACCAGATGTCAGATTATATTGGCTTCTGACTAGATGTAACAATTGTCAGAGATGTGTTAATGACAACCGGGACCGACGGCTTAACGTGCTCTCCGAGGCACGGACAAAACACTTACATAGACAGTTTATAAATAGAAAACACATATACAGAGGCGAGTATAAGTCAAATATGAGTTATTACATTTCTATCCTTTTTATTAGATGATCAAACAATCTTCTTGAAATGAAGTTCGATTAATAATACATGAGTTGCTTCACTCAATGTTATCTAAATATTTGAAGAATGAAAAGACGGTATTATAATTTAATTAGTTTTAAGACGGGTAATTTATTTACCATACTATTTTAGCACCACCGTAGGTTCAATCGAATCTGGTCATGTTAAAATATAGCAAGCTTCTATTTTCATAGCTAATCCTCATCATCAATAGGTTTGTTAATCAATCTGTTTTGGTCCACTACTGGACCAAGGCCTTTGTTAACACGTATCGAACTACATACGTTTTACAGAAACTCTTATAGACTTTTTAACAGCGACCTTCCCGAGTAAAAGTAGCCACTCTGGCTATTCAAACAATAATAATTTTACTTCCACATCAATACACAATAAGATATGGTCATCTGGTCCCAAGGTATACAGCTTGTATTATGGAAACCAGATAACTGGTATGCACTATTTAAACATAGACTACTTTTCTTTTGTAAATAACTACTTAAAATAGATAATTACACTCAGACTCAAGACAAACAGAAATGTTAACACAAATGTCTGTCTTGGGTTGGGAAACGGACCCACGACCTGTGGCAAGCAAGTCTATACCGACCCCGCTATCGGTTTGTTAATATGTCAAGCGATCCTTGGTGTCCACTCAAAAACTCGTTACCTCGAGTTGTCAGTTCTGCGAAAAATATGGCTGACCCTTAGCCACTCTACTATGCTAATCCGTTGGAATATGTCGATCATTCATTTCATTGAGTATTCTACAGAGATTCTACAGAGTCCCTCAGCTATAGCTCTTTCTATTGCCACTTCAACTGGCTTACCCAGTAGGATATTTTACCCTAATTTTCTGTAGGATTACTTAAAAAATTGCGTATTTCACCTTTTAGACAGACCGCAAGCTTAGCCCTTTCTATAGTTCGCTGAATGACTTTGAATGTTTACCCGTTTCATCTAAATAAAAGTGCATCCCGTTGTTATAATCTATTAGATTTGTTATACCCTTTAACAGAGTTACATAAACATCTAGGCTTCTTAACATCTTTTCTATTAAAAATCTTATTATTTCTTAACTTAGCGCAAGAACTAGGGCTAAGAACAAGAAAGCTACAATTTTCCGCAGATATAAAATATTATATTGATAAAGTGACTTGGTGTCCTGGATGCAAAGCGGTGAGGACTTTTTATTCTGCCTCAAAGTATAGGATCTCGTTGCTTATGTTATTTTAAAAACAAATTTGAGTTGTAAAGATCGTGCGGCTTCTCCCACGTGTCCTACATTTTATATCATGCCCAGGAATGCAATAAAAAGTTACTTCCTTTCTGATGTGTTATTCAACAGTGCAAGATTTTTTCAAATCGGACAGTCAGAGATTAATATATACAAGTCGGAGAGGACCAGTAGTCCCTGAGATAATCACGTTGAAGCAAACTATACTTCTTCTATACTTTGTCGTTCCGCTCTTGTCCTAGTGTTCGTGGTCATCATCGTGATCCACATATCGGTTGTTGATGCGGAGACAGATTGCCGCATGATCTCCTGCCATCTGTGCCTATTGGTACACTGTCTGACACAGTGTTGTTAGCCGTTTTTTGAAGCGGATTTTTTATTTTATTATATTAGTATAGATAATAAATAACCTTTAAGTGACTAAGACATCTTGCACGTGGCTCTAAATTCACTTGACCGTTTTTTTGTAATAAATTATATTTTTATTTTGAAGATAAAAAGACGTTGCCCAAGTTAATTTATTGTAGGTTTTTATGGTTTTAGCTTAGTGAGATTATTTGATGTCTCAAAGAAATGCCAAATCTCATTCGACTATTCTAGTGTCTAGACTGAAACTGTCAGTCTTATGAAGCTATAGTACCTAGGAATGTAGAAAATAATGAAAACAATAGGTACCAACTAACATTATGTTACTCACGTCTGAGTTTATTTGGGAGAGTTAAAGCAAAACCAAGTCTCTTCATTTTTCTTATAAAAGAAATAAAGAAAAAAAAAGCATTTATTTGACGGTGACAGGACACACACAATCAAATGATAAAAAAATTCATGAAAGGAAGAAAAAAAATAAAAAAACAAAGAGTAAGTGTGACCCGTCGGTGTTCAAACAAGGACATTGCTCAGTAAACGCTGTGAGTGTTTACTAGACGCGACCGACAGCACTAATTTTCAGCTATATCCATATTCCCACAGTTGGACGCAAGGCGCCAAGACCAAACCTGCATATGTCTATTAAAAATAATAAAACTAGAATCCCTCTACATTTGTCTATCTGAAAAGCTATTTAAAGGATTTTCATGCGATTTTCGAAATACTATACTTGGATAATTTTTCAAGGAAAGTTTAAATAATACTAGTTACTTCTCATTGCATATCTTCCTCTACCTTCTCTTCTAGGTATAAATATCTTTACATAATATAAAATGAAGTCACTTCTGCTGTCTGTTCGCGATTAACTTAAAACAACTGTACGAATTTTCATGCGGTTTTCACCAAAAGACAGAGTGATCCTTAAAAAGGTTTTAAGGTACGCTCATAACTTTAGAACGCACCAAATCAGTTTTTTTTTGGTTTGTTTGCTACAGTCAAGACATGGTTTGTGTAATGGAAAATAGAAAAAATACAGGGATGTAAATTGGGTAATTACAACCCATGAGAAGCGGGGGCGGGCAGTTAATTATACGATTATCTATTATAAGATTGGTTGAATAGATAGAATGATTGTGATTTTGTGAGATGTATTTTTTAAAATAGTGACTGAGAGTGAAATTATCATAAATATGCATATATTTGTGATAATTTAGAAACAAAACTGTGTGACGATGGACGGATGTATGTTTGTCTCTCTTTTTCGCTTAAAGACCGGTTTTCTGAAATATTTCTACTACTACTAGTGCTTTGAATAACGAAGACTACCCATCTTGCAGCGATTCAAGAAAGCAGCGGTGGCGCAGCGATACGGGCCTCGCCTTAGAAATAAAAGGCCACGGGTTATAAATAAATAATAATAAATAAAATTTTATTCAAATCAAGTGGTCATTGTACATTCAAAAAAACCGGTCAAGTGCGAGTCGGACTCGCGCACCGAGGGTTCCGTACAAACCTGCAAGGTTTACAAAGTTCGTTCATTACGACAATCGAGTCATAACTATGGTATTTTTATTGCAAAATGAAATTCATAACATTACAATGGGGAAAGATGTTTATATTTATTAAAAAATATATATTTTAATGTAACTAAAAATTTAAGGTTTTCGGAATTTTTCCTTTATGTGTGCTATAAAACGTTGCTTCATGCCAAATTTCAAGATTCTAGGTCGACTGGAAGTACCCATTAGGGTTTTGATTCCCTTGCGAGTACTTGCGAGTTTCAAAATATGCAGCTTAAATTGCTGTTTCTTTTGATTGCGTTGACATAGAAGTTTGATTTTGTTACAGCTTAAAGGTATTATAGACCTGAGTATTTGGTATGAATTTCAATTTAATACCTCTACGCGTTTATGAGGAAATGGGTAGTAAGTTTAAAATTATTAAAAAAAAATATATTATGTGAAGTAACTAAAAATTTATGGTTTTCGTAATTTTTCCTTTATCTATGCTATAAGACGTTGCTTCGTACCAAATTTCAAGATTCTGAGTTCACGGGAAGCACCCTGTAGGTTTTGATTCCCTTGCAAGTGTCGAAAATTTGCGGCATAAACGGCTGTATCTTTTGATTGCGTTGGCTTAGAAGTTTGATTTTTTCACAGCTTCAAGGGACAGTAGACCTGAGTAATTGATATAAATTTCAGCTTCATACCTCCACGCGTTCTTGAGAAAAAGGGTCTTGACAGACGGACGGACAGACGGACAACAACGTGATCCTATAAGGGTTCCGTTTTTTCCTTTTGAGGTACGGAACCCTAAAAATCAATAAAAATAGTAAATTATGCTAATAATTACAATTTAACCCGAATTAGGTGGAACCTGTGTTTCGGGTTGTTACTACTACTTATATGTATAATAACAACTTAAGAATAATAATAATTACACAAAAAAACTTATTTTAAATATAATTATAATATAATAACTACCCAATAACTTAAAATTAGATTCTTTAATTTTTACTTTACGACTTCGAGTAAGAAGACCCGTGCTCAGCAGTGGGACACTAAAAAAGGGTGAAGTGACCCATCTTTCAGTAAAGTGTTACTAAAAGATTGGAAGTCGATATCCAAAGCAAATGCTAAAAATAGCATGCCGAAGCCGCGGTTTTGTAACATAAGGAGGGATAAGAGCTCTAAACTTATCTTGCTAAGTAAAGGTGGTCATAATCAACCTTTTCATGAAAATCTATATTTTGCCTCGTTTTATATCACCACAAGTTTCCTTTGATACTTACTTAGAGGGTATTGGAATAAGCTAGGCAATACAGGGTTAGATCTAAATAAAATGTAGACTATTAAATCAACATTGTATCTAACGTTGTATTGTAACGCTCAAGTACCAAACAAGATTATTTTATAAGAGACCCGCCGTCCCTTTGCAGATATGTACAAATTATACACCTAAACCTTCCTTATGGATCACTCTGTTTATTGGTAAAAACCGCTTGAATATCCCGTTCAGTAGTTTTTGGAACAGACAACAGAAGCAGCTGACACTCGGAGGGACAGTTCCTTCCGTTGTCTAGTAGTATTTATTATATTATCTGTGCTACTACGAAAGATCTTCCGGCCAGGCGAGTAATGATGCCCGGCTACCGTGGTTTCTCCCCGACTGTTATTTTTTTTGCAGATTACCTAACCCAATCGGCCGGAAGGGCCTTTATTGGTTTACCTGACTTTTTCGGTGAACCGTCGGAGGACGGTTGAACAGATTAAGTACTATGACAACTGCTTTGAGGACTCCCCATGTGGGGAAGAACCTCGGCTCAGGACGTTGCCGTTGCCGGACAAAAAAGATTTGATTTGTTGATTTAGAAGATCAGGCGGATCCGATTGTACTTTTTCTTCGGATGACCGATCAAGTACCTACTGTGGCAAATGCCATGAGGACTCCCCATGTGGGGACGAAATCCGGCTCAGGACGTCGCCGGGCAATTTAGGAGATCAGGCGGTTCCAACTGTTCTTGTCGGGAAGTTGTTTAAATATTAATCGTCGATAAAACTTTGCTTGTGCGATTCAGGATGTGACGTCATGTCTCTTGAGAAGCGTGTAAAGATTTTGCTTGTGTATCATAAATGATTTAAAATATTTTCTTAATTTTATTAATTGATTATTTATTAAATCATTTCAAATGTAAAACCACTCAATTATAGGTCGACCATTTTACATTAAAATGTGACGTTTTGTCATCCGTTGGGTTTTATCTACCATCTTCTCTTATTTTATCGATCAATTTGGTTTGAGAAACATTGTTCACTTTGTTTACACTTTGTCTCAAGCCAAGAGTATAATAGAGATTATGACGAGATTAAGAGCCCTTTATGATTCTTATAATTCCTAAAAGGGTAGATGAAGTCGTGAATATTTAATAGAAATTTAGTAGGCTTACTTAATTTTCCCTTTTTGTGTTCGATGCTCTTTTTACCGACTTCAAAAAAAGGAAGAGGTATTCAATTCGACTACTTTTTATGTTTATTACTTAATAGCTTTGTTATAGGTACCTAACTTAGTAAGACTTAGTTGCAGCTTGTAGTTTGGAATTGTGCCTGAAGAACGGCAATGGGTTCGCCCTCTGTTATGGGATCTAAAGAAAGCCACCTAAAAGTGATGATATTCATCGCTGTCCACTTCGGGTAATTTAGACGGGCCGGGGTGGCGTCATCGGTAAGACACTTGCTCTACCATTCGGTTTCGATTCTCCCCCGAGACAGACATTTGTGTGATGAACATGTCTGTTTTTTTTATTCTGGTATTGGCTGGTGCTTGACTACAAATTACCTGATATTAGGCAATGATGGTATATAGCAATATTAGTCTACGATGGAACGCGCCAGCCCAGTGTACCGATTCACTCGTGATTACGAATGACTTTCGGTGAGAAGGTGGAAGTAAAATGAGGTTCCTTAAGGTTGAAACCATAAAGGAGCAACATTTTTGACCCACCCTCTTAAATGGTGTCACCAGACATCGCACCGGAACACGGCAAGGCCGCTTGGCGGTGCGGTTTTGTCTGATGGGTGGTCACTAACTACGGCCGAAGCCTACCACCAGTTAATTACCAGTTAACTCAATTACCAGTTAATTGTCACCTGATTTGCACCACCCGTGGACTACGTGTGTGTCTCGAGTCTGGGTGTAATTATCTATAATGTATGTATATTTATAAAATAAAAGTTTAAACGAGTTATTTGGTTTCCATAACATAAGCTCTGCTTAGCTTGGAGCCAGATAACCGTGTGTGTTATGTCTTAAAATATTAATAATGCAGACGTGAGCGTCTATGAGCGCTTTATTCATTAAGCAAAATCAGTAAATTTATTTTGAGTTCTACTTAATATGACGGACTTTCACGAGCCAGTTCACATTAACCCTTTGTAGTATCCCAACACTGGGCTCGGGTCGTTTGTCAAATATCTTTACGAGTTGAGAGAGTTTAGGCCTTTATCGACACACACTGGCCGCCGCTGCCCATACTCGTCAGTTAGCAGGTATATATTATACATACTTCAACAGCAGCGGTGGCGCAGCGGTACGGGCCTTGTTTTGGATTTATATGGTCGCCGGTTCGATTCCCAGTCGTGTCCACACATCTTTGTGTGAATTGTAACATCACCGCTGCTCAATATCAGTGAAGAAAAAAATTGTGAGGATACCGGTATGTCTAAGAACTAATCGTTCGAGGATATTTGACATCCACCAATCCGCACTTGGCCAGCGTATGTAGATTAAGGCCTTTTTAGTGTCCCACAACTGGGCACGGGTCTTCTCTCAACTATCATACGAGTTAAGAGAGTTTAGGCCGTGAAGTGGCCAACATGTTGAATTTTGTGTGAATTGTAAATGAAAACCAAACTAAGGATGTACAATCTTACTTAATGTCCAATTATAATGTTGTAACAATAAAATATGTTAGTATAATTCATCAACGTCAAATGTCTGCGGCGAAGAACTGCGGTTGTCGTCGCGTAATAAATAATGTATTTTCAAGTAGGAACATAACAAATAGTTAACAAGATAAATTGTATCACATAATTAACATAAAATATCACAGGACTCGTTGTTTTATTGCCGTGGGGAAAACCGCTGCAAGTGGGCACAGTGCATTTTGTGGGTGTTAAAGATCAATATAGTATTTTAATAGTTTTTCTCTACCCATCAATAGATGGCGCTGTATTATTGTTAAAAGTCGCAAGTGTTGTGTTTTTTGTGTTAGATAAGTACAATTTGTTGTGAACAAAGCACCTGTCCTCCTCACCTTTTGGGTTCTGTCATAGTTATACAAATAGATAGATCATTGAACGTAAATTGAGTCTTATTACTACCAGTATAAGGGTTCAATCTTGTAGGCCACCCGAAGCACGGCTTGGCAGAGCCCCAGATCATACAGTGCAGTGGGTCACCCACAAATTAATGGTCATGGTGCCGAGCTGCAGGAATCACTCCCACGCACCGAACAACCTTTTCCTTTTAGGTGTTAACGCCTGTATTAATTTTTTTTATCTTGCGTTTGACCACAACTTGCCTGTGGTTAAGCATGATACGGTCAGCGATGGAAAGACCTTAGCCAGTAGCTCAGTCTAGGTGGAGTGACGACCTCAGCAGGTTGGCCGGCGAGGACTTGATGAGACAAGACGCGAGTCGTGGTCAGTGGCGTGCTTCAATAGAGCCCTATGTGCAGTATTGGAATATAATAGACTCATAGTGAAGATGATGATGATCTAGCTAATCAGCTTAGACTGATAGCTGTATCCGGAACACAGCTAGGACGGCAAGAACCCAAAATATAGACATAGATTATTATTTTATAACTACGTAATCTTATTGCTGTTCAGCTGCTAAGGTTTCATTTCATACTAAGTACTTGGTATTCTGCCATAATATTAAGTTAAAATATTAACAAAAAAAAAACCGACTTCATGGATGCCATTCTCAGAACTAAACCAAACTGAAATGGGACCACAAGGGAGGCATCAGCTTTCAATTAAAAAAAAATATATCAAAATCGGTTCACGCATTCAAAAGTTCTGAGGTAACAAACATAAAAAACATACAGTCGAATTGATAACTTCCTCCTTTTAGAAGTCGGTTAAAAAGCGTGATTTGACGTCTATACATGTTACTTTTTATATAGGTATATTTGTTTTTTTTTTAATCCATGATATATTGTAGTATCTAACAATGCAAGATTTCTTTAAATCCACAGTCTCTGTAATCCATAGTCTCTGAGATTAGCGCTTTCAACCAAACAAACTATTAAAAATCGATAGAAAGAGTTTCTACTATTTCACATGTTATTTGGTGATAGCAAAGCAAGTAACATTTGGCGCTTGGCCAGCGTGTCTCTTCGAAGATATTCTAAGTTTTTAATAGAAAATGGGTAATCTGAAAATTAAATCTTTACTAATATAATAAAACTGAATAGTATGTTTGGTTGAACGCGCTAATCTCAAGGACTATTGGTACATTTTGAAAAATTCTTGCACCGATCGATATCCAATTTATTGAGGAAGGCTTTATAGGCTTTTTATACCACAGCCCGGCATGATAAAAATCTACGACCGAAGCCGCCGGCGGAAGCTAGGATTCGTTAAAGCACACGAAGCTGTAGGTAATATCCTTGTTTTTCGTCGGGAATTAAAGACAAACTCCAGGGAATCTGCGGTTTCAAAATACGAAACCTTGCACACTCACCCCATTATTTTACCAAAATTATTCCGACCTACATGTTGTTTATGACGTATAAAAAGAATCCAATACCAGTATCATACAATTTTCTAAGAAATAGGCTTAAGTAGGTTAACGATGCTTATTTGCGTGATCCTGTGTTCTTGGGTTGTAAAGGGGCTATTCATTGTAGGGAAAATGGGAACACCTTATGGAAATGAGTCGAGAAAATTCAATTGTTTTTATTGCGCGACTATGAAAGTGAAGATGTTTGGGTAGGATAAGTTAAGTTAGATGGTTAGATTAACAAAGAGATCTACATTTTATGTTAAATGGCTATTGTGGTTGGACCACTATGCAAGGTGAAAATACGGTTTCGAAGCGTGGTGCGCTATGTCCAAATCTGAAGCGCATCCAAACTAAAATTGAATTTATAAACAATAGATTTTTAATAGACAACTCTAGAGTAACTAATTAGGACACGAATATTAGTCGTTTCGACTCCATCTCACTGGTGGTAGTCTGACCTGTGTACAATCACTCCAACCTTTTTTTAGTGTCCCACTGCTGGGCACGGATCTTCTATCAACTCTCTTATGTGCTGAGAGAATTTAGGCCTTAATCCACGCACGCTGGCCTAGTGCGGTATGGTCGATGTCACATGTCATAAAATGATTAGTTCTTAGACATGCCAGTGTCGTCACGATGTTTTCCTTTACCGATATAGAGCAGTGGCGATGAAACAATTCACACAAAAATGTTATGGGCATGACCGGGGTTCGAACCCGCGACCTCATATAATTTCTAAGGCGAAGCCCGGAGGACCGCTGCCTGTGTACAATACAAACTTCCATAACACCGATTACCCGATCGTAAATTTCAGTTTCCATCATTCTTTCTCAAAGAACTTAGTTAAAGTTTCCAGTAGGTAAGTTGTCTAGGTCAAATAAATAACTTACTTGAAATTCTTTCAACCAACATTTTTGCACAATTTATCAGCTGTCGTATAATATGAAGTCATTCGTTAGACGACTAAGAAAGTGTTCTGCTGAAAACTTTCGATAAGGTATTTTCTCCAGACAAAATTGATAAAACTGAACACGTAGGCATAAATTTGGAGTCTGCCTCTAATTGAGGTTATTAAACAGACTATTTTGTTCCACATTTATATGTCCTTGGAAGATATGGTCTCAGTAAAACTGAAGTGGTACTTATACGGCAGTAGTATTATCAACCGACTTCAGCAGTTTCTTAATTCGACTGTATGTATATTCTCTGTGTGTTTTTTTTATTTATTTTTTCTGTATCTAAGTTACGCGATGATTCCGCTAGTTGGGTTTTTTGCAAATGGTATACTTTACTGGTAGTCCCATTTAAATTTTATCAATATCAGTTAAGCGGCTTTTGAGTTATTGATAAAACCTTGAAGTCCCTTCGTATTTTATAAAAAGCTATTATCTAATCTAAAAAAATCTTGTGTCACAATGTTCGTTCCCATACTACTCCGAAACGGCTTGACCGATTCTTATGAATTTTTTATGCATATTCAATAAGTCAGAATCGGCTACTATCTATTTTTCAAACCTTTAAGTGATAAGGGGTTTTCACCCCAAAATTATAGTTATTTTTTTTTGATATTGTTTTATTATGTGGCATTAAAAAATACATACAACCCCAAATTTTCACCCTCCTACCACCAACCCCTATTTTTTAATAGTTGTTTTAGTAAGCACTGAATGTTTAGTTGGGGCACTGAAGTGAAGTGAAGTGAAATTCAATATTATTCTGTGACAAAATTTGTCAGGAAACGCCGACTGTTAGATATTTTTTGTAGGATAATAGATTAGTTAATTAGATTTAGGATTATTAGCAATACGTGCTGAGAAACCTGGCTCACCAAATTTCCGCATAAATTTGGTGAGTCAGGTTTCATATGAGGAATAGGTACAAAGTTTGTAATACGTGAATATAAAAAAATATTTAAGTATCATTATCATCCATGTCATATCAATGAACATTTTTGCTGTTCAAATTCCTTATAAGTAGAATAGGTAGTGTGACAATTCTAAAAAAAATGATGCCAAATTTCAATAAAAGCCTGTTCTTTATCTCCTGTGCTTTCAGAGTAAAAATTTTTTTATTTAACTAGGTAGATAGTCTATAAGATGCTTTGTAAACACAACCTTATTTTCCTTCAAGTTATTGAATTTCATTTGGCACGTGAAACTTACCGTTATGTTATCAATATCAATGTACTTATTGTGTTTAACAGGAATACTGCTTACATCTATACTAATATTATGAAGCTGAAGTGTTTGTTAGGTTGAACGCGCTAATTTCAGAGATTGGTCTGTACCCTTAGTACGAGTTCGCCAATACGACAAAAGTTTTCGAATACTATCTTGAACCTCGTATTGACAACTCGTACTAAGGGTATTTTTTTTTAAATACTTGCATTATTAGATAGCCCATTTATGAGGAAAGCTATAAGCTACATCTTATCCCACTGCAAGGAACGATAAAAATGTAGTAACGCTAGTGGAACCGAGGTAGGAAAGCTAGTTAAGTTACAAAAATGTTTACTTGAAACTTCATAAGTGACTTTCTTTTGGCGTGTTTACCAAACTTCTACGACTATTCTCGAAAGTGCTGAGTTTTCAAGGGAGCATGATACGCTATCGGTCGGAAACGTGACTATAGTACAAGAGACTAAACAAAATGCAATAAGTACCTATAAGATTTTCATTTAAAAACATAAAAAACCTAATGAGTTTTTGTCAGTGTTTCTCAGTAGTTTCCAGTCACTCACTGCACGGTAGAAAAAAATATTGACTATTTTATATTAGTAAACGTGCGTCTCGGAAAAAAAGGATTTTCATTTATTTACTTCATTTATTCCTCAACGCAGCAGTGAATTCTTTAACCACTTAGAACTTTAAAAGTGGTGACCAACTCAGCAAAAGGTAATTATGTAGGTATTTATTTATTTATTTATTTATTTATTTGGCACGGTAACAAAATACAAAAACACAAATACTAAATTATTTTACAATAACAAATGATACTAAATTTGTATTTCAATGACAACCGAGCACAACATTCAAATAATCATATTAGTTAGTTATTTAAAAAAATAAATAAAAAAGAATATACTATTATGGTAGGTGTACACAACGAAAATTGACAACTTATAAACTTACTTTAAAGCCAAAAGCAGACTAACATTATTTGAACATTTAATACTTTTTAAAAATGACGTTAAATTTTGATGAAAGATATCAATGTCTATACATAAAATATTATATTGTCTACACATTCGAATTAAGGGACTATTATGGGATACATTATTCCTAGTTAGAGGTATATTGAAAAGATGCTGTCTACGGTCAGATTTTGGTGAACATCTCAATGAAACATGGCCTACCAGAACGTCCGAATCAAGGGTATGATTTAAAATTTTATGCAGCGTTAAGAGGTCACTAAGCTGTCGTCTCAAAAGGAGGGTATCCAAATTAAACTAAAGTAAACTAACTATGCTAAGTATTAACTAATTAGCCTAAAAATGTAGAAACTTAGCGACGAGTTTAAAGTTGCCAGAAGGTTAATAAAGTAAGTAAGCGGATATTACAGAATGGGGTGGTCACTGTGTTACTCCAGTGAAAAGGGCAGATCTAACGGTCAGGGTCTCGATTCTCGTACTTGAGAAATTTATCTCTAATAGACATAATATGTCGAAGATAAAATAAGGATTTCATTAGTTTTCTGATATTTTTCGACATTTGTATTAGAGTTACTAAATGTGTAAAGCGCGGGGCCCTGGCGAGGTGTGATACCCAGCCACAGCGATGTGAACCCAACTGTTCTTGTCAGGAACTTATCCTGCATATAGCTGTATGTTAATCGATTTTGACACTTTGCTTGTACGATTCAGGATTGCTATGCCTCGTGAGTGGCTTTCGGTATAACTATGTTACGCCACAGGTACATACAAACAGATGCGGCGCTAATGCTAAAGATTTTGTTCTTTCACAGATCTACTCGAGTATGCGAGAAGACGAAGATTGGTCTACTTAATGGACATGTGCACGGAGAAACAAGACAAGCGAAATCTAGAAAAGCAATTATCAGAATGTTGGGTAAGTGTATTTTTATGATGAAAAGCAGTAGTAGCAGACTGGTAGTAAATTAAATTTATTAGCATAATCATCTCAATATATTATATAAGTATTTATTATATAAGTATTATATAAGTATTTATATAAGTATTTACTAAGGCAAAATATGTTACAAGAAATCTTTAACAAAAGAACTAAAAGCTGTTGAAAATATGATATTCATTGGGCGTTAGGAAGTTATACTTAAAAGTAAAGTATAAAACCAATTATATTTGAAAGTGGGTACTTAAACCATTAGGCTCGCACTGTTGGGCACAGGGCTGCTCTCAATATCATAAGGTTGAAATTGTTTGGTCATGAATCCAGTTTCTGGCGAAGTATGGATCGGTGAATGTCACCTGTCCTCGAAAATTTTATTTTTTAATAATCTTCTGGGACATTGCTAAACACGGGCATCTGATCTCATAAGCAGAGTATTGTTATGGAAACCAGATAACATATATGCTATACATACACTAATTTTCTATGTGAATACATTCTTATACTTAAAATAGATAATTCCATCCAGATTTGCCTCTTTGTCTTAAACAGACATGACATTTGGGGGCTGAGTCACCTTCGTCCGTGAGGGTGCACCTTTTATCTGAATGCCCAAACGTCCCCTGGTGGTGCAAATCAGGTGATTGGTGATTATGTTTATTGGTAATTAACTGGTGGTAGGCTTCGACCGGTAGGGTCCGACCGTAGTGACCACCCACTAATCAAAGCAGCACCGCCAAGCGACCTTGCCGTGTTCCGGTGCGATGTCTGGTGACACTATTCAATAGAGTCGGCATTTTTGCGGTGGCCGCGGATCGTGCTCAGTGGCGTGCTTTAGGAGAGGCCTATGTCCAGCAGTGGACCAGGATAGGCTGATGATGATGATGATGATGGTATTTTTGCTCGTTTGTGGTTTCTAACCATATGGAGCCTCATTCCACTGCGACCTTCCCACCGAAAATCATTCGTAAACACGAGTGAATCTGTACCTATATTGAGCGGGCGCGTCCCATCGTACCTAGACTACATCATTTTATGCAGAAAAAAATGCACGATGTTTTCCTTCACCGATATTGAGCAGCGGACATGATTCACACCAAGATGTGTGGGCACGACAAGGATTCGAACCCGCGACCTTATTTTTCTAAGGCGAGGCCCATACCGCGGCGCCACGGCAGAAAGCTAGTTATGAATATAAAATAAAATAAAAACAAAATTAAAAAATTCATCACACGCCAGAATCTTGCCCACTGAATTTAAATAGAACCTACTTAATAAGTTAGAAATTTATATTTTGCTCCAAGTTAGCTGAACAATTTGCATGTTTGGGATATCGAAGTTTAATATCTTTTTCCTTCTTTTAATATACATAAAATTGTCTTCTTCTTCTTCTTAGTTGTATCCTCATGACTGAGGGGCGTGATTGTGGCGCGTAATCTGTTCAACCACCCTTCTCAAACATACCCTATCTTGCGCTATTTGGATGGACCTTTGTAATGGTAATGTATCATGGCCAAGTGCGGGTTAGTGGATGACACATGTCCTCGAATCATTAGTTCTTAAACACGCCGGTTTCCCCACAATGTTTTCCTTCACCGATATTGAGCAGCGGCGATGAAATAATTCACACTAAGACTGGCACGACTGGGAATTGAACACGCGTCCTTTTATTTCGAAGGCGAGGCCCGTACCGCCACCGCTACTCACGCGTACGCGTACACGCGTCAGACTTATAACACCTCTCATTTTGTCGGGGGTTAAAAATGTAAAAAGATCTAAAATTATACCACCGTTCAAACCACATTTATTCAATTACCAAAGTTTCATCTTTAATCAAAGTTTAATCATTTAGTTATCATAATGAGTTTGGTTCACAAGAGATCTTGATTGTACCCGCGACAATTTAATTCCTCGTTTCGTTCCAAATAATTATTTCTTGGAAGTCGTTTCCAATATCTTAGCACAAAGTAACTAAGTGGCGCGGCACTGCAATCATAATTAGGAAACATCAAAGTGAATCTTTTAGCGTCTACTAGTCAAATTAAACGGGTAAGCAGAAGTAACGCACCAGTAGCGGATTCTTCACGGTTTGACAGGTTTGTACCCAAATTGTGTTCACATCTTTCTGTGTACATTGATTCAACGTAACTGTTCAATATTTAGAAAGTAAGTTTTCATTGAAACAAAACTTTTTTGTATTCTGCGATAGCTGGCGCTTGACTGCAACTTGCCTGATGTTAAGCAATGATGTAGTTTACGATAGAACGCGCCCCTAGTATACCGATTCACTCGTGATTACTAACGATTATCGGTGAGAAGGTGGCAGTGGAATGAGCCTCCATATGGTTAAAAACCTTAAAGGAACAATAATTCCTACCCACCCTCTCTGCATGGTGTCACCAGACATCACACCGGAACACGGCAAGGTGCGGCTTTGTCTGGTGGGTGGTCACTAACCCACACCAATTGATTGTCACCTGATTTGCACCACCCGGGGACCACGTGTGGGGATTCAATTAAAGGTTTACACCCACGGACGAAGGTGACTCAGCCCCCAAAACTACTTTATACTGGTTTTTATCGCGGTGTATTTCGATGTATGATATTAACGTAAATCTAAGAAAATACTAAAATAAGTCTTCGTTTATCGTAAGCACAACAGTGTGGCTATTTTAAAACTAAACATTCGGGAATATAACATTATATTCCAGAAATCTATTGTTAAAAATTTAATAATTAAACTTAAATCTTCCGCTATTTCGACAATTCAACCTTCTCATATATCATGTAAGTAGTTGGCCACCCTCCATTTCTGTGTCCATTTAATTACAGCAGTTTGATATTAAATAGTTATGGAGGGCCAACTCCATAATAAATGTGAAAGTTGAATTGTCAGAATAGCCGAATAGTGCGGTCCAGATATAAGTGTAATTTTCATAAAATATACCGCGATAAATTCCGTCATAAAGTATTTTTATTTCAATGTGTCATTTTCAGTCGAAAATACCCTAGCCTACGCTGGCCAAGTGCAGGTCAAGCTCTTAAGATAGTTGAGTGAAAAACCATGCCTAGTAGTAGGATACTAAGGAGTGTTACAAGGTCGAAAATGAAGGATTTCCAATTTGCACAGTCATATTTGATTCAATTAGTAGTCTAATCAAATTTACCTACTAAAACTACAATGACTCAAATTCCACAATGGGCCATCGAGCTCACCTGCGTAGAGCATGCTTTGACAAACTTTCAGCTCCTATAATTGCTCTATTATTTTAATACCTTTTAACTGGCAGTATTACCTAATGTATTAATACGGGATATCAATACAAAAAGAATAGGGGAAGAAATCAAAGAAACTGGTAAAATAACATTAAAACTTTGTTGTTTTATTACTAAGCTTGTTTTCAATCCCCAGATTGTACTATTGAATTAAATGCATTTGCATTGAGCGGTAGATACGGTTCACGCTATAATTAAATTCAATACAAAGTTTGATTTTTAAATTAACATCCCAAGCGTCCCACTGTTGATAAAAATCTCAACGAAGCATCTTCAGTTAGAGGCCAAACACACACATATAAGTCACAAATTTGAGAGCCACTTATCTTCTGAATTAGAATGATTATAAGCCTGTTACTCAATATTAACTAAGTACCTACTTAAACAGCATTTGGCCAGCTTGTGTGGGTTACTCTCAACTCTTACAATAGTTAGTCAACTTACTAGGGTCACTTGAAAGCTGTTACTTTACTTCGCACAAGTGAAGCGTTAGCCCGCACTTGGACATTCTCTCTCTCTCTCTCTCTCAACTCAATGCGAAAGTATCTCTCAGTCTCTATCTGTCAGTCTGTCGAGCATTCACGCCAAAACCCCTGAACCAATTAAGATGAAATTTGGTATGGAGATAGTTAGAAACCAGGGGAAGGATATAGGATAGCTTTAATCCGACTGCGCAGAAATGGTAATAACCGACATACGCGGAGTCATGGTTAAAAAGCTAGTAAGTATAACATAAAAAGGCTTGTTTTTTATATACGTATATTCAAATTGATCGCGTTTACAAGGCTCAATCATTACTTATACATTCATACCTTATTTCGCTTGACGTTTCAAATGAAATTAGGGGGAAAATACCAAATTAGGGAGATTTGAACGTCAAAAATCGGGCAGTACTCGCGTAGGTGTGTAAATCAGTGCTCTGATTGAATTGTTTTCTACGTGAATGCATTCTTATACTATCAGAGTTTGCGAATGAACATGTTTTATTTTTAATTTACTGTTGTGTACAAAGGCATATCTTCAATTACCACAGCAAATATTTGGAATTGTTTATTTTACAAATGTCGTAGTGCTTTCTGATTTATTTTTCTCCTTCACAACGAAATGTTTTCAATATGAAAGCTAGTTCAGAATACCGTGGACCGTGACTAATTTAGCGTAACATTACAAGATTGCCAATTTGTATACAAACTATAAGGTTGACGTTGTTGGGCTTGTATTTTTTGAGCGCATAAGATAGTTTTAGCAGACAGGTATACGGTACTTTCAGTATTAAAATTCATTTCACAATTTCATAGCATTGGCGAGCTCTTCATCTATATACTTAAATTATGAATTGCCAAACGTGTTGGTAAGTTTATAACTTCCAAATTACTGTTGTGTAATAAATTAATTAGCAATAATCGTTAGCATGCGGATGCTTCATTAGCATTTAACAAGTAACGTAGATGCGAAATTCTGTGTAGTATGAAACGAATTCACCACTAGTTTCATCCCTACTTCTTTAACATGCACTTTGGACCAGCCACGACCCTTCGAGCGTGCGTTCTCTGTCGTATCCACGGAAAGTTGGGAACAATAATATTTATACTATATTTCTCTGTTTTACATGCCCTTGATTGACATTGTTCGCGAGATTAGCAATAGCGCATATTAACCAAAATCATTACTTTATTATTGCCAATTATCATCATATTAGCATTTAGCATAACAATAATTAGTGTACTAACACACAAGAATTAGCATGCTTATGAAATTTATGTTGGACGGGCCGATGGCGTAGTCGTGGGTTCGATTTCCAACCGAGACAGACTGTTTGTGTCGAATCTGGGTGTAATTATCTATTATATGTATATATAGCTCTGCTAAGCAGGGGGACCAGATGACCGTGGGTATTAATGTCCTGGAATTTGCGTAAATTACCACCACTAGTTGAAGAAAAAAAAACATGTGCGGGGAAAGTGTAAAATAAAAACAATAAAAATAAAAAATGGGGAGGTTTTCCTACCACCATAATAAAAATATTAACATTAGTTTCGGTACCTAGTGGTTCTTATTAATTTAGGAGCAATGACAGCGCTTTTTAGTTTGAAATTATCATCTTCCTATCTTAGGTAGCGGGCTATTGCTAATTGTTACGCTCATTAGCATTCTTACAAAATTAATGAAAGAACAAAATTTCTGAGCTTAATTTCCTTATTTTAATGTTACAAGAATGAAACTGTCGTTTTACCTGTAAAAATACATTATACAATAATACTTTCATACATACACAGGCCCGTCTAGTCTCCGATTAGGTACGCAATTGTATTTGCTTGTTTTATGGGCACAAGTACCGATATGGGAACCACTTAAATACTTTATTACTTACAATCAAGCTCATCTAACAGTGAATAGTTCTGGGTGGGCATTTAGCTTAGTAGTCAGGGTCACTAACCACTACTCAACCAGTCAGACGTCTTCGCTGAAAGTAAGCAAGTGTACTAATAACCACTAGGTTCTGGGCTTAATTCCTTGTCCCAGGCTTACCTTAATGATCCAGATCAGGGCAGGGTGTACCGTGAAAGCCGTGGTGGATCTTGCAGCCAGATATATTTTAGGGGCTAAGTCACTTTAATTGAATCCCCACACGTGGTCCACGGGTAATGCAAATCAGGTGACAATCAACTGATGGTAGGCTTCGGCCGTGATTAGTGACCACCCACCAGAGAAAGCTACACCGCTCAACGGCCTTACCGTGTTCCGGTGCGATGTCTGGTGACACCATGCAGACGGGGCAGGGTGGGTCGGAATTGTTGCTCCTTTAAGGTAATCATTCGTAATAACGAGTGAATCGGTATACTGGGCTGGCGTGTTTCATTCTTAGACTATATCATTGCTTAACATCAGGCAAGTTGTAGTCAAGCGTCAGCCTTGCCGAAGAATAATAAAAAAACAGGTACCTACGATGACTAATATTCTCCAGCTCCAGTCAGATAATTTTGGGAAACTACGAGCATTAGTTTTATAGGTTGTGAAAAGATTACGAGGACAGCTTATTAATGAGGGTGATCTTTGTTAATTCTTCGTAGGTAATAGGTATTTAACACCTAATTGTTGCTAAATTAGCTTGACTGTTACAACTAACATAGATAGGCACCAGTAGCGAGTCCATACAAGCCGATTCCCATCGGCTTCCCTTATGGAAATCCCTTATGCAGAATAAAAAAGGTATGATGACTAAATTTTTCAAGATCCACTAACACCTATCCACTTCCTTTTGCGTCGCACATATAAAGTTATATATAGCGCAAAAATACCTTTTATGTGCATTCGAGTATGAAATGAAATGAAATGAAAATATGCTTTATTTTTTTTTGAGACGCGAGTCTACTTAAAAATAGTCCAATATATTTTCCTACCGTGCAGTGAACGACTGGCAACTACTGAGAAACACTGCCAAAAAACTCAGTAGGCTTTTTTTCTTTTTAAAATGAAGTACTTATATCTATTACATTTTGTTAGTTTATTGTGTTGAATTAGAGCGACTTAATTACAAGCGTTTTTATCCGTTAGATAGTCTGGAATTATATAATGCGCTACTATACGCTACTACGTATCTACTGGACTACAACAGAATCTTTTTTCTAACCCTTGAATTAAAACTTTTCGTCGCGTGTCCCTTTAGGTATACATATGTACGATACATAATACATAGGCAACCCCTCAGAGTGCAACACTTGTAGCTACTCGTATTACGTTAACGAAGGATACGCCTCTAGCAAAAAACCTTTTAAAAGCATGTTTTACGTTAAATGTAGGCACTCACATGCACTAGAATTTTACGTTTCATATAAAAACTCTTTCGAAGTAAAAAACAGAACTCTATCCTATGTCAACATCAATTAAACCCTTTCACATTGCAAAAAGCAAAATCTATAGGATAATGAAAGGTAGAAACAAAAACATTTCCTTCTATTGTTTCACTAAGGGTTGTGGCACATTGATCGACGGCTATGGCATTTCGTACTTTGCGATTGAAAAGGAGCACACATATACGCATCGTACCGATTGAAGGCGTTCGCTTCCACAGGCAGCCTCTGTATGCAGATGTATCGTAACCCCAGATAATATATAGTAACAAACCGACCGTTACAACTGTCCCCTCTGTACCACAGTAATGTTAAATTACAGTATGACCACAGCGTATATCAACATTTTCAACATGTGAACCAAACTCAACTGCTACCTTCAAGTTGTTCGCGCGAGAAAGAGAGCATAGTAGGAACCGCTGGAATTGCCTTGTATTTTAATATTCGTAGTAATAAATAAAAGATTAATTTTGCTTATTTGTTTGGACAAGCGTCGATCAATGTGCCACAACCCTAAATAGCAAGGCTTTGTTTAGTTGGACAAATACGCCCACAACTTCCACGCCTTAAATAGATATTTTACTTTTGGAAATAATTTATTTAATTATTTTAATAAAATGATTATTTTGTACAAGCTTATTTTTCGTCTATATCTTACCTATAGGCATAGGATAACAACAGAATCGAATATAAGGCTAAATCAGGTTCTATATAGCCTAAAGAACAGGCAAGAGCACGCCCCGTCCCGGGAGAATTTTGATGTTCCGTGATATAACCTAATTGACAGAGTGATGGAGTATTATAACACCCAGAGCGATGCCAGGGCAATTACTAGTGGTGCGATAATACTAAATAATGACGCAATTTCTTCGCGGATTAAATGACTGACAGCATGAAAAATGGTGGAAGGAAGAAACAAGGAAATACTGTAGAGATAATTATTTTACGTATTTTCAGGAAGTCAGGTTTGGACTGATATTGTAATATTAATTACTAGCTTTCCGACCTCGGCTCTGCCCGCATGAACAAGTTCTTACTTTCTTCTATGGTTATAGCCCTAAACTATAAACCTCTTTTTACGCAGTCGGATAAAGTAGACTAAAAAACGCCCTCCAGCCTGGTGGAGCGACAATCTTCTAAAACTCTCTCAACTCGTAAGATAGTTGAGAGAAGACCCGTGCCCAACAGTGGGACACTAAAAAGGGTGAAGTGATACTAATATAAGTAAGGATTGTAATTTAGACTCTTAATTCTAAAAAGGATAAGTTAAAACAATCATTTGGTGCAAAAGCACAAATAAGTGCTCTGTAAATTTGTAAAAATAATAGTGATATATTAAATCACAAAGACTTAACACAATTACAATGTAAATAACTAATCCTACAATTTATATTTATTTTTAACAATACAAATTATCTTGTTAAATGTTTTGCATTTTCTCCGCACTTTTCTTTAAAGGTCACGCTTAAAGTCCTAAGATTAGTGACTTAAGTTTTCACTTAAAGCCCATTTCATTTATGAACATTGAAATTAATTTTATAATGTCAACATTAACCAAAACCTTAGCTTACGCGATTAATTTTAGGCTTTAGTTTGGTTTAACTAAATGTAACTAGATACTGGTTCTAAACTAATAATAAAACTTTTAATGATCACTTTGACTAATTCACTTAACCCTTTTTTAGTGTCTGAGCACGGGTTTTCTCTCAACCTTAAAAAAAAACCGGTCAAGTGCGAGTCGGACTCGCGCACCGAGGGTTCCGTACAAACCTGCAAGGTTTACAAAGTTCGTTCATTACGACAATCGAGTCATAACTATGGTATTTTTATTGCAAAATGAAATTCATAACATTACAATAGGGAAAGATAGAGGAGCATAAATTTAAGACAAAGATCTTTTTATCGTTTAAGTAATCCTTTATTTTATATTAACACATATCATTTATCTATAATATAACTGAAACACTTATACTAGCCTTGCAGCAGACTTGCGAAAGTTCTTTTATTAAAGTTATTTATTTACTAAGTTTTTTAGTCACTATATATTTAATTCTTTAAATAATGTTGACTTAGAATTTTTTTTTTTCACGGGTTAAAGGCAATTAGATCTAAGTATTTGATATGAATTTCAACTTGATAGCTCTACGCGTTCATGAGGAAAAAAGTAATAAGTTTATATTTATTAAAAAATATATATTTTGTAATGTAACTAAAAATTTAAGGTTTTCGGAATTTTTCCTTTATGTGTGTTATAAAACGTTGCTTCATGCCAAATTTCAAGATTCTAGGTCGACTGGAAGTACCCTTTAGGTTTTGATTCCCTTGCGAGTACTTGCGAGTTTCAAAATATGCAGCTTAAATTGCTGTTTCTTTTGATTGCGTTGACATAGAAGTTTGATTTTGTTACAGCTTAAAGGTATTATAGACTTGAGTATTTGGTATGAATTTCAATTTAATACCTCTACGCGTTTATGAGGAAATGGGTAGTAAGTTTAAAATTATTAAAAAAATATATATTATGTGATGTAACTAAAAATTTATGGTTTTCGTAATTTTTCCTTTATCTATGCTATAAGACGTTGCTTCGTACCAAATTTCAAGATTCTGAGTTCACGGGAAGCACCCTGTAGGTTTTGATTCCCTTGCAAGTGTCGAAAATTTGCGGCATAAACGGCTGTATCTTTTGATTGCGTTGGCTTAGAAGTTTGATTTTTTCACAGCTTCAAGGGACAGTAGACTTGAGTAATTGATATAAATTTCAGCTTCATACCTCCACGCGTTCCTGAGAAAAAGGGTCTTGACAGACGGACGAACAGACGGACAACAAAGTGATCCTATAAGGGATCCGTTTTTTCCTTTTGAGGTACGGAACCCTAAAAATAACTCAGAACTGGTATGGCCCGCGTTCCCCTCTGCCGGGGTACATGAACAGTTTGTATGCCTAAGCTGTTCATGTTTTGTGTTTGTGTGTAGCTTTTATTTACGTGTGAATTTGTAAAGACGCTTCAACAATTTATAATTAGAAGTTGCGTATAACACCTTCCGTGTTAAATGCTCTAAGCGCTCAACTATCTTACGAGTTGATGAGTTTAGGCACTTTGTTCAAGTGCGGGTTGATGGATGTGATATGTCCTTAAAGATTAGTTCTTAGATGTGATGGTTTGCTCACGATGTTTCCGTTCACCCATACAGAGCAGTGATGATGAAAACGCGAGGATTAAAGTCAGTAGTAAAATATATAAGTAATTCATTTAAAAAAAAGGCCTTCTAAGTTTTTGGCAGTGTTTCTCAATTGTTGTCACTGCACGGTAGGAAAAAAAATTGGACTATTTCTATGTAGAATCGCTTCTCAAAAAATAAAGCATTTTTTCATTTCATTTTAATATCATAAACGCGAAAGTTTATAAGGATGTATGTATGTTTGTTTGTTACTCTACTCTCTCTGACACAAAAACTACTGGACGGAATTGGATAAAATTTAGCACAGAGATAGATTGGATTAACAACGAGACTACTTTTTATCATAATAAGTACCACGCGGACAAAGCCGTGGGCGACCAGGGTTCGAACCCCTATGCTTCAAAATCTAGGGCAATACCGCTACACCACCGCTGCTCAAACTAATTAATTTTCGCGGTAATATTTAGACACAAATTACCCGAACGGCGACGCCACGACGCGACTACGACTATTGTGGTTTACTCAATTGTCAAAATTAAACCTCCTGAAGTCGAAATAAAACTATTTTATTACGGATTTTAATTTCATTTTATTCCGGTATAAAATAGTTTATTTCAATGAGTGATATTCGCGTAAATTTAAGAAAATAGTCCTGAAGTCGGTTAAAAAAAAACAATTCTATGATTTCAAAGCCAAATTACGCATCCGAGACAGCTCTAGTGCAAATGTGCATTGGAATACGACTCCGTATATCCATGTCATATTCATATCATATAATCTGACATAATATATTGTGATTTCTATCAAATTCAAATTCAAATTCAAATTTATTTATTTTGTGAATAATAGGTACATTTAAGGTGGTACAAATTATAGTAAGTGCCTCTATATTCTGCCACTTATGTAGCAATACAAAAATAATCACAATTTTTTAATTATATTAGTCTTAATAAAATATATATCCTTGACATAAGCAGAATCATTATTGGTATTGATGTAGGAGCCATAACCACAGACTACTAAGAGATCAAAGTTGAAGTTGAATTTGAACATATTTTCTTTAACTGTCCAAAAAAGTCCACCGCTAAACTATAATGATATTTTAACTAAAAATACCACTCGCCCTATTAACTTAAACACCATTTTATGTTACGTATCTTCCTTTCCAGTTTTTGCCTAATCGAAATTTTTATAAAAAGCACCTAACAATGACTATAGGTATTCTTATTCTGGTTCCATTTCAGATTATTGTATTTTTTTAAGTAATAGGTACAAGTTTTTTATACTGATATATACTCCGATACATTAGGATCGTTTCGGAAAAACATCAATAATGTAACTTAATGTTTAATTCATGCTGTGTAGTTCAATACGTAATCTAATTATTATGTAAGTTTAGCTCTCATTATACCCTACGAATGTTGTGTTTACCTATAAGAGACTTAACATTAAGATTTGGGCAAACAATTGTTGAAATGTATTGGTTTTAAGAATGTAAAGTTGTTGGTGAACCAAATAAATAAATAAAAATAAAATAAAGGTTTGTACAATATGTACTTTGTTAAAATAAACTAAAAAGTAAACATACTCTATGTAACCTACGTATTTTCCGATCGTTGATAATATTCCGTCTATCTCAATATTAATTTCCTGTCCTCTTCATGAACCTACTCACTTATTGGGTAATCAACGTTTCGGCCCACCGTACAAAAACATTTCTTGTTATTACACGTTCCTCTCAACTTGACGTTAGCAGAATCACTGTGTAAGACGATGGACCGCCAAATATTTAAAATAAATTATGGTTTCAACAACGTGAAAAATAGACCGAAAGACAGACCGCTATTTTACTAATAGAATAGATCATTAATCTCTAACCGACATCTGAAAAGGAGGAGGTTCTATGTTCGGTTGTATGTTTTTAATCGCCGATTGCTGTGTTAATTTTGGACTGATTTCACTTTATTATTGTTATCTATATTAATGAATGAAATGTACAGTCTGTCGTCAGTCTTTACTTACTAAATCTGTTGAGTGCCATCAAGTTGGGAATAAAAGACTTTTATCTTCATTGTCACTTCACGTGTATTCGATAATTAGTGTACCATCAGTACCATATAAAAATATAATAAATGCCGTACAAGCTTCGCCGGGGTGGTTGGAGTATCCGATTTAAAATACTTTCCCGTATTTCATTTCATTTTCTTATACACAAACCTTGACCTGATCATAGTAAATAAAAGAAATCCATTTTAGTGTAGTCGTTTGGAACTTAATGAGCGTACACACATTACGAAGATTCATTTTTATATAATAAAAATATATATGATTCTGCGACAAAAACTGCTTACATCTTGAGGCACTAAATCGGTATTAAATCGGTAGGTTAGACAGTACCTGAGACGAAAATAAAAATTTGTATGATATTACCACCGACTTCAATTAGGTACATAACATGTTAATAACTTTAACTATATGATTTTTTACTCTTGGGTTCCATTTATGAAGGCGGTTCTTTTTTCTTAGATAATTTTTTGGATACTAACTTTACAAATAATGAGTCAAATTTAGTCGTGTAATAGAAAATAATACAACTTGTTAAAAGATGGCAGTCGCCGTTGGCAACACGTAATATAATATTCCACTCAATGAATCCCAAAATTCCGTTAATGAGGTTTAAGCTTTGTAAATTAATTTTATTACTTTGTATGTACCGTTTATAAACTTTTGTTCTAGATAAGTACCTATGATAAAATACGAAGTAGTATATTATATGAAGTTTATGTGTGACATATGATGATATGTACCTACACGAAATGAATTAGAAGAAGTATTTTTTCTTCTTTGGAGACAAAACAAGAGTCTGCAAACACAAAAAGTAAATAATTTCACAATCTTTCAATGTCCTAATTCAGCGTAAGCGTTTTATATGCTCTTTAGTCCTAATGAGCACGTTTTCCCTCAATAATTTAAAGAATTGAGAGAATTTAGGCCTTACTCACACACGCTCGCCTTATGTATTTACTTATTATATATTTGTTGTCATCGAAGAATCATAGTCAGTATGAGGGCTTGATGAGTGTCTTAAAATAAGTACAAATTTAGAGTAGAACTGTCTATTTTTTTTATTAGCTACTAAGTTACTGGGAAGAAACTGGACTCCACGACACAGGGAATCCTAGTGTGGGGTCCAGAGAAACTGTACCAACTTGTTTGTAACTTTAACTTGTAACCTACATTCATTGTTGTCAATGTATTGTATTGTCATTAATTAACATTTATTATTATTATTTATTATATATAAGTAGTTACTTATTATTTGACTGGCCTGGTGGCGTAGTGGTTAGTGACCCTACCTGCTACGCTGAAGGTCGTGGGTTCAATTCCCACCCTGAACAATCTTCGTGTGATGAGCACGATTATTTGTTCTGTGTATGTATGAATTTACAAAAATAATTTATTTAGTAACTTTTCCAAGTACCCGTAACTTAAGCAAATATAATTGCTGGGACTAGATGCCGCTGTGCGTGTGAGTGAAAATGTTATTATTATTATTGAAGCAGTAGTCAGCGTGTTTACTTGATAACCGCCGGTCCCAAATTCGAATCCTTTGCCGAGGAAAACGACGTTTCAAATGCATAAATATCTTAGTTCCTAACATATTCTAGCTGGTCATAGTAGGAAAATGTGTCTAATAGAAGGCTAGGCCGACTATTAGATGAACAAAATGATTGAAAAATTCTTCTTTCAACATTTTATAATAAAACCTTACATGACATAATTTAAAAAAAGGTAACATAATCATTCTTAATCCTTTATTAAGCCTATTATAGGATTAAGAATGATTAAGTATCCTTTTTATTAAATTATGTCATGTACGCTTGACCACAACTTCTCTGTTTTTTGGCAACCTATAGCTATCAAGAATCAGAGATGCCGGCAGTGAATTCCATATCTTGGCAGTTAAGTAGGCATAACAAAAAGTTGGAGCACGGGCAACGGGTTCCGTACCTTCCTAGAACGTATAAAACATAATGACTAATAAAAAAAAATTAAAATTAAAAATTGTTTATTATCAACATTACTTACAATAATTAGATTTATAGTGGTCCTGTGAGGACTACTACACAGGCAAGCCTGTATCGTGAGGAATCAAGTTTAAAATGATATTATGATATTGGTAACGATAAAATAAATAAACATGATTTATTCCTTAATTTATGAATCACAACATTAAAACTCAACTCAACTCCTTATAACATGATCTTAGCTAGATTTTTCGTCTCATCGTAATTAAGCGTAAACGACCATTTAAACCATACTACGGAATAAATAGTTATATAGATTTTTTTTTGTGTGCTGTACAGACAAGTGTGTATCGAGACAGCATAAACGTGCGAGTAAGAGGAATGATTAATGTCGCCATTTATAATTAGTTTTTTTATTGTAGCGGGTTAAATAAACATTCATTTGTCAACAGCCGCGGTAGTGATTGCGTTCTTCGTGTGCTGGGCGCCATTTCACATGCAACGCCTCTTCTTTGTCTACGGGTTCAGCCTACCACAGTTCCACATCATCAACGAGCACCTGTTCAACGTAGCTGGCGCTTTCTACTACGTTTCTGCGACTGTCAACCCTATTCTGTATAATGTTATGAGTGGCAGGTAAGATTGTTTTTTTTTAACCGACTTCTAAAAGGAGGAGGTTATCAATTCGACTGTATGTTTTTTTATGTTTGTTACCTCAGAACTTTCGAACGGGTGATCCGATTTTGATTTTTTTTTTAAATTGAAAGCTGATGCTTGGTCCCAATTCAGTTTGGTTTAGTTTTGAGAATGGCATCCATGAAGTCGGTTTTTTTTTAATATTTTAACTTATATATTATTCTAAAAAACTGGCTACTACTGGCCACGCATTTTCTCTCAACTATCTTACGAATTGCTAACACATGCTGGCCAAGTGCGGGATGATGGGCGTCATATGTCCTGGAATGATTAGTTCTTAGACATGCCGGTTTCCTCACGATGTTTCCCTTCAGCGATAGCGGCGATGAAATAATTTAGACAACGACGTGTGGGCACGACCGGGCTCGAATCCGCGACCTTATATATCAAAGGTGAGGCCAATACCGCTGAGATACTGCTGCTCTGACACAGTTTGTATAACAGAAAAAAAAATGAAATTTATATAAACAGTATTTACCACCTTTGCGATGTTGCCTGGAGCGGGTACCTACCTGGTTTATCATGGAAGACTGAGGACGAGTACAAGACGTGACCTGTAAGTTTGTAGAAGAAAATAACTTCTGGTTAAGGTACAAATACAGGAAAACTTTTTATCAGTGCAAACTTTGAGAAAATAAACATAAACAAGTTTTAATAAACACTTTTTTTATTTTGATATATCTTGGTACTTATATACTTTTAAACTTTCGCATTGCATCATAACGGGCAATTAACGCGCTCACCTTTAATTTGTAGTGTGTAGGCTCCCTAACAATAGTAAAATTATATTACAAGTGACGGTAGTTAGAGAAAATGTTGTTCTACGGCCGCCGTCTTCAACGGAGCTCTTTCGCTGGATCAATCTGCTTGCGAACACGACCGGTGCAACCTGTTTCAAAACGTAAAGCCAAATTAAAGGTGAGCACGTTAATTGCCCGTTTTGGTAAATAAATATATTTCTATCTTGGTACTTACTATTAATTACCATAAATTAAGTAACCGCTAACGAAACATGTTTACTATTGATATTGATTGTACGGTCACCCGTGCGTCACCGTATAGCTCCACTCCATTCTCGCGCTTAAGCCATGTATCTTTATTATTAAGGATTTCATTAATTTCCTGAAAAAATTCGACATATGTCTATTAGAGTAAAAATGTCTAAAACGCGAGAATCGGGACCCTGACTGCTACGCCGCCGCGCCTTCACTGGTAATAATATCACGAAACGAAGAGATCGTCTATAATTTGCTGATTTTGACGTAAAATCAGCAAATTATAGACGATCTTTAAGTAGTAGTAAGTATCTAAGTAGAAAAAAGAAATAAGAATTACTGGAAATGTATTCTACCGATATAGAACAAAAAAAAAAATTGCGCACTGGTTAAAAAGATTACCTGTATAGGTTGGGTGTGTGACCCTAGTTTCGTCCCTCATATACCTTCGAACTAATGTAATACAACACAATGCAATTCGAATAATCATTAACATCCCTGATCCTATCGAATCGAAGTCGAGCTTTTAATGCGTTCAATGACTTCACCCGAAACCGTGCCCGAATAAATCCCATGAATTAAGTCATGGTTTCTCACAATGTCTGCTAATTTATATGGCGAACCCTATTTATTTGCGAACAATACCCATTGTTTTGTGTACAGTACATGTGTATTTATAGTTCTGGATGAAACTATCTGCTCTTAGTTGAAATGAGCGACTGTGGTATGACGGGCCTGTGGCGTGGTCGGTAAGATGCTTGCTTCTCACGCCGCAGGTCGTGGGTTCGATTCCCATTCAAGTGAAATATTTGTGTGTTGAACATGTCTGTATTGTGTCTGGGTTTACAAAAGAAAAGTATTGTATGTAGTATATTACCAGTTATCTGCTTTCCATAGTACAAGCTCTGCTTAGTTTGGGATCAGGTGACCGTGTGTGTTAATGTCCCTCTAATTATTATTATTATTATTGTTTGGTACAACGTACACACGGTTACACATCAAGCTATACATTTCCAGTATAAGCTGATCTCGCATTGTATAGGATTTACCTAAGACGAGAGGTCAGTACACCAACTTCCTAGTTAAAGTGATGGCATAACGCAAAGAATTATGGAAAATGGAAATCCTAGTGTACTAATGAGCGCTAGATCTAACGTTTAAGCTGTATATATAGGAAACGAAATACAGCTTATACTGAAAATTAAAATGAAAATATGCTTCATTTTTTTTGAGACGCGAGTCTACTTAAAAAAGTCCAATTTCTTTTCCTACCGTGCAGTGAATGACTGGAAACTACTGGAAATGTATAACTTGAAGTGTAGCCGTGTGTACAACTTTTAAATGTACTAAGATGTACACGGGAAGTCTTATACGCAACTTCTAGTACTAAATTGTTTCTGCCAGATTTATGGGAAGGCGAGGTAACCACGTACAGCACTTTGACATGCTCACGCGCTGCTATTGAAGCGTCTTTACAAATGCACACGTAAATAAAAGCTACACAAAAACATAGATAAAATTAACAATTCACGTAATTAAATAAGTTCAGTTGCAGTGAAATAGCAGTTAAGTTTCGATCAAAACAGCCATTTTCGTATTCTCGTAATTTTGACAACCGCTGTCAGATACGCTTGCGTCTAGTTCGCGTCACGCGAGCGCTTTGACGTTCATGATATAAATATGACAGTTAAAAGAATGCCATTTAACACTAAGACGTGAACGTAATTGAAACTGCACCGCAACTTCATCGGCGCGTCAAGGAATTACGTGAATTAGCCTACAGTTTGTATGCACAAACTGTGCATATAAACGTAACGTGTATAGGGTGTGAATAGCAATTCTATGTTTTGTCTCTGTTAAATGATTAAAAAGTGCCATATAGCAGACAAAGACAAGGCATACAATAGATATTCACAATGGTTGCTATGAACTCTCATTATTCCTCAAATTCAAATCAGCCTTCAGTTGTGTAGTGAGTAGGCGTTTTAACCACGCCGACGCAAAACGACGGGGTTTTATATGTTTGACGTCTGTATTTGTCTGTGGCATCGTAGCTCTCGAACATATGAACCGAAGTCGGGAGTGATCGTAGCTAAAAAACAAAAGATTATCAAATTTTTAATTGAGAGTTATAATGTACTAGCGGCCCGCCCCAGCTTCGCCCGGGCAGCTTCAGCCCACTCAACAATTTACAAAAATAGTGATAAATAAAGAACCGCCCAACCGATTTTGTGCAAACTTCACATAAACCATCTACTAAATAGTCCGAACCATGCCTAAACATTTGGTTTGAATAGGTAAGCCCGTTTTTGAGTTATAAAATTACAACGAAAAGTGGCATTGATTTTTATATATAGAGATTCCCATTTTAAGAACTAAGAATATGTTTCCTTTAACATAAGTTCAAATAGCTTAGCTTAACATTTGAACAGTTTGCTCATTCACCACCTTGTTATGACATAATATTGCTGTATCATTGCCGGCTAGTCATTAGTTATCTCCGGCGACGCCAACGATTTCCTGATTGTGATAGATATGATTAATAGATTAATGAATAGCGTAACTGAACTAGAAAGTATAAAAATAAGCTGAGATTCAAGTGATTTGGTTAGTTTTGCAACGTCCAACGATGGTTTTGTATGCATGGCCATTTGGTTTTCAATCATTAACTGACTGCTGGAGGAGGTTCTCAATTCAATCGGTATATTTTTTTATGTGAGGAGTATGACACCGATTACGCTGAGATTTATGATCGGTTGGCTGATTCTTCGTTTTTTTAGTCAATTTCTTTAAAATCTTACATGTTTTATTATCCATTTCTTTTTAGCATTTTATTAATAATAAATATTGTTTTTTTTTGTGTACAGACAGGGAATTAATTATACTAACAAGATCCTTAAATCATTATTTCTTGTAATATATAATATGCACAATATCAATAAACATTAATAACGTCTACTACTGTGTAATGTGTTCTCTGCCACCTCTAAATGTCAATTATTTCCTACTAACGACTAACTTAGGGGCTCAAAACCCACGTCCTTAGCAATATCTGTCGGCCATAAACTGTCGCTCAATAAATTCCAACGCAGGACTCTACCTTCACAAGTGTGGAGCGCAATCTCCTTTGAGAATTCAAAAATATGATCAAAGAGTGCGATATCAAACAACTTAATTAGATATCATAAAATAAACTAAACCGTACGTGGGTATCAAATCAAATCTAATTTACTTTTCATTTGTACAGTGTATAAAAATCCTCTCTAAAAACCAACCTTTGACAGAAAAATCTAAAAATATGTATTCTTAAATATTAAAGGAAGGTAATGGGCAAACACCGGGCTGGTAGACGCAAGAAGTTGTGATTAAGAAACATTCGGGACTGGATAAGAGTAGCCAGCGCTGAACAAGCCAGCGCTATGTACAGGAGAGAAAAAGCTCCAAGAGCTGGTAGCCGACCTCCAGTAGTGGAGAGGCACTAGAAGAAGTATGTATTATACTGTAACGGAAAACTATTGACGATAACTTATTAGTTTAGTAGGTAGTAAAAGTAAATGTAACTAGATCAAAATTTTAACACACAATCCCTACAAACGTGTAAATTAGTAACCATGACTAGCACTTAACCAGACTTTTAGTTTTAATTGCCCTAAGTTTCATTAGACCCCAATAGTACCTAATTAAAGGCGGCTTTACAAAACAGCTTTAATAAAAAAATATATCAAATTTTAACACACATACTTCAGCACTTTAGGGTATCAATAACCCGATGTTTTATTTGACCCAAATGTTACCAATTTTTATAACGAAAGTTCAGTGAGATCACACCCGTCAAAGGGGTGACATCAATATTGGCTTAAGAATTTCGTACATTACAGCAATCACAAAACTACGATTACGCCCAGTGGCACATCGACTACTGTCCAAAATGATAAGGTGGTCAAAACCGTTTATTGTGGCATAAGTGATTTTGACAAATACTAATTTTATTTTAACTGTAGCAGTTAGTTAGGACCCTGTATATAATAGAAACCGATGTGCTTCGTGCACCGATCAGATAACTATAGACATCGCATAGCTAGGCCGCCGCGCTCGCCTAACTTATACCGTACCGTCATACCGTCGTACATTTGACTACATGATAATTTTGATTGGTTCGTTCAAGGACAAGAACTTGAACGAACCATTCAAAATGATGATTACAATTTCATACAGTATTTGAACAAAACGGCGATTTTGTGGTGCTCTTAAAGTTTAAATGGCAGGTTTATAACTTAATGCAATCAATCTTTGCGACTACAACCAAAATTGTACAAAATCTGTAATAATAATAATATAATATTGTGGGACATTAACACGCACGGTCATCTGATCCTAAACTAAGCAGAGCTTATACTATGGAAACCATATAACTGGTAATATACTACTTATAATACTTTTCTTTTTGTAAATATATACTTAAATATATATATAATTACACCCAGACACAAGATCTTAATATATTAATAATAATATTTTAATATGTTACCGAATACGCCACCTGACCGTCAAATGTGCGATATGCCTTAAACGATTTATAAATTTGGGTTAAAGCTTGACCGACAGTTCACATGAATCACCTGAATTGTGTCCGTCATGTCAATGTTATATTATGCTGCTATGCTAAAACATGTGAAACTATATACCATGACATCATTTCCACTAAGCTAAGCAATATAGCAAGATATTATCACCATGCGACACAGCGAGGAAAGCAGGCATAACTTGCATTTATAACACGTATTCAAAGCATAAAGTACAGCTATAATACGCATATCCATAGCACGCATTCATAGCGCCTCCATTAAAAAAAAACATCCATAACATGTTTAAACGAAAATTAATATAAACAAACGTTAAAGTTTTTGAAAATGATAAATGTTTATAATTTTTTGGAAAATTGTTAATCATGTGGTCGTCAATGACCTTATTTGTTAAAAAGGACCTTAATAAAAAAAATAGAAAACCTCCCTATAAAACATAGCTATAAACCTGTTTCCACCAATCTATATTAATATTATAAAGCTAAAGAGTTATTTATATGAACACGCTAATCTCAGAAAATTCTGTTACTGTTAGATAGCCATAGTCATGGCCATTTATTCATTAATAATAATATATATCTGGATGACCGAGCTTTGCTCGGTATTTTTTTTTTAAATGACATTTTCTAAAAATGATTCCTAGTCAGATCGATTTATCGCCCCCGAAACCTAAATATACTAAATTTTATGAAAATCGTTGGAGCCGATTCCAAGATTCCAATTATGTACAAGAATTGCTCATTTAAAGATATAAGATATAGTGGGACATTAACACACACGTCCATCTGATCCCAAACAAAGCAGAGCTTACTATGGAAACCAGACAACTGGTAATATACTACATTCTTTTGTAAATACATACATAATTACACCCAGACTCAACACAAACACGTTCATCACACAAATTGCCTTGGGCAGGAATATAACCCACGACATGCGGCGTGAAAAGCAAGTATCTTACCAACCACGTCATCGGCCCGTCATTAACAAAAATACAATGCATTCCCCCTCCTGGGCAAGATATAAATTGTAGTTCTCGCGGTCGGAACCGTGGGCGGAAAGCTAATAGTGTGATCTAAGAAAAATATTTATCGGTTTTCATACAGTTTTCTTTATTTGAAAAGTTAAAGCGAATGAATGGTTTTTGGAGTTGAGGGTTTCATTAAAATTTTAATTTAAAATTATTTTATTAAACTTAACGGTATTCGCAGTGTCTCATAATTAAAACTGTTAGCAAACATTACTGGCTTTGTAAACATTATTCGTTAATATCACGAGCACCAAAGTTCTTACATGTAAGATATTATATTTATAATATATTTATTTGACCTTGAAATATTAAACATTGTTTTAACAAAAACATTCAACTTTAATGAAACGTTTATAGTACATAAACTTTTCACATTATTTCAACAGCAATTAAAATTTTTAGGTTAAATTGTTAAATTGTTCAACAAAATATCATGCATCATATTTTGTTGAACAATTTCCTGACAACAGACATTTAGAATACCAAAATTACAAGTAATATGTACAGTTAGCTACAAAAAAATATTAATAGGATCAATATATCAAAAGATTCCATAAATTATGAGTATGGTGACAAGAGGAGAAAAATAAGTTTACAATAAACTGTCAAACGACACAAACTATAAAAATATACCTACACATGACATTGAGCCCTACTTGTGTAGTTGCTTAAATTAGTATATCGCTACTACAATCTTTAGAGTGTAGTGCAAAAAAAAGGTAGGTATAGAGATTTCAGTATCTATTATTTATAAATTTGTTAGAGAATTACCGTGTACAACCCTATCCCGAATTGTCATGTTGCCCATAGCGCCTTTTCATGATCGTTTTAATTGGTTTTTGTTGTGTACCTTTTCTATAAGTTGTTTTGGCAATTAGGGCAGTATTCACTCGGTAAACCTCCTTTTATAATTCATTGTTATATTTTGGTGAATAGAACATTGAAATGTTTGGCCAATGTCGTAAGTGTGGAAGCTTTTTGTCTTACGCACTTAAGATGTTTTGTAATATTGAATCACCTCTATCTAAACCTCCGCTTATTGCAAATAATTATGAGAAGATTAATTTTGTTTTGTACCAGAAACAAAATACCCTCTTATAGTTACTAAAAACACCTACAACGAAAATATATGTACCTACATCACGAAAAAATATTGTGCACGAGTCGTGCCTTCGCTGCCCTAGTTTCTAAGCATCATAGTAACTTAGTTAACCACTTTAACCGCATGGCCCTTTATTGAATGAAGGCCGATCGTTTAGCATACAAGAACTCTTTGACCATTTATCATATTTAAGGGTTAAATCTTGTTTGAAGGACATATTTAGGTGCATTATATCGACAAAAGGTGGGCTTTAAAAGGTGTTTTTGGGTGTATCAAACACCGGGATTTCGGCAGAAGTTGGGTAAAGTTTGAAATGAAATATTGCTTATTTCCAGTAGACTGGTTTTCTATTCACGCGCTCCACTACTGTCAAGTCAATAATCTTCTTTTTCTGTTGATAAAAACGAATCGCTGAATTTTTTTTACCTTCCGAACGACTTCACTGAATTTTTTTTGTTTTGTTTATTATGATCAGGATTGATCAGGATTGACTCAAAGTGGAAGAAAATTAAAAAGAAATGGGAAGAGACTCATAATCGAGTACTTAAATCACCAGTGTGAAGCTGGGGCTGGTGGCCAATAAATAAAAAGCTGGTGGTCAGTAGGTATAATTAATTGTCTAGAAAGATAGTGTTGAAACCGTAGGTCTCTTTCTTACTTAATGTCAAGTGATAATGACAAAACTAGTGATAAAGCTATCCGACACTTATCAGCAACTGGTGAAACTAGCGCTTAGCATCATAACTTAGCTGCCACTGTGTAGTAACATGACTGCTACGGTGTAGTAACTTGGATGCTACAGTGTAGAATCTTTGTTGGTACGGTGTAGTAACTTGCATGTGTAACATCTTTACTGTTACGGTGTAGTAACTTGGATGCTACAGTGTAACATATTTACTGCTACGGCGTAGTAACTTGGATGCTACAGTGTAGCATCTTTGTTGCTACGGCGTAACACCTTGGATGCTACGGAATAGCATTTTTGCTGCTACGGCGTAGTAACTTGGATGCTACAGTGTAGCATCTTTGTTGCTACGGCGTAACACCTTGGATGCTACGGAATAGCTTTTTTGCTGCTACGGCGTAGTAACTTGGATGCTACAGTGTAGCATCTTTGTTGCTACGGCGTAACACCTTGGATGCTACGGAATAGCTTTTTTGCTGCTACGGCGTAGTAACTTGGATGCTACAGTGTAGCATCTTTGTTGCTACGGCGTAACACCTTGGATCATACGGAGTAGCATTTTTGCTTTTACGGCGTAGTAACTTGGATGTTACACTGTAGCATCTTTGCTGTTACGGCGTAGTAACTTGGATGCTACAAAGTAACATCTTTACTGCTACGGCGTAGTAACTTGTATGTTACAGTGTAGCATCTTTGCTGCTACGGCGTAGTAACTTGGATGCTACAGTGTATTAAGTTTACCGCTACGGCGTAATAATGTGCTGATCCGACGTAGCAAATTGTCAAATGGCGTCATGCGTAACTTAATTGCCTGCGTCAGCCTAACACTGAATACAATGTGCGGTGATTTTTCACTACGTTAAATGGTTACCTACTAAAAGAATATATGCTCATTTAAAATTGGTGCCTAAAAACAGCGGTATTTTGGTAGATCAAACAATTCGTATCCTTCCTTGCATGTTGTATCTGGAATAGGTTAGACTTCAAGTAAAAGCAAAGTAAATCTACTTTCGATACAATTTTCAAAAACTACTATCTCTAAGAAAACTAAACAAACTGTAGTTAAGTACCAATAATTTGTTTTAAATTGCTTTTGTAAAAGTAATTCAACGATAAAACATTTTAATGATGCTATAAATAAATATGCTCTTAACTTAGTGATTGTCACTTCTATCTTAATGTGGTACTGATGCGTTTTCTTGTTTTTACGATCACTTTGATTTTCGTCCTAATAGGTTTAAACACTATTTATTTGCAGTTATAGAGGCGATACAACCTAAATGTATTGTTAACTTTAATTGTATTCATTTTTAAGGCTTCAAACATTAAAAGCAATAAAGAACTTATTTATAAATCTGCTACTTTGTCTGTCTGAACAGCATTAGCGAAGCGATTTGACTGTAATTTTAAAACATAGGTTGCAGGTTTTATTCTGGTACGTGTGTACACGGTGTATGGCTTTTATTTCTTCACGTTTATTATTACATGCCTTTTAATTATTTATTTAAGAAAGCTCCACAGCTTTACAAGATCGTACAGGCAATTTCTTAAAATTATATGACACAGTAACAGGCAAACAGTGGTATTACAAATTACTTAAACTTACCTTTTTTTTTGTTTAACGGTGGGAAATCCTTTAAATATTCCCCCGCCCTGCGCCCATAATAATGAGTGAGACTCCAAGTGGTTACCCGAACTAAAACCCCCGGGTGTTCCTGCATCTTAGCCGGGGAGTCACGGGAACCACAAGTGACACAAACGTTACCCTCTGAATGCGGGCCCTTCACGTGGTGTGTATGGGGGAGATCTAAACGCGCCTCTACGCTGAATCTAGTGAGGCTCATTCGGAACACACTCGCGCCTCCGTCATGAGCCTGTGTGGTTCCCGCTATGGCGCATGCAGCAGCATGGGACACAGTTTGGTAGCCACGTATTGCCCTCAATGCGACCGCTCGCCGCGGTTTCCGCAGCAAGGCTTGGCTCCTCCATCGAGGCCGTCCGCCCAGACAGCATACAGTCCAAGTACGGCGTCCAAATTAATTATACCTGTTGTTTTTACTGTAACATTTATTTTACAACTAATTATTAGAAGTTAGTAGTCTTAGAAATGTCTTATTCGAGGACATGTGACAGCATGTGTTAATTAAGGTCTAAATTTTTCCAACTCATAAGATAGTTGATAGAAGGTTGTTGTTCGTTATTTTACTTTACATAGTTTTTTTCAGAACGTATAAAGATTAAATCTAAAATCATTACATTTCTAAGATACCTACAGCTGCTGTTTACAATTCTGTTGCTATTATATTTTATGACCTAAATATTACCTAGAGACCGCACAGCTGTGCGCTCACCTAACTTATGTCTTACCACTGTATATTGTCCGACCGCAAGATAATTTTAATTATTTTGTTCAAGGACAAGAACTTGAATGAACCAATCAAAATCACTTATATTCCCCGATATTCCGCCAACTTTTGACGATTACAATTCGTATAATATTTGAAGAAAGTAGCGTCTAGTAGGTATCGAGGAGGTGCTTATATGTGACTGTAAACTTTCAGAGTACTTACTCAAAGAGCTGTAAAAATCTAAAGTTTGCTTTACAAAATCCTCTATGCGTGGTTATTGTCAGAGCACATTTATCGAACCAGCATTCTACCGGTTTCAGTTAAAAAACTGATTGACTCACAAAGTGAAAGCAATAACGTCGTTAAACCAATCAGCTTCTGGACTAGGAACATGCTGTATGTAGTGTAGTAGTATCTAGTGTGGTACGACCTTAACAATCATGAAAATACTTTCTAAGGACATGATTTGATTTGATGAGTACTCCTTCATGGGTAAACGAGTTCGCTTATTATTGGGTTCTATTTCCGGGTCAATCAAAACCGGTTCAATATATTTAGAAAAATCTTTGTAGCAGCTCAAGTTAAGAATAGGATAGGCACAGGTTATTATCATCACCCAAATTAATAACCTCTGCCTATACATGTTACATCAAGAAAATATCACTTCAACACATTTTAAGTCCCACTGCTGAGTATGCGTCTTCTCTCAACGATCTTACAAGTTGAGAGAGCTTAGGTCTTAATTCACACACGCTGGCCAAGTGCGGGTTTATGGATGTTACATGTCCTCGAATGATTAGATCTTAGACATGCCGGTTTCCTCACGAAGTTTTCCTTCACCGATATAAAGCAGCAGCGATAAAACTATTCACACACAGATTTGCGGGTACGATTATATTTCAAAAGCGAGGGCCATGCCGTCGCACCACTGCTGCTAAAATAAAAATATATCATTTATTATTGACTAGCTTTTGCGTTATCCGCATCATATACCTACTGTAAGCTTCAACAGAACATCTATATATATAAAAATCAATGCCACTTTTCGTTGTAATTTTTTAACTCAAAAACGGGCTTACTTTCAAACCAAATGTTTAGGCATTGTTCAGACTATTTAGTAGATAGTTTATGTGAAGTTTGCACAAAATCGGTTAAGCGGTTCTTTATTTATCACATTTTTTGTTAATTGTAGAGTGGGCTGAAGATACCCGGGCGAAGCTGGGGCGGGCCGCTAGTATTACCTAAACAAAAAATACTTTTCAATTGATTCAGTAATAAACTATGTACAAAATTTCACTCACACCCGTTCAGCAATTTCCCAATAAAATACTAACAAATATACATCCATATAATTATTATTGTCCTCATAAACTTTCAAATTTATAATACTGGTTGGATAGTATTGAAGTTACCACACACATAAGTAGGTGCCTACATATTCTGTAGACTATTGAAGCTGAAAGATCTATTAGATCCTGAAAGAAAATCGTATTAAACAGCGATAACATCTCTTAAGGTGTCTAAAGTTTTAATACATTTCTATCCACCCATTCCCACAATTTAAGGCATCTAAGTTGAATTCGGTACCCATCTATACCTTCTCTGTAACTAAAGACACTTGATAAAGTTTGTTTCCAAACGACTTTGAATCCCAATTGTTTAACTAAACCAATCACGGATCCGCTTAATACTAAAATATTGTATAATAATGCCATCAAAATCCATTCAGTCACTTAAATACATCTAAAATTATACAATTGCCTATCAATTTTGGTTAAGTTATAACCAATAACATGAATTAAAACTGAGTTCCTGCGAGATAGGGCATATCCCTGTTATGATGTATTGATATATGAATACATATCGTTGGCACACTCCACTTGCCAGTGGCCGTCATTATCTTACTAGACGTCGAAGCGAGCGGACGTGCACGTGGAGCACAAAACAGTTTTAGAATTTTATTTAATATTAATTTATTAAAATTGATAAGCTACTGTGTGATTCAATATGTGATTGTACTTAATTGCCTGCAATAGTATCTATCTGTGAACCTAAACATCTGCAACACTTTATCTGAGTCAACTACCAGAAAAATCTGTTTAGAAGCTCAACAAAAGATCGTTCATAGATAAGAATTTATACAAATAAATAGCTTAATTGTTACTAAGCGGACAACTCGAAAACGGATACCTAGACTAATTTGGCTGTTTATTTATGCTGAGGGTTATTGTCAGGAGAATGTTAATGTAAAAAATAAAAATCAAACAACTTTTATTTTAATCGGGTACATACACCGACACACTTACCCTAGTTAATTCGTGACAGGTATCTAGTAGCAACAGTGGCGCAGCGGCTTTGACCTCGTCTTTCTAATGTAAGGTTTCGGGTTCAATCCCCGGCCGCGCCCACACATCTTTGTGTGAATAGTTTCATCACCACTGCTTCTTGAGAAATCCGGCATGTCTAACAACTAATGATTCAAGGACATGTGACATTCACCAAGCCGCACTTGGCAGCGTGTGTGGATATTAAGGCCTAAACTCTCTCATCACGGAAGAAAGTTGAGAGAAGACCCGTGCTCATCAGTAGGACACCATAAAAGTTAAGTACCTTACCTCATTATTTAAATACCTCAAACATCAATGGAGATCGAGGCGTAATACCCGTACAAAGTTCCAAAGGGATTCGGGTCGGAGAGATACAATCTGTAAAATGTGAAAACGGTTCATTACATAAAGAGGTAATGCTACGTATGCGTTACTCATGAATATTTCCTTTGGGACATTGTGCTTCTTTTTTTGTATAAGTATATAAAAATGAACTCGAAAACAGCTGAATCATAATGAGGCAGTACTCATAAAAGTCTAAGACGGTTTAAAAGGTAGAAAAATATGCGGTACAAAGTTCGCTGGAGCAGCTAGGTTTTTATTTAATTTTTATTAAAATCATATCTTATAAGCTTGTGCGTGTATTTATGTACAAGTTTGTTACCTACCACGTTCACGCTTAAACGGATGGACCGATTGCAATGTTTTGTATTTCTAGAAGAAGACGGTTCTTGCTAAAAAAAAGTTATCCTATTCAGTTTGTGAGGATGGCAGTGCCGTCCTGAGGCTTTATTCGCCTTGCGTGAGTTTCAGTAACTGCAACTGTGCCCTTTAAAATGTTCCTGATTTTACTGCGGCAAATATTTTTGTTCCTTAAAGGAGGCTGTCTGTGCCCGGCCGCCGCTGGTACTGCCCTAGTTAAGATGTTGGGGGTTGGATGGATGTTCCATTCTCTTTGACTACAAAATAACTAAACATTTTCAGTTTCTTATCTGAAAATGTTTCGGTGATAAATGATACGGCACAAGTTTGTAAAAATAGAAACGATAAAATTATTTATATTTATTTCTTGAACAGACAATAAATTATTATGATTAAGTAGCGCGGGAGCACATGTTATGATGACCGACTATTGTGTGCATATTTGCATGAATATCAGTTGTAAACTATTGTAAAATTCTGAAATACGAACTTACTGTACAGTCACGAGCATAAATATTTTACTATGGTGACATCGCCATTATATCTGTCTGCACTAAAGTAGCAGAAACATCTGATCATTCAAAGGCGTCATATTAAAGTGAAACTTTCTAAACCAAAAATATGTACCGATGCGCGATAAAATTATCATACAGGTATAATTTATCGTCATGCACGTTTTTATGAAATCAATGCAAATGCTGACAAAAACAAATAAATAATAAATGAAAAATATATTTACACTTCAATTTTTTTTTTACACTATTCACATTATTTTGGAAATAATATCGGCTGTCACTTTTAATGATGCCTCTGATCGATTAGAAGTTTTTGAACTCTTTTCTGAGTTACATATAACTGCCGATGCGCCCATAGTAAAATGTTTTTGCTCGTGACTGTACAGTAGGTTAAATTTTATAGGTATGAATACGTACAAAACTAACACCTCTTCCCCTCGTTGTAAAATATCTATAAATCATTTTTATCATGCCAATAAAACCACAGTATATTTGCGTAATATCTCCCGATGCGTAGATTTTAATACTTATTGTTTTGATTGGACAAACAACAGTTTTAACAAGACTACTGTAAAGTGACCTATTATTGTTTTTGTTACAGGTTCAAGTAAGGGATCTTTATAAAATGTACATGTTTCATTTAATGTTGTTCAACTGTGTTTTTTATTTGACCGTTAACGTACCAAAACTGCTTATAAATCATGTTGGCTCTTTTCAGTAAAATAAAAGTTTTGAACTCAATACGTAATTTGATTCTTAATTTCATAGCACAGCTTTTTTGGACTTCTTTACCATAATATAATCTAAAATAATATTCTTAACGTCTTCGTCGAAAATGAAAGATAAATACGAAAATGATAAAGTAAGTTAAAAGTTATAACTGATTTTTATAAAGCCAAACTAACTTTTCTGCTAAAAGTTTGCCTAGTTTTAAGATGACTTTCTATACAAGCTGCATAGGGTATGCATTTGCTTATGGTGTCATACCGTTACAGCTTAAATCAATATTATTAGAGCTGTGGAAGAGGGATGCCGCTATACAATGTGTAGAGCAACTTCTATTGCGTACAACTGCAATAATAATACTTTACGGTATCACAGTACGGCTGCAGTAATGTTCCCACAAGTTGCTCCGGTGATGGACGCGACTTGTCGAAGTGGCAACTCGCGTGCGGAAACTGATATTACAAACTTAAAGAAATTCTAAACCAACCATCAATCTAAATAACAAAAAACTCCTTTACTTAAAAATACTTATTCACGAAAGAATAAATAAAACTTGATATTTATCTAAAAAACAGAAGCCCCGGTCGTTCACAGTAATACAATCTCTTTAGAATCTTAACCAACTGTGGGGGAGAGCGGGATCTAATGGCGTAGTTTTCTAAGGCTGCTTCCAACAGGGATACGCTGTGTTGCTATGAATGCGTTTGATATTTACCAATCATCCAGTCCATTTCGATGAGACAATTAGACAATTTAAACTTCTCGTTTTTATCTATGCTGTCTCCCACTTTGTCTGGAGAGAAGTGGATAATGGGACACACATGGTCATCTGATCCTCAACTAAACAGGACTTGTGCTATGGAGTCCTAATAACTGATATTAAAGACTACTTTTCAACCAGTCTCAAGACCAACTGACATGTTCACGCATACAATTTATGTCTGTCTTTAGTGGAATCGAACCACTGAACCAGTAAGTAGGTCCATCTTACCGTCACCGACATTCAGCGTATCCTTTTAAATAGATGCGTGTGCTATGCACGCGTTATAGATGCTCGCGATGCTTGTCTTCCATACCTGCTACCTATGTATTGCGTTATTTGCGGAGCTTACCCACACAGCTATATATCTTAGTATCAGTGGTAACGATAATATAGTTTAGTAGCTTCGTTGTCCATACACAGCTACATAGCACATCTATCACGAAGACACTCAATGCTACGGCCTTCAAGCATAAGAGGCCTACCAAACCAAGCAATCCAAACAAACGATAGAGAATAACATTCCTTGTTACATCATCATCAGCCTATCCTCTGGCGGTCGTAGGCTTCTCTTAAAGCACACCTCTGAGCAAGATCCGCGGCTTTTCTCATCCAGTTCTTGTCGGTAGCCCTACTGAGGTCGTCGCTCCACCTAGTCTAAGGGCATCCTACGCTACTTTTGCCAATTCGTGGTCTCTTCATATGAACTCATTTACCCCAGCGGTTCTCGATTCTACGGCAGATATGACCGGTCTACTGCCACTTTATAATCTCCGGATCACGTTATTGCATATTCGATTCTTTAGAGAGATTTCAAGAATTGCTCTTTCCATAGCTCGCTGAGCGACTTTGAATTTATAGACTTGGACTAGACCTACCTAGTCAGTAAAACAATATAGATGTTGATTAATTTATGATTTTTTTATGCCTTTGGGTGTCTATTTACGCCCCTGCGGATGGAATTTCCCCAAAAATATATCTACTTCACATTTTGTAAACGGATTTTTTTCTGAGTTATTTTAATATGAAAGCAATATGTATAACCTTTATTAATTTCGCTATTTTAAACGTTGGTATGCGAATAATGAAGACTGATTAATAATGTTCAACGTTTTTATAAATATAAGTAACGATTTATCATATTTTTGAAGGATTTATTATGATACAAAGATAGCTTTCATGTTAGGTACACTGCGTTGTTTCTAGAAAAGGATTGGCACGTATTAAGCTTATTAAGTCTCTTTTAAAACAATAATAGTTACCTTTGTGTTCTGAACCAGGTATTCTTCTTGATAAATGACCTCCTTTTCATTTGTAAATACCTGCTTACCTGCGAAATAGATATAGGTAATTAAAGGCTAGGGTCTCTAGACAACGTGACAGCGTAGCGATAACGAAAGATCGAGACGAACAAGATATATAGGATTGACCTAAGATTGTCACGTGACTTTTCGAAGGTAAAAAACAATAAAAACAATCACATATATTTTGTTTTTTTCGATATTTCGTTATTGCTTTGCTTTCACGTCGTCTAGGGGCCCAGATACCCTGGCATTTGGGGTGACTCTAATGCAGTGGGACCTATAAAAGGTTTGAATAAAAGAGGATCGAATCCGCAACCTTATACTGCAAAGACAATGCCAGTACTGCGGCGCAACCGCTGCTGTGATTTAGTAAATACTGTTTTAAATAAGAAAAGTAAATATCATTGATTGAATTTCACGGTCGCCATTAGCAAGCCAATAATGTTACATAAAAACATTATCGGCTAACTGTAAACTCAATTACTAATTCTCCGAAACCTGAACATAATAAACAAACAAAACAACTTAATAATACAAAGCCTTTTAATCATACTAAACTTTGTTTCAGATATCGCATCGCGTTTCAAGAAACCCTGCTATGTCGAAAAGTACGGGGCCGCCGTGACTCCCGTTTTATAAACCTTGACCACACAATTTGTCGGGATATTACCACGATACCGAGCATACACTCCACCAATATGAGTATCAAACGAGAATCCAGAGTATCATTTATAAGTAAAGTTGATTTTGTCAAAGACCCTACACCGTATTGTATAGAAGATGCAACTGAGAATGAGTTTAATTCTTATCCTCAAACATGAACTAATTTAGGAAAATAAAAATTAAATAATAAAACTGATTTAAGAAGTGTTTCTTCTTTGAACTTGTAAGGTAAGATTATTATGTGTGAACTCTAAGCGTTAATGTATGAGCTAAGCTGGCGGTTTTCTGACTATCATGTATCTAACTATAGGATTATAGGCCGACCGTTTAACTCGCGTATCGCCTATCGCCAAGATTCTGACTCCTCAAACTGCACAGACAGTGATGATGATTCAAGCGATATGGATATTAGTGATGAATAGTCTTACGTTACTTTTATCTGTGGTTAAATAGTTCTTTATGAGATTTAATTAACGTTTTATGATTTTGTACCTCAGATGGCGATACGCGAGTTAAACGGTCGGCCTATAGGCTTGTACAGGCGATAGATTAAACGATGTGACTGTAGCTTTTTCTCGTTTTTATTGATCGTGTGACAACAATTGTTCAATTCACACAAACAGAGATGAAGAGAAGGTATGAAAAATCGTATTTTAAATAGTCCGTCAGTGAAATTAAAAAATAATCTAGACATAGTAATAAATCTAATAACAATAATAAATCTTTATTGTACCAAAAAGTTTAATATTAGTTTAGTATAGTATTATTTGATTTATGCTAAATGAAATAATATTTAAAAAATACGCATTAAATTAATAGAGTGGCACTGCGCTACGTCATACCTCTGTATAAAACTTACATACGCGTGACGTCATTCGAGATTACGTCTGGACGTTGTCCCGCTAGGGTTTTAGGCAGTGAACTAAGCACCTACATTATTTTAACCTACATTTTTTAAACTACCACCCAAGAACATTGTGGAATATGCAAATAAAGCATTGAGTATTCACTACTCATATATTTCTACAGAAATTTTAAACTATCCAATTGAATATTCCAATATCCCATGTACGTAGTAGGTATATCTGATCTCCGCTGCCGTCGGCTCAATGACCCAAAATGTGTCTTAGCGAACACGATTTCTAGAAACTTTGTAAACACACTATAATTATGCGTGAGGTGACACACGTGACTGACTATGCCTGGGAGCCGTGTAGAACCACGCGTCTGTGTGACAACCTGGCCACGGAACACGGCGTCGGGCGACGCGTTTAACGATTTCATTGTTCATTGCGTATTTGCTTCAGCGGTACCTAAAGATAAGTGAACACGAGTGGGCAATTAATTGCAAAATCGCCAGTCGCACCGCCCAATGCCGTGTCGCGTGGCCAGGCTGTGAGCGTGCCGTTCTGAACGAATTCTTCCTAGTTTCCGTAAGTACTGTACCAAATCGAAATATAAGTACGTACGCTTTCTATTAGGTACAAAGTACAAGTAAAATAAATCACAATAAATTACCCTCAATTTTCCTTATTGCGTCGATCAAACTGTTATTTCATCATCATGATTGGTAATATTATATTTTCGAATAGGTAGACCCAGATTCTATTTGCCAAATGTGCGCTTAAGCAATAATTCGGCATCAATTTTGGAAATAAAATACACACATATTTTTATTATTATCAAATCGAAAAACACACTACCTACTTGTAACAAGCAAAATATTGATAGTAATGTAAGTCCACAATGATCTTACAATCGCACAAAAAAATTAGATACGCTAATGATGTTACGTGAACAGCGGTGGTTAGTGAGCAGCGGTGGCGCAGCGGTACGGGCCTCGCCTTAGAAAAATAAGGTCGCGGGTTCGAATCCTGGTCGTGCCCACACATCTTTGCGTGAATTGTTTCATCTCCGCTGCTCAATATCGGTGAAGGAAAACATCGTGAAGAAACCGGCATGTCTAAGAACTAATCATTCGAGGACATGTGACATCCACCAACCCGCACTTGGCCAGCGTGTGTTAATCCACACACGCTGGCCTAAATTCTCTCAACTCATAATATAGTCGAGAGAAGACCCGTGCCCAGCAGTGGGACATTGAAAAGGGTTGAAGCTCATGATGTTAAATAAGATTGTAAAAGTGTTTTAGTTCTTACGAAATTAATTATTAGGTCTTTCTATGTCTTAGAAACTGACATAAAAATGGTTTTTGCTATGCTATTTTCGAAAAATGTTCATTCATTTTTATACTATTGTGTCACTTTATTATTAAATTCGATAACTAAGAGCAATTAATCATTGTACTAACTAATATAAGTCATATCGCTTTAAGTAACTACAAAACTTTAGTATAGTCCTATTCACAATAATTGGCACACTACTAGGTTCATATGAATGTTTTCGAGATACAAAAATGTCGAGACATAGTACATGCTGATCACGTCCACTTTGTCAAGAGTTTAGCAACTAAAAAGAAGTTCAAACTAACATAGATCACGTCTGTCGTCCTGAAGGTAGACAGAGGTAATTTTTACTTAATTTTTTGTTTAATTCGTTTGGATATTCTTCTTGATTGATAAATAAAAAATAATAATAGTTTGTTTGTCTCGCAAAAATCCATGAACAGTCGTTCATGGACCGGTTCCAGTGACCCGGTTCGGCTGATTTTGATTTCGAAATATTTAGTCAAACCTAAGGAAGGTGTATAAACTGCACGAAGTTCGCTGGGACAGCTAGTGAATATTAAAAACTTTCAATAAGTGTGGATAAAAGGGATGAAGTGTGCCAGAAATTGAGGATAGTACTATACTAACTAGTCAATCAAATAATTGTATAGGTATAGTTAGTTATTAATCACGTACATAAGTTTTAAATAAGTCGGTGTGTTTGAATGTTTGTTATTCACTTTGAGACCGCTCAGTGGTCTCGAACGTTAAAATGCGAAATCGGTAGAACCCATTATAATCGGTATGTTTGTACTATTTTGTACCAAAAATCGGTAGGAAAAAAAATTGATAAATTAAGTAATCTAAATTAAAACCATAACAGTCAAAAATCTTAGATATAAACTCTCTAATCGTTGAAAATCCTGTAGAAATATAGAAAAATTGGTAGGTCCGAAGCCACTGTCAGTCACTAATTAAGTTAGTAGTAGTAGAACCTTTTGTACATAACTATAGTATTAGGTTAAGAATAAAATAAAATATACATAATACCCTATTAAATGTCTATTAAATGTGACAAAATAAGGATGATTGTTCAATGAAATTGGTATCTTTAAACGAAAACTGGCAAGTTCGCAACTAAACCACTCCGCTGTTACTCGTACCCCTTAAACACCAAAAAAAAATACAGAAAACAGGTTGCAAATAATGTCCACCTCTACCACTCAGGGATGAGTAAAAAGAGACAGAGCTTGTATTGTTATGCGGCGCCACCGACTAGGTAGCTTCTAGACACCGCTTTACTCAAATATTGTATGAAATTATAATTGTTAAAATTTTGGGAAGACAGTTATTTTATATTGATTCGTTGAAGTACTTATCCTTGAACGAACCAATCAAAAATAGCTTGTGGTCGGATGTTAAGTACGACATAAATTAGGGAAGCATGGGGTCTAAGCTATGCGGTATCTATAGGTCTCTGGTCGGCGAGCGGTGGAGCTGGTTTGAGTCGTACTAACTTGCATTGTCTATGTCTTGTAAATATTCTGACTCATTCTATCAAATAAGTTTTGTACGTGTTCTAGTGTAGGAATACTTACTTAAATTTCAAATTCAGCGACAGTATTACAGGAGGATCTTTTCAAAATAATTTTATTTATACTCTGTGAAATGTGGATATGTAATAAAATTTTATTAGTTTTACGATCCGTCATGTTGTTCGGACTATCGAGTGGAATATTTATGACAAAATGTCACTCTCACCTAGCTGTACTATCTTTTATAAAAAGTTTGATGTATAAACGTTAATAATAAGTTTTCAGTGGAATAAAATATCAGATAAATGTTTTATTATCTCTTTCATTACCTAACCCCCAACCTTACCGCCGCGCCAATAAAGAAACGAATCAATAATGGCGGCTTATACATATAATGACAGTATGTACCGTCAGCAAAACCAGGTAGTTAGATTGTTGATATTTTTCAATATAGACATTGATTGTTTTAAAACAGCAAGATTGTTTTAAATAAGCAAGATTTAGAAAAAAATTATACCTACAAATTGCAAGATTCTTATTTTTAAAGCCAATCAAGTGCTAATTGGACTTGAAAACAGCGGGTTCCGTACTTTCCTAGAACGTATTGGGCATTAGGTCTTATGCTGTAAGCATTAAGTTTGATACATACTAGGAAAGTGCGGATCACATAGATAAATAGATTTTTTTTGTGCACTGTACCGACAACGTGTGTGACTGCAATGAGTGAATGCCATTGTACATCAGGGGATAATGTCTATGAGATTGGCTGAGTGAGCACGTGATGTGTGCAAACCGAATGTGTCCGCACAAAAGAAATCCATTTCCATCCAAACATTTTGTGAATATTTGTTGTTAGGGAGGTGCTGTAATTATTCGCAGAGGTATTGATTAGCTGTCTTTGACGTTATTTTGTATGAGGTGTTTCTGGTGATCGCAGCCCTATGAGCTCGCTGATAAGTATATCATAATAATTTCATTAGCTTATCTACCTAGCAAAACCTTATCTATCTATCTAGCAATCACAGCTTTGACTTTGAAAATATAATTTTTACTTTGCCCAAATTGCCCTAATTTGATTAATCTGGCGCCCTCTGTGCCTATTGTAATAATAATAACATTTCTTTTGCGAACGAAAAAGTAAAATTAGATTTCATATCACGTCTTATGTACATTGATAAATGATTCTAATGAAAGGTAATTAAAATGTCAATCGATGCAAACCTAACGTATGGATTTGGAAATTTATTGATTGCCTTGTCTAATGCACCTGAACAAATTAATTTTCATTTAATGATTAGTTAGATGTTTCATTTATTATAGGTCTAGACTTCAACACGTCAGACAGGATAAAAAATTGGCGCGATATGTACCTACATCAAATCATACAAAATAATACAAGAAAAGAGGAAAGCTGGTAAGAACGAACATTGTTAAATTCTTTCCTTCTTATGGGTACATATTATTAAACGTCTTATAAACTTCACTTCAACCCTTTTTAGTGTCCCATAACTGGAACGGGTCATCTCTCAACTATCTTACGAGTTGAGAGAGTTTAGGTCTTAATCCATACACGCTGGCCAAGTGCGGATTGATGGATCTCACATGTCTTCGAATAATTAGTTCTTAGGCATGCCGGTTTCCTCACGATGCAGAGGTGATATAAGCTTATAATAGCTAAAATAGGTTTATAATTTCGTTTGTCTTTGTGTGTCATCTTGACATTTATAAGTACTATACGTAGAAAGAGAAAAAATACATTTTAATTTATATAGATGTTTAAGCCCTAGGAGGTTTGTTTGCGAGATTCCAGGTTTGATTCCCGGGCCGAGCAAAAAGACTTTCCTGATACTTAAGTTTACCTCTTAGAAAATCATAGTTGCATCACAAAGTTTGGAAAAGTTTCGTAAGTGAAAGGCAATACCATTGCACTTGCGACCTATATCTATATATATAAAAATGAAACCCGTTTTCCGTTGTCACGACATCACGGCTGGACCGATTTCGCTAATTATATTTTTAAAATATTCCTATAAGTACGAGGATGGTTCTTACGCAGAGAAAAAATTAAAAAAAGAAAATTTTCCGAAAACCGGGTTAGATGCCTATTATTTATTATTGGTTATATTCGGTAGGTCTGAGACCCGGTAGATGGCACTGCTTTACCGAGCAGAACGACGTCTGCCGGGTCCGCTAGTCTATAATATAAAAATGAATCGCATAATGTGTTGGTAAGCGCATAACTCAAGAATGGCTGAACCGATTTCGCTAATTCTTTTTTTAGAATGTTCCTTGAACTACGAGGATGGTTTTTACGAAAAAAATATTTAAAAAAACAACCTCCTCAGAAACGGCTTGACCGATTCAGTAGGTCTGATCGTAACGGTCGTAATCTATTTTCGGACCCGGTAGGTGGCACTACTTTACCGCGCAGGACGATGTCTGTGGGGTCCGCTAGTTACTCATAAAACCTAAACCACATGAATAGATCGGTAGCCTAAACAGAGCCGGCGAAAAGTTGGTGACATTCAGTTCTGCCTACACCTTCAGATAATATAGCGTGAGCGCTATCTTATGTTATACAGTAATAATTTTGTCTTCACTAGCGGCCCGCCCCAGCTTCGCCCGGGTAGCTTCAGCCCACTCAACAGTTCACAAAAAAATGTGATAAATAAAGAACCGCTCAACCGATTTTGTGCAAACTTCACATAAACCATCTACTAACTAGTCCGAACAATGAACATTTGGTTTGAATAGGTTAAGCCCGTTTTTGAGTTATAAAATTACAACGGAAAGTTGCATTGATTTTTATATTTAAAGAGATTTAGGGGATAATATAACAACTCTGAAAATTGTTGTGAATAAGTAACTTAATACATGTAGTCATCAAAACTAATTAAAAGTTTGGAAACAAATCATAAATCGTATTTTCGTACAATTTTCCTCAAACGCTTACAATATGATCTTTCAGTTCCAACGCGCTCAAAGAATATGCTTAATATTCGGCGCCTAAATTAAAGGATTGTTTTTTAAAAAGCACTCCAAATCACTGAAAATGTTTGGCGGAGAGATCTTGAAGAGTTTTTCGTTAAATATGATTTTTTCATATCCAATTAATACATTAAAGGATCAATGGTATCTGCTAGATAAGTCGTAACGACTATGATGGAAAGAAAACATAATAATAATATTAGTTAATATCATGAGAAATTGACACAAGGCCATCTGATCCCTACGCATAGCTTGTTCTACTATGAAAATCAGATAACTGATAATAATACCTATTATAATATTTCACTTTTGTAAATAGATACTTATAATATAGATAATGACACCCAGACTCAAGAAATACAGACATGTTCATCATTTTCGTTCTTATGTGAGTAAGGTAGCCAGTCCCTGTCGAGATCTAAATAGTCGGCAACCTGTCTCTGAAGTTGCATCCAAAGGCAAACCGTCTACTTCTTTGGCTTTTTTAATTTCAATTTCGAAATTAATTCTGATAGACCTAAATCCCTACAGTAGGTAAATTTATTTGTATTATCATGGATAATAAGGAGGGCAATGAAACGACTTCAAAGTTAATTTAAACTTTCCTTCTTAGTATCTTTTACAAGCCAAATTTTATTATTCTTATCTTCGCAAAGTAAAACAAAAGACTAATTTTGAACTCTAATTTCATGTCCTGAGATGTAAAAGTTCTTAAGAAGTTAGGTGCTAACCTAATTTAGGTAAATATACAAGTCTATGTCGGTAAAATAAGGATAAGTTGAGAAATTAAGACAGCATGAACTAGGAAGATTTACGTAATGCTGAATACAGATTGCATGAAGATAAATCTCATGAGAGCAAAAATGATAAAATTAAAACATTTAACACGGGATATGTTATACGCAACTTCTGGTACTATAAATTGTTTCTGCCAGATTTTGGGGGAGGCGAGTTAACTACGTACAGCACACTTTTACATGCTCACGTACACTTCTATAAAAAGTTGAAGGATCTTTACAAATGCACACGTCAATAAAAGCTATACTTAAACATAAAACATGAACAGACTGTTCATGTAGATACGGCTACACATCAAGCCATACCGGTCCATTATAAGCTGATCTTGCATCGTAAAAGAATTCCGTAAAACGAGAGGTCATCTTATACTGGAAATTTATTACCTGAGTAGCCATGTATACCTCGACAAAGGGGAACGCGTGCTCTTAACAATTCCTGTGTTAAATGTTCTAAGTGATAAATGGGATGGGATCGGGCGGCTTCAGTACATGTGACTTAAAAGAAAAGAAAATCAATGAAAGAAAACCAATTAGTGGAGGCACTGGCTTAAACTGGAAGTTATAGTTTGATGTGTACCCGTGTGACGGTATTTCGGAGGTAAATGTCTCATTTTATTCTTTTCCATCATTCGTTATCGCTTCATAGTATTATCAGCTTATTTAGCCGGAAATCACATGTGGCGTTAGACCCATTATTTTTTTCAAAATTTTATATAGGTGCTGTGGCTAATACTTTATTGTAATTATTTACTACCTGACCGTTAGCATCTATTGTGAACACAGGCTTCCTCTTAGCACTCTATTCGTATTCAGTCCCGTGCTAGTTGCAGCCCATAACACTTCGTATAAAACTCTGAACATCAACCGGGTGGGCTTCATACTACCCCTAGTTACTATTCCGTAGATGCTCTCTACCCACCTCTCGTGCCTTTCTCTCAACTTCCATTCTTTTCTGGACATGATTTTTAGTAACCAAAGTAATTTAGCTAAAGCCAACATAAAATAAGGCTTCATAATAGGTTCGCGCCTATTTAAAACTTCTGAAAATTGAGTCATTATTTACAGCTTATGTAGGCCACGCCATATTTGCCCTAATCTGCTCGAAAATTGTAACAATATTTTAATAATGTCACCGATGATGATGTAAATTTTTGCACATGTACATGTATTTATATATTATGTTATTAATATAATAAATGAGAAAGTTTGTATTGATGTATTTGCAAAAACAGGTAGTTTTTGCAACTCAAATCAAATTAAATGAAATATATTTATAAATAACAAGTAATCCTAAAACATTGGTTATTGAAGTCTCCTTTAAGCATGTAACTAGTGCCTGTAGTAGGAGATTCCGCTCTTTCGTATGGTTTATTATCTATAACTTCATTTTAAACTTACAAGGTAGAACGGATTAGGATGACATTTAGCACATTTTTTTTATTATAGTCTGGAATAGGACATAGTCTACTTTTTATCCTAATACTACGACGACGAAGCCGCGGGTTGTAGCTATAAAACCATGTTTGAAATAAAGACAGCAGTATCGCCAGTTTTCCATAACAAATCCAAGTACTGTTGACCCCTCGGTAAATTAGTACGACTTAAAAGTTAGCTCTAACTGTTCATCACTTTATTTGGTGTCGATACAGATAAAAAGGTCAAGTTATAGCAGTAAGTAGGTTACTTAAATCTGACAGGACAAAGTTTGGCTAAGGTCAGTTAGTAAAATAATATTTTGACAATGCTTAACTTTCTTTCTAACTTGTACCAATATGTATCAAATTTTGATTCAGTCAGTGAATCGCAGATTCAATGACTCGCAGACTCCTAGATGCAAGTGACTTTTATAAGATCTTTAATTTAGAGTTTAGTTCACAAATTAAATAGCTCTGGTTTTCGGGAAAAATCTTCATTTTCAGCCTCGAAATCTAGTCTCAAGTTTCATAAAAAGCTAGCGTGTAGGTAAGTAAGTACGCGTCGGACGTTATTTCCGGTTAAAAATGAGTTCTTTTGCGATTAAGTTGGTTTCTTTGCCCTAGTGATATTACATCCTAAAAATTGTAGAGACTAAAACATAAAATGTTTAGTTAGGAAGGGCTAGATTTTAAAACTTTAAAAGAGAGGTAAGTAGGTACGTAGCAAAGCGTGCTTACGCTAACGATGTAGTGTTTCCATACATTGAAATTTAATAAACGTTACCTTAAAATGAAAGTTATCTCATAAATATAGAAGTACAAATCAAACTACAACAGTCTGGGAGTATACCCAGACAGTTATAGTTTGACTCAACCACAGATATATAATAGAAACTATACTTCAACAAAGTAGACGTCTGAGAATGTTTCTTATTCTTTTATTCAAATATCACGCAAATACTCAATTATTGTCGTTGATATTTTTGTTATTCCTATTCAGTTATTTTTGTAAATGTGTGTAGGTAAGACATAGGTGAAGACAACAAGTCTCCACGGCATATGAAATTCTAATTATAAGACCCTGAAATAAAGACTAAGAAAGAAAGAAAAAACAAAAAAACGTCGGGATCTAAAATCTAAAATAAACCGCGATAAAATCCGTTAAAAAGTAGTTTTATTTCAATGTGTGATATTCACGTAAATCTAAGATAATACTATATAAGACCTTGATTATAAGATTAGTAGAAATAATAAGTACAGCTAGAACATAGGCAAATTTTCTAAGAAAAAATTATGAAAATTGATTGCGAAGTTATTTATTTATTTAAGTTAATCTGTGTCGGTTACATTTTTACTGTTAATCTGCTGAAGCGATTATGGCAAGATTTTGCATGCAGATTGACTATTGAATAAATAATTTTTTGCTCGACTTGCTTCTTACAAGAGAGCACCTACTGTTTGTTTGCCGCGAAAGATAAATGTACGCAAGGCTTAACGCTTAAGCCGGGCTAAGCTACATTTTAGGTGTAGTGTTGACTAAAAGGGTTTGTGAACCACGATCTAAATATACACTGCGAAAAAAGGGTACCCGCCTACCATCTTTGCTAACAAAATTATAGCCTACAACCCACTTTAGCTTTATAAAGAGTTGTTATGATTCTAATTAATGCCAAGCTTTTAAAATCTTACTTAATGTGCGACCACTTGCCGCTAATTTACTAAATGAAATTTCATAACTTTTTACCCAACTTCCAAGGAAAGATGTTTTTCGGACATATATTGTATCCAGCAACACTTTTTTGGTGTCCTACTATTGGACACAGGCCTTATCTCAACTATTTTAGGAGATGAGTACGTATCTCTGTAGCTCTGCTTAGCATGGGACCAGATGACCGTGTGTGTTAATGTCCCACAATATTATATTATGCCATCCTACACACGCTGGCCAAATACGGGTTGGTAGAGGTCACATATCCTCAAATGATTAGTTCTTAGACATTCCGGTCCCCCCACAAAGTTTTCCTTCACCGATATTAAGCAGCGGAGATGAAACGATTCACATGAAGATGTGTGAGCACGACCAGGGATTGAACCCGCGACTTTATATTTCAGAGGCGGATACCACTGTACCACCGCTGCACAATATTGTATCTATTATCTCGTATCTTACAAATGACTGGAAGCATTGCAAAAGAGAATGAATCCTTCGTATTGTCTCGTAAACCCAAGTATACAGTTATTCTTTCATAAAAAAGTGACGGATTTTAGGCGCAAACTTACTTTTCTGCCTATCGGGTTATTCTATTATTGTTGGTAGTAAAAGAACTGCCAAGCCAGACTAAACCAGACTACACATGTATTCTTCACTTCAACCCTTTTTACTAACCCACTGCTGGGCACGAATCTGTTCTCAACTATCTTACGAGTTGAGAGAGTTTAGGCCTTAATCCACACACGCTGGTCAAGTGCGGGTTGGTGGATGTCACATGTTCTCGAATGTTTAGTTCTTAGACATGCCGGTTTCCTCGCGATGTTTTCGCTCACTAATATTGAGCAGCGGCGGTGAAACAATTTACACAAAGGTGTGTGGGCGCGACTGGGAATCGAACCCGTAACCTTATATTTCTAAGGCGAGGCCCGTACCACTGCGCCACCTGTAAATTAACAAAAGATAATTTTTATCTTGCTAATTTTTATAAAAAACAAATAGCAATGTCGCTATCATATTGTTTTAATGACCCAGCCAAGTTGTTGGCTAACTCCACTGCTTCTATTGAGCAGGTTACAAATGTAATATTAAACTTTGACAGTTTGGAACAAGTTCCAAGTTCTTTAAATTAGACCTAAAGACAATAGAGATAATCTCTGGCATTAGTAATAAAGGTAATGGATCTGATGATGGATATCAGAATAATTATTTAAGAAATACAAAACCATTAAAATTTAAACATTATAATAAAAATTGTATCAATCTGGTGCATCAAAATATTCAAGGACTGTTAGGTAAAGAGTTAGAATTGGAGTTGTTTATGAATTGTGAGAATATTGATATTATTTGTCTTAGTGAGCACTGGCTTAAGCGCCATCAATTCATTTACAGCTTCAATAATCACCAGATTGCAAGCTCGTTCATCAGGGAAAAGTTTATTCATGGTGGCTCTTTAATAATAACAAATAAATTACTCAAATATAAAGAAAGATCTGATATTGTGAGCCTCTCTGTTGAGCGAGTTGTTGAGATCTCTTGTGTTGAGTTGGAGCGACATATTGTTATTAACGTATACAAACCTCCCTGCGCGCCTTTTGAGGCATTTTTAAGAATAATGGAGGATGCCTTAAATAAAATATCTAATAGCCATAAAACTGTTACTGTCTGTGGAGACTTTAATATAAATATTTTGGAGGATTGTTCTACTACTACAATTTTTTTAAATTTATTCAAATCTTATAACCTAATAAACATATTTTGTGAACCAACTAGAATAACTGCCACTAGTGCGACATGTATTGATAATATTTTTTGTAATATGACACCTAGTCATAAATCAGTTTTTAATAAAATACAATCAGATCACAGTGGTCAGTTAGTTTATTATCCAGTAGATACTCCAAAAAGTAAAAAAAGAAAAATAACAGTTGTACCCTTCAGTGAAAGCCGCTTAGACAGGTTTAAAAACAATTTATTAATTAAATTAGAGTGGTTGCCCAGCAACCAGAGTCCAGATTATCAATATAATTATTTATTTAATCAAATTAATGAAACATTTCATAGAGTTTTTACTTCTAAACACTTGATGGTTAGTGATGGTCTGGATTTTGGTGAATGGGCAACCCCGGGTATCTATAAAAGTAGAAATAAACTGTATGATTTATACGCTGAAAAGTCCTACAATCAGGACCCTACCTTCATAGATTATGTTAAAAGATATTCAAAACTTTTTAAAAAAATATGTTTAACCGCTAAATCCATATACATAAAAAATAAAATCAAAACATCTTCTTATGTTGTTAAAACTACTTGGAACATTATTAATAATGAAACTGGTAAGAAAAAAGCCTGTAATAAAGATTTTAAGCTAAAAATTAATAATGTAGATATAACAGCTGACCTGGAAGTTGCGACAGAGTTTGAAAATTTTTTTACTAACATTCCTTTACTGACTACAATGAGTCTGCCGTCGTCTTCTATATCCGCTGAATCAATACTTAAGGAAAATGTAGTAGAGTGCGGTACAGTGTTTGAATTTATGCAAGTTACACCTAATGATATATTGAAAGCCTTTAAATCAATTAATTTGAAGAATACTAAAGACTTGTGGGGACTTTCTGTTAAGGCGGTATCTGCAATTATTACTATAATTGCCCCACATCTTGCATCTATTTTCAACAACTGTATTGCAGTAGGTGTATTTCCTGACTTGATGAAGCACAGTAAGGTTATTCCTTTATTTAAATCTGGAGATACTTCTGATCCATCAAACTTTCGACCTGTTTCTGTATTACCCACCTTAAGTAAAATCTTTGAAAAATTAATACTTAGCCAGTTGCTCAGACATTTTAATAGACATGAATTGTTACATAAGAAACAGTTCGGGTTTACCAAAGGTTGCTCAACCGTTGATGCAGGTGTTGAATTATTAAAAAGTATCTATGCTGCTTGGGAGAATTCGCAGGATGCCTTGGGTATATTTTGCGACTTGTCCAAAGCCTTTGACTGTGTGCAACATGAAACTCTTGTAAGGAAATTACACCACTATGGTATTAAGAATAAAGCTCTTGAATTTATCATATCTTATCTGAGTGATAGAATTCAAAAAGTCGATGTCAATGGAATTAAGTCCTCAGGGTCAAGAGTCACCATGGGTGTACCTCAAGGATCGATTCTCGGCCCTTTTCTGTTCCTAGTTTATATTAATGACTTACCTTATTATGTTAATGATAGCCATGAGATTGTGTTGTTTGCCGATGATACTTCATTGACATTTAAAATTAATCGACAATTAAGCAATTATGACGAAGTAAACAACGCACTCTCTAAGGTGGTCTATTGGTTTAGTGTGAATAATCTTTTACTCAATGATAAAAAAACTAAAGTGATAAAGTTTTCCATGCCTACTGTAAGACAGGCAAATACAAATGTTAAAATTAATGGTAATGAGGTGGACCCTGTTAAGTCATGTTTTTTTAGGCATCACACTAGATTCTAAATTACAGTGGCTTCCTCATATAGATAAACTGTCCGGAAAATTAAGTTCTGCTGCGTATGCAGTCAAAACAATTAGACGGCTCACTGATGAGGATACTGCTAGAATTGTTTATTTTAGTTATTTTCATAGTATCATGTCTTATGGAATTCTTCTTTGGGGAAATGCGGCTGACATAGAAACCATTTTTATTTTACAAAAAAGAGCTATAAGAGCTATCTACAAACTAGGAAGCCGTGTTTCTCTAAGAGAGAAATTCAGAGACATAAATATTTTGACTGTCGCTTCTCAATATATTTATGAAAATTTATTGTATGTGCATAAAAATATTACAAAATTTAAAAAAATAAGCGACACACATAATTTAAATACTAGAAATAAGAACGATCTTGTAGCACATCATACTCGACTCCACAAAATCAGTAACTCTTTTATGGGGCAGTGTATACGTTTCTACAATAAACTTCCAAATAATATTAGGGAAATGACTATTAACAAATTTAAAATAACTATAAAATCTACGTTATGTAAGAAAGCGTATTATAAAATTTCAGACTATGTAACGGATAAAAACGCTTGGAATTAAGTCGCTCTAATTCAACACAATAAACAAACAAAATGTAATAGATATAAGTACTTCATTTAAAAAAGAAAAAAAGCCTACTGAGTTTTTTGGCAGTGTTTCTCAGTAGTTGCCAGTCATTCACTGCACGGTAGGAAAAGAAATTGGACTATTTTTAAGTAGACTCGCGTCTCAAAAAAAATAAAGCATATTTTCATTTCATTTCATTTCATTTCATTTCATTTTCATTTTCATTTCATTTCATTTCATTTCACCTCTGCAATCATCATACATCTATTCTTTTATGTTTTTGTTAGAATTTTGTTTTGTTTCACTTAATGTGACAATTTATGAACAAAGGACAATCATTATTAATCAAAGTACACTTGAGAGCATAAATATTTAAGTACACAATTACTCATGTATTTCTGGTTTGTTGCCAACTTGTAAAACCAACCCCAATGCAAATGAGAAATATTAAGAGGTCGTTGACACATCAATAATAGGTGAAATGTGAATAGGCACAATAGCCACGTATTTTTGTCATACTTCAATGAAATCGGATTCGAAACCAATAACATTTGTCACAATAAAAAGAAAAGCCACTGACTTCCAAAGGAGGTCTCTTGAAAACTATTCTAAGGAATATTTATTTATAGCAAGTACTTTGTAGATAATTGTACTATCGATAGTCAACAATATATTATTAAAGTACATGAATCGTCTTAAATCTGCGTTTTATTGGTTGAAATGAAATGAAATGAAATGAAATGAAATGAAAATATGCTTTATTTTTTTTGAGACGCGAGTCTACTTAAAAATAGTCCTAATAAAAATAGTAGGTTATAATGTAATATCGGTAAAACAAACTAATTGTGAGTTTCATCTTTGATGTTAATATAGGCTGTGTGTTATAGCTTCTATTCTATAGTAATAGCCAGTTTTTGCTTACCTGCTTACTATGCGTTTCAAATGAGAATAAAATTGGAAATCCACCATCTTGGACCGGAATGCGCAACAACTTAAGTAAGTAGGTAGCTACATTGTATCTACATACCTAAATAAAGTTTTTTGCATAAATCAGTTTTCCATACATTTCAAAATAATATTATTGTCAGTGGTTTGACATTGAGTGCTGGCGCTACTTTTGCTTGGTTTTTGGTATGAAGTTAGCCGCGAGTCCAGTCCTATTCTTATTTGAAACGCATAGTACCTTGCATGATGCCTTGTGTCAGTTACACTATTTATCTATAACTCCAGAATAATTAAACCGATTTGGTTGAAAATTGAAGGGGAGGTAGCTTGGAACCAAGAGACAGACATAGGATACTTTTTATCCTGAAGTAAGTGGTAGAATAAAACACAACTGACATGGAATAACAAAACGCAACTGACATAATGTTGTCTATGGTTAAGTATGGTTGAAAATTTGACAATAAAATTTATATTTGACCTGTTGATGTGTTTGTTATGAGTTTCTATTGTGTAAATAAATGTAACACAACTACCATAATATCACGGGATAAGCAGATTTCCAAAAATGTATGTGATGATGAGAAATCTAGCAGTACAAGTTTTTTTTTTCGTGATGAAATATTTTATGAATCTCCCTGCCCCGTGTGGGTGCAGGGCATGGGTACCCACTAAATCCCTCAGGGGTGTATCGTAGAGTATTTATACGGGACAGGGGGGTAACGGGAACTACAACTACACAACGGCGACCATTACTTACATTATTCTTTTTTTTATTACCATTACGTACCTACATAGGTAGTTAAGTAATAGTCACGGTTGTGTCCCAGGTAAATGTTAGCATTTGTCTAGGTGTCCATCTGTGGGTTGTTCGGTATCATAGCTTTCAAACCGATGATATTGACCGTTTGTATGGCGAAAGCCGACTTGATTGAGTGTTCTTTCCAAGCTTGGAAAGTCTGCCAAAAAAATTGTCAAAATTTATATTTTTTTTGTTAAATACCGATATCTACCCGTGCGAAGCCGGGGCGGGCCGCTAGTTTGATATATATGGCACGTAGAAATATCATAGGTAGGTACGCCGACTAGTGTATCGTAACAGCATCGTAGGCTACACCGTAGTAATACTCACTTCAGGCTACGCCGCCGCACCAGTGTCGTAGACTATACCGTAGCAACCGATGGACTACGCCGTAGAAGTATCATAGAGTACATCGTAGCAGTATCGTAGACTACGTCGTAGCAGTATCGTAGACTACGTCGTAGCAGTATCGTAGACTACGTCGTAGCAGTATCGTAGACTACGTCGTAGCAGTATCGTAGACTACGTCGTAGCAGTATCGTAGACTACGTCGTAGCAGTATCGTAGACTACGTCGTAGCAGTATCGTAGACTACGTCGTAGCAGTATCGTAGACTACGTCGTAGCAGTATCGTAGACTACGTCGTAGCAGTATCGTAGACTACGTCGTAGCAGTATCGTAGACTACGTCGTAGCAGTATCGTAGACTACGTCGTAGCAGTATCGTAGACTACGTCGTAGCAGTATCGTAGACTACGTCGTAGCAGTATCGTAGACTACGTCGTAGCAGTATCGTAGACAACGTCGTAGCAGTATCGTAGACTACATCGTAGCAGTATCGTAGACAACGTCTTAGTAGTATCGCAGACTACGTCGTAGTAGTATCGTAGACTACGTCGTAGCAGTATCGTAGACTACGTCGTAGCAGTATCGTAGACTACGTCGTAGCAGTATCGTAGACTACGTCGTAGCAGTATCGTAGACTACGTCGTAGCAGTATCGTAGACTACGTCTTAGTAGTATCGTAGACTACGTCGTAGTAGTATCGTAGACTACGTCGTAGTAGTATCGCAGACTACGTCGTAGTAGTATCGTAGATTACATCGTAGCAGTATCGTAGACTACGTTGTGGCAGTATCCATCCATAGACAAAGATGTTTTAATAGTAGATCTCATCCACACAAGAATTTAGAGTACTATAAAGTAGAGAGTTGCAGTATAATATTGTAATCTGCAATACAGCTATTTCCGTTGATGCAGCCACAGTATACGTAATACGCACAGCGTACGCCATTACGGCACTCGTAGGCACGAAAGGATTTATCAAACGAAAATTACTCGAGTACCTGAATTCTGGATCTGTGCTTTATGTCGGTCAAAGGGTTGCCCCAAATTCAATTAGGTCTAAGCCAAACTGACAGATTGGGGTAACAATTATAATTTAAGCAAAGTAGTTAGGGTCTTACCCACATTGAAGCAGTCTCTTTATCAAAATACCTACATATTTTCCAATAGCAATTTACTAAAGAGTTTATCGCTCAATTTAGCGACGCGCGACATCGATAATGGATCAGAAATTATAATTGACTATATTCAAAACCACGGAGAGGCACTTTGGCTACATAATTTGGTTATTTGGCATCTCAGTCAATTTATTCTCAATATCTCTTACAAAATTTTATACTAAAAGCCGTACCTTGATATTTATGGCACCCTCGCTCCTCCTGAACCTTATATTATATAGTTTTATGGTCGAACACTATCACTCATGATACAGGTCATCCTAGTTTAATTTATATCATGTTTTGTTTACTTAATAAAACACTTTTGTTTACTTAGTAAAACTAAATTGTGTCAAATTTCTTAAGCGTAAAATGTATGTAAAACTTTTTCAGTAATATGTCATTTATAATTAAGCTTAGATATACACACAAATATGTATTTAGACTGAAAGTACATAAAATTTAAATAAATAAAATCTAGGAAGTAAATATTTCGTGTGAAATAAACTTTATGAACATTAATTGTTATAACTTCTGTGTGTGTCTATGTAATATATAATTACTATTAGCATCGCAGCGCTTCCACGAAGGATATGCTTTACTTTTATAATAAAATATGATCGAGAAGATTGTTGCCTAGTTTAATAAATGTTTCAATAAATTTATTGCATTTCATGGGACACCGCTCCACTCCTCCAGCCACACGAATCCTTATCGCTTCCTTTAGCATCCATTTTTTGAGTGGACGAGTCACCCCCTGCCACTTTATCCGCGTTTATTAGCAATAGTCAGGCAGGGTCTAAAGTCCTAGTTACTCAATCCATTAGCACCCGCCACCATAACACAGATTTTAGTTTCCACCTACAATAGTCCTACGTTTATCACACACGAATTCCATAACTCCGGAACTCGATAGCTCTGAGATATAGGTACGAAAGATATACAAATAATATTTTCACAGATGGACACAGCGCCATCTAGTCCCAAATTTAGCAATTACTTTGCTTGTGGTACGGGTACAAGGAACTGATGAAGTATATCATAATGATATTTTTTTGTAAATACGTATTACAGATAAATTACACCCAGACACAGGACCAACTATCAGTGCTGGTCACACAAAGATTTATCTGGTTTGGGAATTAAACCCTTCGGCTAAAGGTAAGGTGTAAAACAATAAAACAACCAAATTTTGAAAAATTAAGATATTTATTTATAAAACAAGTCACACTTTTTCACCATGGCACTTCTACATCTAGATTTATGTTCTAACTGAAGCGAACTATAATAATGAAATTAAAATTACGTTAATAAAAATTAAGTAAGAAGGGAATTAGAATTTACATCCACCAAAAACAAGAAAACTTTAAAGGTGCTCCCTGACCGGGAGCGTTTGCCTGTAATGTAACGTTACAGAGTCGAGCACTTATTAGAGAAAAAGGGAAATATATGGACCAAGTTGTAACTTCAATGTAATTAGCTGAAATATTTTAATGTTAAATGTTACATTACAAGCGGATGCTTCAGTTATGCTGCAAGAAGCATAACTGAAGCATCCGCATTTTAATCCGTAATTAAAATCGAATATGTAACGTTACAATTTACGCGAATGCTTCTAGTGTAAGAGCAGCTGAAGAAAAATAATAAAAAAATTACGCAGGTAATTCCAAAAAAAAACTTAATATATTTTCAAATTTTTAAACTTAAAAGTTAATTTGGTATATGAATCAATCAAAATACAGTTATACTGACGCTTAAGTAAACTTATATTAAAATAAATTGACACAGTACGCTTAAAAGATGTTTCTATAAAAACACACAAAGTTACAATAGAAAAATATTTCTAACACCTATTGGAGCCGCACCTGCCTATCATCTCAGAAATTCGCACGATGCGAAGCAGGGCAGTTTCTACCACGTTACCCAGGGTCCAAAAATGATACAAGTCTTGCAACTGTTTACCAAGAGTCCATGCTGCCACTGTAGAATCACTAGTACATATTGAGTGCATAGTTGAGAATTTCAGATCATTTTGTATTGGGACAGTGAACATGTTAATAATTAATGATTAAAGACCATATTATGAGGGAGGGGCATTCATTATATATAAAATAAGGGGGCCCTGGGCAACGTGGTGGTGAAAATACAAGTATAGTTTTTTTCTTAATGACAGACGCAGGCGGGGCTCTCGGAATATAGTATAGACCTTAGGATATAATATAGAGCTAAGAACAGTAGTAACTAAAGTTAATTTTTAACCCTTTGCCTATAGAACCAGAGCATACATACATATCCTTAAATCTAAGTAACTACTTACAAATATATGTGAAATATTATATTAGTCCTTAATGAAATATGAATATTGGATTTTTTAAGTTGCTGAGTTTGAGCATAACTATCTTTTTTTTTATTAAAAGACAAAGTTTGGAAAATATTTATAGTTTATAAGGGTTTGAGAATGGCTTGAAAGCATAATATAAGGCTAAGAGGAGCATTTATATTTAACTTATTTTTTATTTAGGTATTATTAATTAAATAAAATCGCAATATTTATAGTACTGAATTGCATACATTTCGCATTTAAACCAGATACAAAGATGGTCATTACTTAATTAAAACATACACTATATTCGAATAAAGACAATTCTCATATAGTTATCAAAATCATTGGGGAAATGCATAGAACTAAGTCTTTAAATATGTGCGCTATTTATACCCTACTGCCAAAGAAGGTATTGCTATTAAAATTTATCTGTATATATTAATTGTATGAGTTGTAAATTTCTTTATAATCTGTATCTTCCAAATAGCTGCCTTGCGACAGATAACGATTACAAATCTATGCAGATTTTATATATAAAATTGCGGATATTTTATGCAGTCGGGATTTTTGATGTTTACCTATTACTTAATTATAACATCATAGAACAAGTAGACATACCCCGTAATCATAAACGTCTTTAAAGCTCTTTATAGCTAAAATAAGTTCTTAATTCATTTGTCTTTGTCTGATATCTTGACATTTATACTAGAAAGAAAGAGACATCCATTTTAACTAGTCTTATAAGATTTTTTTTAATTAGACCATAAGTATATAGGTCGGCTGTACATATTTTATATTTAAGGATATAAGAAATTATATGCAAACACACAAAAATATTATCATTAATTTTATAAGCTAGTCATAGGTTTATTTTACTTTAAACTTAATACTAAAGGAAAGCATAGTTATTAATATGAAAAGTAAAAAAAAGAAAGAAAAAAGAAAGAAAGAAAGATATAAGAAATTAATAAGATATGGCCAAATAGTTTAGAGAATGGCTCAATCTAACTAAAGTTCGCTAAGCTGATATGCCCTATCCAAAGTTCTTTGTCCAATATGTAGATTAAATATTGTAACAATATTTTTGTAGAGATCTATAAAATATTGCCTAATATTTGGACAAAAGTTACAAGAACTTCAGTTAGTCTCATATCAGCTGTAGGTATTTGGTTATTGATGACTTATTAATCATAAGCGAGTGAGACCTTCTTATATAGGACTTCAAGTAAACATAAAGGGATAGTGTATTTGATACCAATTGTAACTTGTTTTTGAATGACAGGCAGTCACAAGCCACACGCTTTAAAAAAAAAGTTATTTTATATTATGGTTTTTAAACCCCAACGCAAAAACGACGGAATGATATAAGTTTGACGAGTCAATGTATGTATCTGTTTGTGGGATCGTGGCTCCTGAACGGATAATATTTTTTATTTGAAAGGTGAATTTGTTAGGAGTGTTCTTAGCTAAAAATATTAAAGGCCAGGGTTTTTAGTTTTTCATTCAATCTTATAAGACTCTTTAGTAAAACTAGACTTGGTCTCTTCTTACTTGTATAAATGTCAAGATGTCAGAAAAAGGCAAACGAATTGTAAACCTATTTTAGTTATAATGAGCTTATAATACGTTTATGAATACGAAGGTAAGAGTATAGATTTGGAAGAGTTGTGATTTGAATGAAGAAACGTGAATAATGATTATTAATTTTATCAAATTGATCTCAGTAAATAACGAGTGTGCGATATTAAAAAATTACAAAGACAAAATGAATTCGGTAATAGTTTTCTACGCAGTATCTTATAAATTAAGTCAGTCCTAAATACAAGTTATGTTTATATCAATAGATATTATATCACTAAAAAAGTAATCCATTTCTGAAGTTTGTCCATTCAATGTTTATATCCATTATCCACATATAAATAAAACATACACTAGTTTTAATTATATTAAATACTGCAATAATTAGACGTGAAATATAAACTGCTATTAAAAATTGCGGTTAAGCTTACTTCCTAAGTTTATGTATCTAAAAAAAGACCTTTCAATCTTATCACAGTACAAACACTCAGGTCTTTAATTAAATTTAGTTTTTAACCCTTTGCATATATGACCAGAACATACATATACTTAGATCTAAGTAATTACTAACAAATATATAGAAAACGCTATATTATATCCTCAATTAAATATAGATATTGGATTTTTAAGTAGCTGGGATTGAGCATATTAATTTTTTTTTTTAAGACAAAGTTTGAATATATGTGTTTATAAGGATTTTAGAGTGGCTTAATAGCATTATATAAAGCTAATAATAGCATTAATATTCAACTACCTTTTTGTTTCTTTATAATGAATTATGATTGTAATTTTTATAGTACTGACTTCCAAACATCTCGCATTTAAACAAGATAAAAATATATGTTCTAAAGGGGAGGCTTATATCCAGCAGTGGAAGTCCCCAGGCTAATGATGATGATGGGTTTGAACCTATTTGCCAAAATATTTTTTATTAAAAGACAAAACTTGGAATAAACGTATCGTTTATAAAGTTGAGAATAGCTTGAGAGCATTTTTGCTAACCTGTATATATGTTAGTTTAATTAATAACCTTAAATATAAATGATATATAAACTTAAACTATGTTATATAATGATAATAGTTATGTTTATTAGGATTTATAATTAATATTTAATATAAGATGATGAATGATATCTACGTTAAGGTATGAATGATAAATGCATGCAAATAAATGTAATATCTTAATTAATGATTGACAAAAAAAAATAATTTAGCAAGGCACTGGGTGATGGGGTCTAAGGATTTCCGAATTAATTTATATTTTGTTTATATTATTAGTTATAGCTATAAAACATAGACAAATAATATTTTATTTTTATCGCAAGTAATATAAGTAAGTTTTATATTGTTTGCATTTATTATATATAAAAAACTGTAAATTTCGGCGATTTTAGCGAAAATGTTAGTTACAAATTTATTACTATAATATCTAATTTTCATTTTATGACTATGCTCATTGATAAGGCTTTATAATAATAATAACTTTAATTATTTTCACATTTACTATACGTAAGTATTAATTGTAAAAATAAGCAAGGATGAGAATGATGAAAGAATGATGTTATTTAAAGAAACATGCTTTGCATGCCTATTACAAAATGTTATTTTACAATGATTTTATAGTTCTAAATGAAACAGTTACAAGTTATCCTTTAATTTCCGTTAGTTGGAAAGTTCTTTCACACAAGAAATGTACACGATAAAAACCACATATTTAAATACAAATTTGGTGTCACGGTATAGTCTTACTCTAAAAAATACACCTCAAAAGACCTGGAAATTTTAATGATTAGATAGCACCTTGAGTGGTTGTAAACCAATGATTTAGAAATCATGTCAAGTGAATGAGAATGATTGAAATGGCATGAATATGAATATAAAATTGTCTAATGGGTGATAGATGAATCTTAATGTTTTAAGAATGATAATTTAGAAGTATGTGACGTATGAATTTAAGATGTAAATGTTTCTTTTGTTGGTTTCAAACCAATGTATAAAATAATATCTTTAACTTTCATATTATATCTATCAGTTATATGTATCATACCACATGAACTGCTCAGTTTGAGATTAGATGGAGTGTGTCAATATCCCAGGTAATTGTTATTTTATATGCGACAGATTTTGTTTTTGTTATAATTGATGACAAGGTTTTATACTTCCTATATTGTTTATAATAAGGTAAATTAATTAATAAGAAGATATTGAAAACTGGTGTGGCTCGTTTGAAAACTAAAAGCTATATAAATGAAAGGCTTCATTTATTTTTTAGTTGTATTTAGTTTAAAAGTTATTGCTAGCTCGCTCTGATCACCGTGATATTGTTGTAAATGTTAATAGGGTTCTAATATTTTATATAAGTCCAAATAGCAAGGTGAACAGTAGAGGCTAGCAGAATTATTATTTTTTTAGTTCAAACGAACAGGCATATAATATTAACATATTATAGGTATTGCTGCTTATTATAATAAATATGTTTATTTATACTATTAATTTAAAAAAAATATATTTTTAGATATTAAATTATTTATGAGAATAGTCATGGCATTCATTATATTTTTTGAAAATATTCTGTTTTCCAAATTTGTATAACTTAATGAAAATTTGATTTCAGTTAATAAAAGATATTATTAGGTTTTGAAAGATACATAAAAATTGTTTTATAACCTTAAAGGGGTTGAAACTGGCTTGAGAGTATATTAGCCAAATGGCTTATGATAATATTAAGGAGTTTTTCAAATTTAAAGGAATGAATGATTTTTTAATAAAAGTAAGTAATGGATGAAAGTGAAGCCAAAATTGATGACTTTATTTATGCGGAAGAGATTTACCGGAAACGATGATGATACCTACATTAATAATGAACTAAGCCTAAAAACCTGACAAGAGAAATTAATCATATAAACGATTTCAAAGGATTTGAATGCTGCTTTAAAAGCATATCTATACATTATACCTATAAGATTATTATAATGTATCATATACCAAGATATATATCATATATCTTGATATATGATATAGATATATTATCATATAACTAAAATTATTATTAAAGAACACACTATTATTTTTATCCTTATTTACCCAAAGAACACCACCGCGCACCGTAAATATTAATAGTTATTAAAGAATTCATATCCACACATTTTACCAACGATGTCTAGCAATAGGATTCGACGATACGGGGTGTTATTGCACCCAACTAAGCGATGATAACTATTTTTTTCATATAAAAATATACGCGTTTATACATATAGTATAACTATACTGTTAGTAAATGCTTAAAACCTATGTTACCCGGTCAGAACACCGTATCATATCTACATATAAAAAAACATAATTACACAAACTAGATATACTTTTCATGGATCACTTGGGAGCACATACATTCTATTACTATTAGATCAATAATGAAGGGCTCATGAGACGATTTATAGAATCATTTTACTTAATAATAATTAGTAATTATCTGGGTACCTTACTACGCACCCTCTACGCAATCTATTTTTATGCTAGAAAGTTGTCTTACAAATGTGTGCGTATTTTGCAAATATATATTGTGTTCATATAGTTTTACATATCTTTATAACGCGCTACGTATAGTTAATTGGGTATTAGTGTGCATAAAGGGACAGGGATTAAGAAACTAAGTTTTTAAAGTTATCATTAATAAAACTAAATCTTAGAAATAGCAGTAAGAGACCTACACACGAAATATAGAATTAGATCTTAATAAAAACTGCACGCCGTGTATGCGTATATTTTGGCAAAATGAATATATTCGAAACAGATAGGTATTTATTTTTAATTTAGTTGAAAATTGAGCTTTAGACATTAATATGTAGAGAATGTTTTTTTTAAATATTCATACTATTGTTATGAAATTCTGATTGAGTTAAATATTTCGTGTATAAGTAATCATAAAACTAAATTGAGGTGGATTTCCTTTTGGTTGTATGAAGTATTTTTTTCATTGTTTCATAATTAAAAGTATGAATTCAGAATTACATACTTAATGCAAAGTTTATAGGCAGAGCAGAAATACCATTAAATGCATTTTTCTAGAAGTTTACAAGAATTGTTGTTGCTTGAATTTTTTGCTAATTCAAGGTAAGTATTTCTAAACTACCAAAAAATATACCTAAAGCTAAAAAAACACGAAATTTTATGTAGTACCTAATTTAATACCTATTAAGTAAGATTTATTTATTTTTAATTTAAAACAGAAAACAACCAAACGTATACAACATACTATAAAATGTACTTATCCATAGATCTTAATTTGGCAAACAATATTAACTAGAATAAAAGAAAAAAAAGTTAACGGGAAATGTTAGTTAAAAATAACTGTAGGTGCATACTTTAACTAATATTAATTAACCTAAGGCGGATTGCCGACATGCAAAATGTTTAACTAAATATACCAAGCGGGAATGACAAATACACTTTATTTTATTTATTTGCTTAATGATTTTAATGATAATGAATTATGAAAAATGTGATGATATGAATGACTAATGATTGGTGAATAATTTAATGACTCTATAACGCGTCTCTGGCAAAGTGTATGTCGTGTAGGACGGCAATTCCAATGTGAGCGACGACTTGCAAATGGTTGCTAGTAAAAATTGGAAGGAACAAGCCGAAAGTAGAATGGCGCGTACGTCAGCAGAGTACTGCTTTAGGCCAGTTATAATAATAATAAAGCAATTACCAAGGATTTCCTCACATTTGTGGACACGGGAATAACTTGAGTTGTTCAAAAATAATATGTGTATAAATTTAAATGGATAACGCGAGTCAACAAAGGTGGACAAATCCTTGGAATGAATACAATCGAACTTGTGTTAAATTCTTTTAACCGCATTAGGGATAGTATATTTGAAGTACGAAATTAGTAATAGAATTTCAGATAATTGTGTAGGTAGTTTTCAATTCAGCAAATCTGAACTTTAAGAGCCAAATATATTAAAACATACAAGACTTATCAGGTTAAATGATTTGATATAAATGAACACTACTTAGATGAGATGAAAAAAGTTTGAATTAGATGAGATGCTTGTATAGACTTTACAAAAAAATAAAATAATGTAGAATGTCATTCCTAAATAAATCAGATATCAAATAATTATGAACGAAAGTACTATGTTTATGTTAAACACTCACTGCTTGGCAATAAGAATAAAACTTGCAGGTAAAGACCGACCGAAGACCCGTTGTGTCCGCAGAAAAGACAGCGGACACAACGGATGTGTAGGTTAACTGAACATTTATAGTAATATTTATTATCAGCTAATTGTAATATTACAAGCTCTGCTTAGTTTGGAATTAGATGAACGTATAAAGTAACTTTATATATTTTCGAAAACGAAGGTATTTTTTTTTATAAATGTATAAACATTTTGGTTTGGCTTTGTACAAGCTACTTATTTTTTTTCCACTCCAGTTGACTTTCGTTGCCATTTTCAGTGTTGATTCAAATTTTGAACATATAGAGTTAAGAGTTAGTTTAGAGCTTATTGCGTATTATTTTTCGTTTTATAACAATTATATGGGTTTAAGGATCAAACATATGCGAATAGATATAGAAATCTGTTTACATTGCCGGTAATTATATTGGGCTTTACCAGGCAGTGAGTGTTTACCATAAATATTGTAAAAGATATGTTATAGACTATTCAGCCACATCAGAAAAAATAAAACTAATAATTGAACGAAAGGAAGTCAAAAACTAAGTAATAAAATCTTAACGATCTTTACTATTGAAAATAAAATTATTTTAGTTTTACCTATAAAATATTACTTAAATATTATTTTAAACTTAATTATTCATTATAAATTTATAATATAATAACTTATCACTGAGATGAGATGATTTCTTTACCTGCCACTGTTTTACACTTAATATGTACATGTATTATTATTAAAATACTATTAGTAACTAAATCTAAAAATAATTAAAAATAATAACTAGTTACCCCTTTTTAATAAAAAAAAATTAATAATCGTAGTCGCATATAGCTCCATATAAATAGCTAATATATTGCAATTAATTGTAAACTGTGCTTTACCGAAACTTAATAAAACAAGAACGTTATGAAATCAGAGAGCCTACTTAAATATTCAATCAATGACATTAGAATTTTAGAGCCAGTTTAGAAAGGTTGGGTTTATTTGTAAAAAAATAGCTATGTGTTTCGTTCAGTTCATAATATTATATGATATACCTACAGTGGTAAAACTGGTAATAAAAATAAAATATTTAGCATTATGGATCTGTAATCACATTCGTCATATAAGTTTTTATATAACACTATTTGTGTAAAGCGTAAAAGGAAAATATCTAAGAATTATCACTCCGTTGACGAGTAGTCTATTCGACTTTATTATACCACGATTAAAATAAAATGTTCATGTAAATTAAATTCTAAGTAATATAAAGATATTGCGTTAATATGTAATGTATATTGCATATAACTTCCGTACATTTACAAAATATATAAACTATAATTTATAATTTATTTTTAAGTAATTACTTTTAGTTTTGTTTTAATCATATAATTAGAATTGAAATAAAATGCTTTATTCAAATTAAACAATAAATAAATATTACAGATAATGTTTGAAGAAATTATATTACAATATTACATATTGTTTTCGCCTTTTTTAATGACATTTACTTAAAACTAAACAGAAATAGCTTTATATGTATTTTGTAAATGTACGCGCATTTCACCATTTCGCATTCAAACCAAAGCATCTAAAAATATAGATTAAAATATAATGATTCCATTAGGCTTATTTCTATTAATTAAACCACAATCACGCAATCCTACCACATTTATAAAGCTATCCGTTTTATTTCCCGTGGAATAATGGATTTTTATTTAGACACCTGTATCAATAAATTTAATACGAGAATAAAATATCATGATCGATCTGTAACTAACTTGCTTCCACAATCCATTATATTTATAAAACCCCATATTTTATGCTATTTTATTAACCAACGATAAAAAGGTACATACTTAAATATCTGCAGAAAAGTACTGATATAATGAAAAATGGAAGAATAACACTAGTTAAGTAAAGTGTTGTATAAAGATAGAAATTGGAATAAATTTAGATACGTTGAAACTATGATGAAATCTACCTAATATTATAACACGTGTGACCTATTTTGGCGGTATTAGTATTCTATCGACTGAGCACTGCGCAACAGATGGAAGCGTCCTCATTCCATACAAAAATATATCAATGTTTTTCTTTCATGGCTTTTTATGAATTTATTTACAGTACTTTACTTATGCACATAATAAAACCATATCACATACAGATATTTACTTTAGATAACATATACTTTTTCTCAATTCATTCGTTAGACGGATTTTAAACAAAAATATTTTTTTCATCACTCATACATAATATTATTTTTAAACATATTTGTAAAAAAAGAACTAACAAAATATGTACGTGCATCTAATGACGTTAAACAATTCCAACATTGCAAAAAATTTATATACAAATTCCTTAAAGGACTCCCTCTTAAAGTTAATATTTAGGATATAGCCATATAAAAATATAAGATTTAAATAGGTACTCTAGAAAAATAATTAATTTTAATATCCATTCAAACCGACTCATCATTCATAAACAAAAATAAGTAATATTCCTAAAAACGCTTAGACATTTAATGCCATATTAAATTCAATTTGAAAAAACACAACACGCTCATATAAACTACCTAAACCTATTCCTTATAATATTGCCAAACTAAAAAAACATTACATTTAATCAAATATTTAAACCCAGACAAAATATTAACATTTTTGCTTTTCTTTTTTTACACCGTCATGGCATTCGACGGTCTCCATATATAAGTGAATAATACATATATGATTATTTTATGATAAGTACAATTTTATATCTTGTTGGCTATTACATTAACAATTCCGGCATGTAACAGATAACAGGCGTCAGTAACCCCAGTTATAAAACTAAGTAAGAGCTGTTTATCCTAAGAACGAGGAACGAAAATAGAACGAACTAGTTCAATAAAGATGTTCTAGAGTTGATAGAAAGCATAAGATTCGTTCTAAGTACGTTACACTTTCTTAACATCATAAGCTGAAGCGCTTGTTGAAAATATACGCCTTACCTTAGTTTATTTACTTCAGAGATATCCAACAATCAGTCATGGTAACATTATTAAATTTTAACATCAAAAGTAATAATTGTGTATTAACACAAGATTTAGTTGCAACAGCAGATCTTGGGAGTAAACTAGTTGGATACCCCTGATTATAGTCTTATTCAACTATGATATCATGGAAAATTTGCGCTTACCTAATTAGTTATTTAAAACTTAATTTTTTTTAAAGATTTCACGATTCTTTTTATAGATTTCATGCTGAATTAGACTATGTAATTGCGTCACAAAAACGCTTGTTATCTGTTATTGATTTATTTATACTTGTATTATATTTGTATTATATTCGAAATATTTTTTTTATACATTTTTCTCAGGGGGTATATAATTTATCGGAATATGTATGGAAATACATAACATTGTTATACAAGGTGTTATATTTTTAACCCCCTATGACAGAGAGGTGTTTTAAGTTGGACACAAGTTTGTTCTGCACAAGTCTGTGGAACCGTAGCGCTTGAATGAGGGTGCTGATTCTGATGCGATTTTCGTTCGAAAACTCAAGTGATTCAAGATTCATAGCGAAGTTTCCAGAAAATTTGACCAGCTATTTGAAAATCATCTTCTAGTGTTGATGTTTTTTTTCTGTATCAAGATATTTTTGATTTAATGATGATTTAATGAGTGTGTATAATAATTATCATTTATATACTAGTGAATGCCATTTTAGTGATATTTTTTGATTTTTTTCTTCTAATTCATATTTATTCTCATAAGTCATTATACGTGCCGAGAAAACATGTTAAAACTGATTGCTTTCCTCTTTGACAATACCCATCTCTTGAAGCATGGCGTCTAAACCTTCTGGCACCCTTCCTTGATCTAGTTCCAGGTTCCATTTGTAATACTAGAAGAGAAAACATACTACCTTAATATAATAAAATATCCATTTAGACATATTTACATTAAAACCTAGTTCTTTGGGAAGGTGATTCTATTAAATATCTAATTTATTTTTCTATAACTCAGTAAATAAGATGGCAGCTTCTGAGAAATAACATCTATATATCGAGGTTGTATAGTGAGCGGCCATTTTGAAAAACAAAATGAAAAAAGTATGAAGTGTTAAAAATCTAGGCCGTAATAAATCTTATTAGAATTTAAAATTTAAAATATACAGCAAATTGTCTTTTTTATTCAAGTAAACAAGATTTAATTTAAATTGTAAAAATAAAGTGGCACATCCTCAATTTATATTTATTTATACTACGCTTTAATATACAATTGTTTTTCATATATCGGTAGATGAAAATATGAATAATTCGATCTCATATACTGCACTACATTACAGACCGTAGCTTTGTGTGAATTTAATGTTGATATAATACTATATTATAAATAAAATTTATAGAAATTTATTTTGATTATTATGTCCCGCTTTATTTGCGGCAATAAATGTACTGATTTTACACTCATTGTCTAATTAAATTATAGGAGTACTTTTATATTTCATGTTCCCATGCCATGTTTTCAGTATATCACGCGAAAGAAGTCGCGGGCGAATGCTAGTAGCTAATATATTTATGTAGGACATAACACAAAGACACCTTGAGCAAAATGTATGCAATGTTTTGTTGCAAGCTCAGAACATGGGATATTACAATTGCTAAAATCCTGCATACTGGATGTCTGCAGACCTACGTTATGTCAAAACATATTACAGATGTTAAGATATTCAATCTTTTGTTATGATATTCGATATTTCTCAAGTTTAGCTACATTAATCATAAGCGTGATTTGGTGATAAAACTGACGTACTTTTGACAATAGGTATCTTTTAACCTATAACCTGCGCGAATAAATAAACGAATCTAAAATGTAATAAATCATTCCCTCTTACTCGAACTTTATTGCTGTCTTTAGCCACACACGTCGGTACAGCCCACAAAAAAAAATCTTTTAACCGTATGTGAATGATTGGTCTTGCGCGCTCGTTCGACGAGCCAATCATTCATCTAAGCTTTTAACTATGTATTCAGTGTTAGGCTATAGATTTTGTATGTTCAAGGAAAATAAGGAATACGCCGTTTTCAGGCCCATTAAACACTAAATTGACTTTTTAAGTAGGTACCAGCGGCGAAGAGTCCATACAAGTCGATTTCTATCTGCTTCCCTTTAGGAAATGGTCAATATCACACGTACAAAATAATATATTATGTAATGCCTAAAAGTTTTAAATAGCTACAAAAATAAGTATAGCAACAAGGGTAAGAACGATCGGTGAAGGTAGTGAAGAGATACTATTTTCCTAAGTAAGGACTTTTTTGCTCCGGCTTCAATTTTTCAGACTTCCATCCTTCGCCACTGGTAGGAATATATCTTGCTTTAATTGAAAACAACCAAGGTATATATTAAAAAAAAACATCTATCTACCTTGTTTTGCTGACGGTCCAAACTGTCAATACAAGTAGAAGCAGCCATTTTAGATTCGATACTTTATTGGCGTGGGTTATGCGAATAAACTATTTAAAGAAGTTAAATTAAAAATTTTATTAGAATAATCGGTACGGGCCTCGCCTTAGATTTATAAGGTCGCGGGTTCAATTCCCAGTCGTGCCCCACATCTTTGTGAGAATTGTAACATCGCCGCTGCTTGATATCGGTGAAGTAAAACACCGTGAGGAAACAGGCATGCCTAAGAACTAATCATTCGAGGACATGTGACATCCACCAACCCGCCCTTGGTCAGCGTGTGTGGATGAAGACCTAAACGCTCTCAACTCGTAAGATAGTTGAGAGAAGACCTGTGCTCAGTAGTGGGACACTAAAAAGGGGTTGAAGTGACTTTACATACACAAGATAGTGGTCTTTCCAACTCTTCCTATTATCTTTCTGATTAATTGCCAGATTTGATGTCCCGGGACATGGCCAAATTTGAGGTCCCGGGACATGGCCAGATTTGATATCCCGGGACATGACCGGGTTTAAAAAAGACTCTTCAAGGCGCCGCTCTCGATCCTAGCTTACAAAAGTAGCATTAGTGGGATCGTAGTGGAGCGTTAAAACAGACAAATGGTAGAAAGATACCGTATTATAACGTACCTTATCAAGTTCTTTCCGCAGCGAGAGCACCGAGCGCTCCCTATCCGCGACCAACTCCTCGAGGTATTGGTAACGCAGTTTCTTACGCGCGCGGCACTCCCGCGCAGACTGCCTACTGCGTTCTGGAATTCGTAAAAATAAAGGTTTAAAAAGTTATTTTTATGCACCTTTTAAACAGATCACACGGTGAATTGCAAGGCGTTTGACATATTTTACTTTTTTTATCTTATAATAAGCTTGCGCTTGATCACAACTTGCATGATGTTAAGCAATGATGTATCATTTACTTAACATGTGTTATGATGTAATGATACATCATTGCTTAACATCAGTTAAGTTGAAGGAAAGCTTATTTATCAGATTCAGGTCAGGTTTGACAGGATTATTGTCTACGATGGAACGCGCTTATCCTGCTTAACTTAGTGCATAGCTGTAGCCGTCCTTTTCTAGTATTGCTTATTCTAGTAGTCAGTAAAAGAGAGCAATGTTATAATTAAGTTAAAATAATTTTACAAGAGAATCGACATAATACATTGCATTGAAAGCAAGTACAATTGTAAGTTGTACAATTGTATTAACAATAGTGGCTATCAATTTGTACCCAAATAAACAATAAGATAGTACCAAAAAAGATATCAATAATACTATGTGACTGGCCAGGAAACAAGCGTGGAGCAGCGCGGCGAGCGATTTAGTATTCATTGCGTATTACATAAGTTATCATTTGCATTGTATAGCCATAAAATTACAAAAACCTCGTATACACGGCTACACAACAAGCTATACAAATCCAGTATAAGCTGACCCCTCGTTGTACGGAAATCCTGTACAATGCGAGATCAAACTATACTAGAAATGAATATACTGGAATGCTTGATGTAGCCATGTGTACTTTAATGTGTGTGCATGTCACGCTGTACCGTTGTTTAAATATAAATATAGAAAAATAAATATAAATCTACAAGAATGGTATTTTTATACATATACATATGTTCGCACATCCGCTTCTCAATACCTACATCAGCTGTCATTTTGTACTGTCATCGCTACAGCCTTTCAAGTCAGCTGTCACTTGAAAACAAAAATGAACAAACCAATTATTTTATTGGAATACCCTCTTCTTACCCGATAATTCACGCCTACCTAAAGTTGTCTGCCAATCCTGCTTTTTAGTAGGAAGCCTTCACTTAAGTCACTTCAACGCTAACGTTCCCCAGCTGGGCACTTTGGACAAGTGCTGAGGTGATTGTGACTCTAGAGGCAAGAGGCGATATTAAATACACGTACCCATTTATTTGTACTTTTATTTAAGAAAAAAACATTGACAATGTATGTATAGTTATGAAAACATATAAAAATACTTAATATTATTTATTACAAGCTGACTTGACAGACATTGTCCTGTCATATCTATGAACATTAAAATCATATAAATAAAACCACGCCTGGTGTCAAAAAAAAAAACTCTATCGGAAGTGGTAAGCTTACCTTATGTTTTTTTATCCTGAAATAGGCTTACGCTTGACGAGAATTTGCCTGATAGTAAGCAATAATGTAGTCTATGATGTAACTCGCCTGCCCAATATACCGATCTATGATGTAACTCGCCTGCCCAATATACCGATTCACTCGATTACGAATGACTTTCGGTGAGAAACTAACTGTACGGGGATATCCGTACTAAATAGAACTGATAATGGGATAGACTGATATTAAACACTGATAGTTGCTAATAAATCTATATTGTAAAACTGATAATATTAAAGTAAGTAATGTGAGAACGTGCGGTTTACTTGATTACCGATGACGAACTGATTTTATATAAATGTGTAAATTAGGTTAAAAACTTATTGCTGATTCGGCAAATGTACGTGCATGCTCGTACATATTCCCGGGCGAGAAAGATGGAGTTAGTCGTGGAGATGAGATGCCGCAAGTGATACAAGGTGATAAACAATTATACTTATAACTACTGAAACTACTGATTAGTACTGATAATGATTACAAGATGATGGGCATTTTTTTTTTTAAATCTAATTTTATACTATAGCTGTGTATATAGGTTCATCTGGAGATTTAAATCCTGCTCTGAACACTATCGGGGACGACCCCGTATCTTTCACTTGCACACGCGCACTGTGAACTTTAGGAAATGATCCCTTATTTCGCACTGACACACGCGCACTTTTATTAGCTAACTCGTGTAGCTCAGTGAACTGGACACTTGTGGATGCGGCCGTTAAAGACGGCGCGTGGGAGCGCGCTGCTGCCTCCGGGAGCTGGCGGGCCGGCGAGGGCGGCGGCGCGGCGCCCGTACCCGCTGCTGGACTTCCGACTGTTCTTCTCTTCATGATGTATCGCCACACCAAAACTGATGCCCCGAGACCCACTATTGCAAACAAAATGTATATCGCTGCATAGTGATGGACGTCGTGGTTAGAAATCCTACCTTCTAGAAGTGGTTCACTTCGCTTCATGGTTTCTAGATTTCTTTTTATTTCTTGTAACTGAATTGTTTGATTAAATAAATCTGAGTAGTCGCTACTATTTAGTGATATTTCAGGTAACGTGATGTTAATAATGCGATTAATCTGCGAAATTTCTGGTAACGTAATACTCGAGCTCACGTTAATCTGGCTGACCTCCTGTCTATGCGAATAAACAAAGAAATCTGCAGATTTAATTGTACATCCTTGATCGACATGAAAGAACCCGGAATTAGAGATTTGCACAGGTGTAATTTGATCATTGCATACGAGCTTCACTTGACATTGTTCGCAGCAAAAATAGAAGTATGTGTTGAATTTAGACAATTCCATCCATTTGTTGTTACATAATGTACTGGAGGTTCTGCATTTTCTTGGAGTGAGCAATGTTTCACAGAAACTCAAATCGTCCTTGATGAGATAAATCGTTCGGCTAAGGTGAAAAAGGCTTAACTGCGCGTTTTTTTGAAAACAAGACCTTAAATCTTCCTCGTTTATTTTGATAAAAATTTCATGCTTCAGATTGACAGCGACATATTTTGCCACAGGTACCACTGCTACCTCATAGCCGGCGGGTGTTGGCTGAGGAATCGGAATTAATTTGAGGATTTCGTACACCTCTTCGCCGATGAGTGGAACCCTAATTTCTAATATTACGAATCTGTCAGTTACCCTTGCTCGGACTTGAAGCAGATTATAGATGTCTGATAAACTGTCGGATTTCTTGATAGGTAACGACATATCTTTGGGGAGCTCTCCAGATATGATCCCCAGTTCGCGCCTTAATTGATCAGGAGCGAGAAGGTGGAAGTCAAACTTTCCATTATAAATATTCGTCACAGCGTCTAGCAGGGTTTGTTGAATATTTTTAAGATTAAGAATAAGGTTGTTAGTGATCATGGCTGATAATAAAAAGTCGCTGATAATTGATACGTTCTGAATTTCAGACCTCACTTGATTAACTGCATTTGATAGGAGGTTAATTTTTTGAGTAGCTAATTTGTGATGTTTATCTATAAGTAGTTCTGTACGTTTTAACAAGTTAAACTCCGCTTCGACGACGGAAGTTTGGTTTTTCCAAAGGGAGGCCAAATGATTCTGGTTTTTTCGAATAAGACCTATATCCTGCTCATATTTGTCGGCAAATTGGCTGTCGAGTACGCCGAATAAACTATTAGCTAGATATCCGACACCATTTATCAGTCCGCGCCGGCGACGTATATGATTCTTGTTATGATTCATTAGGATATCGTTATAATATTCTAACTCATTCACCTCATGACGTATTTGCCACATGATCCCGTCGCAATGTGATCGCATTTCGACCATAACATTGCCGCATAACTGATCTAAGTACTTGACGTATTTCGTGACTGCCTTGTTGCCTTCTTGATAAGGTTGAGTATCGTAATACACAACGAGCTTCCAATCGTCTCGTATCAGCTGCATGTCTTTTACGCGATCAAAATAAATACTATTATTTCCCTGCAATGGAGTCAGGTTGTAAGAGCCGTTGACCGATTGCAGGCATAAACAAAATAATGTTAACAATAACATGCCTATATTTGAGAAACTAAGAATTTTCTTAGACCTCGGACTATTTTTTAATTGTGGTTTTTCTGATTTCTGGCTATCTGAGTCCTGATATTTGTCTACGTCTTTTTCTTGCTTCTGATCTTGATGTACAGGTAAAATCGATAACTTAACAACCGGCCGTTGCATTCGACCATTCTTGGTTTTTAAAGTCACAACTCTGACATAGCCGTCGGGTCCTGGGTGAAGCTCGACTACGCGACCTAAGGCCCACTTCCCGGGCGGGAGGTTGTCGTCTTTGATAATGACGACGTCATTTAACTTGATATTTGTTTGAGGCTTCCGCCACTTACTTCTTGCTGTAAGTTGAGTTAAGTATTCGTCACGCCAACGTCGCCATATATCATTAAATATTTTTTGGGTAAGATGCCACCTGGTTCTGAGGTCTGTTTCTGTATCATAAAGGGTTAACACCGGGCCACTAGATAAAAAGTGAGACGGGGTTAAATAGTTCAAATCGTCGGGGTCCTCTGTAAGGGGACAAAGTGGCCGCGAATTTAAACATCCCTCTAAGCTAGCAAGAAGTGTTGTGAATTCTTCGAACGTGAGATTTTGTTCGCCTATCACTCTTCTTAAGTGATGCTTAAGGCTTTTAACCGCTGCCTCCCACAGGCCACCTGCTGAAGGCCAAGAAGGCGCGTTAAAATGCCATTCTATGTTCATACTTGCTATCTCAGTCATAAGTTCTTGATTAAATATCTGTTTTAGTTCTGATAATTCCTGTTTTAGCACCTTGTCGGCTCCTATGAAGTTTTTTCCTTGATCGCTGTAGATATGACCTGGTAGCCCCCTTCTGGCTGTCATTCTGCGTAAGGCAGCTAGGAAAGCTGATGTTGTCAAATCTGACACAAGTTCGAGATGTACGGCCTTGGTCGCCATACATACGAACACTGCCACGTAACCCTTTGTGGTCTTGATACCACGGCCCTTGTTGGCTCTAAGGGTCACGTGACCGGTATAATCTATGCCACAATGATAAAATGGGCGAGATGGATTAGTTCTCGCTGACGGCAAGTCGCCCATTATTTGATGTTGTGTGCTGGGATTGTGTTTCTTGCATTTGACGCACAACCGCAGTCGTTTTTTCGTGGCGTTGTTTCCGCCAATAAGCCAATATTTGCGGCGAATGTATGCGGTAGTCAATCGCGCTCCGCCATGATACGCGAGTTCATGCGCCTGATCTATTATGAGATCCGCTAATCTTGTGTTGCTAGGGAGTATGATCGGGTGTTTCATTTCAGGGTCCATGTGCGCGTGTCTTAGCCTACCGCCGACCCTTAAAATTTGATCATTGTCTAAAATAGGACATAAATTATATATCTTGCTTTTGCTGCCTACGCTTTTTCCTTCCTGCAAATATTTTATTTCTTCAAAAAATTCTTCACGCTGAATATTTTTAATTATTATGTTTGTAGATCTATTTAGCTCCTGCGCGCTTAAGTAATTTTGCTTACTACCTTTTTTGCCGAATCGTATTACCCACGCTAGAATTCTGACCGCTTTACGGAGCGAGTTGTGCTTATCTAACAGTTTTTTCACTATTTCATGCCCGCTGGATAGGATAACATTAACTTGTTTGGATTTTTTCATTTCTTGAGCTGTGATGTAATTCTGCGGTTTATCATTTTTAGGTGAGTATGCTCGTAGCCAGGATGGGCCTTCCCACCAGAGGGGATGATCTCTCAGTTGAGAAGCTGTGATTCCCCGACTAGCACAATCTGCTGGGTTGTCTTTCGATGCTACGTATCGCCAGCAGTTGGGTGGCATCGATAATGTAACTTGTTTTACTCGATTTGCCACGAACGGTTTCCATCTGTCTACGTCACCGTTTATCCAACCCAGTACCACCATAGAATCTATCCATCCGTAGGTGATGACGTCATAACTTGCTAGACTTGCCTTGATTTTTGACATCAATTTAGAAAGCAAAACTGCGCCGCATAGCTCTAGACGAGGTAGGGAGCATTGTTTACTCAGCGGTACTAGCTTAGTTTTTCCCGCTATTAATGTGACTAAAGGGCCGTTGTCTCTATTTATTTTAGAGTAAATTACACAACTTATTCCCCTTAAACTAGCATCACAGAATCCAAATAATTCGATTTGATCTTGTTCTCGAGTTTGCAGCCACCGCGGTACTCGCAACTGGTTAATTATATTGATATCTTGCAGGATCTTGTTCCACTCGTCATGTATTTCATGCGGTATAGGTTCATCCCACTGTACTTGTGATTTCCAGATGTCTTGGAAGAGTATTTTAAGTTTGATAGTAAACGGGGAGAGCCAACCAAGCGGATCAAAGATCTTTGATATTTCTGATAGTAAGGACCTTTTTGTAGGTTTTGCTGTAGTAGACCTATCTACTTTAAATGTGAAATAGTCCTCCTGTGGGTCCCATCTTAGACCCAAGGCCTTTGTTGACTCTACTTGCTTAAAGTCAAATGTTTCCTGCTGTTCTACGTTTCCGCTGATATTTTCAAGAAGCGCGGGACAGTTGGACTTCCATTTACGAAGGTTGAAACCCCCGGCTTTTAGAAGATTGATCATGTCTGCCTGTAATTTTTTTGCTGATTGTATTGAGTGTGCCCCATGGACAAGGTCGTCCATGTAAAATGATTCCTCTAGGACACTGGGAGCCAAGCTACCTGAGTAGTTAGGTTTCTCGTCATGCGCTAATTGCTTAAGCGTCATCATGGCGAGAAATGGCGCTGCTTTAGTCCCGTATGTCACAGTTGCGAGCCGGTATTCTTTTAGTTTTTTAATCGAACTATCTCGCCACATAATCATCTGCAAATGCTGGTCATCACTGTTTACCCATATCTGTCTAAACATTTTTTCTATATCGGCTGTCAATGCATATTTATATTGCCTCCACTTGAGTATGAGGTTTTGCAGATCTTGTTGTAGGTTCGGCCCGCGAGACATCACGTCGTTTAAACTTAACCCAGAAGATGTTTTATCTGACGCGTTAAAAACAACACGCAATTTAGTTGTAGTAGAATCCTCGCGTGTGACGCAATGATGAGGCAAATAGCACTTAAGTTTCGTATTGCAATTGTCGGTCGGTATCATATGTCCGAGCGACAAATACTCATTAATAAATTGTATGTAATCTTTTGCAACAGTTGGATTTTTTATAAATTTCTGTTCTAACTTGTAAAACTGTGCAATTGCTTTTGATTTTGAAAGGCCTAAGTTTTTCTGATAATCGGTTTTCAGGGGTAAACGGACTTCGTAGTGACCGTCTTGCCTCCTGGTAGTTGTTTTCTGATAAAATTCTATACAATGCTTGTCTTCTGTTGATAATTCTGACTGTTCTGATATGTCTTCTATCTCCCAAAATTTCTGCAAATCTTCTATATTATGTAAAACTACATTGCATTGGAAAGATTTAACATTTCCACTCAAAATCCATCCAAGCCGTGTTTGTTGGGCGGTCGGTAAGGTCGAATTTGCTCTGCATATTCCGTCCATCAATATAATTGAGTAAACGTCCGCGCCTAATAAAATATCTACAGGACGGCTTTTGTAAAATTCTGGATCCGCCATATTTATGTGGTCCAAGTATGACCAGTCAGGCTTTGAAAATGACTGGCTTGGAAGGTTTTTTATAAGTTTTTTCATAATTATTACGTCTGTTTCAAACGTAAAATCGCTGACAACTGATGAACATCTGATTGAAATAATACCCTTAATGTTATTTTCCTTATCCCCAATACCCGTGATGACTCCCATGCATCTTTTCCTAGGTATTTTCAGGAGCTGTGCCGCGTGTTCTGTTATCAGAGAGGTTTGAGAACCCTGATCTAGAAGAGCGCGCATAATATGGTGTGAACCATCCTCGGCTTGAATTTTAATTAAAGCTGTCGGTAATAAAACCTCAAAACAGTCGTCTTGAAGAGACACGTGTGAGCTAGTTCGTACCGATTTGCCTGCATTAGCGTTTGTGGCCGCGTCGGTGCCCCTGTTGGCACGCGCGCTTGAGCCTTCCCCGTCATCAGATTGTGACGTAAAAGCTTCATGCAATAGTCTATTATGAACCATATTGCATTCTCGACAAACTTTATCTGATAGGCATGGTTTTCCATGATGATCATATAGACAATTTGGGCAAAGTTTTAATTTTGAAACTGTTTTCAGTCGAGTAAATGGTGACATGTCTAAAAACTGCTTGCAGAAATAAATACCATGTTCGCCGCTATTACACAACGCACATTTATAATATTTTAATGACGAAGCATCGAACTTGCTGCTAACGGTGGGTTTCACAACCTTTTTACCGCTAGTAAACGAAGATTTATTAACCGATGGTTTATATATAGTATTATTCTGATTTTTATTAAGTGCTTGATTTTTTTGATAAGGATTATCTTGTTTCCTACGTACTGATTCCAGAGCTGTAAATTTTGCTTCTAAAAATTGAAGAAATTCCTGCAGATCTGGTAATTCACGTGGGTTCTTGACCGCCCCCACATACTCTGTGTATGAAGTCGTATCTAACTTTTGAGTTAAAAGGTACACAATAATAGGGTCCCAGGAACTGATATCGACTCCTAAATTCTTGATGGCATTAAGACACTCTTGTGTAGTGTCATGCATGCGTTTGATAAGACCGACTGATTGTTGTTGCATTGATGGTAAATTCATCATAATATTCATATGTGAGGTGAAAATTAGTTTTTTGTTATTGTAACGCTGATTTAAAATGTCCCAGCACACCTGATAATTATCCGAACTGACGTGTAAATGCTGAATCAGGCGCTCTGCCTCCCCCTTAACCTTAGACTTGAGGTATTGCATTTTCTGTGCATTACAAATGGAATTATTATTGTGTATAGTTTCATCAAATAAATCCTTAAATGAAACCCACGTATTATAATTTCCGTTGAAAATTGGAATTTCCATCTGAGGTGCCGATTTTTCTATATGCGCTGCAGACCACATTTTCTTGTTTATGGCTTTCTTTGCAGCCTGATATTTCTTTTCATATGAAGCGAAGGTACTTTCATACTCCACGTTGGGACCGTCCATCTGACTATCTAGTTCCCAGTGCAGCGAGTCGATGGCTTTCCAGCGAGACTGCAGGGTTTGAAGCAGGTCTTGAAACTCCCACTTCTCACTAACTGAGTCCAGATCCATACCTACCACTGTACGATGGAAGGCCTTAAAATTACTGCTCTGCTTTCTCAGCATCTCCTCGGTCTTGCTTGCCGTAGCGCTTGATATATACATGGCCTTGCTGCCACCCGATTGCGAGCTATCTTGACCACCCGCTTTCGGTACAACAAACGTTGGAGGCTTTATCACCGGAGATTTAGACCTATCTTCTAATGTTGACTGACAAGTTTGAATGTGCGATCTTATGTTACCATATCTCTCGCTTACTCTCTCCATATCCTTGTTTATGTAGTCTCGCATTCCTGGATCTAAATCTAGGGCTGATAGTTTCGCCGAGTTAGATTCATATTCGAACCAATAACTATCTAATATGTCCAATTTTTTCTTGATATACTCGGGTGATTGCCTGCTGGGACCATCTTTCTTGAAGTTGGTGTACAGGTTTTCTATTGCAGAGGCTACTAATTGCTGATTAGCCAGGATATCGTTGGCTGAAGACATTTTTGCTGCTATTAAAGTACAGAAAAGGACAGATCTTACTTGATAAAGTCTGCTTTGCTGCTGCTGCTGATTACCCGAAACCTTGATGCTCGGTGAGGGCCCACTGCACTCTTGATTGCACAGTAAGCTGACGACTGATTTGTCACTGAATCACTTGATAGCACAGTAATTAAGTCACAGTTAGTGCGAAATTCAGTATATAACCACACACGCACTATGCTGGCCAACGGGGCTGGCGAAACCGCGAGCACGTGTTCTAGGTTAAAGTCCACGACCGACCCGACACGCGCACAAGGATCCCGCTTTCCCGAAAAGCTCGAAGGACCAATGTACGGGGATATCCGTACTAAATAGAACTGATAATGGGATAGACTGATATTAAACACTGATAGTTGCTAATAAATCTATATTGTAAAACTGATAATATTAAAGTAAGTAATGTGAGAACGTGCGGTTTACTTGATTACCGATGACGAACTGATTTTATATAAATGTGTAAATTAGGTTAAAAACTTATTGCTGATTCGGCAAATGTACGTGCATGCTCGTACACTAACTATAACCCTAAATTAAAATTTTAATAACCCCGATGAATTTACTTTTTAGCTAAAAACCGTCTCTTCGTACTTCGGTTTTCAAATAAAAGAAACTGCATCGAAATCGGTTAAACTTGTAACAAAACACGCGTCAAACTCACGACACCCTTCTTTTTTCTCGAGTGTTAATTATTATAATAGAACTAGCGGACCCCGCAGCCGTCGTCATGTCCGGTAAAGCAGTGCCACCTAACGGGTCCGAAAATAGATTACAACCGATTCTCAGACCTATCGAATATTCGTATTCGTATCGTTTCGGAGGAGATTGTTTTTTTTTTCTCTACGTAGGAACCACCCTCGTACTTCAAGGAATATGTTAAAAAAAGAATTAGCGAAATCGATATCGTGACCAAGGGATAAGGATTCATTTTTATATATAAAGACAACAAGATCGCCGTATAGTCGCCGATAGTCCGGCGGATAGTCGCCACGCTAGTCGCCCCGCTCATCACAATGTGTCGTGGCCATGCTGTAAAGAATGTACGTGTCGTACCTTATCTACTAACCTATTGTAACGTACGATTACGAAATATTACTATACCTGTGACCTTATTATATGTTTACAACACTCGCTACAGAGTAAACTATTTGTTTGTATGAAATCTCGTGCAGCGCCTCTACTGGTATATCAAGTAACATTTTTTTTATATATTATGACTAATTACTGATTATTATACCATTAATTATATGTCTGTATAGATACATGTAGACATCGCAGTGGCTTAATATTCAAACTTTGTAACTCCATATTGACAATTATTATAGGAAAGCTCATTCAATATGGAAACCTCATCAATATAAATAATTTTCGATTCGTTTCTTGGATTTGGAAGTAGTTCCATTCGATGCGCCACAAGATTTTTTTTTTACAAAATATTGCGATTAAAATTATTTTGGTTTTAAGTATAAATCCAGGGTATATCTTGCAGATACACCCCCCGTATTCATATATTCAAGATTTTTACTCTCCTCTACTAAATTTAATCACGTTTAAAATTAATATAAATTAAAAATAGCATACCAAGTTTAGCCTTCATGTCTTGTTTGTCGAGTTGTGCTTTCCTGCCAGGCCTGCGCCCGCGCTTGCCCCCCTCTCGCCGCTCCCCGCCCTCCCCGCCTGACGTCCCCACCGAACCGTACACCCCACCACCCAGCGATTCCTGCAACAAAAAAATATAATATAATAATAATATAAACATAAATAATAATATATTTATATCAGAGAAAATTAATCAAAGCCAGTTAATTTTTATCTGTGGATTATTTTAATCGTTTAAAATCTTTAAGTATAAACACAACAATAATCATTTTTAAACAATAAAGTAGTAACAAACCAAACTTACAAATCGAGAATAATAATTGTGGTTCTATTTTTAAATGTTTGATTAAACTCTATGTAGTATAAAATCTCTACATATAAAATGAATAGATGGATGTTTGTAACGCTAAAACTCGGGAAAGGCTGAATCTTTCGCTGAATTAAGTCGAATAAATTGAGAAATAACTAATATAATAAATTATAAATAAATCTTATAATTAAAAGTAACATAAAACTCGCTTGTGAATTATATTAATTATAATAGAAATATCTTTAATTATAACATAAATATTGTATATCCTATACTAATATTATAAAGATGAAGAGGTTATTTGTTTGATTGGAATCAGTACAGAGACTACTGGTCCGATTCGAAAAATTCTTGATCTATTAGATAGCCCATTTATTGAGGGAGGTTATGTACTTTTTATCCCCCTGCTGGGCATAAATTAAGCCCAGCAGAGGCCGCATAGTATAAAATGTAAGTCACGCGGACTAAGCCACGAGCGGAAAGCTAGTACCTAATTGTATATACCGGCGTAAAGATATGTAGGTACTAGCATTATTCTCATGCGTTATAAGTAGGTAACTGCGCATTACCAAATCGCTGACTATAGTTACAAAGTTACATTAATAAAAAACCAAGGCAAACGCGCTACAATGGCACTCAGTTCGTTGACACTTAAACCTCATTGGAGACGCATACCATAATTACTGGTGAGAACACATATGATCACCTTTATTACAAAGGCATAGAGTTTAAATTAGATGACCTTTCTGCTCAGTGCCGTGACAAGGGACGTTATTGTTTGAGCACGTTTCTATGTCGTGGTATAAAGGCGTATTTATGGTATTTTGATATTGGTATTAAATATTTTTTTTATTAGGGATGACACTCTTTTATGAGATTAGCCTATTAACGTAGCGATTTTCGACCCTGACTGCTAAGCCGGAGGTCGTGGGTTCGATTATCACCCAGGTAAAAATTTTGTTTGATAAACATGAATGTTTGTTCTGTGTCTGGGTGTGTAATTTATCTACAACATGTATAACAAACCTTTCCTTCATCGATATTGAGCAGCGGTGATAAATCAATTTACACAAAGATGTGTGGTCATGACTGTGATTCGAACTCGCGACCTTATATTTCAAAAGCGAGGCTCCTACCGCTCGGTTATTCCCAGTCGCCCCCACCGTCAGCGCCCCCACTGGGGGCAACTGGGAATTCGTAAAAATATATGTCCCAGTTGCCCCCTATGCCTCTTTTGAGGGGGCAACTGGGAGTATAATTTTTAAATTTTGAAACGTCCCAGTCTCCCCCACTTAAGACCCCGTAAAGTATAACTAGATATTATTTCATAATGTTGCTAGAAGTGAAGTGAAAAATGTAATAATTTATTAAATTTTGAACAAAATCACACATAATACGTAAACTCAAAAAAATAATAATAATAATAATAAATTATTACATTTTTCACTTCACTTCTAGCAACATTATGAAATAATATCTAGTTATACTTTACGGGGTCTTAAGTGGGGGAGACTGGGACGTTTCAAAATTTAAAAATTATACTCCCAGTTGCCCCCTCAAAAGAGGCATAGGGGGCAACTGGGACATATATTTTTACGAATTCCCAGTTGCCCCCAGTGGGGGCGCTGACGGTGGGGGCGACTGGGAATAACCGCTACCGCTGCGCCACCGCTGCTCAGGTTTAGCAACGAACATTGAAAGAACTTAAAAATCCTAATAGCAAAACATAATTTAGACCCAAATATCAGTCTACACTCAGGTTTGGGCATCGGTTTAGGTATCAGGTAGATCAGAACTTGCATTCCAAATAAATCCTAAGCCGTTTGAAAGGTTCTATTTAATAAAGTATTTTACAAACATACAAGATGCATGACAAACAACTCTTCCTTGGCAGTCGGGAAATAATAATAATATTTTCACGCATACACACAGCGCCATCTAGTCTCAAATTAAGCTATTATATTTGCTTGTTATTTTTACTTTTATCTGATATTATATATTTAAGTTAATATACCTATATTTTTTGGTTAATACATACACATCACTACATAGTATAAAACAAAGTCAATCCTTCTGTCTGTCCCTATGTATGCATAAATCTTTTAAACTACGCAACCGATTCTCGTGCGGTTTTTCTAATCAGATAGAATAATTCAAGAGGAAGGTTTATGTGTATAAGAGAATAAGTACCACGCTGGCAAAGCCGTGGGCAGAAGCTAGATAAAGATAAATTGAAGCTAGTTATAGATAAATTACGCCCAGACACAGAACGAACAATCATGCTCATCACACAAAGATCAGTCCTAGGCGGGAATCGAACACAGAATAATCCCCAAATAAAGATGAAACCATAAGGTTATTATATATTATTATCAATAAAGGCCTCTCCTAAAAAGATAATACTGTTCAGCTGCTCATCCAGCTCTTGCTAGTCGCCTTGCAGATACCATCAATACACCTACGCAGCGTTTGCGCCATGGTTTTCACTCAAGAACCCGTTTACCCAACAGCTGTCGGTTCTGCAGCAAATATGGCCGGCGGCGCATTGCCTCTAAAGGTTGATTTCTTTGTTTTTGCGGATTTTTTTTTCCAAAGTGCTATGGATAAACCAGTATACATGTTGAGGATGAAAGCACCTCCTTGCATTTTGATAGGCACTAACAGGCCGGTGATAAGTTTTTGTAGTTTTTTAGCTTTGAACTGACTTTTTAATTTCTTTGCCTTTATTTTATTTTAGCGTCGGTCAAATTAGTTACGATGACCTTTAAGAGGTACTTACACAAAAATCTACGTACAAAGGAGTATAATGTTATGTCAAAAACATTGCAACTGCGTAGTTACACACGCTGTATAAGGCTAAAACAAAGCGTTCATAATTCAAAAACTGCGTTTTAATTTTTTTTAATATATTTTTAATAGTTTCTCTTTGTTTATTTTTCGAAGTTATCATTAAAAAATGAGTTTACTGGCGCGGTACTTAGCATAGTATTTTTATAATCAATTAATAACACAATTCACAAATAAATATCTTACAATATAAAAGCCTGCACTTGTAAGTAAACATGAACAAGGTCGAACCTAGTTTCTTAATTTAAAAATAAATTTGTTTTTTTTTGTCATATTGGTAACAAAATTTATATTTATAGAGAAAATCAAATAAGAAATCACTAACTATTCTATAATAATCTAGTTGAGTTATTATTATTACACATGTTTTAAAAATAGACTTTCTTTGTATAAATTGTAATAGTAAACTTTAACCACCAATAAAAAGATAAAAAACCAAACCCACCATCACTTACCTACATCATTTCTTCAAATAAAAACCTTGAACACTATAATTTAAAAAACAATTTTGATTGCACAAAGGTCTAAAGGAAACAACATCCTTCCATGGAAGGCCAGGTGAGTCTGCCAGGATGCGGAGGGCACTGATGGCAGATGGAAACGCAAATCGATAATGCATCCCGATTAAAGCAAACGGGGGGTGAGGGCCAGACGTCTAGCCAGAACCGGTTATATGTCTGGCTGTATTATACATATGTCTGGGTATATAATGTAGTGCAGCCCAAAAGCGACTTTATTGAATAGGTGGTGCAACCTTTGTGTGTCACTGGTTGTAGTAAATGTATTAAGCTGTGCTTGAAGGTACATTATTCCCTGGCAGTTTTTAGCTAGGGTTGAAAGGATAGTAAAGTTACTGTTAAAGAATTAATGCTAAAATACGAGTCGGTTAAACTGAACCTAAAAAAAGCTTTTTAACGCTTACGATGTGATTATCTAGCAAAATGTCCAAACAAGATTTTGACATCATTTAACTGCCTTGGTGGTACAGTGGTAAGGGTTTGATTCCCAGGTTGAGCAGAAAGACTTTTCTAGTATACTCAGAGAATCTTAGTTGCAGCTTGAAGTTTGGAATTGTGCCCCATGAATGGCAAAAGGGATCGTCCACTATTACGTATGGGAAACATAGCCGGCGAAAACTGGGTTTTAATTACCTCTGCCTACGCCTTGGCACCATAGTTATTTATGTTATTAGTTAACATAAAAAATAATCATAGGAAGTTAACATAGGATATCAGAAAATATTTTAGCATGGTTCAAATCAACCACCAGGACCATTTATCTCTAAAACAAAATTGGCGATTTCTTTTGTTTTTCAATCACATCCGCCATTTTTTTTTACATTTGCGCGCTTTAGACTTTTATCTCGCATGTCGTACACAAATGTCGAAAAAATCATTGAAAAACAAAAGAAATCGGGGCCCTGGTCTATGCTACCAGCTACCAGCTCTTCAACTAAAACTTACAAACACCTAAAAAATGGTGTGCAAAAATCTACGTACATACAAAGGAGTATGATGTCATGTCAAAAATAGCGGAACTGCGTAGTTAGAGTTACACACGCTGTCTATGGCTAATACAACGTGTTCGTATTTCAAAAACTGCGTTTTACTTTTTTTTAATGCGCCATTAAATTTAAACGACACTACAGGAAGTAGCCGTTAATCGCCCTTGTTCAGAAACTCTTCTGCTCACGATTAGCCAGTGTGGACCACACGATTTTGGTCAAATTCTCCATTGTACAATGGAAATTTATTACTATGGAAATCTGCATGAAATTTGGCAAGGGGGATATTCTATTTTTAACGGATTTCTCCTACTCGCTCTTTGCCTAATGTCTCTTTTACGCTAATTAGTTACTGAGATTTCCTAATACGCGAATGAGAGACCATTCAATGATATAATTGAGTACCATAAAAATATAGATTACCTACGATTTTTTACACTCAAAGGCAAAGGCAGAGGTCAATAGTCACGTTTTACCAGCTATAGGGACTATTAGGAAAACCTTGACTTCCGATTCAGATCCAGGTCGTGTCAAATAGACCGCGCCTTTTACCACCAAGCCGCTGCGTCGAAGCAGATAGGTAGGTAAGTAATTTAACTTTTCAATAATCGTTCTTACTAATGCTTAGAACATTTAACAAGGCAGTAATTCACGCAACTTCTAGTACTAAATAAATTTGCCAATTATTAACCACGAACAGCACACATGTAAATGTTGAGGCGTCTTTACAAATGTACCTACACGTACGTAAAAGCTACACACAAACACAAAACATGAACATTTTATGCATCAAAACTATTCATGTAACCTCGCTATAGGGGAACGCACGCAATACCACTTCCACAAGTAATAAATAATAATAACGAATCAATTTTTGGAGAGAGAGAGCGAGAGAGAGAAAGATATTAACTATTGTCTACTCTCTCGTGTACAGTCTCGGCTATAAGACCAATGGTAATTTTACAAATACATATATCGCATCGCATCAGAACAAGTCGCACTTGCGACCTTTTTCTTTAACATTATGTACACTTATGTAGACGTGCATTACATACAATGCAAGCGAATATGATTATTAACGTGCTACTGGCCTTAGGGCCGCAGATTTATCTATAATAAGTATATATGTAAACGTGTACATATGTATGTATACGTACCTATTATTACCGCTAGCTATAAATTATTGACAAGTATCAACAACACACAACGGTAAAACATCAAGATTTTAGGTCACTTGCATTCATTTTAAAGATCTAATACAAGCAGACATATTGAAAATACAACACTTCACGAAAAAAGAGTTCTATACATTTTGAAATAAAACTACTTTATAACGGATTTTATCGCGGTATATTTTAGATTTTAGACCCCTCGAATATACCGCGATAAAATCCGTTTATAAAGTAGTTTTATTTCAATATGTGATATTCGCGTAAATCTAAGAAAATACTACGTCATAGACATTATTACAGATACACAGACGTTTATATTTTTTTGTACTTTTACTATTATAGTACTTAAACAAAGAACACTGCGAACGACAATCATGAATTTTGACATATTAGATCACGCCAAAAACTGCTTTACATTAACTGTCTTATTACAATAATTTTCATAAATTCAAACTATTACCAGAATTTCGTTACCAGTACGCCACAATTTGTGTATAAGTTGTCCTAACTTATACACAAATTGTGGCGTACTGGTAACGAAATTCTGAGCAAAGAAAAATTGAGTGTAGAACTTTTATTATTCGTAGGTGTAGAAGCATGCTTTTAGTTTGATATTTTATTTACTTGCTAGATGCGAATTCTGTATTCTGTGATAACAGAATTGCTTCGAATCTGTGATTACAAGCTTATTTCTTTCGTCAATATGGATGTGATATGTATAAATTTCCTTGTGACTTTTGATCACATAGTAATTTTAGCTTTATTTAAGCTATATTACTATATTATTGTCGTAAAGCTCTGTTAGCTTACGATTTTAATGTGATCGCCTTAACAGATGGTCGTGGGTTCGATTCCCACACAAGTCGGACATTTGTGTGACGAACATGTTTGTTATCTTGAGTCGGGGTGTAATTATCTGTATTTATATGTATTTACATCAGAAAAGTAGGTACTATATGTAGTTTAATAAAACTGCTTAGTTTGGGATCAGATGGCCGTGTGTGTTAATGTCCTACTATATTATTATTATGTTTTGTAAAGAAACCGTCGAATTTCTTAATAAATAAATAGATAAATAAAGTCTATAAAAGCCAAAGAACTAACGTGTTTAAGACCACCAACTCAAAGCATTTTACAACTGATAAGGAAAACAAACATTGTATTTCTAAGTTACGCAATAACAAACAGCTGATATACTAGTTTTACTTAAATTTTACTTATAATTTCATTAAGTAATTATTGTAATGATTAATGATTTAATTAAGTAATCAAGATGTGCAATATAACACAGTTTTACGAGTTACTAGAATAGAATAATAGCATTTTTTTACGGATGACCTAACCTATCCTAATTAGCTGGAAAGGCCTTTATTGGTTCACAGGACTTTCGGTGAGCCGTCCGAAGACGATCGAAACCACGGAAGAAAGAAACAACTTCAATAATGTTTTCATTTAAAAGATGTTTTTATTTCTACCCGTCCCGAATTCGCCAGAGGGCAATAAGGCTTTTATATTAAATACATATAAATCTTCCTTGAATATTTGTTAGAGAAAGTATTAGATATATAGGTTCTATGTAGAGTATTTTTCTTTAGTTAATAATAATTAATTATAAGAATAACATATAATTATAATGTGGTTACAAATGTCCCTTTTCCAGTTAATACCGTCCAAATGTTGTACATACACGGACAACAAGGCCCCTTTCTAATGTTTAAAACCTTAATGGTCTCGAGACTGGATGTAATTACCTATTATAATTTCTATTATAAGTACCTATATATTTACAAAAGAAAGGTAGGTAGTTTATGATCAGTTATCTGGTTTCTATAACACAAGATCTGCTAAGCTTGAGATTACATGACCGTGTGTGTTAATGTCCAACAATATTATTGTTATTAGTATTAAATACTGTATTAAATGCATCGCTATAAATAGCATTTTAATGGAAAATGTCAATAATTTATATCTTTATCTAAAGTGCTTCAAGTACTGTGTAGTAAATATTCCACTACAATTGCCAGTAACTGGAATGTGCTAATTTATTTATAAAACTTTATCAAAGTATCGGTTCAACCGTCCTCGGGTGGCTCACCGAAAACCAACAAAGCTCCGGTGAACCAACATAGGCCCTTCCAGCAAATTGGGTTATACAATCCGTAAAAAAAATTACAAAGAAAAATTGTGACAATATTGGTCATACATTTCGGAATATAATTAATTGGTTTCGGAATATAATTAATAGGTACATTTAAAATTAATAATGGATGAATAATCACAATAATTTATTTTATACTATAATCTTTATTTCTTATTATCATAATATTTATTTTGTTGTGTTGTTGTCTCGCACGCACAAACTACTGGACGGATTTGGATGAAATTAGACAAAGAGGTAGATTATAGATTGTAATAGCACATAAGCTACTTTTAGGGTTCCGCACCACAAAGAAAAAAACGAATCCTTATAAGATTACTTTGCTGTCTGTCTGTCAAGACTCTATAATTCGAGAATGCAAGGAGGTATCGAGTTGAAATTAAATCCATATACTCAAATCTACAGGCCTCTAAAGCTGTGTTAAAATCATACTTTAAAGTGACTGTAAAATAATGATACGGCAGTTTATCCCGCAAAAAAGTATATTTCGACACACTAGATGAGGAGTCAAAATTCATTTGGTATTTTCTGTTGACCTATAACTACGAAATCTGACAAGTAGGTACCTAATACCGTCTACTACAAGTTAAGGAAAATCCGGTATTCCAACCCGGGACCTAGCAGTTTTGAAGCGAACATCCTCACCACAGGACCATTGAGGTAAGTAAAAATATAATAAACCTGATCTAGTAAAGAACCACCTCCGTCACTTCAGCTGTCACAAAAAGCTATAACAAAATCGGCCCTTTTAATTAAGCGCTAGGATGCTAAAAATGTGTACGCTGATACACAGAAATACAGATACACGCAACAAACCAATAACACCTCTCTTTGTAAACAGTGGTTAACGATTAAACTGGTACCGGCAACAGTGTCATATAACAACAAATACGCAATACAAGTTGGTTAGCAACAAAAGGCCGGCCGATATCAAACTGCGTCGCACTAACCGGGCAACCGTTCTTTTCTGCGCAGTACATAATTTACCTACATTATCTACTTACACACATAAACTACAACATCAAAACTAAAAATGCAACACTAAAATCATTAATAAACTTAAATTTGTACATATTTTCTGACAGGAATACCGAAAATTAAAATACTTACGTCTTGCGGAGGTGATCGGTGACGTGTCCGACCCAGCGATTGGCTCAACGCACACTGACGGAATCGAATGGCGCAGAGAACGCGCGCTCTTCTTTATTCCTATTTTAAAAGCAACTTTTTAAATTGTTGGTTGCAGACAGCCAGACTACGGAGCGTTCCGTTTCGCAAGAGTATTGTGCCCCCCCTCCTTGTAGTAAGTGACCTTATCGTGTGGCTGCACTCAGTAACAGCTAGTGCATTTAAAGGTACCTATAATGTACTTAAGTATATTCATGTAGCAATAATAATGAGAATTCAGTACTTTGTTAACATTGCCAGTCAGTTCATAAAAAATACTTTTGTACGCGCATAAAAATGAATCGCCGTAATCATTCGCTACATCTTAACGCATAATTTTTTATATGATCAGGACAAAGTCAAAGAAAAGTCAAACAAAAGGAAAGAAATTTAAATTCGGGTAACTACTTATAAACCACCCAGGCGAAGCTGGCGGGCAAAACAAAATCACCATACTCATGTATTGGTAGGTATGTATATTCGAGATATCCCTAAAACTACTCAACGGATTTTGATGCAGCTTTCACCGTCAGACAATTAAGTATGATATACGAATACATGTTATAGTATTACTACGTTTGTCTTACATCGAGCTATGGCCTATAGTTACGTAATCGGTCAAGGGAAAATAGCGAACTTGTGAAAAAATACTAAATAAAATTGAAAAAAAAAGGTAAAATCTATCTCCTCTTCTTTTATTTCTCCAATAACATATGGATTAATATTAATAATAATAATAAATATTAAAATAATAATAATAATTATTAATATTCCGGTCCTATTTTCGGTTATATTTCCGGTTTTTATTACTCTACTACAAACTCTTTCTAATGCTTGGCAATTATAAAACTGCAAAAATACCCGTAAGATACTCAACTTTCAACAGTGAACAATCTCTTTACTTTTTAAGACTTTCCTTATGAAACGCTACCATAATATACAGGATAGCTTGTACAGACAAAGAGATAGTAAGGTACATCGACTGAACTCTGAAATAATAATTAAATTAATATGTACTGGTTCTGTGAAAGATTAAGACTAAAAACTTTGACGACGTCGCCTACAATAATATGATATCGGTAGATATACTTTCTGTCTAGACAGATTCGTGCAGACGCAGCCCCCTTGCAGTCTAGGGGAGGCCCCTACATCCTAAATTAGGAAGTTATCTGTACGTCTAGACGGAAACAGTGCAACGGCACCAGAGCAGAACATATAAATTTTATTTAACAAGCATCAGTTATTTCTGCTTACAATATTTAACCAGTAAATAATAATAATCCCTACTAATATTATAAATGCGAAAGTAACTCTGTCTGTCTGTCTATTACGCTTTCCCGCTTAAACTACTGACCCGATTTGGATGAAATTGGGTATGGAGGTAGTTTGAGACCCGAGAAAGGACATAGGATAGTTTTTATCCGACTGCGCAAAAAGAAGGTAATGTTTTGGCGCGATAACCGACATACACGCGGGCGAAGCCGCTGTCGGAAAGCTAGTATTTAAATAACAATAAGGTGGTGCCACATTAAATGTAGAGCAATATTGTTTAACGGGATTCTACGTCTTGACTTCGGCCCCATGCCATGTACGCCTTTTAAAACTCCGGAGCTGCATACAAACCTCCAAGATATATGACAAATAAACCGCGATGAAATCCGTAATAAATTGTTTTATTTCAATGTGTAATAGTCGCGTAAATTTAAGAAAATACTATAAGAATATTGTTATGGTTATTAAGCGAACACGCTTACCACCGAGGCAGTGATCACAGAAATTTTATAGAAATCATAATTTCTACACTAACTGCAACAACGTTGCAAGACATACATGGTACGTTTAGTGTAACTGCGTAATAAGAACAGCGCGTCTTGGCTCGAGACGTTAATAACTACGCAGAAACTAACCTAGGTCAACGACGAAGGACACTGATGCGCGTGAAGACTTCTATTATCTTACATTTGCGTTCTTATATCCTACTAATATTATAGATACGAAAATGTTTGTTACTCTTTCACGGGAAAACGCTGAACGTATTTGGGTAAAATGTTGCGTACATGTAGCCTATCATTCTTTGGCACACGTCTTGTACATCACGCGGACTAAATACTCGTAAAATATTATGAATTCTTGTTTTTAAAATGAGCCACGTAGCGTGCTACGAAATATAGCAATACAGCGCGTTACGGACATGTGCTACGAAAATGAGCCATGTAGCGTGCTACGAAATATAGCCATACAGCGCGTTACCGACATGTGCTACGAAAATGAGCCATGTAGCGTGCTACGAAAATGAGCCATGTAGCGTGCTACGAAAACTAGCCATACAGCGCGTTGCAACGCTACGAAAATGAGCCACGTAGAGTGCTACGAAATATAGCCATACAGCATTATAGAAAAGCGCTACAGAAATGAGCTATGAAGCGTGCTAGTTTGTTACCTAATATCTTTGTTATACGTAAACCGATATGATTCTTCTTCTTCTTTAATTTTGATCAAGATCTGACCTGTAGTTTTTTAGCTATGTCGAAAGAAGTGTCATTGTTTACGCTAATCGCCTGCAACCTGCCAAAACTATAACAGCAATAAAATTGTCCTAAACACACAATTCTAGGTATAAACGTTTGAAGACGGTTTAGTGTTTTTGTTGCAAAATAATAATAATTATTATTTACTATGTAAAACGCTCGTGACTTATTCATGTAGTGTGTTTATGTCGCAACGAAATGGGGATATCAGGGAATACACGAAATTTCGTAGTGACACTATGATATCACGGACGGGCCGGTGGCGTGGTCGGTAAGATACTTGCTTTTCACGCCGCAGGTCGTGGGTTCGATTCCCACTCGAGACAAACATTAGTGATGAACATTTGTGTTTGTGTCGAGTCTGGGTGTCAATATCTATTATAAGTAAGTATTTATTTACAAAAGAAAAGTATTATATGTATAGTATATACCAGTTATCTGGTTTCCATAACACAAGCTCTGCTTAGCTTGGGACCAGATGACCGTGTGTGATAATGTCGAAGAATATTATTATATCAAGGTAGATGTCAAATATTATTGCTTATTAAGTCTTCTTACTGAAAATGTTTAGTGATATCACAAAATACAAATTTATCGTCAGTGCTATGTCGTTTCACTTAATAAATCTATTGAAATGAAATTATTACACAATAAAGATTGGTGGATGTATTTAAAAAAAACTTCTCACTAAACATTTAAGACAACTACTAAGGCCGTTTATCCACCAGCACCGTCATCGGGACATCACAATAGTGCCGAATTAAGCGATACATAGGTACGCAATATTACAAGATGTTCAAATATTTATCGCGGATGACAGTATGAAATAAGGAGTGATGAACGATAACACAATATTTATCTTATCTATGTTTCCTAAAGAGAACACCAGCGTTAGTTAAATTATGTTCAAGCGAGCGATGAAAAACGGGCTATGTAGATTCCAGTAAGTCCTTCCTTCCACTAGTCCCGCCACTGGAAATTTATGAAAGCGTAAATTTACAGCGGCACAATGTACCTACTCGAGCTGATTCTAGTACCTAATAATTATGGCATAAGCATCTGAACGTTTGGCACCTACATAGAATAACCTAGCGTAAAATCCTTACAAAAATTACAAATGCGTAACTAAAGTTAAAGTAACTAAGTCTGTCGCGCTTTCATGCCAAAACTACTGAATCGATTTGAATGAAATTTGATATGGAGATAGATTGAGACCCCGGAAAGAACATACGTTAGTTTTTATCCGACTGTGAGTAAAGACTAAACGATTTTGCGCCATAACCGACATACGCGTGGGAGAAGTCGCGGGCATAAAGCTAGTGTCATAGAAAATAAAAATGTGTTCTTTGTTAACGCCTCTACACCCTTAAGTCAGTGGCAAGACCAGCAGAGCGCAGCACGGCGCACGTCTTAGGTGTAGAGGCCATTAGAAAAATATTATTCGTTAGTTGTTACCATTTTACTTGTTATAGTATAAACAGAGCCATCTGTTAGCTAGCACTCAAACCACTTGTTTCCTAACCTAATACCTAATGTTCTCTATGAAAACTAGATGGCGCTTTAAGCATAGTTTGATTTTAATGTTATTTGACTTCCTGAATCTTAAAATAGATAATCAAAGGTCAAAGTAATAAAATCCATAAGTATATTTGAAATTATACTGCGAAAGTTATATAATAACTTAGAAACTGTTTTATACAATAGATCACTCATTTAATTTAAAAACAATCTAAATATTACACTATGTAACATGAGACAAGAAAAAACTAAATTATGTAGAAAATAATGGAACAAACAAATGTCTTAGTGAGAGACCAAGTTCTTTTTTTTGGTATTATAATGAGTAGATTGCATTAAGAAGTCACTTTGATTATCATATTTGAATTACAAAATGGCGAGATCCAGACAAAAGAAATACAAATAAAAAGACATTTTTCTTGAAGATGTTATGTCTCGTTACCATTTTTGCAATTTTCAAAGTTAATATGTTTTGCCAAATTAAAATAGGAAAGAATCTAAGCACTTCATAACATAACACAGTTGGTAGTACTTGTATGTTACAAATGATGAATACAGCTATGTGACACCAGCAAGTAGCCACAATCATAGACAAACTGTGTGAGGGAGAGTATTCAAGGGTTTCTAATATGTATGGTTGCAGTTGCGACAAATATTTTTTGGTGAATAAATATCATCTAATTTATATATTTAACTAAAAAAGAAAGTTCCAGCCAAAAACTTATCATCAACAGTGTCACATTTGTGCACACTGGAATTTGTCTTCGTAAACTCAACATAAATTTTGTGTATGTGTAACTACTATGACTTTATTTTACACAAACAGATAATTATTTTATTATTATTATAACATTTCATAAATGCCATTAGATAGATGAGCGAGGTAGTAATTTCATAAACCATTTTAAAAAGATCATAATAATATTGACATCAGACCACATGTTCATAGTAAACAAAGATGATAAGGCAATGATAAACATTCTAAATACCTCCCTCTGTTACAACAACATGTTTGTTTCTACACTTTTCCTCGTACAAGATTAATAATAACTAGATTATTCATCATAGTAATAATAAATGATGATATCCTACATCTTGTTGTGCAATAAATAATAACTCATGAACCCATGACATGTCACAGAGCACAATATTAAATAGTAAACATTACATACAAGAATCTAGTTAGAATTAAAAAATAACTATTACACATTACAGCAGGAACATCAAAGCATCTTAAATTTGCACAAAAACATGTACACTTATTTTTAAAACACGCCATTTATTGATGTTGTAAACAAGCAAACAAGAATAACAAAGAAATATAATTCACTACTTACGTTTTGAGATTCTTCTTCCAGAACAGCCATGGCTTCGAAATCGATATTCATTTTCACAATTTTTATTAATCACAGCACAAATTTTATCAATACTGTGACACAAAGATTGCAATACGGAAATTAGATAATTTAACAAAATCTGCTCTCAATTGTATTGTTTACAAACTGGCAAGGTCATTTGACATATTTTGGTACTTATCTACCTACCTTGTTTAAGGTATGGGTGCGTTCATTTTCTTGATAAAAGTTAGGACAATACACCAATTTAGTCGATTATGTGAACAGTATTAAACACTATACAAATAAGTTGTCAATGTCAATGATGTCACTTATCCGTCAATCGTCAGGTGCTTCTGTCGTTGTAATAAATGTCATACAAAAGTCAAAACGAAATCTCGCTCGCGCTCGCTTTTCCTCGCCAGTTTTTTTCTTACTGTGATAAAAATCGTAGTCTTTATGTTTTACATTGAACTTGTGATGTGGCCTTATAAACTATGAAAGATTTTGTACGCTTTTTGTTTTAGAATGAGTATAGTGTGCTTTGAATCTGCTGTAGTTAGTATTTTCGTGTGCGGCTAGTGCATTAGTGTCATTGTAAGTTCACAATGCGTATCGGAGTAGTGTTGTATTGGTGCGTATTTGCTTTTCATTTGTGCAAAGCTGAGGATGGAGAGAGGACAGAGAGGGACAGTGGGAGAAGGCAATGGGGCCCAGTGTCAAGGAGTGGATCGTACACGGCCGATGCCGCCGTAACTGCTTCAAATGAACAGAGTAAGCTATGACCCTGACTATATTTTTTCTGGCTTCGCATGACACCTGTTGCCGTCCTTCAAACTATACTAAATTACAATTAAGAAAAAATCGTGCTAATAGCAGGTAGTAATTACTAATTAATCCGTATCTGTGTATTGTATTGTATTCTGCAAATGTGCAACTTTTTGCTAACTTCTAGATAGTTCTATAGTGTTAAATGATATAGTACAAATCTTTATAGGTGATTACCTAAAAAAAGTAATATTGGAGTTCAATATAACTTTTTTTCCACATTTAATTTAACCAAATTAATGGTTTCGTTAAACTCTGTAATGTGTTACAGTTCACATCCTTATCAAGATTAAAAACACAATATTTGTTCTTATTTAGCATCACACTTAAACAAAACATTATCTACATATTGTTTAGTCTGTATTCACATAAAGATACAGACTATATCAGCTTAGCAAATTTAGTTTTATGCCAGATGTTAAAAATTATATTTCTTCCACACATTATTCTTCTTTCAATGTAGTCTTTTTGTCAACACATGTTTTGCAGTTTATTCTGGTATACATTCTTATTTTTATTTATTAATATCATATTTAGTGAGTCAATGAATGACAGCCCTTTAGTGTCCCAGTGCTGGGCATGGGTATTCTCTATACCCACACAAATTGGCCAAGTGTGTGTGTTGATGGTGGTAGAGGTAGGTGTTTACTTCTAAGACATGCTGATTTTTGAATGCTAGTGTATAACATTGGTGTATGTAGAGCAATTTTCTAAGGGAACTCCTGAAGTGTAATGGCACATGCATTCATGTCTGTATTTTGTCACTTAAATCCAACATTTTGAGGTAATACTATGAGTATGCTGGGACATATGTACAGAGTCATCTGATCCCAAAATAAGCATTGCTTGTGCTATGAAACCATTTTTATATATATATATATATATATATATATATATATATATATATATATGTTATACTCTATATCTACTTTTCTTTTGTTAACCTGTGGAATGTTTGGAATTAAATCAAAACATACTGTCACTTTTTATTTTTATTTTTTAAATGTGTTAACTGTAAAACATTTGACTTATTATAATTCAATCGCCTAAATCTTGTTGCATAAGACATTTGAGAGGTTAATTACATACTAAGATAATTATGGCCAGGCTCAATACAAACATACATGTTCATGCACACAAATGCCTATCCACAGTTGGAATTGAATGCAGAACCTGTGGTGTGAAAGGCTAGTGTCTGTCCAACTGAACACACTACAGAACTTTTTTACTCTATTAATCCTAGCCAATCTACATGTGCTAATCTTATAAATAGAAATACAAGAGATACCAACCCCTGCGTGTTGTTTATTACTAAATTAAAAAGAATATACAAACAATAGTGCAAAAATTAAAGTCACCTGTAACTAGGTACAATATTTTTCAAAAATAGCTGTACCCCTACTATGAGATCTTCAATGGGAAAAAGTTTTTAAATACTATTTTAATCCCTATCAAAATACTTGAAATTATTATAAATCATTTGAAATTGAATTTTTGCAGTGTAAACATTAATTGAAAAGAAAGTAAAATGCTAGAAATTGAATAACATTGAAATTGTATTGACAACTCATACTAAGAATAGATATGCAGTCAGTGTCTGCAAATTAACTATTCTGTTTTCAATGTAATTCTTTAATACAGGATAACACCAATACCGGGTACCCTGAAAATAAAATCTAATTGGATTATGTAATTCATTGTTCATGCTACTCCCTTACCCACAAAATGTCAGTGTCTGAGTCAGTGTCAGCAGTCAGTGTCTGCAAATTAACTGCTCTTTTTTTCAATGTAATTCTTTTATACCGGATAATACCAATACCAGGTACCCTGAAAATAAAATCTAATTGGATTATGTAATTCATTGTTAATGCTACTCCCTTACCCACAAAATGTCAGTGTCTGAGTCAGTGTCAGCAGTCAGTGTCTGCAAATTAACTGCTCTTTTTTTCAATGTAATTCTTTTATACCGGATAATACCAATACCAGGTACCCCAAAAATAAAATCTAATTGGATTATGTAATTCATTGTTCATGCTACTCCCTTACCCACAAAATGTCATCAAATATTTTTAACCATTCCTGAACTGCATGTAACGTAAATAAGAATTTAAAAAGTATCTTACCTGGATTTTAGAGCACAAGTCTTCTACACGGACTAGCCAGTGGATTTTCACAAACTTACTTACTTAAAAGTAAGTCTTTTGAGGATGATCTGGCTCATAAATTGCATTGTTGATCAAGTACCTGGATTATGTATTACTAAGTTCAGCTTGTGGCTTTTCCCATGTGATATTAGGATAAATACTAGCTGATCTGCCATTTCAGACTATAATTTATATTGTGCCAAACATCCATCCAGTAGTTTTTGCATGAAAGAGTAGCTAATATCTACACACACACATCCATACAAATTTTCGCATTTATAATGTTAGTAGAATTCTTTCTTCAGAACACTTTCAGCATACCATATGACATGAAAGATAGCTGTTGTAAATAATGTTATAAGGAACCACTAAAGATGCTAGGTGAAGGTAAATATCAAACTTTGTTCAGTAGACGAGTAAATGAGTCACCACATACTTGAATATCAATGACAGAGATCGACTACTGTGCTATGAGTGTTATCATCTTATTATAGAACTAGTTGTTGTGTCGCGTGTGTAGAAGTGCACCTTATAGCGACACATTGTACCTAAGTGTATTTTGGTTTCTAGTAACTGGATGTAACCATTACGGCGCCTTTCTTGCGTGATGGATCTAGCGTTACTACTAGCAGTAGTAGCGCCACCAAGCCAGCCAAAAGCCTAAACTAATTTAGGAAAACTAGCCACTTAAAAATTCCTAGGCATAGCCCTAAAACCCAAAGATGCCCAAATAAATCCTCGGTGCTACCTTACAATTATGTTTCTACATTAAGAAATGCACGAGATCTCGACTAAATGAGACGCTTTAGGTATGAGAATGATATGGCACGTGGACTAATCTGTGGGCAATGTTATCAAACACACGATTTCCTCTAACACTGATCCGTCCGCGACTTGTCCGCATATACGTATGTGGTTATTATTATTACGAGGAAACATTACTTTCATATTGTTCATTAATCCAGCGTCGTTACATCAAGCGCGTATCTAGCGTCGTAGGCATGGAAACTATGCTTATAACCTTATATGCTTAAATAGGATAAATATGCTGAATTACGTATACTGATAGTGAGTACTATTCAATATCACGGCAGACTCAAATTTATGTAAGTTTCTTCTGTGAAAATACAATACACCTATTGTAGTGAGTCTCCGGTTTGCACGTGACAATTTTTTTGGCGACCGTGACTAAACCTTTTTAGAACGCTAGATCCACGCTTTTTTTATACGTGTAACAAATTTGTACCATCTACATATTTTCCATGAATGAGTAACTTCCAAACATACATCCATCCCCACAAACGTTTTTGTAGTAGAATGATACGTGCTATAATAGGAAGTGTCGCCGGCGCATCGCAGAATGGTCAGACGTCGTCGGGTGAGATAAACGTAAACATTAGTTGGCACTCTCCAATCGTTGATTAATTTAATAGCTAAATCAGTAACAATCCCACCTTCACGTTTATATACTTGTAATATCCCCCACGCCTGTGTTTTTGCCTAGGTGTAAGTACTCCCTACGTACATTAGGGGAGGTTATGGCCTTGCTCTTGGGGCCCAAAAAAACAGATGGTACTGTACTAATAAACAAGCTGGGAAAGAAATAAAGGAATTCACATATATTTCGAGATAACGTAGCATGACACGAACGACATAGGTGTAGGCAGAGGTGAATACCACATGCTTTTCGCCGGCTATGTTTAGGTAGGTCCCATGCGTAATAAGGGGTAAGCCTATTGCAACTAAGATTCACTAAGAAAGGTAATATTGCTTTTTTTAGCAAGAAAAAAATGGCAGTTGATCAGGGCACAGTACGGGGTCTAATGATTACTAAAACCGTATCCACTTGAGTTTTGCCATGGCAATGATGTATCTTGTGAAATTACGACAGGGTTGTTTGGTGACGTCTTTGCCTAGTGGGGGGTAATAACCCCGACCAAAACTTACCACCAGTGAGTACAACTCCTTTTAACCTAGCCAGGAATCAAGTCTTCACGGTACAGTCTCGAAGGTAAATTCTACAGACACAAGCTGTTATAGATAGTACCCAATATTCATTACGAATAAACATAATTTTATGTTTTTCCGTACTTTGGATGTGGGTAGAGTTTATCTAGGTGTTACGAATATTTTTGCAATAAATTACATAGTTTCGTTCTATATTTGTACCTACATGAAATATTTACGGAATTAGGTAAGTTTGTTGAACTTTGAACATGGGAAAATACTCCTGCAAGTGTTTGTTTTCTGATAGCATGAAAATAATATGAGTGTATTTTCACTGAAGATATTATTGATTAATAAAACATGTATGTAGCAACATATTATAATATTTGAACCAAAAGTATAAAGTACATATAGCAAAAATAGCTCCTAGCATTACGGCAACTGAAACCAATCATTTCCTGCTTAACCACGGAATTAGGCAGGAGACATTATAGTACCCAATTGTGCGCAAACACATGCACACTCAAGAGTCCAATGAGACCGGCTGGACGACGACGCAAACGATAGAAATCGCGGGCCTGACTGTTAGACGAGCTCTCTGAAGCACGAGGGTCACACCACCGGTTTCTTGATACTGACTAGTGTCGAAAAATTGGTGATATAACATTCCATGCATTGGACAGCATGCTGTCGCGTCAGTCCTGCACCCGACTCTAATTTCTCTTATCAAACTTGTGGTACCAGACGAGTATTTTTTATCCTTTAATAATAGGCTTGTGGTTGACCACAACTTACCTGTGGTTAAGCAACTATGGCACGCGCTTACCCAGTAATTACAGATTCACTAGTGAATTGAAGACAGACAGATTATAGCTATCGGGAAACAGATAAGTCGTCAGCGAATTCCACAACTTGGCAGTTCGTACAATAAAAGTGGAAGTAAAGCGCTTGTGTGCGTGACATTTCCATCACATACTCGTATTGGTGGCGCATAGCCGTACCTCTACTTGTCCGACGAAAGAAGGGAATGAGGAAATAAGTTTATCCGATAGAAGACCAAAAGACGCAACTATGCGGCGATGCTCGAGGCTTTGCAATTTATCCTTGGCAAGGGATTCATTACCAATAAATCTCTTGGCTGGCTTTTCAAAAGACAAAAAAGATAGGCAACAGGCATACAAATTGTGCATATACATACTTGTCTTGCTTCCTATAAAACTTCGGGCATATCATAACGCGGGAGGCGCTAAGCGCAGTGGAACTGAGTGGAGCCATATGATACAGTCAATAGCATAAGGCATATAATAGTAGCGTAGTGGGGGTGTTCTCTCGTTCATTTGAATAAAAATCGGCGCTGCCAGTCGTCGTCATGCCAATAGCCGAATTATTTGTCGGTCACTGTATAATGTCATATTTATGGAGCCTCATTCCATTGCCACCTTCTCCCCGAAAATCATTCGTATTCACGAGTGAATCGCTATATTGGGCAGGCGCGTCCCATCGTAGACTACATCATTGCAGATCAACAGACAAGTTAAAGTCAAACGCAAGCCTATTGTAGAGTAATAACACTCCCGAAGAAATGACGGCTTGCCGTATGTGCGTACCTGTCCTTAGTTAGAGCATTACCCTCGTGTTCATATACGTCGTATAAGCTCATTAAAGCTGAAATAGGTTTATAAATTGTTTGTCTTTGTCTGTCATCTTCACATTTCTACCAGGAAGAAAGCGACAAAGTCCATTTTAACTAAAGAGTCTCATAAGGTTTTTTTGAATAAGAACGTAAGTGTTTAGTATAATAACGATTCTCATATTCTCGGTTAGTTTGTAAACAAAAGAATTGGCGCTAATGAATGACTGACGGAATATGCCTTAAGTACTTATATATGCATGTGTTATTGTTATACATATATATATATATATATATATATATATATATATATATATATATATATATATATATATATATATATATATATATATATATATATATATATATATATATATATATATATATATATATATCATACGAATGTGACGGCTGTTACATTTTTGTAAGTCACAGGCCAAGAACATGGCCGGCCTTGAGACTAGCATCTGTTGTATGGGCTAATATGGTGTAAAGCCATCTGTGACGATTTGATTATGCGATTACATCTATTTATGAACTTGACTAGATAAAATGTATAATATATTACATACACACTATCATTCACTGGCTTTCCGCCTTCGCTCGCGTGACCTACATTTCATATAACCCCAGCATGCAGTGAGATAAAAAGTAGCCTATAGTCTTCCTCTTTAAATCTGTCTATCATTGCAAAAAAAATTTAAATCGGTCCTTTAGTCCCTGAGATTACCGCGTTCAACCAATCTAACATATAAGCTTTATAATATTAGTTAGATTAGTATAGATTACATTTTACATAGGCACACAGTATAGTTTAATAAGAAAAAATCTCGCTAAATTAAACGAATTACCTAAATATAGGTAAACATAGGAAAATGACTGGAAACTCTTGTGATATTATTTTTCTAGACGCTGTTTACCTCTATAAATATAATTATTTTTCAGATCAGTGTTAATTATAATGTTTGTGACGAATGTTTTTCAAAACAGCTTAACGGATTTGGATGTAATTTTGTACACGTTCATATTTTAAGTTTTACATGGGTTAACATGAAAATATTATTTACTAGCTTCCGCCCTTCGCTTCGCCCGCGTGATACTTATTGGGTTAATCCAGATTATAATAGTTCAGGCGGGGAATAAATAAACTCTCGAAACCAGAAGAACCCTGTCCGAATCCAGATGTTTCTTTTTTCAAGTGTCTTCTTTGGTTAAAAAAACTATTACTGGGAGCCCTTTACCAGGAACCTTTACTATTAATTAATTATGTAAGAGTTACTAATAAATAATACTGTAATTAGATAGAGGTGGTTGTATATTGGAAAATTGTTCGCACTTTGCATGGTTTAGCACACTGTGAATCATTAGAACTAATTGGGGAATTGTCTATTAGTCGATGTCGGCGAAGGTCTTCCTTATTAGGTAAAAATTTCCTCAATACAAGGATTGCACAATTACCTATGCTATCCAAACTTCTGATAACAAAAAATACGTGTGTGTGAAATATGTAGAGGATAATACGAATGATGACAATTGTTTCTTTGTTTTGTTCGTTAGATAAATAAATTAAAAATATTGGACATGTATTATTCATTTTTTTTTGGTGTGATAAAAGATTACTTCCAAGCGAAATCTCGAATGAAGTCATGCTTTGGTAAGTTTTATACCCCCGTACGACGTAGCGCAATGCCATCCCGTAACTTTAATGCGTCATATTTTAATACAGTCCCATTTCAATGATAAAACAAAAAATACGTGTCTCATTCATTTTTATAATCTTACTGACGGATTAATTAAAATACGATTTTAAATGTTATGAACATTATTACTCTCAGGATCAAAGAAATGGAGCTCATTTACCAATATTTGGTTTCATATATGTGATGTTTTTTTCATCAGGCATTTTGAGGGAGCATAACTTTTTTAGTTAATATTTCGAGATAAGAAGTGGTTAGGTACTCTGTTAGTCTAAGTGCCTATATTGTGTGCGCAAAATAAAAAGAATATAATATACTAGCTTTCTGACAGCGGCTTCGCCCGCGTGTATGTCGGTTATCGCGCTAAAACATTACCTTCTTTTTGCGAAGTCGGATAAAAACTATCCTATGTCCTTTCTCGGGTCTCAAACTACCTCCATACCCAATTTCATCCAAATCCGTTCAGTAGTTTAGGCGTGAAAGCGTAACAGACAGACAGACAGTGTTACTTTCGCATTTATAATATTAGTAGGGATTATTGATTTCTTCAAAATTTCTTTATTATTTTGCGTAAACACCCAAAAACTTTATTTAGTACAGCTACTAATTTTTTTCAACACATTTTGCTATTGGCATTCTTATCAAGTATTTTTGGTCTCAATACAACGAGGAAAATAGCCATAATTCTAATTTCATTAGGTAATGCCAAACAATAGGTAATTAATTGTAATAAATGTGAATTAGCGAACTAATACTAATAAGTAACCGGTTATTATCTCCTTGTAAGAGCCGTTATTCTTGTCTGACTCACACACCCAAGTCTCATAGACAGTCTATCTATTCAATAATATATAAAAGGTCAAACTGACTCATTGACTGACTGACATATCAACGCACAACCCAAACCACTGGGTCTAGAGACTACATTTGGTACATAGGTTCCGTGTTAGCTCTAGAGGTACACGAAGAAAGCTTTGTTTCCTGAATATAGCGACTTTGAATTTACCTTTATCTTTCGTTGAATACGCTCATCAAAAGTGTTGAATTTTTTTTAATGTACCTTTTACCAGACGACCGCAGGACTCCTCACAACTGGTCCCAACAGTCTGTAGGGTCAGTCTTGTGTAGTTTACTTTTTACACAGTTTATAGAAATTTTGAAACGGGTAAACGTGTTCTTGAGTGACCATGAATTGGCAAACGTAGCGTAGGACGCTCTCAGACTAGGTGGAGTGACGATTTCAGCAAGCCGGCAAGAACTGGATGAGAAAAGCCGCGGATCGTGCTCAGTGGCGTACTTTAGGAGAGGCTTATGTCCAGTAGTGAAATAAAATAGGCTGATGATGATAACAAAAATTTACTTTAGATTTAAGCAAAAAATCTCAAATGTCCTTTTGCAACATTTTTGATGTGTGTACACTGTAAACACATCAAGTGTCCGTCATTCTACTACAATGATAATTTTTCGATTTTACTTTTAGTCACAATTAGGTACAGCGTGAAAGAATTTAAACATAGTCTGACTAGTTCACATAGTAATTAGTATTGTCTTAGATTTACGCGAATATCACACATTGAAATAAAAACATCCTAATTTTAACAGAGAAAATGCTTGTGACCCAGTGCTTAATTTATTTGTACCAAAACCCAAGCAAAATCAACTCAGAATTCAAGACACTGTGAGCTCAGTTTGCTTAAATCGGAACACAACTGAAATAATAATGTTTGTAGGTAGTCAGTAATAATTATGATTAATATTTTTGGACGTCAAATACCTCAGTCCACCCGTGAACATGAAGTCTGAAAAGACTTTGAAACGTCGGGGTCTTATTTCAATAGTCTGACTGATAAAATGAAATACCTAGTAAAGTAAGTAGGCTACCAGTTTTCGTTAGCAGTATGTGTGGCTTGACAATGACTCGTAATTACACACCTACATCCGGTCGCAGCTAGAAGAATTTTTTTCCCTGTTGCTATCTGATTAGTCAAATACCGAGGACCGAAGTATAGAATAACTAGCCGGAGTTAAGGTGAACCAGCAACCTTGGCCGCGCCACAAGGTTGGCCAAAACAAATTATGCCGCCGCCGGCGTTTTAAACGTTATCTATATGCTTTCCTATTAATAGTGGAAATAAATCTCACTATAGTATATTTTTAATCAGACAAAATAATTAAAATTCCAATCTACTGTTTATTTTAAAAGCATATTATTGAGGGTTTTAAGTATCTAGGTTAGTAAAAGTATTTTACATTGTTTTTACATTTAGCTTCGTGTCGCATTCTTAATGGGTTACTTCTATGCACTGAGGAGATGAAGTGGCAAATATGTTCCCGTATTAAATGAAGTTGCTATTAAATCTGGTTTGGTAAAAGCGGATATTACTTTTCATTACCAATTATAACATTTTTTTATCTCATCGATGATGTTCATCAAAAGTTTCAAAAGTGACAGGTGCGTAGCACTTGACTCACAACCGCCGTGCATGTATGACCAGATGTATGACCAGGAAGGTGAGGTTGAGGAAGTATGATTGTTGCAAGTGGCGCTTAATAGTCTCTGCCTACCCCATGGAAATAAAGCTTGATTGTATGTATGTAATATTTGTTGTAGGATACCACTATCGGTAAATGATACCGGTCCAGATACTAGAACTGCCCTATTATAATTTTACGGCATACGGCAATGATTTCAAAGCCGTATAACATCAGTAAAAGTTAAAATTATACGGCCCGTATTTTTGACGTGACAACGTCTTAAATTAGGTTGCGGCTGGGAGGCACTTATGAAAAAGTGTAACGCTCGGTAACGTTACGATGAGTCACCGAACGAGAGAGAGGCCCGCCGAATGCCTTGCGTCTCTCTCCCACTCAACTATGTTTCATCCTTCTTCCTACTATACGAATGAATATTCACATTAAAATTATTTTACCACTCAAAGTCGTTGTCACGTAAAACTTTCGCCCGTATACCGAATTTACAGGCAACCAATTTTTTACCCTTTCTCTACGATACGTCAATTTTCATGTTGACATACGGCAACCCTGAAATTGACTTGGAACATTACTACTACCAGTTTTCATAATTTGTTCGGTTATTTGTAATGTAAATTATAAGTTGCTAGATAGGTATCTATCAGTCTTTTGTTATGCGGTTTTTCTTTTTTGCTTGTGGCTTTGCGGTAAGCTTGTGTGGGAAATACCTACTACTTATTTAATGGCTAATATACCATTGGTAATATACCAAGCAAAATAGGTATACCATTGAAACAAACTTGGGTATGGACTGTGTGGATTATTCTTGTTTGTTGACTCTTGTCAGCCAGTTCACGTTAGTCATAATAAGATACATGACCGGTCATTTTTATCCACAGTATACACCACAGACAACTATGTATACACCGTGTAATTTTGGTCGTCTTACAACGGAAGCCCACCTCATTTAGAGCCTTAACTAAACGCAGTAATGTTAGACCGAAAAGCGGTATAAGTACCACATTTTGCTAGACGCACCTACGTCGCATTCCGTCAAACGTTAGTGCGTTCAGGCTCTTACCATTTATAAAAAAAAAAAATCATTAGAATAATTAAAAATATCAGAACCTATGGACTACGCGGAGTGTACCTGTGATGTCTATATTCATTGAACCCTAGAGCAAAAATGTGTTTCATTGTATTACTTGAATAATATTCTCTATTTTTATTTATTCAAATGTTTATTTAAGATGACATAAATTACACGGTGTATAAGTTTATTACACGGTGTGTGTTTGGTGATTCTCTGTAAGGTTTTTTGCTGTCCTGGGAATGTTTTTTTATTTTGTAACTAAAAAAAAATTACCGAAGCAAAATAAATACCCTTCTATTACAAATAGAAATGTTGTTGCATAGAAAAAACTAAAATGAAATCATTTTTGTTTTTTTTTTGCTACAAATTCGTAAACTCCGAAATAACAGTGTCAGACCTTGGGCTCTCCCATTCCCAAAATTGAAGCCTTAAGATTAAATTTAAAGTTATTCGTCCAATATAATTTGGTCCGTATTGTTTATAAACTTAATTAGCTAACTAACAATCTTCTTCAATAAAAAGTACCGAAAATTATTTTGTTTCGTTAAATTCATTAAACCAAAATTTATCCCAGGCGTTTTAAGAACAGTCCCCTGTCAGAACTTCAAAGCCAAAAAAAATCCTGCGTGTTGTTTTAATTTATGACGATTTAAGACGTCCTTACAGAGAATTACCCCATCTCGTTCTCCTACTTAGATAGCATCTCAGTCTAGAATTTTCTGAACTCTTTGCAGTTGCTCGCACACGTCACACAATTAGTGTTCGTTTGTTTTCGAAAAGAATGGAACATTATGAATCCCAAATACGCAGATGCTTATCTAACTAACAAAATGTAGGTTTTGTTTTTCTAAACACAAAGCATTCGTTTAAGAACTTTAACAATTAGCCCTAATATTTGTTTGGTATTATTTTGCTCATGTATCACAGTCAGTTTACATTCATAGCGCCATATAGATAGAAATCATAAAGGAACAACAATTCCAACCCACCCTCTTAAATTGGCATGGCATCGGAACAAGGCCGCTTGACGGAACGAACGGCTTTGCCTGGCGGATGATCACTAACTACGGCCGAAGGCTACCACCATTTGTTATTATCTGATTTGCATCGACCGGGGAATCTTAACCCCCACACGGGTTAAGATTAAGGTGCACTCCCTCGGACAAAGGTGATTCCGCCCCTTAATCAGTCTTATTAGAGAAGTCACTATACTCAAAGTTCTTTATAAGCCGTACTTACATAATCACTTTGGAATGACAGTCTATCGTGAATGAACACTTTAAATCGTAGCATAAGAAGTCCGCGTCACAACACCAATTGATCTCAATTAAGAGGCAGTTAAATAGCTGGATGTGATGTCCATTGTCGCCGCGAATTGATTGCTTCATACAGCTCCCCCATTGTGATGTGGTCTTGTTTAAATAGGTACAAGGATTATCATGTACATACACCTACAGGGCTCCAAGTTCACTGTACCGATAGTATAACACGGTTTATTGATCTTCGGACTGCTAAAAATTTGTCAAATCCTAAAAATAATCTAGAACAAGAGGAGTTCTCGCTATCCCAAGCTACGCCAACGAAGCTATCACAGACGACACGACTGATTGCATAACAGCATCGAAACAAAGCGATTCTCGGAATCTGAAGTCTGAGGCAAAGACAAAACCTGTAACTAGTTAGATTTACAAATATAAGTGACAACGTATATTTGCTTTAGCTCCAAAACCGATCACAGATAATCGAAAGAGCTCCCGAAAGGAGATCTTGTATCGGTATCGACAAATGCAGTATATGAAGTCTATACTCAACTTCTAGTGCTAAATTGACTACTTGGCGTGCTTTGAGAGAGATCTATGTCTAGCAGTGGCGAAGGGTGAAAATATAGAAAGGGAAGACGGAGCAAATTATATGACATGTACCTATTTCAACGCCGACTTTCAAACTTACTAAGAAGTATGTACTACAATTTTGATGCTATTTAAAAGTTTTAGGTGTTACATAATATTAAATTTAGTACGATATATTCACCATTTCCTAAAGAGAAGGCGGTAAGAATCTGTACTAATATTATAAAGCTGAAGAGTTTGTTTGTTTGAACTCGCTAATCTCAGAAACTACTGATTTCTAAAAATTCTTGCACTATTAGATAGCCCATTTGTTGAGGAAGGTAGGCTACTTTTTATCTCACTGCTGGGCATGATAAGTAGTTCACGCGGGCGTGGCCGCTGCGGATATCTAGTCATGTTATATAGACTTCGCCACTGATGTCTAGCAATAGACTAAAATGAGTCATGATGATGATACTCTCATAAAGGTTCTGCGGAGTTTCCATATCCGCATTGGAAACTAAAATACAATACCAATGTCCACAGTAGGTACCCGCACTGAATTGATTCGAAGCGCTTCGTGACCAAATGATTTGATAAACCCATCCGGTCGGTTTCTAATCGGTAAATAATGTACATTTATTATTCTAGTATCAAGATAAGTTATACTTTTTTCTTCGTGGCTGATATTTCCAATATATTCAGAAATTGTGAAGGTCGCCCATGTCGTAAATATAAAATCTATTGAAGTAAAAATGTATCGCCAAAGTATTATTAGCGCTTAACTTACGAATGACTGCACTGAAATGGAAATTTCATTATTTTTGTGCGTTTTTGATAAAAAAGGTTTTAAATGAAAGGAATTTCAACAAAATCTCCATCAAACTATATTACTAGGTATACGCAATATAAAAAAATACCCGAAAACATAAGAGAGTTACCCACCAATTTATTTATAGCTAGGTTAAAACAATGTTTTTTAGAAAAATGTTTCTACACTACTAAGGATTTCTCAAGTCATAAATTATTTTAAATTTCGATACCTTCAACAAATTATATACCTACTCACTTCACCCCTTTTTAGTGTCCCACTTCAGGCAGTCCCCATATCACTTCAATGCGGATCTGAAATATGTTTAGGATGTTTTACATCCAAATTAATAATGAACTCCTTTTTGAAGTAGAGTAAAAAGTTATTTGAAAGTAGACAACAGCTGTTGGTAAGTGAGAATATCACTGCAACCCCTTTATTGTCCCATTGCTGGGCACGGGTCTTCTCTCAACTATCTTACGAGTTGAGAGAATTTAGGCCTTAATCCACACACGCTGGCCAAGTAATGTTGGTGGATGTCACATGTCCTCGAATGATTAGTTCTTAGACATGTCGGTTTACCTACGATGTTTACTTTCATTGATATTCAGCAGCGGCTATGAAACAATTCATACAAAGTGTGGGCACGACTGGGAATCGAACCCGCGACCTTATATTTCTAAGGCGAGGCGCTTACCGCTGCGCCACCGCTGCTCATTACTATTGTAAACTCAATCAAGAGCAATAAAGATTTACTTACTTATAATATAGGTATTGTCTGTTATAAAAAGTAACGCTTATGTGATTGTTATTGGTTACAGTGTATTAAACTCTATTATCAGTGATTTAGGGAAGTGTTTCATTTAGATAAATATTTTTTATCGACAAAGCTAATCTGTCACTTCACTTGATATAATATGCACCTAATAGCCTTTATCTGTAGACAATAGACAATCAATAATTAAACATATACCTACCCATAATACAGGGTGTAATGGCCCGTATGGGAAAATCTGAATCTCTAAGATATACGAACATCTTTTCTTAGCAACCTTGGCATTGATGTATAAAAAGTGCATTCATTCATTTAAAAACAACAACTTTTGGAATATTAAATTTACACGATTTCTATTAGATATCGATTGTGTAGGTTTTATGCAGGAAATGTTAAAGACACGTCATGTCTGAAATAAAAAAAAAATGAATTCATCATCTTCTTAATTTACTTTAAGTACTTAGTATCTACCTAAGTGTTCGAAATGAATACCATTTTTTTTTCTATACAACATTCAGCTCATTTACCACTACGCCTTGTATAAGTACACTTATATATTTAGATGTAAATTTGGTTCTTATTTTTATCTTATTACTTAGCGCATAATCCTATTTAGGAAGACGAATGCATATTCTTTGAATTCCGAATTTTATTAACGGTATAAATTATTGAAATAAAACTATTTTTTATCGGACTTTATCGCAGTTTATATTACATTTATTATTTTATTAATAATTTTTCACCTTTATTTTAAGTCTCTTGAGACTTTTAATTTGATTGATTTGGACGTTCTAATTCGTGTTCTTTAAGGGGATTCTTCTTAAAGCAATACGAAGAACAAAGAAAACTGAGTATGTACGATTACTTATAACTACGATAATAAAATACATGTGAACAACATACAAAATGGATAGTTTATTGTGCTATCATGTATCTAAGGCCATCGCATGACGTAGAAGTGCTAAAACGAATAACAATGTATTTAACACCCGTTATTTTGGATTAGCATGCATCATAGTTGGAAAAACTGTAACTTAGTTACGAGCACCTAAAGATAAATGATATAATAACTCTACCCTTAGTTTTACACATAATATTATAAACTGAACTATAAACACGTAGGTACATCATTTACAGAACTACCTGCTTACTCCTTTCTTAATTTTCGTTTCATAACTCTTCCTTTCTATTTTTCTAGCACAAGTCTTACTCTGTTCTAGGTGAGACTGCTTCAGTCAGTTCTCTTGCAATTCTCTTGCCCCGATTCTCTTGCAATTGTCGAAAAAAATGACTAATATCGATTGAAAACTAATAAAATTGACATATAATATGATGTCGATTGCTATAGACTACTCGTTGCATGTCATATATGTTAAGTGGTAGATTTATCTCTAACGTGACATTCTGAGTCGAGATAAATGTCGAAAGCGCGGGATTCGGGGTCTAGTTTGCTTACTTACATTTAAATAATATTGCTCGAATGTACCCGAACCTACCCAACTATATTGAACGAACTAGATATTAATTTATCTTATACGCTAAAAAATGTCGCTGGTTTCATCTACTGGTTTTTAAAACCGTAGTTTCTTCCCGGCGTTACAAGATGGCGCCTCCAGTTATTACAATATTTTGGATAAAACTACATATAATAAAACACTTTTAACTAAATTGATGTAGGCATTAATAGCCACTATCACTAGCAGGAAGTACAGGTGTTAAATGAAATGTTATCGGTTGAATAAAAATGTTTGGCAAAGAACTTGTTTTACGTTTTTCGTGTTCCTAACACCAGATAATTATGGTTGCAAAATCTTACCATCATCATCACTGAAATCAGCTCGAGTAGGTCCCCTTAGATTACATTACCCTTGGTACTTGTTCGAAGAGGTCTGTAGCGCTTTATTTGAATGGTATTCGACAAACTAACTTTCCAAGATTTTATACGACTTGACCAGGTTCCGTACCGAATCTCTACACGGGCGCCGTTGTCATAATTGATAATAATATTTTTTCTTTCAAAAACCCCTTTGACACCTTTTGCTCAGCTGTGAAATACACAGTTTTAATTCTGCCAATCCGATGTGTGTATTTTTGTCAGCATATCAACAAAGCGGTTTTGTTATTGGTAATACTCACATTAACTACTATTGTTTCAACATTCTGCTGAGCAATCACAATTATTTATTCATTTATAATTCGGACGTGATTTATCACGTCGACACAGTGCGTCAGAAATGATGTTATCAAAGAAACCTTTGTAAATAAACATTTTTGTGTCTATGAGCACTTGCTAAGATATTTTATAGAACTATCAAAACTATACATACCTATTATAATGAATGTAGGTACTTTAAACTACCTAGCTAGCCAAACGTTTTCAGGGTCACTATTCTCGCGGTTTAGATATTTATCTTTAATAAACGTTAATGTCTAACAAAAATGGCGATTTCTTTTGATTTTTCGACATTTGTCTACTAGCGATAAATGTATAAAACACGCAAACTGACAATTCTGAAAACCAAATATTCGAGGGCATGTGATATCCATTAACCCGCACTTGGCCAACGCGGGTGGGTTGTTCCTAACTCTAGATTACTCAAGATAGTTGAGATAATTGAAAAATCTAGGGCCCCATTTCTCGAGCATTAGACATTCCCCAGCAGTAGGACACTAAAAGTAAAGTGATACGACACGCTAAGTTGTATATGGAAACCTCTCTAGACGACTTCGTGCAAATGCAAAGAGATGTCATAAACACTGATCTTTTCCACCACGTTTCATTGCGGTTCAATAGAGTTTTAGTTCATAATATCAATAATCGATGAGAGACTTGTCGATTGGTGTAAAATACTGGCGTTGAGTTCAATATCCTGTTATTAATAGGTTGATGAGTTTATTAGATAATTAACCTACTATTTATTGGTCGTTATCTTTTTAATTATGTGATATTTATGACTTTTTCTTTATTTGTTTACACCGAGTATCAAAATTAAATCTTAACTAGATTTAACTTAAGTGTTAACATTTACTATTTACACATTACTGTGTTATCAAAAACGCCATAAAAAACCGAGGGAAATAATTTTATTAATTCCCATAGAACAATAAATCTGCTCCACTCTATACGTCCTGATATTAATATTTTATTAAAATCCGTACAATCCTAGAGAACCATCATCACTATTCATCAGAGTCATATAAAGCTATTGTCCAATGCAGAATGTATCTGTAGGAAATCATTCAATCCTTATTTATCACAATTTTTAATTTCTAAAATGTTTTAAATTGTAGCTCTTCGTAGAGCGTGAACGCACTACCGGTTGACTGGAATGCGGTTACCGCTTGCAGCTGGCCGTTTTACGATTTTAATATGAAACTCCTACTGCACTCTTTCGGTACATCACACGTGCCTTGTGTAAATGACCCAAAGAGTTTGTATATGACAAACACTTTAATTCATTGTGTTCTATGACTAGACTTACGGAATAAACCTAGGATTCTGCTCAGTAGCGCTTTGAAAATATGTAGTATTGAATCCACTGAAACACTGTAACAGATGATAATGAAGATTTAATTAACAGTTTTTTAATTTTTATTTCAGTTCTGTCCGAGGCGTGTCACAATGAACAGTCATGCCTGCAGGACCGTGCGGGGTTAGAAGCCATCACCCAGCTCCACAGGCAGTTGGATGATGATGCGAACGGCAATGTGGACTTGAGTGAGAGTGATGATGTAAGTATTTAACGCCTATTTCGCACAACTTAATCATGTTATTTCGCACTTACGCAGGAGATATACTGATTATGTTGCCAAACTATAAATATGGTCATACTTTGTAACTTAGCCTCACGTAGGTCCTACCTTGCAGTTTCCTACCGTTCGCCAGCTCTGTTTAAGCCACATTCATTCCTTTAAGTTCACAGAAAAATAGAGAATCCCACTGCCAGCTATAATAGAGACTCCCATTGCTAGCGAAAATTTTCGTTCGTTCCGGGTTTCCATCCAATACACGGGACTTCACTCTGGTTAAAGAATAAATTCGTTTAAGTTTGCGTACACTATTCAACTTTAGCGTTGTGCTAAAGTATATAAGTACAGTTAAATATGTAAATGATAACTGCCTCGGTGGTCCAATGGTGAGTGAGTTCGCTTAATAACCGTAAGGTCCCCGGTCGAGCAAAAATACTTTTCTAATATACTTGGAGAATCTTAATTGCAGCTCTCGAAGCTAGGGATTGTGCCCGATGAACAGCAATAGGCTCACCTATTGCGTATGGGACCTAAACTTCGCCGGCGAAAAGTGGGCAAAATTCACGCCTGCCTACACCTTCGGGTAATACAGGCATGTTATGTTTGTATACTAAGAAAGTCTTACTTGCAGCTCCAAGTTTGAAATTGTATCGTACGAACGGGTAATACAGGCGTAACGCTGATAAGTAAATGATGAAACTGCTCGAAATTGTAACAAAAAGTAATCCTCTGTCATTGAAGTCCTTATTAGCATTCGGTGATTGATCTGATTCATGTAATGACCTGGAATGTTCTAGACTATACATACTACCAATTTCCTTAAGCACAATTAGCCAAATTGCACCAAAAACAAGGAAAACTACCTACAGATCTAAGATCACGTTGCAATTGAAATCCATCCTCATTTGTGGCTCAAAAATTACGTGATATAACTTAATTCAGAGTTGCCTTTGAATTGTTCACAAGGCCTGTACCTACTTAAAGAGATTAATATGCAATAGGGATGATTAATTTTTTTTTGTTTTGTTTGTCAGATAGATTTATAAATAAAAAATAATGGACACATATTTTTCTTTCTTTTTGTGTGACAATAGATTACGGCGATACGTCCAAGCGAAATCTCGAATGACGTCATTTAAGATTTTCTTGAGTTAGTTTTATGCCTTCGTATGACGTAGCGCCCTCCCACTCCATTATATCATTTCAATAAAATAAACATAAAATATTTTTATAGTCTTACTGATGAACTAATTAAAATGGGAGTTTTCATGCCTATTCTGCAAGTAATTGAGACACTGAGAAATCGTAGAAAATTTGTGTCCGAAGTGTAAAAAGTAACGAAATGGTACTCAAGACCTTACATGGAATTAATAAGGTTGATTATTATTTAATTATGTTCCGTATTTCAGTTTCTCCGCGAAGAGTTGCAGTACGACAGCGGGTATGAGAAGCGACAACGCGCGTTCCACCACAATGATGACATGCATATATCTGTTAAAGAGCTTTGGGAGGCTTGGTTGCGGTCAGAGGTCAGTACTTCACTACATAGTATAAAACAAGGTAGCTTTTTCTGTCCCAATGTATGCTTAGATCTTTAAAACTACGCAGCGTATTTTGATAAGGTTTTTTTTTAAAAGATAGAGTGATTCCAGATGAAGGTTTATAAGTATAACACATTGCACCCGTGCGAAGCTGGGGCGGGTCGCTAGTGTAAAATATACTTTAGTGTCATCATAGTTATAAAGTCCAATTTAGAGTCTCTTTACTCCGCTTTAAAAGTCAGCTCAATTCCGCAAGGAACACTGATAACTTTATGAAAAATTTACCAGTGGTCTCATTTTAGCTCCCAAGGTCAGAGGCCGACTTCAAAGAACTACTTAAAATATGTCCGGGCCCTAGTCAAAGTGACATAAAGATCGAAAAGAACAAAACAAAACATTTATTTTTGGCATTTTGTATTTTGTTTGTTAAATGTATGGGAGTGATATAAGATTGTCACGTGACTTTTCGAAGATGAATGTCAATGTCATACATTTTATTCACACTACTAGGTACTTTACTTTTGTAAATATGTACACACTTATAATAGATAATTACACCCAGGCTCAAGACAAATAAAATGTCACAATTTGTCTGTTTTGGATGGTAATCGAACCCACGACCTGCGGCGTGTGTCTTACCGACCACGCCACCGGCAATTTAATTAGTAAGCGCGTTCCTTCCACATCATCATCATATTAACAGTGATGGTAAATTTTATTGTAATTGTTGTTATGTTTAACCACCGCTGCTCCGTAACCACATTAGACGACTACTATAGTCAAGCGGTGTAAGCCGTCCGATTGGGCTATACATGTCCGAGTTCGGGTTCGACTCCCGCCCCGGCAATCTTTGTGTAACAGTAAAGATTTGTTTCGGTGTCTGTTTCGGTGTCTGGTTGGTTAAGGACTTTCGTGCCTCCATTAAGTCGCCGGTTCCGGTTGCCATTTAAAACAGATATGATACAATAATTACAGGAAGTCAGAAGCCTAATATAATGGTACCACATGTCAGAACATCTGGTCTAACGATCATATCTATTGGTTCCCTACGAGTTTCTAAGTTTGATGGCTGTCACTCGTTTAATTCTGGTAGCTACCCGCATCAAGTTAGGGAAATTATGATGATAGTTATGTTAAACGTGATCCCTCTCTTCCAGGTCCACAACTGGACAGTGGAGCAGACAGTGGAATGGCTGTCCCAATCTGTGGACTTGCCGCAGTACAAACCGCTGTTCTTGCAACACAAAGTCACTGGAGCTACGTTACCCAGGTATCTTTATTGTTATGTTCTTCTGTGCTGCTGGCGCTGGATTTTGACTGTATATTTTTGTGATGAAATTTGAGAATGGTAATGGAGATTGTAACAAAACCAACCTTCATCCTTCCCCCTTTCCTCGTTCCTGGCCACTCTTACGTTTCTTTTTTGATTTAAATCTTTCCAAAAATTTTATATATCTTTTTTTACCAGCAGTCTGGATTTAAACTTGAAAACTAATGGGCTACTTCAACTTCGAGCTTACTACTAAGTCTTAAGTGTAGAAATGTATTTTTGTTCGACCCGAGAATTGAATCTGGATCGGTTATTAAGCGAACACACTTACAACTGAACTAAGGCAGATAGTGTTACTAAATCATTACTAATAGCATATATGCACAAGCAATTCTATCTGTCTCTTGGGCTTTCACGCCAGAACTACTAAACCGATGGGGCTAGTTAGAGACCTGGTAAAGGACATAGGATAGTATTTATCCGGTTTAGCGCGATAACCGACTAGTATCAGTATATTATAAATCTTAGCTCTAACCCCAAGAAGAAACTTCAATGTGATTTAAGATAATATTAATACAGTTTAAGCAAATAGTCAAATATTTATTTTCGTCGCAGAACAAATATTGAAACTGATATGCGACTACTAACGCCATCTAGTTGTAATAAACTAACTACTAACGCCGGTGGTGTGGTCGGTAAGATACTTGCTTTTCACGCCGGAGGTCGACGGGTTCGATTCCCACACGAGACAGAATTTGTGAGATGAACATGTCTGTTTGTCTCGAGTCTGGGTGTAATTATCTATTATAAATATTTCATTACGAAGAAAAGGTAGTATAATGTATAAATATATTCATAAAGTGTGTTAATGTCCTGGAATATTATTATTATTAATATTGGTGAATTACTTACTTCTATTATAATTTACGGCAATCAAGAAACGTACCATAAATGGCGCCTGGCAGCATAATCATCCCCTCTTACTCGCACTTTATTGCTGTCTTTAGTCACACACGTCGGTACAGCACACAAAAAAATAATATTCCATTCTAACTATGTATTCAATGTTAGGCATGACCCATAACTTATAATTCGTAACTTACCGACTTACCGAGATACCTTGAGATTTTATACGTTCTAGGAAAATATGGAATCCGCTGTTTTCGAAACCATTTAGTACATGGTTGGTTGGCTTTAAAAATAGCTGCATACATCTTGCTTTTACTTTAAAACAACCAAGGCTTATATTAAAAAATATCTTCTTTTTGACTACATTATTTTGCTGACGGTCCAAACTGTCATTACAAGTACAAGCCGCCATTTTGGATTCATTACTTTATTGGTTATAGTAAAATATCAAATTAGTAATTATTACTATGCATAAAATTAATATAACTTGAGAGAGTTTAGGCCTTAATCCACACGTGCTGGCTAAGTGTTAGTCATAATTCTGTATGTTGGATTTTAACGCTTAAACTGCTGAGTCGATTTAGATGAAATTTGATAGGTATGAAGAGTGGACTGCAGGTTTGAACTCTATAATAATGTGTGCTCGGCCTAATCTACATTATATTCCCCAGGTTGGCAGTAAACAACATGCAGTATTTAAGCAATGTATTGGGGATTAAGGACCCTATTCACAAGCAGAAGCTCGCCCTAAAAGCGATGGACGTCGTACTATTTGGACCACCTAAAGGTAATCGTACCAATTCAATTTTTATTACGTAAAGGACGCTATGCATTATGGTAGTCTGTATTAGTCGGCAAAACCGTTCGGGAAAATCGTACAATGTTTTGAATAAAGTTGTAAGAGATTAAACAAATATTAATTAAAATTAATTAGCACCCACATTAAATGTTAGCATGCGAATGCTTTATTAGAATTTTTCAAATAGTAATACTTATTTTCCCACATACAAACGAATACATGTTACAATAAAATGAGCTCTATGTTTTGCCGTGATGGCGTACAAATATGAGATTAAATGAAAATAGAAATAAAGCAAATACAACTATCAGAAATAAAATAATTAGGTAATTTATGAAAGTAAAACTTAACATTTTATGTTAAAAATCTAAAATAAAATTATTAATTACTGAAGTAACAATTAAGTACAATAAAAAAAATACAACTTTCTTTGCTGGGCCAATATAATATATTTTGAAAAGCCTTCAACAGAATAATAACATTTCTCAATCACTAGTGAGTTAAGAATTTTCTTAAACTGAAGGGGCATATTTTTTAATGCTATCTGGTAGTTTATTATAAACTTTGGGAGCTATACCAAAAAAACTCTTTTTTTAACAAAGCTGTTCTTATGCTTAGCAAAAGAAGAGGTCAAAAGCGGGATAGTATTTCGACCACTTATGTGATATACCTCATTGGAAAGCGTATATAATAAGCTATTAGACTTTAATTAAACATGAATCATTGAATTGTTTTTGAAAAAAAAAATGTAATTGAATAACAAAACGCACATTGCCTTTAATTATTAGTTTCCTAAGCAGTATAAATAGTATCAATAATTGCATTGTTTTGAAGTACTTTTTTCTTATAATATTATTTTACAAAAATACAAAAACGTTTATTGATCAAGAAATAAGTACATCGTTTTACATGGGACGGATTCTTCCTTTAAGCAAAATGCCTGTGTTGGGAGGATAATTAGCTACAGTTTAATGTAATTATGGCGAAAAATATTTATTATCCTATTAGTGTAATAACAAAACGCGTTGAGAAAAAAGGTGGCTCCGTATGACAGATCATGATGTCATTGTCATTGTTCAGTTTAGTCGTTTTAAATAATTTTATGGATAAATCCTGTTGAATTAGGGGATTTTTGCAAAATATCAACAGCACAAATACTCTATTATAGAGGTATGAGTCATGCATGAGAGATACGTCTTGCTTACTCCTCCGCATCGTAAACGTAACCTTCTATCCCAGTTATTGGACCTTACCCAGTCAAGTAAGAAACGGGCAATACTTACCTAATTAAGACATTATTCGTTCGTGCTTACAGTCACTTCTTACTGTGTACTTTTTATCTGCGATCAAACCTTTTTAGCAAGTTTCAGTAAAAGTATACCATATTGCTATTTAGTTTCATCTTATTACCTACTTACTTACTATACTACCAAGAAACATAACCTACGGCGAGTATACTATGTGCAATAAGAGATGAGCTTCCAGCTACCCCGCTGATGCTCTAATTACTTACCTAAAGACCTATAAATCGTCAACTACGCCAGTCAAACCACTTTGTTGTTTCATCTTTTATTGCACAACCTATAATAATAATAATGTTCGTCTCTAGCCCTGTATGCTCTAGGTTACTAGACCAATCTATTAATAATAGTTGTCATAATGGGTACCTATAACAAAAAAAATTAAAGACAATTCTGTATTCATACTTTATTCCTCTTCTTCATTTTCTATGTCTTTACTAAAATAACTAAAACAGGCAGGTGGTTGTATATTTTCCTGATGCCGTGCCCAACCCAAATACCATTCAATGGTCAATACATCAGCTCGGAATATTTTAAAATCCCGTTTAATCCGACCATTTACAACTTAACCGCTCACCTACTCAAAGTAACTATACGCGATTTATTTGCTTTTATTGTAGATAATTGTCATTCACCTGCATCTAAGCCTTCAGGTTTATGAACCGAGTACCCCAGGGAAGTTAATAATCCAATAGCATATCTTAAGCCACAATCTGAAATGAAAATATCATTTTGCCTGAAACAGGACCATAATGGTGAGTTTTCAATTTAAGTAGGTTTTTCATAATATCAGCATCTGACTAGAGTTGCAGCATAAGGTCCAAAGGCATCAATAATATAACTGTCGCAAGTCACCATAAAAAAAGTTTCACTAAGTTTCTGTATTTATGTAAACTGTATGTTTTTTTTAAATAGTTTGAAAATTTCTGCTAATATATATAGGTGCCGTAACAGATCGCTATTGGATTATTAAATTCTGTTCCTAAAAGTCTTTGGGTAAAAAATTAAGTGCATATGTACATAATTGCTAATCCCTTGCTTTTTTAACATAATTTGACGCAGTACCCTAAGAAAAATAAGACTGGCCATACGTGCGAATGATTCACCTGTTCTTAATTTGACAAAGTACATGCTAAGAGCAGTTTTAGCCTTTTTACAAATGGTTTCTAATTGGCCAACACTGTTATAAAGAGTTAAAAAGTTAGCAACTGTAAGACCAGTTCAATAATGACACAGTCTGTCTGAAGTATTTTGAATATTCTCAAAATTGAGTACACAACAAATCGAATACTTTTTCAATTTGTATGCTACTAAAGTTGTGCATGAATTCAAATTCATTTAGAATGTCCCAGTTATATAACATCGAATGTTCATGACATACTCTAGCATTTTCAGTAATATATATTTTATACTGACACATAATCAACCTCTTTAAATAGCGAGGAACTCTAAGGCGTTCTGGGTTCACACAGTCTGGTACAAAGCAGTGGGACGTTGTGTCTGAAGTGCGAGCATAACCAGATAGATAAATAGTGTCTGCTGGTGGTTGCACGTTGGGCAACTGACCAGCCCAAGATTCCGTTTCGGAGCTTGTTCCTGCATCAATTTCAGTAACTGACTCAGATTGTTCATCTCCTTGCACGCCCACATCAAATTCAATAGGTTCTAATTTAACAAATACAAGAGGGTCGTTTGTGTCTAACCTGGGTGTATTATGATAACCTCTCATCCAACAAGCATTACATGCCCAAGCTTCAATTGGGACCTACAATGTAATGCATGTATTAATTTACAAAATTCTGTTATTTTTTAGGTGAAATAAGCAACTAAATTGTTGATTACCTGTCGTGGAAATATTAGATTTTCTATGTAACTTCTAACATTTGATCCCACTACTAATCTACGATGACGTCGTCCTGAGCGCTGACTTAGCGAAATTCCACAACATATGCACATAAGTCGAGGAGTCAATTCGACAATGGCATTTTCAGTTCGATTATGTGCTTCTTGTGCTAGTAAGTCAACACATTCATCGCATAACTGGTCATCAGCAGTAATCTGTAATTCAAATAAAATAATTATGATGTAAGTAAATATGTAGTTACTCTGTGAAACACTACTCTAAACTGACTGACACTGAAGACTCCTAGTTATAATGGTCACAGTCATCATCATTAGTTAAAAACTCATGCCAATGCTAGTCAAAAAATAAAATCAATTTTAATAAATAATATCCACATGATAAATATCAATATGAATTCTTTTTGCAAAAATCTTTAAGCACCAGTTGCTGATAACTGTTGGATAACTTATTCACAAGATTTGTCTCTTTCTTCCTTTATGTCAAGTGACAGAGACAGAACTTGTGAATAAGCTATCCAAGACTTATCACACGGTGGGATAGCTCGTTGAAAAGAAAGTGTCCAGATGTGAGGTAGGCTAGTCATAATATGTCTCATAAATATCAATTGTGGTCTGTAATTTTCCTGCTAGTAATGATTTATTATCAACACAGTGATGATAACTCGTCTACTGCATATGATAGATACAAATAAAGTAAACATTTTTGTTTGCAACACCTACAAAAACGTAATCATAGTTTGTTGAGCTGTCTGTACAGGTTTAGATAGGTCGTTTTCGTCGGTGCTGTTTTCCAATTATGGCCACCGAATGTGGAGATTTTGTAAATGAATTATATCACTTAACGCACCTAACAATACATTCTGCAGGACAAGATAACTCGCCAGCCGCAGCGGAAGGGTAAAACTTGACACTGGCAGATCATAATTATTATTCCAACAGAAGCCACAGTTAAGACACGCTAAAACTGTGATATGATTTTATGTTACATTATACCTATAGTGTGTAACAAAATAAATGGTTTATATAATAATAATAATAATCACTTTATTACTGACAAGGTCCATACAAAATTTAAATCTAAAGATAATAGATCTTGAAGGTATAACTGTTGATTGCCTATACTAGGTTATGTTAACCTGTGCTACAGGCGGTAGTAGAACACATTTATTATAATTAGTCATTTATACTAGGAAATAATTTATAAAATAAACAAACAAACTAAAATAATACATAGCTTGTTTGAGTAAAACTAGCAATTCTTCGGTTATATGGTTAAGATTTAATAATAATACTTGAAAAAGGTAACTTACTTCACGGCCACACCATTCTTCAATTATCAGTACTAAGTCTGGGCTTAGGTCTACAGCATGGTATTCATGCTGCAGGTGGTCACATCGCATGATAACATGGCAATTAACACATACAGCCATGCTTTCCAAACAAACGGTGATCCAAATCGCTAAGAATATCAAACCAGTAAACACAAGCGTAAAGGTCGATCACAAAGGAGGGTTCGGATACCGAAGGGTGATGCAAAGGGCAAATAAACGAAAAAACACAAATTACACCGAAATTACAAACAGCATATCACCGACGAATGTCATAAAGCCATATGAGACGCAATGACATTTCTAATGTCAGTTAAATGACTTTTATTTTTTTTTCCTGGCGGTTCATTCAATTGTCATTTGGCCATGGGGTTGCCAATTATTACAAAAATGTTCCGATTTTCAGTTTCAGTTAAAAAAAAAAACGGGGAGGCGTAAAATGATATTTTATGCATGAAAAAATTTAATTAATTACGCCCTATTAGCCTATGTAACTCCGATTGTCGTTCAAAGTTACAATTATTTTAATCCCAGGCTCTATACATTTTTTGAACGTCTCCTATAACATAGAACTGGTATAGTTCCCCTCTGCTGTGGTACAAGTCACCGTCATATAGAAGCCGGGTGTCTTTGTTGAGCTGTGACCCTAAAGCAAGCAACGTACTTAATATACTCTTTCAAACAACATTAAGATTTATTATATTCGAGATAAGGTTAAATTTTCTAGTGTGTTCTGTATTTTTGGTTACTTTGGATGCTTAGATACCAATGGCGTTTACGGTGTCACGGATGTAAGGGCGGCGTGGCTTGAATGTTACCAAGTGTTAGGCGTTGTGGGTGCTCCATTAGATTAGTACAAGGCGGATGGCCCGAACAATTTGATCACATTGGTTGATCCAAAGGCAATGACCATTTTGGATGTTGCTATATACTTGAATACATTGACAGTCACTATCTTTAAGGAGCTGACTGTACATGAACAGTTTGTATACGTCAACTGTTTATGTTTCGTATTTGTGTGTAGCCTTAATTTACGTGCACATTTGTAAAGAAAGGCGTTCACCTCCCCCAAAAACTGACAAAAACAATTTAGTACTAGAAGTTGCGTATAAAACCTGCGGTGTTAAATGCTCTATACATTTATGTTTCACAAATTTACAAGTATCAAAAAATTATATAAGATGTTCTTCACGGTTGTTGCTTTGTTTTTACTATACAATTGCGAATTCAAATGCGCAATTTATGTATCTAAATGTATTTACTTGTATTGTTTTTGATTAGTAATGACTATAAAAACGCTGTAGATTACGTTTAAATGGCCGCGGAAGCTGTTCATTACAACAATAAATAGCAATATTTATGACAACATAAACCTAGTGATTTAGGCGACTATAACCCCATCAAAAACGTAGGTGTATTGCAAAATAAAAACCAATGCCAAGTTTCGCACCGCATCAAATTTTAGGAATCTTTATTCGAATCCCTTTTATCTCATTCCTTTCACTTGATCCCCGGGTGGTGCAAATAAGGTGAAAATATCTTTGTCAATAACAGGTCTATTCCAAAAAAATTGGTTGCCTGTAAATTCGGTATACGGGCGAAAGTTTTACGTGACAACGACTTTGAGTGGTAAAATAATTTTAATGTGAATATTCATTCGTATAGTAGGAAGAAGGATGAAACATAGTTGAGTGGGAGAGAGACGCAAGGCATTCGGCGGGCCTCTCTCTCGTTCGGTGACTCATCGTAACGTTACCGAGCGTTACACTTTTTCATAAGTGCCTCCCAGCCGCAACCTAATTTAAGACGTTGTCACGTCAAAAAAGGCTAGTTTCGCAACGCATTAGGGTTTAGGGTATAAATTATACCCTAAATCTATTCTATTTTACTGGAAGAGTAAAATAGAACTAAGACGCGACAAAGATGGCAAGACAAGGCAAGGACATGAAAAATCTTACTAATAAGTACATAAAAATGACAAGAATCGAAAAATCCAAAACGAAAGAAATGATAAAAGTTTAAATCTACGGATGTGACAATAAAAACGGAAGAAGAGGCAGTATGGTCTGAAAGACCTTCGCCTTTCCGCAAGAACGAATTTATAAAAAAAATATAAAAAATTGGTGCTCATATGGCAACATAACATACTGCTAAATAATAATTTCACACACACAGCGCCACCTAGTTCTAATTGAAGGAATTAATTTGCTCATGGATACGTGCTAGGACTGACTACGAGCTGATATACTACATATTGATGACTAGGTTTCAGCTTTTAGTTTGTTTTGTACGTATTGAAGACGTAATTATTTATTTCTGGTCATAATACAAACAAATAACGACCCAGTTATTTCTGTTTTTACTACAGACATATATTTTTACTAGATAAGTATAACGTCGCAAAGTCACACTTTTAAACTATAATGCGATATATCTGAGTATAATAATAGTAATCTGTGTGGGCTTGTAATTAGCTAAATTTGGCCGTGGTTAGTGACCACCCACTAGACAAAGCCGCACCGCCAAGCGGCCTTGCCGTGTTCTGGTGCGACGTCTGGTGACACCATGCAGAGAGGGTGGGTCGGAATTGTTGCTCCTTTAAGGTTTCTAACCATATGCAGGCTCATTCCACTGCCACACTCTTACCGATAATTATTTGTAATCACGAGTGTATCGGTATACTAGGCTGGCGCGTTCCATCGTAGACTACATCATTGCTTAACATCAGACAAGTTGTAGTCAAGCGCCAGCCTATAGCAGAATAATTATTTTTTACCCAAATTTGCTTACTGTGAAATGATTAGAAATTAGAAAAAAATATATTCCTTGTACGAGTAGTAAAGGAATACACAGAACTCGTACAGGGCTCTGTATTTCCAATACAGCAACGCCTTTAGAGTGATATACTATTTTATTAATCGAAATAATAGATTATTTTTTTTTATTTTTTATTAGCCATTATTGTCCCACTGCTGAGCAAAGGCCTCCCCCAAATTCTTCCATTTTGTCCGGTTTTTTGTTTGTTTTTTTTTGTCTTGTAATTATTATTACATTATCATTACTTTAGTTACAGTTGGTTACACCTAGCAACAACAGCTGTCAGGTACAAAATATATCTGAATGCGCTCTAGTAAGATGAGATTAGGTACTTAAGTATGTTAAAAGGTAAATCTTTAGTTATTAACCTCCAAAGTCAGTAATATCACCTTGCAAAACGCAATCCTCACGCAATATTGTATATTTTATCCTTCACAAATACCTGTTTGTATTTAAATTAATGTCTCAAAATTAATACAAACTAAATCCTGTACAACAACAGAATTTATATAAATTTATAAGTAGGGTGACACTGTGTCCTTAAAATGAATAAAATTTGTCATTATTATTTATAATAGTTTACATTAACATTTTTATTGTAACTATAATTTTAATATAAAATATATTTTTAAAAATAAAAAAAATTAAGTCTCGTGACGTCATATCTAAGTATAATATATACTATCCCTAGGCATAACGTTACGCAAGACAATAATAATCGCTGATAATTTACCGTTGTTATTTTTATGAGACAGGAACAAGATATCTCTAATATTTTTACTTAACTACGCCAAAAAGAGGGCTTTTCGGGTGTATGTATCTATATTTCTTTGGCACGCTCTAGAGTCTAGAGCCTAAACGGTTTGTCCCATCTGAGCTTGAGATCGTCAGATACAATTCGTGCGGGTTTCATTAAAATCGTCTTAGCCCTGAGAACAACGCTGCCGGTTACAAAAATTATAATACCTAATTAATTAAAAATACTTAGGATTTTAGGCGCCAATTCTTCTCTTTTCAGTTCTTAATTGAATTAAGTTGGTAGATATTGACGCAGTGGAGTTTTTGGTTTTTTTTTAATTGTTGTTACCTTTTAATAATCTGCAAGACCGTCACCAAATTTAAAACCATCCGGGATTTAAAATTTGGTCACGTTTCACATTAACAGTTTTACAGTATGAACGATGAAATATCACACGTTATTATAAACACGTAGCATGTTATTAAATCGCACAAAGTAGTACCACAGAATATTAAATAGTACGTAGTGTCACACATTACTAAAGTTATTACAGTAGTGCTACCATAATTTGTTAATTTCAAACACTTCATAACTGAGTAGGAATAATTTATTTTCATAACTATGTATCTAAATAAAAATTATGAATATAAACCCCTATGACTGGCGTAGTGGTTAGCGACCGTGACTGCTAAGTCAAAAGTTATGGTTTCGATTCCCACCCAGGACAAATCTTTGTGTGATGAGCATGATTATTTTGTCTATGTCTGGGTGTAATATATCTAAATTATGTATGTATTTACAAAAAAATGTATATAGTAGTTTATCCGTTCCTAGTACCCATGACACAAGCAAATATAATTGCTTAATTTGTGACTAGATGGCGCTGTGTGTGTATGTGTAAAATATTATAATTTGTAATTTAAAGATCGAGTTTGATAATTTTTTATTGATATATTTTTTTATTTCGGAGGGTATACTTTTTAGTGGTTCCATTTAAATTATATCGAAATCGATTAAGTGGGTCTTGATTTATTGTTAGAATATTAAAGTCGGTTCGTATTTTTTCAAAAACTATTATGCGTGCATACTATGATAGGTTTTTTTTAATTAAATTCCGTTTGATATATTGATAAACAAGTTGTTAAGTGTAAATAAAGCTGAACCGCTGTGTTTCTAATCGCAAAATTAAAAAATAGCAACAACAAATTCGATAAGTACTGTGTTTTCATTAGTATATCTTTTTCAAATCATGTCACTTTTCCCACTGGAACGCAACTGAAATGAGAACTGAACGTATTATGAGGTAATATCAATATTTGTTCTTCTCAAGCAATGCGGTATTTTTAGCAAAATTATCACGTATAAACTAATTTATTCATTTAAGGAAAACGAGAAATAACTTTACCTTTGATATTTATAAACCCAGTTCCAGACCAAAAGAGAATAAATTAGTTAGCCTTAGTTACTAATTGAGGTAATTTTAACACATTCGCTGTTTCAAAGTTTAAATTAAATATGCACTATACCATAATGTTTTAGTAAATCCTTTCTTCATGCACCCGAACAGTCCTCATACGAAACCTTTGTGCCGAATTTGAAGTCTAGACCCAGCGGTTTGGGCTGTGCGTTGATGTCAGTCTACAATCCATCAGTCAGTTTCTTCTTTTATGTACCTGTTACTCAATTAAACGAACTAACCTAAATGTCTGTAACCGGCTTAGAATTTGTCCCACAATCACAACTAATATGGTGTCAATAGTGTTACATCACGTTTTATGTGCGAATCAGGTTCATTCAAACTTTAATATTGTGAGCGTCAACTGTGACTTCTTTAATTATAAATTTTAAAACTATAACTGATTAAATAAAATTATATAATATAAAAAAAATTAAATAATCTTGCATTTTTGTGTTTTACCTTCATTAATGTTCGAATATTAGTGCATTCTAAATTCAAATTGATACTTTAAATTATGATGTTTAAATTAAGAATGTTGGTGACTGTTTTGAATTTAGATCTACAAATGACGTTAGTTTAAATTAAAAAAAACTTTTTCGTTAAACTACCTACGATTGTAGTTACTATACTTTTTCATTTTAGGGTAAAATATGGCAATGATGTGTTATTTTATGTTTAGTGTTGTTGAAGTGTGACTATGTAAATGTTTGAGACTTGGATTGCGGTGGTGACGTCGTATTGTGTATACCTGTTGTTCTGTGGACGTTATGTGGATCTGAATGAGGATGGTAAATATATCACTTCAACCTGTTTTGGTGACTCAGTGGCGGGCACGGGTCTTCTTTCAGCTATCTTACGAGTTAGAGTGTAGGCCTTAATCCACACACGCTGGCCAAGTGTTACACATGCATACAGCGCCATCTAGTCCCAAATATACAATTATGTTTGCTTGTGTTATTGGTACTAGGAATTGATATACCTTCTACTTAAATATAATTATTCACAAATACTTACATACATATAATAGATAAGTTGCACCCACACGCAGAACATACAATCATGCTCATCGCACAAAGATTTGTCCTGGGCGGGAATCGAACCACGACCTCCGGCTTAACTACTACAACCAGGCCAGTCATACTTATTAGTGTGAATATTATCATCTAAGAGCAACAAACCTATAAACAGCTAAGTTGAGAATCTCCTCTTTTGAAGTCGGTTGAAAGCCTTTAACATAAGTACAGAAAATAAATCATAACCAAAATGTATAGCATTATAGAACTTATGTGGGATTATTGACATGAATGACGTCATCCTTTGTATGTACTGTTGACCTTCAACTATTAACTTGACATTGTTATATTGGTTGTAGAGTTATTATGAGATTGTCTATAGGTACAGTCGAGTTCTTAAATATATCATAACAACGTATAGTCTCGGACCGACAATACCAGGGTGCCCTCTACCATAGTAATTAAAATAAAAATTTAAAAACGTTATGGCCGAAAGGGCTGTGGTGTGTGCGGTTAGAATAAAAAATATATATCATAACTATCTGGGCCCTGAATATTTTTTAAAATATTCATTGTAGACCAATGAATATTTAAAAATATTTATGAAAAATTATTGAGTATGACAGAAGAACCATTCATAATTTTATGGTTGTTAAACTATTTAGATACTCATATATTTTATTCTGTGCACATATGTTTATGAAGCCTTGGATTGCTCATTCATTTATGAACTCGACTGTACTTTGTACTTGTCATTGAGAATAATATCGCATTGTTAACCGACTTAAAAAAAGGAGGATCTTCATTCTATCCTGATCCAAACTGCAACTTTAGCTTTCTGAATTTTTTTTACGTGATAACGTCTTTAAAATCGTTTTAGTCGGGTGACATGTTCAGAAACTTGTGTCACACCAAAACCTCACGAGCGCGATCTCAGGTATAACGAGAGAGAGACGGACCGATCTCCCGTCTCATCTCGAGCGCTGCCAGTCATTCCGTGAAACTTGTCACGCGGAATCCTCACGAGCGGAGGCTGGCATAGCGTTCGAGTGAGTGGACCGATCTTCCGTCTCTCTCACTCTAGCGGCAACAATATTAATTCCTTACTTCCCAAAAACTTATATCACCAATAAGACGTTATCACGTAAACATCTCGATCGTAAACCTACTTTACAAACAACCAATTTTTTCATGCATAACTTTGAAACAAGGATCATTTCAATATTATTTTGAAGTCGTTTTATTGTAATAGGCAATTTTTTATTAATGGTGTATGTAATGCAATGCAGCACGGTGGCAATGAAGTGCCTTTACAATTCATCTTTGCAACTTTAGCACTGTCACTAATACGAGTTGTCAATATGGAAAAAGGTTTCCAATACTGTCATTAAGGTGTCCATATGATAAGTTGATATACAACAATGTGTGATCTACACATTATTTTACCTAGTAAGTTTCCTATTGATTTTATTATATTTCTAGCATTTAATTTGAATGAAGGTTTTCAATTAAAAAATAAATTGTGAATTTTTCGTAATGACGAACTCGTACTACGGGTACTGAGCTAGTTAGTACGTACAGTCAGCTACAAAAATTTAAGCTACTAAATATCCTAACACTAAGATATTCCATAAATAAGTATCGTGACAAGAGAAAATAAGCTTGTCATTAGTAGTTCACAAAGAACAGTCATGACAGTTATTTAAGGATTTTTTTAATAAGATGTTTTACAACATTGAATCTGTTAATCAACTTTTGTAGCTGACTGTACAACACTTTTTAGTACTTTTGTATTCATCAAAAGGCTAGTCATTTGTTATTATTTCAATTTCCACGCGCAGTGTTGAGGAAAATGACCGCCACTGTGCAGTTTGATCACCTCCAGATAAGCTGGCCTCGTACAATCATCATTAGCTTAATGACCGCCATCGCGATTTCAAATCTCTAATTAAAACTAACGCCATAGAATATTATTATGATAATTTACTTGTCTACAGGAGAAAAAAAACTATAATAATAATATATAAATAAATTAATGAATTATGCCTAGACACAGAACAAACAATCATGTTCATCACACAAAGATTTGTCCTGGGCGGGAAACGAACCCACGACCTTCTTGCTTAGCAGTCAGGGTCACTAACCGCTACTCAAACAGGCGTAACTATCCCCCTTAAACGACTTACATACTTGGTTAGGAATACCAACAGCTATGTAAGAAATATAAAAAAGTATCGAATATACAACAGTAAGCCGATAAAAGGTTTTCACGCAACGGTAGCGCAGTAGTATTCGCCTCGCCTTTGAAATATAAGGTCACGGGTTCGATCCCCAGTTGTGGCCACACATATTTGTGTAAATTGTTTCATCGCTGCTGCTCGATATCAGTGAAGGAAAACATCATGAGGAATCTAAGTCTAAGAACTTATCATTCAAGGAACCAACCCGCACTAGACCAGCGTGAGTGGATTGAGGCCTAAACTCTCGACTCACGAGATAGTAGAGAAAACCCGTGTCCCAGCAGTGGGACACTGGAGATAGTTGAAGTGAAGATTTTTTTTTTGAACACTCGATTTCAAGCGAATACGAAAAACCGATAAGCGTCAAAAATTAACTTATAAGGTTTATAATAGTTATAATAGATTTTTCGGAAGTTCTTTGGTCTTTGTTTATCTTTATGAGATTTATACTAGTAAGAAAACACCGACCAGATACATATAGATAGACAGCGCATAGTTTGGCCCCCGCGCCCACCTAACTAACAAGATAATTGGTTCGTTTAAGGACAAGAACTCACCCCTCGATCTCATACGAAACCTATGTGCCAAATTGGAGTCTCTAGACTCAGCGAATTGGGCTGTGTGTTGAGTCAGTCAGTTACCAATCAGTCAATTTCTTCTTATTTATTTATAATAAAAAATAATAATATTATATTGAATTAGTAGTTACAGAAGCCAAAATTATTGCTATGTTTAGTCATGTTAAGTTAAAAGTAGGAAATCTGTATATTCTTATAATTATTATTATATCTAACATGAGTTGGCTAGTATTTAATAACCCCCATTGTGTACAGAAGGCAGTAAATGGAAGGACTGGCTCCTCGCGTCCTTACTTCTCGGCGCGGTCGTCGGCAGCTGGGCGGCGCTCCGTGCTGGTCGCGCGTCTCGCTCGCAAGTACAGCGGATGGAACGTGATATGGAGCAGTTGAGGAAGGCAGAGATTGCTCTCAATAAACTGCAGAAGGAATTGGATAAAGCTTATCAGGAACAGGTTGGTTTGATTCAAATTTCCTTCTTTCTTTCTTTCTTTTAATAACCGCAAAATTCTGACGGGATTCTTTAAAATAACTTTTCTAAGATCCTCTATTTTTCTTCTTGGGGTAAGTTTGGGCAGTCCACGAGAAACCATACACTAATAGCTGAGTATTTAATACCCAGGTATCTTTTATCTAAGGTATTCAATAGTCCCGTCAAGACGTTGACATTATTCTGTAGGTAAAAGTCTAGCTGTTAAAAATGTAGTTTAATTGTCATTATTCATATCCAGAGAATATTTTATTTTTAAAAATGAACTTTTGGATACGTAAATATAACCATTATATACCTTATCGAAGTACTTAAATTTGGAGTAGCGATTAATGTGACTTATGTTTTCAGGAAAACGTGACCACTGAAAAGAAAAACTTAGAAAAGAAATTGAGAGAAGCTGGTGATACACCATTTTTAAATTCCGCGTCCTCTGATCTAGAAGTTACGCAGTTGAAAGCTGAAATCGAAGTAAGTATTCTGTAAAACCCATAACATGCTTAGTAAATATTTTACCAATGCCCACAAAGGTCATTATCGTCTACGTTAAAAATCAATTATCTCTCCAGATGCTTCGCGCGGAACTTCGTCGTGCTGAAGGCGAGCTCGAAGACAGATGCTGGGCGCCTCCCCCCGGTCTGCAGCAGTGGCTGCAACTCACACACGAGATTGAAAACAGCTCCTACCTTCGCAAGAAACACCAAGCTGATCTACAGTTGAAACAGGCGAGAGATGCTGTAAGTAAAAACAGGTTTTATCTAACTTTAGTAGTCTAGGTGGGTTTTTTATGGGACTTTATCTCCAAAACAATCACGCCATTGCTACGTACGCCAGAAGTAGCAGCGGTACTTGGTTATATAAAAAGATAAATCGAAGCAGTTGAAAAGTCAAGTTGTCCTCGTGGAAACCGAGAAATGCACCTGTGGTGGCGTCACACTAATACCACTCAAATACTACGTCGCAGCAATCCTGAATCGCACCAGCAAAGTTTCCTCGATGATTAATATATGTACAAAATCCTGGAAAGAACAGTTAGGGGACCGCGGTCACCGCGGTATCCGGCATCTTGCACGGTCGGAAAATCTTTCCTTTTACGTAGGGTCACTACCTCCCGAACCTCCAGTCTCCAAAACAGCCTTATATTTTATCGGGATACAATATTTTTCAGTTTATGTTTAAACAAGGTCTGAAGTTCGCTTCTTGTTGTTGGCGAAGTATCGCTATATAACGAAGAACAACTGCTTTTAATTATTCATCTTTGTATTTCAGTGTGAGAAACTGCGCAAGAAGCGTTCTAGTTTAGTAGGTGCGTTCGTTTCTACTCACGGCAAGTCTATTGACGATGTGGACCGGTCTATTGTTGAAGCTCGCACTGCTCTCAATGAAGTCACTCAGGAATTACAGGTGAGATTATTTGGGTCTTACAAATAATTAAGAAATCTAGGGATGGTTTTGTTTGTTCTATTATTTTAAATTTATTCGTGTTCGTAGGAACGCATGCACAGGTGGAAGCAGATCGAGCGTCTGTGCGGCTTCAACATCATTAACAATAACGGGTTGCAGTACCTCGAAGGCGCACTCTACAGAAACGCTAACGGACGACCCGCTGGAAGAGGTAACTTTATTATTTGAAACATAGTGACACCTTACTCTCTTTCTGTCTTGATAGAATACATCTTACTTTAGTGTTGAAATCTTTGCTTTTTATTCACTATCCTTGTGATGAATGATGAATGAACATACATAATTCACTTCAGCACTTTCAAAAACCGTCATATAAAAGAATAATGTTTTTTTTTTACCTTTCGAGATTATTTGACGGATAATTTATTTTTGTTATTTTTGTAACCCTATCAGACGAAAGTCTTATAAGTCTGACGTGTGTATCCGTGTGCAAGTGCCTCATCTAAAGTGCTGACCGATTTAGATGTGGTTTTCTTTCAGGAGATTTTAAATAAGCGTCGGGGATCATTTAGACATATTTATTTATCGCTTTTGTATTGCCACAGGTCGCATGAGTAGCTCACAAGACGACTTAAGCATCGGCGATGACGCTTCTATCTGCGGATCAGGTAAGAACTTCGATGAGACGTCGCTGTTCCATGAACACGTCGAATAGAATGTAACACCGTTGCCCTAACTGTCAAAAGTCGTTACTCCAAAATTGCAATTATCTGCTTTTCGGACAAGTAAAATTTTGTGTCCAAAAATATGTGCTAAACTTTAAATCTTAATAGAACAATAGATTACAGTATAATTAAAAAAAAATATGTTTTCTGAGTTACGAATTTTGATTATTAGAGTGACTCTGTGTATTTAATTATTATTATAGATTTTAGCAGATTCAGGGTTTGCATTCTTATGTAAATTTTATTAAGTTACCTATTTTTTGCTAATTTTGACTGTGCAATACAGAATTACAAATGGCGGATGACTTAATTGATGTTTAAAATATTTTTAACTAAAAATCGCGTAAAGGGTCTTTAGGTCAACAGGTTGGAACGAAATTCTTGTCGATATTAAATTATTTTGAATGTAAACAATTAAATTCAATACGAATGAATAATAATGACTGAAATAGTGTCGCCATCTATCCAGTATTATCGGTAACTGTACGAACGAATTTGTAACAAAATAATTCTTCGGTAGATTCACAGATGGCGCTGAATTAAAACATAAACGTGTTACAGTTTTTACCGACTAGCTCTCATCCGTCGAGCGTCGAAGTGAAACATGCGTATGGGAACTTCGTTTTAACAATTAAATAATTTTGAATGCATACACTGTTTAGTGAAAAATTATGTATTAGTGGCTAAAAGACATACGTGATTGTTGTTGCTTTTTTTTACATTAGAATCATTTTTTTCCTTACTAATAAACGAAAAATAAGCCAAGACTATATTTTGTCGCTGTTAAATAATTTCAAAGTGTCTTAACCCTTTCGCTGCGTTACCTTCAAATTAGTGGGACCGTCGTCTGTAGAAGTTTTAGATTTTTGGTGCCGTGTGTGGCAACATATTTTGGAAAACGAGTTTCTAGTCTACCGTGTGTGATCCGCCAGCCGCAGTGAAAGGGATAAGAGAGAAAAAGACAAATTTTCTTTTATTTGTAAGGCCGATAGAATTTATGGTACATATAATTAGATTTTGTTGGCATCTAGTGCAATTTACTATTAGCAGCTTGCTTTTTAGAAATCTTATTGTTTGCCTGATTTTATGTTTTTTTTTGTCAATAATATTAATTAAATATTTTAAACCGAAAAGGAGGTTCTGCATGAAAGTATTGAATTTTTTTGTACAGAAATTTTGAAACAAGTTAGACTAAGTATTGTAATATGCTTTCGTAGAAAGTCGAAGTTATTTTTACACTAAAGTCCATTCGCGTTAAGAAAATAGGGAGCCATTGTTTAGCCTATGAATTAAGTAATATTTCAAACAGTTTATGTACATTTAATACACATTTACTCTGTAGTTTCAAGTTCATGACTTAAGCTCAACTACACTAGCGCCTCTGCACGTAGCGTCCCTTTTTTCAACTAAAACGCGTGGCTATATTACATCTTGAATATAATATTTTTGTATAATTAGTTCGTTTTTTTTAATATTTACTTTCATTTCAACATATTTTTATGGTATCCCACAACTGGGCACGTCTTCTCTCAAATAAAATATGTCTTACGAGTTGTTGTTTTGAGAGGTTAGGCCTTAATCTACACACGCTGCTTAAGTGCTGGTTGGTGGATATCACATGTCCTTGAACGATCAATTCTTAGACATGCCGGTTTCCTCACGATGTTTTCCTTCACTGATATTGAGCAGCGGTCATGAAACAATGCGCACAAAGATGTGTGGGCACGACCGGGGATCGAACCCACGAGTCGTGGGCCACGACCTTATATTTCAAAGGCGAGGCTGAGTCTTGAATATTCGTAAATACCGCTCGTTCTCGATAGTTTGATTCTACTAATGCCCGGTAATGCATGGCAACGTATAAGTTATATGTGTATTACACTAATTTGTACATAAAATGGCAAAATTAAAAATTAAAAAAAATAGAGATGAAAAACATAATTTAGACTCTGCGTCAGTCTGAAGCTTAACTTTTTTCTAAACGCGAATAGATTGAGGCCACATTGGGCTACGCGTTCCTCTAGCGTACGCCGAATTGTGGGGTAGGGGAATAGTGTATTTTATATGAGGTAAATATTTTTACATGTCTTAAATACCATTTCGATCTGCGATACTAATACCATATACATATTTATTTGTACCATAATGTAATTAACTTAATTTGCTTAAACTTAATTAGCTTAAAAGCTCTTATTTGTGAGGTAAAGTTAGATTCATGAAATTCGGATAAGTAGTATTTTCTTAGATTTACGCGAATATCACACATTGAAATAAAACTATTTCATAACGGATTTTATCGCGGTGTATTTTAGATTGTAGATCCCTACGTTTCAAAGTTTTTTCAGACTTCTGGTAGATGGTCACGGGTGGACTATAATATACCGCGATAAAAGTAGCTTTATTTCATGAAATTGGTTTCGTAGTCCAAAGCAATTTTGCGCTAACATACCTACGCAAATTACTCGATAAGATGGTCTGTCTACTTAAACAGACTGATTTTATTGGTTCAGCGTATTTTTTCAGTCTTAATGGCTCTGAAAGGCATTGCTTATTTTCCATTATTTATATATTTAACTAATAGAACTACAGATTGAGTTTTGCACATGCATTATTTTTAAATTTTAATTAAAATATATTTGAGTCATCAATTTTGATGAATTCAACTTTACTGATATGTTTTTATAATTTTGATCTACATTGATCTAACTTAGATAAGTGCTCAAATAAATTTTATTTCAAGCAGTTCTTTATATTGTACTTAAGTTATATTCATCACAGTCAAGGCAGCGAGATGAGGTAAAATACTTGAAACTGTTTAAATTGCGTTTGAAATCATTTGTCTGCTGGTAGCCGTCGGACGCGGCTAGTCACCACCCATCAGACAGCCACGTTGCCAAATTACTTAGGGCGTTTACACATAAAAACGATGCAACGTCTCGTAGCACGACGCGGCACAGTAGCACTATTTAGTACCTTCTAGTAATACTTGTATTTTTGCCGCGTCATGTAGTATTCACATCGTAAAAGAGCATCTTAACTAACGTCGACGGACGACGACGTGTAGGAGCCCTAAGTCGTGTTCCGATATGCCTGCATGTGCCTAGTGAAGCCATACATATTAACGACTGAAGAACTGTGCCTTTGACCATCTGCCGTTCTCATTTACTGACTGGACCATTTTTGTCTTTATTCTCGTTTACCACTAGCTAATTTTTTTTACCTTTTTAGGTATTTAGTCGGTCACTGATAATAATAGGTGATAAAATTACCTCAAAAAATAATAACTTCCATTTTAAAATTACATCTTCTGTGAACGGTAAACCTAATTTATTTAAAAAAGTATGTGACTTCAAAAAGGTCGAAGTAAAGATATAGGTAGGTGAGACCAAAAGTGCAGTCACGAAATACATGTCATTTTTCTATTTATTCCTTGTAATCATCTTTTTTTAATTAATTAATTAGAACAGAAAGTTTATTACAGTCCATCAAATCTAAGAAGTACCGTTTAAAGTTTCACTGTTTTCTATTATATTAGCTTTATACAGGCGTAATTCACACTATTTTTATTAGCTTTCCTGTAAAATAATTGAATTATGAAGCTATTTTTATTTTAACATAACATAAACAATTTTCATACAAAAAATAAAATTCTTAATGTACTACGTTTAGAACTGTCAAACGGTACTTCTTAGATTTGATGGACTGTATATATTTGAGAAATTATATATTTGACAGGCCGGTAGCGTGATCGGAAAGATACTTGCATTTCACGCCGTAGGTCGTGGGTTCGATTCCCACCCGAAACAAACACTAGTGATGAACATTTGTGTTTGTGTCGAGTCTGGGTGTAAATATCTATTATATGTATATATTTACAAAAGAAAAGTATTATGTACATATGTATATGTATAGTATATACCAGTTATCTGGTTTCCATAACACAAGCTCTGCTTAACTTGGGACTAGATGACCGTGTGTGTAAATGTCCCAGAATATTTATTTATATTTCTTTGTAAATAAAAATGTTTTCAGCCGTTGAAAGATTGTTTATATTCTTTATCTCATCTCGCTGGCTTTATTTTACGTTTAGTCGATTAATCGATTTAATATAGAAGCAATACGTGTGATCTAACATTAGTATTAGAATCGTGTCATACTAGTAGGCATTACATTTCAACTTTCATAGAATAAATAAATAGATTTAAAGGTGTTACTATACTAAATTATAGATTTTAGTATAGCAGCCAATATACCAGTCGATGGCGATTAGTATGGTCACACCTTAAATCACGATATATAGTATTATTTATTTTTTATTAATTGTATATAGGTACTTTTTACTACCCGTCGATCTGCTAATTCGATTAAAATCATCGATTAACTTATTCGAGTTCCTGAATATTTTTTTATCATAAATCATTACCTAGCTTAAAAAAATGTTATTTATTATGACTAGTTCCTAAGTAAAATATGTATGTTTTGGATTTTAATAAATCGTATTTAAAAAAATAATATTGTCACAATCGATACGAAGCTTTCAGGCATTATAATTGAAACTTGAACTTAACGTATCTAAATTTAAGGGATATTATTGTAAAGCATGTATGAAATAATATGGTGTAAATTGTCCATCATATCTGACACTGGTGTGGGTTTTGATTTTTCTTTGTGCATGTGTGTATTGAACTAATATCACTGAATTTTAATTTAGGCTAATATTTTTTACACCACTGCATATTTTAAAACATAGTCCACCACTGCGCCTGTTTGTGTGTGTGCGGGATAATTTCAAAAATTACTGAACGGAATTTTATGCTATATAGATTGTCAGATAAAAATTTACATTGCCACCGTTACTAGTACACACAGCTACACATCAACATAGACAATTCTTATATAAGATGACCTCTCGTTGTACGGAAATCTTATACTATGCGAAATGAGCATATACTAAAATGGATAGCTTGATGTGTAACCGTGAGTACTAAATAGTACTAAATAAGTACGTAACAATCCATTTACGAGTTAACATCCATGATTTTTTTAACTACTTTAGAATAAGCATGATGAGTAAATTTCATTTCTTAGTACATTTTGTAGATGTTCAAAAATATTGGACTCATTTCTTTTTTCTTTTTTACGTACCTAATCGAAAAATAAATGCGATACATTGTGCTAAAGTGTCGCATGACGTCACGTTCACAGATTAGTTTTTCGTGATTACTACGTAAAGAAACTTCCGCTCCTAAACTTTATTGCTATTTGTGCTAGTAATTTTTCTGTGAATTCGTAATAATCTACGAGACGGACTAAATACAATTTTGATTTTCATACCCAGGAATATTGCCTATTGAGAATAGCCCTGTCTGGCTTGCTCTTCGAATTTCTGCTGCTGGATTTCCTCCGATGTTTTCCCTTACCTTTATTGAGCACCTGGGTGACATAGATTCGCTCGCTTTTATACTCAAAGCGATATACAGATAAAAATCATCTAATGTATATATACTCAAAAGTTCCATAGACCAACACATTTATCCTACTAAAGTTGCTAATATTCCCCGCTTAGTAGTTTAGTCGATTAATTTATTACAATTTTTAAATCGATTTGTATTTTGCACGTTTGAAAGCTTTAGACGATTGTGATTTTGTTTTATTTTCTTTGCCACCACTACCCGTCCTAGCTTACATCAGTGTTGCAAGTTTTCTACATTAGTTTAGTACAAGTTGTGCTTTTTACAGTTGGCAACATTTTATTATGGCACATTACAGGTAAGATTTTGATTATGCATTGTAATATGTAATATAGTTTTAAATATCACCAAATAATATTGTTTCATACATGCTTTCAATGGTATTACGCTTAACCAACGAACAATTTATAAATAAATAGTTAAATAATAAAATCACACGTTTATGCAAAGAACAATGATCATACTTTAACCTGTCAATCCAGTATTTATAGTGTGTGTACTGACCATTAACAATTATTTTAAATACCTTAGTCTTTTGTATATTTTTTTAAAGAAGCCGTTTGCACTATACAACAGAACATGATACAAGCACTTTCTATCTCTTTCTACATATCTCTAATCGATAGAGATTGACAGTGCTTGCAACATTTATTTTCTTGTGCATTTTTCACCAAAAGTACTAGGGGTAAAAAACATTTTGTGTATTTTTTTTTATATCTTTGTATAAATATGGTCCGCGTTACATAAATGGTTCGTGTAACGTTTACCATATTATAATAATATGATAAAGGTAATTAGGTAATACTAATCAATATATATACATATATTTTTTTTAAGATTGAGTATACCTAAAAACTGTCCAAGTTTTTTTCCTACAGTGCAGTTAATGACTGGCAACTACTGAGAAGTACTGCCAAAAACTCAGTACGCTTTTTCCTTTATAAAAAAAAGTTTTAGAGCGACTTAATTCCAAGCGTTTATATCCTTTAAATAGCCTGATATTTTTTAATATATAGCATAGATTTTATAGTTATTTTAAATTTGATAATTTTTCCCTAATATTATTTTTTAAGTATACTGTCGAAACTTACACAGTAAGTGTGTTATATATGTTTCTACTATGTTTATTACGTATGTAATTTTATTATCAAACATAATATTACAATATTTCATTGCCCCACAACAGTTTGTCTGGTTACACACATTCAGTTTAACAATGGTTTTAACAGTGCGAACTATATAATGTCGGTATAGGTGTACACTGATACAGTATTCAAACTGCTAAGTAAAAATTGTTTAAGTGATTTTACAAACTCATTTTATCGTCCATAATTATTATAAATTTAAACCTATTATTATAAATTTTTATATTTATTTTTGTGTATTTTACTAAAGGTATATTTTGTTTATCACAACACAACAAAACTGTTTTTTTAATTAGAATAGCATAGTATAAAATATATTTTTTTCAATGAGACATTACTAAACAAACTATGTATTTAGTTTTTGTTGATGTGACAGTTAAAAAATGTTCATTGTTTTTTTTTTTTTTTTTTTTTTTTAATGGCTCGGTTGTAGACCATGTTCATTGTTCTTTATTGATTTTGACAACGGTTTTGGGTTAATGTTTTATTAGTAAATGTGAGTTTTGTAAGGTTTATAATATAACCGGGTGATGTTGCAGTAGCTGATAACTTTCTATGGAGGGAAGATTCTTCTGGTAGTGAAGCAGATGCACCACATTATCCTCTGGATCTTAGACTTGCTGAAGCGAGGTACGAACTAACTAAAACTACTTACCTAACTACTGCTTGAAGCTATACTTCAATAAGCACTTTCCGTAATATCCAAGTCATACCTTAAAGATGTATGTAGGTACCTACTCTACTTTGCTTAATTAATTAAATAATCAAATTTGTATTTTTTTTTGTAAACATGGCATAAGACAATACCATCTCTACCCTTACTTAGTCTGTGGGTTTCGTTGACACTGTCAACTTGACAGTCACAGACAGGTTATCTCGTATTTACCCCACATCGCGAATCCTAGTGAAGTATTGAGGCCAATACGAAAAGTATTTAAGTTAAGTTTCCTTTTATAAACCCCAAACAAAAAGAGTGAGTTTTTTCATATCTGTGTAACCTCATCCCTGTAGTTTGTCCATCATAGCACCTAAACGGATGGACCGATTTTGATGTTATTTTTATTTGAAAACTGAAGTGATGAAGATTGTTCTTCACTTCAACTTGTTAGTGTCCTACTGCTGGGCACAGGTCTTGTCTCAACTATCTTACGAGTTAAGATTGAGTAAGATATTATAATTACCTTTTTCAAAAAAATATCTCCCGCAAGTATTTATTTTAAAAAGGCAAAACAATCTGGGTAGTGTGTATATTAAATTTATTATTTAAAATTATTGTAAATTAAGTTGGCGACAGGTCGCGGGTTCGAGTCCCGCCCCGGACAATATTTGTGTAACAACAAAAATTTGTTTCGGTGTCTGGTTGGTTGAGAGACTACCCTCCGTGCCTCGGAGAGCACGTTAAGACGTCGGTCCCGGTTGTCATTTAACACATCTATGACAATCGCTACATGTAGTCTGAAGCCAATATAATCTGACACCTGGTCTAACCATCACGGCTACTGGTTCTCTATGGGTTGCGAGGTCTGATGGCAATCGCTCTTATATTTCTGGTAGCTAGCCGCATCAGGTCAGTCTGGGAGCCGACCCCAATAGGAATGGGAAAAGGCAAGGGGAATGATGATGTAATTAAGTTGGCAGATATAGACCGATGTCTATACACCTTCACCTATTTTTGCAGACTACAATTGGAAGAACGTCTAGCCCAAGAGGCTCGAGAACGTCGCCAAGACGACCGTATTGAGCGGCGGATAGAGGACAAACGCACCGCACTTGAAGACTTCCGGACGCGTGCCTCGTACAACGAGCTGCGAAAGAGTCCAACTGACGAACGGAAGGAGGGGGTGCAATTCATGCTTGGTGGTGAAAAGTATGTGTACCTTTTATATTGTCTTGTTCGACTTAGCGATATAGTATAGAGCAGCAGCAGCGCTGCGGTATCGGCATCGCCTTTGAAAGGTGGCAGGATTGATTCTCAGTCATGCCCATACATATTTGTGTGAATTTTTTCATCACCGCTGCTTAATATCGATGAAGGAAAATGAAAAGGTCTATGAAATAATCATTCGGTGTGACATCCTCCAACCGTGGCGGTTGGCTAGTGTGTGTGGATTAAGACCTAAACTTTCGTAACTCGTAGAGAAGTCCCATGCCCAGCAGTAGGATACTAAAAAGGGTTGCCGGGATGTGCTGGAGGCGGATCTAAGGGAGTTTCAAGCCAGAGAATGAGGATGCCAAAGGTGACATAAATTGACGGAAAATCTATCAAAGATTAAAAACATAAATTTAGTTTATAGATATTGGCTTTAAATGTTACTTTCTCGCAATACCTTAACGGTTCCACCGAAAAATGTATGCGCGCCGCTATGCTTCATCGCTAGGGTGCTCCTTGCCGACCGAAGCTCGTGGTCCACTCGAGTGCTGCTCCCTGATCGGCGGTCTTGAAGAATAGAGTCACGGGTCTATAGGGGTGTGGTGGCCTAGCCTACCTAACAGTTCTAGCGGGTTGTATAGAGTCCCTTCCCTGAATGAGACCACATTTGCATTGATGTGGTTTTACAAAGACAAAGCAAGCGTCAAAAACTAGTGACGTCACTAACACTCCATAGATAGATAGTAATCGATAATTGACAGTCGATTTTGAGTGAACATCATTAATACAGACGTCACCTTTAGTTTTGGCGTCTGCGTCAGTGTCTCAGCGTTTCAATAGCATCAATGTTAAAATTGACTTAGTATAGGTCGGTGTAAAACTTCCAAACGTGACATTCGTAGTATGATGTCCCCCTCCGAGCCGGAGTTGTCCCGGTCGGGGGTGCAGGCCCCGCTCCGCGCCTCCCTGCGCGCGGGCCCCGCGCCCCCCCCGCGCCGCGCGCCCCCCGCGCCCATCGTGCGCAGCCGCAGCACTGACGTCGCGCTGGCCGGAGGGGTGGACGACTTCAGACTTCCGCAGAGGAATGCGATTGTGAGACAGAAGCCTGTTAATGATGGTGAGCGTCCAATATTTTCTAATTTGCAATTTCGATAGACATTTCGATATAAATAGTTTATACTGGCATGTTAGCGTAGTGGTTAGTGACCCTGACTGCTAAGTGTATGTCGTGTGTTTGACTCCCACCCAGAACAGTTATTTGTGTGATGAGTATGATTGTTGGTTCTGTTTCTGGATGTAATTTATCTATAATATGTATGTATTTATAAAAAATATTTAAGTAGTATAACTATTAGTTCCTGGAACTAAATATTCACAAAAATGTTTGAATGACTGAAACGCTTCGTACACACAACGACAACGCAGCATTCGCGACTTTCATAACCTTTTTCAATTACCTAATCCAAAATGTGTTGAGGTCTAATGAGACGTAGATATTTATAGTAAAATACGTCTCACTGATCGCTGACATCTTTTCCAGATGTCCCAACTCCGTCCAGCAACACACCTCCCGAAGAGGAATCCACGGACTCCTCACTAATGGACGACGAAGGGATCCCTAAGCCACGGAAACGTCGGATCCACCTGCCTTTCGGTAAAAAGACTAAAACGCCTGCGTGACGGTACTCTGACTGCTTAGTGCGAAGCGCGGTTAGGTAATATAGGCCTTATACTGATACCGATAAAGTATAGTATCATTGAGCTTAATATACAAGCAAAATAACTAAGCTAAAAGCAATAAATCATGTAGTTGTAAAATGTAAAATAAATCAAACTGAGGATGGCCTGGTGCCTAGATAGGAATGTTCGATTAGGTAGTTAGGTAAAATTATTTGGAGTCTGTAATTTAAAGTAACTTTTCATAAAGGCAGCATTTTATATTGTTGTTTTATGTTTGAAACCAACTGCCCGCCCCAGCTTCGCTCGGGTGTTGTATGTACGAGATTTTTTAAATTTAATTTTACACTAACCGGTTTTGGTACAGTCGACAGGAAGTCATGTGCATACATGCGCATTTCGGAAATAATAAATCATAGCACAAGGTGATTCGTGCGAATCTAACTCTAAAATTAACTCTAACAGACAAATGTAAAAAAATAATCAGATTTTTTTTAAATTTTTGTATTAAGACGCGAGAGTCGGTGTCCTGGTGTTTTCTCAACGAGTCTCACCATAACGTGTATGTTTACAGTGATCTATTGTTTGTCGGGTTAAGTATACCACGTCAGAAACACGACACGACATAGCAGTACTTGATGAGTATTCTCATCAAGTACTGTATTTTTCACAATCAATTAATGCTTTGATGAATCGGTGGTACTTGATAGGGAGTAAACAGTTGCATGTAACACTGTTACTCAATGCAAAAAGTAATTCATATAGTATTTTCTAAAATTTACACGAATGTCACACATTGAAATAACACTACTTTATAATGAATTTTATCGCGGTTTAATTTAGATCATTTATTTTAGTTTATATAATAATAGATTTTTAACCTTTTCCCAATCAATAAAATTGTGTGGGTGACTCGTTAGGAGTTTACAAAATCGTTTGTTAATATATAGTTACAAGAAGTAGCACTGTAACTGGTTGAAAATACACGTGTCACTGACTCTGGCAGAGCCACCATCAGGGATTTTCATTTTGAAAACACAAAAAAATTGTCGCTAATTAGTCGAAATTTGTCGCCAAATATCAGAATTTGTCGGTCACTGGTTCAAAAGATATAAGGGTTTATAGGTGGCCGATCTGGAGAGAGTCTCCCCAGCAGGGCCACATTTATATCTCAAAAACTAGGGCACCTAGCAAATATCTCTTTTCTCCCATAATTTGTCGCCAATTAGTCGGAATCAGTCGCCAAATATCAGAGTTTGTCGGTCACTGGTTCAAAAGATACAAGAGTTTATAGGTGGCCGATCTGGAGAGAGTCTCCCCAGCAGGGCCACATTTATATCTCAAAAACTAGGACACCTAGCGAAGATGTGTTTTCTCCCATATTTTGTCGCCAATTAGTCGGAATTTGTCGCCAAGTCACAGATTTAATCGGATCTTAGTTTAGGAGATATAATGAGTTCAATTAGTAAGGTATAGTCCAAGAGCTAGGTCGAAGAGTTCACGAAAAATACCAAGAAAAAAATATTTCTATTAATATGTGTAATATACTTCTAGTTTTATCGGTCTAAAGTCTTTAGAAATGTCCGAGAGAGATAAATTCTCAATTTAATTCATGTTTTTATGTTTTAAATTACTAGGTTAGAGTGGCTTAAACTTCTTTGAAAACATTAAACCTTGCTCTTGGTCTATTTGGTGAAAGATGTACAGTCGCATGCAACTGTTTTACCACTTTACAATGTTAAGCTCTAATTAACTTTAGAATAATAAATAAATGTCGTACCTTTAGTAAAATGTTTAAAATACTTAAACGTTGAAAAAGTATTGTCAATTGTAATCAAATTTTATTATATAAAAATGAATTTCCATAAAGTTCGTTTGATGTGTGTTGTGTTGGTGTGTATTTTGAGGTGATTGCGAGTGTTGTGTTGTGGGTATGGACGGGTTGAGTTTTTATTTTATCTTAATTGAGGTTAGAATAATAAAACTTCTGTTGTCGAGATAACAACACTCGAGTTCGTAACTATTCATAATAAGTTCCACTTTAATTAAACTGGCTGACTTCAACTTACGTGACGGGCAACTCGTTCGAAGCAGCTCATCTGTACACGCGCATCTATCTCTTTCTTACTTACCGTAAATGAAACGGAGCGCAGCGATCTATCTGCCAGCGACTAAGTGGTAAGTGCACATTGTGTTAGATAAATAATTACATAATTATATGTATTGTAGATTTGTTTATAGGTAATGAATACAGCTTTCCTATGGTGGGTTGAAATTATAGAATAAGTTTACATTTATTTAATTCGAAACAAACATTCCTCCATAAGACGTCATAGATACTGTATAGAAACTACATAAAGTATTTTGTACTCGCTTGTACCACTGTATGGGGAAATTGAATTCTTTAATATCTTTTTAATTACACACCGACTAAATCTGTGACTTGGCGACAAATTCCGACTAATTGGCGACAAAATATGGGAGAAAACACATCTTCGCTAGGTGTCCTAGTTTTTGAGATATAAATGTGGCCCTGCTGGGGAGACTCTCTCCAGATCGGCCACCTATAAACTCTTGTATCTTTTGAACCAGTGACCGACAAACTCTGATATTTGGCGACTGATTCCGACTAATTGGCGACAAATTATGGGAGAAAAGAGATATTTGCTAGGTGCCCTAGTTTTTGAGATATAAATGTGGCCCTGCTGGGGAGACTCTCTCCAGATCGGCCACCTATAAACCCTTATATCTTTTGAACCAGTGACCGACAAATTCTGATATTTGGCGACAAATTTCGACTAATTAGCGACAATTTTTTTGTGTTTTCAAAATGAAAATCCCTGATGGTGGCTCTGCCAGAGTCAGTGACACCACTAGTAAGGGGCTGTTTTACCAATGTTAATGTAATGTTATAGACAGACTATTCGGAACTTATCAGCCACATTAATGGTAAATATTTAGGTTTCATAGGTACTGATAGCAATAATTGTTAGATAGCGTTAAACGTCAATGAAATAGCTGTCAGAAACATTATCAGCAACTGGAGAAACAGCTCAAGTATTGTGAACTTATTTTGTACCTTCATTTTTTTAACCGAATTAAAAAGAGGAGTGAATACTACAACAATATTACTTTGTGTGAAAGATATTGTTATTATTATTTTACTACCTTATTGTTTTACTTGGCACTTTAACTTATATAAAATACTTATTTTTCTTTTTTAAAAATCAAAATACGAATTAATTAATAATTAATTTGAGATATGTATGTAAATTTATTTATTACTTTCTTAGTATCCTGTTAGAAGTCGTCTTTTTTGTTAATTTTTTTTTATCAGTAGGCCAGAAGATTAGTTAATTTGGGTGAATGTTTTGTGGCATTATATCAATAATTAAATATGTGAGATGTACATATTTTACGAGATTACAGCGACAATTAAAGAGTCCTATGTTTCTTTCAGCAGGCGATTCACATATAAAACTGTTGATTTTTACCATTAATTGTGAGTCTGCAGCTTAAAAATAAATCACTATAACCAGTGCCAGTGTATAGTAGGAATAAATTATAGATGTACTTAACTTTTAACCATAGAGCCGACTTGAATTTTTTTTACGAAACGAACACTAAGGCCACAGCCCTAATTACTAATTTGAAAGGAAGTAAATGCCACATTAGAATTTGATTTTTTTTGTCGAATTTGCCCACAATAGTTGTGACAGTTTCGGAAATATGTAAAAATACAGGAGAAATAAAGACATTCATTGTGTATACTTGTAGCTATTTATTTTTAAAGAATCTTATTTATTACTTGAGTACTTATTATTTTTCATTTATGTCAGTAATTTCTGGATTGTTTTTTTATATATGAAATTTTAAATGGTGATTAATTAGTGTAGTTTAGTAATCAAAACCATATTATATATTAAATAGCATTAATTTATAAACTACATACCCAATATTGAACCTTCCTTTCTTGTATGTTCTGCCGAACATATGGTACTTTTCATCCATTTCTTTAGGATGTAAAAATTGTATTTAATTGATTGTATGTATATTGTTTTTTTAAATCTAGTGTTGCCAAACTCCTGAATTTTATTTATTTTATCTAAAACCACGAAAGAATTTCAGGTATTTTCTAAGAAGGTCCAACTTTACAGACTTGAATAAAATTTAATAGTCTGTGATATTGGCCCTTAATTAGCCTGTCATTCAGGCCTATTTTTAGTAATAAAATGATTTGCTAGTGTAACTAATTTTTAGGTTATATGACGAGTTTACCATATCGCATCATTCCCAGTTTGATTAGTTATGGTAGCAATAGTATCGACCTTTAGTGTGGTAGTTGTTAAGTTTGCTTCCCGTGGTCAACTTACAGTCTCACCTTACACAAAGCCTTCCTTAGAGAAGCTGACGGGCCTGCAAAAGTTACTGGCGAGGAGTGAGATTATATAATATATATTTATATAAATATTATTTTAAAACGGAAGTCTTTGGGTAAATTGGGTTGACCACGGCTCACAAACTTATTTATAAGGCGACATGGTGCTAACTTAATGTTCTCAGACTGAACAACAGTATGGCTCAAAGTTTTATATGAATTTGATGTTGTTTTTTGTGTGAACAAGGGTCTTAATCTTAACATTTCAATAATTTTATTTGTTGCCAACTTGACACATAAAAGGCTAATTGAATTGTAATTGTCACCTTAATCGCAATATCAATTGTACTTAATTGTGACTTTGTATGAGTACAAAATGTGTTAAAATCACATGACCCCAACCGTTATCGCCCCTCTGTGCGATATAAGTAATTTGATTATTTAGATAATTTGGAGGATTTATTTTAAGGCATCAAATATCTATAAATATAGCTAACTTATTTCAATCAAGATTAGATCATTATGGTGCCGTAAAATTAACCTCATGTCACGTAGTTTTTAATCCAGACCCTAGATCTGATCGCATAGCAAGACAAATCGTGATAAATTGTTACAATCATTGAAAGTTAATAATAAATGATATTACAAAATAGTTTTTAATTGCATGAACTGCCCCAACACACAGAACATTGAACCATGCATGCACGCATGGTATAAAATTGGACTGGACGACAACTAAATTGGTATAAGAAAAGCAAATCGTATCCGTTGTATTGTTGAACGAAATCGCGTTCGAAGTCTCCCTGCGACGAAAGTGCTCTGAAAAAGCCTATACCAAACCGCATGCTAGGGTCACTCAATACTCAATACTCAATACTCAATACTCAATACTTTATTTGCTTTTTCCACAATGTTTTGGGTTGATAGTATAAATGATACAAAGTAATATGTCACAATTATGGACCCTTTAGGGCACAGCAAATTACGAGAGGTGAAAATACTTTCTTATAAAATAATAAAAATGAAATATATATATTTTTTTTTTACTTTAGTAATTGAATTGCAATTTGAAATAATTGAATTAAAATGAATAAAAAAAAATAATTTTTGGCTCATTAGTTTAGGTAGGCATTAGATAGTTTAGGTCTTTATTCAGGTTAGTGTTGAGACGGTTAATTACTTACGTCATTTATCTTGTTAATAAATTTAAATTTAAATGAAAAAAAAATCAATAAAATAAGTTTGTAGGAACATAATATTAAAATAACAATGACAGCAACAAATTTAAAATTATTAAAATAACATGAATAACATGAATAAAATATGAAATCAATTTATGGACAACAATATTTAAAATTTTATATAAATAATTAAAACAATTTTAAAATTATTCAAAATAAATAATTAAAATAATTATGTCAACAAAATTTACGAAATGAATTTATCGTTTAAGTACTCATTAATGTTATAATAGCACTTGATTAACAGTAACTGTTTTAGATTCCTAATAAATATGTGTAGTTTATTTTCGTTTTTTAGTTCTTCGGGTAACTTATTAAAAATTTCTATTGACATTACAAATGTGCTTGAAGAGTGGATTTTAAGTCGAGAGTTTGGAAATATTAATCTATTCTTATGACGGAGGGAGTATTGTATTTCTTTGTCTTTACGCTTTTTGAATAAATTTTCATTTTTCTTTACAAATTTACAGATCTCTAAGATATAAATACAAGGAAGAGTTAGTATGTTTAATTTTTGAAAGTATGGTTTGCAACTATCTGTATCTTTTATGTTAGTTAATATCCTTATAAGTTTTTTTTGCATAGTAAAAAGTGTCGGTGCATCTGTGCTATTACCCCATAATATAATTCCGTAACTTAGCCATGCGTAAGCATTTGCGTAGTAAGTAGTTAGGCCCGTCTGGAGGTTAGTAGATTTAATTACCTCGCGGAGTGCGTATGTAAATTTTGATAATTTGGATCTCAGATTTTTTACATGACACTTCCAGTTAATATTGGTATCAATATTTAATCCCAATAATGAGAATTCGGAAGCTACATCAATTTTTTGATTTCTATACGTAAAGTTAATAAGTAATGGGGCTTTTTGGTATGGGTGAAAGCACATTATTTTGGTTTTCGAGAAATTAATTTCTAAGTTGTGATTGTTCAGCCACGTGGCGGCACTATCTAGGGCAGTAGTGAGTTTACTATTAAGGTTAACATTGTTAGAGCAAGAAGTCAAGATTGAGACATCGTCAGCAAACAGAACGCAATATTCATTAATATTTTTGGGAAGGTCGTTAATGTAAATTAAAAACAGAAGACAACCGATTACACTGCCCTCCTACGTTGTGACTTTGTACTCCTACGTTGACAGCAGCTGCGGTCATGTCGCCTGCAGTGTGTTCCCAGAAATAAAATCCCATAATATTACACGAGAGTTAATTCAATGTCTCCCTCTCACCTCTTATCTGCGCTATTATTATCACAAGAGTAGCTGAATTGCCAAATAGTAAATCTGTAAGTGTCCTAAAAATAGGGTTACATTGCAATAAAATAAATAAAAAATTTATTAATAAATTTATTTAAAAATGTTATGTGTACAAATACCCTACAGTTGGATACGCGATGCGAACATAACGCTAATACCGTTTGTAATAAAATAAAACTGGATTCACAATAGCCTTACGTCTCACTTAACAAATTTACGCCTACACCTAACTCGCATTAGATTTCAAAATGCTTTAACATCGGCGTTTGAAATACATCAAAAATAAGTCTCATAGACTCAAACAGTTGTTAACAGTACCGACATCGCAAGTAGCACTAACCTAGCCAAAGTGCTTCTTATGCTCTAAACCAACTAATAACAATGGACAATCAAATATTGACAGTGAACAGGCGGATAATTATAACTTCACAATAGGTTTCCTATGATAGTTTTTATAAGTACTCGTATATTTTCATTATGTATAGTAGGTAATGGAGTCAGCTGTCCTATATTCACAATAGAGGAATGGAGAAGATTTGTCTATGATGGAATTAAACTACGGTTTACAAACACTGAAATAAGTACTTATTTATTACTAACCAAAACCTTGTGTAAGAAATGTATGTTTTGAAAAACAACGTGTTTACACAACCGTTTATATTTTACTCCCTTCGGTACAGAAGTTAAAAAGACCCTTCCTTATTCTTCTTATTTTAATTAAGCCCTCTGCAGAAATATTATTCCGCAATTTTGCCAATGTCAAGTTTAAATAGGAACACAAGCTGTTAAAATGTTTGTAGTAAAAAAATAAATAAAAGAAACTGCGACGTTCTAAGACGCCATTTCTTAGTGGATGTTTACATTATAAAACAGATCAATTGTATAAATTTCAAGTTTGTAACCCGCGTGGTAAGGCTCTGCGTTGATCTATAAGTCATGCCAAGCAATTATATATTTATAAATAGATTTAAAAAAATATATACTGAACTTTCTCCAATAAACAGCCTTGTGTGAAAAGTGAACGCTGTATTTTTTACTTGACTTTTACACAGACATTATACGGCATTAAAAATAAACGAAGACTAGGCTCAGATAATCATTCTTCTTCCTTTAATTATGGCCTCTGCAGAAATTATTCCGCAATTTTGCCAATGTCAAGTTTAAAGAACTACACAAGCTTTTAAAAGATTAGTAGTAAAAAACTAATAAAACTTCAGCGGTCTTTTACGGTCATTACATTAAAACTATCATTATATAAAGTATAGAAGCTTTTAAAGATTAGTTAGTTATCCATTTTTATCACAATCTTCTCCTTTTATTAAACAGTGACAAAACATAACAGCATATAATAAATATAAAGAGCTTACTCTTCGTTTACAAATGTAGTAAAGTCTACTACTATGCCAGGAAACCAATACAGCGGCGTTTATCATATAGTGATGTGTATGTAGAATACATAAAAACGCCGCGCCGCAAACATTCCTCATAGATTTTACCGCGAAATGGGGAATGTTGAAGGAGTAACACGCCTTTAAATTTTGTTGATTATTAAGTTTTACACCTCTCATTGCTTAGAATAAGAACTAAGTTCGTTCTAAAACATGCATGAACACGAGAAATTGTTCTTGCAAATTGCAAAACAAAGCTGGCAATATTATGGGCTTGTCTTAACTCCTGTAATAATGCGTAAAATAGTCTAGTAAAATACGAATTCACCTACTTTGAAACTGATAAGAAGGAACATAACCGCACACTGTATAAAACATCCAGGCACGGTTAATTATTACCTAATTAACACATGACATATTTTAAACGAAATTACATGGTCGAATGTAATACGGGTTTAGGATTTCAGCACCATACACGTGTCGAATGACCGGACTTAGTTCGGAGAATTACCGGCTCTAGCACTGCGCTACTGATGCTTGCACTCTGCGGGGTTTTCCTGCGCACCACCCTTGCCGGGTTTCTTGGATCGTCTCCGGGGTGCCGGCTCCTCTTCTTCACTCTCTTCGGTGGAGCATTCTTCCTCCTCCTGGGTCAACCAATTATATCAACACACATTACTATTATTACACACCTATGCCTCACAACAAACACCGTGAATTCTGCAACCATCTGCACACAAATGACTCGCATGCAAAAAAGGATAAAATAAATGAAACACACTCAAAAAAGCATACAATTTTTAATGTCATCATTAAGACATCATGCCAAAACATAAAGCCATTACCGATATAAAAAATAACTACCTGACAGCTGCTATACATTCACATTATTATGCTAACTTCAATAGAAGGTTACACAAATAAAAAATATTCATACATCTATTTATCTGACCTAACTATTGTCATATATTAAATTAAAATATATATTATATCGGATAGATCACAGTTGGCGACGTTTAGTGATGTAAAAATGCATTTTGGCACTAAAAAGAGATTCAGTGAATTTAATTCCTGGGAGTTACCCGTGCGAACGACTGCGAGGGTCTACTAGCGTCTCAATGGAATGACAGCACTTCAATTTATTCAATAGAAAACAATTAAATATAGCCTTAGAGAAAAATAATATCACATGAAATTTCAAAGTACTCAAACGAACATGTAAAATTCGTAAACAAAAATACACATAATTACTGTATAATAATAATAATAAATAAAAACGAGAAATTGTATAACTAAACTAGAAATGCAAAACAGTATTCGTTACTGACGTCTAACAAGTTAACATGCATTATACATCGATAATGAAGGCACCTTACACTTCTCGCACACTCTGTCAGCTCTTCGAGCCGATACTATCTACTCTAAAACATATTTATCTGGTCAACGATAAACCATGCATAGAAAAAATAAACAATGCGAGAAGTTATTATAACAATATTCTAGCTAGCGTACAAAACTATCGATTTATAGGATAACAACCCATCGCGTCGCAAGAGTATTAGTTATCACGTATCGCCAGGCGATTCAATTGTTTTTGGTACAATTTAGAGATATGATACAAGTCGATATGATCGCGACAAGGACTAAAGCACGCAGAAACGTGTACGCGAGCCATGAGCCCGCGGTTGGGCTTGCCGTGAACGAGCTACGAGTGATGATATTAGGTATATAAACGCTAGGGGGCGGTCGAAAGATCGTCTTGCATCAATCCTCCGCGTCGGACACTTCCTCCGTCCCAGAGTCTTCGTCAAAGTACGAATCCTCCTGAAACCAAATATGTACCGCTTTTGTTTGTGCACCCACACCACCGCGCACACACCAGACGTAGATACTTTACTCAACCCGGAAGATTTATGCAGACGCACACACCGACTAATTATGCATAATACAGTACAGCTGCCATATCTGGCCACCTTTGAAAAACAAACAGCATAACATTCTCTCTACTAAATTATTTAATGTCTAATAAAAAAATCCTAGCTAGATTTAAAGACCAGAAAATTTTATGCCGTACTGTAATAGGGGTGGGATATAAATACTGTACCTTCGTCTGATATGAGAGGAGTGGGGAGGCAAATAAAATATAGCAAGTCCAATACAAACTAGCTAAGCAAGCAAGTTCTACCATGCAGGGAACTAAGACCTCATAGAAATGCTAGATGGCTGTAGAATTCACTTATTTCGAAGTTATGCATGTGAAGCAATTAAATTCTTATCACACTATTATAATTCATGTAGTTAAACTAATAATAATACACAACTCATGGAGTAAATTACCCAAAATCTATTCTTATCGTTTCTGATACACTTGTTTTAAATAGGCTATTTGACTAGTTAGAACAATTATTTACTATGTACTTCTAATGATACTTTTAAGTACAATGTGTCAAATGGCCTATTATACAAATGTGGTGGAATTTATTTTTCTTACACTCCCGGCTAATATAGACATATCAACGCTGGTTTTACTATCACATCCACTTTCAGCATTAACAAGTTACCCAACTATACAATAGAATAGAATAGAATAGAATCTCTTTATTTGTTGAACATAGGTAAATAACATATTGTGGTCATAAAAATATTAAAACTAGAAACACTAGGACATATTCTAGGTCTAGCTGACCACTCAGCAACTATTTGAACTATGAAGTTATCTCTACATAGTAATGAAACAGCCGCCGGCACGCAAGCCGCACGCGCAGCATGGAGAAGGTACGATTAACAAAATGCAAATAAGATGTTTCAGGGCAGACATAATCTCAAGCCAACACATATTGACTGGTAATAACACTTTACCACATAGGATTGCTTTTACGTTCATCATCAGCCTATTTCAATCCAAAGCTCGTCATAGGTCTCTTCGTAAGCACGCCACTGAGCTCGATCCGCGGCTACACTCATCCAGCTCTTACCAACACCTTACAGAGATCGTCACTTATCGCAATCCGTGGTGTCCACTCAAGAACTCGTTTACCCTAAAGGTTGTCGGTACTGCGGTAGATATGACCGGCCCACTGCCACTTCAACTTACTAATCCGGTATTGCTTTACAAACAACTTTGTCAAAGTAACTTTTTTGGAGTGTTTTTTTAAGTCAAAATCGCTATTGATTGGCGCCCGCCGCAGCTCGTCACGTCGGCCCTTCTGCCCACTCTACACTTCATTATCGTCGTCTGTACGTCGTGGCTCAACGAATTTAATATAAAAATAAAGTTATTCCTAAACGTTTATTTGAGACAGTTGTTTGTAAACATAAGCATTAATGTTTTACACTAATTACCAGACACCCTATAGTGCAGCAGACTAACATGAAACATGTCATTTCGATGTTGTAGCTGCAACACCTCTTAAGTTGTAAATTAGTGAATTGGTAAAATAAATTTTATAGCGTAATAAATTAAGCTCATTTCCCCTGATTACTATTTGAACACTTACAAGGTATTGCAGCTTTGCTGTTTACTTTTTGTTAATCATACTATCTCCATCGCACGAGGCTAAAAAAATGTTAATACTTAGTAGTTGCTACTAAACGCGTTTAGTGATTCTCATACAAAAGATTCGCTGAGAGTTAGCGTGAGAATAGAACCAGGTTTGTTAGCAAAGCGTGCGTACTGACCTCCTCCTCATAATCATCGTCATCATCATCGTCGAGCCCCTCGCCAGTGTACAGCAGCACAGCGCGGGAGACCACGCGCTCGCGGATGTAGTGGCCAATCTCGAAGTCTGCTGTTAGCAACGCCTGGACATTGAAAGAAATAAGTAAGCCTCTCATCATTATTCTGCACCAAACATACCTACTAGATGCCACTGTATGAAATTGTAATCGGCAAAAGTTAGCGTAGTATCGGAGAAGAGGCTAATTTTGATGGGTTTTGTGGTCGATCAAACAATACGTAGTGGTAAGACCAAGTTAGGTGAGCACAAGTGCAAAGCTATGCAGTGTCTAGTATGTGTTAAGTTGGTGTTAGTAATTACGAGATTAGTTAAATTAACAAATTCTTTGTTCGGGTGTCGCCAATTGGCGAGTCATATAACAGGAGTCATTACTACCACTGTAGGTTTCTTTTATCCTAAATAGGCTTGCACTTGACCATAACTCGCCTTGTTAAGCGATGATGTGGTGACGCTTACCTAGTAAATACCGATTCACTAGTGACTTGAAGACAAATTATAGCTATAGGGAAACTAACATATTGAATGGCAAGTTGAACTTATAAGACTGTTTGATATGTATTGTAAATGTGAACATTTTGTGGAGACTGTAGGATCAGGTGGTAGTAAAAAGGGAAAATCTCCAGTGGGAAGATCTTATGTCTGGGCGAGGTGAGATGCCTGGTTACCACATTCCCAAGTAGAATGGCTTTAGATATGTGACAGACAACGTTAATAGCTAAATGAATTGAACAGTAATAATAATCTATTTACCTGAATGTCGGAGGCTAAAGTGGAGTTAGGGTCGTCGGGCATGGTGGGGGGTGAGAAGAAGTTGAAGAAAGAGTCTGCCTGCACACTCTTGGTGACCGTACGCACAGAGCCGCGCGATTTGTGTTTCTGCTTCTTTTTTATTGTCTTCACAGTCACATTCTTGCCTTTCTTCCAGTTGATCTCGCAACCCTGTTAAAGTAGATATTTATGTAAGTACCCCAGCAGATATGTAAGTACCCCTTTAACTTCTGGTCTGTATACAGTCAAAAACAGACATTTTTTTCTATAGTTGGTAATTCATTCAATTTTTTTTTGTAGGCACAGGGTTTTATAACATAGGTTGTTAGGAATACAGTCATCATAGTAAATTTAGACAGGTGTATCTAATGACAAGGGTCCATGTAATGACGAATTCAGGGCTAATTAAAGTATGAGCAAGTGCACATTATAGTTAAGACCGACTAAAATTTTAAGATTTCTGATGTTGTAATTATGCAAATTTTGTTTTATAAATTTAAATTAGACATGTTAGGGCAATTAAGATCGCTTCTGTGACGCCGACCGTCATATTAGATAAAAAAAAAAGGAATTGTAAAACCTAGTATAAAAAAATTGCCAACTAACCTTGCATGAATAAATTTCAGGTCCTTCAAATTCAAGTGGGTTCTCCTCATCGGGTTTGCATTTCATAGAGTATTCCTTAGTCAAGATGGTGTTTGTGAAGTAATCGTTTGGCGCAAAATGGAATTCTAGAGTGAAGCCAATTGGATCTTCGTGCATTTGAACTGAAATTAAGTATTATGTTAGATTCTAGTAGAATTGGTGTGATTAAGTATGTATCATTTAGAACATCAGTTGGTGATGCATGTTAAAACAAATCAATCATGATTCTTTCAGTAATTGGTGTTCAGATGTCATCATTTAAATAGATTTAGCAAAGAAGTTATAAACAGTACTCAAGTTAGATGCAGTCTGGATCTGAGGTAAAGAGCAAAAGAATGGTGCAGATTCTCTTGTTCAATAACTAAATTAAGACAATAAGTAGCTTTCATTAGTAAAAGCACACTGCTAGATATGGACAGCAACTACGTTACAGTAGCTATAAACTAAGTTACAAAAAGTCTAGCTAGTTTACGCCTTACACTTCACAGCGTAAATGGAGTAATAGGTTTTAAACTAGCAGCATCATCATCCCTCTTATTACAAGCGACACAAAATCGCAACTATTTTCATCGCCTTGTTACTAACGCGATCGCCGGGACGCAGACCAGATCGTCTGGTTTCTGTCATTCTTAATAAATATGTATGTGTATCTTTAAACCTAACTGTTTCACCACATTTACATTTAAGACTACATAAATAGTATTATCATAAATGCTATACCTTTGATATCTTGCAAGCACTTAAGGATAGGTTCATCATGTTCCTGCATCATTTCACACAACATTGACACATTCTTGAAGATGGTGTACCAGAAGTCTGGGATGCCCTTGACATTCGGGTCCATTGGTGGCCTACAAGTAACCAAATGTTCTTAGTGATTGTTCAACAGTGACTATTTATGTAAAATGTATAAAGAAGACTCAGTTGGTGATGCATGTTAAACAAATCTATCATGATTATTCAGAAAGTGGTGTTGATTGTCATCATTTTAATCTGCTAACTGGCGCATAGGCAAGATGGTTATTCCGTCAGGCGTTTTGGTAGGGAAGGGGTTCTACCAAAATCTCACACAATCTTATGTGGTGGAGTGTGGTCTCGGTCAATTTCACGTGATTATTGGATGTCCTCTAAATAAATAATTGTATAAGCACTTATTCTAAAATAATACTTTTAATTCAGTAATTGAAACATTATACATACTCAGCAGGCTTATCCTCAGGTTTCTTTTCTTCAGAGCCGTCAGTTATAGCAGCGCCTTGCACCGCGCGCGCCAGCTCTTCCTCTTCAGTTTCATCGCGCCACGGGTTCAGGCACTCCTCGTCGTTAGGCTCATAGGCACCGTTGACGATTGTTGCACGCTATAACCAACATGTTGACTTAGTGAATCTATCAGGTTGGAAGTTTCAAATAAAATGCTCTTTCCTCATCATCTATGCTGAGCATGGGTCTTCTTTGAAGTAGTCACACACATTGCCTCCTCATGTATAATAATAATATCGTGGAACATTAACACACACGGCCATCTGATCCCAAACTAAGCAGCGCTTGTATTATGGAAACCAGATAACTAGACTCAAGACAAACAGACATGTTCATCACACAACTGGATGTGATGAACATGTCTGTGGTGTGGTGTGTGGTGGTGGAAATTGAACCCACGACCTGCGGCGTGAAAACCAAGTATCTTACCGACCACGCCACTATACCCATATTGAGCAATCAATAGCGATGAAACAACACACACGGAAAATATTTTATGACTGGAGATCTACCCCGAGACTTAAATTTCTTTCAGCCTCTGGTACTGCTGTGCAAATGCTGGTTACATAGTAGATGAAATATATATTCTCTGTTTTAGCTTAAACTACTTACTGAGTCAGTGACATATAGTATGATTATTATTATTATCAAAACCAGATCAAAGATGAGAGTATTGTTGTCGCTATTAACATAGAAAAACCATTTGTCAATAAGTTGACGAAGTTAAACGTCAAGTAAGTAAGTCAGGTATTAGCATACGAAACAAATAACAGACCAGCGAGTACTAAATTTCAAAACCATCTATTTTTAAAGTTTACCAGACTATACAAATAATGTAGGTCAACATTGCAACACTAGACAGGATTACAGTGTAATGCGTAACATTGAGATGAACTGTGAAGCTTACTACGCAGCAAATAGCTTACGTTACAGGAGTTACGTACGTCACAAACGTAAACTCGACCAAAATAGAGCGGTAGACGTTAAAACTGTTTAGAAGTAATGTAAACTTGATAACTATTTAATACGATTAAAGATACAAGTTTCATCATGTAATAATTACATCAAAGATGAAACCGTCAATTTCCTGTCGTGGGATTGCACCTTAAATCTAAATCCCCACACGTGGTACTCTAGTGGTGCATATGGTACAATAAACTTTGTAGACTTCGACGTTGGTTAGCAAGCAACCACCAGACAAAACCACGCCGCCAAGTAGCCTTGCGATGGCTGGTGACACTTAGCTTATTTGCTTTTTAGTTACATCGTGGTCAACTATGGAAACTCATTTCACTTCTACATTCTTTCTTAGAGTTATACGTGAGAGAATATAGTACTAGCATCTACTGTTACGTCTATATGCTGTCTAAAAAAGCTAGGGTAACCGCTCATTACAATAATTTTCTACTTAGTTCTAAAACCTACTTCATCTTTACTTACATAACTATTATTAGCCTAGATGAAAATTTAGCAAACAATTACAATAATTTTACCTTTTCAAAAAGTGGTTTATACAATTTCTCGTATTTGCACTCGAGCGCGTGAACTTCGCTGTAGAACTTGGCCTCAATATCAACAAAGTCCTTCTGCAGGGTCCGGAGTGCACGTATACGACGGCGAACATTTGGCGGGAGAGATGCTAAAGCCTCCACGTGGATGCGGTTCGTGATCGCGGCTAACATCTCATTTCTGGTGAGGCCACTACGAAAATAAACAATAATAAAATCCTTGAAAATCCATTTAGCGTCAAAACTACGCTGCTCTTTATTTAAAACATCCAGAATGGGTTGAGACGATAATCGACAATCTGTTTGGAAGACATAAGTAATAAATTCTTTACAAACATACAAGATACACTAGAGAATCACCTCCCTTGGCAGTCAGGTAAAAATATTCGAAGCAGTATATAATGGAAAATTGCCATGTCTTTTAAGAGTCATGTCATACTGTTAAAATGCTTTACGCCATTGCACTGTTGAATCCAAGCCAATATCTCAAAACCGTGTATTCAAGGACTGGAGTGTCGTTTACAATATTTTTTTTGTAACCAGACGACCGTCATGAAGTTCTGATACATTATGCATATCAATAATTTATCGTATTAATTTTACTCGTAAGATGAAAACATGAAGTATGCTCTATGCAGATATTGTTTGCCTCAAAAAAAGAATCTATACTAATATTATAAAGCTGAAGAGTTAGTTTGTTTGTTTGTTTGAACGCGCTAATCTCAAAAACTACTCGTCCGATTTGAAAAATTCTTGCACTGTTAGATAGCCCATTTGTTGAGGAAGGCTATAGGCTACTTTTTATCCCACTGCTGGGCATGATATGTAGTACACGCGGGCGTAGCCGCGGCGGATGGCTAGTGGTTAATATACGACAGTGATATATTATTAAGTGGTAACCAAAAAATGTGCCGCAATGTAGTCTACAAGTTTTAAAACATAGTTTAATCTCAAGCTTAAGCGAAAACGTAAATGGAGCTGGTTAGATATTTTAGTTGTAGCAAGGACAATTGTTATTGATTTGATTGAATTAATTATGGCCTTGTCGCTGTTCATCGTAAGGGTCATACTAGTAAACCACTAATTAATCGTCGTCGTTGAAGTTCTCACGCCATGTATGTCAAAATTTGGTGGATTTGACATTTTGATACCATTCGATAAAGAATCAAAAGACAAGGTATTTCAGCCAATCAGATACAAGAATAGCTAGAACTAATATTAAGTATAATCAAATTGTTCAATGGTATAATGGTATCGACGAAAAATTGTGTAGTTTTTTCTTCCCCCTGAAAAGTTGCTATTTTTTTACATAACGACATAATGCGTCATTTAATTTTTTACAGCGTACTAGCACTATTTATACTTAACAAAACGTTCACGCTAGTTTTACCCCACGCTGCATAGGCACAGGTGAATATCACCTATTTAGAAACGTATTTTGCTCGGTTTTACGCGAACACAGTTATCAGTTAGACCAATGAGGCAGTTCTGCACCATTTCATTCCTAGTGTTAATTGAAATAAGTCGACTGTGAAAATATACACTTCACTTAATACGTATCACGAAATACAGACCACGGACAGGTAGACGGTTAGGCGGAAATCTTAGGCTTAGTAATAAGGGCCCAAGTCATCCTTAGCCTACGGTACCCAAAAATTACCATCTGTTAATAATTTCTGGCACCGCTTACGAATGACGTGGCAAACGGTGCTATTGTTCATTGTAAGTTAATTTGCTAAATACAAGTACAGATACAACACGAAAGAGGGTTGATGGTTGATACCTCCGCGCGCGCCTTTGTAAAGTTGATGTAAATTACTTTTCTCTCCAGTACTAGGTACAAACAGGCACAGGGTATTTTCAATTTATCGAGGTGCTTTGTAGCCCTTACAGCCAACGCAATACGTAAAGAATTCTGGATAAGTCCGACAGCGGCTTCGCCCGCGTGTATGTCGGTTATCGCGCTAAAACATTACCTTTCTTTTTGCGCAGTCGGATAAAAACTATCTTATGTCCTTTCTCGGGTCTCAAACTACCTCCCTACCCAATTTCATCCAAATCGGTTCAGTTGTTTAAGCGGGAAAGCGTAACAGACAGACAGAGTTACTTTCGCATTTATAATATTAATAGGGAAGTAGGTATAGTAGGGATGAGGCATTTGTAAAAATTAACCTCTTTATAAGTCTTACGGTTTTATTTATAAAAATCTTAGTTAAAATGGACTTTCTGACTGTCTCTTTCTTACTAGTATAAATGTCAAGATGACAGACAAAGACAAAATAATTATAAACCTATTTTAGCTATAATGAGCTTATAAGACGTTTATGAATACGGGGTTTAGCCTGTATTAGCTAAAATACATTTGTGTTTTCTTAATAGTATAAAGTCAAGATAACAAAAGACAAACTAATTAAACAACTATTTTAGCTATTTTAAAAGCTTAAAAGATGTTTATTAATAAGGGCACAAGAACGGATTTTCAAATTTTACCAAAGGGCAATGATTAAAGGAGGTTTGTGTACAAGTGTGAAAGTAATTTATTTTCTATGAAAAAAAATCACATCTGCAGTGAACTGCTAGTAAGTAATGTTAAGTTATGACGAAAATTAAGTGGGTATGATAGTAACAATTATTATTATTTAGGCGTATTTGGTTTATCTATACTTCAATACTAATATTATAAAGCTGAAGAGTCTAGTTGAACGCGCTAATCTCAGGGACTACTGGTCCGATTTGAAAAATTCTTGCACTCTCAGATAGTTAATTTATTGCGGAAGAACTATAGGTTACTTTTTATCCCACCGCTGGGCATGATATAAAACGTAGGTTATGCGGAAGAAGCCACGTGCGGAAAACTAGTTTATCATAATAAAGATGCACAACCTAAGCATTAACTTAGTTATATATAATTCCGTAAGTAGCTGTGAGTATCGTACAAATTATCAAGTAGAGCGTATAATGACTCATTAGTTCAATGACCCGTAATATTACACGGGGCTATGCAATCTCAAGATTAGACTTTAATTTAAAAAAAGTCTACAGTATTTATCTTCAGATAATTATAGTAATAGGAAGTGAGACTTGTAGTTAGAAAAAAGTGTATATAGGCCGACCGTTTAATTCGCGTATCCGCCAAGATTCTGACTCCTCAAGCTGATGATGATTCAAGCGATATGGATATGAGTGACGAATAGTCTTACATTAGTTTTATCTGGGGTTAAATAGTTCTTTATGAGATTTAATTAATGTTTTATGACTTTGTACCTCAGATGGCGATATGCAAGTCAAACGGTCGAACTCGATTTTGGGGAACTTTTTATATTTATCCCTGTTCAACATTGTGGAAACATTGGAAACTAATTTAAATTACCAGGAAATGTGTGAGAATTTTTTTTATTATACAAAAATGAATTTACTTTTTTTGTCATTTGACTGATTTTGATCTCGAAATGTTTGCAGTGGTTTAAGGAGGGTTTGAAAAGCAGTTATTAGATTAACGAAAGTGCTCACAATATAGATTTTATAATAAAAAGATTATCTAAAGAATTAGATTTCTTATTTTACCTACTTAATGAGAAAATCTGTGAATATTTATGAGCTAAATATGTACAACCTATTTATTTAACCCACAGCTGGGAAGATTTTTTCTGTGCAGGAATTTATCCAAACACTTACATTGTGGGAAGTTTATAGAAATATTTCTCAGCGACTTACAAAAACTAAACTATAAGTCAAACTAATTAACCATCTATTTAAGAATAGGAGCAATGACTCATCAAACTAAGATTAAACATTTTATCATCAGTACCAGGAATTGACTAAATAGTTACTTATGACTGATTCCATGAGGAGGGTCTGTGCTCCCAGTATGAGTTCATCAATATGAAAAAAGACTTTTAATACTACTATGCATTTCAAATAAGAATAGGACTGGAAATCCACCATCTTGGACCAGAATGAGCAACAACTTCACATTTTTCAATATGGTGGGCAAAAATGTTTGTTTGATATAATAATCACATCTAGAATCTGATTGTCCTTTCAGTGAGATTGGAAATTTGGAGTGGAATATTTATGTACAAACATATTTTACTTCTTGCAAAAGATAGTTGAGAGAAGACCTGTGCCCAACAGAGGGACACTAAAAAGGGTTGAAGTGATATTTTACTTTTTCAGATGAAAAAAGTGTTTTAAGTTACAACTGTATTTATATCCGTGTCTATGTATTTTTGCATTAAAGTTTGTGGCATCCTAGCCCATAAATTTACTTAGGTAGGTAGCTTTTTTTACATACCTAAGTAAATTTTTCTACATCAATCACTTTAACATAGATTTTAAAATAATTTTATCGTCTGTGGTTTTGATATTTGGTGCTGGCACTACTTTTCCTTGGTTTTTGGAATGAAGTTAGTCCCGAGTCCAGTCCGATTCTTATTTGAAACGCATAGTATCTTGAATGTATCTATATGGTTTTTCAAATTAAGTTTTATCATTGAAAACATTCATTAAAAAGGAAGTAAAATGTTACAAATAGAATAAAAAAAATGGAAATAAATTAGGTAAATTAATTTGTAGAATTCAGTATTTCAACTGAATATCTCGACATGTTACTGATAGTGTCCGAAAACTTTTTTCATGTTGACAACTCATACTTTAGCTGCCTGTAATAGACTTACAGGCAATACTCTAAAGTGTTGCTAAAGTGAATCTCTTCGCTTATCCCAAATGATTGTCAATAGGGATGTCATATTTTAATTTGTAAGATTGTAAAAATGTTACATATTTTTTGCTTTATCATTGTAATAAAACAATATTTAGATATAACACATTAAAATTAGTGTTACATCATACAGAGATAAAAAATTAACTTAACCGTAACATCACTTAAGTTTTCACTTCTTACGGACAAAAAAAACTGGTGGATATGTCAAGTCAAAAGTAGTTTTACTAACACTTGTTGCTAACTAGTTGCCCCAGCTAACTTCATACAGGGTATTTGAAGACCTAACCCTACTAAAATGGAAAAGCTGTTCTAAGTTATAGAATAAAAAACAAATGTAAATTCATATCCACTCCTAAGACTGTCCCTTCAACAATTAAATCGAACAATGACGTTATACGAATATTACCAATTCTATCCACTTTAAACTTAGTTCAAGTAAGTCTAGTTGATTTTACAATATTATAACAGAAAGGTTATTGTTACTATGTATTTGTAAGGCTATTGCGAACATCACATGTAACCCTACTTCATCAAAAGAGTTTGTAGAAAAAATATTTTAAAGTTCTATTAGTAAGTGAATTAGCAACAGACATGCTGCATGCAGGTTTAGTAAAATATTCAATGAGTTAGGACCCTCTTTTGCAAGTCATATGGTCGTTTGACTTAGTACTTGAACAGTTTGCAGAAAAATATAAAAGTTTTAGATTCCCAAAACCAAGATATCTTCAGATATGACATACACTTAGCAATCTTAGGTTAATCTACACTAAAAAAACAGTTTAATCCAGGCTGTTAAATATGTTCAACTGTCATATTGGCTAATAAACTTATGGAAAATATTATTCTCCCTACAAAAAACTTAAGACCTATTTGGCTAACCTCAATAGTGCTTTCATACCTTTTCATGAGGTGCTGCGCCAGCTCACCTCCCCCGACGATTTCCTCTTCCTCTCCAGATTCCACCTCAGAGGTGTGGTCGTCACCGGCACGTTCTACAGTACCCATATTGTTCTAAAACAAGAGATACATGTTAGCACTTTGCTTCGCGCCACGTTGGTTCCCATACCGGCCCGGCACCTGATAATACCATACAAAATCAATGCCCAACCACAAAGTTATCACTTTAACAGTCTGTATACTAACATCACAACTTTTTAAATTAGTAAAGTAATATAAATTCTACGCAAAACAAAATGCGCAGTTCGTTAAAAAACCAATTTGGCCGACCACATGGCCGACTTCGTTCTACAAATAATTGCAATGTTGATACTTTTAAGACATAAGTAAAACATTTACAAACCGGTTGGATTCGTGCTTATTAAATTTTTATCCACAAAATCAGTTATTTTTAAGAATTTATGCCAATGCAAAACGTACCTCACTGCCGACAAAAGTTGCAAAAAAGATGGCGACGGAACTTGGGAATGAATGAATGAAACAGAATGAATGAATTTAACGGTCAACGATGTTGCCAACTTTTTTGAATTTTACTTTTCTACCACTTTGAGCTTTTTGGTATCTACGAGTTTCAATTTCAGTTTTTTTGTACATACATATAACACCAATCCAGCGAACAACGGGGCTGCTAAAAAGAAGAGTGACTTTGCAAAGGTATTTTTTTGTAAGCTTCACTTCGAGATAAACAAGAAAAAATTGGTTGCCTGTAAATTCGGTATACGGGCGAAAGTTTTACGTGACAACGACTTTGAGTGGTAAAATAATTTTAATGTGAATATTCATTCGTATAGTAGGAAGAAGGATGAAACATAGTTGAGTGGGAGAGAGACGCAAGGCATTCGGCGGGCCTCTCTCTCGTTCGGTGACTCATCGTAACGTTACCGAGCGTTACACTTTTTGACGTGACAACGTCTTAAATTAGGTTGCGGCTGGGAGGCACTTATGAAAAAGTGTAACGCTCGGTAACGTTACGATGAGTCACCGAACGAGAGAGAGGCCCGCCGAATGCCTTGCGTCTCTCTCCCACTCAACTATGTTTCATCCTTCTTCCTACTATACGAATGAATATTCACATTAAAATTATTTTACCACTCAAAGTCGTTGTCACGTAAAACTTTCGCCCGTATACCGAATTTACAGGCAACCAATTTTTCATAAGTGCCTCCCAGCCGCAACCTAATTTAAGACGTTGTCACGTCAAAAAGTCACAATCACTTCGTACATGATTGAAGGTATAATTTATTATTTATTTTTTATAATCGGTAATAGAAAACGAAGCTTTTTTATCACTGGCAATAAATGCTAATATTACGTACGTCTCTGATTACGTCGTTTGGGCTTTATCTTTTCACTCTATGGAACTAACTCATCGAATCTCGTTCCCTGGAGTAAAATCTTTCCAATCAATAGTTCCGTCCGCAGTTGATTTTGCTCCGTGAATCAGTTTCAGTATGGGGAGCACAACTGACCTATGTATTATTCCTTGATCTGAGGGGAGCTTTTTTACTCTCGTCTTTCGTCGTAATGTCAAAGTGTATTTTTGTATGGAAAAGAACAACACCATCTGTTCATTTTCCATACATAAATATGCGTAAACATTAAGACGATATCGAAAGACGAGAGTAGAAAAAGTTCGTGCCCCTACAGTAAGGAAATTTACAGTGGACTATCGTCATCGCTCCCGTCTAGGCCTAATCCCTTGCTTTCCCACTGCTGGGCAAAGCCGCCCCCATGGTCTTCCAACTTTCTCTATTGCATGCTTTTTCCGTCCAAGTTGAGACAAACGAACCCAGATCGTCCCTCAATTGTCTTTGCGATCTTTTTCGGAGACGACGACCGTCTTATGGAAACCACTGACCCAAAATCCGAGTCCATCTAACCTAATGCATATTTACATAATGCATAGTGCCCAATTCCACTTCGGATTTAGAGTTGTTTTCGAGCGTATGGCTGTGTTGTCGAAATTTTACATTACCGATACTAAGCTCTATCGCTCTTTGACAAACCAGTTTGGACTCAGGTGTCCAAGGTTTAAGCCCGGGAGCTTTAGTCGAAAACCAAGTTTGGGCGCCATAAGTTAGGACAGGTACAATAGCTAGACAGGTAGAGGCATAGCTCACTCTCATTCTTCAACTAGAAAGCGATATCGCTTTCTAAGTAAAGAGCTTTAATATTATTTCATTTCAATGATAAAGCAAAAAATACTTTTTTTATTGTCTTACTGACACGCTAATTGTCTGTTACGCTTTCGCGCCTAAACTACTGAACCGATTTGGATGAAATTGGGTATGGAGGTAGTTTGAGATCCGAGAAAGGACATAGGATAATTTTTATCCGACTGCGCAAAAAGAAGGTAATGTTTTGGCACGATAACCGACATGCACGCGGGCGAAGCCGCTGTCGGAAAGCTAGTAACAAATAATTCTAAACAATTTATTAGTAGAATCTAATTATTGATGGCAGTGTTGTTATTGTTAAAGTAGGTTATTGTGTTAATGCAGATTTCCTCTATACCTTGATTCTGTAAGGCGGTAAATATAGCATCATGTTTGTAGGCTATATTTACGCAAGATCCAATCATTACGAACATCTAAATTCGTAACAGTGAGTCGGTTCAGTAAAGAGTTACACATGCCTATTTGTAGCTATCAAAAGCCTTCGTGTAATTTACAAAAGCAAGGTACCTATATAGGTTTATTGAATTCTGTGTGCTTGATTTAGAGTTTCAAGGTAAGGTAGGTAGGTAGGTATAGAGGAAAACCCGGAATGGAACAGGTGTGTCATAAGAATCCCTGCAAAATCCAATAAAACGATCCCTTTACTAATGTTTTAGAAAAAGTAACGTTCACCTTAAAAAATATCTCAAAATAAATTTTATATTCGGAATCAGCATCCCCCTAAAACCATGGGCACAATATTTACGTTATTTTTCGTTTCATTCTCTATCTTAGATATCAAATTAGACGTTATAGCACTCCCGAAACCTAAATAACAAAACTTACCCATTTTTTAACCACCATCATGGATCGTGAATAGAGGTTATATTCGGAATCAGCAACCTCTAAAACCTAGAAATCAATTCCCATGTTTATATTATTTTTGAAAATTACGTTATGTTATTAGGTTATATTATTTTTAAAAAGATGTTATTCTGAACAAGCAACTCCCAAAACCAACGTGACGCAACATAAGTTCCGTGAGTTAGCACATTAGGAACTTTAAAATCAGATACCGCGTAAGTTTGGTGTGTTGGAACTTGGTACTGCGGTGCGAAAATACTGCACCGTAAAATAGGTAACTTATACAAGTCGGAGTGAGACGAACCTAAAGCAGTAGCGATTAAGTTCCTTTCGTTCCATGTTCCATGTCGGTGAGCAGTTCCTCGAAGTGACTGGTGTGAATCTCTCCGGAGTTACTACCAAGTCTAAAATTAAATGTTAGTGTCATTGTCATAAAGACAGTGGACAGTGAGTGACAACTGACAATCCGCCAGCTTGCCAGCCGCGCCAGCCAGCCGTGGTTTTAGTTTGGATTCGTTCGATTGTTTTGTGTAGTTTTCAAATAAAAATGTTCACTGTTTAGAATTTCTCCTATATTTTATCTTATAAAGTCTAATATAAAGCAGTTAACATGCCACCCACTGTGCAAACTAATGAACCAGAACGGGAACGGGAGAAAAGACCGCAGCGTTCTGGAGAGAGAAGGTCTACTTTATTTTAAATATATTTCTTGTTTAAATTTGTCGGAATAGTTTTAAATAACTAAATCATTTCAGATCGGAGTTGGTGACCCGAGTAAAGTACTGCAATACGCTACCAGATATACCTTTTGATCTTAAATTTATCACATACCCGTTTCCTTCGACACGATTCATCCAGTATAATCCGACGTCTCTAGAGAAGAATTATCGGTATGAAGTGCTCACAGAACATGATCTGGGAGTGCACATAGACTTAATAAACCGAGATATTTACCAGGGCGATGGTAATGCTATGCTAGACCCAGCAGACGAAAAACTTCTAGAGGATGACATACTTACCCCGCAAGACTCAAAAAGGTCGCGACATCATGCTAAAAATGTGTCATGGTTGCGAAGATCGGAGTATATTTCTACTGAACAGACTAGATTCCAGCCTCAATCTATGGAGAAGGTATAATACTATTGCATTTTTATTTATAAAGTTAATTGAAATTCTAAGTAAGTAATATTAGCAGCATTTTTAAACCACTATGAAGAACAGTGATGTTTTTATTTGGTTGTATCTCTATATCTGTGAATAAGTTTATGACATGGTCTCAGTATATCAGCATTGTGTCTAGTATGTGTATGTCAATAAGAAATAAGTTTATAAATACAATGTTGAATGTGTCAGTGTCAGGAGTTTCTACAACATGACTTTGGAGTTGTTGCTGACTTATATTCATGATGAATTATTAGCTGTTACAAAGTATTTTCTGATTTTTAAATCTTTAATAGGCTTGTGCTCCGATAACTTGCTTTGCACAAGAATACTTGTTGTTTTGGACTATTTTGTATTAAGGATTAACTATGAAAAATAAAAAGGATTCTAAATAAATTTTCTGTTCCAGGTTGAGGCCAAAGTTGGTTATAATGTTAAGAAAATATTCAGTGAAGAAACTTTATATATGGATCGTGAGAGCCAAATCAAAGCCATTGAAAAAACTTTTGAGGACAACAAGATACCAATTGAGAAACACTACAGCAAACCAGGAGTTACTCCTGTCGAGGTCATGCCAGTGTTCCCAGACTTCGATATGTGGAAATACCCATGTGCTCAAGTCATATTTGACTCAGATCCTGCACCAGCTGATAAAAATATTGCTGGACAGATTGAGGCTATGTCTCAGGCTATGATTCGGTAAGTTGGCGTACAAGTTTGTAGCATTATAGCATGATTATTTATTTTGATGTCAGTTTTAATTCAATTTTCAGGTTTTCAGAAAATTAAGTTGTCATTACTTTAGAGTTACTAGCATCTATTTAACAAAGGTTTATTATTGCATGAGTGTGAGTACAATTTCTCACAATCTAAACTTACAAAATCTTTTCTTACAGAGGTGTGATGGACGAGAGTGGAGAACAGTTTGTTGCATACTGTTTACCTACAGAGGAAACAATACAGAAACGTCGCCGAGATATCACAGAAGGCATGTTGTATATGGACGGTGATACATATGAATACAAAATGGCAAGAGAATACAACTGGAATGTCAAAAGTAAGGCTTCAAAGGGATATGAAGAGAACTACTTTTTGGTGAGTTGATTTAGAGTCTATTTGCTAGGATATGGATTGGACCGATTGAGAAAGACTAGCTAAGTGTCAGTAGACAATGAAGCTATTATCATTATTATGCTTGGATAGTGTTGAAACATAAACAGGGATACTGGATACCTAATGTGTGTCTTATTAATATTCAAATTACATATTTTCTGAAAAATATATGTTAGAACAAATATTGGAACAACCATTCAAACAACAATTTATCGTATTTTGTATCATTAATAATAAAAGTATTGAATTTTTTCAATTATTTCTTTTTTTTTATCTTAAGAGTTGGAAAGGTTACTTAGTGGCTCTACAATAAAACAATCTCATCTATACTAATATAATTTATAGAAAAAAAAATTGGAATATGCTTTTTTTGGGGCTTAACCCACCACTGCAATCCCGCCACTGCTACTCCTGAAAGCCAAGATAGATAGCGGCGCAGTGAAGATACTCTGGATTTGAACCCGGCAAAGTCCCAGGACACCTAAACTGTTTTAGATCCCCCACGAATTTAATCAGAAAGATAATAGAAAGTTAGATTGTCCACTTTCGTCCATGCAAAACAGGAGACAGCATATAGAAAAAAGAGTAAAATTGCCTAATAATATAATTTGAATAGGCTCTAAAACTACTAGATTGATTTGAAAAACTCTTTCACCATTTGGATCCGATCCCACATCATCTACTAAAAGCTTCATACCTTTATCTACTCGTGCGAAACCGGGGCGGGCCGCTAAGCATACATATATTAATGCATACTTTATCACCATTGTACAGGTTGTTAGAAACCACTGCGTATACTACAACGAATTGGAAACCCGTGTGCGTCTGTCCAAACGTCGTGCACGTGCAGGTGCTGCCGCCCAAGCGCTCACACGTCTTGTGGTCACACATAGACCACTTAGCGGTCCTGAACATCGCATGCTTAGGCTAAGGGAGAAACAGCTTGAGCCTGCACAGGTATATAAATAATTTTCCTCTAGTTTGAATGATAGATTGAGGAATAAAGTATTCTGTTATTAAAATGACGCCCTAGGCTGCAGCTTTCTCAGCCTACTAGTAAATCTGCCACTAGTTTCGGGAGTTCAGTCATGTGGGGAATATAGATAATAGACAATATACAAAAGGTTATATACCCTTCGGATGTCCTCAAAGTGAAGGTAAGTGGAAACACTGGGAGAGAATTCCCTAGAAGGCAATTCTCTGATTCTATGGGTAATGTCCTTCAAAAGGATCAGGCGCTTAGCATACACAACTGCTGTGCATGTATTCTTATGTACATCTTAATCCGCAGGGATTGCATTGGATTTCTGTTATTTAATTAGTCAAATGCTCAAGATTTGTGACTTGACTTGTAAGACGGTAAATCCGAACTGAAACTGTTTCTTAGTTACTCCTTTTTTGCTTCCAGGAAGAGGATGAGGAGGAAGAAGAAGATGATGAAGACGATGAGGAAGATAAACAAGAACAGAATGGGGAAAAAGAAAGGTAAGGTTTATAGGGAACAGGTTAAGATTCATCTTAGGCACTGCTTTATAATGAGTCTAGTTCTAGGCCTCGTCCAGACGACCTGCACCAACCATGCACACGCGTTGTGCCCGCCTTTTACCCGCGCTCTATTGATGTGTCTGAGTGTTATCTACAACTATGTACAAAAAAATTCAAAGCGAGTTGACGCAGGTGCTGACGCGCATGACGTGCGTTTAGCGTGCGTGTGAAACGGCGCGCGGCGTGTTGAACACAGCCTTAGGAAATCAATATTTTGAGACTAAAATGTTTTCATTTTAATTAAATTGATTTTTCTCAATTATGAATTTAAAGTTTTGTGAAACGGAACGCCTTTTAAAACATAGCAGCACTGATTAGACTGTAGTGACGTCATTCATGTCAATAAAACTACTTAAATTATACAGTATGTTAATAAAGAGACCATTTTTTTTATTTGTATTTCCATACGTCGTTTTAAAGTTAGTTTAGAAAAAAAAACCAAAGTTGACCATTTCCCAATAACTCCGAACCAAAAATATGTTTTTATTTTAAAAACAAATAACAAGTCATGTCCTTGTTTAAAATTCATTAGTCTAAGTGCTTATAGCTACTATGCACTCTGTATAAGCAACAGATCCGAGAGACGTCATTAGAATTGAGATCGCAATTTTTGCCAATAAATTAAAGTATTTTTATTTTTTAATCTATTAAAAAATAAAACAACATAACCATAAACATAACATAAACATCATTCTAAATAAAGTGCATCTTTTCTATTGAGAGCTTTGTAAATCAAGTACATAACACACGTCCAAGACGCGGGAGTAGTACAGTATAGCATGAACAGTATGATAATAAAATATTCGTGAAATTTTGAAACCGTGTCTCGTCCGAGCCTCGCACGGGTCTCAGGTCGCGCCCGTTAAGTCTAGCATAATTCATACTAATGTCCGGTTCCTGTATCATAAAAACGACTAGTTTTAGTAACAGTTACATTTTCTACCAACCGTAAGCCAGAATTATTTAAAAAAAAATCTGTGGTGTGCTATGTGTGGCCTCATTAGGAGTACGTTGGTAACGAATAGTTTTGCTAACTAATGACTGATCGTTGATGATATGAACTAGGCATTAATGAAAGATCAATGAGATTTGTGCATAAATAATTAAACTTGTTTAGGTCTCGGTCAAAATCTGGATCAAAGTCGCCACATGGGTCAGAAAAGTCAAGGTCAAGGTCAGGGTCACGGGAGAGCTCAAGGTCAAAATCTAAGTCAAGAAGTCGATCGCGATCCGGTTCCGGTTCCAGAAAATCTAGGTCTCGTTCCAGATCTGCACAATCTGGATCCGCCAGGTAAACAAACTTAAATTTTTGCTGAAGAATATCTAATGAAACAGTAGCTTTACTAGTATCTAATTACCCGACTTCTTAATTTTTTACCGGGTTCGTATATTTATTAAATTATTTTTATACTTGTACAATACAAGATGGAAGAGTGACTGTCTGTCTGATATTTTTTCACACCTAAAATGTTGAAACAACTTCACGAAATTTGGTGTTCAAATAACTTGCTCTTGTCGGAAAGTCAACAAAATGGTATTTATTTTAGATCCGGTTCCGGAAGGTCTCGGTCTAGATCCGGATCTCGTTCATCTAGAGCGTCGTCCCGTGCTGGTTCTAAGAGTGGGAAGGGATCCCGAGCCAGTTCTGCAAGTGGTCGGGGATCGAGAGCTAGCTCCAAAGGAAGCGCTAAGGTTACACTATTAAATATATTAGTGGTCTGTTTTACCAGTCGCTTATAAAGTATCCAGTCAGCTATCTGATATTTAACACTAAAATTAAGTTATTTTTCCTTAAAATTATCTGTCAGGTATTAATATCACAAACCTGTGAAACCCACAAAATTGCCATTAATATGGCTGATACGTTTCGAATAGGCTGTCTAACTTTATCAACAACTGGAGAAACAGTGCCAAATATATTATTGATGCCTTAAATCTCTGTTCGATTCAATGTGTAATTAGAGGTAGGGCACAGCGGCTTTCTTCATACTATGGGCAGCCCGACAGGGTACCTTCATCTGACAGAATACACGTATTGTATTACTTTTAGGTGTCTCTGTGTGTAAGCAAGGTAGCCAGGCCCATCGACATTAAACAAGTCCACGGGTGATAATAATATTCTAGGAGATTAACACACACGGTCATCTGGTCCCAAGCTAAGCAGAGCTTGTGTTATGGAAACCAGATAACTGGTATATTCTATACATAATCGACTTTTCGTTTGTAATATATACTTCTAATAGATAATTACACCCAGACTCAAAACAAACAGACATGTTCATCACACAAATGTCTGTCTCGGGTGGGAATCGAACCCCACGACCTGCAGCATGAAAAGCAAGTATAAAAGTATGTAGTCCAATCCCTAATGCGTCTAGTGTTGTAAACATGAGATTAATTAAGGTGACCGCTTACCATTCTTGTTGATTCCTATAGGGTTCCAAAGCCAGTTCAAGAGCAAGTTCGCGAGCCTCCTCTAGAGGTAGCAAGCGATCATCTCGCGCGTCTTCTAAGGCCTCATCAAAAAGATCAGGATCCAAGGCCTCATCGAGAGCTAGCTCCAGAAGAAAATCCGGTTCCGCAAGCGGATCTGATCAGTCTAGAAGTAGATCCGGTAGCGGATCTAGACAGGTAACACGGATTTTTTTTAATTTTGAGACTAGGACTGTATAAGCTGTAAAAGTAAACTTTAAATAATATTTTCTTAGGGACCTTGTTTAATATATATTTTTTCTCCATTTTCAGGGCTCGCGTTCACGTAGTAGGTCAGCATCAAGTGCATCTTCTCGTCACAGCGGTTCTGATTAAACATAGAAAAATTAAACGTGTTCATAATATTGTTCGTTATTGCGAAATTGTGTATTAAACTCGATAAGTAATGAAATTTGTCTTTTTATTTCTCAATTGGGATATAGTTTCTGTTTATTCGGGCATATTCAGGGGCTAAATCCCCACGTGCTCCCCGGTTAGTGCAAATCAGGTGGTAACTGGTGGTACGCTTCGGCCTTGATTATATTAGATTATTATATTATGCTACTGGGGTGAAATAATCATAACACCTCGCCTCTTAAAGTTAATCCCCTCCCACTTCTTTGCCCGCATCCCGCTCACGTCATGCGAGGTCTAACGTAGCGATAGCATAAAAATTGTTACCGTTGCAGGTATCATGTATGTATCTATCTTTATTATCAAATTTCACAACATTACAATATTTCATTGCACAACAAACTATATAATAGGTCAGTATAGGTGTACACCTATACAGTATTCAAAAGGCTAAGTCAGAATTGTTGCAGTGATTTTACAAACTTATTTTTATCATCTATATCCTTAATGTCAGCTGGCAAGCTGTCAAGAAGATAAGGTACCAATTTTTTCTAGCGTTCTATCTCCATAGTAATAATTAGGTGTTTTAGCGTTGAAAAACATATTAATTGTGAACATCACTACATAGTATAAAATGAAGTCGCTTTCTCTGTCCCTTATATCCTTATCTATGCTTAAATCTACGCAACCAATTTTCATGTGGTTTTATTTGTCTATATGAAAAAACCATCCAAACCAGTGATTGAACCTCTACTTTTTTAGACATGTATATAATATATGTATAAAAAAGTAGATAAACACTGATTATTTTAGAGCTTTTCGGATGTGATGTCGTAAATTAACTAATTTTTGCACTTACATTGCAAACCTTGGCTAAACCCTACGAGATATATCAAAATAATGTACTACAGTATTACAGACCTTAAAAGTGCTGTTTGTATTGTCTAATGGCAATAAGCTGTAAATGTTGTATAAAAGGATATTCTGTAAATATATCTCAATATATTTAGTATCAGCATTGCACCCGTGCGAAGCCGGGGCGGGTCGCTAGTAAATACTATAGTTAAGTTTTTAATTGCATAGTCTGACTAATATTATAAAGCTGGAAAGTTGGTTCACCGATCTCGGATTTGAAAAATTCTTGCATTGATAGCTAACCTATTTATTTTACCGAGGAAGGCTTTATGCTACTTTTTACCTCACTGCTGGGCATGATGGTAAAGTTTAGGTCACGCGGCCGAAGCCGCCAGCAGCTGATAATTCGGATAGCCGTGCTGGATGTCAAAGACATGAATATATTTTCTATCAAAATACAAAACGAGAAAACAATGTTCGCCTCTTATAAAAGGTGGCATTGCAGTAAAAATATATTCATTTCTTAAATAAAAATTAGAAATAATTGTTATATTAATACTTTATTTTTATCATTATTTTGTCTTATTATTCATATTACATTGAAATAAACTCACTCACATATTATTGCTTTGTTACAACATGTACACAATATAGTACCACACACAAACAACATTTTAGCTAGGTATCATAATTATATTTTTTTATTTCATATTTAGTTAATCTTTATTCACATATTTAGTGTCATATTTTTATAAAATATGTAAGTAAAAAATATTAAGGTGCGTAAATAAACGTATCTTTTGTTAAAATACAAAATGCAATGTAAAGATACAATGTTAAATGCAATGCATTTGTTAGTCAAAATAGGTAACAATTTATTTATAGATAAAAACGATTAACATTTTCAGCCTGTTAAAATAAGGCCAACTAAAGTTTATTAAATGGTGTGTTAGATTTTTATGTTTTGTGACAAATTAACTGTGCCTTTAGCAAAACAAATAAACAGCGTATTGTTTAATACTAAAGATATTATTATTATTATATTAATATACACATTAAATTAATGCATAATATGTATATCATTAATGGTCACACATCCGCCAACACAAAAAATTGATTGGCATGTATGGGAATGGTCATTGCTTTATTTTTTGTTAATGAATATCTGCGTTTATAATCTTCACAATATTTGACTATAGGGTTATCAAAATGAATAAACATTTAACTTTTACTTAATTCTTCTTCAACAATATCCATGTAGTGTGAAGTGAAGACCGCTTTATTATGCATTACATAGCGTAGTAATGTACCAGATATGCTAGTCAGTTCTCTGGCTAATGCTGATAGACCTACAGGTATCTGACGGGAGCCCCCGCCACAGACTAGAATGGTTTTCAGGAATTCAAGGACCCGTTGACCTGGAATAAAAATAATTTTGTGATATGCTAAAGGTTTTTTAATGGAGCATAATACTTTTACTTATAATAATAATATGTTGCCAGTCAAAATGGTTGAGAATGAACTGGTGGCAGGGTTCGGCCGTGGTAAGTAACCATTTATCAGACGAAACCCTCCGTCAAACAGCTTAGCCGTCTTCCCGTGCGATGAGAAGTGACCGCAATTTATGTATTTAGAGAGGATGGATCATAGTTGCCCCTTTATTGTTTCTAACAATATGAAAATTAATTCCATTTCCACCTTCTCAACTAAAATTACTAAAAAAGTAAATAAGTATACTAGCGCGTTACAGTATAGACTACTACAATACTTAACATCAGACAAGTGTGGTCTGTTGCAAGTTTATTTTAGAATTTAAAAAATTAAAGAAAAGATACTTACGGACAATCTCTCGCACCCTGTGCTCAGGGTCTCCAAGCGAAGTGATCTGAGTTCTGATAAGCTCTTTAGTCTCAGTGTTCAAAGGGGGCTGGTTAAGGTTTTCCAAGAGCTGTTCTGTTATTAGAATCACTTCTTCTGCGACAGATGGCAGCACTGACTTAAGTTCTCTGAAAGAAAAAAGGAAGAGATAATATGGGTTAGACTATTAGATTTTGAAAACTGTCATAATTAATTAAATATTAGCGAAGAGACGGCGGCACATATTAGTCAAGAGTACATAAGGCATTTTTAAGGATATTAAAAGCTCTTATACATTTTATTTGTCAGTGTTATGCTTTGTTTTAACTAATACTTACACATCATTACTCGCGTTATCAATAATAATAACGATCTTCTCCTTCAACGACTGTTTGTGCGCAGACGCAGTGGCCGGGTCGCTTGCGCACGATGGACTCGCCAACATCAATGACGCTAGTGTGATTAATCGGTACACTTGACTGCCTAGTTCCGCGAATCTAGGTGCGTCTAGGGCCACAGTCTGAGAAAAAGATTATTTCTATCATTTAAAACATTAAATTTGGTAACATTGCTTATTAACCTCCCTAGGCAAATCTTTAGGCAAAATTACTAAATGAATTTTGATAGTCCGGCTTACAGTGCGATACATGACAGTAGGAAATCAACGAGGGCGCCACACGGAATGGAGAATTTTAGTTCCAGAAGTTCCCGAGTTCTACTCTTGTATGTCGCATGTAAATGCGTCTAGTTAGAAAAAATAACGTGTTTAGGATCGCTAAATAATTATTAAGTATTGGTGATTAAGTGAGGCCATAACTAAAACTTAAATAAAATAATATTATGATTTTCAACATACTGGGAACACTGACGTGCCTCCGCCAAAAGGTAACGAAATACAGGGCACTACCTGGTAATTGCACCTTTAATTTTTTTTAAAACTAACTGAATAAATTGTTTAAGAATATAATTTTAAGATAAACTGGCTAAGGTACTACTCACTTCTGGATAATTTTTGGAACTATCCCACTCTAACAGCTCCAAATACGACTTCGCTAGGGTCTGCGCTGTTACATTTCTGATAATATTCTTATCTGTAACAGGAATACTGAGTCCTTCCTTGTCTATATGACGTTGCAACCACTCACGGGTGTACTTTAACCCATCTGTTAATAAAAAAATATACATAGTTATGGTTTATTTTATATAAACACACGCTTTTGGCTAAAGCTTTGGACCAAAATGTATAAAAAATTCAAATTGAAAATTCCTTTTAATGTAAAAAGCGTGGGGGGGGGGGGGTGGGGTGCTTTTTTTTAAGTACCAAATCACCTCACTTTCATGAAAAGCGGGATAACCTATTAAATATGAGAAATACGTGCGACGTTTTGACAGATTTAACATGCGTTGATTGTCATAACTTCATATATTTTCCTTTTTTAAAAGTTTACTGGTCATTGAAAAACAACCTTAAAAAGAATCACCTTCAGAAACTTTCAGCATCTCGTCGAACTTGGCTCTCTCGTACTGCACACTTTCTTGCTGCACGTGCGGTCGAATCATGGCTATCAATGTGTTGGCTAGATCTAGTTTTAGCACCTCCAAAGTTTCTAGGATAGTCCTGAAGATATCTACCTGAAAAATTACGTCAAATTTGCCGAGTGAGGCTCAAATTTGCACCCTCTGAATGGCTCACATGATTTATAAACACCCGTAACTGAATCATTTATTAAATAAAAATAAATCTCCGAAATGTGTGTACGCGCATAATTTCCGATAATTCTTTCTTTACTGTGTATGAAAAAAAAAACGAGTACGAGAAAACAACCCGGGCAAAGCTGGGGCGGGCAGCTATTTGAACATTTTATGTTCATCATGGGCATGGTTGTAGCCAGGATTCAGTTTCGGGAGGGGTTGTCGATGCCACTAATTGCATAAGGTGTTCAGAGGTTGAGCCAAAACTTACCCAATTTACGTTGTTAATAATTCATGATAATTAATGTTTTTTTTGTGCTTACGAATCTTTGGATGTTTTCGTCTTATGCTATTCCGTTGTATTAATCTAATGGTGTTGATATATGTACTTACGGTATAAGTAACTGTAGGAATATTCTGTATCATCTCATTCTAAAAGGGGCCTTACTTTGCCATGGGTCTATCATGAAGCTAGCGTACTTGTGGCAGTCTAAGGAGTATTCCTTTTTTGATATTCCATTGTATTAATCTAATGGTAAGAGCAGCGGTGGCGCAGCGGTATCGGCTTCGCCTTTGAAATATAGAGCCGCTGGTTTGATACCCGATCGTGTCCACACATCTTTGTGTGAATTGTTTCATCGCCGCTGCTCAATATCGGTAAAAGTTTATCGACAGATTCAATATTACAAAATATTTTAAGGTCGCGGGTTCGATTCCCAGTCATCTCCACACATCTTTGTACAAATTGTTTCAGCACTGTATCAATGTCGGTGAAGAAAAACATCGTGAGGAAACCGGCATGTCAAAGAGCTAATCATTCGTGGACATGTCACATCCACCAATACGCACTTGGCTAGCGTGTGTGGAATAAGGCCTAAACTTTCTCAACTCTTAAGATAGTTGAGAGAAGATCCGCGCACAGCACTGAGACAGTAAAAAGGGTCGAAGTAAAATCGAATAGTGTTAATATACTTACGGTATCAGTAAGAGTAGTGATATCCTGTATCATCTCATCTCTCGCGGGGGCCGCTAACTTTGCCATGAGGTCTATCACGAAGCTAGCGTACTTGTGGAAGTCCAGACTATTATTTTCAGCCTGTTGCTGTATGAACTCCGCGTCTAAAACTTCTTCAATCATCTCTCGGATTCGTGTGTGACGGGGAAGGAGAATGGAGAATAATCCCTAAAGATCGAAGAAATTTTTTCATCACAATATGGAGGTATGTGACGTCACATACCTAACGCCAATCAAGAGACATGACGACATAGCAATCCTGAATCGCACAAGCAAAGTTTCACCGACGCGACGTTTAGCATATATATAACTGCCTAACAAGAACAGTTGGGGGACCGCGGTCGCCAGAAGACCTCCCCTTTTCACTGGAGGGGGCTGAATCACCTTCGTCCGTGGGAGTGTTCGTATTATTTATGTCAAAGAATAAAAAAATCTTAGCTCATGTTTTTCATAAGTAAAATAGATAATGATTCGGCATAGTTATGTAGAGCATGAAGTAATATTTAATTTATTACTAAGTATTTACTCATACTACTGTTAGATAATTTAGTTACAAAACTTACTAAATTGGTCTACAAAAGCGGGTTACGTTTCATATGAAGATTTAATTTTTTTACCCTGAAATAGGCCTGCACTTGACTACAACTTGCCTGATGTTAAGCAATGATGGGACGCGCCTGCCCACTATACCGATTCATTCGTGGTTACGAATGAATTTCAGTGAGAATGTTGCAGTGGAATGATGCTCCTTATGGTTAGAAAACATATAGGAGGAAAAATTTCGTCTGACCCTCTTAAAATGGACCAGACATCGCACCGGAACACGGCAAGGCCGCTTGGTGGTGCGACTTTGTCTGGTGGGTGGTCACTAACTACGACCGAAGCCTACCACCAGTTAATAACAAGTAAACTTAGTTACCAGTTGATTGTCACCTGACTTGCACCATGTGGCCACATGTGGGCATTCAGATAAAAGCGGACGAAGGTGACTCAGCCCGCTGACGATGTTTAGGTGTTCTTTTATTGTTTGTTTTTTCGTTTGAACGAATTATTTCGTATATTTTTTTTTATATTATACATAGTTTAATTACCTGTTTTACATCTTCTAAGAGCACAATAGCCTGCTTGTACTCAGGAGGGTCAGAGTTTAGTTGTTCTCTCAATATATCGAAGTATGCTTTGTGCATTGTTTCTTTTACTAACTTCTGGTAACTAAAACAAAGTAATTGATACAGAACACACATTTATATAAAGTAGTGAAAATATTTTATATAAAATATAAAACATGTTCACTACTTTATATAAATTTCAAAATTGGAATAATTTACAAATCAATGGGAATGATTTACAAATTGCCATATTAAAATTTTGATAACTGAATTACCACAGCAAGGTGAACATAAGTTTGTTTAGGACTTGTTAGTCAATTTCAACAGAAAAAAAAACGCACTAAGTGTGCTGAAGTCACCCGGGGCTAACATGGCCTTTAACAAAGAAAATGTTTGTCAAGTACCAGTGCCTGACATGCCAGTTAATGTGTTAAAAACATGTAAGATATCAATAGGCTAATTGACGTAATTAAATAAGTTCTCTTGCAGTGCAGTTGCAGCTAAGTTGCGATCAAATCAGCCCTTTTCGAATTTTTGTAATTTTGACAACTGCTGTCAGATACGCTCGCATCTAGTTCACATCACGCAAGTGTTTAGCATATGTGTTATTTGTATGACAATTACAAGAATACCATTTTGCATTATGACATAAGTTTAATGTAACTGCACCGCAACTTGATCAGCCCATCAAGAAATTACGTGAATTAGCCTACAGAAGCATGCTCTTTGGTGCGTTTGCTAAGCCAATTGATGACTTACAATGACAAAGGTGTCTATTTTTGTTTGGTCTATTTCTCACCTGTTATCTGGAGGTTCAAAAGGCTCTAACTTGAAATCTTGGTCAACAGCAATCTCATGAGCTAAAGCCATATTCTGCATTCCATGTGCAGCCTTCATTATATCTTCCAATGTTACAAACTTGGGCGGTGATGCACCAGTGATTGTAGATCCTCTCACTCTGAACTGGATCGGCTCACTGGCATAGTAACTGCGGCTGCTGGGAAGTCAAAACAAGTTGTAGAGTAAGTATGCCTAAATTGTAGAATCTAGCTTACAGGAGTGGTAGTGGTGGAATCTAGATGGATTTAAGTTAAAATAAAATTAAAAATTAGTGTAGAACAAATTATTTTTGATGCAATTTCAAAAGATATAACAACTAAGGTCAAAGCTATTGTCTAGATATTAGAAACTTATTAATGAGAACGATGCAAGACCTAATTTCTTTAATTTGTGGCTGATGAAATAAAGTGGGAAGTTGCACTCTATATTAAACTATACTAAGCAAAAAGTTAAAAAAAAAGTTCAAATCAAACTAAAATTTGTTCCATTTCTCAATTTTTGTCTAAACAAAGAGCTGCTTGGTAATTATTACTAACATTATAATAACAAAGGATTAGCTACTCCGTTTTAAATTCGAAACGAGGTTTTATTCTAAATAACTTACCTGGTGCCTGTAGACATTGGCTGAGACGTAGTTCGAGTATTTTCTCCTTTATCAGGCCCCTGCGACCCAGAACCACTTGGACCCTCACGTTCACTCATTGTAAACACTTCACATAAACTGAATTTTGCAAAAGCAGGTAATCTCACCCATATAAGGCCACACACTTACAGGCACAAAATGAAAACGGTCATATCATTGCAACAATCACCTTGAGTCATAACAACACATAACCTCACTTTTACAATATATATCTTTCGAGAAATTCAACTTTCTACGCTTGAATTTTCTGGAGAATCTACGCATTGAGTTACTTTTTATATGTTTTAAAACAATTAATTAACAGAAACATGCACTTATGTTTTCAGTATTTTTTTTATTTACTTGTCAATTTGGTTAAATGCCAAAGTCACAATGACAGTTACGTTTCGTTTCATTCAGACACATTTAGCAGATTTAAATTGTTTAGATGTGTTATAAAATTGACCACAGATTACTATACTAAAATTGACTTTAAATCAATACAAAACATAGCTGGTAAAACATCATTGAATTAAACATGATTTTTATTCGATAGCTGAGGATCCAGTTATCTAGGCACTGGTTGAAGTTTTGTTATAGATCGATTAATTGCCCCCGAAACCCGTTGCTACTGAATTTTATGAAAATCGTTGGAGCCGTTGCCGATATTCAGATTGTTTAAAAATGAACAAGATAAACAAAAAATGAACAACAAGAGTTGCTCGTATATAGGTATCAGATTAGATAAAGTATTCTATTCTATCCATAGAAACTTAGATTCAATGTTAGTAGATATTTGACTGCGTAAAAGTAGCGTAGACAAGAATTTAGGTTGGTGCGGAAATAGCACCGATTAGATATTTACTTAGTAGGCACCACTATTTCAAATATTGTCTGAAATTGTAGGTAATCGTCAAAAGTTGGCCGGGTATTGCGGAAGGTAGCTGATTTTGATTGGTTCGTTCAAGTCCTTGAACGAACCAATTAAAATTAGCTTGTAAATTTAGGATCACAGACTACTTTTAGGATGAATGTAGCGGCAATAGTGGTAAGACATGATAGGCGCCTCGAGCGCAGGGGGCCTAGCCATGCGGTGTTTATGCTATTTTTTTTTTTATTCTGAAACAGGCTGGAACTTGCCTGATGTTAAGCATTGATTTAGTTAACGAATATGACGCGCCTGCCCAATATACCGTGGTTACAAATGATTAACGATTTGTGATTTACAGTGAGAAAGTGGCAGTCGAATGAGGGTCCATAATAATATGATAAGAAACTTTATAGGAGCAACAATTTCGACCCATCCTCTTAACCTTCAAGCGGGCGCGCGTAGTCGAATCGACCGCGCTTAGTACATTTTCGTTCATATTACCATTATTACCCATTACATTTATTTGTCACTTCTAGTAGCCTGTCACTATGTCATTGGGAGTAAAACAAAAAATAAATTGCCGCTCGGGGCGCTCCCCCCACTTCACAGATTGCAATTGTTTTACCCCCGGTGTAGTCGTCGAAAAGACTACACGCGCCTGTCGTCGAAAAGGTTACGCGCGACGCTCAATACGACATACCGTCGGTCACGCTTATAGTAGTTCTTCGGCCATCATTCAGTATTATCGAATTAAGCTTGGATTTTTTTATATAAAATGAGTGGACGGTTATCACAAAGTGTAATACTCGAGTAATTACTAAAAGAAGACAAAGAAAAGAGTGAATCGGAGCTTAGCGACCAAGGCTCTGAAACTTCCGACCACATCGATGCAGATGAACCTCTATCTGCTGAGGAATCAAACTGCTCGGACTCAGATGAGGATGATTTGCCACTTTCAGAAATAAATAGCTGCTTTACAAGGCGCGATAAAGTAACGAAGTGGCAAAAATCGAGACGTCAAGTTCAAAATATTTGCAGAAGTCATACAATATTTATTTGCAATCAATGTTATATGGACAAAGAAACTGATTCTGATGAAAACTAAACTTTTTATTCTTATTTTGTATTTTTTATAATTAGACTAGGTATTTAAACTAGTCTGAGATATGTAAAAGGGTTTTGTGTTCCTAATTTTTGTTTTGATCCAAACAATATTTGAGTTATGTTAATTAGTTTAATAGTTGTTTTTTTTCATAATTTTAATTACTTTTTTTGACAAATTAGACTTTAAAGACAATGATAATTTATCGGAGTACAAATAAATAAATAATTATTGAATGATTAGTGCTTTATTTCTTTTATTAATCCAATACGTCTTTTCGGTTACGCGCGCCCGCTCCCGTTACAAAAGACCGCGCGCCCGCTTGAAGGTTAAAAAGGTGTCATAGCCTGGCGGTGCGACTTTGTCTGGTGGATTGTCACTAACCACGACCGAAGCCTATCGCCAGTTGATTACCAGTAAAGTAATGGTTAAATAATTAATTACCAGTAATTTTGAAAAGCAACTTAGGTTTTAATTAGCAAGTAGGTAGGCACTACAAAACCAACCCAGAAAACGAAATTCAGAAAATACTCACAAACCCACAGAGTAGGTAGGTACTTACTTTAGCATCTCAAAGAAAAATTAAAGAGCTGGTAGTAGACGAGGCAATCTAACTTGTTCACAGATAGCACTAGCTGAGCTGGTACCTACAGCAACTAATTTACCTAGGCAAACGTACTTTACCAGTTACGGAAGCGAATAGCATTTTCTCAACTATTTCATTTTAAACTTGAGAACATTCACCTTCATCCTTTGCTTTTGCTTTAAGATCTCATTATAAATATGATTTATTTACCGCAGTGTGTCTTAGTTTCTCTTCTTCTCTTAATTATGGCCTCTGCATTCTGCAATTTTGCCAATGTCATGTTTAATTGCGTATAGGTACATACAAGCTTTAAAATATTAGTAGTAAATAAATAATAGTTTAAAAAAACTAAAAAAACACGCTATTATAGCTAACCGAACTAAAAATTAGAAAATAATTTTTAATATCAGAGAGTTTATAATAGGTACAGTAGTAGAAGATCGAACAATCAATCAGAATTTATCACCTCAAAATAAAATTATAATAAAGTTTAAGTTATTAACAAAAGAATTCAATTCAGAGTAAACATGTGGGGCATTTGATAAAGTAAATAAATAGAATGGTTGTTACAACCATTCTATTGGCAACTATCTATGAGAGGAGAGTTATGAAAAGTAGTAAAATGCACATGTGTTAAAAACTGATAAAACTTCAACGGTCTTGTACGGTTATCATTAATTAAGTATACAAGCTTTTAAAAGATTAGTATTTAAAAAAAACGAGGTGTCAAGGGACACCCGGACGGAACGAAAATATTTTTTTTTTTTATAATTGTAATAATCTTTTTTCTATTGTTTTTTTTTTTCATTTTTTTTTCATATGTGTAAGTATGATTTTTTTGTTTTTATCTTTCTAAGGTATATTTTTTGCAATTTTTTTTATATATTTTATTGCTAACATGCGCACGCCGCACAGCTTACTATAGCAAAAAGTGTCGTGACAACGTTTCGTAAGAATTTTTTCCGTCTAGCCCCCTTTCACAACGCGCGATAAGGAACTTCGTTCCAAAACTGACAAACTGCGACGCTCTAAGACGCCATTTTCTTCCATCTTGGTTTCCCTATTTACTTTTATTTATTAACCCTTTTACTACGGTTATTATTTATTTATTTATTTTTATTTAATTAATAAAAGAAATATACAATAGAAGTTTTACATTAGCAGTGTCGCATAAACCATCACTGGTTTTTCTGTACACTTATTCGTCTTAATAAACTCGACGTTAATTGGCAAAATCATTAACATTATTTTAGTAAAGTTTTCGTAAATATTACCTACATTTGAAGGTAGGTGTAAGTAAACAGTTAAAAAATTAAAATTTGTAGGTAGATTCACTACTTACTTGGCGCGTTACCTTGTGATAATACGGGCATTCACACACGGCAGGCTAGATAACTTATTTTCCAATTTCATCGCCATAAAAGGCACCTGAAAAATCAATAAGTGACCCTGACTGCTAAGCCGAAGGTCGTTAGTTAGATTCCCCCCCAGGACAAATCTTTGTGTGATGAATTGAGAGAGTTTAGGCACACGCTCAGTTGAATTAATTTGGTTGATTTTAGTCTTAAAGTATTCTTACAAGTCCATGGAAAGTTTGCTCACGATGTTTTTTTTCACCGATAGATATTGATTGTGTAATTGACATTGATTCGGGTAACAGAGGTGTTAGCTTACTGTCTGTTATGACCTAAAAACCTGCACATTAAACTCAATAATCAATAAGTATCTATATGATTGTTCTTTATATTATTTCAACCGCTTATAAATCCAATATCAATTCCGACTACAATGTGTCGCGCCAATCAATCACTCCGTTCTGAATGAATGAGCAAGTGTTAGTAGATCTCGCTCGTCATATTGGCAGTCGCTACTCTCGCACCACCTTCGTCATCCAATGTTGCCAACACAGGCGTGAAGCTACCTATGTATGTTTCACACTACACATCAAGCTATACATTTCCAGTATAAGCTGATCTCGAATTGTATGGGATTTCCGTACAACGAGAGGTCAATTTATACTGCCAATGTATAGCTTGATGTGTAGCCGTGTATACCTACCTACAATGTGACGTTGTCTAAGCCCCTCGTATATCGGGTGGCTTTTGTTAGAGCCAGCCATGTCGGCCTACTATAATACTTATCTATGATCTTAAATCGTAATAGTATAACGTCTCAGCTGTTTTTGTTGAATATATTAGCGTTGGTTGAGTATTAGAAATGTAAATGGTGTAGACAAAAACTACCTTTCCCGTCTGAGATCGCGCTTAGCATAATAATTAAGTGGTTGGGTGATCACGCCGGAATTATTAATCTGAATTGTTGTATGTTTTACATAACTCTGAATGAGTTCAATCTTAATCTAGAGGTTTGTAATTGTCTTTGTATTGATTCTGAGCTAGTTATGATTGTTAACTGCCTCGGTAACTGAGGGAAATGTGTTCGAATCCTTCACTGGACCAAACAAGTGTTGAGACAAAATTCTTGAAGATTTAAAAATAAATAGGTAGATAGGTAGGAACGTACGTCACGCGACACTTTGGCTCAATGTATTTTATTTATTATTCGATTACTTATGTCGTAAAAAATAATACTTCATTATTAAAGCTTAGCTTCTCATTACGTGTAAGATAGTATATATTTTATTGTAAAAATGTATAAATGTCGATAAATCGGTGTAAAAATTAAATATGTAAAACTTAACGAGCAATGTCGCATTTACAGATTGCTAATAATTTGCACAAGGCGCTTTGCGTAAACAATTAAGGAATATTTTCGAATAATCTAGCGAATGGATTTTGACGGTATCAAAAATTTAATTCAGTCATCTGGCCTATTACATAAGTACCTATGTAAGTATTATACTCTTGAGTATAATAATTAAAAGTAATGATAATACTAGCGAAGACCATTCGACCATAATAACATACACAAACAAGGATTAAGTGTTTAATTTATTTCAAGAGATTAAAACGCATGATAAAACAGTGTATCCGTTGTCGACACTCTATACACAGATCGGAAAATGTACAGAGGAAATACCTTTTTTTAACTCCCGAAGCGACTTTTATTTTTATGAATAAATAATTGATTTTTAAGGGGCGATTTTTTATGGTTGTCTGCTTTGTGTCTGTGGAGCTGTCCGTGTCATCGTAGCTTAGAAACAGATGGACTGATTTGGATGCGGTTTTTTATATTACGAAACAGATATCCCAGCGATGGTTTTTCATCAAAATCGGTTAGGCAGTTTTAAAATTTGAATTTGTTAGCTGCGGTAGGGATTTTACTCACAGGTAGAAACTGTCAATTCCAGTAGTTTACAGCCCACCTATGGGCTGAATATGGATGATAAGCATCACTATATGCAATATAGAAGCAACAAGCGCGTTATGTAGATTTAATTTTATTCAATAAATAATATACTTGGAGCAGCGGTGGCTCAGCTGTATCAGCCTCGTCTTTGAAATATCGGTCCTGGTTCGAACCCCGCTCTTGTCCACACATTTTTGTGTGAATTGATTCATCGGCGCTGCTTAATATCGGTGAAGGAAAACATCGTGCGGAAACCGGCATGTCTATGAACTGATCATTCGAGGACATTTGACATCCCCAGCCACTTGGCCAGCGACTCTCTTAACTCGTAATACAATTGAAAAGAAAACTCTCTCAACTGGCAAGATGGTTCAGAGAAGACCCGTGCCCACTATATTCGATAATTTTCTTACGCATCTCTATTCCCTTCATTCTCTACATTTCGGCACAGTGTTAATTTAACTTTAAATCCCGTTTTTAACCAGATTGTTCTCGCTCCCATATTGTATTTATCGTTCTTAACACTTAAAAGGTTCCGAATTTTGTACATTATGAGAACCCGTTAATATTTACTCGTTACCAAAGAGTATCCGTTACTTTGATTAATACTCAGTCTATAAGTAGGTTTAAGCCTAGTCATTAAAAGAAAAAGAAAAATAAAGAAAAAAATTAAAAGAGAAAACAATTACTTAATTTTAATTAATAATTTTTAAATTAATTTTATATTACTATTATTATTTTTAATATTTTTTTTTCCTTTTAAAACATTGTGGTATCATTATAAAGTGTGTATCAATGTTAAATGTAATTTATTAATTGCGTACAAATTTCAGCAAAAGTTAGAAACAGTTAAAAACATGCCCACCGGCTGAGCGCAGTCCGCGCATTATCATGACATTTTAGCAAAACTACCCACTTTATGCCTCATTATTTTAGTATTAGGTATATTATTTTGCGATTAATTTGAAACATAAAATATTATACCTAGTGTAAACAAATATCTGTGCAATAATGTGAGTCCCTTCAAAGACTGTTCGGTTAGCAACCGCACATTGTACTTTGGCCTAGTTATTTTATTGCTAATTTGGTAATTTGTAATAATCATAATACATCACGTACCTAATGTTAGCTTATTACGAACTGACGTACAGTTCGTAATAAGCTATCATTGAATTCGGTCAACATTTTGACATTTTTTTAACATTCTTTTGTCGAAAACGACTCAATTGCCGAAAAGGAAAAAAAAAACATTCTTTAGTGTAACTGTTACAGTGTACAATAATTTTTTTATTTTTTATACTTTTATCATTTTTTATTATTGAACATTAACATTATTGTAAGGGCAACATATCTTACAGAGACTAACACCTTGTTTTAACATCATGTTTGGAAAATGTGTATCTACGTAGATTTAAATGCAAACATATTAATTTTAAAAGATTTGCCAAGACGACCTAGTCTTATGAAGGATTCAATCCTGATTGTGTACAATTAGAATAAGATTGATTGTAGGTAAGCAGATTGGTACGAGTACCTACATATCTTTCTAAAAAGACAATTTATAATAAATAAATAAATAATATAGTGGGATTTTGTTTTGTAAATAGGTACATACTTAAAAATAGATAATTACACCCAGACACAAGACAAACAGACATGTTCATCACACAAATGTTTAACTTGGATGGGAATCGAACCCACGACCTGCGGTGTGGAAGCAAGCATCTTACCGACCACGCCACCAGCCCGTCAATCATCAATCAATCAGATACACACAAATAATTATTATTAGTCAGTTCACAATTATTAAATGTCAAATATTAAAAAAAAGTTTATTGAACGTAAAGGCCGGCTAATTACAATATTAAAAAACCCTTACTAATGTTATAAATGTAGAAAGTAATTCTGTCTGTGTGTCGCGATTTCTCGCCAAAACTACTGAACTGGATTGTTTGAAATTTGATATACAGATAGTTTGAGATCCGGGGTAGGACATAGGATAGTTTTTATCCGACTCCGCCGAAAGAGATTAATAATATAATTTAGCGCGATAACCGACATACGCGTGGATCGAGCCGCGGCGCGGGCTGAAAGTTGTATAAACATTTACTACTACTACTTAAACTGTTAAAGAACCGTTGGTACTTTATTAAACCGTCTACTTAATCAAACGAACATTAAATAAACTGCAATAAACTAAATAAATCAGTAAGAAGGTAGGTACTTAAATAAGTTCTTAAACTAGCCGACTTCACGTCTAAAGTCTTCGAAGTTGCAGCTAGAGTTAAGCTGTCTGTGCTAAGCCGTTTGTGGGTTCCGCCACATTTTTAATGAGACTTCAACGCCCAGAATTGTTTTCTGATGGCTTCTAGACTACTTAGGTACACTTGGTTTGTTGTTTAGTTTTAAGATTTTTTAATATGGTTTCTTTTGGCGCCAAACAGATTTGCTGAAATTTTTTGTTTTTATGTACTATTTTTATTTTATTATGTACTTACCTCATTTCATAGACAAGTATTTTTGTTTCGATATTCCATTTTTGTATATTATCATTGATTTATTAAAAGAAATGGTTACTGATTTGACTTCAATTATTAGATTTGAATTTACTTTTAAGTAGGTAAAGAAAATTTGATTTGTCACAATACGACTTGGCGCGCTTTTTTACAAAATGGCGACAATACTTTTCGCGTGCTTATTGTGTGTGTGACGTGGGTCCTGGAGGGCTAGCAAAATTGTCCGTGTTTTTTGAATGGCTTGTCCGATTAATGTACAAGGAAATCATTTTGATGGATGCTTTTGAATTTTTTCTGTTGTTACAAATGTGTAGCATGAATTTATTTGTGACGGTACCTACAGAAATTGAAAAAGTTATTCTGTGAAAGGACCCTTGTATCGTTCCGTCATATTGTTATGACGTTAGATATAATTTATAATATTGTCGTGATTTTTCGGTGCGTTCAAACTACAAATGTAACTTATTTATATGACATACTAGTTTCCCGCCCGCGGCTTCGCCCGCGGATATCGGTTGTCGCGCTAAACCATTAATCACTTTTTTCGCAGTCGGATAAAACTATCCTTTCCCGGGTCTCGAAAGTCGAACTATCTACGTACAAAATTAGTTCAGTAGTGTAGGCGTGTAAGCAACATTTTGAAATCGGTAAGCCCTCATAGGCATATCCATAAATCTATAGTGGTTTCTTATAAAATACTACGGCTTTTAGACAATACTTATAGCAAGTTTTTCATTCAATATTCAAGAACAGATAAAATTTAAATTTCGGATTCTAATAATCGGACTAAGTTGTCAAACGTCATTGTGTCAAAACAAAAAGTAATTTAGCTAAAAAGCACGAAGGAGTATTGATATCAACTTCAACGAAAATCTCCCTCAGAATAATTTCTCAGGCTTCACCCGCGTAGTATTAGGATAAAATTAAAAAAAAATTGGAAAAATAAAAAACACGTGTTTCATTATTTGTTTTAACCTATATTTATACCGAATTTGAAGTGGATCGGACCAAGGACTAAACAGTTCTGGAATATTTAATTTTTCCAAAAAAGTTCATTTTACACTCCTGGGAGTAGTTTTGGAAAAATAAAAAATATAAGGTATAAGTGTGTCGAATTTGGAGTGAATCGAACTTGAGACTAAGCAGATCCAGAGAAACTTTAATTTTTACCAATAAAACTCATTTTCGACACCCCATGGGGGTAATTATGGAAAAATAAAAAACCCGTATCTCATTATTTGTTTTAAGGTTTATGTGTACCGAATTTTAAATGAATAGGACCAAGGAATAAAAAGTTGCATACAAACTTCACCCCTCTATTTAACCCTCTTAGAGGATGATTTTTGGATATATTACTAGCCTATGTCCTATTTAGGGTATACACTACCTACGTTTCAAACTTCATTTACATTGGTTGAGCGGTTATGCAGAAACGTGGTAACAAACCTTCACACACACACACACACACTTACTTTCGCATTTATAATATTAGTAGGATAGGATAGGATAGGATAGGATGTTCTAAATTGATATTGTGTTCTTAATAAAGGTACAGATAATTTAATATCGAAACACAAAGATATTCACAATACTGTGTAGCTTGTTTAGTATTCAGTAGGCGGCAGTGATTTTCCAATGAGCGAACTGGTACGAATGCAGAAATGCGATGTCTTCTCAGTGCCGCGGACATCGACTTCTTATTCTGGTGAAGTTGATACTATTTTTTTAACCCCCAACTAAAAGGAGGATCTATCTGTGCGAAAGTTTGACGCATGTATCTGTATGAATTTAATTCAAATTCAAATTCAAAATTTTATTTATTCAGATAACAATGATCCATGGGTTAGTAACATTAACTTACAAAAACTATTGTTAGTGAATATAAAGATACAACAAAAGATGTGTGTGTAAATTTAAAGACCTGCGTGCAGAGACACTCTGTCAAGGATACACAGAAGATAAGGAACATTTTCATGTGTCCTATTTGGCCATCACCTCTACAAAGTGCCTCAGCGGTTAATGTCAGTTAATGCGGTATTTTATATGCGAAAGTTGAAGTGACAGAGATGATTTTTAATAGACATAAATCTCTAAGCGCGCAACTATCGAAAAAATGGCCGACGTCATTGAAAAACAAATGAAATTGCCATTTTTGTTAGACAATTGTCTATTAGAGATAAATGTCTAACGCGTCAGAATTAGGGCCTAGGTGGTTCCATTTAAATTTTTTCAAAGTCGATGGAGAGGGTTTGAGTTACTGTTAAAAAACATTAAAGTCAGTACATTTTTTTTTAACTTATAATATTATCCATATTTTATTAATACCACAACGAAGGACATATTTGAGGACTAGGTACAGGGGGACGCTATGGTATCAAATCATCATCTTCAATTCAGGAATCATAAAATTGTACTCTAGAATACTCCCGTAGCAAGGTAAGCTTGGTCTCGTCTTGCTAATGAGATTCTTTGGGTCGCGGTTTGCATTTCAGATCAGGCTCTATCTTGCCTTGTTCTACTAAACTCATACAATATTCACCGATAGTCCCAAAAAAGTATAAAGAGGCACTTATAATATGCTTATTCTGCCCTAATTAATAATACCTATATCTTTTATCTACTTGCTCAAGTTCATTCACTTCACTTCAATCCTTCTTAGTATCCCGCTGCTTACGAGTTGAGAGAGTGCAGGCCTTAATCCAAACACGCTGACCAAATACGGCGTGGTCGATGTCATACCTCCTTGAATGATTAGTTTAGTTCCGGTTTCCTCACGATGTTTTCCTTCACAAATATTGAGCAGCGGCAATGTAACAATTCACACAAAGATGTGTGGTCACGACCGAGAATCGAACCTGCGACCTTATATTTCTAAGGAAATGCCCGTACACCTCTTTTAAAATATCATTCAGCTCTCGCTACCTTACCTTACCTTAGAAGTTTACTCCACCTTAAGTCAAAGGGCTGGTTATATAGTGAGTCTTACTTAGGTAACTAAGTACAAAGAATTAAAAAAATATTGCTATGTCGCAAAAATTATAGAAAAAATTGGTGTAGGTATGTATGCAAAATACAAAAAAAATATTAACTAATTTCATATAATGGTCCAGTAGACACTGGGCCCCGCACTAGGATACCCTGTGTTAGGGTGACGTCTCTTTCGACATAAAAAATACACTAATAATGAGAATGAGATGGAAGAGTGAAGGTGTTTAGTTATGTGTTTGTGGGAATACATAGTAATATACTCTGTAGGTACCTATATGAGATATTTAACTTTTTGGTCAACCGATAAATTGAAATACCAATTTCAACTGTTGACTATTTCTCTCGCAATACAAAGGAAAAAGAAAAAAAAGATAAATAATTCATACGCAAACGTCATTTAAAATATGATTTGTGTAAACAGAATAAATTCTGCGTAGCTATTTACAAGTACAATTTCGTCAAAAGCGTAAGAAGAATGCAAAAAATCCTTTTATTGAAACTAGCCGGGCCCGTTATACATTATGTATTAGACTCTTGGGGACAAGTGTACGTTGTTGCACGTCATCCGATATTTTTGAAAGTTATGCTTAAATAACTATTGCGGTAGAACAACTTTAATAACTATTGGTATCATAACTATTGCGTCTGTAATTAGATCGAAGACAAATGATTGTGATTATTTATGAATCATGAAACAATGATTTTTATTATCCTTATGAACAGTAGTAATCTAAACAGTTTTTTGTTAGTGTAAAAAAAGTTGCCCATAAAACGATGTTGCCCTCTGAACTCTGAACAGTCTTCTTACGGTTGCTGATAGTTCTTCGTAGCTCTTCTCCTAGAGGAAAGAAGTGACTTTACGCGACACGACCCGATCACTCCTGTCAGCAGGTTGCATCTGATAACGGGCGGAGTTCGACAAGTCGGAGCATATTATGAACACCACCCTCAGGAAGTTACTTCATTGTTTTTTTAAATATTACGTTGGGAAGAATTGTAAGTAACGTTTTCTCTTCATTAACAATTTTGTAAGTTTTTGGCCATATTGAAATTAAACTACTTTATAACAAATTTTATCGCGGTTTATTTTAGATTTTATATCCCGACGTTTCAAAGTCTTTAGAAACTTCATGGTCACAGGTGGAAAAAAAAGATAAGTCTGAATCGGGATCCAGATCTGGTTCTCATCTATTTTTTGTAATCTAAAATAAACCGCGATAAAATCCGTTATAAAGTAGATTTATTTCAGTGTGTGATTTTTATGTAAATTTAAGAAAATACTTTTTGGGAGACAGTTAATGATTCAAAATGTAGGGACTAAATATAAAATTCTAGGTGTTTACATTATTACAAAAACGTACCTTTTGAAACGCGTGACGTATAACAATGGACACAAACAGCAATAATGTGAACATATCTGTAATATTCAGTTTTTGCGTCCCCTGAGGGCCACTGTCTATGACAGATGCGTGGGACTGAATGTAAAGGCCCCTGAATACATTTGCTCAGTCGCTGCCTTTTTGTCACTCTATTGCGTGACTTGAGTAGTTTTTCACATCATATAAATTTATGCTTATTTTAGACTGGAATATTTTATGAGGTTTGAGATTTAATGTAACAAAATTCGCTATTTTTGACCACCGACAAAAAATGTGTGTAAAAGTGTATAAGTTTGTGTATAAGTGTATAAGAATGACGCGTGCATGTATTTCTGTGTACTAGTTTGTTGTTGCGCCGTAGTTGGCTCGATTTTGAATAGTTTTTTACTTGAAAGTTGGAGTGACAGAGATGATTATTAGCCAAAAAAAATGCGTTAGAAGTTATTTCATTTTAAATTTAGTATTATTGGGACATGAAATAAAGAGCAAGTTTATTATCAACAGCAAAATTACAGTTACTTTTTACTCTTCTTCAAAAAGGAGTAAGTTATTAATTTAGATGTTTTATGCAAAATTTGACGGGCCAGTGGGGTGGTTCGATTCCCACCCGAGACAAACATTAGTGATGAACAATTGTGTTTGTGTCGAGTCTGGGTGTAAATATCTATTATAAGTTTATAAAATATTTACAAAAGAAAAGTATTATATTATTGTATTATATTATTATTATCTGGTTTCCATAACACAAGCTAAGCAGAGCTTGTGTTAATGTCCCAGAATATTATTATTATTTCAGGTCCGCATTGAAGTCATATGGTGACTGCCTAGCGGTGAGTCGGTCGTATGCTTATTGCCAACTCAGTTCTACTAAAACTAAGAATTTTATTTTGTCTCTTTTAGTTTAAAGATGATAGACAAGGACAAACGAATTATAAATCTATCTTAGCTATTATATCTTTATAAGATCATTCATTTTTTAACATTCAACTTGGTTTTGACTCATTTTTCTCATAATATCACTTACGTCCATTGACACTACGGGTATTCAGTAGCCGTAAAGTAGTTTATCTAAAGTTGTAACATAAATAAAACATACCACACACGTTAGTATTCCACAAAGGTCCGTCGGTTATAACTTACTCTCCCTAACTGTAAAATTAAATCATGATTCAAAAGGATCCGTGCTTTGAATAATTTCTATTGGTACCCGATTACGTCCCAAATATGTGTGAATGTCTATGTCGCCCCTAATAAGATAATGTAGATTGTTTATGGTAGGAATAAAGATACTTAACTTCTCTGTAACTGACTGAAAAATGACTGAAAAGAGTTCCTATATGAAAGTACATGATTACGAAAAAATGCAAGAGAATTTCTAAATACTACACAATTGGCGCCTAAATTAGACCCGTACAGCAGGCGTTCTACCCCGTGAGGACCCATTGGACGCCAAATTATAATTAGGTTAGGTGCCTATAAAATCTTGATAAAGTAATTTTATAGGTAAGTTTTATTAGTAAATATGTCCCACTAAGACCCATGCCAGGGGTGTGGGATAAAGTTTACGTTATTTTGCAATATTTTTTTTTTAATCAATTGTGTTTAACATTGCGAAAAAAAATTTCGTCGCATTACTTTAGTGAGGTAGGTACCTAGTTTCTTAATTTAGGTTAATTTTAAGTTAGTTTTTTACTTTTCTAGTAGTCTATCGAACAAAGTACCAGGCAACCATAACTTAAGAGACATCGATCAAACGAACCGGGTCTAACTGCGCGGACGGTGACCACGCGTATCGGTGCGATCTATCTTCATCTGAGCAAAACCTCGTGTGTCACTGTCTCCATTGTTTTACAACATTGTTTGTCCGTTACATTCTACCCCCTGCATATTATACTAACTACGCATTTCTATTTTTTAACACAAGGTTTTTTTTATTCTGAAATAGTCTTACGCTTGTTTACAGTTTGCCTGATATTAAGCAATGATATAGTCTACGATGGAACGCGCCAGCCCGGTATACCGATTCACTGGTAATATGAATGATTATGGTAATATGAATAATGAATGATTTTCGGTGAAAAAGTGGCAGTAGAATGAGCCGTTGTATGGTTAGAAACCTAAATTCTGAGTTGATTTTGCTTAAATTTTGGTACAAGTAAATTAAGCACTTATTTCAAACTAAAAGCAGTAAGGAGGAGATATACATTCAGTTAGAAAAATCTTTATTCTATAGCTACATAAATAATATGTAAAGTATGTAAATGCACATTACATTATTAAAATCAGTTTTATTAAACAATTAATTGGTACATACGCTTATTACTCCATGCCTACCTATATCTATATTTATGTGTGCCTGTTTTGTTAATACTTATATAATCCACGCGACAGTATTATGCACTATTTTCCCAAAAAAAAAAAAAAAAAAAAAAATTAAATAGCCAACTGCGTCAATATTTGTCATCTTTATTAAATTCATTGAAGAACTGAATAGATAGAAACAATATTTTAATTTGAACATTTTGTTTTGGTTTTGAATAATCTTAGTGGTCAGTGTTCACAAACGCAGTTAGAGTTATACCTCCAACTACGTTTGTACGCTTACTTCTCATAATTTGGTTGGGATATAGGTAGAGCAACAAAATCCCGGAGTGAGCAGTCCTTCTTTTACAATCAGTATATTATATATTACTAGCGAACCCCGCAGACGTTGTCCTCCTCGATAAAGCAGTGCCACCTACCGACTGATAATAGATTATGACCGATTCTCAGACCTAACGAATAAATATAGGATTTCATAAAAATCGGTCAAGATTTTCAGAGGAAATTGTTTTTTTTTAATTCTTCTCTGCTTAAGAATCATCCTCGTACTTCAAGCAATGTTCTAAGAAAAGAATTTGCGGAATCGATCCCGTGATGGCGTGACCAAGGGAAATAGGGATTAATTTTTATCGGTATAATCGATATAATCGCTATAATATTATTTTATTTTATTCGTGGAAGATACTACTAGTGGGACGCTAATAGCCAAAATAAAAGCTTCACCAATGTCTTTAGCACCGCGATTAAGCGAATTAATTATCAAGACATTTTTAAAATTCCCGTGACGTGTATAACAGTGGAAAGGCTTCCCAGATTGACTGATAGTCTTGTGTAATGGGGGCATTGAGTGATCACGCTCCAATCTGACAAGTTAGTTCTACTCTTCCATGCTGATCGATGGCCGAAACACGGCTCCCGAAAGATATGTTATTGATTGACTTTCTGTATAAGACCGGATAAATGGTTGCCGAGATTTTATTTATCTTTTTTTAGGGTAATATATTTGGATAGGATTGCTTTTAACCGACTTTATAAAGGAGGAGGTTATTGAACCTTATTAACTGTAGCCCTAGTCACTTCAACCCGTTTTTAGTGCCAGCGTGTGGGGATTAAGGTCTAAACTCTATCAACTTGTAAGATAGTTGAGAGTAGACCCATGCCCAGGAGTGGGACATTAAAAAAAGGGTTGAAGTGAAGTGAAGTGTGATATTATTTATGTTTCCTAATTTTCTGAAGACGATGTCAGCGGAGATTCATTTCTAACAGCACAGCGGGATACATAATTGCTTTTAGATACACAAATAATCATATTTTGTAACAAATTGTTACGCCAAAATAATTAAACCCACATAATACGCCTCCAATTAAACAGAAAATCTAGTAAATACTGTAATCTAAGTCACATACGAGGCTCGCAGCTTCAAAATATGCAATATCGCTCCCCTCGAGGTTTCCTGTTATTTCACTCTAAAGACCCTTTTACACTTCATTGAGACTACCACTCAGTCCTGCTATTAAGAATTCACCACATTTTACCGCCTCTGCAGGCCTCTAGTCTTCTCTAAACTATCTTATGAGTTGAGAGAGTTAATGCCTTAATTCGCACATTCCGCCCACGTGCAGGTTATGAAAGTCAAATGTCATTAAATGTTTAAAGACATGACGTTTAGGCGTTGGATTATATTGAAAGGCAAGCTAGGAGACTTATTTGCGAATCTCTTGTTAAGTTTAAAATATAATGTTGCTAGTCTTTTATCGGTTATATTTCTGAAAATATATTTTTACATTGTCATATCTTATATTTGTGTTACATAATCTTATTCCTCTATACTTATTTTCATTGGAAAGTAGAGGTATGGCATTGCGCCACAAATATAATGTAAAATATAAAATCTAAAATTAATCGCGATAAAATCCGTTATAAAGTAGTTTTATTTCAATGTGGGATATTTAACGAATATGCACAAAGCACTGTGCATCCACTTTTATGTGTAAATCGACAAGCTGTTAAACTTGCTGTTGTCATCGTTATTTCCCGATGGCTATCATAAGTCTGTCTTCAAGTCACAAGTGAATCAAGGCTCCAGAACAAAGTAACTTAGTAAGGCGATAGCGAAAGATCGAACAAAATGTATGGGATTGAAATAAATTACTTTTTAACGGATTTTATCGCGGTTTATTTTAGATTTCAGACTTCATGTTCACGGGTGGACGGCATGTATTTGTGTGTCCAAAAATATTAATCACAATTATTACTGGCTATCTCCAAACATTAATATTAAAGAAAATAATAAATCTAAGACAATACTATGTATGGGATTGTCATAAGATTGTCACGCGACATTTTAAAGGTAACGTTATCGCTTCGCTATGTCACTTTTTCTAGGGGCCCAGTGTTTTTACTAGAGAAGCGCGTTACTTCACACGGCAAGTTGTGGTCAAACGCAGGCCTGTTAGTTACTGGTGTAAAAGGCTCTTTACACGCAGCTATTGCCTGATATAATTTTCTCACATAGTTGGCTAGCAATATTGCCAACTATTTAACATTGCTTTTGTAATTGATTTACGTAAGCGTTAGTTAGTACGATGCAGCTCAGTTTTAATGGAATTCCTTCGGTTTAAACTCATTTGTTTATAGCATTAGATTCTGAAAACACTTTAATAATGAATTCAACATTTCCCTTTTGGTGTATTTCGGTCACTGTGACCAGTCTAAGCATTAGCTAGGCACACAGGAAATTATAGTGCACTTATTTTTGACCCTGAATCTGATATATATATTTTTTAAATAAACACGAATATAAACGAATGAAACTATTTTAAAAAGGATTTTATCACGGTTCTTTATTACATATTTTTTATCATGGTGGTCTAGGGTTAAGGTGAGATCCCGGATCGAGTTAAAAGACTTCTAATATTCTAAGAGAATTTTAGTTGAAGCACAAAGTTTGGAAAAGGCTGGTGGTGTCACACTCCCGTGCCTCGTACTCGATCTCTCACCGGTGCCGGTCGGTCGGTCTGCTCATCCCACGCACTAAATTTGTATGCCTAACAGGATAAACATAGCGACATGTCTTAGAACTAGATCAATTGTAGCTCTATATGTTCAACTTCAACCCGTTTTAGTGTCCCACTGCTGGGCACGGGTCTTCTCTCAACTATCTTATCAGTTGAGGGAGTTTAGGCTTTAATCAGCACACGCTGGCCAATTGCGGCTTGGTGGAAATTACATGTCCTCGAATGATTAGTTCTTAGACATGCCTGTTTCCTTACGATGTTTTCCTTCACCGATATTGAGCAGTGGAGATGAAACAATTCACACAAAGATGTCTAAGCACGACTGGGAATCGAACCCGTGACTTTATAATAATAATCGTTGAATGTAGTCAGAAGTCTAATTAAATCTGTCACCTGGTCCTGGTATAATCATCTCGGCTACTGGTTCTCAACAACAGCGGTGGCGCAGCGATACGGGCCTCGCCTTAGAAATATAAGGTCGCGGGTTTGATTCGCAATCGTGCCAACACATCTTTGTGTGAATTGTTCCATCGCTGCTGCCCAATATCGGTGAAGGAAAACATCGTGAGGAAATCGGCATGTCTAAGAAGAAGAAGACTTCAAGGTCAAGTGACATCCACCAAACGGCACTTGACCAGCGTGTGTGGATTAAGGCCTAAACTTTCAACTCATAAGTTAGTTGAGAGATGACCCGTGACCAGCTGTGGGACACTACAAGGGTGACGACACTAGTTCCTTACGGGTTGGAGGTCTGATGCAGTTGCACGTTTAATTCTGGTCGGTAGACGCATCTAGTTAAACTGGAAGTCGACCCTAATAGAAATGGGAAAAAGTCTAGTAAGTCAGATCTACTAAATATTTTCATTTTAACAAACTTGTCAAAGGGACTAGTTTTAAAATAAATTTCACTGTTTGAGAGTCTATAAGTAAGCAGTTATTAGGTATGCAGTCGGCGGTCCGCAATTTTTCCTCATAAAACATAAATTCTCACAAGTTTGAGTGATCTTTCTCTGTTATACGTAATTTTACGGCAAAAGTTTTAAGCAAACTGTGTTCACAATTGGCTATTTCAAGAGTGGTATTTTAATTAAATTACAAAAAAAATTAAGCTATTGAAGGCGGCCTAAATTGTCAAAAATATACAGCCCTCTTTTTTTTCAGAGGTTCTTATCAATGAAAATTCGTAGAATTAATAATAGTTAAATAAAAGATTCGATCCAAATTCAATCTTTTAACCACAGATAATATAATAATAAAGTATAACAATAACTCGAAACTCGCTCAACCTATCTTGATAAAATATAATTGAGACCACCTGGAAAGCATACTCTGTGAAAAAAAACAAAATCTATCTATAACTAGCGGCCCCGCAGACTATACGTCGTCCTGGCGATAAAGTAGTGCCACCTACCGGGTCCGAAAATAGATTACGACCGATTCTCAGACCTACTGAATATAGATATAAGTTTTCATAATAATCAGTCAAGCCGTTTCGTCGTTTTTTTTTTAATTCATAAGTAAGAACCATCCTCGTACTTCAAGAAGTATTCTAAAAAAAGAATTAGCGTAATTGGTTCAGCCGTTCTTGAGATTTGCGCTTACCAACACCTTTAGTGATTCATTTTTATTATACATAATTATAGATTGGCAGAATTATCGCGTAACATAGATACATACAAAAAAAACAAACAGTCGAATAGAGAACTCCTTTTTATTGAAGCCAGTTGAAAAGTCTCCCAATCTGTACCTCCAGTAAGCCGACTACCGCGCTAATACGATATTTAATAGGGTACCGGTGGGTACCTTACTTCATAACTCGTGATTTTGTTCAGTTAATGGGCCTAGTTCAATATGTTACTTTAGATAAAGACGTTCTAGTTTCTCCTTAATATGAATGGATTAGATTATAAACTATATAGAATTACGATCGACTATGGATTGAATATTTTCTGAGCTATCGACAAATCTAGTTCTTTCTTTGAATTTCTTGGTTTAAAATTGACTTAGAAGCTTAAATATGTCTTAGAAGACTTTTGACTACCTGTTCCTGTGTCGGTCAATAGGCGCATGTAGGTAAGTAGGTTAAGTACGTAACTTGTAATGTATCTGTTAATATTAAAAAAATGAAAGAAAATAACTGCCTTCTAAAAAGTGAAAAATTAGGTCGGTTAACTGAGTCGGTGCTAATGTCCCACAAACTTTTGTTTTCGTTCTAAGTACTGTCTAATCTACAGATTTAGCACCGACTTCCGTTAACAGATGTAAATATTCGTCCTATTAGTAGAATATTGTTGTAGGTATCATCACATGTAACAAAAATGATATTATGGTAAATTCGTTATCATAATGACGTAAGCTATCCATTGATATATTTTTTTATAATTTTAATTCAATATTTTAAAAGTTATTAAGTTCGAATAAAGTTTTTTCTACGCAGCATACCTAGACTAACGTCTCACGAACACATAACGCGATGATCTCTATCCCGCTCTGGCGCTCCCGGCTCCGTGCGTCGCGTTCCTTCATTACATCGCACATTGTTCAACGTAGTCCCCGAGAGTGAGGTGTTGTGGCAATGGATACCGACAGTGACAATCAAAATGGTAAGAAATCAATTATATTATTGTTACTTTGGTTACATACACAACGTTGTTCATTACTGTAGAGAATTAAACGTTTAAATTAGTGATAATTTACGGAATAGAATATATGTAAAATACATAATTCTTGGATTATTCTAAAATTTATACAAAAACCATAAATTTAAATTAAATTTAATAGAAAATAAACAATTTTAGTATGTTAATTACTTATTTACATTGTTTTGGGGTCTATTACACGAAATTATTGATATTACCACAGAGACAGTATTTAAGATCACATAAAACATTTTTCTACCAAGTTGCCGCGTCTTTTTAACTTAAATGTAATCCAATATAATACTTTACTGATAAGTTTCATAACATTATTAATATACAATAAAGCTTGTCTTATTTGTTTCTCTAATTTTGTAGTTTCTTATGCACATATTATATTTTACTACGCATAATTGTATCTTCTTTTCGTCGGCATGTACACATGAAACATTATTTGACCAAATTATTTTTTAAAGTGTGCGTCGTAAGTGCATATGCTACTTTTTTCTGATAATTAGTTTTTCGTAAAACATTATTCGAAATCTAAAAGTGTTATAAAATGGTTAAAAACAGTTTTAATTGTACACAGCTATTCTTAATAACTAATTTTTAACTAAATGTACCCCAATAACGATAAATTTTACAATTCTAATATCGTTTAAATAAAATTCTAGTTGATTAACTTTATAGTACACACAGTAGTGTGTACTACACATAATCATTCTAAGCTGGCCGCGCGATGGTTTCATAATAAAACCAAACGCGAGACCAGCTTACACTGGTTCTTTAAAGGTTGAACGGTAGTCTAGTGTCAATTATTTAACGAAAAAAAAATATTTACAGGTGCTAAGAAATGCAACGTACTATCCTTTTGGGAAGATTCATCAAGTGATGTTCCTGATGTTTCTACTTGTCGTGATCAGAGATGGGTAAAGACTCAGTAAATACTGTCACGTGAGTAAATACTGAGTAAATACTCTTTTATACTGAGTATTTACTAAAAATCGACAGTAAATACTTTTTTTTCATTTTTTATCACATTAATTGGTTCTTTCCAGGAGCTTGACATAGAAAATACGACCCTATGAGGATAGGACCCGCTAAGGATTTAATTTCTTTAGCTAATTCATACAAATGCCGAACCAATATAACTTTTCCTTGTAATTTTTCTTAGTACCTAGTTGGAAATGTGCTTGAAAATAGATAAGTTATCTAGGTATTGCTTAAATTTGATAATTTCGTACCCAAAAATATGAAATAATTATAACACACTAAAGTCCATATCACCAACCCCACTAAGGGACTACATATGTAAGGTTTCTTTGTTTTACATTGAAGGGATATAATGTTTTGCATAAAACAATAGAAGGTATGCGACTTGCTATTAGTTTCTCTGTCACTTTTTTGAATGAAGTTAGAAAATAATAGAATGAGAGGCAAAATCAAATAAACATCAAGGACATGCTTATTCGTGTTCCTCAGTCGTAGAGTGCGGTCGTGTTAGTTTACGTGGTAAATCCATTTTGAATTTGGCTTATTCTTACGGATCCTATTCTGATTTATTGATTCTGTAGGCATAGGTACTTACTTAAAGGAATAGAGCAAATTATTTTAATTGAACTATCATAGAGTCCTGAATTAGACCAACTGATTAACCGATTCGATAAAGTAGGTAAATCTAATTTTAACACACACACACACACGCGCGCAAATATTTTAAAATGACAAAGTAACAATAATTAAAGTATGCAACAAATATATTATTTTCTTTTTCTAATAGTAGGTATACTAAGAACTAGAAACCTACCTTTCCGAAATAATTAGATAGACCTTACGCGGTATGCGGAAAAGGGCGAGGCGAGGTAGCTGAGGCAGAGCAAGGTCCATCCTCTCCAAGTGACCCTCGACTTATGAACGACGCAGGCACTTACAGGCTATGCATGGGAGTTTTTGCAATTAGATACCTAAATCACCTCGGACGGGAGAAGTCACCCGAGTGCCACCAGTTCGGGGCTGAAGGGCATGGCGCTGCATACGCTGACCAAGTGCCCGATGTGGCCGTCATAGACTGGTCGCGATGGCTGGGAAACAAGAGAGGGTGGCAAACATCTTCCCGCTTCGCAGCTTCAGATGCTGGCCGGCGGGTTAGCCCACTGCCAAAGATTTTAGGGGGTGAACCGGGCTTAGCTGCTTAGAGCTGGAAACCTTGCTGGGTCTTGCTTACCTTTGCTACAAACAGGAGTACCACTCCCCCCGTGTCTGTCCAGGGCGAGGAGATGCTAGAGACATTTCCCTTTAATAAAAGAAGTGGCTGAAGCTGGCTAGGAAATGGAATGAACTACGTTTTAACATAGCACAGTTGTAGAGAGCTATATGTCAAGTCCACTTGCCAGTACGGCTGAGATCTAGTCCCTTATAGAGGCCATGGTTGAGCGCTTAAACTTGTCTCTTAAAGCTGTTTCCGACTGGGGTGACGCCAATCTAGTCAAGTTTAATGCTGCTAAAACCCAGGCGTATCTATTCTCTGCTAAAAAAGGCCATTTCAATTGGCTCCTACTTTTCAAGGTGTATACGTGACTATTACAGACCACCTTGAGCTTCTTGGCGTCAATATGACTTCGACCCTCATTTGGCCCGTACATTGAGTCCATGGCCCAACTAGCTGCCAAAAAGCTAGGTGTCCTCGCGAAGCTGCGTCAGTACTTCAGGCCGAAACAGATGCTCGAGCTATACGAAGCACAAGTTCGTTCATGCATGTACTGCTCGCATCTTTGGGTTGTGTCAGCTAAATACCAACACGAGGCGTTAGAGTCGAGCCAAGAAGCTTATTGGCAACGAATCCCTCGTCAAGGCTAAATTGAAAAGTCTCGAGAATCGCCGCATAGTTCCTAGTCTTTCGGTCTTTTACCGGATACACTTCGGAGAGTGTGCGTTGGAATTACACAATCTTATTCCCCCATCCCCGTTCTTCCATCGGTCAAGTAGAGGTACGGCTATGCGCCATCGTTATATGGTGGAAATTCCACGGGTACGCACATTGTGCGAACTGCCAAATTGTGGAATCCGTTGCCGGCATCTATGTGTTCCAATAGCTATGATCTCCCGGTTTTCAAGTCAAGAGTGAACCGGTATTTACTGGGTAAGCGCGTTCCATCGTAGACTGCATCATTGTTTCACATCAGGCAAGTTGTGGTTAAGCGCAACCCTATTTTAGGATAAAAAGAAAATCAAAGTAAGTGAAGGTCACACATAGTATAAGTTGTTTTGGTGGTTCATCATCATCATCGGCCTATTGCAGTCCACGGTTGGACATAGATCTCTACCAATACAATTCAGATAAAAAGATAAAAATAAGAAATTGGGAAAGGAAAATTAGAAAGACAGAAGTTATCCGAAAGAAAAAGTCACGGCCGAAAACTGGGCGAGATATTATAGAAGGAAAGCCGAAGGAAAAGCAATTAGTACTCATGACTTAAACTGCCGTGGTTATATTTGGGTGGTTGTTAGGTAGGTCTGAGACCCAGTAGATGGCACTGCTTTACCGGGCAGGACGACGTCAACCGGGTCCGTTATTTATAGATAAATTTTAACCCAGACCTAAAAAAAAACCATCATGCTCATCACACAAAGATTTGTTCGGGGCGGAAATCGCACCCCCGACCTCCGGCATAGCAGTCAGTTCGCAAAAAAGACACTCCACTATTGTCAAAAGTATTTACTCATGCTTTAGAGTAAATACTGAGTAGAAATGAGTAAATACTCAGTTTTTACTATTTACTCAGTAAATACTAAAACAGTATTTACTCACCGCCCATCTCTAGTCGTGATGGATCAGCGGATCAAACGACTCTTACTGAACTGCGCCCAGTTACTCCGTTCCAAATTCAATCTGCATCCAGTTTTGAAGCATCACCTGCTGTCAGTACGGCAACGATTTCAAGTATAGTATCTAAGATTTGTATACCTACGCCTATGCCATCACCACCCCCGTATCACACTATGTGTTATAGTGATTTTTGCCCGATACATTTAGATCAGTCGATTGAATCTGACACGAGTTATGATGAAATATTCCCTAGCAGTCGGCTAAAAAAGCGCCACTTGTCAGTCGAACATTTAAGACAAACGTATTTAAATAGTATCGGCAGAAAGTATTGGATGAAACTGCAAGCTATCGAAGAATATTCTTCAGAAAAAGATCATAATCCGTCATATTCAGTGACTCAACAGAATGCACCTATCGTTCAATCTTGCTCAAGTCAGTTCAACACTGAGACTACTGTGATAGCATTAGGCGCTCTTTCTGATCAAAGTCAATCGCTTCAAGGTATAGATCGCTCTGTTTCTAATACTGTCATACCACTCCAATCACAAGTGCACGCTATCGATGAACGTTCTTCAGAAGGTCCTAATCCGTCCAATTCTGTGACGCAACAAGATGCTCCCATATCCCCCATTGCTCTATCTTGCCCAACTCGGTCCAACACTGAGAGTACTGTGATGGCATCTCCCGCTCCATCAGCTCAAAGTCAATCATTTTATGGTACAGATAGCTCCGTTTCTGAAATTGCGATACCACGCCAATCCAAAAAACGCTCAAAATGTCGCGATAATTGGGCAGATACGAGAAGGAAACGACAAAAGAACCTTGGACAGGAGTACTCTACTAAAACTGGCAAAGTATTTAATGCAAAACAAATGGGTCCACCATGTTCCTGTAAATTTAAGTGCTTTGATAGAATTAGTTACGTACAGCGGTTAGATATTTAAAAAGTTTTGGGAGTTGGGAGACAGAAAAAAGCAATGGGAGTATGTATTAAAGTACACTACCAAGGAGAAAAAGAAGAGATGTTTATATCAGGATATAACCAATAAACGGACTTTTACATAGTATTATCTTCCTTTATCTTTAGATAAAAGTAAGGAGCAAGCGTCTTCTATAAATGTTTGCAAGAAAATGTTCTTGAATACTATAAGTTTAAGCGATAGAATAATTAAAACGGCCTGGGATAAATACGACAATAGCACTATTGTAGAAGATGATTACAGAGGTCGCCACAAAAATCACAGGAAGGTCATCACTGAAGATATGATTACCAGCGTTTGCGATCATGTGAACTCGTTTGTGCCCATTGAATCACACTATTTAAGAAAAAAGACTACGAAATTGTACCTAGACGGTAGTCTTAATATTGCTCGAATGTTCAAGTTGTACATGGAATGGTTCGATACTGACAAATATACCTCTAAAGCTGAAACTGAGAGACAATATCGAGAGATAGTAACGAAAAAGTTTAATTTAAGTTTTTTTATACCAAAGAAAGACCAATGTGATGTTTGCCATGCACATCGCAACTTACAAAATCCCTCCTCCGAACACATAGAGGAGTATCAAAAACATCAAACAGCAAAAACAGTTGCTCGTAGCTTAAAAGGCGAAGATAAAAAGGAAGCTATGTCGTCCGATGGTAAAGTACTTTGCGCGGTGTTTGATTTTGAAAAGGTTTTAACTTGTCCTCATGGTCAAGTCAGTATTTTCTATTATAAAAGAAAACTGTCTTGTCTAAATTTCACAGTGTATGACATGGCATCAAAACAAGCTACGTGTTATATGTGGCATGAGACAGTGGCGAAAAGGGGTGCTAATGAAGTTAGCAGTTGTCTGTTTGATTACATAGACATCAATTGGAAAAGGGGCGTTCAAGAATTTAGGTTTTGGTCCGATAATTGTGCCGGACAAAATAGAAACCGAATAAATTTCTTTTTTTATATGTACGCTGCTCAAAAGTATAAAATCAATATCAAACACTCATTTTTAGAAAAAGGACACACCCAGAATGAGGGGGACAGTGTGCATTCGGTTATAGAAAACGCCTCTGCAAATAAAACCATCTACACTCCAGAAGAGTGGAGTTTACTTGTGCGATGGTCTAAAAGTAATGGTCCCCCGTATGAAGTTAAGAACATGAGTCAAAACGACTTTTATGATTTTAAAAGTCATGTTAAAAACAACGCTTGGAACAAAAATAGCCGTGGTCAGAAAATAGAGTGGACTCGTATTAAAGAGGTTTTTGTTCACAAGGAAGACCCACACAAACTGAAGTACAGATACAACCTGACTGAAGAATACGAAACCTTAACTATAAAGCCCACAACTAGACGATCTCAAGGACTTCCTGTGATTGCCAAAGCTTATGATGCGCCGATTCCTTTGAATATTGATAAATATAAAGATATTGTAAGTTTATGTAACTCGGGTATTATTCCCGAACAGTATAAAAATTATTTTATGTCTTTACCTCGTCTAGGCAACGATAATACTCGCGACAATTGTGACATTACCGATAGTGAACATTCTGACTGACTAGTTAGTGGTAGACTTTAGATAGGAAACCATATTTTTATGTTGGAGACTAATGAGTGGTTGTGATTTAAAACAAATTTATTTTATGTTCAGCATCTAAGTTTAAAAATACTTTAGCTATCTAAATACCGAAAAAATATTAATTATTAATTATTTTTAATATTTACATTAACAGGGTTGCAATCTATTTTAGGCAATTGTTATTGTTGTGATCATTTAGTTTCTATTTAGTTTATAAAAGACGGATCTCAGATTTAATCAGCACATCATAAGATCATTCATAATTATATAAGTACGTGTACCTTCATAGAGTCGTAATTACTAAAATTTTATATTGGAACGAGGTTCCTTATCGCGCTTTGTGAAAGGGGGCTAGACGCAAAAAATTCTTACTAAAAGTTGTCACGAAACTTTTTGCTATAGTAAGCTATTGTAAGCTGTACGGCGTGCGCATGTTTCTCTCTCTCTCTCTCTCTCTCTCTCTCTCTCTCTCGCTCTCTCTCTCTCTCTCTCTCTCTCTCTCTCTCTCTCTCTCTCTCTCTCTCTCTCTCTCTCTCTCCCTCTCTCTCTCTCCCTCTCTCTCTCTCCCTCTCTCTCTCTCTCTCTCTCTCTCTCCACAGATAGAAAAAAAATATTATCATAACTTAAACAAAATAAAATTTAATTACAATTCCTTCACTAATTAATCGAAAGGAACTTCGTTTCATCCGGGTGTCCCTTGACACCTCTCAAGTTTTTTTAATTTTTGACGTAGCTTTATATTTTAATTATCTATAACTAAACTAGAATTAAAAATTATAGTTATAATAAATAATTATTGTTTTTTCATTTTCATTCAATTTTTTTTTTTTTTTTTTAAATCATTTTTATTTATTTCGAATCAACAATTACGATACCATAAAAACAAACCTACGTACTAACTTAGCCTAAAAAAAAGTAAATATAGAATAGAACTTATAAAACATATCTAAAGCTGGGCGTCAAAAAACTCCTCCGCATCAATGTCGGTTGGTAGCGTACCTAGAAGGCTGGCAGCATTGCCACGTTGAATGGCAACGCTCAATCTTTGGCCTAAGTGAAGGCCAGCCTTCTTGTCGCGTGTTCTATCCACCAAAAGTTTCGAAATGTCGCGGTAAAGAGCTCGCGCACCCGGACCCCATGTCCCCAGCGTCTCCACACCAAACGGTTCGAAAACATAATTACCGACAAGGTTATTATATTTTCGCCGCTTGAGGTTTTCTGCTGTAGCAGCAGCAGCACCAGCTTGTCCTGAAGTAAAAGGAAGATGGGAAGGTGCAAGGGTATCGACGCAGGTAGCGTCCCACACCAAAGGCCTGCCCATCTTCCAAGGCAGCAACGACATCCCATCGGGTCTCCTGCCATCGACGCGCACCAGGCCATTTGGTTCTAAAACAGCCGGGACTTCGGCGGTGGCAAGAGCACGGCGAATGATGTCGTTTATGCTGCGATGACGAGGTATTCTGCCAGCGCTTCTGCTGCATGATAAGGCATGGTGTCCAAGGCAATCGACATCTTCACCGCAACGACACCGATGCGGGACAACACATGGAACGCCCAAACGAAGACTCGCAGCGAGACGGAAAGTGCCATCGTCCAAAAGAGTACCTATATTGGGCGACGGCAATGCCTGCAGCCAAAGACCAGACTCCCACTCTCCCACGGCCAATAAGCGGGCACGCTCTGCAGAGTTACTCGCGGTGTTTAGAAGGCTTTCTCGTCTTAGTCTGCAGAGCGGCCGGTCCCATTGTCCCTGAGAGAATGTACACTTGGGCATATCAATTCCAGTGCAAGCCGTTTGCCAAGTGTTCAAGGCATCGGATAGGCACAACACCTCGGAATTAACCTGAGAAGCATACAGTATTTTACTAGTTAATTCCTTAGTGCTATGCACCGATGACAAGAATGCCGGCAAACCTACACTTGAAACATTTCGGATACCGAGCCCACCCAGGCGTACAGGTAGTGATGCCTGTAGCCATGCTCGGTTATTTAATTTAATGTTTAATATTTCCGACAAAGTATTTTTGATAATTTCGTCAACTTTTTCCAAAAGGGTGGTATTGTGCCAAATGTGACTTGCTCTTAAAACATAAATAAATTTTGGTACAAAAAAACAATACCTAATAATAGTGTAAGCTGAATGGACATTAATTTTTGAAAATTTGTTAATAACCTTGTTAAAATTTTGAATTTTTTCTTCTACAAAGGGTGCAAACGATTCATCTAAGATAGGTGACCCAAGAAGGCGAAGTGACGCCTTATCAACAATTTTTATGGTGGGGGCGATTGATTTAAATTTTGCTTCGGTCTCTAAAGTGTTTGAAGTCGTTATAAATAACTCACACTTGCTAAAATTTAGTTCTAAACCTATTGCCTGAAATTTTTCTTTTATGTATGCCAAATCATTTAATACTGTTTCAACATCGCCTCCAAGGGTACCATCATCAAGATACCAAACATTAAATTTAGAATTTAGATTCCGGATAATTGGGTGAATTGCTAAACTGAAAATGACTGGCCCAAGCGGATCACCCTGCTGACAGCCGACTGCTGATTCTAATAAATGACTTTTGTACGGTAATTTTGTGGGAAATCTATAACATTGCCAAAGGAAAGGGAAAATTTCTGGAAGTTCTTTCTTGACTTCTGTCAGCAGAGTGTCTCTATTTACCGAGTTGAAGGCATTTTTTATGTCAACCTTTAAAATGACCTCACCTTCCCGACTATTCAGATATGTCGCTAGGGCATGTACGGCTGCCTCACACCCGCCTTTTGACCCAAAACCCAGCTGGAGAGGCTGGAACAAGCTAGATAACCTGTTGTAGGACTTTTTGCAGCAAACCTTTGCGGCCAAACGTCGGTAAGTGCAGCCAACTGCAATGGGCCTCTTGCCAATGGGAAATCTTTTAAATGTTGTGGTGTGAGACCATCTAGACCGCCCGCGGAGCCACTGCGAAAGGTCTCTATAGCAGCGGCTACATCACGAGTTGTGGCCACTAGTGTGGCCTCTGATTGATCCGGGGGAGTCGGAAAGACGAGGTCCACGGTGGGCGATGGATGTTTGGTTTTTAATGCCTCCACAGTCTGGGGAGTACATTCTGCCACCGTGTCATGGCTAAAAAGTAGTCTGGCGGCCCCTGCAATGTCGCCCTCTGATAATTTAGATTCTACATGTTGGTAGGACGCCCTGAAGCGAGTAGGTTTATTGCACGTGGGTGTAACAGGTAGTGTGACGCGATTGGTGCAATTTTCCTTAACCTGTGCAGTTAGAGTCCTATTTTGTGGCGTACTGCCAACATGCAGAATCCTAAATGGAAATAGCAGAAGCTGACTCCATGCTTCTTCCGAGTTTTCTTTAGAGGCGCGGATAATATGTCGGGAAAGGCATTTCGCAACGAGTGGTCTGGCCCCCCGAGGTACTCGTTTGAGGACTGGTTTGGTCTCTTTATGGAAAGCTAATGTTTTCCATAAAGAGTCACCAGTAGTCCTTGTATTAACTTTTGTCCTGGCAGAGGCCACAGAATCCGAAAAGGTACCATCGTTTCTATGGACTCTGCCAGTATGAATCCTAAGACCACGAGTACCCTTAAAAAACCGCGCCTCTGGACACAGGGGGCACCTCACCACAGAAGGTTGACTGCCCGACTCGCTGGAGTCATCAATGTTTGACATAAATTATACAAAATATAACAAGAAGAACTTAAGCTTTAAATATTAACACTGTAAAAAATTAAGTAAAAAATTTCACCCAAAAAAAAAACACACACACACATAAGGAGCGAAGTGCAAAAAGTTGTTGTAGGCGCACTCACAAGAGGAAAGCGAACTCAAAATTTATATAGCAGCACTGCACATATTACTTGATACTGATATTGTGTAAATAAAGAATAAATTGTTGAATAATTTGTTGGTAAATAAAAAAATTCATCACATGACAATGTAGGTATTGACGGTTGCTAAGGGGATTTATTTCATATTTATTTATGGTTTATTGCTGGAAATGAAAATTAATGATATATTATAACAAACAGTGAGGTCTCCACTGTAAAAAGATTACCGATAGAGCTTTTTATTTTTCAATATCGGCCGCTTTTAGTAATATTAATATACTTAGAATAAACCAGATTCCATTTTTTTTAAGGGTACTCGTGGTCTTTCTTCGTTAATAAATAATAATATTACTTTAAGGAAAATAAATGTGATATTATGAGTACAAAACTTTTTAGGCTGTGAAACACCTAAGGCTAGATTTTATTCTGATTATATAATCGTTTAAACTAGTACCTACCTACATTCCTCAATGTTTACTTATTATGTTACAGTTGTTTTTTTATGTTTTTCAATTTTATACTGATTATATTAAAGATATAACTTGCCAACTTGTTGTTTTTATTTGTTTACAGATACCTGTACAAATAAATAGGTAAGTACGACTAAACAAGACAAGGGTGCCTAGCTACTCGTAAGAGCATTTTTTCGTGAAAGCTTAGCTCACGCTCCCGGTTGTTATATGCGCTGTTAGCATGGTAACGTCTGAGTTACTATGGTTACGCGACAAAAACTCTAGAATAGGGAGCGTTTCCTAAGATGTCAAATTTGAAAAGATGTAACTTGGTTCCCCATCCAGGTGTGTAGAGCATTCAATACTTGTAAAATCACGTCATTACTTACGTTAATACTTAACACGGGCGGACCCGCGCCGAGAAGCTAGTATTATATAAAACATCTTCACGAAAAACATTGACATCTTTTAAGAATTCCGTAAAATATCGTTTCATGCGCAGATATAGCGTGATTAATTTAGTCAAATAACGATCCATGTGTTCAAGAGACAGCTATTGAACTGGTCTCGTTGGCAGTACAATGTTATGTATGCACATGCGACACACTATCTACGCACAGGAATAGTTTTTAGAATAAATAATTATAATAATAAAAGCTGTATTTATGTCTTTATATACTGTAAAAATAAAAAAATGGCTATAGTCTTCCATATAAGAGTTATAAGCAAAATATGCACGCGCAAAACTTCAAATCGCTCTACCGAAAAGTAGACATTTTGTAGATAAAACATTGTTCTACTAATGGGACGTATTGTTTTTCGCTTTTTTGACGGGCCGGTGGCGTGGTTGGTAAGATACTTGCTTTTCACGCCGCAGGTCGTGGGTTCGATTCCCACCCAAGACAAACATTAGTGACGAACATTTGTGTTTGTGTTGTGTCTGGGTGTAAATATCTATTATATGTATATATTTACAAAAGAAAAGTATTAAATGTACCTATATTTAATACCAGTTATCTGGTTTCCATAACACAAGCTCTGCTTAGCTTGGGACCAGATGACCGTGTGTGTTGATGTCCCAGAATATTTTTTTTTTATTATTTATTATAAAGCAATTTTATTTTTATTTGAAGACCTGGTTCACGTTTTATTTAGGTGCACCCCATATTTTCTCCGGACTTTCGTAATTCCTTATAAAATTCTTCTAAAAACTATATCCCACGTGGTTTTTTAACCATGGAAGGCGAGAGAGTGGCAAAGCACCCCCCTTCTCCTTTGTTAGTAGTTAGCATTAACTACACCTAAAAACAAAGCAACATTTTTGCGACTGTACTACTGTGATTGTATAAGGAGTTCTGTTCAATATCTCTGAAGTTCATCAACAGATCAAAAAATTTTTTCAATGCCATTAAGTAACTTAGAATAAAAAAAAAAAAAAAACTCGGTCCACATCTGAACATAAGTACATACAATCGAACATAGAGCCTCCCTATTTTTTTTTCAGATGTCGCTTAAAAACACTAAATGACTGTGCGACGAATTAGGGGAATTTTTAAAAACATTACAAAAAATATTATTTCAAAATCTTTTTGAAATTTCAACCAGAGAGACACAGATTATTCAAAAAAGCTGCTATACTAAACTGTACTTACGCTGTCACTTGTGTCAGCGAAAAAACAGCTCAGTGGTTGCAATAAGTTTCTTATTCCTGAAACACGGACCAAACTATGTTTCCTGAAAATGTAACCTAACTAGATGGATTTACCGTCTCCGAATATCTCCACCTGCAAAATTTCATTGAAATCATTGCAGCTGTTTCCGACCCACAGAACTGATTTTCAGCAATGATGTCTATATTCCGTGTGACGCCAGGCGCCTGTTACCAAATGCCGTTGAAATGTTATGCTTTTTAACCAAAACCAATGGTTTTTAGATGAAATTAGCCACAATTGATGTTGGTTTAACTTTTAGTTCATAACGTTGATTTATTGATAATATATTTAGTTATTAGATTATTTATTGTAATAGATTATTTAGTATTTTTGATTTTTTTTTAATGAAGTATTTAATATTTTTATTTACTTTTATTAAATTAAAGTTTTATTACAAATCTCCGGCATAACCGGAGAATCTCCGGAGAGATAAATATCCGGAGACTGAAATCGTGACCGGTGCAAAGCCCTTGCTGGGTAATGATCTGCTCAGTTCACCAACATGGTAGTTAGTAGGTAGTCTGACTGCCTCCTAACTGTAAACGTAGATATTCCAAGTGAATTATTCAGTGATTTGCATCAGGACAACTGTATTTTCATGTCGAACCCGTAAACTTGAAGACACGCCACTTGTCGTCGACCCGTGGCATGTTTAGGATATCATTTGTTATTATTTACATTTACCGGTTATATGAAGTGTTTTGAGCAGCGTGGCGCAGCGGTACGGACCTCGCCTTAAAAATATAAGGTCGCGGTTTCGATTCCTAGTTATGCCCACACATCTTTGTGTGAATTGTTTCGTCTCCGCTGCTCAATATCGGCGAAGGAAAACATCGTGAGGAAACCGGCATGTCTAAGAACTAATCATTCAAGGACATGTGACATCCACCAACCCGCACTTGGCCAGCGTGTGTGGATTAAGTCCTAAACTCTCTCAACTCGTAAGACCCGTGCCCAGCTGTGGGACATACTGAAGTATGGGACACATAAAAAAGTGTTGAAGTGGAAGTGGATGAAGGTTTGGTATTAGAATACAATACAAAATATAACATCCGCTATTTTTGTCGACATTTGCGCGCTTTAGACATTTATCTCTAATAGACAATTGTCGAAAAAATGGCGGATATCATTGAAAAACAAAAGATCATCATTTTTGTTTGACAATAGTCTATTGGAGATAAATGTCTAAAGCGCAAGAAACGGGGCCCAGCCGCATTATGATTGCTATATGCACATTGCGCACTACGTAACAGCACAGTAGAAGTGATGAAAAGACTCGATGTAATTTTATTATGAGTAGGTATATTACGACTGAAAACATTTATGCATACCATCAAGTTCTTAGTAAACCCTACCAAATCCCTACTCCAAAGTTTCTAGAAGTTCGATTTAAAAAATATAAAATGTTTAAAATTTCCCAAAGTTGCGCGTCGAGATTTCAAAAGTTGATGCCTAACTTTACCGAGAGAGGCTTAGCGAGGTAACTTGGAACGTTTTGAGACTCAACTTTATTCAATTGTGTAGTACTTTTAGGACTATTAGGTATCTTTCTTACCACTTTAGAATATAAACGCCTTCACCATTTCTAATCGATCATAAAAAAACATTTATTAACAACACAAAGACATGAATACCTATGAATAATAATGTTTTTTTTTACGAACGAAATGAATGATTGAACGAATGATTAAAGTTGATAATAAAGGTCAAATTGTTAATTCTTAAAAAAAAGTTTCTAATTTCATTTCATTAATTACACAAACAATGCACAGTAGAAAACAAAACATTTACAGGCAATTAGTGTAAACGCAACAAGCACTCTGCCTAAACCTGAAGGTTATGTTTAACGTCAAATATATTATTTAATTAATGCTAAATATAGATTGAATATTGAAACTTGCAAAAACTGATTGCCATAAATGCCCAAAAAATCACGCAGCCACCTCATATTGTGTTTATTTGTATCAATCGTCTTATATGACAACAAACAAAATCACAACAAAAATCGAATACTTCCGCCATTTTGACAATTTTCCCTCGCTTTTATTTTTTTATTCGCGTCTGTCGCACTTTTGCCAAGTTGACGTTTTAAAAAGTGAAGCGGAATTTTAGCAATATTTTGTTGCTTCTTGCTCTAGTGAATTTATTAAAGTTTATGGGTATTTATTTTGTATACTGCACCCAATAAATCTTCGATATGAAGATATAATTTTCCATAATACTGTTATAAAACTTGACTACTTAGTAGGAATCTTACCTTCTTATAAGTAGGTATTCCTACTCAATTCCCTCCCCAGTCGAGCCAACATATCTTTGTGTGAAGAAAAACATCGTGAGGAAATCGGCATGTTTATGGAATAATCATTCGAGGACATGTGACATCCACCAATCCGCATTTGGCCAGCGTGCATGGATTAAAGCCTAAACTAAAGTAGTTGAGAGAAGACTAGGACCCCGATTCTAGCGCTTTAGATATTTGTCTCTAATAGACATTTGTCTAAAAAAAATTACGATTTCTTTTGTTATTCAATGACATGGTCGGCGTGGTCGATAAGATGCTTGCTTAGACAAATGTCTATCAGAGATAAATGTCTAAGCGCCAGAAGCGGGGCCTAGCAATGAAACACTCATAGGTTTGAAGTGTGTCACAAGATCGCAAAGCCTAGGTGTTAGGGCAGGCATTTGCCCAGCAGTGGGATGATCTGGGCTAATAATAACAATAATTTCCTTCGGCTAAAAGCATAACATACTTACTTAGTTACTTTAATTTTAATAGCTACTGTCGTCTACAATGTATTTAGTTTATAGTAGGTACGTATTTAACTCTTGTTTACGATATGATATCGATATGCTGCAGCGGTTCACAATATGCATTGAAATGGCCTGATATTTAGGTTATTATGTATTAAATAATAATATTATACTGCATTCGCTGGCGCTTTGTGATTTTATTATATACTTTGCTGTATACAGATGATAATAGACGGTTAAAAATATAAAAAGTATTTAATAATATTTCTCTGTACAAATTTATTTCATTGAATTGGTTTTGTCATTTGGTAATTTTTATTAATCCCTGAAGAAAATGAGAATGTTACCTTTGAATTTACAGCGGGCCTGAAGCATATGTTTCAACAATCCGGACCGGCCTTTTAATAATTCTAGCTAATGCCATTTATACCTGGTAACTAATTCAATCATTTTAGTCATTTATATACTAGTTTTTAATTTTACTTAATAGGTACTAACAAAATATTCACATATTAATATGTGTACCTACTAATCCGTACTTAACTAAATTAAAATAAATATTTATTTATTTCAAGCATGAACTCGTAGACCATTATAAAATTAAAACAGTATAAAATTACAATGATGAAATTAAAGAAATAAATAAAATTACAATTGTAAAAATTATTTAAATTTAGAATATTATGCAACAATTACAATTACCTAGTTCGTTATTACATAATAAGCAGGTATATAGAGAGCCCCATGCAAAGAAATGAGGCTATTTCTTATAGCTTTCAATATTTCGTTGTAAGTTTCATGTACGCCGCATGAAGGTGGCCCTAGCTTTACGCAGTACAGCATAAAAGCCGCCAACTCTATTCTCCACGAATATCACTACACCTCTTGGGCAACCCAAGTGTGCACCTAAGTGCGTTGTACGCGCCATTTTATCAGTTTAACGTGTGTATCTGGATATCTGTGAAAGAATGGACACATTTTGATGCGTTTTTCTATTCGAAAACTGTAGTGATTGAGACAATCCTAGCTCGATATCAACCATGGAAGGAAGAAACTACTTGTTGTTTCTTGTTGTTGCGTGGAACAAATCGGCATTTTGCAATAAACTGGGTGCACGTTCCGTCAGTACTTGTAAATATCAGAGGCGAGTAGAGTGATGACAGCTTTGAGAATATTTGTTCATACAGCTGCGACCGTGCCATGTAGTAGCATTGCAATTCCCTTAGTTCCTTTTTTTAAGACAGGTATCAACACTAATATATCAGCACTAATAGGTATATTACCATACACTCAGAATATATTAAGCACAGCAGCGGTTGAATTGCACGATGATGTATAGGATCTAGGTAAGTACTTATTTTCCAACGCGAATCAATTAATTTTTCGCAGAGAGCTTACTAAAAGCAAATAAAAGGTCTATTAAAGATTTCGGACGCTATATCGGTCTGGCTTCAACACAAAACAAACACGGGTGTGGATTAAAGTGATCGATAGAGCAACGCCATTCTAAACTTTGCTATTCGCAAAGGTTTCACGTTTCACACTCTGTGGTATTAGATTCTATACCATTCATTTCGGACGATTTCTGTTTTATGAAGTGCGAATCCCGATCTAGCCGAGCAGTGGGTAAATATAGCGCTCACAGCTGGAAGGTGGTAAAATGTAAAAACCACCCTCTTTTCGCCGGCTAGGTTTAGGTTCCATATGTAGTAGGAAGCGAGCCTGTTGCCGCTAGCCTTACCTACGCCTTTTACTACTAAAGGAGAGTGAGGACAGGAGAATTAATAATAAGTATGAGAAGTTTGTGCAAACTCAGGTGCAAGATCTTTTCCCTCATACTCATAGTCCAGAATGGTAAATCGACGCGGCTCTACATGGTGTTCGAGATATGGGGGAAGTAGTTCTTGACTCTGGAATTGGGTTAGAGTTAAAAACATACTTTACCTGAATTTTGTTTCCAGCGTTCAAACGGGTTAAACTGTTTTGCTCAATTAATTGAAGCCAACTCGAATAGGTATCCTCACGTAGATGCTAAGGGGACCGGAACTTTATATCCTAGGCAGAATAATCTGTCTAGGTTAATTATAAAGTTTAGGCTTTACGAAAGGAAAGATTCATTTAGTTTTAAAACAAAATACGGCATTTACAGATTTCCGGGAATTCTTTCGATTGACGTCATTAAAATACAGAATGTTGCATATTCTTGATTATTTATCCTTCAGAAAACGTGCTTAGAAGGTTTGCTGTATTGCCGCCGTGAATAGCAATGTTAATCCTTTGTCCAAGATGAAGGCCAGCCTTTTGGTCATACGTGGTGTCAAAGAGAAGTTAGATACCTCTCTTAAATAAATAAATATTCTGGGACATTAACACACACGGTCATCTGGTCCCAAGCTAAGCAGAGCTTGTGTTATGGAAACCAGATAACTGGTATATACTATACATATAATACTTTTCTTTTGTAAATATATACTTGTAATTGATATTTACACCCTGACTCGACACAAACAGAAATGTTCATCACAAATGTTTGTCTCGGGTGGGAATCGAACCCACGACCTGCGGCGTGAAAAGCAAGTATCTTACCGACCACGCCACCGGGCCGTCAAAAACCACGAAGTTTATTTATATTTAAAAATAAGGGAATGTTTCCATTTATTAAAACTATATATGCCCTATATTTTAAGTATTGAAAGTGGTTTCCAGAGCCCATTGTATTTCCACCATGTATTTGCTTTGCTATTAAATCTGATAAGTGTCTGATCGCATCAGTACGTCAATGTTTATGTACCACATTCACATTTATCATTATGGACGCATTTACATAACCGTATTAGCAAATGGATTCCAGATAGGTCAGGCATTGTCGTTTGAATTATTGTAATTGCTAAACTCTCACAAACATGAGGTCCAACTATAGATAGACCGTTTAACTCGCGTATCGCCTATCGCCAAGATTCTGACTCCTCAAGCTGCATAGACAGTGATGATGATTCAAGCGATATGGATATTAGTGACGAATAGTCTTACATTACTTTTATCTGTGGTTTGAGATTTAATTAATGTCTTATGACTTTGTACCTCAGCTGTGCGATACGAGAGTTAAACGGTCGGCCTATAAGTACATAGTAGATTCTCACCTCTCGTCTGTTCCTCAAAGGTAACAGCTTACAAACCATGCTTACGTAATACTAGGTTCTGTTTACCCGACTGCGTCAGAAGGAGGGTTATATTTTCGACTGTAGATATGTATGTATGTATATTTCTTTGGCGGGCTCTAGAGCCTAAACGGCTTGTCGCATCAGAGCTTGAGAGGTATCATTATATTCGTCTTAGTCGTGAAAGTGACACAAAAGTACATCAAAATTATGAAAATATGTATTTAGGATTTTTTGGCGCCAAATCAGTTCAATTCAATGAAGTTGGCTGATGTTTTAAATATGTTGGCACATCTACTTCTCAATGCATCAGCTGTCATTTTATACTGGCATCGCGTCCGTCTTTGAACTCAGTTGTCACTCGAAAATGTCAATATGAACGAACGAATGAACATCGAGCACGAGTGAAGCGGCCATCTTACAAGGGCTGACACTTTGTGATGGACGGTTGCATCATCGGGAAGTGCGCACGCAAACACGTATTCGGTGGACATTTCGCTTTAATCCAATGTAATCTTAGCGATCTGTAATTATCTAGTAGAATTAATGATTGTGCTATCGAGAGATCGGGGTGAAGTGATATTTGCCGTAGTTATTTTATTGGAATACCGTCTTCTCCGATTATTCACGCCTACCTAAAGTTGTTGTTGTTATGTATTTACAAAAATGATAAACAACTACTAAAATACCCAAGTTCTATAGCAGCTAACAACAAGTAGTAGATGTCTTTTCTTTGATATATCGTGACAGTGATTCAACAAATCCACTGGTACGAGGGAAATCACTTAGCATATGACAAATAGTGCGGGAGTGACGCGCTTTTAAGATACGTAATCACACGAGCTCGGTTTGTGGAGATCGTGGATAAATGATGACTGAGTCGTGTGGGGAGTTTAGAGAAAGGAATAGAATACAATATAGTAATATTCTGAGCCTTCTAAGATTCCCGGAAGACCGATAGTGAAGAAATTTATGACGCGTTAGTGTATGATAGGTAAGTACAGCAGCAGTGGTGCAGCGGTACGAGCCACGCCTTTGGAATATAAGGTCGCGGGTTGGATTCTCGGTTGTCCCCTCACATATTTGTGTGAATTATTACATCGCCGCTGCTTATATCGGTGAAGGAAAAACACCCGCATTTGGTCAACGTGCATGGTGTGGATTAAGGCCTAAACCCTTTCAAGTTGTATAATAGTTGAGAGAAGACCCGTGCCGAGCACTGGAACACTAAAAAGGGTGTAAGTCAGTCAATATGACGTCAAAGGACTGTACGGGGCTGGAGAAAATGTCCCAACAACTCTATTACAAACTTACACACAAGCTTTATCCGACAAACCAACATGCAATACATCCTACAATGTCCGTTGTGCGGATTAGATAAATAACAAGTTAACAAACTTTGTTATATTGGCTGGCCCGCGGTCCCCTGTTTTGGCGCTAACTAGCCAACTTTCGAATGAGGGCAGTCCCTGTTTACTTTCTTTTGTGCCAGTAAAAGTTTCCTTTGATTGCTGGGATGTGGGGTCAATACGAGTAGGTACCTACTTAGATTAACAGTTACTGTGCCACACTACCATACCTACCTACATCCTACTAATAATAATAAATTTATTGTTCGAGAAGCGTACAGTTTTGACAGGAAATTAACAGTTTTTACACTCTAATCTGTACAATAAAAGTTAGTGACCTTGTCTCTCAAACTAGGGACACCTGTATCTTGAGAGACAGTGTTCAGCCTTAAAATGTAATACAGTAAAAAACAGTAGACAATGTTGATCAATTGAACATCAAAAACTGATTTATCTAAACTGCTCAAATAAAGAAAATATAGATATCTATATTTATAGCTACTTAAAGAAAAAAATATAGTTATAATGAGGAAAAAAACAGATGAAAATAATAATCATATATTCTAGTATTAAAAGTAAATGTGAAAGTTTATGTGGATATGTGGACGAGTATATGTCACTCTTTCACTCAAAAACTGCAAGACCAATTTGGATGAAATTTGGAAAAGAGATAGATTTTAGTCTGGAATTGTAAATTGGCTGCTTTTCATTCTAATACCCCTGTGGGTGGAAGCTGGTAATATTTGTGTTATTTAGGAAGATAGAGTTATTAATATTTGTAATCCCCGACACAAAAGAGGGTTCTAAGTTTGACGTGTTTGTTTTTGTTGTGTTACGTTCAAAGTGTTCAAACGAAAGTACTGATTTAAACCGTTTTGTTTTTATTTTAAAAGCTTGTACATAACTTCACGTAGGTATATATATTATCAAGTAGATAAGTACCTATATTATTTATGTCCTGGAATCTTCCAATCAATATTTAACCCACTCCACTAGGGCTATCGAGCTGAAACTTTGCATACACGTATAGTTTTGATGACAATATAAGATTTTAATGCCGCCATTTTGAATCCAATATGGCGGACGGTACAAAATGGCAACCTATTGTTTTCATAACTACCCCTACAATATGTGTATTAAATCAGAGAGCCTGAAAAGACAAACACAATTTATACTAAGATTTTTTAAGTAAAAGCTTTTTTTAAATTTTCTACAATATTTGATATTTTTATTTCGTCATCGAGATACTTAAGTTATGATTTCATATGGTTTAGACGTCAGGGGTGTCATGAGTTTTTTTTTCTTTGAAGTTATCTTGCAATTCCTTTACGTACTACTATCTACTATTGAACAGCGAACATAAATCATTATTAATAAACATGGGCGATACTTAGGATCAAATCATGATATTCCAAATCCTAGTTCTATACTGCTGCGCCATTGCGCCACTGTGCTAATTACTAGATACTCACGACCTATTTTTATGACCACTGTTTTTTTTAAATCTAAAATAGGCTTGCGCTTGACCACAACTTGCCTGATGTGAAGCAATGATGCAGTCTACGATGGAACGCGCTTACCCAGTAAATACCGATTCACTCTTGACTTGAAGATCACTAGATTATAGCTATCGGGAAACATAGATACCGGCAGCGAATTCCACAATTTGGCAGTTCGCACAATGAAAGTCGGAGCAAAGCGCTATTGTTGTGACCAACTTAACGCGTGACTTTGAGCTCTGCCACCTGACAAATGAAAAAACAGGCCACGCTTCGGAGCCTAACGTTTCCTATCTAGTAGACTATATAAAATCATTGACCGATTGTGATCGACTCACGCGCGGCATGGAGCCCGCTTAGGATCGGTTTTGATGACCAATTTTGTGACCGACCTACGCGTGACCTTGAGCCCACCCACGAGTGTTCAGTTTAAAAAGTTTTAAACTGATTTTGTGACTGACTCGACTCGTGGCTTTGTGGTTTTCTATTGAGTTGCACAATACCGCCATGCGGCAATGCGGACAGCGTTAAATTGAAGTACACACAGTGCTTTAAAACTGTTTAATATAACGGATTTTATCACGGTTTATTTTAGATTTTAAATTTTAAATCCCGTCGTTTTAAAGTCTTTTCAGACTTCATGGTTACGGGTGGACTGAGGTATTTCACGTCCAAACTTATTAATCTCAATTATTACTGACCACAAAACATTATTGTTCAAGTTGTGTTCTATTCCTATTTAAGCAAACTGAGCTCACAGTGTCTTGAATTCTGAGTGGATTTTGCTTGGGTTTTGGTACAAGTACCTAAATTAAGTACTGGGTCCCAAGCAGGTGATATTTCAATGTGTGATATTTGTGTAAATTTAAGAAAATAATAAAATCCCCAGTGTGTTGTGTGTAAAAAAATTCGCGTTTTATATCTTCTAGTTCTGTCATCTGTAGATGGTGTTGCAGTAATGCCTAAGTATTTTCAGTCTGCTTTTAAGTAATTACGCTGAAAGTCCAGCTAAAGTCAGCTATACTCTCGGAAACGCTACATAAAATGATAGCGGTGTCCAGCTTTGATTAAAAATACGTCCTTTAAGCTTGTAGACTTTGTAAATGGTCAGTTAAAGAAAATACAAGAACGAAGAAAATAGAACGAAAATCTGAAAACCAACTCTAAACATAAGCTAACTACTCCAGACTACTCGAATAAATAAATAGGTAAGTAGATATTTATTAATATATGGATGGATATATATGCATATGCATGTAGTGGTAGTGGTCGCGGGTTCGATTTCCAGTCTTGCCCATTCATCTTTGTGTGAATTGTTTTATCACGTCTGCTCAATATCGGTAAAGGAAAACATCGTTAGGAAACCAGCATGTCTAAGAACTAATTTTTAGAGAACATGTGACATCCAACAACCCGCACTTGACCAGCGAGTGTGGAAACTCTGAACTGCTGACTAGTAGTGGGACAAAAATGCCCAGCCAGATGCGGTGTCTATAGCTATTTGGTCGATGGTTTCAGGCAATTTAACTCTTTTTAAATAATAATAATAATAATAACGTGGGCACGTTTCCAATACGAAATATTTAATTTTAACTTTTAGCATCAAGTTGTTTTATTAGATACCTACATTTTGCAAGAAGATTTCGCGTAGTTAAGGGTTGGCAAGCTTCCACCAGATATCGTCTGGCGTACTTTTGAATATTCGACTAAATATTTCATTTAATGTACACGTATATTATATATAATAATAATAAAGGAAGACAAGAAAAGAAACAAAATAAAAACATAAAAATTAGAAAAAATCCGTGAATAAATAAATTCCGTTCTATTATCGTACAAGTATAGGTACGGCTGTACGCCATCGATATATGGTGGAAATTCCACGGGTGCGCACAAAACGCTTTGCTTCTACTTTTATTGTGCGAATTGCCAAGTTGTGGAATTAGCTACCGGCATCTCTGTTTCCCGATAGCTATAATCTGTCTGTCTTCAAGTCACAAATGAATCGGTATTTACTGGGTAACAACAGGCAAGTTTTGGTCAAGCGCAAGCCTATTACAGAATATAAAAAATATTGTTTCGAATAGGATTTTTATGAATATGTTAGTTTTTATTTTGACTTTCGCTCGTTCAGCTTACAATTGAACAAATCTAAGAAGTACCTTTTGACGTTTCACTGTTTTCTATTAAATTAGCTTTATAGAGGCGTAATTCACACTATTTTTATTAGCTTTCCTGTAGAATAATTGAATTATGAAGCTATTTTTATTTTAACATAACTTATACAATTTTCATACAAAAAATAAAATTACGTTTAGAACTGTCATCCGGTACTTCTTAGATTTGATGGACTGCAGTTTCTCACACTCCATTCATTCATTTCCGACACTGTGGCTAAATATTTTATTATTATCATCATATTGTGGCTCACAATATCTATAACTGCCAAAGTAAGTCTTGTTTTATATTTTACTTTACTAAAATGTCGCATCTATACTGATATTAAAAAGCTGAAAATTTGTTTGCTTGAACGCGCTAATCTTAGAAACTACTGGTCCGATTTGAAAAATTCATGCACTGTTACATAGTCCATTTGTTAAGGAAGGCTATAGACTTTTTATCCCACTGCTGGGCATGATATGTGGAAAGCTAGGGTAAGATAAACGACGGTTTAACCAAATCTATGGAATTCTGTGGTAGTGCCTGATTAAAAAAATGTAAAAGCAATATTGTTTTCTTCTCCAATGTATATAGTCGTACCCTTTCAATAGGTAGGTGTCTTCACACAAGTTATCTTCATAGGAGACGCGACACCGCTTCTAAATTGCGAGCAAGATAAGATAGCATAACATACTAAATGAAAAATTCCCTCAACTTTATGATTTTCGGTAATAATCGCTTTAGTTATCGCAAAATACTTTGGTAAACGGTTCTTTAATATTTTCACAAAGCCTCATTCCACTTTCAAATTCTCTTCAAATATCACACGTAATTATTCGTTAATTGGTACACTGCGTAAGCGAGGTTCCTCATAGGCTACATCCTTGTTTGACATTAGTAAAATTATCAAAAACAAGCCTATTTCAGTATAAATAATTACTAACTTTTTGCTACTACGTCTGCGTAATGTACGGGAAGTATTACAAAGGGGTATAATCAGGATAAAAAGTAACGTTGTCTAGTAAGTAGTGGTGGGGTTTTCTCGTCGTTGACGGAGTCCCGGTAGTAAAAGTAACCACAAAGTAAAGGAAAAGTAAAGTTTATTTGATAACCGAAGGCTAAGTTAAGTGTCTGAGTCATTGGAGGCTGGGTCGCTTTCGTCCGTGGGAGTGCACCTGTTATATGAATCCCCACACGTGGCCGCCGGGTGGTGCAAATCAGGTGACATCAACTGGTAATTAAGTTTACTTGTAATTAACTGGTGGTAGGCTTCGGCCGTGGCTAGTGACCACCCACCAGACAAAGCCGCACCGTCAAGCGGCCTTGCCGTGTTCCGGTGCGATGTCTGGTGACATCATTTAAGATGGTGGGTCGAAATTGTTGATCCTTTATGGTTTCTAACCAGAGCATCATTTCACTGCCACCTTCTCACCGAAATTCATTCGTAACCACGAATGATTCGTATAGTGGGCAGGCGCGTCCAATTGTAGATTACATCATTGCTTAATATCAGGCAAGTTGTAGTCAAGCGCAGGCCTATTTCAGGATAAAAAAATACTTTAGTTTGTAAATAAATATATATTGACACATTAGCACTTTTCGGAGGTTAAGTGACGACAAAAATACTCAATTTGGTTGCAAATAATGCAGGAAATATAAAATGCTGTATGAGCGTAAATGGCTCATATACTTTAAGAACAAGAGGTATATTTATCGATGTGCAGAACCCTATATACAAACAAACTAATTAAACCTGAGCTCCTCTTTCGTTCGGAAATAATGCGAAACTCAAGTTACGTTTCAATAATTGCTTAGAATAATTATGCCATGCACGCTCACATGACAATAATTAGATCTCAATTCACATGGTATCTAATAAAGCTGATAGGGTAGCAAAATATTTTTTGTAGTTGATAAAAATCAAAAGAAGTTTTATTAAGATTTTCTGAGGGAATATAAGGTTGTGAAAGACTATCACATACACACACAAATGAGAAAAAAATAATGAAAAGTGAAAAAAATAATAATATTAATAATAATAATGTGAAGTGTAATGAGAGTTCTGTTTTCCAGTGTTTGCCACTAAACACAAATCAGTGATCTCCTACCTTTTTGTTTTTCATGAATCCCCGCTCGCCGTCCCATCGCCCCGAGTGGGCGTAGGGCAGGGGGCATGTGGGACTCCCTAAGGGTACCCACTAAAACCCCTCGGGTGTTCCATCTCAACGCCAAGGGTCTCCTAACTACCTTAAGTTTAAACACTTCGCAATAGTATTAATCTACGTTTTGTCTTATATCAGATTCCGTGGGGTGAGGACCTGGTGATCTGTAATACAGGTTGCACCTATAATAGACACCAGCTCCTCACATACACTATCTATTACAGTTTTTATGTTATGCTTATCTTTAGTTCTCTTTTTGATTCTTGTGTCTTATTTTTGTGAGATAATATAGAATATTATTATTATTAATAATTAAATCTGAGCTCCTCTTTCCTAATACTTCAATTAAAGGAAATTCAAGAGTGACGTTTGACAATAATAGTTCAGAATAATTACACCATTAGAGACACGCTCGCATAATACTAATTAGGTCTTAAGTGACATGGTATCAAATTAAGCTGTTACGCCCCGTTCACTTTCTACTTGTCGGATGTCAGGTTGATAAAACGTCGGATATTATAGTAGCAAAATTTTTTTTGTAGTAGATAAAAATCAGGTCAATTATATAATTAATGAATTTAATGAGAATTGTTAGGAATAATGTTATGGCTGTGAAAGAATCTTAGGTAAAAAACGAACGATTTTATAAGAGTTCTATTTTCCGGTGTTGGGTGTGCGCTAAACACAGACCAATTAAGCCAGAGCTCCTCTTTCCTTATACAATTTAAGGGAAATTTAAGAGTAACGTTTCAATAAATGTTCAGAATAAATACAACATTAGAGACAGGCGCATGATAATAATTAGATCTATATTCACATGGTTTTAAACAAAACCATTAGGTACGCTCCCTTCTTACTTGTCGGCTGATAAAATGTCGGATAGCAATGTAAAATAAAATAGTATCTCATTATAATATTGTCAAGTAAGGTAAAGTCACTGTAAAAATGTTTTCAAATCCTATAGAGAGTGAAGCTTCTAGCTCTAAACGCTCAAACATAACACCCTCTAACTTTCATCATAGCGTATTCTGTTTTGTTTGAATCTCAAGTTCTCAAGAAACCCTACACCTCAGTTTCTCTCTCTCTCTCTCGAGACTTCGCCGTTTTGTGATTTTAACTTAGATATTCGTATGGGTTTATGACCATTAAGAAATTATGCTCTAATTGTGTGCCAATTGATCCTTGAGTTACAAAACGGCCAAACATTAGTTAATGTTCAAAGTTTCTAGTGAACTTAATACAGCCTTCATGTAGAACGCTATTCGCTATGTTGAAACCATCTTGAGAAGGATTCGACTGATTTCAGGGTATTATAATTTGTCATTATTGTGGATATAAGCTTAGTTACTTTTCCAACATTCCTAGACCTTAATAGTTAATTAGTAAAGTAAGTAATAACAGATTAGTACGTAGACTTTTATTTAAAGGAACGTCGGAAAAGTTAAAGGTTCTTGCAATTTTTGCTTAATTTAATACACTAACTTGCAAAAATGGGATAGGAAATAAAAGGACATTAATATTAAAAGTTCTATAAAAGTAATGTACCCTACATTTAAGGTTTATTTTTTAGTTCCCGCCATGACGTCGCCTAAATAACCAAATGCGCTGCTCGCGGTATCAAAAGCCCCAGCTCCAAATCTTCTAAAGTGACCTATCACATCAGAAATCCCAGCACTAAACGTATTCATCGTGCGACGAGTTGGCGGACCTGGGAAATAGATAGCCATTTTATTATTTAATAAATTGTTAGCCAAAAACTGGTACAAATCAAGCATCAAGTTATCTACAAGGGTATTCTTGTGTAACTACTATAGAGATACTATAGAGACTATTGCACTGCGTTCTCTTGCAGCTCTGACGGGGTTTAAGGAGTTGTTTGTCTTCGGTGGCAAGCCACCACTGCATTGACACGTCACTAAATGAGCCAGTCGGATTCCTACGTGATGCTTAGTGGAGCTATAAATAGAAATGTGTCTGGTAGACTGGGCTCATTGTGCTGTTTTTTACTGACTACACTTTTATGAGCTCAGCTTATACTGGAGAATAGCTTGATGTGTAGTCGTGTGTACGTGACCTTCGACATCTTGTGTAAGTATAATAACACCAACTGTAGTACAGTAGCAAGAGTGTAGAGCGCAAGAGTTCAAGACCTTCAAAAAACCTTTTTACCTGCAAGTAATTTAGTTTCAACGTGTAGTTAAAATTTAAGTAACTATTAAGAACCTTATCATTCGATTGGTTGCAGTTTGGGTGCTACTTACTGATTACATTAACATTACTGATTACATTAACTCGCATTACTTTTGCAAGGAAATTTTAGTATTTCATTTTACCCAACTGTTATCAATGGGTAATGTTTTCACGCGTATCTTTTAAGCATCTTTGTATTTTTTAGTACCTTGTATCTGTTAATCAGCTGGATGTACAAGATGAATAATTCATCATTTAATTAGATGTTTAAAAGACAAAATGGCGAAATATTGGCGCCAATTGTTTTAAGTGATCGAGATTTAGATTTTTTAATTATTAAATTTTTACCTTGTCTAGATTCACTATCATCTTCACGGGCTATCCTAGGTTCTCCTTTAGCAGTTGTACTATCATCTTGTCTGCTAGATTTTGCCTCTTTAGCGACTCTACTTTCATCATCTTTAATAGATTTTTCCTCTTTAGCGGTTTTAATTTCATCCGTAGCAGATCTACTTTCGTCTTGTTGATTAGATTTTTCATCTGCTGACCTGGCTTCGTTTGGTGGTTCTGTATTTTCTTGGTAAGACCTCTGGACTTCACCTAGAAATACCTGTAAACAATACTCAATACTAAATATTATTTATTGCATTCCATAATGTATATACAGATGAATTTATAGCATTGCATTGGATTATTATGAACCATGGAAGAAAGAAGCTACATGCTAGTCCCCTTTTCTAAGTAATGGAGTCACAAGTAACAATATAAGAGATTGTAATTAATACTTTTAAATATTACAAAATTGTATTAAGATTTCAGATATTTTTAACAGCGCTTCCGTAGTATCAGATCTTACTTTAACTAGGCGATAGAGCTTCACACTTCACTTGATCTATTTTTTGACCGCAAACCGCAAAACCCAGGAAACTAAATTTCATGAAAATTATGAAGCCGTTTCTAAGATTCATTATCAATATTTAAAAGAGTTGCTGGTGTACAAATATATGGTAGGTAAGTTAATAATTAGTATAGTATTCAGTATTAAGTAAGATCTAATTTAATTACTTAACTTACTGCAACGAGAAACAAATACACTAATACACGTGCCATTTCTTAGATTTATAGAATAAATATATTATTTTAATCAATTTGAGAAATACATGGCACTTCACGCTTAATGCCATTCAATTTAATTCACGACTGAGTTAATAAAAGTTATAATCTGACTAGCTTTCCGTCCGCAACTCTACCCGCTCGTGTATCATTTATCGCTCTAACCCATAACCCTTGTAGACGACAGAGCGTAGTCTCATAGGGGTTTATGTCAATAGTTCGTTGCACACTACAAGTGAGTCGGTCTGCGTACGCGGCGAAATGAGCCCACCTTTGCGTTTCTTCAGTTTTTTATAAGTTTTATATAAGTTACTTTCGCTTCACAATAAATTTAGTTCTAAAATCTTGTTTTACTCGAAGGATATCCTTTGTTCATTACAATCCTACTGCTGCGCAGTCGGATAAAAAGTTGTATATCCTATCCCTAGTATTCAAACTATCTGCATATTAAATTTGAACTAAATCGGTCCAGTGATTTAGCTGTGATAAGGTAACAAACAGACAGCTATTATCACATTAAAATTTATAGTGTGTTAAAAAATATTCCTAGATTAACTACGCATACATTTCTTATCAAGAATCAGCCAAATTCTATGTAATTTATGTTTTTCATTGATTTCATCATTCGTTATGGGTTGGTTAAAGTTTATGGGGTATTTATTTATTGTGATAATATTTTTTTATGTTGGCTTGGGACCTAAACACACTGCTTTTCTGAACTCAAAATAGCAGGGCTTGTGCTACAAAACAAGCAATCATGCTCATCACACAAACATTTGTCCTGGGTGGGAATCGAACCCACGACATCTGGCTTAGCAGTTAGGGTCACTGACCACTATGCTAACAGGTCAGTCTTTTAAAGGTGTAGGTATTGCAGAGACGATGCCCACACTCCGTCGGCTTATGGTTACATTCTATGCTATACCTATGGATCGTAGGGTCCAATTTCTGAATTGGAACTTCTACTATGGTTTTTCATAATGAGTACCAACATAGCACTTTTCACAATTCGATTCGAAAGGCGCATTATATAAGTACTGTATGGCAGCAATTAAAAAAGAAAAAACTACAAAGGAATTGCTGTCCAAAATTGAGCTATATTGCCACAACACAATATGAATGTCCTTTGTTTGCCAGTGGGTACGCGAAATGGGATTCAAACCCATCGATTCCAACTAATATTTTACACATTCATACCGAAACGGAACGTATAGCGAGCGTAGCGTTTTATTGGAAATCGGTTCAGTACAATTTAATAAGGTTTCTGCTTTTAAGTAACGGATAAGAACGCTTGAAATTAAGTCTCTATAACACACTGAACAAAACATACTAGATATAAATATTTCATTTAGAAAAGACAAAAGTCTACTGCGTTTTAGGCAGTGGTTTGCAGTAGCTGCCAGTCAATCACTGAATGTTAGGAAAATATATAAACTATTTTTAAGTAAACTTGCGTCTCAAAAACATAAAAAGGATTTTAATTACATTTTATATCAAATAATCTGCACTAGCAAGTACATGAAGCATAAGCTGCAGCAGCTTAGAAGAGAAAGACACGAATATAGATGAGTAAGCACTATTACCGGCCGGCGCGCGGCGCCAAAACACAGCATGGCACTGCAACTCTTGTAAGTCAGGATCAACAGCAGTGCGAGTCAACGAGCTCCGAGCGAACTCGCATAAGTTTAATTAGAGATTGTAGAAGAAGTTTGAAATCGTCCACTTCCTTCCAAGTAATGCTGATGACAGTATACAAAACAGATAAAATGCTTCTTCAAAATTAACAAAGCACCATACGTAATCTAAGAGGTCCTACTCGAGGGATCCAGTAAACCTTATGAAAGAAAGAATAACATTTATTTGACAGAGACAGGACACACAGAATCAAATAAAAGAAACACATGAAAAGAGAAAAAAAAACATAAATAAAAACAGTTAAAAGAAGAAAAAAGACAAAGAGTAAATAAGAGTATTGTATCGAAATGGTCTGAAGGTACGAAAATTATGTGTAATATTTACCAATTATTTAGTAGGTTCTGTTATTTAACAAATTCTCGCTTGCAAAGTAAAAATGTTTTCATAGATTTCCTATCAAAATCCCATTAACAAAAACTATACACAAATAAAACCAAAAACGAGCCACATCTCGAATTAATGGCCGGTTGTGTGTTATTTTTTGCGAACACAACGGCGCGGCAGTGGTGGCGGCCGACCGCGTATCTATTCATCATTTAATTTACATTTTTGCGGTCAATGGTGTGTATGCTCGTGGTGAAATAATACCTATCGTTTCTTTTGTATTCATTGCCTTATCACCATTTTTAGTGTTTGTACCTCACAAGGTAAACAGATCTCATAAAGGATCACTCCGTTGTCCGCCTGTTCATCTGTTACAGTCGATGGGCTCTGAAACTACCAGACTGATTAAGTTGTAAGACTTGATGATCCAATAAGAAATCCAGTAGACACGACGATCATTACCAAGGCGGTGGCGTGTCATCCCTACCTACCTTACACTCCAATATTATCGTCTCTACTAAGCGGCTCCAAAAGGTTGGAATAAAAAATAAAGTTACTTGTAATTAACCTGTGCGCAAATTTTGAAAAAAGAATCTAAACAAATTTTAATGAATAAGTATTTTTTTATATGTCTTAGTACTAAAAATGAAGTAATAGCTAGCGAAAGATATTTCCTATTGATATTAAGGGTACGGTCGCCCTCTCACCGCCGTATCAGCCGTGCAGTCAGTGACCCTCACCGACCGCTTATAAGGTGGAAACTTGTGATATTTTTTTGTGCACAGTACAACGTTGCGTCAACAACACAGTTGCGTCTGTGGCGTCACGGCCCCAGGTCTCAACTTATTGCACACTCGTAGTAGAATAATAAAAAAGTCTCTCCACATTCCGACCTCAGGCATGCAATTTATAAAAATCACAACAATCATTACTATGGAATTGTACAGCTAGGTACTAATAAAGTTATGAATCAATGTTATATATAGGATAACTTTTAGAGAATATTTATCAGCGAACTCATATGGCCGCGATCACCAAATTTACCTCATCACTTTAGCATCTCGATGGGACATAAAATAACACCACAGAAAGCTAATCAATATCTCTGCCTATGACTACAGCACCTTCCAAATATTTGATAAGAAAGTGTTATTACAGCTTAAATGAATTTTTAGACGAGCCAGTAGTGCTAACCTGACATTATTATTATTTAAAAAAATCAATTATAATACTATAGAATATTCTGACATTTTAAATAATTATGCATTCAATTGTGACATTTATACTTTTAATAATTTTTATTGTATAACTTGGACTTGAGAATTTTTGTGCGCCGATCTGGTAAAGACATGTAGCCACTACAAACTATTTTTACAATACCTTCATTGCAGGCTTGGCTTTGTATTATGTACACTCTTGTCTTTACAAAATAAATATCTTATTCTTATTCTTTTTCCCTAATCACAAACATTGACAAAATGTTTGGATGGAAATGGATTCCTTTTTTGTGCGGACAAATTTGGTTTGCACACACCAGGTGCACACCCAACCGACCACATAGACATTCTCATAGGAGTCTGTATAGACATTGTCCCCTGATATAACAATGACAATTACAGACAAGCAACCTGAGTGACGTTGACGTCTTGTAAGTTCGACAACTGATAGGCCCCATGCTATTACAAGTGACTGAAATGACACCTAACCGACTGTTTAGGCAATAGCTTGCTACGTTTATAGGTTACGCGCTGCCACTGCATAAAATTAGACTCTCATACATTTTGTTTCTGTAAGTAAAAAGGAAATAGCTAAAAATCCTCACATCAGGTGCGTTGCAATAAATACACGTAAGCCTGGGATTACAGACAGTTGACGTTTTACACTGATATGGGTGCGGGTACCGTCAGCAACGAAATATTAAAACTGGACTTGCTATAAATTAAAACGTACTGAAATTATTTGTTTGTTTGGAGTGAGAGGGGTATATGTTGTTGAAATCGTAATTTAGCTTTCTGTTATGGTAATATTTTAATTTTAAAGCAATCAGACATGATCTCATACTCACTCACTCATAGCTAACATAGGTTAGATGTAATGTAGCTGATAATATTATGATTCATAGCATCACATCTGTATTACTCGAAGGTAGGCATAGCATTCAGCTTAAACTAAGATTCTCTGTCTATTAGAAGTCTTTTGGCTTGACTCGGAAATCGAACCTGTGAACTCGGTTAATGAAACGAGCGAAAATGCCTAAGCCTAATGAGAGTAGCCGCAGATCATGCTTAATGACGTAGGTATATTGGGAGACGCCTATATTTTATTATTACCTTATATAATTGACCGCTCAGTGAATAGACAGGAAAATCGCAACTGACTGCTCTAAATACAATAGTTTAAGAAGATTTTTTTTTAGTTTCCATTTACGATCTACTTAAAGTAAAGGAGAATCAGAAAAGTACCACCCGCCCCTGACATGGAAAGGGCGTAACTGTCGAATCGATGAGTCAGTGAGTTCTATGTCTAATAAAAGAGATACGGTTACATTACTTTCAAATGGATAGGAGTTAAACTATATATACTTATGGTACTTAACAAAATTATTGACTGAAAAAACCAAAGAGGTTTTCAAGTTCATAAATACTAACAGTGGCGATAGGTGGAAGTCTGAAAAAGGAAAGCCAGAGCAAAAAGTTCTTACTTAGGAAAATAATATCTCTTCACTACCGTCACCGATCGTTCTTACACTTAATGCTATACTTAATATTTTTGCTATTTAAACCTTTCAGGCGTTACATAATATATTATTAAGTACGTGTGATACTGACCATTTCCTAAAGGGAAGCTGATAGGAATCAGCTTGTATGGACTCTTTGCCACTGAATCCTACTTATAAACTCGAATGCTTATACTAATCTATGGATGTTACTGTTTCACGCAAAAACTTCTTGACGGAATTAGATGAAATTTAGCGCAGAGATAGATTACAATATGGGTTAACACATAGGCTACTTTTTATCTCAATAGGTACCACACGGGTGTAGCCGTGGGCGGAAGCTAGGAAGTAATAATAGTCGATCTGTAAATCATACTGACTTTGCTTTGTATGGTAAATTGCAGTGTGTTTAATTGGTTAGTTGTAAAGTTAGATTTATATTACATTAATTCTATCATCATTTTGTCTGATCCAGCAGATCTAGTCATTTCAATCCTTTTTAATAATAATAGAAATATTCCAGGACACACACGGTGATCTGGTACCAAGCTAAGCAGAGCTTGTATTCTAGAAATTAGATAACTGGTATCCACTATACATATAAAACTTTTCTTTTGTAAATATATACATACAATAGATAATCACGCCCAGACTCGAAACAAACAGATATGTTCATCATACAAATGTCTGTCATTTTGGTATCATAATGCTGGGCACGATTCACCGATATTTAGCACCGGCGATAAAACAGTTCACACAAAGATGTGTGGGTACGACTGGGGACCCCTTTCACTATTGGTCACAGGTCTTTTCTTAAGTATTAAGTATATCGCTCATTTGGAGCCACAGTGACATAAGTGCAAATTTGTAAATTTTGTAAGAAGATATCTGATTGTATATTTAATTTACTGCCTAACTTAATTAGTTGGATAAGAGAAAAGAAACACTTGTACTAGGAACTGAATGGTGACGTATATTGCAAGGAGCGATTAAACATACAGAGTATATATATCAGCCGTATGACACTGACGTTTTATGTTACGGGTTGCGATCCAATTTCAACAAATTTTACAATACTCCAGTTTTAAGATTTTCTCGTAACACTAAAGAAGATTATTACTATTTGTTACAGCTAATGGTCATCTGTATATTTTATATAATATTAAAGAGATTAGCTATAGTAAATAATAATAATCTTGTTGTATTATAATATCTAAAATCTTAAAACTGGCATACCTACCTACTGTAAAATTTACAAACTTGCATTTATGTCACTGTCGCTCCAAATGAGCGATATTATTTATATTACATGGAAATAAAACTATTTTATAACGGATTGTATCGCAGTTTATTTTGAATTTTAAATCACGACGTTTAAAAAAAAAATCTAGAAAATACCATACCGGAAAGAAACAAGTAACCTACTTCATAATAGATAAGGTAAATTAATTCTTTGATTGTGAAATCTTCTCAGACTCCAGACCGGAAAGAAGTTTGCTAGAAGCTACGGAAACTAAATCACATGTACGAGTAGTATGTCTACAAATTGCAATATAGACTTCACAAAATGGTCTTTAGCTGATATCGAGAACTTACTTTGAAGTGAGCGATGACAAGCGTCTTTACCCTGTATCTACTACCTAGTTATTATATAAAGATATTACTGTACCTATCTTATATATTATAATTAGGGATGGGACTGCAGCAATAGCATTTGATTTATCGATATTATTTGTACACACAACGACTCCCGAGAGAGACGCTTGGTATCGATGGTTCTAGATTCAGACACTCGCCATTTACCAATTTACAAATCATAGTGTAGTCTGACCCAAAAACTAGGCAACATCAGTTTACCGCCGCATACGCACGCCATTGATTCTGCCCAGTTTAATAAGTGCTCAGATTTACCGGAATAAAAGATAGTCATAATTCATTTAATAATTTTAAGAAATCTCTCATCAAAACACCATTTCAGATAAATTCTCTTTTTTTTTCATTTCACACAAGAATTTTTGTCGAACCAGTGGCGTGGTCGGTTGGACTCTTGCATTTCACGCCGCAGGTCGTGTGTTCGATTTCCACCCAAGTTAGACATTTGTGTGATGAACATGCCTGTTCGTCTTGAGTCTGGGAGGAATTATCTATATTTAAGTATATACTCGTATTTACAAAAGAAAAGTATTATATATAAAGTAGTATATAATACTACTGGTAATGTATATTACCAGTTATCTGGTTACCATAGTAGAAGCTCTGCTTAGTTTGGTATCAGATGGCAGTGTGTGTTAATGTCCCACTATATATTAAATTATATTACGTGGAGAACGCGATGAAATTTAGCACAGAGGTAGATTATAATCTGGGTGATTATAATTTTGGTGTCCCGCTGCTGGGCACGTGTCTTCTCTCTACTATCTTAGGAGTTGTGAGAGTTTAGGCCTCAATCAACACATGCTGGCTAAGTGCGGGTTGGTGGATATAAACAGGTCTTGAAGACAGGTAGATTATAGCTATCGGGAAACAGGTAGCGAATTCCACAACCTGGCAGTTAGCTCTGCTGGGATCAGATGACCATGTCTGTTAATGTCCTAGAATATTTTTATTAATTATACTTATCAAGTTATTTGAAATTTTAAATTGCGACGCTAGCAAAGAATATTGTAGCTTGCCTCACAATGAAATCCGAATCGTTATGGTAATATTTAATAGTAACACATAATCGATATTAGTAGTTTCCCATCTCTATGCAGCTTCAGACTTAGTATTATACGAAGCTTATTTGAAGACGCTGGGCACACTTGTAGACTTAGCATAAAGCTTTGACAATAACTCGGCAAATTGGTTTGAACAACCCCTTTGATACTACCTTACACTATGTAACATTCTAGTTATGTGAAGTTACACTTCTACCTAATGATACATACTCCATTGGCTGAATGACCCATAATATGTTTTGGTCTCCGATAAAAGTGAAATACTTTCCGCGATCCTTTTGCCAATCGCTGGCTTGACGCTTCCTTAGATCCGAATCCACTACATCGATATCGATATCTTGGTCAATCTATGGCCGGTACCCTATAGGTCGACGAAGATATCTCAAGTTACACTTATTCGTAACGATACTTATTTAGACCATTGGCTGAACGATCCAAAATGTGTCTTGGCCTCCGATAAAATTTTTACCACTTTCCGCGATCCTTAGTGTCCTCTGGCTAGTTGCTCGCCTCCACTACATCCCTGCAGGGATGATTGTTTTCACAATGTTTTCCTTCACCGATATTGAGCAGCGGAGATGAAACATCACACAAAGATGTGTGGGCACGACCAGGATTCGAACCCGCGACCCTATTTCTCTAAGGCGAGGCCCGTACTGCTGCGCCACGGCTGCTATAAACAATAATTGTAGTAATTATTGTTTATAACAAATTTTTTATAGTCTTTTTTTTGGTCGTTTATGGTCTTAATTTTTTGCAGAGCTGCTACTAATAAAGTGCGTAAGTACAAGGAAAAGCAAAGTTGGCGCACAAAAATAGCTGTTTGGCTAACGAAATCTCAACGAGCGATGTCGGGACCAACTTGTTAATTAGTTTCGTTCCCACTACTTTGTGCACGTACAGATTACAAGCACGATAAATAAATGATGAATATTTTGTACCTACCCATTTTATTTGGAACTCTTTTTCGCTTCGGACTATTAACAAATACTTATAAAATATAGTTACCAAAATATTTATTCTAATTTTACTGGTGGTTTAATGGATATGATTGGGATTGATATTTTAGTACCCAAACATTGATCGAACAAAACTCCAATTAAAAATTCTTTAGCTTTAATTTTAAGTTAAATACCAGTACCTATACCTAAGTATACCATTTTAAATTCGGTCGGAGTGCTATAGAGTCCGTCATGCTAGGTGTTTCGCTAAAGGATAAAATCGCGAAGGACTAAAGTTATCGACGTAGTGCAAATGATTAGCAAGCTTATGTGGCTTATATCATATCTAACCGATTAGCGACTGGGTTAGCGTGTTTTTGAGTGAAGACCGCGTTTTGACAAACGTATTGTAGAACTCCCTAAAAATCTTCAACCTAGCTAAGAACCATCTCGATAACTTTATCGATCGACCGATCGATCGATAAAATCACTTGATACACATAATACAGACATATCATACAAACATCAAACCACACTCCTCTTTTCATCAGGGGTTGGCTTCAATCCACACACGCTGACCAATTGCGGGTTGGTGGATGTCACATGTCCTTGAATGATTAGTTCTTAGACATGCTGGTTTCCTCACCGATCTTGAGCAGCGAAGATGAAACAATTCATACAAAGATTTGTGGGCACGACCAGCGACCTTATTTTTCTAAGGCGAGGCCCGTACCGCTGCGCCACTGCAGCTGGGTTGGAAATATAACCTTCTTTTTATACATACATACTACCTACTTTTTTCCTTAATATATTTTTTTATGTATATTTATTTGATCAATTTTTGATATACCTATTAGTTTTTATTATAATTGATTGACACATTTTACTGTTTCTTTTTTTATTACATTCTATAGTGCTGAACATTGTCTCTCAAGATAGTTATCCTACTCGTAGTTTAAGAGGCAGGGTCTTTAAAACTTTTATTGTATTGATTGCATGAAAACCATCCACGTCCTGTCAATCCTGTTTTGAATAATAAATATATTGTATTCTACTCTACCTTACTCGTTTATATTATATAGTTTGACTCGACCTATTATATAGTTTGTTAAAATTTCACGCACTTTTATAACCATTGTTAACCTAAATGTGTGTACCTACAAACAAACTGTGAAAACAGTTTTGTTGGGCAATGAAATATTGTAATGTTGTGAAATTTGATAATAAAGATACATACATACAATACATAAAATGAGAAAAGTATTGTATTTTAACAGAGAAAATGGTTGGAATATACCACTTGCTTGGGACCAGTGCTTAATTTACTTGTACTAAAACCCAAGCAAAATCAACTCAGAATTCAAGACACTGTGAGCTCAGTTTGCTCAAATCGGAACGCAACTTAATTATTAATGTTTGGAGGTAGTCAGTAATAATTGTGATTAATATTTTTACACGTCAAATACCTCAGTCCACCCGTTTACATGAAGTATGAAAAGATTTTGAGACGTCGGGATCTAAAATCTAAAATAAACCGCGATAAAATCCGTTCAAAAGTAGTTTTATTTCAATGAGAAAAGTATCCAAATATGTACATCCATGAAACTACACGATGAACTAGTTCCAACGAGTTCCGATGAGTCGATAAGATAAGCTGATGTATCGCTCAACGTGTTCCAATGAAGAGCTATAAATAAATGTTGATTGTAGCATATTGTTTATTGTTTTATGTCATCCTGCTCACCTTTACTTCTATCCTTTCAAACCTGGCGACCTAAGGACCGTAACTATTGCAGATTGGAGAATCGGGTGCTAGTGAGTGAGAACATTGAAATAATCACGTTTTTTGGAGGGGCCGGGCGTTCATTACTATTTAGACGATGTCTACCCTGGTAAATTAATACCCCTTACATGCAGCTCTTTTGGACAGGGAAGGCAAGAAAGTGGGCAGTACGAGTATGTGAACACGATACTTCTCACACTCATGCTGCTACTCACGCTGCCGCGCTCGCTTTTTTTTTGCGGATTATCTAACCCAATTAGCTGGAAGGGTTTTTATTGGTTCATTAGACTTTTTCGGTAAGCCTTCCGAGGACGGTCGAACCATAACCGCTCGCAAAATAAGCGGCTATTTGTACGGAAGTTTAAGGGAGGGCAGCGCGAGCGGCAGTATGTGTTCACATTGCAGCAATAAGTAATAAAATATTACTAAAATTCGTCTAAAAACAATTATGAGGTAGGTTTTTAATAAAATAAAATAATATATAATGTAATTGACAAAATAATTGTCATTTATATGTATCATTTAAATAGATAGCCCGGGACATGTAAGTGATCACATCCTTGTGGGAATAGTTTCATCGCCGCTGCTCATTATCGTTGAAGGAAATCATTTTTTACTTTTTCATCAAAACATCGTGACCGGAATGATTAAGAACTAATCTTTCGAGGACATGTGAGATCTACCAATATCAGTAGGCCATCGTGTGTTTTAAGGCCTAAACTCTCTTAAGTCGTAATATAGTTTAAAGAAGATCCGTGCCCTGCAGTGGGACACTAAAAAGGGTTGAAGAGAAGTTGGCACAACCTTTTTTTATCGGGTCGAAATCCCTTTTGGATCCCCCAACCTGTAAGGGCGCAGGGCGGGGGGTATATGGCTATCCAATTGGTTACCCGAACGAAAACCCTCCGTGTGTTCCTTCGCGTATCTAGGCCAGGGTGTCACGGAAACCACGAGTGACACAACAGCGACAAGTTGGCACAATGTTTTCTTTTTTTTACTATGGAGAATGCCGCCGCCTTTTTACAGAGGACTAGACGGGGATATGTAGGACTCAATTAAGGCCAAGTCATCCCTTAGTGCGCATGTCGAAGGCGACCTAAGCGGGGCCATACCCACTAAACTCCATCGACTCCAGCAACCACGCACAGCGGGGACACGGGATCCATAAAGACACCACCGCGACCCCGCTAGTGGGAGCTCACCGAAGTGAGCTCACTCGTGTTGTTATGTCCTGTGTAATGCAGGGCGCGGAATTAGTCAATTCCACCCCCCGCTGGTCACCTTTGAGGTAGGGTGTAACAGCGGGCGAGAGCCCGCCGCCTCCTGCCTCTCCGTCTCCAGCGGCAAGGGAGCGGGGACATCGTCCTATCTGGCCTGTTTCACCACCTCCTTCTGTGACATTACCTCGTCACAGAAAAAGGCCACCGCATCCCAGGACCCCTCACTCTCGAGTATCTTTTCCACAATGCTAGTGAGGGAGAGGTCCTGAAGTTGGCACAACCTAAGAGCATACTCACTATCTATATTTCAAAGAAAAATCTGAACCAGAATTAACCATGGTTCATAATAACACCAAACAAGTCCTCTTTCAAAACACTGACGTACTACATTTGTAGTTTTTCTTTAGCATGAAACACATACGTCTCACTCACGGCATTCATTCCAACTGCATCCGTTATATTTATGCACTGTTAAATAAACTCTTCGAAGACACATGATTGTTGTTCTTGTGCACAGATAGATAAACTTATAGACTTCCTATATTATCTACTTGTAATCTCGGAAAAATCGTGGTACATTTGCTAATGCATCTAATCCAGAAATTTACACTGTACAGTTTGAAAAGAAATTTGATTTATACTTACTTTTAAAACCACTAAAACGCATCGGTGGGCTAGTGGTAAGCGTGTTCGCTTAGTAACCGCCAGGACCCGGGTTCAATTCCCGGGTCGAGCAAAAATACTTTTCTAATAGGGAATCATAGTTAAAGCACGAAGTTTGGAATTTTACCCGATGAACGGCAATAGGCTCACCCCTATTACGTATGGGACCTAAACATAGACAGCTTAATGTGGGTGATATTCACCTCTGCTTAAATCTTCTGGTAATAAAGGAGTGGGCGCTATTTCTAATGTCACTTCTAAAAAATATTTTTTTTTAATCTGTTTTCTTAGTGCCATCTTTGTATTTCACCGCTTTGGTAGTTTTTTTTTATTCTTCTATAGGCTAGCGCTTGACTACAACTTGCCTGATGTTAAGCAATGATGTAGTCTACGATGGAACGCGCCAGCTTAATATACCGATTCATTCGTGATTACGAATGATTTATCGGTGAGAAGATTAGTATCCGCTTATTGTTGAAGAATCTGTAACCAAAGCCGTAATTTAAATAGTTTCATTTCAAAAAGTAATGAGTGAAATCGGTGTATCAAGTAATGACACTGATGACTAAGGAAATAAAGGAAATTGAAAAACATTTGTGTGACATAACTTCATTTTAATTATAATTTATATAACAAATATATTTATTTTATAACATTAACACAGTATTTACATAAAATATAAGATAAAAAGTGCTCAGGCGCTCGAGCCCCACGGTCCAAGCGTATCAACCCCAAACGGCTCAAATATAATATAATTTGTACATAGTTGACTAAAAATAAATGTTTAACTGACGATTAAGTTCTAAGAATCTGCTACTTTTGTAGGTACAATAATCTAATGCACTGCAACCCTTTTTAGAAGAAGAAATAATAACAACTTTTTAAAAAGAAAAAAACAGTAACAAAGAGTAACTGTTATCCATCAGTGACGACTTATGATTTGTACATCGTGTTATGAACAGTTAAGAATATTGTCTATGTTAACTAAGCTTAACTTAAATATCTTATGACGGTGGGTGGACCTAAGTTAGAGTTTAACACGACGACGCGTGTTTAAAATTTAACTTTGCGAGAAACTTAAAATTAAGTTTGTTACTTTAATGAAGTTTCATAACTTGTTTTGCTGACAGTACTTTAGGATCACGTAGTAACTAACTTTTACACGCTGCTATGCCCGCGTAAATCTTACTGTTATAATAAGTAATATTAATTATAATAATAAAATAAGATCCGGATTAGTGTAGGCCACAGCATCAGGAAACTATTTGAGCCTTTTGGTTGTTCCACAGTTGGGCTCCGGGTCTTTTCTCAACTATTTTAAGATTAGAAACACGCTTATAAAATAAAAAAGATAGATAATGTTAGAACGCATACAAAACAAATATCTTAGGTTTTTATACAAGCATTTTATGAAGCAGTACGGTGTTTTCCCAGGGTGTGTTGTATCCTTCATTATTTATTTTACAAATGGTGAGATATTACAGACTCACTTACCTTTTTTGTGTATTATGCGGTAACGTTCACAATCCGGGTATATTAAAGGAGGTTCAGCTGTGCGTCCCAGACGAGTACAGAGGGAGTCGTCGTCGGCCGCCGCGCACCGCTGCTGCTGGCACTGCCTGGCGCGCGCACCAATCTCCTGTAGCGCGCACTGCTGGTTAGAGAGTGTGCTCAACACACTATCTAACCAGATAGATCTGTTCTCCTGTACACTGAAAGTATTCGCAAAGGCTGGTTATTGCTTCTGTAGTTTAAAGTAAATTATTTTAGATTGTAGAAACGTAACTATTTTGTATATTGTTTGGTATAGAAAAAAATTATTTAATTTTATTATTAGACTTTAGAAATAAGATTCACTACTCTGTCACCTTAAGCTAGCCTGTAATGATAGTTGTACGTTATGGTGAATAAATAAATAAATTTGGAATGCTTTGCTATAACTTTGGGTATTATTAGAGTCTGGTGACTGGTGTCACTAGACGTAATAAAGGGACTACCCCTTAATGCCATCTGCTGGGACGGGTCTCCTTTCCTCTATCTTAAGAGTTAAGAGAGTTTAAAAGTGGTGTAGTGATACACCAAGTTTTTATATTTTAATAATGTTAAATATCGAATAGTAAATTACTTTATCTAAATTAAATTATATATAACTTAAAAGGTAATATTGATATTCATGTACAGACAAACTTTTACAACTAAATTTTATATATATGATTTGTTATCAACTAGCCCGGCGCAGCTATTGTTCCCGCTGCGACCGGTTAACTGTCCCTGTCTAGCAAGCCACGCGTGCGAGAGAGACGACGCACCATGTTTGCGCCCGCGCAGCCATCGTGCGCCGTCAACCCGCTTGCCGCGTCGGCCTCGGCCGTTCAGTCTGTGTAACTTAAGGACGTACACCGCACGCTACCGTACGCTATAATAATATTACATGCTACGCCACTCGCGCTTGCGTAAATAACTAAGTTGTAATTTCAAATACCTGCTTGTTGCTTTGCTTTACTTATCTCTTTCTGTTTCACTCCTTCTTCTGTGTGTAGTGTAATCTTTCTTGTGATCTGTGTAATAAACTATCCTAACTTTCTATCGTGAACTTTGTACTACTTATTTCTTCATCATACTTCACGCTTTCATCCATCACACTTACCTACAGTGGTATTCGATGAGGTTGTAGGTACTCAATGCTTAATATATTCTGAGCCTTGACAAGATTCCCGGATGTATAAGGCCGGCCCTAATCTACGTTACTTAAAAATTAAATTCTAGAGGGTTGTCTGTCATCAAAATATAATATCTTGCAGTTGTCAAAGTGTCAGCAAAAATTTTAATTATATCGTCGAAAAAAATGGTTAGGCGACGATGACTGGAAACAAGACAGAGGGAATAAAGAAGTTCGACTAAGCGCTGTCTGTGAATTTAAAATTTACTTCCGATAGCACAACTGTTTACCTATTTTGTTTTCTGTTTCTTCTTATACGAGCAGGCTGTGTTGTATGTATTTCAGTGTAACGGGTAATAAATTAATATTTTTACGAAAAGTGATTTTTTATTTACTCATGATACATCTCTTACCCATTAAAACGGACACTAACCAAACGAAAGAAGCTGTTACTTAAAAGCCGCTCAAGCCGTAATTTTAAAACTAAACTACACTCTGATGAACTAAAGTTAATATCCACAGGCCAATATCTTTGTGGTAATCGCTTACTAATCTAAAGCAGAACCATGTGATAAATTTAAAAAAAAATGACGGTGGATCTAGAATAGATTCCAAATATTTCACGGGTTAAATAAAAAGGTTTAGTTGTGATACTTCTGTGATGTTCCTGTCGAATGTAGGTAAGTCTAAATAGTATTATCTCAGCGAAAAATTGAGGCTTTGAATAATAACTGCTTTAAATGAGTAAGAGGATCTAGTCCATTTTAAGTTATTACTCTTATTTATTTGTTATAATTAATAAAATCTTTAAAATTGAAACTTTTTTGTAAAATTTTACAATAAATTAAATACATAGTTTCTCCCCCGGCCATTCTATTTCGCAGTGATTTTAAAAACTACTGAACTCATGCAGTTTTCAATAATGGATAGAGAGATTCATGAGGTAGGTTTGTGTGTTTAATTATCCTCTGTTACAATCCTTACTAATATTATAATTGTGGAAGTAACTCTGTCTGTCTGTCTGTCGCGCTTTCACTTCAAAATTACTAAACTAATTTGGACGATATTTGGTATGGAGATACCAGAAAGAACATAAAATAGTTTTTGTCCGACTGCGCAAAAAGAGGATTAGCGCGATAGCCGGAAAGTTAGTTAATTATAAATATAAATATATTAATTATCTAACGTATTCAGGTAGTAAAATTAAAAAACGTCAGACTGAAAACGAGATATGCGTGAAAATACACTAAACAGAAAATCAAATATGAAAACGACGAACACGAGTGTATGGTTTGGCGTCCAGTATGCAAATGACTACAAATAGACGAGTGGCGCCCCCAATTGCGGTAGATTTTCAAGTATAATGCGCACATTTTTTAGCTTTGTGATTATTATTTGGTAATAAAAGCGTTTCTGACATACTTTAAAAATCCTAAGCTTCTCGAAGTTGGGAGTTGGAGTACTTGAAGAACCTAAATATGTGCCAATTAAATAATAATAATAATTAATATCGTGGGATATTAACACACACGGCCATCTGATCCCAAACTAAGCAGAGCTTGTATTACGGAAATTAGATAACTGATATTAGACTACTTTTATAATTTTCTTTTAAAAATAAATACTTATACATAGATAATTACACCTAGACCCAAGATAAACTGACATGTTCATCACACAAATTTCTGACTTGAACGGGAATCGAACACAACCTGCGGCGTGAAAAGCAAGTATCTTACCGGCCACGCTACCACCAGCCCATCGATATTATTATAGGCCGACCGTTTAACTCGTGTATCGCCATCTGAGGTACAAAGTCATAAAACATTAATTAAACCTCTTAAAGAACTATTTAACCACAGATAAAAGTAATGTAGTACTATTCGTCACTAATATCCATATCGCTTGAATCATCATCACTGTTTGTGCAGCTTGAGGAGTCAGAATCTTGGCGATAGGCGATACACGAGTTAAACGGTCGGTCAATAATTGCCTCAGCATATTATTATGGGTGATATTTTTCTCAGCCTAAACTTTCGCTTAACAGAAGTAATTATGATGCCTTTGATCATTCATAATTATTTATAAATAATACTCTATTTCATTTTATTAATTCAAATTATTGTAGTTAAATCAGTCCCGTTAACAAATGCTGTGTGATCTCGGATCTCGTGACAACTTGTCCCGGGATTAACATAACAGAGTGTCCTTTGTCCCGGATTCCTTCACATTACAATATTCTGTTTAGCATTGGATTTTGTATTCTGAAAACAGAACTAATTTATATTAATTTAGCAATTTATGCCTTTGGTATTTTATCAGTCTAATATTAACTATCCAGACATTTATTAGGTCGACTAGTCGAATTTAATAGGTTCATATTGCCCTTTTGTTTCGTAGGTTATAACCAGAGATCGGAGTAAGTAGGTATTTAGGTTCATTGACTGTAAACATTGATGTTAATATGGATATTCCACGGGATTTCGATTAATACTCCGGGATTTGGATGAATATAATCATTTTTATCAATAAAGTATAAAAAATGGTATAAAGCACTCAAGCAACCATGTAAAACATCAGTAATACATTGCCAAACTTTTTTAGGTACAGTATTTATTTACTACATAGAGATAATACAAGTGACGAAAATATTTACGTCACTTAGTAACAATATCAATATTAACACCTAAATAAACTTAAATAACTAATGCCTAACATATACTAATGCGTCAAAAATTTAATCAATTTTGTTGCAATTAAAAATTAATTTGTACACACGGATACACATCAAGCTAAACATTTCCAGTATATGATGATCTCACATTATATAGGATTTCCGGAGGCGAAAAGACATTAATTGAATATGTTAATCAACTTTTCTAACTGAATAAACTTTTATTTTCTATGGTCAGTAATAACACTTTAGTTCCTTAGCAGTGCTAGAGTTGTATTAGGCTTGGGTTTGAAATATTGGTCCCGGGTTCGATCCTTGGTAGTAGTATTCATCTTTAAGCCGTCATTATACTCAAAGTTACTGCGAAGCGTTCGTAATATCCTCGTGTACTAACTTAATGTTTCAATACCTTATTAATATTTCATCCGAACCCAAATATTCTCTAATAAAACTTTTCATATAAAACTGAGCCCACAAAAAATCGAGAGCACCTCGGCCAAAGTTTTCCTTCAAAGCCAAAACGGAGGCTAGATATTAGCAAAAAGTCATTAAAAGTAAGGGAGGTGTTTCTCATAGCGGGCTCAAAGTCAGTATTAAACGGGGCCCTAAGTTAAAAAGTTCATTTAACGGTTGTATGCGTCCGCGGCTGTTGAATTTCAAATTTTAACACGTATAAATAAATGTAGGCAGCGTATTATGTTTTAGAAAGTAAGTTATGGACGATATACATATAGTGTGTGTATGTTTTGGGGGCTGAGTCACCTTCGTCCGTGGGTGTACACCTTTAATTGAATCCCCACACGTGGTCCCCGGGTGGTGCAAATCAGGTTACAATCAACTGGTGGTAGGCTTCGGCCGTGGTTAGTGACCACCCACCAGACAAAGCCACACTGCCAAGCGGCCTTGCCGTGTTCCGGTGCTATGTCTGGTGACACCATGCAGAGACGGTGGGTCGGAATTGTTGCTCCTATAAGATTTCTAACCATATAGGAGGCTCATTCTACTGCCACCTTCGCACCGATAATCATTCGTAATCACGAGTGAATCGGTTTACTAGGCTAGCGCGTTCCATCGTAGACTACATCATTGCTTAACATAAGGCAAGTTGTAGTCAAGCGCCAGCCTATCGAAGAGTAAAATAAAATAAAAAATGTGAAAATATTGTTTTTAAAATTAGCTTTATTTGAAAAATAACTAAGTACTTACTGATTACGGACATAGTTCTATTTTATCTATGAATAATAAAATATATAAAACCTCTAAGGTTAGAAGTTTAAATTAAAAAAGTTTATATTCTCAAAAGCCTTAATGTCACTTGACGTTGATATTATCTTTAAGTTTCCTTACTTATATTTTCTGATTATCTAATGACGAACATATTTTCTCCTCTCGTCACGAGACTTTTTTATGGAATCCTTTAGTGTATATCTTTTTTATACATATTTTTTATTTTGTAACATTAAATTTGTAAATCAAATTTTGTAGTTTACTGTACATATACCTACCTACATCATAATCATAAAAATGTTATGAAACTCTTTAGTTAAAATGGACTTTGTTTCTTTTAACTAGTATAAATGTTAAGATGACAGACAAAGACAAACGAATTATAAACCCATTTTAGGTATAATGAGCTTATAAGACGTTTATGAATACGGGGTTTATTTTTATGTTAATGTATATGTTGTAAACATTTTCCCGTGTCTTCATGGCGCTGCTGTAGATACTGGCTTACAGGAGTAGCAATAGCGGGAATACGGGTTAAGTCCCAAAAAAGAAAATGTCAACCTGTGACAAGGTTGAATTCCGAGCACTAGGTTGTTTTATCGGATGATCCTACCTTATTTGCCTGAAAGGTTTATAATATTGGTTCATCGGAATTTATCAGCGATGTTTTTAAAACAATAAACGATGTCCAAGCAGTCGGTCGCTCGGAGCACTAGTTAATTAAAAAAGCAAAATTATTTAAAAAAATTCAAAAACCGAACTGCGTCAACATCTGCCAACTTAATTGTATGGCGATTTGGCCGAAAAATCCTATTTTCTTTTTACAATTTTGATGTACCCAGTGTTATTCTCACGACTAAAGCGAATCTATTGATATCTAATCTGAGATGCGACAAGCCGTCTAGACTAGGCTTTAGACTGTGCCAAAGATATAGGTATATGCACAAAACATAACCCACCAAATACATTTCACTACATTTTATAACATTGCAGTAATTATTAGGTCAATCCAATCAAAATAATTAGGTAATATCAGTTCAATTTCAAAGCGGAAACGCATTCATCGTAATTAACATGTTTCAAAATAGCCACCAATAAAACATTTCGAGAGCTATTTGAGAGTCATTTGAGAGTAACTTGGCAATGTTTTAAAACTTCTTAATTTATCTTAAAACGAATTTAAGAGGTCGGTTTGCGCTCCATTGGCCCCTTTATCTTATTAGTGATTATTAAATCTAACTTTTGATTTGTATTCAAAGGGTTAAATTTCATTTTGGTTTCAACTTTAGCAATGGCCTTGCTATTTAGCCGTTGTAATCAACATTTTAACATTTTAGTTGAGTTTGCGGTGATTAGGGTAATAATCCTTTGTTTAAATCCAGTTTGAGAAGTTTTGAGATTTGGAATCGTCAAATAATATTTAAATTAATATTGAAGAAGTTTTAATTAACAATGAACTACGATTTATAACACACTATACAATATGGAGTGACGATCTGCGAAAGATAGCTGGCAGCAGCTGGTAAGCCGAAGGCAGGGTGAAATAGTGCAAAATGGGAGAGGCTTATATCCAGCAGTGGACTGTAATAGGCCAATGTTGATGATGATGCAGGTATAAGGTAGGCACCTAAATAGGAGTCCCGTAATAATCTTTTGGCTAACTTAAATATTTTTAGGATAAGGTATCTAAGTGTTTTAAATTTCTAGAAAATTATTAGGTAGGTAATATAAAAATATTAACGAAAATTTGAATAGGACTGTTAGATATTATATCATATATAGAATAAACCTCTTTTTAACAAACAAAAAAAATCAAAATCAAAATTGACAACTTGCTTGTCTTTGAAGTTGGTTTGAATTGTCTCTTCTGATTTAGTAAAGCAATTTCAGGGGAACGATGGCGTCTTAGAACGTCGCAGATTTTAAGTTTTTTTTTTGCTTTTAAAAGCTTGTATACTTATTTAATGATTGTTTTAATGTAATGACCGTACATGACCGCTGAAGTTTTATTAGTTTTTTACTACTAATCTTTTAAAGCTTGTATAGATATGTAAACTTGACATTGGCAAAATTGCGGAACAATTTCTGCAGAGGCCATATTTAAAAGAAGAAGAAGAAAGCATTTTCAGTTTTAATAACTGATTAGATTTTTTGAAACTGAAATAAAATTTGTTTGCAATTTTTTGTATACAATATAAATTAAAATCTAAATTTTCAAAAAAATGCCCTTATCTAATTATATATAAATTAACCTAAAATTACATACATATTGCATTATAGATACATTATTAAAAAATTAAATAACGAATAACGTCAATTAATTTCATAATAACATTCAGTTCTGTCGACAAAGTAACCATAATTTTGACTAGAACCCGTCTGTCAGCACCCCAGATAAATTGAGAATAAAATTATCACCTCCCGCCCGCGTCAGCAAGTTTAACTTCATTTTAATAAAAAGTAAAAAGAAAAAATCTCTCCTGCTACGTAATGCCGATGCCATTTTTTATCTGTAGCTGCAAATCTTAGTAAACTCGATTGATTTTTGTTATTCGATTCGAATTGGGAACGGTTGTGATGAATTTTAATTTGAAATTATTCTGTTTTTTAAAGCAGCATTCTATTTTTAAATGGGTTTATAAAATTTGTGGTGTTGCAAGATAAAAAAAATATATTGGGAAATATATTTCGAGCGAAAAAAAGAATATCATGTCCTTTACATACATCTTTTCAGTTATTACTTTCATCTATTGATCCTTCTAAATATACTGTCATTGCTGATTTTATTTTTACTAATCCTTCTTAAAAAAATTAATTACAGGTGATTATTAGGCGATTAGATGTGTAAAACCTACCTACAGAAGAAATCTAGAAGATATTAGTTTTCACTAAAAGTCGGCTTTCAATTTTATTATTGATTGCTAATTTGTATAGGGATTATTAGGGACAGCACTTGCACTAGTTTGCATATAAAAGTAATGTGTGATGTACAACAAACTTAAGTATCTACAAAACAAGTGTGTTTAATCAAAATCGACCCGATGCAACCCACTAGAACTATTAGATAGGCCACCACACACCTATAAAACCTGCGACCTTATACTACGAGACCACCGATCAGGGAGCAGTGCTCGAGGGGACCACGAGATCCGGCCTGCGAAGTGCGTCCCGGTGCTGACGCGGAGCGGGGCGCATACATTAGTTATCTTGTTTGTTTAGGTCTTATTCGTAATAATATTATAAACCTCTTTAGCAAAAATTGACTTTGTCTCTTTCTTACTAGTATTAATGTCCAGTTGAGATGACAGACAAAGACAAACGAATTCTAAACCTATTTTTAGCTATAATGAGCATAAAAGACGTTTATGAATACTGGGGTTTAAGTTAAAGCTCTGCTTAGTTGGGAATATTTCAGGTTATTAACAAACTATTTTTTTTTCTTATACCAAACCGCCCTCTTGTCAACCCTTTTGCTGTTTCTGAAAGGGTCGGTCATGATTTTATTTGCAAACATTTACCATCTAAACGAATAATACTTATATTGTTAATAAATATTGTTCTTATGAATTCCGTTTAATTTACAAAGAAAAGGCTCTACGCTCTTCACATTTGGCGTTAATCAGAAAAATTAATTGGAGACAAGCGTTCACAAGCGCTTAACGCCCAAAAGCGCTTCAGCTCAAGTGGAGCGTTCGTCGAGTGTAATTAGAGCAATCAGTCTGAATCACGTTTTAGTGTTGTCGAGTAGTTCTTACTATTGACATTTAGCATTTTATGCCTAGGACCCCGATTCTCGATTTTAAATATTTATCTCTATCGAAAAAAATGTCTCATAATGTCACGTTAGAGATAATTTTACTAATCAACGTACGACATGCAATGAGTAGTCTATAACGATCGACATCATAATGTCGCTTTCATTAGTTATAAATTGACATTCACCTTTTCAGATTGAAAAGAACAAAATGTATGGGATTAATATAAGATTGTGATAAGCATGTCTGTTTGGCTGGAGTAAGGGTGTAATTATTTATTTTAAGTAACTATGTTTATAAGTTTAAAGTATATAGGTATCTGGTTGGGATAATACAAGCTCTCCTTAGCTTGGGATCAGATAAGCTTGTGTTAGTGTTCTAGAATATTATAATAAATATTGTAACGTGACATTTTGAATATCAAATCCTAATACATTTTATTCTTTTTGACCTTGTGAACCCTCGCTATGTAATTTGTTTAGAAAACATCATTAAATTATCGGTGAGAAGGTAGCAGTGGAATGAGCCTCCATATGGTTAGAAACCTTAAAGGAGCAACAATTCCGACCCACACTCTCTGCATCCTCACCCTCACCCGCTCTCTACTTTTCGTATTTTCGTATTATAATCATAATAAATGACAATTATAAAATAATAAACGCTAAATGCCGTTTCGAGAATAGTAAAAACACTCCTAGAAAGATATCAGGAATAAATAAATAATTTTGAATTTAGAAACATTTGGATCGAAAAAATAAACGTGAGAGTGGCCAGGATCGAAGAATGGTGATACCCGAATACCTTAGTTCTGATGACCTTAGTAGTGGTTCCAACATTATGAGGACTTGACATTTTCGAGTGTTACCTAGTTTTACACAACTAGTTACTAGTTTTGCTAAAATTATATCAAGTTAACTTAATAGGTTGTTTTAAATAATGTTATAAGACATTGAAATAAAACTACTTTTTAACTTTTTAACGGACGGACGTCCGAAAATATTAATCACAATTATTACTGACTACCTCCAAACATTATTATTTAAGTTGCGTTTATTTTTGGACGTCAAATACCTCAGTCCACCCGTGAACATGAAGTCTGAAAAAACTTTGAAACGTCGGGATCTAAAATCTAAAATAAACCGCGATAAAATCCGTTAAAAAGTAGGTTTTATTTCAATGTGTGATATTCGCGTAAATCTAAGACAATACAACGTTTTAAGAATCAACAACAATAAAATAATTTGGGAGTCAGAGTCTATGAATTCCATGGACGCTCACTGCCATACATATTACGTTTAGTTTATTCCATAGTTTGGAATGAACTACTCGTAGTATGTACCTATGAAGTTGAAGTTGGAGGTGTTACTAAACGTATTTTGAGTGAAAAGGGATGAATGTATTGGAGTGAGAAGGAGGGAAGGTATGAAGGTATAAGATGGTAGTAAAAGACGAAAGAAGGAATAATTTTAGAGAAGCGTATTTCTCACATTTTAAACATTCTTTGGACCATATCCGGTTCTGCCGTTCTTGAGTTTTAGCAATACAAACATACATCAATTGTTATTCTTGTGGTTTCTTAAATGCTTCTATGCTTTGATTTCAGTATATAAAAAAATAAAAATCTACACATACTTATCATGTATTTATTTACTGGGGTAGCGCGTTTCATAGTAGACCACAATATCATTTCTTAACAACTTTAATCATAACTAATAATATTAAACATAGTTAATAAAAAAGAAGGTAAGTATTTTTATAACAAATTTTAAAATTGAAACAAAACAGAATTAAGTAACTATAGGCTTTGGGTTCCCATACTTAATAATTTAATGTAAGTTAAAACGTCAAAATAATTCGTTTGATAAAAGTTTATCTATTGAAAAATAGCTCTAAGGTGACTTTTTCATTAATGTGTTGAAGAAATTAAATACATGCTTCAATTCTTTTTCTTTTCCATCAGCTAACACCATTTTTCTATTTATAGGTTTGTTAGAAACTCTTTCTATCCCAATTAAACCTGATTCTTCATCATCGTCATCATCATCATCATATGTGACATCATTTTGTGCTGTCTTTAGATCTGCATGATCATTGGTCTTTGGAGTCGGTAGAAAGTCTGTAGTATTGATTAGTTTCCGTACATAACCTGTTTCATCGTTTCTAATAGGATCATCAAGTAGTGTAGCTTGTTTCGCGATGACTTCATCTTCGGTGATGTGGGTCAAAGGCACGAAGAAATTGTATAAATAACCTTCCTGCTTTACTAGGACTGCATTCAGACATTCCTGGAATAAGCAATAACGAAATTACGTAGCGTTCAATTAATAATAATAATAATTAAGAATAATAATTCATCTTCATTCATTCATTCTAACAACATTTGCCGATATATTGTTTTTATGTATTTTTAATTTTATGGTGATTCACAGTTAGCGCGATTCACAAAATACGCATTTCAGCTTCAGTTTACATTTAAGGAAAACCGCATTCAAATCGATTCAGCCCACCGATCCCCTAAAACTAGAGAGTCCGGCAACGTAGTCGTTCGTCTCCACATAGGCAGCCCTCATGGCAGTTGCCAAAATACTTGATCAGTTCGACCGTCCTCAGACGGTTCGCCGAAAAAGTCCGGTGATCCAATAAAGGCCCTTCCGGCTGATCGGGTTAGGTTAGGTTAGGTTTGAAAACCTCAAAAAACAAATCGATTCATTTGTTTTAGCGCCACGAGGCGATAAACTTTCACATAGACAGATTTGTACACGTCAGATAGCACCTGTGTTTTGGCGGGGGTTGAAAACTGATTTAAAATATGCTTTTAACTTAGTTTGCTACGATTAGCGGTGTGAGATGTGCAGTAGAATCTAAATAATGCGTCGACAGTAGGGAAGGTGGTATATAGCAACACGGGCCCCGGGCAAGCAGGTGTGCTATTGCCCGTGTTGCTCTATGAAAGGTGGGCATAGCATGTATCCATTAAGTGCATCTATAGCGCGCAGAAATAAGAAAAAACGAGATTGTGATAGCTGTTCGACAGCTTTAAAATGGCAAAGGGGAAGGTATACCACTGAGCTCTTCAAAGCAGGGGATGAAAAAGCTCCCAAAAATGTTTATTGCTATCCTTTTCGGTGAGAAAACTCAAGAAGCGGCGAGGGCAATAGTCTTCAAGAAGAGCCGAAATGTGGACACTCACGACTGATAAATAAATTCAAAGTCACTCAGCGAGCTATGAAAAGGGTTATGCTCGAAGTCTCTCTGAAGTATACAGAATGAGACAGACATAGACCACCGGTTAAGTAAGCTGAAGTGGCAGTGGGTTGGTCATATATGCCGAAGAATAACCCGTTTACACCAGTGCTGCAGAGTTGTGCTTTGTAAAAATAAATATGATTGCTGGATATCAAATGCATCCATTGAATGTTGTGTCGATAAAACCAGAATTATAAAGTATTTATAAAAACTTACTGCAAGTAAAATTTCTACCAAAATAACTATTTTCATCATGGCAAGTAGCTTTCAATTTGCACCACGAACACACGGCAGTAAAAAATAAAACCTCTGTACTCTTTCGGGAGCATCCACTAATTGAGAAATAAACACTACTCAGCACATTCGTTTCAATAGATTCACACTAAATGAATGACATAATCGGAATGAACACAATCACTTTGAGTTTCATAATGGTTTATAGGTTGGTACAATTGTTTATTTAATGATCTATTGTTGTTAGTATGTTTATTTTGAATTGTTGTTAAAATTTTGATCCGACTGCGAGAAGAATGATCATTTTGGATGTTTCTATTTTATTGTTGAATGGGCAGAATATTTTTTTGTGTGGAAAGGATTGTTTCCAGGTTCCATTTCAATTTGGAAGTTTTTGCCAATACTCGTTTCTGATCCTACTCCCATTCCTTCTTTAGCTACACCCGCCTTAACCCCCTGCAGCACCAGGGCATTAATCTCGCTTTACTGACCGTTTAGATATCGGACGCTGGTTACCTTATTCACTGCCATGAACACAACCAAATATTATGAAACTGTGTGTATTCTGTATGGTAGAGTTATTTTCTTAGCAGCGCTGCCTATAGAGCAAAGACTACATCTTTTAGCAAATTATATTCTTTTTATCCGTTTTTTAAAGCCGTCGAATTAATGGACACGCACTCGTCTCAATGAGCTCCACAAGGATGCTTGTGTGTGCCTGTTTATTTTACTTTCTTAAAGGCATCATGTGGAAAAACATGTTTTCAAGTAGCCGCTGCGAATGCGTTATGAAAAGTGTAGTTTTTATTAGGTTTAGTAGATATTTGTGTGTTCCTACAGCCTTAGCAAATAGTTAGACTGATTTTAATGTGTTTATGTATGAATTCTGATTTGATCGAAATGCTTTTAGCTATTATATAATACGAGTTTTTTTAAAACTAACAGTGTATTTTTGTTTTGGCTGTGGATTCGTGGAATTCGTAAAATCATTAAGGCCCAGACTATTACAAACATTCAGGATCGATATTACTAAAACTATTTCTAAAAAGTATGATTTATCTGCTAGGAATCTGCTAATTTCAAAATCTCGAACAGTCATTTGAAATTTTCCTGCGTCGACTACAAAGGATCAGAGGCCACCCGATCTGGAATTTTACCCGGAACTTTTGTTCTGCTTATGTTTTCGTATCCGGGGATTCCGAAAGAGTATAGTATAGTCCGAGCCTTGACAAAACTACGCGGATACACTAAAGGACATAAGGAACGGTATTTTGCGAAACTGCTAGTCTATGCTTACCGACCTCGGCTTTCCCTAAAATCAGCTTAATCAAGATAATTAAGTTTACGCTACAATTTACAAGAGATTTAAATACGAGTAATAATATTCAGGGACATGAGCACACTTGGTCATCATCCTAAACTATGCGGAGTTTGTATTATGGAAACAAGATAACTGTTATAGTACTTATACATTTAGTATTGTCTTAGATTTACGCGAATATCACACATTGAAATAAAACTACTTTTTAACGGATTTTATCGCGGTTTATTTTAGATTTTAGATCCCGACGTTTTAAAGTCTTCTCAGACTTCATGTTCACGGGTGGACTGAGGTATTTGAAGTTCCAAAATATTAATAACAATTATTACTGACTACCTAGAAACATTATTAATTAAGTTGCGTTCCGATTTAAGCAAACTGAGCTCTCAGTGTCTTGAATTCTGAGTTGATTTTGCTTTATACATTACTTATGAGCAGCGGTGGCGCAGCGGTACGGGCCTCGCCTTAGAAATATAAGGTCACGGGTTCGATTCCCAGTCGTACCCACACATCTTTGTGTGAATTGCAACATCGCCGCTGCTCAATATCGGTAAAGGAAAACATCGTGAGGAAACCGGCATATCTAAGAACTAATTATTCAAGGACGTGTGAGATCCACCAACCCGCACTTGGCCAGCATATGTTGATTAAGGCCTAAACTCTCAACTCGTTAGTTAAGATTAGACTCGTGCCCAGTAGTGGGACACTAAAAAGGGTTGAAGTGAAACATTACAGCTTTTCTTTTGTAAATACATTTATCTACTTAAGACAGATATTGCATTAGACTCGAGACAAACAGACATCTTTATGCACACACTTGTCTGTCTAAGATAGAAATCGAACCCATGTCCTGTGGAGTAAAAGCAAGTCATTGTGTCCCTAGATTCACCGATGTATCTGTAAAGCAGTAAGCACTTATCAGTGTCACTTGACAGTTCCGAGTCACTTAACGTAAATCTTGGTGATACTTAAAGTATTTGTGAATCTTTCTGAAAAGGATTACTTTGACAAATTGTACGCGAGTCGGGATATATTTTTCATGAAACGAAGTGTGAAATATATGTACACGCATGTACATAGCGTTTTTTTATTGCTACTATAAAAAGGAAGAGGATCTCAATTCAACTGCAAGTCTGTTTTAACCGACTTAAAAAAAGGGAGGTTATCAATTCGACCTGTATCTATGTCAGTAATATTGTCGAATTGCGCCAAATTCGAAGAGGATAGTCTATGTGGGCTTCAAAACATATATACCAAGTTTTGTAAGACATATACCAAGTGGTCCTATACGTAACAGGGGGCGAGCCTAATGCCGTTCATCGGGCAGAATTCCAAACATCGAGCAAGTATATTTAAAAAGTATTTTTTGCTAAATCCGAGAATCGAACCCGGGTTGCAGTTATTAAGCGAACACGCTTACCCCTGGACCACCAAGGCAAGGCTTAGTATTAATTCTACAAATGTAATAGTGCCTATAAGTCGTTATAACTATACAACTCTACATCATCTCTACCGGGACTCACGTTTTACTTATATTTTATTTTGTACCCTTTCTGAGATTGCTTTGATAAATCATATCAGCTATGATTTCAAATGGTGTTGTTGATTTATCTAATAAATGTACGAAAGGTAAATAAAAAATGAACGTCGACAATCAGCTGGGACAGACAGACAGGGGTCGGATTCACCTTCGTCCGCGGGTGTGCACCTTTGATCTGAATCCCCACACTTGTTCCCCTTGTGGTGCAAATCAGGTGACAATAAACCTACCAGACAAAGCCACACCTCTAAACGGTCTTGCCGTATTTCAGTGCGATGTCTGGTGGCATTTAAGTTCGAACATTTAAGATGCTGGGTCGGAATTGCTGCTTCATCATGGTTTCTAACCATTTGGAGTCTCATTTTACTATATTTTATACTGAAAATCATTAGTAATCACGAGAATCGGTTTAATGGGCTGGCGCATTACATCGTACTCAATACTCAATACTCAATACTTTATTTGCTTTTTCCACAATGTTTTGGGTTGATAGTATAAATGATACAAAGTAATATGTCACAATTATGGACCCTTTAGGGCACAGCAAATTACGAGAGGTGAAAATACTTTCTTATAAAATAATAAAAATGAAATATATATTTTTTTTACTTTAGTAATTGAATTGCAATTTGAAATAATTGAATTAAAATGAATAAAAAAATAATTTTTGGCTCATTAGTTTAGGTAGGCATTAGATAGTTTAGGTCTTTATTCAGGTTAGTGTTGAGACGGTTAATTACTTACGTCATTTATCTTGTTAATAAATTTAAATTTAAATGAAAAAAAAATCAATAAAATAAGTTTGTAGGAACATAATATTAAAATAACAATGACAGCAACAAATTTAAAATTATTAAAATAACATGAATAAACATGAATAAAATATGAAATCAATTTATGGACAACAATATTTAAAATTTTATATAAATTATTAAAACAATTTTAAAATTATTCAAATTAAATAATTAAAATAATTATGTCAACAAAATTTACGAAATGAATTTATCGTTTAAGTACTCATTAATGTTATAATAGCACTTGATTAACAGTAACTGTTTTAGATTCCTAATAAATATGTGTAGTTTATTTTCGTTTTTTAGTTCTTCGGGTAACTTATTAAAAATTTCTATTGACATTACAAATGTGCTTGAAGAGTGGATTTTAAGTCGAGAGTTTGGAAATATTAATCTATTCTTATGACGGAGGGAGTATTGTATCGTAGACTACATCATTGCTTAACATCAAGCACGTTTTAGTCAAGAACATGCCTATTTTAGAATTTAAAATACGGAGTAATCCTATAACATACAAACAGAAGATCGTTTGAGGTACGGAACACTAAAAGTAGGTAGAATATACTTTTTTTACGTGGTGAAAACCCTTTATGGGTCCCCGCCACTGGGGAGACAGCAGGGTATGTAGGAGTCCCTGTCTGTCGGGTTACTCACTAAAAACATCACAGTAGCTTTCCTCAAGTGTTTAAATGACGGCCCTGGGAACTCGTAGATCTGCTTCCAGGACCGCTATCGCACTATTGCCTATTTGTAGGCTTATCATTTCACACATCACAACTTGCGGCTGCAACAGGCTGCCTCTTCCCCAGGATCACGTATCATGAACGTAGGGAGTTCCCATTCTAACAGCTAATGATCCGGAGGGCGGCACCGAATTAGCTGGTCTTCGGTGCCTCACTCTCCTCCGTGCAGGATCGGTACGCTTCTGATCAAGCTCGGCAGTCACTTTCCGCAGCATAACCTCGCAGAACGAGACTGCAGCCCTCCAGGAAGCCTCCTCCAGATAGAGCATACCTAGCCTGTACTCCTCTTAGACAACAGAAGAAATTACCTAGTTACTGTAACACTCAAGCTTAACATGCTTTTATGCGGTGATTACATATCTTTCTGTGCTTAAAATACATTGTGATTCCCATTGTAGAAGAATTGAAGTATTTAGATTCTAGAAGTTTTAAATTGAATTGATTTCACTATAGTAAATAGGTAACAGGTACTAGATAGGTCAATGTACAACCTGAACAGAAAAGGCTATATTATGTACTGAAACTAGACATTCTTCAAGTCGACGATCTCGGTAGTCAAGGGGTGTAAGCCTTCCGGTTGGGCTATACTGTAACCGGAAGGTCGCGGGTTCGATTCCCGCCCCGGACAATCTTTGTGTAACAACGAAGATTTGTTACTATGTCTTGTTGGTTAAAGGATAACCCTCCGTACCTCGGAGAGCACGTTAAGCCGTCGGTCTTGGTTGTTATTTAACACATCTAAGTCAATCGTTACATGTAGTCAGAAACCAATATTATCTGACACCTGGTCTAACCATCTCGGCTACTGGTTCCCTATGGGTTTCGAGGTTTGATGGCAGTCGCTCGTATAATTCTGGTAGCTAGCCGCATTAGGTTAGACGTGGAGCCGACCCTAATAAGGCAAGGGAAATGATGAGACATTCTTTTAGTCATTCATTACTAATGATTTGAAGTAAGAAATTAATTTGCATTATATTTTAAAAAGATTTTTGCTACGCTTCGTTGGTTCTACAGTTAAACCAATAAAATGTTGGACTTAAGTCTTAGTTAGTTTTAGTTTACAGGTATTATTCAATGACGTCATGAAACTTTATGCAACATTTTGAGCGATCTAGTGTATTAGATTTGCATGTGAGATGTTTTGATTTACTCCTTTGAGACTAAGCTTGCCGCACTGATTGATTATCGAGTATACTATGCAGGTAACTAAGAAGTTTAACTTCGTATAGATTTAACTTTTTCATATAATATCATTTTAATTTTTAGTCTGATTTGTAACTTTATCTGTCATGAGAAATTATCACTTTCCATAGTTATTAGTGGGATATATAGTAGACATTAACACACACGGTTATCTGATCCTAAAGTTAGCAGAGCTAGTACTATGGAAACCAGATAACTGGTAATATAATACATATAATTACACCCAGACACAGTAAAAATACAATATAGTAATGTAAATACACCTATAGATAAATGTATCGTGCAATGTAATTGTATGTGTGTAATTTGTAAAGTAAAAAAAAATAGATGAATTTTGGGTTGTGGTGAAACCCAAGAAGCACAATAAAATTGGCTTCGACATCAATTAACACATCTAAATAGGTTTATAGAGTAAATAAATTATTATTTTTCTCTTTTGAGTTTGTGTTGTAAAAAACGTTTCTATTTTTGTTATTTTTTTTCTTAATTTTTTTTTACCGTGTTCATGACTGAAACTTCTGCGCTTTTCTTTAAGTAAACACACATGTGCCTAGCTGGCAGCATATGTAATATATCTGAGCTGGATTAGGCCACAAGCTATCAGGTTGATGCATTGCGCCCATTGTATTGACTATGAACGTGGCGGAACAAAGGTGTCTTGCTTATAGATTACTAGAACACCGAATGTATATGGCCCTTTAAACGTAGAAACATAGGTACATAATATATCACCTCTCGATACAGTTATCAGTTATTACTACCAGTGTAGTCAGAGAAATATTATCAGAAAGTAAATCACTACATAGTATAAAACAAAGTCGCTTTTTCTGTCCCTATGTCCCTATGTATGCTTAGATCTTTAAAACTACGCAACGGATTTTGATGCGGTTATTGTAATAGATAGAGTGATTTCGGAGAAAGGTTTATAAGTATAACATATTGCACCCTTGCGAAGCAGGGGCGGGTCGTTAGTTATTACTAAAAAAGAGTAAAGGCAAAAAGAATGGTTAATAGAAACTACAAAACTGAAGCGAAAGGACGACCTTTGGACATGACACCTCTATAGAAGACATCTTAGAGCAGAAGATAGAAGTAAAGCGTGGAAGAGGAAGGCCAAGGATTAGCTATGTAAACCAAATAAAGGACAAGATTGGTGTTATGTCGTTATAAGATTATAAGATCATTATACTCAATACTCAATACTCAATATCTTTATTGCTATTCCATAAGTATTATAAGGTGGTAACATTATATAACATAGTACATCATTATGGACCCTGCAGGGCACAGCAAAATAGGGTAGGAGAGAGGAAGCTTTATTTGAGACGTTAATTTAAAGATCTAATGTCATTATTAGTAGTTTTAAAAAATTATAAAAATTAAAATCAAACATAAATAGTAATAATATAATTTCATATCAAAGAGATTCATTAGCTATACCAACAATAGAGCCAACTCTAAATCTAAAGAATGACAGACAGATTTAAAGCCTAGGCCTACCGTATCTTTCTTGATTAGTTCTCAATAGATACCATATTAAAAAAAGTACAGGGTGTTCCCTGTAGACAAATAGAGTATGAATGTGTGTTTTTTTACAACATTTGTATCATTTTCGCAGTAGGAAAAGATGTTATAGATACATAGTTTGATCTTCGGTATGACTGCTACAAAACGTTGATTAATCCAACTGTCGTGTGACAGCCAAGTGCTACAGATTGGCTAAAGTGGTTGTCGTGAGTAACTAGAGGCGAGTAAGCGTTTGGTACCGCGTTGCACGAGTCCTAAATTAGAAACAATGTTCGTTGTTCGCTATCGAAAATCTGATGTTTTCAATTTGTCACTGAATTCGTCACAAAAAGACTCGCACAAATTCAAGTAACACGTAGCTCCCGCGAGAATTGGTTAAGTGCAAGCTAAATGTATAAACTTAAGTAGATGTTTCTTCAATACAGTATCTTTTGTAAAACATCTTAGCAAAGATACTGAATACATGTGTTACGAAGGATAATAGTTTTTTATTCTTATATAGGTTTGTATTTGTTTACGATGGAACACGCTTACCCTGTATAATGATTTACTTAAGATTAGGTAATATTATTTTCTCTGAGGTAGTGGAACCTGATTGACACTCCAAATTTGACACTGTTTGACCATGATGAATTAATTTTTTATTTAATGCAAAATATTTCACCCACTTCCACTAAAGCAGCTACCGAGCTAAAATTTTGCATAAACATTTAGTTTTGATGATAAAACAAGATTTTATAAATGCCGCCATTTTGATTCCAATATGGCGGACGGTACAAAAACTACTTATCGTTTTCATAACAACCTTTACAATAAGGGTTAATAATAAAATTAATACCTACAAGATTTTTTAAATAAAAACTGTTTTTTTAAAGAATTTTAATATTTGATATTATTTATTTATTTAATTATTCAATACAAAAACCAATAATGATTAATGATTTTACATTAATCATTATGACATAAATATATAAAAACTATACAATACGCAGGGTTATATATTGAGTGGTATCTTCCTCGATTTGAATATGGGGTCGCGGGTTCGATGCCTGGCCGTGCCCATACAGTTTTCTGTGAAATATTTTATCGATGCTTCTCAATATTGGTGAAAACATCGTGAGGAAACTGGAATCCTTAAAGGACATGTGACATTCACCAACAATTTTTTAAGATAGTTGAGAGGACCCGTGGTCAGCAGAGGAACACTTAAAAGGGTTGAAATGAAATAGCTAATAATCAAAACTTATTAACATTTATTTGTATAATAAAAAAGGTATTTTCGTAACAGAATCGAGTGTAGAAAGGAAAGTATTGATTTTTTGTAACAGAAAACTTCTCAAAGAAAATTGTTTCCACTTTTCTGTTGACAAAAGGAATCTCGTTTTAAAAAAATAATGTGAGTTTTTCACAGATCTTTAAATCATATTAATTACTGCAAAAGTAATTAACGCTTTCACGGCATTCGTTAAAAACTAGTCTCGTCGACATCCTTGGATCGGTTTATGCAATAACAGAGATAGGTCGGAAATAATCCCTACTTAGTCTTACTAATATTATTAATAATAATAATAATATATTCTGGGCCAACACACACGGTCATCTGGTCCCAAGCTAAGCAGCTTGTGTTATGGAAACCAGATAGATATCTGATACATACCAGTGGTGACCACCTTGGAAATCTGAAAATGGGAAGCAGGAGCATAAAATTTCATACATAAGAAAATAAGATCTCTTCAATACCGTCACCGATGCTTCTATGGCGACCACTACCTTCATATGGTACTTATTTATGATGCTACTAGCTTTCCGACAGCGGCTTCGCCCGCGTGTATGTCGGTTATCACGCCAAAACATTATCTTCTTTTTGCGTAGTGGGATAAAAACTATCCTATGTCCTTTCTCGGGTCTTAAACTACCTCCATACCCAATTTCATCCAAGCGTAACAGACAGACAGAGTTACTTTCGCATTTATAATATTGGTAAGGATAAGGATAGTAAGGATTTAAAACTCTAAGGCGTTACAACATTTTAATGAAGTAAACGATAATAATTAACTCCTAAAGGGAAGCCGATTTGAATCGGCTTGTATGGACTCTTCGCCACTGATAAATACTCTAATTTTCTTTTGTAAATATATACCTAACTACTTAAAATAGATAATGAAAGACTTGAGACAAAACAAACATTTTTACTCATTAGATTTTCATACATACTTAATCATACAACTAAAGTTCATCACACAAATGTGGGAATCGAACCCACGACCTTCGGCGTGTAAAGCAAGCATCTTACCGACCACGTCACCGGTCCGTTAAAAACAAAAGTCATGCAAAAGTAACGCTATTCACAAGTTTAAATTTTGATGAAACCTCTTACTTACACATCTCGATCGCTTCAGCTTTCAAATAAAAAAACCTATTCAAAATGTTGAGTCGGTCTCAAAATCGGTCATAAAAACAGACCGAAAAAAATTGTCCGTGTGTATACAAAGTCCTTCTCTCAACTATCTCAAGAGTTGAGAGGCATAAGGCTTTAAATAAAAAACTTTACTCTCTAGGACTCCTGCATGATTCGTACCAGCGATGGTAGCGCGGTAACATCTTGTACTAATTGGTCCGCGAAGATGTTCCACGATTTATAACATACCCTTAATAAGAATTGCATTTAATGCTTTGCATACTACTGTCGTGTATTAAAATTGTGCTTTGTTGAATGTAGCTCATGAGTTCACGAGAGTTCACATCTCGCGTCAAGTCATCAGTTTTAGGAGGTGTTTACTTTTTATTAAACCCCGACGCAAAAATGACGACGTATTATAAGTTAGACGTGTCTGTGTGTATGTATAGGCTTCGTAGCTCCCGAACGTATGAACCGATTTTTTTTTGTTTGATAGGTCAATTAGTCGGGAGTTCTTCGGTAGTCGAGCGGTATAAACCGGCTGATTGGGCTATACTGTGCCCGGGAGGTCGTGGGATCGATTCTCGCCCCGGACAATATTTGTGTACAACAAAGATTTGTTTCAGTGTCTTAAGAGCACGTTAAGCCGTCGGTTCCGGTTATTATTTAACACATCTATGACAATCGTTACAAGTAGTTAGAAGCCAATATAATCTGACACCTGGTCTAACCATCTCGGCTACTGGTTCCCTACGGGTTTCGACGTCTGATGGCAGACGTATAATTCTGGTAGCATCAGGTTAGACTGGGAGCCGACTCCAATAGAAATGGGGAAAAGGCAAGGGAAATGATGATGAGGTCACTTAGTCGGGAGTGTTTTTAGCAAAAATAATTTAGTTATTATAATAATAAAGTTTATTTAACAAATTATTATATACTAGCGGCCGCCCGCGATTTCGGTTGGATTTCGGTTTTCTTCGCAATAAAAGATAGCCTATGTTCTTTCGGGTCTAAAGATTGTCTGTGCCAAGTTTCATCAAAATCGGTTGAGAGGTTTAAGCGGGAAATCGTAACAGACAGACAGACAGAGTTACTTTTGCATTTATAATATTAGTAGGATAGTAGGGATTCAGTAACTACTTTAATAATAATTACACATTGATATGAGTTTGTTTAAAGACGAACTAGATAGGTTCTAAGATAGTTAGATTGAAGTGGCCCAAGATCATGACGAGATCAAGCAATGGGATGCCTGATCATCTAATAATAACAGCCTACACAAACCTCTTTTACTCTGCCAGTGGTCTAGTGGTAATAGTCAAGAACCAGGCTTCGATTTCCGGGACGGCTAAAAAGACTTTTGTAATATAGGTACCTTGGAAATTTTAGCAGCAGCTCGAAGTTTGGAATTATGTCCCATGAACGGCAATAGGCTCGTCCCCGATCGAATACGTTATATATATATAAGAAGACCTGAACAAAGCCAATGGAATTAATGTGTGTGATGTTCTAAGGCGTACCTCAAGATGTAGGCAGAGGATAATATCATATGAGCGCTTTGTATGTAGGGAATAAGAAAAAATATAGGTATTTTTGCTGAATGATTGAAGATTTGTGACTGTATAATGCGGGCTGTCAATAATCTATTCAACTGAAAACAACTATCGTACATACATGTAATAATAAATATTAACCAAAAGGCTGAAGTTATCTAATTGTTCCTCAGCCAGGTTGGCACCTGGTTGATAACGTTTCGTTTCATTAGACGTCCCGGTAGCATGTAAGAAACATGCTTTTTACGCTATAGGTCTTTGCTTTCGTTACTACCTGTCAAACATTTTATGTATGTATGGTTATTAAGTCTGTTTAAAGACAGTTGGAAGTAATGGACCAAGAGGGTGATATCTCCAAAGTTAGTTTAGGCGTTTGGGAAATGGTGGTATATAGAAGGAAGCTACGGAAAGGCAGAGGGAGATCTTTTCCCCTCACCAAATTCGCAGCAGACACACCAGGCGTCGGATAGCAGACAATGCCCTCTTCCAGCCCCCTTAAACGGTTTGAGGGGCCAAAGAGTCGGGCACGTCTCGCCCCCCATACATCACGATCCTAGGCAGCGCGCAAAGTGTTCCAAGTGCGCCTCTTTTGATGTCGTAGGGGAAATCTTCCTCTGACGTAAAGAGGCATTAGCTGTGGGTTGCGGAAGTATCGTGTGTTCTTGCGACCCCTAGTATAGGTGTGGGATGAAACACCGGGGGGGTTTAGTGGGTACCCTTGAGGAGTCCCATGGCATGGCGGGGGATTCATAAAGGATTTCCTCCCGTAAAAGAAAAGGCTTTTGTCCAGTTGTGTTTTTACAGAAAAGGTTTTACTTACACAAGTAAACCTCTTTTAAGAATCCCTGAGTACCGAAGCTGTTAAAATATTTAAAACAATTACTAAATTCAATATGAAAGTCTACATCCCTGTTTATCTTTTATTCAAGTTAACGAACTGCAATCCTCTTTACAAACGAGCGTGTTATCATATAAAATATTAGATGCAATTCCGCGTACCATTTTCTTTTTCTTTGAAAGTTATGATTGGGAGAAAATCTCAGTAGTGAGATCGCCAACTTTGCCTTATTATGGCATAGCCATGTTGCGAGCTCCTGGACCAAAATCATAGTATGGGTGTGAAAGTATAAATCTAAAAAACGTAAAATAAATTTAAGTAGTATTATTATATTAATGCAAATAATGCATTAAAATTAAACTATTTCATGACTATTTCTCTAATTATTGTGCAGGATTCGCTACCATAAATTATTTATTAAATTATCTTCTGAATCGGCAAACTTCGATTCAGTTTATCTGTTCCCGTCATAGCGAGAAAAAGAAAAGTCAATTCTTTTTTTTATTATATATGGGAGCTGTTTGAGCTAAAATATGTTTCACATTTAAAAAAAGTTGGTTTTTGCTCGAAGCATTACGTATTTATATTACTCAACCATTGCGCGCGAAACATGGGTGATATTTACATCCACCTACAGGTAATAAAAGCATTTTTTTTACTTTATTTAACAAAATGATACGATGTTACATTTACATTAATCTTGCCAAACTGTAATACAGTTCTTTGGCAAGTAACGCTCAAAAAAATAATACAAAACAAATTGTACCTTCACCCGTGTTTTCTAAAAAATATACAAATAATAATATTATAGTATTTAAGTAGGTACATACTATGTTATGGTGTGCTATCTCGTGTTATGTAACTTTAAATTTCTACAAAATAATTTATGTTATGTTTCAAAGTGATGTCCACGTAATTCTTTCTTTCAACTCAAACGTTGCCTCCTGTACTCGAGTCGCGTATGAAGGAAAATTAGACTTTTTAAACTTTCCTCCAGAACTTCGATTTTACTTCATTTCTTCCGACTTGAAGTTACTCCACCCTCAGGTGAGCTTCATGCTTATTATACGACTTTTAAAAAAGTCGTCACCACCGATGAAATTGACGTGCAAGATTTGAGCAATATTGTATTGCCTTTTTAACCGCCAATGAAAAAAGGGCGTAGCTGGGAGTGGTGTATAACAGAATCTATAAACCACATTGCAAAGAAAACATAATAGAAAAAGCTACAAATACTTATTTAAAAAAAATTGACTTGAAACCAAAGACATTTAATTAAGAGTAAGTCTAGTACAACTTAGATCTAACTCTTCTCTTTTGGGGTTAATAACTAAAGTCATATCTGCCGCAGAACCGACAACCATTGGTGTAAACGAGTTCGTGGAGAGATCATGGAGTAAAAGCGTAGGACGCCCTCAGACTAGATGGAATGACGATCTTTGCAAGGCTCGTAACAGCTGTATGAGAATAGCCGGGGATTGTGCTCAGTGGCATGCTTTAGGATAGGCCCATATCCAGCTGTAGATTAAAATAAGCTGATGATGAAATCTAAAGTGAACCTTTGATGCCTTAAGTAACGAACCAGTACGAAATTGAGCTGAATAAATAAAAAACCAACGTATAAACCGAGATGTTATTTATTAACAGCCGATAGGATTATCGACTGTTTCCGAAACAATGTTTGGTACATGTCAAACGGTCTGTATCCAGGAACTAAAATAATTTCATAGAGTATAGGACCAATTTGAGTTGAGGAATTGAAATAGGAAATGGTACTTTTAAGTTACATTATTATTTGAGTAACTTCTTCTTGTTGAAGTCGGTTGTAAATAACTCCCCTAAACAGTATTAAATAGAACAAACATTATTGGCATCTATTACCCAACTATGAAATCCAACCTTCAGTGAAACCCTATAACGGAATTTGCATTCCTCGCCAGATCCTCCGAATTCCTGCCATAAAGCGTCTGCGGCGTCTCCGAAACAGCTCTGTAATTAGGTCTCTGTAGTCTCCAGTAAATTATGTTATGGGTTGTGGTTAATGATGAAACAATAATATACGATTTTAAGATAATAATGGCATCACAGATAGAATTTTTTTTTATCCTATAATAGGCTTGCGCTTGACCCCAACTTGCCTGATGTGCAGCAATGTTGCAGTCTACGATAAATATCGTAGCGCTTACCCAATAAATACCGATTCACTCGTGACTTGAGGACAGGTAGATTATAGCTATAGTAATGCTCTAGTAATGGTAGTACTAACTGTAATATCTTTAGAAACTCCAGTGTTGATCAGACAAAAGTGTCGCTAAAGTATTGGAATTTTATGTTTGGAGAAATTTAATAAAAACCGAGCAGCGGTGGCGCAGCGGTATGTACAAGCCTCACCTTAGAAATATAAGGTTGCGGGTTCGATTCCCGATCGTGCCCACACATATTTGTGTGAATTGAATCTTTTTTATCTCCGCTGCACAGTAACGGTGAAGGAAAACATTGTGAGGAAACCGGCATGCCGGATAACAGTGGGCACTATTAACAATTTTGTACTGATACTAAAATCATAAAAATCATATACCTATTTCATGTAATTGTAATAGCAATAAAGCCAGTTAAATAAGTCTTAAAAAACAAGGACCTACAAGTTTTCGTAACATTTGTAAATTTGTAACTAACTACAGTTGTAGGTTTGTATTGACATGCAGACGCCTGTCACGTGCCCCAAAGGGTATATTTTTATGGAATACGTAATTCTGTTTGACTTCATACGCGGTGTCCATATTTGCCGAAGACTCGACGTCCTACATGCAAAGAGTGTGGTTCGTTTCCATTATCAAAAACGTTACGGGCATTGCGCGTGAAAAACTATTATTATTTAATCAACCATTTATTTATTTGCAAAGAATACCTACTTAATTTTTTTGCATGCGAGCAAGCGTGCAAATTATTATAAAAATTAATAAAAACATTTTGTTTACATTGAATTTCAACTCTATATTAATTCATTCATTTAGCATCATTCTACAGTATAAGTGATCAACACAGCTATAAGCTAAAGTGGCAATGGCCGTCAATATTTCCTGTAGAGCTGACAACCGTTGGAAAAAGGAGTTCTAGAATGGAAACTGCAGATTGAGAAATATAGCATCGGCCACTCTCAGAGTAATTAGTATGTCAAATTATGCACGGTGGCTTGCAAGAGCTTGGCCGTAATAAAATCCCTTGACTCCAATAGAATGCCGATACTGAAAATTAGGCATTATTACAATAAAGGCACTCTTAATAAAAAAGTTTCAAATAGAATTTTTAAATGTGAATACAATAAAGGTACCTAGTTTAATTTTAGGTGAGTTGTTGAGTTTGAGTTGTGAAAATTCTTTTAAACTTTTTTTGTTGTGTATTTATTTGCTGTGTGGTTTATTATTATTACAGATGTTGGCAACATTGGATGACGTTGGCGGCGCAAGAGTAGCGGCTGTCAATATGACGAGCGAGATCTACTAACACTTGCTCATTCATTCAGAACGGAGTGATTGATTGGCTCTTATGGCTTCTTTGATGCATTCTTTGAGAAAGCGCGCGACACATTGTAGTCGGAATTTATATTGGATTTATAGGCGGTTAAAATAATTTGTAGAATAATCTAGATACTTATTGATTATTGAGTTTAATGTGCAAGTTTTAGGTCTTAACAAATATTAAGTTAACACAGAGGTAAATTATTTGTGTTGTTATAGTTTGACGTTGTACAATGGAAACAAATACTACCTCTAACGAAACAGGTCTTAGCAAATAGAGGGAGACATCGACTGATAGGAAGATGTTAGAAAGCTTTTTGGCTGCGAACAGACAGACACAAACCTCCTTTGACACGCTTTCTGGCGGAAACATAGCATTTAATGTTTGAATTTAGTGTTTAAGGAATGTGACAAGTTTTATGTTTGAATATCAGAATCATTTTACTTACTATTTTTTCCTTTAACTGTAACTGGTTTCCATTTTGGCTTTGTGGTAGTACCTAAAAGTGTAGGCAGTGGTACATCACCCATATTTTTAGGGCAAATGTATTATCATTCATTAATTATTATTATAAATTATATCGAGATTTAATAGTATACGAGATAGTATACATTTTCGTGACGCCAACGTCAAACAGGTCAAGGCGTACCGCTCAGGGTGTCTGGAAAGTACCTTATCAAAACTTATGGCGCACAAATGATGATAATGAAACGCATCTTAAGAAGCTACATAGGTAATAGGCTGATGATGATGATAAGAAGCGGTGGCGCAGCAGTACGGGCTTCACCTTAGAAATAAAAGGTCGCGGGTTCGATTTCCTCGATCTTCATCTGCTTGTTGCATCACCGCTGCTCAATATCGGTGAAGGAAAATCAGGAAAATAAAATGTTTAGAAGATCTAATTATTCAAGGACATGTGATATTCATCAAACCGCACTTGGCCAGTGGGTGTGGATTAAGGCCTAAACTCTCTCAACTCATAAGATAGTTGAGAGAAGACCTGTGCCCAACAGTGGGACACTAAAAAGGGTTGAGGTATATAAGCTGCACCCACCCATATAACCCACACCACATTCTAGCTGCATGTAATTTACATCCAATAACCAATTTATTATAATCCTGGGCACTCTCATGTAAAATACTTTCTTAAAACTTAACTAACACACCTACTACATATTTTTTTATAGGACTTAACCCACTACCGCAATTCCGCTAAGATCGACTGCGACGTCGCGTCGCCGTGAGCAGGCTCGGGATTTGAACCCAGTCAAGTCCCGGGACTCCTGTCTTGGATCCTGTACGAATTTATTCAGTAAGATAATGGGAGGAGTTGGAGAGTACGATTATTCACTTCCGTCCAGGCAAAGCGGAAGACAACATATAGGTAAAGGAGGGGTTTAAATTACCTCATCAAAATAATAATAATAATAATATAGTGGGACATTAACACACACGGTCATCTGATCCCAAACTAAGCAGAGCTTGTACTATGGAAACCAGATAACTGCTAATATACTACATATAATACTTTTCTTTTGTAAATATATACTTAAATATAGATAATTACACCCAGACACAAGACAAACAGAGATATTTAAACAAATGTTTGTCTCGGGTGGGAATCGAACCCACGACGTGCGGCGCGAAAAGCAAGTATCTTACCGACCACGCCACCGGCCCGTCAATGGACTAATCACCACGGATAATGAGACCTATTCTAGCTGTTTCTAGTAATAATTATAGCAAAATCGTTTAAATGCACGGAAATTCCCTTTAGTTGTTTTGTGACTTTTTACTTACAAATTTCAATATACGAATTGAAACCGCGAAAGAATCTGCCCACCGATGCGTTATTGCTTTGTTTATTTAAAATCAAAAGAATTTTTTGTTGACAACATTCATTTGATGCGACGACGGACGTAGATTCTTTGTTATTATCGAAACTGCAGCCATTGTCACAACGCGAACCCTACATAATGTCCGTAGTATCTCGAACAAAAGCATTCGTAAAATTATATTTAATAATCAGCTTCATTGGTCTGTTTACGTACTTTTTTCTCGCGGTTATCTCCTTCCAAGAAACGAATTCTAAACGAACTTCAAATTTCGACGACAGTGAGTACCTCAAACGAATGGGATCTATGATCAAAGATATTTACTCTTTTGATTTGAAATATATCCTCATTTGGGATGAAGTTGGTGAAACTTTAGAAGGACTGGGTCCTTTTGTAGAACGTGGTTGTTTGAATACAAACTGCTATATCACAAGAAACAAGACAATAACCAATCTCACTAATTTCGATGCAATTATATTTAACTCCAGTGCTATGAGGACTTGGGTAAAACCAAATTTACCGGACCACAGAAGTCAAAGACAGAAATACGTTTTTTATAGCATGCAATCTGCTAGAAACAATCCAATCTGTGATTCAAAATTGGATAACTATTTTAATTGGACATGGAGTTACAAATTTAGTTCAGATATATTCAATTCATTTATCGAAGTGTTTGATTTAGACGATAATATTGTAGCTCCTAACAAAGGTATTATTAACTGGGAGGCTTTTGTCAATACAAAAAGACACAATGATCTAATTAAGCATAAGAAAGTTAAAGCAATGGCATTGGTGCTGAGGAACTGTTCGGAGCCTGAAAATGGTATGTACAAAAAGCTGAAAAGCTTAAGGATGTATATGAGTCGTCGTGCATTGGATTTCGATATTTATGGGTGTGAGGAGATATTTCGATGTAGCAAAAGATGGTGTATGAAGATTATTAAGAGGAATTACTATTTTTATCTTGTTATTGAAAAGAGCTTTGAGCAGGATTATGTCAGTGATGAAGTTTTAAAGGCATATGATAATGAATTGGTGCCTGTTGTAGCAGGAGGCGCAGATCTAACAAAGTAAGCTTGCCTACATTTCTTTTTTTAATTACGCAATCAATTTGGGGGCTGAGTCACCTTCGTCCGTGGGTGTACACATTTAATTGAATCCCCACACGTGGTCCATGGGTGGTGCAAATCAAGTGACAACTGAAAAAGGTGGTAGGCTTCGGACGTGGTTTTTGACACCCACCAAACAAAGCCGCATCACTAAGTGGCCTTGCCGTGTTCTGGTGCGATGTCTGGTAATACCATGCAGAGAGGGTGGGTCGGATTGTTGCTCCTTTAAGGTTTCTTACCATGTGGAAGCTCATTCCACTGCCAACTTCTCACTGAAAATCTTTCGTAATTACGAGTGATTACAAATGATTCCATTTCCATTGTATCGTTTCATCGTTCCATCGTAGATTACATCATTACGTACGTATGGTACCTAAAAATAGCCGGTGAAAAGTGGGAGATATTCACTCTGTCTACACCTTCGAGAAATACAGGTGTTAGCACTATGTATAAGATTTAAGAGCGTCTATTGCTTCATTTTAAGATAATTTGAAAATACCATCCAAAATCTATTACCTACCCGTCTTCTAACTTAATTATAGTACCTTTTATTAGTTTTCATCATCATCAGCTTATTCTAGTCCACTGCTAGACATAGGCCTCTCCTAAAGCACGCCACTGAGCATGATCCACGGCTATTCTCATTCAGTTCTTGCCAGCCGTCCTGTTGAAATCGTCACTCCATCTAGTCTGAGGGCGTCCTACGCTACATTTGCTAATTCGTGGTCTCCACTCAAGAACTCGTTTACCTCAGCGGTTGGCGGTTCTGTGGCAGATATGACCGGCCCACTGCCACTTCAGCTTACCGATCCGGTGGGCGATGAAGGTCTGATGGAAGTCACTCGTTTAATTCTGATACCCAGCGGGAGCCAACCTAAATAGATGTAGAAAAAAGGCAAGGGAAAGATGATGATTCATTCGTTCATCACAACAGTTCATGCAGAGTTTAAGTTTAATTATTGGTTACTTACTTGTTTGTAATTTGTTGATTATTTTTTGTTTGTTTACAGATTTCTTCCACACGAATCATACATTGACTTCTCAAAACACAATGAAAAATCATTAACAGATCTAATTGAAAGCGCCTTAAATAATGCAACTTTATACAACAATTATTTTGCATGGAAAGAAAAATATGTTATACAAAAGGTTGATAGATTAGAAGGGCTATGTGACCTATGTACGCTTTTAAATAGTGAAACATTTAAAAAGTATAGTAGTTATAGCAGTTTACGAGAATGGTGGTATCCTGGTAATTTAAAAGCCACCTGTTATCCTAAAAGGTATTAACTTCTAACGAAGCATTCTAGTAAGTATAAATGTTGATAGAGTTGAAGGGCTATGTGAACTATGTACTCTTTTAAATAGTGAAAGATCTTAAGAGTATAGTAGTGATAGTAGTTTACGTGAATGGTGGTATCCTGGTAATTTAAAAGCCACCTGTTATCCTAAAAGGTATTAACTTCTAACGAAGTATTCTAGTAAGGATAAATGTTGATAGATTAGAAGGACTATGTGAACTATGTACTCTTTTAAATAGTGAAAGATCTTAAGAGTATAGTAGTTATAGTAGTTTACGAGAATGGTGGTATCCTAGTAATTTAAAAGACACCTGTTATCTTGAAAGGTACCAACTTCTACAACGAAGCATTCTAGTATGTAAGTAAAAATGTTGATAGATTAGAAGCTATGCTATGCTATGTGAAATATGTACGCTTAAGTACTATACGCTTCATTATCTCCGTATCTGCTACACGGCCCAATCTTTATATATATAATTCTTCTGTGAGTGTGTATGTCACCGAACTTCTCTCAAACGACTGGACCGATTTTGATGAAATTTTTTGTTTGTGTTCAAGGAGATCTGGGAATGGTTTAGATTCACAATTTTGCGCGGTACGAAGTTCGCTGGGGCAGCTAGTATTCTATAAGTAAGTACCGACTGAATTTAATTATAAAAAAGGTCTACAAAGAAAAAATACTTTTGATAAGTTGTGGATAAGTACTATCATGTGTTAAAGAATTTTACACTAAATACCAATCACCACATAAATGAACCGATTTTCTTAAAACCCACATATCAAAATCAGATTACCTAGGCTGTATGATGCTACAGACTTGTACCCAAATGCATACAAACATAAATACATAGATACACACGACAATTTAATAACATTTCTCTTTACCGTTGGAGGTTATGAACAAAGGTTCTATCAAAGGCTTTTTATAAAAGGTGATACTTTAGCACATTGAAGCCTACTATAAAAGAAAAGGCGACATTTATAAAGAATTGACGCACAATAGGATACCATCTGATCGGTTATTGTATTATGAAAAGAAAAGCATAATAAATGTCACTTATTAATTCCATTGTTTTTTTTTTATAATGTCGCAAAAACCAGCGATTGTGTTATTTATGGATGACGACATATTAATTTTGTTTATATAAATTAAAAGTATTGGACACTTATTTTTCTTTCGTTTTGAGTAACCTAAAGATTACAAAGTCCAAGCGAAATCTCGAATGACGATACAACTAGGTAAGATTTGTACAAAGGTATGAGTAGCGCACTCCCACTTTATAACTTTAATGCGTCATAACTTAATAATAAATATATCGGTACAGGGGGCCGATCAGAGGGATAGTCCTTGCCAGAAAACTTAATAAGTGGGTGTGGTTACGAGCAGCAAACAAAGTTAACTTAATCACACTATTAATTTGTTACGGAATGTAAAAATAATAGATACAACGAGTGGGAAGACAGTTCCTAGACCGATGTTGGTCGCACGGACGTCTGTAGAGAACTGGGGTCAGTTCGTGTAGCGACAATCGTCACTCGTCGCCCGTGCGGACCTCAGGCTAGATTCTGTCGAAGCGTGTCGACACTACGCGCTGCCGCCTCGCTGTCAAGTCTGCTACCGTACTAATGACTTCTCCTACAAATAAATAATAAATATAGTGGGACATTAACACACACGGCCATCTGATCCCAAACTAAGCAGAGCTTGCACTATGGTAACCAGTTATCTGATAATACTTTTCTTTTGTAAATACATACTTAATTATAAATAATTACACCCAGACTTAAGACAAACAGACATGTTTATCACACAAATGTCTGATTTCGGTGGGAATCGAACCCACGACCAGTGAAAAGCAAGTATCTTACCGACCACGCCACCGGCCTTTCAAAGTGTTGTTTCATTTCAATTAAAAAGCAAAAATTATGTGTCAAAATTTTGTTACCTTACTAAGACTTTGACGGGCGAAATCTCTTATCGGAAGCCAAGACACATTTTGGGTCGTTGAGTCAACGCAGTAAGTAAGAAAGCAAGCAATAAGAAAAGGGTTGAAGTGAGATCAGGAGAATTAATTTATTTTACCTGAAACACAGACTTTTTCTAATAAGGTGTTTAGATCGTAGAATCAAAGTCGATGAGCACAAACAGTGACGTCACTGATTAGCATACTGTAGCTAAGTAGGGGCCGAAACAAAGAGCTGTTGAATATTCCAGCAGGCGATCTCGACGATATGCTAACCAAGCCGCTAGGGTGACAGTGAAATCGCCTCTAGTGTGGACACAGTCTCTTTTATTCGCAGTGAAACAAATGAAGACACTGTTTACAACGTTGTATATCAATAATTGAGACCACATTATATAATAGACTTTGTCTGAAACTACTGAAGATAAATAATAATAATAATAATGAAATGGGACATTTTAAAAAAGATTTTAAATAAATGAAACAGCATCAACTTCATACAAACGTAACATTGAGCGTACGTAGCTTTGTCAGGTTCTTTGCCTCTAACCATTTATGATATGAATTAGAATCCCATCATTAATTAACATAAACGTTATGATAATGGCATCATCGGCCAATAGTAGTCCACTGCTGGACATAGAACTCTCCCAATATATACCCTGTCTTCGGTAGTATCCAGCTACTGCCGGTTATCGTCAATCCACCCAGCAGAAGGGTGTCGTAGTCTTCACTCAAGAGCTTGCATAACGCAACGGTTATCGGTATTTTGACAGCTAAGACGAACCAACTACTACTTTTAGCTTGCTAACCTTTTGTTCAATGTCAGTAACTTTTGTTGCGTAGCGTGTTATAGAGCGCGCTATGCTTGGCGTTTCTTTGTAGAATAATATCCTCTATAAGGTTATCCGACAATGAAATAAAATCAATGACATTAGAATCCCGCGGCAGACTAACAATAGTGTACAGACTTTTCTACTTTTTTAGCAGTCTGGAATCAGGTATTTGGTAGTGCAGATTTTTACCTTGTTGAGTTTCACTTCAATGGAGACGAAGAATGCACCTGGGCACCTGTGTTTGTGCATTTACTTAAGCACTATTATACATTCTGCATACTAGGCTAGTCTGTGTAGACTAGGAGGATATTATTCATCATTTATTTTCTAAATGTAATTGCAGTTTGTCATTCTGAAATGTTTGGAATATTTACCACAATGGTGAACAATGGTCACCCTACATCAAGTGCTTGACTTGGCGATTTTACTGACGAAATGTATGAATTTTTCAGTATTTACTGCGATTTGGGGAATATTTTAGCTTTGTCTCATCAAGTCTGAATTGTTGATTGGAGGTTTGTTGGTTGTTGATACTGTGATGGTGTGAATAGGTGTTGTACATTATCTACTGACTGCAAGTATTTAAAATTAAAAAAATAAGTATATTGAACGTAATGGAATTATATAAATGGGCCAATTACAATATTAAGTTACATGCTTCGTCGTCAACTCTTTTAGCGTTCGGCACGGGTCTTCTCTCAACTACCTTACGAGATGAGAGAGTTTTTTTTTTAAGTTATATACATACTTAAAATATTTTTTTGTTATTTATCATCTAATGATTTTTATACGATCTAATGTTGTTTATAAGGGCAGCAACGGCGCAGCAGTAAAGTCCTCGCTTTAGAAATATAAAGCTCCCGGTCATGCCCACACATCCATGTGTGAATAGTTTCATTTCAATATTAGTGAAGGAAAACATCGTAAGGAAATCGCCATGTCTAAGAACTAATCATTTGAGAGCACGTGATTTTCACCCACTCGCACTTAGCCCGCGTATGTGGACTAAGGCCGAAACTCTCTTAACTCATGACAGTTGAGAGAAGACCCGTGCCCAGCTGTAGTACACTAAATAAAGGGTTGAAGGTACCTATCTAATACTAGTATAAACATTCACAGAAAAAGGTATGGGCATTGGGCACATCCAGTGATCGTACCCGTGACCTGATCTTTCAAAGGCGAGGCCGATACCGCTGCGCCACTACTGCTATAGTTATTGCAGTCGACTAATGTATGTATGTATGAATATAATAACTACGATATTTAGAAACTTAGCGACTCGCCTAATGAATATTCGAGAACACTCGACTTCTTCAAGCGAGGGCGCTACTGAGCTGGCAGTTTGTATTATGCCTAGTCAGGCTTTTTGCAGGTGGTAAGGCATGGTAATAATTTAAATGTTGAAGCAAATTATGTTGCATATGTTTATACTGGTTATTAGAGGGATACACACGAGGGGAACCCCCAATCAGAAGTAGGTTCAGTGAATGGGGAAACTGTGTTGTAATATGTCAGGATGGTCTTTTTTTATTAACTTAATGTAAAATCGGTGAGCAATTAAACTGAAGACCATCTACCTAATCATCATCAGCCTATTTTAGTCCACAGCTGGACATAGGGTTCTCCCATAGCACGCCACTGAGCAAAATCCGAGGCTACTCTCATCAAGCTCTTACCAGCCTCCACCTAATCTGAGCGCGTCCTACGCTACGTTTGCCAATCCGTGATCTCCACTCAAGAACTCGTTTACCCCAACCTATTATCCATCGTTTAAATAGTAAAGGTTACCCTACCTACCCCAGTATTAAACGTTAGGGACCTAGGGTATTCGGTAAGTGAAACCAAATTAAAAGTTAATTTAGCCGCGCACACGACCGCTTCACTTGGCGTCACAATTTGGTCTCGTGATTCGCTAGTGGACGTCTGACTCGCACGGGGTCCAACAGTCAACCCACACTGTATTCATTCGAAGCAGACCTAAGGTCAGACCGAACGCTCAACGTTGACCCAGTCCTAACTCACAACAAGCTGTAACATTCTGGTGGAAGAAAATATCACCCTAAAGTAAAATGAGGCGAATATATGTATTATCAATCCAATCTATGAATCAAAATTTGCGTAGGTAGGTAATTGTGTAGAGAATTTCGACATTAATCCACACGTTGTTCAAATGTGGGTTGTTAGATGTCACGTGACTTCCTACGATTATTTCTATTTCGACGGGCCGGTGGCGTGGTCGGTAAAATACTTGCTTTTCACGCCGCAGGTCGTGGGTTCGATTCCCACCCGAAACAAACATTAGTGATGAACATTTGTGTTTGTTTCGAGTCTGGGTGTATATATCTATTATAAGTAAATATTTACAAAATAAAAGTATTATATGTAAAGCATATTATACCCGTTATCTGGTTTCCATAACACAAGGTCTGCTTAGCTTGGGGCCAGAGGACTGTGTGTGTTAATGTCCCAGAATATTTATTATTATTGTTATTATTTTTAAAGCACTTGCTTATTTATTTGAAGCATTAATTGTTGAAACAACAAACTTTTGCAACAATACAAAAGTTTGAGAAAATGTTGTAATCCACGCCATAGTGTTTGTATTGTCTAAGTTGGTTGAAAAGTGAATTAAATGCATACATTGCAGCCTCAGGTGTGAACGCAAATGAACATCGCATTGCTAATAGAATGCCGGCTGCAAGTACACAAACCCCTATTGTTTGTTCTCGATTCAAAACTAAAAACAAGATCTAGATTTAAATACAAAGTACTAAGCTACAGGTATCTAGTTAGGTCTTAGAATATTGCGAAGTAATCACTAGCAAATTGGAAGGTCACATAAGTGCATGATCTATTATGAAAATAAATAAACAGCGGTATTGGCCTCGCCTCTGAAATATAAGGTCGTGGGTTCGATCCCCAGTCGTGCTAACATAATTTTGTATAAATGGTTTCATCGCCGCTGCTCATTATAGGTGAAGGAAAATATTTTGTTTAAACCGGAATGACTAGAACTAATGATTCAAGGATATGTGACATCTACCATCCTGCACTTGGCCAGCACGTTTGGATTAAGGCCTAAACTCTCTCAACTCGTAAGATAGCTGAAAAAAGCCCAGTCCCCAGCCGTGAAGCACTAGCCTACTTACATTGATTCGGCACAAGTCTTCACTGAGAACTTCAATTGTGATTCTTCAGCCAATAAAACACTTTTATCGACGTGGAATTCGTTTTTGAACTATGGAGACTAATACTTATGATGCTAGTAAACCAAAGGTAAATATCGAGTTGTATTCGATTACGTGTGGTAGGGCTCCAGTACATTTGGTATCAGGTGCGAGTTACCCAGTTAGCCTACTGAAGTCGATATATCGCCGAATCTCGTATTCCAATTCAATTAAGTAATAGGACACTGTTTACAGAATTTAGTTTCTCATATAGGTACATAAACTTACGTTTGAAATTCGATGAAGTGAAACTCGCAGGCGAGGGTTCCATTTCACAGTAATTAACAGTAGTTCTAAAAGTATGATAACATTACATATAAAATAAAATTATTAGATACTAGCGGACCCCACAGACGTCGTCCTGCACGGTAAAGCAGTACCACCTAGCGGGTCCGTAAATAAATTACGACCAATTCTCAGTCCTATCGAATATAGATGCTTAGAAGATTCCATAAAAATCGGTCAAGCTGTCTCGGAGGAGATAGTTTTTTTTATTTTTCTCTGCGTAAGAACCATTCTCGTACTTCAAAGAATATTCTAAAAAAAGAATTAGCGAAATCGGTCCAGCCGTTCACTCGTGATGGCGTGACCAAGGGAAATAGGGATTCATTTATTTATTTATTTAAATATCTTAGTTGCTGCTCAAAGTTAGGATTATTGTGAACGGCAATTAGCTAGCCCCTTATTACGTATGAGACCCAAACATCGCCAGCAAAAAAAGGATGACATTCAACTCTGCCTACACCTTTGGGTAATACAGGCATGATACTATGATATTTAGTTACGAACATATTTTTGTCACTTCCGACGAAAAAAGCGGTGTTATAAGTAAAAAAAGCGTGTTTATATCCTTGTATATGTATTTGTGTACAAGTTTCTAGCACCCTGTCGTGTAAATAGACTTAGGTAGCAGTATATAGCTTCATCATCATCATCATTCCCCTTGCCTTTTTCCCATTTCTATTGGGGTCGGCTTCCCAGTCGAACTTCATGCGGCTAGCTACCAGAATTATACGAGCGACTGCCATCAGGCCTCGAAAGGATGGAAAGTAAAGGAAAGGATCGAGATGGTATGTATATAGCTTCATACTTAAGTAAAATTTTCTTAAACCACTTTTCCATACATTTTAAAATAGTATTATTGTTTGTGGTATGATATTTTGTGCTAACGCTACTTTTGCTTAGTTTAAGGTATGAAGTTAATCGCGAGTCCAGTCCGATTGTTATTTGAAACGCATAGTAAATAGCACCACCCAGGGACTACGTCTCCACTTCCACGAATAGAGTGACTCATCCCCAAAATTTATGATGACTCTATGATGATTTTATCCAAAATAGCTGTAATAAAACATTATCGTAAATCCACAATCAAAGATAACAACGCAAATAACAATATCACCACAAATTATTATTAATCTCAATTTTAACATTGAGAGATTTATAATAAATTGCAGGCCGCACAGCTCATCCATTACCGCCGCAAATAAATACCACAACGAGGGTGACCATCAACCAGATATATTGTAGACTAGCTGACCCGGCAGACTTCGTACTGCGTCAATCGTTAAATTTTTATTTATTTTTCTCATCTTTTAAACCTTCCCTAGACCTCCACGAACATTTCAAGACCAAGATAAGGTAAATCCGTTCAGCCGTTCTCGAGTTTTAGCGAGACTAACGAACAGCAATTAATTTTTATATATATAGATTTATTAAGATAAGATAAAATAAGATAAGATATTAATTTTGTAAAGACACAAGTGTACATAATACAAGGCCAAGCCTGCAATGAAGGTGTTATAACAATAGTTTGTAGTGGCTACATATTTTTGCCAGATCGGCGCACAAAAATTCTCGAGTTCAAGTTATACAATATAAATTATTATTATTATTAACAGCGCAGCAGTTGTTTACTATTAAAATCTCTATTCTTTATTCTATTCTAACGATGGAAATCTAGATTGCCATTTTTTCATGACTACGTTACCGCCGCAAATGCATACGACGTTTTGTTGTCGAACAGTGTCAGCCATCCGGCCGGACTCTTCCTACAGTACTCGAGATGTCGCGTACAGTATTCCCGCCCCGGACAATCTAAACAATAGAGATTTATGTAACAACAAATATTGGTTTCTGTGTCTGGTCAGTTGAGGGTCTCCCATCAGTGATTCGGAGACCACGGTAAACCGTCGGTCATCGTTGCCATTTCCTTCGTATATGACAATCGTTATCGTTAAATAATAATAATTAAATTTTAACATTTAATAACTATAATAATAATTGAATTATTCTTTAAATAATATATGATTATTTCTAATTTGAATTGATTGATCTTGTTGTGTTTTATTAATTTAGTGACATTATATTTTATTGCATTTTATGATCCAATTAGTTGATCGAAATAAATGATTTATTATTATTATTATTATAGGTAGTCAGGAGCCTAATAATATCTTAAACTTGGTCTAACTATCTCGGCTACTAGTTCCCTACGGGTATCGAGGTCTCGGGTGGTATCGGGTGGGTATCGAGGTCGAGGGTCTTAATGGCAGTCACTCGTTTAATTCTGGTAAAGAAAAAAAAGAAAAAGCGAGGGATATGATGATAGATGTCCGATGTTAAAATAAATTGTGAAAAAAAAATAGAGCGGTAGGCTATAGACTATACTTAAAATTAATAGTACATATATAGGTATTTTTAACGCAACGCGAAAGTTTAAAAGTTCATATTTACCCCCGTATTCACAAATGTCTTAGAGGCCCATTATAGCTAAAATAGGTTTATAATTCGTTTGTCTTTGTCTGTCATCTTGACATTTATACTAGTAAGAAAGAGACAAAGTCCATTTTAACTGAAGAGTCAAAAAAAACTATGAAAAAAGATTAATCTTTTGTCCTTTTAATAACGATAAGTTTGTCACCCTAAAGAGATTATACCGGGGGTAGGCAGCAACTTTGCGAACCCAATCGGTCGCGAGGGATGCAATCAGTTATTTAACGCTACCGCAGTTTCACTGTTAGTTACCAGACATCTAACTAGAGCTTGATAAGGTTTACTTATTAATTAGTATTACACTAGATTACAACATAAATTGAATTCATTGTAAAAGATACCTCACATCTGTAATATACATTATCTAAAGGGTCCAGGAACTAAGTATATTTTAAGATATTTTTATGGAACTTAACCCACAATTAGCAGCGGTGGCGCAGCGGTACGGGCCTCGTCTTAGAATTATAAGGCCGCGGGTTCGATTCCAATTCGCGCCCACACATCTTTGAGTGAATTATTATCACATCACTCCACTTCAACTGTGTTTAGAGTCCCACTCTTGGGCACGGGTCTTCTCTGAACTATCTTACGAGTTGAGAGAGTTTAGGCCTTAATAAAAAAAATGCTGGCCAAGTGCGGGACGATGTTACATGCCCTTGAATGATTAGTACTTAGACATGCCGGTTTCCTCACGATGTTTTCTTTCACCGATATTGAGCAGCGGCGATGGTGCAATTCACCCAAAGATGTCTTGACACGACTGGAAATCAAATCTGCGATCATATATTTCTAAGGCGAAGCCCGTACCGCTGCGCCATCGCTGCTCTAATGCGTAACATAGCAGTATCTAATGTACCCAGGGTTTATTCTTATTATTCTTTTTTGTACACAAAACACTTACACAAACAATAAACAGATAGGAAACAGCACATGAACACAGGTGAGCTTAATTCAAATGTGAATTTTCTACCAGCAAACCCTAGGTAAAGAAACATTGAGTAATGGGTAGAAGTGCACAACAAATAATTTTAAATATATCCATACACCTACATACTAATATTACTTGAAGGTTTATATCCCATTAAGATGATTGATTCTTTTCCAATTCCAAAACTGAATTCATCCCACAAATCCATAAACTTTTCATAACAAACACAAACATTGAAATGCAAATAAGATAGATGGCGCCTCATTGTTAGAGAATAAGAAAGCTAAAAAGTGTTCAATAATAAATCTGTGGGTGTCGATCACAGATGTGTCTTCGTCGGCTGTTGTAATGCAAAATTGAAGGGAGAGAAATACGTATTCTAATCGGTACCTTCGTACGAAGACAGTTGGAAAATGCTGTGAGATTAAAAGGCATGACTTCTGGCAATGTAAATAATAAATTAATTAGTTTTAAAAAGCGTAACAATAATTATGTGTTTACAATTTAACGCTAAAAACGTAAACATTATTAACCTTTGACGGGCTAGTGGCGTGATAGGTAAGATACTTGGTTTTCACGCCACAGTTCGTGTGTTCGATTCCCACCCAAGTCAGGACATTTGTGTGATGAACATGTCTGTTTGTGTTGAGTCTGTGTGTAGTTATCTATAAATAATTATGTATTTACAAAATAAAATTATTATATGTAGTATATTACCAGTTATCTGGTTTCCATAGTACAAGCTCCGCTTAGTTCTGCTTCAGATGGCCGTGTGAGTTATGGTCCCACGATATTATTATGATTATTACTCCATTGTATGCATGTCGGTCCATAGGCTGTGACAAACTGACAGGTAGCCACGGAAATGACTATGTAACGGTTACTTAAAACTATCTACCATCTCTTCTTATTAAACTGAACTCATAATCTATACTAATATTATAAAGCTGAAGAGTTTGCTAATATCAGATAGATTCATAGAACCAAAAAACTGGTCCGATTTAAAATTTTCTTGCTCTTTTATATTGCTCATTTATTAAGGAAAGCTGATGGGAGATGTAGGCTGGGCTTATAAAATGAAGATCATGAAGGCGAAGCCATGGACGAATAACTATAGGATCACCTATCGCCAAGATTCTGACTCCTCAAGCTGCACAGATAGTGATGATGATTCAAGCGATATGGATATTAGTGACGAATAGTCTTACATTACTTTTATCTGTGGTTATATAGTTCTTTAAGACATTAAATTTATGTTTTATGACTTTGTACCTCAGATGGCGATATGCGAGTTAAACGGTCGGCCTATAGTAACGATCGGACTAATATTTAGTCACCTTGTATTGATCATAACACTATAATGCCAATTATTTCGTGAAACAGAAAATAGCCGTTGCTTATATAAAGATACGACCAGACTAGGTGCCGTACAACAATGGCCTAGAGCAGTATTGTTGGAGCTGCTGAGGAGGGATGCTGCTATATAATGTGTAGAGCTACTTCTGTTTCGTACAACTGCAATAACAATACTGTAAGGTCTCATAGTGCGCCAGGGTCAGGCGTAGTATGACAGCGTTTAATGAAATAATCAGCAAAACAAATGGCTACTTCATGATATCTATCAAACGTTAATTTTACTTTCGCTTTATTTCCACAATAATAATTTAAGACAACTCATCTTCTATTAATATTCCATAATATTATACGATTTCACTATCTTCTTCCTTCGGCATACAGTTCTAAAATCCGGGTCCCACCAACTTCTGAAATGTTTGTAATTAAGCAATGTTCTATTGTGTTCGTTCAATTTCTTACATAACTCACACACGCTATACTTCGGCCGTGTTCTGAAGGTATAATAGCGTTTCCAATCGAAGAACAGGTTATAGACAAAAGGAGTCTTCATGAGGTAGTCGATGAGGGCGACCAGTTTTTTGGCGTCGTATGTTTGAGCGTTGATATAGGAGCCAGGCGGTAAGAAACTGAAATATAATAATGTCTACAATAGATATTGGATATTTTTCAAATATCTCCATCACTTCAGCTTTTGAATAAAGAAAACCGCGAATGGAGTGAAGTGATCTATCTACATAAACACATATACCTATACAGACAGACTACAGATACACGGTAAACAAAAGATAAATTAATAACAAACATAGCGACCACATCTATATTACACAAAAGTGGGCGCATTTGTTATCTTTTCTTGGCGGGGTACGAATGTGCCCCCAGATCTCGCATAGTAAATGCTGATGGAGATTGTAGTTCAATAATTAACTAAAAACTTTTTGAACTAAATGGTAAAATTGTGGTACTAATATAAAATGGTATAATAACTTACTATGAATAATTAGCACCGCCTAGTACAATAGGTATAACATTATGTTGCATGACTGTAACGATACTAGCAGTCACATAATCTATAGAAAAGTATTCTTCCAACACCAGTTGAAAGTAGTAATCTTTTTCTACATGTTTCTGACACTTACGTGGCCCAGTACCCTTACATGGACTTCCATTTGGACCCAAAATATCTAAAGTGTAATTAAATTTCTTCAATTCATCTGTAAGATCGTTTATAAAATCTGTGTGTATAATCTTAAATCTGCGTCTAGGAGGTATCCAGGCTATTACTTTTGATTTCGATTTGTAAATCAATGGGTTCATTCTATGTCTTCTTTTCTCGATCCATGTTATATTATTTCGAGGACCGATAACTTCGCCCTTAGTATTATAAATATTAAAAAATGGATCAAGTATATCAGAGTCTAATCTATAAGACCAAATTAAGTTAAAAAAATTGTCCAAAAATCTATTACATAAAGCGTGTATTGCGGACGATTCTCTGGATTTAAAAATGTACAGTTGCTCTGGAGTTCTATTCACATTTAACAGACTTTCATTTAGAACTTTAGCATCTTTTTCAGCAAAAACTAAAGCATCAAAGTTGCCACCACTCCGAAAAAAGTTTTTGTTATATGTGATGTAACAGTTGTAATATGTACATTCCTGTTTAATAAACATAGATTGGCCTGTTTCAAATTCTTGCGATAACTTTCCTAACTTTAGAATTAGGTCTTCTCTCCAGAATAGAATGTATTTTAAATCCGTTGGATTTATCTGATTGCGTTTATAGTTACTGTTATCATTATTCATGGCAATAATAAGAGGAACAATGAGTACAGTGAAAATAAAGATACAGGCACTTGCATAAATCCCTATTCGAAGGTATTTTCTGGATTTGTTCACATATAACATTTCTTCTAAACGGTAAGAATAGGTTAATTGTTTTCTAATATGATCGTTCACTGCACTGGTTAAATTCTGCATACTGCGATCACTAGTTTGACTGACTGAGTAAAACTGTTTATAAATTGGAGAAATGTGCGCGAAAAGTTTTGTTTGATGCAAATTCCTTGATAATTTGTCAACACCACAGTTGGTATGAGTATATCCGTCTTGTTTACATTGTTTGGAACTTGTTACATAATTTTCTACTTGATTGTATCAAGGTGTTAATTGAACTAAAAGTAAAATATCGTTTATACTTCTTAACTTCTTTTTCTTTATTAGGGTTTTTATGTATTGTATTTATTTAGTTTTATTTTCCCAAAAACTATATTTATATGTTGTTGCGTGAAATAATTACACTAGCTTTCTTGGTACGTTCCCGAAAGATAACGATGCGGAAGAATTTTTAATTTTTTTTGTTTAGGTTTAGTCAGTTTAGTTAGGTTAAGTTTGAAATCATTATTTAATTAGGTTAATTTGCATGGGAATAATGTTATCTTCTGGTTAAATAAATTGATTTTTGTGATGTTAGAAATAAAATTTATTTTTTAAAAATAACAATAATAATAATAATAATTTAATAAGGTTATTAATTGAAAACCTTTTTAAATTCTGTTATCCATTCCTTGTTATTTATTTTCAATAGTTCTTCAGGCAGCAATAGTGAATTTAACTGTTTAATAATAAGATAACTGTCATAATATGACAGTTATCTAATTATTAAACAGACATAATATTATTATGTCTTTTGGCGGTAAATGTTAACATAGAAAATCTGGCAAAACGTCAAGAATCTTCATTAGATTGAAGTTACTTCAATCTTCAATCTTCAAACTTATCGCACGCGTGAACTAAATTTTATATAACGTGTTCAGCTGTAGAATAAATGTAGCCTATAGTATTCCTCAATATATAGGCTAACAGTTCAAGATTTTTTCAAATCGGACCAGTAGTCCCTGAAATTATCGCGTTCAATCAAACAAACTATTTAGCTTTATAATATTAGTATAGATTTACATTTCAACTTGTCGATACAGCTTGTTTTACATTCTGTAATCTACTCCTGAATACATAAAGGTGTATACTAAATTGAATTCGCATAGCTCGTTATTTATGCGTTTAATTTTGCGATATACAAGCTCGCATGAAAAAGTCGCGCATTCGGTTAATTTATAGCTAAAATATTTTAGCATAAGCTTAATATTGTCGCTTACCACTGAATTCGGCAGTGCCTTGCTCGCTTTGTATGATTTATAAAGAGGTGGTTTTTATTAAAGGAAATTTTGAAGTCCAATTACTGTTAGCGAAGTATTAGTAGTAGTTATTTCTATGTTTTACTGTGTTAATAGTGTATATTTACTTACCCGTTTCTCTTAAAGTTAGAGTTCTAGTTGATCACCTCTTTAGTCTAATTCCCGTATTCATAAACGTCTTTTAAGCTAGAATAGGTTTATAATTCGTTTTTCTTCGTCTGACATCTTGACATTTAAACTAGTAAGAAAGGCACACAGTCCATTTTTACTAAGGAGTCTTATAAGATTTTTATGAATAAGAGCAGCGGTGGCGCAATGGTACGGGCCTCGCCTTAGAAATATAAGGTCGCGGGTTGGAATCCCAGTCGTGCCCACACATCTTTGTGTGAATTGTTTCAACGCCGCTGCTTAATATCAGTGAAGGAAAACATCGTGACGAAACTAATCATTCGAGGACATGTGACATACACCAACCCGCACTTGGCCAGCGTGTGTGGATTAAGGCCTAAACTCTCTTAACTAGTAAGATAGTTGAGAGAACACCCGTGCCCAGCAGTGGTATACTAAAAAAGAGTTGAAGTGAAGTGAAGTGATGTATAAAGACCGTTAGTTTTTAGTTTCTTACGACAACTTTATTCATTCTGTGCGTCACACCTTTAGTTAAAATACTTAAAATTTTATTTTTTTAATTTAATATATATAAAAAAATAAAATATTTCGTTTCTATGTACTACTACTAGTCTAGTAATTTTGGAGCAAAGATATTGCTCAAAGAAGTGGTTGAGGTAAGGAAATCCAAAAAATAAAATTCTATTGTTATACCTGTGTTAACAATAGACGTACAACAAGAACAAAAAATCTACACCAACTTAAACGAAGATAAAAATCCTAAATACAAAACCCCGTAAACATGATTTCGGTGTACAAAGGTAAAGAAAACAATTATAGCATCCATTGAGATCTATTAAGAGCAGCACAAACGTATCTGAGAGCCAGTAATGGTGTACTTCAAACAGTGGGGACTCAAAGAAATCATTATTCCACGAGCTTCCTCGTGCGACCACTTGGAAATATAGAGATGGGAAAATGATGGGAATACAATATCGATAATCTACTGCACTGGTTTGAATAGGATGGAATAAAATGTTTCGGTATTGTTTCTTTATGTACTTTAATGTAACTTGGGGAGAATTAAACCGTTTATTTTTTAATTCATATCTGTTATGCAGTAGTATCAAAATCAGATTAGAAATAGTCATGAGGTCCTGGGTTATACGCTTAAATCTTTGTGTGAAGAAAAACCTTGTGAAGCAACTGGCATATCGAATAAATAAACATGGAGGCAAGTGATATTTCACTAACCTGCACTTGTGTGGATTGGATCTAAACTCCCGCAACTTTTAAGATAATTTTAACAAGACCTCACCCCAGGAGTGGTACATTAAAAAGGATTGTCAATTTTATCACTGTTTATGTCATTGTATTTAATATACTTTTAAATATTGTTTTACCGACTATTGTTATCAGTGACGGAATAGAAATAAATTAAAAATTTTGTAAACCCTAACTTTCATTTTTGTGTCTAAAACACTTACGACTAATTCACTTTTCAAGAAAAAAAAATCAACATCATAAAACAATATTAAAATCAGTTCATCCGATCGAGAGTTACGTTGCCACAGATAGACACACACAGACATGTCAAACTTATAACTATTCGTCGGTTTTGCGTCGGGGGTTAAAAAATAAATGTCAATCGTCTTTTATCGATATTTTAAGTCCCATCTCTATACCAGGTACATTCCGCCGCGGGGTAACGAAGCTAATCTGCACTCAAGTGTCGACAATTTGAGACGCAACAACACAAAATAAGCAAGACTCGAACCGTGTTGAACTTAATCCGCGGTTTACCGACTAATGAGCGATGCTTATCGACCATTAGACGCAATGCTTTCTAAATTAATGTTTGTTTTACTGTGATTTAAGGTTAGAAGGTTATGTATGACAATAGGAAAGTTGACTAAATTTTATTTTTCAATCCGTCTTGAAATTCTATTTTTTTTATTCTTCGATAGTCTGTCGCTTGACTACGACTTGCCTGATGTTAAGTAATGAAGTAGTCTATGATGGAAACCGCCAGCCCAGTATACCGATTCACTTTTGATTACGAATGATTATCGGTGAGAAGGTGGCAGTGGAATGAGCCAAAGGAGCACCAATTCCGACCCAACCTCTCTGCATGGTGTCACCAGACATCGCACCGGAACACGGCAAGGCCGCTATGCGGTGCGGCTTTGTCTGGTGGGTGGTCACTAACCACGGCCGAAGCCACCAGTTGATTGTTACCTGAATCCCTAAACGTGTGGGGATTCAATTAAAGGTAGATGTACACCCACGGACGAAGGTTAGGTTGGTTAGGTTTTATTGTGTTTTTATATTATTATTTTTTATATTGTCATCTATTTTTGCTTACGTAAAATATCTACTGTGTACATACTTATTTTGCAACTTTAAGCTGCTACAAAGATTTTCCTACTACTTTAGAAATGTCTTTTGGCTCTATCCGGAATCGAACACTGGACCGCGCAGTTACTAACACACGACTAGACCAATAAGGTAAGTTTTTTTTTCAAATCTCCCTAATAGCATTCTCGTACCGAAAAATATACCCTCGCTTATATTAGGTATCTTTTCTACTTTGAAATCTAAACACAAAGCGATTTTACTCCCACTCTTCTCCATTGTACGAATATTGATTTCAAACCCAAACCACACATTTCTTTGAAGCTTTACAAACGATAGTGAGGAACTCAATCAAATCTACGAGAGAAAAGAAAAAGTGCAGCGCAAACTGGATTGTCGCAGTTTCAATTCCATTTTGGCTAGCGACGACCGCGGACCGACGAGTCGTGTTGATATGGGTGTGATTTGGTGACAAGCGGAGCGGAAGAGACATTAATAATTTGAGAAACTTAACATTTGAACACTTATCAGCTTATACATACTACATATACTAATTCGTCCGAAATCACCCCAGAATATTATAATACCCGTTAACAAATGCACACAAAACAAAAATAGATTGATTACTAACAACTTCCCTACTAAAAATGAACGCCTCTAGCTTTCTTGCAATGTCTAAAAATCTTTATTATATTTCCAAAAGGTGTTAGAGAAGAAAGTAAAACATATACATAAACTAGCTGCCCCAGCGAACTTCGTACCGCGCAAAATTGTGAATCTAAACCATTCCCAGATCCCCTAGAACACACACAAAAAATTTCATCAAAATCGGTCCAGTCGTTTAGGAGGAGTTCAGTCACATACACACGCACACAAGAAATATATATATTAAGATTAATACGTCTTCTACTAAATAAATGCTATTATACAATATAATAATTCTTTGACCATAAATAATCTACAATTAAATTGACATCATTATACAAAATAATTAAACTATGTATTACTAAACTACTTTATCTTTATCTTTATCTTTAACTACTTGTGCTTTAATTTTATGATTTAATTTTTATGTTTCAATTTTTTTTTTTTTTTTTAATTACTAACATCTTTATTTCGAATCAACAATTACGATAAAAAAAAAAATATTTTTTAATTGTAATGATTTAATTTATGATCGTAATGATCTCATTTTTTATTTTTACCATTTAAGTATTGTGGAACGCAAAAAATTATTGATTTGATTTCATAACAATTATATTCTGGGACATTGACACACACGGTCGCCCGATTTCAAAGTAAGCAGTAGATAGAATAAAAACACCCAGACTCGAGACAAGACACAAAGAAAATGTCTTTCTTGGGTGGGAATAGAACCCATGACCTGCGGCGTGAAAAGCAATATCTAATCGATCTAAAAAAGGGTTGAAGTGTAAGTGAAGTGATACACCATCACTGTATCCTCTCCCTATTATCTATAGTAGGTACTTCCAAGTGTAAATCAGAGTGAACCGTGAAAGCTACATATAACACGGCGGTTTCACTCGCTTTCAGTGATTTAACACCGAATTAGCGGTGCTAGTGTTAATGAGAAGTCTTATTTATGGGGATTTAAGTTTATGGAGCAGTTAGCGGTAAGCGATGGTACGTACGCACTTGCGGATAGCCGCCATTTTGAAACCCACGTTCGCACACGTTGCGTTTGGAAAAGACAGTAAGAAACTGAAGCTAATATAATGGCAAAGTCAGTCCGCAAGTCAACGCCAAACTGGTATGTCGTGTGTTGCAGCGATTTGCGCGCAGATGCTATTTGTTGTCTATAAAGTCTCAAATTGTCTTCTTCTCCTATTTGCACCACTCCACACTTACCCGCATCCTCAACATTAAATGTATATTAGAAAATGTGTTTATAGGCCAACCGTTTAACTCGTGTATCGCCATTTGAGGTACAAAATCATAAAACATTAATTAAATCTCGTAAAGAACTATTTAACCACAGATAAAAATAATGTAAGACTATTCGTCACTAATATCCATATTGCTTGAATCATCATCACTGTCTGTGCAGCTTGAGGAGTCAGAATCTTGGCGATAGGCGATACGCGAGTTAAACAGTTGGCCTATAGTGACCGTATTGCGAGTTCACTCGCTACCGAGTACACGAAACTATATTTTTGAATAAATAAATAAATTCATAGCGGAATCAAGTCATAGCGCCTCAAGTGACAACTATATGTACCTAACTCTCGTAAAATGATTACAATGAGGGTAGTTTACTAGCTAGTGAGGATAATTAACTCGTTTACGGACACAGAGTGCGGAATAAACAACTCCTTATTGTATAAAGATAAATGCGAAAGTGACTCTGTCTTTCTGTCTGTTACGTATTCACGCGTAAATTACTGAACCAATTTGAATGAAATTTGGTATGCAAATAGTTTGAGATCTGGACCTTCGTATAGTTTTTATTCAGCTGTGCAAAAAGAGTTTAATGGTTTTGAGTGATAAAATACGCGCGGACAAATAATAGATATTTAAGCCGCAGAAACATATTAGGTTAAATTTTGAAAAACCTAGAATTAATATATTATAAGATTAGATGGTGTAAACCACGTTCATAATTTTTTTTTAATCAAAATGCATGTCTGGTGTCAGAAGGATTAAGTAAGCAGTGAGAGAGATATTTTATATTGGAACAAACGTGTGATACGGAAGTGTGAGGTTAAGTAAAATTATGGCAACCGTCGCGCGGTTAACAAGACAATGCGTCATGACACTAAGTTTATGGAGCAGTTAGCGGGAAGAGGCAGGTTTGAATGCGTTATTACTCTGGATTATCTAACTTGCGGCTATGTTTTATACCTGTATTAGTTCTCCGTCCCCGCAATGTTGTATATCTCCCAAAAATATTACTCCCCTTTAATACGATCAGGTAAAAATAAGTCAGTGTTCGTCTGCAGTGCTTTAATTATCTGGATGTCAATTCTTATTAAAATCTAAAACCATTTTTAGTATCACGGGACACGGGTCTTCTCTCAAAATTTACAAATTGAGACAGTTTAGGCCTTAATCCACGAACGCTGGCCAAGTGCGGGTTGGTGGAAGTCACATGTTTTCGAGTCATTAGTTCTTAGTTTTGGGGGCTGAGTTACGTTCGTTCGCGGTACACCCACCTTTAATTGAATCCCCACACGTGGTCCCGGGTGGTGCAAATCAGGTGACAATCAAATGGTGGTAGGCTTCGGTCGTGGTTAGTGACCACCCACCAGACAAAGCCGCACCGCCAAGCGGCCTTGCCACGGCACACGGAACACGTTCCGGTGCGATGTCTGGTGACACCATGCAGAGAGGGTGGGTCGGAGTTGTTGCTCCTTAAAGGTTTCTAACCTTAGGGAGGCTCATTCCACTGCCACCTTCTCACCGATAATCATTCATAATCACGTGTGAAACGACACATTGGACTGGTGCGTTCCGTCGTAGATTACATCATTGCTTAAAACCAGGCAAGTTGTAGTCAAGCGCCAGCCTATCGAAGAATAAAAAAAAATAAAAAAAATGCCGGTTTCCTCAAGAATCGATATGGCCGATAAGGCCTTATATTTCAGGAGAGGCCGATACCGTTGCGCCACCGCTGCACACACAGCTTTTAAAGTTATGAGAATAAAGTGTTTATCTTGTAAGTAGGTACTACTTTTCACAGTAATTTATTTGTCTTAAACAAGTTAAGTAATATACCTGAACCTCATTGCATTATATGATCAATAAAATGAACCAATAAAGAATTAAAAAAAATGAATGTGTGACTGTTAGTTAGTTTTGTAGGGTCTGTATAAAAATGCAAAATGCTGGTAGCTGTTTAAATCGGTTACTAATTAATTACATCTTCATTTATTTATTAATCTTGTTATTTATCAATCGTAGAAACGATAACTGCGCTGGGTAATGGTTTCCACGTGGTCTCCTGAGATGCGGTGGGGCATGAGCAACGGTGGCGCATGAGCAGCGGTGGCACATGAGCGACGGTGGCGCATGAGCAGCGGTGGCGCAGTGGTACGGGCCTCGCCTTAGAAATATAAGGTGCCCACACATCTTTGTGTGCATTGTTTCATCGCCAATGGTCAATATCGGTGAAAGAAAACATCGTGAGGAAACCGGCATGTCTAAGAACTAATCATTAGACGAGATGTGACATCCACCAACCCGCACTTGGCCAGCGTGTGTAGATTAAGGCCTAAACTCTCTAAACTCGTAAAATAGTTGAGAGATGACCCGAGCCCAGTGGTGGGACACTAAGAGGGGTTCAAATGAATGTGGTCTCTACTCCTCTACTCTACTCCTAGGTTGATGATAAAGTTAACATCATTCAGTACCTATTTTTTTTTGTTTAATACGCTAAATTCAATAAAGCAGCAATTAATATTTTCAAAAAGTATAAGCGTTGCATCAAAGCACAGGGTTTAAGTCAATTATTTACTGGCTGCTGTAAAAGCGGCACGCTATACACTGTAGTATTAATGAACTGTAATCTTATTTTGCTGCACTATGCGCCCGCAATGTAATGTTTACAAATAGCAATATACGCTTCAGCTTTTAAACTCTTTGCGCTAACTTAATTTTTGTTTTCTTTTTAAAATTTTGGAGTACTACTTTGTACGTAAAAAAATATTTTTTTAATAGCCTGTGATGTCCCACTGCAGGGCAAAAGCCTCCCCCATAGCCTTCTAACTGTCTTTATTGCTAGCTTCTTCTGTCCAAGTAACGACTAATGAATTATCATCGCACCACCGATGAATAATATTTATACTAACATTATTAAGATGATGAGTATGTTTGGTAGAACGCGATTATCTCCGAGACTCCTGGTCAGATTTGAAAAATTCTTGCACTGATAGAAAGTCTGTTTATTGGGCTGTAGGCTTTTTATTCCACTGCTGGGCATGTAATAAAATGTAAGTCACGCGGTCGAAGCTGTGAACGAAAAGCTAGTGAATTATAATTGCACTTTTTTGCGGACGCTACTATCCATTTCAGCGGATCTCCAATATGAAATACAATTATTTGGCTTTATAGTAGACCATTACTTTTTAATTAGAGGTAAGTGTTGTTTAAAAGTTTTTATTTACGCTTATTTATCATTATTTACTTTTAGGTACACTTTTGCCTTTAATTAATCTTATTATTTTTCTTCTTAGTATATATGTAGGGGACTGGAGGATCAGTTAGTAGACCCTCCAGTGTAAAGGGAAGGTCTTCGAAAAGGATATTCAAGTCAAGTCAAGAAGTCAAGTGGTTATTTATCAAAACGTCATATTCTAACTGAAAAAAGTACCACGTCACATCAAAGAACTTTAAAAAGCATGTTTAAAGTAGTGTAACGTGGCTTGCGAGACAAGTGGCGCGACGTCACTCCGGAAGTTCGCCCGCAAACAATATGGCCGCCAGCCACATCCGGCCGCGAGTTTCCGTCTTCTCTTCTAGACATTAATAACTTTTCAAAACGCGTAATGTTGTTTTAAAATGGATATACTGGTTTTAGTTTTCTTTCTGTGTTGTTTAGTTTCGAGAGAAATTTTGCCAAGTTTGTTCAAGTCATTGAAAAAGTATTGCTGTGGCTCGCTGCGATGTCTGGTGACTTTATTTGAGGCGATAAGTCGGTATTAGTGTAAAAAATTTATGCGAATCGTCGTTCATGAGCATATGAATTCATGAGGCATCCACCAACCCACACTTGGTCAGCGTGGGTGGACTAAGGCCTAAACTCGCTCAACTCGTAAGAACTAAGACTAAGACTAAACGTACTACTTATTAAAACTATCATTACCTGGGACCAGGTCGACCACCCTTATTATCTAATTAAGAGTATGAAAAATAGATTACGACCAATTCTCAGCACTACCGAATATATGTAGATATAAAATTTCATAAAAATCGGTCAAACCGTTTCAGAAGAATATAAAGGTATAGGTTTAATATAGGTTACAAACATCACGACATAAGAATTTTATATAATAGCTGTTTCCAACGATTTCTTTTCCGTTAAATTTAGCATTGGTTATTATACTGTGCAACGGGCTTTATGCTAACTACAAGTTAAACACATTCAACCTAATACATTGTAGATTAGCCTTGCAACAGAGGAAATGTAGATACTAGAGGCCGTCTGCGACCTCTTTCCCCCGGAACTACATCCGCTACGCCGTAGCAGATATGTGGCTACGACGTAGCAGTACTACGGCGTAGTATAAACGATTTGTAGATACTTGGTTCAAATGGAAAAAGGGTAATTTAATCGTGTTGATACGATCAGGGTCCCAATTCTCGTGCTTTAAACATTTTACTCTAATATACAAATGTCTAAACAAATTTGTTTGTTTTTGTTTCATTAGTTTTTTGACTAATGTCAAAAAACTAATAAAATCCTTATTTTATCTTCGACATACATAGAGATAAATGTAAAAAATAAAATAAAATGCCTAATAAAATAAATCGATTGAAAACTAATGAAATAGATATGATGTCGATTGCTATATACTACTTGTTACATTTCGAGCTTTGAGTGGCAGACTTATTTCTAACGTGACATTTTTAGCATACGAAAATTAGTTTACAATCGACGACATTCACAATTTTTTTCGACTTTGTAAAGTTTGAGATGAATATCTGAACCTTGAAAATCGGGCCTAGAGCATAACATTATTATTATATTAATAATATATTATGCTCGATATGTACCAAAAAGTTGTTTATATGCAAGCTCCTGTTTCCCAAACTATGTGTATGATAACAACTGTGTGTTGGAAATCAGCACACAGCTCTTGCTATTGCTATATTAAATTATTTTTTTTATTCTCTTGCCTCTTATTTTGGTAGAACAATAGTTGTTTCTGGTCCTTCAAATAATTAGGCAAAAATATGTAATATTAAATTTTAAGTTTATGTAACATTCTACATATTTGGCCCAGTAGATTTTGTTATTACGTTAATTTTTATTCTATTTTTGTATTGAAACTAAAATCTATAAAAAAGTAGTAACTGTGAGTTGAAAGATTCCCAACTGAAACAACGGTCTCTAAGTGTAATTTAATAATGTAATTTTTTATTGATTGTATTGATGAGTAGCGACCTGCCCCAGCTTTGCACGGACAATTAAATATTATAAATTTTAACACACTCTTGGCCGACTTTCCATGCTTCACAACACTCGATCAAGTCTGCTTTGGCAGAATAAACAAAATCAACCGTTTCGTAGCTATGATTTACAAACACACAGTTATATGTTAGGCACTTAAGTAATGGTCACGGTTGTGTCGCATGTGGTTCCCTTGACACTTGATATTAATGCGCGACAGAAACACACAGGGGTTTTAGTGGTACCACCGTGTGGTTACATCTCCTCAGAAACCCCTAAAATTATCAGTGTTTCTCTATAATATTATGCATGTATTATACATAATAATATAAGCCTTCCTCTTGATTCACTCTATTATAAAAAACTGCATCAAATTCCGTTGCGTAGTTTTAAAGATCTAAGCATACATATGGACAGACAGATAGACGAACATAAATCGGGAAGCAACTTTGTTTTATAATATGTAGTGATATTTTGTCATTTTCCCTTCTTACCCTGTCTCTTTACTTTCCTTTTTTTTCTTCTATCTCTTCTTCTCCTCCTCAACTCCTCCCTCCACCCGTTCTCTTGTATTTTCTTTCTGATCGCGTTATTTCAACATTCACATTACCTAATGTAAACTGCGTTAAATAACGTCGTTGCACACGGTTTCCATTCACACGGCTAAGCCATTTTTGAGTTTTAGAACATCAGAAATTCGTGTACTTTGGTATTAAATAAAAGCCAGTTAATATACTTCATATACATTTTATTCTTTATAACTCATTGATAAACCAATCACCTAATCTACATTAAATTCCGTAAGTACATTACAGTTAGGTACTTAAAATACTCGTATATCATACATTTAGCTCTAAACAAAACAAACATCAGTAACTTTAGCCTTTATAACCGGAGTTTTGAATATAAATCACTAATACGCCGATAGGTTACATTATTCTTCTAATTTTTGACATATTTTGTAGGTGTATCATAAATGCTAGTCATAAGCTTTTATTATAATTACATGGAAAGCAAAATAGATTTATGCCATGTTGACACGTTCAGTTTGCTTGCACCAATTTGCTAGAACAGACATATTGGCAACTTAAAAATTATTACAATAAATAATATAATAATAATACGTATAGTATATAACAGTTATCTGTTTTCCATAACACAAGCTCTGCTTAACTTGGGAGATGACCGTGTGTGTGTGTGTTAATATCCTAGTTTTTTTTTTATTTATATAATTAAATTTTATTGGCTGGCCCACATCTTTGTCAAACCGTTGCTACGCAATGTGATAATGTTGCCAGCCTTCTGGACACATTTCCCCAATGACTTGATTCCGAGGAATTTTTTGACGTTTTTAAGTTAGAAATCAGTATTAGTTTATTTATTTTCTTACATTTTAAATAAACTATTGTATGTACCTATTTACATAAAATCTATCTCTTTTCAAATAGAATTGATGTTTAAAAAACTCTCCTTGTGGCTATCATTTTTACCAAGCAATTTCGTACCAGTACTAAAGCAAAATAGTGAGTTGAATAATAATTGACTTTCCTAATATGTCAAGTTAGAAAAACTGGAGCACTATAAAATTTACCACATAGTTTTAGTCGATGCGAACGATTTACGTCATAATCTGTCACTTGACATTGACATAATAGTAGTAATTGACTAAATTACTAAAAAATACTGTAGTGACAACTCAAAAGAAAAGAATGACTTCAGTAAATTTTGATTATTACTAACCAATATCCTAAAACTAACTCGTTACTTGATTCAAGCACACTGTAATCGTGTAAACATAGCTAAAGTTACGTACCTCTAATATACTAAATAATAAAATTAGTTATAGATTATAATTGAATTTCATATACTTATTATATAATAAAATATAAATTACATATAGGTGTTGCAACTTATATAATATATCATAAAGCCTTCATTACCTATAATATAATATAATATAATATAATAATATAATTATATTTTCGCGGTAAATACACTTTACAGTGTGGACGAATTATGATACTTGTTTTTAATTGAAACATGATATATTATTTTAATTTTTTATTTTATAGACATTATTTTATTTACATATATTATTCTACAAATACAATTTATTCAACAGGTTATCCAAGTTGCATTCAGCCAAATTTATTAGAAAGCCATTTTGTATTAAATATATTGTTTTTATATTATATTATTGTAAATGTGGGTAATATAGAGATACTGGTTTAGAAGCTAGGAATTTTGTTGGTATTGTCTAGGCAATTGACTATTTATAATTATTATTCTTAGTGAATAATTATTCATAATATCTCCAATAATATATTTTGCATCAATTCTAACTTTTCAAACCTCTATAATTAATTATGTTGAACAAAAATATAAGATGGAACAATAGTTGAATATTACAGAAACTTATAAATAACTATAGGTATTTTACATGTACTTTTTTATTTACAAATTTAAAAAGTGACAACTTATTATTAAACCAAACAAAGTTGTTCGAGTTATTATATTGTACACTGGGGCTAGAATATTTAAACAATAATTGTTGGATAAGCAAAAAAGGCATGTGTTTGAAATCAGAATTTAACATGAAAACTTCAAATTATAATGCCAACAAAAATATATTCTATCGCCTAATCTATCGTCTATAAATGACGTATTTTTGGCCGAACAAAAAGACTTAGACGTTCAGAAATCGGATGTTTGTATTTTTAATGTTTGTTCAGCCATAACTACGTCATAAAATGAAATATTGACGAATATAAAAAAGCATTCTATTGTTTCGAAGAGGTCTTATTAAAATTTGATGTCGTTATTTTGTTTTAACACTTTTATTGCAGTTAATGAAAATTATGTATGCATATTAATTGCTTCAAAGGATTTAGTATTTTCTTTACATTTCTATCTAGACAAAATATTATTTACGTCTAAAATACATCTTTCAACAATATGGACTACACTAATTTGTTTGTTTATACATTTTCTAATTTATACTTCTTTAAAACCGCGGCTATTATACAATATTTTGTTCTATAACTATTACTTTATGTAACAGAACCGATTCACCGCACGGCTACAAAACATTTTGCAGTTCATTACCCGCTCGCGTTTACTTGTTTTATAACTATTAAAACCAAATACGCAATGAACGGCAAAATAGCTAATAGCGCATCTCGACGCTGAGTTTCGTGAAAGGGCCGTTACAATGGATTTATGTTTATCTTTATGAAAAATCTTTTAATAACTATGTCTATTGTCCTTAGTTCCAGCAATTATATAACGATGGAAAATAAAACAATGCATTTATATCGCTTCAAAATAAAAGTGTTATTGTATTTTTTTAGTATACAAAGACAAGTAAAAAAAATTGTATAAGCTAGTTAGAACTAGGTGCAGCCATTCACTCTCGCTTAAGATCTCCTCTGTTTTCCTACACTCCTCTCGCCTTACTCCCGTCTCTCCCCTCGAGGCACACGCGAGGTGCCCAGCCCTTGTACTTAGATTAAATTTTGGTTGTAAAATGTTTTATCTTAGTTGTGTAAATGAGATAGATCATTAACGCTTCTGTACCTCAAGCTGTGCTCCTTCGGCCATTGGGTGGCTATAAATAAAAAAACATATTACATTAACTAATTGATTATTGATATTCAAATTTTAGAAGTTATAACTTTAGTTAACCAGATATAACTTTTTAAATCACATTTAGGCTTATTTTATACATTATTATTATTTTCAGTAGCCATATCTTGCCAAAAGAAAATACTAGTAATTATAAAAAGTAATAAATTACTTCTAAGGATTTTTTGACAGACGGTCCATACATTTTGACAGTACAGTACAATTAGCCTTTAAAAAAAGTAAAAAAAAACTATATTTTCAAACGTGAAACTCAGATTTAAAACTTGAAAATAAAATCTTACCTCGTGTCATCTGCAGCACTGCGGATGGAAACTATATCGCACGGTAGCTCTGTACTATTACATGCTAAATAAAAAAAAACAATTAAAAAAACAGATACAAAAATTATTAAGTTAATTAAAAATAAACATAAAATTATAACTATTACCGGCAAAAAATATACGTCACAAATTTAATAAAAACAAAAATAATTCTTGTCATACTCAAAACCAAAGCGTATGGCTGCCCGCCTACGACCGATTATGACTTTGAGTTTAGTATTGAGTTGCATAAAATCGGTCATAAAAATCGGTGGATAATTCGCCCGTATGCGGGCAGCGTAAATTAAACAACCAAAGTATTGAAGTCTTAAAAGATCTAACAAATACCTAGTTCTGTGACATTTCTTTGGTTTAGTGGTACGTTTGCATGCAACACTTTTTTTCGTGCGAGACTTGCGGTGGTTACGTGCTGAAAATATGATACAATTGTGACAGTTACATTGTAATTAACATCACATCATAGATTAGGGTGAGTTCATACGATCGCGTCGAATCGCGTGGAATCGCGGGGGTAACTTACCCGCGCAGCAAATAAAGCTGAACTGCGTGGTGAGAGTTTACAACAAATTTGAACAAATATTAACAACGTCCAATCTCGTGACTCTGAAATTGACATGACGTCTCCCGACCAATCAAAATGCTTTTGTCCGATCAAAATGACAATCATATCACGCTTTTACTATCGTTTGAGCAACAGTCTAACCCCGCGATACCTCTACATAGTACGAGTTCGTCTATCCGAAAAAAAATCGAATTATACTTTGAACTTGTTAAAATGCTTGCTCAATTTGTTTTCATTTTGTTCTATAAATAGTAACAAAAGTGTTAGAAGTGGAATAATTTGAATTGAAAATAGAACAGGTTTTTATTTTATTTTGGTTTATTTTAAATCATTGTCTTGACATTTAATGAAAGTATTAAAAACAAAATCGTATTGATAACACATACGAAGGGTACATCCTAATATTGTTTACAAACATGAACGCGTATGCACCTAGCATCGTGGTATCGCGCGCTAGTGTAAACGATACTTAGATCTTGACCCGCGGTGATAGACCCGCGCGCTATCATGTGATCATTATGAACGCGGCCTTATTTTGCACCAGTGACAATTATTAATAACACTTCTAAAACGTAGATTAAAAAAAAGAATGCGATAATTCTGTTCTGATTAAAGTATAAAGAAGTGGTGTAGGGTATCTGGGATTTTTAGTTATGATTTCGGCATGCTTATTGCATCCCTCATGCCTCATGCAAGTATCAGAACTATCACGTGCAGGAGAATTATTTTGTAGAGTTAATAAAATACTGTAGTACTAACCAGTATAATGCATGTTTCTATACATATCCGGACAATTGTTGGAGCCCTGAAACAATAATTCTGATCAAGTGAAATTACTCAACATCATCGTCATGATTGGCCTATTGTATTCCTCTCCTAATAAGCCTCTCCCAATAAGCACCATTTTACTCGGTCTTCAGCTTGTCGCATCCAGTTAATACCGGCTATCTTTCGTAGATCGTCACTCCACGTAACTGGAGAGCGTCCTACACTACGTTTAACAAGACGTGGTCTCCACTCAGAATTCGCTTACTCCAACTGTAATTAGTTCTTCTACAGATATGGTTAGCCCACTGCAACTTCAGCTTGCTAATGCTTTGCTTTACGTCGATAACTTCAGTTTTTTGCCGAATTATCTAATAGCGGATTTTATTCTTCAAAGTAATATAGGACTCGCGAAACCCGCTAAGCAACGTTTAACTACTGCCCAGCAGTAAGACAAAGGGCTGGTTCTTTATTGATAAACAACTAGAGGTACGGCATCGTCATATGGTGGAAATTGCACGGGTACCCACAAAGTGCTTTGCCTCCAGTTTGATTTGTGCGAACTGTCAAGTTGTGGAATTCGCTGCCGGCATCTCTGTTTCCCGATAGCTATAATCTGCCGGTCTTCAAGTCACGAGTGAATCGGTATTTACTGGGTAAGCGCGTTCCATCGTAGACAGCATCATTGCTTCACATCAGGCAAGTTGTGGTCAAGCGCAAGCCTATTGTAGGATATCTGCCGCCATAAGTCCAGTAACACGTTATTGATTATATTTGCTTTCATTGTACTGCGCGTCTACTTAGGTGTGCATGATGTTTTTAATAGAAAAGGTCGTAAGTGCGACTCGTTTTCAACCAGCTTCAAATGAAGGAGGTCCTCAATTCGACTGTATGTATTTTTTTGTATGTATGTTAGGCTATAATTCCGCTAATTTAAATCGATTTTGGTAATTATTTTTTGTTTCCAAGGGTAATGTTCCTGGTCCATACCACGGTACCCATTAAAATTTTATTAAAATTAGTTGAGCAGGCTTCTTTAAGATCTTTAAACCGAAATTTTAGTTGACTAAATGTATTCTACTGTAACGTAAATTATTTTCGCTGTTACAATCGGACAAATGTCGTAGACCGGGATTTGCTCGCGATTTATTGCTTGCTACTATTTGGTTGAGCTGTTTCTTGAGGTTGAGAATAATAGATTTTGAACGTAGTACCAACAAAACCTGGTGGTAGGGCTGTACTCCACAAACTGACATTAGTACATGACATTAGTTCAGGAACTTTATGGTAATCTAATAAGTTTTGTGTACTTAATACGGAATATATGTGCCTTAAGAGCGTTCATCCGTTAAAACCGCACATGAGTCAAAAATTGATGGTTTCCGACAGAAAATAAAACAATAATTTGTGTAACTTGTAGATAAGTATAGACAACATATTATTGAAAATTTCATTATCCGAAAAAATAATTTCAAATGTTAAAGTCTTTTTTCAAACTAGCTGTTGATGGTATACGCAGATCCGATATAATTATAACAATTAACATTTATTTATGTAATAAGATTTGCTAGTGCATGGCTAAAAATTTTCATTTAAGAAAAGTTTACTGAAAACTGTGAGTTTTAACCATTTGTCGAGATATTAAACGTTTATTTTAGGATGGAGTCTGAATATTTTCCTTTTATAGGCAAAGTAAGTGAAGACATGTACTTTCTAAAACATAGTACAAATATTTTTGTAATACCTAACTGGTTTGTTTATTTTATAATGATTTATTTAGAATTATATAATCGGCACCCGCCGGCACCGATCGCAAGCGCGATATCTCTTCAATTACATAGTAGTACTAAACAATTCATTATAAAATAAACAAAATAGTTCTTAAAAAATATTTTTTATATGTTTATGTTTAGTCAGCTCATGCATCTGGTGCGCTACAATAACCTTTTTCCGCGGTGGACTGTATGACGTCTTGATAGAATAAAAATACGTTGAGGATATTTCATTCACCTGTAATCCTTGCTTGTTGAAGTTAATATTGGTTCTGACTGTTCGATGATGTAGGGGCTGTACTGGTCTCGCGTTGTTCCCCAGTGGAGCCTTGGGGGTCAACTGGGACCCTTGCATTAATTGACGGAGGGCATACATCTGCGGATAAAAAATAATGTAACAGATTCCTAATCATTACCAAGTGCCTATGTAATTTTAATTTTTTTCCAAGTAGATTGATGAGATGGCAGAGGATGGATTGACATTGACGAAAGGTATGAGACGGCGGTGATGAGTGGAATTGCTGAGAGAGGAAGTCCTAGAAGGACATTAGCTGATCTTATTGGTGAAGTCTTTCAAAAGTGGCAGGTGCGTAGTACTCACAACCACGTGCATGTATTGCTAATGTATGACTATTAGAGAGGTTAAGGAAGTATGTTTAGATCGTAGCAAGTGGCGATATGGCATTTACTAACTTCTTGTTTTGAGATATAAATAGGTTTGTTAAAGATGATCCAGACGGCTGTCTCCCAACATCCAGGGTGAGTAGTGGAACCTTCGTATGTGAGGTACTGCTGTGTGTTTGGCAGCAGAGAGCTGATCGGTAAGTGCTTGATTGGGTACGAAGCTCCTAGGCAGAAAAAAAGGTACATCTTTAGCTTATTCCTATAAGCTGTCTTCCGTTTTGCCTGGAGGGAATTGGACAATCTAACTTTTCAACTACTCCTATTATCTTACTGATTGAATTAATTCTGGTCCAAGGCAGTTGTGGTGTCCCGGCACTTGGCTGGGTTTAAATCCCGAGTCTCTTCACGGCGCCGCTGTCAATCTTGGCTTACAGGAGTAGCACTAGCAGTGGCGGGAATGTGGTAGTGGGTTAAGTCCAAAAAAATATCACAGATCATCAAAGCCCTGAGACAAATCATAGTTGATGTTAGGTTATTATGGTTATAGCTCTTTCTTTATGTATGTAGATTCCAAGAATTCCTTTTTAATTGCTATACCCATCCAATGCACAATCTCACCGTTGGCAATCATGTGAGCCAGGATAAACAGTGGTACGCAGGAAAGGGCTCGAGGTCCGGGACACCTAAACTGATTTGGAACCTGTGTTAATTTTATCAGAAATAATAATATTATAGTGGAATTTTAACACACACCGCCCTCTGATCCCAAACTAAGTAGGGCTTGTACTTTAGTAACAAGATAACTAGTAATATACTACATATAATACTTTTCTTTTGTAAATAATTACACCCCGACTCAAGCCAAACAGATATCTTTAATATGGAAAGGAGTAGAAATATTAACAGGTAGTAAATTTCCCTCCCAGCAAAGCCGGAGACAACACCAAACAACGCAGAGGTACAAATCACACCATCTGTAGAACAAGGATTCAAATATTAAAGATGCTTGGTTGGATGCTTGGTTTAAAGCATTTTGGTATAGTTATCTCCACCTCGAAATTTTTGCCGATGATGCCTTTATTCTACCAAATATGCTAAATGTATCTTCGAACTAGACCAAACACAAGGGTAATGTCAAGGAGTACTGGTACAAAAATCGTATGTATTTACCTCTGTAAGTTACTTTATTGAAAGCACTTGTAATCAACCTAAAGTCCGTGTTTGTTGGTTCACCAATCTGTAAAAATATTTTAATATCAGTTTTTGGACAGTTACGTCTTTATTAATATCATGAATGTAAGTCTCTGTATGTTTGGTTGTTGGCTTGGTATGCTCTCGCGTTGAATTGATGTAGATGACATTTAGTACGATGACAGTTTGAATGCTGAAATTGATATAGGCAACTTTTTATTTGCTTATGCACTATTGGAAATACAAAGCATGGTTGATCGACTCTGAAGAAATCCACTCCTTCCCGACAGCACAACTGAGGCGGGTAGAAAACTAGAAGAAGCTAAAGACGTATTTATTATAGTATCCAACAAGATACTTACTTGAACCATTAAAGAGATGCCAACAATTCCTTGAGACTTATGTTGTGCCTCTGACATATTGTGATATAGTTCTTTGTTAAATCCATACAGTTGAATCTGAAACAAAACATATAAATTTAATATCTAACAATTGAATTCTGTCGCCGCCAATACTCACACACCACAAATCATTCATACTCTTTTACATTCATTCTATCACGTAACCACCGAGCCTATTGTACTATAGGCCGACCGTTTAACTCGCGTATCGCCATCTGAGGTACAAAGGCATAAAACATTAATTAAATCTCTTAAAGAACTATTTAACCACAGATAAAAGTAATGTAAGACTATTCGTCACTAATATCCATATCGCTTGAATCATCATCACTGTCTGTGCAGCTTGAGGAGTCAGAATCTTGGCGATACGCGATACGCGAGTTAAACGGTCGGCCTCTATATAGTCGGGCTATATTTTGTAGTACTTGAATCTAGTTGTTCGTGATGGAAACAAGAGCTATAAAACTAGACGAATCTTGGAACTAGTTATAATATCGTCATTATAATTAGTTCCAAGATTTTTCTAGTTATATTCCCCTTGTTCCCATCACGAACAACTTTTAACAAATTAAAGACAAGAAACTAAAGATATTGACATAGCGGAAAGTATTAACACGCTGAAGTGGCAATCGACTGGTCGTATTTGACAAAAAATCAATAACCGTTACGATAAGCGCGAGTATGGTGATAAGTGAGAGACCGCGTCTTGGTGAATCCAGAGTAGGACGCCCTCCAGCTAGATTGACGATCTGTGTAAGATAGCCGGCAGTAGCTAAATGGGACAAGCCAAAAACAGGGTAAAATGACGCTTATTGAGAGGTCTGTATCCAGCAGTGGAATGAAAAAGGCTGTTAATGATGGTGATGAAGTTGGGATTAGGGAAGATGACTTTGCATACCCTTCGGTGTTTGCTGCATTGTAGTCTTCATTTATCAATATAACTCATTAATATTAGTATGTAAGTTGTATGTTACGAGTATAGTGTAAGAGCAAAGTTCAAGGGGTTAAACTTCGGCACTATACACCCTTGAGGACAATAAAGGGTTACATAATGGTATGCCTTGCGAGTGTTAATTTGTAAACTGATGACTTTATTAACTAGTTTATTCACATAGATTTTATTATGTATAATTTGGCCTTGATTTTAGCCAAATTAGTGTTGTTCAAAATATTATAAAGATGAACAATTTTTATAGTTTTTTGAACGTGCTATTCTCAGGAACTACTCGTCTGATATAAATTTTTTTTACGCTGTCCGATAACTCATTTACTGAGGAAGGCTATAATAGGCTACACTCCCGTATCTTGGAGATCACGTAAAGCAATACTTTCATTGTCAGTCAGCCTGTCCCACCTGTCACCTGTCCTGTGGCTACTGTGGTGGAAATACGATTAGAATAGGAATAGGTATTGTTTTAACTGTCATATTTATCGTTTACTACACGTGACACTGGTTTGATGCAGTTAAGATACTTTTATTATAAACCAACTTAACATATTTATTTGATTATGGGCGTTGTAAATTACACAGTTTCAAAAGGAGGCCATGTTGGGAACATTGCTATCATCAGGCTGCTATTTATTTTATAAAATTTAAAGATGATACAACGTAATTTGTGAGTTACGAGCGAATATTCTGACAGAATGGCTTTAAACGATCGTGTACGAAGTTATAAAGAGGGGGAACTTTGGCCATTGAGCCCCTGAACACCGATAATGAGAGTTCGATAACGATGCCGCGGTTTTATAGTGTTAATTTGTTTGATATATTTCTTGTAACTACTGCAGTATTTTTTTTCAAGCCTGCTTAACTTCACAGCTAGGCGAAAGCTTAACCAGTTTTCCATTTGGTCCTGTCTCTTGCAACTTCTGGCTATACTATATCAACGGCATCCAGATCATGCTACCATCGTTTACTGTGTCTGCCTTGGCGATGCCTACCGTCTTGCGGCACTCAGTAATGGCAGACCTGTCTTTTTGACTTGCGCATTCCATCGTAGACCACATTAAACTAAAAAAAAATGGCAGTTTTCCCCTACTAAAAAGAGCCCAACGCGGCTAAGTAAGTTTTCACTTCATAAAGGAACAATCCATCTATTTTACGAATAAACGTAAAGGCCTTGTAAAATTGAAAACAAATATTGTATCTGTGGAGATTTTAGTCAATACAAATACACAAAACTATAAATGCTTAATTAAAACCGAATTAATTCAAATCGCTCGCAGTATTGGAATGTCTGCATAGTTGCCAAGCTGCGGTCAGGCACCGCATAGTTAGTAAACCTTGAATGAGACGCTAGCTTAGAATCTGATCGGGAATGGTATGACTATTGTTTTGAAGTGTGTATTTTATTGGATCAAGATAGTCCTTTGAATTTAATGAGTCCTTATCATATAGTGTTAGTGTGTATATTATCGGTCGTATCTGCTGCAGAGCCGACAACCGTTGGGGTAAACGAGTTCTTGAGTGGAGACCACGTATTGGCAAACGTAGAGTAGGACGCCCTCAGACTAGGTGGAGTGACGATCTTTGCAAGGTGGCTGGTAAAAGCTGGATAAGAGTACCCGCGGATCGTGCTCAATGACGTGCTTTAGAAGAGGCTTATCTCCAGCAGTGGCCTAGGATAGGCCGATGATGACGATGATGTCACAAAAAGTGCTTAAACACTGGTGCTTCTCTAAGTTTCCTATACTGAAGTGATGTCTTACCTCGCCAGGAAAAGTGTGATGGTCGATCTGATGCTCAGAGCCTCTATTATCTTCCATGCCGTAGTGAAAGTATATCTCTTCAAACTGGTATCGGTAGGAGAGAGGTCCTCCACTAATGTTGACCTGGTGTTTTGAGTCCTTTTCAACACGAAACACTAATGATTGACCGGTGTTCTGGAGTACGCCGCTGACCTGGGAAAGTAAACATATATTTTTTTTAAAAATCTTAAAAGAATATTGCAGCAGAACAAAAGCGTTACTCAATTTTTTTTTAATAATTCAGGCCACTTTCTGTTTCATCAGATCGGCTCCTTTGTGACACTAGATACTCAACGACAAACACTGGAATGGGTATGACACAGAAAGCCCATAATATTTCTCTAATTAAAGTACCTTTATAAAAAGATTTACCTTCGTATTCATAAAGGTCTTATAAGTAAGCTCAGTATAGCTAAAATAGGTTTATAATTCGTTTGTCTTTGTCTGTCATCATGGCATTTATATTAATAGGAAAGAGACAAAGTCCATTTTAACTAAAGAGTCTTATAAGATTTTTATGAATACACTAGCATCCGCCCGCGGCTTCGCCCGCGAAATTGATCTCACTAATCTTTTTTCTCCATACAAACTTTGGAGCCCCGTTTCACCCCCTTTAAGGGTGAGTTTTGAACAATCCTTTCTTAGTGCACCCCTAGACCCCATAAGGAACCTATGTGCCAAATTTGGAGTCTCCAGACCCAGCGGTTTGGGCTCTGCGTTGATATGTCAGTCAGTCAGTCAGTCAGTTTCTTCTTTTATATATTTAGATTACAGTTTAACGTAATAAATGTTATCAAGTCAGACAGGTAACATCGCAAAGCTGTTCGAGTGACTAAAGTTTAACATTATGTTTAATGTATTGTATTTAATAAACTGCTGGACCCTGTACTTAGGCGTCCGCTGACGAATCAGGAGACCAACTTACAAGACGCCAAGTAGAGCGGTCGTGTGCGAGTGCGGCGCGTCCTCGAATTCTATTTGGGGTTCCTCGCGTTTGCACCTCCTCTTACACAAACCATACGAACATTATACGACCAATTCGTTCTAATGTTGATCAAATAGCTGCTATGCGATCATTCGAAATATACCTATTTATTCATAATTTCATCAATCCTAAGTGTATCAAAGGTCAATCTACAAAACATAATGTCTGAAATAATCAACACGGTTCGTGCGATACGAAATGAATCACGTAGCTTCAGGCTGTAGTTGGGCGGTTTCTATCAATCAATGGGTCACACCTTGATTAATACCTGGCAACTTATGCGCTTTGAGTGGAGATGATATATTATTTGTTGACACGCGATAGCATGGTACCATGGTTTTAGAGTTGCTAGAAGTGGCCTCAGCGCCTTTAAGGGTCCATAAAGTCAACAATCACTATCTACTGCAACAGTAGCGAGTAATTTGCGACAGCTACTTGACCTATTATAAAAATAATCATTTATTTTAGGCAACAAACCCCATTTAAAACATAACACTACAAACAAATTCAATATGAAATTACATTAAATCTGAATGCTCTAAATACAACAACATTTTTTTGTTTCGCTCTGTTTCTAGCTGTTTTTCTTTCGCATAGTGCATTTTGTATTAACTGCAAGTTTTTCTTTCACTTTCTGATTGTAAGCGGCAATGGAGACGATGTAGTTATGACAACAACCTATAAGACGATAGGTGCATGCAATGAATAACATCGGTAGTTGGTAGAGGCTCACCAGACTTGTTTTCGTCTATAGTATTATGTTGTACATTGAATGAATGAATGAATGAATGAATGAATGAATGAATGAATGAATGAATGAATGAATGAAATGAATGAATGATAGCAAAACAACAGACAGCTTCAGGATACGGATAGCGGACAGAAATAGCCTTTCTTTGAAAGTCGTTGCATATTAATTGAAACAAAGTGTCATGGTCATTGTATACCAATATATATCAAGATACCAAACATTTCTCATTGTAAATTTTTGGAGGAGGATTTGTTTAATACATTGCATCATTGCTTAATATCAGGCAAGTTGTAGTCAAGCGCAATTGCAGAATAAATTTTTTGGTGAAATGGGCTTATCATTGGTCAACATGCTTTGACTATTCCATTAATTCTATATCCATGTAAGCTCGCATAGTGGGAGTGGAGCTGCCTTGTATCCGATACTTTTATGTAAGAGATAGCTGAAAATTTTGTTAAATAAATTGCTTCAACGCGATAACAGACTTTGGAACTAGATAACGATTACTTACAATAACTTAAATCTCTTTTGACTAAAGGTGTTGGTAGAAGTAAATATTTACCAATATTCGCCCACCGGAGAGCTAAAAATCCGAAAGAACTGTGACTGTTACTAACTTATATTATGCCAAACGAATATTTTATAGCCGAGGATTTTTTTTTATTTGCCTTGCCGTGTTCCGGTGCGATGTCTGGTGACACTATGCAGAGAGGGTGGGTCGCAATTGTTGCTCCTTTAAGGTTACTACCCTGAAGGAGGCTCATTCCACTGCCACCTGCTCGCCGATAATCATTCGTAATCACGAGTGAATCGGTATACTGGGCTGGCGCGTTCTATCGTAGACTACATCATTGCTTAACATTAGGCAAGTTGTAGTCAAGCACCAGCCTATCGAAGAATAAAATAAAAAAAAGACTAAATTTTCTCCAGTCTGTAGTTAACTCTTAGTGACGACGTCGGTAGTCGAGCGGTGTAAGCCGTCCGATTGGGCTATACTGTACCCGGGAGGCCGCGGGTTCGGTTCCCGCCCCGGACAATATTTGTGTAACACACAGGACTACGGACTACCCTCCGTGCCTCGGAGAGCACGTTAAGCCGTGCGTCGGTCCCGGTTGTTATTAAACACATCTATGACAATCGTTGCATGTAGTCAGAAGCCAATATAATCTGACAACTGGTCTAACCATCTCGGCTACTGGTTCCCTTCGGGTTTCGAGGTCTGATGGCAGTCGCTCGTATAATTCTGGTAGCTAGCCGCATCAGGTTAGACTGGGAGCCAACCCCAATAGAAATGGGAAAAAGGCAAGCGGAATGATGGTCAAATTCTTAACTTAATGGCGTTTGCTCGCAATCGTTATTTTGCGATTACTGCACTTAGTGTCTGTTGGGCAGAATAGGTAACGTAGGTATACAGTGAAAACGGATAGTTTATGTCTACCACGAATAAATTAGCATTGCATCCACCGCAGTAATTCATTCTAAATGAATAATTCTGCACGACTATAATATTCATTAGGTAGCATGTGAGCAGTGGAGGCGTATCGGTCTCGCCATTGAAATACACACACAGGTTCGATACTCGGTCGTGCTTACACATATTTCTGTGAATTGACAATTTGACTTGCTTTTCACGCAGCAGGTCATGGGTTCGATTTCGACACAAGTCAGACATTTGTGTGATGAACAGGTCTGTTTGTCTTGAGTCTAGGTGTATCCCTACTAATATTATAAATGCGAAAGTAACTCTGTCTGTCTGTTACGATTTCACGCCTAAACTACTGAACCGATTTGGATGAAATTGGGTATGGGGGTAGTTTGACACCCGAGAAAGGACATAGGATAGTTTTTATCCGACTTTGCAAAAAGAAGGTAATGTTTTGGCGCGATAACCGACATACACGTGGGCGAAGCCGCTGCCGGAAAGCTAGTACATCTATAATTAAGTATGTATTTACAACAGAAAAGTATTATGTAGTATATTAGCAGATATCTGGTTTTCGTAGTCAGATGGCCGTGTGCCTCTGTATTATATATTATTATTATTATTATATATTGTTTCCTCGCCGCTGTTTAGTATCGGTGAAGGAAAACACGAGGAAACCGGCATGTCTAACAAAGAACTAATCCTTCGAAGACATGCGAGTGTGTCCATTGTTAACAAAAGAGAAGAAGAAAGAAGTGATGTGGATGACGCTTTTGCCCAGCCCCATAGCATAGCATAGCAAAAAATTGTGTATCATGGTGTTCATGGTATTCATGTAAGTATAAAAGCCATCAAGTGGCTTATCTTCAAGCCTTGGTTATGGTAATATGTGCAAAAACCATGTAACCGTTGGCATAATGTTTTAACATAGGTACCGAGGACGGTCGCGTATGTAGATTAGGTATGTTCTGATTGTGGCAGGTAATGTATGCGATGTTTTAAAAGTTTAATACACATTAATTTTACCTATATACGTAGGAAAATATAGTAATATAGTTAAATACAAATTCTCTTTTACAAAAATGCAGTAGAAAGAATCTGAAACTTTAGACTTTTGCTCCCATGTAGTGTAAAGGAATTTTAGAGCTTCTGCACATGAACCACCGACCACCAAATGCTGCTCACCTTCTCAGTATCTTAAGCCCGTATTTATAAATACATCTCAGTGTGGGCTTTTAGGGTACGCGCTACGGATAACGTTAATTTTTTTACTATTACTTCAACCCTTTTTAGTGTCCCACTGCTGGGCACAGATCTTCTTTCAACTATCATACGAGTTGAGAGAGTTAAGGCCTTTAGCCAAGTAAGGGTTGGTAATGTGTTGGCATGACTGGAAATCGAACCCGCAACCTTATATTTCAAAGGCGAGGCTGATACCAGTGCGCCACCGCTGCTCTTGACGTGTATTACGGTTGTTTTTGTAAAATAAAACTTATTGTAATGATAATTATAATAAGAAAAAAAAAACTTGATAAAATCACACAAGATATGATATGTGTGATTTCATTAAGTCGATTGTCATATGAAATGTTATCTCAAGCGCCTACTTGGGCCTTAGTCGTGCGACTACATAATTAGCCTGTGCTCAATTTTTTTATTGTAACTGTGTTAATTATGTACGAAAGTCAGAAACTGGTAGATGCAAACCACCGCACATCAATGTCCTTAAACATAATTCCAGCTGATCTTGCAACAGTGTGGTCTAGTTTGAACACTGTTTTGTCCCCGTACAGCGTTTAAGGGGCATTTATCAAAATTGTTTTGTTTTTTTAACTTTACTCGTAGCCACTTTGTATTAATATAGTGGGACATTAACACACACGGTCATCTTGTCCTAAACAAAGCAGAGCGTGTACTATGGAAACCAGATAACTGGTAATATTCTACATATAATACTTTTCTTTTGAAATAGTTTCTTAAATATAGATAATTACACCCAGGCTCAAGGCAAACAGACATGCTCATCACACAAATGTCTGACTTGGGTGGGAATCAAACCCACGACCTGCGGCGTGAAAAGCAAGTACCTTACCGACCACGCCACACCGGCCTGTCAAAATTTGTTCCAATTATAGGCAAGTATTATGTGCACGTGGTTTTTTTTTCTACAAAATATTAAATCACAAGGTACGTAATTTTTTATTAATAAATAAATCTTCTAGAATTTCTAGAAGATTACAGATGATCAATATCTGCCACAGTCTTTAGCGGCCCTTCTTAGGCATCAAAGATTTGTAGAATGTCAGAATGCCAGAAATTCAATAGACAATCAAAAGAAGGATGCTTTTTGACATACAGAAACCCGAAAATAGCCGAACAAAGTACGAAGTCTATCGAAGTAGGTAGTTTAAGAATAAAAGCACTATTTCTTACTTTATGTTTGTCAAATTGTATGTCCCGTAGCCAGGGGTCGAACAGGAGTCTCTCTGGCTCTATGTTGACTGGGCTCTGTCGCCGGCCTTTGTTGCACATGCTCCATTGCGGGTTGATCAGGCCCCAGAAGCCAGGACCTGGAAATAATACGTAGATTGTACTTGTGTAAAACAAACAAAATGAGTAATATCTTAAGAGTTGAGAGAATTTAGGCCTTAATCCAGACACATTTAGTTCCAAAAGATGTACGGGTCCTCACTATATTTTTCTTTAAGCTGCTTTGATAAAACTATTCTTAAAAAGATGTGCGGGCATGATCTGAGATCGAACCCATTACCGTACTTACTCGACACCGCTGCGCCACTGTTGATAAAACATATTTTCATTGCGTGCTTTTAGAAATAAAATGTGTCGATCCTCTTCAATCAAAGTAGATAACAGACGAACACATATAAAGTATCATAAAACTCGTTAATAATTATACAGTCGAAATTACTATAATTGCTAGGTGTGATGATGTCACTGATATATTAATGAGTTTCGAGTCTCGTTTCATTGTTACTATCTTGTTAATGGTTTTAAATCTACGACGAAAAAAGGGGTGTCATTAGTCTGTCGTGTGTTCACAAGTTTGTTTCCTTGTAGCACCTTTACAGATGAAACAATTTTTACGCTTTTTTTTATTTAAAAGCTGGAGTGATTGAGATCACTAACCACGGCTGAAGTCTACCACCAGTTGTGAATTACCCCGGGAACACGTGTTCAGATTAGAGGCGCATTCCCACGGACGATGGCGACTTGCACCCAAAAGGTTATGGTCATACGTATGTTGCAGCGCGTAACCTATAAACGTAGCAAGCTATTGGCTATACAGATGGTTAGATGTCACTTCAGTCACTTGTGATAGCAGTCAGTATGTCAGCTGTCAAAACCACTAGACGTCAATGTCACTCAGGTTGCTTGGCTGTGATTGTCATCGCTAGAGGTCGGTTGGGTGAGCACGTGATGTGTGGAAACCAAAATTGATCTCACATAAAGGAATCCATTTCTATCCAAATATTTTGTAAGTATACGTGATTAAGGAGGTGCTATAATCATTAACAAAGATATTGATTAGCTTTCTGCGGTGTTATTTTGTGTATCTCACGATCGCAACACTGGGTTTGCTGACACATAACAAAAATTTAACGTTTTCATGAATGCAGACTTCGACAATTTTTACTACTTACAAAGTAAAACGGGACTCATATTTATTTCAAGTCTTAACCAATCTAGTGCAGTAAAACTGACTGTAATAGTGTGGTCTCGGTTTACGATCTACAGGAGGCATGAATGAATATGTAAACTTCATAGTTTAACGAAGACTATGTGTATCCAGCACCGACCTTTAGAAATTCAAACACTCGCGCTTGCCTAATTTATTTATTATCACTAAATATTGCCCGACCTCAAGCTAATTTTGATTGTTATATTTATGGACAACATTTCACCATTCACCATCATCATTGCCGAACGGATCCGTAAAAAGCACATCACTGAGTACAATCCGCGGCTACTCCCACCCAGCTCTTACCATTCACCTAGAATTAATGTATTTATCAAATCATTTAGGGCATTCATCCACTACTAATAACAAAATGAGAGTCATTACCAACACGATTAGGTTTGAACGATGACGAAACCAAAATTGCGAGTAACCTTTATTCAAATGAAAAGTGTATTGGACCTCATAATGTGCCATGATAACACATTCAATAGGGAATCGGGATACCGCAAAATTTGGTCATCCTAGTCTATTCAGCTGTGCGTAATGTTAGTGTAGGGTGACCATGCGGTAGCGACCGTCATTACCGGACCGGTTGTATTTTAACTAACTATATCGATTATGGGTCTAAATCCAAAGGTATATCTATGTCCTTAACGCAAACTAAACAGTCATGACCTGACTGAATTTGGATCCATAGTAAGGAGACTTTTGTCAATACAAAGCAAATTATCCCAAATTTGATAAATCTGTCTTGTTAGAAGGATAACCTCGTAAATATAATATATTATTTTGAGTTTATAAGAAGAATGGACAATCTTTTAGTATCAAACTCTGGCTATAGAGCCAGTGTTTGATTCTAAAAGATTAATTTTCTAATAAATCCTTACTTCCTTAATCAATATTAAAATTATAAATGCAAATTGCAAATGTAACTTTGTCAGTCTATCTGTCTGTCGTACTTTTACGCCAATACGTACATTGTATACGTCTTTCAAGCACATTTTAGCTAAAATAGGTTTAAATTCGTTTGACGTGTAAGAATGAGAAAAAGTCCATTTTAAGTAAAAAGTCTGTTAAGATTTTTATAAATAAGACCGTAAATATAAATAAAACAAGATAGGTACATATCCTTGCTAATGTTATCAATGCGAAAGTAACTCTGTCTGTCTGTCGCGCTTTCACCCCAAAACTTCTAAACCGAATTGGATGAAATTTGGTATGGTAGTAGCTCAAGGCTTGTTAAAGGACATAAGATAGTTTTTATCGGACTGCGCAAAAAGAGGTTAATGGTTTAGCGCGATAACCGACTTACGCGCGGGCTGAGCCGTAGTTGGAAAGCCGATATAAACGCCTTACAAAATTTGTACAGAAGGCTAATTTTACAGCCTTTTCTTTTTCCTAAAAAGTTATTTTATACTAACGAGGCTTTCATGCTAAGGTGTCAATATGCCAAATTTGACAACAGTCAAACTCTAGGAAGTAATTGTTTTCAGGTTTGAGTCAATTAAATAACAAGCTTGTATAATAACAACATTTTCTAAATTTTATATTAAAAATTAATTAATTTTTAACTACGTACATTAAGTTTTTTTCAATCGAGAATTTAATTAGTATGCCGTGGTGCATGCAAGATATATTGAACTATGTATAAATGCATGTAACAACTTTCTATCTACCGTGTTTCTGGCAAATTAAAATTATCTTATCTATTTCAATCTAACACATCAGTGTCCCACAGCTGAGCACGGGTCTCCTCACAACTTTCTTACGAGTTAAGAGAGCTTAGGTCTTAATCTTCACACGCTGCTAAAGTGCGGATATTGGATGTCGCAACTCAAAAGTTTAGTTCAACAAGCAACTAATTTAAAAAATCCAAGGCACGACTGTAATGCAATATAAAACTTGCCGAATTGTCATTCCTAATGACTGTTAAACACGTAACTTAAATATATTTTTGTAATCTCCTTTTAAAACCCTTCATTTTCATACCAATCATGATAGGTTTGGATGCAAAAATATATTTAATATAATAAAATATTTTTTTTTGTGAAAACTTGAAGAAATGAGTGTGTAACAACTAGACTCCAAATGACTTAGGGGTACCTCATTTCTAATGGAGTATATGAAGAACAGGGACAAATAGGGGAAACACGACTGTTCAATTGTTGCGATGCTCAAGTGTTGGCTTCGGCCCCACGCATGCCTGCCAAAAGTCCGCAGCTCCATAGCTCCGAGATATACCAAAGACAAACAAATAATAATAATATCGTAGGACATTAACACACACGGCCATCTGATCCCAAACTAAGCAGAGGTGACTGGTAAATACTACATATGACACTTTGCTTTTGTAAATAAATACTTAAATATAGATAATAACACCCAGATTCACGACAAACAGACATGTTCATCACACAAATGTCTGTCGTGGGTGGGAATCGAGCCCACGACCTGCGGCGTGAAAAGCAACACGATCTTACCGAACACGCCACCGGCGCCTCAAAAATAACGTCAAAAATTTAATTAACGTTTAATTTTTTAACAATAAGATACACGCAAAAAATATTTCTTCATTGACAGCCGTGTGAAAATATGCTGGTTCTTATATAACAGGTGTCCGTATATACTCAGTCAGCAAGTTGGGAGATCTGGTTAATATCTCCTGTACGATAATGCCTACACTTTCTTTTAATTCAATTAAAAGTAAATATCTGGATGACTAAGCTTTGCTCGGTATTTTTTTTAATGACATTTTCTAAAAATGATTCCTAGCTAGATCGATTTATCGCCCCCGAAACCCCCTTTATACTAAATTTTATGAAAATCATTGGAGCCGATTCCGAGATTCCAATTATATATATATTATTAGAATTGCTCATTTAAAGATATAAGATAAGATTTAATGCAAAGAAGATTGGTATTTCGTACCCTAACTTCAGCTGTGCGAAAGTCCGAAAATGTTTAAATGTGTTTCTACTAATATAACACGTGATAGTGATACAATACTAGATAAAAAGGAGACGTTCAAAAAATGTATAGAGCCTGGGATTAAAATAATTGTAAATTTGAACAGCAATCTGAGTTACATATGTTAAAAGAGCATAATTAATTAAATTTTTTGGTGTATTTAAAATAATTTTACACCCCCCCGTTTTTTTAAAAATTGAAATTGAAAATAAGAATTCTTAATGCAATATTATGATTATTGCAATTGGCAACCCCATGGCCAAATGACAATTGAGCAACCAAAAAAATTAAAATTATTTAAAACGCTGTCAATCAAACTGATCAATGACAATGACATCATGACGTTTCCCGTAATTATATTTCTTTCCACGCGTTTTGTTATTACACTAATAAGATAACAAATATTTTTCGTCATAATTACATTAAACTGCAGCTAGAATAATATTACAAGAGAAAAGTACTGTAATAGAATGCACTTATTGACGTGATTGCAATATTTATACTGCTTAGGAAACGGATAATTAAAGGTAATGTGCGTTTTGTTTTTCTATTACATTTTTTAGATTTTTACAAAAATGGTTGCTCCTAAAATTTGTGTTTAATTAAATTCTAACAGCTTATTAAATAAGCTTTCCAATGAGGTATATCACATTGGTGTTCAAAATTCTATCCCGCTTTTGACCTCTCCTTTATCATTCACTTAATACCCACAGTTCATAATGATAAGAAACTACTTAATATCTGTCAAGAAGCGTGATTCAATTTTGAAATTGTTACCTTTGTTATAAATATTTTATTCCCCTACTACTGGAACACGCCTTAACCTATAATTCGAGTTTCAGGTCGGTTGCGTTACTATTCGATGTAATGACACGGGTGGGCAAGCATTATCGTTAAGATACTATCTCTGATCATTACAGCCCCTATTATACCTGTCTATGTTGTGCCCAATATCCAATGCCATTGAATATGGCCGTGATTTTACCTACTCGTGAATGGTTTTTGGATGCGTGAGAAAGATTTTTATAGTGAGAGTTTTTGGATAACATTAAGTAGTAAGTAGTAGTATTACACATTCAAAAGTTTTTCATTAGATTTTTTTTTTAACCTTTTTTAATGTCCTACAGCCGTGCACGGGTCTTCTCTCAACTATATTACGAGTTGAGAGATAATAGCCTTAATCCCCACACGCTGACCAATTGCAGGTTAATGGATTTCACATGTCTTCGAATGATTAGTTCTTAGACATGCCGATTTCCTCACGATGTTTTCCTTCACCGATATTGAGCAGCGGCAATAGGACATTAACACACGGCCAAATTAAACAGAGCTTGTACTATGGAAACCAGATAATACATGTACATAAAATACTTTTCTTTTGTAAATGCATACTTAAATACAAATAATTACACCCAGACTCCAGACAGACATGTTCATCACACAAATGTCTGACTTGGGTGGGTATCGAACCCACGACCTGCAGCGTGAAAAGCAAGTATCCTACCAACTCTAATCTAATCTATACATAGACACATCGTCCACTCGAACAGCGGTGCGGTGTCAACTGTCAGACTTGACATGACTTAGTATTGAATATTAGAGGACTTAAGATATCCACCAACTCGCACTAGGACAAAATATGTGTATTAAAACCATTGCAATTTTTAATTAAGAGAAAAAACTGTTGCCCAGCATTATTTACTTTTCACATTACAAACGACAATCTAATTTGGATAAACAGTTATAATTATGTCATTCCAATAAACTGGATATCGAGTCTGTTTAGCAGATAAAATAGACACATGCATTAAATGATACCCCATTTACGAATATCGTTTAATTTACATTAAGCCCCTTTTACAATAAGCGTTTGACAATGACCAATTGCAAATTACGTATAGAGGCATCAGTAGCGAAAGGTGGAAATCTGATAAAGGAAAAAGGATAAAATATAATACTAGAAAATACAAACTTAATTAAAAGTTTGTTAGATACATTGTAGATGACTCATTTTTGATGCTATTTAAAACTTTTAGTCGTTAGTATTTTCTTAGATTTACGCGAATATCACACATTGAAGTAAAACTACTTTGTAACGAATTTTATCGCGGTATATTTTAGATTTTAAATACCAATGTTTCAAAGTCTTTTCAGTCTTCATGACCACCCGTGACCATGAAGTTATATAATATTTGATTTAGGCGTTATATAATATTTGATTAAGTACGTAGTATTCACCAATGCCTAAAGGAAAGCCGTTAGGAATTGGCTTGTGTGGACTCTTTGCCACTGATAGGCATGTAATTGAGTGGAGACCACGTATTGGAAATCGTAGCATACCATTTGTATCGAACTTTCAGAAGAGTAGTGGAGATTAGTGAGGTCGCTGGTAACTGGCTGCTGGATGAGAGTATTCGCGAATCGTGCCCAGTAGCGTACTTTGGAAGAAACCTCTGAGCAGTGGACTAAAGTAGGCTGTTGTCATTGTCATTTTATAATAATCTGTGTAAGTGCTGTATACCTCATAGGTCCAGATTGTTTACCATAAACCAAGATATCCGAGTGTCGATTATAGAATCTATCAGTATTCGTAGAAGACAGTAAAATGATATTTAAAAGGCTATTACTAAAACAGAAAATATACATTTGAGCATTACTTGTACGAGTAAAGTGTATATGTTAACGGAAATGTATGTAATCTGTCGTTGTATACAATTCCTAAGAAATGTATGTAATCGCACGGAAATGAGTGAAATAAATTATATTAGACACATTTCCTGGGAAATCTATATATTTCAATAGCAATCGGAAATGTAAAACATTTGAGATCCCTCCAAAATGCTGTGGCTTAGGATATGTTAGAATTTTAATCATCACAGTAGCGGTCGAAGAGTGCCAAAACCGAATCGGTCCATGTTCACAGTGTCAGTAGTTGATTTTTGAAGCTTTAATTAGTAAGATAATATGAAAATATTATATTTCACGGTATGATTGTGACCTGATTGTCTCAACGAGTGCTTTAATAAAAAATATTATTCTCATTTTAACAACGTGTTTTATTAGAGAAAGCATTATTTTTATACATTTCCTAATACAATATTGACATTATATACAATTCCTAGGAAATGTACACATTTCCCAGGATATCTATGTGGATATTAAATAGTTTTTGAAACAATATTTTATACAATTCCTAAATTGCTTCGGAATTGTATACATTTCCTAGGATTATTGTACAATTATTTAGATTTCATCCATTTCCGGTAACATATACACTTTGTATGTATTTTTTTTTGTTTTAATCTTAGTAGAGTAAAGTTGCGGCGCTTGATAAACAAACAACGTAAAAAGTTTAGATAACAATATTTTTCTTTTTCAAAAAAACGTTTGCTAAACCTGGTTTTACTAACCTGATATTCCATCGTATGTCCACCATTCTTCCCAGCTTCCAGTGATGTCTGAAAAGAGAAAATGATCAAAATTTAAACGATGTTCAACCCTTGCGTTGTTATATTTATGTCGAGTTGCCACAAAGCTCTGATCAAAACGAGTGTTTGAGTTGTCACATTTCTCAACAGCCTGTAGTTAGAATCTACAGAACCGATCTTTTAACGGTTCTCAGTTAGGGGAATAGAGAAAGCACCTATGTTTGCGCATACAATTCACTTCAACCCATTTTAGTGTCCCACAGCTGGGCACTCGTCTTCTCTGAACTTACTTACGAGTTGAGAGAGTTTAGTTTAGGCGATAATCCACATACGCTGGCCAAGTGCGGGTTGGTGGATGTCACATGTCCTTGAATTATTAGTTCTTAGACATACCGGTTTCCTCACGAGGTTTTCCTTTACCTATATTGAGCAGCCGCAATGCACACTTGTGCTGTAATAGCAGTGTCGGTAACATAAATGACCCGGATAGTGGGTTTGAATCTTACGCGGGACCAAAAACTTGGTATTTTCCTAATTTCTAACGGAGTCAGGAATTTGGTGGTGTGATACCCTGGTGTCGGACACCATGTAAAGCCGTCCAATGCGTCCAATCTCTCACAAGTCGTGTCAACCAGCCTATTCCACTATAGTCTGAGAATGAACTGTCCGCCGTTCCCCAATACCCAGAAAAATGGCTAGGAGGGATTATTATTTTTAGCTGCAGCGCACTTGGTTAGTCAGTCTTGACTAGTCGCCATAGCTGAATAGGAGAATATTAGGTTTATATATTTTGTGTAGTGGCTTACCTTTGACAGAGACACACAGGAGCGTCAGTATAAAAAGCGAACATTGGTGCATAGTGAGGACGCCGGTCACACCAGACACCACATTTGGGTGATCTGTAACAAAACAAAATCTATTGAACAAATTATATGATAGAAACAAGTTTGGAAGTTCTGTTAGAGGCCTTAGAAATGACTGAGCACGACCCATGGCTTTTCTCATCTAGTACTTGCCGGTCGCCCAGCTGAGATCGTACCTTTACCTAGTCTGAGGACGTCCTACGCTACGTTTTGACTATATATTTAAACTAACACACTCACTCGACTCCATGAAACACAGAGGTTAATATGTAAAAACAATCCTAGCAAACACTTTAGAAATAACAGAGTGCAGGACGCCTGGAACTGTTTATCTGAGCAAGTTGTGGCAGCAGAAAATTCCAAATATTTTAAGAACAGACTTGACTCTTACATAAAAAAGGGAGAAGCAAATTAACAGTCTAACATAGTACACAGACTAAAGAAATAAACCAGATAGGCACAGCCGAATATCAGTTATCTACAACTGTTTGTCTGTCTGATAATAATGATATTAATAAAAACAGCTGGGCATCAGCCAGTTCTTTAAATTTACCTTAAATTTTTATAGAAGTTCTCTTAAGTTTTTATACACGTAGGAAAGGGAGTGATACAGGAGACAGAAACAGTGTTTAACCAAATTGTTAGTTCACTGTCGCATGCGTCCTGGACATTAGCTATTCATTTGATTTTGCTTAATAGCAACAATAACAGCAAAGTCACTAAACAACGGTTGGCGGTGCGTCTAGAATTTCGCAGTACATTGCGCGCTCGTAATCGCTTGACTTTTAACAGCCAAGATAAATGCGCAATGAAAACATAATTCAGGAATCAGCGTGTGTGGATTAAGGCCCAAACTCTCTCAACTCGTAACATAGTTGAGAGGAGACCTGTGAACAGCAGTGGGAAACTAAAAAGGCGTGTTCACTTCTAGCAAGTTCAAATCCCACGCAGGACGAAAAATAGTGTAGGACTTTTCCAATTTCTCAGCACTAGCCGGAGTTAGAAAATTGGTAGTGTGATACCCACATGCCTTGGAAAGCACGTAAAGCCGTCGGTCCTGCGCCCGCACTTTCACCGGTCGTGTCAGTCAGTCTGTCCCACTGAACATTGGAGTGAAGGGAAAAGAGAGCACACACACTGACTCACTTGTGCACTATAACATTTCCGGCATACGTGGCTAGTCAGCTTAGACTAGCCGCCGTTGCCAGAATACGCCTAGAAATGAATTTATATTACTAACCACATTGAATTTATTAGACAAGGTAAAACAACTATTCTTTAAAGAAACATCCCCTAATCAGTGGCTGTGCTAATCTTGCGTCGTGAGGGCGCAATCTTGAGTCGTTAGCCCCGCCCACTTCCTGTGTTACTCGCTGATAGCATCTACTTCCGGTGCTCAACAGTCACCCTTTAACGAGCTTCACTATCATTTGAATCCATTTGTTAACCCTTGTTTTAGAAAGCTTTGTTTTATCTAAATAAAATCAAATAAACAAGATATTTTTAACCGACGCCAAAACAGAAGCTTTTTATGTTTAGTTTATGTGTAATGGGCCAGTGCGTCATCGGTAAGATAACTTGCTTATCATGTCGCAGAACGTGGGTTTGATTCCCACGCAAGACAGACATTTATGTCGAACAAGTCTGTTTGTTTTTTTTATTATTTATCCTATAATAGGCTTGCGCTTGACCACAACTTTCCTGATGTAAAGCAATGTTGCAGTCTACGATGGAACGCGCTTACCCAATAAATACCGATTCACTCGTGACTTGAAGTTTGTATTGATTTTCTGTGTTTTTATAACTATTAATAAAAGAAAACTAGTATTATCTATTTTCCATAGTACACACGACTGCACATCAAGCTATAAATTTCCAGTTTTAGCTGATCTCACATTGTATAGAATTTGCGAACAACGAGAGGTCAGCTTATACTGGAAAAATATAGCTTGCTGTGTTGCCGTGTGTTCAAGCTTTGTTTAGTTTGGTATCAGATGATCGTGTACGTGTTAATATCATGGAATAATCAACCCAATTCTGTAGTTATTAAAGACGCCAAAAATCGCTTAATTTTGTATTGGTTTGTTAGGTCTAAACTTTAAGGTCTAAACATTGAAATTAAAATACTTTTTAACGGATATTATCGCGGTTTATTTTAGACTAGCTTCCGCCCGCAGTTTCGCCCGCGAAATTGATCTCACTAATCTTGTTTCTCCATTGAAATAATTCTTTTTGCAACAACAACACAAAACCGACTTCAATTGTAGGTACCTAGAATTATGCGTTTGGGGCAATTGCACTAATAATTTTGGAAGGCTGCGCGCTTAGCGTAAACAATGACGCTTCTTTCGACATAGCTCCATAACTACTGGTCAGATCTTGATCAAATTTAAATGGGACCACACGGAAGCATTTACTTGCCAACAAAAAAAGAATCATAGAAATCCGTTCACATATAACAAAGATATTAGGTAACAAACATAAAAAAAACATACAGTCGAATTGAGAACCTCCTTCTTTTTGAAGTCGGTTGATAAAACTACTTTTTAACGGATTCTATCGCGGTTTATTTTAGATTTTAGATCCCGACGTTCTTTTCAGACTTCATGTTCACGGGTGGACTGAGTTATTTGACGTCCAAAAATATTAATCACAATTATTACTGACTACCTCCAAACATTAATATTTATTTTTAGCATGTTGTGATAACAGAATAATGAGCATCTAAAGGTAAATACGTATACACGTTTGTGACATCTGAGCGCTTGAACAAACAGATTGATTTTGATGCAGTTTTGTTTATTATGTGAAACCTTCGACCTATTTAAGAACAATACTCAATAGTTTATTACAGACCATATTGTACAATAAAAGGTATTTTAAAAATAAGTGCTAAATTATGGACCCTGTAGAACACAGCAAAGAGTAGGAAAGAGGAAGAAGAGGGCTACTTACTTTTATTAAAATAAAATAAGTAAAAATATGAAGTCGAAATTTGTCATTTAGGTATTCTTCTATAGCATAATCAAACATTAGAAGAGATTTTAATTTTTTAAATAAAGTATGTTTAGTAAGTGGCGCTCTATAGTCTCTGCCTACCCCCGTGGGAAAAAGGCGTGATTTTATGTATGTATGTATGTATAATGTTCCATTACAATCTTGTTGAAAGTTAATAAATGAAAATTAAAAAACAAATGAAAAAGTGTTTATTGTCAACATAACGTACAATAGTATTGTCTTAGATTTACGCGAATATCACACATTGAAATAAAACTACTTTTTAACGGATTTTATCGCGGTTTATTTTAGATTTAAAATCCCGACGTTACAAAGTCTTTTCAGACTTCATGTTTATGTTCTTACAATAATTATATTTATAGTGACTGTGGTCACACTAGGCAAGCCTGTATCGTGAGGACCCAAACTTAAAATGATATGCCTACTATAAATAATTAATCATATTATCATCATTTATAGTTAATCTTGAAAAATACTGTGGCAAGCAATTCTTTTGTTGTGGATATGTGTAACGCTGAAACTCGAGAACAGCTGATTTGGCAAATTTTTATCTTTAAATGGTCGTAGAAGGCCAAAAAAGGAGTGAAATGTGAGAAACACGCGGCATAAAGTTCGTCGGCGCAGCTAGTTAAAAATATAAATTAATTATTTTATAATTTATTATTATGTATTATTTTTTATAATTTATTTATTCCAAATATAAATGTTACACAAAGAATCATCTGTCGCCAAACTGTATATACAGTTTGTAGGCGTCGCTATTCCCAATTTATAATATGCACTATTGAATTATAATAATTTAAATTATTATTTAATAATACTATTGAATTATACCTAGCTACCTAATTACAATTTTATGCATTTGTTTTCCTATTTGTTTATATAATTTCTTCCAAATATATAATTTAATAGCCTTAGGCCCGATTTATTAACTAATAAAAATAATAATACCAACAAATTGTAATTCGTAAATGATGTGTATGACGAATGAATGAATGAACTTCATCAAGTTTTTAATAAAAAGCTGAATATTTCAAAACTCATTTCGTACAAAAGAAAACATCATTGAGTAGTTTATTTCACCCTTGGTAGGGTAGCTACAAACGACGCAGACTTGGCGCCAGACAGTCTGGCGGCGAGGGAGTCAAGAGCTGTGAGGGTGATTCTACATATTTGTAATAAAATTTATAGGTGCTAATAATAAAAGTGGAAAAGCTGATGTATCTATTTATTAAACTACTTTGTTTTTTATCTTTTTATTCTATAATAGGCTTGCGCTTGACCACAACTTGCCTAATGTGAAGCAATGGTACCCAATAAATTACCGATTCACTCGTGACTTGAAGACAGGTAGATTATAGCTATAGGGAAACAGAGATGCCGGCAACGGATTCCACAACTTGGCAGTTCGCACAATAAAAGTGGAAGTAAAGCGCTTTGTGCGTGGAACTTCCAACTTTAAACTCTATCTCCTTTACTTATAAACGATCTAGGTATAAGGTGAAAACCTATTCTATGTTTTGTCTTTTTCTTCTGTATAACACTTTTAAATCATTTGACAGAAACAAAACATAGTTGAATAGAGATAATAGGTATCTAGATATAAAAAGTATTATTAAAATATCTGGATGACCGAGCTTTGCCCGGTATTTTTTTTTTAAATGACATTTTCTAAAAATGATTCCTAGCTAGATCGATTTATCGCCCCCGAAACCCCATATATACAAAATTATATGAAAATCGTTGGAGCCGATTCCGAGATTCCAATTATTATGCAAGAATTGCTCATTTAAAGATATAAGATATACATGGTCGCAAGCAGACCACGACAGGTGCAACCCGTGTCGAAACGTAAAGCCAAATTAAAGGTGAGCGCGTTAATACATATATAACAAGTATTTATTCGTATTCACTGGTATTTTGAAGAAGGTTGTGGGTAATGTTTTTAATAAACAACCTTTAGATGATTTGTGTTTTTTTAAACAAAGTTTTTTACTTGGCTCACAGTTGAAAGAATTGGCATATAGCATCTAACGAAAAAACGTTCCAGTGATCAGATGACCTCTTTATTTTTCTGTCTCTATGTAATTTTTTTATGTGAAGTTTGTATGTGATCAGATATCGTATAAACCTTATAAAACTCGTTCCCAGCGGGAGTAGTTTTTTTGACAAAATATTTTTAATAGATTTTTCCTCAAACTTTAGGTACAATAAAATACATATCGTACGAACATTAAACAAATCCAAAATAATAAGTAATGGCTCATTAAACGCAAACATTTTTCTTAGAAAAGTAACGTTACATTGAAAAAACACATTTGCAGAAATCATAAATCTAAATAAACTTCCTTTATTTTCGTGTTTGATCTTTATTTTCTGGGTGTTAAGGTTGTAAGTCGTTTAACAGAAAAAGGGTCGTTAAAAAGTTTGCAATTGCTACGTAGGGCCACTAAAACTGCAGGGAACAACTACTACGCCGTAGCATGCTACGCCGTAGCACGCTACGACGTAGTATGTTTGTCGTAGCAATCTTGCTACTAACTTGCTACGAGTTTTGGTTTCTATAAACCAAGTGAGGTCAGTGAGCTCTGTGAGGTACAAGTTCCTTACGCTTTTCCCCCCAATCCATATAACATTTGATAGAGATCTAGATTATTTTTCCAGTTTCTGTTTCATATGAATTATCCTGTGAGCATATTCTTAATTAAGTCAGGCGACCCCAATTTCAAACCTTAAAAAAATTAACTTTAAAAATTAGTTGTAGGAGGTTCAGATCGACTAAAGTTAGAGATCTCTCTTTTTTCAAACCAAGAAGGCAGAAAGTAAGTGTTAAATGTAATTTTATATAAGCTAATTTTTTAACTGTTACTTTTTATCGCTTGTTTATTGGCCACAACAACCGGAAGTAAACATCAGTTGGAAGACGAAGCTCGTTGTTTACCGGATGTGGGTGTACTAAAACTCGTTGTTGACTTAACTAACTGTTGTAGGCCCTGTCCATGGATATATCTGAGCTTAAATCATTGTAAATATTGTGGATATCTACAAGCTGTTACTTAAAGTAAGTAAACTTTGAAATAAAACTATTATATATCGAATTTCATCACAGTTTATTTTTAGTTTTACGGGGTTATTGCCGTTTATCGGACACAATTCCAAACTTCGAACTGCAACTAAGATTCTCCAAGTATTAAGAAAAATATTTTTGCTCGTCTTGTAAATCGAACCTTCAAAATCGGGACCTCACGGTTATTTAGCGAACTCTCTTACAATTCAACCAATAATTACAAACATATAAAGAGGAACGATTTGATTGTTTGTTTGTTCCATTAAATAAAGTAAGTAGTTAAAATTAAATGTAATGTACATAATAGAGGTTGCGTGTCCAACCTGTATTATCACAATAATCTCCGTATTATCTTACAATAACGTCCCCTTTCAGAATTAGCTCCCATTATATCAATAAACAATATCTCAGTGGGTTCAGTGCTCTGGCGCCAGAACGTCGCGACTTCTCGTCTCCAACTCCCCGCAGGAAACAGCGTCTGTACGTAACTTATGTATCCTTGTTATTGAGTTGGTTACAGGGGAATATTTATATAAGATTATAAGCAGTGAACAAATTTGAAATAAATCTACTTTATAAAGTATTTAATCGCGGTTTATTTTTGTAGGTAGACAATAATAATTGTGATTAATGAGTTTGGACGTCAAATACCTCAGTCTACCCGTGACTATCAAAACTGAAAAGACTTTGAAATGTCGAGATATAATAATCTAAAATAAAATCCGTTATAAAGTAGTTTAATAACAATAATAATATAGTGGGACATTAACACACACGGCCATCTCGTCCCAAACAAAGCAGAGCTGATGTCCCAGATTATAAAAAAAAAGCTTGTACTATGGAAACCAGATAACTTGTTATATACCTACTAAATACAATAATTTTTATAAAAATACATGCTTAAAGATAATTACAATTTTTTATATTCGCGAAATTAAGAATTTTTTAATTATATTTAAGAAAACACAAGTGCACTGAAACTAATTTTAACAAAAACATTATATTTTTTGATAAGTACTTAAAAAATAAATAACGTCTAACGAAAGATGTTTACAAATGATACTAAAGGTACAGTCATCCTAACGTCGCCGTATCAACTGTGCCGATTTTATTACGAATAGATCGTCCATAAACAATTAAAAAAACACTTGATGTATGTGGAGCATTTCGGTGGTCCATTGGTTGGGGCCCTAGATTCGATTCTTTTGTATAATTTATTTCCAGTATTAGTGCTTAGAAAATATTAGTTGCAGCTCGAAATACGAAATTTCGTTTGACTTAGTTCAATAAATAACTAAATATTTAGCTTGATTTGCTTTTGGAAACAACTGTAAATATATAACAGAATCAAAACGTTTGATCACTAAATAGAAAATACCATTAGAGCGTTAACATAAAGGATTTTGCTAACAATTTTTCGACCAATCCAATACATTCGTCTATTCGATGAGGGCCGCGTATCGGATTCCCCTATACGAAATACAAATAAATGTGGCTGTGTGTCACACCGTTCCGACCTTGGGAGCTACCTTCATCGGCTTCACCCGCGATATATTAAGACAGAGAGTAGCCTAATGCTATTCTAACTAAAATCTATTTTATGTCACGTTGCATATAGATAAATAGTTATATTACATAGTTCATCATCATCATCAGCCTATCCTAGTCCACTACTGGATATAGGCCTCTCCTAAAGCACGCCACTGAGCACGATCCGCGGCTACTCTCATCCAGCTCTTAGCAGCCACCTAGCAAAGATCGTCACTCTACCTAGTCTGAGGGCGTCCTAAGCTACGTTTGCCAATACGTGGTCTCCATTCAAGAAGTCGCTTACCACAACGGCTGTCGGTTCTGCGGCAGATATGACCGGCCCACTGCCACTTCAGCTTACTAATCCGGTGAGCTACGTCGATTGCTCTGGTTCTCTGTCGGATCTCTTCATTACGTATTCGATCCTTCAGAGAAACTCGGAGCATAGCCCTTTCCATAGCTCGCTGAGCGATTTTAAATTTATGGACTAGTTCTACCGTGAGTGTCCACGTTTCGGCTCCGAATGTCAGAATAGGTAGGACGCACTGATTATAGACTTTCGTCTTCAGACTTTGTGGGATATTACATAGTTATCCTATAATTTTTGCAAGAAAAAGTAACGAATGTCCACATATACATCCATAACTATCATGTTTATTATAATATTAGGATCCGTTGATGTTATAACATCCTTTGCAATAATACTCTTAACCTACTTAGCTCTCTTCGTTCCGTGAAACGGCCAGTTGACTTAGTGCAAACTGTGAGCCATCGCATACGTGATGCAACGCCCGGAACAATTTGTTTAGACCGCACGCTGTCGTCCGTAGCGTTGACACTTAAGTTGCATTAGCCTAAATATGTCTGTTTAAGGTCGTCGTGTTACCTGGTTGGGGACCCTCTTAGTCCATTAATCGTGGGTTTCTCGGTGGCAAGAACATCACATATGAAATAACATACATACATAAACATGACAGTGTGTATCTATGACATATTAACAACCAGCCAGACAGATTTTCCAGACAGTATTTCGTGTAAATAGTTTCGTATCTAACTGTACCTATTTTGAAAAAGTAAGCATTTTGCTACCATGTCATTATGCGATTTAGTCATAATGCGAAGTAGAGAATATGATATGTGGATTATTTACTACATAGGTTTTTTGCAATGTAGGTATTGACAACCGGACCCTGTTTTAATACGCTTTTAATAGTTTCATCGGTCTGTAATATATGTTTAAATATTACAGAATCTTATTACTATCTTTTAACTAGCTGATCCAGCGAACATCCTACAGCGTTTTGAACATTTCTTAGAATTCCACGACAATTTTAAAACCATGATCAGCTAAAACCAATCAGCTGTTCTCAAGTTTATCAATAAAAATATTCGTTAATTCGTTGCTATGTATAGTGATAAGAGAAGAAAGAAGGAGAAGGTCGAAATTGTGTACAGATATGATTATGAGAGACAAATGAAAAAATAATTCAAAGTGGATTACTGACCGTGAACACATACCTACATGTTTTTTTAATTTTTTGTATTTCTAATTTTGATATATTGTTACACAACGGTGTGATAGTCTTTCTACTGCAGCAACAAGGCAATACCTAGTAGCAAGTTAATTTAGTTGAGTGGATTCGGTCGTGCATTGTCGTTTGTTTATCGTCACACTCGACGGGGACTTAATGGTATTAAACTTTAGATATAAATGTTCTTTAGTGGTATTTTTTATTCTTTCCTATGTCTAAAAAAATCTGATTTAGGTAGATACCTATTGAAAATATTTATTCTTCGTAGTTAATCTGTAGATCCTATCCCACTTCTGAATAATGGAATTTACCTAACATCTCCCATCGTCGAATGCATCTAGATTATTCCATCTACCACGACCTTATCACTACTTTGTGGCATCCAGCTAGTAGCCACGGCAATATTATCTATAATATTACCGTGTAGTGGCTATTTTGGTCCATCTCTCTGCACATATTCGATACAAATGACCAGCCTACTCACACGCCTGATCCTCGTTTATTAGGCCAGTTATTGGACAACAAACATAGAATTTAATGTAAATACGATAAGTATAGAAAACCAAGAATGATTTACTCAACACGATATGACCTGGTCAAAATCTATAATGAAGTGCTTCACAAACTACAAGAAACGATAGAGGGGTAGACCGCTTAAAAGATGGGTAAACGACTTTAAAGTCATAGGAGGAGGCGCATGGACGAGAACTGCTAGAGATAGAGAAGAATGGAAACATTGGGGGCCTTTGTTAATAATGACACCCAGACAATGTAGTTGTAGTTAAGCGAAGAGAGAAAGAAATATAGCAAATTTAAGTGGAGTCGTAGTTAAAAGAATAAATAAGATATGTACTGTAATTAAAATACTATCTGAAATAATAATAATACAACATGTAATTCAGAGCACATTCATCCAGAGTACATCCATAGATTGTTAGTAAATATACTTAAAGCTATGTTAGTGAATAAAGATAGTTACTTAATATTATAGAGGGCAACTCTGGCTCTATGCACCGCGTTCCAGTGTCCTACATTCAGGCAATCTACTCTATCCAAAATAGTGTTCAGAAGACTTCGTTTTCCAATCGCCAATCGCTTTCAAATTATAACCCTAAAGCAGTCTGATAATAACCTGTTATTATAAAAAAGTACAACTTAAGTTTCCGATCAGAAAGCCTTTTTTCGCCCTTTAAACCAATTATAGGTCACCGCTACTAGGGAAAGAGGGCCTATAGTGAGCCTTTTAACCTACACAATCGTGTCAACACAAACTTCAAGTTATTAAAATTGTTTTTATTATTTTTCATCAGAAGGCACTGGCAAATTTTCACACAAAGTTTACTCAAGAATACTAGTTTCCCTGAAGTCGGAAAAACTACAAAAAAATTAGTTAAATTTAGGTCAAGAACAAAACAGTTGCGAATAAACCGGTTCATGACTGAAAACAAAAAGTTGAACTCTTAATTAATATAATCTGTGAAACAGTAATCAGTGGCAAACAGTTAGATAATTCTGTGAAATTATCACCTGGGAGAACAAATCTATAGAGTACTTTACGAATAGAGGATCGAGAATAGGTACCTAAATTATTTTTATTTCTGGGCTGCGCATGATACTGTAGATTGTAGATACAATAGACATAAGCTTATGATACCTTTTAAAAACGAAATTAAGCTTCACATTCAACGCAATAAATTTACACTTTCGATATATGGTAATTAAAAATTAAAATCTAGTTTTTTGTTATTTTATTTTTAATTTTCGTTAGTTGTAAATGATTGAGTAATAGATGAAAAAACAAATTAATGTTTATTTATAAATTCAATACGAATAGGTAAGCAAAGATATTTGCTGTTATAAAATAGTTGTACTATAAATATTCAACCATTCTGACTTCAGAATAACTTACTAACGAGTAAATAATTGCTTAATATCGCAGAAAGCTGAACTGTATCTTAATAAATTTTATCTTAAAATTCTTAAAAAGCCCATAATATTTATTATGTCTAATAACAGAGCTTTAATAATTGATTTTTTTTCTGCATTTGGGACAAAATAGCGCCGTGTGTATGTATGCAAATATTATATTTATATTTTATTAAATGTCTGTCAGTAAGTCAGTTTCTTCTTACATACATTTAAGATTTTTATTCTACATTCTCTGTATTCTTTTTACTATCTATAGAAAGGGGAACAACTCTCAAACTTTTAGAATTGCGGCGGTCGACTCCGAACAGGTGTGAATTACTTTTAAAATATGCTAATCTCGGCCGGAAGTTCTGAGTTGAGGAGAGGCGACGATACTTTGTCAAGAATTTATAAACTTAGGAGAGTCAGAGGTGCGAAACGTGTTTTGGTTTTTAAAATTAATGGACTTAATAGAAGGATGGTTTGAATGCACCATATTTGGGCTGTAGGAGACTTTTTTAATGTTCAGAGCCCGGTAAGTTCTCTATGTAATATTCATTCATTTTCATTCATTCATTCATTCATGCAATAATTCCGCCAAATATAGATAGAATTTAATAATTCTTTTTTTGACTTTTGCGTTGCATTGATATATTTATCATAACAGGCAAACCATTTATTTGTTTTCAAGTTGTTTTCCGGCGATTCTTGAGTCATTCTCGAGATGTTGAAGTCTGTTAATATTTAAAAAAGAACTGTTCAGTCTTGAATACGAGAATACTAAACTGAATGCAAAACGAAGGAAGTTCTCAATTCGACTGTATATTTTTTGGTTACCTGATATCTTTTTTGTATGTGAACCGATTTCTGTGATTCTTTTTTTGTTTGAAAGCTTGTGTTTCTAGTATGGTCCCATCTAAATTTAATCAAGATCTAACAAGCAGTATTTGATCTATGTAGAAATAGTCATTGTTTATACTAAGCGCCTACGGCCTGAGAAATTTTTAAGAGCAATTGTTTCAAACGCATAATTCTAGGTAGGTAGCTGCGTTTGAAGCAAGTTTAGTGTTTTGGTAGCGAATAGAATTGCCCCCTTATTCATAAGCTCATTATAGTTAAAATAGGTTTATAATTTGTTTGTTTTTGTCTGTCATTTTGACATTTATACTAGTAAGAAAGAGATAATGTCCATTTTAACAAAAGAGTGTAGTAATTTTTTTATGAATATGACCGCTATTCTAAAAACTATTTTAGTGACATATAATTACCGCTAGGGGTGCTGTAGTTGGAAACAAACAAAAATAATAGTATTTATTACTTAGCATATCTTATAATCATCGGTGGCGCATCGGTACCTACGGGTCTCGGGTTCGATTCCCAGTCGTGCCCCCACTCAACAATTCACACAAACACGGCATGTCTAAGAACTAATCATTCGACGACATGTGACATCCACCAACTCGCACTTGGCCAGCGTGTGTAGATTAAGACCTGAACTCTCTCAACTCGTAAGATAGTTGAGAGAAGACCCGTGTCCAGCTGTGGGACACTAAAAGGATTGACGTGACTACGTAATTACCTAGTCACAGTGAACTCATAATAAGAACACAACGATTTTCTTGGCTATGGGCCACTCCTGGTTACTATCCATATGGAGCCTTAATTTACCTTCTCAACAAAAATCACTCGTAATCACGAGTAAATCGGTATATTGAACAGGTGTGTTCCATTGCAGACTACATAATCGCGCTAAACTTTAGGCAAGTTGTAGTCAAACGTAAACCTCGCAGAAGTCGCAGAATAAAAACAAAAAGATAACTAATCTCAATCTATATTACAAATGGATTATAACTAATATATACAACAACGCAACAGATCTGTTAGCTAAATATGTGTAAATATATACAAATTAATCTCAATAGAGTAATTTGACTCGCGTAAATTATTTCTTACCAATCATCCTTGCAATTAGTTAGTAATTATACAAATAACGCAATTAAATCTAACGTTTAGGAGTACGGTTTCCTTTCTGAAATTATATTTTTAACATAATAACTCAGAATCTATTTCAGTATCTGTTGTTTATTAGAAATAAAAATTTACTACAAACAGTGTTCTTTTTGGTTTTGATCTGCTGTTATTATAGGGATGAGATAAGCCCTCAGTCGCATTGAGCTGCGCACGCGACTGCCGACTACTATACGTGATATTGTAAAAAGTAAATATAGATACTTACTTCACCACCGAAATGTGACGCCTTTTAACAATTTCCAGTATTTCTACGCAACTAACTACCAGTTATTTTTTTATACACTCATTCCTTGTTTTTTGTACGAAATCATGTAGATTCATAAAAATTGTTTTGTTATTTAGCCACTCAATGACCAATCAAATAGGGTTATACATTATTACGGATTATACCTACCTATTACAATTGATTCGTAACTCAGTTAGTTACTCAGTGGCTGTACAAAGAGTTTCTCTTTTTAAATTAACTTATTTATCACTTTCACTTTCACTTCAACCCTTTTTAGAGTCCCACTGCTGGGCACGGGTCTTCTCTCAACTATCTTACTAGTTGAAAGAGTTTAGGCCTTAATCCACACACGCTGGCCAAGTGCGGGTTGGTGGATGTCACATGTCCTCGAATGATTAGTACTTAGACATGCCGGTTTCCTCACGATGTTTTCCTTGACCGATATTGAGCAGCGGCGATTAAACAATTCACACAAAGATGTGTGGGCATGACTGGGATTCGAACCCGCGACCTTATATTTCTAAGGCGAGGCCCGTACCACTGCGCCACCGCTGCTCATAACTATAACGCTGCAACTTATTTATATGAAATTATTTTACTCAAATAAAAAAAAATCTGACTTCATTACATAAAAATTATTCTTACTCAAACCAAACAATAATAGAATTATTTACTTATTTGTACTATGTACCGGAGGTTATTGTTTAACATCTACTAAGTATGTAAATTAAATGAAAAAAAATATTGCGTTTAATAGAAATCTTGAGTAATAATTTGTTGAACATAGATTACTGACAAATTGGAGGCACTGCTATCTACATATTGAATTATGTATTTAGACAATTGAGTGTATCCTTCATCATGCATAGCCGCTCTATAATCAAAACTTAAAGGAACTATGTCTGTTTGTTTATTACTCATCTATATATATAAAAATGAAACCCGTTTTCCGTTGTCACGATATCACGCGTGAACGGCTGGACCGATTTCGCTAATTCTTTTTTTAAAATATTCCTTTAAGTACGAGGATGGTTCTTACGTAGAGAAAAATTAAAAAAAAAGAAAATTTTGAAAGCGACGAAGTGCCGAAAACCGGGTTAGATACCTATTATTTATTATTGGTTAAATTCGGTGGGTCTGAGACCCGGTAGATGGCACTGCTTTACCGGGCAGAAAGAAGTTTGCCGGGTCTGCTAGTATTACATAAAACTAAAGAATATTAATTGTAACATCCCTGAGGTGGTTACAAGTTACAACTAAATACAACTGAAATGAATTGAAATTATTCTTAATTTTTGGAGAGGACTACTACGTAAAATCGTTTCATTTATTTTTGTTATCCTATATGCTTCCACTTGACCACAACTTGCCTGATGGGAAGAAATAATGCAGTCTACGATGGAACACGCTTACTCAGTAAATACCGATTCACTCGTGACTTGAAGACAGGCAGATTATAGCTATCGGGAAACAATGCCGGCAACGAATTCCACAACCTGGCAGTTCGCACAATAAATGTGGAGGCATAGCGCTTTGTGCGTGCCCGTGGAATTTCCTCCATATAACGGTGGCGCATAGCCATACCTCTACTTGTCTGATGGAAGAACGGGGACGGGGGAATAAGATTTTCTTTTATTACGTACAGTGAATGATGTGACAACTACTGAGAAACACTGATAAAACCTCGGTAGGATTTTGTTTCTTTTAAATTGTATTTTATACATCATACTCAAGAAACTAGCGTTTTTATTTATGGAGTAGTCAGTTACAGCGCAACCTCTCACAACCTATCAGTCTCCTAAATCCTTCACAATTTGTCGCACGAAAACAAAGAACTTGAGTTTATTCGTGGGTCTTCACACTGAAGCTTCATACGTGGTAAAGAAGTGACAATAGACTGGTGGTAGGCTCCTGCCTCGGTTGTTGGACACCCATCAGATAGGTGACCAACAATCTTCATACCAAATTTCATCCAAATCAGTTCAGTAGTTTTGGTGTGAATGCGCGACAGACAGACAGACTGCAAGAGGAGGGTGGCGTGAACCCTATCCAGTATTAAACTAGAAGTAGGTACGGCGAATGGAGAAATACGCAGTGTCAGGATGGTCTTTTATATTAACTTACCCACTTATTTATGCCAAATCAATGAGTAACTGCTAAGCCTTACCTACCTAATATCTATCGTTTAAACAGTAACGCACGGATTACCCTACCTACCCAATATTAAACTATTATCGGTTCCTAGGGGGTTCAGTAAGTAAAACTATGATAAAAGGTGGATTAGCCGAGCACACGACCGCTTTACTTGCGTCTCGTAATTTGATCTACTGATTCGCTAGCGGACGTCTAACTCGCACGGGGTCCAGCGATATATTACAGTTTATACAGACAAAGAACAATATACATAATCATAAATTAAACCAGTAGTGTCACCTGTCATACTTGACAGCTGACGTTGATCCGGTCCAAACTCACTATGACCGACAACAAGACAGACTTACATTTACATTTATAATATTAAGCCAGGAAATAATTAGATTAAAAAAACCACCAGCATTGTGTCTTTAGGTTATTGTAGTAGGGTGCTAGTCCTTTTTATTAAACGAATACTTACCTGACTTAAATAAAGAAACTGACTTTTCTTTGTCTAACTAAGTTTTCATCTTTGATCGTAATAGACTTTAGTTGAAGGTGGAAGATAGTTTTAATAAAACTTTAGGTAACTAGCAATGGTTATATAGATATACGTGCCAAGGCTAACTGTTAATTAATGTTAAGATTAACACAGTAAACAAATTAATTGATTATAGATGTAAGTAGTTATACAATTGTTCAGATCGGATGTTGAAAATTATAACAAATGTACCTAATTTAGTTAATATTTTACTACAAAGACTTGTAGTAAGTATGTGCGTGTATTTATGTACATTAAACATAATACTCTGAAAAGCATGTATAAGCCGTCCGATTGGGCTATACTGTGCTCGGGTGGTCGCGGGTTTGATTCCCGCCCCGGACAATATTTGTATAACATCAAAAATTTGTTTCGGTGTCTGGTTGGTTGAAGGACTACCCTCCGTGCCTCGGAGAGCACGTTAGGCCGTCGGTCCTGGTTGTCATTTAACACATCTATGACAATCGTTACATGTAGTCAGAAGCCAATATAATTTGGCACCTGGTCTAACCATCTCGGTTACTGATACGGTTTCGAGGTCTGATGGCAGTCGCTCGTATAATTCTGGTAGCTAGCCGCATCAGGTTAGACTGGGAGTCGACCCCAATAGAAATGGGAAAAAGGCAAGGGGAATGATGATGATGATGGACTTATGGAATGGTCTATATTGCCACTCGTGCCCTATAACATCTCCTGCGTATTTGACCAGTAACCTAAGACTGGCCACCGCAGCTGGAATTTATTTAATATTTACCATTACTACATTACATTACAGTATTAAGTAGGTTAAGGCGGTATATCATTCCGATTTTTTTGTAACTGATGCTTATATTTGTGCGTTCAGACAATTTTGCCAGTAATATACTGGAATCGTTCGTTGGTTTTTTACAGCTGGCCTTATATATAAGCTCAAGCCCATTCAACCGGCCTTGGCGAGAGCTATGCTCGTAGTTTCTTTGAGCGGTAAGATCCGCAATGAGGAAATCCGCAGAAAAACTAAAGTCACTGACATAGCAATTAAAGTGAGCGACTTGAAGTGGCAGTGGGCAGGTTACATAGCTCTTAAAACCGATAGCTGCTGGGGAATATATATTCCTAAGTGAAGACCACGTACGACCACGCCGTAGCGTCGGCCAGCTCGACATCAGGTGGACTGATGACATTGTTAAAAATCCTGGGAAACCAATAGGTGGTGATAGCCGGCCAACGGATCACTGTAGCGCTCTAAAAGGGAATCCTATGATCGTCCCCAGGCTGATGGTGATGGAATCTGGATAGTGAACTGGAATCAATTCAAGGTTTCCTTAGCTTAGGTACATTACCTGTGGTACTTGGTACCTCGCTGTTATTCTGTGCTGTCTGCTGCATGGCTACGAGGAAAGGGAACTTTTCGGCTCATCATACTATCCTATCTGGTTAAACTCTTGTGTCATCTTAAACATATACTCAAGTACCAGGATAGCTAGACTAGATTGGATTTCAAAATACCAATACTTTATGTATCCGGGATTGGAGGGAGTAGCCAGCGCAGAACAACTATTCTGCAGTGCACAGGAGAAAAAGAGCTTCCAAGAGCTGGTAGCTAACCTTCAGCAGTGGAGAGCCACTAAAAGAAAAAAAAGAATGCCCTACGTGCGTGCCGTTGTCAGTTTTGGCTTACAAGTACAGCAGTGACGGGATTTTGGTAGTGGGTTCAGTCTCATTTATAATGCAAGGTAAGTACTTCCATAGAACAATTAAAATAATTACTAAGTATTAACAGAAGTTTTGTTTGTAACTGATTAAATTGATTAGCAATAATTCTTTTGTTACTGTAACTATTTACAAACTACATGCTTAATCGGTTACATCCAGTTTCATATTTTATACAGGGTGTCAGAAAATATCTTGCAATAATACGTTCCTATAGTTAGCAACGTTTTTTAATGATTAATTTTATGGTTTTAATATGGTTATGCGTTATTGCGCAGGTGTATCTTTTAAACAAGTGCTATTACTAAAACTCCACCAAAATTTACGAGCTACTGAGTGGCATTAAACATAAATACATGCATTAACTTTTTAAATTTTATTCTTTTAATGTGTACTAACATAGTTATTAAGCATCTTTGTTACTAACCCTGTTATACATATCGGTCCAAAATAACGTTTTTCTTTTATAACAGTAAAACATACTCATCGTTTGTAGTTCTATGTGGTGAGCAAATGTTTTCTTTAACCAGCAGTTAACTTCAGAAAAAGAATAAGCCCTAAGTACAATTCAATATTGTATCGACATTTAATAATAAAAATTTTGCTCGTTATAACTGAAGATTTATAATTATAGTCAATTTCAATTAGACTTCACCCTGTATAAATATCTAGTATTGCTATTAACAATAAGCTATAGGTATATAAGTCTCTGTTTTTATTTTTCTTTAGTAAATCGACAAAATGAGGGCGTTAGTGTGTATCGTGTTTTTGGGCAGTGTTTACCTGTGTAGTGGAACTGAATACGGTCTGTACATAAATAAACATTATGAGAGCAAAGGTAAAGTATTAAAACTTACTTACCTAGCTCAAATTACAGCCATGTTAGACTAAATAACGCCAGACTTGTGTTATTTAGTTTTGGCTGTTAATAGGTACCTACTATAATATTAATTATTATGATAAGTTCATGTAGAATATTTTTTTAAACACTAAGCAGAAGGTTATATAGCATCTTTGTCTAAAGATGCCTGTCCATTGGAGCGAAGCGATGCTGCGAAATAGTATCCAATCGGATTGCACGAAACATGAAAAGCGGAAATTTTGTGGGATCCAATTAGTTAATATTTTCCATTCCATTATTAAATTTATTTTCGCTCTAATAAACAACCTTATCACCACATCTTACCTGTTGTATACCTGTCCGGTGACCAGCATCAAACCCTTATCTGCAATAATATCCGGGTGTACATTGACAATAATAATTGCAGTCACCTACTGCGTACATAAAATATAAAAGTCTCTAACAAAAAAAGGTCCTAAGTTCTCCAAGGATTCTTCTATCTATTTATTTACTAGCTTCCGCCCGCGGTCTCGCCCGCGAAATTGATCTCACTAATCTTGTTACTCCATACAAACTTTGGAACCCCGTTTCACCCCCTTGAAGGGTGAGTTTTGAAAAATCCTTCTTAGCGCACCCCTGGACCCCATAAGGAACCTATATGCCAATGGTCTCCAGACCCAGCGGTTTGGGCTCTGCGTTGATATGTCAGTCAGTCAGTTTCTTCTTTTATATATTTATATTATAATTCCAAAGGTAAACCCTCCTACGATTAAATAGCATTCAAAAAAGTAATAAGTGGCTAATACCTAACACATTCAAAATATTATTTATCAGGTGAACAACCAGTCAGCAAAGAGGTTATAAATCATCCCTGTCCAAAACACGAAGTGGAGTGCATCCGCCATGTTTTAGCAGAGCATACGCATTGTAAACCTGTACGTGGACCAGCACCAGACCCTTATCCGTTCGATAATATCCGGGTGTACATCCCACACTCTAATATCAGCTTTGTGTGGAGGAACGCTCATATTAGAGGGTTCAATGATTACAAAATTAAGGAGTTTTAGTAAGTAACTGCAGTAACTATATAATTTTGTATGTGTCTTTACAACTTTGCAATAGTGTAGGTCCTTATAAACACCAACTTGCGTTCTAAGAACATGGTTGGGAGTACTAAATGATGTTCCTTAGAGCATTAAACACATGATGTGTAGTATTGTCTTAGATGTGCGCGAATATCACACATTGAAATAAAATTACTTTTTAATGGATTTTATCGCGGTTTATTTTAGATTTTATAGTGTCCCGCTGGGCTTAATCCACACACGCTGACCAAGTGCGGGTTGGATGCCACATGTCCTCGAATGATTAGTTTTTAGACATGCCGGATTTTTCACGCTCTTTTCCTTCACCAATATAGAGCAGCGGAGATGAAACAATTCACACAAAAATGTGTGGGCACGACCAGGATTCGAACCCGCGACTTTTTTTTCCTAAGGCGAGGCCCGTACCGCTGCGCCACCGCTGCTCGTTATGCAGCTGCCGCTGCCGCTCAGGTTTATTCGGAAGCATTTTATTCAAGTGGCAGGCCGTAGACTCTACCACTGTAATCCTACCTTACACAAAGCTCCAGTATGATCAGTACGAAATATATAGAAGTCATGAAGTGATTCTTTCGGATCGTTAGTGGCAAATGGTCAATATCTCACTTGAGCCCTCAGTCCCCACATAAGCACCATTAATTTTGGCATACAAACTACGCAACGCGCCCGTACTTTTTGCATATGTTAAATTAACAATATACTTATTAATATACATATTTGAATGTGTTCTTGCAGTGTAAATGAAAAGACAAATAAAACTGTGTTGGAAGTGGAATTCTCCATCCTCACGCTGTACTCTCCGAAGTCTGACTGGTACTTCCATTTGAAAGGAAAGGAGCCAATAATTACCCAGGATTACTTTTTGATTATTTTCAGTAAGTTATGTCTGCCTTTTTGGCGTAGGGGACAGCGTGTTCGGCTTTAGCTGGATCAACAAGTTTTGGGAATTTTCTAATTTCTCAGTGCTAGCTGGGCGTCAGGAAGCTGATTGTGGAACAGTCATATGTCCTGTCGAACAAGCCTGCTCAAGGTTTTTCACCAGGCATGTCGGTTGAAAAGACTTAAGAGCACAAAGTCAAATCTTGAAATGAAATGAAAAGAAATGAAAATGAAATGAAATGAAAATATGCTTTATTTTTTTTGAGACGCGAGTTTACATAAAAATAAGTCAATTTCTTTTCCTACCGAGCAGTGAATGACTGGCAACTACTGAGGAACACTGCCAAAAAACTCAGTAGGTTTTTTTTCTTTTTCAAATGAAGTACTTATATCTATTACATTTTTTTGTTTATTGTGTTGAATTAGCAGCAGTTTAAAATTAATGATTGTGCCTCTAATACATGTGGCTCCTAAACATTGTGTGTGTTATCTATGCGCTATAAATTGGCTTCTACGGTAGAGCTGTAGTTAACATCGTGAAGTTACATAATGTTTTTTTCTGCAGAGGAGATGTCCCTAACCCTGACTCTAAGTGGCAGTGTGTACTCGGAGTTATCAGAAGCTGATGTTTATACCTACGTGCAAGATGGAAACCCACCTATAAGCATAGGGCCAGAAGTTATACCTAAAGGTAGGTTATTTGTAATTAAACTCTATTATCACAATCCTGGTCCTGACCTCCCGTTAGTCAGAAATGTCAGAAACGCATATAAAAGCCTCTTGGTATTTACAACCCTACCAAGTCTTAAAATGCCTAAACAGTAAAGGATACTGTTCAAATTTAGCCAGAAATATGTAGTCCACTTCCCTCCTAGCAAAGTGAGAGAGAGTACAGATTATCAAAGAGGTAGTAATTCCTCTTGAAAACAGACCAAGCGGTTTTAGGTACCTAATACATTATAATAATAATTTGAACATTTATGTAGCTTATTATTAATGACTTACAATTGGATAGATTTATTTTTATTAATTACTAGTTTTCCGCCCGCGGCTTCGCCCGCGGATGTTGGTTATCGTGCTAGACCATTAATCCCTTTTTTCGCAGTCGGATAAAACTATCCTTTCCCGGGTCTCGAACAATCTCCATACAAAATTAGTTCAGTAGTGTAGGACTGTAAGCAACATTTTGACATCATCAAGCGCCCATAGGTATATCCATAAATCAATAGGCGTTTCTTAAAAATACTACGGCTCTTAGACCATACTTATAAGAAATGAAATTTAAATTTCGAATTCTATTCGTAGCATTGAGTTATCAAACATGTCATTGTGTCAAAATAAAAAGTAATTTAGATCAAAATTACGAAGGAGTTATGATATCAACTTTGAAGAAAATCACCCTCAGAATAATTTCTCAGGCTTTGCCCGCTTAGTATTAGGATGAAAATAAAAAAAATGAAAAAATAAAAAACACGTGTTTCATTATTTGTTTTGAGCTTTATTTATACCAAATTTGAAGGAAATCGGACTAAGGACTAAACAGTTATGGAATATTTAATTTTTCCAAATAAACTCATTTAACACCCCCACAGGGGGTAGTTTTGGAAAAATAAAAAACACGTGTTTCATGATTTCTTTTAAGGTATATGTGTGCCAAATTTGGAGTGAATCGGACTTGAGGCTACACAGATCCAGAGAAACTTTATTTTTTACCAATAAATCTCATTTTCCACACCTCATGGGGGTAATTATGGAAAAATAAAAAACCCGTATCTGATTATTTGTCTTAAGGTTTATGTGTACCGAATTTTAAATGAATAGGACCAAGGAATAAAAAGTTGCATACTAACTTCACCCCTCTATTTAACCCTCTTAGGGGATGATTTTTGAAAATATTGTTAGCCTATGTCCGATTCTAGGGTATACACTACCTACATTTCAAATTTCAATAAAATCGGTTGAGCGGTTATGGAGATACGCGGTAACAAACCTTCACACACACACACTTACTTTCGCATTTATAATATTAGTAGGATTTAAATTCGGAGTCTAGTGACATGAAATCCGACATAATTACACTGAAGATCTCAAGACTATCAATGAAGATAGTCTTGAGATCAAATCCTTGATCTAGCTCTGAATTAAGGTTTCGGTTTTATGCGGAAACGTTCTTTTCCATTTATGAGGCCTAAACATGCATACGCCTTGAGGTCTCAATTAAAGTGTAAGCTATTTACTATGGGCAGTCACGCTGACTCAGTTTAAACTTAAAACCGTAGATAGCAAAGCGAGGAACTGTGATGTTATGTTACATCATGGCGCGTCACTCCCCTAGTTTTTACTGCACAAGAAAACATGTTGCAAGCACTATCTATCTCTATCGTTTAGAGATGAATGGAAAGAGATAAGACTATGCTTGTATCATGTTTTGTTGTGCAGTGAAAACGCACAGTAACTACGTTATGTTGCGTTACGATAGGTAGTTAGGATTAGGTAGTTACGGTTAGTTAGTAGTTTTGTAGGTTGAGTCACCTTCGATCGTAAGAGTGCACCTTTTATCTGAATCCCCACACGTGGTCCCCGGGTGGTGAAAATTAGTTGACAATAAACTGGTGATAGGCTTCAACCGTCGTTATGAGTACGCTAGTCAAAGCCGCACCGCCAAGTGGCTGTGATGTGGTGACCCAGGAGTGAAATAATACGCGTGAATGTTGGATAAACACTGACTATATTAAATCAATACATGCCTTTAAATACATAGAGTTACGTACTAAGTCCCTACATCTCATCTCCTTCCCTTAAAGAAAATAAAATAAATGGAATACATTTTATTTTATTTTAGTGATTATAACATTATGCTAACATACGTATCCACAATGATAAAGGTACTCACATCAATAATATATTTATAAAATACAATTTTAGTCTTACATATTATGTCTATCATTAAACACTTGGAAAGTAACGTTTCGTCCTATTTTTATGAACAAGATAACTTTTATTGTCTTTAACAATTTCAACATTAGGTGGACATTCATTTAACACCTTATATGGACCTGAATATAGACTTTGAAACTTATTTCCCGTTTCATTTTTTAATAAAATCAAATCACCTGGTTTATATGTCACAGGATTAATATTACGATCATACCTGGACTTTCTATTTATTTTACTTGCAATTAAATTATCGTGTGCTTCTTTTTGTGACGTCTGAATTCTAAACTTTAATTCTAAGGGGTAGTTATCGAAACTGTACAAAGGAGCGATGTATCCTGATTTTAAATTAGATGGTAATGTACATTTTTTTCCAAATATTAACTCAAAGGGAGTAAACTTGGTCTCCGAATGCACAGCAGTGTTATACGAAAAACACCAAAAGGGAAGCCATGTGCTCCATGCTTCTGGGTGATTTTCGGTTTGTATACGTAAATAGTTACCCATGTGTTTGTGTGAGTTCTCCAAGGCACCTATACTTTCATGGTGGTAAGCCGTAGACTGTAATTGATTAATATGTAAAAGCTTACAAACCTCCTTCAGTGTAGTGGACAGAAACTCTGTCCCCCTGTCTGTAGCTATCTCCTTTGGGACACCATATCTGAGAATCCAATTATTTACAAAATTCTTAGCTACGTCGTTTGAACTTTTTGACTCTAATGGATAAGCCTCGATGTACTTACTCAGCTCACATTGTATAGTTAGAATATATTTATAATTATAACAATCCCTGTCCAAAGGTCCTACTATGTCTAAGTATATTTTTTCACATGCCGAATTCGCAGTAGAACTAATCGTCATTGGCTCTTTAGTATGATGTGATGAGTGCTTTTGTTTTTGGCATTTATCACATCTTTTCACAAATTCAATTACATCAACTTCAAGGTTCGGCCAAAAATAATATTTCTTAATATTATTAACCATCCGTCTTATGCCCGCGTGGCCACTTGTGGGCAAAAGATGGAAGTCATTTAAGATTACTCGTTGCTCGTCTTTATCAACAATTCTTTTCGTATCATTTAAAATACATACTCGTGGTCCGGACCAATCACCTATATTTTTTATCTCATTGACTAATTTTCCAACGAAAATATTATTATTATCATTTTTTATGAAGTATACTTCTTTTAAATCGATTTCTTTACAAAATATATTTAGCTCTCTCACAAATTCGCCTGGCGTAAATTGTGATCGAGAAGCCAAATTTATAAAAATCGTATTTATTGAGGGTATATAACTCAAACATCTACTTTCTTGTTTAATTTCATTTAAGTTACGATATCGATTTAATTCATAAGCGCTTATAAAACGTAATTCAGTGAAATTTCTCGGTTTGCTATGTATTTCTACAACTTTTGGGTGATCAAGCCAATCGTCATTAGAAATAATAGCCTGCCGTTCTTGTCTAGCTTTTTGTCCTCGCGTCATTACATTAACTATAGTTTGATTAATTTCCTTTAACTCTTCTGACGTAACGTGTAATCGCGAAAGTGCGTCTGCAGCACCATTATTTTTACCTTTTAAGTATTCTAATATAAAGTTATACTCCTCTAATATAATTCTGAATTTCATCAACCTACTAGACGGATCCTTCATTCCAAATAAATAAATAAGTGGTTTATGGTCAGTTTGAATTTTGAACGTTCTGCCATATAAATAAGGCCGAAAATGTTTGACAGCCCACACAATCGCAAGCAACTCTTTCTCGATAGTTGGGTACCGTTTTTCTGCTTTATTAAGACTTCGACTGGCATATGCTACTGGCCTTCCATCACCATTGCACAGCACTGCTCCTACACCATAACCCGATGCATCTGTTTGTAAAATAAATCGATTTTGCTCTGAGAAGTCTGGGTATTGTAATACAGGGTGAGAAATTATATTTTGTTTCAATAACTCAAAAGATTTTTGACAGTCTTCATCCCATTTAAAAACTACATTTTTTCTGCATAAATTATTTAAAGCATGAGCTTTCGTAGCAAAATTTGGAATAAATTTTCGGTAGTAATTCACAAAAGCTACAAACCGTTTCACTTCATCTACTTTTGTAGGAACCGGGTAATTCTGAACAACTTTTATTTTGTCAGTATCGGGTATGACACCTTCAGCTGATACAATGTGACCCAAATAGAGTAGTTCTTTCTGTAAAAAATTACATTTTTGAGGATTTAATTTTAAATTAACTTTACGTAATCGCTCAAATATACTTTGCAAATTCCTAATATGACTCGATAAATCTCTACTAAAACAGACCAAATCATCTTGGTACACTAGGCATTTTTCATAAGTTAATCCAGTCATTGCCATCGTCATCATGCGAGAAAATGAACTTGGGCTAGTTTTAAGACCCATGGGCATTCGCGTCATTTGGAACTGTCCCGAACAAAAAGCAGTGTACTTGCGACTGTCTGGATCTAAATTGACATTATAATACCCTTGATGTAAGTCTAAATGAGAAAAATACATACAACCCGACAACGAGTCTAATATTTCCGTAATATTTGGAAGTGGAAATTTATCGTCTATAATGTTATTATTAAGTTTTCTGTAGTCAATGACCAAACGCCACTTTTTGTTTCCGTTTTGGTCACTTTTCTTTGGTACTAGCAAGATAGGGCTAGACCACTCACTTTGACAAGGTTCAATAATATTTTCTTTAAGCATATGGTCAATCTGATTCTTAATTTCATTCTTTAAAGCATGTGGTAATCTATACGGTTTCGAAAAAATTGGCTGTGTATTAGATTTTAATCTAATTGTATGCTGATAAATATCCGTAGTTGACAACTTGTCCCCTTCCAAATAAAAAATATCTGAGTATTTCGCACACAAACTTTCAATACTAATCTTTTCTTCCTTATTTAAATTAATTAAATTTAATTTTGAAAACAATCTTTTAACTCGCGATGCATTTTTCTCACTTTTATCAAAATTACAAATATAATATTCCCTAGAACTTTGAATATCGAGCTTTAGTTCTGATAAAGTTAACTCTTTTGATGTTGTGTTCAAAATTCGCACTGGTATTTTACCATTAATCGGATTAACTAACGTACTGGCAACGAAAACTCCCTCACATATTTCTTTTGTACAAACTATGCATTCTTCTGTAAGGTTAGTGTAAACATAATGCATAGATTCAGACCTAGCTGGTAAAGAAATTAAATTATTGGATGAAAAATTAAATTAAATTAAAAAATAAAAAAAAATAAAAAAAAAAAAAAAAAAAAATAAAAAAAAAAAATAAATAAATAAAATAAATAAATAAATAAAATAAATTAAATTATTGATTATCCTGCCCAAGAATGCCATGCGACTTACAAGGCAACGTCTCAAATACATAGAACTTATGATTAATACTCTGACCATGTACTGACAACGGTAAATATACATATCCAATTGCCTGTACTTTTCCACCGATACCGTTTATAATTATATTTCCTCCGTAAATAGGAATGTTAAATTCTAGAACATTTTTATATTTTATAGCCGAAATTGAAGCTCCCGTATCTATAAGCCAACTAAACGGATGAATATTATCGAAAAATAATTCTACACAAAAACAACTATCACTAGCTAAAATACTATAACTTTTAGACACGAAAAAACTCACTTTCTGACTCTCTATTATTTTGCGCTGATGTACTGGGCATAGGCTGTGAGTTGTTATCCGTGACAACCCTTATGTGCTCTTCAGCCTGTCTTTGACCCCTATAATAATTATTAAAACCGTTACCTCGATATGAATTTTTGCCCCGGGGTGTACGTCCCCGTGACTGCGACGGCTGGCCTTGCCTGGCACCCCCTCGAGGTGGTCGCCAACTGCTGGAACCACGGCTGCGACCGATGTTGTACGTACCTCGACCTCTTTGGTAGTTCTGGTAGTGAGGCAGCCTGGAATTGTTTTTAAAACTTTTATTATTGTTATACCTCATTGTCATGACCTCAGCCATTGAGTCTGAACCCGAAACATCCTCTTCTACCGCGGCCTGAATCGCATCTTTTAAATTGTCAAAATTTTGCGCGGTGATTATTGTGCTAATTCTGCGATTTCTCAGTCCGTCGCTAAACTGCCTTATTGCCTGCTTCTCATTAAGCGACTTCAACATTTTAAATTTTTCACTATCCCCGTCGGACTGAGAAATTGTCAGATCGACAAACATCTCGGACAACATTTTACCGAAAGAATCAATAGATAAATTATTTTGTTTACAATTTAATAGTTGCTTTTGTAACGCACTAGCGGACTTTTTAGGTAACAATAATTTTTTCATATCATTTACGAGATTGGAAACAGTATCATAACTTGTTCCTAACTTCAACTTGGCAGACTGTGATAACCTACTCTTTAGAATAAAAGAAATCAATTTTGACTGAGATTCCGCATTAATGACTGAACTGTAATATTCTATACCGTCAATTAGTTGTTTTGTATTAGAAATTTCGTCATTCATTACCGGCAATAAGTTCAAAGCTACTTTCAGGTCAAATTTATCCATTTTTGTACAATTCGATAATTCAGAACTTTTACATAAGCTAATAATTTCCTTATATAAGTTATTAAAATCTATACAATACTTTTTTACTAAAATATCTTCGTCTTCGTCTAATTGTTCCACCTCAACAATATTTTCTAAATAAGTGTTATATTGGTCACCAATTAACTTTGCTTCAACAAGTTTTTTCTGTAAAATATTACCCTGTCGTCTAGAAGGGCCTATCTTAATTAAATACTGTCTTATTACTAACAACTCTTCATATAATTCTTTTATATATGTAGCCATAAAATTACTAAAAATATCTTCTATTTACCTTAGAAAACAGAAAGTTAAACAAAACTAAATCAACTTGATAACATTATAATCGTTACTATTTAGTACCTAATAGTCAAAAGAATGTCTTACCTTTATCATTGCAAACTCGTGATACTTCTCCAACAATAAAAAAATATAGCTGTAAGTAATATGCATAACATTAGTAGGTATTCATTACAATATTAATCATTCCTATAAATATAAGTAGGTAAATACTTAAAGTCCATTAAATAGAACCGACGCGGACGCAACGCAACTCTTATTTTCCGTATGATCATAAAATATAATAATATAGCCGTACCGTATAATAACCGCACTGCACTTTACGCACTGCACATTTTTACGTAATACGCACACTGTTCCATTAAACTTTGCAGTCTTCGAGCTTCATTTCCGGATACATTTGGCGTCGTCGAAAAGATAGCCGCTGTCCTCTATTGCCTCTCTGATCGACCTCCTGTCGGATCCAACGCAAGTGGCATTTCCGATAAATACGGAAAATCAAATACAGCATTCCAAGGAGCACGCAGAACACGATGATCAGCATCAATAAATTGGTCGTGGATAAGTGGAAACGAAGTTCTTCAATTGGCGCACTATTCTGACCTCCAGCTGCATTTTGAGCAATCACAATGCTCTCCTCTTTGGATTGTTGTTTTCCCATTTTTCTTACGATTTTGGTACGATACACAACTGTCACACACAACACTCTTTGAATAATTTATTCTAGCCATGATTAAAACACTCCGAGATCACGATGTTTACAGAATCCATTCCTTATACAGCGCTACTTAGAATTTCGTTCGGCGGCCGGTGTCGGATACGCGCGCGCGTGACTCTACTTTTTTTTTTTTTTTTTTTTTTTTGGCCGGGTCGCCATGTGATGTGGTGACCCAGGAGTGAAATAATACGCGTGAATGTTGGATAAACACTGACTATATTAAATCAATACATGCCTTTAAATACATAGAGTTACGTACTAAGTCCCTACATCTCAGGCCTTCCGTGTTTCGGTGCAATGTCTGGTGACACCATTTAAGAGGGTAGATCGGAATTGTTGCTCCTTAATGGTTTCTAACTTCAGTTTCTTCAAGTGAATCGGTATATTGGGCAGGCTATTTGTAGCGACGAGCAAGCCTATTTCAATTAAAAAAAGGGAAACAATAAAACTTTTTACATCGAGAAAAAACCTAATACGTATCTCATACTAAGTTAGGTGAGTTACATAATGAATTATTGTTTTTTACAGACCCAGAAGCATACAAGAGCTATATTGAAAACCTGAGAAACCTTGGACTGAGCATCAGAGAAGTTGCTGTTGTCCAAGGCCCTGAATTTATGGCTATGTTCATGAACTCCTGTATTTGTGATTTCAGTCATAGAAAATATCCACACTAAGAATATTTATGTCTCTCTAACTGTTTAGAAAACTCAGGATCCACTCTCTACTGCCTTACCTTTACTATTAATATAATAAGCTGAACAGTTTGCTTGCTTGATTGGTTGAATCCGCTAATCTCAGGGATTACTGATCCGATTTGAAAAATTCTTGCATTGTTAAATAGCCATTTTACTTCTTGTTTTACTCTTTTTTACTTTATATCCCACTGCTTGACACCGGCGGAGCCACGGTAGGAAAGCTAGTATCAACAAAAACTATACTGCATCTATTTAGTACTTGAAACAGTTTAAAACTTTATTTAAATTTCAACCAACATTACTGACCAGTTTAAAAAGTCCTACTGTTTTTCTCAATATATGTTTATCTTTTATATATTTGTCTTTTATTTATTTATTCATGTTATTCACTTTTTGCTATTATTCATTGCTATTATCATTCATTTTTCTTCAACTCAACCCGACTGCAACAAGTCATTCAGCTCCAAAGTGTACTATTGTTTATACATGTCTTAAACAAAAATTACACATATTTTTATAATTCATATTTGAATTCAGTTTGCCTGTGTACATATAATGTATTTTGTGTACAATAAAGAATAAGAACATCTAAAGGCACTTGGGATTATAAATCGAAACTAACATAACCAAATATTAGCTAATCAAAGACATCAGTTTCATGCTTTTAGATTCTATGAAAACTCATCAGAATCCTTTCACCCGTTTTTCAGCAATTTTAGAATACCTTCCAAATAATCGTACTAGATAAAATCTTGCACAGATATTTACAAATTTCAGTTAAATCTGGTATTAACACCTAGTTCCAAATGCAGCACTAATTCATATGAGAGGTAGAGTTAGAATTACAGGCGAGTGACCTATTTATTATTAACACCACACGAGCGGCTTTAGATTGTATCTTTGTTTATTCAACTATCCTTTTAGATGTTATTTATGTGATTAGAGTGGTTCAGTCGTTTGGATAAGTATTATACTAGAATGAAGCTTTTTTCAGAATACGCTTTACTATTGTGCTATATATCTAAATATATAAAAGAAGAAACTGACTGACTGACTGAGTGACTGACATATCAACGCAGAGCCCAAACCGCTGGGTCTGGGGACTCCAAATTTGACACATAGGTTCCTTATGGGGTCTAGGGGTGCACTAAGAAAGGATTTTTCAAAACTCAACCTTTAAGGGGGTGAAACGGGGTTCCAAAGTTTGTATGGAGAAACAAGATTAGTGAGATCAATTTCGCGGGCGGAAGCTAGTCCTAGTAGCAAATGAAGGCATAATTCTGTACTAAATAGCATGGTGTGCTATGTAATCGCAAGCATTTTCACCATCACAGGCACAGGATCGTGTCCAATGGTGTTGTGTCGCTCGTTTCGCTTGCCGGACGGCCGGAGGTGAGCGAGGGGAAAGAGGGCGGTGCGCGATATAGCATACCGCAAACATTTTTTTTTTTGCGAATGCCCTAACCTAATTTGCCGGAAAAGTCTTTATTGGTTCACCGAACTTTTTCGGTGAGCCGTCCGAGGATGGTCGAATCGATAGCGTAAACTGAGCGCATCGCTCCATTTTATATCTTATAGTATAGTATAGTTAAGTGTAAACGCATCCATAATAATGTATAGTGCGCGATATCGTTGAGCTATGAACTATATTCTTCATGCTAATTATACTATAGCGTAGTCTGAAATGAGCTTTACTAGTGTCCAAAATGTCTGAGGAGCGTATAGCTAAACGCATATTTTATACAGAACATAAGAAGGGCAAGCGTAAGCATGAGAGCTAGCTTCTCAGGTACATATGTGCTGAAACGGCATATAAAAGCCTGCGCCATAAACCCGTCCCGATGAGAGACGCAAGCCGCTACACGCCTAGGGTGGCGGACCTTGGTCCACAACCAAGTCTTCGATTTTGGATCTCGACTGTGCTTGCTAGACTTCAAGCCAATACCAACAGCCACATGCGAGCCCACGACAGACCTACGAGATGAAGCAGTCGCTATGGCCAATATCGGTCAGACAACAACAACAACAACAACAACACTAGAATAATAATTTACGTCACTATCACTAACCACTAGGGCAACTGGCCGGTCAAATGTATTTATTTATTTATTATTCTTTTCGCAATGGAGTCGATGGCGACTGTATTTTTTATTTTTGAATAAATAAATATAAATAAATAAATATTCTGGGACATTAACACACACGGTCTTCTGGTCCCAAGCTAAGCAGAGCTTGTGTTATGGAAACCACATAACTGGTATATACATCGAATACTTTTCTTTTGTAAATATGTACCTATAATAGATATTTACACCCAGATTCGACACAAACACAAATGTTCATAACTAATGTTTGTCTCGGGTGGGAATCGCACCCACGACCTGCGGCGTGAAAAGCAAGCATCTTACCGACCACGCCACCGGCCCGTGAGGATAGGCTGGCGCTTGACTGCAACTTACATGATGTTAAGCAATGTTGTCTACGACGGGACGCGCCAGCCCAGTGTACCGATTCATTCGTGATTACGAATGACAATTGCAAATGTTGGTAAAAGTTTTTAGATTGGTTCAAAATATTATATCCTAAGAAAATCACGTCCGATAATTTTCTTATCACCTAAATAAACCATCAATCTTCACACATCCCCATATAATCCCCACTTTGCTAAGATGATCACAGGTGTACCACTTACGGCAGAATCTTAATAATCCTGTATAATTAAGCCGTACAATATTAACGGTACCTTGTGTTACTACTCTATTATTTAGTGGGTAGTCTAAGGAAAATGCTCAGAATAACGCCGAGATTGCCAATGTATTATGAAAGGAGTTTGTAGTTGTGTTATTGAGTAAACTTCTGTTTCTTAGCAGCGGTGGCCTCGGGTTTGAAATATAAGTTCGAGGGTTCAAACGACGTGTCCACAATTTTTTTATTATATTTTCATCTTTCATAGCTGGTGCTCAATATCAGTAGGAAACCGGCACTGGCCTGAACTAATCATTCGAGGACATGTAACATTTACCAACCACTTGACCAGCGGGGATTAAGGTCTAAATTCTCTCAACTCGTAAGATCGTTGTGCTCGGTAGTGGGACACTAAAAAGGGTTCAAATTGGTTAGTATTTATTTGGTTGGTTTTTAGGCAATATTTGACATCTCCAACCTATAGTATTTTCTTAAATTGCCCTAATATCACTTATTGAAATAAAACTACTTTATCATGGTTAAAATTTAAAATACTGACGTTTCAAAGTATTTTCATACTTCATGGTCACTGGTGGACAGAGGTATTTGACATCCAAAAATTAGTCACAATTATTACTGACTGCCTACAAACATTTTATTATTTAAGTTGCGTTAGAAAAAATCGTCTTAAAATAGTTTTATTTCAATCTCCAATTTAGTTCATAGCCTCTATTAGTAGCGTTTTTCTCGTGTTGATAGTAAAATTCTAAAAATTGGTTTAATTTCAAACCGCCGCACCATATTCCTGTAAGGTTTCATTGCACTTCTTACACTGAAACATTAGCCATAAGCCTTATATTATCGAGAATGTGCGTGAATTTCTCAGGTGAAAAAATTACGCGTCTAGGCTGTAAACGCAGTGCTGCTTTATAGGTAATGCAACAATTATTTTTCTGAGAATTAAAGACACTAAATGAAGTCACTTAAAGTACATCTGTAGTCATTTTGTTGTGTTATCCTGAGCTTCCACCAATGATTTAAAGGAATGATAAATTCCTGCCAGAAAATGTATACAAAATGTGGATATTATATTCTGTAATCTTAAAGTTTTTTACAAAACCTGAAAATGAAGAAGTCCATGGAAATTAGGTAAAAATCTACAAGGAACAATCTGACTGACTCACTGGTTGATTGACATATCAACACACAGCCTAAGCGCTGCGTCTAGTTACTCCAAATTTAGTACATAGGTTTGACAGTGCACAAACAAAGGATTTATCAAAATTCACTTCCTAAAGGGATGAAAGGGGGACAACGCGGGTGAAGTTGCGATGCTTGTAATATATATTCTGTCAATTTAATAGATTAAAAAACACACCATTGTTCATCTATTTCAAAAAGGCAAACAGCTTAAAAGCATTTACTTGTGTTAATACGCATTGTGTGTGAAAGGTGTCACCTGATGAGCATTGAAAAACATAATATCCTTGATTAGTTATACATATACATACATGTACAGTCTGTGGGTACAGTCAATGCGAAAAGCAGATGATCAATATTGGAAATTCAATACGTTTATATATGAATTATCGTGAGCGTGTGTGGATTAAGGCTTAAACTCTAAGTTTGATAATTGAGAGAAGACCCGTGCTCAGCAGTGGTACACTAAATAATGGTTAAATCATGATTGGTCGTGGATATTGGGCGGTAGTATCATTCTTATATAATATTATATAATACTAATCCATACATAATACTATAAAAGCTGAAGGGTTTGTTTGGTTGAACGTGCTAATCTCAGGAACTACTCCTCTAATTTGAAAAATTCTTGTACTGCCAAATAGCCCATTTATTGAGTAAGGCTATAGACTGCTTTTTATCTCACTCTAGGTTCGACATAAAATGTAGTTCACGCGGGTGGAGCCGCGACGCAAAGCTAGCAATATTATAAACGCGAAAGTTTTTATGGATGTGTGGATGTTTATTACTCTTCCACTCAAACATTACTGTAACGACAAAAATGAAATTCGGCACAGAAATAGATAATTTATAGATAATTTTATAAGAAATAGATTTTTTGCAGGTGATTCCGCGGTTAAACGCTACTTAGCTAATATTTGGGACACTTAATAATCCCATATTTTAAAATCAAATTACCGTAACACAATTTTGATGCAATTTACAAACCATTTTTACACACTGAGTTTCCGATTTTGAATATCAGCCTACTTTTGGCGTTGACTGTACAACGGTAGCAAATGTAATCAACTGTAATGTATCCGGTGTGGACCTAGCCTTTGGTGGCTTTTGTGTTCCATTTGACGCACTATAAAAGTAAAATAACAGCTCCCGACTTTAGGATAACTAAGAGATTTGTGGACAGCTTTCAAATATTGCCTAAAAACTTGTATTTAATAATACCAAATACAAACCAATCCTTTCATTTCGATCCTTTTAGTGTCCCACTTGTGGGCATGGGTCTTCTCTCAACTATCTTACTAGTTGAGAGAGTTTAGTAAGTAGTCTTAATCCACACCCGCTGGATCTAGTCTTTGATGGTTTTTGTGTTCCATTTAACGCGCTATAAAAGTAAAATAACAGCACTTGACATTAGGATAACTAAGGGAAGACCCGCACAGCTGTGTGTCCACGGGTCTTCCCTTAGTTATCCTAAGAGATGACAATGTTAGCATTAAAATAAAACTGCTTTTTTACGGATTTTATCGCGGTTTATTTTAAATTTTAGTGGCATGTTACCCACTTAACAAATTACTATGCTGTATGCTGTAGGTCGCCTCTAGTAAGCACTCACATCGTTGACTGAGCAATATTCATGTTTGACACTGATGGGTCACACTTACTCTTTGTTTTTTATATTTTATATAGGCATTTTATATGTTTTTTCTTTTAATTGTTTCTATTTATGTATTTTTTTTTGTCTTTCCATTTGTTTTTTTATCATTTGATTTTTAGTCGAGTCCTGTCTTTGTAAAATAAATGTGTTTCTTTCTTTCTTTCTGATTGATTCCTTTCATAGTAGTTTTTATAGCTTGTGAAAAATAGTTCCATTCTGAGCGAAGCCTTATATTATGAAGTTGAACATACCATATTAAAACACAAGTCACGCTAATACATTAACTTTTGTATAACATAATTAGTATTAATTAGCAAGCTTTATTAATGGCTGTGTATTGGAGAACAAAAGGTATTTTATTTATGCTGTGTCAGTATTCTGGTATTAATAACAATTTTTATAGACAATGCAGAGTTAACAATGGTTATTATTTACATAACTACATAGTTGCTTGAAATTTCGATTTTTTGGAAGGTTAATACTTCAGGATTAAGGATTTTTTGGTCATATTTTTAAAATAAAACATATTATCTAAATTTACTAAAAATAATTGTACTGCAAACGAAACAAAGTTTTGTAAGGAAATCAGATAACTGTTATGTTATACATAATAATATATAACGTTTTTTTTTTGTAAATATGTGCAAACTTTTACAGATAATTACACCCAGGCAAGGTCAAACCACATGTTCATCACACAATTTCGTCTTGGTTGAAAATCGATTCCATCTGCGGCTTGTAAATAAATAAAATCAGAGCAATAATATTGTACTATCTTTGGCTCACAAACTAAGCGAAGCTTGTACGATGGGAGCCAAGAAAAAGTATTTTACCATAAAAAACCTTGTCATTGGTGATAATTGGACCAATAATTGCGGTAATTGCGTCGAAGGCTTACCATCCACGCCATCATTTCAACCCTTTTAGTTTACCACTTTTGGGCTCCGGATTTTCTCTCAACTATCTTACGAGTGAGTTAAAATTAAAGCGATCTGCACCGGCTTCTTCAATTCTTACATCATAAAGAATAACTTAAGAACTCCGACGAACTCAATAACCCGTAATTTGTCTTACAATACTTCACACAAACAAGAAAGTGTCAAAGAATAGGAAAATTTAATCCATAAGCCGTAACTTTTGTAACAAGTACCAATATTTTTACAAAAAAACTCAGTGACGGAGCGGAACGCCGTCAAAAACTTTACCATATCAATATTTGATTCCAAGAGCTTAGTATAAAATGGATATGCAATATCTCAATCGTTGAGAGTTTGTCTCTTTGAGATATCTGAGAAGAGCTTGGTATCGTGGGATACTTTAGAGATGTAAGGAATTTAATTGTAATAGGTATTCGTATCAATACGACCCTTAAGTATTAATATTAAGATACACGAATTTCTCATATTAGATTAGCAGATTTTAGTTAATATTAGAACTTAGGTATGAAGCGCTATATGAGTAGTAATGAGTGACACAGACATACTGGACGCAGTTTTTAGTTTTACTTGCAGTAAAGGTCACGCGAATGAAAGATACCATGATACATTTATTCGACAAAGACCAATAATAAGTCCATTAAATACTAATAATAACATTTTTAAGATAGTAATAAGCAAGATAAGATTCACGTATATATAAGAAAATGCGTTATACCTTGATTTTATTAACAAAAATATCAGTATTTAAGATTTAGAATACTAATACATTGCAACATACTTTGATTTATTAAGTACCTATTTATAGTTGTAATTAATTATGTATTCATTTTTTTAACGAATAAATATTGAATAGTTGTTCAGTAAATCATTTAATTTACCGCATCCAAATCATTTTTATATTTGGTACTTCAAACCGAAACAAGTTTTAAATTCTTTCGTGAAATGGAGCGCTGGGACTTGGCTTAATATAATGTAACTCATCTTTTTACCCTGTCAGTAATAAATTAACCTCACCTTCGTTCGTGTATTAAACACCTCATCTTTCATCTATATCTTTACGTAATATAAAATGACGTCACTTTAAAAACTACAGAACCAATTATCATGCGGTATTCACCAATAAACAGAGTGATCCATGAAAAAGGTTTTGGCGTATAATTTGTACCCGTAAGAAGCAGGGGCTGGTCGTAAAAATTTTATACTAGACTAGCTTCCGCCCACGGCTTCGCCCGCGAAATTGATCTCACTAATCTTGTTTCTCCATACAAACTTTGGAACCCCGTTTCACCCCCTCAAGGGGTGTGTTTTAAAAAATCCTTTCTTAGTGCACCCTTAGACCCCATAAGGAAACTATGTGCCATATTTGGAGTCTCTTGGCTTTGGGCTCTGCGTTGATATGTCAGTCAGTCAGTCAGTTTCTTCTTTTATATATTTACATTTATAAAGTCACTAAAATCCTATCGCTGTTCTGCTCCGTAGAGGTCGGAATTTATTGTACTTACTCTGTTTTATATTAAAAGAATAAACAGAATAGGTATATCTCAAATCCGAGAGCAGGAAAAATTCCGTGATTTATTAAATAAAAATGTTATTTGTTTCACGCGCTACGTTTTCGAACTTATTTCAACGACGTCGGATGTCCATAGCTACAAAATTCCAATGGGAATTGAATTATAGTCAATTATAAAAATCCTAGGAAGATCCTAATACAAACATTTCGATGCTAGTACATGAATTAGACCTCTGTTACCTATTTGAAAAACACAACGTTGCAGCAAGCTGCTTGCTGGTGAGTTTTGAAGACTTCTATGAGTGACAGATGTCAGATCGTTGAAACCACGGAGGACAACGATCTACTGCTTCAGTGATAGCTAAAGGTAACCACAGACTATGGAAACTGGTAAGTTCTAAGTTTCTCAAGGCAAAATTTAAGACAGACATGACGTATTTAGTAGGTACTGACAATACAAATTTTTCTCGTAAAAATCTATGACTGATGTTAAAAACCACATATAAAGATGAAAAAAACATAAAAACGGTTTGATTATCATTGCTTTTTTGCAAAAAAGTACAAAATCAGATTCTAATTACTTATGAGAAGGTGTTCCTATAGAATTATAGCTTGGTAATGTAGTGTATGGTAATTTTATTTTGTAGATATGTTGAGTTAAGCCTTGGAATAACACTTCAGCGTTACTGTAAACGAAATTAACACAGTAATTTAATGTACTGTGTGGTCAAAGTGCAATCTAATATTATGTTTTCGGTAATTTAAAGTTTTTATTGAGTGACGAAAAAATTTCAACCGGTTCATCAATAAAATTTACGAATAATAATGTAATAGTTTAAAAGTATTTTTTTCTTAAATTTACGCAAAATTTTAGTACCTAGTTTTATTTCAATGTGTGTAGTTTGGACGTCAAATAACTCAGTCCACACGTAACCATGAAGTCTGAAAAGACTGAAACGTCGGGATCTAATAATTTTAAAATAAACCGCGATAAAATCCGATATAGAGTATTTTTACTTCAATGGGTGAAGTTTGGACGTCATATACCTCAGTCCACCCGTGACCACCAAGACTAAAAAATGTCTTTGAAACGCCGGGATATAAAAATCAAATATAAACCGCGACAAAATCCGTTATAGAGTAGTTTTATTTCAAGTATAAAAGTATCTTGAAGCAGACCATACGCATATCTACTTGTGGGGTCTGCTTCTATCTACTTTTGCTGATACTTTCATATATTAATTTTATTATTTACCCCGGTTGAAATTTTGCTAAACAAATAAAAGATTTTTAATTATGATACCATAGCTATATTTTATATTTTGAATCGTTTAATTGAATAATATTTGAATAAAAATTATATGTTTCTTTGTTAGTTTTCTTTTCATTTTGTTTTAATTATTTTACGTAAATCAGTTGGCAAAACTTTGTGAATTATGATTTTTTTTTTTAATAGCAAGTGAACAATGAATTTTTTTAATATTACCAAATGCATTTAAATAATTGCTAACTAAAACTATCATTACAATTATTTCCCTATTTTGCCTAAAAATTAAAAATATCTACTTACCAATAAACAAATTTAGCACTAAACAACGATATCACACGGAAAAATATCTCACACACTAAGAATGAACACTGAAAAATTGACGTAAAGTTTTTCGCAAAAACCGATAGACAACGGTAAACTACCCCCAAACACGACTGCTCTCGCGAAAGCTCGCGGTCAACTGAATATTCCTATAGTCTCTCCACTTTCATGAAATGAACTGAAACTCTCTTATTTATTACAAAATAGCGTAACCCACAACTTTTGCTAAGTCAATTTCTACTTTATGTTTAAGTCGTAAGGTTGGATTTGATGTAGCAGAGAAATTGTTTTGAAAGTTGTCGATTGTTTGTTTGGGAGGGTCGCAAGGCGGGAATGAGTGTGTTGAAAAAAAAAATAAGCCAACCACGTCTCAGTGAGTTAAGGTTTCAGGGGCGGGTTTCAAGAGAATATCTTTAATTAAAACCCAAGTTTTCTTCTTGTGCTGTAATGAATTAAAGTTTGTAGGTGAATGAAGTTGTCTGTATGACGCTGTGGTAAACAGGAAAGCCTGCAGCAATTTTAAGGTCTGTGGGAGAATTAATTAGCTGAGAGTGAATTTTGCGATGCAATGCTTTGAAATGCGTCTAGTGTTTGTGAATTAAATTAGGTTGAAAATTAGCAAGTACGTAGTTGCCTTCATTACATGACTTTAGCATATTGGTTCTAGGTGAAATGTAGCAATTATTTCCGTGATATTTAATAAACCTATTTCTTTCAAATATAATTCGATGCCTTTGCTGGAGTTGTTGTTGTTAAAAAATGGTAAAAAAAGTTATCTAAATATATCAAAGGAGCAACTGACTGACTGACTGGCTGACTGACTGACATATCAACGCAGAGCCCAAACCGCTGGGTCTGGAGACTCTAAATTTGGCACATAGGTTCCTTATAGGGTCTAGGGGTGCAGTAAGAAAGGATTTTTCAAAACTCGCTTAAGGGGATGAACGGGGTTCCAAAGTTTGTATGGAGAAACAAGATTAGTGAGATCAATTTCACTCGTTTATTAATAAAAACGTCTAAGTTTATAAATCTTTTATGGTCTAGTCTTCTGTTTAAAAAAGTTAACCCTCAAACTAACATAATCATAATCATTTGTCTTCTTTTTTTCCCATTTCTATTGGGGTCGGACCCCAGAGAGAATTGAACGAGCGACTGACATCACCTTGAAAGCCGTAGGGGCTCAGTAGTCGAGATGATTAGATCAGGTGTCACATTATATTAGGCTTCTAAATACCGGTGACAATCGTCATAGATTGTTTTAAATAACAACCGGTAAAGAAGGTTTAACATGTTCTCCAAGGTACGGAGAGATGTTCCTTACAAAACCAGACACCGAAACAAATCTTTATTGTTACACAAAGTTTGTATGGGGTGAGAATCGAACTCGCGACCTTCTGGGCACCGTATAGCCCAACCCTCTTCCATTGCTCGACTACAGAGGTTCCCTTCACTTCAACCCTTTTTAGTGTCTCACTCCAGGGCACGGTTCTTCTCTCTATCTTACAAGTTGAGAGAGTTTAGACCTTAATCCACACACGCTGTCAAAGTGCGGGCTGGTGGATGTCATATGTCTTTGAATGATTGGTTCTTAGAAATGCCGGTTTCCTCAAGATATTTTCCTTCACCGACAGTGAGCAGCGGTGATGTAACAATTCACACAAAGATGTGTGGGCGCGACTGGAAATCGAACCCGCGACCTTAATATTTATGGCGAATACAGAGGCTGTCCCAAGTGAATAAAATCATTGATTGAAATAAAACTATTTTGAAACGGATATTATCACGGTTTATTTTAGATTTTAAATACCGACGTTACGAAGTCTTTTCGGGTGGAATGAGTAGCCCACTCGTGACTATGAAGACTGAAATGGATATTATGATGTTTTTTTACAAATGATACTGAACAGCTCGAGTTGATACGGTGACGATCCCTTTCCTAGTTAATACGTCTACGATGACCATTACACGAAAATAGCTCTACAAAGAAAATCAAAATTTTAGGGTTCGCTGGTAGAAAAATTCATATTTGAGTAAGTTCGCCTGTCTACATGTGTTTTTTTTTTCTATTTATAAATTGTCAATGTAAATGTTTTGTGTACATTATGATTAAAAAGTATATATTATAATATGCCCATTTTTGCAAAAAAAATATGATTATGATAATTATTACAAGTTTTTCACAAATAAAATAGAATTAGAAGTCGAAAATTAACTAAACAATGGAATATTTAGGTAAATTAAATAAAACAAAACACATTGAATTGTTTCACCACTAATGAGTCATCATTATCAGTCAGTATCTCTTAGAACTAAACATTCCTCCACCAACCCGCAGTTGCCCAGCGTATGTGGATTATGTCCTGCACGCTGCCCGCACACGACCAATTCTCCCCACAGATTTTAATGACCGATTTTGTGCAATTTAATAAAAAACTCAAGGCCACGCGAATACAAAATCAGTCATAATAACCAGACGTGGGCTCTTAAACAATTATGGGCGCCAGTCTTTTCCTAACTCTTAAAATAGTTGAGAAAAGACTGGTGCCCAGTGGGGAAACAATTGTTACATAAACAAACAAAACAAAATATTTTAAATCAGTATAAATTATTAAATTAAATTATAGATTGAAATAAAAAAATTGAAAGTTGCATAAATTGAAAAAAATACTATTAAATTATGAATTTTAGAATCTTTGTGAAAATATTCCTTTATTACCTACTACCTTTCCGCCGCGGATACACCCGATTGAACTTTATTTTATATCGTGCCCAGCAGTGAGACAAAAGTAGCTTAAAGCCTTTGTCAATAAATGGACTAATTGTGCAAGCTGCACTCTTCAGTTTTATTCTTATTAAGCATTAAGTAAGACTCACCGTAGACTATGAAAGCTTGTAACACTAGAATTTCCTAAGTTGATACCTTGGGCTAGTAAAAATAATAATGTTTGTTTTATTTTGACGGACCGGTGGCGTGATGGATAAGACACTTGCTTTGGTTCGATCCCACCTAAGACAGACACTTGTGTGATGAACATGTCTGTTAGTCTTGAGTCTGCAAAAAAATTGTATTTATGATATGTATAGTTAGTCAGTTATCTGGTTTCCATGACACAAGTTCTGCTTAGTATCTGATCAGGTGACCGTGTGTGTGAATGTTCTAGAACATTATACATTTTTCATTATTATTCTCATGACACTCTAACTTAATGTATGTAATACAGAATAATGGAAAATTACACGAACAAACTAGGCTCCCAAAAAAATCAGGGACATTATACATATAATACAAAGAATAGGAGGACGAAACTTTTTTTTTGTTTTTTCCGTCACATAGATAAATTAAAAATATTGGACACACATTTTTCTTTTTTTTTTGTGTGACCTAAAGATGTGAAAGAAAGAAGAGAGAAGCGAAATCTCGAATGACGTCACGCTTAGGAAAGTTTAAAACAGAGGTATGAAGTAGCGCACTCCCACTCCATAACTTTAATGCGTTTTATAGTAATATTGTTTAATTAAGATAAATTCAAATATGTTTATTGCAGGTAACCTACTCTCATAAAAATAAATTTATAATGCTCAATATTAAATAAATCATAGTCACATAATTAACAGAAATAAGAAAAACGAAAAAAATAAAATAAGAAATTACGAAAAAGACTGACCTAAAAATAATTACGTAGAATCTAAATTATTTGAAGAATTTAATAAAAACAAAGAATAGAATTAATAAAAAAAATAAAATTACTTAAATTACAAAATTTAAATGCTAGAATTATCTATTCAAATAATGACAATTAAAATAAGAATAAAATAATAATAAAAGTAGTTCGTAAAAATTTGACTACAAAATTGAAATGATGTGAAATAATAACAATTTTTATAATCTTACTGACTGACTTATTAAAAAACACTGTCCCTATTCGCTCCCTACTTGTCGTACAAGTATGGTCTTGATCTATTTTAAAGAATCTCTATAACCCAGTTTTGTAACAGAACATTATTCAACGACAAAGAAAACCCGAGACAAAAAACCTTTTATTTTGATTACCAACAATTTATCTGAAATCAATCTTATCAAATAAGAATTTGATGGTTTCTAAAGCTGAAACGTTGTAAATTCTCCATCCCTTTCAGTTAAAGGCGGAGTTTGAAACTCGCGCATGCTCAGAATATGATCTTAAGAATAAGATCTGTACTTTTTGCGTCACACGTAAAAATACTTGAGAATGACATCACTCATTTTATACTTCAACTCTTTTTAGTGTCCCACAGCTGGGCACGGGTCTTCTCTCAACTATTTTACGAGTTGAGAGAGTTTGGGCGTAATCCACACACGCTGGCCAAGCGTCTTCGAAGAATTAGTCTTTTACATACCGGTTTTCGCACGATATTTTCCTCACAAAAATATGTGGGCACGACCTGGTATCAAACCCGTGACCTTATACTTCAAGGGCGAGATTCATACTGATACGTCACCGCTGCTCTACATAGATACATATACACGCAATTCAAACACACAATTTTCTGTAGATAATGTTCGAAATATGTTTCTTGAGGGCCTAGTTTTGTATTATTCTAGTATTCGTATTAAACACTATCCCCGTATTCATAAAAGTGTTACGAGTTCATCTATTATATAAAATTTCCATGTCACAATGTTAGTTACCGTACTCCTCCGAAACGGTTTTACCGATTTTTACCAAATTTTATATGCGTATTCAGTAGGTCTGAGAATCGGCTGCTATCTATTTTTCATACCCCTAAGTGATAAGGGTTGTTCACCCTTAATTTCTTTTTTAGTTTTTGGACTTATTACATTAGTAATACGAAGTACGAAGTTCGCTGGCGCAGCTAGTTATACCTAAAATAGGTTTATAATTCGTTTGTCTTTGTCTGTCATCTTAACATTTCTACTAGTAAGAAAAAGACAAAGTCTATTTCAATTAAAGAGTTTTATGTATTGATTTTTAGGAATAAGATGGATTTTCTATATTCCGTAGAATGAGGAGATCTAGGTATATTGCCTTTTATAAGTTTAACAGCTATGTAAATGTGTGTCTATATACACAAAAAAATAGTATTCTATTTTAACTCTGTAATCAGTATTAGGCATTAAGTTTATTTATATTCTAGAAAAATATAGAACTTACTGTTTTTTTGTCCAATTAATACTTGGTTGACTCTAATAGGTTTTTTATCCTAAAATAGGATTGCGCTTGACCACAACTTGCCTGATGCGAAGCAATGATGCAGTCTACGATGGAACGCGCTTACCCAAAAAATACCGATTCACTCGTGACTTGAAGACAGGCAGATTATAGCTATCGGGAAACATACATGCCGGCAGCAAATTCCACAACTTGGCAGTTCGCACAATGAAATTGATAGCAAAGCGCTTTATTATTATTTAGAATTTCCACCATATACTTGTCCGATGGAAGAACGGGGAACTATAACATATTTTATTTGTTGAGCCACATATTGACCTACCAAAATTGGTAGAGTAATACAAATCTTAAACTGACAACTCGCATAATAACGTATCTTACTAAAATTAATATGACGCCGAGTAACTCAACAATTAAAATAGGTCGCGGTACATAATACTAATGCTCAACATCGGTGAAGGAAAACTGCGTTAGCAAACCGGCCTGCCTAAGAACTAATCATTCGAGGACACGTGACATCTACCAACCCGCTCTTGGCTAGCGATATGTGGATTAAGGCCTAAACTCTCTCAACTCGTAAGTTAGTTGAGAGAAGACCCGAGCTGTGGGACACTAAAAAAGGTTAAAGTGAGTGAATAGTAGTTATCTAAATATATAAAAGAAGAAACTGACTGATTGACAAATCAACGCAGAGCCCAAACCGATGGGTCTGGAGATTCTAAATTTGGCAAATTTGTTCTTTATGGGGTCTAGGGGTTCACTAAGAAAGGATTTTTCAAAACTTACCCTTTAAGGGGGTGAAATGGGGTTCCAAAGTTTGTATGGAGAAACAAGATTAGTGAGATCAATTTCGCGGGCGTATCTGCGGGCGGAAGTTAGTTATTTATATTTAATTGAAATAAATTATATTTGTCAATTGCCTTTATTTAAGTGGTTATGATTTTACAATAGCTTGGATAGGTACCAATATAAACGCAGTTAGTAAGGTACGTGAATCTTTTTAATTGATTATGATAAAATTAATGACCCAATTTAAAAAAAAACATCCAAGATCTTTGATAAATAATATCATCTGACTACTGTTTTGCTGACGGTACAAACTGTGGTTACAGTAATAAGTCGCCTTTTCGCTTCGTTTTTTTACTGGCACAGGTTATACCCAACTACTGTATAGTTTAGCGCAAGTCTAAGGCATGTAAGACAGGTTATAAAATGATTTCAAGCTTTTTAAATACATAAAATGATTTTGACATTAAATAACAAAACCTAGCATCGTGCCTTTTCTTCACGTGACAATTTTGCCTTCTATCCCGTAAACCGTGTTAAGGAATACCGTTCCAAAACCAATTTTAAATATATTTAGTCTAACATAATCATGACACGTCCGTACATCGCTGAGTCCAGTCACGGAGTGCCGCGTCGCTGCATAGTTCCGCCGCGCCACTGTAGGCGGCGCTGTCAATTTGCACTGTCGAGACATTTTGGCGCCCACTTTGTGACTGCAAAATTTGCGGTTCACTATGTAAGTTTACGTGAAAGAATTCGTTCAGGTAAGGTTCTAGAATTATTTCTGTAGGAATAGATGCTGTAAATACAATAGCGAAATCGTATGAAGTAGACATAGCCAACTTTATTTATAACTCCATAACTTTAATGTGTTATAGCTTAATATTGCTTCATTTCAATAATACGTGTCTAAACCAAAAAGACGTGTCTAACATTTTTTTTATATTCCTACTGATACCTTTCCCTATTGAAGTAAAGAACTTTGCTATTTCTTCTAGCTAGACACTGTTCTGTTCTTAAAATATTCGAGAATTATTTATAACCACCTTGTTCAACATCCAATTATTGTATTTTCAAAGAAAAATTATAGTGAAAAGTGCTTTTTACGTTAAATAAGTATTTAATTAGTGTGATAATCAAGATTTACCATAACATTATTTTTGATGATTTTGTTATTTTATATATGCATTTCATGATAATATTTCTCAAATATACCAAGTAAATATGTATATATAACTAGTTAACCTAATACACTCTATTCAAAAATGTAATAATTTTAAATTTTCGTCAAATAAAGACAGCTTGATAAGTTAAAAATATAAATGAATTTGATTCTATTGACCCCCTAAACAAAGACATAAAACTAGGAATGATACCGTTTAGCGTCAAAGGCTTACCCAGGGGAGCCGCGGTTAGCCGGCGATTAAAGCCAAAAGCCTGCACCATTTGATGTATTCATCCCCCTGAAACTGCGAACTGAGATAAAAGTACAGGGTTAATACTCCCCCGGGATCGGCCGTTAAGTGATTCGCTTCGATTTTAAAATTTATATTGAAGTGAATTTACTGGCGGGGAAGTTTGTGTTCGCTGTGTATTTTGAAGTTGCTCTAAACGTAGCTAAATAAATAAACTAATTTCAAGAACTAATTCAGAATATGATGTAGAATAAATGTGATAGTATCATATTTATTTACTATATCTTTACAAATCAAAATTTTAGTGTTGGTACATGCATACATCGCACAATAATGTCAATTTATACGTTTAAATAAGTAATTTGTGGGAGATGTAGAGTCTAACCAAACAAAAAATCTATCTAAATTTTACATTATCAATGTCTGGTATGTATTTTTATAATTCAACTCAATTATTTCCCACAAATTATCAAAAAAGACTAGATAAATTTTGTGCAAAAAGATAAAACTAGTCCCATTGTATTTAATTTTGTCTTCATGCATCTCGATGGAACACAAAAGAACTCGGACAGTTTGTCAATATCTTTGTTAATAATTCTAGCATCGCCCTAATAACAAATATTCACAATATGTTTGGATGGAAACGAATACCTTTTTGTAAGATCAAATTTGGTTTGCACACGCCGCGTTCTTACCCAACCGTCCTCAAATGTTTATAAGATGTCAATGAGTATCATTGACATCTTATAAACTTGATAACTAGCAGGCTAAATGCTATCACAAGTGACCCAAGTGACACCCAATCGTCTGTTTAGGCAACAGATTGCTTTGTTTATAGGTGCGACATCTTTATGTATAAAAGAAAGTCGTGTTAGTTACACTACTATAACTGAGATACAGTTAAACTGATTAAGCTGAAAATTGGTGGGCAGGTAGCTTAGAACCAGAAGACGGACATAGGTTTTACATTCCGTTGCGTTCCCATGGAACGTGATGTGACATAAAACATGGTAGGTATAATAGAACGCAAATGCTAAGGAATAAAAAAACGCAACTGACAGCTACACGTACATAAACAACAGTGACATTTGTCTGGGTGTCTAACTGTGGGTTGTTCGGTATCATAGCTTTCAAACGGAGTTTCATTGTTTGTTTTGCCATAGCAGACTCGATTTAGTGTTCTTTATAAGCATGGAACGTCTGCAAAAGAGTGTGTTGAAATTATTATTATTAAATTGTTTGCTCAAATATCTACCCGTGTGAAGTAGGGTGGGTAGTTAGTATTTAATATAACTAAATATCTAGGTTGTTCTAAACACTGAAGTTTATATTCCCAAAACATTTAGTAATAGTATAGAGCCGTATTCTATGCAAGCCAACCGCTTACAAACAAGCATTCCTAATTTGCTTCAAGTGAAACTTTTGCAGCTAATTGAATTGAAGTCAACTTCTTGTTAAGGTAAAAGCGATGTCGCCGTGTCGCCCGCGGCTCGGCGTTCTGTTGCCGGCTGGAAACTTTGAAAAATTCCCCACCAGTTTGTTTCACTGTAACTTAATATAAACTAGAAGCACGGAAAGTTAGGAATTAAGTTTTATACGTTATACGGTGAAGGTATTTTATCATATTTCATTAAATTTTAATGGTCAGAGTATCTTTAAAAGTATTCTGAAATGTAGTGGTCTATTTTCCTATATAATTTTTAACTAAATAGTAGCTTATTGGGCCCTGAGTAACCCTACTTTCCGTCAATCGGTTGAATATACCATAAGTCCGTCCTACGAATATTCATAGCAAATTTTGTTCTAAATCGGTCCAGTACTTTAACCATGAAAATGTAGACTGAGTATAAACAGACATAATTAATTTATAGTATTATAGAATAGATGTGTGGATAAGTATGACTAAAACTTCTCCTATTTCGTTATCCTTTATAGCGATTACAATCAAAATGGAGGACGTATATCTAATTAACCAAACAACAGTAATCAAGATTACAAACGAATCTGGGGGTGCCAAACAGAGGTGTTCAAAATTCGTCTCAAATGCAAATTATGCAAACAGTTCCCGCAATATTCTCGTTTTCGACAATATATTTAGCATTTGAAATGGAGTTGTAACGGAATAAATGGTTGTCGCGGCACGTCCGCCCGCTTCGTACTCAACTCACGAACTGATTTGAATTTGGAATTTTGTACGCTCTGTTGGCGCCATCGTGGTCGCGGTCTTACTTTTTTTGAAATATTAAATAGTAATTTTAGCTTTCAAGTTTTAAAATTTAACTGGATCAATATGAGCTAGTTAATTTTCTAATAATATTTTAATAAATCGATGTTGGCGATACACAACAGCTTATAATTGACTTTTGTAAACAGACGAACTTTTAAAGACAAACTTTTCTTGTCAGAAGTTTGAAGAATGTATAAGTTTGTTCTAAGTAGCTGTACCTATCATGTCACTGAACTTGATGAAAACAAGGGGACCTGGGAATGGTTTAGATTCACAATTTTGCGCAGTACGAAGTTCGCTGGGGCAGCTAGTATAAGTATAAGTTTGTTGATCACAAGCACAAACGTATGGATAGATTCATGCAATTTTTAATCTGATGTGATCGAGATAGTCAATTTTTAAATTATCCTCATTAATATTTTAAATGCGAAAGTCTGTCTGTCGCGCTTTCACGACCTAACTACTAAACCAATTTGGATGAAATTTACTACATTGGAACCGGAAAAGAGCATAGGATAGTTTTTATCCGATTGCGCAAAAGAGATTAATGTATTGGCGGAGCCACGGTCGGATATAAAACAATAATTGCAACTTTGTTTGCTAAAGAAACATAGGTACTGTTTAAATCTGTTTAATCTTTTAGAATCTTGTTTTCGTACTTTCTAACGATAAGCAGCTTTGCACAAAATGCTAATGTTTACCGCATTCTGCCGAATTAAACAAAAAAGTATTTTAAGTTTACACACCTTTCTACAATAACCAACTTTATAATTCACTTGTTAGAGTACATTTTTGTTTGTTACTAGTTATGTAAATTGTCTAATGAAGTCGGGAGTAATGGAGTGCCTTGGGATTTTGTTTTTCTCATGCTGTTTGACTGGAAGAGATTTGTGATCAAGTTTTAACTGATGATGGCGGAATATATTACTGACATTTTGGACTGTATTTACCATTGTTAATTTACACTAGAAAAACATTAAATCTGGTACAAATTATTTCTTGCAATTAGAATAAAAGTTAGCGCACGTTATACGTAAGTCTAATGTCAGTCTTGTGTCAAGGTACCTTCTGGGTTGAGTCACCTTCATCCATGAGTTAGCTTTCATTTGAATACTAACTCGTGGTGCAAATCCGTTGACAAAAACTGGAGGTAAAACAGAGACACTAGACGAAAAGGTATAAATTAGTTAATTAATTATTATTTATTTAATTAGTCCGTCAGTAAGGTTAAAAAATGTTAGACACGCGTATTTTTTGCTTTATTTTTTTACTATATAAAAATAAGTCGGGTTTTCCTTCCTGACGCTATAACTCCGGAACGCACGAACCGATTTCCATGGTTTTGCATTCGTTGGAAAGGTCTCGGGCTCCTTGAGGTTTATAGCAAAGAAAATTCAGGAAAAATTTCAACAGAAAAGCGGGAATATGTTACATAAAACTAAGCCATCTGGTGGCGAAACGGAGTTCGCCGGGTTTTCTAGTCATTGAAATAAATAATATTAAAATGTAACAGATTAAAGTTATGCAGTAGGAATGCGCTTCGTCATACAGAAGTACAAAACTTACCTAAGTGTGACGTCATTCGAGATTTCGCTTCGACGTATCGCCGTAATCTATAATCACACAAAAAAAGGAAAACTTCGTGTCCAATACTTTTGGTTAGCTATCCGAAAAAAATTGTCGGTATCCCTATGACGTTGTCAGTGACCATCCAGTTAGTGACAAAACCGCGCCGCTAAGCAGTCTTTCCATGTTTTGGTACGATTTTTGGGTGACACCATGTAGGCAGACGGGTCGGAATGTAATAATTGCTCTTGTACATTGCCATCGCTAATTCTACGGCCTACTGCACATCATCATTCTCCTTGAAATTTTCCCATTTCTATTGGGGTCGGCTCCTGGTCTAACTTGATGCAGCCACCAGAATTATACGAGCGACTGCCATCAGACCTCGAAACCCGTAGGGAACTAGTAGCCGAGATACTTAGGCCAGGTGTCAGATTGTATTGGCATCTGACTACATGTAACAATTGTTAAAGATGTGTTGAATAACAACTGGGACCGACGATGGCTTAACATGCTAGGCATGAAAGGTCCTCAACCAACCAGACACCGAAAGAAATCTTTGTTGTTGCACAAATATAACACGCACACGCCTACTGCACGCTTACTACAAAACTGGTATTAGCCTAAGGACTTTATTGAAGATGCTACAAATTGCTACGAGTTTGTTATGACATTGCTACGATTTCACTACGATAAGACTGCACGATGCTACACACTGAATGCAGAATTAGGGCTATGGAACTATTTTTATGTAATATTATCTACTGATTACGTATCTGCAGATCTATTTAAGTAGTCAAATTTAAGTGTATCAATACTTACTGACACAGATAAAGTCGACGACTCGAAAAATAATACCAATAAAATCTCCTTTTCACAACTCCGATTGTTCTAAAAAGTTACTACGGCCCGCTACGAGCTTGCTACGAAATTGCTACGAGCGGTTGCTACGAATTACTACGAGACTACGAAGATGCTACGCTTTTGCTACGAAAAGGTTATGCGATGCTGACTGTCGCATTGTACCGAGTCGAGTATTACTTCTAACTTTTAAGTCAGACATATACTGTACTACTTTACTTATAATATTAATGAGAAAATAACTCTGTCTGCCTGTCACGCTTTCACGCGAAACCTTACTACAACTCTTTTTAGTGCCCCATTGCTGGGTACGGGTCTTCTCTAAACTATCAGAGTTGAGAGAGTTTAGGTATTAAGTGCGGGTTGGTAGATGTCACATGTCCTCGAATGATTAGTTCATAGACATACCGGTTTCCTCACGATGTCTTTCTTCACCGATATTGAGCAGTGGCGATGTAACAATTCACACGAAGATATGTGGGCATGACCAGGAATATAACTTGCAAAACTTATATTTGTAAGGCAAGGCCCGTACCGCTGTGCCACCGCTGCTCGCACGCCAAAACTAATGTACAGTGCGGAGATGGTTTGAGACCCAAGGATGGACATAAAATGGTTTTTATCCCACTACGCAAAAAGAGGTTAGTGGGTTAGCGCGACAACAGACATAAGCGCGGGCGGAGCTGGAATTGGAAAGCTAGTAGGTAGATAAATAATTCATATTACCCATTTCTACGTCCTATTTATTCGCTCGTTAGGTTTAAAATCTTTGCAAAAATACATTATTTGCTTTCAAGATGATGTACAACAATTCTCAACAGAACAACCAGTATATGTTGATCTCCGTTTCTTGAGCTTCTTAGTTAGATAGCGAAGAAAATGAAAATAAGGAGGCACGAGAAGGACCTTTTAACGCTGGTTACATTATAAATAATGATGGTTCTGTATGGCATGTTATTTGTCATATGACATAAACGGTTTGCTCATTATGAGAATATTATGCATTCATATTAATATTTATGTCTGTTATAATAAGGTTGGTAGGTAGGTACTATTGATAGACCGTTTAACTCATGTATCGCCTATCGCCAAGATTCTGACTCCTCAAGCTGCACAGACAGTGATGATGATTCAAGCGATATAGATATTAGTGACGAATAGTCTTACATTACTTTTATCTGTGGATAAATGAGATTTAATTAATGTTTTATGACTTTGAACCTCAGATGACGATACGCGAGTTAAACGGTCGGCCTATAGTTTTGTGGATAATACTGATTTGTCAATAATTGGGAAGTTTGTTGAATGACACTTCAGGGCCTTTAGATAAATTACATAGCGAAGGGATAACGAACGATCGAAATGAGCAAAATGTATGGGGTTGACATAAAATTGTCAATCGAATTTTCAAAGTTGAATGTCAATCCTATACATTCGAATAGCAACAATGAAATAGCGAAAATAGTTTTTTTTTAAATGTAAGGTAATTAGCATCCACATGACATTTTAGAATAAACTTTTAAACTTTCGCATTGCGTTATTAATATTTATATTTATCATAACGGGCAATTGAGTCTGCTTGTAACCACGACCGGTGCAAACCGTGTCGAAACGTGAAGCCAAATTAAACAAAATTTTATTGATTACTTCAATTTGGTGCAGTTTTGTAAAACAGAAACATAAGCATAGAATATGTACTAAAGTTTAGACTCGAACTCATCTGGGGCTGTTTGCAACTAAGACACGAATGATACAGATATCAGAAACATTTCACTAGAACTGGCAAATATGAACCTTTTATCGGATTGGGATAACATGAATTAAATCTGATAGTGATTTAGGGTTACTTTTTTTTACTTTTTCCTGGAGATCTGTCACACAGGTCCCGCACCCAGTATAGACTCCAGCTCTCATAAAGGTATTTACGAATCTGCCTGTAATCTCTGTTGTATTGCCTAACTGTACCTTTTTGAGAGAAATAAACAATATTATTATTATTATTATTTATTATCCCCTAAAAATGAAATAAAGAAAAAGAAATAACTAAGCTTAAAACTTGCCGCCGTTACAAATGGTCTATTAAGTACTTAGGTATTCTTTTTTTGCCGGGATAAAATCCTAAGGATCCCCCGTTCCGTGTGGGTATGGGGCAGGGGTATGCGGGACTCCAAAAGAGTACCCACCCACTAAGATCCCGGTTGTATCGCAGCGCATTTATGCCAGAGGGTCACGGGAACTACATATGACACAAACGCGACATTTGTCTAGACACCTATCTGTGAATTTTTCGGTATTATAGCTTTCAAACGGATAATTTATTGGTATATTTTGCCAGACTTGATTAAGTATTCTTTCTAAGCATGAAAAGTTTGTACGATATCTACCGTGTGAAGCCGGGGCGGGTCGCTAGTATCTAATATAATGTTTATTTCTCTCCCGTAAACTTCAATACAATATACAATTTTGTTTTTAAACATATAAAAGGCCCGGCCGCTTGAAGCTGGAGATCCTGCAGGGTCTTCGCTCGCCGGGGCCGAAAACGGGTGTCTCACATACCCCTCGCCCTATGCCCGTTGAGAGCACGAGAGCATGCAAAAAAAGGTTGGTTTTATTTTTATTTCTTTAAATTATTGGTATAATTTTTATGTACTTCGTTACCACATCTATGGAATTTAATTCAAAACGTATAAACTCAGTTCAATAGGAATTGCCTAAACTCTCGAGACATGTGACAGAACTTTGAACAGGACGGGACCGAGTTAGATCTCGAATACGATACAAATTGGACACCCGAACGAAGTTTGTACTCGATTGTTACTGAATGTTTATCGATTATGGATTAACGAGTAATATGGTTTTGTTAGGAAATACTGATCATTGTTTTAATAACAAACCATTTACATCGAGTTTTGGGTATATTATACCTTTAGATGTAGGTACACACGGCAACACATCAAGCTACACTATATTTGTATAAGTACTTATAAACTTACGGCCTTATTCATAAAAAAGTTATAAGAATCTTTAGTTAAAATGGACTTTGCCTCTTTCTTACTAGTATAAATGTCATGATGATAAAAAAACTAACGAATTATAAAGTTATTTTAGCTATAATGAGCTTGTAATACGTTTATGAATACGGGGGTTAGAATCTACGGTTCATCGAAGTGTTGAGAATAATTTGTTTTGAACAATACGACAGCGGAGGTTCGAAGCTGGTAATTAAATTAGACAGGTGAAACTCCTTTGAGAGATATTGCAGGTTTAGATGTTTCATTAGCACTAAATAATAGTCTAGATATCTTAATGTTATAACTAAAATCTAGTGTTAAATATTTTTCGTATCAATGCCAATATGAAAAGTTATTAATTAAACAGTACGTGCTGTTTTTTTAAGTGGTTCTATCAGACAATGTTAATTCAATTTAAATTTAACAAAATACAACTCGTCAAAATGAAACGTCGGGATCTAAAATCTACAATAAACCGCGTTAAAATCCGATATAAAATAGTTTTATTTCAAAATACAAACTCTTAATGTAAACGCGCATGCGTTCATCCCACTCACTCACGAGTCGAGATCTCATGAGCCTCGCGCCGCTCAGCGTCTCGGCGAGCGCCTCAACACTCGGACTCCACGGTTCAGAGGTTTTAACCCAAAACGGCTCAAATATGTAAGGTGTGACAAGGACAGGGTAGGTATCGGACCTACCAACCTTCCATAGGAGCAAAGGCACGTGCTGTTTGTTTAATGTTCGCGTGGACACTGGAGAGGTTTAGTCAGCGGCTAAATTGCCTCACTCATTTTTTCAGCAGCGATGATGATACTTACTATTCTCATAAAGACTTAAGGGCACCAGGTTAAGACCCAGGTTCGAACCTGCGATCTATATTTTTAAGCTGAGGCCAATACCACCCAATATTGCTGCGCCGACGACGCTCACTTCTAAGTCCAAAGTTTATTTGTAAGTACAAGTTAAAATATAGATAAGTAGTATTTTGAAATAAAGCTATTTTATAACGGATTTTATCGCGGGTTAAAAAAAAGATAAGATAAGGTCTAAAAAGATTTGAAATCTCAACGTTCTATAATAAAAACTACTGCGATAAAATCCGGTATAGTCTTATTTGAATATAGGTAAGTAACTATCTAAAATCGTAAACAAACCAAATTATAAGTTAAAAACCTAGATAGTATGTCAGAGAATTCTTCCGAATTAAAGCCTTAGGGAATGTAGCCGGAAGGCTAGCAGCACCGGTATACTTAACTGAAATAAAACACTACCACGAAAATTACACGAAAATATTACGAATTTATCTTCCAAAATTTCGGTACAAAATATAATAATCCAAGGTGAACGTATAAAAAATTCATGGATGACAAATGCACGCGGCGGGCCGACAAGTGGTCGACATCAGTCTCAGAGAATTCGAGATTCGTATGAAAGTCACGACATTTACAAAGTCCGGGGCATCTGACTTTCACGACGGCCATACTTTCTCGTTTCGCAGCAGTTTATCAAAGTTGGTGCGTTTATTTCTACGGTTTATAAATAAATGTTGATATTTTTCCTCTTTATTTCAGCCTTTAGTAGATAAAATAGGTAACATGAAAAATGAATGAAAATGAAAAAATATTTATTGAACACTAGCTGACCCGGCAGACTTCGTACTGCCTCAATCGATAAATAAAAGGCCTAAACTTTTAATTAAGTATATATTTTCTTCTCACCTTTCAAACCTTCCCTAGACCTCCACGAACATTTCAAGACCAAGATAAGGTAAATCCGTTCAGCCGTTCTCGAGTTTTAGCGAGACTAACGAACAACAATTGATTTTTATTTATATAGATAAATATAGTACGAGTACGTAGGTCACAGCATCACTAGACCCTTCACTAAGACTCCCTGTGTCGTAGATTCTAGTCTCAAATCAAACATCCTTTTTTACTTTTATCGCTGTAATTTTAGTTACTGTCTCTAAAGCTTAGCTAGAGGTCCTGAATTCAAGTATTAGTTCAAAGAAAATGAAGATAATTTATTGAGATTTACTTAAAGAAAAATCATAGTATCATTAGGAGTTCAGATATAGGCTTGACCTACACCTACCTGGCAAAAGGTGTATGATATCACTTCAGGCCACACAGGTAGGTATAAGAGGCGTGAGGGATATGTTACGTCATACTACAGACATAAAATGTTTTTAGGCATCACGTAGGTACATTTTTGAGTAAATACTATCTGTGTAGTAATAGATTTAATGATTAAATGTAGTAAATGAAATAAAAACGTTCTTTTATTCCCTCTAACTAGATCCTTAGGTTATAATCTACCTTTGCTGTTACCCTTATGCGAGCGAGCAAGGATTTCAACAACAACACCAAGAAAAATATTCTATTAAATATAAATACAATATTATTTTACCCATCGTTAAGTGTTCAATATTTTACAAAAGCACTTATAGAACCGCCATTCGTGTTTATAATCATCTACCTGTAGATATAAAGAAGTTAGATGGCAGATTATTTAAAACCTACTTGAAGAAGTGGCTAATTGTTAATGTGTTTTACAACTTGAATGAGTTCTTTGCACAAAAGTTTTGTTAAGCAGTTTTGTGTAAAAATTATATTTAATTATTCTATTTTCTCTAATGTATTTCTTTCTTACAATGTTAAATATTATGTTTAACTTATTAATAATTATTGCATATCCGACTCGGGTAGACTGTTGGAACGTAACTACAATACTTACACCATTTATGTACACAGTTATGCAATAAACGTATCTTTATCTTTATCTAAATTTGTAAAGTGTTTTCATTTGATTCATATACTATTAAAAGCAAAACGGCAAGAAACATGCTTAGTTGTTATAAATAAATAAACTTCAACAACAACTTTCCAAGTTAACGCACTTAATTACTGAAAACTATTTCAATATTATAATCTATTTAATTGCAAAAAATCATCTGAATACCTCCTGTTTTGGCGTGAAGGTGTAAAAAAAATATAATAACTATAGGCCGACCGTTTAACTAGCGTATCGCCTATCGCCAAGATTTTGACTCCTCAAGCTGCACAGACAGTGATAATGATTCAAGCGATATGGATATTAGAGACGAATAGTCTTACATTACTTTTATCTGTAGTTAAATAGTTTTTTAAGAGACTTAATTAATGTTTTATGACTTTGTACCTCAAATGGCGATACGCGAGTCAAACGGTCGGCATATAGTAATATTACAAGTGGAAAAAATCACATAAATAGCCACGATTCCTGCCAGTTATAGTCTACACAATAGGTATAAAATAATAAAGGTAGGTAGGTTAGGTACAATAGGTATTCAAAAATTCACTTTGGTTTGTCCAGCGATACTCCTATACAAGTGTATGTGTGCACGAATGAGTAAAGCGGGCGAGCTTGCATTCGGTTTATAATTAAATCGGATTGAAGCCCGATTGTGAATGGATCCTGTTGAATAATATCCTGAATTTATTGTGGCCACTCTATATGTAATACATACAAAATTAAATGGTTTGTTTTGGCTTGAGTTTATTAAATCGTTTTCAAAAATTCCAAAAAGATGGTACCTATTCTCAATTCGTCAGTATGTTACGCGACAATTCCACCAGTTACAAACCGATTTTGATATTTCTCAAGTGTTGAGAGAATTTCGAAGTTTATGCACACGCGCTGGCCATGCTTGGGAAGTGGATGTCACATAATATGTCACGTTTAATTCTAATAATAATAATTTGATGAAAAAAATGGCGTCTTAGAACGTCGCAGTTTTTTAGTTTTTTGCTACTAATCTTTAAAAACTTAACTTATTTAAACTTGACACTGGTAAAATTGCGGATTAATTTCTGCAGAGGCCATAATTAAAAGAAGAAGAAGAAGAATAATAAATCATTTATTTCAATCAACAAAGTGGATCATAAAATGCAATAAAATACAATGTCAAAATCAGTAAATTAAAATTAGAAATAATCATAAAAGCGTCATTTTTTCTATTCCACAAGTGGGTTCATTCGCATTATTTTTTCCTTCTATATTGCAATCAAATTACGTTGCTCGCTTTTAGTTAGACTCAAAATTCGAACCGGAACGTCGTGGAACGAGGAAATTAATTAAATTTTCATATTCTGGATATTTACTTCTTTCACTAATTCCGTACTTGGTTTAGCATTATCACGCGAACAAGTACCTACTCAGATAACCCACGCGATTCTCACATCTGTATTCACCTGATTACACCTTGTGAAATAGAGCTGGATTACAATGCATGCAATTACGGGTACATCCGTTAGTAGCCTTCCTTTTATTTAGAATCCTGTTAGTAAGTAATATGGTAAGACTAACACAAGATCAAAAGATATCAAGTTGCCAGAGGCATCGTTTTAAAGTCAGTTTGATTAAGCTTTCAAATGCTTATTGTCAAAATCCAGTGCTTTTTGCACTTGACCCAAAAATTATTTCAAATCGATAAAATATACTTTCAAGATAGGTGTAATGAAACAAAAGAACATAAGACGCGTATGCATGATTTTTTTGTCGCATGTATGCAACAAGCGCACTAGGGAATTAGGTATTGCCGTGTTAGGACTGGTCCATAAATTTAAAGTTGCTCAGCGACCTATGGAAAGGGCTATGCTCGGAGTTGCTCTGGAGGATCGAATACGCAATGAAGTGATCTGACAGAGAACCAGAGTAATCGACATCGCTCATCAGATTAGTAAGCTGAAGTGGCAGTGGTCCGATCATATGGCCGCAGAAACGACCCGCTAAACCGCCGTCTTCATAGTTTGTCTGTGGGTACACAGACAAACGGCGGTTGAGTTTAGTGGGCAATGAAATATTGTTATTATTATGTTGTGAAATTTTATAGTACCTACTGAATGAAATATTGTAATATTGTAAATTTTATAATAAAGATACTTACATACATACAAATCAACCGATACAAATCCATTAGGTTGCTGACTTATCGTTCTAGAAATCCTATAGAATGCGAGATCAGCTTATACAGGAAATGTATCTATAGCTTGATGTGTAGTCGTGTGTACATTAGAGGCATTAAGCATAAAAGAAAGAAATAACTTTGTCAAAAAATTGCTAACAACCCATTGGAGTCGGTGCGGTCTAAAAAGTTTTAGCATTAAAAATCAATGGAGTCGTGCAACAGACAGGCTTCACTTGTGCACCAACGCACACGAGCTTGTTGTTTGACGGTAAAATAAACAAAAACAATGGTTTACTAAGATAAAAACATGGTTCAAACTGAAATAATAGTTATAAATTATTACCATAATACACACAGCTTCGCCCGCATGGTAATAGGATAAAAAGTAGCATATGTGCTGCTCTAGATTATAATCTAATTTTGTGTAAAATTTCATCTAAATGTGTTCAGTAATTTTTGCGTGAAAGAGTAACATTCATCCACATTTCCTTAAAATCTTTGATAGTCACAGGTTCAATCTTTGGTAACCAGTCATCTTTTAGTGAATTGTTTTATCAATATGCTGACGGTAAAGAAATCTTCGTGAGGAAAAATAAACATGTAACCTTAAGAATTACCACCAGTGTCGCATATATGCGACAAGAAACATGCATGTTTTTTGTTATTTTTCTTTAGGTGAATAAATAGGTAGATACAAGTAGCGCCTACCTATTCATTTAAGGTACTAATATTTTATCAATTCCTAAAATTGATATTTGGCGCACTTTTGGCACCTACGCTGACCAAGTGTGAGTTGGTGGGTTTCACATGTCTGTTAATTATTTAACAAACTGGTTTTTTTTATCCTATAACAGGCTTGCGCTTGACCACAACTTGCCTGATGTAAAGCCATTGCTTTACATCAGGCAAGTCCAGTCAGTCTACGATGGAACGCGCTTACCCAGAAAATACCGATTCACTCGTAACTTGAAGACAGGCAGATTATAGCTATCGGGAAACATAGATGTTTTCCTTCGCCGATATTAAGTGGCTATTCTTACCAGATACCTTACGTATTCCTCAAGATTAAATGTCACTAATAAACAAACAAAAGTACTTACATAATTATACCTAGGTATTGGTACCTGAGAACCGAGTCTTCCCAATTGGTTTTCCTACTCATGAAACTTAGACAAATGCACCGCAGGCTTTTAGCGGTGTTCCGGAGCGGGAGAGTGCATCGTGACGTCACTACCGGTCTGCCTTCCCGACAGGTCGGAAAGTTTAATGGGTGTCACTTTTACTCCTATGAGTTGGGCTGTGAAATCTTGAATAAATTTTAAATTCTATTTAACTATAAAAGCCTTGTAAAAAGAATTTGATAGACTTTAAAAACTTTCGCGTTGTATTGTCTTAGATTTACGCGAATATCACACATTGAAATAAAACTAGTTTTTAACGCATTTTATCGTGGTTTATTTTAAATTTTAGATCCCGACGTTTCAGTCTTTTCAGACTTCATGTTCACGGGTGTATTTGACTTCCAAAAATTTTAATCACAATGATTTTACTTGTACCAAAACCCAAGCAAAATCAACTCAGAATTCAAGTGTGAGCTCAGTTTGCTTAAATCGCAAATTAAATATAAATGTTTGGAGGTAGTCAGTATAAATTGTGTTTAACATTTTTGGACGTCAAATACCTCAGTCCACCCTTTGAAACGTCGGGATCTAAAATCTAAAATAAACTGCGATAAAATCCGTTAAAAAGTAGTTTAATTACAATTTAGGTAACTTAAACCCTGATTTAGATATATGGCAATCTATTTTGCATCCGACCGGGCAAAAGTAGGGTGGTGTTTTTGATAAAATAAATAGCTTACGCACGGGAGGTTAGATGTGTGGATAGCGAGTTCCTACAAGCTTAAAGTAATATTAAATAACTACAATAATTAAAATCAAAACAATTTATTTTAACCATTACCTATTTTCTTACCTGTAGTTACAGATTTATTTAATACACCTGAAAGACAGTAATAAGTAATTGATTAGGAATAAAGGAGTCGAATACAACGAGCATTTCCAGTCGAGGCAAATAATATTAACACAAACAGAGGTGCCATTTGTCTGTTTCAGCGATATATAATTATTCTATGGTTTTAGTAAAGTACCCAATCGCGACTGAGATGTAAAATGTGACAGATAATCTTTTTATATATATAATTCTTCTGTGAGTGTGTATGTCACTGAACTTCTCTCAAACGACTGGACCGATTTTAATGAAATTTTTTGTGTGTGTTCAAGGGGATCTGGGAATGGTTTAGATCCACAATTTTGCGCGGTACGAAGTTCGCTGGGGCAGCTAGTACTCCTATAAACATGAATGAAATAAAACGGGCACAATTTCCAACTTCGAGTTGCAACTAAGATTCTCTAGGAAAAGTTTTTTGCTCGATCCGGAAATCGAAATAAAAATTAACCAGTTAAATAAAAATTACAATAGATAGGTAGGTACTTTAGATTCATAAACGCAATAAATCTTATGATTTGTTTACAAACATCCAATGGTTTCAACAGAATATTAATTCACGCAAGTATGAATATCTCACGCGGATTGGTGGACTTCATAAGTCCTTAGACGTTTAGTTATAATGCTACGGTCATACTACTTAACAGCAATAATGATTGCCTTAGTTTACCCAACTCATTGGCATGTTATAAATAAATAAAATTGAAGTGAAAACTTCTATAGTTACATTGGGCCCTTTTGGTAGGTAAAATATTATGGGCGCAGCGTACGTTTGCTGTGCGCGTTAGACGTATGGATGACGTCTTGGATAGTTGAAATCTCGTGAGTTCACAGTTTTCGTCTCTGTTGGTATTTTATTTTTATTATTTACATTATTTCTACCGCGTAAGTTGTCATATCTGTTGTTGATCAATACTTTAGTCTTTGACCCGCCCTCGGCACAGCAATTACAGAGCGAAGGAACTCTAAACCGCCGCACTGAGATGTTTTTCGCTTATTTTCGCAACCGTTTGTTCTAAGAAATCTGAGACGGTTCACTTACTAATTGGTACGGGTTTGAACCGATATTTTGTACAAATTGTATTCGCAAAGGGTTGTGATTAGTAATAATTGTTGGACGCGGTTTATTTGTATTTACGTATATTCCGTTATTGTTTAACGGTAACAGAAAATACTTAAATTTATCGTAACAAGTGAGGTCTCGAGTTCGTGAGAAAATAGACTTAAGGTCTTCCTTTTTCTTCCAGTGGAAAATCCTTAATTGATCCCCCTCGAGTGGGCGCTGGGGCAGGGTTGTATGTGTGACTCCCTAAGGGTACCTACTAATACTCCCCGTATGTTACATCCCACACTTAAGCCAAGGGTCGCGGGAACCCGTGATACTTCCGCAACCCCCGGCTAGTGATGGCCCGCTTCTGTGGACCTCTTCACGTCGGATTTTTTTTTAATTTGTCTAAGTTTATTCTCCCAAATTTTACGTGCATAAAGTGTCCCTGTACATGCTAAATATATCCTAATTGTCGTCTTTTGAATGGCGTTAGGTATGTAACGCCACATAGGTATTTAGTCGATGACCTATAAAAGATTGCCCAAAAACATTTAACACAAGAACTGTTATGCGCACTCCTTACCCTCTGCCGAGGTATATGAACGGGGCCCAAATTCTCGCGATTTAGACATTTATCTCTAATAGACATATTATTCCCCTTGCCTTTTTCCCATTTCTATTAGGGTCGGCTACCAGAATTATACGAGCGATTCTTTCTACCTTAGCTAAATCTTAGTTAATCTTGATGTTGGAAGCTGAAGCAAGTTTGGATTGTGCCCGACGAACGGCAATAGGCTCACCCCCTATTACGTATGGAAATTTAACATAGCTGACGAAAAGTAGATGACATTCACCTCTGTTTACTCTACCTGTTCAAGGTAAATACATCGGTCGGTGTATTTTTCATCGTCACGACTAGAGAGCAGCGGTGGCGCAGCGATACGGGCCTCGCCTTAGAAAAATAATGTCGCGGGCTCGAATCCCGGTCGTGCCTACACATCTTTGTGTGAATTGTTACATCGCCGCTACATAATATCAGTGAAAGAAAACATAGTGAGGAAATCGGCATGTCTAAGAACTAACAATTCGAGGACATGTGACATCCACCAATCGCACTTGGCCAGTGTGTGTGGATTAAAACCTAAACTTTCTTAACTCATAAGATAGTTGAGAGAAGACCCGTGCCCAGCAGTGGGACACTCAAAAAGGGTTGAAGTGAAGTGAGCTCGGCCCTTGTTAAATACATATGACACCTAAACATAGCTGGTAAAATGAGGGTGATAATTTTTATTTCAACGCCTTCTTCTAGTAAGCGCTTAGTATCCGCAACGTCCCGGATCCTTAGCTTTTAATTAATTTTTCTGAAATTTTGAAAATTCGTCTGGATTCTGGGTCGAACTAAAAGACGTTGCTGATAAACTTAGAAAAAATTTAGAAGCAACTCGAAGAAGAAATTGTTCCCTTTGAAAGGTCTTATTAAGTAGGTTTGAGACCAAAACACTTCTGATGATGTTAAAAGTCATCTTTACACCTTCGAGTATTACAAGCATAAGCACTGTTATGCTGCTATGAAAACTAACCAACTATAATTATTACCAGACAATATTAACAGAAATTGAGTTAAAGTCCCGAGTGAGGTACCTATAACAAAACGGAGGTTAGCCTGTATGGTTCTAGGTGAAGTTTAGATTGGGTTCCGCTCAGCATTGTTGCAGACTTCATACTTGTTACACTGCATACTGTAGACTAAGTCGCAATATTGTACAATACATTATAATTTTAGGTATACGTTTTTAATCATTTTCAATTTCAAATTCTCCAGTTACATAATTAAGACGAGTTATTTCACTTCGACCCTTTTTTTAGTGTCCCACTACTGGGCGCGGGTCTTCTTTCAACTATCATACGAGTTGAGAGAGTTTAGGCCATAATCCACATCCATGTCCTCGAGTGATTAGTTGTTAGACATGCCGGTTTCATCACGATGTTTTCTTTCACCGATATTGAGCAGCGTAAATGAAACAATTCACACAAAGATGTGTAGGCAAGACCAGGATTCGAACCCACGACCTTATTTTTCTAAGGCGAGGCCCGTACCGATGCGCAACCGCTGCTCTTGACAAGACATTTATTTTGTAAAAATATGAGTGAAGACAAGTTTTATATTTTATTTTTAAAACAAATGTATTAACCAAATTTGTAAATAACATGAAGGTGTAAACTGTTACATCGCACTAGTTAACTATGTTTAGGCTCTACGCGGGTGCCGGACCTATGGCAATTCATCGGGCACAATGCCCAACGAAGAGCAGCAACTAATTATTTTTCATCATTGGCCAGTTGCACTACACTGCCGGTCATAGGTTTCTCCCAAAAAGCGCCATTTTACTGCCGCCTATCTTTCACAGATCTTCACTCTAGCTACCTGTAGTCACAATTTAATAACTCGCTTACCCAAGCGGTTATCAGTTCTTCGACAGATATGGCCAACCCACTGATACTTCACCATGCTAATACTTACTTCATACATCACCATAATGTGTCTAGGTGTACCTAATTATCTATATTTAAGTATATATTTACAAAAGAAAAGTATTATAAGTAGTATATCACCAGTTATCTGGTTTCCATAGTACAAGCTCTGCTTAGTTTGGGATCAGATACCCGTGTGTGTTGATGTCCCACTAATGTTGATTTTTTTTCTTCCTATTTTAATAACTATACAACCTAAACAGGAGAAGCTATACTATAGGTACTTGAAACAAGACATTCTTCAGGTCATCACTGATGACTTTGTGAAGTCAGAAATAAACTTACATTTATTTTGACACGATTTTTGATGTTCTAATTTTTTTTTAATTTTGCGTCACGTATTCCTCATCATACCTCTTTGCCTTTTTCCCATTTCTATTGGGGTCGGCTCCCAGTCTAACCTGATGGGGCTAGCTACCAGAATTATACAAGAGACTGCCATCAGACCTCGAAATACGTAGGGAACCAGTAGCCGAAATGATTAGACCAGGTTAGATCAGATTATATTGGCTTCTGACTACATACGATTGTCATAGATGGGTTAAATGACAACCGGGACCGCTTTCCGAGGCAGGTTGTCTCTCAATCAACCAGACACCGAAACAAATATTTTGTTGTTACACAAATATTGTCCGGGGCGGGAATCGAACCCGCGATCTCTCGGGCACAATCGGACGGCTTTCACCGCTCTACTACCGAGGTCGTCTACGTCGCGTATTCCTAATGTTACAAATAATGAATGATAATTGGCGGTCTCTTCAAAAGTTTTGGTAAGATAACCCGGCAATAACAAAATAAATAGAAAAATAATATTTATATTTGGCAGATGTAATGTTTTTTCTAATTGATTTATTAAAATTTGAACATCACAATACACTAAGGTACATACACTATGACTCAAATAATTTGTATAAAAACTCAACTTGCACTTTTTTCACGCTAATGCTTGTTGGCACATTTGTCATCGCATCAGCTGTCATTTTTTATACTGCCATCGCGTCCGTCTTTGAAGTCAGCTGTCACTCGAAAATGTCAATATGAACGAACGAATGAACACTGAGCACGGGTGAAGCGGCCAAGAAAGCCGGCTTAGAAAGGCTAAAACTTTGCGATGGACGGTTGCATCGTCGGGAAGTGCGCAAGCAAATACGTGCTCGGTGGACGTTACGCTTTAATCCAATGTAATCTTAGCGATCTGTAAATATATAGTAGAATTAATGATTGTGTTATCGAGAGATCGGGGTGAATTAATATTTGCCGTAGTTATTTTATTGGAATACCGTCTACTTACCCGATAATTCACGCCTACCTAATCTTGTCCTGAGATTTTTAGTCGAAGCCTTCAAAAGCCTTCATGCTTATTAAACGAATAGGCGTGATGGGACTTTCACAGATACCCAACAAAAGCAATTGTCGTACAAGCGAGCACTAAATGCGGCACAAAGCAAATGCATTGAAAATCTCCTACCACTGTCTGTCCTAAAGGTACAGTGCTTCACAAAAGTGTTTTAATTTTTGTAAATTAAGTAGGTACAATAATAAATTATAAAAAAAATTAATCAAACTTATTACTTAGCTAGTTATGGCGTATGAACGTCCTAGAAAGCTGGCTAGCATTGCCATTTTGTAAGGTACGGTCCCTCACCACGGTCCAAAAGGTTTCAATATTTAATTCGTCCTATTCGCGCTACTTGAGAGTTTCTGCATTCGCAGCAGCAGCGCCTGCAGACATATTAGTACTAGGAAGTGCGGTAAGATCTGAGTATTGACACAATTTCCGTTCCACTCCAAGGGCCTACCAACATTCAAAGACAGCCGACTCACACCGGCCTACGGCAGTAGTATGATCCCGATGGATGATTTTATTCACGACAATTAACAACAATTTAAACATCCGACGAAAAAGAGAAATGTAATAATTTTGTAACGTGTACCTATATGTACAATATGTTTTTCAATTAAGTTATCTGAGCGTTACTTGCCAACAAACTGTTTTTACAGTTTGGCAAGAGATATTTATGTAACATTGTACCATTTTATTTGGTTAAATAAAAATAAAATTAAAAAAAATTATTTTTAGTGTATCTGTGTACAAGTTTGTGGCTATGTAGTGCTTAGATGAATGCACCGATTGTAATGCGGTTTTTTATTAACCTAAAAGTTAAATTGATTAAAATGTGAAATTTTTAGCTAGACTACCATTTCAATTGTTGTTATGTTAGTTTGAAATTTGTTATAATATTACTGCATAATCTGACTTCATACGCGACTTCGACTGCAAGACCTAGCATTGTCTTACAGTTTAAGGTTTTTTTTTAATCAGACCGGATAAAAAAAAATAAAAAAAGTTAATATTTTATTGAACCAAACAAAGAATTAAAAATACATTCAGCAGTAATAAAAATTCAGCTTTATAAAATTAATTATAGATTAAATAGGGTCAATAAACGTTTATCGTTAATTATAAAATGAAGGCAATATAAATTAATAACGGGCATATGGTTTGTTATCTTTGTGGCCAGGTTTCACCGGACATTATTGTTAAATGATATACGTAATAATACTAGACGTATAATCGATAACTAAAGTGAGATAGCAAAATAATTTCTGATTATTCTATTTTGATTGTTTTTTTAATTTCGTGTACCTACAGTTACTGTCTAAGAACTAATCATTCGAGGACATGTGACATCCACAAACTTGCATTTGGCTATCGTGTGTGGATTATGGCCTAAACTCTCTCAACTCGTAAGGTAGTAGTGAGAAGACTCGGGCCCGTGTGACTTCGGGCTGTATGGTAATTACTCAATGTTCAATATAAAAAATTACAAATTGTTATTAAAAAGTGATGGTTACAAAATTATAAGTAGGCTACTTTCCACTCCAATGAATGAGATATATTAAATTTTCATGATATTCATGATATAGGGCATTAAGACTCGTGACAGTAAACACATTAGATAGTGTAACATCAAAGAGCAAAAATATCATTAGGGTTCTATTTATTTTACAATCTACGAAAAGTTAAAGGATTTGAGACGTTTTTGAGTTTTCAAGTTATAAAATAGAATTTGAAGATGTTGAAATAATTTATTTTAATTTATTACATATTATTTATCTATATTACTGGTTAACTTTATCATCATCATCAGCCTGGGGACGTCTGCTACTGGACATAGGCCTCCCCTTTAGAAAGCCACGCTTTTGCCAGCCATTAGCATCCATCGACTTCCCGCAATTTTAAGTATGTCATCACTAATCATCAGTCCACCTTGTAGCGGGCTGTTTTACTTATTTGTTACTTAAGTGGTATTGCACTATATATTTGTTCATAACATATAAAATTAATTCAGTAATTTAAAAATTAATAACCATTACACTTTCGTGCACACGAGTACATAACTGATACCTCACGCATCAATTACTTCCATCTGTTTTGAATTAAAACCGAATGTTCGCTGTTTCACTGCAGCTCATGTTTAGAGATAATACATCGGATGACAATCGCTTGCTCAGAAGAATACTGTATTAAGTCAAAATTTGGCGCTAACTGACTTAATAATACAGCTCGACTAAAAAAAGTACGTTCTTCCTTTTGAATTAGGTTGAAAACCGCTTAAGCCAATAATTTCTATTCCCTAGAACACGGAAGAACGTACTTTTTTTAGTCGAGCTTTATTATTAAGTCAGTTAGCGCCAAATTTTGACTTAATACAGTATTCTTCTGAGCAAGCGATTATTGCTTAAACTATTATAATAAACCCAATATCTGTAGTTCTCGAAAGAGATAAACGAATTATATCGTTTGTACCTATTTTATTATATTCAAATTTACGTAAAATGAAAGTAGTAGGTCCCCAGTGCCGCGTAGCCTCACTTCTCTCAATACTCTCCTGGACTTCAACTCTAACTGTGACGTGTTTGCGGATGGTCGGAAGGAGATACTATCAGTGTGTCAGGAGTATTGTGAGAAGAATGTATGGAATGATATTATTGCTGTTCTTATATTATTTTAAAGTTATTAGTTAGCAATAATTGTAATTGGCACTTTGCCGTTTTTATTGTAAACTAAATAAATAAAATACCTTATGACAATGATATTATCGCGGTATATTTAAAATGCCGACGTTTCAGTCTTTTCAGACAAGAAAATGAACTATTTTTTCCCGTGACCATGAAATCTGAGTCTGAATAGTCGGGGTGTAAAATATACCGCGATGAAAGCGATAACCCTTATCTTTTGGTTGTGTTTTATGGTGTGAGTAGGACAGTTAGTCCAGTCGCCATCTAAAACGTCTGCAATACGCCAGTAACGCTTTTGTTGTAGCAAGTGTCCATCGACTAAAAAATTGTGTCGAACAAAATTGCGAATGTCTTTTGAAAACTTATAATATCGATATAATTGATTACGATTTCATTAGTTATCTGGGTCTAAGCGAGCTGTACGTATTGGGGGGGGGGCTGTATTTGGAGTAGTCGTTCTGGAATCATACGCTTACAAACTTACAAAATCCTTACTATAATATTATAACTGCTAAAGTAACTCTGTCTATGTGTCACGCTTTAGCGCCAAAACTACTAAGCCGATTTGAATTTGATTTGGGTGAAATTTAGTATAGAGATAGTGTAAGGCCCGGGTAAAGACATAGGATAGCTTTTATTCAACTGCGCAAAAAGAGGTTAAAGTTTTGCGTGATACTAGAGGGCGATGGCGGAGGGCTAGTATCACAAGTTGCTGATAAGACTCGAATACCGTTTTTAACAAATTTTATCGCTTTCTTACTATATGTCTAATGACAAACACAAAACTTGTGAATAAGCTATCTAACACTTGTAACTGGTGAAACTAACGCTAAGTCTCTTATTTAATGATTATTATTTCGCCATAGTCTTGTATAAATACATATAATCAAAACACGACAAGTAGGCTGCTTAACCGGTCAGACAGTAACATATAACTTAATTAAGACACACTTAACTACTAATACAGACGGGCAACAAAACTCATGTTTTCTAATGTTTTAAGAGAGAGAGAAAAAAAACTAAAATAAACCGCGATAAAATCCGTTAAAAAGTAGTTTTATTTCAATGAAAAAATACAAACTCGATTTAGTTCCTCAGTCTGATTATAAAAAAATATTAGATACCTATTTTCTACATAATTGGTATTTATACGGCCTCTGTGTTCCAGCAGTAAGCGTGTTCGCCTAATAACCGCAAGGTTCGGTGCGATGTCTGGTGACACTATGCAGAGAGGGTGGGTCGGAATTGTTGCTCCTTTAAGTTTTCGTGCCTTAAGGAACCTCATTCCACTGCCATCTACTCATCGATAATCATTCGTAATCACGAGTGAATCGGTATACTGGGTTGGCGGGATCCATCGTAGACTACGTCATTGTTTAACATCAGGCAAATTGTAGTCAAACGCCAGTCTATCGAAGAATAAAAAAAAAATTCAAAACATTTTTTAAGCAACCCGAAGGGGCCGGTGGCGTGGTCGGTAAGAAGTATCAATCTTATAGACCACAACATCGGCCCAATTTTTTATGTGTTGTAAAGTTGTAATTGGCAGCACAAAAGTGTCCAGTCTGGGCGCCCCTAAGGAGCACTCATCCGACAGCTCTTGTCGGCCGCAGTTAACGGGACAGCGGCTAATGCCTTCACCTAATGATGTTACATACTCAGGGTTTTAGTGCGAAACTTTTAGCTGTGATTACTGTCAATTAGTACAGTATTCAATACTAATTACGGTTAATTACGTTTTGTTTTGCAGTCTACCTAGAGCCTTGTAGCCTTGCCTTGATAAGGACAAAAATCAGCATAATATACTATTTCATTTTCTAAAATTGTATTGGAGGACCATTGGTAGTTATAAATAGGTAAATCCTTACTATATTAATATTATAATTGCGAAAGTAACTCTGTCTGTCTGTCTGTGTGTTTCACGCCTAAACTACTGAAAAGATTTGGATGGAGGTAGTTTGAGGCCCGAGAAAGGACATAGGATAGTTTTTATCCGACTGCGCAAAAAAGAAGGTAATGTTTTGGCGCGATAACCGACATACACGCGGGCGAAATAGCTGTCGGAATGCTAGTTAGTAAATAAATGTAACAATCATAACATTGACCTAAATAAAGAACTAAAGCAACTTACCGATGCTACGTGACCTATTCTTTAGGAATTTTCTACCCCTCCCGCCCCTCGATGACCACTCGTAGTATAACCAAGACCAAGACCTAACCTCCCCTTAAAATTTTGACGTAGTATTGAAAAGTATAATTTTAACCATTTCGCAGGCAGCAAGTAAAACAAGTGTGTGGCGTCACATACCTCACGCTACTCAAGTGACATGACGTCATAGCAATCCTGAATCGCACAAGCAAAGTTTCACCGACGATTACCATACATACAACTTCGCGACAAGAACAGTCGGAGAAATCGCGGTCGCCGGGCATCACACCTCGCCCGGGCCGAAGATCTTCCCTTTACACTGGAGGGTCACTACCACCTGATCCTCCAGTCACGTCCACAAGTGAAAATATTTTGATTAATATGACTCAGTCTTTAATAATACGGCGTTTTTTGCATATGACTGCATACTTGCTTATAATCACTAGTAAATTAATTTTTATAAAGAAAAACTTCACTGCAACATAACAATTATTTTTTAAATTTTTTTTGCTCGCCCTGGAAATAAAACCCGGTTCCTCGCGGTTACAAAGCAAACACGCTTACCACTGAACCATCAAAGCGGATTAATGTTTACAAATAAGAAACTTTTCAGTCCGTCTTCAAACTGAATCACTCCAACCCTGTTTCAGTGTCGCACTGCTGGTCACCGTTCTTCCCTTGTGTATCTTTTTTTTTATCTTGTGAGTTGAGAGAGTTATAGGACAAAGTAAAACTCTCTCGCTAGGTGTAATAATGTAAAAAATTAGTCACAAATATCTACCATTCAAAAACATTCCCAACCCGCATCTTTAATACTTATCAGCTTAACAACACTAAGTAATACTGCAACAGAGCTCACATAACAATTACATGCATTTTTCTATTCACGTTTCTTGTCATTTGCAGATATTACTTTAGCATGCAGAAGCATTGTTAGCAAAAATATATTTATCTTTAAGTTCTGTATTCATCAGTCATAGATTCTGTTGGTTCTTTGAAAGATTAAATGCTGTTTCTTTCAAGGTTTAGACAATTTATACTATTTTAAACCATGACTTCAACGACTGAATCATTTTAAGCTAATTAATGGTTAGGTTAGGTCAGGTTTAAATGGGAAAATAGGAACCTTTAAATGGGACTTAACCAATTACCGCAATCCCACAACTGCTGCTACCGCAAGCCAGGATTGACTTGGCATTTGAACACGGCTATGTCCCGGGATAGAATTTAATCAGAAAGTTATAGGAGGTGTTAGAAAGTTATATTATCCACGGTGAGGACCTGCCTATGTTATTCTCATATTATACATTCACTTCAACCCTTTTGAGTGTCCATAGCTAGGCACGGATCTTCTCTCAACTATCGTACGAGTTGTTCTAAACATTGTATAGCGGAATCCCTCTTACGCAGCTCCAACAATGCTGCTTTAAGCCGTTGTTGTAGTTGTTTCACACCTGAAGGTTTGTATCTCGGGCAAAGGAACAGTATTGCCATTCAACGCAGCAATGCTGCTAGCCTTCTGGGTATGTTCTGGGAAGATAACACTTCAACCCTTTTTAGTGTCTCAGTGCTGGGCACGAGTCTTCTCTCAACTATCTTAAGAGAGTTGAGATAACTTCAACCCTTTTAGTGTCCCACTTCTGGGCACGGGTCTTCTCTCAACGGGCCTTAACCCACACTCGCTGGCCAAGTGCGGGTTGGTGGATGTCATATGTCCTCGAAGGATTACTTCTTAGACATGCCGGATTCCTGACGAAGTTTTCTTCATCGATATTGAACAGCGGCGATGAAACGATTCACTTAAAGATGTGTAGGCATGACTGAGAATCGAAACCGCGATCTTGTATTCAAGGGCAAGGCCGACACCACTGAGCCACCCGCTTAAGCCGCTGCTCATTATACATAAATACATTATACATACTCAGTGCTATAAGTGTCAACTGTACGGTCACGCAGCCAAGTCCTGTAGGGAGACATCCCACTATTGCGGCTATTATGGTGAGCAAGGACAAACACTGAAGGAATGTCCCAGAAAAGAACAGGAGGGAAGTGTGCGACTTGCTTGCACTTACCAAACAATCACGTTACGGGTGCCAGTGATTGTCCGGCGAAAGTTATGGCCGACAATAGGTACATAAATAGTATTGATTATGAAGGCGCCTAAGAGCGCCGCCAGTAAACAGGTTTTATCCTAGGCGTTTCATTATCTTATATTTTTGTAATATATGATAAATAGTTTAATTAGTGACATAGATGAGTTCTCTGTTACGGATTCAAAGGTATGTAAAGTTGAACATTGCAAACAATATTTACCCTCTTTTAATAATCCTTTCACCATACTAACATAAAATGTAAATGTAGTGTCTTCAAAAATTTCGATAACTTTAATATTTTACACCAGCGACTAAATATAAATTGTGACATTATTGTACTAACAGAATGCTGGCTTAACATGTAAAACTATAAACGTACAATCTAAAAGCTAAACATGCTACTGTCCGAAATAATTATTTCATACGATTCAACGATTCCGCTGCACTACGGATAACATAGAATACTAATGTCTACGTCACATTCGATAGCTTCCTGAATGTACCTCACATGTAGATCTATTAATTATTGAAACTTAAACTTTACTATTCTAGGTTGGAGAAATATAAATAAAAATAATCTTTAAACGAGACGTCGAGATTAAACGTGTTAAGATTCTCTTTCTCGGTAAAAATCTTTTTATGCCGCAGGCCGTGGGTTCGATTCTCACCTAACACAGACATTTTTGTGCATGAACGTGTTTATTTATGTAATTATCTAATATAGTATGTATTGACGGGCCGGTGGCGTGGTCGGTAAGATACTTGCTTTTCACGCCGCAGGTCGTAGGTTCGATTCCCACCCGAGACAAACATTACTGATGAACATTTGTGTTTGTGTCGAGTCTGGGTGTAAATATCTATTATAAGTATATATTTAGAAAAGAAAAGTATTATATGTATAGTATATACCAGTTATCTGGTTTCCATAACACAAGCTCTGCTTAGCTTGGGACCAGATCACCGTGTGTGTTAATGTCCCAGAATATTATTTATTTGTTTATTTACAAAAAAATAGTACCTAGTACATGTATAGTATATTGGGTATCTGGTTTCCTTACAACAATCTCTACTAAGTTAGGGATTATCTGATCCCTCAGTCATGACCGATGTACCTACTCGTATTATTACATTATTTCAGTCTAAAATTATTATAAAGGACTCAATAACCTTCGTTGGTCTAGTAACTTATTTACTTAGCCAAAGCACATGTCAATATTAGACAATTATTGTTCAGTAATGTCTTAATGATTTCTTCACTCTGTCACTCAAACGTTCGTTCCCTCTCGCTCTCTCGTTCCCACCATTAAAGCTGTGTGATTTTGTAAAGTCATGCATTGTACTTGCTCTTCAAATAAATGATGAAATTAAAACCAATGTTAACAAAACCATGTTTAATGTAGGAATACTCTAATTCCTATCAACTATGATTTTATAGTCTATTCTATTTTAAATTTAACCCCCGTATTCATTAATGTCTAAAGCTCGTTATAGCTAAAATCTATACTAATATTATAAAGCTGAAGAGTTTGTTTGTTTGTTTGAACGCGGTAATCTCAGAAACTTCTGGTCCGATTTGAAAAATTCTTGCACCGTTAGATAACCCAAATGGGTTCTAATAATAATTATGGGATAATCCCATGGGTGGTCCCAAACAAATGTTGAAGAAGGCTATAGGCTACTTTTTATCCCACTGTTGGACATGATATGTAGTTCACGCGGGCGTAGCCGCGGCGGAAAGCCGACATTATGCATTACCAAAGATGACATTTATACTAGTAAGAAAGAGACAAAGTCCATTTTAACTAAAGAGGCAATTTTATGAATCCGTTAGAAGTTATCATAATCAAAAAATAGGATATTCAGGTGTAACTGCCACTAAAATAATTTCAAGGGAAGAAGGCGGTTGGTGCTATTATTGTAGGCTCATCGTCATCAACCAAAGATTATAAAAGTCCTTTACTGGTGAGCAGTTCCCCAAATGGGTTAAATTCTCGACACTAGTCACACAGGACCTGACCTTGGCACGAAGCCTCAACGGACATAGCCGCAATACCACTTCCAACTGAAGGGTTCCACGAAGCGGGCACTCGGGCCGCGCAATAACCGCTCTAAGCGCATTAATCCACAATAGCTCGCACATAGCATATTGCTTCAACACAGGAATGAGTTTAGTACAGCCTCACTCCTAACCACTGTTCTACTGCGTAGAAACGGACTCTCCACGGACCAGTTGGCTGCTCTGCGTTATCCGCCATCAATCATTTGCAGTATTTTCCTATAACTATTTAGTAGGTTCATAGATGGCGCTAAATTATATAAATAAATAATAACTAGCTTGCATAGGTCAAGAGTTAGTCTAACAGACGATACTTCGTTTCAAAAACCCAATGTCAACAATCTCAACAGCAGATTTAGTTCAAGGTAGAGTTTGAACCCCATTGAAGGCCATATGGTTTGTGAGGAGGATTCAACCACCAATATTATAAAACTTTCAAACAAATAGAAACTAATTATTCTCCATATCTCAATCCGAGCAGGCTATTTAAATTGCTTCGCTAAAATACACGCGATATCCATTTCCACAGTAAGCCGGTCCAAATTTATAGGTTACATGAAGGCCAATTTTTTAGGCCAGCCTCCTGGCTTGTTACAGTGAATTATGTTCAGAAAATTGTGTCTAAACCACAGATCATTAAAGGCCGACCGTGTAACTCGCGTATCGCCATCTGCGGTACAAACTCATAAAACATTAATTAAATCTCTTAAAGAACTATTTCACCACAGTTAAAAGTAATGTAAGAATATTCTTCACTAATATCCACATCGCTTGAATCATCATCACTGTCTGTGCAGCTTGAGGAGTCAGAATCTTGGCGATAGGAGATATGCGAGTTAAACGGTCGGCCTATAAAACCGCTCACACTGTACCCTCTGCTTAACCGTGGCCTTTTAATAAGGTCGTAATATTTAGGCAGAATTTTCAGATATCTATGTTTATTGGGCATAATAGGTACATTTATTTAAAACATAAAGATAATACCATAGACAAGAAAATTGATCTATGAACTAGGCAAAGTGTTTTCTCATGCACAGGCAAAAAGGAAATCGATGGGAAGACGAAAGTCTCGATAGAAGTAGGTATCGGCTCGTCATTCTCTGCAATGTAGGAAAAAAATAGGTTTTGACATAAAGATAGACCGTTTAACTCGCGTATCGCCTATCGCCAATATTCTGACTCCTCAAGTTGCACAGACAGTGATGATGATTCAAGCGATATGGATATTAGTGACGAATAGTCTTACATTACTTTTATCTGGGCTTAAATAGTTCTTTATGAGATTTAATTAATGTTTTATGACTTTGTACCGCAGATGGCGATACGCGAGTTACACGGTCGGCCTTTAATGATCTGTGGTTTAGACACAATTTTCTGAACATAATTCACTGTAACAAGCCAGGAGGCTGGCCTAAAAAATTGGCCTTCATGTAACCTATAAATTTGGACCGGCTTACTGTGGAAATGGATATCGCATGTATTTTAGCGAAGCAATTTAAATAACCTGCTCGGATTGAGATATGGAGAATAATTAGTTTCTATTTGTTTGAAAGTTTTATAATATTGGTGGTTGAATCCTCCTCACAAACCATATGGCCTTCAATGGTCTATCTATAGAATTTTTATTCGAAAGATAGGTATAAAAGGTTTCATCTATTGATTAGTCTAATCTCTACTCTGACTCCTACTGGGTATAATAATGATATGAACACCTTTATACTCGTGCATTTCCGTAATATCCGTTTGTATACCGCAGGAAATGAAAATACGGGAGATGAACGAACGCAATCGTATGCGTTTAATAACAATATCAAAACATTAGATTAGGTTTACATGCGTACAACCATACTCAGTAGTATAAATATATAGGGTGACTGGTAGTTAGTGTAAAATTCTGTACCACGTGGAAGTGCTCATGATTATTAACAACGTTCCGAAAGAAACTTCTTTTTTCATCAAGATTTTTCGAAATTTAAATTTGTTATTTTATATTGAGTAAAGTAGTAAACGACGATTAGGTATGATGTGTAGAGTAAGGAAGAAGTTTCGCGCCGTGGAAGGGCGCGTAACATCGATCGACGATCGTTCTCTTGAGCAGCAGTGGCACAGCGGTATGAGCCACGCCTTAGAAATATAAGGTCGCGGGTTCAATTCCCAGCCGTGCCCACACATCTTTGTGTGTATTGTTTCATCGCCGCTGCACAATATCGGTAAAGGATAACATCGTGAGAAAACCGGCATGTCAAACAACTAATCATTTGAAGAATTGTTGCTCCTTTATGGATTCCGACTTTACGGAGCTTAATTTCACAAAATGAACTATCGTAACATAATTACTTAAGATCGGGCAAGTTGTAGTCAAACTCAAGCCTATGTTAAAATTTAACTTTAAGGTAACAATATAGAGACGAATAGTAACAAAATGAGTAGAAAAAGCTATGTAAACCAAATCTAATAATGCTTACCAAGCTTCGAAATAAAGCATAAACCTCCTCTAGCCATAATTTATATAGTAGTGGGCACATTACAATAATATTTTGGCGAGCCAGAAAGTCGATCAGTCTCATTTCCTGGGCGAGTCCATCGCATTATCGACAGAGATAAATATTTCGAGGCACACTCCATAAATAACTTGTAATGGATTCCATTTCGTAGCTCGTAGCTTAGAGGATTTCTCGGACTTGGATAAGGTTTTCAAATTCTAATATTTATTACTTTTTGCTTACATACTAACGCCCCAGAATGATATGGGTAATATTATTATGTTTGGTGGTAGCTGTGGATTCAATTCCCGCGCAATGTTTCTGCTGTAAAAAAGTTTGTTTTTATCTTTATTAAGTAAAAGGACTTGGTACAAAACAAGGAAACGACCATGTCGTCCTCGTAAGAATACTTACACTGATACTTAAATAAAATAATACATTACCGCCTTTGGGTGAAGTCATGTAAAAAAGTTATAAAATTTTTCGAGGTCGAGAACCTACCTACAGCAAAATATAAAAGGTTTTGTACTAGGTTTATTGTGAAACGTGTACGTAAAAACAAGTCAACAAAAGGTTCTTGTTCTAAAATTTAATGATGCTACGCGAAAATTTTATAACTTTATTAAAGTATTCAACAGATAGTGGGTTCTAATTTCAATAAAAAATATTAAGTATAAATGTAGGTATCTAACACATAACTCTCTGACGTCCAACCCAATAACGCAGCTCATATTGAATGTCCATTCCGATATTCAAAGATCCATGTTAAAACTATTTTAGACACGCGAGACGTTCTTTATGATTGTTATTTAAATGTAAAAACGGTCGAAGACGATTTTTTGAATAAACTCAAACTAATTTTATTATGATAGGTTTTATGTTGAATAAAAAAGTAAACTTATTATATAATTATTTGGAAATGTGTACTATTACTTACATAAAACTACAAAAAAATGCGCTCTGGTTTCAACAAAATTTAAATAATAACACTTTAGCAAACAAAACATTCTTTTTCAAGTTCGAGAAGTATTGTCTTAGATTTACGCGAATATCACACATTGAAATAAAACTACTTTTTAACGGATTTTATCGCGGTTTATTTTAGATTTTAGATCCCGACGTTTCAAAGTCTTTTCAGACTTCATATTCATTCTTTTCAGTCCACCCGTGAATATGAAGTCTGAAAAGACTTTGAAACGTCGGGATCTAAAATCTAAAATAAACCGCGATAAAATCCGTTAAAAAGTAGTTTTTATTTCAAGTTCGAGAAGGTTCCGTTTCATAGTTATAGTCTCTTCTGTGACTACCAGTAGGTATGACTGTTACAAGGTATGACGGACTACAAGACAAATCTCTAAAACAGAATGTAGTATGCAAATTAATTTTAAATGTATAGGCCACTTTTTAGGACTAGATTTGTGAAATAAAAATTCAACTGCAATGTACGACGTGTCAAATTCAAGTGAAAATACGACACCAATAAATAACAACTTAATATAGTGTCACGGCTGTATTACCCAAGGTGTAGGCAGAGGCGAATATCACACACATTTCGTCATCTATATTTAGGTCCCACAATCACGAGTGAATCGGTACATTGGACAGGCACGTTTCATAGAAGACTCATCATTGCTTAACATCAAACAAGTTGAAGATAAGAGCAGCGGTGGCGCAGCGGTACAGGCCTTGCCTTAGAAATGTATGGTTGCGGGTTCGATTCCCGGTCGTGCCAGCCCATATTCGTGTGAATTTTTTCATCTCCACTGCCCAATTGCTACATGTCTAAGAACTAATCATTCGAGGACATGATATCCACCAACCCTCTCTAACTCGTAAGATAGTTGAGAGAAGACCCGTGCCCAGATCTGGGACACTGAACAGGATTGATGTGAAAAGCAAATTGTAGTCAAGCGCAAGCCTAGGTATTTCAGAATTTAAAAAAAGAAAATCTAATCTCATTTAAACACACAACTTATCAAGATGTTCCATTGAAATTCAAAGAGAGATAGTGTGAAATGTATAAAAAAGTTTAAAAAATGAGCCCAACAGAATCCCGAGTGAATCCGACGGGCGACGGAATGAAAATTGGATTTGCTTCTGATTGGATTTTTATTTACTTAAGACAAGAAAAATTCTCCCCGGCTACGGGGCCTTATAAATGATTTAGATTCTTGCGACTGACTTATTAAGCGTTCAGTCTGGATTTGTCTTGCAATCTCAAGATAAATGTTAGTGGAACATTTTCTGTGATTAATAAGCTTACATCACAATTACCAGAGAGAACCAGTTACCATATCAGTAGGTTAATTCACGTAATTAAATAAGTTCAGTTGCAGTTAAGTTTCGATCAAAACAGCCCTTTTTGTATTCTCGTAATATTGACAACCGCTGTCAGAGACGGTCGCCTCAAGTTCACGTCACGCAAGCTCTTTAGACTAGATATGACAGATAAAAACATTACAAGAATACCATTTTACAGTAAGACGTAAACTTAATTGCAACTGCACCACAACTTGATCGGCGCGTCAAGAAATTTCGTGAATTGGCCTATTGATAGTTTATACGAGTCTATTTTGGTACTGATGGTAGTCAATGCGAGTTTACATAAATTTCATAAGCATGCGAATTAATGAGTATTAACACGTGGTAATGATTTGTTAATATGCTAAATAGCTAATATCAATCACTCGATTGTCAATCAAGGTCACGTGAAACAGAGAAATTTAGTGTTTCCTACTTCCCGACCGCACGTTGCCGGTAGAATGTGTATGTTAAAGAGTGGTTAATTCGTTTCATATTTCACATAAATTCGCAACTACACTTATTTTGTAAAATGCTAACGAATCATTCGCATGCTAACAATTAGTGTGAATGCTAAATAAATTTATTACAATTATACACCCATTAGATCTTGATAGAGCGTTGATACGCGATCGTCACTTGTTTAGAACCATTTAGAGCCAAAACACATACTCGCGTTGCTGCGCCGCACCGCAAGAATCGGCAGCGCAACGCTCGTAGTGCTAGTACATTTGGTTCTATGTAGAGACAGGCGGCACTGCCGATTCTTGCGGTGCAGCGCCGCAACGCGAGTATGTGTTTTGGCTCTTAGGTACCGCCCGTATCTTTGTACGTCAAAATTTTAGATTCAGATTAAAAAATATTTCCATAATTTTATCATTTTTGGTCAAACCTCACACTGACGAGGTGGATGCTGAGTGGCAACTGACTGAATGATCTATGTAATATGATTTTATTGTAATCAGTGTTCATTAATATTGATGTCTTGTCTCACAGTGATCGAGTGACAATACTATAGACGAAGTTGTTACCCTATGTTTTGTTATGTGGCGTGGTCAGTAAGACACTTGCTTTTCACGCCGCAGCAGGTCGTGGGTTCGATTCCCACCCGAGACAAACATTTGTTTAAATATGTCTGTTTGTCTTGTGTCTGGGTGTAATTATCTACATTTGAGTATATATTTATGTATACGCCTTCCCTCAACTATCTTACTAGTTGAGAGAGTTTAGGCCTTAATCCACACACGCTGGCCAAGTGCGGGTTGGTGGATGTCACATGTCCTCGAATTATTAGTTCTTAGACATGCCGGTTTCCTCACGATTTTTTCCTGCACCGATATTGAGCAGCGGCGATGAAACAATTCACACAAAGATGTGTGGGCACGAGTGGGATTCGAACCCGCGACCTTATATTTCTAAGGCGAGGCCCGTAACACTGCGCCACCGCTGCTCAAATTTTTGATTGATTCAAGTAATTTTTACTCACGTCTTATAATTTACACGTCATTATGTAATAATTAAATATGCTAAGCTCCTTTATCATCTGTCCTATCTCTCCTTTGTCACCATATTTAAGGCAAATAAATCTTTGAAACTTTGATATTTCATTTGTACATTTTACAACAATGTACTCCGCAGTGTGCGCTGCTCTTATCAGTTGTGAAAACTGAAATTAATTGAAACCACATCTCTTCCTGCACTAAGTATAATTCCAATATTAATTAAACAATCAGACTCCGGCTAATTAAATACTCAGTTATTTAATTCAAAAAGTTGGTTAAACTAACAATTATTTTAATAAAAATATAAAGTAAACCTAAAACAGTTTCGCATAAATTCTAACATTTGCGAATTCTGAGAATTTCCAGTTAAATTCTGAAAGCGTGCACACTTGTATGTAATATGAAGCCCCAAAGGGCAGAAGTTGCTCACAAATTTCAATTGAACTCCGTCGACGCAGTGCATCGAAGTGTCGACTTTGGGGACACAACCATGTCTGCATTCGACAAATTTAATCGCTACGACTTAGAAACTGGAATTGAATGGATTCCTAATACTTACCTACTTTTTACCGGACTCAGTAGTGGGTTAATTTCTCAGTTTTAAATATTATGATAGCAATGTTCTACATACATCATAAGGTTGGCTGCACTGACAATGTTGGTAATAGGTTTTTCCTTTTTTTGTTGTCTCTGTTACTGTGTGTAATGGCGTACCAATTGTAGAAAGGTGGTCTATTAAGTTTTTTTTTAATACAGCTAGATGAAGATAAACTGTGTTTCATTGGTAATAACATCAAGCATGTAACACGGGAGGTGTTATACGCTGTTTCTAGTGCTAAAATGTTTCTGCCAGTGTTTTGTGGAAGGGGAGGTAACCACGTACAGGACACATGTAAAAGTTTAAAAAAAGAGCTACATTCCAACACAAGACATGAACAGTTTATTTAATCAGTGCATTCACTATAAGCAAATTAATAACATGCTTCTCTCAATCAGTGTGTCTTCCAGTGAAAACATCTACTCATAATTTTCTACATCATAGGATATCTAGCTCCGAATTGTCAGCTCTCGTGCAAGTCAGCTGTTTTAGTCCACGGTCTGGTTCCAGAAATCTCATACTGCTCAGGCCATAGAGAAGTCACTTTGACTAATTTTTATTATTCTTTATTAATCTTGCGTTTGCGCTTGACCACAACTTTATCTTATTTTTCATCAAGTAATCTACAAGAAAGAAAGAAAAACATTTATTTGACAAAGACAGGACACACAAAATCAAATGATAAAAAAGAAACAAGGAAGTTGTAGATTCTGCTAAAAAGGGCTATTACAAAATCAAATCCATACTACTTGTAATGACGTAGGTACTTTACTAATAGACATCGAGTCATATTCTCAAGATACCTATTACAGTGAGCCGTAAACAAAAGCAAAAATTAACACATTTGTAACATGCAATCCGTTAAATATAAAGGTGTACGTCACCTGGTTCATTACACACAAAATAACAGCAAGGTGGGAACCAAAGCCCTCTTTAAACAACTTCAAAGCTGTATCAATAACAGCGGATTAGCCGTGCATCAGAATCCGTCAAAAGGGCGGGAAAAACATGACAAGAGTTGGCGCGAAATTGTCGGAAAAATGGCGGCGTAAAAAAAATTACGGAGCTCCCGTACAAACTCTATGAATACATTGAGCAAACGGCGGGATGAATATAAAATGAATAAAAGTGAGAAGGGCGGTTAATCATTGCTTTTGAATACATTTTTATGTAGTGAGGTATTAAAATAATGTTAAAGAATTACCATATTTATTTTTCGCAGTTACTTTGACTGTGTACTGATTATAAGAAGTTGAAACCATATATTACGCGATGAAATGCTACATCGATCCTTAGCACTGCAATGGTTATATTGTGGGTGTCCTCTCCAACTAGCTGAGCTGTGATCTCGTCAAGCTGGCAAAATGTAACCTTAATAAGTGTCATGGTGGCCCTGAGCAATGAATATGTATCGCTCGCGTGTGTGGTTATTAAAAGTCTAACCAAACCTACAGCTATTTCACTAAACTTAATCTAATAATATAAGTATATCACTAAACTTGGACTGTTTTATAACTATATTCCTAATAAGATAGTAATGAATCACTTTCGTATAACTATGTTACGGTATATAATTATATCCCTAGGGATATAACTATATTACGGCTTGATCTTTCTTACTGCGACACATACTCTTCATCGAGGGAGCAGTGGTGGTGAAACGGTATCGGCCTCTTGGAAATATAAGGTCGCGGGTTCTATCCCTGGTCGTACCTACACAGCTTTGTGTGATTTTTCATCGCCACTCTCAATATCGGTGAAGGAAAATATCGTGAGGAGACATGTCTAAGAACTAATCATTCTAGGATATGTGACATAGTACACCAACCAGCACTAGGTCAGGGTGTGTGGATTAAAGCATAATACTCTCTCAACTCGTAAAATAGTAGAGAGGAGAAACGTGTACAGCTGTGGGACACCAAGAAGGGTTAAATCTATATAAGCGAATCGTAGATTGATTAATAGCATTTTCCCCTTGAATGTACTTTACTGTACTAGCTTTCCATAGCCACTACTTGTACATATTACTAACATAACCTACCCTCCCCAATTTATTTACTTAACTTACCACAAAATCTCGAACTCGATAACTATTCACGAAATTCAAACATCCGATACATCAACCTCTTCATCATATTATAAATTGGCAGGGCATCCATCATACCAGTACAATACACAGTTTTCGCATTAGCGGCTTCAAAAATAATATTTTTATACCCGACCCAACGTTGATAAGAATTTCATTATAGATAAAATATTTATTTTACTAGCTCAAAGTCAACAGCTTTGTAGAGAGCAAAGTCAGCGGATTTTTCAAATTTAATATTTCTTAACTTCGTTTAAGGAAGAATTTTTTAAGGTTTTTGTACCTGAAGTGTGCCAATCGCGCTGCGCCGAACTGGCAGACGTCCGATCGCAGCAACCCCCCTGCCATACACTCCTATAGTTCTTATAAAATTTCAAAAACTTTGTTATTACTTACTACGATTGACTTTATCTGGAAACGAATGACATACATACATATAATTATATACATTATTTTGTATAAGATCCGCAATGAGGTAATCCGCAGAACTAAGTCACTGACGACATGGTGATCAAAGTGAAAACGTTGAAGTGGCAGTGGGCAGACCACATCGCTCGTAGAACCGATAACCGCTGGGGTATAAAGGTTCTCGAGTGGAGACCACGCATTCGGCTCTACAACGCCGGCCGACCTGCCACTAGAAGGACTGATGACTTCGTTAAAATTGTGAAAAGTCGATGGATGCTAACGGCTGGTGACCAATCGATGTGGCGTTCTATAGGGGAGGCCTATGTCTAGGTTGATAATGATGATTTTGATGATTTACCAATCAAAGCTACGATGACCTGCATAATGGGTTCATCTTTCTTAACTGTGTTAGGAGCATACGCTGGTAAATTTTCAGCTAATGAAATAAAACTACTTTTTAACGGATTTTATCGCGGTTTATTTTTTTTTTCGTATTTTTTTTTGTTTTTTTTTTGGATAAAATCCGTTAAAAAGTAGTTTTATTTCAATGTGTGATATTCGCGTAAATCTAAGACAATACTAAATTTTCAGCTTTTTAAAATGATTACGAAGGCCTGGCTATCCTGTGAACGCCAGACCCAGAGATCTGGTGTGTCTGTGTAAGAGCCTGTGTTCTTAGGCTATTAGCTAGGTAGATACATCTACGGAGATGTGAGGGGCAAATTTTTATTTACTTCATGACCCATGATAAACGATTGTCTGTAGCTCATGAATACATTTTGTTAAGCAGAACGAAGTGGAAGTTGAATAAATTCAGACAAATTCAATAAGAGGGCGCGAAAACTGAAAGAATTTTCACTTTTAAATCTTGTGTCTGATTAACGAGGTGCTCCTGTATTATAATGTTGTTGATTTTATACATTCCAACTGCCAAAATAGTCGCAATTAATACACCTTGTGAAATAAAACTAATAGTAATTTCTACACTATATTTAACTCGTGATTTTGTCTGCGTGTACATAAGGATTATAGCTAGTGAATGTGCTGGCGCAGGGCCATCGGTTTTTCGTGCTCTCCGACCTCACCACCAACTTCCTGGCTCTAGTCTAGGGAGAGACGCAGCGACGCGGCGGGGCGAGCGGTGCGTCTACTTACCAGTTACCTTCATCATCATCATTATAGTCCACAGCTGAAAATAGGCCTCTCCTAAAGCACACCACTGAGCACAATCCGCGGCTTTTCTCATCTAGTTCCTGCCGGCCGCCCTGCTGAGATCGTCACTCCACCTAGTCTGAGGACATCCGCTACGTTTGCAATTCGTGGACCAGTTACCCTATAAAGAAGAATGAAATGAATGAATGAATAAAATAGTGTTACCTAAATATGATTGGGTAGATTTTAAAATATTTTTAAAGCACATTTTTCAAAAGTTTGTTAGAATGTACTTTCCGTTTCAGGTGGAGAGCTTGAAACAATTTTAAATCCTTTTAACTAAAAGGCGCACAGCAGAACGCACAAGCTGTATTATACTGAGAAACAAAGCGAGCTGGCCGAGCTTATTAACTTTAATTTTTAATATTCCCGCTCAACCCCCGTAAAATTGCAATCTAGCGTTGAAAATAAAAAGAAGCAACATTGCTTAGCAGAATTATTCATTTACTATGCCACGTTTGGTAGACTGGTTAAAAATAATTTTGAGGGAAAATTAAACCAAGGTAACCTTAAAAAAACAGAAAAAAATACATGTTTAAAATATGTTTTAAACATAACATACCGTCGATAATAGAGCAGCGGCGGGGCAGTGGTATCAGCCTCGCTTTTGAAATATAGGGTCGCGGGTTCGATAACCGGTCGTACCCACACATCTTTATTAGAATTGTTTCATCGCCGCTGCTCAATATCGGTAAAGGAAAACATCGTGAGGAAACCGGCATGTCTAAGAACTAATCATTCGTGGACATTGTGACATTTGCTTCAAATGTCAAAAAACATCTGCGATTTATTTTCTTTTTAATGCATTTAAAAACAAAATAAATCGTTTATTTGTTTTTTATTATATTTTTTTAACATTTGTCTATTAGGGACAAATCTCTAAAGCGTGAGAATTGGGACCCTGATAAAGAAACTTTAAAGATAGGTATACCCTATATAGGAACCCATAACAGATATTCTATAAATTGATTCATTCATTTACATTAAAACAAAAAGATAACTTAAATCTTGAAAAATACTCCACAAAAAATATTTCCTTTTCCAAGCAAGTACAGTCGAGTACTTAAGTGTCGAGTGGCTATATATTTTCATTTTCGAGTGTCGACAGTGGCGCCGCGTGTTGGTGACTGGCGGAATTATTGCACTTCAACAAGAATAGACCAATGTGTCTATATTTCGTTTTTATTGGCGTTAGAAAAAATGCCAAGACTTGACTTTGTCAGAGATTATTTGTAGGTAATATTATTTTGTTATTTTATACTTACTTAATGAAATTTATTTATTCGTTAAAATGTAATCTTACTTCTAACTTAATATTATTTGGTAATGCGAAAGTTTGTATGGATCTGTAGAAATGTGGATGTGTTGTTACTCTTTTACGCAAAAACTACTGGACGAAAACTATTGGTAAATTATTGTCTGGAATTGGCACTTTTTATCCTAATACCACGCGAGCGAAGCCGCGGACGGGAGCTAGTTCCCATATAAATAACAAATTACCATGACACTAATCAATGATGAACATGTTCTTTTTCTTAATTTTTTTTTAATAATTACTGAAAAAGGTAGGTAACTCAATCTGATTAATAACCTAACAGGTAATTTATTTACCATAAAAGATGTCCCATGCTTGCTTGAGCCACCTGACCTGAAGAGACCGGACAGTATGACTTTGGTGCCGAGGAATAGCGTCAAGTGTCTGACATGGGTTGCCACGTGCGCCAGCATTCACCTCGGTCGTACGGTCCGGTTTCCGGCCGCGAGTACCGATGACCCAGATGCTGGAAAGCGGCCCAAATGCGCATCGTTATAGACCCAATATCTTCGTTCGTCCTTTCGCGGTAGAAACGATAGGCTGTTGAAGTTCGAAAGTGTCATAAAACTAGCAGCAACTGTGACACTGTACTTTTTTGCATTCACTAGACACGACAATTCTTGAAATTATAAATCGACTGAGCCTCGTCGGCCAAAATGAAGTTACTTAAATACTAACCCCTTCCACTACAAAAATGATCGTTACACAGTGTTGCCAACTGCCATAGACAAATTGCCCATTAAAATATTTTAAAACCCTACAGAAGCAAAACGAAACGTTGTATAAGAGAAAAGTCAGATGACTCCCACGCCGCATTAAATTGTGTGCAAAGGCTGGCCATGCAAAGAGGCAATTCAGCCAGTGTGATGGGCACTTTTGCACCGGGTACAGTTCGGGTCGGGCTTTTTTAGACGAGCATTTAATGTGACTATTTTAAAATATTTGATTAATTTAATTGATAACAATATTTACTTAATTTATTATAATTGAAAAATATAATTATTTAATTATAGCTAATCTATTTGTTTATTGTTTCAGGCAACTAAGCTCATAGAAAATATATAAAAACTTAAATAATATTTATAGAATAATTACTGTATAACACGAGAAGAGACGGCGTCGATTACCACGAAACAAACCCTTCATAATAATTCTTGCGAATTTAAATAATTACATATTTCATTAAATGTACGTTGGTAATAACTTCACTAATTCGCGTTAGTTATGTACGCTTTATGCGTAGGTAATTTGTTTTTAGCAATTTACAAATAGCCAATTTGTTAAAATAAGCACACACGTGTCGCTGAAATTATGTTAAAATAAATACGTATGAAACGGTGAATTGATGAATGTTTCATTGCTTATTTTACTAATTTTAGCTATTATTGTAAGCAATCGTCGATTTTTGCTAATATCATTTGGTTGACTATGATTAGGACACCGATTCTTGCTCTTTACACATTTATCTCTAATAGACATATTATGTCAAAATAATTGGCAAATATTGAAAACTAAAGAAACCACAATTTTTTTTTCAGCATTCCAAGGCACAGGAGGTATCACACCACCGACTTCTTGGCTCAAGACTAATATTGAACTCTGTTTGGTCCGGCGTGGGAATCGAATCGCTACCCAAAAGGCTAGTGAGGCGAAGACGTTATTCCATAAGTTACTAAGGCAGTCCGAAGAACAGTCCCTACACTCTGTTTGGTCCGGCGTAGGATTCGAACCCGCGACTCTAAAGGCTAGAGGCAAACACGCTATCCCCTATGCCACCAAAACATTATAAAATTAGTTGGTTTTGTAGAACGAAAGGCGACAAAATCTGTTACCGATTGACATTGAAAAAACTAAATGAATACCACTTTTCTTATAAATCAGTTTCGAATTCACACCATTAACAAAATGAATGGAACGAAAAAAAGAAACATTTATTTCTCGATGACATTTCAGAGTGACAATCGCCGAGCCCTTTCACAAAATAGATATAAATGATGGCGACAAAAGTGCCTGCTCACCGCCAAAAGTACTGTCACAGTCAATATTAATATTGTGCACTGTGACTATCAGACCGTTGCCGTTGTCTTCACTCTTCAATTCAATTGAATTAAGTACACGCAGCGACAGAAATGTTTAAGAATTTCAAGCATTTTAAAGCACTTGCAACTTGCTAATTAAAATGTGGCTTCTTTGATTTACGCGATTATCACACATTGAAATAAAACTACTTTATAAAGGGTCATGAGGTCTGAAAATACTGAAACGTCGGGATCTAAAATTTAAAATATACCGCGATAAAATCCGTTATAAAGTAGTTTTATTTCAATAGAATGTGGCTTTTAGTTGTTGTTCTAATATTTTCCTGTGTTTTTGACTGATGATTTGACTTAACGTAAAAAAAAAAATTAATTATTATTATTATTTATTTATTAATTATTCAGTAAAATAAACCTAGTTTAAATAAAAGAATACATTATGCATCAGCACATGTCACTGTACCTTATGTTTTTTACCTTTGTAATATGTGTGGGAGAAAATAAAGTCATTATTATTATTTAAAGTAATATAAATAATATTAATGTCTGTGTCTATTACACTTTTTTGCGTCAGTCGGTGTTAAGGTTCTTTATTCCAACAATATCAATTAACATATATAACTAAACAAAATCTAGAAAGGTCAACAACACGATTTATTATATCCAGCTTTCATTTGAAATCATAAGTACAGTCAGTCACAGTGATATATCGTAACAGACACTTTTCTCGATAATTACACCGCCAGCTCCCTTGGGCGGTGACTGTACAATAAAAAAAGTCATCTGTGATTTTTCATTTCGTTCCGTGGCCTGCCTATGTTAGGCGTACGACTGATATAGCTCGCTCGGTAATTCTTAATACTTGAGTTAGAGTAATTGTAATTTAAGTATTGAATTAGATTTTAGCTAACTATAAACATTTGTAAGTAAACTTTTATACTTACTATTAAAAAAGGAAAACAAAAATACAAATAACAACGATTTTAAATTTATATGATGTTACTTAAATTTGGTAATAAATCTCTATGAAACTTAAAAATATTTTTGCTAATAATGATGGAAGGCAAAATACAGAGGACGAAAGTAACAAAAAAAACACATAAATCGATTACTAAACTCCCTTTGGTTGAACTACCTATTCTGAATCGATATGTAACTATTGAAGTATTTTTTAAACCACCAAGAAATCGAGTCTTAAATGAAGTCGGTTAAAAAATATGACAAAAATACAGAAATTGAATTATAGCTATGGCAATTTTCATTAAATATTGCCTAAGAGCCAGCCCACCGGATGGTGCGGAAAAAATGATTGCTTTTCCTAACTTCGTATGACACAGAGTAAAAAGATACAGCACCTTTTTAGTCTGTGTATCATGTGTACTTAGGTTAAAAACTCTTTCCTCCTCTCTTTTGCAGTCTAATGACTGGCGGTTTTTTCTTTAACAGTATTGTATTACAAAAGAAAAATTTAATCTGATAGCTACAGGAAATTGTGAAAAATTTAAGGAAAATTCTTTACAAGCTTAATTAAACAGTGTTTTTTTAGAAATAGTAGTTTCGCTAGTAGTTAATGAATAGATTTTTAAATATATATTGTTTTTACATTAGTCCTTACAAATACTTTTTAGCATAATATCAGGTCATACAAAAGCGGGAAAGTAGCCTGAGACACTTCCATGCTTTTATACATTTACAATTTTTACATTTTTAATTGCCCTGTATTGTAAACAAATAAAATAATTAACATAACATAATACATTTCTCTATTATATGCAGGTTATTACAAAAAAAAATGAATTGTAATATATCCGCTCCTATAACACAAGCAACTATGATTGCTTTATTTGACACTAGATTCCGCCGGCGGCTTCGCCCGCGAAATTGATCTCACTAATCTTGTTTCTCTATACAAACTTTGGAACCCCGTTTTACCCCTTTAAAGGGTGAGTTTTGAAAAATCCTTTCTTAATGCACCCCTAGACCCCATAAGGAACCTATGTGCCAAATTTGGAGTCTCCAGGCCCAGCGGTTTCTGCTCTGCGTTGATATGTCAGTCAGTCAGTTTCTTCTTTTATATATTTAGATTATGTAGCGGCATAGCAGAAGATGCAAAAGAAAACAATTTATTTGCAAAAGATATCATTAAGTGAACTAGTTACAATGAAATTGTTATAAAACTAAGTTAGTAATAAGTTGACGATCAAGAAAATATGTTGAAAAATCTATGTAGCGTAAGTTTCGGTGTCGCCTTGCTAGCCACAGCTGCACGTTGCGCGGAGTCAGCATTTGCGGTGGCGGTTGGTTGTCAAGTGCGATCGAGGACTATGCATGCACTAGCGATATACTACGGCTATGCTCGCGTAACAGCTAGGTGACGCTGTATGTGTGAAAATATTATATATAACATAACGTAGCGTATCCAAACGTAACGTAACATAAAATAGTGTAGCATAGGAGCATACCTAACACCCAAGTGTCCTAAAGTAATAACACCCACATTTAAGGCCAGGATTAGGATTACGAATTTAGAACTATATGCAGCAGCTGAGAATATTTCTTAAAAAAAAAAATAGTCTTTTTAGCCAAGCCAGGATATTGACCTCAGGACCTCGCAATTATTAAGCGAACACGCTTGCCATTTGAATAAGTATGAAGTAGATACTTATAAATGTTAAGTAGAAAGTTCAACTTTGTTGTATATTCACTTAAAAATCCATTACGTACAAAAGAAACAACTAATAAATATGAAGAACGACCATTCCTTGATAAAAACTTTTATATCACTACAACCTATTTTCCACCTTATGCCCCTAAATTTAAAAACCAAATTCCTACGTTATTGTATACTTGAGACATTAAGCGGGTTTTAAAGGAGAGGAGCATGTCAGAATCAATTTGTACAGCCATTTCTCAATAAAGTTTGTTCAGTACATGCATCGAGGCTTTTAAACTTTGACGTACATTACACACGGCTCGGCCACCGACTGAATAAACAATGTAGATTTTAGATGATATGACAGGTCTTTTGCCTACATTAAAAGTTTTAAATTATTAAAACAACCTCGGTCGCTTCACGTCAACCCTTTTAGGGTCCCACAACTGGGCACGGGTCTTCTCTCAACTATCTTACGAGTTGAGAGAGTTGATTGAAATCTCTCATATACTACTGTAAATTTCAAATAAAAATAGAACTGGAATTCCGCCATCTTGAATCGTAATGCGCAACAACTTCAAATTTTTAGTACGGTGGGCAAAAACGTTTGTTTGAAAAAGCAATTGGATTTTAATGAGATTTACGAGTAAACAATGCGTGTATTTCACTGCGGTTATGGTAAGATTAGGCATTTGAAGTCGAATATTTAGGTACGAACATATTTTATTAACTTCTGACGAAAAAACGGTGTTGTAAGTCAAAACGTCTGTGTAGGTACGTCTATTAATCTGTGTTTCTGTGTATTTGTATGCAAGTCTGTGGCATCCTAGCGCATATATTTACTTAGGTAGGTAGCTTACTACCTACTTATTGACAAATTTTTTTCATAAATTTTAACATAATATTAATAAGTAAGTACCTACTTATGAGTGGTTTGATATTTTGTGCTAACGCTACTTTTGCTTGGTTTTTGGTATGAAGTTAGTCGCGAGTCAAGTCCTATTCTAATTTAAAACGCATTTAACTATGCGTATTTTTTCAGTTATAACTCCGTAAGACTGATTTCCAAAATTCTTTAAGTACCGTTTGAAAGAGGTCATGTTAAAATGGCCAGAAAGAAGTAAGTAATTAGTTCTTTTGACGTGACAACGTCTTATAAATTGGTTTGCCGGGTGACACTTCAAGAAACTGCGTTACGCTCCGCTCACGTTATGCGCTCACAATGAGAGCGAGTGAGAGGCACGCGTCCCTTCCACTCGGGCATGGTTAGCCCGCCTAAGAGCGAGAGAGACAGACATAAAAAGTGAAAGGCACGCGTCCCTTCCACTCGAGCACAGTTAGCCCGCCTAAGAGCGAGATTCTTTGTATAAATGAATGTTTTAAATATAATTCTTTGTATAAATAAATATTTTAAATTGTTACTATTATTTCATCCTTCTTCCTACTATACGAATGAATATTCACATTAAAATTATTTTACCACTCAAAGTCGTTGTCACGTAAAACTTTCGCCCGTATACCGACTTTACAGGCAACCAATTTTTTGTTAATAGAAAGTTACCGCTATTGTGGACAACTACTTTAATCAAACAAAACACGATAATTATCTTGCTTCCTTCAAATAAATCAACGCATAAGCACCACGTAGTCATCCAGATTTTCCCAACGCTGGGCGTAACCGACACGCCCAGGACAAAGAAAATTACGACTTTATACTCACAACGAACACGTTTGATACTTGTAGTTAATTAATACTTTTGTGTGTTTTTTCTATTTAATATATAAAATTCTCGTGTCGCTGTGTTTGTAAGCAAACTCCTCCGAAACGGCTTGGCCGATTTTTATCAAATTTTAGGTCTATATTTTATAGGTCTGAGAATCGGTCGTAATCTATTTTTCATACGCCCAAGTGATAAGGGTGGTCCACCCTAATTTTTTTCTCGGATACAATTTATTATTTTTATTTTTTATGATGTGGTATATTAAAAACGTACAACACTAAATTTTCAACTCTTTACCACCCACCCTTATTTTTCAATAGCAATATTAGTTATTTAACAATTTGAGGGGGGGTTAAAAGGTGAGAAATACGCGGTAAGAAGTTCGCTTGGGCAGCTAGTGTAATTTGAGAGCATCAAAAGCTCCGTTTGCCAAGCCGTGGAAATCGAGAACTCGTATACCCCAACGGTTGTCGGTTCTGCGGCAGATATGACTTCCCACTGCCACTTCAGCTTACTAATCCGATGGACTATGTCGCTTACTCCATTTCTTTGACGGATCATTTTCTTTGTGTATCTGATCCTTCAGAGTCTCCGAGCATAGCCTTGTCCTTTGCTGAGCTCGCCCACAGACTAGGTGCGGTAACGATCTCTGCTAGGTGGTTGGTAAGAGGTGCATGAGCGTAGCCGATGCTCGTGTTCAGTGGCGTGCTTCAGAAGAGTCCCATGTCCATTATCTAGCGGCAAAATAAAATAGGCTAAAGAGGCTTGTGTTTGACCACAACTTGCCTGATGTGAAGCAATGATGGAGTCTACGATGGAATGCGCTTACCCAGAAAATACCGTCTCTCTTGTGATTTGAAAACAGCCAGATTATAGCTATAGCGAAACATCGACCGGCATCGAATTCCACAACTTGGCAATTCGCAGAATAAAAGTAATAGCAAAGCGCTTTGTGCGTACCCGTGGAATTTCCACCATATATCGATGGCGTACTGCCGTACCTCTACTTGTCCGATGAAAGAACGGAGATGGGGGAATCATCATCATCATCAACATTATCAGCCTATCCTAGTCCATAGGCCTCTTCTAAAGCACGCCACTGAGCACGATCCGCGGCTACTCTCATCCAGCTCTTAGCAGCCACCTTGCAAGGATCGTCACTCCACCTAGTCTGAGGGCGTCCTTCGCTACGTTTGCGAATCCGTGGGCTCCACTCAAGAACTCGTTTTCCCCAACGGTTGTCGGCTCTGCGGCAGATATGAGCGACCCACTGCCACTTCAGCTTACTAATCCGGTGAGCTATGTCGATAACTCTGATTCTCTGTCGGATCACTTTATTGATGGGGGAATAAGATTGTGTAATTCCAACGCATACTCTTTGAATTGTATCCGATAAAAGACCTAAAGACTAGCAACTATGAGGCGATGCTCGAGGCTTTGCAATTTAGCTTTAACGAAGGATTCGTTGCCAATAAGCCTCTTGATAATGATGATGATCTACCGAATATAAAGTTATGTGCGGGCGATCAGTTATGTAGATATTTGCTAATGACATTTATAGTTTACAGCATTTAGATTACACAAAAGATTTTTCTGATGTTTTCATGTTACATGTCAAAAAGCGTGCATGTTTACGCTATCTAGTGGACTAATGCTCTGTCACTTGTTGTTCAAAACGACCAACCACGCGACGTGCTAATCCAACGTTACAACAGATCGTCTCATTTCTAACATTTCTCAGCAGCAGCTCTTGCTACTGTTTTAAAAAATACAGACTTTATGAAAACCAAATAATGAAATAAATGTACCACTGCACCCTTTACCTAATAACCTATCAACCCTTTTACGAAATCAACCCTGCACAAGCCAACATTTTCACCCAATGATATCCCGACTTATCTAATCTAAAAATACATAGTAGGGTCCCGTTTGTCATATCACAGCGCATATTTTTTTATCTCCCCTAATACTCGACAACGCTCCCATTTTTCGGGTAATTTCGTACTAGAGAGGGCATTACTGAGTGTTAAAATTGCATAACATTTTTCATACAGGCAATCCTTTTGGGAAATGTTTGTTAGATAATTAAATTTTTTGATGTCTTGTTGTAATAATGTTCACAATAAGTCATTACTTACAAAACCAACAAAAAATATAATAACTCATATAATAATTAACCCAAATATAGATCTAAATTAGCACTAATGCTTTGGAAGAATGAAATAAAAATAAGTTACATGTTCCCTTGTCTTATTATGGGTCGTTTTCGGGCACATTCCAATTTCAATTTCCTATATAAAAATCAATACATTTCGTCATGCGAACCTGAGACCTCACGTAGCAAACAACCACGAAAGCAACGGAGAAGTTTCTAAGAAAAGTTTAACTTAGAAGCCAATTTATTTGCTACAAATAACGTTAGGTACCTTTACTTACTCATAACGTCAACTTCTGCGAAGTCACATAAACCCTCACAGGAACTACACACCTTTTATTTTATGGAGTCAATAAAATGTCCGGCAGTGTAGCAAGGAGCAACTGTTACCTATTGACGCTTTGAAATATATTTTATAACTTTTTACGGACTTGCTTTACACGTAACACTTTTTGTGAGGTAATAATCGTTTTAGGTCTTCGTAGTCCTAATGAAACTCATCTATTTGTATGCAACTTAGCAAAAGGCTAATATTATTTCATCCATGCTGAAAAAATAAAATAAAATATTCAAAAGATGTTTTTAACCTCAGATGGCAATGGCTTAATCCTTTTTTTATTCTGAAATAGGCATGCAATTGACTACAATTTGCCTGATGTTAAGCAATGATGTAGTCTACGGTAAAATGCGCCTGCCCACTATACCGATCCACGCGTTGTTACGAATGATTTTTGGTGAGATGGTGGCAATGGAATAAAAGTCCTTAGTCCTTAGGCCCTCACCTCATAGGCGCAACAGTTTCGACTGCTAACAATTACGTATTATACAGATTTCTTTTATGTAACCAATACTGTCCCACGGCTGGGGAAAGGTCTCTTCTAAGTCTTCTATTTGCTTCTGTCGTCTGGCAATGTGTATCGAATACATCCAGATCGAAACGCCATATTTTTCTCGAAATCGCAGAGGCCATCCGTCCGAGCCGTTTCTGTCTGTATTCAACACACATGGTGGGCCTATTCTTTCTTCAACTAAGCCGTCTTGTAGCCGACATCTGTTTTACCAGTTACCAAATATAGATATAGATATATAATTTTTGCTTCTATTCAACATAAAAATAAAATAATCAAAGTTTATAACCACATTATAACTCACTTAACATGCATAGAACTTAGTCCCTTACAGGTTCGTACTTCTGAATTATCAAATAACTTTACTGTTAAGCGCCAACTAACTTTACAAAGTAGCACCTTGCAAATACGATGTGACAGGTTACCCACTACGTTACTAACATATACAAACAAATTTCAACTTTATAATCGCAACTTAAAGTCCAAATTATAACTGTTAAGCCAATTTCACGTATCAGTGCAAAGAGATGACACGTTAGTGCAATTTCGACTTTTGTATCAATCGAATTTGGCATTTCTGCTATAGTGTTTAATGTTGATATTTGAGAGCTTGTTGATGTTTAATGAATTGCAATAGCGTATTAATTAGCAAATGCAGTTTACATCTGAGTGCAATATGCGGTTTCTTGAATATATATGTTAGACTAACATATGCCAGCGATTTTGTTTGCTTAAAATACCGAAAACTCGCCAAGGGAGCATAATATTTCCTATTTGCATTATTATGATGTAAAATGAAATCGCTTCCGATGTCTGTTAGCGATAAACTCAAAAACTACTGAAGGATATTCATGTTGTTTTCATAGGCAAAAGAATTTTAAAACATTATATAAATCAGTGTTATTACGATGAGCTATAGGTACCTCCAATGTTAAGTCTATAGTTATTAACCAGACATAAATTCGAAGTGTAATCAATCAAAATTTGTCTGTTGAAATACTACTACTTTATACAGAATTTTATTGCGGTTTATTTTAGATTTTTCAGATTTACATACCCCGTTGTTTCAGTCTTTACAGACTTCATGGTTACGAGTCACTTATTACTTATTTAACATCACAACTTCTTGTTAAATGCGGCAACTAAGTAGTTTTCGACTATTCTGCCCGTGTCAAGTTAGAAACGTCCCAACTTATTAATTAATGCGTTGTGATTTATCTACCTAAGCAAACTGAGCTCATAATGTCAATTCTGAGTGGATTTCGCTTGGGTTTTGGTACTAGTAACTTAAATTTAATTGGTGCTAAAAACTCAAAAACGGATTTTATTTCAGTTTATTTTAGATTTTTTAGTTTTTATAATAACATCTCGAATGTTATTATAAAACCTAAAAAATCTAAAATAAACTGAAATAAAATCCGTTTTTGAGTAGTTATATTTCAATGTGTGATACTTTCAGATTTGTCCAAAAAACCAATAGATTTAATAGATTCTAATAAAGCACTTGCAATAGAGTCCTACAAATATTAGCAGAGTTACATTAGCGTAGTCTTCTCCACGCACTTTGACACGAAATAAACCGACAATCAAGGGAGTGCAGTGTCGGAGGGAATCCTCATAAATCCAGCGCCAACTTCACTCCCGCCTTATTCAATCTCCGGGGAATGGGGGACATAGATGTTGAGAAAATAGATGGTGCATATTTTCAATTTTCTTCACTGAGCTCTCCCTTCTGCATTCTATAACTTCTTCCTACAATCATTTAGCTAATAATAATATATATTCTAGGGCACACAGACAGACAGATATGTGAGTCCTCTCTTTGACAAATAAATATTTTCTTTCTCTCTTTCTATAACTGACATACTAGTTTTCTTTTGAATATACGTTCCCATTGTTGATCCCTAAACAGTGATTTTTAGATATAAATTATAATTTAGGTAGTTTTTCTAAATAAATATTGAAAAATGCCATGCCAGTAGAAAATAGCTCATGCCTTCAATATTCAAAAGAATAGAAGTGAAGTGAATTGAAACTAAAGCAACTGTGATGGATCAAACTATATGAGATGTGACACTTTCAACATTTTTAGTGTACAAAACTAGACTGTAGAAAAAACTAGATGCTATTAAGAAAAATTACTAACATTTTCCTGAAAAACTGTATTTTTGGTAGCCAAGCGGTGCAGCTATAAAAAAATTATGACAGGAATTCGATATTCTGCAATAGTTCAATGTTTAAAGCAAGTTTGTGCAATACATAATATCAATTATCAAGTTTGCATTCTCTTATTATCACGGTATATAATAGCAGATTCTGTGGATTTTACGTTTGAGCCTTCGTGGGTGGGTGTTCATTAGGTGCTTTACCAGAAAGTTGGGATATCTATTTATTATAGTAATAAATCCTTTGCTCTGCTACTGACGCAATACAGTGCTTATCGCACTGTATTGTAAATTTATGATTATTTATACTTTAAACTTTTTGTAACATTATACTCTGAGTTTAAAGGCACTTCTAGTGTTTTACTGTTTATCTTTGTAGCATACTTAACGGAGAGAGGTCGTGTTTCGCAGGGCAGTGATATAAAAGTCCACTTTATAAGGACTGACCGCAGACGATCGCTTTGTTCGTTTGTCTTTACACCCTCAAAAGTTTTGATGTGGATTGAATTGAATCACTGAGTGTTAAGACTGGTCAACCACTTTATTGTGATATTAAGTCTGGCTAGTGTAATGGTAGGTAGTGCTAAATTGATAAGAGGCCCCAAAAGAGGTTGCATAAAAGTGATACTAGTTTTTAGATGAATTTGTTCGAAAGTTAGATTAGAATTTAGGGTCAATGAATTTTATTTAGCAGAATTATGGAACAAAGAGTCTTTCTGTATACACGTTTGTACTTCAACCCTTTGTAGTGTTGCACTAGTAAGCACGGGTCTTCTCTCAACTAACTTACGAGTTGAGAGAGTTTAGGCCTTAATCCACGCATTCTGGCTAACTGCGAGTTGGTGGATACCACATTTAATTTTACTTAAATGATTTGTTCTTAGATATTTGGATTGGCTTATGATGTTTTCTTGCACCGATATTGAGCAGCAGTGGTAAGATTATTGAGAAAAGACCCGTGCCTAGCAGTGGGACACTAAAAAAGGTTGAAGTGAATTGAAGTAAAGTGCTCTCTCTCGTCACGGCTCACATGAAGTGGCAGGCTATTATAAATAGCATTATTATATTATAACTGTTTAACTAATATGACAGTATTAATCTCAAACTAGACATGATACCGTTTTATTACTCAAATCCAACTAACTTTCACACATAACTTAGACTACCCGTAAACCATTCGACAAACGACCGAGTCGTTTAACTTTAGCTCATTTTGAGCTTAGCTACTATAAAAGATCAGCTTTAGAGCTAACCGAGGCGGGTTGATTTACCGCCAGTTGCCAATCTCCGCAACTAGATGGCGTTGTGCGACACCATCGTAAACAGTTTTATGGCAGTCGTGCGCCGCCTGTCGAACGGTGCGGTGCACATGTTTGTCGGATATTGAATTCTGATTTTGTTTATTAAATGAAATTAAGAATGACATATAGAAAATTTTGTGTACGTGTATATAATTAAATTTACTTATTTTATGTTAAAATAAATGTACAAGCAAATAAACTTTATACCCAATAATTTTAGACTGGGTATAAAGTTTACTTTCTCTCAAACAAAAGTCAAAGGCAGATTCATGTATACCTTTGTAACTTAAGGAGTCTACGCTGGGTGCGGGACCTGTGTGACAGATCTCCAGACTCTCACCCTAACGTTACAGTGTACGTTACGAGGGCTGCATTTAGGTATACGTGGGTGCGTGGGTGTGCGTGTAATTTGATAAGTTAATGTATTTTTAATAATAATTTCAAAACAAAATTGCTTCTCTCACCTAATATAAAATACAACATAAAAACTCACACTTAGTTAAAGACCTGACCTTTTCTCTTGTGCCTTAAAGTTTTCATAACATCACATAGCGCTCACGCGTACATTACCTAAAAGTGTAAGTAGAAGTCAACATGACACCTATTTCACCAGCTACGATTAATGTTAATACAAAAGAAATCGAGGTTATTGTATATCGTAAATAGTTTCCATTAACTGGTAACAAAGTTTCAGCACGATGCTGATGGTTTAACAAAGTTTGTAGGTGCATCCGACATACTCCTTTACGAGCATATTGGAGCGTATTGGTTGAAAATTGAATGACGAATGCGGGCAGAATGTAAACAGAAATGTACTACAATTCAAGTTTTTTGATATACAATTTTAGCATTAATTGCAATAAAAATCTGTAAAAGAATTCAACTATGAATGAACTTGTGAAAGTGAGAACTTAAACTTTAATGGTAAATTATCCAATGAGTCCATCAAATTCAGCTTGAGTAGTAAATAGCAAAATCTGATATATAGATACACAGTGGCGTAGATTTTTATGGGCCCATGCACTAGGGGTGCTGGGCCGAGCACCCTGCTCCTCTGTCTGTCCCCTGACTCCTCGTGAACCCTGGGCATTGGAGATGGAACATCCTATGCTGGCTTTGGCAGCGACATTATAAATATTTGATTCAAATTATAAGTACTCTAAAAAAAAACTGCAAAAAATATCAAAATCAGCGATAAATCCAAACGGCTGTCCTTTCATCCAATTGTCATATTTTAGTTGTTCATAAAAAATATAAAGGCAATCGAATACGTCTCTTTTACTGCTTACCTACTGAACACAGCGGAGAGCGTAGCGACACGCGATATTTTCGTTCATTGCGCATGTGCATTCAATTGATAGATAGCCAAAATAAACATCATGCCTTCGAAAACGCACCGAAAATTTACGCCCAGTTCGCCTCTTAACTATAAAAGATTATCCTACCTCACATTGACGGTGCGAAAACCGTGAACAAGTCAAGTTAAGACAAACGAAACTCAGTACGGTACCTACGGTACTTCTCGTCTTTTCGTTTGCCCTTTATTGTATTCCACATTCATTCGCTCTCCCTAGAGTAAGTAGCAAACTGAAAAATTGCGGAGCGAGTGAAGAACCAAAGCAAACATGCGATATCATCTACACTCATGCCTTAAGATGCCTTAGTTAGGTCTGCCCATGCGAGGAAGGACGCCACCAAGAAATTAGATTATTTCTGGCAAAGATCAAGATGACGCCACGCTTGCCTTCCTAGCGGCGGGACAGGTGACTAGAATGTATGTATACCTTGACGACGTCATATTAACTTCCCGGTGACAGTAGTAGACAAATTGCCTTAAGGCAAGTAAGTACCGAACAATAAAATCGCTTAACACACTGCTTGCTACTGTGTTCCGTGGCTAGCCAGTTATATAGCATTATAAGACTGGGCTCAGCTTTACGATGGACAGTATTGCACAGTTTTATTTCACTTTTATTGACTGGACGCGCGAAATACTAGAGCTATCGTGATGTAGCACCTACACTCATAATGGATTAAATAAGATACTAGCTGTAAAAATATACTCTATTAATATGGAACGAGGTTTCTTATAAGAATTTAACTGACGCTTCATTTGGGGTCGGCTCCCTGTCTAACCTGGTGCGGCTAGCGACCAGAATTGATCTGACTGCCATCAGACCTCCAAACACATAGGGAACCAGTAACCAATATTGCTAGACCAGTGTCAGATTATATTGGGTTTCTGACTACCTGTAACGATTGTCATAGATGTTAAAATGACAACCCGGACTAACGGCTTCCAATTCTATCCTAAGTACAAAGGGTAGTCCCGCATCCAACCAGATACCGAATCCAATCTTTGTTGGAACAAATACTGTCCGGGCGGGAATCGAACCCGCGATCTCACAGCTTACACCACTCGACCGAGTAACGTGTGCTAATGAATTTCGTTCCAAAATTCATATAATAGTAATAGGATTTAAAAAATAGAGTCTCTTGATCAAACCGAGCTACATTGAGTGTGGGGCTTCAGTGGGTACTATTTGTCGATATGTCGGTGGAAGTTTGCAAAGCACTCTGTATCGCGGCCGCCTCGGTCTATTGCACAGCTTTTAGTTCAACTATAAAATACGCGTAGTGTTGCTGTACTATCGATAGTGAACCTTGGAAAACATCGATACAGTCAAGTCTTAAGACCTGCGTCGTACCAACATAACGGCCTACATAAATATTTGATAATTAGGTGTAAGGGCCCACTAGGTACCTATTTATATTGTTTTGATTTCATTCAAAGGCGGTGATGTATTATTTTATTTAAGTATTAGTGAAAGTAGTCTCACGAGGACGACATGGTCGCTTCCCAAATTAGTACCAAGTCCTTTAAATAAAGTTAAAAACAATCTATATTATCGATATTGGACCATCTGACTTTCCAACCCTTATTGTAATTCTAATTAAAATTTGTCCGGGATTCAAGCCAGTTTAAGAGTCCTGGAACTTGGCCGAGTTCAAATTCTGGTTTACAAGAGCACCAGTGGCGAGATTGCATGGAGGTACTAGCGGATCTATATATTAAGAGAACTGTCTATAGTAGGTACCGATCATATCGATAGATCTATCGATTACTATTACTTATACCTTAGACTATCGTTACTGAACTCTCCAAAGACAACACTAGGCATAACTTTTAGTTTAGGCCTTAATCCACACACTGACCAAGTGCGGATTAGTGGTTGTCTTCGAATGATTAGTTCTTGGACATACGGTTTCTTTACGATGTTTTCCTTCACCGCTATTGAGCAACGGTGATAAAACAAATCACACAAAAATGTGCTAGCAAGACCGGGGCTAGCACCTACGACCTTTATTCCGAAGTCGGGACTGATAACCAATGAGCGAAACATCGCTCAGCGGTTATCTGACTTTCTCTTCGGACTCCACGGTCACGAGATCTTTGTGTGATTTGTTTCATCGCCGCTATTCAATATTGGGGAAGCAAACATTGTGAGGAACCTGTGATACCTAAGAACTAATCACCCAAGGACATGTGACATCCACCAACAACCAACCCGCACTCAGCCTATGATTAAGGTGTAAACTCTATCAACTCGTAAAATAGCTGAGAAAAGACCCGTGCCCAGCAGTGGGAAACTAAAAAGGGTGTAACTGAAGTAGGTATCTAGTTGACGTACACTCCATTATAAACGATTTTGTTCATCCCAGTAATATTAGAATCGAAATACACCTACTTATATTTTGGCGGAGTAATAAAAGGCGTTTCATATTAAGATTCAGGGCAGTCAGACCTCGCCTGCGGCTGGTGATCTATTGGCTTAGGGTATGTGCTGACTTATATTTGTTGGCTCCTTGGATTCATAAATGGTACGAAGATATTTTATTATACTTTTTCGAAGATCAATATATTTTTCTTTTTTGACCTTCGAAGCAAATGTCTGGTGACACCGTTTCAGAGGGTGGGTCGGAATTATTGGTCCTTTATGGTTTCTAGCCATATGGAGCCTTATTCTATTGCCGCCTTTTCACCGAAAATCACTCGTAATCACGAGAATATCACTTATGTACCTACTTTTATTGAGTACAGTTTACAATTTACAAGTCGCTAACAATAGAAACCAGTCATAATTATAAATACGTAGATATCGGTTACAAAGAAGTAACTGCACTGATAGTAAACCCGGTCTCGTATGGTTTATTTATGAACAAAATATATCTCATAAATATCCAATCTCAAGATTGCGTCGCGCCCAAATATTGCCCGATGTAAGTGCACGATGGATGGTATGTCCAGATTTATAGCGAAGTTCAGATGTTATGGTTTTGTGAAGGGGAGTTTGAGGTTTTTTTTAGTGGTACAAGGAATATATACATTCATTTTAGGTATAGGTACATATTAGTACGACCCACGTGTATTAATTTTAAGATACACGAAGTTCTCATAATAGTTTACCAGACCAACCCGCAAAGGACCAGCGTATGTGGAATAATTAATACTAATAATAATATTTATCTAGTCTCTCACAATTTTATTGTACACAGAGCTTAGCATAGGGGTTAGTATCGAAATTGTGGGAGACTGATGCTTAAACTAGGCGTAAGACTGTATTTCAGGACATCAGATCTCTCAATTCTTAAATAGTTGAGAGAATGCCCGTGCTTAATAGTAATAAGACACTAAAAAGCGTTGAAGTGATTCTTTTGAGTATAACTAAGAGAGCGGACTAAATTGAAAACATATTCAAAGTTACTCACGTACCCACGCATACTCGTACTCAGCCCCGGTATGCACATAATACCCGTGTAATACAATACTCCGGGTAGCACTAAACTGCTATAAGTATTGCAAGTCGGTCCGGCATTTGTAGGGCACGGGGAGCATACTGATGCTGCCCTAAGGAGGTAACTAAAGGTGGGTGGATGTGGTATTACGTGATATTATTAAGGTTTTGACGTCTATTACAGACGATTGAAGCAGTGTTCTGTAATAGGCACCTTTTTTGATGACTGAATAGACCAATCCGAGAACAGCACGATCGCCCACACCTTGAACAGGTGTGTGTTGCGACTGGTGGGATAATGTCGCTGGCATACATAGGGAAGACCTTACTTCATAAGATCATTTCCATAGTAAGAGAGAGAGAGACTTTCACACTATGTGAGTCCTCACCTTGAAAGTGAGATGGGCGGTGATCCTCATACGTGATAGTTATAAAAAAATATTTGTAATAGAACAAAACCCTTTCATGCTTTTATTATTATTGATTGTGCACAAAATACTATTATAGAAAATTTATAAATAGGAAGCAACACATTTACAGGTAGGCCAGTAGTGAAAGTAGTGAAAATTGTAGAGTGGGTGAGAAATGCACAACAAATAAATTTAAATACATAAATAAATAAATATCCTGGGACATTAACACACACAGTCATCTGGTCCCAAGCTAAGCAGAGTTTGTGTTATGGATACCAGATAACTGGTATATACTATACATTTAATACTTTTCTTTTGTAAATATATACTTATAATAGATATTTACACCCAGACTCGACACAAACACAAAATGTTCATCACTAATGTTTGTCTCGGGTGGGAATCGAATCCACGACCTGCGGCGTGAAAAGCAAGTATCTTATCTTATTTTACATACCTATGTACCTACATACTAATATTACATATTTATGTACTTCAATAGATGTTTATTATGGCTAGATATTATTAGCTAAATAAATATATATTAACCCCCGTATTCATAAACAGCTTATTACCTCATTAAAGCTAAAATAGGTTTATAATTCACTTGTCTTTGTCTGTCAGCTTGACATTTATATTAGTCAGAAAGAGACAAAGTCCATTTTAACGAAAGAGTCTTTTATGGTTTTTATGAATATATAATTTGTTTGCATATTTAAGTCTTTTACTACATAGTTTTTACCGGGAACATACGAAGAAACCCCAACATTTATTATTTACGGCTTCACCCACTTGGTCCCCGTTTCACCCCCTTAGAGTTTGTAATTTTTCTTCTTAGTGCACCCCTCGACCTCATATGGAACACACGAGCCAAATTTGGAGTTTCTAGACTAGACACCGGTTTGGGTTGTGCATCAGTCAGCGAATCGGTTTCTTCCAATATTCAAAGCTAGCTGCCCGCCGCATCATCAGCCGACTGGTGTAAGTAGCAGTTTTTTTTAGTTTTTTGAAGTGAAAACTTCTTTAGCGGCGTTGAGCACTTTTTCTGTAATGGGTATAAAATCTTAAACTCGCGTCAGGACACGTGACCCTGATCGAAAAAGTCGGAAAAAGCGTAAGACGGACGCAGGGCGCTTGCGCGAATGTTCGTGTATGTTACAGCGTGCCACGCGCATCCATGGATGGTGACAGCTGATGGCTCGACCGTCTGTGTAGTGATCACATTGTTGTGTATTCGTAAAGTTGATTTTTCGGAGAGATAAACTTTTTAATGTAAAATAATTGTAATAGTTTTAAAGTGTTAAATTTTTAATGTAATATAAATTGTCATGTTTATGTACGATAGCGCAATAAATGAATATTGTATTCTACCACATAAATGATAGTACTTTTATACTGATAAAGCAATTGGTGCAAAATTATTCCCTGACCATTCCAAAATATCAAACATGCTCAACGTTAATAATCAAGTTTTCACTTCTGCCGGCACTCCCGGAGTGCAACCCGTCGTTTTTTTTTTTTACACAAATCATATTATGATAGTAAAAAGACAATTAAAAAATAGGTAATCATCCAAGTGCAGTCGATCGGAAGTTATGCGCGTACATATATTTCGGAGATTCGTTTTAAAATACCGTATCCATCAGCCTTGAATCCTTGATATAACTTAGCTACTTCACTTCGAGAGGTTAGGCTGTTGAAAGTGAGATAGTTCACTATGCGATGGACGTTCGGACTCCGAACACGTACTCGAGAAGTTTTTAACTTTCCTACTTACCGTTCTTTGAGTAGCTATGTTGTGAAAGGACATTACGGGGCACTATTGTCGTGTATTAAAGGCTCTCTTTCAATAGAGGTCATAAGAACCGTAGCGCCCTGATTAGCTAGACATAACTTTTTAGTCTTATTACTTCAACTTTTTCTTCTCTCAACTGTTTAGAGGGAGGGTTTAGGCCTTAATCCACACACGCTGGCCAAGTGTGGAATGGTGGATGTCACATGTGCAGACCGATATTCATCTGTAAACTGTAAACGTTTACAGATTAAAAACCAGAACAATATTAATACTGTCTTACTTTTATTTTATTTTATAGTTATGGTATTGATTATTTGCCTTTCCAAAGGCAGCAATCCTTTTAATAAAATAGTAATCAACAGACATGTTCATTACCGACCAATCACAATTGGTTGCTTAAGCAGCTGACCGCCCAAGTGGTTGAACCGCTCTGGTGCGTTAATTGAGTTTTCATTTTTACTAAAATAAACAAAATATTGGGTAAAGTATGTAAACCTACAACAACCGACCTATTAGCTAATATAATTTACTCACGATCCAGCCGGGTAGTAATCAAATATTTGCTAGTAGAGAGCCCGAGGCGCACATTCCTCCAACGCAATGTTTATAAGATATATGAGATATTTTATTACAGAATAAATGCAATTTTCCATTGAGAATGTTGTTACAGAAATTTTGCTAGATAATTTTGGGATAAGAATTGACTCTTTGGTTCAGTTGTAAGCGTATTCGCTTGATAAATAAAGTAACTCCCGTATTCATAAATGTATTAGAAGCTTATCTTAATATATATATTTATTGTGTGCGTGTGTATGTGACTGAACTCCTCCTAAACGACTGGACCGATTTTGATGAAATTTTTTATGTGTGTTCAAGGGGATCTGGGAATGGTTTAGATTCACAATTTTGCGCGGTACGAAGTTCGCTGGGGCAGCTAGTTATATCTAAAATAGTTTATTATTCGTTTATCTTTGTCTGTCATCTTAACATTTATACTAGTACTAGCTGCCCCAGCGAACTTCGTACCGCGTATTTATTAAAAAAAAAAATCACTTAGGGGTATGAAAAATAGATAGTAGCCGATTCTCAGACCTACTGAATATGCATAAAAAATTTCAATAAGAATCGGTCAAGCCGTTTCGAGGAGTATGGCAACGAAAACTGTGACACGAGAATTTTATATATTAGAAAGAAACGAAGGCCATTTTAACGTCTTCTACGATTTTATGGATAAGACCGTATGACTTTATTTTATAAACAAGTTAATTATTTAGAAATCGAAAACTCGACTGAAGTGCAAAGAATAAAAATAAAATTAGAAAGTAGAAAACAGCAATTTTTTTTTGTTGTATTTTTTTAATATCCCTAATTTAGGTACCCAACTCGACAGGTTTGGTAAATAACAAAAATATAACAATGACCTACAATTTAGCGTATAAAATCCGCCATTTTTTTAATCAATCTAATTAGTAAACTTGGGTTATTAAGCCGAATCTAATGATACCCTATTCTCTCACGTGGTTGTAACAATACATTCTGCTGTTTCGGAAGATACGTGGTAATACCTAAAGCAATTTACTATGATATGAGCGAAAAAAAACACTTCCTTAGCAGTCGTGTGTGAAAACGGAGATGTGTACCAAATATTTGTTTCGTAATATAATTGTACTAAGTATATAAAAAGGTCACATCTGTTGTATGTTATGGAGTTGGCTCGCTATATATTGGCACACACACAAACACACACACACACACACACACACACACACACACACACACACACACACACACACACACACACACACACACACACACACACACACACACACACACACACACGCACGCACGCACGCACGCACACATATTGAATTGAATAAAGTCATGGCCGCCTAATAACCGTGAAGTTCTAATTACGAATCCCAGGACAAGCAAAAAGATGGTACCTAATAACTAGATTCCACTCGTGGCTTTGGCTGCGTGGTCTCCGTTTCGCCCTGAGGAGATAAGTTATGAAAAATCCTTGAAACATGAAAATTATATTTATAAATTTGGGGTCTCTAGACCCAGTGCCAGGGCTGTGGTAATATGGCAGTTAATTATCACTTCACTTTTTAAGTTATTTGGCGTCCACTGTCTTTGACAGTGATTCTGCCAACGTCAAGTTGAAAGAGACAGTGCAATAAAAAAATAAGTTGTACGGTGGGCCGAACGTTGACTCAATAATGTATAACAGAATAGTCGAAAACGACTCAGCTGCCGAAAAGGAAAAAAATAAAGTATAATACTGACTTGACTTGACTGAGAAAAATCTTAAAGTAACACTTGAAATTAGAAAATTGTGCCCGATTAATAGCATAATAAGCTCAATAGGCTCTTCTTCTATTTCAGGGATTTACGTGTATGTTGAAGTGCTGTTCGATTCCCGGTCGTGTCCACACATCTTTGTGTGAATTGTATCAACCCCGCTGCTCAATAACAGCGAAGAAAACATCGTGAGGAAACCGGCATATCTAAGAACTAATTATTCGAGGACATGTGACACTCACCAACCCCACTTGGCCAGCATGTGTGGATTAAGGCCAAAACTCTCAATTTGTAATATAGTTGAGAGAAGACCCGTGCCCAACAATAGGACACTAAAAAGGGGTAAGGTGAATAAAATATTATTTATTTATTTTAATGAATTTAGATGCGTTATGTATGTTTTATGAATAAGGCTGATAGTATTTATCGCGAAATGAACGGTTTACTTGAAAATTAATTAAATTTTTTAATAAAAACTTTGATCTTCATTCCTGTTGTACAATGTTCAGGATTACAATATTGTTTGAATCAAGCGGGCCACGCCACGCTGTATATTCAATACACAGTTAACACACACATTCAATACCTACATAAGTCGCGCACGTGCAAAGTATATAAAACGTTCGGTAACTCACAATAGAAAACTAGATTAGGTAATCTACTGGATCTTTTTCAGAGTTTTTCGTAAAGAGCGATTTGTGAGCCGGTCACGTGGCGCGAAGTTTATACTTCGGATCATGCACCTGTTTTTAAAGAACTTTGGACAGTCAAGTCTTTATTTACTCGCTAGTGAAGTCACTACATTAAAGGATACATTCATATTTGTAAGATGTTACAAAATTTGTTTTTGTTTAAACACACCTTTATAATTGGACATGATATTTTTGAAAAAAAAAAAAAGAATAAAAAAAATATAAAAAAAAGGAAAGAAAAAAAAAGTTAAATAAAAAGAAGAAAAAAAGATTAAAGAAAAAAATAAAAAAAAATAAAAAAAATAGAAAAAAAAAATAAAAAAAAAATAAAATAAAAAAAACAAATTAGAAATTAAAGATTTTCGCAGTAGGTATCACTCGTAAGTAGTTATATATTTTGGAGCGGGCTAAGTTTCCGCAACTCGTCTCAAAAATGCGCCTATTTTGCGTGATTGGGCTGGCGTCGCTATTGCCAGCCCAGCTCCACTCGTAAGTATATACATACTTAAATATAGATAATTACACCCAGACTCAAGACAAACAGACATTTTCATCACACAAATGTCTGATTGGGTGAGAATCGAACCTTGACTTCTAGCGTGAAAAGCAAGTCCTTACCTTACCGGCTACGGGCCTGTCGCCGTTTGGAAGCTCACGAAAATATTATTTTATGTAACATTATTGAAACATTGTTTTCTACATAACACGGTTCGTTTAGTAGTGCAAATACTAATCAACATTGCAAACATTCCTCGTGTTTATTTCTATCTACTCTTAGCACCTTACCATATATATTTTCTTTTTATGTTCTCTCTTTTATCTTAGCTCATTAGTTTACACTCTAACCCTTGTATGTGTCTTACTGCTGGGCACAGATCTTCCCTCAACTACCTTACGAGTTGAAAGAGTTTAGACCACAATCCACACACACTGGCCAAGTGCAGGTTGGTAGATGTCACATGTCCTCGAACCATAGAAAAAATTGAATTTTTTTCTGAAATTCCAGAGAAACAATTCTCAGAACGTGAGAATTTTGAGTCCCAGTACTTCTAGAGCATCGCGCTTGCCCGGGAGTTGTTGGCGCGGCATAAACAGCCAGGTGCCGCCGGTTCCAGTCCGGTGCCAGGTTCTAGTACCTACTGTGCATGGAGGTGGGGCAAAACTTAAACGTAAAGTTTAACTACTACAAAAGTGCCAGCAATGTATGTACTATCAGATAATATGTACATTGTTACATCACACCACCCTAATAGATACACTTAAAAACTCATAATATTTTTTTAAATAGACTACAGTTAAGATGGGTATCTACCTAATACAAACAATCAACATTTTTACCCATAACCCTAAAAATGTCCACACTGAAAAAGATAAAAATAATCATACCGACCCTGACCATTCGGTTTTATTGGAACCCTTGATAGGCGATAGGGGTCGATAAGGCCCGAGCAAATGCGGACAGTTATAGGGAACACTCTCTCATCAGGGTACCAGATAAGTGCCAGTAAAATGCAAGACAGGGAGTATTTTTTTAGGTTTCTACAAGATAGTTCTTCGACAACATTAAGTAAGATTACTAAATTTAAATTTTAGTCCATCATGTAATTTAATTAAAAATAAAGAAGATTTATTTTTGACTTGATCTAAAAATAGAAACGATACATCGAACCAAAATGTAGCAAGACGTTATATAATACCACTTCAACCCTTTTATTTTCAGTGTCCCACCGCTGGGCACTGGTCTTCTGTTCATATTTTAAAGCATCACCTTAAAAACATAAGGTTGCTGGTACGATTCCCGTGTGTGCCCGATCTCTTTGTGATTTGTTTCATTACCGCTGCTCAATATGGGTGAAGGAAAACATCGTGAGGAAAGCGGCATGTCTAAGAACTAATCATTCGAAGACATGTGACATATCCACCAACCCGCACTTGGCCAGTGTGTGTGGATTAAGGCCTAAAACCTCTCAAATCGTAAGATAGTTTAGAGAAGACCCGTGTTAGATAATTGACGTTGGTAATAGTAATCACTAACGCTTTTAGATTAAACACGCCTTTATCTAACACTATTCAACACTTTCACTTTGGATCACCTTTAATTAGGTAAATGCACTTCGTTAATTATCACTAGTCGGTACTGCTTCTGAACTCTTATAACTGCGCCTTTTTAAAACCTCTGTGTTGCCAGCCGTAATAATTTAATTATTTTTAATTGATTATTTTTTAATGCTAACATATACCCCTCCCAAATCAATGAAGCAGTTAACACTCAAAATAAAAATGAATACAGTGTCAATCACGTAACAAAATAAAAAGGAAACAGAATTCTCCTTCGTTTCCCCAATACATAAATTGTATAGGTACGCAATACTGACAGAACCCAGTCCGCTTCAGTTACGTACCTCGCAACCCTTTGTACAGTTTATTGGGGTACGAGACACCCGAAACCAAGAACACTACGAATGCGTTTGATTGAAAACAACACTATTCTGAGGGAGTCAATTTATTTTCCTTCTGTTTGAAGTGTTGAAAGTAATATTTAGTTCTGAAATAATACTTACCCGGTGGCGACAATAACCACTTCTTGTGTGTGAGTGTTCTGTTCTAAAATTCAGTATTTAAAAAACCTTTTAATTTACGAATAAACTAATTAGATTAACACTTCAGCTTTCAAATAAAAAAACTGTCAAGTGCCAGTCGGACTCGCGCACCTAGGGTTTCGTACAAACCTGTAGGTATATATTATGTAAATGTTAATCTAATTTGTGTTGTAACTAAACATTTCGTTGAAGGACTAAAATCTCTCAAGTCGTAAGATATTTGAAAGAAGACCCTTGCCCAGCTTTGGGACACTAAAAAGGGTTGAAGTGAAGAAGTAACTAAATATTTAACTATTTATTTTATGTGTGCCTTTAAACAATGTTTTCATGCCAAATTTCATGATTTTCTAGTTCAACTGGAAGATTCCCTTGCGAGTAGTTGCCAGTTACTACAACTAGGCGGCTTAAATTGCTAATTCTTTTGATTGCGTTGACAGAGAACTTTGATTTTTTTCACAGCTCCAAGGGACAATAAACTTGAGTATTTAATTTAAATTCCAGCTTAATACCTCCACGCGTTACTGAGAAAAAGGGTCTTAACAGCCAGACAGACGGACAGACGGACGGACAACAAGTGATTCTACAAGGGTTCCGATTTTCCTTTCGAGGTAAGGAATCCTAAAAACGCATCAAACTTAGACCTTCCATTTCTGCGGTTCTAGTGCAAGTGAGCCCAAATAGAGCTTTAAATGAGCTTGAATAAAATGTACCTAGCCTAATTTCTTAACAAATCAAATATGTAAATAACCAACAGACCAAAATATGGTAAAAACTCGTGATTTTGTTAGTTAAAAGTCAAAAACTGAAACAGAATTTGATGTAATATTAAATATTCCAAATATTTCAAATATTTCAGCATAATTAAATACTAAAACTGTTTTATGACATTCGAAAGTTGTTATAACAGTAGTAAATCCAAAATTAATACTTAATATCTACTATATCGTGTTGATACATTTTTCATTTACAACTTTCGGTGACTGGTCGGAGATCGTGTGGATGGTTTTACTATATAAGGTAGCGTTCACAATGAAGATGATATTTTCTCACATACGCAGCGCCATCTAGTCCCAAATTAAGCAATTATATTTGCTTGTGTTTAGGGTACCTACTATTAACGGATACTTTGCTTAAATACATGCATCAGCTGTCATTTTATACTGTCATCGCATCCTTCTTTGAAGTCAGCTGTCACTCGAAAATGTCATTATGAACGAACGAATGAACACCGAGCACGGGTGAAGCGGCCATCTTAGAATGGCTGACACTGCGTGTTGGACCGCTACGTCGTCGAGAAGTGCAGATGCAATAACGTGTTCGGTGAACGTTACGATTAAATCCAACGTAATCTTAACGATCTGTAATTAACTGGTAGAATTCGTGATTGTGCTACCGAGATATTGGGGTGAAGTGATATTTGCCGTAGTTCTTTTATTGAAATACCGTCTTCTTACCCGATTATTCACGCCTACCTAGAGTTGTCTGCTAATCCTGATATTTTTAGTCTAAAACCTTCAAAAACCTTCATATATTATGGTACTTGCATTTATACAGGTGATTTTTTAACCAAAAAACAAACAAGAAAAACAAAAAATATACAACGTAAGTGTTTTTTTTTTTTAAATTAAATCTGTCTGTTGCTAAAAAGAAATTGCCTTACAAATTTATGTACGTAAAAATCACCGCGTGTAGTACGAGATACCACTTGCTTCATTTGAATGTCGTGTAGTAATTATTATGAAAAATACAACAGCTGCGGCAAGAATTCTACGACTGTGATTATACAAACATTCTGAAAGTGACTAAAAATAGATCATAAATAACTTAATTACTAGCCAACAAAAGTGTTCTTTCAGTTTTCATTACTATAGTCTTGTCTGGAAATAAATTTAAAGAACTTAGTTTGTATTAAAATTAAACCAACTTAATTGACCAAAAAATTATTTATGTAGTAGTTTCTTAAATTTGTGTATTACACATTGAAATATAACTATTTTATAACGGATTTTATCGCGGTTTAATTTAGATTTTAAATCCCGACGTTTAAACGATGTGACCATGAAGTCTGAAAAGACTTTGAAATGTCTGTATTAAATCCGAAAATAAACCAACAAGAAAATAGATTTATTTAAAAAAAATATTATTTTTAAATTATTTATTTTACAATGACATAATATGCTTATCTTATCTTTTCTTCTCTACCTACACGTATATAAAAATGAATCAGAGAGATCAGCTGAACCGTTTTAGCTGATTTTGGTGTCAAAGTACAAGACTAAGAAAGGTTTAAAAGGTGAGGAAATTTCTCTTGGGCAGCTAGTAGTAAGCATAAAGTTTTTGCGCATCGCTTTTGTTTACTTGGAGCTGCCCGGCCGCCGTCGCGAACACACGTGTGTGTCCGCGCTCCGCTGTCGTCTGCCGCAACGCATCGCGATCTCCGTCCGCTACGCTGCGCCTGCGCAACGCGTCCTCCGGCGTCTACGGCCGCCATCTTGTGTTAACGGAGCGCGGCGTTCTTTTCAGAATAGCGCGCTCCTATAATTATTTCATCGGATATTCGTCAATTGTCAACTGTGCTTGCCCCTCTGGGTAAAACCACAGTTTCGTGGTCCTCGGTGGATACCTTACGGTGCCAACGAAGCCGAGTGGGGCGTGGACCCGACACGCTCGCTGCGTCCCTTCAGGACAAGGCAATCCGTCGGTCGAGGGCTTGGACCACTGGCCTTGGGGTCTCCCCTAGTCAACCCTTGCCCGTAGGGTCCCCTTTCCTTTTCCCCGGAGCAGGGACAGCCCTGTTTCCGTTCCCAGTCTGTAAGTTCGGCTCCCACTGAACCCAGACGACCTTAGGGACCTCTCTGCACAAAGTTTGGCGGAGAGGCGTGCTCACGTGCAAGCTTAGGGCTCACCTTAGGTACACACGCCTCCCTGTCTATACCCGACAGGGAGGGTCGAACTACACATCCCCGGGTGTCCCCCCGGGGAGTTAGGCTTTGTAGGTCTCCTAGGTGTAGGTCTTAGCTAGGCCAGATAGTGTGCGATCGCTCAGGCAGTTTCTTCCGACTTCTTCTGCCGAGAACGCACCGCGAGCGAAGTCGAGTAGTTATAAAACTCGTTCTTAATCAGTTTAGGACCAACTACGTGTGCCATACACGTAGTAGGTTATAAAATTATTCGCGCTCGTAGAACGCGAGCAGCCCAACATGTCGTTCAACATGAAGGAGCTGCTCGCGTTCCTCAACACGGTTGCGGCCGAATTACCGCAATTCAAGGAAATGTTTGAGGCTTGGCTCAACAGTAACAAAATGTCGAAAGACATTAAAACTGTTGAGCCAAGCGCCAAACTTTCATCCGGTCCGCGCGAAAATAATAATAACATTCCGCGCAAAAAGGTGTCGAACCCGGCACCCAAAACTGGTCCGGAGGCTACCTGCGCTCCTAAAGCGCAGGTACCTACCCCCGCCGCCCCCTCCGCTACCGACGCCAAGGTTGCGTCACAACCGCGGCCCGCGACCCCCACCTCGCGACCCGTCACGTTCCGCGATCCCCCCGCCTCACCGTCTCCCTCTCCCTCGCCCGTTCCCTTCTATCGGCCCCGCCCCCGCTCCCTTTCACCCTCCCGGCGATGCGTCTCCCCTATGGAGACCATCGACGAAGCGTCGTCGGTTACCTCCGACTCGATCCCCGGATCTTCCGGGGACGAATCGGAGGAACCCTTCACCCCTGTCCTCGGTAAGAGGAAAAGGGCCTCCGCTGCTGGGTCCGCCCCTTCCAAGGCGCCCAAACCGTCCTCGTCTCCGGTTCCGACCGAAGACACTCAGCCCTCTCAGGTCTCGCGCCCTCCTAAAGGGCCGAGATCTATTCGCCCACCGCCAATAGTCCTCCTGGGTCAAGAGGACTGGCTCAAAATCCGTTTGGACATGGAGTCCAAAAACATTGTCCCCATCCGTGCCTCATGGGACGCGAGACAGAAGGGTTTCCGGATCCAACTGTCGAGCTCCGATGAGCACAGGGTTGTCACGCGGATGTTCGAGAAGAACAAAGTCCGCTATTTTACGTACTCCCTTCCGGAGGAACGTATGCTCCGCGCCGTAATAATCGGCTTGCCCCCGAGCATCTTGCCCGAAGCGGTCAAAGCTGACCTCATCGGCAAGAAATTACCCGTTCGCGATGTACATCGCATGAAAACCAAGACCGGCAAGGTCTTAGACATGGTCCTTGTCATCCTCGACAAGACCAAAGCCGGGCAGGAGATCTTCAATCTCCGGTCTGTCATCTTAGATGGCATTCGGGTGGAAACCCCCCGGAAAAACACCTTCGCTGGACAGTGTCACAACTGCCAGATGTATGGGCACGCATCCCTAAACTGCAAGCTTGACCCAGCCTGCGTTAAGTGCCTCCTCCCACACGCCACGAAGGACTGCCCGAGGCCCAAGGACAGGTCTCTGTGCACCGAACCTCCCGGCTGTGTTCTGTGCGGGAAATTGGGACACACCGCCAATTATGGCGGCTGTCCCAAAGCTCCCAAACAGCGCAAGGCTGGTGGGAAAAGGGGCATTAGGAACCAGCCCCAAACCTCGCGCAGCTCCCTTCCGACCACTGCGCCACCTCCTCTTATGTCTCTAACTCCCCAGAGACCACCCCATTGGGACAAACTTTCGTTCCAATCTTCAGCTCCTGAGTTTTCATACTCAGACAAGTCTTTCCCACCGTTGCGATCTAAGACCGCTCCGGCGACCTCGTCCAAGGCCGCCGCCAGCCCTCTTAAATCAACGGTAAGCGCCGGGGCTACCCCAGTAGCCACTGCCGCTCCCTTACCGTCGCCGCCACCGCCGCCCCCTGCAGCGGTGTCGCGCCCTCCACACTATATGGATCCTGTTGCCGCCTTTTCCCAAAGGTGCAACTTTGATATTTCCACACGCGCTCTGATCTGCTCTCAGAGAGCGTTGGCAAATCCTCACGACTTCGGAGCTCAATGCGCAGCCAGTATAGCTGTCGCTGAGCTTCGCAATTACTGGATTATGCAATCCCAATGGAAGGTCCGACCTTAAACCAGCCGGCTTCCAGAATCAAGCCGAGAGGCCTCAGCGTTGGCTTCTTCAACGCTCGGGGCCTTAGTCGCCAGCGTACTGAGGTTGGAGATTTCCTCCGACGTCACCAGCTGGACCTCCTACTAGTACAGGAGACCTTCTTGAAGGCTTCGCATCGCAGTCCTAACATTTCGAACTACAAGATGGTCCGAAATGATAGGACAACATCGAGGCTTGGCGGTACCGCCATATACTTCCGAAGGGCTCTATACTGTGTAGCTGTCGATCCCCCAGATCTAACGAACCTGGAGGTCTCAATATGCCGTCTAGGCATGACCGGTCACGGACCGATTCATATCGTATCGGCCTACTTGCCGCCCGATAAGGATCTGCTCGAAAGCGACCTAGTAGCTTTGCTCGGTTTAGGAGGCGCCGTCATCGTGGCGGGCGACCTCAATGCAAAGAACGTCAGATGGAGCTGCAACTCGACGAACTCGAGAGGCAGAACACTTGACTTTCTCGCGAACCGCCTTAACTTCGATTTAGTAACACCCTTGGAGCCGACGCACAGCCCTGACACTCTGGACCATAGGCCGGACATTCTCGATGTGGCCCTTCTGAAGAACATAAACTTACGTTTATCTTCTATAGAGGTGCTGCACGAGCTTGACTCTGACCATAGGCCCGTAGTGTTGAGTCTGTCCGCCGTTTCCAACGGTCCACCAGACGCGGGGGCCGCGAAAGGCCCCACCAAGATAATCACAGATTGGAGTAGACTTGAGAGCGCGCTCAATGCTACTTCGTCTGAAATTTTAAGTACCGTGCCCGAAAACCTCGATAGCCTCGAGGATGCAACCAAAGCCATCGACTCGCTAACGGCTCACGTGTGCACCGCTGTACACGAGTGCTCTCGGGAGATTCCGACGACGGATGACCGTCGTTGGAAGATTCCCGACGATGCGCGCGAGCTGTTAACCAAGAAGAACGCAGCCGCACGAGCCTATGACTCTTATCGCACCAACGAGAACAGAGTTCGCTTGCGCTCTTTACAGCGAGCTGTAAAGAGTCGTTTCGCGGAACTCCGGGATCAGCGGTGGGATAAGACGCTCGGTGACATAAGACCGTCACACAGGGCTTACTGGCAACTGATTCGCACCTTCAAGTCTCCTACCGAGGATTCGATCCCTCCGTTGGTCACTTCGTCCGGTCAACTCGCGTTCGATGACGACGAGCGTGCTGAATGCTTAGCAGACAGCCTGGAACTTCAGTGTTCTCCTAGCAATCTACCAGTAGCCGCGGCTCACCTTTCTAAGGTGAACGCCGAAGTCGAACGTAGATTAGCTTACCCACCGCCGCCTCCGCCACCGCCGCCGCCGGCACCCGTATTCGCGTCCGCGCCACCACCGCCACCTACCACCGCCGCCGTTTCGACACCTCTGCCCGCGCCGCGACCCGTTTCCGTTCTCGCGTCCAACAACGCGATCTCGTCTTCTCCTCCGCCGCCGCCGACGCCGGCGCCGCCACCACCGCTGCCAACACCGCCGCCGCCGCTTCCCGCCGCCTCCCAGCAGGCGACGGGAACCGACGATGGCGCTGGCGGAGGTACTGGCGACGCCGACGGCGTCGACGTCGAGGATCCGCTTCCGCCGACCTCCCCAGCCGAGGTCAAAGCGTTGATAAAAGCCCTTCATCCAAGGAAGGCACCCGGTCCCGATGGTATCACCAATCGAGTTTTGAAGCACTTCCCTGCTTCCCTCATTACTCTCCTGGCTCTCATCTTCAATGTGGCCTTGAGACATAATGCCTTTCCACAAGCGTGGAAAAGAGCCACCGTTATCGGTATTCCCAAGCCTGGAAAGCCCAAGTCTAAGCCTACCAGCTATCGCCCCATAAGTCTTCTAAATTCCATTGGGAAACTCTATGAGCGACTCATTTATACCCGGCTGTTGAACTTTGTCAACGCCCACAACCTCCTTCCCGACGAGCAGTTTGGCTTTCGAGCCAAACACTCTTGCGTCCATCAACTGCACCGCCTCACGGAGCACATTGATATAGGATTCCATCGTAAGATGTTAACCGGGGTTCTCTTCTTCGACGTGGCGAAAGCTTTCGACAAAGTGTGGCACACGGGCTTATTATATAAGCTCTACCAACTGGGTGTGCCTGATCGTCTCGTGCTCATCATTCGAGACTTTCTCACTGGTCGCAGTTTCCGTTACCGAGTGGAAGGCTCCCTGTCTTCGCCGCATCCGATTCACGCCGGAGGCCCTCAGGGCTCCGTGCTCTCGCCTCTCCTGTTCACGCTTTTCACTAGCGACATCCCTCGTCACGCGAAAGCCTGCTTGGCTCTCTTCGCTGACAACACAGCTCTCTACTACCGAGGCCGCTGCCCGGAAGTAATAGCCCGTACACTCCAATCCGCAGCCGACGCCCTAGGCGAATGGTTCCGGAGATGGAGAATCGAGGTGAATCCCGAGAAGAGTGCCGCCGTACTCTTCTCTAGGTCCATCCCTCCACCTATTCGTTCCATCTGCATGTTTGGCAAGCGGATCCCTTGGGAGAAGCAAGCCAAATATCTAGGTGTCATCCTAGATCAGGGACTCACTTTCAAACCGCACCTTGCCTCTGTTCGTAAGCGTGCGCGTTTCGTTCTCAGCAGACTGCACTTCCTTATCAACGCCAAAAGTAAACTTTCGCTTCGTAACAAAGTGAGAGCTTACACGGCTTGCGTACGACCCATTATGACGTACGCTTCACCCGTTTTCGCGCACACTAAGCGCTCCTACTTGCAACCGTTGCAAGTTCTTCAAAATCGATTCATGCGTAGAGCCACGGGAGCTCCGTGGTTCTTACGCAATGAAAACCTACACATCGATTTAAAACTGCCGACCATCAGGCAGTGGATGAAGAACGCATCCAAACGCTTCTTCGACACCGGTGTCAAACACCCGAATAGGTTAGTCGTATCCGCGTGCGACTACAATCCGCTCAGAGGCGCGAAACGGCGACGTCCGCGATGCGTACTCACCGATTCCGACGACGAGATCACTCTTGCGATCGCCCGCGACCGCGAACTCCGATCCGCTGCTAGAGTAGGTAGGGACAACCAAAATAGTAGCACACAACACATGCCGAGATATCGCCCACGCCGTCGTGGGCCGCGCCGCGCCCCTCCAAGATAGGCCCTCAGTCGATTACGGTTCCGGTCAGGACCGGACGGCGCGCGAACGCGAAATGCCCCCCGATCCCCTAAAAAACTAGAGTGTCCGGCAACGTCCTGAGCCGAGGTCCGTCCCCACATGGGGAGCCCTCATGGCAGTTGCCACAGTACTTGATCGGTTCGACCGTCCTCGGACGGCTCACCGAAAAAGTCCGGTGAACCAATAGAGGCCCTTCAGGCTAATTGGGTTAGGTCATCAGCAAAAAAAAAAAAAAAAAACTTTTGTTTACTTAATACTTTGTAAGACCAAAATTCTCCAACCCAAACGCGCCCTAATCCGAGCAATTTTCAGATTGAATTTTTATGACATCAACAAACAGACGGATAAAGTGATAAACAAATGTGTAACCGGGGAGTTGAATGACTAAACTGCGATATAAAATGGGAGAGAGCAGTAATACATAAATTTATTAAATGGCCCAAAGATATCCCAGCGTGAGCATGGTTAGTAAAGAAACGCTTTTGGTAAATTGAATTTTGTTTTTATTAGATTTACTTTGAATGTGATAGGCCAAAATACAGTACAAAGTATTATAGATACACCGTTTAACTCGCGTATCGCCTATCGCCAAGATTCTGACTCCTCAAGCTACACAGACAGTGAAGATGATTCAAGCGATATGGATATTAGTGACGAATAGTCTTACATTACTTTTATCTGCAGTTAAATAGTTCTTTATGAGATTTAATTAATGCTTTATGACTTTGTACCTCAGATAGCGTTACGCGAGTTAAACGGTCTATCTATTATAGTATGTACTTAAAATATTATCTAAAGCTAAATTCAACGAATCTTTTCTAAATAAATTCGTTGAATTGAGATTCCAATTAATCGAGAACCTTCGAAGGTCTGTTAAAAACAATTTCAGATACTAATTTATATTTTAGACACACTATTCAAACGCAATCAAAGCAAAGAAAATTCCAAAACTGTTTTCTGCGATGAATAGAGTTGAAAATGTCTTCACTGCCAATTTAATAATATTCCTTGTAAGCCGTTTCACATCCTCGGCTGGAGATTTTTCTCTAATAACATTATATTGTACGCCTGTATGTCCTCGTACGCGAACAATTGTATGAAAAACGTATGTTATTCGATTATTTAGGACTGACTTGAGGCAATTTGTTGAAGTAATGTGGATCTTTTTATTATGTGAAAGCGTAAATTGTGAAAATAAATATTTTGCAAATATAATATTTTGTTACAGTAGACAGAAAATTAAACATTGTTTTCCGAAACAAAAGCAGATATGACAGACTATTCATATTTAGGGTTGTCACAACAACGGCTTGAGAATAAAGTACCAATACATAACGACAAAAATTTTACTGATAGTAACATTAGACAAACACACAGGGTTATATGATCCTAAACTAAGCAGACCTTGTGTTATAGGAACCAGATAAGACTTAAGCCCCTGATAAAGCTCAAAAATTGTTCGATAAAAATCTGACCAGTCCACACTGGACCAGCAATGTAGATTATTGAAAAAACTCATTCAAAATTTAACATGTTCTTGTCGAACCCCATAAGGCACATATTACAGACAGTGAGAAACAAAACTAAATGCTAGAAATCCATGCTACCATATAATCAGTAGTCTTTATTGAATGCTAAGTTGGACATTTGAATTGAATAGACAATTGGAAAGAGTTGTAAGATTGTCAAATCGTTCTGTGTTAGAATATTGACATGTTAAGGTAGTTGAGAGAAGATCCGTGCGAGTTGTGATTAGAGCCTTTTTATCCGATTAACTGGGACAGAAAGGTTATGTTTGTCGAGTAGGTAAGTTTAAGTATGTATATATTTCTTTGGCAGGCTCTAGAGCCTAAACAGCTTGTCGCATTTGAGCTTGAGAGGTATCATTAGATTCGTCTAAATCGTGACAGTGACAGTGGGTACATCAAATTGTAATAAAAAAAATCGGATTTTTCCCGCCAAATCTGCTCTCTATCCAATTAAGTGGGTATATGTAGACGCAGTCGGGATTTTGATTGTTTAAATAATTTTGCTTGTTAAATATTTTATCTTTAATTTAAGTTCATTGCATGAAAATCTAACTTTTCCTGGTTACCGCTTATTTCCCTTGGGCTAAAATGCACTGCAATTGCTAATGCCTAGACTCACTTTTTAGGAAGGCAAAGTTTACTTTTATATACTAGTTTTATCATATTTGCTCCCCTGAAAATTATTCTTGTAAAAGTCGGATTTCATTAAACAAATTTTAATCTTACAGAAGCTTAGGAGATAACGTGTGCGATCTCGGGATCGCGGGTTCGAATCCTGTACCCGATCGAAAAGAGTGTTAAGATTTTTGAAATTTGTTAATCTCAGGACCCAGGAATTTGGGCTGTGCCTCGGAGAGCATATAAAGCCGTTGGTCCTGCGCCCGACCTACCAGTTGTGTCGATGAATTCGTCCCACCGAACTCTGAAAGTGAAGGGAATAAAGTGCAATTATGTTTGCGCACACACTTGTGCACTATAATATCTCCTACGTACCTACCTAGTCAGCTTAGACTGTCCGCCGTAGCTGGAAACATGATATGTAGAGATTATTATTATTAGTTTTAAACCAAATTCTTCGTCCTTGAGATAAGAAAGATCTGTAAGAAGCTTGTGTACCTAACAAGCTTTACTTTCTTCCAAAGTAGGTACCCATTCATACAGTTTAATTTTCAGTTTCCCCAAATTCCACAACAGTTTAATATCGCAGCAGCTGTAGATCTAGTCTAGGTCTAGATGTTAAATATAGCGCCTAGATTATCGAGCAACTCTGTGCCCATGTCGCCGCTTGCAGATTAAACAAATATTACCCGCCGATATCATTTGCTTAGAAGCTCGTAGAGTTTCCAGTAGATTTAGAATAAGCAACCAATTAATACACATGTATGTATGTACCATGACATATTTTAATTGTTGTGCTACTCAGCGTTTTATTTTCTTTTAAAACCTCTTTTGAATCATATTTTATATTGAACACGTCAGCTAAATAAAAAAGACGTGTGGCACTCGGAGATTGCCGCGGTAAAGCATTTTTTATCAACTTATGTAATTATAATTATTTATATATTTTATTTTTGTAGTATTTTTTTCCTTTGTTTTTTTTTCTTTGATATTAATTCAAGTTACTCTTTTTGAGCGTGGTAACCGGTAAGAAAACAAATTACAACCTACAATTAATATTACCAATACAACCAATGCCACCTAGAGGCGAGTTACTGAACTAAAGAGACGCGTGATATTTCAAAAAGTCATTCATAGTTCTGTTCTTCATTGATAGATGGCAAAACTACTAAAAATTATCACCGCTGTGCCGGTCGGAGTGGGGGGTGTTAGGTTATTTTCGTTACGGAATTTCTGGATTCGGTTTCAAGCAAGACCCACGATAGAACCTGTGCAATAGCTTAAAAAATCGCTTCATTCGTTTGCGCTACGTTACAAACCTATACACAGATACACGGACGGTCAGGTACACACAAATTATATAAGAGTCCTCTTTTTAACCGTCATCAAAACACAATGCTTACCCCTTTTTTTAGTTTCCCACTACTAAGCACAGGTCTTCTCTCAACTATCTTCAGAGTTCCGAGATTTAGGTAAAAGTCCACACACGCTGGCCAAGTGCGAGCTCCTGGATGTCACGTCTTCGAATGATTAGTTTTTATACATGCGTATTTCGATGTTTTCCATCACCTATATTGAGCAACATCGATAAAACAGTTCACACAAAGATGTGTGGACACGACGGGGGATCGAACCCTCGTGCCCACACAACTTAATATACAAAGACGTAAGAGATCTACCGCTGCGTCACCGCTGCATAAAACAAATCAAAATCAAAATAATTTATTCACATGGAATACAGGTCAAATAATGGTGACAAATGCATATAGTACAGCCATATTCCGCCATTCATAGGCATGCAAATATAAAATAAAACTAACATACTATTTTACTTTAGATATTCCTTTAAATTATAAAAACAGCTGTGAATCAGCCATTTCTTCAACTCTGTTTTGAACCTATGAAAGATGGGAAATATTAATTTTCTAGTCTAAACGTGGTTAAGTCTGTAGCAGTAGAGCTTTTGGCGCGTAATACCAAGCAATATCAATACGGAGTCGAACCTGAGAAATGAGCATTGCCACCCCTCGAGGGGGGGGGGGGGGGGGGGGGTTGCAATATTATTGTTAACTTACAGCGATAGTAGTCAACATTTAGTGGTTGCTTTTTAATAGAGAAATAATATGAGAGAATTGGAGATTTAAATTGTAAAAACTAGCTTTTTCTTAGGTATATTAACATGCTCCAGAATATGCGTACGGACATAGCTCTACCGCCTGTACCCGAAGGTGTAGCAGAGGTGAATATTACCCACTTATCGCCGGCTATTTTTAGACAGCCAATTGCCATTTATCTGGTATTATTCCAAACTTCGAGCTGCAACTAAGATTTTTTTAGTATATTAGAAAAGTATTTTTGACCTGGGAATCGAACCCGAGACCTCGCGGCTACTAAGCGAACACGCTTAACCGTCGACGCTGTTATATACTTTTAAACTTTCGCGTAGCATCCCTACTAATATTATAAAATTAACTCTGTCTGTCTGTCTGTTACGCTTTTCCGCTTAAACTACTGAAACGATTTGGATGAAATTGGGTATGGAGGTAGATTGAGACCCGAGAAAGGACACAGGATAGTTTTTATCCGACTGCTCAAAAAGAAGGTAATGTTTTGGCGCGATAACCGACATACACGCGGGCGAAGCCACTGTCGGAAAGCCAGTTATTAATATATTTTTTTAATAATTGCCCGTTATGATAAATATAAACACTGACGCTGTTACTTATGACCCATACGACCATGGACATTTTATATCATGCCCAGCGGTGGGATACATGGCCTTCCTCGATAAATGGGCTATCTATCTTTACAAGATTTTTTTCAAATTAGAGCATTAGGGGAGAGTGTGTATAAAAGAGCCAGCCTTTGAAAGAACCGTTAAGATTGAAATCATTCATTTTCATTCATTCATTCATTCATTTAATCATAAAAATATGACAGTTCCATAAAAACATTTTCTTTTTCGTAGAACTGTCATATTTGTATGAGTAATAGTTTTCCAGTATTGCTTAGTAAAAAATTATATAGGTTTTTCCAAAGCCTGGCTCATTCATACACACTCTCCTCTATTACCTGAGAGCAACGCGTTCAACAACACTGCAGGTTTATAATTTAGTATAAAACTATAGATAAGTTATTTTTGTACAATTTAAATTTACCAACATATTGTTTTTTATTATTATATTATTATTATTATATTATCCTATGATAGGCTTGACTTGACCACAACTTGCTGGATGTGAAGCATTAATGTATGATGGAACGCGATTACCCAGTAAATTCTGATACACTCATGACTTGAAGACGAGCAGATTATAGCTATCGGAAAACAGATGCCGGCAGCGACTTCCACAACTTGACAGATCGCAAAATAAAAGTGGAAGCAAAGCGTTTTGTGTGTACCCGTGGAACTTTCACCATATAACGGTCATAGGTACCTATACGATGAAAGAACGAGGATGGGGGAATAAGATTATGTAATTCTAACGCACACTCTCCAAAGTGTCAAACGTCATAAAAGATCATCGTCTTATTATTATAGCCAAAATAGGTTTATAATTATAAGTATAAATGTCGAAAAAGAAAAAAATGGCGTCTTAGAACGTCGCAGTTTTTTAGTTTTTTACTACTAATCTTTAAAAACTTATATACTTATTTAAACTTGACACTGGCAAAATTGCTGAATAATTTCTGCAGAGGCCATAATTAAAAGAAGAAGAAGAAGAAGTATAAATGTCATCTTGACATTTATACTAGTAAGAAAGAAACGAAGTCCATTTTAACTAAAGAGTTCATAATATTTTTATGAATAGAACCGTATATTTATAACTCTAAATACATTATAACAACAATTAAAAAGCATCTATTCTGAGAATACGTTTGTTATCCACGCTAAACGACTTTGTACGGTGAGGGTAGACAAAAATCTCATTTCCTGAAAGTGAGTGAACATACTGATAAACGTCGGACGTATCTTTTCTACGATATTTAACGTATTCCTGTGTATTTTGTGTACTATATTTTATATTGGACTACTAACAGGAGAATTATTTTAGTATACTTCTTTTATATACTACATAAAGATACAATTGGGTAGAAAAAGGACCTATCTGAATAACAATCTTAACACTAACCTAAATAAAGAAATAAACTAAACAATACATTACCTAAACTAAAGCGTAAAAAAAATTCTTTCTCATCGTTACCTCAACTCTTTCAACACGTAAGATAGTTGACAGAAGACCCGTGCCCAGCACCGAAACGCAGCACTATTGAAAAAATCGTCGAGTTTTTGGTATACTACCTATTAAATTGGCAAATGGCACTTGGGTCATCCGTGGCAAGCTCATTCCATCTCAGGTTACGTTGAAGATGATGCCGCTGGAAGCTATACAAGATTGCATAACCTCGAAGTTGTATGGATGAACCTGTCGGTAAAAGGAGACTCGCAAAAAAGATCCAACAGACATTATGTAATAATGTGCGTTCATACGCCGGTTTGTAAGAATGTATGGATGTATGTTTGTTATTCTTTCACGTAAAAACTACTGGACGGAATTGGATGAAACTTGGCAAAGAGATAAATTATAGTCTGGTTAACACGTAAGCTACCTTTTATTCTAATAAGTGCCCTGCGGGCGAAGCCGTGAGCGGAAGCTAGTACTAGACTACTTTTTATTTACAACGGAGTTTCAACTAAGTATGCATTTATCATTTCATAAAAAAGTATGTATAATAAAAATATGCTTACCTGTGTTAGCTGTTACAAAATATACTAATGATTTGATAGTAAAAAGTAGTTGTATTGATTTCATGAGTTACTTATTTAATTGTTTTAAATTGTTAATTATACATATTTAGTTTACAAATATTTATTTATTACATTTGTTAGTTAATTATTTTATGGTTGTTATCGAATGTATTTTTGTACTTGTTTCAAAACTATTATCTATACTTTTATATTATCTGTGATTTTTGTGAAATAGTAATGAAAACCGTTAAACAAATTGTATGACAGTTGTCAAATTCTATGACAGTTGTATCGGCGGGAAAACCTACGTTAATAAAACCGTTGTGCTCATAATTTTTAGTTCAGTTGTGCTGTAACCTTTTTAAGTGAAATAATATACCGTGAAGTACTACCTACAGTGAAGTTTTATTCCATCTTGGCGCCCCCATGGATCGTTACATTTCAGAAGTGGGTTATCAAACGTAAGTAGCCTTAATAAGTATTGTATTTTAATGGAAAGTTATGGAATTGATACGGTTATTGTTTTAGACAAAGTTATGATAATTAAGTAAAATCGTAGTTTCTGATGTTTGATCGAGGCTACTCTTCGGTAACATCAGTGCTATGGTTTCTGTGGCATTTGTATTTGATCGGGGCTACTCTCCGATAATACGAATTTCGCATTACATGCTTTATGTAGTTATGGTAGTTGCGGGTAGCTGCACGGTATTATGTGGATGGGTGAACTATCGTGCTAATACACTGATTAGGGCTACTCTCTGATGGTATTAGTACTATGGTATCTACGTGATTATTGGTACTTGGTCGAGGCTACTCCTCGATAGTTCCAATATCGCTATACCCAATCTCATAAAGCCGGTGGATATTTGGTGATTGATCGGGATCGTAGCACTAATGTCTGACCGGGGCTACTCTCTGGTGGTATTGGTGCTATGATTTAAGTGATGTTTGTACTTGATCGGGGCTACCCCCCGATAGTTCAAATAACATACCGATCGATTGCATGAATGCTTAGAAGTCAGGTGGGTGAACTGTAGTTTCGATGCTCGGCTAGGGCTACTCCCTGGTAGCATTGATGCTGCGGTCTGCTTATAGCGTCTGTACTCGTTCGAAAATTTTCCGTATTAGTATCGATATTATGTTACCCATTTTATTATGACGCATAAGCTGGATCAGCAATAAACCACTAACGGCCCTAATAGGGATACCTAATTTTTATGAGCGGTAATGTTTGTGCATTGTTTTCAGCCCTCCATTGTTGGAGGAAAATGACCTTAGAGCATCTGTTCAGCATGGTGAGACTCCTCCTGGTCATAAGAGGGCCAGCCGACATCAAAGTCACTTGTCGCCCACTGTGCGAAGTGTAGAGGGTGAAACGCCGTCTAGACACCGTCGGCGGCAGAGACAGAGCAGCGTGGACAGGCGCGAGAGGCGCCGAAAGAGACGTAGAGTATTGCCGGCCAGCCCCAATAGACGGGACAGGAGAAGTAGAAGTAAGTCTCGTAGTTACTTTAAACGGAGACAGACATCAAATCTAAGCCGTAATAAAAGGCATAACTCAAGTAGAAGAAGTGATAGTAGTAAAGATAGTAGCGACAGTAGTAAGGATAGCAGAGATAGTAGTAAGGATAGCAGAGGTGGTAGTAAAGATAGCAGAGATGGTAGTAAGGATAGCAGTGATAGTAGTAAGGATAGAATTGTTTGTAATAACCGCAGGAATAAATACGTTGGCAATAGAGATAATTCTAGTAAGTTGCTATTAAAATTTGTTAAAAAGTTTTGCAATAGTGGTAGAGAACGTTACAGTAATGTAAATGTAGTGCCAGAATTTGACCCATCGTCAAAAAGTCAAAATATTAATACATGGTTGTCCAAGGTTAACGAAATTTCTAGTATATATCGTTGGTCAGACAAACAAACAGTGCATTACGCTATACCCAAACTAGTAGGAAACTCTAAACGTTGGTACGAAGGTTTAACCACGGTAAACTTTTCCTGGGTGGAATGGCAGCAAAAGTTACGGTCTGCATTTCCAGCTGACGAAAATTATGGACAAATGTTAACAGAAATGTTAGAGAAAAGGGCTAGGTTCGGAGAGTCCTTAGAGGACTATTTTTATGAAAAAACTGCTTTACTCAATAGGTGTGAAATTAAAGGGAAAAGGGCGGTAGAGTGCTTAATTTTTGGGATAGAAGATAGGGCGGTAAGACTGGGAGCAGAAGCAGCTCAATTTGATCAGCCTGACAAACTGCTTGCGTATTTGCGAAATGTTAGAAGTAGGAAAACTGATTTAAATAAACCTGTAATTAATAGAAAGACTGCGCTGGGCAGGGATAGGACTTCGGCTACCACAAACGCTAATATTAATAGTCAAAAGGGTGCTATCAGGTGCTTTAATTGCAAAGAAGAGGGACATATAATAGCTAAGTGTACTAAGCCGTTAAGGAAGTGTTCTAATTGCTCTATTGTAGGCCATGACGTCAGTGAATGCTATCGTAAAAATAAAGATGAGTCCAAAACTGTCATGAATATCGTGGGCGTAGATGCTAGTCACGAAAGTAAATATATACAAAAGGTTAAAGTTAATGGTTTTCAAAGCTATAGCTTTATAGATTTAGGTAGCGATTGCTCACTGATCAGGGAAACTGATGCTCTTAAAGTGATCGGAAAATGGGACGTTGATAAGATAATTACGCTGGCTGGTTTCGGTGGCGCAATTGTTAAATCACTAGGGCATTCAAAGGTTGAACTTGAAATTCAGGGTGTTAAGGCCAAGGTTGATATCCAGGTCGTACCCGATGTTTATTTAAAATATCCCGTTTTGATAGGGCAATCATTCACAGAATTACCTAACGTAAATGTATTGAAAACTGATGATTCATTATTAATAACTGAGAATATAAATGAACAAAATAAACTGAAATTATTTGCTTTAAAGGATCGCTCCATCAAAACTGGATGTAGTGTTGTGGAAGTGTATTCCGACGTTGAGTACACTGGTCCTATAATAGTAAGTGAAAATTTTAGAAGTAAACCTAGTGAATACAGCTTCGAAGAGGGAGTGTATGAGCTTAAGATAGGCAAAGGAATTTTGATCTTAAATAATTTAGGGGAACAGTATGTTAAGTTTCAAAAAGACCAACTGTTGACTAGAGTCCAAAAGATTAAAATATTTACGGCAACATCAAAAGAAGTGAATAGTATTAGTCTCGCGAATGATAAATTTACACCGTTTTCCTTAAGTGATGTTAACGTTGGTGATAGCATTTCCGAACAACAGAAGTTAAAACTACTCGAACTTCTCAATGAATATAGGCATTGTTTTGCTGTAGGCTTGAAAGAAATAGGGCATACCACAGTAGAGAGAATGAAAATCGATCTGATAGATCCTCAACCAGTGGTGTATAGACCTTATAGGTTATCACATACTGAACGAGAGGAGGTTAGGAAAATGGTAGGTGAACTTTTAGAATATGGCATTGTTAGAGAGTCATGTTCGCCATTCGCCAGTCCAATAATATTAGTACGAAAAAAGTCTGGAGAACATCGCTTATGTGTTGATTACAGAGCATTGAATAGAAAAACCCTTAGACAGCACTACCCACTTCCACGAATAGAGGATCAAATGGATAGGTTGGGTGGGTACAAATTGTACACTACGTTAGATTTAGCTTCAGGATATTACCAAATTGAATTAGAAGAAGACGCTAAAGAAAAAACTGCTTTTGTGACGCCTGATGGACAGTTTGAGTTTAACAGGTTGCCATTTGGGTTAACTAACGCTCCGGCTGTCTTTCAGCGAACGATTAATAAAGTCTTAGATAAGTTTCGATTCGACCAAGTAGTTATTTATATGGATGACGTACTACTACCCTCAATCTCTTTTGAAGACGGCTTGCAAAAATTAAAAGGGGTTTTAGATAGAATAGCTGCGGCTGGATTAACTTTGAAATTATCTAAATGTGCTTTTTTCTGTAATAACATAGATTTTTTGGGTTTTGAGGTCTCTGCCGAAGGTATTAGACCAGGTAAGACCAAAATAGATGCTGTTGCTAATTTTCCAAAACCGAAAAATGTTCACAATATTCGTCAATTTCTAGGATTGGCAAGCTTTTTCAGACGTTTTATTAAAAATTTTGCATCATTGTCCAAACCATTATCAAAGCTATTAAAAAATAACTCTACATGGTCTTGGGGGGTAGAGCAAGAACAAGCTTTCTGCAGCCTTAAGGACATGCTTACTTCACGCCCCGTCTTAGCACTGTATGACCCTAAAGCCAACACAGAACTCCACACGGACGCTAGTAAATTAGGAGTAGGTGGTATATTATTGCAAAAACAAAGCGATGGTAATATGAAACCCGTAGCTTACTATAGTAAACAGACTTCTCCAGACGAGCAACACTTTTCATCTTATGAGCTAGAAACTCTGGCTGTAGTTAGCTCTTTAATTAAATTTAGGCCGTACTTAATCGGCATTAAATTTACAATAATCACCGATTGTAACTCGTTGCGTGCGACATTATCAAAAAGAGATATGATACCACGTGTTGCTCGATGGTGGAGTCTTATTCAAGAGTTCGATTTTGACATGAAATACAAACCAGGAACGGCCATGAGCCACGTTGATGCACTAAGCCGGAACCCAATCAACATGGAACTTTGTAGCGACGAAATGGGTGTCGCATCAGTAATGCATATTACAACGGACTGGCTCATGACCGTTCAAATGAGCGACGATGAAGCTCAAAGAATCAAAAGAGTTTTAGAAGATAAAGAGTCTGATGAAGTCGTACAAATTAAAGAAAACTATTGCCTTAAACGTGGTTTAATTTATAAAAAAACTAATGAGGGACTCAGGTGGTTGGTTCCGCGAGGTGTTAGATGGCAAATTCTACAAGCTTGTCATGACCAAATTGGTCATTTTTCCTTTGAAAAAACTCTAGATAAAGTTAAAGCCGACTATTGGTTTCCGAAAATTAACAAATTTGTGAAAAAATATTGCCAATCGTGTATACAGTGTGCACACGGAAAAGTGCCTAGTGGCAAAAGGTCTGGGTTTTTACACCCAATAGAAAAGGTACCAAAGCCATTTCATACCTTGCATGCTGATCATCTGGGGCCTTTCAATGAAAGTAAAAAGAAAAATAAGTATGTTTTAGCAATTATTGACGCGTTTACAAAATTTATCGTGTTAAAGCCGGTTAAAAATACAAAAAGCAGCACTACGATATCAGTATTCACGGATTATTTTGCGCTATTTGGTGTTCCTGATAGACTAATTACAGACAGGGGTAGTACGTTTACAAGCTCAAACTTCAAAGAATTCTTGGCAGGAAAAGGTGTCCGACATGTCTTGAACGCCGTGGCGACACCAAGAGCCAACGGACAAGTCGAGCGATACAATCGTACAATTCTCGACGCATTAACAGCCACCATACATGGGAAAGATGAAAAATTATGGGATGGAGCACTTACAAATGTACAATGGGGGCTAAATAACACTGTCAATAAAGCTACTGGTAAAACCCCGGCAGAGTTATTATTTGGTATTAGACTCACTGGTCCAGCTGAAAGTAGTCTTAAGTTATCAACAAAAGAGGTTAGTGATGTTACTGAAACGAGTGAAGCAAAAGTTGGCGCTTCTGACGGAAATACGCCGTTAATAAATTCTGACAAATCCGTTGACTCTGATGCAAGTATTTCACAAAATATTGCAGAATCCGTTGACTCAGATGCAAGTGTTTCACAAATTAGTTCAAATGACGTATCTGTAGAGTTAGAACAGTTGAGATCAGAAGTCTCTAAAAAAATAAATAAATATCAAAAATGTCAAAAGGAAAGGTTCGATAGTAAGCGTAGTCCACCACGACAATTTACTCTAGGACAGTTAGTTAGGGTAGAAAGAGATGTTGCTCAAAAAGGAAGTAAGAAACTAGTTCCGAAATGTTTTGGCCCATATAGAGTCAGTAAGATATTGCCAAACGACAGGTATGAAGTTGCAGATACACCAATTACCAGAAAGAAAGGTAAAATCGGGTACAAAGGGGTACATCCGGTAGATAAGATTTACCCTTGGCTAATATACCAAAACATAGAGTCCGAATCATCTTCAGTTGAAAGTGAAGACGATTGATCAAATACTGGCGACTGCATAATAGCTTACTATTATATTGATTATTTTTCTTTCTCTAGAGTTATTAGTTTAGTAAATCGTTAGCTTAACTTACAATTATTTTGAATAGCAAGGTGTAGTAAAGCAGCAACATAAATTATTTAGTTTATTTTAGTATAGTAAAGTTGTATGTATTTCCTATTTGGATATTGTACTGATATTGCACATAGAATAGAGTAATCGCGAGGACGCGATGGTATTGTCAGGATGGCCGAATGTTAGCTGTTACAAAATATACTAATGATTTGATAGTAAAAAGTAGTTGTATTGATTTCATGAGTTACTTATTTAATTGTTTTAAATTGTTAATTATACATATTTAGTTTACAAATATTTATTTATTACATTTGTTAGTTAATTATTTTATGGTTGTTATCGAATGTATTTTTGTACTTGTTTCAAAACTATTATCTATACTTTTATATTATCTGTGATTTTTGTGAAATAGTAATGAAAACCGTTAAACAAATTGTTTGACAGTTGTCAAATTCTATGACAGTTGTATCGGCGGGAAAACCTACGTTAATAAAACCGTTGTGCTCATAATTTTTAGTTCAGTTGTGCTGTAACCTTTTTAAGTGAAATAATATACCGTGAAGTACTACCTACAGTGAAGTTTTATTCCATCTTGGCGCCCCCATGGATCGTTACACCTGTTAATACTCACGTTAAAATTAAAAGAGCATTTCGTTTAGTGGACAGTTATGTAGGTACATACGCATCTGAAATATATTTCTTTAACCCAAGAAGGTTTCAATATCTGTTAAGTGTTACGCCACATGCATAAAACAAATCTACCCCAAATTTTCACGACCCTTTAATCGAATATTTAACTATTAACCATCAGATTTTTAACACAAATTTTATGATTAACTAATAACTCCAGATTTAGGAATGGCAGTCTTTGGTGATCTTGGGTATTTTTCCACTTTTACGGTTTGCCAAACGTTGACATATTTTGGTAGAGATCGGCAAAATGTGTTCGCTATCGGCTCATATCTGGCTGCGTACTTTTGCGGGACAAGTACCCAGTAATGGCTATCTATTAGCCGCAGGCTTGGATATAAAATAGGGTCACTAAAGAATATTTTTAACTTATTTTTTTTAAGACGTAAATTACTGTAAGAAACAGCTGTAAACTGTATCTGTAAGGAGTTGCTTCCTAAAATTTATACAAATCGTTATGACCGTTACAGAAATCCTAAATTTTAGGATTTTTATGATTAAAACCGTAATATTTTAGGACCTAAAATATTACAGTCTTAATCATAAAAATCTAATATGACTTTTTAGTTAAAATGGACTTTGTCTATTTCTTACTAGTATAAATGACATGCCATGATGACAAAGACAAACGCATTATAAACCTATTTTAGCTATAATGAGCTTAAATGACGTTTATGAATATGGGGCTTCACCCGCGTAACCTTCATTTTAATTAATTTATGCATTAAAAATTAGCCGTCCTAAATAAATGGGTTACCCAACAGTGCAAGAATTTTTGTAATCGGACTAGAAGTCCCAGAGATAAGCGCGTTCAAATAAACTATTCAGCGTTATAATGATAATAAAAATATGTCGCGGCTGTTGCCTGAACGGACTGTTGCATGTCATTTGAGTCACTTTTGATAGCATAAGGCCTATTAGTTGTCTAACTTACAAGATGTCAACGTCACCGCCAATCACAGGATTGTCACTGTTACATCAGGGGACAATGTCTATGGCGTCTTAGAACGTCGCAGTTTTTTAATTTTTTACTACTAATTTTTAAAAACTTAACTTATTTAAACTTGACACTGGCAAAATTGCGGAATAATTTCTGCAGAGGCTATAATTAAAAGAAGAAGAAAAATGTCTATGAGATCGGCTGGGTGAGCACGTAGTGTGTACAAACTGAATTTGTCCGCACAAAAAAGAAATCAATTTCCATCCAAACATTTTGTGAATATTTGTGATTAGAGAGGTTTGTAATCATTGGCAGACATATTGATTGGGTTTTTGTGGTGTTATTTTATGTCCCATCAAGATGCAAAGGTAACTAGGTGTATTTGGTGATAGCGGCCTTATGAGCTCGCCGATATATTATATTATTATAAAGAATTTCTAATTGAATATTTTATGGTTACTAACCTATTTTATCCTTCATTTATTTAGGAGGTACATAGTTGTCGTAATCTATTTTTCTCTAAAAGTGCCTTGACTTTTGTTTATCGTTGAAATTTAGCTCACAAAAGTCTTCTTCTTAGTCTTCCTTGAATTTTAGCTTACATTATTACAAATAATTACCACAAAACTTGTTTCCAATGCTACAAAACTTCACTTTTAACTTTTTTTTTGTTTTTCCTCAGCCTGACAACCCTAACTAAGAATCTGCCATCCATTACTGTGATTTCCGACACTTGAGGGCTGACGCGAGTCCACTTACACTAACATCAAAGAATCTGTTCCTCTGCTAAGAGTCACGTAAGACTATTTACTAGATAGTTTACTGCTTGTTTTTGCTAATTATCACTACGTGCCTACCTATTTTTTTAAAGAGCAATGTTTAAGTACGTTCCTACGATAAACTTTCCAATACCATTAAATATTGAAATAAAACTACTTTTTAACGGATTTTATCGCGGTTTATTTTAGATTTTAGATCCCGACGTTTCGACGTAAGACAATACCATTAAATATATTTTAAAAAATCATTTATTTCGGACCGGAATCCATAGTGTTAGTAACAATGAGCGTACAAACTATGTTAGTATTATGTAGGTACATTGCAAATCAAATCAGTTATAATATATTATTAAATCAATCATCAAATTTAATACAATTGTAAAACCCACGCTATGGAGTTAGGGTTCATCGTCAACCTATTCTAGTCCACGGCTGGACATAGGGTTCTTCTATAGTACGCCACTGAGCACGATCCGCAGCTTTTCTCTTCCAGTTCTTGCCGGCCGTCCTGCTGAGATGGTCACTCCATCTAGTCTGAGGGCATCCTACGCTACGTTTGTCAATTCGTGGTCTACACTCAAGAACTCGTTTCCCCCAGCGGTTGTCAGTTCTATGGCAGATATGACCGGCCCACTGCCACTTCAGCTTACAAATCCGGTGGGCTATGTCGATATCATTAGTTTTCTGTCGGATCACTACATTGCTTCATTCATTGGGGGCTGAGTCACCTTCGTCCGTGGGTGTACACCTTTAATTGAATCCCCACACGTAGTTCCCTGGTGGTGCCAATCAGGTGACAATCAACTGGTGGTAGGCGTCGGTCGTGGTTAGTGACCACCCACCAAACAAAGCCACACCGCTAAGCGGCTTTGCGATGTCTGGTGACACCATGCAGAGAGTGGGTCGGAATTGTGGCCCGTCTACGGTTTCTAACCATATGGAGGCTCATTGTACTGCCACCTTCTCACCGATAAAATCATTCGTAATCACGAGTGAATCGGTATACTGGACTGGCGCGTTGCATCGTAGGCTAAATCATTGCTTAACAACAGGCAAGTTGTAGTCAAGCGCCACCCTATCGAAGAATAAAAAAATAAAAAAATAAAAATTGCGTGTTCGATCCTTCAGACAAAGACAGATGGAGTTAGGGTTAATCATGCATATTGTTATAAATTTTCTGAATATACATAAAAATAGTAGGCAACTATTACTTACTCGATAGAATGCATATATGAACACTGGGCTAGATTTTACCGTTTTGGTTTATTAGAATAACATTACAATGCTTTTATGGCCTAACTAAGCAGGCTAAATAAATTAATCTTATTTTATGTTCATTGAACTCTGTGATAGGAACTAGGAAAATGCATTACCTAACACAATTTAAATTAGATTCAAAATAGGCGTTTATAACATTATTTGGTTCTCTAACAATAGGCAAAGTTATTTCTAAGCACAGTTGATAATAAATATTAATAAACCAAAATCCACCAAAACTTAGAGCTTAGAAATAAATAAATGCCTTTTAATGTTTTTCATTCTTTGCATGCAGTTTACATTCAAATATTTTTATAAAAAAAATATTACTTAAAGCTAAATTCTAATAACAAATTAAATTAACAATATTAAACAAACAGATTTTTGATTTTTTTCCGTAAATAATTTAAATTGTGCATGTATTATATTATTATGTATCAAACAGAATTTAAATTAACATTTTTGATGATTGAGCTTGAAATTCTCGTGTCACAGTGTTAGTTACCATACTCTTCCGAAACGGCTAGACCGATTCTTATGAATTTTTGTATGCATATTCAGTAAGTCTGAGAATCGGCTACTATCTATTTTTCATACCCCTAAGTGACAAGGATTATCCAACCCTAAATTTTTTTTTTTTATTTCTTTGGACAATTTTTTTTTATTTTTTGAAGTTATACTTCTTTAGGTGCGTTATGAAAAAATGATGAGAGTGAAATTTTAAGATGCGCGCGCATCTGTGACACAAAATTAACAGTATGAAGCTGTCTGCGTGAAATTTTAAGATGCGCGCGCATCTGTGACACAAAATTAACAGTATGAAGCTGTCTGCTTATTTAATGATGCCAAAGAAGTATAACTTCTCACGCGCGTACATAAGTACACGCACATTTATTTTTTATTTTTTATAATGTAGCATTAAAAATACATACAACTCTAAATTTAATAAATTCATTACCACCCACCCGTATTTTTTAATAGCGATATTAGTAGTTTAACAATTTTATGAAAGGTTTATAAAGTACGAAGTTTATATGCGGTACGAAGTTCGCTTGGGCAGCTAGTCTATATATAAAAGAAAGTCTTTATAACTCAAGTAAGTATATTACCCGTACGAAGCCGGGGCGGGCCGCTAGTAATACATACAAATATCGCTAAGCTCGAAGTTTGGGTGAATTTTCATTTAGTGATATCATCGACAAAATTATTCCATAGATAAAACTTATCTGGCTATTAATACACCATCCTTCAAACAAAATAATTAGGTGAAAAAAATACGAAAAGAAACGTTAATTATTCTTATATGGTGGTCCTTTACATGGTTTTTATTTTAATGTTATTGTTTTTTGTACTAATACCTACTATGGTAAAAGTGGCTGAACTATGCAACACAGGGTTTCCCAGTGCTGGGCCCGGTGTTACTAACAATCTACTAAATAAATTTAGTAGAGAAATAAATTTATTTACAACATAAAGCTTTAATCAGCAATGTCGCAGCGGTACGGGCGTACGGGCCTCGCCTTAGAAATATAAGGTCTCAGGTTACATTCCCTGTCGTGCCCACAGATGCGAACTGCCAAGACGTTGAATTCGCTGCCGGCATCTGTCTCCCGATAGATATAATCTGCTTGTCTTCAAGTCAAGACTGAATTGGTATTAACTGGGTAAGCGCGTTCTATCGTAGACTACATCATTGCTTCACATCAGGCAAGTTGTGGTCAAGCGCAAGCAAGGAATTAAAAAAAACATATTAGCATGTTTTGAGTTATAATAATAAGGACGGTTCGTTGTTATTATATAGTATTATATTATCTGTGTTATTATTAAATAAAATGATAGGTACGATAAAAAAAAATGCGAAAAACCAAAGTTCATACATTTATCTTCGCAACAAAGGGGCGAGTGCACGATGCGTGTCGATTGACCGGAAATAGTAGCCTTATATTTACAACTTCCGGTTGGTTGGCGGGAACCAATTAATAACTTTTATCGCCTTCAATGGCAGCGAGCTCAATTAGCAGGACCATAAAAATGTTCGCGCCTGATTGGAAACGGCGAAAGCGAGCTTTTGTTTCTTAATAAATAAACTTAGGTTATAGCTTTGAGGAAGCTTCGTGGTATACGGTTCTTTGTACTAAGAAAATAAAGGGCTGATAACGGCAATGAGAATGAAGACCACGGAAGTAAATGTATGGAGTAAATGCGTGGGGCGTCCTAAAACTAGGTGAAGTGACATCTCTGAAGAGCGGCTTATATTTAACAGCTGGATGAGAGTAGCTGCATGTTCATTGGTTTTAGAAGAGGAGTAGTATGTCCAGTCATCATCATTTCCCTTACCTTTTTCCCATGTCTATTGGGGTTGGCTCCCAGTCTAATCTGACGCGGCTAGCTATTAGAATTGTACGAGCGACTGCCATCAAAACCTCGAAACCCGTAGGGAACCAGTAGCCGAAATGATTAGACCAGGTGCCAGTTTATATCAGACTTAGGCTAGGTTACTAAATAAGTTCAGTTGCAGTGCAATTGCATTTAAGTTTCGATCAAAATAGCCCTTTTCATACTTTCATAGTTTTGACAACCGCTGTCAGATGCGCTCGCGTCAAGTTCGCGTCACTTTTAGGTTATTTATGACAGTTACAAGACTACCATTTTTCAGTAAGACGTAAACCTAATTGCAACTGCAACGCAACTTGATCGGTGCGTCAAGAAATTACGTGAATTAGCGTACTGACCACCTTTAACGAATGTGATAGATGTTTTAAATTAATAATGAAAGACATAAAGTGCGATAAAAGAAAAAAGAGAAGATAAAACGCTCGATTTATCTCATACTACGAAGTCGAGAAAACTTGTCCCGAGTCGAACTTTCAATTCATTTACATCCTGCCGCACAAAGCGTAAGAAGATGCAAAACAGTATATTTTTGACGAATATTGATGCTTACGCTAATATATTTAATAACATAGATACAGATTAAATGAGAATGAAGAATATTATGGCGCCAGGTTTTAGATACTTATTTTTACTGCCATTCCACTTAAATTGATAATACCTAATACAAGTAGTATTGAGATCCCAAGAGTTCGACTCGGGACAAGTTTTCCCGACTTCGTAGTATGAGAAAAATCGAGCGTTTTATCTTCTCTTCTTTCTTTTATCGTACTTCATTTCTTCTTTTCTTCTGATTAATTAGTTACGTCAGATTCTGAGCAGCTTTCAGGAATTGTAACTTGTTTAACAGGCTTCTTTTTAATTTTTTTTCTAGACTACACTTTCACTTTCATTCGGAATTTAATTATCACTACTGCCATCACGAAATCATAAATTGCACCATACCTGTTATAATAACAAACTGTCGTTCCTTTCTTCGCCTAATTTCTTTGCTTACCGTCTATGCACCGATGTTGCACCGATGTTGCACCGTTGTTGCAACGATGTTGCACCGATGTTGCACCGATGTTGCACCGATGATGCACCGATGATGCACCGATGTTGCACCGATGTTGCACTGATGTTGCACTGATGTTGCACCGATGTTGTGCCGATGTTGCTCCGAAGTTGCACCGATGTTGCACCGATGTTGCGCCGATGTTGCACCGATGATGCACCGATGATGCACCGATGTTGCACCGATGTTGCACCGATGTTGCTCCGATGTTGCGCCGATGTTGCGCCGTTGCTGCACCGTTGTTGCACCGTTGTTGCACCGATGTTGCGCCGATGTTGTGCCGATGTTGCTCCGAAGTTGCACCGATGTTGCTCCGACGTTGCACCGATGTTGCGCCGTTGTTGCACCGATGTTGCACCGATGTTGCTCCGATGCCGCGCCGATGCCGAGCCAATGTTGCTTCAATGTTGCCCCGATGCCGCGACGATGCCGCGCCGATGTTGCACCGTTGTTGCACCGTTGTTGCACTGATGTTGCTCCGATGTTGCGCCGATGTTGCGCCGATGTTGCACCGTTGTTGCAACGATGATGCGCCGATATTGCAACGATGTTGCGCCGATGTTGCTTCAATGTTGCTTGCATCGAAAAAAGAAAAGATAAAACGCTCGATTTATCTCATACTACGAAGTCAGGAACACTTGTCCCGAGTCGAACTTTTAATTCATTTACATCCTGCCGCACAAAGTGTAAGAAGACGCAAAATAGTATATTTTTGACGAATAACATAGATACAGATTAATATGAAAGAAGAATATTATGGTGCCAGGTTTTAGATACTTATTTTTAAATTGTCAAGTACTACGCTTACGAAAAATAAATAATAATTAATAGTTTATTTCTAGGCTGAAATAAAAACCATAATAAGTTTAGGTAAATTTGTTTTTTTTTTGTTTGCGGCATCGGCGCAACATCGGTGCAACATCGTCGCGGCATCGGCGCAACATCGGTACAACATCGGTGTAGCATCGGAGCAACATCGGTACAACATCGGTGCTGCATCGGCGCAAATTCGGTGGAACATCGGAGCAACATCGGCGCAACATCGGAGCAACATCGGCGCAACATCGGTGCAACATCTGAGCAACATCGGTGCAACTTCGGTGCGACATCGGAGCAACATCGGCGCATCATCGGTGCAACATCGGTGAAACATCGGCGCTGCATCGGCGTAACATCGGTGCAACTTCGGAGCAACATCGGCGCAACATCGGTGCAACATCGGAGCAAAATCGGCGCGATATCGGTACAACATCGGTGTAGCATCGGAGCAACATCGGTACAACATCGGTGCTGCATCGGCGCAAATTCGGTGGAACATCGGAGCAACATCGGCGCAACATCGGCGCAACATCGGAGCAACATCGGCGCAACATCGGTGCAACATCTGAGCAACATCTGTGCAACTTCGGTGCGACATCGGAGCAACATCGGCGCATCATCGGTGCAACATCGGTGCAACATCGGCGCTGCATCGGCGTAACATCGGTGCAACTTCGGAGCAACATCGGCGCAACATCGGTGCAACATCGGAGCAAAATCGGCGCGATATCGATGCAACTTCGGAGCAACTTCGGCGATGCAGCGGCGCAACGTCGATGCAACATCGGCGCGACATCGGTGCAACATCAGTGCAACATCGGAGCAACATCGGCGCAACATCGGCGCAACATCGGTGCAACATCGGACCAAAATCGGCGCGACATCGATGCAACTTCGGAGCAACATCGGCGCTGCAGCGGCGCAATATCGGTGCAACATCGGAGCAACATCGGAGCAACATCGGAGCAACATCGGCGCGGCATCGGCGCAACATTGGAGCAAAATCGGTGCAACATTGGAGCAACATCGGAGCAACATCGGTGCAACATCGGTGCGGCATCGGCGCAACATTGGAGCAAAATCGGTGCAACATTGGAGCAACATCGGAGCAACATCGGTGCAACATCGGCGAAACATCGGTGCAACATCGGCGCGGCCTTGGCGCAACATTGGAGCAACATCGGTGCAACATCGGTGCAACATCGGTGCAACATCGGTGCAACATTGGAGCAACATCGGTGCAACATCAGTGCAATCGGTGCAACATCAGTGCAACATCGGCGCAATATCGGTACAACATCGGCGCGGCATCGGCGCAACATCGGAGCAACATCGGTGCATACACGGTTTAGCGGAGAAATTGGGCGAAGAATGGAATGACAGTTTGTTATTATAACAGGTATGGTGCAATTTATGATTTCGTGGTGGCAGTAGTGATAATTAAATTCCGAATGAAAGTGTAAGTGTAGTCAAGAAAAAAAATTAAAAAGAAGCCTGTTAAACAAGGTACAATTCCTGAAAGCTGCTCAGAATCAGAAGAAAATAAGAAATGAAGTACGATAAAGGAAAGAAGAGAAGATAACAGCAATCGTCGGTATACCACCATGGGAGTATTTAAAAAAATTTAACTTTTAACTCTGTCTTGTATGTATATTTTAGAATGTGCCAAATTTGTTCGTCAGAATCCTAGCCTATTCCAAAAAGCTAAAGATGTCTTTCCACGAAATACTAGATCCAGATAGAATAGTGTCATCCAAAAAGAACAACTATTTTAAAAAACAAAATATTTTATGTGAGGTGAAATATACAATAAAGTACCAAGTAATTTAAATAGATTACCAAATCTACAATTTACTTATCAATTTAAAAAATGGCTTATTGAACAATCTTTTTACTCTATTGATGACTATTTATGAATTTCAGACTTCCTTATATAAATAATAATAATTTGGATTAATATAATTAACTTAATTAATATTATATTACAATTTAATTATATCATCGGTACACTTAATATTATGAATAACTCTTACTACTGGACACGCGGCATCTGAGCAACATCGGTGCAACATCGGAGCAACATCGGAGCAACATCGAGGCAACATCGGAGCAAAATCGGTGCAACATCGGAGCAACATCGGAGCAACATCGGAGCAACATCGGGGCAACATCAGCGCAACATCGGTGCAACATTGGCGCAACATCGGAGCAAAGTCGGAGCAACATCGGTGCAACTTCGGAGCAACTTCGGAGCAACATCGGTGCAACATTGGTGCGTCATCGGCGCGACATCGGTGCAACATCATTGCAACATCGGCGCAACATCGGAGAATCATCGGTGCAACATCGGCGCAACATCGGCGCAACATCGGTGCAACATTGGTGTAACATCGGAGCAAAATTGGTGCAACTTCGGCGCAACATCGGAGCAACATCGGAGCAACATCGGAGTAACATCGGTGCAACAACGGAACAACATCGGAGCAACATCGGTGCAACTTCAGAGCAACATCGGTGCAACATCGGCGCAACATCGGTGCAACATTGGTGTAACATCGGAGCAACATTGGTGCAACTTCGATCAATGCAACATCGGTGCAACATTGGCGCGGCATCGGAGCATCGGTGCAACATCGGCGCGGCATCAGTGCAACATCGGCGCAACATCGGCGAAACATCGGAGCAACATCGGCGCAACATCGGCGCGGCATCAGAGCAACATCGGTGTAGCATCGGTGCAACATCGGCCCAACATCAGTGCGACATCGACGCTGTATCGGAGCAACATTGGCGCGGCATCGGAGCATCGGTGCAACATCGGTGCAACATCGGCGCGGCATCAGTGCAACATCGGTTCAACATTGGCGAAACATCGGAGCAACATCGGTGCAACATCAGCGCGGCATGGGAGCAACATCGGTGTAGCATCGTGCAACATCGGCGCGGCATCGTCGCAATATCGGCGCACCATCGGCGCAACATCGGTGCAAACTCGGTGCAACATCGGCACAACATCGGCGCAATGTCGGTGCAACATCAAATATTTGAAATAATATAAAATATAACAATGTACGGTACCTGATGTTAAATAATACATTATTTTTTTTAGATATGAAAATTATAATTTAAAAACTGTTAAGGAAAGCATTACAGTTTCCATAAGCGCGGATTTCGGGTATAAATTCTGGGTTTAGTTACATTTCCTTAGAAAATCTAAGTAGGTACTACATTTATTTTTTTTAGGTTAGAAATATTATTAGCAGGTTAGAAAGTTTTCCCTATATTCAAGCTAATCAAAAGGTGGACAAAATCAAAAATCAAAGAGTGATTCATTAGGAAGGTTTAACTTCCTCATGAATCACTCTGTCTATTGAAGCGTATAATCTTATATATGCGTATAAATTGCACCCGTGCAATGCCGGGACAGGTTGCTAGTTATTTATATACATATAAAGTACGTATTTATTTAGCTAATCAAAAGGTGGACAAAATCAAAAATCAAAGAGTGATTCATTAGGAAGGTTTAACTTCCTCATGAATCACTCTGTCTATTGAAGCGTATAATCTTATATATGCGTATAAATTGCACCCGTGCAATGCCGGGACAGGTTGCTAGTTATTTATATACATATAAAGTACGTATTTATTTAGAAAAGAAAACTATTTATCACCATTTTATGGTTTCCATAATACAAGTCCTGCTTACTTTGTGATCAGATGGCCATTGTTAATGTTGTTAAGGCTGATATTTGATTAGGTACAGTTTCTGAACGAAAAGACGTGTAGTTTGCTTCGTAATTTATTGGACACTGATTGAACTTAAACTAATGACAAACATATTGAACAAAAAAGAGTTGTGTGAACTACATAGCTAACTATAGCGTACATACCGCCCACCAAAGGACTAATAAGGCCTTTCTCATAAAGAATACAAACCAAAAATGCTAAACACTAATAAACTATACACTAATAAACACTGTTATACTATTAATGAAGTAATAACATAAAAAAACAGTGAACAGTACCTACTTATAACAATACAAAGTAGTTAAGTAAGTAGTTTAGAGATAAATTACAATACAATAAATCAGTCCTTAGTAGATATAGGCAAAGGGCATAAATTGGAAATTGCTCTTTTTGTTAATTTGCCATTATAACGAACTGTATATACACGAGTGATGTCGTCACGCCCAGGATGCTTTTCTACTATGCGTGCTAACGCCCATTTACTGGGAGGCATATTTTCATCCCTTAGCAGCACGATGTCACCCAGCTCAAATTCCTGTGTTCGTTTTAACCATTTAGGTCTTTGATTAAGTCTCGATAAATATTCTGTCTGCCAGCGTTTCCAAAATCCTTGGACTAATCTTTGGGTATGTTGCCATCTGGATAACAGGCTAATGTTGGCAGTGGTATAGTCACGGTCTGGGATAGTTATTGGCGCTTCTCCTATAATAAAATGTCCAGGAGTCAGTACTTGTATGTCATCAATCATATCCACATCTGTTGAAATTGGTATCAAAGGGCGAGAGTTCAAGCACGCCTCTATTTGTGTAAGTATCGTCATGAATTCTTCAAACGTTAAATTCGAGGTAAGTATCTTTCGTAAGTGCTGTTTAACCGATTTTACTCCGGCTTCCCAGAGGCCACCATAGTTGGGGCTGTATGGCGGTGTAAAGTGCCATTGAGTGCCATCATTTGCAAGTTGTTCTACTACATTGGCGGGCATGTCAAGTCCAGCTTCTTTCCACATTGCAAATAGCTCTTTGTTGGATGCCACGAAGTTAGTCCCATTGTCACTCCATATTTCATTGCATCTTCCTCTTCTGGCAACAAAACGTTTAAATGCGGCAATAAATGCGTCTGCCGTGAGATCACTTACTAGTTCTAAGTGTATAGCTTTGACAGCCATACAGATAAAAATACATATGTATGCCTTGCTAGTCTTGGCTCCTCTTCCCTTTGTGTTCAGCACATAAACAGGACCAGCAAAGTCAACTCCGCTTCGAGAGAACGGACGCGCAGGTGTCACACGTTGTTCTGGTAAGTCACCCATTATTTGCTGTCTACTAGCAGCTCGCTGACGTGCACAGGTAAGACATTTTTGTATATACTGTTTAACTAAACTTTTGCAGCGGACAATCCAATATTTGCTCATCAGGTAAGTGATCATTAATTTTATTCCTCCATGCATTGTTTTCAGATGTGCGTCAGCCAGGAGAAGGGAAACAAAGTTATTTCTTTTGCCTAATATTACAGGATGTTTCAGGTTCTCACTAGCATCAGCGTTTCTTAATCTTCCGCCCACCCTGAGAATGTTGCGCTCATCGATGAACGGGTTTAAAGATTTCAAAGTACTTGTGCTTCTTAAAGGTTTCCTTTCTTTTATCCTTCTTATGTCATCTATAAATTCATCTTCTTGTACTCGTCTTATGCATATATCTATGGCATCTTGCATTTCTTCTGCTGTTATTTCACCTTCTAAACTTTCTGGATTTTTCTTCATATTTAAAAATCTCTTACAGTGTACTATTACTCTCAATAGTTCGGTAAGTGAATCAAATTCTTCAAATTTTATAGACTTCTCTTCATATTCTGTTGTTAGAACATGAGTAAGTATTATTTTCCTTTTTTCCGTATCTGTGGATAGTGCTAGAGGTCTTGTGAACTCGACTGGCTCATCCAAGAGCCAAGCAGGTCCGTTCCACCAGAGTGTGTTGTAGTTTAGTTCTGATATGGATGTACCTCTCGACGCTATATCAGCGGGATTGTGTGATGATTGCACATGGAACCATTGACTATTGCTAACCTGTTCTAGTATCTCCACTACACGATTGGCAACATATGGCTTCCATCGGTTTGGTTCTCCTGACAACCAAGCTAAGACAATGGTTGAGTCTGTCCATGCAAATACGTTTTGTGCTGGTATTCTCATAGCTTGACTTGCTTTGTGCAGTAGCTTTGCTAACAAGACTGCTCCACTTAGTTCAAGTCTTGGTAGTGATATTGTTTTAACAGGTGCTACTTTCGTTCTGGCAGCAACAAGGTGTGTTCTTATATCTCCATCTACTGTATGCACGCGGCAATAGACGCACGCCGCGTACGCCTTCTCTGACGCATCGCTATAGCCGTGTAGAGTGACTCGATCTCTTTGTGTACTTAGTGTGTTCAGCCACCGTTGAATTCTTAGCTCATCAACATTTTTTAAGTCTTCTCTGATACATATCCATTCGCTCTTCAATTGTTCGTTGATTTCTTGATCCCAACCAACTCCCTCTAGCCATAATCTTTGGACTAGAATCTTTGCTCTGATTATGGTTGGTGCTATCCACCCTAGTGGATCGAACAATTTTTGTAGGTCTGATAGTATTGTTCTCTTTGTGATGTTAGATGTAATAGGTGGTAATTGTAGTTTATAACGACACTCATCTGTACCAAGATTCCATGACAATCCTAAAGCCTTAATGATGCCATCTAGTTTAATATCCAGGTTTGCCTTAGTAGTAATTTTTCTAGCGTCTATGGAATTTAAGAACTCGGTGTCATTAGAGGCCCATTTTTGAAGTTCAAAGCCTCCTCGTTTTAGAATTTCAATGATTTGTTTACTGACATTAATTGCCTGTTCTGTTGTGTCACAGCCTGACGTCAGATCATCAACATACATATCTTCACGAATCATTCTAGTTGCTTCTGAACGATCGTCTCCTTCTTCTTCTGCCAATTTCATTAATGTCTTGACAGCGAGATACGGTGCAGATGCTGTACCAAAAGTTACTGTGCATAATCTAAAGTCAGTGATTTCATTGTCTTGGTCTTGTTTGTTGTTTTGTAGGTCTTCTAATGGTTTGGATCGTCGCCAGAGTATTCTGTGATAGTCTACGTCTCGTTCGTCTAGCATAACCATTCTATACATCTTTGTGATATCACTAGTGAAGCATACCTTGTGCATGCGCCATCTCATTATTATGCTTCGCATATCCTCTTGCAGTACTGGCCCAACCATGAGTTCGTCATTCAATGATGCACCATTATTGTATTTACATGATGCATCAAACACTACTCGTAATTTTGTGGTCTCTTTGTCTGTTCTGATGACGGCGTGATGTGGTAGGTATACAGAAGGTTTGTCTAGTTCATGCTTTGGAACTGGTTTCATATGTCCCATGGTTAAATATTCTTCCAATACTTTGTCATATTCTTCTTTCAAATCGGGTGTTTGTTTTCTTTCTTGTTGAACTAATCTCTTCATTGCTATTTCTCTTGAGTTTCCACCTGGTGCTGTAGGAGTACTGGTTCGAAATGGTAGTCTGACGATGTATCTCCCATTACTGTCTCTTGTGTAACTTTCTTCATAAAAATTCTCACATTGTTGTTCTTCCTTTGTATATTTTCTTTTTGAATCTTGTTCTACTTCCCATAATGTTTTTAATAAATCTTCTACTTCAATTTGGTGATGCATAACAATAACTGATTCTGATTGTTGTATGTCTTCAATTTTGCCAAATAAAATCCAGCCAAGGTTTGTCTTATGTGCTCATGGAGAACCTGGCGGACCTTTGATTAGTTCGTTTTTTATTATTTGTGTGTAAACGTCAACACCTAGCAGTAGATCAATCGATCCTGGTTTATAATAGTGTGGATCGGCTAGAGTTAGTCCTTGTAAATGACGCCAATTGGTTGTTTTGATTGTCCGGGATGGTAACTTAGTTGTCAGTTGCTTCGACATAACATAAGTTCTAATTGTTAATTGAAAATCTTCACATCTTGATTCTAGGTTGATATTCACTACTTGTTTGATGTTTTCTCTGGTTGATCCAACTCCGACAACTGTGCCTTTTATTGCGTACCGCTTTGCTTTTAGTAGTTGTGCAGCTCGTTCACTTATAAAGCTCGCCTGTGAGCCTTGGTCGATTAAAGCACGCATTGTGACTATGTTATTATCTTCACTTCTTACTTGGACAATTGCTGTAGCTAGTAGTGCTGTAGATTGCATGGTTGTAACATGTGATGCCACCATTGTGATGTCTTCTTCTTCAATGTTCTCCACGTTTGTATGTAGTGCCACTTTGGGTTGTATTGTGTCTTTGTTCTCTGTGATGCCCATAGTGTTACTTGTATTATCTTCTTTAATTTCGTGAAGAAGGCTGTGATGACGTCTTCTACATAATCTACAACTTGTTGGTATGCGACAATGTCTTACAGAGTGTCCAGGTGCGAGACAGTTGAAGCATAAGTTATTTAGTTTACTGAATTCACTACGTTCTGACGGTGTGCATTTTCCAAATAGTTTACAATGGCTGAGTGTGTGGTTTTCGTTACACTTTGGACATACCTTGATATTTTCGTTCGTAGTAACATGAAAGGATTTTTCTCGTAATGACACGGACGTGGGTTTTTGTTTTGTAGGCTCAGTAAGCTCCAGTGTACGAAAGCGAATTTCAAGAAACTTGCGAAATAATTCAAGAGATGGCAGGTTATCAGGTTCTGTACAAACACTGCTGACATATTCTTCCCAATCTTTATGCGTCTCAGCGTCAAACTTTTGCACTATCACGAATATTATTATTGGGTCCCAATTTTCAGTATTCACGGCCAAATTATTGAGGTGGTGTAAACATTCAAATGTTGTATCGAGTAGATTTTTTATGTGATTTGAAGTATTTGATATCATCTTCTTTTGTGAAAAGAATCTTCTCATAATTGCGTTAATAGTTATACGTTTGTTACCGTACCTTGATTTCAAAAGGTCCCATGCTACTTCATAGTTTGAATCTGTCACTTGAATATGTTTTAGTATCGACGCAGCTTCCCCGGTAATACTTGTTTTCAAATAATGCAATTTTTGTACATTGTTAAGAGATTTATTCGTATGCACGAGTGTATTGAATAAGTCGTGGAAAGACATCCACTCTTCATACTGTCCGCTGTAGGTAGGTAATTGAATTTTCGGTAATAAGACGCGAGGTGATTGAGATTCACTCGATAATATTTGCGATGAATTATCACTGTTATTGTCTTGTGGTCCCATTAAATCCATAAGCGACGTAGTTAAACTAATGTACAATTCTTCATGTTCATAAAATGTATCATTCACAAGGTAGGGCAATTTGGTCGCCATTTCCTCCGATGCGTTGCGTATTATGCAGTCGTACGATTCTCTATAGGTAGCCCAATGTTCTTTAATGCACTTTAAACGTGTTTCTAAGTAATTTTTAGTTAATCTTGCTTTGGGGCACTTTTTTAGATTGGTTTGAGTGTTCTTTAATGTGGTTGCAATGTTTCCCACAACATTTAAAGCTTCTTGCACTTTTGTAGCCATTGTAAACACGAAAATTAATAACTGTACTTGTCTCCGTAACAAAGTTTTAAACCAATATTAATCACAACGTTGCACTAATTTGCATAAATATTGCACTCGACCGTTGATTCTATTGTTCTTGGGCGCTTGGGTTCGCAGGTAGCCGGCCGGTTTCTCGTTCGGTATGCGGCTCGATTTTGGACCATATGTTAATGTTGTTAAGGCTGATATTTGATTAGGTACAGTTTCTGAACGAAAAGACGTGTAGTTTGCTTCGTAATTTATTGGACACTGATTGAACTTAAACTAATGACAAACATATTGAACAAAAAAGAGTTGTGTGAACTACATAGCTAACTATAGCGTACAGCCATAACATGTGTATAGGTAATATGCCAACATATTTTTGTGTTGTTTCTTCAAAACAAAATATAAAGTTGTGGCAAACTTATATTTATAGTTCATCATCATCATCATAATCATCAACCTATCCTAGTCTACTACGGGACATAGGTCTCTCCTAAAGCACGGCACTGAGCACGATCCGCGGCCACTCTCATCCAGCTCTTACCTTACAAAGATCGTCACTCCACCTAGTCTGAGGGCGTCCTACGCTACGTTTGCCATTACGTGGTCTCCACTCAAGAACTCGCTTACCTCAACGGCTGTCGGCTTCTGCGGCATATATCTGGGTGACCGGCCCACTGCCACTTCAGCTTACTAATCCGGTGAGCTAGGTCGATTACTCTGGTTCTCTGTCGGATCACTTTATCACTTTATTATCCTTCAGAGAAACTCTGAGCATAGCCCTTTCCATAGCTCGCTGAGCGACTTTAAATTTATGGACCAGTCCTACCGTGAGTGTCCACGTTTCGGCTCCGTATGTCATAACGGGTAGGACGCACTGATTATAGACTTTCGTCTTCAGACTTTGTGGGATTGGCGACGTGAAGACTTGACGCAATTTTCCATATGCTGCCCAACCTAGCTGTATTCTTCTATTGGCCTCTTTCTCGTAGTTGTTTTTACCCATTTGCAGTATTTGCCCGAGGTATATATATTCTGAAACATCTTCGAGAATATTTATAGTTCCGGAAGGTTTATTAGGTGAGTCGCTAGTATATTACGAAGTCTACCAACTTTCCTATACTGAAATGTTGTGTGTTCTCAGAATGCGTATAGCATGCAGTAATTGAATGAGAGAGCCGGAGGCGCGTTTGTGGGAGCCTCGCAAATCTACTTACAGCCTCTTTGTATTGACTATCGCGGGCCAAGGAGTTCCGAAGACTAGAAATATTAATCAAATGCGGTATTCACAAAATGCTTATTATTATTAAAAAATATGTGTAAGTACATACTTACATATTTCTATAGCATTTTATGAAGACTAAAACGTTTTCTCCAAATAAATCTAAAATTTTTGTTTAATTTTTTTTTTCATGTCATATTTGCTAGAAAGGTCATTATACAAAAAAGGCGGATTTTGTGACGGACTCAACGAGTGGCCTTGAATTTAGTATGGAAGCGACGTGCACTAAATCAGATGGAAAAATCGGCCGTGTGCGTACAGCGCAGTGGAAATAGATATAACCCCAATGGGAAATTGCATTATGAGTTTCCAATTTTGATTCGACTTTAGTAGGTATTAAATTCGATTTAAATACTGAATTTCCTTATTTCCTTACTATAAACACAATTAAAAACGTCTGATCGTATTGCTATATTTAGGGCAACTAGATTAACAGAATTTTCTGTTAATCTAGTTGCCCTAAATATAGCAATATTAGCATTGATTATCGTCCATTTTGATTATTCGACAGTTGATTAATAATCAAAATGAACAATAATCAATGCGACACGCCGTGTCATTTACGAACAGCCGTGGCGGAGCGGTACGGGACTTGCCATAAAATATAAGATCACAAGTTCGATTCCCGGTCGTACCCACATATCTATGTGTGAAATGGTTCATCGCCGCTGCTCAAAATCGGTGAAGGAAAACATCGCGAGGAAACCGGCATGTCTAAGAACTCATCATTCGAGGAAACGTGACAGCCACCAACCCGCGCTTGGCCAGCGTGTGTGTATTAAGGCCTAAACTCTCTCAATTCGTAAGATAGTTGAGAGAAGACCCGTGAACTCGTACTAAGGGAATCCTGAACTCGATGCAGTCGGTAGTAAGCCAACTGATTGGGAACATTCATCCAAGTTTTCGTACATCGTGGGTCACCGCATCGCGCCTGAGGCCCCTAATGACATCACTGAGCGATAGGCACTCACTTCGCCTATATCCGAGAGATTTTTATCTAAAACGCTACCAATGTATTCCAGGTTATCGTCCCTACAGTCACATAGATATGAAGCTAAAATTTTGCTTGTCGTTAAAAAAAAAACTTTGTCGCAGAACCTTCAGTAGGCATGATTCCAGGGTACATAAAGCCTTCTTTTTAGCCCATCTTGTAGATGATTAAAAAATAATCACTTCAACGCTTTTAGTGTACCAGAGCTGGCCACTGGTTTTCTCTTAACTATCCTCACGAGTTGAGAGAGTTTGGCCAAGTGTAGGTCGGGGAATGTCTTATGTCCTCGAATGATTCCTGCGCTTTCCTCATAGCGTTCTCCTTCAGTGAGCAGCGGTGAGGAAATAATTCACACAACGATGTGAGGACATGGCCGAGGATCGAAGATGTGACCTTCAAAGTCGTGGCCGATACCGCTACTGATACTGAAGACGTATTTTTAAAAACTAGCTTTCCGCTGCAGCTCCGCCCGCGTATACATTTTGTATCGTATCCAGCAGAGGGATTCAAAGTTGTCTACAGCCTTCCTCAATAAATGGGCTATATAACAGTGCAAGCATTTTTCAAATCGGACCGATAGTTACTGAGATTATCGCTTTCAACTAAACAAACTCTTTAGCTTTATAATTTTAGTATAGATTTTTTTTTAAATACTCAGATATCGCATTAATGGTAAGGAATTGTAGCTAAAATTAACTAGGTGACCGTGACGTCACGGTACGCTTTAGGTCAATGTATAGCCTTTGTTAAAAAACAAAAATACGTAAAAAATGTTTTCCAAACTTTTTTTTAATAATATTTTGATGTTACTACTTTTTAAATACATAAAAGATTAACTGAATAACTGACATATTAATGCACGGCCCAAACCGCTAGGTCTAGAGAGTCCAACTTTAGCACGTAGGTTTCGTATGAGGTGTAGGGATGCACGAAAGGTTTTTCAAAACTCATCCTTTAAGGGGGTGAAACGGGGATCCAAAATTTATATGGAGAAACAAGTGTACTAGGAATTCTACATAAAAACTTTTAGTAATAATAATAATGTTTTCACACAAACACAGCGCAATCTAGTCTCATATTATGCAATTATATTTGCTCGTGTTATGGGTACTAGGAACGGATATACTACTTAATTTTTTTTGTAAATACATATTTTAAATAAATTACACCCAGACACAGACCAAATAATCGTGCTCACCACGCAAAGATTTGTTCTGGGTGGAATTTTTATGTAGACTCGCGTCTCATAAAAAATAAAGCATATTTTTATTTCATTTCATTTTCATTTCATTTCGGCGTAGCAGTCAAGGTCACTAACCACTACGCCACCAGGCAAATCTAATATTTGGAAAATTTTAGAAGCATCTTGAAGTTTCGTATTGTGCATTCCTTTTCGGTATGGAACATAAACCTCTTTACATATGGGATCTAAACCTCTGCCTACACTTTGGGATAATACAGACGTAAGCGTTATGAGATCATTAGTGTTTTGAAGCATACCAACAAACTAAAAAAACTCACGGTAATTTTGCAGTCGTTGATAATGCTGTGTTATCATTTTTTTTTCCTTAAACTGTACATATATAGCCACTGATAATTTAGTGAATCAACCAACAGGAAAGTTGTGGTCAAGCGCATTCTAAATATGGGATAAAAATAATGAGTATGAAAATAGCACGAACAAAATAATAACTCCTTTTTTAAAACTACTTTTTCTGCGAACCGTAGGTAGCTACCTACCTACAAGTTTATAACAATTGAAATAATAACAAAGTATCAAATTAACACCATATCCTGTCCCATCCTACTTATTATTAACTTCTAAATTGGTCTGCACGTATAGGCTACTTTTTATTCTAATGCCATGAGGGCAAACCGGGACTGGAAGCTAGAAATGTGTATGACAGATTTAAAATTAATTTCATCATATCACATCATCATCATATCACATCTGTCATGTCTGTCTGTCATGATTAGATTTAAATCTAATGATCTTGTCTATTGGGGTAAATGATTGAATGAAGACCGAGGATCGCCAAACAATTAATCACAATTAATTTAACTTTTAATATTCTGGTTTGATGTCAGGCAAATCTTTGTTCGAGCGACAGCAAGTGCTATCGGCTAACTCGATTCTAGGGGTTGAGTCACCTTCGTCCGTCGGTGTGCAGCCTTTATTGAAACCCCACACGTGGTCCCCGAATGGTGCAAATAAGGTGACAATAAACTAATGGTAGGCTTCGGTCGTGGTTAGTGACCACCCACCAGACAAAATCGCACCGCCAAACGGCTCTACCGTGTTCCGGTGCGATATGTCTGGGGACACCATGCAGAGAGGGTGGGTCTAACCTTATAGAACCTAATTTCACTGCCGAAAATCATTCGCAATCACGAGTGAATTGTTATACTGAGCTGGCGCACTCCATTGTAGCTCATCATTGCTTAACATCAGGCAAGTTGTAGCGAAGCGCAAACCTATTTAAGAATTAAAAAAATAGGACCCCTCTACACTAAACTCTCTGTTTTTGTATGATCCTGATATTGTTTGTTCTTTATATTCAGTGATCGGAGTAGGTAGATTGATTTTTCGTACTTTCACTATAATGTCACAACATGGACATGTCTATTTTCCAGAATTACCGGAAATGGAACTAGGATGAATATAAGATGACAAAAGATTCTCTTTATCAAGTGAGGAATGATCTATTTTTATCATTTTTACGTTTATTTATTTTAGGTAATTTCATATTTTATTAGGCTTTTACTTCAAACATTTAAACACTACACTTATTTTTACTATGAAAGTTAAACGCTAGTCACCTATGTCACTAGCAGCATTGCGTTTAGAGCATTGATACGTTTTTCATTTATACCTCGATGTAATAAATTTGATATTCCGTAAAAAAATATCACGATAATTTTAAAATTCCGGAAACAGAGTCTTATCCATATTAACATATACGTATGATATTTAATGCCGTAAATTAATCTACCTATTCCATTCCATCACTGTTTATAATATTAGTCTAGTAGGTATGCAAGCAAACAACTATAAATGTCAATTTCCCCATATTCACCTCACGTAAGATCAAATGGGTAAGAAGAATGCCGAAAGAATCCAACTTTTCTAATTAAGTTCCTCGAAGTTCCTTTTTGTTAGTTCTGAGTGGCTTTGTTATACTTATGTTGTCTTACTACATTATCAGTTTTCTTAACAAATACCATCTAATACAGTAGATTAGGTGCCTATATAGGGTGACTGGTAATTAGCATAAAATACTTTACATTGTGGTAGTGCTCAACAACAACTTCAACTTTCTCAAAGAAACTTTTTGAAGCAACTTTTGACGTGACAACGTCTTATAAATTGGTTTGCCGGGTGACACTTCAAGAAACTGCGTTACGCTCCGCTCACGTTATGCGCTTACAATGAGAGCGAGTGAGAGGCACGCGTCCCTTCCACTCGGGCATGGTTAGCCCGCCTAAGAGCGAGAGAGACAGACATAAAAAGTGGAAGTGACATAATGTTTTAAATATAATTCTTTGTATAAATAAATGTTTTAAATTGTTGCTATTATTTCATCCTTCTTCCTACTATACGAATGAATATTCACATTAAAATTATTTTACCACTCAAAGTCGTTGTCACGTAAAACTTACGCCCGTATACCGACTTTACAGGCAACCAATTTTTTTTTTATTAATTTCGCTATTCAATATTGCGCCGCGCAGTAGGAACGATGATGATGGAGTGGGAGGGACGACGTGACGCGCCGCGGTATTGGCACGGTGCATCTCGCGCCGCTGCCGCCGCCGCCGCCGCCGCCGCCGCCTTGGTAACAATCGTAGCCTGTATTATGAGGCCCAGTATATACCTAAAGCGAATTTATTTAAAAATAATTGCTCTAAAAAAAGTTTGTTTGGAAAAGTTGTTTAAAATCATGACCACTGACACATCATGACGCGCGCTAAAGTATTATACACTAATTACCAGCCACCCTGTATGCTTTAAGGAGAGCGCACCGTGTCAGAAACCCCCGTATTCATAAACGTCTTATAAGTTCATTTTAGCTTCATCTTGACATTAATACTAGTAAGAAAGAGACAACGTCCATTGTAACTAGGTAAAGAGGCCTATAAGATTTTTCTGCATAAGACGGAAAATATATTTCTGTTTCAAATCCGTGCTCCGTCCGGGCACCGAGACGAACACGGCACGCCCCGAACACGGTCCTTTCTAAAATAAATCATCCGTTATTAAAAACTCAGTTTTATAAGTTTTTTTTTCGTTATAATGACAGTCACTCATGATAATGTTGCTGTTGTAATCTCTTTTTCTGCGATCCGAGAGGTACCATACAATCAAATGAATAGCATGTCCCAAAACCACCTAAAACTGGGATTAAGCATAATTATGCAGGCAAAATTATAAATAACTAGCTTCCGCCCGCGGCTTCGCCCGCGAAATTGATCTCACTAATCTTGTTTCTATGGAGAAACAAGATTAGAAAAAAACAAACAAAAAAAAATCAAACAAAAAAAAACTAAAAAACTAAACTAAACTTAAAAAAACTTAACTTACTAAACTTTGGAACCCCGTTTCACTCCCTTAAAGGGTAAGTTTTGAAAAATCCTTTCTTAGTGCACCCATAGACCCCATAAGGAACATATTTGCCAAATTTGGCGTCTTCAGACCCAGCGGTTTGGGCTCTGCATTGATATGTCAGGCAGTCAGTTTCTTCTTTTATATATTTAGATAATTTTCAAGTAACTTTCGACTGAGTCTTAAAGAAATAACGCTGTTCGGTTTTATCAATAATTCTTATTGTATTAAACACAACACATAATAAATTACATTTCAATATTTAATAATTGCTTACATTGTCTCTATAATTTCGATCACGAGAATAGCAAATTGACGAATAGGATAGGTACATCTTCATTAATTAATATAATAAGGATGACGACAGTACAAAATCGTACTTTAATTAGTCCGTCACTAAGATAACAAAAAAATGTTGGACACTTATTTTTGCTTTATCATTGAAGTGAATATTATAGTATACTAGCTTTCCGACAGCGGCTTCGCCAGCGTGTATGTCGGTTATAGCGCCAAAACATTACCTTCTTTTTGCGCAGTCGGATAAGAACTATCCTATGTCCTTTCTCGGGTCTCAAACTACCTCAATACCCAATTTCATCCAAATCGGTCCAGTAGTTTAGGCGTGAAAGCGTAACAAACAGACAGAGTTACTTTCGCTTTTATAATATTAGTAGGGATTGAGAGTGCACGTCAAACAGAGGTATGAAACTTACATATGCATAAAGTCATTCGAGATTTCGCTTGGACGTATCGCCGTAATCTTTAATCACACAAAAAATGAAAAATTCGTGTCTAACATTTTAAATTTATCTATAAGACGGTCAAATAAAAATAAAATTAAAAATTCGTGTCTAACATTTTAAATTTATCTGTAAGACGGTCAAAATAAAAATAAAATTAAAAATTCGTGTCTAACATTTTAAATTTATCTGTAAGACGGTCAAAATAAAAATAAAATTAATAATTCGTGTCTAACATTTTAAATTTATCTGTAAGACGGTCAAAATAAAAAATATCGTCATCCTTATTGTGAAAGGTCAACACGAAACGTTACCTATCAAATTTTAACTTAATCTAATTATTTTAACATTCATTAAAATTTTGTTATAACATTAACTCGTAGGCACAATAATTTTCACAATTTTTTCTAAATTTAAACATTTGATTTCTATTAATAACACAATACAAAACTATCGAATTGACTTAGTTTTGTGATCACAATGACACTTGTCCGTCATAAGTGCTTGTCAGTTTAGCATAATTCATTTGATAATGGTTTTTGTTGCGTTATCACCATAGTTTTTGGATCTATCTAACAACATATGGTAATAACGTAACCAGCATCGTTATCTACAGTACAACATTAAACATTAGAATTAAGCATATTCAGCAATTATTTGTTTTCTCAAAGAAAATATAAACTTACATAATATTACTCATTTCAAATAACAGTTTTTTTGTTTAACCGTTGGCTCCCCTGATTTTCAAAAATGTATCAGTGTTTATTTAAAATGCTAACATAGTACCGAAAAAAAATTTTGTTAAAACGTACTCTTACATTTTTGTAAACTATAAATCACAGCACATTTCAGTCACTTCAATAGTCTTTACTTTTGGTTCAAACTCAGTTTGATCATCTCTTTCGTTAAAACAGAAACCTGAAACAGAAAACCACAAACTTAATGGATAAAAATATTCTCGTGCAAACAAATTAGTTCTAAAACGCAACTCCAGCTACTTTTACATTCTCATAAACACATTCCCTGCTGAGGTGCTCTTCATAAGTAACTCACAAACTGTTTGCCAGGAGTCCATCTATATTTTTTATTCTGAAATAGGCTTGCTCTTGACTACAACTTGTTCCCGCCCAATGTACCGATTCACTCACTCGTGATTACGAATGATTTTTGGATGGAGAAAGTGGCAGTGGAATGAGGCTCCAAATCGTTAGAAGCCATAAAAGAGCAACAATTCCAACTCAGCCTCTTAAATGGTGTGACCAGACATTGGAACGGAACACGGCAAAGCCGCTTCGCGGTGCGGCTTTTTCCAGTGGGTGGTCACTAACTAGGGTCGAAACCTACCCCCAGTTAAAGAATCGCTTGTACATATTTAATACTTTAATTTTAATATTTTTAATCTTGTATTGGGGCAGTGAACGTGTTAAAGGACTAAAAAAATAACAATAACAAATAACCAGACTTATTTAGAATTTCTTAAACGAAAATTTAACTTAACAGAAATCGATAACCAATCTTACACCAAAGTAACCCGTTTAAAACAGTTCAGAATAAAATATTTGGGTAAAGTTAGATATCACAGTCTGTATTATTTAAGTAAAATTTGATATTACAGTGTGTAACTATTACTTACAGATAAAGATCGAATAACTCCTTAACCATGCTTATGGTAATAATTCCGACAACGCGACGTATAATGAGGATTCCACCATTTTCTGAACTCCTGGTACCTTGAAACACTTTGTACCAAATCTTTATTGTTTAACGCTTCACACAAATTACATACATTGTCCTTTTCTTTTGGATCATGATACTTATAATATGACTTCCACCAGAAGTATTTGTTATACGCTTTTGGGGATTTCATTAAGTTATACATAATTTTGGCTAAATTATCCTCGTTCTGATGAAGAGCGTTTATATAGGAACCTGGTGGAAGAAACCTGAAAGGAAACGAATGATATATATTACACCGGTAATGTGACATCACTTATTGTTTCAAACAAATAGTAAATACCAACAAATTGCGTGCGTTGAATTTACCCATGATGATTTCTGGATGTACGTAGGTACTGAATTAGGTTGTACCAACTGGTAGCACCTAAACTTCGTAAATTCGAGGTATTGTTTTATGTTACTGATAGAATTTTTCAGGACAGCAAACATCGCATCGAGGCAATAAAATAAAGCAGGCAGTTACAGTAGAATGAGTATTAAGTTCTATTATGATGATTGTCACATGACCATCATTGACAACATTTCGCCCATTAGTAATAAAATAATTATAATGATATTTTCACACATACACACCTCACCATCTAGTCCCGAAGCAATTATATTTGCTTTTGTTATGGGTACTAGGAATTATAGAATAAATAATTATTACAGATAAACTACACCCGGACACAGAACAAACCATAATGCTCATAACCTCATCATGGGATTTGAACCCACAACCTCCGGCTTAGCAGTCAGGGTCACTAACCACTATGCCAACAGGCTAGTTAAAAGTAGTTATAGCATTGTATCGCCGTAGTATTAGCCATTTATACAAATGGATACAAGAAGTAAAACATTGCATACCTAGAGTAATCCGCTCCACCATAAACAATAGGAATGATATCATTCCTCAACGCGGTTAATAACTTCTCAGACACATAATCTTCGCTAAAAGAATTCTCAAAAGCCAAATAAAAGTAATAATCTCTATTCAAAATATGATCACATTCAGAATTTTTCATTGGACATTTCATTGTACCACAACTTCCATAAATATCAATTGTCAACCCATATTTACTTAGAGCTTCCATCAAACTCTTCACAAAAACACTTCTATTACTTCTTGTAGCACAATTTGAAACAAACCATGCCGCTGCTTTTGTCTTATTCCTTTTCACACCCTTTAATTCCCTAGTCATCTTTGGTATGTATTTTTCCCATTGCATCTGCCGTTTTGGGCCTATAATGCTCCCATTTTTGCCTCTTATTAAAATATAAGTGCTTCTGATATCAGAATCTAATCGGTACGTATACGTCCAATTAAAGAAATCATCATATCGAGGATCACAAACGGGATAATTGTCAGCAGATTCTGAATTAACAAATATATATTTTTGGCGCTGTGATCTTACTGTTGGTAGTTTTACAGTGTCCATATTTCGTCCATTAAAAGCAATGGCGTCGAATTTGGTTACATCTCCATTAAATAGACTTTTGTTATCAGTAATATAACAATTATTAACAGAACAATTGTTAGCTAGAAATGCTTTTTGACCTTCTCCTAAATAATAAAACGGTGCGTAATCCTTTCTTGTCCAGAGTAAAACATATTTGAAATCTTTTGGGAGATTATTTGTTGTTCTGTAAACATTGGTGTATCTTAAGTCTCTGCCTACATTTGATAGTGCTTCTTGGATGAGGCGTTCTGTTGAAGCTTGTTGCTGTTTTGTTGCTATTTGTAACCAAAAGAGGGAGAAAGTAGATAGGAAACAACCTGCTGCAAAGACTTTTCTAGAACTTATTTTCTGTAGAGATCCAAGCCAAAAGGCTCGGTGTCGTGCCATCTTCTCTGTCTCATAGTTACAAGAGTCTGCATTGACCGTTTCATTTAGTTTGTCCTCTATTGTATAAGTACCTGTAACAATAAGTAAAATAGTTATATTAATGAGTTAAATTAAGGTATCATCATTTATTTGCCTTGCATAACATTCGTCATATCTTTCTCTTGTATTTAATTCGCTTTTTATGGATTCTTAAATCAACACGCACCTGTCTCTTGAGATACGCATGGTGCTATGTAGGAGCAGGACCGAGGAGGCGGACGTACCTCACTCTGCCCTAGACCACTGCATCATGTTGTCGTGAGATTATATCTGCCTTAAAATAATAATAATATTCTAGTATATTAACACACTCTATCATCTGAAAACTGATGTGATAATATACTACACACGTAAATATTACTTTTCTTTTGTACAAACTTATGTAGTAGATAATTACACTCAGACTTAAGACAAACAGACATATTCATCACACAAATGTCAGGCTTGGGTAGGAATCGAATCAACGACCTGCGGCTTAAAAAGTAAGTATAATACCGACCACGCCTCCGGCTGCTTCAAAACAATCTTATATACTGCTGCATTTGCGGTTAGAATATAAGATTATTTTAAAACAATAATCAAGGAGGTTAAAAAAATCACTCCCAAAAACTAGGCAGACGATAAGCAAATGACGGAGAGTCAACGGGAATAGGTATACTTAAAACATAACTGAATGCGCCATTTGTAATTTCCGAAAAGATAGTGATCCCGAGTGAAAAAACACACCATCAACCCTAATTCCTATCCTTTGAAGAAGATTTGCTACCTAACTACCGGCTGCAAAAGCATTTCAAGCAATACCAAGGGGAAAAGTACTCAGGCCAAACTCAAAGACATGCAGCGAAGTGATAACAAACATTCGAAATGAAAATTAAATGTATACTTTGTTGAATGGAATATCGTTCTGTTAAACTGGCCAGATCGAGTCTTATAAAAAAAACGACGATCTGGACATCACCAACTTTATTTATTTTCACAACTTTATTAAACTACTATACTATCACTAGGATTGCACTGTTGCCTTAATTTAGATGGCAAGACCTAACCTGGACAGCGCTATATTTCCCAGGTTGTAACTGGAGACCACAAAGGTTGTAACTGGGGCGCAGTTTAAGACCGCATAATTATTATACCAGCACTGAGAAAAAAGCAACTAAAATTTCTTCGAAAATATTAGGCTTTTTATATTCATTAAATGCTGAATTTCAGTACTGCAATTCAGCATATTGATACAGAAAATAGGGATGTAACAGTTCACCTTTTTGAAGTCACGTGATAATCTTATGTCAATCTTATACGTTTTGAATGAAATGAAATGAAATGAAAATATGCTTTATTGTTTTTTAGACGCGAGTCTACTTAAAAATAGTCCAATTTCTTTTTCTGCAGTGAATGACTGGCAACTACTGAGAAACACTGCCAAAAAACTCAGTAGGCTTTTTTTCTTTTTTAAATGAAGTACTTATATCTATTCGTTCTTTTCGATTCGTTATCTAACGCTCCGCTATGTGACTTTGGCTAGGGGCCCTGTAATATAATAAAAAAAAACTAGTCAAATGCAAGTTAAATTCGCATGAAGTGGGTTCCGTTTAACGGAGCTGGTAGATAGTTTTGTTTTGAGTAACTGACTTCCGTGACTATCTGTCCGTCTCACTTCAACCCTTTTTAGTGTCCCACGCTGGGTACGGGTCTTCTCTCATCTATCTTACGAGTTGAGAGAGTTTAGGCCTTAGCCCATACACGCTGGCCAAGTGTGGGTTGGTAGATGTCACATGTCCTCGAATGATTAGTACTTAGACATGCCGATTTCTTCACGATGTTTTTCTTCACCGATATTGAGCTGCGGCGATTTAACAATTCACACAAAGATATGTCGAAGCCGCGAACTTATATTTTTAAGGCGTCCGTACCCCTACGCCACCTCTGCACAGTCCGTCTCTCACGGCCAATTTGTTCCAAAACAGCAAACTGTGACATGACTTCAAACAGTGCGGAGATGTGGTACCAAATTTTATATGTCTTTAGGTGAGTTTTCGTGTGGCACACATGCACCTTTATAATTTGCTTACTTTGTCAGTCTATCTTTTGAAATATGCTATTTTCTGTTTGGCTAAATTTCTATATAAGTACCTAAAATCCTTAAATATGCGTGTGTCTATTTTTACGGACTAATATTATAAGTTTATGCATACCTGAGCACTCGCCCATCTTTACTAAGGACTCATAGGTCCCGTGGTATAATCCGGTGGCAGCCAGCTATCCTGGCACAATCACCTAACTTAGCACATGCTGTCGTTAAATTGAACACATTTCATTAATTTCTCTTCTTAATACATGATTAACAAAACTTAAACCATTCATCATGAACAAAATAAAAATCATTAGGTATGTCACACCACTGCTTCTATTTGTTTTTACAATTTTAACCGAATTTTTAAAGCAAAGGATGTCATGTTCCTTCTTTAAATTTAAATTAATTTCAAATAATGATAAAGGTACAATAATTTGAAATGTGTTCAATTTGACAACAATGAAACAATGGTACTACGATCAATGACCATACTGCCATCTAGGAAAATGTAAAACAATTACTTCATACGCACAAACAGAATTAAAATTAATAAAAATATACAGCAGATGATTGGCACAACTGCGTTTAGCCGCTACGTGCTAACTACTGATTGTAAAGTACATATGCTATTATAATGTTTAAAACATTAAACTTCACGAGTAAGGTCCTGATTCACCAATGTCAAATCTAATCATCGACATAATTGAGGCTAATTATTTCTATATAATATGGTTCTGAATATTCCTGCTAATGTATTAGTGTATGTACTTATTGAATTGAATAAGTAAGCATGTCATATTTGTAATTTTAATGTTGATATTTTTGTAAATTTTATATTTGTAATTTTCTTTTCAATGCTTTTAAGTTTATTTCAATTTAATTTTGTTTATTTATAAAATTAAATTCTAACTTAAAAACATGATAAAATTAAAATTATCTGAAATGTGTCATAAATTTATTATTAAGGGTTATCGCCTGATATAAATAATTATTTCATTTCAATTTATTTTAATAAATAGGTACGTGAAACAAAAACTTCCTTTTTACGAAAATCACACCGGCAGAAATATAAAATGAATGAAATGGCACAATTTATTTAGTATGGAGAAGAAATGCAGTAAACTATAAGTTTTTTTTATAAAATGGTGGAATTTCGCGCACGCTACCACAAGTGTTAATAATCTGTTCAATAAATCGATTTAAAATTTAAATCTATTTCATTGATATTCATAGGATAGCATAATAAACAAGATTTATATTAATGATGGGCATGCTAGGTTTCTTTGGTTCCCATTTTTATGGGGGCTGAGTCACCTACATCGTGGTCCTCAGGTGTTGCAAACAGCAGATTAGGTGTAGAAGTCGCACCGTCAAGCGACCTGTGTGTATGTGTAGTAACACCAAAAGAGAGGGTAGGTACAAGTCCGAAAATTTGCTCCTTTCCGATTCAGTCGTGGTCGTGGTCAATATGGTACCACGATTGAATCGACTTCAAATTTGTCATTCTCATCATAGGTTTATATTTTAAGCTTAGTAAAGTTTTAGTCAAACGCAAGTCCATTATACAAAAATAAACTTATTTGGTTTTAATACTTTATTGGTGAACTAAGACCTATAATTACGAAATCAAGCTAAACTATAATTATTATCGTAAAAACATGACAAGTCGTTAGTTACCTATGTGTATTTTAGGTCTCTTAGTGAGCAAGTACCTATGTGAGTCAAGGTGAATAAGACCTTAAAAGGATTGCCTACTACTAGCTTTTCCGAACGCGGCACTGGTCGCGCGTACGTCGGTTACCGCGCTAAATCATTAACCTCTTTTTGCGCAGTTGGAGAAAAACTATTCCATTTATCCTTTGGCGCAACAGACAGACAAAGTTACTTTCGTATTTATAATATTATATTTAGGGATAGTGAGTTTTTAAATTTTCATAGAAGGTTTTTTAAATGCGATAATATACAGAGATTTATAAGCTTAGTGGTATACTTAAGGGAACAATTTTAGTCATACAGATGGTACCTAGAAGTCCGTTAACGCAATTGAGGATAATAGAAATTTCAGGAAATGTTTACAACTAAAACGATACTTTGAATTATGGAATCTGCCTTTAATGGAATTTCCTTGGTACCTATCTAATGCATAAATGGTCAAATGTGAGTCATACGAACGGACGTCAGATTCAGACATCATCTCCAATTATGTTTGCGCTATAATTCGTTTTATGGCCTCGCTGTTTCATTTGTCTAAAGGCTCTGTTTGTCGTGGAGTGGGCTCCGTTGCAGGAATGCAAAGAGAAAGAGTTCCTTCACCTATTATTCCTGAGTAGGTTTCCCCATCCCCAAAAATAAGGTCCGATTCGGGTACAGGAGCTTTAAATATATTATTTTCCAAGGTCAAGTAAGGAAGACAAATAATCCGCCCGATCTTTAGTAAAACTCATTCAAATACACACCTGTTGTTATGTCATAGATGTCACTAATTAATAAAACCCAACCAGTTACAGACAATCACAGAAAATCAGTTCCACCGTTAACTTAGCGACATACTTAACTTGGCGGTATAAATCGCACATGCGCACTGCAATAAAGCACCAACGAAAGATTACATGAGCTTCAAGTAAGCATCTGGATATTTGTTAAAGAAATCACGAGATATTTTAATATTATTTTTCTAGAAAATTTTTTATGAATTTATTTATTCCACATGAAGTTTTTTCGACAGTTTTAGTTGACGTTTAAGTGAATACTGGTTTGAAAGGAACGTGAAGTTCAATATTAAGAAGGTTTATTACCAGCCGTAGCGCACGCTCAGTGGGTGACTGAGCCTACCAAGGTTATATAATTAGGAGCGCCGCGTTTCAGCCCTTATTTTTCGGTGCTTATGGGAAACTATTGTAGTATCTTCGATTTTTGTGATGACATCATCACGCATGCCTTTTCCATATCCGTTAAACATGATAGAGCGGTTAGGGAGAGTGGCACAACATTACTAAGCTTTTATTGATTTGACCGATAGATTCGGCATTTTGATTGACTTGTTATTACAGTAAAACATTTTTCATATTGTCTTTTTAATCACAAAAATACATTCATTTACAATTTATAGATATATAATTGAAAAGTGAAACAAACCTAAATAACACTAACACTAACCTAAATAATGAACTAAACTATATCTAATGAGTCAAAAAATTCTTCGTCGTTATCTTTCGGGAACATTTTTTTTTTTACTACTAGCGGACTCCGCAGACGGTAGTCCTGCCCGGTAAAGCAGTGCCACCTGCCGGGTCCGAAAACAGAATACAACCTATAAGATTTCATAAAAATCGGTGAAGCTTTTTTAATTTTTCTCAGCTTAAAAACCACCCTCGTACTTTAAGAAATATTCTAAAAAAAGAATTAGCGAAATCAGTTCAGCCGTTCTCAAGTTATGCGCTTACCAACACATTTTGCGATACATTTTTATATTACAGACTAGTCGTTTTGACAACTCCATGAAAAGTGAACGTGCTTTTCGGGGCAGCACGAACCCCGAGTCTCAACACTAAACGGCTCAACACGTAATTTCTTTCAAGGTTTACATATTGGCGCGCTATTAGCGCACTTTTAGTCAAGTACACATCAAAAAGACAAATTTAGGACATCCGAACATTTGTAATACTGTTGAATAGGTACTAAAACATTGCTAGAAATGAACAACTGTAATATTTCATTTCTAATCAACATAACGAGTGTTTTTAATTTCACGCCAATTTTACGGTTTCGTTTTCCATTACCACAATTTTACTACATAAGTAAGTTGTATTTAAAACGTAACCGGCATTGGATATGGTTTTCAAAGGTTACAAGGCTAACTATTATCCTGATTACCTAATCTGTTTAAAATTCTTATCTACAATATATTCATATTACAAAGATGAAGAGTTTGTTTGTTTAGTATAACGCGCTAAAGGGACTATTGGGCCAATAGACAAAGTCATATAGCGAAACAATAAAGATCGAAAAGATCAAAGTGTATGGGATTGACATTCACCTTCGAAAAGTCGCGTGACAATCTTATGTCGATCCCATACAGTTTGTTCTTTTCGATATCTCGTTATCGCTTCTCTAGCCACTTTGTCTAGGTACAATTTGAAAAATTCTGGAACCGTTCGGCGGTTTGAGCTGTGCGTTGATATGTCAGACAGCCATCTTCTTCTATATATTTAGAAGAGGAAGAAAAAGATTAAAGGCTCACTAAAGTTTGATTTGACAAAGACAATCTTACTATTTAGGAATTTTAGGCTTTAGATGTATTTAAGGTTTTACGAACAAAAGGAGATTTTTTTTATCCTATAATAGGTTTGCGCTTGACCACAACTTGCCTGATGTGAAGCAATGTTGCAGTCTCCGATGGAACACGCTTACCCAATAAATACCGATTCACCCGTCACTTGAAGACAGGTAGATTATAGCTATCGAGAACTTGGTAGTTCGCACAGTAAAAGTGGAAGCAAAGCGCGTTGTTCGTGCTCGTGGAATTTCCACCATATAACGGTGGCGCATAGCCTTACTTCTACTTGTCCGATGGAAGAACGGGGATGGTAATAAGATTGTGTAATTCCAACGCGCACTCTCCGAAGTGTATTTTGGTTAGAAAATATTATCGTCCAACTGCGGGTCGCCAGTTTATCTAACATACCATACCCAACATTTTTCCTACCTATTTTTAATCAGTAGGTACACGCGATATTTTTGTCCATACTGTATTTGGACAGGATAATTCTAATTAACTTTACCGAGTTTATTATCTACTGAAACGTTTTGTAATTTTAATTATCAGTTTTGTTAAATTTCCGCTAAAATTTAATTTATAAATTACCTACTTAGTATTGTCTTAGATTTACGCGAATATCACACATTGAAATAAAACTACTTTTTAACGGATTTTATCGCGGTTTATTTTAGATTTTAGATCTCGACGTTTCAAAGTCTTTTCAGACCACCACCACCTTTTTTTTTTTTCTTTTTGTCCACCCGTGAACATGAAGTCTGAAAAGACTTTGAAACGTCGGGATCTAAAATCTAAAATAAACCGCGATAAAATCCGTTAAAAAGTAGTTTTATTTCAATTACCTACTTATCATTATTTTTAATATTATTAACACGATTCTGTACATACCTATGTACAGAATCGCGCCGCGCCGCGGGGTTTTAATGGGTAAACTAAGCCTAGCTGAAGACCCCGTGGAGCTTGCTCGCCCGGGGCACGAATTGGAGACCCACATACCACAGTGTAAGGAAACTCTTACAATGGTCCAAGGCATTTTAAATCACGCAAAATCCTGCTTCCACTTAGATATTACGGCATACCTCTACGGATGTCACTTACTTTTTTTAGCCGCTGACGAAACAGAGAGTTGACTCTTGAACAATTAGCTCTTAATGACCGATACCGAGTACAATGTATGACTACACGGTACCACACCCAACCCGTTGCACTACTCTAATACCTCGTTTACATTCAGCCCATACCGCTGGTCCTCGCGCTGTGGGCAATGGTTCCCTTGATACTGCCGTGGCAAGATCGTTAACTGTGTGGTGTTCACATAGTGCCCTCACTCAGGTCACTTTTAACTTTCTGGGGCAGGACCATAAGAAGTATAGTGTTTATATATTCGTCCTGCCCACTTCCCTCCCTATATTCCTGCTCACTACCGCAGAAGTGAGCTGAATGTAAACGGCGGCGTATAAGAGAGTTCTATAGACTGTACACATACTTCGCCATGACACATATTCTCTCTTGCAGGTTGAACAACTACTATCTCTCTGTGTTACTATTTGTTGCAACCTGCCCTTAAACTATCCTTGAACTATGTCAAGGCTTCGTAAGTATACCTAATATATGTACCTACTTAGCAATTTGACCACATGCGATCAGTATCGAGTCACGCGAAGTTAATCCAGACTTCTATAGGTACACTGTAGGTACGGTATTACAAATGCGAATGTTCATAAATATTGATCTTTTACTATATGTATGCAACTATGTTACATTTTCACAATCAAATCGTGTAAAAATTCATAATTCCAAGTATGACTCTCACCTATATTCTCTTCTAATATTGGACCAATTCGGAAGATATTTCATAAACTGAATTAAATAATGTAAACTATGTCTTTAGGTACTTTTTTAAGGGTTCATAGGATCACGGGGAAGCACAAAGGATCCCACTGAGTCGAAATGGGCTGAGACTACCAGCCTCATTGATAACGTAACGATACCTAAGAATCATATACGGTTTAAAAAAAAACACATCTCTGAATCGGTAAATTTTTCAAACGCTACAATAAAAATTCTATAAACTTCTACAAAGATACAGAGATATACAGATACACATGTTAAGCTGATAACACCCCTCCTTTTCATAAAAATATAATAGCCAAAACTCAATAAGTTTAAACCAAAAACTTTATCATTTATACTCACGAACTTAACCACTTAAACATTTCAATCGACCATCATCGTTGTAAATAAGTTTTGAGGTCTACTACAATACCACCTGCATTTTACAATATTACAAACACATTCCTTAAGATACCGCAATTATGCCTTTATAATGTTAAAACCCTAGTGATGTGACTTATTTATTTAATGCCGCTTCACCCCTTATGGGGTGAGTTTTTGAAACTCCTTTTTAGTGCACCCCTAGACCTCATACGGAACCTATGTGCCAAATTTGGAGTCTCTATACCCAGCGTTTTGGACTGTGCGTTGATTTGTCAGTCGGAATCGACTTTTTTTTGTTAAATTCGATTCTGTAAAGTAGCTGGGTCAGATCGAACGAGTGATTATTATTCTAGAGTTATTTATGCGACAAACGAGACTTTGTTTTGTATTTGAGATAAGGTAGGGGTGAATATCAAATAGTATTGAGATCACCTCATGTTCGTTCTACTAAATTTAAGCAAAATACTGAATTTGTTTAAAATAATATTTGTGATATATTTAGATGAAAACAAGTTTGTAGCGTTGAAACGAGCAGACTGATAAAAATACTGTTTTCTCTGGATATCTACTTACACATATTACGATCTAGCCTTTTACTAGGATCTAAACATTTTCACTAGCCTCATTAATGTTCATACATTTATAGATTGTTGTGCTACGCACGTCTTAGGACCTAGGCCCTCCATTCCACTCACCTCTGCTGTGTATATTTCCTTCGTCAATCGTCTATCCATCCTTTCTACATGACCAAATCATCTAAACATACTTTTTTCCACTTTTATCACTACCTCTTCTATCGGACAACAACGTTCTCTAATTACTTCATTTCTCAATCTACTATTCATTTCTGTGGTTGAAAATTTAAAAACCCAACTGCAGTGCACATGAGACAAACATATCAATTAAATATTTTAATAAATAATTCTAATAAATCTCCTTTTAGTACCCTTCATTGTAATACTCACTCGATATGTTTGAGTAAAAAACATATTAACGACATTAAAATCCGCCATTTTGATTTTCTTTAAACAAAATCTATATAAGGACACTTGGGTAATTGACGCAAATCTAACAACAACCTTAGTTGTTGCAATCCATTCGGCAGTTTTTGAGATACGCGGTAATAATGGAATTTAGAAACATACACACGTACAAATACAAGGTACGCGCAAAAAGCATAAACACTTCTTTGACAGTTTTTCTACATTTTATTGTGTTCCATAATATATGAACGCTAGTTTAGACTCGTCGTTGTACTGATAAAATGTCCCATAACCATTTATTTCCTAAAATAGTGAATGGGTTTTAATTCGTCCATCCTACACTACCAATCCTATGAAGAGCACCAATTAACAATATCAATTGTTTGATTTATTCAGACAATGAGTGTATATATAACATTGTAAAAACGAATTAATTAAATTTATTATACCTATTGTAAAAACTACAGTAATATTATGAATAAAAAAATAAACACAAACTTGTTTTTCCCATCACTATACCACAGAGAATTTTACGGATTTCACTTTTCTCACCGCTCGCGCTACTGTCTGAAGTTCTAAAGTCTAGTTGACACAGTCATTTTAGGCCAGGAATGTTTAATCGTGGTATGTAGTCACATTTAGTACGATTTTCAAATGCGAAATCGTAAAGGCATTGATTCCTTATCAAATATTTCGATTATTTTACGTTTGGAATAAATTTCGTACTGACATTTCGAATGCAAGCCTCTCGTTTATGAAGACCTTGTGGAAATGCGAAAACTGAATGATGGTACGTCAAAGCAGCGTATGTCGCCACACACTTACGGAATTTTTTTTTGATTAATTTAAAGTTTAATCCTAATTTTGTATGAAAAATGAACAACATCAACTATTTATGAATGAAGGAGAATTAACATTTCAAATAGATAAATATCAGAAATCACAAGATAAATATATTGCAGGTTTTAGGCATATTATAACTGCTATATAAAAGGCATTGAACCATAAGATTTCATTTATAAATTTTGTTATATATAATCAAAAAATAATGGCTGTATAATATTGACCTAAGAAGTCGCTTGGCGGTATCCATAAGTACTTACTACATTTTTATATTAATTTTTACATCACCATTCCTTGTATATACACTAGCTTCCGCCCGCGGCTCCGCCCGCTAAATTGATCTCACTAATCTTGTTTCTCCATACAAACTTTGGAACCCCGTTTCACCCCCTTAAAGGGTAAGTTTTGTAAAATCCTTTCTTAGTGCACCCCTAGACCCCATAAGGAACCTATGTGCCTAATTTGGAGTCTCCAGACTCAGCGGTTTGGGCTCTGCGTTGATATATCAGTCAGTCAGTCAGTCAGTTTCTTCTTTTATATATTTAGAAGAAGAAGATGGATAAACTCTATCTTTGAAATAAAACTATTTTATAACAGATTTTATCGCGGATTTATATTAAAACTATTTTATAACGGATTTAAATGAATACATGATATTTTTAATTGGTTTTAAAAAGCGAAAATACGTTTCTAACACTTTTTTGATTTAAATGACGGACGGAATTTTCCTGAGGGAATTTCCATTTTCTTACACAAGAATCGTATCCATTGTATTTCAAGTAGCCTGATCGTGTCTACACGGCTTAGTGCCCATTGTAACGGACAATAAAATAAAAGAAATAATAATCAAGAATAACGGTTCCTTTGTGAAAAGTTTGAATAACATCAGGGCGTGTTTTAAATTCGATATTACAATGGACTGCTGTAAATTATTGTCTTTATTTGTTTTGGTTTTTGTTCCGAATAATAGCATTGTCATTTCCAATAATTATTACGTTATTATCTAGATATACCAATTCCAATTGTTGTAAGATTGTACTAGATAAAAATATATGACGTCCCTGACGCCAGTCTTCACTCCTACACTTCAGCTTTCGATATAAAAAACCCACCCTCTATGCTTGCGCTAGGAGCCAAAATCTTGCAGGTAAACCGTGTCGGGAGTTAAAATAAAACAAAAAATCGGACAACAAATCATAATTTAGCTCCGAAATCCGCCATCTTGTTTTATTTTACATAATCCTAAATTTATGAAAACACAGACAGATTTAATTTAAATTCAATTTCAAATTTCTTTATTTTCGGACAACACAATTCATTTGTTAGTAATAATGTACATTTAGACTATGGTTAGTAAATAAAATAAAATAAAATTAAATGTTAAATTAAATTAAATGTTAAATTAAATTAAATGTTAAATTATATTATATATTAATTAAATTACAATTTAAAAGGATGTGAGATAATTTAAGTTTCCAAACAGACGTGAAGAGATTTTTGATTGAACGCGCTTATATCAGAAAGTACTGGTCCGTTTTCAAAAATTCTTGCACTATTAGATAGCCCATTTACTGAAGAAGGCTTTAAGCTACTTTCTATCTTATTGGTCGGCACAATATAAAATGTCGCTCACACGGGTAGAGCCGCGGCGGCCTATTATAACCTTCCTCAATAAATGGGCTATCTGACAGTGCAAGAAGTTTTTAAATCGGACCAGGAGCTCCTATAAATAGCGCGTTTAACAAACCAAACACACAAACTCTTCAGTTTTTTAAAATTAATTTAAGAGGAAGGTATAAGGAATTCTTACAAATAATGTATGAACGAAAAATAGCACTAGATGCATTGCGAAATTCAACACAATGATAATAATAAAGAAATTACTGTATACCTATAGTTATTAATAATCTGTCAACGGAAATAACAATTAGATGGTGATCTAAACATGGGTGAATCAACATGAGACCTGGCTCAAATAACGTTTATAAAGTACAGTGCGCAAAATAATGTATAGTCCATTTTTATTTTTTAACTGAATTTTTTAAAGTTACTACCGGTCTTCTTTAATCTAGTAATAGTACTTGATTGATAATTAATAATAAATATATAAGCATTTTCTTTACACGCTATTTTTTATTTTCAGGATCCAAAACGCTGACGATGGAATGCATTCTCTAACTTCCGGTGTAATGACAGCGCGCGCCGGAAGTGGACACGCAGCGGCGGCCACATCCGGCGGCCATAACTGTCGCTATTCGTCACATCCTGCTTCTGATATTAACGGGCCTATTGATGTGACGTAAACGTTTTATTTTCCAGTTTATTGGTGATATTTTATTACTGTTTTTTTTTATGATCAGCACGTATGTTACTATAGTTTAATTTAATACTTGTTATTCTTGTAAATATATGATTTCAAGCAAGCCTAAACACAAAAAACATATACATAGCCAAGTGCTGGTTGGTGGATATCGCATGTCCTCGAATAAATAGTTCTTAGACATACCGGTTTCCTCATGATGTTTTCCTTCACTGATATTGAGCAGCGGATATGAAACAATTCACACAAAGATGTGTGGGCACGACCAGGATTCGCACCCGCGACCTTATTTCTCTAAGGCGAGGCCCGTACCGCTGCGCCACCGCTGCTCACACACTATGCACACACACCTACACTATACCGGAACTATATTATAAACACTGAGCCACAAAGCCTCTAGACAACCACGGATACATCATATCGTCACAGCACAAAGCTTCAGTCAGCCCGATTTGGGATTATCCCGGCTAAGATTTATTGTGTGGTCCGCCTACTCAGCGTTCAGGACTTGTCGACCACTTTTGTAGAGATTATGGCCACCCTATCGTTATAGAAGCGGAATAATTCCAACTCAATTGGGTAAGGTTTTTAATATTGCTTATTCGACAATATTACTAAGTCACGCAGATTGAAAAAAATGTAATGAAAATACTTTGAACTTTATATATTTACGCGAATATTAGTAATTTTTAACTAGCTGTCCGCTCCAGCTTCGCCCTGGTCGTTTAAGTACCCTTTAGGTGTATCTTTGGTAGGGTTATACGTTATTGCGCAAATTTGTACTTAACCTCTTGACTGCTACAGTCATCTAGTTGTGACAGTTAATATGTTATGTTTAACTAACTTGTAACTCGAAATAAGTACTTATAATTATGTAGTTCTAAGGATATTTTCCTCTATAATTAAGTATTTATCATATGCACTGATAAAATTTTAAAATAAGCAAGCGTATATATTTAGTTAGGTTATAACAAAAAGAGTATGTACAAAAAATATAATAAAATAATTAAACTAATTTTAAAATTCTATCTTAATAATATTAAGTTAAAATATTAACAAAAAAAACCGACTTCATGGATGCCATTCTCAGAACTAAACCAAACTGAAATGGGACCACACGGCAACCATCAGCTTTCAATTAAAAAAAAAAATATCAAAATCGGTTCACCCATTCGAAAATTCTGAGGTAACAAACATAAAAAAACATACAGTCGAATTGATAACCTCCTCCTTTTAGAAGTCGGTTAAAAACTAGATAAGGCGTCATAAAATTCATCCTTGGGGGAATGTGCCCAGAAGGCTGGCAGCATTGCTACGTTGTATGGCAATGCTAATTCTTTGACCAAGATGTAGGCCAGCCCTCTGGTCACGTGAAGAGTCCATTAAGCGCCAAGAAAATTATTTAAAAAGTGCACTGGCGCTCGGGCCCCGAGGTCCAAGTGTTTCAACCCCAAACGGCTCAAATATATAATTTGTACATAGAAAAGCAAAAAAGCAAGCGTATAAATTTGTAAAACTTTTCATAGCTACGGTTAGTTCGTGATATATTGTCATGACGTTCATCCTATGCGATTGGTTTAACCATCACGTTGCCCGCACACAAACGATTTTTCCACCGATTTTGTACTACAATAAACTATTGAGTATTGAGTATCAATACTCAATAGTTTATTGCAGACCATAATGTACAATAAAAGGTGTTACAAATAAATTTCAGTGTCCAACTATGGACCCTGTAGGACTCAAGAAAAAGTAAGAGAGGAGGAAATGCGCTACTTACTTTTATTAAAATAAAATAAAAAATGTAAAAATTAAATTATTATTATGACCTAATACAGGTTATTCTTAAACTTACTTCAGGCACCAGTCTCTCACAAAGATGATTGCTTGGACATGCACCCTTAAACAAATAGCATTAAGAAACTTTTGTGGAGGATAATAAATTACATTATTATTTTTATTATTATTGTAGTTGAAGTTGAACTAAACTTAGGACCACGCATCAAAAAATCGGACATAAAAATCGGCCTTGTGCGGGGAGCATTATACAACGAATAGACCTCGCTGAACTATTCGCCGTAACTACTCGCCCAATTATTCGTATACATCAATAGGAATGTGTCTATTCGTGACTAATAGACACGAGCAAGGTGTTTACATATTCGTGCTCGGGCCTATTCGCCTTTACTCGGCGATTATTAAAATTTAATCATTACATTAACGTCTCAAGAGTTTATCAATGTGACTATACATACCTATTTAGGTATAAAGTAGTAGGTAGGTACTCTAGCTACATACGATAAGGATAATTGCCTCCCTTGGTCCTTATCCGACAGAGCACAATAATTAAGGGGTTTTATACACTCCGTCTGAAACTACGGATTAACGTCCGTAACTAAAATGTAGCATGTAGCTGAATTGATTTTTATCTAGTAATAGAGGCTCTGTATGCTTGTTAAAAGAGATCAAATTCACTAGATAATACTTATCTAAAGACCACATCTTGCAGACACAAAAACAAAATGTTTTCTTTGACCGTTATTGAGTTTCAAGTAGTTTTTTTGAACCGCACCACTGAGCATGATGCAGCTCATGCCAGCATTTCGGAGATCGTCAATCTACTTTTTTTTACGTGGAGAAATACCCTACAAATTCTTAGTCCTGAGTGGATACCTGGTGGGCCGTGGGAAGTATGAGATACATCCGTTTACGGCCCGTTACGAAAGAGACCCGCTCATCTTCAGCTTTGTTAATGATATTATAGCACCTCCCTAATCACAAATATTCACAAAAAAAATGGGTATAAATAGATTCCTTTTTATGAGTTCAAATTTGGTTTGCGCGCACGACGTCCTCGCTCGACCGACCTCATAGACATTGTCCCCTGACGTAACAATGACATCACAGATAAGCAACCTGAGTGACATTGACGTCTTCTGACTTTAATGCTAACACAAGTGACTGAAGTGACATCTAACAATCTGCGTAGCCAACAGTTGGCTACGTTTGCTAATTTTTTTTCTGGACAAGATATACCTACATTTTACTGTGCCTAAGGTATCATCCTGTGTTGTTATCTATCAGTAAAAGCATTTAAAAGAATCTATTGATAATATGAATTAATTTCTTTGGCGTTACATATCGTAAGGATTTTACTGACCGTTTAACTATAAGATCTTTTTTTATTTTATACATGAATTCGAATAAATGTTTTAATTTTGAAGTTACTACATAGTAATTAGGAACAATCCCATTTAAAACTTCCACACATACCACACAAACAATGTAAAACAACTCAATTCAGTGCCTCACAACGGTTGCAAACAGTATATTCACAACTTTGTACATTATTACAACATGTCGCCGACTCTCGCGTTTATTGCGAGACTTTTCAATAAATTATATCAAATAACATATGGCGGGATTCATATTGAGTGTTTGCTGTGTCTTTTACTAACCTAGTTGGAGGAACGAGGGCGGGAAATAAAATTTTGTAAGCACAGAAAGTCCTACGGCTCAAAAAGATTACTTGTTTAAGCTGCGTTATGATAACAAAGGTAATATATGTGAGAACTAGCTTCCGGTCGCGGTTTCGCCCGCGAAATTGATCTCACTAATCTTGTTTCTCCATACAAACTATGGAACCCCGTTTCACCCCCTTAAAGGGTCAGTTTTGAAAAATCCTTTCTTAGTGCACCCCTAGACCTCATAAGGAACCTATGTGCCAAATTTGGAGTCTCCAGACCCAGCGGTTTGGGCTCTGGGTTGATATGTCAGTCAGTCAGTCAATCAGTCAGTCAGTTTCTTCTTTTATATAAAGATGACGCCTTTTCATAATCAGAGTAGCAGCAATGGAGCGCCTGCTGCGAGTCGAACCAAACACAGATGTGTTGCCTTTGACATTTATGTTATAAAATCTGATTATTCGTGAACTTAGCCCTTTATTACATTCTATACAGGACATCCTCATCATTACCTTGAAGGGAGTAATAATGGCGTATCATCCCGTCATCCGTCTTATAATAAGCAGCGGTGGCGCAGCGGTACAATTCTCGCCTATGAAATATAAGGTCGCGGGTTCGATTCCCGGTCGTACCACACATCTTTGTGTGAAATACTTCATCACAGCTATCGGTGTAAGAAAACATCGTGAGGAAACCGGCATGTCTAAGAACTAATCATTCGAGGACATCTGACATCTATCAAACCGCACTTGGCCAGCGTGTGTTGACTAACGCCTATACTTTCAATTCGTAAGACTGTTGAGAGAAGACCCGTGCCTAGAAGTAGGACACCAAAAAAAAAGTTTGAAGTGGACCCGTCTTATCAAACAAGACTTTTAATCAGACATGTGTATTGCTATAATTATTTATATAGGAGCTCAGTGACTTGCCTCTTGCTTATTATTTTTCTCTAATAAAAAATGTTTGACTTCTGTATACTGACAACTCCAAACTTGGCACTGGCAAAATTGTGGTAGCCTTTTACCAAAATAAAAAATAAAAAATTAATTGATTACAAAAATGAATTGACGTACTCGTGTGTTTGTATTGCCAAAACTCGAGAACTGCACAACCAATTTGACTGATTATTTTCTTGTAATATTATACAAGTCCAAGGAAGGTTTGAAAGGTGATAATTACTTGGTATGAAGTTTGCCGGAGCAGTTAATAGTATTATATTATCTGTGGTTATAACTAAAAAAGTGTGTGAAGAATTTTCCAACAAATAATGCTAGTAAAACCTTTTTAGACATTTGAACTATAAAGTGATGAGGCTTATATTTACTGTCTAATTAATTAATATAATTTTGAGTAAAAGATCACAAAACTGAATCAAGGTAAAGGAGTATGTACAATGAACAGGATTGACATAACAATAAATCTCAAATACTTTGCAGTTTTAGGTAGGTAGGTTGTATAAAATATATACAACCTACCTACCTAAAACTGCTAAGTATTTCATATCAGCCAGTCTAGACTCTGTACGAGCAATTGTTACCTCCTTTAACAAAAAGTACCATTAGAATTAGCTTGGTCGCCAGAATTCTATCAAATTTTCACTTTCATAGCTTCTTTACCGATTTCAAAGCTCTATTCCGACGCTAACTGAAACCACACAAATGTTTATTTCATTCCTCATACGGTCTTTAGATATTATTGCAGATGAAAGAGGTGATACTACAGTAACTACACTGTTGACGTTTTTAATATGTAGACTAATTTTTAGTCTAGCATATTCTCATAACGTGTATTTTTATCACATTTACACTCTATGTTTGATAAATTCCCCGCGATGCCGCCCTGTATAACACGCTAATATATACTGTTGGCAACATTTGATGACGTAGGCAGCACGAGAGTAGCGGCTGCCAATATTACGAGCGAGATCTACTAACACTTGCTCATTCATTCAGAACGGAGTGATTGATTGGCTCTTATGGCTTCTTTGATGCATTTTTTTGAGAAAGCGCGCGACACATTGTAGTCGGATTTGATATTGGATTTATAGGCGGTTAAAATAATTTATAGAACAATCATATAGATACTTATTGAATATAAAGTTTAATGTGCAGGTTTTAGGTCATAACTGATATTAAGTAGACAACACTCAGAGTAATTCAATAAAATAATATATTAAAAAAGTTAAAAACTTTTTTTAAACTTTTATAATAAATAAATAAAAAGGCTTTTATTTAAAAAATCTTGTATTAATTGTATTTCTCTTTTCAAGCTCTTTCATTTGATAGGTTGATAGGTAGGATATTGTAGGGGTTGTTATGAAAACGATAAGTAGCCATTTTGTACCGTCCGCCATATTACATTCAAAATGGCAGTATTTATAAAATCTTGTATTGTCACTAAAACTAAACGTGTATGCAAAATTTCAACTCGATAGTTTTAGTAGAAGTGGGTGAAATATTAATTGCAAGATTTCAGGTCATAAACTAAACGTGAAGTTAAATAAAAGTTTTTAATAATGAAATGAAGCAAAATATTTGACTTGTTATCTATGAAAAACGTAAAAACGCCCGGAGGGTTCACGGCTTGGCGATAAAAATTGGAGTCTCAAAGTATTAACACATTGAGTGCCATGACTATTTTCACTGAATGTGTTAATACTTTGATATCCTAGATCAAACAAAATAACAATTAAATAATAAATAAATATTCTGGGACATTAAGACACACGGTCATCTGGTCCCAAGCTAAGCAGAACTTGTGTTATGGAAACCAAATAACTGGTATATACTATACATACATATAATACTTTTCTTTTGTAAATATATACTTATAATAGATAATTACACCCAGACTCGACACAAACACAAATGCTCATCATTAATGTTTGTCTCGGGTGGGAATCGAACCCACGACCTGCGGCGTGAAAAGCAAGTATCTTACCGACCACGCCACCGGCCCGTCAAAAAATTAAATTATTCTGATTGAAAAAATCATTATAGTTGCTTGCAGGTGGTGTAATGCAACATATAATTGACAGGCATAATATGTACTAAATTGTACGTGCGAAGTTAGCTTCGCACGTACAATTTGGTACTTGATATTATTGAAAAATATGAACTTATACAACATTAACACAAGGATAAAGTTTTCTTAAAAAATTTCATGAAGGAAATGGTCGATTATTATCTACAAATATGTTTGGGATATTAGCACCAACTCCAATCGACAAATTAATGTAAGTAACATTAATTTGCACTTTTTTTCATAAGGCAGACCTTTATTTCTTAATTTTTATTCACAACAATTTAACTTTTTTTGTTTACTTCTGACAACAGCTAGCGATATTCTCAACTAGCGGCTTGTCCCGGCTTCGCACGAATGGATATAGGTATCCAACGTTTTGTAAACATTCTATCGAGTTCATCAGGGAAAATGTAGAATTTTAATTGTAAAAGAAGTTTTTAAATCGATCCATTAGATTCGGAGACAATTCAATTCAAACAAATAAATAAACAAATCTTTCCTTTTATAATAGTAGTGTTGAAGATAACTGTGATTGTGCGACGTAATCTTAATGTTATTGTAGGGTAAGTTAAGGGCTAGGGCGACACAAAGTACAACCCCGTGAAACAGTTGGGTGTGAATTATGTAGGAGCTGACAATGATAGACTGCTACTACACTACATAAGCGAGAGCGTTTTTATATGACCATGAACGGCAACGTATGAGCGCTCTAATTTTCCATTTAAATAAAATGATATCAGAATTGTTGTTCGAGTATGTTTTCTAAACATATGGACTATTATATTGCCGCCGTCTCACTGAATCGGTATTTTTTTATACTTTGGATCCCAAACTAAGCGATATTGGGTAGGCGCGTTCCATCGTGCCCACATTACATCATTGCTTAACATTATCCAAGTTGTATTCCAACGCAAGCCTATTTTAGAATAAAGAAAAATATGTTAACAGAGAAGACCAGCTGTCCTTTATTCTGGATTATGTGGTTACGAAGGGATTAAGGAATGTTAGGGACTTTTATAGAAGAGTGCCTCTTAAGGCAAAATATCACCACCACTATTACATACCCGTAGTTTTAACTATAAACTTGCACTAAAGTACGTTGACCTTTCATGTCATGTCATACAGCAGTTACGACATTTTTCTGACAGGTATTAAAATACATTTTGAATTAATTAGAAATCTTTAAACTTATCACACTTGACTTAATGCTGTTGCACTTCTTTTAAGATACATTTTAAATTTTACGAGGGACAGACAGTTACAACTAACCACAGAACATCTAAATCATGTGACCCCGTTGCGATTAGAGGTGGATGTTAAGCAACATAAATAGTTATCAATAGAGATTATAAAGCCGAAATCAAAAACAAATTATTCAGATTCACGATAACTATTATTTTGGTAATTATTTATTAGTAAATAAGGAGTTCAATGCATAAGACCCAGCACCTCTGTACACTAGTAACGTTATAGTGCCTGAAAGGAACATAATTTTACCATCTCTCTATTGACAGAAAAAGTTATAATTCACCTAAGAGCGATTGAGATAACCGTTACCTACCACTAACTAGTTAACAAAATAGATCCTATCCTATAGACTAGCTATCAAACATGGCTATAATAACAATAAATACTTACGGTTTAGCAATATCTCGTAACGACCTACGGTTAATTGCGATGATTGGCTGCTCTATGTAACGTAATGGCTGCTCTATGCAATTCAATTCAACTAAATTATTTTGTGAATAATAGGTACATCTACAATAGGTGATGTAATCTAATAATAAGTGCAAGAAAATATACGTTCTAAAACAGCTATCCTATACAGCGTGTCCTTACCCTAAGAATTCAATCAGTTTCACTGGCAAGGTGGTCGCAGCGAGGCGAGGGTGCGTGCATAAATAATGCGCGGACGATTCCCGTCGCTCCTCATTTCTTCACCACAACTTATTGCTTACCTTGACCGGGACAAGGTTGGGGTGAAATAACTGAAAATTTGGTAGGTGAGTTAGAATTGCATGGGAAAATAAAAATGGCTTCATTGTTGTTATTAGTTAGTGGACAATGTAACTTTCCAACTTCACCTAATCATTCTTGATTGTTGATCCTTGATTTTGATCGTTCATGATCGATCCTGGCGAACAGAAGTAGCAGTGGAGTGTGGTAATAGCTTAAAACTAAAAATATTGGTTCCCCAAAAGAAGATTTGATGTGGACGAAATCAAACACCCTAAATAAGTACACATTTTTGAAGTAATATATCGGAAATAATAAAAATTACTAAGAACTTACTTGTCTAAGAACAAATCATTCGAGGACATGTGACATCCACCAACTAGCACTTGGCATGCTTAAGAACTAACTAAATGTTCGTTCGTAATGTCTTATCTCAACTTGTTAAATAGTTGAGAGAAGACTCGTGCCCAGCAGTGGGACACTAAGAAGGGTTGAAGTGAGATTAAAAAAAAACAGAATGGTACAGCTTTTGAATATTTAGAGAGTATCGTTGGACGGATCTTCTCTCACCTATTTTATGAGTTGAGAGAGTTTAGGCCTTAATCCACACACGACGGTCAAGTGCGGGTTGGTGGATATCATAATAATATATCCTCAAAAGATTAGTTCTCAGACATGCCGGTTTTCTCACGATGTTTTCCTTCACCATATCGAGCAGTGGCGATGTTACAATTCACACAAAGATGTTTTGGTAAGACCGGGAATCGAACCCGCGACCTTATATTTCTAAGGCGAGGCCCATACTGTTGCGCCATCGCTGCTCTTATTCAGTAACCAATCTGTAATCTCGTCACATTATCCTCTAAATACTCTGTCAGTCAACTAAGAAGTCGTACATCACCCTAAATCTTGGTAATCAAGTACTAGCTGTATGTAATTATGTATAGAGGGCGTTGCTTGTTCCCCGTCAATCAAGCGGCCTATTGATTGAACTCCTTGTCTCCAGAAACTGCAGGGGACTGCAGATGTAGGCAATAATTATTTTTACCTTTTCCTTTTGATAGCAATATACATTTTGGTTGGTGCGTCATTTGAATGGCGGCCAGTCTAGCTGACTAGGTACATTCCACAGTTCACAAGTGTGTTTTTATTGACCTATATTTCGGGGTACAAAATTTTGAGATCGTTTTATGGAATGGAAAGGTAAAAGGAGGAAGGTAATTACAAAATATTTATCAATTAAAAACAGAGTCGCCGCGTCTTTTAAAAAGTGTAAAATAATATTTACATACCTGTTAATTGAAGTCGGTGCTAATATCCCGCAAATCCTAAGTACAGTCACAAGCATAAATATCTTACTATGGCACATCAGCAATTATATCGGCACTGATGAAGCAAAAACACTGATCGTTCGTGACAACTTCCCAAAGCAAAACTATGTAGCGATATTAGTTCCGAAACGCTATAGGTAGGAGGTGGTTTTTGAACTTAATTAACTTAAAGAACTTAATAATAATCTCTTGGATATCCCCTCTTTTCTTTACAGAAGTCTGTCAATTACTACTTTTTTTACGAGGCAGTCATACATAGTACATGCACTGAGAACTCTTTATAAATACATACATTCATTACCCACTGTGTCTCCTTCAAACGCATTATCCGTCCAAATACATCAGGTGAAGTAGTTCAATCGATCAGCTAAGTATATTGTTTCCTGAGCTCATTTGTCTAGCCTTACATCCAATTTGTGGCTGTAACAGGAGCTGATCTCTGATTTACCTGCTTAAGACTTTTCACCTACAATTGTTTTAGAATATATTTTCTACAAAGAAACTTTTTTTGCAATTGTTCTACCATTAAAATGGTTGGCATCTATGTTAGTTAAAGATAAAAAATTAGAATTGAAAAGAATTGTTGTAATGTAGGATCTTATCAACGAGGCTGTAGCATTTAGGTAAGTAACAGCAGATAGCAAAATTATAATAAGCTGAAACTCTAAAATAATAATAATATATTGGGACATTAACACACACGGTCATCTGATCCCAAACTAAGCAGAGCTTGTACTAAGGAAACCAGATAACTTGTAATATACTACGTATAATACTATTCTTTTGTAAATATTTACTTAAATATAGATAATTACACCCAGACACAAGACAAGCAGACATATATAAACAAATGTTTGTCTCGGGTGGGAATTGAACCCACGACCTGCGGCATGAAAAGCATGTATCGTACCGACCACACCACCACCGGCTCGTCAAAAGCAAAATAAAGCAATATTAGAAATAAATATCCACACCTACCTAATACGTAGCTACAACTTTTAATATGTTTCCTGGGACATGTGGTACGTACGAAGGTGTGAAAACGGGTGCATTTTATATCCGAGCCTCAATAAACTTTCCTCTACTTATTGGTAGTCGGGTACAAACCTAACAACGTTCCGCTAAAATAAAATAAGTTTTATTAGAACCAGTCACTCGACGAAAAGTATTAAAGATCTGAGTGTTAATAAACTATTTTCAACCTTAAGGTATTGCTCATACGTAAGCCGCTGACTGCGAGCGCACGTTTAACATTTTTAACGCCTTTCCTTTTTATATTCGTTATAGTATTTCAGCGGCGGTGGCGCAACGGTACGGGCCTCGCCTTAGATATGGTCGCGGGTTCGATTCCCGGTCGTGCCCACACATCTCTGAGTGAATATTTTCAACGCCGCTGCTCAATATAAAAAAAAAATTGGTGAGGAAACCGAAATGTCTAACAACTACTTATCGAGAACATGCGACATCCACCAACCCCCACCTAGCCAGCTTGATTAGGGCCTAAATTCTCTCCACTCGTAAGATGTGGGACACTAAAAAGGATTGAAGTGAGACAAGATATACCCGCAAATTATAACCCTCTCTTTGCTGTCGGGTAACCTGGCACTGTGTGACACACGGAGTCAGAGGGGTAGCTAAATTCAAAGCGCTCAAGTATGTAATATAGGGATTATCTCAGTCAGGGATATTAGTAATCCAGCGATCTCAGCGTAACTCACGATCTTGATTTTAAGGCTTAGGTGCTTGACGGAAGCAAATATTTTGGTAATAAGTCGATAAAGTAGTATCTATATGTATGTAAGAAGTATATTTTTCGAGAATATACATCTATCTATATAAATAAAAATGAAACCCGTTTTCCGTTGTCACGACATCACGCGTGAACGGCTGGACCGATTTCGCTAATTCTTTTTTTTAAATATTCCTTTAAGTACGAGGATGGTTCTTACGCAGAAAAAAATAAAAAAAATAAAATTTAGAAAGCGAAGATGTGCCGAAAACCGGGTTAGATACCTATTATTTATTATTGGTTATATTCGGTAGGTCTGAGACCCGGTAGATGGCACTGCTTTACCGGGCAGAACGACGTCTGTCGGGTCCGCTAGTTCTAAATATATTGGAAGTCGGCCCGCTACAAGGTGTACTAATGACAGCTAAAATTGCGTGAAGCCAATGGTTTCTAACGGCCGCAACCGATCGCTATGGCGTTCCCTATGGTGACTTCTCTTTTTCGACGAAGATTAAAAAGGGTGAGGGGTGCTGGTATTAGTCTGTATCTTCTACTAGTAACAGATGGATAGATACCGGCTTGTAGTATTAATTTTTGAAAACCAAAAGTAGGCTGTATTAAACGTAAAAGATACATTCACGGTTGCTTATTGATAAATACATTCGATTTGCCTGCACTCACTTGCAAAATACTAAGATTGCTTTAGTGCTCGCTATGTGAAGCACGTACTACACTGCACTAGGGTGACCATGATTCTAAGTACGAAGTACGACGGTTTCCTCCATCGACTAAATTTCGATTCGATCTCCACACAGGACTCCAGATATCGGTAGTCATCTCTGAGAAAAGCCATGAAAACTTAGAAAAGACGATCTGGCTAAGTTGTACGGGGAATAAGGCTTGAAGAGAGAGCTGAAAAAGGTTTTTGCCAGCAACGGCACGGTTTCAAAAAATTTAAATTTAAATTTGAAAAATTTAAATCGAAATATTATATTAAATATTATGTTTTTTAGACATAAAAGACACGGAAAATTGCAAATTTCATTGAGATGAGGACATATTTTGAACATCGATAAGCATTGGGCTTAGATTTTCGATTCTGAGAAATTCTGTTAATACTGGTAACCTTTCTATTTGAATAATTTATGACCTTAGTGTTCGTTTAATTTCTAACAAAATAACAATTTAAATTGTATATAAAAAATATTGATCGGCTAACCATAGTCGATAATATTTTGAAGATTATTCGCCACTAATGCACGCCTATCTCAATGACAGGTGTTATGAGTAGAGACAGAATATTAGGTCCTACCTCTACTCACATAAAACGCACTTATTTTTAAAATTTAATAAAATGAAAATCAATATTATGTCCTGTATGCACCTGCAATGTGGACGCTCTACAAAGCAAAAGACCATTACTTAGCAACATTTCGTATTCGGTTCGCGGCACACAACGAAGTGATGCTGCTGAAAATATACTTGTCTATCACACATTGCACGTGCCTAGGTACTATAGTTCGAGGTACCAGTGGCAAAGAGTCCATACAAGCCGATTCCCATCGGTTTCCCTTTATGAAATACTTAATAATTTATTATGTTACGCCTAAGTTTTAAATAGCAACAAAAATAAGTCCAGCATCAAGTAAGAAAGATCGGTGTTGGCATAGATAATTGGTACTTGTAGTGGACAGATATTATTTTCCTAAGAACTTTTACTCCGGCTTCCCTTTTCAGACTTCCACCCTTCGCTAGGTACGCTGCTGCTAGGTACCTATGTTACTCGACCTTTACCCTATCGTTAAAGTATTAGGTATGTACTTCGAGAAAAATTCAGGGTATCTAACACAGACTACTAAGAGCTAATCAATACTTGCCAGATACCAGAGATACACTGGTATCTCTAGTATCTCTGGTCTGGTCTCTTGGTTTTCTATTCCGATGAGAAAGATTGTATTTGCTTGAACTTTTTATATTTAATATTTTGTAGTTGTTTGCAGTTGTCATATATAAACCCTCATCGGCGGTAGAACGGTATTACCTCGGTAGCTGTCACGTTTTTAGTGCACAACCTATTGTAGTTGAAAGGCTCGCGGAGCTGACGGAGAAAAGGGACCTTTTATGGGTTTTCTGATACAAAACTTTTCTTTCCAAGGTTTTGGTACCATTTCCGTTCCAGTTTTCCAATCATAGATATTAACTACGTTTAAACATAGATTATTGACACCGTAAGAAAACATCATAATACAAATCCTGGCCTTTAATAAACAGGTAGCCACTTACCTCCCTTTAAAATAAATCCAACAAATCTCTAGGCTTTAAAATCCATTACAAAAGTATAATTAAGTGCTCAAAATCTCTTAATTCAGGCAATAATGAGGGAAAAATGGCGGATTTATGCATTAAATTGAATAATTCCTGTCTGACGGGCTCAAGCAAATGAGATCGAGGATAAGCGCCGTCCCATTTAGGTAAAATAAAGGGATTTGCTACGTGGAAAATACTTATGAGTTAAGCTTTTAGAAAAATGAGTGGATCTGACAATAGATGGTCTATGACAAATAGCTATTTTTAACCGACTTCAAAAAGAAGGAGGTTTTTAATTCAACTGAATGTTTTTTTAATTGTTTTTTGTTTGTTACACGATAATTTCGGTAATTATAGATAGTATTTTATTATTCTTATTTTGTTATAAAGGTTACACTATCCTTGTGGTCCCAATTAAGTACATATAATAAAAATCGCTTGAGTGATTTTTGAGTTATTTTTAAAACATTACAAAACAAACATAGCGCAAAGGATTAGCAAGCTGAAGTGGAGGTGGGCTGGCCATATCTGTCGACGAACTGATATTTGCTGGGGAAAGCGAGTTCTCGAGTGGAGACCACGTCTTGGCAAACGTAGTGTTGGACGCCCTCCAGCTAGGTGGAGTGACGATCTGCGAAAGATAGCCGGCAGTAGCTGGATGCGACCAACCGAGGACAGGGTGTGATGGTGCTTATTGGGAGAGGCCTATGTCCAGCATTGGACTTATTTGCTACAGGCTGATGATAATGATGATGTTAAAACATTTAAGGCGGTTCGTATTTATTCTTATTGTTTAATGTATGTACACAAAACACTTACTTACGCAATTTTATTTTTATTTTTTTATTTTCATAATAAAAAAATATTGCTTGGGTTTTGGTACAAGTAAATTAAGCACGGGGTCCCAAGCTGGTGGTAAATTCCAAAACCAAACCAAAATCAACTCAGAATTCAAGACACTGTGAGCTCAGTTTGCTTAAATCGGAACGCAACTTAAATATTAATGTTTGGAGGTAGTCAGTAATAATTGTGATTAATATTTTTGGACGTCAAACACCTCAGTCCACCTGTGAACATGAAGTCTGGAAAGACTGAAACGTCGGGATCTAAAATCTAAAATAAACCGCGATAAAATCCGTTAAAAAATTGTTTTATTTCAAAGTGTGATATTCGCGTAAATCTAAGACAATATTAGTTATCTGGTAAGTTAGTTTAAATCACTCTCAAGATCACCCTATTGTGGGGTCATAATAATGCCAATGCACAAAAACGGAACGTCACATAAACGTCTATAGCCTGATTGTCTCTGGCCGAACCAGAAACAATAGGAAGACATTATTTTTCCCGCGGATGGCATAATAATTCGCCAAGACGTCTAGTCTAGTGGAAGTGATCCTAACGTACTTACTGCTGTAATAGACGTGGAACATTGTAATACCTTGATCAAGCGATACCTCCTCCTGCCACAAGTGTTGTGAACGTACAATACGAGTAAAGCTATTTGTGTACGAACAGAGTTTCACTTATGCACGAGTCCCGGAGCAAGTACCTGCAAAGGTGCTAAGAACTTATTGGTTACTTACTATTGCTTTTGGTGTCACGTCAGTAATCAACCCATATCGCTGCTGCTTAGGTACTGTCAGTGGATTTTGTTAACATTTGGTAATATTGTTCATAATTGATTATTCTTGTAGTAACTATGACGAAGATAATTTTCTCCATATTAGTTGATTACAAGCCGGATGTGTTACACACATCATGTGGACATTAGCTAGTTAACTGCATGACATTTTTAATACTCTAATCAGTACGTTTTATTTCATTAAAATTAGACAGACCCCTGGGCCTCTAGATAAATTACATTGCGAAGCGGCAACGAAAGATCGATAACAACAAAAAGTATAAGATTGACATTAGCCATTGAAATGTCACGCGACGATCTTGTATCAATCCCATACATTTTCTTCTATTCTAACTTACGCTATTGCTTCTCTATGTAATTTCTCTACGGCCCTGACCTACTTTGATTAAGTTAAATCGTCCGAATGAAAACAAGAAACAATAATTATGGTCTATAGTAAGCGCACAGTTTGGTGTCAAGTGCGAGTCTGTTGACTGACCGCAACGGCTGATTGCCTCAGTTGACCAGTGGAATACATAAACAGGTAATTACACAAAAGGTTGCATCCAATCACGTTTAGTGTAGATTACTGTAATTTCGATAATTAATACAGTTTCACTGTTTATTTGTAAACACGATATATAACAATACTCGCCGCGAAGTTCCTTTATCGTTTTTATTGTATAGGTACTAGCTCACCGCCATTTTCTCGTACATTGACGTACATTTTATATTATGCCCAGCTGTGGGACAAAACGTAGCCTAAAGCCTTCCTCAATAAGTGAGTTATCTTACAATGCATGATTTTTTCGCGTTCCAACAAACAAACTCTTCATCTTTCTAATATTAGTATAGATAAGTTTCTTGGGGAAAGTTATTTCTAATTATGAGCCACGTAGTAAAATATTTTACACTAATTGTCAGTCACCCTATGTATAAAAATGAATTGTGTCTGTCGTGCAAAACCATTAACCGATTTTTGGGCAGTTGGATAAAAACTATCCTAGGTCCTACCCGGGTCTCAAGCTACTTTCTCGCCAAATTTCATCCAAATCGGTTTCGAAGTGGAGGCGTGAATTAGATTCAGACAGACAGATAGAGTTCCTTTCTTATTTATTATTTTAATCGTTTTAACAGGTTAATTTTAAGTTTAATATTTTTACACATACATACAGCGCCATCTAGTCCCAAACTAAGCAATTATATTGGCTTGTGCTATGGGTAGGGTATGTACACTTGGAACTAACATACTACTGTCATAATAATTTTTATGTAAATATATAGGAAGATACTTAGATAGAACGCGGAAGTTTGTAAAAATGTATGGGTGTATGTTAATTACTCTTTCACGCAAAAAAATACTGGACGGAATTATATAAATTTTGGCACAGACTTAAACAAATTAATTTATGAAAGAGCACAGGGATAAATTATGATATAGATTATCACATAGGCTACTTTTTATCCCAGTAGGTACCACGCGAGTGACGCCGTGAGTGAAACCTAGTATAATACTTAAATTACACACACAACCGTGCTCATCACACAAAGATATGTCCTAACTGGGAATCGAATCCACGACGTCCAGCTTAGCGAGTCGATTACAGTTAGAACAGATAAAAATTCATAAGGTAATTCGCGCGCAGAAGGAAAACGGAAAATATTACAAGTAATCGCTAAGGTACGGTAAGTGCGTACGTTTCTACCCTACGGAAGGAATGTCAAAGATCTTGGTACTGTACTCGACTGTATTCCGAAACATTAAACGCAGTTCAAACATAAACTGAAACGCGTCATTACCCTTGCCCCCCTACTAAGGGCCTAAAAAGTCGAATAAATCCTGCCTTTAAATTCATATAAAAACTTGTGACTAAAAATTGATCTAAAGAAAACTAAGGTTCCGTATATACTTACCTTGAATAGGTTATGCAATGAATTAGAATCAAATTTGAGAAGGATGCAAAGTGGAGGATTCGCTTGGGCTTAGTCGCATTTGGGGAAACTGTATCGAGTCTTCACATCATCGTCACCGTACTACCAATTATGACTTACTTTGCTGAAACGTAGGTATTTACAATGCAACTGGTCCGTCAGTTTAAAGTCGCTCGGCGTGCTGTCTGGCGTTTCTTTGAAGAATAAAATCAATAGGGTTCTAAGCAACCTGTGGATAAAATCCGTTATGAACTGAATAGCTAAACGATAAGGACATAGGGCAAGGGATTAGCAAAGTGAAATGGTAGTGGGCTGGCCATACCTCTCGAATACCTGAAAATCGATAGGGTACCTAAGCGGGTTCTCAAGTAGAGACCATGTCTTGGCAAACGTAGTGTAAAGTGACGATCTGTGAAATGAAATGAAACGAAATGAAATGAAAATATGCTTTATTTTTATTTTTGAAACGTGAGTCTACATAAAAATAGTCCAATTTCTTTCTTCTCTCACGTGTGCAAGACAACTGGCAGTTGCTAGATGCGACAAGCCGAAGACTGGATTGACTGACACTTATTGGGAGAGGTATATGTATAATCATGCGAGTAATGAATTGCGTGAGATGTCACCTGTCTGTGTAAAAAAGTTATTTCTTATGAAAATAATATCTGTTCACTACCGTCTCCGATTGTTCTTACACTTGATGCTATACTTATTTTTGTTGTCATTTAAAAGTTTTAGGCGTTACATAATATATTATTAAGTACGTGTTATATTGACCATTCCCTAAAGGAAGGCCGATGGGATTCGGCTTCTACTGCTGCGCACCTACATATTGTCCTCCGGGCCAAAACCTACTTAGTACTGTTTTTAATGACTTTTAGGTTTTTATCGAGAATCATTCGAGTTGCAGGACATTAGTAAACCTACTGTGTTCAGATAATGATGTCCTAACAGCACTCGACGAGACTTTGTCATGTAAACGAGTGATTTTACGACTTCGCGACCACGACCCATGGTCCTTACACTTTATATTCAAAGTAATAGACATGATCATAACTAAGTTTGTAATAATCGAGAGATAGAGTGAAATTTACGCTTAAGCTTGTAATACTAAGTGTAGGCAGAAGTGAATCATATATTGTCACCAGCTATTTTGTGGGTCACATATTCTCACGTGGTAGTTATTGAGATAAATATTAGCCTATGTTTTAATCCGGGCCATAATCTGTCTCTGTGCCTAATTATATCCAATTCCGTCCAGCAGTTTTTACGTAAAGAGAAACAAATATACATCCAGCGATTCTTACAATTTTTTGCGTTTATAATGTGAAGAAAGTAAGAAGTCAATGGTAGGCGATTTCCATAGTAAAAAAATGGTCTCATGATGATAACCACGAAGTTTTTGGCCTTAATCCACACAGCTGGCAAGTGCGGGTTAGTGCATATCACATATCCTCGAATGATTAGCTCTTAGACCTGCCGGTTTTTTTCACGATGTTTTCCTTCACCGATAATAAACAGCGGCGAAGAAACGATTCGTCCAAAGATGCGTGGGCATGACTGGACATCGAACCCGCGACCTTATAGATATTTCTAAGGCAGAGCCCGTACCGCACCGCCACCGATGCTCAGTAACACCTCAAAGTTGGGAATTATATCCGATGAACGGCAATAAGTATGGGATCTACAACATTCAACTCTGCTTACGCCTTCGGGTATTCAGGCGTAAGCCCTATATTATAAGGAAAGAAAATACGGTGATTTGAACCGCAAACAATAACAACAATAATATATAACTAATAAAAATCTGTAAATAAATAAAGTTAAATAAAGAATATCGACAAAGCTCTAAGCGGTCATTACCATAACTCTTTGTGATGGAAATCACTTCCCATCGCCAGTGTGATGGTAATGAGGCTCTTGTCTGTTCCTGTAATTACAATACAGTCGTCAATCATTATATTTTACCCTTGATATAATTGCATTGTAACGCATTTATCTTAAAAAATACGTTTTAAATCATTTTTTTTGACGGGCCGGTGCCGTCATTTACTTGCTTTCAATTGTCGTAGTTCGATTCCCACCCAAGTCAGACATTTGCGTGATGAACATGTCTGTTTGTCTTGAGTCTCGGTGTAATTATCTATATTTAAGTATGTATTTACAAAAGAAAAGTATTATATGTAGTATATTACCAGTTATCTGGTTTCAATAGTAGAAGCTGTGCTTAGTTTGGGATCAGATGGCGGATGGCTATATTATTATTAATGACAATGAAATCTATATTTTGTCCATAAACATTTTTTAATTCAGAGAAACCTAGCTAAATATCATAATATTTGGAATAAATAAGTACCTCCTTATTTACTTAAAATTATAAATTAGCATGTATAACTTATTGTTCAATGGCACTGATGAATAAAAAAAATTACATCTATGGCGCAAAGCAAAATAACAATCTTTGGAAAGTTAATTCTTTGGTGCTTATAAGGAATGCGTGGTTTTTAAATATTATGGTTACATTACCCACAGTTTTGCTGAGAATTGTAACAAAACTCATGTTAACACCCTGATCAAATCAATGGAAAACAATTTATGGAGCGTTTTAAAACTAAGTCTTATTAAATTATTAGATGCGATTAAACTTTTTGTTTCTAAATCCAAGTCATAAATAAAGCCTCACTATTTTTATCAAAACACGCCATAATCCTCTTTTATCATATCAGCTGCCTTTTCTCCTATCATCATAACAGGAGTATTTGTGTTCCCACTAGGAATTTTTGGAATGACTGAAGCATCTACCACTCTAAGTCCTTCTATATTATGTACTCTCAACCTTTCATCTACTACACCATCAGCACCCATTCTACAAGTTCCAACCGCGTGTAGTAAACTAGAAACAGTATTCTTAGCATAGCAGGCCCAGTATTCGTCAGAATCAAAAATTATATTTTCACATCCAGGTACTGACAATTTCGGTAAACTAGCTTTCACCTTCCTAAAATGTGTCGTCTTTACTAACTTCTTAATTACCTTCAAGCCTTCAGTTATCACGAATAAGTCGTAGTCATTTCTAAAAAATCCTAAATCTATAAATGGATCTTCAAATGGATCTCTACTTTTTACACTAACTTTACCTCTAGATAAAGGATGCAATAGAGTTAAAAACATATTGTCAACTTCATTTTTAACATTCGTTTCAGCCTCATCGAAACAAAGTTTGTCTTCTAGGTTCATTACCGATTTACACGTGATATATAGATAAGGAAATCCTCCTGCCCCCAAATACGTGTTAAAGAATTGAAAGTGAGGCTGCTTACGCGGTGGGTAATGAGTATAATTGAGCCTAAAAAATCCACTTTGAAGTGGAATTGGTACAGTATCAGGATGTGATGCCGTCACAATATTTTGCAATGCTGATTGTAAGCCTTGTTTACCTTTGAATATTAGCGGTACTAACTGATGATCATGTAAATTTTCTCCCACAGGAAGATCCATTACAGTAGGAATACCAAGTTTACATAAATCTTTGGCAGGACCTATACCTGAGTGTAATAGAACTTTGGGACTATTAATAGTACCTGCTGAAAGTATCACTTCATAGTTAACAAAAATTTTGATCATCTTTTTATTATCAGATGTGGCTACTTCAACCCCATACGCACGCATGGTATTTTCATCAATTAATATCCTAGTTACCATAGAGTACTTGGCTACATTAAGATTGGGTCTCTGTTTATTTCTTAAATATGCTTCAGCTGTACTCGATCTTCTACCGTCATAAAAAGTGAAGTGTGGTCTCGATACGCCCTCAATTTCGGGGCCGTTTATTTCCAGAACTGTCTGTATACCCAATTCTCGATAAGATTTGAATCTGCTTTCGTCGATTGCCACCATCGAGGGCTCGCCAATTGGTCTAGAGACCTTTACTGGTCCATTTGTAGAATGGAGACGTGCATTTTTAGTAGTTTCAAAGACGGTTGGGTCAGTCATACCTTCTAGTTTTTTAAAATAGTACAAAGCTGAATCCCAGTTCCACCCTGGTGCGACTTTACCCCACTGGTTGTAATCTTCAGGCACTCCTCTTGAGTAGATGAGGTAATTAGTTGAGGAACAGCCACCGAGGACTTTTCCTCTTGAGTAAGGCATAAACCCATCTACATGAGCCTGCCCCACGCCTTTGTCGAAATAACTGCGGTAATTCCAGTCGTATTCCGTTCCCGCCAATGTCGGGAACAGAGCTGGTACCTGGAAGTGAAATACGAATTAAAATAAAACTTGCACTATGTAATGTTACTTCGGAAACACCTCGACGTCAATGGTAAGATAGTTGAGAGAAGACCCGAGCCCAGCTGTGGGACACTAGAATTAGGGTTGAAGTGAAGTAAACACCCGTCGTTTCTTCGTCTAGAAACTATGGTAATACCTACAAATAGCAAATATGAAGACAAAGTGGCTCACAACGACATCGACGCCTTCAATGACGCTAGCAATAATTATGATGAAAGTAAAAAAATAATGTAAACGATAACGCCATATTAATAATTCCTGATGTCTATAGCAATATTCTCATTGGATCACACAACTTGAACATAATAACATCGCCTTCAGGCTACTTACCACGCTAGTCGCTGGTGGGTCCCCACCGGCTTCGATAAGCAGCACCTTGAAGTTCGGTACCTCCGCCATTCTGGCCGCCACTATAGCACCAGCAGATCCACCGCCCACCACTACGAAGTCGTATGTTTCACCATCTGATGAATAAATAATATAACAATGAAAAGCAACTGCCTCTTAGTCAACTTTCTTTTCGCGTCTTAGCCGGTTGCAGGTTCGTATTACGAGTCAAACAATTAAATCCCCACACGAGGTCTTTGGGTGGTGCAAAATAGGTGACAATCAACAGGTTATTATGTTTACTGGTATATAACTGGTTTAATTATTTGTTTACTGGTATTATGTGTGAGACGAGACCTAAACATAGCGGAAAGTGGGTGATATACACCGACCTTTATGTTACTATAGACGCGTGAAGTACATTTTTGAAGTTAATAAAAACGTTTCGTAATTTGAATGAGTACATGCCTACCGATACAATAAATTTACAGACATCCTTTGTGGTTGAATGTATGAATTATTTATTACTTATGTATTTACTGTTCAAACAATTACTCCATAACAGGTTTAAGAATTACCTACTTGGATTAGAACGTAATAACTATGATAGCGTATTTTTTTTATTATTTCGAATTTTCCACCGTGTATGCATGCATTTTTAGAGTAAATCATTTAAACGATCTTATTCATAAAAAACTTTTAATAAGACTCTTTTGTTAAAATGAACTTTTTCTCTTTCTTACTAGTATAAATGTCAAGATGACAGACAAAGACAAACCAATTATAAACCTATTTTTTAACTTTTATGACGTTTATGAATACGGGAGATTAAACAGCACTTCTGACATCTGATACAGAGCACATCTGAATATTTTTTTCGTAACTCAGTTTTTGATATTATCGGAGTCAGTAGCTTACTGATTCCAACAATGTTAAAAACTTAGTTACGAAGAAAAATGTCAGATGTGCTCTTTTTCCTTATAACGGCAATATATTTTAGAGTAAATTTGATGAAATGATTTGAGTAAAAGATAAATATAAATCTTACTTGGTACCATAAAATATTGTACCTAATTTTAGGAGATTGTGTGTAACATTTTATATAGTTGTATAGTAAAATATTAAGATTAATGTTGTGAAGGTACAGTTACCTCCTTGGCCCTCACCGGTATTAAGTAATGTACTTCCTAAGCCTACCGCCCGTATGCTAATACGGTAGCTTAAGATGTAATAATTAATTGTATAATAATTACATTGTAGATTGCCTACTTACAATGCTAGTTCTTAACCTGAGTCAAGGATTCTCTTAGACTAGGTGGAGTTTCAATGTCTGTATTGGCTGGTAAAAATTATTTGAGAGTAGCCGTGGATTGCGCTCACTGGCGTTTGGGGCTAAGTCACCTTCGTCCACGTGGTCACGTGGTCCCCGGGTGGTGCAAATCACATGACACCCAGTGAGTGCAAACACAGTGACAATCAACTGGTAACTATGTTTACTGGTAATTATCTGCTGGTTTCCGCCGTTGTTAGTTACCACCCACCAGACAAAAGCTCACCGCCAAGCGGCCTTGCCGTGTTCCGGTGCGACGTCTGGTGACACCATGAAATTGTTACTCCTTTATGGTTTCTAACCTTAAGGAAGCTTAGCTAGGCATAAGTCTACTTAGCTGGCAGGCATCTACGAGACGTGGTCTCTACTCAAAAACTAGCACATCCCAGCAGTTATTAATAATATTAATTATTCGTTCGATACGGCCAGCTTACTGTTACTGGCTAATCCTGATTGGTATGTGTAACGTTGTACATAACCTTCGTGTCTCCTTCAAATTCTTTTGAAACCTTTGTAACACGCTCTTTTGTATTTGTAATATAAACTGTATTCTGTTTTGTGTGCCAAATAAATAAATACACAAATAAAATGTATCATCCGCCACTACAGGAAGAAACAGAGGTCAAAAACGAGACCGTCTGGAAGGCGGCCATATATTTTAAAACAGATATTGCCAGTCAAAGCCAAATAAATGCTAAATATTTATTTAAATTAAAAAAAAAATTGGTTGCCTGTAAAGTCGGTATACGGGCGAAAGTTTTACGTGACAACGACTTTGAGTGGTAAAATAATTTTAATGTGAATATTCATTCGTATAGTAGGAAGAAGGATGAAATAATAGTAACAATTTAAAACATTTATTTATACAAAGAATTATATTTAAAACAATAATTTATACAAAGAATCTCGCTCTTAGGCGGGCTAACTGTGCTCGAGTGGAAGGGACGCGTGCCTTTCACTTTTTATGTCTGTCTCTCTCGCTCTTAGGCGGGCTAACCATGCCCGAGTGGAAGGGACGCGTGCCTCTCACTCGCTCTCATTGTGAGCGCATAACGTGAGCGGAGCGTAACGCAGTTTCTTGAAGTGTCACCCGGCAAACCAATTTATAAGACGTTGTCACGTCAAAAATTTAAATATTTTTTTTTATTTTTATTTTTCATTTATTTATTTGTTTGTTATGCTAAATATTTCTGCTAGACTCGTGCCACGATGATGCAATTACTTAATTAGTTCATCAGTAATCGTTTTGTTTTCTATGTCATGATCGACTAGGTAATAAATATCGAATGTGTTTTACATCAATGAAACCGGTTTAGGTAAGTCGTTATCAGCCCTATTTCCTGAGGATTGTCAAAATTTCTATCGCTCGTTAATGGAGGTAATCGAGGTAATTATTTTGTACGTTAACACAGCACTCATACCTGTATTTCCAGAAGGTGTAGGCAGAGGGATATATCACCCACATTTAGCCGGCTATGTTTACGTAATAGGAGGATAGCCTGCTGTTAAACGGACACAATTTCAAACATTGAACAATTAAGATTTTCAAAGTTTGCAGAAATTTATTTTTGCTTGACTCGGGAATCGAACCCGGCACCTCGCGGCTATTAAGCAAACAAGCTTATTACTAGACGTTACTTCAAAACGTATTTGAACAATATATCAAAATTAAGTATTTTCTCCAATTCCCCGCCATCTTTTGACGATAATAATTTCATAAAATATTTGATACTAGCGGACCCGGCAAACTTCGTTCTGCCCGGTAAAGCAGTGCCATCTACCGGGTCTCAGTCCTACCGAATGTAACCAATAATAAATAATAGGTATTTAACCCGGTTTACGGCACTTCGTCGCTTTCTAAATTTTCTTTTTTTTAATTTTTCTCTGCGTAAGAACCATCCTCGTACTTAAAGGAATATTTAAAAAAAAAATTAGCGAAATCAGTCCAGCCGTTCACGCGTGATGTCGTGACAACGGAAAACGGGTTTCATTTTTATATATATAGATAAAGTGATTATTCGGTGACTGATATGCACTTATTGTCCTCCCTCAACTATCGTAAGAGTCCAAATAGCTTGACCTTAATCCACACAAACTAGTCAAGTGCAGTTCAATGGCAATCACAATGTAATCTCGAACGTTTCGTTCTTAAACATGTCAGTTTTCTCACTAGATACCCATTTTCTTTTACCGATATTGAGCAAAGAATTGCCACCACTTGGGATCGAACCTGCAACCTATATTTCAAATCCGAGGCTGATAACCCTCGACAAAAAAGAAGAGAGTTATTTATAACTTTGACGTGTGTATGTGACGGGGGTACATTTTTAAATTATCCTTACATTTTTTGGCTTTTCTTGCAATCTACTCTACTGTGAGTCCCTTAAAAGAAATAGAAAAATTCTGCGCATTGTGGTGCGAGTACAAGAATATTCTTGTTACAGGTTAATTCGATTCACGTCAATAGTTTTGGCAAGCATATCATTTGTATAGGTAATTATTGCAAATTTAAGAAATTCAATACCGTCGGACACCGACCTTACTTTTTTAACCGACTTCTAGAGGGTGATTAAAAGTTATTGGATGTTAATTTTGTTTTGGCCATAACTCTGTCATAAATAGGTATATAGATGTAATTACAAAATCCTTTTTTTGGTTCAAGATTATTCCACACTAGCTTTCCGCCGGCGGCTTCACTCACGTCATCAAAATTTTATGCATTCCTCAATAACAGTGCAAGATTTTTTCAAATCGGACCAGTAGTACCTTAGTGTTTAGCCAAAAAACAAACTCTTAAGCCTAATAATATTAGTGTACCTAGATTGGTTCCATTTCAATTAAAAGTCAAAATGTTTTTTTTTTTTCTTTTTTTTTAAACGCTTGCGCTTCTCCGCATCTTGCCTGATAACGCACCTGCCCAATACACTGAATTAGTCGGAGTGATTACGAATGATTTTTGGTGAGAAGGTGGCAAATGTGGCATGAAATAAAGTTCCATATTTTGGAAACCATGTGCACCAGTTTAGACACACTCTCTCAAATGGTGTCACCAGATATCGCACTGGAACACGGCAAGGTCGCTTGGCGATGCGGCTCTATCTGGTGGGTGGCCACTAACCACGGCCAAAATCTACAACTAGTTCTTTGACACCTGATTTCCACCACTCGAGAACCACGTGTGTGGATTCAGGTTGTAAGTGGTCTCCCACGGACAAAGGAGCATCAGCCCCTAAAAATTTATCCCCTTGAGCGTTGTGATGGTGTAGGTGGAAAATACCTGTGAGCTGGTAGTTATCTGGCCATCCCGTTTGTAAGACCACTTGCGTCAATGCCAGACTCCTAAGAAACCATTGCACCAACGGAGACGAGCTAAAGGATTGCACGATTTTAAAAAAATCATTTACTGCTACATTCAACGCAGACATTTTTGTTTTATTTTCAACAAAATTTGACACTAATACATAAACTGATTTTCAAAAAAATAAATAATTTTTTAATTAGCTGTTTCAACTTTAATTACTCCATTTGCATTTTGTTTATTCACTATTAAAGTGTATTAATAAATCTTAAAGATTTTTTGAATTCAAGTTTTGTATGAATATGCAATAAATAAAATTACGAAAACTAAATAGTTTCACACAATTTTTAAAGTGCACACGGTTTGGCCTGTATTTACTTTACAACTGACATGGTTTTGTTAATACCGCTGTAAATATATGAAGTGACTAAACCTAATAAAACTACATGAGGCTGTCGATTGTTACGTAACTTTAATAATAATGATTTAAAAAACCTGTTGTAAAAAACCTATTAGCAATTTGAATATAATTTCCTTGTCCAAATACAATTTACATTGCAAATAAGATAAACATCCTTGCACTTATTCAATAGTAATTTTCGTGGCGGTCGTCTTATTATTATTTAAAATAAATAATAATTACGGACCGGTGGCGTGGTCGGTAAGATACTTGCTTTTCACGCCGCAGGTCGTGGGTTCGATTCCCCCCGAGACAAACATTTGTTTAAATATGTCTGTTTGTCTTGTGTCTGGTTGTAATTATCTATATTTAAGTATATATTTACAAAAGATATTTATTTACGATTCCCAGGGTCTTGATTTACTGCACAGAGCCATAACAAAGGTAAAGGTAAAGATTCGTAACGTAAAGGTCGTATTTTTAGGCCAATGCTTGATACAATGGTTACTAAGATAAAAGTTTAGTAAAATTCAATATCATTTGCTTCTAGATATAACAATTCAACAATCTTTATAAACTATTTGGCAATTTAGCAGTGCCCAGTCTTAGATCATAGGCAATAATATTAATAGCAAATATAACAGTTAGTTTCTAACATAATCAAGGACTTCTAGGATTGATCATTTGAAGAGCGCGCCTTTTAGTTCCCGCTTTTTTTATGGCATACCATAGACACTAATAGACAACTGTAGTTTTGACATTTCACAATCCTTCATCATGGCATGGTGATCCCGTAAAATGACAGAATTTTGACATTGACATTTGAAAAAAAAATGACCCATACATCACTTGTATTCTTACTGCTCTACTATTTTCCGCACTTTCCTTCTTGGCATGACATACTGTGTTTTCTAACCCTGACATTGGCAGAATCATCGTTGTCACGATGGAGCCATAACCATCAAAGTTGAAGTTGAAACAAACGTCAAAACAAAACCATATGCTTTGGTTACTGATGGATGTTTGAAAGTGTTATTCGCGTTGTTTATATTTTTACTATAAATTAGCGAAGCAAGCATAACTCTAGCATTATTTTAAAATGGACCTTGAAGAGGAAACAGCAAAGTTGTCATTAGAAAAGTATGTGCAGTCCATTTTTCCTCCAACATTTTTTGGTTTCCTTCAAATTCAATATAATTACCCATATTAATACTTGATTGCCACCCTGTGAATGTAGTTTTTTTATCAATTTCAGTGCAGAAATACAACCTACATCTAAAAGAGAGGGTTATTTGGATTGGCAGGAATATTTTATGGCGACTGCATTTTTGGCGGCAAAACGCAGCAAAGATCCAAGTTATCAAGTAGGCGCTTGTATAGTAAACAAGGAAAATAAAATAGTTGGTGTTGGGTAAGAACTATTCTATTCAATATTATGATAAAACTTTAATTTGTTTGTGTACTTTGATATTTATGCCTGTAATTTTTTGCTCTTCCCATACCTACAAAATGATTTCACAACTCACATGTCCAACTTTGCATTCAATATGCAATAGTGACTACAGTGGTGGTATGGACTTCTAGGAAACAGTTGTGAGACTTACCATAGGTTAATATTTAAATACTGGACATCACAATTAGTTTCTCATGCACATCCTGTGTTGTACATTAGAATCAGCAGTTTACTATTAGTTTCTTCGCAGTTACAATGGCATGCCAATTGGATGCAGTGATGATGAGTTTCCATGGGGTAAGAATACTCCATCACCTTTAGACAGCAAATTTTTATATGGTAAGTATTTATTAAAATTTGTTCTATGTCAAATGTTACTTTACTTGTGATACAAAATTACACCTTGGAGTTGTTGTCATTAGGTGGCAACAACGACACAGAAGATCTCATCCGTAGCATCTACAAAAAGAATGAATGTTTAAAATCACATACTGGAGCAGTCAGTGCATAATCAATGAGTTAACATAAAAAAAGCAGTCTTCATTCAATCATGTCATGTCTTCAAAATAAAAAAAAAACGAATTTGATTATGAACATACTGTGGTGAAGGGTGATTTTGCTATATTTACTTGTAGAGTAGACCCTTGGCTTTAGTCACTGACTAGATACCTAATAAGACAAACACTTAATTCAAATATTGTATGAATTTATAATTGTCAAAAGTTGTCAGGTTTTTTTTAAGTTTTTTATACTTAAACGAACAAATCGTAATTAGTTTATGGTTGGATGATATGTAGTGGTAGGACATAAGTAAGGCGAGAGCAGGGGCACAGCTATAGGTCAGTGGCTTTAATATACTTGTACAATATCATGGTAATAAATACCTATATTACATGTAAAATATATTTTTTTATGTTGCAGTATGCCATGCAGAAATGAATGCAATATTAAACAAGAACTCTGTAGATATCAAAAATAGTACAATTTATGTCAGTTTATTTCCATGCAATGAATGTGCCAAGATGATCATACAAGCCGGTATCACAGAAGTTGTTTATATGTCTGATAAAGGAGCACACAAACCTATGTATATTGCTTCCAAAAGGATGTTTGATGCTGCTAAAGTGAAGTATTGGTATGTTTATATCACTAAATCTCAATGCCTAGAATAAACTCATCAGAATTACCTGAATGTTAAAATTTGTGACTGTGAAAGCATAGTCGTTCAATAGTGCTTTGAACTAATGTGACATTATTAGCTTGTTTTACTAATAGTACCTGGATGACCAAGCTCTGCTTGGTATTGTTGTTTTCAAAACCCCCTGCATACTTATTTTCATGAAAATTTTTGGAGCCGTATCTAAGTTTCAGATTTTAAGTATGCTTGTGTATGGGTATAAGATTTCATTCTAACTTTGGGTAATAGATTCAATTTGTGAATATGTGTGCACAACAAAAAATAAATTATGTATAAAAATTAACTAAAATTACAATTTAGTAAACTGCAAGATCTGTTATTTGTTGTTTTTTTTTATTTCAGGCAGTTCACACCAAAGAACAGCAGAATTGTGATAGACTTTAATGTAGATTGGGATCTTATGAGCCCTTCAAAATAGTGTTTTATGCGGATGATGTAATATTAGTAAATCAGGGCTATTTTTCAATTTTGGCTAGATGACTTTATTTAATTTAATAAATTTGGCGTTTTGTCTTAGTTATTGAATAATTAGTGCTAAGTCAAATATTGTTTAAACTTATATTGTGATATTTGAATCTATTACAAGAATTCAGACAACTATATTAATATATTTAAAATGTACCATTACTTGCAAGAAAATGAAATAAACAAAATAAATTTGTAAAATAAAATTTTATTATACTTTATGTACAAGATGACACGGTAGATACTCCGAGCACTCCACTTGAATACAATAAAATCAACTTGGTGATCTACAAATGAAATTATTTTTTTAATAAACACATACTATATCCACTGAATAAAATAAATTAACAAGTTATTTAATAAAACGTGACAAATATTTGTTGGACTGCTACAACCTGTGTAGAAGAGGCAGTTTTAGATTCATTCTAAGGCCAGCTCAACTAAAACGTCAATCCCTAGTCAAAACTTTTATAAGTACATTAAATTCAGTGGATGTAGTCCACAAATAAACCGCTACGATCCTGAAGTTATCAACGTAGATTCTCTACAATTCAGTAGGTATGCAATAATGTAATTATTGTCCATACTTCTCATAACTACAAAAATAAAAAAACAAACAATCATGTCGATGCAAGCGTCAGATTGGCTCGCCGTTTGTATTGGCCGATGGTCACTTCAACAACGTCGGAGTGCTGAAGGTGAAATTTATGGTAAAAGTTGTACCGTGAGAGCGTAAACACGTATTAATATGAAGAAAATATACACTTCTTTACACAAATGACACGCTTACGCGCTTACGATGGACCGAGTCGTAGTTTTACGCCAACACTGACTCAGCATACATGTCAAGTAAGTATTAAATTTACTAACATAATATTATGGGTTTTATTTTTATAATGTTACCTATAAAAATCACCAACAGCCAGCCATTGTTACACAATTTTATTATACTTTTTAGTTTATTGTTAATCAATTAAATATACACATACCAAAGTGCCTCACGCAGTCAATAGGTGTCCATACAACAATACCTTTGATTAACGATATTGTATATTACAAACTAAAACGATAAGAATTATTTACAAGTCTCTCAAGAGTCTCAAATTGAGTGACTGTAATAGGTACCTGAAAATTCGTTACACATCATGTTTATTCATGACAATTATTGTAACTAGAAACCTTATTAAGTAGGGAATTCCTAAGTCTGTTACATGAATTTATTGAACACTTGAGGCTACACACTAACCTTTCAACTGCCATGGTCTGATATTCCGAACAGAAAGTGCTCAGTCTTTGTAACTTATTGCAACACGAATAAGTTTTTATCTAAACGACAGTCAACAGGACGATATTGCAAACTGTATTCCGAGTGTGATTTTTGTGTTAATGTCATTCGTATGTGTTTCAAAAACGCGCCGCTAGTGGCGCTGTACGTTTTATTCGTACAAATGTTATGCTTACGTGTTCGCGACACAAAGCTTCATGTTATATGACATAACTCGCACTCAGTACTCTGCTTTCACGAGAGAATGTAACAAACTTTACATAATACGGTTAGTATTGAAAAATTTACTATAATTAGAATTTTACTGTACAAATAGCTGTAAGATGCCATAATAGACGGCAGTGGAAGAGGACTAGACAATTGTTTGAATATATTAAATTCATTAGATACTACATGAAGCAACACTGACATTTTATGAACACAGTTCAACTCGATTTCAATAGAATACATTTAACCTAAACCGTATTTTCAGGTTTGTAATGGAAAAAAAATATTAACTTTGAATAAATCTTGTTTGTTGCCCTAAGGGCTGATAAAAATGCATTGCACTTTTTATATTTCTTTTTCAATAAAATTATGCATAATCGAGAACATGTATCATTTGTATAATAAACAAATTATAAGCCTCAAAGGAGAACAAAACAGCAAATGGAGATTGACATCATTACGAGAGATTAAACGAAAAACACCCTTAAAACTAATACATTAAGGAACACGTTTCATTGCGGATCGAGAGATTAAACTCTTTACTAAACCATTTACCCTACGTCTTTATACAAATGTTATAAAACACAACAAGAAAAAATGTTAATATTTACGTCCTATTCAAGTTATACAATTATTGAGAATTTAGGTAAATATTAAATCCCAACAGTAAATTCCACACATTAGCAGTACATACATATTTCATATTAATAGTAAAATAAACTAAAATGATTATAAATTATGCACAGAAGATTGTCCACCACACGTATCAATACCATAGCCAAACTTTAAAATTATCACGCAGTCTGGTTTATTAATATTCAGTATTATAATCGTCGACCACTGAACTATTAAAACCCGCGCAAATAAAGAAACTAACTAATCTTTCCCTCTTCACTTCATCCCGTGCAACCCTTTTAAGTGTCCCACTGCTGAGGGACACTTAAAAAAGGGTTGCACGGATCTTCTCTCAGATATCTTGCGAGTTGAGAGAGTTTAGGCCTTAATCCCCACATGCTGGCCAAGTGCGGGTTGGTGGATGTCAATGTCCTCGAGTTCTTAGACATGCCGGTTTCCTCACGATGTTTTCCTTCTCCGATATTAAGCAGCGGCGATGTTAGAATCACACAGATGTGTGGGCACACTGGGAATCGAAACCGCGACCTCATAAATCTAAAGCGAGGTCCGTACCGCTGCACCACCGCTGCTCGCACTTTATTGCTCGTCTTTGGTCACACACGTCGGTACAGTACAAACAAAAAATATTATATTTTAACTATTCAGTTTTCAGTTTTATACGTTCTAGGCAAACACGAAAAGCGCTGTTTTCGATTTCAGTTAGCATTTGATTGGCTGTCTTATGTACTTAATTTATCCTGCTTAGCTATTTTAAAACTATCTAAAATCTATCAGGCTACCTTGTTTTGCTGATGGTACAAACTGTCATTACAAGTAAAATCTGCTATTTTAGATTTGTTTCTATATTGGCGCGGGATATAATGTCCTATTTTGACAACTTTACTGACATTGTTATAGTTTTGACATTCGGCATAGTTTTGTCGTAAACATCGTACGAAGTATCGTGAGAGCGTTAGCATGACATTTTGCCTGAAAAATTTACAGCGCCTTTAGCGACGTCTTTTGGAAACACTTATTCATATAAATTTCATGCTAAACATTTTATTCAGTCAGTAATATTTTCATGTTGGTCTATACACGATCTCCTTGGTAATGGTATTTAATTATAATGGACATTCGCTTTATAATTTGGAAACAAAGGTAATAAAAATACTATCTTTATTTTGAATGCTTCCATATTGCGACTATCTATAATTTGATGCCGTCAATAGGACTGCTCTAAGCTAATGATATTTAATTCAACACAGTGCTGAATGTTTGTGACAATTCTTTTGATACCCACTAAACTGGTCAAAACATCTACAGTAGAACCGATCCTTGCTTTATTGTGCTTCTAAACATTTTACAAATCTTTACAAGATTGTATTCGCAGAATAAAGTGCTTTGCTATTGAGGCACTTGACAATATTAGGATCGTAATTTATAACCCCGATAAGTTATCTAAACATTACTTGCAGCGTAACGCGACCAGGGACTTACAGCCAACGCAGATGTCCAACCGGCAATTTTTTGTCCCCGATAAGACAAGAGAGAGTTGTGTCAGGCCTAGTAGCGTTTAAACGAATGATTATATTTTATTTAACGTACGAACGTCCACGTTGGCTGAGCGGTAGGAGAAAATCACATCGGTTGCACCTCGAACCACCTACCCTTCTCGCACCACGCACGTAATGTTTTTGTAACTAATCAAACTAGATTTTATTTTGTACAACCAACAGTTGATTGTTTACGATCTCAACTGCAACATTTAATTAAATATTGCTTTTTCTATCACTAATTTGTCCAACATCCTTACCGTTATTTCATCGAAACCTAGGTAAACAACCTTTGGCAGCGTTACAAACAAGTCACCTTATGTAAACAAACCTAACAATTTTATTATCCTAATTATCAAGGACGCAACCCTTGAGCGTGGGAAGTAAAGGCGCTGTCCCACAGCGGCTCACAGACTAGCTACGCGTGTAAGTTACGCAGGTGCCAGCCTCGCTTCATAAGAAGAAATATGTGACTACTTCCACTGCAACTCGCAAACAATTACCTAATAGCCACGCGGGCCTGCTCGACACTGTCCGACATATGCACACGGTACATAGTAACTAGTCTGTTCTACAATGCGTGCAATTCAAAACTGTGTTACAATTATACATAGTCATGACTGTGTGCTGTAAACATACACCCACATCCCATAACATGTACGCACACATACGTCGTCAAACAAACGAACCCACGCAGCTTAAATGGGCCGCGTGCCTATGCGTAACGTGCGCTGCAGTGGGACAGCGCCTTTCAAAGATCAAAATATCAAGTACGGATAGAATACATCTTCATAGCTCTATTCCTTAACTAGGTTTAAACGTAGTAAATTCTAAATAACAAATTCGCACTACGATTAAACCCCGTTTTAGAAGTGTTATTGACTCTTGTGATTTAATCTACGATAAACACGGAACGTATAAAGGTACACTATCGCAATCATCACTTTGTTCGTTTTGCTTGATGTGAGTCGCGGTTAAATAAATATTTTAGTGTGCAGTACGCTCCACGATTACCGTATACCTTTTAAGCAACCATAAAGTTCTAATCTATCAGTACTAATGTTTTCTTTAAGAGATTTGAGAATTACATACAAGTCCTGCCTCCTAGTCCCACTTAGAGTTCATGTAGAGAGATAATATTTTTCAGTTGTTCACAGCGATCTCTTTGGATTGAAGCGCTTCCTCTTCTTGGTTGTCTGGTAAATCTGTGATAGCAGTGGGCGGTTTAAACGCAATTGCGTGCGGGTACTTGGTGCGACACGCCTCTGTGTAATCTTCAATTTCTTTCTCGCGAGGTCCGAAGTCACCTTCCTTTAAGCTTTCTAATACTTCTACGCAACCCTGAAAATTAATATTATTTTGTTTGTGATCACCAGCAGCAAGTAACTGTACAAGATAAAGATCTCCAACGCATCACCAAATAACTCATTCATTCTGATAACTTGTTCATAGAAGACAAATAAGATTAAGTGATTGAGACGACAATCTGACATTCGCTGAAATATGGTACCAGAGTGATATTTAAGAGCGTGAACGAACTAGCGGTTAACCGGAATGCATTGTACCACAGGCCACAATTGAAGTTTTATATACCGTGTACCGCATACAGCTGGCCACATTTTGGTTAGTCGCTAGTGCGTTCAGGCTTTTAGTGTAATTTTTTCCAGTAAATGAGTTCATTACAGAGTAGCATACAAAAACCACAATTCTTCCACACTGATCGAAGTGCTAAATTCATCAGAATTATTATTTCATATAACCAAGAAATAATAATAAAATCCCCATAGATTTCTAACAGCATCGCTTATCGCGCGTTTTCTTAGATTTCTTAGATACAATGTGCCCTAGACCACTCTGGTTTCAACATCGTCAAATTTGATTTGGTCTTTGTGTAAGTGTTTCAGTGATGGTGTGGCACACTTACAAACAATTATATTTGTAATGTGCCGACACGGCCGTCTTGTCATTCAAAGACACATTGAGTTAGCCTTAGATTTGCTATCTTTTTGTTTACTTAATATTTTTTTATTCTGAAATATGCTTGTGTTTGACTACTACTTGCCTGATGCTAAGCAACAATGTAGTTTACGATGGAACATGCCTCTACAATATACCGATTCACTCGTGATTGCGAATTATTTCGGTGAGAAGACTGAAATGAGGGTCCATATGGTTAGAAGCCATAAAGGAGCAACAATTCCGACCCACCCACTTAAATGCTGTCTCCAGACATCGGACCGGAACACGGCAAGGCCGCTAGACGGGGCGGCTTTGTCTGGTGGGTGGCCACTTACCACAGCCGACGCCTACCACCAGTTTATTGTTACCTGATCTGCACCAGCCGGGGACCACGTGCGCAGACAAAAGGTACACTCCCTTGGACAAAGGTGAAGGCAAAACTTGTCTGAATTGCTATTTCTTTTCAGTCGCATTCTTTGCACGTCTTCAATATTGGTCATGGTGCGAAGTTATGTGTACCATAAAGAATCTGTTTTTTTACGTCACACGTCAAATCACTCCACAGCATCACAGTGCGCTTGTTTTTAGGTATATCTATATTACCTCTACTACAGTAGTAATCAATACCTGTATAGAAACATCTGAATAGTGCAAAGCGGTAGCCATCGCTAACGCATCGTTGCTTTTCTCTGGTAACAAACGTTGCAACGCCCGCGCTCCCCACAGTACCGCAAGTTGACCGCGAGATGGCGCGTCCTTCATGTATTCTTCTGCCATTGTTACCGCGCTGCGCCCGCGCACCATCTGGAATACAAACAACACCGAAATAATAATAATAATAATAATAATAAAGGCTTTATTGTCTCAAATTATAAATGTTCACAGGGTCTTATATCTAGTTACAAAGGTGACGTACAGTAGATATTGACGCTGTCTCCCAAACTAAGCGATTGCTTGTATTTTGGGTGGCAGTGTTCAGTCGTGCAAAGAGACTCGATTTGTGCTTTTGTGTGAACTTAAACTATTTAGCACATAAACTACATAGGACCATGTGTTTTAGAAGTTCGTGCATGTGTGTGCGTGTGCGTGTGTATGCGTGTGGGGGTGTGTGCGTGTGTGCGTGTGCGTGTGCGTGTGCGTGTGCGTGTGCGTGTGCGTGTGTGTGTGTGTGTGTGTTAGGGGGGGGTGGGTGTAGGTGTGTGTTATATTGATTTGTGTGTTGTTTTTGCTTATGGAGGTTACGTTAAGTATGTCAGCAATTCCTCAGTTTTATTGTAGTCCATATCACGAAGCCAGTCTGAGATAGAAATTTTAAGTTTGTAGTTGTTTAAACCTGCGATATTCAGTTTTCTGTGGATGTCGTTGTATAATTTTATGCTTATATTATTAAATTGTTTTCTAGCAAAGGATGTCTTGCAGGGAATGCGTGGGCAAATATACATCTGGGTACGTCTATTTGGATCAGGACTTGGGGCCTTTCGATGTCTTCTAATTGTGGACTTGAGCACAAAGAGTTGTCGAACTGTTAACACCTTGCAGTCCGCATATAATTTTTCGGTGGGGTATCTATAAGGCTTTTTGGTCATTACTTTCAGGACAGCTCTTTGTGCTCTCTCCAGGCTTATAAGCAGCGTTTTGCTGGCGCCGCCCCAAGCTGGAATGCAGTACTGTATAATGGACTGACATAGGCCTAGGTAGATGGGTTTGAGTTTATCTAATTCAACACATTCTCTTAATGTTTTAAATATGTGGATTAGTCTTCGTACTCTAGAGGTGACTGTTTCTATCTGTTTATCCCACCTCAGTCCAGAATCAATATATACTCCTAGGTATTTAACATATTCCGCTCGTTCAATTTGTTGGCACGTGCAGGCACTCTGAGAATGGCAACTGTGAGCTGTTATAGAGAAGTTTTTTGGTGGAGAGTAGTTCTTTTTGATCGAGAATGCAACATAGTACGTTTTGGAGAGGTTTAAAGTCAGCAAGTTGTCTTTAAGCCAGTTCATAATTTTTGACATGGAGAACTCAGCTCTTTCCTTGACAGTTTTCCAGTCCGGTCCCCATATTAAGATTACCGTATCATCTGCATATGTATAAATGTTGGTATTAGGGATGGAGATTTGTGCAGAGATCGTTTATATACAGCTGAAAGAGGGTCGGACTTAAACAACTGCCTTGTGGAACGCCGTAGGATACAGTATCTTCGTCACTATCTATATTGCCTATTCTGACTTGTTGTTTCCTATTTGTGAGGAAGTCTCTAAGAATTTTATGGACATTTCCTCGTATGCCTAGCTTCTCCAATTTATTTAGAAGGATGGGAACAGAGACCGTGTCAAATGCTTTAGAAAGATCGAGAAATATATATAAATAGTATTGTCAGTAACAGAAAAATAAATAGCTATTTTTTTAATCCGTTCAGGCCGAGGAAGAGACATAAAGATTTAATTGGACACTTTATGGTATATAAAGAAAAAGTATTAGATACTTTTAGGAAATTCAGTATTCAACTTATGTACAATTTAGAAAGAGAAAATACGTAAGATTTGTACATACCGGTTGTATCTCAGAATTGATAACAGCTGCTACAGCGGAGTTGAGCGTGGCGAGGTTCTGGTCGAGCCAGCGCTGGAACCGGACCAGACAGTCGTGCAGGTGGTGGTGTGAGCTGTCCAGTGACCACGCGCGTTTTATACTTTGTAGCATTAGGAGGGGCTTGTCTGGAATACAGGAATTTGCAACTTAGTTTATTGTTATTTTCCTTGTATGAAGACAATAACAGATCAATTCCTACGCACATAGTGTAGTCCTACAGCTGAGTATGGGTCTTTTCTTAATAAGGTACCTATTTAAGAGTTATTAAGATATAATAATAATATTCTGGAACATTAACACACGGTCCTCTGGTCCCAAGCTATGTAAAGCTTGTGTTATGCAAACCAGATAACTGGTATATACTATACATATATTACTCTTCTTTTGTAAATATATACTTAGATTAAATACGCTGACGGGGTTCTAAGACATGCAGGTTTTCTCGCGATGATTTCTTTTACAGATGATGAGAATGATCCAGATGGTGTATGTTGGCACACTATGTATAAGATGTGTATTAAAAAAGAAGATACTTTGAATAACAAATTAAATCTAGATATTAGTATGATAAAGCCAAGGACAGCCACGGGTTTCTTAAACGAATTATCAGCGTCTTAATGTAAGAGGTCGTTTTTCTAATAAATATTTTGTTTTAAATTATTTAAGTTAAGGAAAATATTTACCTTTTCTAAAGTAAATTTCGAAGGCCATTAAATATGTGTCTATCCTATCCGCCGCGAGTGTTCTTAAGTGTTGTAAGAATTTGATAGCTTGCTCTAGAGGATCTTCCACCTGAAACATTAAGAAATTGTAATTAGACCTCTATTAAACAACCTTAAAATTTATTTACACAACAGCACGACGAAACAATAGAACTTAGGACCTTATATTAGAAAGGCGACGCCAATACCGATACGCCACCGCTCTTTCATCCATACACTCATTCCCATCTACTTATCCATTCATCCGTTTTCGCTGTTAGATCAGTAAAGGTGTAGTCAACGGAATACTAAGCAAATCTAACCCACAAAAACTAGAGCCTTTAAATAACAACATTTAATTATTATCATTTTTCCTCTTATTTTTATTATTACAAACAATCTTACAACTATTGTGTGTATACGAGACTTAAGAGCTAACGGACCCCAACACCAGTTTGCTCTGTAACCTACCTAGTACGTCAGAGTGTATATATTGTTACTAATTTACAATAAGCGATCCCAATTGTAAAAATTCGTTGTGGGATACCTGTATTACTGGAAATTAACGTTATTACTATAAAAATCCTATATATCCTTGTGGTAACATTATCTGAATGTAATGGTGGTTATAAAGAGTCGCATGACAACAAGCGAGTCACGTTTTAATACTACCATGTACCGTGACTTATTGCAACGGTGTGTCATTGTCGTAATATCTGTAGATTAGTGTAGATAAATATCGTGTCTAATTAGTTTCACATCCTTATAATAACATTTTAATATCTACCCACCCCAGCTTCGCTGCAGACTGGTGATGGTAGCCGATTTCAAAAGATTTTTCTGAATACTTTGTATTATTAAATAATTCTTAATAAACCGACTTCAAAAACAAAAAGGTATAATATAATTTACTATGCGTTTCAGAAAAGAATACGATTGGAAATCCGCCATCTTGGACTGGAATGCGCAACAACTTCACATTTTTCGTTATAATAATCACATCTAGACGAAACATAAAATAAAAATGCGTATATCTTATCGCCACCGTTTGAGTAAGATTGGACATTTGGAGTGGAATATTGGATATTAACTTCCGATGGCAAAAATCGGAATTATAAGTTAAAACATGTGTTTTTATGCGTGTATATGAATTTTTGTACAAATTTGTGGAATCCTAGAGCATAAATTTACTTAGGTAGGTAGATGCATTGTAACTAAATACTAATGTAAAGTTTTTAAATAAATCACTTTTCCATACATTTCAAAATAATATTATTGTCTGTGGTTAGATATTTTGTGCTGGCGCTACTTTTGCTTGCTTTTTGGTATGAAGTTAGCCGTGAGTCTAGTCCTATTCTTATTTGAAACGCATAGTAATGAAGATCAATTATATAATATTATATAGAATACACCTCTTATGCAAACTAAAACATTTAATATTAACAAAATACTGCTATTTGTATGTGTTAGGTACCTACTGATAGGTTTGCAGTCGGTGCCAAGCCCTAAACAAAATAAAACTTAGTATTTATACAGCCAATCAAAATTAGCAATCTTCCGGAATCTTCCCCGATACCACCTTGTCTTTTGACGATTACAATTTCATACAATATTTGAAGAGAATGGCATCTAATAGTAATTAGTCGATATTTTTGACCGACTTTAGGAGGAAATTCTTAATTCGTAGTTCTTATTTTGTGTCTTAACAGATTACTCGAAGACGGCTGAACCGATTTGTTTTTTATTTAGTCTCAATTAGTATACCACACAGTTGCGTCCCATTTAAATTTTCTCGGAATCAGTCGAGAGGTTTTTGAGATATTGTTAGTACCTACATCAAACTAGTCTTATTCTTAAAAATCTTATATGAATCTTTAGTTAAAATGGGCTTTGTCTCTTTCTTACTGGTACAAATGTCAAAATGACAGACAAAGACAAACGAATTATAAAAATATTTTACTCTACAACAGGTCAAAAATAAAAAATGAATTGAATTAAACATATTTAACTTAAAAGACGTTTATGAATACAATGAATCTACAACTTCAGTTATACCTACGGATGACTTAACTTTTAAGGTATTTTGGTTTTAACTGGACACGTCGCGCGTCGGTATCAAACTCTCGCAAGTCACGGTAACATGTTCACCGTGACTTACAAAGAATGGTACACAACGACCGTCACGCCAAGTCATTGTAGTATCGTATGTGAACCCGGCAGTGACCACCATTACAGTTATCAAGTTTTGACATTCTAATTGATCAGTAATTTGCAGGTAGTAAGTTATGGCTTAACTATTGTTTAGAGTCAAGTTATTTTTAAGTATAAGACATGACAAGGACGAAGTACGTACAAGAGGCTTATTAACTAAGCTACAAGTTCACGAACTTCTCAATCGCAAATTTATTAGTTAAACATTATATTTTGCTAAGAAAATCGAAACGCTCAACCGACCAAATAAAATTAAAACAATAACTCTATCGACTTAGGACTAAAATACTCACGTTTAATCAGGTACCTACTTATTAAGTTTTTGGGGATAAAAACAGCCTCTGTAGTTAAAATAGATTTTGTTTCTTTCTTTCTAGTTTAAATGTCGAGATGACGAATGAATCATAAACAAATAATAGCTATTAATAAGATTTTATGACGTCTATGAATAAGGAGGGTCGGATTTCTTCACGTGTTCCTTGACTGGTGCAAAGATGTACAATGCGACATCCGTATCCGTTCAGCCGTTCTGGCTTGAAAAAGTAACAAACATCCATCTGTTTATCCTCACAAGCTTTCTCACTTTAATAGAAATATGGCTGTCGGAATTGGGAAGGCCAACTTTACATCGCATGGCAGTTTAGTAACGACCACAGCTGTGCAGTGTGCAGTGGTCTTTTCTTCAACTACAAATCTTAAGTGGTGAAAGAGATAATTTATAAACGTTCTCAACATTCTCGAATGTTTTCCTTTATAGTCGTTAAAAATTCGATTAGAAATGAAGTTCTATGTAAATGCAATTGAAGGACAAACTTGATTGGGGAACAAAGTTTGTAGTAATTTGATCAATGTACTTACTATTTTATAGATAAAATCACTAACTGCGTTCAAGGTTTATAATCAATTATAGTAAATAATGGTACACTTATTAAAGTAAATTACACGGCCTATTCTTATTGCAATTAATCAATGACAATATACTTGGGGAAATAAATAATGAATTATCTAACCACTAGTTAGTTACACTATGTCTACTTCCTGTGTTCTGAGATGGGAATGCTTTATTATCATGTAAGGTACTTCCGTAAACAATATAATGAAAAATGGCAACAATTGTTAAAAATGAAAATTTCATCGCAATCCCAGAAATACTGATAAAATCTAATTACGCAAATCCCGCACAAAAACATATGGCCGGAGAAATATAATGTTTGAGGGTGCGCAGATGTAATAATGAGCTACCGAAGAAGATAAAATAAAACTATGTAAAACAAAATTATTTATAAAAATAAACTAAGAAAGTATATATTAGATACAATATTTGATTAACGACCTCCGAAAGTTTTATAATTAATTTAATGATAAGTATTTCACTTCAACCCTTTTCAGTGTCCCACAGCTGAGCACTAGTCTTCTCTCATCTATCTTACGAGTTTAGAGAGTTTAGGCCATAATCCACAACGCTGGCCAAGTGCGGGTTAGTGGATGTCACATGGCAGAGATAAGAGATAAGACTATGCTTGTATCATGTTTGGTTTTTTCATTTTTTTTATATAGTGGGACATTAACACACAAGGTCATCTGATCCCAAACTAAGCAGAGCTTGTACTATGGAAACCAGATAACTGGCGATATACCTACTACATATAATACTTTTCTTTTGTAAAAACATACATAAATATAGATAATTACACCCAGACACAAGACAAATAGACATATTTGAACAAATGTTTGTCTCGGGTGGGATTGAAACCCACGACCTGCGGCGTGAAAAGCAAGTATCTTACCGACCACGCCACTCTGGTCCGTCGTTGTGCAGTGCAAACGTCCAGTAAGGCTCAACATCTAAAATGCTTAATGCCCTAAGCTTATTTGTTAACTTGACAGTATAAAAAAATGTTCTACACTTACCCTCGCTAATTTGTCAGGTACGAGTTCATCTAACTGGGGCGCTTCAGGGTCTCCCTGCTCCTGTTGCTGGCGCGCTTTGTGGTGTTGTTCGCGTTTCACCTACACACATTAAAGACGACGTGGCGTTAAGTAGTAATCACAATGGCATACGACGAGCAAACCTAAAAACACGCCAAGAAAATTCTGCAGATATCATTTCGTCCTATACTTTTTTTTTGCTGAGGACCTAACCCAATCGGCCGGAAGGGCCTTTATTGGTTCACAGGACTTTTTCAGTGAGCCGTCCGAGGACGGTCGAACAGATTCGTCCTATACAATTATGATGTGACATATAGGTACACTTTGGCACCCGCTCCTTGGAAACGCGGAGGTCTTGTTTTGCTCTTGCTTCGATTTGAATTCGTTCGCACTTACTCTAACCGTTTTTAGTGTCCCACTGCTGGGCACGGGTCTTCTCTCAACTGAGAAAGTAGGCCTTAATCAACATGTCACATGTCCTCGAATGATTTGTTCTTAAACATGCCGATTTCCTCACGATGTTTTCCTTTACCGATATTGAGCAGCGGAGATGAAACAATTCACACAAAAGTGTATGGGCACGACCAGGATTCGAATCCGCTACCTAATTTTTGTAAGGCAAGACCCATACCGCAGCGCCACCGCTGCTCGTTCGGTTGTAATAAAACCAAGACAAGACATATTGCGAGCACTGTCTGACTCTTTCTACTCGTCCCGGGAGCAAGAGAGATGGATAGTGTTTGCAACATGTTTTCTTGTTTGTTCATCAGACTACAATAAAAAAATAAGTTAGTGAGTACTTAGTATTTGAAATAACCTGTACTTGTGCTTGCAACGCGCTTTCCTGTTCCGCTTTACGTTTGGCTTTCCTCTGTTTATTTCTAAGCTTTTTCAGTTCTGATGGCGCCAAATTTTCTGTGAACAAAATAAAATATTCAATTAACTATTCATTTGATATAAAAACTTGAGGAATTAGTATAAGTGAAAGTGGATATAATATTTAAGATAATTAAGACCAAACTGGAAAATCATAACAAAGTTGTAGCTAGTGACAAATTGGAAGACATTATTGTCATTGTTCATTTTTTTTCGAGTCGCTGCACTTTAATGCTAATGTAATTCATTTCACGTTTAATTTATTAATTCGGTCATCTATAAAGATGCCACTGTTAGTACCGAATATGTGCGTAAATAAAAATATCATAGATATCCATTTACGTTACAGTCATATCTTTGAAAATCCATCAATTGAGACCGCAACCAATGAACCGTAAACATCGGTAGATCTCGTAACAACGTATAATCGAGTTATACGAAACACGCATAAATCGATAATGATTATGATCGATGTTTAAGTCATAACGAGTACAACACAGCTGACGTATCTTGGCGAGTCTTAAATCGCAGAAAGGTGCGCAGTAATTTATTTTATGAGCCAAAGCCAAATAGTGGCTTGTGGCGGCATACCATGCGTACATGCCCCAAAATTCACAAAGCCTAGGTTCTAAATTATGTCTTGATCGCTTTACCAAGACTGAGGCTCTGGTTGTGATAGTAAAAGCATTTGTCATAAGTTATGATAAGCTGGATGAAAAACCTTACGCTTCTGTCTAATAAAGCTATGCACACAAACTACCTAATGAACTAAAACAAAGAGCATTTCCATAGATAGTGTGAATAGGATTGAATAATAGACAACGCGATCACAATAATTACCGTCAAGATAACCCTTTTAAATCGTAGAAAACAAAACGAAAGTTCATTCAGGGCCAAATACAATTAATGATAGGTATAACAACATGGTCAGTATATTCCACCTACGACCTTTCTTTATAAACACGCTTTGAATTGGCATACCTATCGAGGTAGCCACACCTAATTAGTTTACCCCTATAAGATCCTATCTATCGTACACATACCTTACTAATTGTAACATACAAAGGCCTAACTACAGATACGGTGATAAGATAGATTTAGTGTGTGTTCTGCGCGTGAGTGTAACCTTTTGCAATGGCAATGGTCGTGCTGTGGCATGTCACACTATTTCGTGTGAAACAGCACATTTGAAATGGTATAATCATTTGAAGGATAAACGTGCAAGATAAATAATGTTGGTAGGTAGATACTTCAGTTTAATTGTTAAATGTTATTTCTTGAAGATATATTTATTGCTGACAAAATTTCCAACTAAGCATCGCAGATTGCTACCTTTCTTGAAAAAAATATCAGTCTCATGGCAAAAAGTACAAAATCTAAACGGAGAATCAAAATGTAATCTAAACAAGATCTAAGCGTGCCATTACCATAGTTCTAATCATTTTATCGAGTACCAAGTATGTCTCTGTGTGGACCTTCTCATTTGTCTAAATTTGTTTAAACAGTTTAATTTGTTTAAGCAGCAGTTTATTTTGTACCTTGCTTTATTATAATTTATTTATTTCTGTTGTTTACGTATGTGGGTACCTGTTGTTACTTTTATATATACTCAACATCTTAATGTACACAGTTTTTGGCAATAAATGACTATCTCTGTCTCACAGTTGATTCTACACATTTTAAATTTACATATGATACCAGGATTTCTAGTCCAACTATTAATTAGAATGGATAATATAAACATTCTAACAGTTTCACGGTAGTTAGTTGATAATAGACCTCGGTTTATGTTTGGTTTCGAGTTGACCATAGAAGCATTATTGAGACAGTTTCGCAAGGCGTTGCGCCATGCGCCGGCGCATGCCGTATGAACGGGCACCCACGATGTATTCACAGGGTTGTCAAAATATGTCAAGTAGAAATATGCTCCACATTGCAAATCAGTAGGGTTTGCTAATCTATAGAACAGGTGTTTCTAAATTTTTCACATTAACAGTTGAGAATGTTTTTAACCCTTATCTAGATAGCTTATCAAAATATTATTTGAAATAATTAAGTTGATCTTCCAAAATAAAGCACAACTTTGCATCTATTTAGGGAACTACTGCACAAGAGTAAGGTTTGTTGGTCGGTGGTTGGTCTCCTATTCTGTTCTTCTTAAGTTAAAGATATTAGCTAAGAGCATCAGCGATGGCGCAGGTACACATTCTGACTTTGCACCATTAAATATAGGTTAATAAGCCACCAGGCTCGAACCCAGACATGACACAGATTTTTGTGTAGCTATAATTGTTTCCTAGTTTGATATTGGTGAAATAAAACATGAGAGGAAAACGACATATCATAGAACTAAATAATGTACCACAAATTTAGAAAGCTAACAACTCGCTACGCCGGTAAGCATACTTATGTGGATAAGAGCCTAAACTTTTTAGGACATACCACAATTGGACATTAAAGGGTTATTACATTTTAACACGCTTTTAATAGCTTCACTTGTGTGTAAGTTTGTAACGGAGTATTTTTACCCACTTCAAAACGGCAGATTAATTTGAATTGACGGGCCCATGGCGTGCTTTTCGGGTTCGATTCCCACTCGAGACAGACATTTGTATAGTGTACATGTCTGTTTGTATCGAGTTTGGGTGTAATTATCTATATTTAAGTATGTATTCACAAAAGAAAAGTTGTATATGTATAGTATGTATTTACCCGTTGTCTGGTTTCCATAACACAAGCTCTGCTTAGCTTAGGACCTGATAACCGTGCATGTAATATTATATGAATATGTCATGGAATATTATTATCACCATTTTTGTGTTTTATACGACACTTAGCTAGAGGTAGAAATATTGATTAAGTTGTTTAGATACTCTTAGAAATACAGGTCTATCGGTACACTGTAAACAGTTCCACAGCCCTATAATCCATTGTCCACAAATCCATGGTAATTACGTATTGAATGGACAGCGATATTGGCTCGTGGCGAACGATACTCTTGCCACATAAATGCTCACGCCCTTTTGTACTGAACAGTTCGAATTCTACAACAAGTTTGAACTAAATTTAAAGGTGCCTTAATAATTTTCTTCATTTACCAAATAGGTTAGAGACACAAACCGCAAAAACCATATCGCTTTACAATACATTTACTACTAAAACGTTGGGTTAAGGAAAACCGCAAGAGAATTAAATACTTCTTGAAAGTAATAAGCGATCTAAATTAATTTGCGGTGTATACATCTAAATGTTTATGACAGCAAAAAAATCCTTTCTTTTATTGACTCTGAAGAAACATTTGTTATTATTTCGAGTGTAAGCAGTACCTATAGCCCAATAACCATAACCACCTTTTATCCATGTCAATTAATGACCTAATTCTAAAGGACCATACTTTTTTATAACCCACATCTCAGTAGATCGACATTCTAAAAATATCAGTTGCAACATAAATTACGAGAGTAGCGGTTTGTATTTTGTATCTGCAAGTTTATTGCGGGGCAAAGTGGATAAGTCTAGATAGTCGCCACGTGTTTTAATCTGAGGAAACCCCGTAACCCCCTGAACCAAACCTGTACCTGCCCTTTGAAGTGAAAGGCACACGTCTTCTCTTAACTGTCTGACGAGAGAGTTTTGAGAGAGTGCGGGGTGGTCACATGTCCTCGAATGATTAGTTATTAGACATGTCGGTTTCCTCACGATGTCTACCTTCGCCGATATTGAGCAGCGGCGACGTAACAATTCACACAAAGATGCGTGGGTACGGCCGGGGATCGAACCTGCGACTTTTTATTTCAAAGGCGAGGCCCATACTGCTGCGCCACCGCTGCTCACAAATACCTTATAACTTTTTAATGAGTAAACGTATCTGCCATATATTTGCTTTAGTTCACTAGTTGATTTTTATAATTTCCATGTGTACGTAAGTACCTACATATTATATCCTACAAATGCAAGTTAATGTTCTAATATCCGTTGCAATATAAAGCAATGCGAATAATAGTCGTGTTGCATTAATAGTTACATATCCGGCACACCTAGTTCAGTGGCCCGGGGACCTTACATCCTTCTAATATTATAAATGTGAAATTTTCTATGTTTGTAGAATGAACCAGACAATTCATTAACGGCAAGCCATAGAAATTTTAAAAGGCTTGCAAGGGTCTTTTTTATCTATAACGTTTTCCATTCAAACTGTGCTAGTTATTTTTACATTTTCTACTGTGATTTTAAAATTCATCATGACCACACCTAACCTTAATTTTGGCTTGCAAGCAACGAATACAATACTATTATATACACTAATATTGTATAGAGGAAAAATTTGATCGTTTGTTCCAATTTAACAAGAAACCTACTAGACCAATTTTAAATATTATCTCACCATTAGAAAGCTACATCTTTACCAAGTAACACAGGCATAGAAATGTTAGGGATCCGAATGAAAAGTTCTATAATATAACCCAAGGTGTAAAAAAATTACCACTGCGGAAACTATTGACAATAGAGCAAAGTGATGTGCTACAGTTTTATAGAGGACATCGATATCCATAAAAAAAAGTCCGCGACTAAAACAAAGTACTCCCAGGCATTTTGATTTCGCCGATAACGGTTACTATTAGAGTAACCAAAACAACTAGTTTGAAATCGCAAAGGAAACGTAAAAATGTCAATCAAATTCCCTATGGAAAATGATTAAATTAACGTCCCACAGTTGAGCACTGGGCCTCTAAACAAATTACATAGCGAAGCGATAACTCAAGATCGAAAAGAACAAAATGTTTAGGATTGACTTAAGATGTCAATCCTATATATTTTGTTCTTTTCGCTATATGATTTGTCTAATTCAAATTGAAATTCTTTATTTGCAAAGAACTGTTTACTGTTTAAGCTAGGAGTCCTGGTATTATTTTATATGACTGAGGGTTTTTTAACTTAATTTACTTGCCCTGGCCTGATACCGCCTCGTGCACTATGAAAGGAGATTACACGCATACCAAATATAATTTATTTGTCAAGGTATTACAGTACTATCAAGATTAAGGTCGAGATGAAAGCAAAAAAATGAACATCGATGTACAATAAGCATTTGTCAAAACTTTGACAAGTTACTCGTGCGGTAAAATCATTTGGCAACTGTAACCAAATCACGTCGAAATATTGCTGAATATTTCATATTCATGTTACGTCGCAGGTATTCTGTCTGTATTTGTTTGTCCTAATCGTTTCCTAATATTTATTCACGTCATTTACTATATTCACTTAGTTTTTTGGTTTTCTCTCATTCATACTAATTACTGCCAGATCTTTACATCAAACCTTTTTAGTGTCTAACTGCTGGGCACGGGTCTTCTCTCGACTATCTTACGAGTTAAGAAAGTTTACACCTTAATCTACACACGCTGACCAAGTGCGAATATCACATGTCCTTAAATGATTAGTATTTAGACATGCCGGTTTCCTTGATGATGTTTTCCTTTACCGATATTAAGCAGCGACAATGAAACAATTCACACAAATTGGGGCATGACCGGGGATCGAACTCGCGACGGTGGAAGGGTCCACCATCCACAAACTGATAGGGTAAAATCCGTGCATAATGCTCTCAGCATTCAGATCGGAAAATGAAATTAGTTCAGGAACTCTATAGGTATCCAATAATCCTGCTTTGTTTTGCTAACTTAGACGGAATGTATCGTTACATTATGGAAACCTAACATAACTAATACGTGTAGCGAACGGTCAACTATTTCACTATGGGGTTAGTCCTTACCACCAAGCGCACTCGCGCCACGTAATTTCACGCATCGTTCCTTAAACGAAAGCATTGATGGATGTTTTATTTTAACTGTCTTTCATTGAAATCGAGTGCTGCGTACAAAGTAGTAATCGTAAATTGACATAAAGAATTTTGTTTTTCAAAAGACTGAACATATTTTCGCTGGAAAGTGATTCTAATTAAGAAGCTTGAATGTCCCTATCAGTTTGTGGAGGGCTATCCCTTCCCCCTGTATTATTTAATGGTGGTGTAGAACTGTAGAAATCTTGTAAGTAGCAATCATTCTAGATTCTACTATTGTAAATGCTGAAGTTTGTTGCTATTTTCCGACAAAACATCTAAACCAATCCGGATGTGTTATTTGTTACGTGGATTAAAATCTCTAGAGTAAATTACTACAAAGCTTAATAAACAAACCTAGTACATCCATTTTTAGGTACTTAAAGTTTTCGCTAAAGACTCTCCGCGAAATTGCAAAGAGTGTAAGTATACTATATATGTGTAAAGTCATAATAGGGAGTACAATACTCGGTTTTACGTAATCATATTGTGCTTTTATACGTCTAGGACAAGTCGCGTACACAAATTACTGCTCTAATTCACTAGAGGTTTCGTAAAAGTAATGAAACTACGGCCATGGCGGCCGCCCGAGCGCGCCGAGGTCGAGAAGGTTATTTCTATAATTAAAACCTAGTATTTAATGCACAGGCATTTTAAAATATGTAAAATCTTGTAAAATAGGTGGATTTTGTTAATAATTTCCATAATTGTAACCTGATTATTCTTTTAGTTGAGACAATAATTAAAAGTTTATGTCATTCAAAGAGCAGAGAATATTTACGATGAAATTTTTTTAATTGTTGAACCACTGAATTAAAATAAATTCAGCAGGGTTCGATATTGCGCGGGTTCGCTGTTTAGGTCCGAGAGGGCTCGTGTTATTTCGTATATCCTTACAAAAATCGATAAGCCACTGAGTAGTTTAACAATTGTTATTAAATAATTTATTCATAAATGTTTTCTGGACTTTCATTGACATGAGTTTGAATACCTAATATTATGGCGAAACAGCATTAGAAATGGAGAGACTACTGTCTCCTAACTCAAAACATAATCAAGATATTTAAAGGGCTTGATATGTGATTTATTATCTACACTAAGGCTGTTATAAGATGGAAATCAATAGTATTAGCCACTACCATTAAAAGTCATACCGCAAAGCGTTGTCCATCTGCACAGCAGAAATAACTTGACAAACTAACCGTATAGTCACGGCGATTTAACTAACAATAGTGTTCAAGTTTGTCCGTACTATTTCATTGAATATCACAATAGCCGTGAACGATGACAAATGTTTATAACAAAACTACGACTCACAAGAAAATGAGTGTACATATTTAACAGCTGTTATAACAATATATTACTTAGAATTATTTAGGAAAAATTCTTAGGAATTTTTTCAAACTATGCACTAATAAATACAAACTTAAGGAGGCAAAAGAAGGGTAGAGCTAATTTATCAGGGCTTATAAACAAATAACGTTTATATTTACAGTCATATTTACAATCAGATTAGTTGATTTACTCACTTTTTGTAGGGTTATACGAATTAACACAAGCCCAGATTAGTTAAAAATCGCGCAATACCCTAACGAAATAGGACATTGACGAACTCAATGAGACATATTAGGCGTAAAGTAGGTATTGTAAAACACCAACAATATACATACATATTATGTTTTAAGGCCTATTTTAACAAGGCTTTAAAAGTCAATTGCCCTAGCAACAAACTATAAGCGTAGCTAATCATAGGCTGTACTCATAAGCAGTTCTAGTTAATTAAAATGCAATTAACATAACGCAGAGACTAGTTGTCAAACAGTTCAGCCCTGACACAGGGTTCGTGTCGCAACGTCCGAACTTGTTACTCGATTATATAGGTACCTATTTGACAACAACGTTTTAGAGCTCTTGATTTTTACCGGATAAAGGGCTTGTACACAAAACTGAAATGCGAACTCACGCGTTCCATGTTACCAGCCCATCGCGCCGATTCCCAGTTTTATGTAGAATTTTATTAGACCCTATGACAGAATTAATAACATTTATATGACTTATTATATTATAGCCTAAGTAGCTTCAGTTCAAGGCTTATTAAGGAATCTCTGTAAGTACAGAAATTCATTTTTAAGCCTTTAACTGAAGAACCAGAAAACGCCCTGCCTATTAATTGTAGTTACCTACACTAGACTACTGGATGTAGGTAAGTTCTCGTTTACTGAGATCGTCACATCAACACCACCTTGTAGGCGTTTAATACATTCAGGGAGTGGAAGGAAGAAGAGAGATAAATAGAAAAACTACAGACGAGTTCACTGTACTAATCTAACAAGTTCAATTTTGCATACAGTGACTGCGTAGTTGCGTCATATGAGGCACCCGGTTAGGAAACGTTTTAAGTTTTACTAAGGAAAATCTTTATTAGGTAGTCAGTCTTAACTAAGTTATCAGTTATCGAGGTCATAACTAAATAAAATACTTGGCATAACATCAGCACGTGCAAACGCAACGAGTTAAACCAAAACGAAACATCTATTATCGCCTGTCGAAACTCGATATGCACCTGTCCGATTCGAACCGAGATATTCATTAGTCATTCTTATTCATTAGAGTGTTAGTTCTTACGTTATATCAATCAACTAACTTTCATTAATTGGTAACATAGCCAATTTTGGTCAGATTAATTAATTAAACTGTACACGGTACAGAAAATTTTGGTTATTCACATTTGTTTTTACTTTTTTTTGTCTTGTTATAATTTTCGAACTAATTCGTGTAGATCAGAGACACAGCCAGCATGAAACTTCCACAATCTCGGTGCACGTTCGCTGTAAATCTTGGATGAACCTGAATAGTTTATTTTTACACAAGTACCTATTATCTCTACAGTCGCAGTTATGTAAAAACTTTAAATCCTTGTAAAACAATAAACCTTATAAACCCGGAGTACTGACGACACACAACAATTAGTTCATAAAGAAGCTTGGAGTAAAATAGTGTAAAGCAATCTTCTCTTTCTATCTTTCCATATCATTGCGTAACAGATTACCAAACTGTAATAGATAAACTGATTGATGTCAGTAATTACTAAAACAATTGTAACATTTAAGTAACATCAATAGCAGACGATACATACATAACGATTTCATTCGTAAACATAATAAAGATTAATGGTATTAAAACATCATTCAACGTTGATGGCATTAGGCGCACGCGCAAGTTGTGAAAGCAACACCTGCGCACAATGGCGAAGCTTTTGTCAGCTCAGCAAACATTGAACTTACATAACAGTAATTAAAGTTTTCAACGCTAACTCGTAGAACGCTAATTTTTGGCAGACTAACTGCACTGCATATTTATCGGGCTAGATATTTTGCTGTATTACGTCTAGTTTTCAATATTTTGCACGTATGCTGCTAAAAATTTGGTTAAGTTAATCCATTTTAACACCACTTCTTATTCTGGTAACCGAATGGCAAGGCAAAGTAGCCCATGGTAAGGTCATATTTGATGTATCCACAAATGCCTAAAATCAATTGTACACATAAATTTTACAATGCAGGCATATGAACGCATAATACGTGTGCTCCTATCGAAAATGTGATAACAATTAACTTAATTTGTCGCTCCGATTTAGCGACTAATCTGTTAGGTATAGACACGATCTTATTCATAAAATTTATAACGCAACTAAGGACTAGCTAAATTACGATTAGACAAAAGAAATCTTACTATAACGAGCCTTTATCTATATTTAAGTATATATTTACAAAAGAAAAGTATTATATGTAGTATATTACCAGCTATCTGGTTTTCATAGTACAAGCTCTGCTTAGTTTAGGATCAGATGACCGTGTGTGTTAATGTCCCACTATATTATATTAGATGGCTTATAAGTTTTTACGAATTAGGAGGTAATTATTCGTCCGAAAACTAGTGCTTACTTATGTCAAAAATAACAAACACTCGTCACAATACGAATCAAATCTATGAAATCGTTTTTAAATCCAAGCTTTAGCAGAATTCGCATAAACCGCAAAAGTCGGCGACCTAATAAATTATACATCAAAATTCACCAGCTACAACTGCTACAAGATATAAATCCGTAATTTATGAAGGCGGCAATGGCGCCAGATACGAAACACCATAATTGGTGATAACAAGCGACCGCAAAGTTTTAGATAGATCGTGGTTTTAGTGGGCATGCGAAATAAAACTTGTCAAATAATTGTCTTCACAAAACAAAGAGTAGTCGTAAAGCTATATCAAATGGTTTTATTGGCTAATCAATTCTTGAAATTTTGAAAACAGTCAATTAAGGAGTTAAGTTTAATAAAATACATTGATGGAATGGTATAAATGTAGAACATATGTAGATTTGCCTGGGCGGGTTCAAGCAAGTTATACTTATACGAAAACTATCACACTATCTCATAGATTTCAATGTTATTTATTGTTTTTTTTATCATATAACAGGCTTGCGCTTGACTAGAACTTGCTTGATGTGAAGCAATGATGTAGTCTACGATGGAACGCGCTTACCCAGTTAATAACGATTCACTCACGCCTTGAAGATAGGCAGATTATAGCTATCGGGAAACAGATGCCGGCAGAAAATTCCACAACTCGGCAGTTCGCACAATAAAAGTGGATGCAAAGTGCTTTATGCGTACCCGTAGAATTTCCACCATTTATCGGTGGCGCATAGCCGTACCTCTACTCATCCGATGAAAGAACGGGGATGGGGGAATAAGATAATGTAATTCCAACGCACACTCTTCGAAGTGTATCTGATAAAAGACCGGAAGATGCTGCGATTTTTCATTAACGTAAATCTAATTTAACATTTAATTGTAGTTACATATTTCTTATGTGCGTATTGATTGTAAATATATTTACACTGTATGTCTCGGAAGTATTCCGAGACATGATAGACAGATCAGATGTTATAAATCTTACATAAATCGGAATCTAGAGAAAACAGTTTCCTCAGATAGACACAAAGTTATGCATAACTGCAAGTACAATTACGGCTATACGGCATTGAATACCTACTAAACAAACCTCGTGACAAATGCACCTATAATTGCATATTCGAGGTTAGCCGGTCGTGCATCCGTATCCGATATCATACGTGTATGTAACGTAATCTTGACTAATTGGTAAACATTTATGTATTGCTTACATAATTGTATCTAAGCAGTTATATAGAGCCCAGGATCTTTAATAAGCTATAGTTGTCCCACAACAACTTAACAGAGATGCTGGTTACCAATAGATGTGTGTCAACAATTTCCTTTGTACTTTAGTAGTAAAGCTTTCTAATGTATGCTTAAGGTGATCATAAATATCATAGTAGGTGAAAAAAATAGAAACATGCCATATTTTAGCTTGTGGAGAAATAACGTTTAACTAACAAAAAACTAATAATAATATAAGAATGTAGCATCAGATTGTTTTTCAATTCAAAGCATATAAGCCCAAAACTGAACCAAGGGCACATAAGAAATTCATCAAGGATTTCACCTTCATACATCATCAGACCGGCTGTGGGGTACCATTGCATTGTCAACAGAATCGAACGTGAGGAGGAAATAGATCTGTTTCGGCTTCCAAGATTTTATCCATATACACACTGTACCTAATTAAGTGATGTCCACTACGAACTTGTAAAAACGACGAAACTACTGCTAGAACTTAAGTCTTTTTACTTATAGCCTGTCAATTTAACGAAAAAGCGACACCTGTTTCTAAGAAGTGAATGCAGTAGTCCTACCTATTAGAAACTGAAAGGTACATTAGAGAGTGTTTCTACCTTTCAACAAACAGTGTGCCTAGATAACGGTACCTTTGGAAAGTGGATCAAAACCCTGACCAGTCAAGCTGGATGTTTCATTTGATAAAACTGGAATGTGCTACGAAAGTGATACCTAAACAAACTTTCATACATTCGTACATTGTGTGCCTACCATTGTACATATCATGAGTAGTTCATCCAATGAGTAATGGTGACAACTAGCAGCGGTGGCTCAATGTTATCAGCCTCGCCTGTGAAATATAAGGTCGCGGGTTCTATCCCGGTCAAACTCACACACATTTGTGTCAATTGTTTCATCGCCGCTGCTCAGTAGACAAAGGAAAACATCGTGAGGAAACCGGCATATCTAAGAACTAATCCTTCGAGGACATGTGACATCTACCAACCAGCGCTATGCACTATGCCAGCGTGTGTAAATTACCTAAGGCCTAAACTCTGTCCGACCCCTGTCCTGTAAGACCCGTACCCAGCTGTGGATTGAAGTGACGACTGGCAATAATTTGGCTAAAACATGGTGCCTACCTATTATATGAGTACCTATTCTATTCAAATTGTTTATAACTGGGTTAGACGTTAAATACACAAAAGCGTAATACAAAAGTAATGTTTGTTACAGTCTATCAAATCTAAGAAGTACCGTTTGACAGTTCTAAACGTAGTACATTTAGAATTTAATTTTTTGGATGAAAATTGTTTACGTTATGTTAAAATAAAAATAGCTTTATAATTCAATTATTTTACAGGAAAGCTAATAAAAATAGTGTGAATTACGCCTCTGTAAAGCTAATTAAATACAAAATAGTGAAACGTCACAAGGTACTTCTTAGTTTTGTTCAATTGTAGTGTTGTTATTCTAATGGTCAGTTTTTAGACATGCCGGTTTCTTTGCTATATTTTCCTTCACCGATATGGAGTAGCGGCGATGAAACAATTCACACAAAGATGTGGATACTACAAGGGATCGAACCTGCGACCTTATATTTCATACGAGAGGCCGATACCACTTCGCTACCGCTACTCTGTTTGTGTGTGTTCGCGACAATCTGAAAACTACTTATCGTATTTCCATGAGGGTTGCACTGTCCGTTGGATATTTTTTCAATGAAATTATAGTACATTTTATTGCATCCAGACGATTCTAGGCTAAAGACTATCTAGAAGATAGGCGACTGGTCCCCAAGCTATTCTCAGAGACTGAGGGGCATGACCAGGACTAAAATCAGACTGGTAATAGGTGCACTAACTGGGCACTTTGGGCTGCAGAAACACCTCATGTGTCCCCGACAAATAGCAGCGGTCATGGACAGGCTGTGTGGAGGAAGAATACTTGAGGCTTCATAAAATCAAGGGGAAGCACAAAAGATCCCATTGGGTCGAAGTGCTCTGGGTTACCAGCCTCATTGTTAAGATAAGTTAAGATCTAGAAGATTGTGATGAAGCGCAGAGATAATTAATATTGCACCGGAAAAGTTATGGGTACAAAATAATTTAACGAAATTATCTACTCAATCACTAGACGCCTGAGAACTAAGTTGTTCCACAAATATCAGTGCGTGGAATCTTTAGCGGATCAGCAGATTTAGATGTATTGAGCGTGAAATCGATCTAGACACGATGTTGAAGCGAATTTAGCAACGACAGTGATGGATCACACGTTCAATGCTTTACTAGTGATCAAGGTAAGTTTGGAATTCGTGAACAAATTTAGTAAGATGTAATTTTATAGTATACCAATGGGTTTACATTGATCAGAAAAGGATTTTTTGTTCTACTAATATTTATTCTGATTGCCATGTAATTTCGTTTTAGTGAAATGGTGTATGCATCCCAAGAAAACATATTAGGTACAAGGGAAACGCCTACGTACCTATCTTGTACTCAGAGTACTGAACTGACTTCCTGTAATCAATCTTTTGCCATATTTCTTGAAAATAAACCGCTTTTGCGTCGAAATCATCATGCCACCTGTACATCATTTCTAAGGTATAAAGACCTTTCGTTTCTAATAGGTAAGTACCAACAAAACTATACACATAGACAGACTATACACGTAAAAAAAACTAGGTATGTAAATTTAACCGCCAGATATATTGAGTTTAGTTAGTAAACAAGCTAGACGGATTAAATTATTTGCTTTCCAGGGAGAAATAATTGGTCCGGCAGCGCAATAACAAACCGTTTTGCCTATAAAACTAGACAATTACTGTGTCCTTAAATATCAATTACTTACAAATACAACCTTATGTTTACGTAGTTAAAGCATAAAATCCTGATTTTAGTATAACTAGTTCATTTCTATCGGCAAATGTAAAGCCAATATTGAAATGTGGGTACAGGTACTTACATATCAGCGTTTCTCAACATTTGACGTGCCCCAAAAAAGGGTCACAAAGAGCAATGCCTAACAAAAGGAGGTTCTGGCAAAAAAACCGTGTTATGGCTTCCTGGCAAAACACATCTAGTTTTTTCAATGGTGTAGTTGCATTATAACAGCAGGGCCTATAGAGCAGTTGTGTAATTTTTTAAATGCGAAATATGGAAAGAGCCCATCCCAAATCGAATCAGGCTGGTCGGTGAATGCAGGTTTGAATACCGCAGCCCAGCGTCCGACGGTGCAACAGGGTGTTTTAGTGAGTAAACCGGACCCGTTTGCTCAAGCTGGAAACCCGTGGGGTTTCATTTGCATGCCGGAAATAGGAGTTTTAAATACCTTCCGTGCCATATCCAAACCAGTGCGTCAAAATGCGTAACGCATATCTCCCCTAGAAAAAAAAAAGGGTTGCGTCGAGAATGTTGTGAAACACAGCTAAATGATCCAAACTAGATTTGCAAGTGGTCCACTGACCGGCAAAGATATCTTAAGTGATACATAAAGCTGTAGACGTGCATTATTGTGGTTCCGCGTTGACTAAGCTGGGAATACTGAACGGGCTGTAAAATTTATTACAGATACTCTAAAGATATAATTATCTAGAGCAGTTTACCTCATCATGCTTTGTTCAATCAACCAAACTATCAAAAATAACAAATACCTACCTGTAGCTGTACTATGTTACTGATATTTTTATTATGAGCAATTTTTTTTTATTCCGCGATAGGCTGGCGCTTGACTAAAACTTACGCCAGCCTAGTATACCGATTCATTCGTGATTACGAATGATTATCGGTGAGAAGGTGGCAGTGGAATGAGCCTCCATATGGTTAGAAACTTTAGAGCAACAATTCCGACCCACCCTCTTTGCATAGTGTCACCAGACATCGCACCGGAACACTGCAAGGCCGCTTGGCGGTGCGGCTTTGTCTAGTGGGTGGTCACTAACCACAACCGAAGCCTACCACCAGTTGATTGTCACCTGATTTGCACCACCCAGGGACCACGTGTGGGGATTTAATTAAAAGTGTACACCCACGGACGAAGGTGACTCAGCCCCCAAAGCAATACAAAACGCGCAGCAATCCGCGAATCCTCACCTAACTTTGTAGTTTTATTACAACAGATAATACTTACCTACTATAAATGCTAAAGTAATAGGTAACTAAATACAATCATCTATACCTCTCAAGGTTGTAACATCGTTATAACGGCACTTCATTTAACCATTTTTAATTAAACTTGAAATGAATTACAAATTTTAATTGTTATACTAAAACATCCTAATTTATTTAATTTTGCTAATTTTTCTTTTTTCAGTAGAAATAAATTAGTTATTTAATTTTTAACATTAAAAACTACAAGCAATTAAAATATAATAACACAAAAACAAAGTTTACAATAACTTATCCGTATAGGATGTAAAACATGCTTCAGTGTAAGGTCAATGACAGTAAATCTGCGATTTAAACAAACAAATTCGTGGTTATTACTCAGAAATAATAAAAAAAAACTGAAAACTTGTTTGTAATTGGCTATAGCTAAGTTTAATCAAAATTTTAATCATAAGCTTGTATTTTTTTGGCAGCTAACAAACTCACACATAAATAATGGAATAAGTAACATAATTATGTACACCCGTTTACAATACACCTACACCCTATTCGTGACTGAAGCCCAAAAACACTGAGTACCTATGTCAAGACTCAAGAGTTATCTCTGACTTAATGTAAAAACACAGAAGATAATTTCTATACTACTGAAATTACGTAATTAGAACAGAATCTAGTAAGAACATTTTCTGTGCCCGATTATTACCTACTCCATTTAAAAAAACAATCGAAAGTCTAACTGTGAAGTCTTATATCTACAGTAATTTGTAACCACGAAGGGCGACCGCCTCCGACTAAAAATTACCCCAATTACGCACCTGGCCAAAGGGAACGCCTTCTTGAACCTATTGAGACAACATAAATTTTACTACACTCGCTTATCGGTAAAACTAATCTAATATAATCTACTCGGTCGCTGTAATGAAAGATCATTTGCTATTATTAAGGTTTCCAAGTTACTTTATTAAAAGCTAACCAGTGCTCAAGTAATGTACCTGGTACTAATTTACAACGGCATATAAGGCAGCAAAATCTTTATAAAACTACAGTTAAACTTAGCTAATTATTACATTTTATATCCGTTATGTATCGTCACTACATATATGCGTAAATGTACTTAGAAAAACCCACTCGATCCTCGTGTTGGTCGTATGGAATGACCAAATACGTGTGCTAAGTGGCTGATGTGAGCACGTAGCGCATCGCTGCGTAGGCGCAGGACACGTGCTATGCATCAGGATGATGATTCCTCAGATTTTGTGCGGAGGCGTGACGTGAGAAACGTTTACCATTTGTTTTGAAGAGTAACACCCTTAATAAGTAATACTTATATTTACTAAAACCTTAAAGAATTAAGATGGGATTTATACACTCAAGAAACGAAACCCTTTTAATGAAACATTTTTAGCGAATGCCTTTATATAACATTTCTGTAAATATTATAAAAAAAGGTTTAAATCTATAAAACAAAACATGAATGAAAGTATATAGGTACTTAAATATAATACCTACTATATTTTAAACCTATTTTAAATAGTGAAATTGGTAAGTACCAAAATAATTCCTGTAATTTAATTATTTTGAAATATTTTTAATTAAACATTGTTATATCTAATTAATAGGTGTAATTTTAAAAATAATAAAATTAAAATTAATACTCAGGTATTACATTTTGTGATAAGTAGGTAAATACATTATTATTGCAAAAATCCAATGTTCTGCTACACTAAATTACACACCGCAAATCATTTAGGAAATAACACAATACGCAGTCTTTGTTCAAGTTGCTTAAATACTTGATTATGACGTAATTCGATTTAATGACGCCACAGTAGTGACTTTCTGTCCCTACGGTGACGAGAGCTCGATTGACACATGACATCATACCCAAGGTTCAAGCATCATAGGTTGTCATTACACCGACGTTAAACGTCACAAATACCAAAATGATGAGTGACAAAAAGTAAACATCAGGATGAGTCATCATTAGCAATTATAAACGCTTTTCACATACGCTTTATACATGACTAAGTTTATAACACCGGGCATTATGATGACAAACATAATTTGATTGTTGATCGTGACTAAAGAGCCACTGACCCCGGAGCTAATTTGTTCAACGAAAGAATTTATTTTATCCGGGTATAAATAGTTCATGGAGCGGATCTCACGTATTGCAAAATAAAAGATAATATAAATAATCACTTAACACTAGTATGGACATATGGATGATCTTATGTCATCAATGAGTTCAATTGAATAAAGCCATGACAAATGACATTGGCCATATAAGTCGACCACGTGGCCCAGTTCTATGAAACCACAATGAAGTTATAGTATGTACTTTAAAATAATACTTAAGATGAATTTAGTAAGACATTAATTAATTAAATGATTGGAATCTAAGCAAACAGGACTCAACCGACGAGACTGGTCCATAGGGACTAACGAGAAACTGTTTGGTGAATGCAAATGCTAAATCCACAGCCCGGTACCATGGTCACGAAGACGCCGAGGGTGTTAGTGGACAACCTTCGAGGGTTTCATATACCTCGGGGCCAGGAGTCAAGATGATGCCTTCCCGAAAATAAAAACAAAAATGGCTCAAACCATATATGGTACATATTATCGTTTTTAAGAAAAGGCTTGAAAGGATAATGATAGGCCTTAAACACATCACGTATATAAATGAGCTACATAAAATCCAACAATGCAGAACGCACGAACGATCATAAATTGTCAACCCGGAATCTTAACTTCATCTCATTCATATTAACAGATTCCTTGAAACAGATAATTATGTGCAAAGAATTACATAGCATTATCTAAGGGCTACCAAGATCAGCGCTGTACGGCTAATATTATTTTGATATGACAGTAAAGAAAATATGAGGAATAACAGCAATAAATGGAGTGACGATCTGTGCAAGATGACTGGCAAAGGCTAGACGAAAGTAGCCGCGGATCGCGCAACGTTTCAGTGGCGTCTTTTAGGTCTATTGCCCTTAAACAGCGGCTAGTCTAGTCTTCTACACTGACGATAGAATGCGCTAGCCGGCCAGGCTGACGATGATGATGTTTTATGTATTTCTTGCAGTCGGATCATTGTACTAGGAATCTACCTCTTAGCAGAAGCGACTGTGTGAGAACTAATAAATCTATTCTGACAAGGCCATCTTTCCGTTTATTGTTGAAAATAAAATTGCGATGGTTTTTCCGATGTAATCACGTATTTGCATACAAACTACGAGCTTGGCATGTAAAAAGCATAAAAAGTTATAATGAGAGGTGTCGTCAGTTGATGTATCGTGTTGCGTCCCTTGTTGTGTTAAAAGTAATAAATACGTGTAATTAATTAACAATACAACCTATTATTGACTTACGAATATCTGCATTTTATCCGCTTAAACAATCTTTTATTTAACTTGCTATGTGTGTATAAGTAAAATCTTGGAAGTAGAAACAGATCCGTTTTCTGATGACCGATTTTGTCCAAATTCGACTTTTTGCCAATTGACAATGACACTCCAGGTGCCGGTCTGATGATGGGAGTCGAAACGTAACCATGTAAATTTCTAACCTAAACTAGATAAACTCATCACATTTCGAATCATTTGCTTTATATTGGAAAATCTGGTGCTACGTTTATTTCTATATGCTTTTTTTAATAAAATAATGTTAATCAATTATTTTATTGTACACTTAAATATATGTTTAATAATATGTTTTTCAAGTATATCGCACATAAAGTGGATAATATAAATTCACTACAGTTATACCAAGGTCTTTAATATTGTTAAGATTATGATACAACATTATTACTACAATAAACATAAAACAATTATTACCGTCTATTTGTAGAGGCTAGTGTCTGTCTAGTTAGTGAGAACCTACACATAATTTTAATTAACAGATATCTATTCACTTTCTATGAATCATAGGTCTTTGTATATCCAAATTGGGTGATCGCATACAAGATAATAGCATTCGAAGACGATGTCTAATAATCTGTTATGCGTTAAGAGCGTTAACATGTTACACCAAACAAAACCATATCAACTAATTAGTTATGTATGTCGTATAATAGTACCGTTCGTTTTCTGATTATTTTACTAACGCTTTACCTATACACTATTATAAACAAAGGTATTTGAATTTTTATTTGTAATTAATAAACTCAAAAACTACTGAAACGATTTCAAAAATTCTTTCATTAATAGACAGCGTTATTCTAAAGTGACCACTAGTCATCTATAGAGAGGAATGATATAGGTAGAGAGAAATGATATAGGTAGAGAGAAATGATATAGGTAGAGAGAAATGATATAGGTAAAGAGAAATGATATAGGTACCATTAAATTCACTTATACCTTCAAAATATAAATACTACAATTCATTTCGCAATCCTCAAAAGTAAAAGAACTTTAACTTTGGGATAAACCGTTTCTCTAAGGAACACGTGAATTAAAAATTGAAATCTAGTAGGTAGGTATCACTTCAGGCCATCGCGGCTGCCAAGGGAATCTCCAACATCAAATCAAAAACCTCTCACAGCGGTGGTGTGGTAATATCAAAATAGCTCAAAAACTACTAGATTTTTTATAGCAATAATCTTTAACCTAGGTTTGTCAGCGAAGGCTGAGAGATTACATCATAAACGTGAGATTTACAGATGAGCTGTATTAGTATTAACCTGATGACATCATTTTACTACGAATCGATAAGTCTGTAGTGTGTGTAAAACTACTATTTAAAAACATTTTATTTAAGATTCCCTGTAATAAGTCGATGGAACTTTTATAATCATATATCCGATTCTGATAAGGGGCCAAAGCTTTATATCTGTAAACAAAAGTTGTAATAATGGTGTTTTAATTGTTTAGCGGTGATATTTTGCAATTTTTTTTGTTTATTTTTTTACTGTAACATTTTTTGGCACCTATAACAGCAAACTAACGACTCCCCAAATGTAGTAAAAGGGCACCGCCCGGCTAAGCGAATTGATGATTAGAAAAAGGTCGGTTGCGGTAACTAGTTACGACTACTTATGACAAACCTAAGACAGGGTAAAATGGAGTGTATTAGAGGAGTAACATGTCCAACAGGGGATCTGTTAGGTGATGAAGATGATGAACACTTTTGTAGGTAATAACAAATTTAAGGTAATAGAGATTCTGGTCAATTAAATGTTGATTAAATTTCGACATCCCAACATATTGTTTCCATGGACAATAATATGTAGATGAGCTGTGCAAAGAGGAAACCTTACGAGATATAATAGAAAACTACTACAACATTAAAGGTGTATTTTAAAACTCTGTGACTTCTGCTCTCGTCAGTTTCAATGGAATCACACCCTATTTTACACTTCGACCATAAAACATCGTACACAAAACATAACCATTATTTATCTAATGACAGGCTGTCTAGGTGTAAGTTCAAATCGCTAATAACAGGGCGGGCTAACACAAAGTAATTAATACACCTAGTGTTGTGGTTGACCACGTAATTATCACGCATGGCAGAAGATTGATGGCATATGTGTGATTTGTGGCCAGAGCAAGGTTGATATTATCTCAATTACTTTTATTTGCCTTTAGTTTTTCTTTTGTGCCTCGAAAATCACATTACTCATATTAATAATGAAAAATTGACACAGGGGTTTTTCTACTTAAGATATCATTCGCTCATTACGCCTGCTTATTTTACTAGGATGATATTTATGGGTCCCATGCGTGATAGTGGGCCATAGAATAAGCCATTTTATTGGACAGAGCGCCCAAATTTAGGCTCTTAGTGAGATCTAAAAAAATTCAATTTGAATTTTCAAACTCGAAACATGGTAATTAAGAGGACACGCTTACCATTGGAACAACGAGGTAGTAATAAAATAATAGGTAAACTAAGAATTCATTTATGTGCTATTTTCCTTATGATATATGACCAAGAATTTATTGATTTCATCATGGCAAAGTATTTTAATATCCATCTGTCAATAATAAAAACCATAATCATGGAAATAACCGCAATATTATAATTTAAATGTTGTAAAGAATTTATCCTTGTCCCACTAACATTATTCAGATTATGACAATACTTATATTTTGAAAAAATATTAAACATTACCGAATCTAATACCGCTTTGTTGGAAATCCTTAAATAAATAGTTCAACAAAATCTTTAGAATGCCTAGTACATTAGAAGTCATAAATTGTGCGCCGCCATTTTGAAAACTAATCAAAATGGTGGCGATGAACTGTGACTACGAGAACCAGGTTCTAAGCGACATCCTCAAATCTCAATTAAATGAAGCGTAATGATCGCCCAGAGAACAATTTTTAAGTGTAGGTAATATTACTGACTGGTTAATCCAGTGGTCTCTAAATTATTTGGAAACTCTCGGTAGTAGCTCGAAGGTCGTATCTGTGACCAATATAAAAGGCAATAGGCTGCCTCATCTTTACGTATGGGACCTAAACATAATAATAATAATATTTCCATACGTACACACGGCGCCATCTAGTTCCCAATTAAGCAATTATATTTGCATGTGTTATAGGTACTAGGAACGGATATAATACTTAAATACTTTTTTTTGTAAATAAATACATACTATAGATAAATTACACCCAGACACAGAACAAACAATCGTGCTCATCACACAAAGATTTGTCCTGAGTGGGAAACAAACCCATGGCCTTCTTGCTTAGCAGTCAGAGTCACTAACTGCTACGCCACCAGGCCAGTCATTCACCTCTGCCTACACCTTCAGGTAATACAGGCTTGGACGGTTTATAGTGTTTATACACAGGTAAATTGAATATCACTTGCATACACTTAGTCAAAATTGCAGGGGTTTATAAAAGAGGTCTTTGATTTGGGTCTCAAAGTTTCATCAAAACACATAACACCTCTAGCTACAAATGTATTTTTAAGTTGTGAGTGTAATTTAATTTCACCTTGCTTTGTAGGAAGTTATAGCGATAGAAAATTACACCTCACCATATAAGTATCGCGAACTATCCTTGGATATCTGTCATTATCAAACCATTTTAGAGTGATTGACGAATGAAATGTTGACACGATAAATATAACTCTCATACCTACTACCTATTAGGTACCTACTACTAGATAAGTAAATTTTATTTTGGACACTATATAAGTTACGACTAGAGATGGGCGGTGAGTAAATACTGTTTTAGTATTTACTGAGTAAATAGTAAAAACTGAGTATTTACTCATTTCTACTCAGTATTTACTCTAAAGCATGAGTAAATACTTTTGACAATAGTGGAGTGTCTTTTTTGCGAACTGACTGCTATGCCGGAGGTCGGGGGTGCGATTCCCGCCCCGAACAAATCTTTGTGTGATGAGCATGATGGTTTTTTTTTTAGGTCTGGGTTAAAATTTATCTATAAATAACGGACCCGGTTGACGTCGTCCTGCCCGGTAAAGCAGTGCCATCTACCGGGTCTCAGACCTACCTAACAACCACCCAAATATAACCACGGCAGTTTAAGTCATGAGTACTAATTGCTTTTCCTTCGGCTTTCCTTCTATAATATCTCGCCCAGTTTTCGGCCGTGACTTTCTCTTTCGGATAACTTCTGTCTTTCTAATTTTCCTTTCCTAATTTCTTATTTTTATCTTTTTTTCTTAATAACAATCTCGTACTTCAAGAAATATTCTAAAAACAGAATTAGCGAAAGCAGCCGTTCACACGTGATGGCGTGACCAAGGGAAATAGGGATTCAATTTTGTATAAATAGATAGATTAGTGACCGACCAAAAATTCGGTTTCGGTTGCGGCAAGTTTCGGCAGAAAAATGCAGCTGCTATGCCAGTTCCGTTTTCGGCAGAAAAAGTGCTGAAACTGGACGAAAAAGTAAGCAATTTTCTGAGTAGACGGCGTTTTGAAGAGCGTAGTATAGCATACCCTCCAGTTAAGTGGAGTGACGATCTGCGAAAGATAATCGGCAAGCCGATAACAGGGTGAAATGAATTGTATTGGTAGAGATCTATGTCCAACCGTGGACTGCAATAGGCCGATGATGATGATGAACCACCAAAACAACTTATACTATGTGTGACCTTCAGTTACTTTGACTTTCTTTTTATCCTAAAATAGGGTTACGCTTAACCACAACTTGCCTGATGTGAAACAATGATGCAGTCTACGATGGAACGCGCTTACCCAGTAAATACCGGTTCACTCGTGACTTGAAAACCGGGAGATCATAGCTATTGGAACATAAAAGACCGAAAGACTAGGAACTATGCGGCGATGCTCGAGACTTTTCAATTTAGCCTTGACGAGGGATTCGTTGCCAATAAGCTTCTTGGCTCGCCTTACTATAGATGCCTCGTGTTGGTATTTAGCTGACACAACCCAAAGATGCGAGCAGTACATGCATGAACGAACTTGTGCTTCGTATAGCTCGAGCATCTGTTTCGGCCTGAAGTACTGACGCAGCTTCGCGAGGATACCTTGCTTTTTGGCAGCTAGTTGGGCCATGGACTCAATTGAGGGTCGAAGTCATATTGACGCCAAGAAGCTCAAGGTGGTCTGTAATAGTCACGTATACACCTTTAAAAGTAGGAGCCAATTGAAAAGGCCTTTTTTAGCAGAGAATAGACACGCCTGGGTTTTAGCAGCATTAAACTTGACTAGATTGGCGTCACCCCAGTCGGAAACAGCTTTAAGAGACAAGTTTAAGCGCTTAACCATGGCCTCTCTAAGGGACTAAATCTCAGCCGTACTGGCAAGTGGACTAGACATATAGCTCTCTACAACTGTGCTATGTTAAAACGTAGTTCATTCCATTTCCTAGCCAGCTTCAGCCACTTCTTTTATTAAAGGGAAATGTCTCTAGCATCTCCTCGCCCTGGACAGACACGGGGGGAGTGGTACTCCTGTTTGTAGCAAGGGTAAGCAAGACCCAGCAAGGTTTCCAGCTCTAAGCAGCTAAGCCCGGTTCACCCCCTAAAATCTTTGGCAGTGGGCTAACCCGCAGGCCAGCATCTGAAGCTGCGGAGCGGGACGATGTTTGCCACCCTCTCTTGTTTCCCAGCCATCGCGACCAGTCTATGACGGCCACATCGGGCACTTGGTCAGCGTATGCAGCGCCATGCCCTTCAGCCCCAAACTGGTGGCACTCGGGTGACTTCTCCCGTCCGAGGTGATTTAGGTATCTAATTGCAAAAACTCCCATGCATAGCCTGTAAGTGCCTGCGTCGTTCATAAGTCGAGGGTCACTTGGAGAGGATGGACCTTGCTCTGCCTCAGCTACCTCGCCTCGCCCTTTTCCGCATACCGCGTAAGGTCTATCTAATTATTTCGGAAAGGTAGGTTTCTAGTTCTTATTATACCTACTATTAGAAAAAGAAAATAATATATTTGTTGCATACTTTAATTATTGTTACTTTGTCATTTTAAAATATTTGCGCGCGCGTGTGTGTGTGTGTGTGTGTGTGTGTTAAGATTAGATTTACCTACTTTATCGAATCGGTTAATCAGTTGGTCTAATTCAGGACTCTATGATAGTTCAATTAAAATAATTTGCTCTATTCCTTTAAGTAAGTACCTATGCCTACAGAATCAATAAATCAGAATAGGATCCGTAAGAATAAGCCAAATTCAAAATGGATTTACAACGTAAACACACACAAGCGCACTCTACGACTGAGGAACACGAATAAGCATGTCCTTGATGTTTGTTTGATTTTGCCTCTCATTCTATTATTTTCTAACTTCATTCAAAAAAGTGTCAGAGAAACTAATAGCAAGTCGCATACCTTCTATTGTTTTATGCAAAACATTATATCCCTTCAATGTAAAACAAAGAAACCTTACATATGTAGCCCCTTAGTGGGGTTGGTGATATGGACTTTAGTGTGTTATAATTATTTCATATTTTTGGGTACGAAATTATCAAATTTAAGCAATACCTAGCTAACTTATCTATTTTCAAGCACATTTCCAACAAGGTACTAAGAAAAATTACAAGGAAAAGTTACATTGGTTCGGCATTTGTATGAATTAGCTAAAGAAATTAAATCCTTAGCGGGTCCTATCCTCAATGGGTCGTATTTTCTATGTCAAGCTCCTGGAAAGAACCAATTAATGTGATAAAAAATGAAAAAAAGTATTTACTGTCGATTTTTAGTAAATACTCAGTATAAAAGAGTATTTACTCAGTATTTACTCACGTGACAGTATTTACTGAGTCTTTACCCATCTCTGGTTACGACCGGTACACATTATTTCAAATCAGTAACCCAGATAATTCTATATACCTACATTATTTTTCTCTTTTGATCATCAATCTAACCAATGTGCTATGTGCTCAGAGGAATGATCACAACCCAATGCTCTTCAAGCGCTGCATTGGCTCGTTAGATTACTAATGAAATAATGGAAACTCGACATTAGAGAAAACACGTCACCTACTAAACTGCTTCTAAGGTTTTAGTAAAGTGTGTAGTGTGTGTGCGCGAAGCACACAGGCCCATATCCTGGATCGACCACCAAATGTTATTGGGTTTACTAATCAAAAAGTTAAGAGTAGCAGCTCAAAATGAAAATTACTGTCCGATAAATGGTAATAGGTTCGCCCCCTCTTGCGAAAAGGACCTAAAGTCATGGTGCGTGGGCGACATTCACTTTTGATGCAGTACGGTAGGCTACAGGGCGCGTGTATGGTGGGTTAATTTTTTTTATGCAATAAACGTTTCTCTAATAATGGTGTAAACAGGAATCAACACAAGAAAGCAGAATAATATTATGTCCTCATAACGTAAGCTTTACGCATTCAATCGCGGAAAATCTATTGGCACCAATAAGCATCAGTACATCCGGATAACATCTAAGTGTTATTTATCACTAAGTACCTACTTGCATTACTACAATACATGATAATGCACCGCAAACCAGATTATAAACATAAAGGTATAATGTGCCCTACTATTGAAGAGCATTGTCGCAACGTTGATGCTAATGGCAAATTATTCAAAAAAAAACAAACTTTTGAAATAAAACTACTTTTTAACGGATTTTAAATGAAATACCTCAGTCCACCCGTGAACATGAAGTCTGAAAAGACTTTGAAACGTCGGGATCTAAAATCTAAAATAAACCGCGATAAAATCCGTTAAAAAGTAGTTTTATTTCAATGTGTGATATTCGCGTAAATCTAAGACAATAACTAAACAAACTTTTGTAACACTCTTTGCGTCTAACTTAGAATAGTACTAATACTTACTGAATAAGTTTTACGCCTAATTCAAATCATAATATTCATAATAGACTTAGAAACTGTTACCTATAATTTAAACATGGGTGTATCAGATTGGCTGGATCACTATTATCATCTTACCTGTAACAAGCAAAATACATCATGATTAGAAGAATAATCAACTTTCAAATATTTAATTAAAAATGGTACGAGAAAGCAATCATGGCTAAGTACAAAGCTATTGGGTTAATTTTAATTTAAATATTCGCAACCGACATCAGCTACTCAATTGTAACATCTAGTCCAATCTTTGATGAGACTAAATGGTAAAAGTAAAATTAGAAAACCGGTTAATGCGGTACTTAGTAATGAAAGTGAAGCGAGTTGCATAATAATTAGTCTAGATATTGATTGGGTAAGTCATAATAACAACATCAGTGCCTATCCTTGAGTTAAACTACATAAGTAGCTATTTTTTTATTTATTTCAATCGCTGTAGAGGGGTAACTTCTGTAAGTTTCTGCTTACCAGCCTCCAACTGACCTAAAGATGATATTATTGAATTTCCTTCAAGATTATATATTTTGATACACATTATTGTACTGAAATATACGGCCGTTTAGTTAACTTACATCGCCCTTTCAAACTACTGCCTAGACCGGAGGTCTACATTTTTATTGTTATTCCGACAGACCAATAGGGAACTCGGATATTTAAGAGAAATTGATTTGTTAATTGCAAAAACTGCAACGTAACTAGCATTTAAACAAAAAAAAATAAAGATGAAGTTGCTATTCTTAAGCGGGCTAGAAAGCAACTGCGGACAGCACGTCCAGCCAACTGAACTTTTTTTTTAATAGAAAACTGCTTATGGTCATGTCATCATGACCGGTATTTCCTGCAGCCCTCTTTGGAATAACACCTTCATGAAGACTGGTTATTAATAGTGGGAGGTAGGAACATACCACCCTTACATAGTGGAAGAGGCTCAAAATGTAGCCACATGTAGTACACATTTCCCAACAATTGTACCTAATAGCATTTAGATAACAGTTTAAGGGTCACTAATTCGATTAATCAGACATTACAAAGCTGTCGCCATCTGAAGAATTCGCGATAACAGAGCGAGGCCAGGTGCTCCGGTCACGATCTTGTCTCGCATGTTAACACAATACGTGTTGTCTTGTACAGACAGCAAAATAAACTGTATGCGATTGATTTCAACTTACCCTTACTAATAAACGACGACTGGGCTGAGAATACCTACCTAATCATGTTTTGTTATAGTCATGATAACAACTCTTAAGACAGCAGTTCAACGGCAGTGGGCACTAAAAGGGTTGAAGTAAAATGATTTTAAGATGTCATTAATAAATGAGCAAAAGACAAATATGGATTAGCTTCATCCAGCTTAATCTTTGTTTATTACTAATGGGATTATTGTATTATTGATAGCTACTTCATGGCCACATTAGTTGGCAGATATCCAGCCCGCCTCTGCCAACTGCCTTTGCCAGTAAGGGGATATTACTCCGGACATGAGCACTTGAGCACTGCTTTCTTCCCATCGGTCACGTATCACGCAATGTTTGAACACAATAAGTTGACGAAGAATTAATGGCTCACCAATGAATAAAATGAATTCTGTTTATTTATCTGTATATCTTAGAAGCGGACTTGGCTTTTGTAACTAAATTTTTCTATGCTAGTCTATTTACTTTAAGACACTACTGGCACAGTATTAAAATATTTAGACATTCCTCTCCAACCTTAGAGAACCTTATACTATATATATCAATAGATAGCTAGCTAACTACATATCCATATGAAAATAACACGTATCACACTCGCCTTAACCTACCATGCAGATGCTCTAAAGGTCATCCTCGAGATGGATCGCATTGAACACGCTCCATATAGACCGCAGTTATTCATGTCAGAAGAATATTTAGCAGACGGTACATTACTACTAATTAATTAACCATTCTGATCATAGGACAGGCTGGTATGTCGCATAATGCACACTAAACAAATTAAAAACACATAATTTATTGTAGGTAGGCTTTGTATGCATATCTATGACTGCGAGATAAAAGTCAACATAATATAGCGCTCACACTATGTATAGCTGGAAAATATAGGCACAGGTGAATATGACCTACATTTCCCAATCTATTTTTAAAAGAGAGAGACAAGAAATCAAAAATAACGTCTACAGTGTCGGTGTGCGAATTATACAAAAGCACACAAACCCTACAAAAATGTTACATTATAGATTCGATTTTGATCAAAACATTACATTAATGAAATGTAATATTTCGGTTTCAGAGCTCACTGTAATGCTCCCATCATTGATGTCATGCTTGAATCTGTAGCGTACATTGATGTCATGCTTGAATCTGTAACGTACATTTCAAGCGTATGCTCCAAGTGAGGGAGCACCTCAACTTCAGTCTCGACTCGAAAGCACTTTATAATCAGAATACATTATTTACGTTAGTTGGTTCTCTGGTTGGAGATCTCTTAAGTGTAACTGTCGTAATACGTAAGTTCGTCGTACAAAAACCGTCCAGCAGACATTAGGAAACTATTATGCAAATAAGTAATTTCAATAAAAACCAATCATAAAAAGCTTGAGTTGGTAATACGTTGCATCAACCCATTGTTGTTTTAATTATACCTTCGTATATCGTTAAAAAACTTGACACCTATCTAAGGTACACCAGGTATCCACCCGCGGATCAGTCCCATAGTTGTTAGACCTAGTATTTTCTTAAATTTACGCGAATATTACACATTTAAATAAAACTATCTTATAACGGATTTTATCGCAGTTTATTTTTCAAAGTCTTTTCATTTATTAAAGTGTGTTTTGTCATCGATCGGATTATATCCGCCATCATTAATATCAAACAAATTGTATGAGAAACGTCGTTTTCTTTGTTTACATTCTGTCTTAAACTCAAATGAATAGGGTAACGTTCGTAACTATAGCAAAAGAAACTTCTGACCTAGGTTATTGCATCCAAATTTGCCTAGTTTAAGCGTTATGAAGCCAAAATCTTGTACACTGATACACTGACGTATACACACGCCAAACTTATACCACGTACCCATTGGCGAGGACTAAACATTCGTCTATTTCAACCGTTTTTGTCGAAGAAAATCGATTACTTCATTAGGAGTTGGTGTAATCTCTTACGGTCATACTATATACCACAGTATGAGTATTATGTAACGAATGTACCATTTTCTAAATTTCAGTTTGTCTCAACAATAATGGAATGTAAACAAAGTCGTAGTAATAAGCTAATTAAGAAATACCATCACGTTAGAGATGACAATCAAATCGCAAACAATTTGCATAATTAAACAAATGTGCATGCCGCTACAATTGATATTACAATTGTGATAAACCTCGCATTTATTGTCAGTTATAAACTTTAATTAACTTAGTAATGCTATGTTGTAGTTCAATTATGTTTGAGTACCTATTTGCATTAGTAACTTTAAGAGCAGCGCAACGGTGACTTTACTATTAAGGTAAGTTCTTTGTGTGAATTGTTTCATCGCCGCTGCTCAATATCGGCGAAGAAAAACATGATTAGGAACCGGCATGTTTAAGATCTAATCATTCGAAGACATGTGACATCTTCCAACTTTTGGCCAATGTGTTGTGAGGATTAAGGTTGGTTAGGAAGGTCCAAGCTCAGCAGTAGGGCAAACAATAGATTCTTAAGTTACTTACTTTCATCGTTATATTAAAAAAAAACCGGCCAAGTGTAAGTTAAACTTGCGTTGAGGGTTCCATTTAACAGCAACCCTGCTGGTATTTATTTTTGAGAACGCATTTGAGTGGATAACTCTGAAAACTTGTTCAATGATTATTTTATGATATACAAACACTTACGTATGCTTATCTCATCGTTCATGTCTGACAGTGTCTGTCTGTCCGTCTGAAACAACAGATTTGCTCTGAAGTGACAGATTGAGTATTTTTTTGGAAACTCATGTAAATTAGTGACTATAAACGGGAAAAAAAAATCTATAATTTTTACAAAATGAAAAGATAAGCAGCGCTTAAAAGCATTCAAAACATAACGTAATTAAACAATCACGTGACCAGTTATTGTTATATTATTTTAAACTACAATCTAATTATAGATCCAACTGTAAACTAAAACTTTCATAATGCACACAAATATGTTTCAAAATCTCTATAGTTCGCAAAATTAAATGTCAAACTCATCTCCAAATCTTCTACACGTACAAACATTTACATTTAAAACACGAAGTAAGTTACTGAAAACGTTCAGCAATTACAATGACGGTATTATGCAACGTTCAATTAAAAATATACATTCGTAATAGCACGCAATGTTACTGTTACATCAAAAACACGTCTAGCTGATAACGCGACAACCGAATATGCATAACGAAATGTCTGTGAAGTGTGTCTCATCTCTATTGTTAGTTCGACTATTAATTTCGTATTTAATCTTAGAACAGTGTTTCCCAATTAGAGGTACACGTGCCCCTAGGGGTTTGCGAGGTGACATCAAGTGGTAGTGCGTAACAATCTCAACTACACATCTAAATTAACATTTAATAACCCCCGGCCTTTAATTTTTTTGCTAAGAACAATTCTGATTATTTCACTTTTCAGAAAAAAAAACAAAACCCATATTGGAGGTACGATACCACTAGCAGACACTCACACAAGCCGTGTTTTATACGTCGGAGGTTAAAACTACGCGTGAATTGACACGGACTAGGTCGATATTCGAGCAAGGGGTACGAGTTTGAGGTTCTTTTACGGGATAATACGTAAAAAAACTCAATTGGGAACCACTGTCTTAGAAAAGATGTAATTACAAGTAATATACGATAGTTACTTTTAATGTAATAGAACTGTTTATGATACATTTGTAGATTAGAACATAGAACAATCTGTTGTTGCAATGTTGACCATAAGTTTTTTGTAATATACACATTACGGGTTATTGTAAAGCACTTATGTTACACCAATCGCCGCATGATGCTTTTCATTTATTGCAAATGTTTTCGCAAGCCTTTGTCTAAATGTAGCTTGTAGTAAAGAAAATGATACACATTCCTATAATAATGGCTTACTATTTAAGTCATCCTACACTGTATTAACAGTCTGTGCTCTCAACTCAAGAACTCTACTAGTAAACTAAATCATCCCACTCACTCCCACATCCCACTGGCAATTTCAGAAAAATTCCTCATCGGTACTTACTTTCTTTAGTTTAGTTAATATTCACAACCAAATTACAAGCTCTTCACGAAACAATAAGAAAGTGTGAACCCGACCTGCCAAAAAGTTTCACTTCAATCACTTGGCACAAACCAATCACAATAACAAAACAGAATTTTTAAGTTATTTAATAAACTCCCACAAATAACACTAAGAGCTTCAAATACAAAAATTAAACGACTTTAAACTCCCAAACTGAACACAATCTCAATGACAATTAAAGATTATACAATAGAAGTAAAATATTATGGGGTTGGAGATACCATCATTTGGAAAGGCTAGTAAATTAAAGACAAACAAAAGGTTCAGTGGAAGTGAGAGAAAAATTGTTCCGTTAAAATGTTGAGAAAATTACATGCAAATACATGTAAACAGATACTCATCATCTAGTTAATAGAGCTAATTAACGTGGACAACGAATGAACACGTCAATTGGAATTGTGATATAACAGTAACACATTCTGTGATGGAAGCAATCATTATTTGATTGAGATTATTATACTTGGTAATTATAATAATTGCTAAATTGTTTGTTGCACAACACAATCGCTGAAATTACGTAGAAGATTTTTTTAAGCGAATATTTTCTCTGTTGTCCCTTTAAGTGAAGGACCAAATTATAACAACTTTCCTTATCATATTTAGGGTATTGTAGAAAACCCAATGTTGTCCCTAAACATGTGAGATGTAAGATAGTTCTGATAATCGTACGTAATCTGGATCCACCACGCGGGCGAAGCCGTGGGCGGAAGCTAGTAAATAATAATGATTAATTAAGCTACTCAGGGCGAAGAAAATAATGATAAAAATGAGAGGAGAGACCCTTTTTATCAATTTTTATTAATAATTTTGGATTCGATTTTCTTCCAGGTCTCTATGAACTGATTTCACAGTATCAGTTTCAATAAATGTTACTACTTCGAAAATTGTTTTAAATGTTTATTAATCACTTAATCTAAAACACAGGCTTTGATAGTTTGTTCTCGAAGTTACAAATATTGAGTTTTCAAAAGATAATTTTTCTCAAGGATTTGCAAACATATAATTGCAAATATAATTTTTAAAATTTCATAAAGGTGGCACTTACACTTTACTGGGTAGGACGACGTCTGCAGGGTCCGCTAGTATTACATTAATTATAAAGTTGAATATCGCCAACATAAAATATTAAATATAAATATTAATATTTAATTTTAATATAATATAATTAACATATTTTACATAATTTCATTTTTATTTATGTTTTTAAGTTAAGTTTAAATTCTTATTTTTATTAAAATTTAATTTTTATGGAATACAATTTTTAGTACTGCTTTATTAATTTTTTCTCTCTTATTGTAAGTTGTTCTTCAGGGAGCACAAGTTCTATAATAATACTGCTTTCATATATTATCATTTAATGTGTATACATTGTTGAAGAACCAAATCTTAATATATATATTTCTTGTGTGCGTGTGTATGTGACTGAACTCCTCCTAAACGACTGGACCGATTTTGATGAAATTTTTTGTGTGTGTTCAAGGGGATCTGGGAATGGTTTAGATTCACAATTTTGCGCGGTACGAAGTTCGCTGGGGCAGCTAGTAAATATATAAATTTCAACAAGAAGGACGAATTATTCAGCTTACTATTCCGTCACAAACAGCTAGCCAATTTTAGGTCGTTTAAGTTTTCTTAGGGTTGTGTTGGTGAAATAATCATAACTTCAGGTTGATGGATATCTGTATAGTCATTGGGAAATTCAATGGTGTGTTTGTGATGTGGTTTTATACTCAAGAATGCATCAAAGTGTTTCTATAGAATAATATGTCTAAGTAGTTAGTAGACCTATCCCAATTGACGTAGAATTCCCATTGTCTTACATCGAACACTTATTTATAGACTATGTAAATGCATGGCGTGTGAACATTTTCCTGCATCAACGTCGTTTCTACGAGTTCTTCTACGTCGGAGCCATTGTGTTTGTCAGTACGAACAACATAGGTACACACATCTACAATATTATGTGCAATTATCATTTATATTGCGGACAAAAAGCCCATTTACATTTTTTACAAAGATGATTCCGTAGTTTAAACGATGACAACCAGAGATATGATAATTCTGAATGGAATTCTCACGTTACAATACATTTTCTGCACACCGTTTTTGAAAAATTAACTACGCATATACATACATTTACCTGCTTAAGGATGTTGGAAAACAACCGATATTCAGTTTTGTGCCAAACCTTTGAAGAATAAACAATTGGCTTTCTCTGACGAAATCTACAGCCTCCAAATATTTTGAAACCCGTTCATCAGTTCGCAGATGGAATATTAATTAGACTCGTCTCGAGTATTTACTAAACGTGATACATATTGTGTGTCAGAGTCAAGCGTGTCAATAACTTGTTACATTTAGTTACGTAACTGTCAAAATCGTAACACATTACATTCATTACATTACACATGTTAGGCAGGTTCTATGCATGCTCATTATAACGTATGACTGGACACTGTTTACGTTCTGTTTCTTCTGAAGATTATACGATGCGGTAATAACAATTAGCACAATAAGAGAGAAAATTAATTATTATTGGCAGTTATTAATTAATTTCCCTTGCGTTTCCACGTTTTTACTTTTACCTTTGTTACACTAATTTAGTAGTTTTATAGTTATTTTCTAAGAACTTTCGAGTCATTTACATGTACCACATACCCAACAATTATCTTTTAGATATTGAGCAGTATAATTATACCTTTTATGAATATAAAATTATGTTAAGCTCTATTTATTTTTGCTGTTACGCCTAGTTAAGAAATCTCTTCGTTAATCTTTGGGTAGGTACGTTTAATTACTGTGATTGAATTTTAAAGTTTCATGCCTAGCATAGTATAATAATAGAAAACATATTAAGATATAGTTACGTAGTATGTCATTTAGTTATTATAGTTTAATACTAGATAGTATATGTTGTTTCTTATCGTCTACAAACGTTTGAACCAGACTCAGAATGATTCTTGAAGTTTGTAGCTTCACAGTATTTTGTGTTGAGACTCCTAAAACGCTGCACTGTGGGCCCTGATACTAAATAAGGACGCACGTAATTAATACAGCTAGTGTTTTGGTTTCCTAACAAATGACTTAATATGGTAAGCTCTATTATCCTCGCAAGATTATACTGCATTTGTGTATTTACACAAGACGTAAATTACAAGTAATATCAGTGAATCATGATTAGAAATTATAACTTAAGACTACAGAATTCTAGAAATATCATCAGCCTGTTCTTGTCCATGGCTTAATCTTTATAAACCACTCTCACTTGTCTAACAACAGCAGTCCCTGCTATCCACTTCTGGACATATGTTTACCCAAATTAGCACCAATTCACTCAGCTCAAACCGCTCCTCCTGGATAAATTCAAAGCAAATACGAAATGTGGTCTATATTCCAAAACTAGGTAGCTAATATTTATTAGTATTTTATTCGCCTTTTCTTTTAATACACTTTTTAAATACTTAAGTCTCTTAAACAAAGAAAAGTGATATTAATAAATATCCGGCTTATAACCGCAAGATGATATTGCACAAACGTTTTCCAACCGCTTAAGAACACAGATTTTCCATAAACTATTATTGTTATGTAAGTACGTAATTTACTTACAAGGATGTACTTACTACACGGATGTTTTGCGGATGTTATCGAAGCCAGAGTTATTAATAGAATCATAAGTTACATCTTTATTCTGACTATCAAATGCATCAAAGGCACTAAAATTAGAAAAGTGAAAATTTGGTACAAGGCTTCCTTTTATTACGGTAGCTGGGGAAATAAAGAATTTTTAAAAGTTCACTAGCCTTCCATCGCGGCTAGGACATCGCGGTTCGTCCGCGTGAACAACATTATAGTATCTCAGTGCAAGACTTTTTTCAAATCGGACCGGTAGTTTTTGAGATTAGCGCGTTCCACCAAACAAACTTTTCAGCTTTATTATTAGCATTGATACCTACCATAACTAATAGCGTCGGAGCGGACCCACTAATCCCTAAAAACAATAACATTGTCAAAAAAAGAATTATTGCTTACATATTAAGTACCTCTTGCAGTTAAGCAAACTAGCAAATAATTCATACAACGAAATTCATGGTAACCCTATTATTTTTCGTTTTGCCTCCCTCTTTCTACTAAATACGGTTGTGTCACTTCAACTCCTTTTAGTGCCCCACAGCTGGGCACGGGTCTTCTTTCAACTATCTTACGAGTTGAGTTTAAGCCTTAATCCACACACGCTGGCCAAGTGCAGGTTGGTGGATGTCACAAATCCGCGAAAGATTAGTTCTTATACATGCCGGTTTCCTCACCATGTTTTCATTCACCGATATTGACCAGCTGACTAGCACCACCGCTGCTCGATACACATTCTAAATACGGCTATATACACATGTACTTATTATTATTATTTGTAGGCTTTAAATGTAGGCATTTGTTTTATCGAAATATGCTAATTGCAAGCGACCTTGCAAGGTCAATGCGCATGCACATCAAAATGTGAATTTATTAGCAAGTTAATTGATTTAAGTAGACGACAACTTTATTAAGCCTAACATGTTAAGAAATGTGCCTAATAAACTGTTGCAGAATGTTGCACAGATTCGATCTTTCCAAAAAAACAACGAAATTGTCCTGTTTTTTATGTTTTTTAAAGATTCGTTCTCTATTACTAAGCTTCTGCTATCTGTTCGTCCATCTGTCTGTCTATCAGAGAAATATATTCGTAAACTGTAACAAGTATTTTTTATACTTCGATAGGCTGGCGCTTGACTACAACTTGCCTGATGTTAAGCAATGATGTAGTCTACGATGGCAGAGAGCGATCTAGTAGAGTTGATATTATTTTTACAGATAGATTTTCTATTGTCACAATAGCAACACAATAAAATCCTGCGCAACCTTTGAAAGTTCGAATCGCAGTTGACCTTTTATTTCCAACTTAATTACTTTATTTTCTTTCTTCCATATTGTGTAGAATTTTTAAAGACCAAACATTCAGAACCTTGATTTTTTTACGTGAAGTATTATTAGTATTCGTGGTATTCATTTTCAAACTACCTACTTACCTATTCAACAATGCCTAAAAGGTAAATCGTGATATATCATCTTCATATCCTAACAATTCAAGCATTTCAATATGTTTATAAGACCTTTAGTGACTAGGCAAGCATGAGCCCAGGCAGCCTCACCAAGAATTATTATCATTCAGAATAATAGACAAATCGTGTTTCGTTAGCCTAAGCCGCGCCCTGCATGTGCAATATTAGTTAAGACAAGGTACAACCATAGTTTAACAAAAGGTTCTGCTGACGCAGATTGACCACCGATATCATCAAATGGAAAGTAAGGCCCTCTATCTGAATCTACTGTTGTTTTTTTTACAGCAAAACCGCTAAATCGATTTTGATAAAGTATAGTATTATGGCAATGACGACAATTTCACCATGTGTAATACTACATTCCATAATGAATCACGTAATCACGTAAATTTTTAATATTTGTAAAATTGTTTGTTATTTCCGAATGATGTAGGTAGGTATGTAATTAATCAAAACCTAGGTGTAACTGACAACGCACTACATAAGAATCGTAAGCATTCAACGGGTGGCGCTGCACGCTGCGCCTGCGCAAAGGCCACGCTTTCAATAGCCTTGTGGCAAACTACCCACGGTCTATGCTATGATTCACTACTGTCTCAACTTGCATACCTGTTTTTGATAACTCACAATCGTAATTTTTACTAAGACAATAATTTTGATTGACGTAAAGTAGTGCTCACACCTATATTAGCCGAAGGTGTAATCAGTGGTAAATAGCATCTACATTTCGCAGACTGTGTTGAGGTCACATACGTAACAGGAGGCAATTCTATCGTCGTTTACCATGCACAAATCTTAACTGCGAGCCTCTTACCCAGATTTTCTGACAATATAAAAAATGGTTTTTCATTCGACTTGGGTAAGCCTAGGTTCTGTACCATCTTTTGGGGAAGCTTGTCCAGCAGCGGACTAGAATATGTTGATGATAATAATAATGACCATTCGTTCAGTCGATTAGAAAATAATTAGAAGGCTCTGTATCTTACCTAGTAAATAAACAAATCATTTTAATTTTAATTTCGCAACTAAGCTCTGCACTTAGATCTAATGGTTAATTTGCCTCATCATCTCTCTATAAAGGCCATTATTCTATAAAGATTTTGAAACGAAGATTAAACAAAATGTATGAACTTGGCTCATTATTTTTTATTTGTTGTTAAAATAGAAAGGTTTTTAATAATAAGCTTCAACATTAAGTGTGGCACATCTTAGTTTAGGTCTGAACTCCTATCTTTTTTTACTATCAGTTCTATACTCGGTGTAGGATCAGATGGCTATGTGTAAACAATACCAGGTTAAAAAATATATACAATAATTAATTCCTTAGTCAAGTTGGTACTAGCATCAGTAAGTCTAGAAATTTCTACGAACTACATAAACGAAGACGTTATCAATGAGACAACTGTGTAAACTCAATAACGTCAATTTATGGTTACAATGTGCTCAATTAAACAGACCACGCATAATTATTAATCGATTCCCGTAATAACAAGTCACGCGTAATATAATATGTGTTAATAAGATAAATATCTTGTAACATACTTGCGATGTATGAACCTTTCTAAGAAGGAACATTTATAGGCGACATAGAGTTGATGCAGTGTGAACATATTTTCCATTAACACTAATGTTGTACAATTATTACACTTAAGGACGACAAGTAATTAAATTTTACGACTATTCCTCAACTGTTATTAAAACAAATAAAACAATCAATTATTATGTGATTGTATACAATCGTGATGTACGTTTTGAAGAGGCATTTGTACATATTTGTAATTATGTATTATTTCCCTGCTTCCTCCTCTTTGCTACGAGAAAACTGATCTATTTAAGTTTCCAACTCCTTATCTTTCTGATTCTATTCGTGCAGTATTCAAGATTTTTGATGTCCCGGGACGTGGCCGGCTTTGAAAACTCGAGCCTCTTCACGCATGTCGCTGTCGGCCCTGGCTTGCAAGAGAAACAGTTGCGAGATTGTGGTGGTGCGTTTAGTAAAATCATTAAAAATCATTCTTAACACATTAACTTTCCAAAAATCCACCACATTGAGATAATGGTCCCATAAACTCACAACATTTCAATAAATAACATCATACATAACTCACGCACACACAGAACCATTAAATTAAAATAATTAACCTAAAAAATTATACTACGAGTGAAACACGTAGTGACATTGATACTGATATATTGATTAAATGAACCCACACGATCTTAGTAATCTATCAAATTCACGTTGAATAGCCACCAAATAAATAGTCAAACGAACCTTGAGTTTAGTTAAATTGAGTAATCCAATACGCAAGATATCGATCAACTTATCTAATACCATTTATAGTCAACGCACAAAACTGTACGAAATAATTACAAGAAAAAACAAAATACCGTAACATAACGACCTAAACATGTCACGATTCTTTAAATCTCGTTTTGTCTTTGTCACTCTTGTTCAGCGATAGTCGGGGAAAATAACATCACGTATGCACTTCTGACCCATTTCTCAGGTTATTTTTGCATAACTGTTTCGTCCTTAGTAGGTGATTTGCCCAATGGGTGGATTAAAATATACATAATCAATAGTACCTCGGTATCAGGTGTATCTTAAAGTATTGCTACAATTTTGGTAACTTTTTTGTAATCCTCAATTCCAGCAATAACCTAATTGAAATATCCCAGAGACGTACATGTCCTAGAGACTTTTGTGTGTGTATTTTTATCATTTTGCATTCTTTGTCAAGTACGCACCGGGTTTTACCGATTGGATCATCAATCATCAATATATATTAACTTTTTAATTCTGCATTCTGATCATGAACTTTTAACGTCATCGCTTTTCCCCCACTAGTATCTCGTTACATTATTTTATTATTGTGCAGACGTCACTGCGTACATATTTCGTGCATTACTTAAACGTCCATTCACTCGACAAAGCAATTTATAATGAAGGAAGTTTTATAAAGACAGCCCTATCAATGGTATTAATCAGCGGCATACAAAGCTTGCTTACAATGTTTTGATGGTAAATGGCTTACTTGATTTTTGAAACACAATCACAAGTGGGTTTTAAGGTTATTCAAAATCGTCTTTATCTTGTGCAATACTAAATTGCTTATTTTATCTAAGTGACAGAGACATTTGAATGACACGTCATTAACAGTTTTATCAGGGTTAAAACTTCAATAAGCTACGTTATCTTAAGTGCCAATTTTATGTTGAATAAATAAACCTATCTTAATATATATAAATCTCGTGTCACAATGTTTGTCCTCAATGGACTCCTAAACCACTTAACCGATTATAATAAAATTCTCACACCATGTGCAGTTCGATCCAACTTGAGAGATAGGATAGTTTAAATCTCAAATTATAGTCGCAATTTTAATTTATTGCTAATTATTTGTCTGTTATTATTTGACAGTCACAATTATCTGTTAACTCCAAATGATTCTAACAGATGTCGATACCTTTCGACTGGGTTGAGTAAGTAATCAATAGATGGCGCTGCTACGGTTATCACATTTTATGGAAATTGTTGAGTGGGCTGAAGCTACCCGGGCGAAGCTGGGACGGGCCGCTAGTACTAATATAATAATATTACAAAGCTGAAAAGTTTGTTTGTTTGGTTGAAAACTTTCAGGGACTTCTACTCCTAATTTTAAAATTCTTGCACTGCTAGATAATCTTTTTATTGAAGAAGTATAATGCCGAAAAGTTTGTTCGTTTGTTTGGTCAAACACGCTAATTTCCGTGATTACTGGTCCGATTTGAAAAATTCTTGTATTTTTAGATAGTCCATTTATTGAGGAAGGCTACTTTTTACTTTCCCACTATTGGGTATTATATAAGATGTTGGTCGAAAATATATCTAAACGATGAAGGGTCTCCTGGCTTTATTCATTTGCGGTTTCCTCTCATGTGGTCGGACACCTGACTAATTCGTTGCCGACTGTTGGCACTAACAACTTTTCAAACGGTTCACGCGACATTACTGCAGAATTTAATGGCATTAAATACTTCGCGCACGATAAAATTCTATAACCGGAATATATTTTGGCTCGATGCAGTCTTGTTAATTGGCCATTAAAATAGTAAAATTTTACAAATACCAATAATTCCGAGCTCGACCTAATTTCAGCTCTTGGAATTAATAAAACTGCACGTAAGAAATTTTTCCTGAGAGTTACGAAAATCATTCTTTCTATTCTATATATTATACAAAAAGAAAGTTATTTAAGGGTTAAATCTTGGGAGCTAATATTGAACCACTTCCTGACATTAGATTCTCCACAAATTCAACACAAGTATTTCCACAACTTCGGGCACAACGCTATTAATATGGCACCACGGAGACGCCACCAGGACCTCGATTCTCGCGTCTTAGATATTTTTTTCAACATTTGCGCGCTTTAGACATTTACTGTAATAGACTGTCGAAATAATGGCGGATATCATTGAAAAACCAAAGAAATCGCCATTTGTGTTCGAGGGCCCTACCCTGGTCTGATGATGGATTTGCTGTTCGTCTTGTTTAGTTTGAAAGTTAATGTGGCTAAATAGCCATGTGAACTTTAAAACTTACTTTAAACAAGACAAAGCTATCGAGATTGGAATGATTTGATTTGTATTAACAAATACTCTTGTGCTACATTTAGTTATAACCGAATTTAACAAAGGAGGTTCTGTATTAAAATTGTCTGTGTTTGCTTTAGAAAATAATCTCTAGAGTATTTAAATTGCGTAACACTAACAGAAATGGCAAATAATAAGAACAAGATCATTCATACAGATAGTGATCTGTTGCCATTGCAAAGTCTTAGAGTATCTCGATAAATACGCGTCGTGTTTGGAAGGTTGTCTTGACCGGCGGCGGCGCAGACGCATCCATCGAAACGGTCAAGTTCACGGCAACTAGAACTTGCGCATCGTGTTTTACATTACCATAATTTCATTTATTAGATGGTAATTTCGGTAAATGTTACGGTTATTACTGTTGATATGTTTTTATAATACAATGAAAGTAGATACTAGCTAATTAATACGAGAGAATGGCGTTTAGAAAATAGCGTAATAATATTAATTTATGAAATATATACATTTCATATTATATGATGAGAGTAGGTCACGAGGTAAGAGTTCTTTAACCTTATTTCTTTAATAATTTTGAAATGCCACGTCTGGTATAATGAAGTCACATTTCAATGCAGCATATTACCTACAATAACTACCAGTTATCAGGTACTATGGTCTGTCCTGGGGATGAGGCAGCCTGTTGTAGCCACAGGTTGCATATGGGGAATTTGTCGTAGTGATGACCCTACAAATAGGCTGTAGTGCGATGGCGGTGCTGGATGCAGATCTACAAGTTCCCAGTGCCTGAATACAAGGTATGCAGGGACTCCTACTTACCCCGCTGTCTCTCCAACAGCGGCGACCCTTAAAGGGTGTCCACCTCATAAAAAAAGATATGGTAAAGTCTGAATGTAGTCAGTAGGGCTGGGTACAAAGGTAGAAAAGAGTAAGCTTAGGAGGGGTATTGATGACAGCCAGATAGGACTGAGGTGAAGTAGGCTGGGCGTAAACGCTCAAGAAGAACATTCTGATTTCATCGGTGACAAAAAGGACAGGTGCGTAGCACTCACAACCACCGATCATGAAGAAAGAAATATATGAATGAAGCTAAGAAAGTGTATTTAGATCCAAATAGGTAACTGTCTAATCTATAGTTTCTATCAATTCAACTATCGACAACCGACATGGATACCATCCTCTAATATAATATGTCGGGGTTATATTTTTAATCGCAGGTAGTATAAAAACAGTTATTCAAACTCATTTGTTGGTTAAAAGAAATGAATGCTTAGATAGCTAAGGTCAGTCCAATCGTAGGTCAAGTTGAAGTTTGAGGCATCACATAATTGCACGCTCCGCTGGCCGCAGCATCTATTGACCCAGTCGCAGTGGGCGATACTCGACATATCTAGGACAGAGGAAGCCGCTGACTGGTTTTGTTACTTTGTGATTTATGTTTGCTATTTGTAAAGCTGTTTATTTTGAGGTGCTAATAATGTGACATTTACACATAGGTGCTTACGAATAAACTGAGTCTTTTGCAAACAGACAAACTATATTATTGTACTGTAACTAATTTCAAACCTACAAAATATGAGTTGTAGTATCATTAATAAAACACTTTTCACATAACTAGGGTCTAGACCCACCATCACAATCGCCACTATACTTCTGTGATAATATTTCCCAGCCGTTTTTTTCCGTCTACGGCAGCCAGTCTAAGCAGACGAGCCACGTACGCAGAGGATATAATAGTGAACCAGTGTGTACACAAACAAGTGCACTCCTATTTCCTTCTCTATCCGATGGATTGACCAACACGACCGGCAAAGGAGTATTCACCACCAACTTCCTAGCACCGGATTAGTGTTGAAAAATTAGAAGTCTCTTTTTGGTCTGGCGCAGGATTCGAACCCGCGACGCCATAACCTACCGAGGCTACTCCTGTAATGGAATATGGCTAGTGACGCATTAAAAGTAATCTTGGTTCGAATCAGCCAAGTCACCTAAAAACCAACAGTTTATTAACGTTTTAAAATGTTTTTTATTTACCTTGAATACTCGATAGTTAACTTCAAAGCTTAATAAAAGCATGTAAATAATTTCAGTGATCTTGGCGTTATGTAAATAAAACCAAATTTTATCGAAACGTGTATCCGCTATTAAGTAGAAAATATTTCGTTAACTAGATGTTTAAGGCGATAAGCGAGTTACTTTACTTAATTATCGTAATAAAATATATAGCACTGGAAGTTTGTGTAAATAATACATAGAGGTCAATATTAAGTAGGCTAACAGCTTACAAATACACATACCTACCTACATATGTACATTTGGTGGAAGGCGTGTCCGCGTCAATTTCACTTGAAGCTGTTTTGCAAAACCTTTTGACTCAAACTCAAAACCTTGATTTAAGCATTAAAAAGTACCTATGTCAACACAAAACAATTCTATGATCGTTACGCCCTAATTCCTTTTAGCGTAGAGGCGTAGAATACCGTATGTGACACACTGATGCTATCATTTGACACTACCTCTATAATTTTAGAGATTTTGTTTTAGTAATTAATATATTAGCTTTTGTTAACATTTTACTGTTACTAAATAATTAATTTTACAGTTTGCAGCCGTGGGAATTACCAAAAAGTGGAACTTTTTAAAATGTTAAATAGATATTCCTACTGGTGGAAATAAAATATAGTAGTCTGCTGCTTAACTTACGCGCAATAAAAGAAGCCTGTTAATTTTACCTGTAACAAGAAAAAAAATGATTAGGACATTTTCAGAAAAACTTGAAGTACCTACAATACAAGCAACATTTACATACTACATCCCAACAAGTGTCTTTAGATGGGTTTAGAATTTATGCGTGGCTCCTTTTACTTCTGGGGAGAAAACCTATACGGATCCCCCGCCCCGAGTAAAAACCCCCTGGGTGTACCATCCCACACCTACGCCCGGGGTCGCAGGAAAACACGCGATACTTCCGCAACACCCGGCTAGGGATGGCCCGCCTCTGTGGGCCTCGTCAAGTGAGAACGATGTTCCCCAGAAACATCAAAAGGGGTTCGCTTTGAACATTTCGCGCCGCGGCGCCTTAGGTCCCTATGCATGAGGGCGATGGACGATGCGTGGCTCCTTGCCTTAAGTCGTCGCCCCTAGTTCAACCCGCAAGCGACATTATCATATTTTTTTATGTTATAGACAATATCTCTATCTGGGTATTTAAGAATATCTACATTTTATACAGATAACACTTTGTCCAGAAGACTAACCGCGCTACAACACAGACTGTAAACCATCGGAAATATAAGGATAAAAAAATATGAAAAAACGTAATAAAACCTAATTTAATGTAGTTTCATTTAAAAAGAAGACTGGAATCAATAATGTACTATAAGATTACAATACAATATTAACCTAGTTAGTCCCAAACATTCCTGTCAATCACAGTAAACACTTTTGATAGCCTCCTTGACATATTTGCCAATGTTTTGCTTTGTAACAAAAGGATCTAGCTATAAATATGCATTGTTACCTGTCATTATAGCTTTGATATCGATTGTTACACGACAATGACCTCGTATGTAGATATTAGATCATAGTACAGAAATACATTACAAGAAATATTTTCTTAAATGACTTTTTGAATACTACAAGAGGTACATTTAACAGTATGTAAATGTAAGTATGTCGATCGTGCCCACACATCTTTGTCTGAATTGTTACATTGCCGCTGCTTAATATCGGTGAAGGAAAACAACGAGATAGGGGTGTCCACTTAAAAAATATATCGATATTTATATTCGATGTAAAACATCGGATTCCAGCATCGATGTTTATCGATATATCGCTAGAAAACATCGATATTTTTCTACTATCGAATACTTTCCACAAAAGTTTAATATTACCTTTTTCCAGTGAAATGCGCAAAATTTGTGGTCTTTGATTTTGCAGGTGTGAATGTAGAATCAGATACCAGAGTAACATAGCTAAACTAATAGTGTAATGATAGTGATTTTCTATGAGAATCACTATCATTACATAGTTACTTAAATAGAATTGTAATACTAAGATAATGGTGAGATGACTGAGATGAGTTATACCTACATTTGCAAGTGAAATATAAACGACAAATTAATAGAAATATTTTATTACATATCACATAACTTCTAAACAGTAAAAGAAAACAAAAGACATATTTAGTACTAGCCTTAATCTAGGTATGTACCTGCAAAAACTTACTTTCACTTTACCTATTTAATTAAAACCAATGCTCTTTAGACAAACTTTGCAAAAATAAAAGTTTACTTAATCTTTTACCTTTCATTCTATTTCTTTGTTGATTAACTATTTGAGCAGCCTTAGAAAATAATCGTTCGGATGGAACAGAAGTCCCGACAATAGTTAAATATTTGAAGGCAATCTTATAAAGCTTAGGAAATTAACAATGATTTAATGCGTTACCGCCAAACAGCAAAAGTCGACGTAAAAACAATGAATGAGTCCAATGAGTGAATGAGAGTGAAAATAAATAGAATGAACCTATAGAATCCACAGATTATATAAATTTAGAGTGAATAATCAATCGATCTGTCAGGATGGAATGGATTAGGTAATTAAGCTGGTCACTCACAGATGTCACTACCTTATTGAACCATATTTAAAATCCAAAATCCAAGTCATCAAGTAGTGTTAAAATTATTTAGTTTTTTAGTAGATTATACAAAAAGAAAATAAAAAAACAAATATTCGATGTTTCTATAAATATATCGATATATCGAATACAATAAATATTTGACAAAACATCGAATCAATCCGATATATCGTAAAGAAAACATCGAATAAATTCGATATATCGATGTTAAGTGAATATCCCTACAACGAGAGGAAAACGATGAGATCGTTCTAGCAATGAACATAAAGACGCGTCGATTAATGGGTGTATTATTTTTCTCTTAATTTTTTTATTTTGTTTATTTATTGTTCTTGTTTTGTGTTTTTTTTTATTTGAGATTTTGATAATTCTTTTTTATTTAAAGGGTACTTTAAAAAAATAATTATCAAAATCGATCTACAATTGGCAGAATTGTCACATAATATCACGTAAAATAAAAAAACATACAGTCGAATTGAGAACCTTCTTCTTTTTGAAATCGGTTGAAATTTAAAGATAGGCTTATCTGTAAATTTAAATTGCTAAATCTAACCGGATACCATATACTAGACCAATTATCATGTCACCTGACAATATTGACAATCAAATCAAAACCTCTAATATGTTCCATTTCCGTATCCGTTAACATTACACAACACAGACAACCTTTGTTAATTAGCAGTACCTGCCTTACGTTACTTTGTTAATAATAAAATCTAGCTATATTTAGTGTGCTATTTATAGATAACAAAGACAGTCGTGCAGCATGTTACTTCTAATGTTCCGCATAAATAATTTAGGAAGTTTATAGAGATCCATATATTTCTGTTCCGTGATAATATTTTTTTAGAACAATTTCTATTTAATGTAAAAATACATAAAATAAAAATATTTTTACTGACGAAAAGACATTGATGTATATAATTAAGAGAATTTACAGTAGCTGTGGTAGTTGTATATTTCACAATAACAACCCCTATCTCTTAAATTACGTGTTCCTGTATATTAAGAGCCAGTGTTCGGCTTTTGATGTTATATTTTAGTGCAACCTAAGAGTGAAAAGAAGAGAAATAATATTTTGCTATAGCACTATCGCAATTGGAGACACAGCCGTTTTAGCCTCGGGGAAATCCTTTATGGATTATCGCCCCGTGTGGGCTCAAGGCAGATGTGAGACTCCCGAAGGATAAGGAATTTCAGCCAGAGGGTCACGGGAATCACATGTGACACAAACCGCTACCTTTGAGAAGGTTAGAGCCAAAGTTCGGAACAGGGCAGTACCATAACAGACATGGCAAACAAAGGGAAAATCCGAGCTTTTTTTACTTTTTTTGTCAAATTACACCACACCATGGCATGGTACGGTGTAATTTGTCAAAAAAGTAAACAAGTTTGAACACTCGTCAGTCGTTAAGAACAAAGGAGTGTAAAGGTGCTAGATCAAAGCAGGCAGTAAACAGCAGCTGCCGACAGCACGTGCATCTGGCGGAACAAATTGTTGACTGACATGGAGCCGTAAAATTCTTTTTTCAAAAAATTGTTTGGCCGGTCGAACCTATTGTCAATAGTTCCAGTTGGCAGCTCGATTCGAAAAAGTAATTATCCTTTCTCGAAATAAGAAACCTAATAATTAAACTAAACTAATTATTTATAACTCCTGTAAAAGTAACTACCGACCATTGAAAAGACAACGCACTGAATTGCAAATTCATATGGTCATTATACATATACTTAAAAATGTTGTTATGGGCTAAAGATGTCTCTTAATATTTACACCATCATTCTTTCACAACTAAAATAACGCTGTCATAATATTATGGTACGGAACAAAACGTGATACAACACACGCCACATTACATATCAATAAACTGTTGTCTAACAAACTATGAACGTTTAGAAACCAAAATATCAAGTTAGCTGCACGATGTACAAGAAAACTCGTGTACATTACAAGATATTAACACAACGTACCATTACCAGTAACAACGAAGGAAACGTATAGTTACTATGGCGATTATGATGAAATGTTGCACAGTGAACAACACCTGCTTCGAACAGGTTGTTAGAAAAAAAAGGCAGTCAAGTGCGAGTTGCATTCTAAAACCGATGGTTCCGTTACTTTATAGTTTTTGAATAAACACTTACGGGTTTCGGGATTATTTCTATATTTATGCTACTATATAAGTTAACTTGTTGTCAAACGTAGTTCTGGATGATTGTGAAATAGCTAATTAGTCCTTAGGTTTCCTATAGATTTTCGATTCGATTTACCTCGATTTCTTCGGTTTACCAAAATATGTACATTAAGACCAATATCATATATTTGCGGAGATCAAAATTTATTATTGTGCTGTTGTTTTGAACGATTATGTACATAAGTATTTGTTTATTATTTCAACTTACGCTTTCCATCAAAAACGGGTTGTGTGCGCCATATAGTCTACGGATCAAAGTAATCCTATTAGGGTTGCTTTATTTATTAGACGTGTTGAACCCCAATAAAATGCTTACATAGTTTATGAATAACTAGAAAACCTGGTGAATGCGAGAACGAAAGCCGTTTTGTCGTGTATTTACCACTGCATACATAATGTATATGCAATATCAAGTATTTTATGGCAGTAGTGCATCTATTACGACTCAACGCGTAAAACTGGGTGTGCAAGGAGTTATTGTGTGAAACAGGTTGTATCTAATGCTACTATTCAGAATAGATGCAATGACATTGCTTAAACGACCTTCAAGATCCAACATCAAAATTAAACCCATAGTAACATCATAAATGAGAAAGTAAGTTTGTCGGTGTATTAGTTACCAATTCACGGGTAAACCACTTAAGCGATTTTGATACAAAAAGTATGCATATAGTTTTAACCGACACCTTGCAGAAACCACGCAATAACTTTTTTTTAGGTGTGACTAACTTAGGTAGGCAGTGGCCGGGTGGCGACTTCTAAAGAATCGGCAACGAACTAGTGACACCTCTTCGTGTCTATGAAGTACGGTGACACCATATCATGACCCCTAGTTTCCACTGGCGAAACATTCACAAGAAAACATGTTGCAAGCTCAGTCTATCTCTATCGCTTAGGGATGAGCAGAAAGAGATATTACTGTGCTTGTATCATGTTTTGTTGTGCAGTGCATCTACGCCCATAAGGCAAACTATAAACTTGTTTGCCAATTTAGTACAAAAATGCCAATCTAGTTAGTAGTAAAATAAAAAAAATGTGCTGTTTCCATCGTAACTGCGCAAAAGGTCAGTACCTATAGTTTTGTGTTAAAAGCGAGTGAAAGAAATGTACCAGAAAAGGCTAACAGGATGTAGCTACTTCATTTAAATACATAATTAGCTACTAAGAATCTTTTATCAAACAAACTGGATCAGCGAAAAAAAATGTTCGTTACAAAAAAACATCATAATAATATGTATCAAATTAAGCAAAATATTTGAATTAATTGGTTCAAATAAATTACAATCTCGGTAACGAATTAGCACGAAATATGAATAATACTTATACGGTTGATTATGTTAATGTTATGAGTATGAGTATGGGGTTATGTTTATAAAAATAACAATATTAATAATTTAATAATAATAATATACTTTATTGATACACACTCAGTTATAAAACTTAGTTATCTATATTTAAATATTTACAAAAGAAAAGAACTTTAAGTAGTACTTACATTACCAGTTATCTGGTTTCCGTAGTACAAGCACTGCTTAGTTTGGGATCAAATGGCCGTGTCTGTTAATGTCCCACTATATTATTATTATTGATATTATTATTATGTGTTCCGTGAGACGTCCGAAGACCATTATGAGAGAGTGCTGGGTGTTCCCACACCTTCCGCTAGATGCCACTACCGCCCGCTTGACCGCGTCAACGTCACATCCGCCCTGCGAAACGTCAAACATCCGACCACAGCAAGCCACCGTTATACTTCCTCATTGTTGCGTCGGTGTTCGTTCCACGAACACCTTCCCTAGATTTTAACTTAGAATTAATTTTCTAAGAATACCGCCATATTTAATAATTTTTTTTGATTTTACATTTAAATATGATAACGTTCGAATGTGTTTCAATGTTCGATCTGTTTTTCGTTATTATCAAAGATTCGAGTCGAAAGTTACAATAAAGTGTAGTTTTTAGTCTCGGCCTACTCGTTTTCCGAACTTACGACCGTCTGTAAGTTGCGAGTATCGTCGCCGGAATATCGCGACCGCGTGTTCGAGGGATAGGTTATGCAAGTTCCAGTCGAGAAGTGGTCGGAGTCCGGGAGCAGCGAACACGGCAGGTCGGAGGAGACGAGCCCGCACCCGGTGAGTCCGTTCCATTACATAGGCGCTCCGCCTGTTGGCTGGTGACGTCATGCTCTGGTACAGCCGTGTGTGTTATACTTGTGTCCGTGTGCGCGCGCTCCTTTGTTCTCTGCGGCGGCGCCACGCTGTCGCGACACGTGGCCAGTGCTAATGTGTGTATGTGTGTGTGTGTGCGAGCTCATGCGTGCGGCAGTGCGCCCCGCCACCTACCCACTGCGGTGCGGGGCACTGACGGGCCGGGGCCTGCACGTGGGGCCCCCGCCAAGCTCGGGGGTCACGTGTCGCCCCGCACCTACATCTCGTGTACCTACACATAACCGGGCCTACACCGCCCTGTCGGTGCCCTGTATACACAGTATTGCGTGTTTCTATGTTGCCGCGCTGTTACCTCTCGTGTCTACAAATCATTTCTTGTCGAACGATATAGCGTTTATGCACCGTGCAACGACACTGCCATGTTTATTAAGTTTGACCTTACTTATCGGTTACTTTTGCATACTTTAAAAGTTCTTTGTTTAGATCTATTTCTACGAAGTCAAGCGTAGTGACAACTTTTAAATCCATTTCAATAGAGTAATTACGGTCCAGGCTGTATTATATGACTATTGACTTTTAAGTTGAAGCACGACTACTCTTTTGATGATCTAGATTCTAGATCAGTGTTCTGTTTAAGATCTGGTGCGGTATGCATATCCAGTTTGCCGTTCGGTCCGAATACGGTTTGACGTTTGGAACCGAAACCGAAACCGATTCCAGATTTTCTAATCGGTTTCGTATTCGTATCTTTTATTCCATCCGGTTGCGGGTTTGTATCCGGATTGCGTTCGTTTCGTGAACCATATTAAAACACAGATCCGGTTTGAAATACTACTATCTTAGTCAGATCTCTCTCCCCTTGCCTCGTCTTTTATCCTTAACCTGCTTTGATAAAGCAGTAGACCAAAATTTTTATGATTTGCAATTTCGCCAACTGTATTTAATTAGTGGGGTACTAAAAGGGGAGGGGGGGGGGTAAATATAGATAAATCAAGACCATCTATCTATCAAGACAAGATCTAACAGATCTCAATGTATCTCAAACAAATCCTAACCCATTATTTGTAACGTAATACTAGAATGTACCCACATCTTACATACATAAATCTTTAATTTGCTAACTGTTGTCTTGCATATCGCATCAACTTTATTACTATTATTTCTCAGACATTCAGATTCTGGTACAGTCGCTAAAATCGATCTATAGCACGACATTTTTCTTCGTAAGCAATTTGTTTGCGCAGTATTATTATCGATATAATCTTTAAGTTCGCGTTACATTTTCCTGCGACATAAGATATATTATATCCACGTTACCTTCATTTCGCGGTCTGCTCAAATTTATTTACCCGCGAAAGCGTTGTCTATGCCTAGGACGATTCCTTTGACATTGCTTCGACTTACTAAAAGGTACTTAAAGCCTTGAAAGGTTATAACCTACTGCTAAACCCTTACAAACTTAGCAATCGTCTCTAGTGACGAATCAGGTAACTCGTAAACACGAAATTCTGACCTAGTCAGTAAATAATTTTCGTAAAAGTTACTGGCCTATGTACCTACGCCTATCTTAAAATTGTAGTACGAAAATTTAAAACTCACTAATCTTAAAGTGGCTATTTCATAAATACCTTTAAGTAGACCCGTCATCAGGCTGTTGCAGTTTCTCAATCGTACCAAGTTCAAAATCATCTGAACGGTTGTTTCTTCAGATTTTATTAATTGGGTCTGAAGTCCTAATAGACGGCTCTCAAGATTTTTCCCTACGCCTTCTATCTACTTTTATAATGGCGTACTTAATTATTACTGTGGTTAATCCACAAAGCAGGCTTCTGCTCCTAGGGTTTATCAACGTCCCTGACAACCACCGGGATCTCCGTGCCTATGCCTAGACCAAAATCTAAAATATGTTGGTGTACCTAACGATGGTTCCAAAAAATTCAAGTGCTTATGTTTGTACCTTGAGGTAAATTAGCTCTGCGAAACTTAACACAGTCACTACCCGGTAGAGTTTGCTTGGCCATTTGCTCGTGGCTTAACGGCATCAATGGCAGTTTATTTTTAAAGTGGCCCTCAGCCTTTGAAGTACGACGTGAGTCTTTGCAGACTTCTTCACCTTTACTACCCAGGGAAGTTAACGCTGCAGTTGCCTGTTGCTTATCTATCGTTAGTCACAGTATGCTTCTATAATTGACTATATAGTATCATACGCAAGATATAAATGCGGGTCTAGCCCTTAAAGTATATTAAGAAAGTTTGTCACAGTTGTATATACAGCCGTTTTTTCTCAAACCGGGTCGTAGCCCTTAAGATTGCGAACATCTTCACCACCACTGCCCGAGGAAGTTTATATCGCAGTTGCCTGTAGCCTAGCTGTATCTACGGCAGTTTATTCTCGAACCGGGTCGTAGCCCTCGAGATTGCGAACATCTTCACCACCACTGCCCAAGGAAGTTTATGTCGCGGTTGCCCGTAGCCTAGCTGTATCTACGGCAGTTTATTCTCAAAGCGGGTCTTAGCCCTGAGATATATTAACTTTGCGAACATCTTAAACGTCACTACCTGAGGAAGTTTATGTCGCAGTTGCCCGTAGCTTAGCTGTAATCACGGCAGTTCAATCTCAAAGCGGGTCTTTGCCCTGAGATATATTAACTTTGCAGACATCTTAAACGTCACAACCTGAGGAAGTTTATGTCGCAGTTGCCCGTAGCTTAGCTATAATTACGGCAGTTCAATCTCAAAGCGGGTCTTAGCCCTGAGATATATTAACCTTGCAGACATCTTAAACGTCACTACCTGAGGAAGTTTATGTCGCAGTTGCCCGTAGCTTTGCTGTAGTAACGGCAGTTCAATCTCAAAGCGGGTCTTAGCCCTTGAGATTGCGAACATCTTCACCACCACTGCCCAAGGAAGTTCAGATTTCAGTCGCCCGTAGCCTAGCTATGTCATACAGCATTTTTCAAAGTTTGCGTTGCAGTTTCCCGGATCTTAACCGGCACTATACGGCAGTTAACTTTAAAGCGGGTTTAAGCCCTTTGAGGCGTATCAACTTCGGTAAGTTCATCACCCCTTGGGGAAGTCTCCGTTGCAGTTAAAGTACTAAGGGCAACAGATGTCCTTACACCGATCTTAGCCCATAGAACTTAACCGACTTTAGTCTCTGTGAGATTGGTGCTTTATGAGGCTCAGCACCGGGTTTGGCTTGTGATTTTCGTCACCCCCCGGGGAAGATTACATAGCTATGACTATATACGGCTCATCAAGACGATCATCGCTAGCAATCTAGCGGTGTACTCCAACCATTGGCTGTTCACTTTGAAGATCTATTTGGAAGTTTAACCCAGAAGCGGGTAAACGCCCTGTGTTTGGCTGCGATTTTCATCACCCTCCGGGGAAGATTGCATTGCCACGTCTACTGCTCAGCAATAAAGTCGCCGCTAGCAAAGAAATATTCTACTTCGTCCTGCTTGTCTATGAAGTCTACAGAATCTGGCATAGAATGTCCTATTCAGTACCAAGATGTTCTAGGAAGTATTTTTAGCCAGTTAACAGAAATGGAGGTATAGATTACAGCAATGTTCTTTTTGGGAGCTAGTGGGTACTACTTCCACCACAACGCTGCAGGTTATCTCTGCCTCGTTAAAGTCAATTTATAGATATCACTATCGTACAGTTCAGCCGAACAGTTTTGATCAGACTCAAACGAAAACTAAATATTTGAAATTTTGAGGTTTAGTTCAAAGACTTTTCGCAGTTTAGTTTACTATAACTTACAGATCCTGCCATATTCAGAGGCCACTAACAGTACGATTACAACTGCGCCAGCTTTATGTCGGCGAGTTTATTAGCTTAGACCACAAAGAGTAAATTTTATTGCAGCTGGGGTACCCTGTGCGACGCCCTCTGTATTAGTGGCGTAGGTTACTTCAATGACTCGCTATCTGAGTTTTCTTTTTTTTTAACACAACTGTTACTTTTAAGAAAAGAAAGCCTAATCTATCAAAAACATACGCTCTATATTATGCCTTTTAGCATGGTGATTACATGTAACACATAATAGAAAATCCTTAGACATCACATTGTTGCATTTTTTCGCAAGCCACCAGAAGATAACAAACACGTCTCTCATAATGGTCTTCGGACGTCTCACGGAACACATAATATAACAATTTTACCTTCCAATAAAATTGGTATTATGTTTCCTCCGACGTCCGAAGACCAGGTGATTTCTTTCTGGTGTTCACATCATTATGAGACGAACAATGAGGAAGTATAACGGTGGCTTGCTGTGGTCGGATGTTTGACGTTTCGCAGGGCGGATGTGACGTTGACGCGGTCAAGCGGGCGGTAGTGGCATCTAGCGGAAGGTGTGGGAACACCCAGCACTCTCTCATAATGGTCTTCGGACGTCGGAGGAAACATAATACCAATTTTATTGGAAGGTAAAATTGTTATATTATTACAATGTTCTTTACAGTGATTATAATATTATGCAGTTTTATAGTCACAGTGCGCATGGCAACTGTCATCTTAGCTAGAATTTAAAAAATTCTTAAAACTACCTAGGTACTTCAAATTTCAATGGGACAATTTCAAAATATACCAAACATTAATTATTTCAAACAAAAAAAAATACGGTCAAAAATCTTAGGACTCTATAGTTAAAATGCACTTTGTCTCTTTCTTACTGGTATAAATGTCAAGATGACAAACAAAGACAATCGAAGTAGCTACAAGACGTTCATGTATACAGGGGATAGAATTTTGCGAGTCGATACATAGGTACATTAAAATAGAAAGATCCAAATTGATAACCGCTTACATTTAGTCGGTCGATAGTCGGTTAAAAAATACTCATTTTGTATCCCAGAATATTATTAGCGTAACAATCAAAGTGAACCCGGATTTTGTGAGACATGAAATTTCGGGATCAAATTCACTGTAAAATTGGTAGAAATTACAATATACAGTATATACTTTATTTAACAGCACCCTGTATTTCTGTATTTAAAATACGTTATCGTTACATAAAATCATGAAGATATGAATCGGAAACACCCTGTACTAATGCTTATCAATTATTGATGTAACATTTATATGTTTATCTTTTACGAGAATCCATTTAAAACCGGTAGCTGGCGCCAGTCGGAAAATTAAAATTTGATAGAATTTTCCTATCATAACATACATTTACTTCAAAATATAAATGTCCAACTATATTTAGACGCTTTATCTAGTTCTGTCTTAAAATAAACTTAATATTTAGCACGTGAAGTGTTCTAAACTAAAATCTAGTATAAATCAGTACACCGAGACGGTTCGAAGCGATGCAGAGCTTGACTGATAATAATTTTGGCGAGCTTAGTTAATATTATTATCATACACCATAACTAATACTCACGTCAGTATAACCCGAAGGTGTAGGCAGAGGTGAATCACCGACATACTAGATTATTAATGTTACAAAGATTAACTTTGCACACGTAACATAACTTTTGCAAGACTTAGCTTTTTTAAACATTATGTTTTGAGTGAATTGCGTTTGAAATGATATGAATCATTTACCGTTATATGAAAACGTGAATCGTAAGTTAATCCTGTATAAATATCTTGTGTATTTATAATTTCACGTGCAAAACATCCAGTGGAGAGCCAAATTGATTTGGCACATAATAAATCCACTATACCAGTGTAAATGTATGTACCTTAATAATCTAACTTAAGTTGGTACCAACCTTTATAAAATTACTTTTGACCTTATAAAAAGTAGTAAGCAGAACAATATCTTATTATTACAACCGGTTTCAATATCCTGTCTATCTGTGGATTTTACTGTACTGTACTGTACCTACTGGAGATCAGAATTTGACGTATTTTGTATAGAACTAACGTCTATTAGGGTCCACAATGAATAAAAGAAAATATAAAGACATATATCTACAGTTTCGAATACATAATTTGAGAGGGTGAATAGTGAAGTAGGTATGCAATCAGTACTATTTACTTCGTACAGACTGATCCCACTGGATCGAAGTCCTCTGTGTCCACCAGCTGACCTACTGATAAATAAGAAAACATATTTTACAAATCCGCGGATGTAAACTCTGCTGCGCGCGCTTTTCATACGGCGGCCATGCTGTGGGAAGGCGCGGGAAAGTGGAAAGTGCTCAGCTTATCATTATTGCCAGTGCCGAGGCCGCGTCATTGTCTCCGGGCTTCATATTTTCTTCCCGTGTGAAACCAAAGATATTTATTACTATGGAATCAACACACCATAAACCTCTAACTTATTTTTCAGTTTACGCTCCAGCGTTACCCATATACAAAAATAAATTGTGGGTACAGGAGGTTCACAAGTTGTTTTATGTAACTTACAGCACAAATAATCTCAATTTGATCTAGTGGTAAGTGATGATGAAGACACTATGATACACGTGCAGTCATTAAACGGGACCGGTAGTTTACGAGAGCCGAAGCCTAACGACCACAGCCCACCAGCACCGTTTCAGTTTCAATTTACCAGAGATTACGTTAGTACACGATATGGTGGACTGGCGACGTCTAAGCTTGCGATGCAAAAAGGCGATGTGTCCTTGCTTCGTGGGTGGTGTCTGCGACAGTCGAACGCTACCACCTATGACCAGAGCTCATTTACCAGCCACTGATAAACAGCGGCGGCGCGGCGGTATCGGCTTCGCCTTTAAAAGGTCGCGGGTTCGATCCCCGGTCGCGTTCACACAAATTTGTGTGTATTGTTTCATTACCGCTGCTCAATTTCGGTTAAGGAAAACATCTTAAGGGAACCATTATGTCTAAGAGCTAATCACTAGTGGAAATATGACATCGACAACTCACTCACCTCATAAGATAGTTGAGAGAAGACCCGTGCCCAGCCGTGAGAAACTAAGGGTTAATGTGAGGAACAATTTGTTAGACCACTAGGGTAATCCTACGAACACGAGATGTTAATTTCCATAATATGCACCTTCTAGTATACTCACACACAACCGTGCATTTCACTCTGACCTACGATCTCGTTTATTCACAGATTCACGATAATACAAATTAAACGCAAACAATTTTCATTAACAAGACAATGAACAACAAAACTCCCGCGTTATAAAGATAATTCATTATACTAACTCATGAGACAAATCCTTCACACTGATTACACCATTATGTTAATTAGAAAGTTGCCATAAAACAGCTCGCTTTGTTTATCGTATTAATATTATAGATGCGGAAGAAGAAGTGAGTGTATGAATGTTTATTACCAAGTAGCTCCATGACCGCTCCACCGATTTTAATGAAATTTGAAATGTAGGTAGTGTATACCCTAGAATAGGACATAGACTAGTGATATTATCAAAAATCATACCCTAAGAGGGTTAAATAGAGAGTAAATTTAAATAGAGTTATTGTACGAATAATTACACTTACGTGTTAGCAGATATAATTACACTATTTTCACTTCGGCCCTATTTAACCCCTCAACTGTCTTGTGTGCTGAGAGAGTTTACACATTAATCCACACACGCTAGCCAAGTGCGGGTCGGTGGATGACAAATGTCCTCGAATGATTAGGTCTTAGACATGCCGGTTTCCTCACGATGTTTTCCTTCACCCATATTGATCAGCGGCGATGAAACACAAAGATTTGTGGGCACGAGCGGAGATCGAGTCCGCGACCTTATATTTCAAAGGCGAGGCTGATGGGGCTGCGCCACCTATGATGGTTACCCTAACCTTTACGATACTGTTCTTTACCCCTAGTACACACGGCTACCCATCAAGCTTTACATTACCAGTATAAGCTGGCCTTTCATCGTCATTTCCCTTGCGTTTTTATCACTTCTATTGGGATTCGCTTCCAGTGGAACCTGATGCGGCTAGCTACCAGAATTATACGAGCAACTTCCATTAGACCTCGAAACCCGTAGGGGACCAGCAACCGAGACGGTTAGACCAGTTGATTGTCATAGATGTGTTAAATGACAAACGGCAACTACAAATTATTTTACCTATCCTATTTCCAAATCATTTAATCCTATTTCTAACATTTGCTTTTGAATTAAACTTATCATTAAAATTAATTTGAAAACACATTTTGACAACTTAGCAGTTCGCACTATAAAAGAGGGATCGATGCCTGGTTGATTCTCCTCTCGACCGGATGAAAACCGTCCGGCTAGCTCAATAGTGCGCATGCGTATATTAATTCGAAATTCTGACAATATTATGATCAATTTGCAAGAAGATATTAGATGACGAATTGGCGACTGTCTCGCTCGACTATAAATAATTAGCAGGAAATCTCTAGATTATCGTATGAGATACACTAATAGGAAATGCGTAAATATCTCGTCATCTCGTGTGCCAAATGAATAATCCCGACCTCACTATAACTCTAATTAATAATACATGAGATATAAATTACATAAATACATAGACAAGAACCTACATTACAATACTTTTGAACTAATGTTCACATATTTGATTAAAAAAAAAACAAATTAAAAATTAAAGACTCCCGGCGCCTAATATTTTTAAAATTAAAATCAAACTATATCATTGGTCCATCTGTTCATCTGGCGTTACATGACAACAAGCTTGTATACAGATACAGTCCATGAGGTCTAAACTAAGCTCTGCATTTGTATGAGTTGCATCTCGCTAGGTGCGCACCGCGCATCAGGCCGATTGTTGAGAAGCAGTATAAAATAGTTTTAACTAAGAAAAGGACGCGTCGTGCCCCAGCCCGACATCACACGTACAGTATGTGCATTTCCACACATGCAAAACTTATGCCTCGGGGACTGTACACATGTCTAACTTATAAGGGTAACGGGGTTTGGATTTTTATGATGTGGTACCTACTAAATTATACATACATACCCTAATTTTTCACCTACTCACCACTTACAATTATTTTTTAATAGCGATATTAGTAAATTGAGAATTTTAAGGTAGGTAAACAGGTAAGGAAAATCTGAGGCAGCTGGTTTCCCAAAAAAAATTAAGGTGACTGCTCGTGAGCAATAATCAATTTAACCTAAATAAAATACACTAAACCAGTTAATCAAAGGTAATGTTTATTGTTTTGTTTTGTGAGATTCTGTATGATTAAATTCTTGATCATTTTAAAGGTCAGAAACCGGATTAGTTCGCTTGTCAAATTAATGAAATTAAGCGTGTTTATTATTATTACTTACCTACTTTATGTATATTTTAGAGTAGGTTGTTTCAAAACGTGATATTTTTTTAATGTTTCTACAAAAAAATTACTCTTAACATTTAATCAAAGATCGCGGATGTTTAAGCAGTAATTAACAATATTGATAACAAATTTCGACGCGACTATCTTAAATTGTTTTTACTAAATTATGCAAATACAGAATCAAATTATCCGAACGACATCTAGAATGGTAACGACCTATTAATATTTTAAATAATATAATTAAATATACTATTTATATCATACATAATAACGTTTGTTATACCTACCTATTAAAATATTATCAGCTGTTGGCGCCATACTAAAATTAGAAATATAAATTAGACAAGGTTTTATACGAGTAAATTATGTCTTCAAAACTTACGGGGTCGTTTAATATAATTTTCTATGAATAACTGCCAGTTTTTTTTTTTTAAAAACCTATAATTTTTAAGATATGCAATAATTTGCATTCAGCGTAAATTAATATGCTGTCTGTACAGTACCTTTCTATGAACCAGACAGAGCGCGTGCCATCGCATCGTCGCGTCAGTTAGGTACGTTAGTAATGTACGCGGAAGAATTTTTGATGGTTTTTTTTTATACTAGAAAATTAACTACTCGCACAAAAATGAATTATTTTTCATTATTTATTATATAATTATTTTAATTTTTCATTATTTATTGACAGGTTAAGTAAGTAACAACATATAAAATATAAAGATTACTAAATCACAGCCCGGCTTCACACGGTTGATTTTAAAAACATTCTCATCTAACTTTTCATAAGTTTTATATTTCATGAAAGTATCATATTTAAGGATATTTTACCGAAAAAGTAGTAAACCGTCATATTAGTTTTACGACCTTTTATTAAATGTTATTTAATGAATAAAATCTGTTTTATTTTACAAAAATATAATATTTTACATTATTTAACCAAACAAATAGTAACCTGTCGTATTAGTTTTACAACCGTTAATTAAATGTTATAATCAATAAAATCTGTGTTTTAAAGGCACCGTCTACAATTTTTTACGAAGCTCAAAATAGACGAAACTCGACCCCGAGCATAGTCGTAAATCCAAATATAAATATTTTATATACAAATCAGTATTATTATTAGTTGCTAAGTTGTCATATCTATACCCAGGTATTAAAATAAGATGATAACTGAATATCAGAAGTTAGTTGTTTATCAGAGAAGTCGCATAATGTCCTCGACCGGAATGCGGAGATGACCGCGTCCATTTGTAGCACGCCTTTCTCATTACCATAAGCCGAATTGTGACGTCCGACCTTTAGATTTTAATAATTACAATCAATGTCAAGATTAACATAATAAATATAATAAAACCCGCTGCGAATTGCAGATAAGAACAATTAAGTCAGACCTCTAAACTAACCCTGTTGGTTTAGTGGTACCTACGCTTAGTAACAGCGGGGTTACGAGTTAAAATCCCAGGGAAAAATACCTTAATAAATTATAGTGCGAAGACAGAATTGCGCCCGATATTGGTACGGCAATAGGCTCTCTATTATGTATGGGACTTGATAATAGCGAGTGACATGTCGTTGATATTCACCTCTTCCTTCATTTTCGCTATGTTATAACACAAATTTTTATAATGAAATTGTTTAATGAGATACAATCAATTTAATTAATCTAGATCATGGCGGATATACGATCTGGTTTAAAACATTTAAATGTGACCTTTCCAGTAATTAAAGCTAATATATATGGCTAATTAATTAAATATAGGCGGTGGAGGGATCGCAAAATATTTTATTAAAACATAGGATTGATTGTAGGTGTAGATTGAATCCATAATGTTAAGGAAACGTGCCGTTTTTTAACAATAAAAGCTACACATATTACACTGCATCAAATAATAGAAATAAAGTACCCAAAACTCTACAACATAAACTTAGAGCAATATTTTAAATATTACGAAATTTATTAAGAAATGGTAGTTCTCTTGACATACGAGGTTATCAATAAAGTGACGTTATTTTTGCACAGTAAAATCTTAAGTTACCCAGTTAATTTCAAATGAGTTGCAAATCACGTTTCAAAGTCGAACTTGGTCTAGAATTAACACCCTGTCAGCATTGGCATAATTTAGATACTAATGTATAAAATAAATCAACAAATAACAATTTGCAGGCTCTACATAAGTCATCAGTTTGTACATGCATAGCAACTACAAGTCATATTCATGTAATTTCTACCGAGCTACGCATTAAAAGCAACCAACTTTGGTCTACCGATCAATTATCATCATCATCAGTCTATTTTAGCCCACAGCTGAACATAAGCCTCACCTAAAGCACGTCACTGAGCGCAATCCGTGACTACTTTTATCCAGGCTTTACCAGTAACCTTACAGAGATCGTCTCTCCACCTGTCTAAGGGCGCCCTACGCTACGTTTGCCAATGGTCTCCACTCTAGAACTCGTTCACCCCGACCTAATAATACTAGTACCTCATTATCATCATTGCCTTGTAGCAACAGATAATCCACAGCTGGACATAGGCTTCTCTTAATACGTGTCTTTTCAGCTTGTCTTTGACTTGTCGCATCCAAGTACTACCAGCGACCTTTACCAAATCGTCACTGGAAAGCTTGGTACACCACGCATAGTAATGTAGAGGTATTAATTATATATTTATATAATATGCAGCGGTCTAGGGCCTGAGACATCTCATTAGCTTCTTTTTAATCACACCTCCAACCTACAGCTCATATGAGGTGACCTTAGTTATAGAGCGCGGTCTATAGCAAGTCTATTAATACGTCTATGGTCAGTTTGTAAATACCACTGATCACGCGACCATAAACTTGACCGATCCTATCGGCAGACTTTTAACGTGACTTCACTTACGTAACTACTTGCGGTTTTAAAGAACGTTAATGGCGTATTTAAATACTAATGCACTGTAAGGTACGAATTAAGCCTTATTTCGTTATTGTGATTTCTCAAAAAATGCACTTATAGGTAAACAAAAATCAAATCAAACAAGCCTAAAACAAAATAATGGCTCTTTCAAGAGTACAGTTAACTTTGAACAAATAACTCAAATGCAGGAATGTTAAACTTTCATCGTGTTTCCTTGAAAGCACCACGTTCACCTATATTCACTTAAAATGTAACGTTAAATAAATAACAGAGCGCAAACCATTGCTTCAAGGAAAAGAAATTGGTCATTCCGTTTCAATGCGTCAGAGTATATATATATATATATATATATATATATATATATATATATATATATATATATTTTTTTTTTTTTTCATTTTAGCCAAATTGTAAAATGTCAAAGATATTAGTAACTTATACCATGATATTTACACCAACATAAAATAATTTTTATATTATTCATATGGGTCCAAACCCTTCCCGTTTGTTAGTAGTATTCATCGGCTACACGTGAAAACAAAACAATACTACTTGTCGTGATGATTCTATTGCAACTCCACGTGGAGTTCTGTTCTATTACATAATCAGATAAAAAAATCTAAGTTATGAAACCAACTTTGGAAGTACCTATACCATTAAATATAAAAGTCAGAATTGGCTCACAACTGACGGAGTAATCGGCGAACATACATACAACCTACAATAGAACCTGCTCCATTTTTTCAGAAGTCTGTTGAAAACAAACTGATTATGAAACAAATAATGATATACGTACGTAGTACGAAATATGTTTATTAATCTAAATATTTTTTAGATTTAAATACTTACATAAAAAAATCAATAACTTACATTTTAATAATATTATTTACCCCCCACAGAGTAATTACTTACTACATCTATTGCCAAAACGTGTCGCTGGAATATTAATAATATTATTATGTATTTTCAAAACAATACTGACCTTTACGGTATTGTATGGCAATATTATTATCGGTATCACTTAAATATAGCAATGTAGTTTAACTGGGTACTTATAGGGATATCGAATACTCCATCTCTTTCGAGTCCTACAGCGGCAACAGTCTCTCCAGTAAAATCTTGTTTTCTATGAATGTAATGAAGCATAGACGCAAACAATATCCAGAAGATAGGCAGCTACCTAAATTATACAAATGTTAAAATATAGACCACACCTCCAGAGTGATAAATACAAATTTTAATAAGCCAGTTTTGTAACTATTGCTGTAAAAAACGGGTCGCAGCAACCATATCTTACTATAACATCATGAAAAATATACTTAGTTTGTTAAACACAAAACTTTTACGTACCTATTAAAAAAGAAACTTGATACCGAAGTTACGCATTTTCCGTAAAATGCCGGGCATTTTATGCTATTACCGCTTTCTACGTACGTGTTACGTCCACGGGAATAGCCTTGCTTTGTATATCCCTTACATAATAAACTTCTCTATTCATATAAAAACTGTGGTCCTCAAGCACACATTTCCGTAATACTTAAACGTCAGAATTGTGTAATAATAATGACTCTTTCTTGTTTTGTTTATAATTTAAATGTCAAATTCTCTCACCGTTAGTTACGTTAACCTCTACATAATAATTACTCTCAAATATACTAAAACATGAGAACAAAACAAACTAAAACCTGAGGAATGTGTATTGAATTAAATATCATATACAAGCTTTTAAGGTAGGTATGCCAAATTCAGGTAATCCGGGCAGCATAAGGCGACGACATAATAAATTATTTTCTGTTGAAAAAATAAAAAGGAAATAACAAAAAGGCGCCAGTCCAGCCGACGACGCCGACGACGACGTCGCGCCGGCCGGGATCCGCGTGAATCCCACTCGTTTACATTTTATATGCGACATGATCTGAGGTCCGAACGAATCCGCAATCTCGACAGTGCGACGACCTTGGTTTTATGAGCCGTTATAAATAATACAAGGGCAAATTCAGCAAGGTGAGATGGGAAGGACAGACGTGGGATTCGCAAGCTTTATAGCAAGTTTATTATGTTTTTGGGTTAAGAGGAGTAGGTAGATACGAATTTACCGATGACTGCCAAATCGGATTGATACGCTGAGAATTATGTGAATGAAATACTTTAAAACTACAAAAATTAAGATGGTTTGAATGAATGACTTTGTCTCAACTAACCGTGCACAGCAGCAGAGTCACGGGTTCGATTCCCAGTCGTGCCTACACATCTTTGTGTGAATTGTTACATCACCGCTGCTTAATATCGGTGAAGGAAAACATCGTGAGGAAACCGCGAGCTAATCACTCGATGACACCTGATATACACCAACCCGCACTTGGCCAGCGTATGTGGATTATGGCCTAAACTCTCTCAACTCGTAACATAGTTGCGAGAAGACCCGTGCCCAGCAGTGGCACACCTGGGGACACTTAAAAAAAGGGTTGTAGTGAAACGTGCACTGAAAAAATTATCATAAATTGAGTCAAACGTGGTGAGGTGTGCGTGTGAGTCTATTACGAATGTAATTACAACACTCGAGACAAATTCAAATTATGAGCTGATCCTCACTAAATCTTCCAAAGAATTACCAACTTCAGTCTGTTTATCATGCCCTGGTGCCATGTCACCTGTTTTCAAAATCAAGATCGGCTCATCCGTTCGGGAGCTACGATCGCGATACGCCACAGCCACAGACACTTACACAGACACGTCAAACTTATAATATAACACACCGTCGTTATTGCGTCAGGGGTTGAAAACAATAAGTTGCAAAATAATATTCCACATTTTTTTAAGCTAATACAAAATATCTTTATAAATAAAAATCAATGCCACTTTTCGTTGTAATTTTATAACTCAAAAACGGGCTTACCTATTCAAACAAACCAAATGTTTAGGTTAGGCATTGTTTGGACTATTTAGTAGATGGTTTATGTGAAGTTTGCACAAAATCGGTTGAGCGGTTCTTTATTTCTCACATTTTTTGTAAATTGTTGAGTGGGCTGAAGCTATCCGGGCGAAGCTGGGGCGGGCCGCTAGTCTACTATAATATTTTTAAACAACTGCGTATCATGCATATCGTAGGTTGTTGAAAATCAAAAAGAACAAATATTTAATGACAAGTCTAAGTAATGATATCATTAGGCTGGCCTGGACATTTTTAATGTCCCATACATCAACTATGACTTAAATGTCGCATCCAAACTTGATTTTATCATAATAAAAAATCAGTATTCACAATTAATAGTTCACAAAATAAATTGGTATGATGTAGATTGTTATCTTTCGTACCAGGTTTTAGAAAACAAAACTCGGATTCTTTTTTAACACGTGACAACTTAATTCTATTCAAATCTATTACACGCATAATTTAGTTTTATTACTAAGCACATGATCTAACATTTAATATAATATATAGTGGGACATAATAATATAGTGGGCTACGTTATACACTTATAGGGGTAGGCAAAGACTATAGAGCGCCACCTGTTACAATCCTAGATCTAAACACACTTTCCTCCGCTTCTTTCATGTTCATACACCTGATGCTACATTAATAATAATTATAACCATTTATTTTAGGCTACAAGGTCCGTATAAAACATACATTCCCAGCGGTTGTGAATGCTACGCATCTCTACTTTTCAAGAACATCACCGATAATATTACATAATATCCTTCTTCTAGGGGTTACTTTCCCATCGTTTTCACTACTAAGCGGAAAATATAAATAAGTAAAGACGTAAGTACGAGTAAGACATAGATGGAAATTGCCTCACCGACAAGAACTTAAATTTTAAATGAAAGATGTACCTAAGTAGTTCTAGAGTAGTATGTACTCAATCTTGCAGAAAGAACTAAATAATAACAATGTTAGCACGAATATATTAAAGGTGCATTTATCAATTAATACCACAGGACATTGTGTATTTTGTAATCTAAGAGCCAAATAATTATTTGTTACGTAACTCTAAAGCTGTTTAATGTTAGCTACATTTACACTAAAGTAATTAATAATAACTTCATAATGGCCTAATTCTGTTGTTTACAAACCAAATAAAAATAAGGGAATTGCTATATTTTACATACATCGCGGCAACGCGAGAAAATGTCTACTACTTTATAGTTATAACTTTAGCATGTTTTTGGGTTAATATAAGACGGTAGATACGAATTTAACAACGACTGCAAAATTAAATTGTTACGCTGAGAATTATGTAAATGGAAATACTTGAAAACTAAAAACAATAAAGATGGTTCATAAATGATTTTGTCTCAGTAACCATGCACAGACGACTCCACAAAATCTTATAAACCTAACTAAACCGCTACATAAATACTACTTTAATTTATTAGCAAACCATGTTGTGACAATGGCCTAATTCTGTTGTTTACCAAATAAATATTAGAGAATCGCTATCTTTTACTAACAGCGGGAGAAAAAAAGGCTAGCTAGATAGCGATCTGCGACTCTCTCATTTTAGTTTAGTTTGTAAACAGAATCAAGGCCAATAACGAACAAAACATTATCGAATTTGGTGCAGTCGCTCACAAGCTATAAAATTAATAAATATATTATTAAGTAATAGTTATTATACAAAATCTATACAAAATTTTAAAATCAATAGAAGACACTTCATTTAGTCAAACTATTCAATCAGTCAAATAATATATTTAAATAAATTAGCAAATGATAGGGGTCACATTGGATTTAACTAAAAACAAGGCAATATAGGTATTTTTATACAGATCCTTATTGACAAAAGATCCTAAATGTTTACGAAAACACACTATATTATAAGGATAAACTTAGTATTCCGAACGTTAAAAACATCGATAAGTCACGATTGTATTGTTTTGATCAAACTTAAAATAAAATTCTTATAAACACTTTGAATCGTAATATGTACCAACACGTGTGCAATAATAATGTAAGAAATAAAAAATCGCTCAAAAAGATCAATGAAAAAAAATGGGTGAAATTATATTTTTTGCCGTAATCTAAAATTCAAAGCAAAGATTCTTCCTAAATAGGTTCATACATCCACTAGCTCTTTTCTTTATATTCAGTCTATGTAGGAACGTGCTAACTACATAGTGTCATATTAATATTATAAATCTATTATAAATAATTAACTGGTACCGCACTGATAGTAAAAAATGTAGAGTATAATAAATTATAATAAAACATATTTTTTTCAAAGCTATTGACCAAGCAAGCAACCAAGCATTCACAACTTTCGACACTGATCATAGCTGTTCACTTGAAAACCATTTCTCAACTGTGTATAGCAATAATATTTTGTAAAAATATGCTTCATTATGATATTAATATTAGTTAAATTAAATAAATCACAGTAACGGTAAACTTTACATTTTATGATTAGGTGAAATTGTAAGATTGCTGTTTTTTTAGAAAATTATTATTATTTATTTATTTATTTTGAATCTCCGATGCGACTATGCACGGCCCTCAATCGACTCTTAGAAATTTCATAGAGGTGACCTTAAAACACAAATATACATAGCTAAGGGCTGTCTCGATTACTTCAGATACCTAATAAAAATAACAGTATCAAATTCCACTCTCAGTTCTACGATTCTAGACACACGGTACACAGATACTCACGCCAAAATACCCTCTTTTCTGCCGTGGTTGACAAAACAAAGTGTTGTAAATTACGAGCATGTCAAATGAATTAAATCAGTCAAACAGTCAAATATAAGCATTTTTTAACCACAAGCGTCTTAATTTAACAGAGCAGATATACCTATACGTGATCCGTTTTGTCTCACTTAATTTATTTCTCTCGTTATGACTCATTACCACGGTTGAATTGGAGCAAAATAAAACAAGTTGCACGGTGTTATACTGTGAGAAGTGCTAACATCGAAAAGTGCTAAATTATCAGCAAAACTAATTGGAACGAGGCTCTTATTGCAACATTCCATGAGAACGTATGAAAATTGGACAATTGAGTGAAACGATCCCGAGCTGAGCATCAACAAGTTCAACCTTTATTGTTATCTTAACTAGTTGTATAAATTAAATAAATGATTTTATAAGTACAAAATGTAAATATAAGACTTAGCTACTAATTATAGCCTAATTTCAATCTCTATAGCAGCTAATTCAATAACATATACCTGAAAATTACATTGTTTTAGCCTATCATATATTACATTGGCGAATTTTTATGCTTAACCTTTTAACTTACGTTTTACTAAACGTTATGATTCAATTTTAGGGGTAATTTACATAGTAATACAATGTCTACCAATACACTTTCCCAAAGTCTCCACTTTAAAGCGTTACCTAGACACATTTTTCACAATTCATGTGCTAACCTGACTCGCATTAAATTCAGACAAACGCATCGCGTTTGCAGACGTTAAAAATTAACTATCATTTACCGAATTTTGGTTTTCGATGTCAGAATTATTTAAAATAAATACACAAATACGTCTAATGATAACATGCTGTGAATGTCAAAACTATATAACAGACTTAATAATTTCACCGTTACGATATAACGATTATAATCGATAATAACAGTTTATCATAAACGTTTAAATATTATAATTAAGTTATCAATTCATTTCGCGTGCGAAAAGTAGGAATCCAAATAAACAACATATTCGTCATTTATAAAGAATTCCAATTGCTCAATGATCAAGATATAATTAACATAATATTATAATCACATCAAAAACTATTTATTCAATAGCGTCACGGAATTATTCGCAAATACAAGGTCCTAAAGTGTTTTCTAAACTGAGTAAAACTGGTTTACTACTTAGTATGTGTGATTTATGACAAAGAGTTGGATTTTATTAAAACTATTGCATCCAAGAAATGTTGTATGTAATATTCCTGTATATACCTACCTAATTGCAGAGCTTAAAAACTGTACTCTGATAGCCACCTACTTGGCAGCGACCTGCTAGACTCTGTTTGCTCATACGACTTCTCGAAGTTACTGAAGAAAATTCCTATAACGACGTATTATTATTTAAGCTGCCTGACTGCACACACATAGTGCAATCATATTACGCGATAAAAGACAAACTCGTGCGTGGAGTCGCGGACGAAAAGCTATCGATCTAAAAAAAACAGTAAAGAGAAAATCTGACGTGAACATTGCACATTATAATGTACATACTTGTGACCGGCAAATAACTGGATCAACGGCCTTGACTGCGCAGTATCCGATTTTCAAATAAATATACGTGCCCAAACTTTCGTCCACTACGCGCCATTTCGCCAAGTAATGTGCGATGTGCCGCTCAATGTACCCGAAAAGGAATGCACCCACAAAAAGACATCATGAATATTCGATTACGTAATTTAAGTCGACGCGACACATGCCATTATGCCGGTACCGCGCTGGCGCCTCAAAACAACGGGATTCCCAACATTCTTTTATTCTGAAAATTATTTTCTTTCGATAACCAAAATACACAGGATGCTAATAGAATTGTGACTGATAACTAGGAGAACAAAACATCACGGTAGTAGACACCATTTTTCTTTTGTAGGTACAAACTATCCGTACAAATATATCATGTCATTTTATTTATTTCACGCTTCATTAGCTAATTAGCTTATTAAAAAGATATATGAATTATTATTATTATTTAATCTGTGCTCACTAGCAGATACATGTGAACGGCAGAAAGGGGAGATAAACAAACGTCAAATCGACTTACAACATGTTTTCCTGAGAATAATCTTATCCCTGGTTCGGGATAGTTAAACATGCGCAATAAAATGTGATGCATAAAGTGTATACTTATTTTAGCTATAGATAGCTGAAAGATGAGTAGAAAGAACTTGACATTGCTCGTAACGTGTTTTGTTATGCAGTGCAAACATACAGTGAGAACATGTTGTTGTTGTCAACATATATTAATCTGCCTTAATACAACTCATTTCCTTCTTTTTAATCGCCCCCTTTCCATCATGAGGTGGAAAAATTATGAAAAACCGAAGAAATCATCGCATAGTACATTTACGTTCTTCCGTACAATTCAAACTAAAACAAAACTATAGTAAATTTATTAATTCCAAAGAACATCGGGCGCGATCCAATGTGATCCAATAATTAAAAATATAAAAAGTACACGTAATTTTACTGTAAGAGTATATTACAAAAAAGTTTATGACTTGCGACAGGAAACGGTGACTAAACCGAGCTACTGCCAATTTCACGTCAAATTTCAAACATACGTTTTCTGAAAACACATAAACAGCTGTGGTGTCGTATAAATTATTCAAGCCAAAAAGTATTATAAAAACGTTCTTAGATATGTGAAGATGACATCCACATGTAAAATACACACTAAACAGGAAAACTTACACAGCTAACTAAACCACTACCTAATTGAACTCGACTTTTTGCTTTTAAACCATCACTGCGATGGGGGAGAATAGGTTAATAAAACATATTCAAATTGAACGAAACATTTTCGTGTTTTAACAAGACGAATGAAGTTTTTTTATATAAAAAATTAAGATGACTATGTAACTATCAAATAATTAGTTTCTATGCAACTAATAACTTTTTAAACAGATGATCGAGACCTTGCAAACATGTTAACACGTCTATGACCGGCTTAAGTTAAAGCCTGATACTAATTTGGACTCTGTACGATCGTTAAAGTTATGAAGTGGTCAAACGGTCAGCGCAAGCGCCTCGGTGGCGCGGAATGTGGTACGGACGCGCCGCGGCGACACCACCTAAACACGATTCCGAATAAAAAACATAACGAAAATAACAAACGAGCATCGTGATCGGGTACCAAGCACGCCGCTCGTGAATTGTACACAGTACAAGAATTCCACACCAAGTTATGGTTAAGTTAAAAGTTAAAACATTTAAACAGCAAACATTTTTAGCGTTTCATTCAAGTGCACTTCTGAAATATCGGCATTGTGTACGCAATCAAAATTACAATAATGAAATTAATGAGACTTAATAAAATATAGTGTTATGAAAATAAATATTTTACACCAAGTGCGATAGTTGCATTTTGTTACCACTTATGCCCAGATTGTGTAGCTTAGAATCCAATAATGACACACTTCCACTTCGCAAGTGAACTTCAACTATTGTAATTAACAGCACAAGTAAGTAATTAAACGAGTTTTCAAAAAAAAAAACACACCATTTAAATCTGAAGTGTATATTTGAAAGAGTTCCATATCGAATACCGGCTTTTTATGTTGGCACCTAAAACATCTATTTAAATAAGCAAACATTTAAAGATTTGTTAATATTTCATGAGACAAATGACCACTATCATACATGGACTTCCTCATTGTCAACGATTAAAAGATACCATAAAACCGTATATGTGGATTTATTGCTCAACTTTTGGATATTGAACACTAATAATAATAATAATATCTTTATTTCAGATATTTTTTTTACATCCATATTTGTTATTATGTTAGTAACAATTGAGCTTAAATTCTAGTATTAGTATTTGTTAAAATTAAAATTACTAAGAAACTATCTAAATCGTTCAGTGTTCTGTACGTTGGTATAATAATCGTGAGACCCCGGATTAAACTGCTGATTGGAGGAAAGTGCTCGATACTCGCCCTACATCACGTATAGCTTTCAGCCGCGACTACGGCCGCGTGAACTTTATATCATACCCAGCAGTGGGATAAAAAGTAGCTTATAGCCTTCCTCAACAAATGGGCTATCTAACAGTGCAAGAATTTTTCAAATCGGACCAGTAGTTTCTGAGATTAGCGCATTCAAACAAAAAAACTCTTCAGCTTTATAATATTAGTATAGATGGGACTTAAACGTAAACAGCGATATGAGGGAGATATTCAGCTCTGCCTACACCATTGGATATTACAGGTGAGAACGCTATGTTATGTTACCTACAAAGGGTAGTGTGGTTTTAAATTCGAAGGTCTACTATTATGATGATTATCTAAAAAATACAGGCGCCAATCTTATCAACATCTTACTAATATTATAAATGCGAAAGTAAGTGTGTGTGTGTGAAGGTTTGTTACCGCGTATCTCCATAACCGCTCAACCGATTTTAATGAACTTTGAAATGTAGGTAATGTATACCCTAGAATAGGACATAGGCTAACAATATTTCCAAAAATCATCCCTTAAGAGGGTTAAATAGAGGGGTGAAGTTTGTATGCAACTTTTTATTCCTTGGTCCTATGCATTTAAAATTCGGTACACATAAACCTTAAGAAAAATAATGAGATACGGGTTTTTTATTTTTCCATAATTACCCCTATGAGGTGTGGATAATGAGTTTTAATGGTAAAAATTAAAGTTTCTCTGTATCTGTATAGTCTGAAGTCCGATCCACTCCAAATTCGGCACACACATACCTTAAAAGAAATCATGAAACACGTGTTTTTTATTTTTCCAAAACTACCCCCGGTGGGGGTGTTAAATGAGTTTTTTTGGAAATACTAAATATTCCATAACTGTTTAGTCCTTGGTCCGATTCACTTCAAATTCGGTATAAATAAAGCTTAAAACAAATAATGAAACACGTGTTTTTTATTTTTCCAATTTTTTTTATTTTTATCCTAATATTACGCGGGAGAAGCCTGCGAAATTATTCTGAGTTTGATTTTCTTCAAAGTTGATATCAATACTCCTTCGTGCTTTTTAGCTAAATTACTTTTTATTTTGACACAATGACGTTTGATAACTCAGACCGATTATTAGAATTCGAAATTTAAATTTTATTTCTTCTTAAATATTGAATGAAAAACTTACAATGATCATGGTCTAAGAGACGTAGTATTTTTTAAGAAACCCCTATAGATTTATGGATATACCTATGGGTGCTTGCCGATTTCAAAATGTTGCTTACACGGCTACACTACTGAACTAATTTTGTATGGAGATAGTTCGAGACCCGGGAAAGGATAGTTTTATCCGACTGCGAAAAAAGAGATTAATTGTTAAGCGCGATAACCGACATCCGCGGGCGAAGCCGCGGGCGGAAAACTAGTAATATTATAAATGCGAAAATAAGTGTGTGTGTGTGTCAAGGTTTGTTACCGCGTATCTCCATAACCGCTCAACCGATTTTATTGAAATTTGAAATGTAGGTAGTGTATACCCTAGAATCGGACATAGGCTAACAATATTTTCAAAAATAATCCCCTAAGAGGGTTAAATAGAGGGGTGAAGTTTGTATGCAACTTTTTATTCCTTGGTCCTATTCATTTAAAATTCGGTACACATAAACCTTAAGACAAATAATGAGATACGGGTTTTTTATTTTTCCATAATTACCCCTATGAGGTGTGGATAATGAGTTTTATTGGTAAAAATTAAAGTTTCTCTTTATCTGTATAGTCTCAAGTCCGATTCACTCCAAATTTGGCACACATATACCTTAAAAGAAATCATGAAACACGTGTTTTTTATTTATCCAAAACTACCCCCGGTGGGGGTGTTAAATGAGTTTATTTGGAAAAACTAAATATTCCATAACTGTTTAGTCCTTGGTCCGATTTCCTTCAAATTTGGTATAAATAAAGCTCAAAACAAATAATGAAACTCATGTTTTTTATTTTTTCAATTTTTTTTATTTTCATCCTAATACTAAGCAGGCAAAGCCTGAGAAATTATTCTGAGGGTGATTTTCTTCAAAGTTGATATCATAACTCCTTCGTAATTTTGATCTAAATTACTTTTTATTTTGACACAATGACATGTTTGATAACTCAATGCTACGAATAGAATTCGAAATTTAAATTTGATTTCTTATAAGTATGGTCTAAGAGCCGTAGTATTTTTAAGAAACGCCTATTGATTTATGGATATACCTATGGGCGCTTGACGATTTCAAAATGTTGCTTACACTCCTACACTACTGAACTAATTTTGTATGAAGATTGTTCGAGACCCGGAAAAAGATAGTTTTATTCGACTGCGAAAAAAGGGATTAATGGTCTAGCGCGTTAACCAACATCCGCGGGCGAAGCCGCGGGCGGAAAACTAGTTTAAATAATAAAAACATTATGAGGCTGTACTACAAGACTACAGGCCACTCAGATTGTGCTAGAAGTTAGGAATGTTGTTTACCTTATAAATAAAAATGCTCTACTATCCAGTATGTTAAGTGGCAAAAATAATATGTTTTCACGTTAACATTTAGATAAGCAATCAAAACTCCTTGGAAAACCCAAGCCCCGCGCGCCACAAAAGAAAAAAGTAGCACCTTTAAAAAAACTAGATCCGGCAACACACACGCTAATAAAACACACATACACACATAAATATTATTATGTAAAGTATTGATAGGGGTTTCGGTAGTAATAATATGGTGATACGTCGGTCCCGTAGTTCGTCGCGACCTTCCGAGGACGCATCGGTGTCGATGACTCGGCGCTTGCGCAAGTCGCGAGATGATCGCTTGCGATGTTTGTTGCCGGTGGAATTTAGGGTGATTATAGAATGTTATGGCACTTTATTGGACTTGAGGTCAGTGGTCAGTGGTCACGGTCAAGTTTAAGTTTACATATCAATAACAACAGAATTTAAGATCTATTATTTTTTTAAACTCTTGGATTTGTAAGAATATATTCTTGAATATCCTAAATTTTATTAAACGGTATATCGTCCAGTTATTAAGGTATTTGTCACACTATTAAAAATTGACAAATTACTTACGATTAACTTAAGTGGAATTCTAACATAGGTACGTTAGGGTATTATTTATTTGATAATTATGATGAACTATGTATACCTACTTAGCAGCGGTGGCGCAGCGGTACGGGCCTCGCCTTAGAAAAATAAGGTCGTGGGTTCGAATCCTGGTCGTGCCCACACATCTTTGTGTGAATTGTTTCATCTCCGCTGCTCAATATAGGTGAAGGAAAACCTCTTGAGGAAACCGGCATGTCTAAGAACTAATCATTCAAGGACATGTGACATCCACCAACCCGCACTTGGCCAGCGTGTGTGGATTAAGGCCTAAACTCTCTCAACTTATAAGATAGTTGAGAGAAGCCCCGTGCCCAGCAGTGGGACACTAAAAAGGGTTGAAGTGATGTATACCTACTTATCCCCTTACTAATAAACGATGTGTAAGGTGTGAATATCTAATCTATGTTTTGTCTTTTTCTCTTGTATGACATAATACCTTTTTTAAAAGATACGAACTGACTTCAATGTTTTTACAATAACTGAATACCCGTTTAATCAATTTTGATAAAAATTAAAACGAACCATCTGGAAAGTATATCCTTTAAAACAAAAATAATAATTATGAAAATCGATTCATACTTAACATACATAAAAAAAAAATATATACAGTAGAACTGAGAAACTTTTTTAAGTCGATTGAAAACATAAAATAAATAAATATTCTGGGACATTAACACACACAGTCATCTATCTGGTCCCAAGCTAAGCAGAGCTTGTGTTATGGAAACCAGATAACTGGTATATACTATACATATAATACTTTTCTTTTGTAAATATATACTTATAATAGATATTTACACTCGATACAAACACAAATGTTCATCACTAATGTTTGTCTCGGGTGGGAATCGAACCCACGACCTGCGGCGTGAAAAGCAAGTATCTTACCGACCACGCCAACGGCCCGTCAAAATAGCTATTTACACCTTATAGGTACATCGTTTGCTAAGAAGCGGACGAGTATTCAAATATTGTCACAATAATATGCCAAGAATGAATGTAAAATCGGAAGTGACGGAAATAAATAATATACAAACATGGCATCATATTCTAAAGCAGAAAGGGCGACCAGACACCACCTACGCAATATTATTTCTCGTAGTTCTAAGAAATTATATTTATCAGCACAGTCGTCATAGTCATAGGTACCTTTGGATAACCCTTGACTTGGAGACGGGCAGAGTGAAGTCAATAGAGAAAATAGAACTTAGTCATTAGCATTATTTTAGTGCATTGACTTACAATACGAGCCTATTTAAATTTATAAATAGCATTGTTAATAACAAAGTCGTAAACTTCAATGATTCTGAAAACACACAAATATTTTTTTGTGTTCAACTGTAAAAAAGGAAATAAAGAATACTGTGAAACGAAAACCAATGTAAACATGGTTTATTAAAAGGATTTTGCTAAATTAAACATGAAAGATTTTATTTCAATGTGTGAATTGTTTCATCGCCGCTGCTCAATATCGGTGAAGGAAAACATCGTAAGGAAACGTCTCAAAACTAACCATTCGAGGACATGTGACATCCACTAACCCACACTTGGTCAGCGTGTGTGGATTAAGGCCTTAACACTTTTAACTCATAAGATATATGAGAATATAGGTACAAGGGTGGAATTTGGTAAATAATGTCCAAAAATTTATGCAAATACTTTTAGCATGATAAATTATAATAAGTATCATCACAATGTTGACTATCTTGGGGATATCCCATAATTTCCATATCAAGGCATAAAAAAGTTCATAGTACACCTAATGGCTCACGCAAGTAGTACGAGTTATACCTAATATTGTAGGTCTGTGCGTAGGCGGCGAGCACGCGGTACGGCGGCGTATTTACACCGGCGCCCCCTACCACCAGCGCCACTCATGCGCCGCGCGACCTGCCGAACACACGTGCACCCCACCACTGACCGGCGCGGTGACCCTCACCACTGAACACCATTCCTGACTCGAGCGACAACCACGACACTACAACACTATGTGCCAGTGACTGATCATCAGTGAATTATAAACTCCAGTGAAGTGACTTTACAGCGACCTCGTGTGATGTGCGATTGAAGGGTGGAGAAGAATCAGTGATAATAGCCGCAGCCTCAACCGTTAACAGAAAATGTAAGATTGTGTTTGTTTACAACTGCGATAGGATATTAGGCACGTGTTAGTAAATTAGAAATAAAAGACCGCTAGAGGACAATCATGAATCCAGTCAGGTCCCCGACCCAGATCTCACGAGCTAGACGTTGTCGGAGCCGACTGCGGCACTAACAATAACCGCGACTCCAGAAACAATGCAGTTAGTATCGCGACACAAATATTAAAGTCAAAGTTTCACAGCGACCAGCCTTCGACATAAAATCCAATGACGCCACAACCACCTGTGAGAAAATTTAAACAAAAGTGTTTTTAAGTTTTATGTTACGAGTCGTAACGTTGCCTAACTCGTTGATATGTTGTCCTGACGTGACTGAATTAGATATTCATATTTAGTTCGCCTACTTGCATCATAATGATAAGCTGTTTACTATTGTATCGCTTTCGTACAAATATATTTGGCCGTTTACAAAGCACCCACGATATCAAATTGGCCCACGCGATATTTGTAATGCATAATTATCATAAACTGTTTTGCAATTTGTAATATTTTAATGTTCAGGTGCTTTTTATATAACGTCATCGTTGCCTCTTCGTTTATTAAAAACCTTGAAAGTCCTTTAAAATTTAAATATTTACAATTTCAATAACGATTTCTGTGCATTAAACTCGTAAATTGATTTGCATAGACTACTTAACTTGGAAATAATTAGTCATCATATACTTAATAATGTACAAGCGTATTTGGTATTGACTTGGGCAATACCCAGGACGCCAAGAGCCTCATAATAGATAGTTTAAATAGTATAGAACTGATCAACAATAACAGTGATGTCAGCCCGATCGCAGAACATATAGATGTATAGATAACGGAACTGCCAGCCGGACCTACATACATACGCGTGCAAAATTTTTAATCGTCAATTCGTCAACATTATTACGTGACCATTTAACATACCGTAGAACACAAAACTAAAACCGAACTCATTATTTTACGAAAGAACACGTACCGTTTGTGGACTAAATACATTAAAAAAAAGTTCCATAGAATAAATGTCTTCAATTTAATTTACGTTACAGCTCAATTTAGACAGTATCCTAAACCTAATTATCTAAGACTATGATAGAGGAAAATACCATCGAGGTAAGTACTTTAAATTGTTAGTTTCCTTATTATAGACGAAATAGCACGAGAGTAACATTAGGATTTAAAATCCAGCGTTCGTGTTGAAGACCCGTTTAATCACAACGAACAAGCAAATAACAGTCTTCCGATCGCGAACACACTGAGAAAGCTAGAAACTACGAAAGCTAATGACATAACAGAAATACTTTAACGTAGGGAAGTCCTAAATACATATTTGAAATGGCATGTAATTATACTTCTCAAGATGGCAAACAATCGTAACAACATAACAGTGCTAATTGTCCCAAAACTGCGGAAGTCAACCGTCACGGATCACACGGTTAAACATTCGATTGAATCAAAGCAAACGCGGGTAAATGGCAAATAAATCCGGATAAACCGTGTGAAAAAAACACACAAAAGTCTATTAAAACACGGATATAGTCAAAATGATATCCGTGAGTACGTTTCGGTAGTGGCAACAATTAATACTAATGTCGTATTGAACAGAATGTGTTCAATTTCCGGCGTGCTAAATAATTTTGTGGTGAATTTTGTAGGTGAGAATAAGCTGCGTATTTCACCTAGTTCAGATTAGAAAGTCAATATTTTGATTCATTGAAAGCACGGAGGTAACAATGATAGCAAATAAACATACTGGCACAGATTTTAAGATTCGATTAGAACCGTTATTTATGTCGAATAACAAGTTACATAGATTACGCGATTTATCAATTAAAATCATGAATGGAATGTAGTCAATATAATCAAAACTATGCTTACATTATTAGTAGCCTGTGAATAAGAATACAATAAACGGAATCAAAATAGTATATATGTAATGAGTCAAGGGTCAAATGACCTACACTTGAGTTCCAATGTGAAGGTGCATTGCGTCCAAGTTAAAGTGCCATTTAGTGATTTTCCGAAGGAATGACACATCTTCAGGCAGTTCACCTTCTCTTATTCCAGAATCGCAAATGTATTAAGCCATCTGCCTTGAATTTATTTTTGAATATTTACCTCACAATTCAACATCTCTTAGTACTCATTGTTTTTTTGTTTCAAGTTTAAGGTAATCATTTAATAATGGCTATATATTTTTTCAAATACAACCTAGAATGTGTAATTAGAATAGAAATTAACGCAGAAAATGTAAATCACAAAACAAAATAAACTAATTAACCCATCACAAACAAGCTTCCATTGTCAAATCGATAATGGCAATAAAATACGCAACCAATGATCGAATAAAATTCCCTCCAAGACAAATTGATATAAACAATGCCAAAACAAACATTCGGTTACATCATTTAAACCTTTTATATTTGACTGCAAAAACCCGCATCCGGGTACTAACGATGAAAACTTCACGATAAGAATGCAAAAAAAAACAACCACGTATAGAAAACCGGTCGTTTATCTCGTACATACGAGCAATGTTTCTGAAAACTTAGAGAGTCTAGAACAATATACAATGACAAATTGTATGTGTGTAGCAACTCTGTACGTTTTCTGTGACAAGTGAAACAATAGGTTAGCTCTCAGCAATTAGTTGCGCCCGCGCATCGTCAGCACCAGCATCACTAATAACCGTGACGAATAAACTCGTCATTACCATCCCTTTGTCACGTAACATCGCCACTTTGCTACGACTTAATCGTTAACGCAAAGTAATATAATAATAATAACCCTTATTTTCGGTCCTTCGTCTGTGCCGTTTTTTAACTTATATCTCATATTGTCCTTTTTTATCACATATAACAACCCTTTAGTGTCTACTATAACAGCTAGGCGCGGGTCTTCTCTACCACAACTATGTTATTATGATTTGTAAACCTTACGCCGCACACGCTGGTCATGTCCAGGTTGGTACTGTCACATGTCTTCGGAAATGCTTAGTTCCATGGGTTTCCCTCGTGATGTTTTCATCACAGATATAGAGCACTGGCGATGAAAAAAATTACACAATGTGTGTCATTTAGATCAAATTAGCAACCTATATTTAGATGCCTAGACCGAAGGCGCTGCGCCACCGCCGTTCAAACGCAATAGTTAACGTTATTCTAATTGTTCTTGGCTATATTTAAATTGCACCAATTATTACAAAATTTCGTATTAAAATATGCAGCTTTTCCTCGCACGACTCTAAACGAAGGACTCGGGCGCAATCTAAGGTTGCCTATTATCCGCCACGCTCCAAAAAGTACCAAAAGGTAACAAGAACAGCGGAAAAATTTTGAAACATATTTCACAAGAGTGTATACATATTAAACAATAAAGCAGTATCTAATAACGTCGATTATCTATCTGTAATCAGTTAATTGATGTTTTCTACACCGGTAGTAGGAGTGCAATAGGAACCGCCTCTAAGCGAAGATTCAATCTATTACATTGTTACTTACCAAGATAGAGAGCTTGCGACATAAATTCTTACCTGTAACAAAAAATAATAATAATATAGCGGGACATTAACACACACGGTCATCTGATCCCAAACTAAGAAGAGCTTGTACTATGGAAACCAGATAACTGGTAATATACATAAATGAAAAAAACAATTGTTAAATAATGAACAAGAAAAAAAATTGTCTACGTTTTCTTTATTGCATGGTATAAAATGAAGTCGCTTCCGCTGTGTGTTCGCGGATTTTCATGCGGATTTCACCAATAGACAGAGTAATCCATGAGAAAGTTTTAGGTGTAGGTATAATTTGGCCCCTTGCAAAGCTAGTTAAAAATAATTCAGACCATTTCGATGAAACCTCATTTAATGTTATGCCCTAACAAAAAACAAACTAAACAATGGAATTGTGGACCTTATCCTTTTTGAAGTCGAGTAATGACTAATGGGGGTTCAGAAGTTAATAAGACACGTACGATGTCAGAATTTATACTGCAGTCAGTCGAAAGTGCATACTTTTAAAGATATCACGTAAAAGATAAATTTAAGAGGGATTATTAAAAGAACAGTTGGATATAAGCAACCATTCACCAATTACGAAATGACGAAAGTATAGGGACAAAAAAAGAAAGTTTACGCATAAGAAAATCGTATCACGTACATACATGCGGTTGTGGAAAACAATTTAAATAAATAGCTTATAAAAATACAAAAATAACTTACCTTTGTCTGAAGTATGTTTTAAGAAACCGGTAGTCTTCTCAAACTGAAGGACTTTATACAAATAAGTTTTATATCGTGACATATTTGACTAAATCAATCGGAAATGGCGACTTTTATTATTCGTAGGAAATAGCAATATCTTTGTACATATTTACAGAATCAGGTAGTATTATTAGATCGAAGGTTACTTTACCAGACAATGATCTTAAAATATCTGCATATTTTAATCCTTACACATAAAATTGTCGATAGTATCGATTGATAAATAGTATGATATTAATGAAATATAATTAGCATCAAGCCTACCCAATGGATATAAGTAGAGCAAAGATATCAACCTTGAACGACTAAAATCATAAATCACCAACAATAGTGCACACAAGACAGTTGCAAGTACAATAGTTTATAAATATTTCTTTGAGAAATGGCCCCGAGACGGCGCGTGCGCATTCTACTATCGGATCCGGTCACGAACTATAAAAATCATTTTTTCATAAACCCGTGACCTTAGAACAGTAGTAACTAGAGTACTGATGGATTAAGAAATATTATTATTTTTAGAAATATAGGCATAAATAACCAAAGAGCCACTGAGAGCACTATCCTTGGCATAAAGCGTAAAAACAGGATCCCTAATTCTAAAACTCGCCAAAGAACAGGTATATTAAGTACAGGAACAGTACAGGTATTATAAATACAGCCAGAAAGATGGGCCAAAATATCCTCTAACAGGGAGACCTAAAAAGGTAGCGAATTACCGAGATGCATTTGATACAGATTGGCAGATGACAGAAGTAAATGAAAAACTTTGGAGGAGACCCTTTTGCCCTGCAGTAGAACGGTATAATTTAGATAAAAAAGCATAATTTAGTAAAAGGAATAGATACAGTAATGAGCTCGTACCTAGTTAACATCAAACAGTTAGCGCCTACGCAATGAAGCAAAGCATTGAGTAACAGCAGAACAACTAACAGATGCATTGTGCACAACAAAAACATTTTGTTACAGCAATACAGTTTCAAAATTCGCTAAAATTAATCAAAATTTTAGACTAACAAGCGGAGGGGGAGGTATTTATAAAAGAATTCCCACATTATAATGCAAGGTCAGTTAATTAGCCGGTTTGAATAATAAAGCACGTCTCATACTTATCTGTTACGTGTAATTACACTTTAAAAAGAGGTCGAGTTTCACTACATAGTTTCAGGTACACGTAGGTTTGAAATAAATTATTTTTCATGCAACTAATAAATGAAACAGAGACCCACTATAGAACTAACATTTTTTTAATAATTTCAAAGTCAACTTATACGACTTCACATTTAAATGGTGGTTAAAAGAAAAGAATTTTGAAAGTCCATCTATTTACGACGGAGTTATACCCTAACGAACCTGAAATAAAGATACTCGTTGTCAATGTCGGTTAATTATTATTTATGAGTTAAGAACAAGCACAAATGGATCAAGAATATTGAAAATGCGATTTACGAGTATTATAACCAAGTACTAATAAATAAATATCGCTCAATAATACTACTTTACTATTATTTAATTAAATATTTAACAAAACAACAATTGATATAAATAAAGCAGGAAATTTTGATGACGTAGACAGTTGGTTGTTATAACTAAATTTGCTATCCTTCTACATTTTTATGTTTAACACAAGGCCAAGTCATTTTGTTAAATTTTAATTAAATACTACTGATTTACAGTATGAATTTGACTCACAAATAAACATAAAGTTCCGCCACAAATCAGTTAAAAAATTCTTTTCTATTTCGTACTAACATAGCGGATTCCAAAAAAAAAAATTACGAACGTAAGGAATACGTAGAGTTGTTATACCCGAAAGAACACGTAAATCACTACTATATTCAGTAAGGCAGCAAGCATAATATTATTACCGTTTATCGGGCATAAACCCCATTATTATTATAAATATAATAGTATAATAAACATTAAGAGGAATTCGATGATATAATAGTCAAGAAGGTGCATCTAAACAGGTTGTCTCATCACCTTGACCGCACAACTCCATAATAATTGCAACTGGCAACTCGTATTACCATTTCTCGTAGAATATCTAAACGTCTGACATTTCGAATAAACTTTATACCGCTTATCGTGAACTGCCTGAATTCCTTTGTGCGATAATGGTTTATTGCTTTAGAACTCGATATTGGCATGCTAAATGGTATATGTATAGTCGGAAATAACTAGTTTCGGTCCGTTTAAAAAATTACATGCATTCGATATAAAATGTCCAGAGGTCACGGGCGACAGGAAATGATGGAAGACGACGGGAAGGGTCTGTCCAGCCTAGTTAGCCTACGAGTAGCTTGTATAGAATAGTCGCTACATGATAGCATAACCAATGCTATGTCGACATAGCTTCACTAATAGCTATTTGAAAAGACAGTACTATACAGAGTTAAATAGAGTCCTGAATCTCAAACAAATTTTAAGAGACAATTACGGCCTTTTTCATTAACGCTTATAAAGGGCCGCTAAAATACGATTAATAATACTTTTGGACATTAACACACACGGTAATCTGATCCTAAGCTAATCAAAGCTTGGGATCAGAAGCAGAGATTGGAAACCAGATGCGCTATAAATTTTGATGTATGGGTTAGAATATAACAACTATTTAGGAGACTTAAATAAAAACTGTGGACCTCAATCATGCATATCAGGGCATGGCAACTCGCCGGATTTACCGTTTTTTCAGATGAGGATAACTTTAACCCGATTTACGTATTTGCGGTATGACCCAAATCCTATTAGACATTATTTAATTATAATTATTCTGTTTTCATTTAATTACCGGTTTTAGCAGTCTGTTTAAAAATCAAAGAATATTCTAGATCTACAATTTTAATAGCAGCTATTAAAAATAACAAGTGTTAAATTCAAAACTTCATCGCCTCAATAGCTTCAACTCTTTAACTAGCTAAGCGATTAATATTTCATAATTAACGTACTATAGGTATCTATTATAGTTATTAATAGTGATAATTTATAATTGTTGCGCGAATGTTTTATTCCATACATAAACACTTGTCTAAAGATCATTAGATTTAATTTGGCGTAACAAAAGCTTGATAATTTGGTAGGTTAGTAAGACTGAAATAAAGAGAAGTAATTAACAACTATTCGGTCTATTGATCAATCACACGGCACGCGCGGGATTGATGTATTATGGTTGCCACACAGTTTAAAGTACTACTATAATTTTAGCTTTAGGTGCTTCGCGATAGTTAAGGATTTACTAAAACCTATAATTCATTTGTTAACATTATCTTGTAGGAGCCAAAATGAAAAACATTTGAATAAACAAGACAATCGTAGAACATTATTCCGTCAAATTAAAATCGGCAGAAGAACCCTAACTGTAACATATTAGTTATTGCATGGAACTTTTGTTACAAAGAAAAAATATGTCTTACGCAGTAAATAAATACTTATGTTGTAGTATATATCAGTGTCTAAACGAAACTAGTCGAGTTAAGGACAGACCAACGCATTATGTTAAAATTCGTGTCGCTTATTGAGGGTTGTGTAGATTTGTAACGGTTTCGCAACCGTGCGACAACTAGCTCGGCCATAGAGTTACACACAAACGTTTATTGATTGTTGATCGCAATCATTATTACTCGTAACATTACACAATATCTACGACACATGCGTGGCTGTGGCGGTGGCAGTGGCGGACGTTAGGGAGTGGCCAACCGATAGATACGTTGCAAACACCGGTTTATAATAAATAAACGGTTTTCCGTCGTTCCGCGAACTCAAGGAGATCGATGCAATAATTATAATGCAACAACTACTACGTACATTGCTTGGAGACTTATCTAATAATTACATAAATTACAGCTTTGTACGCACATTCTGTTTGAGAATAACGTAGGCACAATAAGTGGAGAAAAACAAGCAACAACTTAACACAATGCGTTTAACTTATCTGCAATTCTGTATAGACATGTGAAAGTGTACATAGAACCTAGCAATCAGTGATCCTACTGCTCGCTACGAGTAACTCTGTCAACACAAAGACTGATAGAAAGTTAACGCAGGGCGGGCTTTGAATACTAACTGGGAACAATAACAATACATCAGCGGAGAGAATTTCCCAACGCCAGTGAAACTAGATCGCAAAGAAAGCTATGTATACGATAAACTTTTAGGTAAAACGCATTTAAGACATGTCGACGCAATGTTGTCGACCAAAGTGACTTGTTGACTCATTTCTTAATCACTACACGTTTTAAGTTGACCGCAAAAAATTGGGCACCTTGTGGAGCAAGGCCGAGCGTTGTCTTAGTTTCCATCGCTCATGTATAATTACAACAAAGGCGCAATCACACGGAGGGCTTGTGAACAATAGTAATAATTTTATGAAGGCAAACTAGGTATTACTATCGAAAGGATACAACCGTGATGCGCTTAAGCACTCAATGCAAATGTCAAGCTGAAGTATTTTTGCGATGAACTTTAAACTATGTACTACATGAAGATACGTGAGAATTGTGCAATATATCTGCTTAAAGTTTAATTCAATCGTATATTTAGTTATTAAGTGGAAAGTTGCGACAAGTAAAGATCAGGCGTTGCGTTTTGCAACTTTTTCTCAATCATATGCTATGTGCCTGCGACAAAAGCCCAAACTGATCAAAGCAAGTCAAGGCTGTACTTTATAATGAATCACCTACCTAGCTACTTTGTTTTGTTTGGGTACAACTATTATACAGCGATAAAATCTTAGTAAAATGTTACGGAAACAGTGACCTATTGTAACGATATTAGTGTCCTACTGCGCGATGATTGAAAACCAATTAAAGTCAATCTTACAGCATTGCGAAGTTTTAATACAAGGCGTTGTGCGACTCGGTTCTATTCGGTCCAGGTTAGATGCATAGTTAAACACAATTTAACACTCGTATTTTATCGGGTGTCTGTGCCTTTCACGGAGCCCGCCACGCCCAGTGGATACCACACAACCTACTTTGACTTCGCTGTCTACAACGTTCTTATCTTGTTTCGCTTTTATTGCATCTGATTTTATATTAGCCCTTGATATATTTTGTTGCAAGTTTCTCTACAGCTGTCTGTTTTGATAGTTACATTTAATAAGTATGACTATAAATAACTCATTTCATTGTTTGGTACTAATGACACTGCAGACTATAATAGTAATGATCAAAATATTCGTGACTCTACCGAGAATATTACACAGACTACTTCGTGGCGATCGAAATTGAAAAAAATTGCCGATCATTGTTTTAAAACAGAACAAGATTTCTAAGCTGGTAATGATTATGAACTAATGGTCATTTCCCTGTTAAAGTAACTAAGGCGCTACAGAACCAAATCAGGCACGATTATGTGTAAACACAATGACTTAGTAAAATCAAGCATGATAGTTAGATTTTTTCGTATTTAGGCTAGGCGGCCTTCCTGTTCTGCGCCGGGCGTTAATTCGCCATTCAATTTCCAATTAAACGCTTGATTCTCAATGCCAACCGGGTCGGAGGTGGTCGCTCTACAGAACTTGATAAAAAGGCGGGTGGCGGCACGCGGCACACCAGTGCCCGAAACACTGGCCGCCGCTTTGTCTCTTACGGTCCTTTCACTTCGCGCGCTCATGTACGACGACGAAGCGCCTTCGATTAACAAAGAAAACCCCACTTAGATAAGTTTTAGATCGTGTAGTGATAAGTGAGATTACAATGGAATGATAAAGCTAAAGAGTGTCGTTTTTCAAACTTTCAGATGGTGAGAGGGGCGGCGATAGCGCTGGTGCTGGCGCTGGCATGGGTGTGCAAAGCCCAAGGCAGTGTACTGGTGCCCACGTACGTGCTGCCGCCTGACTCGTTCGTACGCGACCAACGCAGCCTCAGCCAGGCTATCGACAATGACCCGGCCGAGTCGCAAAGAACTATCAAGCGACTTGTCGGCGGCCACCTCAAGATTAAACCAGATAAGAGCTCGCCCAAAAACGCTATCACTTTCGACGAAAAAAGCGGAAGTGGTAAATTTTCAAGCGTATTAGCGCCGGACCAGTCGGGCGGCAACGTAGGATGGAATCAAGGCATCTGGGATGACGGCATGCTCATGTCCAGCGCCGGCGAAGGAAAGGACGCGCCGAAAACCAAAGACGTCGATGAAGATAAGAAGACACTGGCCGATCAGGTGGCCGAAGGAAAATATGGTCTTATACAAAACGAAATATTCTCTAAAGCTCCCAAACGACCGGGCATCGTCAGCTACGAGCCCAACTCTGAAACCAGAACAAAAGACAATCTTCAAACCTTAGGCGGACTTAAAAAAGAGGAAATATGGTTAGCAGAAGATCATTTATTGGTTTTAACAGGAGGGTCGTTCCCAGAAAGGACGAAAGAGAGTGAAGGCAGACCATGGCCACCGATCGACAATTACGAAGCGCCTAACAGGCAAGTAAAGTTACCGCAGAAACCTAAAGTGCCACCGCCCTTTCCGGTACGACTCACCGACAACGGACCGCTCGTTTTCCTCACGCCAAACGGCAGTGTCCCTGCGTCCCTTTTCCCTCCCTACATTGCGGGAGAGAGCGAAAGCCCTCTATATCCTCCGCCATTCCTCTTTCCACCGGGAGCGCCCGACCCCGAGGGTGAATATCAGAGAAACTCTACTTCCGGGGGAGCGCCGAACCCAGGTCCTCCGTTCCCATTCCTACCTGGGAATGCGAGCGAAGGAGCATTCCCCTTCCTCCCAAACATGAACGGCTCTTTTCCAGAAAACTATCCACCGGGCGCAGTGTTTCTACCACCACCGAGCAACCAGTCAGACCTATACGACGAAGACGACCCTTCGATATACTATCCGCCGCCCTACAGTTTTTCTTACCACGCTGACTACAAAAATAAAGTACCAGCGGGACCACTTGTGCCTGGAATAGTACTACCACCTCCTCCAGATTTCTTCGGTCCTATAGAGGAGACTACGACGGAGAAAGTCAAGATAACAACGACAACAGCAAAATCTCCAATGGTGACATACACTAAGCCTAAGACCACCTCAAGGCCGTCCACCACGCACACGGTGCATAGAACAACAAAATACAAATCACGACCTACAACAACAGAGACTACCACTGAAATTCCAACAACTATAACCACTCCACCCTCTGTTGAAATTGTGAGCACGCCGAAGTCGAGGAAACCACAACGCATACCATCAAGACAACCAGCACGACTTAACAATTTGCCAGAGGATCAGACCACAAGACCAAAAACTGAAAAGCCTCTATATAAGACCCGTACTAAACTTACTTCTAAACCTTTGTCAGTGTCGGTTGTCTACGACTATCCAGATACGATCTATGACAATAGAGCACCGAGTACGTCTCAAAAACCGTATATTTTATACGAAGTACAGCAAAAGACACCGCAAGTGACGACAAACGAAATAACGTCAACTCAAGTGCCCTTGAGAGCTCATTATTCTAATACACAAAACGACGTGCCTACTACAAAACTGCAACCAGTTTACAACAGTAGAAAACCGTCAGAAAATGGAATTGCTTCATTTTATTTCTACGACGAACAGCCAAAGACTTCGCCGTCTCCCGCTACATATTTTAATGGCCGGAATTACTATAAGACGGTCCCAAGCAATCAAAATCCTTACACACAACAACCATCTGTGAACAATCAGCAAGGATATAACCCAGCGATCGACGTATCGTTTGGAGCTATCGATCAGGCTGATGCATTATTCCTTTGGCCTCAAAAGCAAGGCCCTCGTACGCTTACTCAAGAATATTTCAGCATTCAGAAACCAAGACAACAGCAAGTTTATGTGCAACAACCGAAACAAAGACCCGACTTTTTCCAGCAAATAGCTGATATACAGCAAACTATAGATTACTTTACCACAAAGAGACCTAAACTGCATTCTCACAGGCCACACACTCATAAACCCAAAGCGATTACATCGAGACCAGTATATCAATTAAATTACCAATCGCCACAGAGACCACAGCAATTACCTTTTCGCGCTCCTAAATTGGACCCTGAACCTTTCAGACCTATGGTAAGCTACAGCAAGCCCTTTAATGTAGACAATGAATTCAACGCGGTAACACCCTCAGCGCCTCCTGTATACCATCAACAATACCTTGTTGAAAGTGTCCCAGTGACTACGGAATCACCAACTTCGAGTCGATACTACTCCTCTGCCAAAGTACGAGATGAAGATTACGATGATATTACGGCGCATAAAGAAATTAAAAGTAAAAACCACAATAATCAAAATTCGATTCAAAGCGACCAGCCGACGTCCATCCGCCATGTAACTAGGTATCCTAGTACTACACCCAGCCCTATAAACCAAGGTTACTACACGAAGCAAGACGAGAGATATTTTGACGATATAACAAAAAATTCCTTCGACATATTCGGCAAGAAACTAGAGGACAACACCCACGACGTAAACGGTATAGCGGTGACGGCGCCACTCGACACAATTCGAACACCGATCGACAACAACCTCCTGAATTACGATTACGAGCTCGTCGACACCCAGGCGAACCCACCATCTTTGGACAGAGATACGCTCGTAAACTATCGTCTCCCGAGACCGCAGATCAATCCAGAAAGCGAACCCGTCCCCGGTATAAACTCAGAGCTGGTACAACAAAAGCCACCTTCTCTCGCCGGCGACACATTGGTAAACGACCGCTTACCTAGACCGACGATAAACCCAGACAGCGAGTTCATACCTATACCGAATCCCGGCTACAGGCCATTGCAATACCAGGCACAACAGCAAAATCAGAGACTACAGTTCACTGGTGAGCAGTTAGACATGAACGCCCCGTCTCTCGCTGGGGATACAGACGTTAACTACAAGCGGCCTCTGCCTCCAATTAACCCTGACGCGGAGTGGATAGGGCCAGTGAACAATGCGGGCGAGGGCAGACCGGGTTCGTTCGTGTCCTACAGATTACCTGGCGAGGGAGCCCACGTGTATTTCCTAACGCCTCAAGCAGCCCATGGGCAGGCGTCACGAGAGAGGTACAGATCGCCGGGCTACGGCCGGTGAAACCAAAGCTCTAGTCTGAACTGTCAGCGTCGTCTCACGAGCGACGAGGTTGTATATAAAGCGCAAATGTGATGTTAAAGTGTCCTAAGTAGTGTAAGTTATGAGAGACTAGCGGGTCGTACCGCTTTGCCATAATTATTTAAAGCTAGTGTTAGCTTGGAAATACGTTCTATAGCGACTTTGTTGTGACAAATAATGGACGCTTTACTTTTGATACGATTATTTATTAAATTATTATTAAGAATCTGTGGTGCATGCGTTATGATAGGTAATTTATTTATGTCAGTATTCAACGAACTATGGGAATGTTGTGATAATGAGTGATGATGATTGTAACATTGTTATGGAATGTAATGATTGTGACAATTGTTAATGTTTAATTAAATTTTTATTTAAAGATGATGAGACATTGTGATTTGTAGTGTTTTTGTAAGACAAAGAATATGAAAATAAATAGAAAATGGTTATTATAGACGTCGTTTTTTTTAATTCAAAAGAAGCAAGAGAATTTACGCAATATTGTTACTTAACTAAAGTAAATAAGGTAATAAAACGAAGGAATGTAATACCAGTACAATCCAGGAGTTTTTTCATCGAAACGCGATGATCGGTCGAACAAATTGGCCACAAAAACTACCTTACAGATACCGTTTAGGCAAAGTAAACGCAAAAATAACTTGATCTAGTGCAAAGTGTACAAGGCCAGACGAGTACACTTTCTACTTAATTGAAACAGTACAGTAACACTAACTTAATAATCAAGATTGGTAGTTAGTATGGCTAATTCAAAGGTAGAATTCCAACATTTCCCTTAGGAATTTAGACTTTAGAAAGCTATAGATTAGATATACTTTACCATAAAATACAGTTATATAATAATATTTCTGTGCCTAAGTTGGTGATCGTAATAGTTAAGTAATAATATTATAAAGTAACATTTTTCAATAGATTAAAGATTCGATTTAACGCATCTAACGTAATCTTATTTCTAATCTCATCGATTGAATCTGTTAGAAAAAAAGCGTACAGTCACAACCTAAATTTTAGTTACAATTTAAAAGAGAAATAATTGTATTTTTTAACTTGTAATATGAATTCTACCTCTGCTCAATGCTCAATGCAACTGCTTAGGTGGTGCAATGGTAAGCGTGTTAGCTAAACAACCGCGTGGTCCAGCTTGAATCGAGACGTGCAAAAAGACTTTTCTAATATACTTACAAGAGGAAGATTGGAATCGCACCCGAAGAACGGCAATAGGCTCGCCCCCTATTACGTATGGGACCTAATTATAGCCGGCGTTATGTGAGTGATATTCAGCTCTACCTACACCTTCGGGTAATAAAAGCGTGGACGCTATAGATATTGCCCAAAATATATTTTTATATATTTCGCTATATCATAAATAAACTCTATCCAGGATAAGAAACTACGACTTCTAACCAAACTTACCGCACTTAAGTAGTCATCTAAGGCACATTTTTGATGCTACCAAACTTTTTACACTAGTCAACAAAATGACGGCCTATCTGTAGGCAACACTAGACGCATCATTTGCATGTCGCCAACTCTTTAGATGTAAACCTTGGTTACCTTACTCACACCCAGGAACACAACCAAATGGTATTACACTGCTTATATTCTGTAGAGGTACTAGAGCTAGAGTACTAGGTCTGTAGAGCTACTAAAGTTGATTGCTACATGTAATCTGTCAGGTAGAGGTAACATCAACTACAAAAGTTACTTGATTGATACAATATTACAGAACATTGTAACACAATAAGATTACAAAATAAAGTGTTGTGTGACTGTTCATTTAGTTTGCAATGAAAGAAAATACTAATGACATACTTACTTTCATCTCTCGTCAAGACATTTATGGAATCTCACTGTGTTGAGATATTTTCAACCATCTTCAAAAGCAAGGAGGTTATCAATTTGATTGTATGTATTACAGTTAAATGGATTTTATCTCTTTCTTTCTAGTGTAAAAGTCAAGATGACTAACAAAGACAAATTATAAACCTATTTTAGATGCTATAGGCATATTAGACGTATATGATTAGCAGGTTAATTTTTATCTTTGTATTATAAAACAAAGTCCCTTTTGAGTCACTAAAGACTATTTAGGACCGATTCTGTTCATCACTTGCGAAAATAACTTTCGAAGCAAGGTTTATAAGTATAATTAATGAACTGATGCTTAACGAGGACTGCAAAAACTCAAGAATGGGTGTACCGATTTAAGTGATCTTTGATCCACTAGATTAATGTCCACACCAAATATCAGAAAAAGGTTAAAAATAAATTTTTTGCTACAAAGTTCGCTTCAGCTAGTGATTAAAAAATGGTATGTACCTGTATCGGGCTCAGTAGTCTGTGGCGCGTCGCGTAGAGGATGTGCATCAAGGCGCAGGTACACTGTGATCGCGACGCGTGCGCAACGGAAGTAGAACGGATGCGCGCGCAACACATCTTCTAGCCGGAGCAGACCAACGTAAGATCGGAGTGTCATCTTACGCATACAGTATGAGTGGAAGTCGAACTGGTCCTCCATTATTTCAGAGAAATGCTGAAAAATATACGAATTACTCTAATATGCTCTAATATAATAACAACCCCTATGTGTCCCATAGCTAGGCCCGCATCTACTCTCAATTAAAAGTTAAAGTTTGGCTTATTTTATCTTAATCGTTAATTGTGTATGGCAGCACCAATTTCATCCTACTGTAAGCAGTAGATTTGATGGTCCATTTCTCAAACACTGGACAGCTATGCATGTAAACAGTAGAGTTTAAGAAGAATGTTATTAAAAGTTTATGGAAGAAATTCAAAATTAAAAACTGTTGGCTTTATTCATAAAAAATTAATGAAACTCTTTAGTTAAAATGTTAAAATGGATTTTCTTACTAGTATAAATGTCAAGATGACAGACAAAGACCAACGAATTATAAACATATTTTAGCTAAAATGATCCTATGTGACGTTTATGAATACGGGGGTATTATTATTAATTGCTACGCAAGTGTGGATTGTTTTTAGGTAAATCGGTTCCTTTATCCTTGACCGATAGAGCAGCAGCAATCAAATACAAATTAACACAAAGATGTAGGAGCACAACTGGGGATCGAACCTGCGACCTTTATTTCAAAGCCACGTCCGATACTGCTGCGCACACTGATTCTCTCACTGTCATTTACAATCAGCGAAGTGCGACTGTACAACGAATTTTAAAACCATTCAATTGCTCGCTTTATTAAGCGCGACACGATTGGCGGATATTGAACACAATAAGTGCATGTCGTCTCTCGATCAATCAAAATGAATTCTCAATCAATCAAAATAATGAACTCACGACCAATGAAACGAAACGATGCGATCAGTCGTGTCGTGCTAGTGAAATCGAAGATATATCTGCTGTCAGATCCTATAAAAAATGTTAGTGTTAATAACGTACCCTGTCGACTTCGTGAGCTTTTTTTAACGCCTCCCCCCACTGTTGTAACCGCTGGTAAGCAGCAGCAGCTTCAGTTTGGAACCACATACACTGCATTTCATTTAGATTCTCTGTTGCTGGCACACCTGTAGTAATACAATTAGAAAACGCTTAGTAAATTTCGATTATTTGTTTATTTTGTTAAATTAAAAGAAACGGTTGCAATTTAATCACTAACAAATTATTAATCAAGTTTTGATAAATGTCTCTTAAGCGATAGTAAGATAAAGTTAGACATGAATTGATTAACTATTAAATCATCACTATCTTATATTAGAATCATTAGATTATAGAAAAAAATACTATTGTGGGTGATGTTAAAATACTAAAGATTTTAACATCACCTACAATAGGCTACAAATCACCACCACGAGTCTTACCAAAAGTTTTAGCTATATTACAAAAATAAAATTATATATTCCTTAGTCACAACATCACACACGAACCACTTGACTGAGTTTGCTAATTTTTCTTTTGTTGTGTTTGTCAGGCGCCGACTAGATACCTACTAGACGCAATTTTCTTCAAATATTGTATGAATTTATAATGGTCGAACGTTGGTGTGGTATCAAAGAATTTTGATTGGCTCGTTCAAGTTCTCGTCTTTGAACAGACCAGTCCTGTCGTCGGACAATATTTACTGGTAAGGCTTATGTTAAGCAAACGCGAGTGCCAAGCTAAGCGGTGACTATAAGTATTTGCGTCTGTCTATCTGGTCGATGTTGTTAGGTAGGAGAACAATCGTTTGAAAAAATAAGTTGCGCGGCAAATTAGATAATTTAAGAGATTTAGAACCATAAATTAATGCCCAAACTCTCTCAACTCTTAAGAAAGTTGAGAGAAGACCCGTGCAATGGGTTACTAAAAAGGGTTGAAATGAGTGAAGTGAGAGCCATAAATTACTATATCTAATATAAATTAGCCTCACGGCGTATGACAGGAGATTATCGGGTCTGCTAGTAATAATAAAAACAACACCAACCTTCTCTAGTAAACTTGGCGCACATTTCCTCAGCCCGTTTCACGTGGCCTGCCCGTAGCATGTACCGCGCACACTTGCTGTTCACGTATCTATCAGCTGTGTCCATCGCTTGTGCCTCTTCTAGCCATTGATACGCCGATACTGGGTCACCTGCATGCTGCAATGTGACAAGAACCCTGAATCTACACTACACTACATCTTCAGGCAGGCTAGTGACGTCACGAAAATTTCAATAATAATAATAATAATATAGTAGGACATTAACACACACGGTCATCTGATCTCAAACTAAGCAGAGCTTGTACTATGGATATCAGATAACTGGTAAAAAAAAAAACAAATACATACTTAAATATAGATAATTACACCCAGACAAGACAAACAGACCTATTTAAACAAATGTTTGTCTCGGGTGGGAATCGAACCCGCGACCTGCTGCGTGAAAAGCAAGTATCTTACCGACCACGCCACCGGTCCGTCAATAAACATAACATAGCGCTAACGCTGGCTATGTTTAGATCCCATACGTAAAGTCGTACGTCCCATTCATCACGCAAATTCCCAAATTCAAGCTACAACTAACATATGAAACATCTTTCACACAAAACATCTACTTATACTAATTGCAGATTACCAAAAAAAAAACTTTTTGGTCCAGTAAAGACCTTACACACGTTTGCCACTGGACCATCAATACATTTTAGTATGTTAAAAACTAACAACTAACCTTGTATATCCTTCCCTTAACAATAAACAGTTCTATTAACGTCGGTGTATGATATATCGCTGCGTCAATATATTGCAATGCTCTTTCCGTATCTTTCTTGAAGTCAAAGTGCTGGGCCGCGTAATAGTACGCCCATAACAACGCACTCGCCGGCTGCTTCGTTTCACTAGGATCTGAACTAAATGTATCACTTTTTGTCAAGTTTTCTATATATTGGAGTATTAGTTTTTCTATCGTGTCTGCTTTACTCTGGTCCGCGTACAACGACCTGAAAATTAAGATTGTTTGGTCTTAACTCATAGCAGTTTTAAGGAATTATATTAGTATAGATAGAACATTAACTTTAGGCTTTAAATTCAATTGTTAAACAGGCAACTTATGCATTAATTATATTAAGTAGCTGCGCGATTTTGACACAGGTAGTGTGTTACACGATTTGTACATTAGATATCCTTTTACCTAACTGAATAACGAAAACATGAGTTATGCATTTGATGCGGTCGTTTGGAATTTATAGGCATAAATACAGTTAAGAAAAATCATAAATGGCTTAATTTAAAATAATTTATGCCTGCGTATAACTGTCCGTTTTTCTCGGACTGTTTTGTGCACACCATCGACCAGATACTATAAGACACCGCATAGGTGCCCACTCACACTCACCAAATTTATGTCTTACCGCTACATATTGTCCTACCACAAGCCACGATGAAGGACAAGAACATGAAGGAACCTATCAAAATTAGCTATCGTCCCCCAGCTTTTGATGATTAAAATTTCGTACAATATTTATTCGAGGCATATAGTAAGTATCTTGTCGGTGGCGAAGACTACACTCTCCCTGTCACCGCTCTTGTCAAACCTACCTGATATCCACAAACAACGGGGGTATTCCTTTATGAAGACCATGTCGCAGGTACTCGTCAACGAGACGTTCAAACACAGGCTGCGCGTGCGCATCTGTCAACTGTAGTCTTCGAGGCGCTATTGCTTTGGGGTACTCTTTCCTGAAACATTTAATAATACTAGTTATAAAATATTGTTCACAATGTACGTAAATATTCAGAGTATTGTGACAAAGGTACAATTATGCCCTTATTATGGGATTTCTACTTTTGATTCCCTGTTCATATAAAATCCAACACAACACCTCTACCTAGCAAGAAATTATCTGGTTATGCGGAGGACTAGTATTTACTAGATAAGCGCGTTACATTGTAGACTACCTACAACATTACTTAACATCTTAACATAGTGCAAATCAGGTGACAATGAACTGGTAATCAAGTTTACTTGTAATTAACTGGTGGTAGGCTTCAACCGTGGTTAGTGACCACCCACCAAATGAAGCCGCACCGCGAAGCGGCCTTGCCGTGTTCCGGTGCGATGTCTGGTGACACCATTTAAAAGGGTGGGTCGAAATTGTTGCTCCTACATGTTTTCTAACCATAAGGAGCATCATTCCACTGCCACCTCACCGAAATTCATTCGTAACCACGAATGAATTGGTATAGTGAGCAGGTGCGTCCCATCGTAGACTACATCATTGCTTAACATCAGGCAAGATGTAGTCAAGCACAGGCCTATTTCAGGATAAAAAAGACATCTGGCAAGTTGTGGTCAGGCGGACGCCTATTTAGAATAAAAAAGTAGGCATATAAAGCGCTCTAGCACTCCACGTAAATACCGGAAAGGTGGAAGCAAAGGTGAATATTACACACACTTCCCTGTTAAAATTTTAGGTCCCATACATAATTGGAGCCGGGCTTGCCGAATACCATTCATTTCAAACTTCGAGATGCTTCTAAGATCTTATAGATATTCTTCTAAGATATTAGAAGTCTTTTGGTTAACTTGGGATTTGAAACAACTGCACAAAATACTATACATACTTATATACATCATAAAAGGCCACTTTTTCATCAGGTTCAACAAGTTGTTTCGCTTCTATCAGCTTCTTATAATACATAACATTTTCGGGGTTTCTGTTTAATAGATCTTCATATACAGATTCTGCCTCTTTGAATCTGAAATACAATTTAAGAATAATTTGAATTAATTAAGTCTTTAAAAAAAATAAGTTATCATTTCCCAATAAATCTTGATCATTTTCTGCACAGCAGAAAAATAAATTAGACCATTTCTATGTATGCACCTCTCGCAATAAAAAAAACAAAAAGTATTTTAATTTCATAAAAGTTAATGAAAACTATTTAATTGTTTGTTTCTTGCTGTTAGTAGTCTTAATTTAGGCGGAAAGTCGGATGGCAATAACAGTGTCGAATCCTCGAGTCAGACTCAGACCACAAGGGAGTAACTACCAACCGGCCTGCACAAATTGGTCTATGACTTGATAACCTCTTTTTTTATGTTGATCAAGATAAGTCTAGGTAGATAGCAAATTCAATCTAAGGCAATCAAAACTACATACTATGCTGGGTAGTAGTAAAATAATAATCAATCAAAAATCATAATGGTAATCATAATCAAATCACCAATAGCAAAATCAATTCTATGATCATAAAGTACATATAATGAGTTTATTTAATCAAATGAACACAATAGAAAATTAAAGCCCATCTTATATAGCAAATAGGTAGAAATTTAATTGGTTTACTGAGAGAATATTAAATCTTGCTACTATTATGAATGCAAAAGTATGTATGATTGGATGATTATTTTTCTCTGTCACAGCTAAACAGCTGAATGGATTCAGGTCAAAATTTAAACACATGTAGCTTTTAATGATGATATGTTCCTTTGGGATGATTTTGGTATTCCATACAGATATAATAATAATAATATAGTGGAACATTAACACACGGTCATCTGATCCCAAACTAAGCAGAGCTTGTACTATGGAATCCAGATAACTGGTAATATACTACATATAATACTTTTCTTTTGTAAATATATACATAAATATAGATAATTACACCCAGACACAAGATAAACAGACATATTTAAACAAATGTTTGTCTAGGGTGGGAATCGAACCCACGACCTGCGGCGTGAAAAGCAAGTATCTTACCGACCACGCCACCGGCCCGTCAATGACCATTAATCATAGATAGAAGTTTTTACATAGCATCACAAGGAAGGTGCACAGGTATAGGCAGAGGTGATTATCACCCATTTTTTGCTGGGCTATGTTTTGGTCCCATACGTAACAGGGGGCGAGCCTTTTACCGTTCATCAGGCACAATTCCAAATATTGACCTGCAACTAATGCCTCTCTAAGTATAGTAGAGAAGTCTTTCTAGCACAACCCAGTAATCGCATCAGGGTCTACACGGTTACCAAGCGAACACGCTTAGCACGGGACCACCGAGGCAGTTAAGAAGCATTTAGAAGCAGGCCAAAGTTAGTCCAATAAAATATATTTCCAATATATTCTCAGATATATTCAATATATCTTAGTGTACTGTTTTGTCTATTACCTAATTACTTACCTTTTTAATTTTAAATAATATTCTCCAGAAGTCTCTTTAATAGATAACTTGTCAGATATTTGACTTTGGAACTTTTGCAAATGTTGCAGAGCTCGTTCATATTGTCCAGACTCCGCTAACACCATATTTTGGTATAACAACAGTTCTGAATGTTCATAATCATATGGACCCTTCATTTGGTTGGTTCGGAATGCATCTAGGATGCTGTTTGCCATCTCATAATCACCTAGGAGGTGGTAGCTCATAGCAAACCCAATCCAGGAAGCTCTTTGTGTAGGCCTTAACATAAACAGTTGGTAACGAGTATCCTGAAACAAACATAATTATAATGTAACAGGCATTGCGCATATGTTTAGTTCTCATAAATAATAGGGAGCGAGTCCATTGCTGCATTGCTCTGAATCAAGCACAATGTCCACCCCTAGCTGTTGCCTAGGCTTGTGTAAGTATTTGAGACATATTTTTGGTTCACCAAGACTTCAGTTGTTAAGAAAACATGCTTGCTACTGGACCAATGAGATAGTTATATAAGTGTGAGAAAGGGGTAGTCTTGACCCCTGTCACTTCTCAAGAACCACCCCTGAAAAATAATGCTATAGACATCTTATCATAATAGCTATAAAAGGAATAAATTAGCTAACTGCCAATACTTAACTAGACTGACAGTTAAACAATAAAGTAAAAAGCTCAATGACAAAGCTGCTTTACTAACTTATAATAATAATTTACCTAAAATGTTTCCTCTCAAATTGCCCCAATTAGTATAGTATACAAAGAGTAGCATCATCACTAGAGGATGCAACAGATCCTGGACATAATGGGTCCATTCATTTACCCATGAGTCCCAGGACTCAGCTCTAAATCAGTGACATGAGAAGTTGAGTTGCCACAGAGTCAAACTAATTTGTTTTTTTTTCTCTAAACAAATCGCTATGCCAAAGATTAGCAAGTAGAAAAATTACAAAGACACACAATATCTGCCTACAGTGGAGTATTCATTTCAGATAAGCACAAAAGAATGATTGGGTTGAACAGTAAGTCAAAACTGTTTGCCAGGAGTTCATGCTGCCACTGTAAAACCACTGACCATATTGAAGGCTGTTTTACTTATGATATGTTTTGTAATAAGACGGCATAATATATTACATTTTGGTTGAGATCTCCGAGGAGGACCACAGGAACTATGGTGCAATAATCTAAATTAGTTTATTGCTACTTGGGCAGAAGTGAGCAATAGGGAAAGTTGGAAGGCTATGGAGGAGGCTTTTGCCCAGCAGGAAGATATTACAGGCTATTAAAAAACTATTTTAAAACTACGTAAACACACTTACTTTGTACCCTTCTAAATCTCGCATTTGTATTTGTAAAAGTGACAAATCTCTGAGAATTTGAATGTTTTCCTTTTCCCACTTAAGAGCATTACGGTAGCACTTGATGGCCTCATCATACTTCTTATCAGACCTCTGTAGGAGGCCATATACGTGCCAGCACACTGGAGACTTCAGATCATTACGTAGGCCTCTACGAACATATTCATAAGCTTCATCTTTACGTCCCAAGCAGTTAAGTGTCAGTCCTTTCATAGCCAGAGTCTCTGAAATGTGTAGGAAATGATATTTAGATATTTTCATAGTGTAGGTAAACAGGGGAGCAATTTTTAACACATTATCAAAGCCAGTTTATCAGATCAGTTTATGGTTGGATTGGAGTCTTTAATTTTCTCTGTAGTGCAGTTAGTGTTTCACAGAAGAATGCCAATTGTGATTAGAATAAAATAATATTAACACCATTAAACTTGTAACAATAAACACCTCAGAAAAAAATGTAAAAGTCATGAATAATTGTTCTTTAAAGATAATGTTCAAGTTATTAAGATTAATATTGAGATTTTTACAACTATGTGATGCAAATAGAGTTATAATAAAGTAGAAAATAACTCTTAGGAACTATGTTTTGTAATCGCAATACTAATATTTAAGGTAATAGTTTTTATCACCAAAATAAACGATTGTCATTATCTTACCTCCATGTTCAGCAAATTTGGGATTCGAAAGTATTTGTTTGGCGAATTTCAACCCATTTTTGTACTGTTTATGTTCGTAACAGCGCTGTAAGATAATAAATGCAAGTTATCAATAAATGTTTAACCTCTAATAATAGATTTTAGCTAAGAGAGCTAGCCTTAACTAATGTTGTTTTATAGCAAATAATCTAGATAAACGAAAACTGTATAACCGTGACTTATAAATTGGTTACTTCACTATGTTTGATATTATTTACAGAATTATGCCGCTATATAACGCATTTGCCTGAAAATTTAAGTTAATCGCATCGAATGACAAGCAGTACAAAATCAAGTTGTATGTTTACAATCCATCTTACCAAAATTCTTTTGAAAAGCGCATTTTCTTTAGGTGGTAAAGGATTACTCGGTGGCATTTTGTTCGAATAAAACAGAGTATCTTTTTATAATTTCACTAATAAGTTGAAATAATTCTAAAAACCTCGTGGCTATAAACCAGAGAAGTCGATGAAGGATTATGACACTGTCTATGGTTCAGATTAAAGCCGGTCACGTGACAAATAAGACCTGTCAAATATGCAGCCGATAGTCTGTATCTACAGCAAGGACCTTATAATAATAACAAGACTGCGCGTACTAAAAATTTTTGTTGTCAACCTGAGAGCTATCTAATTTATATTTTGTCCAGAACATTGCAACACGTTCATTTCACCTAACATTCATTTAATAGTAATAATATGAAGGGCTATCTCTCATTCCACAAATATTCCTAGTTTTTATGTACACACGGCTACACATCAAGCTATAAATTATCAGTAAAAGCTGAACTCTCATTGTACGAAAATATTATACAATACGAGATCATAATCACTTCAGATACTTAACCCACGTGTAGATTTAAAAAAATATATAGACACGATGATTTTGTTAAAAAAATTTACATACAATAAATTAGGTAGGTGTAGGTAGCGTAGTAATGTAGCCTCAATTAGAATATTTAACCGATTTTTAAGCAATATGTCTGTGTTCTCTTTGGTCATGGCCACTTAATTAGAAAGGGACACACTACCACCGAGCCCTCTTACGCGGACCGGATTTTTCATTATAGTACACTGTCTTGTTATTAAGTATAATTTCTTTGATCTTAAGACTCCCATGCAGGGTACGCCTTGTTATGTATTTGACATAATGCTGTCAATGTCAGTACCTAGGTTATATTTCATCTGTAGCAACATTATTGTCAAATGTCAGGTTTAAAAACCAGTTTGACAAGTTAAATGGTGTTTTGTATATTTTGTTGAAATTGAAATTAATTTGGAATTTTAATTCCTTTCAACTCACTTAATCAGCATTGCTCGTATAAGTAACATGGGCATAGAAAATATGCGTCGCTGGCCAGTGTACATTGTGTTCTCATTGTGTATTTTATTATTACTTTCCCTCTTCAATAGTTGGAGTGCTGAAACCGAATTACGAAATAGAGTTTCAGAAATAAGTACGCAGCTTCACGAGTGCTCTAAGCAAGAGACATCCTGCATGGAAGAGTCTCTAACATTTTTAGAACAGCGAGATGGATACGTAGTTAAAGTAAACGACTTAGAAAAACAGAAATCTAAATTGGTCGACGATGTTGATGATTGTCAATCTAAACTATCGAAGTCAGAAGCGCACGTAAATCACACTAAAGTTGACGTAGAGGTGTGTAAAACAGAGCTTCAGTCACTAAAGAACTTACAAGTAAGTAAATCTGCAACCTTAGAAACATTAAGGTTAGAAAAAGATACCTTGACAACACAGCTAAGTGAAAGGAAACAAAAAATAGAGGAGTTAGAAAAAGAGGTCGAACGGCTAAAGTCTGCATTAACAACTAAAAGTGTTGCTCAGTCTGTCAAAGTGACCCCTGCTGCTCAACCTCCCAAAATTAGCCCAGCATTAGACGCCCACAACCCTATTAATGAGCCGGTATTAGAAAACAATGCTAAAGAAGATATTGAAGACAATAATCCATTAAATGATGGGAATGAGTTTGATCCACAAATTAATTAGTTGATAAATTCTAATATGAAGCCTGAAGGTGTGATATTAATAAGTTACTAGATATAGAGGCAGTAATTAAGCTATTTGAATAGTAATTTAAGTGTAAAGCATCACAACAGGTGAAGTTCAAAGTGATTGTAAGTACAATAGGCAGTGGCATTTTTAATTGTTGAGCCACTCAATGGTGAGTCAATGGTTGGTAGGGTTATACTTACATTACTAACTGCTAGTGGCCAATGATGGAAATCTAAAAAGCCAAAGCAAAAAAGTTCTTACTTAAAAAATAATAATATCTCTTCAATACTGTCACTGAAGTTACTATGGCAACCACCACATTCATATTATAAGTAGTTATTCTTGATGCTATTTAAAACTCTTAGGCGTTAGATAATTTCAACGAAGTATGCAATATTATCCAATACCTCAATGGCTTTATATGGCTGATGGAAGTAATAAGTAGGTACCCAATAAAAAAATCTTTCCATTTTCTTTTTCTAATTGTCCTTTAAAACACCTTTAGAACAAAACTGATTCAACTAAATATTTCCACATTTTGTTAGGACACTTAAATGACAAACCCACGCAGGTTTGTCATTTAAATGTATACAATTCATATCATTCTCATCATTATCGGCCTATAGCAGTCCACTGCTGGACATAGACCTCTTCAAATAAGCACCATTTCACCCTGTCTTCGGCTTGTTGAATCCAGCTACTGCCGGCTTCTTTATCTTTCGCAAATCGTCTCTCCATTTGGCAATTCATATAACCTTAACAAAAATAAGAGGCCATTGAGTGGTTGAATAATTAAAAAATGTGGCTATACATGAGATCTTGTGATCATGATCAAAGTATTTTAAGACTAAAAGGTAATTACAATTTGATATTATAATTTAGTGTATGTCAGTAAGGGTATCTGATAATGATGATCAATTTATATAATTAAGTGAAAAATTACTATTAAACAATATGATGGTTTTATTTTAGTAATGACATGACATTCAAATCTGCTAGACATTTAAGCATACTGAAGTGCATAAAAATTGCAAACAAGCCTAATTACCGGGACCCCGATTCTCGTGCTCTAGACAAATAATAATTTTATGTATATCTTAAAAGCAAATATAAAAAAAATGCCAATTTCATTATTTTTCAATTGACATTCGCCATTTGTTTTATTCGACATATGTCTATTAGAGTAAAATGCAAGAATTAAGGCCCCAGATAGCATGCACTCACCATCCAGAACCTATGGTCACTAGGCATTGTTATTTAAGAAATATAACTTCTTTTTTAAGGTGTCCAGTAAGAGACTACTTCTTAGAAAAATCATGGCTAGGAGCACATTCCACACTGTGTGTCCATCATTTATCCGTATTTTGCTATTAATTAAGATTTAAAACTAGTTTTCCCACTAGACAGGCAGAGTTACTTTCGCATTTATTATGTTAGTAAGGATAGTGACTTCCTTCTCATTTTATAATTCTAAACGAGTAGCCCTCACTGTGTGTCTAAAGTGTATCGGTTTGGAGCTAGCTAAATGTTAGGGCTGAATTAAGTTAACTAGAAAATATGATATATTTCTATGACCAACACAGATATATTTAATCAGAATATAAAATAACTAAAGGAGCGTGGGAGCATACGCGATGACCGCTATTAGTTTACGTGTACTGAAGTATTATAGGTGTAAGTAAAGTGTTTGCTGTATATATTCACCGTACAGTGTGCATAATTTTAAAAGAGAACCCCATTATATCACTTTAATTGACTTGAATGATTAGCAGATTTATGTCTGGTAATAATGGTTTGCATTTTTTTCTATTTAAGTTATTATTGGCTAGTTTATTTTATGATAATATTGTCGTTTTGCATTAAAAGTGTACAATTAAACAAAAAACGCTTTATATTTTCTTAGACTTGAGTCTACATAAAAAGTGTCCAATTTCTTTTCATACCGTGGAATTATAATATGGACGTAATTGAGTCTTGCAAACAAATATATAATCTTAAACTATTAACAAAACAGTTAAATTAATCGTTACTTGATAGCATAAATAAAAAAATAGTTAAATCTTTAAATTGCTCCTTTAAAATTGAATATTTTGAAATTGTACACCTAAATAATGAAAGTGGTGCCATCTGGTATGATGATATTATATTATAAATATATTGTTTGTAATAAAATACACATTGAAATGTACTGAAAAAAATATTATAGTAGTGTTTATGATGTCATAAATGGTTGTAGGACAAAATAAATATAATTCTGTTTCAATATTTATAAATGTGTACACATTGAATGTTTGTGTTAATAATGTAATGTATGTAACATCATGAGTCAACCAATCACAAGTGGTGCTTATATTAGTGCAGCCAAACCTTATTGTTAGTGTACAATCAGCTACAAAAGTGGATTAACAGATTCAATATTACAAAACATCTACAAAAATATTCCATGTTAAGTCAAGTGATAAGTTTATTTTCTCCTCTCGCGCGCGACTCTTATTTATAGAATCATAAGGACATGAGTTGTTTAGCAAATCAGCTAATCCATTTGTGTAGCTGTCTGTACTTAGGGATGACCGATATCTCCGAAGTATCGATACTTTTACTCGTGAAGTATCGATAGGTACTCGAAATCGATTAAAAAGTATCGATACTTACTCGTATCGATAGATTATGAGTAAAATTTCGAATAAATTAAATAATGACATCAATATTCCTTTTTCAAAACAATACAAACAACTAAGTTATTACATTTGAAGTGTTCCCGAACAAAGGCCGCTTAATTCTCGAGACAAAAAGAATTTTACGAAAAATAAAACGGTTTTTGTGGTACTCTCCAAATATTTTACAAATGATTCAAATGTGTTTAAAAGATTGTAATGATACTGAGTACCTATACAAGTATTGGATTCGATTCCCGGTCGTGCCCACCAATTGTTTCATCGCCGCTGCTCAATATCGGTAAAGGAAATCATCATTAGGAAACCGGCATGTCTAACAACTAATCGTTCGAGGACATGTGATATCCACCAACCCGCACTTGGCCAGCGAGTGTGGATTAAGGCTTTAACTCTCTCAACTCCTTAGACAGTTTAGAGAAGACCCGTGCCCAGCCGTGGGACACTAAAAAGGTTTGAAGTGAGAGACGCAATACGAGTATTTAGAACTGATACCTACCTACTCGGTACTCACTTGTAAAGTATCGATACCAAAAGTACTCGTTATAGAAAGAAAAGTATCGAGTAAGTACTCGTATCGTTTCATCCCTAACTGCGCTATGCTGAAGACTAGGACTCCATATAAATAAAATATAAACCTAAATTCTGTGCCCTTATAGGGTTAATGGTGTTTGCCAGGAGTTTATGTACCACAAGAACCTCTAACGCATTTAATGCAAAGTTGGAGTTGTAGTTTCTTTAGTTAATTAATTAAGTAGGTACTGTTTGCATTCAAATAAATTAACCTTAATAAGCTGCTGCCTTTCTACTCTGTTTCTTTTGCATTTAATTATAAAATTGTTTAGATTTAAAATGCAATCAACCTGGCTGACTGTTGATGTTTAGTTAAAAGATGTCAAAAAGCCATATTGTACGACTCAGCTAGCGTAAGTTCAAGGTATTAAAGAAAATATTCATGTATTAAACAGTATTTTAAACAGTGTCCATTAATTACGTGACGGAGTGCGAAGTGCAGTAATCTATTACATGTATTTGTAAGAAACACCGACAAGATACCTACTAGACACCGCTTTATTTAAATATTGTATTAAATTGTAATCGACAAAAGTTTTGCAGAGTAGGGAAGATAGCTAATTGTGATTGATTCGTTCAAATAGTATTGTCTTAAATTTACGCGAATATCACACATTGAAATAAAACAGAATTCAAGACACTGTGAGCTTAGTTTGCTTAAATCGGAACGCAACTTAAATGTTTGGAGGTAGTCAGTACTAATTGTGATCAATATTTTTGGACGTCAAATACCTCAGTCCACCTGTGGACATGAAGTCTGAAAAGACTGAAACGTCGGGATCTTAAATCTAAAATAAACCGCGATAAAATCCGTTAAAAAGTAGTTTTATTTCAATGATTCGTTCAATTCTTTGACCTCAAGGAATTAAACGAATCATTGCTAATTTTGATTGGTATGTTCAAACATACCAATCAAAATTAGCTTATGGTCGGATGATATAAGTTAGGTGTGCGCGGGGGCCCCACCTATTCGGTGTTTCATATCTGGTTGGTGGTTAAAAATTGCTAAAAAATACGAATCACGTGATTTTAGGCGGCCCCTTGTGGCGCCAAATAGATCTGATGTTTTTTTTTTAATTGTATTGTATTATTGTGCTCAACTTTCGAATTTGACTGAACTGCAGTATTACTTTTAAAAGTCGCAGTTAAAGCTGCTACATTCAAAAACATAAATTAAAATGGATAAATATTTTTAATATAGAAGCTTAGGTAAATAAGTATTTATGTAAGTGATAGATATTGTTAGTACATTTATATATATATATTTGCTTAATAACCGCGAAATCCCGAGTCGAGCAAAATGACTTCTATACTTAGAGAATCTTAGTTGCATCTTGAAGTATGGAATTGTGTCCGATGAACAGCAAATAGGCTCGCCCCCTATTACGTATGGGACCTAAACATAGCCGGCGAAAAATGGTGATATTCGCCTCTCCCTACACCTTCCGGCAATACAGGCGTGGTGCTTTGATAGGAATTGTTTTAGTTTCTTACACAAAGATATTTACCACAATAGTGCATATCCATGTTAATAAATGGTATACCGTACCTGGTTCCCAAGTTCGCATCGGCGAAACCTATACAAAGAAAACATGTTGCAAATACTGTCCATCTCTATTACTCAGGGATGAGTAGAAAGAGACAAGCAGAGCTCGCAACATATTTATTGTGCTACGAGCGGCTAGTTGGTTATAGGCAACTTATCACAAGACAATCTACTATTTTAATTTTGACCAAGTGCATGTAAGGTATTTATTAGACCGAAATAAAAAAATCAACAGCTTCGGGAGAAAATGATGGTTAAGTTCTGAATTATAAGATGTTCAACCAGTTTACGCCGTTTTGTTTGTCTATCCCGTTAGAAAGATAGCGAATTTTATTTTTGCTTTTTGCGAGCGCTAATTTTGTTTCATTTTATAAATAACAGAACCGATGGCAATGGCTACATTTATTATATGCAAATGTACGTAATATAGAGATAAGGCAGTTTTTCACATAGCAAGTGAAATTGTTTTATAAAATTGGTGAATAAATTGTACCTACTGAATTCTTGTTTGTTTGAATTATAAAAATCCTCTTCAACTAGATACCCACTTACAATTAGAATCCATGTCTGTTGAGGAGTTCTATAGACTGGTCAATACTATCTGTGGTTTAGTTAATCCTTACTTAGTATTATAAAAAAAGTAACTATGTCTGTCTGTCGCGCTTTGACACCAATACCTACTACTGAACTGATTTGGATGAGAGGTATGGACAAAGGAAGGATATGGGATAGTTTTTATCATGGCTTGGCGTAATAACCGACACGTGCGCGATCGGGAAACAATATAGTATGTATATAGAACTCAAAAACGGCTAAACCCATATAGCTGATTTTAAAATCTTCGTAGAGATCCAAGGAAGGTAGGACAACTCGTAGAATGAAAAATATAACACTGGGTCAGTGTGTAGGTGCCTGGTTTACTGTAAGACACTCTAACCTGAGTATAATAAATATGTAGACTTAGGTAAAGATCATTCGCCACATAACTGGGTACTCGCGCTCACTTGACTTAAAAAAAAAAGGTATGTCCAACCCCAACCTAATTTTAATTGTTTCGTTCAAGGACAAGAATCAATTTTCGATACAGGGTCCGTAATTTTATTTGGAGAGTCATAATTAGGCTCGATTAATGAAAAGTCACTGAACGTTTGATCGAAAAGTTATTGCGAAAGAACTTTTTATCGTCAAACGCTGCTGCGACTGAACGATATATCGAATCAACATTGGACCATACTTTCAAATGACGTAGTATCACTCTTCGCCAGCTATAATAGGGGGCGAGCCTATTGCCGTTTTTCTGGCACAATTACATACTTCAAGCCGCAACTAAGATGCTCTAAGTATATTAGAAATGTCTTTTTGCTCGACCCGGGAACTCGCGTTTATTAACTAAACACGCATACTGGGTCACCAAGGTACGGAGCACTCTTCCGAATGAGTTTTACAACTTCATACAATATTTGAAAAAAGTGGCGTCTAGTAGATATCTAGTCGGTGTAATAAATACATTCCGAACGCCGCGCCGCGCCGGGCGCTATAGTGCACCTGCACGCGCAGCTGCAGCCGTCGCATGCCGCCGCGCCACACCTCCCCGTCCGGCTGGCAGCCCCAGTATTGCAACTACCGCTTACCGATCTAAACGTATTTTAATTCACTCTGACAAATTCGTCACCAACCAAACTTATCTCAACACAAAGGAAATAAGACCAATTTACCAAAATGAGTTTCTCAGATGCTGAAGAGGACCAATTAATTAACTTTGTTGTCAAATATCCGGCTCTTTACGACACAAGCCACGAGAAATATCTAGATAGTATCGCTAAAGACGACATCTGGAAGGCAATAGCACAACAGTTAAATAAAACTAGTAAGTGTACATAATATGTTTTAATTATCATAAAATTCATGTTGAAGTCGCCCGGTTTCGTACGGCGTACGGGCAATATTAAAGTGTACACGAACAGGAGCCAGTCAGTAATTTAATGCTACACTCGTCGCGCGCCGCCTCTACCCCACCCCACCACGGACTGCTACATAAATAAGGTTTAGCCCCTGACGAAAAAGAGAGGTGTTATAAGTTTAACGTTTGTATCTCTGTGTACAAGTTTGTTGCCTCGTAGCATCTAAACGGATGGATAGATTTTGATGCGATTATATTCGAAAGCTAAAGTGATCGAGGAGGTTCTTGGTTTAAAAAAATGTATATAGGAAAATTTGTGAGTTGGTAGGGGTTAAAATTTTAAATTCAAAAGTTTTATTTAAATAGATTATGTAGTGCAGATGATAGATTTAGTAGGTAGATAGATTCCGTGGATTGTTTGCTCACAGTCGAAAAGGATCATCAAACCTCTGAATCGTCACCAATACCAACATACTTTCCCCTATCCAGGTAGCATTTGATTGTCGCAAAGAGTACCTATAGGTATTATAATCAGTACTTACATTCGACTGTGGTTCAAGGTGAAAAATAATAGATAAAGATTACATAGGTACTTAAGTACTTAGCATCGGTGGCGCAGCGGTACGGAACTTGCCTTGGAAATTTAAGATCGCGGGTTCGATTCCCAGTCGTGCCCTCACATCTTTGTGTAAATTGTTTCATCTCCGCTGCTCAATATCGGTGAAGGAAAACATGGTGAGGAAACCTGCCTGTCTAAAAACTAATCATTCGAGGACATGTGACATCCACCAACCCGCACTTGGCCAGCGTGTGTGGATTATGGCCTAAACTCTTAACTCGTAAGATAGTTGAGAGAAGACCCGTGACCAGCAGTGGGACACTAAAAAGGGTTGAAGTGAAGTAGTACTTAGGTACTTACATATTTTTTATTAATATTCACAGGCGATGATTGTAAAAAGCAATGGAAATTAATTCGTAACAGTTACGCAAGATTCAAAAAGAAAAGTAGACTAGGATCAGCTGCGCTAAAGAAATCAAAATACAAGAGACATGAACAGTTAAAGTTCCTAGACAATATCCAACATAGGGCCGGAGGCTCCAGCGTTCCTCCACTGGTACCAAAAGATGTAGAAAGCATAAATACTGATAATCAATCAGATTGTGACTTGGATTGTGACGAACATACAGTGGAAAAGAAAATAAAAAAGAGGCCAAATGAAGACATATCAAGAAGAATCAAAATTTGGCAACAAAGGGATGCTAAAAGGCAGAATTTAATCCAAACAATACCCAAAAAGAAAGATGACGACGTCGATTACTTCTGCCGCCATATTGCTGAAGTACTTCGCAATTTGCCCCCTCTTGATAAAGCTAAAGCCAAGAAACATCTAAGTGACGTACTCTCTGATTATGAGATTCTGGCAGCGAGTCGCTCTGTTCATAGGGACGCTTTACACACTTCTTCATCTCTTTCAAATTACTCAATGTCGCCTTCAACACTTGGAACACCTTGCCATTCGCCAGAAACAAAATACATTCCATGCCAGGACCCGTTTATTATGTAGATACCAAATGACTATAATCTATTAGAAACTTATCACAAGACAGAAGACACCGATTTACCTTTCCAAGCCTGTCAAAATAATTAACCAATATTAATACAAACAATGTCGCTAAATAAGTGCAAAAGTTACGTATGTACTTCTTGTAAATAAAAGTCCCATTTATTCTAAACAACTTTATTTACCTTAAACATTTCTATCATAATCAAAACAAAAATATTTCGACCATTACTTCACAAGTAATGTGTTAACAACATAAAACTTAAACATAAGTATGTATTTAAAAACTAACATTACACTTGACAATCTCATTCCAATCCATTTGCTAATAACACAACAAATTGATTCGCAGTTGCACTAACAGTCGGCTTAAGCCTACGCTAAACTTCACGGAAATACCGTGCGTAGTCGCCGAATTTATAAAATATCCGTTGCGGTCATAATAATCTATGGCAGATCTATCGACTACTAACATTTGCAATGGTTCGCGTTTGCTGAGAGTTATCTGCCAAATAGACTTTTTTTTGCTGATGACCTAACCCAATCGGCCGGAAAGGCCTCTAATTGGTTCACCGGACTTTTTCGGTGAGCCGTCCAAGGACGGTCGAACGGATGCTGGCCAAATAGGTCTAACCTAACTAAAATAAAATGCTTCTTAACATTTTTTCGAAAGATTCTAGATAGCATCTATGTTAATAACTATAGTACCTATCGCATTTTTGACGCAAAGACCAATTTGATAGCAAATACTATACGAACTCCAACATCCATAATATCCCATGATAACTTCATACAACCCTAAACAAGTGTAAATTTTTGAGATTAATCACCACAATCTAGATTGTTACAATATTCTATGGAACTTAATTCTTATATAATTGTGTTTTATTTTACGACACGTTTACTGAAACTTGAGCCTGGCTACACACGGGCCGCACGTGTCAGCCACAAACACCGCCTCAAGTTTTGTGCTGCTTGAAAATTTTAGAACCCTTAGTCAGAGTCCACATTTACATTTCGCCCCTAGCGTTGTGAAAACGAAGTACTACTTTGGTGGCGGCGCGGCGTTTTGAACGTGGTCAGTAATCCGTGTGCCGCTAGACTGAGACGAAATTTCACCAGTAGGTGATGTGTTTTATCTTTTTCTTGTTTTATGTCCAGTGACTGACAAAGACAAAACTTGTAAATATACTATCCTACACTTATCAACAACTGGAGAAACTAGCGCAGTGTCGTAAAACATTCAAAATGTATAAAATATATGTTACAAGATCTGTTAACAGCATGATTAACTTTATACAAATCCAATTTTCTTTGCCGGTAAATGATAACCTAAATAACCTAATGCTTGTCTAAGAATAATACAGACGTATCAGAAACGGATGTACGATCTATCGATCCTCAATGCATAATAAATTTTTTGAAGGGATACACGTTATTTTGCGGGTTCATGGTTTAAATTCATGCTAACTCGTGTTCAATCTTTTTTAAATAACAATAGGACTGGACTACGCGTTACGTCATACCCAAAACCAACCCAAAGTACCGTCACCAGGTTTTTTTTTTATGTAGATGTGATTATTACATCAAACAAAAGTTTTACCCACCATACTAAGTGAAGTTGTTGCGCATTCCGTTCTAAGATAGCGAATTTTTCAGTCCTATTCTTATTTGTATAACGCATAGTATAACCCTACAGAAATTGTTGATTGTGTGGCTCAACAATTAGCGAATGAACTGCGTCCGTAACGTGGCGCAACAATTAGCCACTCTGGGTCCCTAGACAAAGTGACATAGCGAAGCGATAACGTACATAAGATTGTCACGTGACTTATATAATTTGAATATCAATCCCATTTATTTTATTCTTTTAGATCTTTCGCTGTAACACTTTGTCTAAGGCCCAGGACGTAGTGTCTATCTGCAAATATAGATAAACTATAGTGATAACTTTATAGGCAGGTGTTTATTTGATTTGGTAGAATCCCCTGTCTATCAATGTACTGGAACAAGGTAATGACAAAGGTATAAGTAGGTATTAAACAATCAAGTAGGTAAATGAGATTTTAGGAATAACCTTTTACATATTTGTAATCCGACAGTAGTCAATTTTGTAATAGTCAGTTAAGTTTTGTAATACAACTGGGATATACATAATTCTTGCAATAAAATATATGAGTGGTGAAGAATTGGCTCTCTGTATAGTACTACAACTAAATTACTTAACATGTAACTAAACACTATAAACTAGTATTAAACAATAAAAGCTACAGGTCGGTGGTAAAATATAGTGGAATGACAGAGATCGTACAAGCAGGCAATAGGAGTAAAAAGTTAATAAAAACCAAATCTTTATTTTCTATTCGGATAAGTAAAACCTTGATGCAGTTTCTCATACATAACGTTTAACATCATAAAATGCATCTTGAATGAAACTGCCAGAGCACTACATTACAACTATAGTATGTTAAATGTTTAATTAGACTATGGGTTAAAATTAGGATAGTCAAAGAACAATTTTTTTTCAATCCATTGAAATCGCGGAGGGCTCTAGAAAAAGCAACTTTCTTAAAATTTGCTTTGGGCATAATAAAGATGAGAATCTATAGTTTGACGTAAGGGTGAGTATCCACTGTTGGCGCACCTTATTGTTACGCACTCCAACATTTTCCACAGCGGCAGTCCATGCTGTCGATTTTTAACGTAACCACAAAAATGACCGCTATTCTTATTCTTCAATGGTTAGTTACCTTGACTGCTAAGCTGCAGAACTACTCTTTGTATGATGAGCATAATTGTTTGTCACGGAACAAACGTTATATATTATTGTATTTACAAAAAAAAAGTGTTTAAGTAGTATATCACTTCCTAGTGCTCATAATACAAGCAAATAATATAATTTCTTAATTTGAGACAATTATACTATATAGAATATTACTATTATTAAGTAGTTGCAGGAGTAGGGAGCAAAAGTTGTGTACAATAGATACCCACCATAATAGAGTTCTGTACAAGATAGGGAGAAAAATGTGCTTGAAGTATGTATCAGATACTGCTTTGGCAAGTGTTGTGTTAACATATTTTCACTATAAAATATTCTAGAATACAAAGTTCATATCATCAAGAGGTACAATTGGTCACAATATAAATCAGTATCATAAATGTACATAAAAATAGACTATAACATAGAAAAATACAAATCTTCATATCACATGGTTTTCATTATTGTTATAAACCTATTTGTGTCAATTTAATAGTTTAATTACAATTTTAATGGCACATTTAATGCAGTGGTGTGTAAAACTTTTGTTTGAATTTCATAAACATATGAAAATGGTTATTTAAAATCGAAAAAGTATATATTTCATTCAAGTGTCTGGAGCATTGCTTAGCAATGGCAAAAACATAAAAAGAAACTTAAAAATACAAGCATATATTTTTTTTAATTGAGATTACACAACACTGCAATTGTAAGATCAAAATCTGCCATAAAATTCATCATTTCATACATTTTTGAGTCTCTACTGCCACTTCTTCAAAAGCAGCCAGCAAATTTCTTCTACACTTAGTCTCATCAGTATACCTCACTGTCCAAATGATATACTCACCAACATTTAAAGGGTCCTCAGAGTAACTTACTTGCATTTTGCACTTTCTTTCCCATTTCATGGCGTCAGTACTACGACTATTTCTCGTTCGGGTGAACTCAATGAAACCATTGCATTCCACAGCCAATCTAGGTAGCTGAGCATTTAATGCGTCATGTGATTTATCAGAATCTGTTCCACTGGTGTATGGCATGCAATCTCCTTGCCCGACTTCAAGGTTCGGTGGTGTGACCGGCACACACTTCCTCTTAACCTTCCATGACAGTCCATCACCTTGATTATTAAGATTGGCAGTGTCTAATGATCTCTTTAGAGGGTTATGACTACTTTCTGCATGTTGCTTATCACCAGCAGTACTATCAGTCTTTTGTTTTTTATCAACAATCTCATCTTGAGGTTGGCAGCCGTCTGCCCATTCGGGGCTATTACAGTTGGACCTCAGCAGCCTGCGCTTACGACATCTGTCTTTTGTACTGATTATTTCTGGGGAATGTGATGGACTAGCCAGCATAGAGTCACCTTTTCTGCAAATTTTAGAGAATTTATTACTACTTTTAGTGTTTCTTTTACTATTTTCAGTGATGTTTAGATGCCTTCATACAGTGTGACACAAGTTAGGACACCATACCATTATTAGTGATGTTTCCTCTGTCACACTAAAAGTTTTAACAATTTGAGTGATATTTAGCAGACACAAAGGCTATTACATAGATTAACTAATAGTGTACTTTTTTTTGCTAATATATTCCTTTGAGATACTTACATACAATACACTGAGGTAGTTGTAGGGGAAATAAACTAATTAAATATATGATCAAGCAATAAAGAAGACACATGATTACTTGGAACCTTTAGACATACTGAAGATATATACTTATAGATTTTATACAAAAGTAGGTGCTTACACTACAAGTAGTAATATTGCTACTATGCATGTCTGTAAACTTTATTAATCCAAATAAATAGATACTATAAAAGATACTGTTAGATAGTAAGAAAATTAGTAGGAAAAGAGGTAAAAAAATAGAAACAATGTAATAGGCAGCTAGTTTATTGATAAAACCAACCTTTGCAATCTTTCATCTCTAGTTTGTACCCTTTCTATACTTTGAACTGTAGTAAAATCATGATGTGAACACTGCATATCATATTTGAGGAATGCAGTCACTTTTTTCCTGGTTTTGATTGTTCTACCGAACCATTCAAGCGAAGCATCATCAGATAAGTATAATGCAAGATTTGAGCGTTGGTTATCAATCATAGACTTGTACCAGGATGCAAAAGATCTGGCCCGTTGTTGCAAATACTTGTTGTTTGTATTGTTGTTGTGTTCTGGCAAAGATTTGGTTTTGGACAGCTTGTCCCGTTTGCATGGTGATGGTGGTGAAGACATTTTCTAGAAATAAAGAAAATATAATATAGTCCTCACAACTGTATTACTCCAAGGTGTAGGCGAAGTGACTATCAAGGACATCTTGCTGTCTATGTATAGGCCACATACATATAGGGACAAGCCCATAGCCGTTAATCAAGCATGTCACAATCTAAAGCTACTGTGACTTTTCAAGATAACAGTTCATTTGCTTGGCCCCAGGGACCAAAAAAACACATGTTTGGTAATGAGACTGATATCGGTATTAGTGAGAAAACAATGGGATTCGTATTGGAATTACGTACTGAAGTTGTAGACAACCTTTATTCAGGGAATGTAGATTATTTATATTGTCACATGTACCTAGTTATTTACTATAAATAATATGAGTAGGTCGACTAAAATGCCTACACTCTACTTCAACATTGTATGAAGTTTACTTACTTATTTATCAGATAAAATTTCAACAACTTTTTGAGAACTGGTAGCGTCGTGAGCTAAGTCCAGACGAAGTCCAGCAAGCCTTTTTTTGCTCTCTTCAATGTACGCAGTTATGGATAGGTTGATTTCAAGCAATTCCTTGTGTAAAGTTATTACGTTACTTGTATTTAGAGAAATATATTCTGAAAAGTAAACATTAAAAAGTTAACGAGTATTGACAAACAAAAACAAATGAAACAACTTGAAAACAACGATTTCGATTTTTAAAACATAACCTACTTAAACACTTCACTGCTTCAAACGTTAATTGTTCTCGGGTTAAATCTTCAGATAATGTGGAATTCATCTTACATTTGCCTCTGCTCACATTGAAATTAACACAAATATTTATTTTCACAAAAGATATTCATAAAATTCACAAGTGAAAAAGAAAGCGTCCTCTTCTCAAAACAAGATGGCAACCATAGTCAAAATGTCAGAATCAAATCAAATTATCCATAAACCACACCTTAAAGATGGTTTTTGTCTATGTTAAAAACTTACCATGCATCATCAAGTAAAAAATTACCGTTCATCCAACATAGATCAAAGAGCATATAAACGATATAGATTTGGAAAAAAACGGGTGTTCAATGTGCATGTCATTCCGTAAGATCAAACAACTATTAAAAATCATCAGACTTTATTAACGCAAAGCTCCAATGAGACAATTAGCTTTTGACCCCAAAAAGACCCCCAACATACAAATATTCCTGTCTGTATTTAACTTTATAATAAGCCATAGACAATGACCTAATTACGAGAATCATTGGTTAGCTGAAGGACCGCGCTTATTTGGGAGTGGTAATACGCCGAACCAATCTAGTGCGTTCTTGCGATCATTGACTTCGGTCATTGGTTTATCCTTTGTCAACCAATCATTGAAAATCCACTGAGGATCCAATGTAAGTTATCAATTTATTTTGTGCCAAATTTCTATTGTGATGGATGTGCCGGTGTTAAATTTGGAATACCTGAAAAGCTTGCATATCCGAGCAAAATTCTCGTTAATATTTGACAAAATTACCTGAAAAGCAGCCATTTTGATTACGTTGCTTTCCGCTGGCCTCGGTATGACGAAACGAAGACGTGTAAAGTTTTTTGATTGTGAATGGTGTTTCAGTGTAAATTACTTGCGGTTTATGAAACTAAACTACCTCTTAAACTTTCAAGTGGTTGGTTCTTGCGATTAGTGTGATTTTTAAAAAGTCGACTTTAGTTTACCACTGCATTTAATTATTTTTTGCAAGAATGAAATTTCCAATCTTCTATGTTTCCATATCTTTAACTTGCCTACTTACCTACTCACCTTATCTAAGTTTACTAATTGGCTTATATAAATTCTACTTGCATACCTGCATTTTTAATAAATTAATTGAATTCTTTTCTTGCTGTTCTTTTACCTGCTTGCTTAAACTTCCCACACCTCATGGTCTATTTAACTAGCTGCGGGTGAGCAGTTTGTTGGGTTCAATTTTTAACCAATATAATTTTCAACAGTAATATATCATGGAGCACGCTCAGATCCAAAGCACAGATGGAACTCAAGTGATGACACTCAATGGCCAGCAGCTACAAGTTTTGCAGATGAACAATGCACAACATGTAATACAAGGGCCCAACGGACAGCAGATTGTTGTTCATGCTGTACCTTCTACTGGCCCTACTATTCAGGTACAACACTGATTATACATATTATTATACATCTAACACCTATTAGTCTGTCTAGTTGTGAATCATTCTTAAATCTTAAATTATGAGAATCAATGCACCTCTGTACACAAAGTTTAAATTGGTGCAGTTGTTTAGGGGTTCTGATAAATACATGCAAAAGACACACATAAAGAGGACTTAACTCTGTCTTTCTTGAAGTGATGTGTAAATCATTATTTACTGGGTAGTATGTTGTATCTAGACCACATCAGAGGCACATAGTGGTTAAGTCCAGAGATTAAAAATAGCAAGAATTATTTTAATTGTTTTGCAACACAAGTTATAAAGACACCAATAAGATATGTATGTGATATGTTTAGTGCATGTTAGAATTAGCACATTAGATCATCTTAAATCTCATATTAAAACTATCATTTACATGTTCATGCAACCAGATGAGTACACCACAGATCCAGGTATAAGTTTCATACTTAATATTTCACATAAAGAATGCATTAGTATCTAGTGTTAAGAGTTTAAGACATCATCATACAGAAGACTTATTTCTCATACCATCTTACTAATAAACAATTTAAAGTATTCTAAGTTTTATAGAATAAACTTAGAATTATAAGTTTTGTCTCTTTCAAATGATTTAAATGTGTCACACAGGAGAAAAAGCCAAATCAGAATACCTATCCAACCCTATATACATTATATAGGGAGATAATTTTTATATAATTTTTATATAATATTATAATTTTTGATATAAATTATTTTTTGTTTATTATTATTTTTTATCTTTAGTATCTACACATTTCCTTTCTCAAAATCCTATTAATTGTTTACAGTTAGCAGCACCTAATGGACAACAACTGCAACAGTTACAAGTATTACCAATTTCTGTCTTACAAGGTTTGTAGATAAATATTATTAGAGGTGAATGTCAATCCTACATGTTTTATTCTTTCATTATGCTTAGCTTTGTAATTTGCCCAGAGGCCCAGAGATTCATTTATATTTAAATGATAAAGTTTTTAGTGTAATTTGGACAATATAGTGGGATTATAAATATTGTATTTAATTGCACAATTCTTCTTATAACAACAACAACATTCAAAATATGTTTTTTAATCTAAATGAACATTATTACAGGTGCTGGAAACAATATACAGCCAATGCAGCTGGTTCAATCGGCAGACGGCCAGACATTTATCTACCAACCAGCTGCAACCCAACCTGCTATAGACCAACATCAACTTATACAGCCTACTGGTAAGCTTAATCACAGAGATAACTACAAAATGAAATTCATAAAAAGTCCAAACACTCTTTTTTAGTGTTTTTTTTATACTGGATGGTTTTCAATTTGGTCGCCTCAGCACTGAGGACACATATCCCCACTTTACCTCAACCCTTTTTGGTGTCGCACTGCTGAGCACACAGGTCTTCTCTCTACTATCTCACGTGTTGAGAGAGTTTTTACCTAATCCTCACGTGCTCTCTAAATGCGGGTTGTTGGATGTCACATGTTTCAAATGATTAGTTCATGTTTAAGAAGTCCTATGCCAGTTTTCACGATATTTTCTTTCAACAATATTGAGCAGCTGTGATGAGAAAATTAACACAAATGTGTGAGCACGACCGGGGACTTTTTTTTTGCCGATGACCTAATCCAATTAGCGGGCCTGGATTGTTGCTCGATTAGTATACAAGGAGTAGCTATCCTCACTGTACAATGCACTTGATCTGACAAGAACTCGCAAAATATCTGCTTATAGGTGAGTACAGATTGCAGATTAACACAAAAGACAGAAATAATAGCCAGAAGAGCCTTTATTGGTTCACCAGACTTCTTCGCTGAGTGGTCGGCTCAGCGAAGAAGTCTGGTCGGTCGAACCGATACGACCGTTGATCGGACACGCGACCTTATATTTCAAAGGCGAGACCAGTACCACTGCGCCACCGCTGTTCTTACACATATCCTAATCCTATGGATTAATTTATTTAACGCTGTTGTCTACGTTCTTCTAATAAAATCGAATTCATTGTAGTCTTTGCAATTATCATGCTGTACGAACTGACGCATTACATTAACCACTATAGTAAATACTATACATCAAATCTAAGAAGTACCGTTTTACGTTTCACTGTTTTCTATTAAATTAGCTTTATAGAGGCGTAATTCACACTATTTTTATGAGCTTTCCTGTAAAATAATTGAATTATGAAGCTATTTTTGTTTTAACATAACATAAACAATATTCATACAAAAAATAAAATTCTAAATGTACTACGTTTAGAACTGTCAAACGGTACTTCTTAGATTGATGGACTGTAGTAGTTAGTTTATTTTTATACTAGTTTTATAAAATAATAATGTTAATCTATTATTTTAATTTGTTACAGTATTAAACCTCAATGGCAACTTAGTACAAGTTGCAGGAGTCGGCAACCCAGTGCAGGCGCAGCAGATTGTTAACCAACCTAACATTGTTATGGCAAGTATATTTACTTAACGATTATTTATGTAGGTTTAAGAGTATGTGTATGTGTATATATTATACTAGCTTTCCACATCTACATTTTATATCATGCCCAGCTGTGGGATAAAAATAGATTATACCCTTTCTCAATAAATGAGTTATCTATCAGTGCAAGAATTTACAATCGAATGTCAAAAACATTAGTTAAAAAGATCATAATAAGGCCAGAAAATGCAATTTTGCAACGCGTATCTTAAACAAAATGTGACATTACAAGTCGAAGTTACTTTGTTTATAAATTAGGTTTTGACTGCTAAGCCAGAGAAAAACTTTACAAGACCAATGTCACATTTAGTCGTAGATTGTTGCATTGTTGTTAGTTCGGTTGGTATATTAATAAAAGTAATTTATCTTACAGATGGTGAACAACAACAACGCAAGTGCAAGTACCAGTGCTGCCGCTGCTGAAGCCGCCGGGTCTTCAGCTGCCGGCTCCGACGAAGAGCCGTTACTGTATGTGAACGCGCGGCAGTACAAGCGCATCCTGAAGCGACGAGCTGCGAGAGCTAAGCTGCATGAACTGGGCAAGATACCTAAGGAGAGACCTGTGAGTTTTAGTTTTTCATCTTTTACTTACGGGTGTCCAATAATTATATGTGGTGTTTTGGCGATTTTCTGACAAGTCTGGCCAGTCTGACGACAAAGTACGTAAGTGGCGCCTTTAACTAAGGTCCCACTGCACATGAAGATTGTACAGGGGTTCTGTGGCAATGTAGTACAGAGCAAATAGAGTTTGGGCGTATACAGAAACAAAGCAGGTAGTTTGCGCCGACAACCGGCGCTGACATGAACTAGTAGTCATTTTGTTGGCGTATATCTACTGATAGGAAGGTAACCTGGGCTGCTACCTGCTTAATTTCTGCATATGTCCTTCGTCACGTCATTCACAATTACCTAAGCTTGTCACCTTTACACTTGACTACAAAAAGAGGCGAATTCTATGGCAGGTTGTACCAATATATATGTTTATGTAAGTTCGCCGATTTATCTATTAATTGTGAACTGATTTTGATTTTGAAAGGTTATAATTGACAATCAAGCCTTCTTACCCACCTATCTTGTTTGTATGTGACGTCGTGATTTGTAATCGATGTTCGATGTTCTGTGTACCCTTTAAGGCATGTAAGCATGATAATGATCTATGTTTAGACAATTCGATGTGTTTGTTTGTAAAAATCCTATCAAAAATTAACAAAACTTCAAAATTAATATTGTAGGAACCTTAATGAATGCTGCAAATTTAGGTAGCAATTTCTGAGAAGTCGTTCTGGCAGCTTTATATTTTGATCTGCTGATGTTTGCTACTCAAGACACAAATTAGTTAGCATTGAAGAACTAGGGACGATAAAATTTTGTATTAACTAATAATCCGTTGGGGAGGTTAATTGCCTCTTTTTACGGATTTAAGTTAAACAGGGTATGATAAAGAACACAGGCATCAATTCTAAGTATGTCTGTTGAAGGTGACGAAGATCTTATTTCTGTCCATGGATCTTTGCATGATCTGTTCCATTCCAGAAATATCTTCATGAGTCAAGACACAGGCACGCGATGAACAGAATACGCGGCGAAGGTGGCAGGTTCCATTCTGGCAGCAGGAAGTAAGTAACAATACCTTTAAAATGCGAAACAGTGGGCAGTATGAATAACAATTAGTTTAAATAGCTCCCCGCTATTCATAAACGTCTTATAAGCTTATATGTAATGCTAAAATAGATTTATAATTCGTTTGTCTTTGTCTGTCTTCTTGATATTTGTACTAGTAAGAAAGAGAAAATTCGTTTTAATTATAGGCTTATAAGATTTTTATGACTTTTCTGATAGTATCTACTTCAAATATTAAAGGTAAATCTTATACGGTGCTCTCAGAGTTTTTACTATGTATAATAATGAGTATAGTTTGCTGTTTTTTAAATGGAATTAAGTTACTAAAATAGTTCATACAAAAAAGAGTTTACTATACTCTTTAATTAATCATACAGTCCACTATGCATGACATCAGTGTAATTACTATCTATCTTAAACTTGTATGCGCTTATTATAAGTATTTTAAGCTTGATTGTTTGTTTTTATGTAACAATAGTTAAAGTGTGGCAAGTTTTCTTAAAATTTATCCCATACTTAATAGTGGGGGACATTGATTTAAAACATCCCTGGTTATTGTAAATATTGCAGTATGCTATATCTAATTATTGTATGTTACTTTCAGAAACATGGTTCACTCAGAACATGAGCCTGACGATGCCCACAAAATATTAGAAGATATCAAACCCGATACTGTCTCAATAACAATTATACAGGTAAATATTACTGTAAAAATCACTGATAATGAAAATAAGTTAAATTTGATTAAAAAACCCAAATTAACATAAGTGAAATCGCGTAATAAGCTAGATTTATGTGTGCTAAATTCTAAGACAGTCACAGAAATAACTCTACAAAATAATCTTAAAATTTACAGGAAGACGAGTCTCAAGACCAAGCCCCAACGCAATGGAGACGATTAGCACCACAACAAACATTACAATCAACATAGCCCTTGCGTCCCAAGCGCTTAAAGACGCTTCAGTGATATATACATTCGGACATTTTGGATTACTAAGTGATAAATCAGTGAGTTTAGCCTCATTCAGAATTCTCTCAAATAAATTACTTGAGATAGAATCGTTGGGTTGCAAGTTGCAACAATCAGTCGAAAATTATTATGTGAATAGGCAAGATAAAATTTTAATTAGTAGTCTGACTCGTAGATTGATAAAAAAATACTGGAGACGGTATTTTTTAATGTAATTAAAAATAATGGTGAAACATCGAGCCCGGTGCAAAGGTGCGTTGAATAGCAATGGCTAATTTTAACACTAGGTACGAGCCGGAGTGGGAGTCTCGCTTTCTGTGTGAGTTACTACTTACTTATGACGCCATTAACTCTTCAATATATAAAAAATAAAAAAGTACTTGTCCGATATTCTTTATAATCTATCTGATGGAGTTAACAGACATTTGATATTCATACCCAGGAATCGTGTCTATTGTGATTCCACAACAAAATTGTCCAATTGCGCACGACTTTTGTCTTAGAGGCTTAGTTTTTATGAAAATATAAGTATAAACTGTTATTTTGTGAAAATGTTATCCTGTTTTTTTAAATAAAATTAAGGGTTACGACTTTAATAAACTTTTGCGTTGTTATTAAATCAAAATTATGTTATTCTAATTTAATTAATTAAACGTCATTAAAAAAATTTAGTTATTTAAATCTAATCAGCCAAAGTTGGTCCACTGTATCTTTGGATTAATTGTGACAACAAACTTGTATTTATGTAAATACTATTTATATTAAAAATGTTTAAGAATTTTGTGAAACAGTGGTTGGAGGTTGAGGTACTGTAATTATAGGTGGACAGCATTAGTGTTTCCTAGTAGTTCGTGGTACGCAAGTGTACAGTTTTACAAGCCGATTGATCAAGCGCAGCCGTTGTAATTAAATGTATACATTGACATCAATTATTACGCGCTGTACCTATTGGTTGAGCATTTCCTCAGCGTCCCACGAACCATTAGAAAGGTAATTTTACAGCGGTTTACCTACCTATTATAATAACCTTACCCCGTATTCATAAACGTCTTTATAAGCTTATAATAGCTAAGAAAAGTTAATAGTTCGTTTGTTTGTCATCTTGACATACTAGTAAGGATGACACAAAAATCATTTAAATATAAATACATAAAAGATTTTTATGAATAAAACATTTACGGTCTTATTCATAAAAATATATTCTTATTTAGTTAAAATGGACTTAGTTTCTTTCTTACTAGCATAAATGATAGAAAAAGACAAACGATTTATAAATCCATTTTAGCTATAATGAGCTTATAAGACGTTTATGAATACGGGGGTAAGACTGTCTACTAGTATTCGAAATAACTATGTATTTAAGAAACATTAGATTAACCAAGATGAAACTTTTATATGCAATTAAGTACAAAATAAAAACACAGATTTAAAAAGGTATTTTATTTGTACAGTTGAACATTATAATAATTTAAAAGTTAGTATAAATTATTCATAAAACTTTGCCCTAAAATGGCCAGGTAGAAAATTGGCGTCAAACACTACAGTGATTCACGAATAATCGGTAATTAATAACAGTAAATAAAGGAGACGTTCAAAAAATGTATAGAGCCTGGGATTAAAATAATTGTAAAATTGAACAGCAATCTGAGTTACATAAGTTAATAGAGCATAATTTATTAAATTTTTTGGTGTATTTAAAATAATTTTACACCCCCCCGTTTTTAAAAAAATTGAAATTGAAAATAAGAATCCTTAATGCAATATTATGATTATTGCAATTGGCAACCCCGTGGCCAAATGACAGTTGAGCAACCAAAAAAATCAAAATTATTTCGACGCTGTCAATCAAACTGATCAATGACAATGACATCATGACGTTTCCCGTAATTATATTTTTTTCCACGCGTTTTGTTATTACACTAATAAGATAACAAATATTTTTCGTCATAATTACATTAAGCTGCAGCTAGAATATTATTACAAGAGAAAAGTACTGTAATAGAATGCAATTATTGACGTGATTGCAATATTTATACTGCTTAGGAAACGGATAATTAAAGGTAATGTGCGTTTTGTTTTTCTATTACATTTTTTTGATTTTTACAAAAATGGTTGCTCCTAAAATTCGTGTTTAGTTAAATTCTAACAGCTTATTAAATAAGCTTTCCAATGAGGTATATCACATTGGTGTTCAAAATTCTAGCCCACTTTTGACCTCTCCTTTAGCAATAATAAAAACTTCAAAAAATATTTTTTATCAGCAACAATAAAAGAAAATCAAGTAAATGCAATAAAAATTAAAAGTACTTAACAATAAATTGAACACAATATTCTACTAAAATCGCTTATTAACGATCCTTAATTAACTTTATTATCGATTAATATACGAAATATCAAACAACTATGTTATTGCACAGTTTCAAATTGCAAATTCTACAGCTTTCAGATATTGGTCTCGATTCTGTAGTCTACAAACAAACCCAAAACTATAAAATCGCTATCTTTTAGGCGGGAGAAAATAACAGGTATATAGTATACCTGTTATTTTAAAATAACAAAACAAAAAATAAACAAAATTTATTGTAAAATAACAGGTATATAGTATACCTGTTATTTTCTGCTATGAACTAGATTGAAAATTAGTTTACGCCTTGCCGCCCTTTTCTTGCGTTGTCTCTTAGTAAAAGGTAGCATTGTTTTGGTTTGCAAAAAACCGACTCTAGTGTTCAATATAGTTCTATTTATTCTCGAAATCATAGTGCAACTTTCTCCTGAAACCCTCAAACCTTAGAACTATTTGGCATTATACTAATACAGGATTTTATGTTTCCTACAATAGTAGATGTTATCTATGGAGCAAAATCCAAAGAAGAATCTGCTCACTAGATAGACACTAATTTTTACACAAATGACTACACTCGCATATTAGATTACTCATTCGCATACATTTTGATTGAGAAGATAAGCAATGTCTGAGATCTTACTCTAATAAATTGTAGTAGAGAGCCGGTGTTCTTTTCTTAAACAAAGTCACATTATAGTAGCGATAACGAATATAGAAAAAGATTTAATGTATGGGATTGACATGAACCTACGAAATGTCACGTGTTAATCATAAGATAACATTTCGAATCCCATACATTTTATTATTTTGGGACCCGGTAGTGCCTCCGTCTAAAGCAACGAGGTGTAGGGTACTTACCTACCTTTTCTCGAAGCGTTTCGTCATGTATTTTTAATTGACTTCAAGAGGGGAGGTTCTCAGTTTTCAACTTTGTCTTTGCCCCGTACGGATCGGATCCATACGGATTCATTATTGATTGGCATCACCAACTAATACATACTAGACCCCCACTTGTAGAGTTTTGTAATCGTCAAAAGTTAATAGTATTTATCATGACGGGCTAAAGTTTCCCTTTAATTTGGCATAGTTTATATAGTCAAAAGTTGACGGGATATCGGAGAAGATAGTGAATTTTGATTGGTTCGTTAAGTTTTTGTCCTTGTAAGAACCAATCAAAATTAGCATATGGTCGAATGATATGTACCATACAAGTTAGGCGAGCGCGGGGGCCCAGTTATGTGGTTTACAGTAGGTAATTTGTCGGTGATTGATATTAAGTGTACTTTCATACTAATTATAATGTTTAGTCGCAGTCTCCCGGATTCTTTGGATCTCAGACTTGATGGCGGATATCAAAGGTATGGCCGGGTCTTCTGCTGGCAGCTTCCCGTCAGCTACTATCAGTGCCGGGTTGACGGTGGGTCGACCTAGGGACTGTCAAATAATCATCGTGTGCCCGTCCCATTGCTGTATGGAAGAATTTGTGGTGTTCTGTACTGTGTGGGAGGTCCAGTTTGTGGTTAGATGTGGTTAGATGATTTTGTTAGTAGAAAAGTTAAGACTTTATTATTCAGTTATATACCAACTAGCAGCTTCCACGCTTCCAGGGGATATATTTTAGGTCGAAGTATCCTATTTACTTAATCACAGATAATATAATACTATACTAAATTTAAGGCTGTCTAGATTGGTTTTAATGAAGTCAAAATATCAGTGTAAATGTTTGATAGATGATGTGGACTTATAAAAAGAATTGAAGCTACCTGTGGCGGCGTATGTGCCCACGCTCTGGCTGGTGGAGGCAGAGTTCTTTCTCCTACGGGTCGGGTAAATGATGTCCTCGGCCGGACATCTATCGGCTCACTACTCGACGTAACAGGTACCACTCTACTGAAATTTGTACATAAATTGCGGATTATAGGATTAAAATAGCATTCAAACATTTGATCCGGCTCGAAGGACCAAATGACCTATGTAAATAAACGGACATAGCAAAACTTGTGTGTTGTAGCGCACTTGTTTCATAAATAGATGAAAGTAGTAACCTTACCCAGGATTAGGACCTGCAGATCTTCCTCTGACAGTGTCTAGTGCAGTGTACGGTGAGCCTGGGAGACGCACGTTATCGTTGCGTGCTTGTGCCAACTGATCCGATTCTGAAATCGAAGGACCATGTGTAAATTAAAAAAAAAAAAAACAATGTCAGTCTTTTCTAGAGGTTCGCCCAAAAGAAATTTCTAATGAACTTCTGAGGATGTGTGATTCATGTGCTTGTTTCGGAGGATACGTCTTTTATTTAACAAATATAACAAAAATATAACTAGTAAAATGTCTATAGTAGTAAGCATCCCTATCAACGGCTTAGGGCAATGTAGGCTTTAAATAATCCCTACTTATTATTATAAATGCGAAAGTAACTCTGTCTGCGCAAAAAGAAGGTAATGTTTTGGCGCGATAACCGACATACACGCGGGCGAAGCCGCTGTCGGAAAGCTAGTAATCTATATAATTATGTACAATATAAAAATGAATCCCTATTTCCCTTGGTCACGCCATCACGCGTGAACGGTTGGACCGATTTCACTTTTTTTTTAGAATATTCCTTGAAGTACGAGGATAGTTATTACGCAGAGAAATATAAAAAAAAAACAATCTCATCTGAAACGGCTTGACCGATTATTATGAAATCTTATATCCATATTCAGTAGGTCTAAGAATCGGTCGTAATCTATTTTTGGACCCGGTAGGTCGCACTGTTTTACTGGGCAGAACGACGTCTGCGGGATCCACTAGTTTTAGTATAAAATCGACTCCAATAAGAATCATCAAAATTCACAAATAATACCGCATCCTACAGTTTAAAAGAAGCAGGAATATTGATTAATAACTACAATTCTCCTGTTAATAGCTACCTTTCTTGCCCTTTTGATTGTCTTTAGGCTCCACAGTATACGTGTCATGGGAGTTCCCACTGGACCCATCGCTGCCGAACAACGTGAACGCGTCATCCATCAGCTCGTTGAACCGCTGTCGCATTCTAGATGGTGCCAGTTCTTTGTTCGCAGATGCTGTTGATTTCGCTGGACTGCAGGGTTTTGATGCTGGAATTAATCATTTGATTTTAATCTACGTGCTCTGGGAAGTAACTGAGCTCAGAGTTCGTTGATGGTCTTTTTGACTGTTATGAGATCGGTCGACATCAAATACGTTAGTACTTATTACATAAAAAAATTAGAACTCTGACCCCGCTGTAGCCATGCCGCAATTATTTTAAACCTAAAAAATCATGTCAACTGGAGCAAGAACGTACAATGGTGTATTTGTGTCTAGTTAACACGGAGACGCAGACGTCCAGATTTCTGAAGTATTTTAGTCTGAATAGATAGGTCAGTATAGATACCTCAGTCTCTGAAGTTCCGACGGAGCACAAAAATATATATTCCAAATATCTGTCTACCTTTATTATTGCATTGCAATAACTTTTAAAAGGAAAAGTACAAGAAACCAACTGCAAACCTTCAAAAAACTCACCATCTTTAATCCTCTGGCAATGCAGATCCCAGACTAAAGGCCCAATAACTCCAGGATCCTTATCAATACTCCCAAGCCGAACCAATTGGGATGCCATCTGTCTTCTGGGCACAACGTTCCCAGAATCCTTTTTAGGCGAAGTTACAGGGGAATCAATGTCTAGATGCCGAACTGAGACTGGTTCTAGAACTTTCGATAAAGGTTCTACCACGTTGCCTCTGAAAAAGAGACCAGTTTTGACTGGGGTGAAAAACTGTTCTACACTATCAGACTGAATATATTTTATCTTTGTGTCAATTTTAATCCAGACCAGACCAACTGTTGTAGCGTGATTGAGTTACTAATATTTATCCTTTGAAGGCACCTTGGAAAAGCGTTAACAGAAGGCATGGACAAATACGAAGTAGGCGTAGGAGGCGCAGACGGTTGACCGCTGTCAGAGCTATCCAGACCCGCTGCTTCCAGCAAACTATCTGTTGTTCCCACTGCAAAGAAAAAAATACTCTCAAGTGCATGACAACCTCGTAATTTTGGCTTTTCAGAAAAAAAATTAGAAGCTGCTTAAAATTTTACTGTCGGATCGTGCGCAGTGGACGTGAAGGGAACACTACACTCCCGAAAACTATCTAATTGATAAGTTTGCAAAATTTCCCGCCTTGTAGGAAATGATATCCTAAATTATCACAATAGAATGAAAAAATAGCAAGATACTAAAGAACTTGAAAAAAATCATATCTTTAGATGCACCTCTCTTTTTCTGCGGCATTCTAAGCGCGTGAGGCTTTTTTTGTTTTCGGCGGAACGCTGTAGCCACTTCTGAAACTCCTGATGATGTGGTAGAAGTACTGGAGAAAAGAGGATTACATTGAGTTAGATGCTGTTAGGTGATCGATCATATTGACAGTCATGCATGAGTCATTTAGCAAACGACATGAGATTATCTTGGCAGGGACGTATGCTAGCTTGCTGACTAGCTCTCATACTCTATAGCGTTGGTGTTGTAGCGATATTAAAACACCCAGGGGTTTATTAGTGTATAGTTCATTTTTGAATATCTTTACCTGGACGCACTAGCTGCTCTGTAGATAGGTAACAATGTGCTACACGGTCGTGTTCTACTTGGGGATACCACGCTTATCAACTGTGAACATATTAAGTAGGTTTAAATTTACAAATTCAAAAAGCACCTCACAGTTGTTTGAAAAATATACCTTCCCATCCTTTTCTTCGTGAACTTGTTTCATCTGTCTTCTTTCAGCTTCCCGGATCAATTCATTTCTGTATGCTCTCAAGGATTCTGCTGATTTCAAAGACTTTTTCCTTAAACAAATTTAAAGATAAGCATGTTACGAAAGTCTGCTGGTAATTTTAAATGTTTTGGAAGCCATAGAAAGAAATACCTGTGGGCCATACATAGAAGAACAATCAGGATGAGTATTAAAAGGACAGCTACTGTAGCCCCCACAGCCAGCGCCCATAATTCAGTACCATGTACTCCACCTGTGACGTCGCCTTCCAAACCCTCAGCAGTTTTTAGGTAAGCTGCTGAAAACGGTATTGATTTATTATTCGATTCAAGATCAATGCCCGCCACTCTTGAATTCTTAAATTTTGCAGCCCCTTTTTGAATTCCCGTTTAATTTGCCAATCTTTTTCCACGTAGATAATTATGACCATCAAATACGCCTACTTACGCTCAGCCTTCGTAGTAACCACAGCGCCTAGCTCCTTTGCGACTTCAGCGTCCCTCACTAGTCTCATGTCTCTCGCAGCTACTGCAGCTGGTACCGCCCTGCCCCCTACTAGGACTACATAAACTATTTGGACACTACCCGTATCTGGAGACTGAAAAACAAAAAATCGATTAGTGTAGATAGTTTAATTATTAAAAAATTGCTTTCCAAGATCTTCAGCAGAATAAATCGATAGCGCAAATAAACCAATAAAATAATTATAGTTCAGCAACAAAATTAATCTTTGAATGACATAATTTCTCTTGTCACTAAAATCGATGATATGATATATTTTAAGTGTTACTACACAGTTAAGAGTAACATTAGCACTCCTCTATTTCGGTAGGTATATATAATTAAAACTGTTTACCTCAGTTATATTCTGAATATGAACTTGCACAGGTGGTTGCTGCTCAGGCTTTATTATTTCACGTTTGAACAGTTGCGTTTCATTCCCGTCCGTTTCCAAAGGAATATCGATCAAATCTTCAGCTACTTCTTCCTCGTTGTTTATTTCTCTTTTATGAATTACTACAGTTGGCGTAGCTAATATCCATGATTCGACTTCGTTAACTTTTGTAGCTTTTATTTTAGAATTTGTAATATCTATTTGATCAATTGAAAATATTTCTACGTTTACAGGGTAAAGAAATTCGTTTGAAGAGTTTCGTTTAACTAATACCATTTCATGATTTGTTTTATTAATAACTGTGTCGTTTCTTGCTATTGTACTATTTTCATGATTACTTAAATATTTAAAGGGAATATTTGCACCAGTTCCTTCAGGACTGACATTAGCTTTGTTAACTACAAACGAATGGACATCATGTTTTTTCCGCCCCGGAGGTGCATCTAAAGACTTTATTATACCTAGATGACGTTCTTGTTGCCTGTAATAGTAAACCGAATTAAACTGATTACAAAAATTTAAACAAAGCCAAACAATATACCAATGAGTTCCTAAGTGGCGCTAAACGCTAAATGTAACAATCTACACAAGAAACATAATACAGAAGTGGCAAATTGTGATCATCATTATTAGTATCAGCATTTTCTATTTGTTTTTCTTATCCAATGCTAGATATAAACCTCTCTTAAAACTTATCACTGAATCTGCGACTACCTTTATCCAACTCGTGTTAGCTACCTAGAGAAAACTTTATTTAATCTAATCTGAGGAAGACTTTTTGCCTGTACTTAATTAATGAACAAAACATAGATATTGTAAAACAAAATGATACCTCAAGAATGCTTTCTGGTACAACCTAGCAAGTTTCAACTGCAAGCTGTCCGGCGTTGACCCTTGTATGACCGTGAGCAGCCAGTACCTTCTGTCTTCTGGTATTTCAGGCTCCAAACTACCTGGTAATCCTGGCTCTCCACAATTTACAATACACTCCCCAGTAGATTTGTCTGTCACAGCCTAATAAAATGTTAAGTTTGTTATAGTAAGTTCTATGTGGATTAAGATACCCTTGTTATTTGAGGGTATCATAATTATTTCATTTTATTACGCTTTTAAACTATAAAAAGGGGTAGGGAAGGGCTTCTATTAAGAGTGGACGTGTCCTATACGAAAGAAATATATTAGCATTTCTGCAAGTGCCACTTTGTATGCTCTTTTTGAAATAACGTAAAAAATAACGTAGTCAGGGTTATTACTAACAGTTTTTAGGATTTCCCCCCTTTCTCAACTGATGGGCGATGACAGATCAACTACCCCCATATCCAAAAACCTTTTCTGTGATCACTAAGATTCGCTGCACAATGAAGCATTTGTCACAATGGCGATAAGATTTAAAATAAATTTAAGAATAACTTACTTGCGGTGGATAGGAATCCAAATAGACTGTAGCAAGAACTGTTGTAGTTTGTATTACAGGTGTTGAAGGTTGTATTGACCCTGACAGAGGGTCTGGGGGTGGCGGAGGTCCATCACCAGACCCGGTCCAGAAGAAATCTTCTAAACGAGGTGTCCGCTGATGTTGGTCTGGCAATACCATCATGTATACTGGTAAAAACAAGATTACCTATCATTAAGTTAAGCCGGTACAGGACCGGCGCTTCCGAGGTCGGATACCTGACACCGCGTAACACTGCAGCGTGGAAAACTAATATCTTTTATGTTGTATTTAGTTAATGTCATGAGTGCCTGGTGATCTGCAACACGGGTTCACACCTACTTCAGACAACAGCCCTCGCTCAATTACTACTTGTATCGTAAACGGCTTATTTTAATTACCTACTTTTGTAATTTTTTGAGGAAAATAACCTGATATTATCATTATTATTTAATGTTGTACTTGTTTATAGTGTTATATTTTTATGGGCCTTGTAGGCTGAAATAAATGGTTATTATTATTGTTATTAGAAAAACCTGTGATTTTATATCATTTCCGTTTCTCTAATGTTATCTGTGTATCATCAATCAAAGTTATTAATTAGTAATCAAATTATGATTCACTATTTATAAAAGCTAATAAATCATTTGCGTTCTGCCACAGTAGGAAACACAATAGTCTACCATTAATAGCAAAAGTACCTTTACAATAGTTAAATATAGGTTACTGTGACTGCAGACGATGAGTTAGCAGTGTTACCAATTATTTGCTTGTGTTGAACTGATGAAGGTCAGGTTCTGACCCAATTCCCATGAGTTTTTGTTTATTATAGAATCGCCCACAGCACTGGCCCTAACTTAGTGTAGAACATAGCTTCTCTTTATCGATAGCCTTAGCCTATAACGTCTCTTTGTGGCGTTTGAGAGTTTAGGTTGGGTGGAAGACGGATAGAACGCAGAGAAAAAATTCTAGGCCATAAGATTCTATAGAGGGGACGTATTATCCCCCTGTTAAAAAGGAACTGCGGGTTTAAGAAAAAAAGTCCAAAAGTGGACATTGGGATATAAGATAAGAAGAAGATGAGAGAATAAGGTGGGTCGGGATCGTTGCTCCTTTATGGTTCCTAACCATATGGAGCCTCATTCCACCGCCCCCTTCTAGCCGAAAATCATTCGTTATCGCGAGGGAATCGGTATATTGGGCGAGCGCGTCCCATCTTAGACTACTTCATTGCTTAACATCAGGCAAGTCGTAGTCAAGCGCAAGCCTATTTCAGAATTTAAAAAAAAAGCACGAGTTTTACCAGTTACTGATAAACTAAACTTCTTTTTCATTAAAGTAAAAAAGGGACAAAACTTGTGAATAAGCTATCTGACACTTTATCGGCAATGGTGAAACTGACCGACTGAAGATCGAGCACCATTTTAAAAGCGTTATTATCTTTGTAATTGCAGTATTTCAGCGCACATTTAGTAATTGATATTTGCCCCCTGACTCCTGACAGAGGTCGCTCAACTTGCGCTTCCTTGGGGCAAGCTCTGATCAGACCACCCTGGGAAAGAGCAGACATGGTCCGGAAAATTTATACAAAACAAGAGGAAGGTATGCTTTCTCTTTTTTTAGGGGCTTTAGCGATATGGATAAGTATATCTATCTTTTAACCTACTATGTAGAAAGAAATTATTCTAGAATTTCAACAGCCTTATTATTCAAATTGAAATCAATATTTCGTTGTATCTACGAAGTTCTACAAACAAGTCAATGTTGCAACATCGCGTGTCCTCCCAAATAAATGAGCCTTACTGTTTATTGACCCTCCCTGTAACTTTCAGCTAACTATATCGTTTCCGCGTTTGGTTCAAATCCGTACCTAGCGATTTTGAAAACACACACACCCACCCGTCTATCGATCCATATCATCTTTTAGAAGAAATGTGCAACGGCCCAAAACTACCCATAAGAACATTCTGTTTCAGTAAGTTACAAGAACAGTGTACACGAAAGCTTGAAATCGCTTCTGCTTATGGTTTGATGAACAATATAAATCAGATTCAGTGCCATGCGGTACCATGCTCCAAAGGAACGCATTTCCTATATAGTAAATAAAACATACATAAGTATTATCTAAACTTAGTTAGGTAAATGTACAGAAAAGACACAAATTGTGGCTCCTTTTGTTGCTGTGTTGAAATCTTTGTACAAAATAATTTGATTTATTTCGCAAGTTGCTTGGAGTATTTTTCAAAATAACATCATTTAAGTTACAGCCTTCATGTTGGAGATACTGCCTACAAAGGTGTGCCGGAATTTTAATACTTAGGTTGCACCATAATAGACACGAACACCCGTGAGGAAGAGACATACATTCGCGTCTAAAACGCCTTGAGAAGTAGCGCGGCTCTGCCTAAATTGTTAGTGTCCAACATACTTATCACGAACACCAAATTTCGCATTTTATATAAAACGGTCTAATAACTGCTTTATTATATAAGATGAGAAACAATTATACTGATGATGACCAATACTGATGTAAGGGTGTGAAACTTGGACACTTATACAAAAAGAGCAGTATATACTCCTCACACCAGAACGAAAGGTCCTATGCAAGATCCAGGACCATGTGCAGAGACTCGACGGAACACGGCGAGTTTGGAAAAATGACGAAATTTAACCTAGTGGCCTTTCCGAATATCAATGGAGAAGCGAAAGCACACAGACTCCGTTGACTCGACCATATTGTGGGAATAGGAAAGAATCGCAGCGTACAGAGAGTAAACCTTGATCGACCTACAGGGTGACGCCGAGTAGGTCGATTGAGATATCGCTGGAATGATGTTGTGAAAGTAGTCCTAAGGATATCAGAGGCCAAGACACATTTGGGTTGTTGAGCCAACGGAGTAAAAGAGTATCTTATAGCCTTCATGCCTTTATTATGCGAGGGTGTAGCAGAAGTAAATGTCACCCACATTTGACAGGATATACGTAGCAGAGGCGCGCCTATTTTCAGTTTTAGGGCACCATTCCCAACTACGAGCTGCTAGTAAGATTTTTTTAAAATTTAATAAAAACTTGTATTTTTTCGTCCCGGGATTAGAAAACGGAACCTCACAGCTTCGCGGCATTGGACCTACTAACTAATTAACTAATTTAGTTAACACCCACATTTCGCCGGCTATGTTTAGGTCCTTTAGGTAATAGCACAATTTCCAACTTCAAGTGCTAAGATTAAGAAGCTAAAATTTTCCTAAGTAGGTATGTATTTGTGAAAAGTCATTTTTACAACCTGGCATTCGAACCGAGGTTCTCGCGGTTATTAAGACACGCTGCAAAGGTACCTACTTTATGCGTTACTGCGTTAGGTTCATTCAAATAAACGTAATTCGCTTAGATATACTCTCGCAGATATCTGGTATGTTGAGTTCACGCATCCTGTTTGTCCAAAATCGTTTTCTATACAAAAACGTATAAAAACGATGTAATGACAGTGGTTACTGCGCTCGCGCACCTTTTGTGTTCATGCATGTGACAGCGGAAGTGTGGACGCGGTCGGCTAACCGCCGCCATTGCCTGTTTTGATTGATTATTATTTTAATTATGTAGAGTACAAACATGTGTAGATATTTTGAGGGACATTAACAACTTGTGGTATTACATAAAAAAAATAACCAGATCTTTTCGTACAGCCATATCTAAGCCTGAAAAAATGAGCTACCAGCAAAATATCATTGGCTACCAGCCAGGCCAGTGCCATGTCCTTTCCAGAGGTAAATCCAGCGTTAATATAACAAATTAAATAAACTTAGTTTCTTTTAACTCCGCCGGCTCCAGTTCTTTAATACTCTTGAGAAAGCGCGATCGAGCGTCAGCTTGGCTCATTCAGCGCTGCACCTCGTAAGCTAAGCGCTGACACTCCAGCAAGTGAAGATCGAGAGCCAGAATCGGTTTAATTCTTCCAGCTAGTCTTACATGGGTAGACAGCGTTAGCTCAATTCTTTCAAAGCCAGCCCTAATCCTAAATCTGGTTAGAGCTAAAGTCAGCGTTAATTAAGCTCTTTCAGCGCTGTCTTAAATCAGGAGTGGAAAGGTTTTCAGCTTTTTTTACCGCCGACAAAGACGGTGGACGCAAATATTAAAAAAAAGTGCTTTATTGATTTCCTTTTCCTGTTTATCGAATTGGTGGGTACTTGTGGGTGGTCATTAAGACTAAGTACCTACTATTAGTAAATATAAATTTGGTTAAAAAGTTAAATACTCACATTTATCGTCATCGCTCTCATAATCGTCAGCAAACACAATAACTATGTAATTTAAAGCCAATAATTTTAAATTAAACATACTGGCGTTAGTGGTTTATTTTTTTTTTTGTTATAAATTCATTATTTTTTTTTAAGTACTTTATGTATAATCAAAATCATTTATTCACATGCATGCATGTTTTGCTTGGTACTAACAACGTCAGGAAAACTGCGATGATTGAAATGCGGCCAATGGACACTTTTTGTTGCTTAGCAACTAAATTGAATAACGCGCGCTTGGCCATAAACAATCAACTTCCGATTTGGGGTGGTCAAATAACATTTAAAAATTATGTGATTGTAAGTATCATTTGCTTACTAAAGAGTTTTCATCAAATTTAGTACAACAAAAATATTAAAAACAATAAAAGAAACCTTATTAAACAAGGGAAAACAGTTTACATATTAATTAAACACAAATTGACTACTTGATAAGTTTGTCAAATTTGTCAAAGTCACAAAATTACTGTCAAAGTTGTGGTATAAATGTCTCTACTGTCTCTAGCTAGACTAATGTTACCAGACCACTGAAAAATTTTACTTTAGTAGAAAGTTTAATAGTGTCTGTTTAGTTGTGAATAGGCTTAGGCACAATCGATTACTTTATGGAACTGACTCATCAAATCTCATTCTGTGAAGTAAACTCCTACCGCTTAATCGTCCCATAGTTCTCCATGAATCAGCTTTACCACAGTGTAAGGCAACTTACAGTGGACAATTGCCTTTAAACTCGCGCGAAATGCCGCTGAATCTGAATATTTTACTTATCCACAAAACCTAAATCTTGAACGAACTCGATTCTTCCTTTGTTACATATGGCCTATAGTCCTAAATGGCAGTGAAGCATGGACCATCAAAGACGATACTAAAAGACGCCTGGAAACTTTTGAGATGTGGTGTTATCGTCGTATGCTTCGCATCAGTTGGACTCACAAGGTTACAAACGAAAGAGTTCTACAGCGTATGGGTCGTGGTCGCCAATTACTGCTGACTGTGAAGAAGAGAAAAGTTGATTATCTCGGCCATGTGCTCAGGCATGAAAGATATCAACTGCTTCAACTAATAATGATGGGCAAGGTAATGGGTAAACGCCGCGCTGGCAGACGTAAAAAGTCAAGGCTTAGAAACATCCGAGAATGGGCAGGAGTAGCCAGCGCAGAACAACTTTTTCACTCTGCACAGGAGAAACCAAAGATGGCCAACCTCCAGTAGTAGAGAGGCACCAGAAGAAGAAAACCTAAATCACGAAGCAAAATCTAACTGGATTTTTTTAAAGTCACGTTAGATACAAAATTCAAAAATACAAAATTCAAGATTCAAAATAACATTACTTCTTCTTCTTCTTCTTTTAATTATGGCCTCTGCAGGAATTATTCCGCAATTTTGCCAGTGTCAAGTTTAAATAAGTATATAAGTTTTTAAAGATTAGTAGTAAAAAACTAAAAAACTGCTACGTTCTAAGACGCCATTTTCCATGAACCTCCATAACATTACTGTCTGTGGTTTGATATTATGTGCTGACGTTACTTTTGCTTGGTTTTTGGTATGAAGTTAGCCGTAAGTCCAGAAGAGTAGAGATTTAATGAGGGCGCCTTATGTAATGAAAAATTTTAGTTCCCGAGTTTGCCGAGTTCTACTCATTATACTGTACCGCACTGTACTTTTTACCTTTATCCCACAGAATACAAGTACTGAAATACCGTTTAGTAGATTTGATGGTTTTGGTCGGGCAATATTACCAATTGCGTGGCATGGAGGCTCATAAGGCCAAGGCAGTCAGAGCTTAAAAAAACAAAAATATTGCACGCGATTTGCTGCTGCATTCGTGTGAGTTCGTCGCTTTCGTTCGTCCGTCCGGTCTGTGGATCGGTCGTTCTTGTGACTTTGTGCAACGTAAGCGGGTGTGTGCGAAAATATGAAGTGAAATCGTACATTTGAGTGTGTGAAATGCAAAGTGCTAGGTTTAGATGTGCTAAAAACCAAAAATGAGTGCGAACGGTTAACGGTTGTTTCTTTATTTTCTTCCTAAAACATTGTACGCATCGGTACACGTAACATTTCGTATGGACGGTTTCAAAATGGCTGTGTTTTGAAGGACCCTTTGTCCACTTTCGTGTCCTTGTTTCAGCATGGTAGTGGGATCGTACCATCAGAAATTTCACTTAGAGAGGTGAGAATAGATTTTTCTATGTTTTGATGTTATTTGTGTGAGACAGGGGAGTGGAAAACTACTGATTCCCGCTGACGAATGGTGCCAGTTGATTGCTTTCTACGCGCGCGATATCCACTAAACGTTAGCTAGCAACGTGTGAGTTCTATTTAACCTTTTTGTAATCGTTTATGTGCTGATAAAGCTGGTGTTGGTATGCAGGTTGGCTACAACACGCGTTTAAAAATAGGACTGCGTTGAGTTTCATCGACAAAATGTTAAGATTGTCCGAGTGAGATAAACATTGTAAACATAAATCTCACTAAAAATAAACTGGTTTTTATTTGGTACTTATTTAGTAGGAATCTTATTGGACTATTTTAGTAAGTACTTTTCAAATCGTTGCACACGTAAAGTTACTATAAAACCTCTTCCTGTAGTAAAGGAAGATAAAATGTAAACAATAAACCCTCCATAGATCAATGTTGATAGTAGTTTTATATCCTTACTTGGATTCCTCCCGCGACTCCGCCCGCGCGTAAATCGTTTATCACGCTATACCATTAACCTCTTTTTGTGAAGTCGAATAAAAACTATCCTATGTCCTTTCCTGGGTTTGTAAACTTTCTCCTTACCAAATTTCATCGAAATCGGTACAGTAGTTTTGGCGTGAAAGCTCTACAGACAAAGTTACTTTCGTAATTATAATAAATATACATAATACATGTGTATATTACATTGTGTATTTACATGATAATAAATATACTTATTACATGTGTATATTGTCCTCCGAGTTTAAATTGTCTTTGCTCTGAAATATGAATTGTTTATGGATTGTTATTACTTAAATGTTAACATTATGTTTAACATCAATCTTATTCCACAGCTAGAGATAGGTCTGTCCTAAAACATGCCACTAAATATGATTCTTATCATGTTAGGAAATTTTAATTATGTGAAAATTTAATTAGGTAGAAAGGTTTTATATAAAACTGGTAGACCCGTGAGGAGAACTTCTATGGTAACTCAACTCAACAGTAAGAGACAAGGATTATGATGCCAATACTTTGTCCCTCTTATTTATAAACCTTTTTTAAGCTTATAATAAATAATAATAGCTAAAATAGGTTTACATTTGTATGTCTTTGTCTGTCATCTTGACATTCATACTAGTAAAAAAGAGAGAATACATTTTAAATAAAGAGGTTTATAACATTTTTATGAATAAGACTGTTAATGTATATTCCATAAAGAAAAGCAAAAATGTTAATGATAAGAACTTCTTGCTGCATGTTTGTACATACAACAAAACATGATACAAGCACAGTATTTTATCTCTTTCTACTTATCTGTAAGCAAAAAGGATAGACAGTGCTTGCAACACAATGTAAAACTTTCTTGTGCATGTTTTGCCAGTGAAAAATAGTGGTTCTTGATAGTTAAGGATAGGTTGGGCCAAGTAAATTACCAACTAATTAAAAACATGCTCAGTTAAATCTAATTTTGGTTTTTGCTGGTTTTAGCTGTTTCTCTTTAAAATTATTAAATCATCATATATCAGAAATCCTTAGTTGGCTTTGGTTTCAAATACTTGTTATTGTCTGTGTATAATGTCCCAATATAATATATTATTATTAATTTGAGTCACACTGCTAGTTTCCTGTTTCCTTTACATAAAACCTGTTCATTAGCAGTAAGAACTAATTTATATATGAGTCTTCAATTGTAGACTAGGAGCCATACTAACTTGTTCTGAAACCAGTTGCATTATTTTACTTGTTGTTCTCTCCTACAAAATCTTGAGTTTGTAGTTGAGACTTGTAGTTACATTATAGTGCCTTGTTTACCTGTACAACATGAGTAATCCTCTCTTAGCCATAATCTGGGCATGGTGGCTCATCTTGCCTTGTCTCGGTAGTCTTGGCAGTCTTGGCTGATTACCTGGGTATGTAGAAGATTTATAGAGCACAGAAATGTGTGCACATTCTCTGTTCCTTCACACTCCAGACGGTAGGACAGCCTAAACTGCACGCTCTGTGGTGAGAAATTGAACACATTATCTATGTTTTAACATGCCCTTTTAGACACGGGCAAAGCATATCAGCACATTAACACTTATGATGACCAATATTTGTTGTTTTAATACTTGTTCTGCACATTTTGCTAATTATATTGAATCATAAAATCATGCTGATGTTCTTTCACCTTCCCACATAAATTTTATCTAAGTGCTAGTTGATTGAGAGTAAATATTTGTAACTAAGCTAAGCAACTAAGCACTTAGCAACAGAAATGACAATACAAATCAGCTAGACTCTCCATGAAGTGGAGTCATACAGTAGTAGACTAATATTGAATTTTTCGGAAAATGTTTACCCCAAGCTAGAGGGCCCATGCAACATGAATGTCATAATTGCTGTTTTTTGTACTGTAACGAAGGTCGTCCATACCAGTCAATCCTCACGAGTGGCGGCGTATCGTGAAATGTCGCGCGCACCGTTACCGCGTATTGTCAGTTACTTGAAAACCAAAACGCATAACGGCGAGGCAAGTCATTGTGCTGCACTCACGCACGCTAAAGAACGATCTCTTTTTCTCTGAATTGTTATTGCTTGGCTGATGTTATGCGTGTCAAGTCGTGAAAAGAGTATGTTAATGACTTTGATTTTCGGCTAGGATGTCACGTTTAGCCTGAAGCACGTAATAGCCTATTGCCACGTACACGTACGTAACCAGCGAATAGGAGAGACAGAAAAAAGATAGGTACTGGCCAAGAGAGTTAGCTACATCGAGCAATTAACTGATGGCTGAGCATTAGGTGATAGGTTACTTACACAAACCGAACGTGAATGGTTATTAAAATTACTGTACCAAAGTTTCGGCTACTTTCAAGGTTTGCACCTGGAGTAATCGGCCTGGAGTAAATGCCATCGTTTGAGAGTGCCATCGCAGTTTATAGATAAACTAACTTCTATACATTATAGGTACATAGCATCCTTCGAATATCGTAAACACATTTTAAAAGGAGTCTTAATTCAGTACCCTTAGTATGAGTTGTCAATACGAAAAAAGTTTTCGAATTGTGTCAGTAACATGTAAAGATAATAAGTTAAAATGCACTTAATCTACAAACTATTTTACCTATTCTGTTGCTAATCCATTTTATTCTATTTCTAGCAGTTCCATTAACTTTTTAACTAATGTTTTAAACAAAATAAATTAATTTGAAAACGCATTTTGACAAGATATTTTTCAAGATAATATTCGAAAACTGTTTTTCATTATGTTGAACTCGTACTAAGGGTACAGATGCTTTGACTTGGAACACTGCTGGACGCTACGTCAGATTGTCGTTAATGACTTGTTTTAGTGGTTAACCTACTTGTAATTTGAGTAACTACTTTTAAGTAAATGAGTCACCAGTAATGGCTGTATTCTTGTTTTTATGCTTTTTTGGCAACATTAAAGTATTTAGGTACCTACTGTGAAATTGACTGTCGCAAAACGTCTATTATTCAGCGACTCTTAGCAAATATACTCAAGTATTCATTGTGAAGTTTTACGCAACTGTTTTAGTACCAGCTGTGCGGTTAATAGTGTTTAACTAAGATTTTAAGAGACCCGGGCGTAGTTTAGGCGGAGTTGAATACCACCCATATGTCTCCAGGTTTGTTTTATGTCCAATGCGATAGGGGCGAATCTATTGCGTTTCAGAAAGAGTTGGTCAAGCCACGGCGCGCGGCCACAGGCCTTTGAAATACTGTAAGTATATTTGTTATGGTTAGAGCAGACTCCCACAGCTATACTTGTTTTCCGAAAGAAGATAAATCCTCACCACTACCCATCTAAGGTTTTAACATTACATTGAAGTGGTGACGAGTGGAACAGAATGGATCAAACCAATCAATCATTAGTTGAAACAAGATGCAAAATTAATTAAATTGTGTGTACTTGTTTGCTTTAAGTGACCCCGCATACGGGTTACCATCCTCTACCACAAAACGCCGCCACTGGCATATTTCCTGTAGATTTCATACATTTTAAAATGGATTCGTCGCACACGGTTAATGCCGGTGGCTGCCACACGCTACAAAGCGCCGCTACTCGCTTCTTGTGATCCACACTGGCCCCTAAACGACGCAAACCGCCGGCACTTGCCACTCCCGCGATATCCCACCCATCTCTCAGTTAATCTCTTCGAGTCAAAGTGACCGACCGTAAGTGTCTACCATCGAACACAAGTGGCTGTATAGCGCGTTTCAGCTACCTTTTATCTTCTCGTGGCTGCGTTTGTGTCTGTCGTGTGCGGAGACAATAATGGTGCCACGTGCAACCTTATGCCCTGTCTGCTCCAGCCTGTGTTTAAGAATAACTCGCTAATTGTTTGCATGGAAAGTAACCGTCTGGGTGACTCCATAACCAGCTTATGTGTGCTTGAAAACCGCTACTATTGTTATTATTGTCTGTATTTTAAGATCATTATCTAAAAGCAGGTTACATGAACTACGCACATACTCAGTATTTAGTAACGACTTGTTCATTCCCATTCGAGAGCCCAATTTACCATTTGTAACATGTCCGGCCGTTTCACCCACGCGAACGTTTAGAAAGTCGATGGGAGCCGAGATAAACACTAGGTTTCGGCGCCAGTTCTGGCATTGTTCTTTGATCACAATGGGATTATTGGATATGACTAGAACGGTTTTTACTTCCGCGAGGATTTGTTCTGGTGCATGAATATAATGTTATGCACTCAATTCACTAAGTTGTTGAACTGTTCACTAAGGCCACAGAACAGTGACTTCATGATGGATAACGTTTATTGGGTCTATCCCACGAATTTCCTCCGAAATATGAAATATAAATTATGCAATAGTGTTTCGGGTTTCATACCAAAAGGGTGCCAACAAGATCCGCTAATCCCCCGCTCTCTTTCAACACATGAACTCTACTCTAATATTTAGGTAGGTACTTATAATTACAGCAATAAAAATCCTTCTGACGTGGGTCCTAATTCCGTGTTGAAAATAGCGTTTGTCTCAAGCTTTTTTTCCATCAAAAGAAATTTTAATTTCTATCAACAGAATAATGGAGACAGTGATATTCATCCAATCCATCCTTATTGCACGAGGAGGTGTCTAACTAAACAAATACAAATTTGAATATTGGCTAGCTTTAAATAAAGGTCATTATATATCTGCTGCAGTCTAACATTAAAGCTAGAGACTGTAACAGTAGCAGACTAGGTTGGCCTATGTTGGCGAATAATTAGTATGGAAATTTTGACCTGTGCGGCGTAATAAGGTAACCTTTGCCATAACACTAATGTAGGTTGAAAACGCAAAGATTTTCCTTTTAAGGCGGTAGATTTAAGGCAGTTACGTTTACTCCACTTAATAGCTGGTGATAAGTTAAACATGTTGGTAATAAGGAATTTTGTTTATGTATATTCGGAATAAACCAGTGCCTTTAAAAATTTAGAACTGGATGACATCCATTGCAATAGGAAGAAAATGTCCATACTCAAATTGCTCGTAATTTGTTTTTCCATATTTTTTCTCTATATTTTCTTCCTATTGCAATTTTTTCAGGGTTTCATTTAGGTTTCACTTGTCCGATATGAAATTGTACACCAATGGAAAATTAAATAACCAGCACATTCATTCAAATCTACCACTGGATGCCGGCTTATGGGAAGCCTTGTACGTTTAATTCCGACTTATTATAAAAATACATTAAGCGGATTTCACGTTCCGTTTCTTACGAGGCGAGACCTTCTGTCTTGACCGTTCAAGGAGAATCGGGTTTCGTTAAAATGTAAATCTAGATTGGTTTAGTTCTTATTTCTTTTGGGTTCTTGGTAGTAGTAGCATCTAGGTTAATGGCGTTTCGCCAGAAAGATTCGGTAGCCTCTATTACGTTTCATGTTTAGGAAACTCTTCAATTTGTTAATGAAGGCTCCTCCGTGTTACCTAAGACGCGTTGGCTTGAAACAAGCGCCTTTACGGCTCTGTTTCACGAAACTTGAGACATGCTTTACTGTTATGGTGGCTCTTAGCAAATGAAAACTCGATTTTTACGAGGCTTTCTTCCAAATTACTTGTAGTAAACACCGAAAAAGATTAAAATGGTAATGATCTACGCCGAGTCATAATGTTTGAGAGTATAACTTTTTTGTTGGTTTTTATTACGCAAGTACCAACGATTGGATTACAAATTCACTTGATATTAAAAAAATTGAAATTGTGTTTTGATCGTCTTTTATAAAATGCTATCAAACATGTATAGATAGTTTCGTTCTAACATCGCTTACAAGAAAATGTGAAATACAAATTGTTTTTTAATTTCACAGGGAATGCATGTCATGTACCCCGAGCCGGGTGCGCAATACCACAGCAGTCAGGCCCAGAACACGCATCCCGAATACCATCCGGCCGTATCGCCGGCTCACCAACCAGTCAAGAAGCGCCGCATTCTGAGCCCTGCGTCCGCGCAACACAACCCGTTTCAAGCGCAGCATCACGACAACACCGGCTACAAGGTGAGTACATAACTGTATAGTACTATAAGATGGCGTCTTAACACCGCGCGAAAATAATTTTCATTTGTTACAATATGTTCCAATTAACTTGGATATTCTCGAGCAATTAGCAAAACCTACTTTCAAGAGGTGACTTAATGTTCAAATCAACTTTAATATGTATACCTGTTTTAAATACTCAAGTGCAACTTATAGGATCTCTTTTTAGGATCAACGAATTTATTATCTCAAAAAGAATTTACATTTCACATAAATGAGATACTAATTAATATAAAACATCATGCATGACATAAACAGCTATTGAGTTAGCAACATAATTATGAAAATTAGTTCCGAGGTTTGGATGAAGCGGAAACTGACTGATAAAAACAGCGACTTGCTTTAAGCCTTTAGAAATATATAATTTACATTTTCGTAATATCTTCGCCTTCTGAGCCTTTTATGATCATAAGTGACTTCTAACAATTATTTTTTAATTGACACCCTACCCACACTTGATGTTTTAATAGCAGTAGAATATTTAATCTTATTGCTTTCTACTCGTAAGATTTCATACACGCAATTTGACATGTTTATATTTGCACAATATAACTTGCTCGACACATAATGCCTTTGTCTCAGTGAAAATGTGAGAATTTAACAACGTGACAGGAAAGCGAAGAATCACAACTTTCTATACGGTAACGGCGATTTAACTTCACGTAAAACCCATGAGTTCTGTTAATATTCCCTTTTTATTATTATCATTAAAAAAATAAAAGTTCACCTCTTTCTTGGATTTTTCCACAGATTTATTTGACTACCATCGAAGTCCTATATTCACAGTTGATTTGTATATTTAATATACAGGTCATATCGTAATGTGAAGTGTTTGATGATAAGATTCTAATCATTAATTCTCCCAAAATATGTTATCACAGTATTATTGTTGCGATTTCACGAATGTCATATGAAGGAGTCTCACTGCGCACACATTTCAAGTTAATTTTGCGTGACGCAGAAACGCGCGCTTACCATTTGATGAATATTTAATCTCGTCAACATTCAACACTGTCGGTCCACAAACGAAGGTGTGGTGTGATATTCAACGACAGTCTACATTATTTTCATATTAATCACTGTTAAAGCGTTACTGAATTAGATTTGGAGTAATATTTACTTTCCCAGCCATTATTTTGAGACACCCACCTACTATGGCCAGTTAGGTTTTATTGGTTTTATTTGAGAAATTAAACCCGAATTATTATTTCTGCTAAAAGAAGTAAATATACAATTGAACAAAAAAGTACCTACTCTACACTAAATTTTTGCCAATGATTTCATTCTAGTAATTTTGTTCCGACACAGCTACCTACCTCGAATTTAAAAATATGACGGTAAAAGCCTCATTTTTCCGAGATACGGGTGTATAGTTGTGTAGTTCGGAAATTGTTTGGTGAAGGAACGTAATTATGGACATACAATAGGGATTGTAATTTTATAACTTCCCTTGTATTCAGTGTACAATATGCAGTGGCGCATCTGTCGCGAGATGGTCTTTTTACCGTTAATCAACATCTGGGGCACTTTTGAAAGTATCGCCCGCACGCCCAGCTCGCTTTAAATTTTGTCGCAATTGAAATTAGCTTGCAATTGTGTATTTAAACCTTCAGCCTACAGATATTTTATTTACTATCAAACGAACTACGTACCGCGTATTTTTCACCTTTTAAACCTTGTTTGGACGCATATTTTAAAACCAAAATCAGCCAAATTGGTTTAGTCTTTCTCGGGTTTTAGCAAGACTAACGACCAGCAATTGATTTTTAATAAAGATTACTAATAACTATTTATAATTATCATTGTTATTATGAGCAATGTTGAAGCAATATTCCTACGGCCACAGATGACACACAGTCCATTCTGTCGGGTCGTCTTTTCTTTAAACGAAAGATGATTGCGCGTACCTACAATCAAATTAAATTAAGATCATGATGATACTAAAATGTGAAAGTACCGAGAATGCAAATTTAAAATTTTATTGCCACCGTGAAGTAGAAATATTGAATGTCAGAATCTTGCAAAACTCCGTGCAAATTGCTGTTCCCAAATTATGATGCATCAGCTGAATAGCTTTTTGTTTAGTTACAGTATCTATGGTGGTGTCCCAGATTGTATTTTAGTTTAGCACGTAACTATTGCAATATTTGTTTACAGCGAAGCACCTCACTATAGAATACTCACAACCCTATTACTAGATAACGTTATGCCATTGTATTATCAAATCTCTACAACTTATCATCTAACTATACTGAAAAACAATCTCGTTATTCCGACGTGAAAAATAATATAAACGTTTACGTAAGCGGTTGGCGTGCACGTGGATGGGAATGGAGGCCTCGTGATGGCTCAACGTGAGCGGCGCCGGCGGGAGGCGGCCAGCTAGCCTCGGGAATACATACATAACTGGGTCCACCTAGAACAAAAATGTCATACTGACCTCGTGCAGACATGAATTTATTTAAATGACAGATAGCTGAGCGACACATTGTAATAATACCTACATAAAAACAACGAATTGAAAAAACATTTGGTTTTTAAATGATTTACGAAAGGTGAAGGCCCGTCTCTCACGTTTCTCAAGAGTGGAGGACACGTTCCTGGTGTCAGACAAAGCCATAGTGTAGTTTACTGAAACATTAGAACAAGTCATGGCAGTCATGGTGATAGATACCTACGCAATATTAACCAGTTTGTTTATTTGTCCTTACATTTGTCTCTTGTCCTGTTCCATAGCGTGAATTTAGTATATTACGAGTAGTAAAGGGATTTGTTAACTCGAGGATTTCTCTTAACCTTCATTAATCTATCGATTACCTATGATGAGTGAGTATTTTATAATAAGAAAGAACCTTCGCTGAAAATACTTCTCACTCAAAGTTAAATGCCGACCAACTACTATTTTTGTGAGTGTACGTACTGCACAAATAATGAAGAACTTTAAATCTTATGCGTTACGGTTTGATTTGGAATGAATCTGTTTCTGACGCAATAGTGTTTGTTTACGTGGATCTGAGTGGCTACGTGCGTTTAGTGAACGGTGTGGCAGATTCGTCTGTACGACGTTGCCAAGTCGTGCTTGTACCAAATTTGGCATCGTGGTGATGGTTGTGCTTGGGAGAATCGCAACGTGCATGACCACTTTTTTCTGTACTGAGAATTAAGGTACACGGCGCACAAAATCTTTTAACCCCTAAATTCAGTCAAAAATACACTTTATTCTTATACATAGTATGATCAGCATCGACAAACAAAAATGTGGCAAAATTTGCAAAACCATTAAAAAAATAAGTTCATACAGGACTTAAAATTATCTGGCGCACGTCTCCATCTATTTTAAGCTTATAAAATGAACGCATCGGATTTCGTGCACTATGGAAAGAATATTGAAGGAGGTAGACCGTGGCTCCCGGATATTGTGTCTCCAATTTTTCTGATCTCGTTTCCTTTTTATTATTGTTTAATTTTACACGTCAAGGCTCTGTTCTAAAATGGCTGAAGCAAGAAAATAATAACCACCTTTTCCATCTCACCGTTTTATTTTTTCAAAGACAAATCTTTTGGTATCTTGTGATGAGCTGAATAAGTTCGTAAGTTTTTTTTTAGCGGAATATTACTTGTACTTGGAGATTTAGTGGTCCTTAAGTAAGAAATATCATCTTGATCAACTAAAATTTCAACATTTTGTTGTGATGTTTTTATACACTTATTTTAAACGTGATTTCCAACAGTTTTTTAGACTCCTTGACCAGTGTAAACTGCAAAGGAAGAACTGCTTGTTTTTGCTACGTTGCACCGCGTTTGTGCAATGAAGATTTCGTGATGTGATGCGATGGGCGAATTGGCACCGGCGGACCATACAGGTCAGTCACCCGCGAAGCCGCTTCCCCCTCGTCCCTCACCTTACGTAATCGCACTGTTGCCACACCGTCAACGACATTGCCAAACTTGATACCATCGTTCCGATCATTAGCGTCTGTAATCTCGTCTTATCAAAAGTCATTCGGCTCATTCTCACTCAGACTGGTTTATCTACTGTTACAATGCAAAGTAGTACCTATCTATCTACATTGACACACAAGGACATTTTCCATACATAAATATACTCGCTTTACGAGTTCCATCTGTCATGTTTGGAGCCCCTAAAGATGACATACAATTCTGATGACTCTTGTTATGATGGTTTGATCTTTATAAGGCATGTTCAATATGTCCCCTTTCCTTGTCACATCGATTATTTCGTGTCACAAACTTTCACCTTGTACACCTTAGGATATCGTATCTCCGGGTCAAACACGTTGCTTTCACGGTTGTTACCGATACCTTTTGTGCTTATTCGTGTGACCCGTACGAAAACGATCGCGCTACGAACTGCACCACTAAATAAGAGGTTCGAGCTAATGATCGCATGTTAGGTAGCGTCCATTTTCAAGATAGGCACGTAGACATCGACCCGGCTCCGTTTCCATTGATGTCAATCGATACATTTACGACTTGTTCTGATGTGTGCCGTTTGCTTGCGGGTGACCTACCTGTCGTGTACCCCGTCGTTTTACAATATCTTGCATGCACGCTGATTATATTGAAGTCGTGCCTTTAGATATAAATTTTTAATTATATACTTTCACAAGTTCAACTGTCAAACCGAGCTTATCTAACCTCAGTTAAAAATTTCCTCTATCAATTTTAATTACTGTTTTTAGATAGCTGTACTGTAAATGTAGAGTAGGTACCTACAATAAATCGCTATGTGAGATAATATGGATCCAAAGCGAACTGACTGACATTAAAAGAAATTCTTGCTTGGATACAATAACAACATTGATAGTACAACCTTTACGTAAAAAACAAGATATCACGGTGACCTCGTCTAGAATGAGAAGTTCAGAATACCTAATGAAGAAGATAACGTTTTATCTCAAAATAGGGTGGTCACCTATTTCATTGGTAACTCCGCATTCACGCTACAAAAATTACGGAACTCGCAAATAACTAAAACAAATACAGAGAAAACGAAATTCTCGTCTTTTTACTGAGATGTAATAAAATTTTTAACTAAAGTTAACATGTAATGTTTTTTGTACATTTGTTTTACAAAAAAAATCTATTAAAACCTTTATTTTTCATGCTGGTAACCTAAGAAATCTGAAACTTAAACTAATAAGTGGCAGGTGGCATCCCTATCTGAAAATAGTAGGTTTCTTTAATGATTTTTGTTATAAAACTGTGTATCGCATTTGTATTCGAGATGACCATATGGTCAATATTCATGTAGAGGCTTCGATAACGTGGGTTTTCTAGAACCATTGTGTTTCATTTAAAACTATGTCTCGCTCAGTTCAGAATAACTGAACATCTATTATGTCATTGGATTTTATCGGCTGGTTGACAGTTTGATACGCATACATTATCTCGAGACGACAGGACGCCACATTAAGTTTACAAATTTATTCATTTTACTTATAAATAGATGTTGTCAGTCACCCATTTACTCCCTTGCAATATTTAGGTTGATTGCGGTCATTGGTGTCTTGTCAAATTAAGGTTTCTTGATAAATTGGCGTATACTTTTACAATACGTCTTCGATTTTACTAAGTATTGATGTTGTGATAGTCTGTCCAATATCAGCGTCTACTGCGATTCGAACTGCGTCAAGTAAGAGCATTGTTCGGCATTATATTGCTACGCAGTACAAGAAGTTTGTTTGAAAATACGTCTCGTACGCTGTGTGCTGTGTAGCCTGAAAACTAAAATTTATCGACCTTTAAAAAACTGATATTAAATTGTAAAGGGAATTTATTTGGTCTTGTATCTTTTATTTCTATCTGATACTTCGCACCACAGAGTAGCTTATGCAGAAGAATGAATAGCATATCTTTCTCGTCACTAGAAATGAAGTCGCTTATTTTCCATGGTTTTATATAATTTCGTTAATTGGATATTATGTCGCACTGCGGTTTTACCTAATAATTGTATCTATACTTAACGGCATACGGTATGCAGCCGTGTTTTGTTATGATACCTACCTGGTTTATGAAATAATGTTATTATAAATTAACCTTATTATCCTTCGAAGGAATTTGTGTAAGTATCAGAATAGTTAAAATATGGATATGTATATGACATAGGAAGACATAATAATGACTGCCATGTTGGTATCTATATGTTAGCTAGAGACAAACTAAATTAATGGGTAATTAACAGCCCGCATCAGTATGTCGAGGGAATGTCACGTAATGGATAACAGTTAGTCTCGCGGCCCAAACACCGGTTACCATTTGTCAGCATAATAAACTAGTAAACCTATAAAATACATGTCGCCCAATAATCTCTGAAGCTATCGCCACTAAAGATCTGGTCAAGGAGTGGCCCCTTGGTGAAACTTTTATTAACAATATTAGTCACCTCCTGGTAAAACAAGGTCGTTTGAAGTCACCCTGAGCTGTCATTTACACATTGCCATTAAAGACTTGAATAAGGGATAGTGCCTTGACTAAGCCATTAATGACAATGTTTCTGTTGTTGCAATCAATATATAACCCGGCAGCGTCGTAACACAAGGTTTTCAGAACTCATCCTGAGCTGTCTGTCAGTTAAGTGTTCCAGGGTAGTAGGTACTAGAATCTTCTATACACTAGTACAACTAGTTGGCATGTCTGTCAGCCCTGCAATCGCATTGTGTCGAAGTATGTCGGCTGTCACATCTATATACACGATCATTTGCCGTTCATTTGTATGCTGTGAGCTGTTATCTATTGTGTCAATATGCACCGCAATAGTAATAACAGTTTGTTTTGGTATGTTTGTGTGAGTGACATACAGAGAAAGTATTAGGGCTTCGTGCCTTGTAGAATGAAAAAACACTAACTACTGTTAAAACAGTTTCTAAATTAATGCTGATTTGTTTTATCAGTTCAGTATATGCCCGCTACTCCCCATTAAATACCCCATGTTTTTTATTTCAGGTAATAAACTATCTGTGTTAACATTATTTCACATTTAATCATAATTCGCTTAGTATTTTTGGTGACATTCATCCTTCTATCTATTTAGTTATTCTACCATCATATCATATCATCATCAATCTTTTTGCATTTGTAATTATGGTATCATCATTTATCCATCAGTAAGTTTCTTTAATAAGTTTTTTTTTTGTAAGGAACAGTAGCAGTAACTGTAGTTAAAATTCAAACGATGTGCTTATTAAATTTGTGTCTGTAATGTCTGTATTGTGTTAGTCGTCCTTAGATGACGCACGTAGACGCGATTGCATTGAAGAGTGCATTGCACCCTAGAGCGAATGTTCGCTTATTTGTACATACACACTCAAGATAAAATTTCACGTTGGCTAGTCACCTATTGTTGTTAAAAGTAGGTACTAACTTATTAAATAACCTAGCTTTACGCAATGCAAATAGGACTGGGAGACATAGAAACCATATAGATGATTATTAACGCATTATTTATGGTTATAATTATCATCACCAGCCACCATTTGCCTCCATCCTGTCGCGTTCATTTACTTCCAGCGACCTATCGCAGATCTTCAATAGCTTAGACAGGTAAGTTCAAATAGAGGGCTTCCCATACTTGCCCGAGACACTTTCTCCACTCAAGAATTAGATACCACTGTGATGATATCAGTAAGCTAGTGTAATAAATTTTAGACTCAGTTTAATATACTTGAACATAATTTCATTATACTATTAGAAATTAAGGTAAAAGTCTGTGTGCTGTTTCCAACACTGTCACGTCGTAGGAGCGATAACATCGATACATACCAGAGTTATTGCTAGTAATTAGTGCATGATGAATAATTGCAGCTATTTGAAATTAACAACTTAATAATAAATTGAACGTTTTTTTGTATACATACTGACAACCTAAGGAGTAAACGGGCTTGAGCGGGGATATCACAGGTCAAACGAAGCGTAGCTGAGTTACACACTAGACTGAAGTGACGATTTCTACCAGGTGGCTAGCAGGAGCTGGATTGTCATCCGACCCAGCAGTGGAACCCCGGCATAAGACTGCATTCGTATTGCCACTCATTAACTCAATGAGGTGACTAGCGCACGTAGACACTATTATATACCCTATACTAGGTCTCTAATAGTTAACTATTAGAGGACTAGAATAGGGTGTCTTATGCCGGGGATCCACGTGACAGTCTATGTTATGACAGGCCAGATCGCGCCAGGTCAGGCCGATACGTCATGGGAACGGTCGCACTCGATGAGGCCTGCGAGGGCTTGTTGACGCCCGACCTATCCTTTTGCGTCTGCGTAGGTTCTAACTCATTTAGTAATATCACGGGCCGTGGGACCCCAGCTTTAGTCAGTGTTCCTTGGGCCTGCAACATTCTGCCCTGAAACTACTCATTCGCTTCTAGTCAATCTCCGTCACACCGCACACATTAGGTTATTATAACTTCTGCAGAGAGTCTGATCTAGCTTCACAATTTGTTCCTCACCTATCTTTTACTCTATATTATACATAATACTAGTTTCTGGGTAAATGAATTCAAAATATTTGAGTTATCCCAGGGTGTGGTTAACTCACATTTCAGATTATCATTCGCTGAAGTTCCCATGCTGCGCTACACACAGTTGTTAAACATACTCGTGGGTCCAAAGATTTACGACTTTCGCGTGATAATAATTCGTAAAACCTTTGTTAGAGAACACAACAAGCAACTGGCCAAACCCTATTACCTAAGTAGTTGTATGTTCATGCATTAAAGGTGCGTGGTAGTTTGGTGTGTTATCCAACATACCATTAGCCACACACTGATTTAATTAAAGTTATATACATTAGAAATTAAAAACAACTTTCAATGCCAATTTGTATTGTACTGGCCTCGTGCGCCATAATTATTTCGTCGAGTTACCTTCGAGTTTCAATAGTAGAGGCCTCAGAGTTCGTCGTCCGACTCAAGGCTCGCAAATACTTTTATTATTTTAAAGTAAGACCACTATCCACTAATATGATTACTATACCTAGTTATCGGTTGTGTCATTGGCCACTGTTGGCGGTAGTCCATAATAAACACTACACGAGATTTGCCCGAAGCACATACAGTAAATTTATTTATTAATACAGAAAATTCGTAGGTAGGTGAATAATTTGCTTTTATTACTTTTGATTCTATTGCGTGTGAATGTACTTCAGTGATTTATTAGGTTATTTTTTTCTAATGGGTACTATTTTAAAAGTTACTATAACATCAGTACCTACCTATATCTAATAGCTCTGGTAAAGTAATTCTTAATTAACTTTAACCACCTATTAGCATTCCACTGTTGGACAAGAACGAATATTCTTATTCTACTTATTAACGGATTTTATCGCGGTTTATTTTAGATTTTAGATCCCGACGTTTCAGTCTTTTCAGACTTTATGTTCACGGGTGGACTGACGTATTTGACGTCCAAAAATATTAATCACAATTATTACTGACTACCTCCAAACAAAACTAAAAAGAAATAAAAAATTAAAAAAAACCGAGATAAAATCCGTTAAAAAGTAGTTTTATTTCAATGTGTGCTATTCGCGTAAATCTAAGACAATACTTTTCTTATTCTCTTAAAAATTGTAAGACTAAAGAAGAAACACACAGACTAAACACTTGATCCTTACGTACCTGATGAACGATATCACAACCATTTCCTAGAGTTTTTAATTCAGACATGCTGTCCTTACTATGTTTTCCTTATTTATGCAATGCAATGGAGACAAATAACACGAAGTATGTAGATACAATGTAGTGTTAAACCACAATTTACAGGACATTGTGTACTGGAGGTCGAGATGTTATCTGCCGTCCTTATCTATATAGGCTACACTTCTTTTAAATGATAGGTGCCTCATAGTCTACAACTCTACATTATTAGGTACAATCAGCTACAAAAGTTGATTATTCAATATTACAAAATATCTTAACACAAAGGTTCTTTGTAAACTACTAACAACTGGTTTAATTTCTCCTCGTCACGACACTAATTTATAGAATCTTTTAGTTTTAAGATGTAATATGGAATTCAGAATTTGTTAATCAGCTTTTGTAACTGACTGTACCTAGCATTTGAACAAGTTTAACCCCAGTTTGTAGAGCCACTCAATGGCCCATCAATCTTGTCAGGGTTGCACTGTTTAAATTCACGCGAGCTCGTATTCATTCGTATGTAGTATGTACCCTTCTAAAATTGGTAGCTTCATAGAGGAACTAAAGACTGATCGTATTTTTCGTTTATTTGACTAAGTACGAACACAGACATGGCAATTAAATACAGGACATCTTGTACATTAAGTCTGAACAAAGGGGACTATGTATTTAAGTACAAAATTACACTATAGAACAAAGACGAAATAAAACTAGCTACTTCTGCCAAATAATTGAACAAGTCGTTACGGCTTGGTGTTATCTAATTGGGCCTAGACTGTAAACAGTGGGCGGCCTTAATGGCTAGTCCGAGGTAATATGAGACAGGGTGGGAGCTTTACTGCATCGTCTTTGCGAGTAGCGCAAAATAGTAAAGTAAGAATAGAAGCTAAATTGAAGGCTGTACTTTGTTACGGAATTGTATTTGTTCAGTGTAAAGTCATCTCAAATATAGACAATGCGTAGGTACACTCCACGAGGCCTAAACTGAGCTTTGCATATACATATTATGTAGGTGTGACGTCGGCTTAGGCGCGACGCGTCCTTTGCTTGGTTAAAACCGGTTTATACTGTTTTTGACAATCGACCTGCGCCGCTTTGCGTCCCTAGCGCGACTCAACTCATACAAATGATCATTGATCACTGATCAGGTCAGCAAGACGCCGCGGACTGTCGGTACTTCACTTACACGTAAGTAGGTATCCTCCGCGAAATGGTTTAGGTTGATGTTGAGCCGAGTTTCCATCGCTAGAGGAGTGAACCCATTAAGGACTCGTTTAAATCTGCGTATGCATACCATTAGGTATCTGTATTTTTCACTAACAACTAGTCGAGCTGAAGACTGAGCGAACAGAAACAGTTGAGGGACAGAGCAGAGTCCCCTTTGTTTCCAACAAGTCGTAGTGTCGATGGTAGAAGAGGTATTGGATTACAGACTAATTTTGTTTTTCTTCATTTTGATATTAACTCTTCAACGATGCGTATACAAACCAATGTAACTAGGTACATACATGAAATTTTATCATATATTAGTGGGTATATGGGCAATACAAACAATATTGTTTTGTATTTTAAATCAACTGGAAATATACGATTTCATTACTTTTGAATCACTCCCCTTGAAGCATAGTTCGTTTCTTCACTAACGGCATTTTGTGGGACTCTTTATGTGATTGAGAAAGTACTTGCTGTGATGTGTAGATAGAACACGAACGCTGAATCAACTGCCACTTAAAGATAAGGTTTAATTGGTCCTTAGTAGCATTAATCTCAGAATTTTGTTTGAAATTGCCTCTAAAAACTTCTGATAGCCGTGACATTTCAAGATTATGTGATTGCTTAGCAAGCACAAGTAATTTTAGTAGTTTAATCCCACCCAAATCGAATAATTACCTATTTGTTTTTTATCTTGGCCACACCTAATTCATTCATTAATATTTTCTTATCTGTCTGTTAACTGTTGTTTAATCGTATGTTAAAAGGAAAACACCGCGTACTGCGCCTATACTTGTTAATTAATAGCCAAATATATTTCCCAAACCATTAGCTAACCAGCCATATCAAACAAGATAAGTCAACCAAACGAAACACCAATTACGAACGTAATACACTGAATTCTACAAATAAGATGGAGAAAAAGTACTCACGACAACATGTTGTTGCCGTACTTTAGTGAAAATCGCGTTCATTCTTTGGTGGAGGTTGTATTAATGGGGTGAGGCATGACGTCAGGCCCCCGGCTGGGCGCCTCTCGCCCCTAAAAATAGACACCCGTGCCCGGGAGACGCTCAATGGAATTCTGTGAAAAGCCCGCGTTCTCGCGTACATAGAGTACCTACCTACATATTGTATACTGGTTTAAGACCATAGTGCTACTTAAAACTTATTTCTTTCAGATTCTGTGACTATTCTGTTAAGAAACTTTCTCCAGTCTTTGGAGCAGCAAAAAGTTTTTTCACTCCTTCAGACAAAGCGTATCGAGCACTTTCTTATTTTACTCGTATACTTATTTTCGAGATGTAGGTGGTACTTAAAGTACAGGATGTCTTATCTACTTCCAGCCCTTCGTATATCTTCATATGTATGTAGTATGGGACATATTATGGACTTGTGTCCAGTCCTATCTGGTATCACTTGGTATTGATTTAGCAATACACGAAATTGAAACCGATGCATAAGTACTTATTGTGAAGGCTGCCTTGAGGCAATGAGGCAAAGGTGAAACCTGATTGCGGCCCCGTCTAGATGTAGCTTATTGGGTAACATTTCGTGTTTCCGTTTTAAATGTAGTACTGTCGCCAACTGCTTACTTCTTCTAACAAAAATACTGCTTCTGTTTATCTATACCCTAAAAGGTGTCTCTTGAAGTCTTAACTGTTACGTACTAAAGTATTTGTTTATTGTTCTGTTTTCGTATTCATTACAGTTTGATTACAGTAAAAATTTTAATTGGCGTGTATCCAAAATTAAATTTAATTTTGATGTGATCTCTATTGCATCAATGTAAGAAATTGTATTGTGCTAAGCTTAGTTTTGCTATCGTATATTGATATGACCTATGATACTACCTCGAAGATTTACTTATGTATAATTTTAGTCTGTACTGGTAAGACCAGCTATATATAAGTGCATAATTACACTATGCACAAACAAGCCTTATCATATTATCTACAGACCGATACGTCATACGTTTAACGATAAACATTCCGATAACGCCGACATACGGTTCTAGAGCAATGAGTTTTATACCTATGTACGCCACACCCTAACCTCAGTGTCTACATCTATGAGATATTATTGTATATTCTGGAGATCACGTTCTATAGTCAATAATAAACATAAAGTAGCTCGATCGATCTCTCTTGGAAAATTAAGGGGATGTTTATTTCATAATTCATAGAGGGAGTGGGCGGTGGTAAAGGTAGTTCGTAGGTATTCAGCTACTGAAATATCAACGGGGCACGTGTAACTTTATCGGTAACAAAGCGTTGCCGCGTTGGTGTGAGTGCGTGTGCCCGCTTCTCAATGAGCGCTGTATCGACTCGGGGGCGAGGCAGCTCTATTGGAGAGGGGAGATGCGCGACCGACCTTGGCCGTGACTCTCCCGGCTTCCCCCAACCACCCCGGGAATAGAAGCACGCACCAGCCTAATTGATTTTTAGAAAAACCTATATTTTTTAGATGTCTGGGGTTTAGACATTAAATTGTCTGAAATTATTATAAACTACGTCAGCATTGCGAATACTATCTTTATTTTAGGTTGGTCTCATTGAATTAATTTTATTACCGTCGGAGTAGGCAAATTAGTATATTTTTCTACTTTTACAAGTTTCATCTTAACAATATTTTCTCTTATGAGGTCGAATTTCCTTCACTATTCCTATATAAATCTAATTAACAAATATTGCAGGACAGGTATGCAGTTACAACATTATAAATTCTTAGAAGGAAAACTACTGGGCACATTGCTAATTATATCCTCCTGTGAGCAGTAGCGTCCACGGCAGATACATTATTATACATACAAGTTCCCTATAATAATGCAGCTTCCTTCCACGTTTTTTGCTCGCCCAAAAATACAATAATGATTGCTATTTCATTATTTGAACTTTGTCGTTTACTAAATACATTCCGCAAATATTGCACAGACACAGCTAAGTGAGAAAGAAACAGATTGTTACATTGTCACAGTTCTCTTATTCTGTTATTATAATAATGTGACGAATACTGAAACCCCTCCTCCATTTTATTTTCGTTGCGTGTATTGAAAACGATCACGTTGTGTCCTAAACTAAAATAGAATCATTGTTGGAGGCCATTAAATATACATTCTCTAACTAATAAGTTAGCGAATGAATATTGAGTTTTGTCAATAAAATTGCTCCAAAAAATCTAGTGTCTGGAAAGTTAGAAACTTAAATGGCTTTTATTATTATTATTATAGTAGTAGCTATAATTCCAATTTATTTTGAGATAAGTTACTCGACGTTGCGTTTTTTTCTTCTTATTATTAACATTTAGACCTATGTTAACTTTTTATAATTTGCAACACTCCTTTCAATGCCATCAACAGAATGCATTATTTCAACATACATTCATTAATTTTGTCTACATGACACCAAAGCATTCTCAGAAATATTATTGTCGCAACATGTTTCAGGAGTAGGTACATGTTCAAAAGCAACAACATTCGTAGTTTTTATGCGAACTAAATAATATTTTTAGTACGGAGGCAATTTACAGTAAATTATATTATTATATTATTTTTGTAATTTAAATTAGATATTTATCAACTTCAAAGTAATGTTAACATTACTTTGAAGTTGATACAAACATAAGCTTTAAAAGTTTGGATTTTTCGATCCGAAATTATGAAGTTAGAACAAAGGATATTAAAAGGGTCCATATGGGTCTGTAAAGTTTTCAGAATATATATGTTTTGATACTAAAATTGGGCCAAACCTTTTACCAAAATAAATTCGGACAGAAACAACCCTTGTCAACAAGTTTTTTGTCATTAAAAATAGCGAAAATAAGTAGGTACTCCACTAGAAATATGTGTTTGAGTACTCGTGAATTTCAGTATATCTATAAAGTTATTAAACTACGCGTGGTACTGATAAACATTATAATCTGTCTATGATCGCGCACGTTCCCTGCAATGCGATACAATTCTGTTCCAAGAACCGTTCATTGCTGAAGACAATGCGTGACAAGTAGCAGTTCTATATTACTAGGTAAACTAGAAACTGCGCAAACTTACACATTTCTATAATGTGATATAATTTTAGGCACGTTATCACAGCACACAACAAACAAACATTGATATAATATTCAATCAAGTACCTACATCTTAAAAATCTTCGTTAAACAAATAAGAGCTGTTCCACTCAATTCACCAACGACAAATTAAATATACAAATATTAACTTTCTAAGTAGAAAAAACAGTTGTCAGGCTTCCGTTGGAACTTGTCAGCGGCTCTATCAGAATCAAAAGTTATTATCACGAGTTATCGGCTTTACTTGTATGGAACCGGTTGCACTGAGCTTGATCGTCACCAGTATAACCTAATCTGCCACGCCTGTGCTCCTCCATGCATATATGTATTGTATGAATTCGAGAAGATCTCTTTGGAGGGGTCCTATTATAATGGTCGTTTCTTCACATGTTGGTCGGTCAACCGGCACGCATATTCGTGATTGCGGGTAGGTATATAGAATGTTGTGTTGGTGAAACACTCATCATATTTAATCGTAAGGTTTTGGGCTGTGTGGGTTGGTCTTGAAGGTTGCCTGTTAAGTTTTTAAACATTTCGAAGAGAATGACAATATTGGTAGCATTTGAACATTTTAAATGGTCTTTCAACAGGTTTTGTCTGTACTTTAACGTTTTGTACGCAACGCATTTTGGTGAAGATCCATCCGGATGTATAAATTGCTATTTTATATTGGTGTCCCACCAGATACAGCTTGTTATGATAACCCAGAATAAATAAGAAGGTCATGACTTACAAATGAAATTTTAGTTTAGGTACTGTCAAAACAAGTACCTAATAGTATATTATAATAATATAGTGGGACATTAACACACACGGTCATCCGATGCCAAACTAAGCAGACCTTGTGCTATGTAAAACCATATAACTGGTACACATATAACACTTTTCTTTTGTAAATACATACATAAATATAGATAATTACACCCAGATTCAAGACACAAATGTTCATCACACAAATGTGTGGATATTAACATTACATTAGGTACTTACTACATAATCTTATATAGTAAGCATTCTTGTTCTTGTTATAAATCTTATTGCAGTCCGGGTTTATTTTCGATAGGTCGTTTCAGACGGTTTGCGTCTTGACCGAATTTCTAACGAAAGTATTTCATGCACGTAACGAAAAATGTTCCTCGTGAAAAATCGCTTGACGTCATTTCAAAGAAATTCTGCTTTTCAAGTCAAACTTTAAAACCTTGACTCAATCGTAGGTATTTCGGTCATCTGTTTCATGACCAGAAGACTGAAAATTAGGATGATATAATTTTTCAATTAGAGGCCTAACTACTCTCATTTTAAAATAGATCTAAAACAATGACAGCAATTTGTTTACGAGTTTTCAAAGCTTATGCCATACCTACGTAAGCAGCTCTTAAATAATAATTGTAACCTTCTGAAACATCACGAAACGCTACGTTTACGACTTTATTTGCAGCGGTGTATATTTAGTATTTTAAATGACCTTTAGGGTCGAGTCCACCTTAATGGGTACTGGTAAATTAAATTTAGATGTTGGTACGCCCGCAAAGGCATTTCTTAGGAGCCACTTGAATATTTAAACCTCTAGGCGCAGAGTACTCGATGAAGTAACTACGTTTTCTCTAGAAAACGGAGTTGTATTTTCCTCAAATACCATTATTTACCTCAGTACCTACTTTTACCGCTCTGGGAAATTTTATTATATTATTTTATTAGGTAGTAGTACGTTTTCTGTGTTCAAATTTACGTCAAATACCTGTGTCAGAGAGACAGAAAAAAAATGTAGTTAGTGTGTTGTTTATTCCTCCAATTTGCGCTTAAAATTAGGTAGGCTCAGACGAATTTGCCGTATGGTTAATTTACCCCTTTTTCGTAGTAACTATATTCTGCTATTTCTGTACCCGAATCTGTTTTTCTTAAAAACACCTCTACGTTATTCTGTAATGTCTCCCGCATTGCTTGGAGCAAAGTGGAGAGTTTTCTTTATCCAACATCTCTTTCTAAAAAAAATCGTGCGGGATCAAGAAAGTTAAGGTGTCCCTGGACTTGGTTCGTTTACAAAATCAGAGTATAATCATAAGAGACTTTTTATGTGTACCGCTGTAGATCCTGTGTTGCATTAGCATGGTGGGCATAGTCTCAATAAAAAGGTAACATGTACAATCAAACTAGCATTATTAATATACAGTTAGGATCACTTAACTTAGCTCCGGTACATATAGATATATAGTTAATAGTTTAGCCGCTATTATTACAACCTCCACGGTACACAGCGGCGAGCGGCGCGATTAGCGATTTTACGTTTTGCGTACTCGCCTTAGCAGTTGATGCAGGGTGTTCTATAAAATAATTAATAATAATATATTTCTTGCAGTGGGTTAAAAGTACAGGCTATTTACATTGCAGTTAATTTGGTCCCATCATATATTATGTCAGAAACTTTCTTATTTCCGACTTATTGAAAACAGATACAACATGCAGGCAGGGAAGGTAGCCTATTTTTATCTTATACTAAACGCTTGAGGCTTGAACACGATTTGCCTGTTGTTAAAGTAATGATGTGGTCTACGATGGAACGCAGTTAACCAGTAAATACCGATTTAATCGTGACTCCAAACAGGCAGATTATGGCTATCGGGAAGCAGAACCTATTTCCGTTTCCAACCTTCTTTAATCTCTTCAAAGAATGTATTTTTAAAGCCAGAGCCAGCTGTATAACACAATAACATGCGAATTTGCTTGTCGCGCATAACCATGTTTCATAGCCGGGCTCTTAGACTTTGAAAGTCGTAGTTTATTGTGACGTTGATTTGATCGATAGGCCGCCGTGGCGTGGTAGCCTTGGGCGCCTAATGTACGTGATATTATAAGTTCAAGGTTCAAACTGTAATGGACACATTTTGGGACAGCTCTAACTGTGCTGTTATAAAGTCACACCCGTAACAATACACATAGAAATTTGTGTCTGTGTATGTAACATTTTCATGTTTAAACTCAAATGAACCGGTTTAGATAAATGTATAGAGATTGTTTGAAACCTAGGGAGTAATTATTATCCGATAGCTCAAACCATTGAGGATTTGTTTTGGTTTGAAAACCGTTTACGCATTGGTGGACGCTTTACTTTATTTTTTGATATTGACAGGATTTTTTTTACGAAATATCTCATTTGTCTGAATTTAGTGAAAAGTTTGGAAACAATAAAAAAACAACACAGCAATGTGAGACAAGAACCGATGTTTACCCAATATTTATTCTTTGTAATTAGAAATCGCGAGAAAAACAACAACAAAGTTCGATATTTTTTGTACCTAATTGGTTTGTTATTATTTATGGGAATTGTTTGAATTCAAAAACATCAATTTCAGCTAACAACTTACCTATAACTCAAGCGTGATTTGTTTGTTAAAATGTTTGTTACAATACTGTTCAAATATTGTCACTGATGTTAGTTATTTGTACATGTTTGTAGATAACGCCAATCGTTAGACATTCAGTAGGTACCTACAATTCTGGATTCAGTATTCTTTTTTTTAAAAAGTAGTTGGCGCGTAAATCTGTTTTTTGAAGCATAATTTTTTATTTTACCCTTTTCATTACTTTGATCTTTCTGTAGTTCGTTAATTTTTTTTTACTTTGTCTATATATATAAAAATGTAACCCGTTTTCCGTTGTCACGCGTGAACGGCTGGACCGATTTCGCTTAATTCTTTTTTTAAAATATTCCTTTAAGTACGAGGATGGTTCCTACGCAGAGAAAAATTAAAAAAAAAAGAAAATTTAGAAAGTGAAGAAGTGCCGAAACCCGGGTTATATACCTATTATTTATTATTGGTTATATTCGGTAGGTCTGAAACCCGGTAGATGGCACTGCTTTACCGGGCAGAACGACCTCTGCCGGGTCCGCTAGTCTAAATATATAAAAGAAGAAACTGACTGACTGACATATCAACGCAGAGCCCAAACCGCTGGGTCTGGAGATTCCAAATTTGGCACATAGGTTCCTTAGGTATGGTCGAGGGGAACACTAAGAAAAGATTTTTTCAAAACTCACCCTTTAAGGGATTTATTTATTTATTTATTCAAAATATAAGTATCACACAAAACATCATCCGTCGCCAAACTGTACATACAGTTTGTAGGCGTCGCGCTCATTCACAATTTATAATATGTACTTATACTATTGAATTATACCTACTATACCTAATTACAATTTTATGCATGCATTTTCCTATTTATTTATTTTTTACTTACTTCCAAATATATCTTTAAGTTTCCGTTTTAATTTCAATTTACATTTAATTTTGTTTTCCTCCCTTAATATTTCATATTGGTTACATAACTCTGGCACTATATACTGTCTAGTCCTTTTACCATAATAATTATTTACTTTTGATTGCGTTAGCTTTCCAATCTTTGACGTTCTAACACTATATTTATACTTTTTCTTAACTTTATATTCTTCTTTATAATATGATTCTAACGCTATTAAATATTTAACTTTTGTGTCAACAGTGAAACGGGGTTCCAAAATTTGTATGGAGAAACAAGATCAGTGAGATCAATTTCTCGGGCGAAGCCGCGGGCGGAAGCTAGTTTTTTTATAAATCGCATACTTATTAATATATCTAAAATAATGTGTGACGTCTGTGGGCAATTTTATTATCATACTTACTGTAATAAACTAAAGTGGTTTAGTTGGTAGTAGCTTAGGGTGCAGTTAGTTAACTGTTTCCATTAACCTAATGGGAATTAGCCCGCATACAAGTTAATTTTGGTATTGACATCATATTGTTTAGTCGTAATACTAAATCACTTTGCAATAAAATTAAACGAATTTAATCACAACTTATTAGCTTAGTTTAGCGTAAGTATAATGAGCCTCCCATGTTCGTGGGAAATAAAGTTTTGCGTTCCTTTTCTCCTATTCCTAATTTTAATTGTTTTTAAAATTAATTCGATTTGTTGCCTTTTGCTGCGGTTTTTGTCATGTTAACAACAATTTCATATTCAGTGGATCGGGCAGACGCATAATGTATCACTTTTTCCTTACATGACAAGTCATTAACACTTAGCATAAGGATAATCCAGAAAAAAATTTTTTTTGCCAATGTTTTCTTTATACTAAAGATTTTTTTATTGTTTCAGGTAATGAAGACTCTTCAACCTGTATTTTGAAAAGACACTGGGAATTTTATGAGAGGTAAATTTCCGACAAATGACTATACTATGCAGCACATAACATGCTAACGTTTGTTTCCGCTTTGTCACATACATGCTACGAATTAACAAAAATAGTGGCACAAGTGTGTTAAATGATAATATTCTAACAAAATAACTTATTAAAGAAACATTGTTTTCATAAGTCCTTTCTTTCGACATTAGGAAACGACAAAATTGAAAGCGAGTCAAGGATAGGTAGTGATGAATAATTTCTTGAATTTGATTCATTTTCTTTCTGATTTTCATTTGGTTGAACAGTAAATTAATTAATCTTACTATTTGAATATAACGTACCATATTGAGAAATTAGTGAAATGATCTAAAACCCGGTATTAGTGAAAAGTAGTGTCTAGGATAGTTAGGCATAACTGAAATGAAATGAAAAAAATGCTTTATTTTTTATGAGACGCGTCTACTTGTAACTTGTTTAAGAATAACAAATTTCATCACTTACGTTGCTAATGTCATTTATTAGATCATTTTCCTAAACCAAGTCATGTATGTAGGTATAGATAGACCGTTTAACTCGCGTATCGCCATCTGAGGTACAAAGTCATAAAACATTAATTAAATCTCATAAAGAACTATTTAACCACAGATAAAAGTAATGTAAGACTATTCGTCACTAATATCCATATCGCATATCGCTTATCGTCAGAATCTTTGCGATAGGCGATACGCGAGTTGAACGGTCTATCTATATTAATATCGTGTTTACATCATGAGAATATGATGAATATCATCTTATTCAGTAAAACCTTAAAGGCTTTCTTATGTATTCGTATTAGAAATTGTACCTTTATTGGCTCGCTTTATTACTACCTCTATTACTGTATTAACTTACTCCAGGTATCGTTTTAGGGCTCTTCTAATTAGACCGTCAACATTAGACCCTGTTTCGGTAATATTACCTCGGTAGCCTCCAATCTAATTTGAATTTTACGTGTTCATTATTCGGGACGTCGATATTCTGGAATAATGATATGCTCATCAAACACGTCTACTTATTTTAGGTTACTTTCAGTTGTTAGGAAACCGTGATCGGAACATTTGAAAATTGTTGTATAAGTATTTAATGCTTTGATAGAATTTATGAATTCTTATGAGTAGCCCATTTAGATCTTTTAGTACCTTGATTTGCACAGGCTGCTCCAAATTAACGTGATTTCACCAGCCAATGTTCACAAATCAGCTTTCATTTTTTGGAGTAAAAACCTACATGTAGATCTCATATTATTTATTTGATATATAATTTATACATATACAAAACAATTTCAGTTTCTCGAGCGGAAACATCGAACAGTTCTTGATGTCTAACAATTTCTAATATCTATCTATTAAGTACGAACATTTTGGTCCATTAATTTCTTGCTTGTCTAGTCAAGTTACAGTCACCTAGTTTCTTGTCATTGCACTCAAGACATCCGATATTAAATCGAACATCTATTCTATAAGTTAACGCTCCTCACAAATCTTTTGACACTAATGGTCTAGCTCGCTATCAAATGTCATGTTGCCACAATAGGCTATCTTGTTTATTGCATTTTAAAGCTTGTTGCTACTTAATTATAATTTAGTTTACAATGCTCATTACATTGATAGTGTACATGATAGTTCTACATTATATTTTGCGTTGTAATACTAAGTAGCGTATATTCACTCACACCGTTCGTATTTCTTGTTGATATTAGGTATGAATTATTCTTTTGGTATTAAACAGTTGTAAAAACTTATTTCATTGGTCATTTCAGTTTATGGAATACTTACTGGTGATATTTTAGATTTTCCCTAGACGGTTGTTAATAAAATACAAACTTTATTTAGGTACTGTATTATTAGAATACATGATCATGGCTGTTGAAATGGCTAAATAACAGCTTTCCCTCCAATATAAAACATCGATATTTTACTTCGTAACCAATGGATAGCTATTAAATTTTCAGGCATTTTAGCATTTTAACCAAGCTGAGAAAATGCTCAAGTGCTCAAACAAATGCTAAGCACTTCGTTACAACGTCTTACAGACTACGAACTGTGTAGAAACAATAAATAATTGATTTCAAAGCAATTTGTTCAATTTATTTAACCTTTCAAGTTGCTGGAGTATTCGCTAAACTTGTATAAAATATAAATGACTTTCTATATCACGTTATGCTTCATCGAAGACATTGTTTTAATGTTAAAAGCAATGTTTTACTTCTAAATTAAGTATTAATCATTAAGTCAATACTTTTGTTGATACTTTCCTGAACTCTTGTATCTCAGCCAGTAGTTGCGTAAAACCATTGTGCTTATGTTTTACCTAAAGGATATTTTTTCTTACCATTGCCTTTTAATGCCCTTGATTTCGGATAAGATTTTGCGAAACAGTTGCTCTATATTGCTTTATTTGCTTTTATAATTCGCTTTACAGTACGTAGGTTACCTTGACTTTAATCAATACTCTCAGTGACTTTATCGACTTCTTGCTTTAGTTATCTATCATATTGATACTACTACTATATTATTTGATTCATTCCTTTATATTCATCCATTATCTCTATTTTGAGTTTGTCATCAAAATTTTAGTTACATTACAGCATGAATTCTAAACCTTATTAATAATTATGCTCGGCGTCCACTTTTTAGCTCAGTGAAAAACGTTTGCTCTGTAGCCCTTTAATGGCCCTAAATTTTTTCTGAGTCTTCCATCGTCCACACCGAACATCTAGATAGTTTCAAAAATCTATTTTAGTCTAAAGAAGAGTTTCAGATTGTGTTTTGGGACACTGGCAGATTGTGGCCTTTAAGATTTAAAACCAACAAGGCTGCCAGCAAATCTACAAAATCCGTAGTTTTGTTTATTGCGATTTCATGTTCCAAGGTAACGATTGTTTGGATTATTTAAGCGATACTGCCATATCGAATTGTTATCGACTATAATGTTTGAATCTCAATAGTAATCCGAGGATATTCACTCAATTAAACCTGATTAATACAACACGCGCATAATTTATGTAGCCTAGACGTGTGTAAACAGTTGTATGTCATTGATACTTAAGTATGATGACGTATCATCTGACGTATCTGTTTTGTGGTACCATGTTCCTTAGAACTCTAGGCCCTTCCATGAAATCCTTAAAACAAACATTCGGTTTAGAAAAGCCAGTAGGTATGTATGGACAATACACATGTATTTACTACATAAAACCTTCGCGCATAGGTAATACAGACGTTACCCAAAGGTAATGCAGATATGAATATCACCCTCATTTATTATTGGGTGGCTGGTTTACGCTGGTTATTTTCATAAATGTTACGTAATGGGGAGTATAGAGCAGAGTAGGAAAAATGATGTTCGGTATTTACCGTTCAACATTTACAATGTTTAAACTTTGACTACTACTAAGATTAAGCGAGCATGTTTAACCACTGAATCAATAAGGAATTAACATTAGCAATATAGCAAGAGCATTAGAGTTTATATAGGTACCTATTATATAGCGTGTCAAATGCAAATGTCCATTAAATAGCTGTCTACAAACCGCCCTAGAGACCGCGTAACTAACTATCCTAGCGGATATTGCTTTAATTAAGTCTTGTCAGCAAGCTTGAGAATCGTAGCGTCCTATTATTAGCTCGCTTAGATGTTATCTGGATGGTTTTCCCTTCAAAGAGGATTCCTATTCGGGATTCTAAGTTACTGCTCTCGGGACCTAGGTACCTTTATATTATACCATTAAATACAGTTAAGTACATCAAAGAGCTGATTTCGTTAAATGAATCTTCTAAGGGTAAACCTAAGAAAAATACAGCCTGTTAATCACACATTTATGTAGGTAACTAAGAATCAAGTGAATTGTATTTCTAAAAATCTTTCTGTGTGAGAATAATAAGATCTCTACATTAATGATGAGTGTTAAATTCCCTATTGGTTCTGTTCATAGACTATCTAACTAAAACATACCTATTAGTAGTTCTTTATTTCAAATTCAGCCTCTTTTCAAATTTTTATAAAATCATAGCCGAAATGTCAAACAAAAGGTGTGTGGCTTTAATTAATCCTTTTAGGATGAGGATCGAAAGAAACTACAAATATTAATATTTCAGTAATTTAAAGTAACTAAGACCGATGGAAGGTTTAGGAGCAATTATAACAACTAGCGAACGCAACGATCATTGTTGCCCAACGTTTTGCTCAATATCTTATTAGCTGGAGGTCATTAACTAATCAGAGCTGATGTATTGACAGCAAGTCGTGGTTATGTTCAGTCACGTATGAGAAATTACTTTACACTTAAGTAAAATAGATGAATATTTAATTAGACACTCCTATGTGACACTAGTGCTGTGGATGGCTATGATGACAAAAATTTATTATTTAAAAAAAATGGTTTTATTGACTGAGTGTCCAAACAATCATTAACAATTGCTGAAATGTGTGGACAATTCAGCAACTTGTTTTTGATGTCGGTTAATTAGGCGGTAAAAGTTTAAAACGTAGGTAGGTACCACAGTTTTGGCGTCGTAAGCACTTATTCCCCCAAGTACATTCAAACTAACGACGGCCTTTGAAGATAGTAAGTAATGTCTGGTACCTACTATACCAAGATAAGATGGAGCTCTTTACGTTAATGGGTGTAACTAAAGTTCTCGCACTATTATTGTAACTTCTCAAAAAAAGGTTCACAGAAGTCTATTTACTAGTCCTAACGGGGCGGGCTTAATATCCTGAAATACAGTATTTGTTATGACGTACAAAATAAGACCGAAGTCGAAGGGTATGTCTTTATAACACAGTTCCCTTGATTGTGGCTGTTTCTTTAGACCGAATCTATGCCTTTGTGTAGGTCCAATATTTAATATTTAGGTTGTAGATAATAGACATACAGGTGGAAATAATAGAACTAGAGGTCAAAGATGTAAGAAAATTTATACTTTTTGTCCTTAATTTCCATATTTTAAAGCCTAAAGCGGTCGACGATCTACATGGTTATATTACTGGTTTATTTGTCAAAATAGGATCATAGTCAGTAGTCGTTGGTCGTTTCTCCTGACACAAATAAACATGTTTGGTCGGCCCAGTAACTTCACATTCGCGTAGTAAATAAACACTCGTATGTAAGTTAATAGATACGCCTGCGTAATTTAACATTAATTAATGGCGTATTTAATTCAGCCAGACTAGCAAAATATTCTAACGGTCGGAGTGATGGTCCTTAATTTGTTTGTTGCTCATGTCTGTTAGTTAGTCATTAATTACTTACTTACCTAATTACTGTTTTTACTTTTAGATTATTGTACTCGTATTTATATTAACATTTTTTAATTACGAATTAAGCGAAATTTGAATGTTGCACTAACTATAGAAATCAAGCGACTGACTGTAGCGTTTTGTGTTCAATTGTCATCAATCCTGCCATGCACGATCTTTATAACCGACTTCAAAAAGGAGGATGTTATAATTTAAGGTGTTCCAAAGTAGCCCCATTTAAAATCACATTTATTTTTCAAATTTATTAGTTATTAGACCCGTAGCATTGTATCGTGGAAAGGTATAAAATGAGCATGGACTGTATAGTGTCTAGGTGCCTCGGGTTCTAAGTTCTACACCCACCACTCACCTGCATTTTAATTTTATTTTAACCAGATGCTGGCTATTTAGATACAATTTATTTGTTCAATGAAGCGAAATGTTTAGTTCTTATCTTTATTTTAATATTTACGACGTTGTTGCCGGGTCTGGTTTGAATAATTATTTCATTCACTCCAGGAAACAGAGATCATTTAACTGTAGTTGATACATAAGTTAAGAGTTGTTTACCTAAACAAATCAAACTGTTTGAAATGTAGCTAACTACAGTTTAAAGCATCCTGCTTCCTTTTATCATACTAATAATAAAATGCGAAAACTTGTGGGGGATGTGTGTATATATCTTTACTATGTATGTATCTTTATTGTCAAATTTCACAACTTTACAATGTTTAATTGCCCACTAAAACTGTTATTTTTTGTTTTATGTGTGTTCGTTATTCATTCATGTAATTTCGTTACCACATATCGTATCTATAGAGTACTTTTATCCTCATAATACGTTTACTTCGGGTACTTCCCGTACATCGCATCAACGAAGTCACAGTCAAAAGCTAGTATTTAGTATTAATAAACATTTTATATAAAAATGCTTAATTAATATCGTTAGTTAGCAGTTGACAAATAACGGGCTTATTGCGTAATTAACCTCCATATACTTAATCTTGTTAGATCTTTTGAAGTATTTTGTTTCGTAAACGTTTTATGAAAGTTCTAATCACGTCAAGAATTATACGTTGCCTTTACAGGTTTAATTAGAATATTCCACTATAAATATCTCTATACCTACATATTTGATTGGCTTCTCATAATTAATTACCTTATTAATGTATCGTGCAACCCTACGATATAGCACAAATAAACTTGTTCAGGTCGACCCACGTTATGTTTGAATTGATTTATTAATATCTGCTTCCAATCAATACACTGAATCATACGAAATGAGGTCTATCTCATAATAAATCCTATCCTACACGTATAAACAAACCAACATTGGCCATTGAATTGGTAGGTTTAGTGTATTGGTTATTGATTGGTGTAGTAGACTACACCCCCAGCGATTAACACTGCAAGCGGTCAAGCAAGAGTTAGAGTTCTATATTCTCTGTAATTGATGAGGTTTCAGCACTTGAACATGGTTATTAGATGCAGGAATACATAAGTGTTATGCGGCATCATACTCATCATGGCATACAGATGCTAATTGCTGCTGCTTAAATTACTTTTCTAAGCTGGACGCACTGAACGTTATAACACTCCGACTGACAGAGAAATTAAAGACTTTTTTAAAAGAACAATTTCTGATAAAATATAGAATATTTTTACTGCTAATGCGCGTAATTTTGTTGAGACCTACTCAATGCGTCTCTGTAATCATTGTGACCTCTATTTACATTAGCTTTAAGTTATTCGAAATGTGGCCTTGAATTGTCCTAGATCTTTGTTTGCTTAAACGCTAAACTCTTGGTTGACTGCTCGCTATGTGTGTGGCGTCCAGCGGACTGGACGCATAACTCAATTGGTAGCCAATCTGCAGTTCTCGCCACCCTTGTAATTACACCGCATGTCTGCTGTCAGCTTTTCACTCCCCGTGAATGGAGATAGGTTGAGGATTTTCTTGTTAACTTGAACCTGGTAATGAGAAAGTTCTAATTAAATGGTCTACCTCTCATTTAATGTAATTATAAATAAGAACGCTTTGTGTAATCATTTTTAGAAACCTTTAAAGAAAATGATACTACAATATGTCTGTTTGTCTCGAGTCTGTTAGCATTTATTTACAATAGAAAAGTAGTTTAAGTATGTACTCGTATAGTAATTATTACCAGTTATCTGGTTTCCATACACAAGCTCTGCTTAGCTTGGGCTCAGATGGCCGTGTTTATTAATGTCCCAGAATATTATTGTTATAGTATTATGCTTTGATTTTTTTTGAGACGCGACTCTGCTTGAAGATAGTCCAAGAAATGTTACACAAGAAATTACAATGTTCTTGTTCCCACAAGATCCATCCCATTTATGAATGTAGATACGTATTTATTTTTGTTTTATGTCTATTTAAAACTGCATTTGCTTATGCATCGTTTGACTGCATCTCCGTGTACTAAGTTTTAGTTGAAACCACGCGATGTTTGATATTTGCCTTTAATTACTTTGCTGGTATGTTACAAAGTATTAAGATATTTCTGTCGTTTAGAAACACTTAGCCAGTTTATTAAGTGTCTGTAGGTAGGTAGATTCTTCACATATTGCAAAATAATCACAGTACAAACTCACATTACATGTAGGCTCCAAATCAATTTGGAATTACACGGCCCGCACATATAACATCTGTGAGCAAATGTTGTTAGCGCGCAATCCCGTTTCTGTAATGCAAAATGTTCCTGTAATTCCGTACTCCGACGATTCATTACGTTTAAATATTTATCGCCTGGTTCAGCCACGACATGGAACGGGAAATTGTATAAAAATATCTTCAGAAGGATAGTCGTTGTTTTAGCAATATTTTATATGGCATAGTAAAACCAAGCGCGCTTGTCTAGAATTTTATTGGGTTAGTTGCAAATATACAATTCACATACAATGCATATAACTAACTAACTGAGGGCGATATTCATCTATTTTAGCTTACACTTTTGAGCCGTTTCAACCCTTTTTTAAGTGGCCCTATGCTGGGCACGGATCTTCTCTCAAGTATCTTACGAGTTGAGAGAGTTTAGATAGTTTTGAGTACTTAATACCAATAAAGCACACTGAATATAGAATTCGGATAACATCGCTTTCGATTTATGAATCGAACAGTTGAAGGGACAAATTCAGACTTCCTTAGAACTACAGTCATTGTAAATACGTAGCATTGCATGACTCAACTGTGCGCTAGACGGGTTAACTTTGTACCAGATATGTGGGACGTTTCGAAAGTCGCTGGCGCCTGCCAAACTTTGATACGCGTTGCCAACAGCGTATTGCAGACGCACGCCACTTTCACAACACGTTTCGTTTTAGTTCACCAATGGGCCTAAGTGCACGTACACATTATCAGATTAACCGCACTGCGGTTATTTGTACACTTATACAGTTAACCAGATGGTCAGCGCTGCACACGGTAGCCAGTGCAGCCACGTGTGTTCCTTTTTAAGGATCCGTACCCATTGTGAAGGTACCAAACGGAACCTTTTACGAAATTTCTACTCTAATCACGTGTGAGTGGAATGTACTGCATCATGTACCGTTATGTTCATGTATTTCTATTCCCACTATAGTAAAAAATCGTTTGAAACCCGCAGTGCGTGTATGAGTCCGACTTGCACATGACTTGAGTTACCGTGCCGGTGATCGTTCGGTTAAACGGTAAGACTAGCCCGTAGTCAAATTTCATAGTGTGTACGAAGCTAGCATTGAATGTCTAATAGATTATTATTATTTTTGTAACCGACGCAAATAGCAAAAATACAAATCAAGGTTCGTTTGTAAATTGATGAGCCTTGTAGCAAGCAATTAGTGTGTTCACACCAAGAAGATTTTCATATAGCTCATTTCTCACGTTTCATTCTATTGTACAACGGCATTGCCTTTAGCAAAGCTACGTACAATTACTTTTAACCGTGATACCGTGACTTCCCTCGACATTCCAGATTCATTGGTTATGAATGTAAATATATTTCTATGTATTTTTTTTATCGCAAATGCCTAGTAACAAAACCAGTGGACTTCCTCGGTAGATAAATCGTTGTTTGATGTGGCCTGTGGTCGAGCCGTGTCATCGTGGTCACGTTTCGATTCACACCGATCACGACTGCCAGTGATCTTGTTAAGTTGCTTCTATTTTCTATGGCATTTAAAGAACCAAACTCGTAGTTCAGGCTAACTGCATACTTGTCTTTCAAATTGTTGAGGGGAAACAACTGAGCGGGTAGAAAAAGTTGTAATTCAACTCGCTAAGTTCAAGGAAAACACCAACTGATAGTAAATCTGAATTTGTGATTGACAATAAAGCAAAACCAAATACTAGCACTGCCCTCCCCAGCTTCACAAACCTTGTCCTGACTTTAACGAACAAAGCAATAAAAGTATTATCCAATTTAGTGCAGACGTCGTTTGAATGTTATGATCGTACATATATTTTGGCGATTCATTTTTAATATATACAAATAAACGGATTTCATGTTTACCAACATCTTCTTTTAGGTGATGGAACCAACTTCACACTTGGATTAACCCTATACAGCTACCCTTAGTTGGTGACGTGACAAATTCCAAATAACCTTGTACATTTACTGCTGTGTTATTGAATAAAACCGCAACAAAACAGTTAACAATACATTCTACTTGTGACTAAACCATTAATGAGTATGAGATAGGTAAATATAAATGCTTGGATGTTTTTAAATTCCCGATACATGACCGTGACTGATAAATATATATATATATTACAACAATAGATTATTATACTTTAGTCAAGCTGCTTTAAAAACATATCTCGTGGAATAAAAACTTCTGAATAATTTAGTGCTGAACTCTGAGGAATATGTACATATAATTTGGTGTATGACGCACTCTGAAAGGTAAACAAGATATTTTACGATATTGCCGAGACATTTGTATGGCTACTGTGTGCTTTGTTTTGCCAAATTTTGGCCGCAAGCGCTTTGTCTGTCATCTAATTTAAGAAACATGAAACTAAGCCTTTTTTAGTCTTTAAAATAATTCTATTTGTAATGTAGGAAGGTGTAAGATATTTTTCCAAATAGAACTTGGCAATTGCCCTATTGTTATCCATATTCAACATTATACAAATACATAAATTTATATTAAACGTGCTCCAGATTGCATACGAACAAAAATATTTACTCCCATTACCAGTTCCAGCAAGTAAGAAAAGTTATAAGGGACACATGAGTATGTAAAATTTTGAGCAAATCCAGTTGTATAGTTGATATCAGACGTGATCATTCGACACAGCAAGCTGATGCGAAAGTCAGCCATAAAAAAATATGAAAATTCAATTAAACAAGAATAAATTACATGAACACTTCGGCCCTTTTTAGTGTCCCAATGTTGGGCACGCGTCTTCTCACAATAATCTTACTAGTTGAGAGAGTTTAGGCCTTAAGTAGGGTTGGTGGATATTACATGAATGATTATGTATTTTTTTCTTTAATATACCCCCTGTTTGGGACTCGGTGCTTAATTTAGTTGTAACAAAACCCAAGCAATGTCAACTCAAAATTCAAGACACTGTGAGCTCAGCTAGCTTAAATCGGAACGCAACTTAAATAATAATGCTTGTAGGTAGTCAGTAATAACTGTGGTTAATAATTTTGGACGTAAAATACCTCGGTCCACCCGTGACCATGAAGTCTGAAAAGACTTTGAAACGTCGGGATCTAAAATCTACAGTAAACCGCTATAAAATCCGTTATAAAATAGTTTTATTTGAATGAATGATTATGTATATCGTACGCATGTATTATGTTGGGCGTAAATGACTGATAGCATTTTGATAAACATTGTTTTGGATAAAAGAAGTATTAAAATTTTGTTCTTATTATGAAACTTTATTGTTACGTAGATATCTACCATACAGCAAAATTAGCAACTATAAAGCGAACAAGATTGAATATTCACGTTTGAATCGTGAATACATTCATATTATGTACTTGCCCACAGCAAAACTAATAGAAGGATGGGCCTTAACCAACTTTAGTAAAGACAGTAATTATTTAAAGAATCAATCAGATGTTTCTCTTTAAACGTTGACATTTGCAGCTAGAAACTAAAATAGGTTATAGTTGTTATTTGACTTTTCTAGTATACTCGTAGAAGAATTTGAGTAGCAGCTTAATCAGTTGGGGAATGCTGTCAATGACATGTGTATGGGACCTAGACATAGACGGCGAACTGTTGGTGACATGATTTTCACCTCTGCGTACACCTTCGGGTTACAAGACGGCATCAGCGCTATGTTATAAATAAATATCGTTAGTGGTGTTAATACTCATACAGCTAAAGCAAAACGAAGTTAGCTACGAAAACAACATAAAATGTCTCAGAAAATTGTACGTGTACAACCTACAAAGATATTTATAAAAAATAGAGCACGATATCTTGATGGTTAACTCTAACAATGGTTTGGAGTGCACTGCCAACAGTGCCAACAACTGGAACGGTGTAGAAACTAGAGGTCGCGTCGTGCAGTGACGATAATGGACGCCTTTCTCACAGCTCACTGAAAAAACTTGTTAGCAGTGAATGTCGCCTGTATACTAGAGAACTGCAATTGGAAAATGAACTCGCTTACTTTGGTCTAGGGAGTGACAATGATTTATGTAGAGCTACATTTTGCCCGTGACTATATCCACGTAAATAAAACTAACAAAATCAGACCAAAATATCAGTGTTTCTCAAACCATACATATTATGTTATATTGCGGATCCCTCCTTCCTCCCTGATATTAAAACAATCCAGCGGTTAAGAATTTGGCGGCAATATTTGCGTTGCAAGCATTTTTGCTCGCTATCGTTACCTAAATTATATTTTAAATCTTCTACCTTCAAATGGCGAACCCTTAGAGTTCGCGTTTCCCAATTTGAGAAACAATGTATTGTATTATTGCCTCTAAATTGAAAAATTCAATTGATTAGCTAATAGACGTCTGTCGTTCATCTGATTACCATAACTTTAGAACCGTTTTATGAAGACCAGGGGTCAGGCTTACAGAGTCGTAAAATTTCTGTAACATCGTTATGGCAGTAATAAAGACAGCACCGTATTTGATCCAGAGCTATTCGGCTTAAAGCTTGCTTATGTAGAGATAACTATTTATTGGCTTGATTCCAATTAATCTTCACCTTAACTAGACTAAAAAGAGACTAGATCTATGTTACTTTTGACTTTAAACTTCAATGTGAAATAGAGGACATGTCCTAAACGAGATCTGACATAGGGGAGAATAAATTGGTTCTTCAAATAATTACTTATTGTCTCGAAGTCCACTGTGTCACTTTAGGAGACGTGTCGGCGTCTAGCTCCAAGTGTTATTCGTTTTAGCAAGGACAGATACGTATAAAGTGTTCACAGCTGTATTTGGTGGTTCTAGTATGTCAGCAAATTATACGACCGCATCACGTTGCGACTCATAAAACTAGCTATAAAGAACAAACACTTCCAAGATATGGATTTATCAACGGGTTGTTAGGTTTTCTGATGTTTACTGCCAGTTATTTGGGTACATCATACATCTGCATATAGCTTCTAGAAGCATGACCTTCGTCTAGAATTTAGATGACATTTTCGGGTCCACTTAGTGCGCCAAAGCGAGGAGACAGAATTGGCGACCGTAATTGGTTTGTTTGTCGTATTCAGGCCGAGACTGATAATAGGAGAATCAATCACGGTTATTGGTGCAGATTTTTAGCATCATAAGCCTTCGGTCTTGATGCTATTTTTTACACAACTCTAACCCTTAATATTCCCTGAATAAAGCGCCCATGCAGCAACAATTAGCATTCTGGAAATTTCCTACTCTGCAGCTAATTTGAGTTCAACTCATATTTTTACCGGCAATATTCCACTAACAATCCGCCCGGCAGGTAGAGTCAACAACGTTTTCACGTAGTCTAAACCCGCGGCGTGGCTGAAATTCAATTAGCGTCATGGTAATTAAACATGGCATCGGAATAATCTCACTGCCGCATTCATCCAACACAAGTATGCTCTAAACCAAATGCTTTGATACGTCGTGTATGGTACACCTAGTTACGTCGATGTGACGAATGAAACCTAATTTGCTTGCAAATGTATTAAGTATGTATTGAAATACTATTTTGTAAGTATATTGGTTGTTAATGTTCTTCAAACTAAGCTTTATGTATTTTAGAAAATAGCATTTATTCTTTTTGTTCGTATTTGTCGCCATAATTGCGCTGTATTTCTTCATGTTTACGTCCAATCTGAACACCCGCTGTTTCAACATTTTGACGTCATTTGCCTGTCGCCTTGTACTGACAAACAAAATAATTAAATAAGTATTGCCTTCATTTTAACTTTCAACTTTTGAGGAAGTAATTTCGTTTCTGACTAATTTCGCTATAAAAACTCACTTCAGCTAGGAAATCAGATGAGACAAGCCGCAAGTCGCCTTGGAATATCGTCTATCGGTTCCGATTAAACTGAAGACCTGAAATGAAGGTGAAAAGGGAAAACGAAAAAAAGAGAAAGAAGGCTTTTTTAATTGTGATTTTAATCAAGATGCTTACGTCACTAGGAGTTTAGTTACGTTAAACATCCAAAGCGTGAAACCTCGTCAGCGCTAAAATAATTTTTGGGTGACGTCACCGTTCTGTGGGCTTTCCTCGGATGATTCATAAGGTCTGGCGGTACTTGCTGATGTTAATGCTACACAATTGTTTTGAGCTATTATGCAAACACTATTTGCATAATATTACGATTTGTTTTAGTTTTCTTTGTAACTCTATATTAAGTATTGGTTAGAAACATTTTGCGAAATAGAGAAAACTAGAATATCAAAGGGCAAGTGCTTTAACATTAGCTTTATCTGGCAAGATATTTTTAAGGACATGGTTAGTTGACGTATGATGTACCGACCAAAACTAGTAAATACCAGTTTATACGAGTTGAAATGTTTATTAATTCTTTGTTTATTTTTTCTATTTATTTAGTTCTTATTTAAATTGCAATTTAACTGCTCTCAAATCAAATCAAATCATCAGTCAAATCGCTATTGTAGACATTATTATGTACCTAATGCTTTTCAATTACTTTAATATGCGAACAAGCATTTATTAATATAGAAAATATTGTATCAAGGCTTTCTCAATAGTCTCCCAACAGTTTCAACCTTGTATTAAACGCCTAACTGATGTATCCTATTAGCTCTTGCAAGTCTAGACTGCCTACACGGTATTATATTCTATACAACCTACGTCGATTCGCCAACATACACATGACCATAACATTCCGGTTTCCAAAAGTGATATACATGAGTCACATAACCACGAATGGTATTAAATATTATAAAAATCTTTAATTCTTTAAATATATTCTGACCAACTGTTGGCTTGACGCCCTTACTGTCTGGCCACAACAGTGTCGAGCGGAGCGACTAGCGATTTTGATTGTGCACTCATTTTTACAGTTAATATTAAGAATTGAGTTTTTAAGAAAAAATAATACATAATCGTGATCTAACTGAGAGAAGACCCGTGCCCAGCAGTGCGACACTTAAAAGGAGTAAAGTGAATTCCTCACTTCAGATCAATAAATCAATTGGAAAGAAGTAAAATTTCTGTCACTAGATTTGACCCATTAACAACATCAAACGACAGTTGAAATAAAACTACTTTGTAACGGATTTTATCGCGGTTTAATTTAGATTTTTGTATCCCGACGTTTCAGGCTTCATGATCACGGGTGTACTGATATTCGCCTATATTTAAGAAATTACCAAACGGCAAGCTAAACAAAACCGATTAAAAAGAAACTAACTAAAAGTGTAACTCGCGCCAATGTTCGTAAAAAAATCATATTCTCAGTCTGTAAAATTCTTATTTATCCTGTTACCTCCGTATTCATAAACGTATTTTAAGCTTATTATAAAGCTAAAATAGGTTTATAATTCGTTTGTCTTTCTCTGTCATCTTGAAATTTCTACTAGTAGGAAAAAGGCAAAGTCCATTTTAACTAGAGTCTTATATCTTTTTTATGAATAAGGCCGTAAGTTTTTAACTAAAAAAGAGGTTGATGATCTTCAAGAGACAGAACAATTTTTCTAAAAACATAGGCAGAGACCGAAAATCGAAACGAAAGACGCATCTATATACCAGTCCATTAATTTAAGCGCTACAATTCTTGAAATTTGTCCACATATACACTTGTCTTATTTATTGGCCGTTTAACAATAAAAAAAATGAGATCATAACTTTAAAAACGTTATCGTGTATCGTGTTGCTCTACGCTTTGTTTTCTGGCCACCCCCGATGCGTGACTAAGACACTGGTATTTCAGAAATAGATATGGGAAGGGTATTCGGCTATTTGGAGAGCATACATAAGCAGTTTTGGAGATGTCGTCTACTAGACAGGATAAGCAAGGCAGGTGCATGAAATATCTTTTGGCTGGTTTTCAATGAATAAATAGATTTTGCACCTAGTTTGGCAAGAAACTAACATTACTTTTTGCGGTGCCCCTATCACGACGTTTCTGTACTCGCTATTCAGTGTAATAACTATTTCTTTTGTATAAAACATTTAGTAGTTACCGCTGGAGATGCGGTGTGCTGGATTTAATGTAACAAACAGTTTTACATTCGATGTGTTCATTACTTGCCGTATTTCAGATTCGACGTTATACATACAGTCATAATGTTCAATTTGTAATATTCTTCTTCATTTATTAAGAACATTACAAAGTGTAATTACATTGTCTGTGTGTGCTTCACTTACTTAAAAAAATAACAATATATATTTCACAATAACCATCTAGTAATTATTAATAAAAAGTGGTTCTTTATGTATCTAAGAGCCTGTAAAGATTGTGTCGTATTATACGTATAACATCGAAACTGTAGTACGTCCCACTCAGTACAAGGCGGCATTAATGTCCATTACGTTAGAAATATTTCGCAGTTCACAGCAGCAGTATATATTAGTAATTTAGATCAATAAACGATAGAACCGTCACTGTGCAAGTATTGTTTGTATACTTGTATAAAAAATATTATGTACACACCACAATGCCATGTTTCGCAAGCAACAACATTGTCTTGGTTAGGTATGTCTGTTGACTCCTGTCATGCGAACTAGGCCGACCAACAATAAGCCGCATGAGGCCATCTCAGTCAGATAGGATTACTTTTACTTAGTTTTATAATCTCTTTAAAACGCTATATCTCTATAGGGATACTATATTTTGACTGCTGTCTAAATGCTTCCTTTAGTGTGTTTCTTTGTCAAATCGTTCTTTAGCTAGCCTCTAGAAGTGGTACTATATTTCCGCCGCGGCTACGCCCGCGTGAACCAAATATTATGCCGAGCATTGGGATAAAAAATAGCTTAGAGCCTTCCTCAACAAATAGACTATCTAACAGTGCAAGAATTTTCCAAATCGGTCCAGTAGTTTCTGAGATTAGCGCGTTCAAACAAACAAACAAACTCTTCAGATTTATAATACTATTATAGATGAGGTCGAAAATCTTTATGAAGGTTGTTGATTAAAAGGTTTTCTGAGATACCTAATAAACTGTTTTTTTTTCTGCTATCGAAATAATTATTAGGTCCAAGAATTATTATGATTTACTATTAGTATATACTTTCTAAACACTACATTAGATTATTATATTTATTACAATTGCCTACATGAGTATGTAATTATAATGTTTATCAGTACCCATATTATAAGACTTGCTATAAACGCTATCAGTCAAAGCATTTTAGTCCTAATCCAGCGCAGCTTCTCTTGTGTTAAAAATCTAGAATTGTGTATTTGGAAATAGATTAGAATTAATGGAGGGTTTTATTTAGCGATTGTAGAAAGATTCATAATGGGGGAATGATCCCGTTTCGCTATTGAGTGGGAGAAGCTTAACTGAATGAGTTTGTATGCAAATGCAGCCGTGCATACAGATGCAGGGCAATGGCCCACCTTTATTAAGTTGTCAACGCCGCTTAGTCGGGATAGCTGAGGATTTAACCGAGGTGAATATATTTAATATTTATTGATGAAAAATATTCTCATAACTAGCCATGTTCTACTTTTAACTAGGGATAATGGTATCGTAATAAAATGAATATCTTTGTAGGATTCCTTCAACGAAATACCTACCAACTTCACCATTCTATTAGGTATGTTCGACATACACATGTATTTCAGCATTTTACTCTGTGCTGACAACTGTATACAGGAAACGTTTACAAAAGTAACTCGCTCGTTTTCCTCAATCCTCGTAAACATCCTATTTCAAGGTGATAAGGTAGGAAATCGTGTGACACCGACTTCAATATAGTGAGGGTTCTTTCTTATTTCCGTCAGACGATGGCATTGCGTTGCGTTATCAGGGGAGGATTTGTCGAGGTAACTTAGCAACGTAGAAAATGAACTAAATAAAATGTGTTCTCCAATCATTTAGAGCATTCGGGAATGTTGAGAATAATGTAATTTTACTATACCAGCGAAATAAAATTTACGCTTGAATCGCTAGTTCCGGAGTTTACTTCTCTAAAATACAAACGATTTTGCTATTGCTGCACTGCCAGGTTCCCTTAGATTATATTGAGGAAAGTAACATAGTCTGTTTAGAAGCCCTAAGTAGTACTTCTCAGATTTTGTGTGCTGTCTCTCGCATTTCTTCGAGTTAAATGGTCAATCTAAATTTCCAACTTTGTAGCTAAAAAAAACTTTGACTTTGAAACTATTTTTGCTAACGATAATTAAAACTAGATGTATTGTTTAGAAACGTAAGTATGTGGCGCCTAATTATTTCCCGATACTTGTCACGATAGCCTACACACAGACACATTAGTCGTGTTGTTAACAAGTTTAAAGTATCGTTTTGTTTGTAAAGTATTTGCCTAATGTTATGCAACCCAATGTGTCATCCAAAATATTTATAACAAAAAATAAATACTTATTTTCAATTTAAACATAACAAGCCCACGCCTGTATTACCCGAAGGTGTAGCCAATGGTAAATATCACCCGCAGCTACGCAAAAATCCCATATGTAATATGGGGCGGGTCCATTTCCGATCATCAGACAGAAACTCAATTTCGTGCTTCCACTAGGATTTTCCTACTTATGGAACTTCGAAAACCCTTTTAACGATATACAAAAGATATAGAAATTTTTGCTCTAAGATCCTCAAAACTACCAAAACTAATTATGATAAAGCCCTAATAACTGACTCCCAAAAAAATAACAAAAAACTCTGGAATGCTATAAAATCTATTACACATACATCTAAAGTTAAAATACACGCGGATCCTCTTCTCTCATCAACTGATCCAAAACGCTCTGTAAATGAAGTGAACGCATTTTTTGCAAATATCGGGCGTACCTTGGCCGAACGTATACAACAGGCCCCCACTTGCTCACCTTCATTAACCCACAATCCCATACCTAACCAAAATAGTTTTGTTTTGCTGGAAACAGACGAATCTGAAATGGATACAATGATCAGTAAGCTGCGAAGTGATTGTGCGGTGGGCACTGATGGTTTATCTGGCGCATTTCTCAAGAAATACAAAAAAATCGTTCTTACCCCTCTTACCCATATCTGTAATTTAGCTTTTGCCTCCGGAAAATTTCCAAATGCGCTCAAACTTGCAGTCGTCCACCCTGTGCACAAAGGGGGGGAAAGAGATCAATCTAGTAACTACAGACCCATCTCCATCCTGCCTACGCTTTCCAAATTAGTTGAGAGGCTCATGAACAACCGACTCATCAAATACTTAGAGCATAATCATATTTTGTCCTCCTCTCAATATGGCTTTCGATCCGGTATCTCCACCAATAATGCTGTGCTAGATTTGACCACAAATATCTTCTCTAACCTTGATAAAAAGCAGAAGGTAATTGGTATTTTCTTGGATTTGGCAAAAGCCTTTGATACGATTTCTGTCTCAAAACTGATTGCTAAACTGGAAAGTGTTGGTATTAGAGGCACTCAATTAGCTCTCTTTGAGAGTTACCTCTCGGGCAGACGTCAGTGTGTTAGGATCGGCGACTGGACCAGTGACGAGCTCCCCATATCTTACGGAGTCCCACAGGGCAGTATTATCGGCCCTACACTGTTCCTCATTTATATAAATGAGCTCTGTCAGCTATCGCTACCTAATGCATCAGTTTTCACCTATGCTGATGACACTGCCCTCCTATTCCACGGAGATTCCTGGGATCTAACTTTCCGATATGCTCAATCTGGTCTTAATCTCGTCACTGATTGGCTGTCGCAGAACCTGCTTACTTTAAATGTGGATAAATCTAATTACCTTACTTTTTCTTTTAATGCAGCCGGGAAACCATCTTCTTCCTATTGTTTGACTGTCCACTCATGTTCTCATCCCCATCACCTCAGAACATGTAGTTGCCCTTGCTTATCTCGTATCAATTGTGTTAAATATCTCGGTGTACATATCGATGATTGTCTGTCATTCTCAGTGCACATAAATACGCTTACTTCACGACTGCGCAGGTTGGTTTATATTTTTAAATCTCTTCGTCATGCAGCTGACAATACGGTTCTAAGACTTGTATATCTCGCTCTCTGCCAATCGCTCATACAATATTGCATAACTACTTGGGGTGGATCTGCTAAAACCCATTTGCTTAAAGTAGAACGCGCCCAGAGGGCTCTGCTGAAAGTGGGATGGCGGTTACCATTCCGCTTTCCCACAACCGATCTTTACAAGACGTGTAATGTTCTTTCTGTTCGCAAATTATTTGTATTAAATTTAATATTATCAACACACTCTAAACATCCCTACACACCGGGTAAGTTTAGCTCCCAACGGCGTAAATATACCGTCTGTCCTTCAATCCGCACCAATTGTCGATCGACTCACCGAAGTTTCACTTTCCTCAGTAGTCACGTTTATAATAAGGCAAATAAAATTTTAAATATACACCCCATGTCTAGATCAAAATGCAAAATAACTGTTACAAATTGGCTACTCAAATTGGACTATGCAGAGACTGAAGACATCTTAAATATTTTACATTAATATTTGGTTTAAAGGTAAAATTTATAACACTCGCACGCGACACACACACACACACACACACACACACGCATGTAGCATATTTTTTCTAAAATTAATTTCTATTCCATTTTAAATTGTTTCTTTTCCTCTCAATTGTCTAGTTTATAAATAGTTTGTAATTACTGTTATTATGTAAGTGCAGCCTACATTGTGACGTTAGGGTGAGAGCCTGGAGATCTGTCACACAGGTCTCGCACCCAGTATAGACTCCAGCTCTCATAAAGGTATTTATGAATCTGCCTGTAATCTCTGTTATATTGCCTAACTGTACCTTTTTGAGAGAAATAAACATTATTATTATTATTATTATTATTAATAGAACTATTTTTTTTTCAGTATTCAAACCCGCGACCTCGTGATTATAAAGCGAGCACACTTATTGGACTAACAATAAAAAAGAATTCAATAATTTTACTTTGTTTATGGCTTATGTAAAACTTGATCGTTCCCTTCTAACCAGTTATGAGGTCAGGTGGAGTCAAGTCTTTCTAAACCGAGGGCTTGACATACCGCTACAGATCCTTGACATATTTCACAAGCTCGCTCACGAGAGACATCGTGTAATTTACTTTCAGGAGGGTATCACGAGTTTTAGGAACGTTGTACGCGGGTTGCGATATTGTTCTTACTATGTGCTATGTATTAAACTATGTACTGTAACTGTGCCATCTGAGGTACAAAGTCATCAAACATTAATTAAATCTCTTAAAACTATTTAACCACAGATAAACGTAATGTAAGACTATTCGTCACTAATATCCATATGGCTTGAATCTTCATCAATGTCTGTACAGCTTGAGGAGTCAGAATCTTGGCGATAGGTGATACGCGAGTTAAACGGTCGGCCTATATGCACCTCTATGATGTTTAAAACAATTATAAAATTGATAAACAATCTGATAACATTTTGAAACTAATAAAATCATGCCTTATGATAGGGTAGTATTGTCATAGACACTCACTACATACAAGAAGTTGTTTAGTAAGAAAGAGACCGCCAACATGTTTTCTTTGCAAGCTAATAACTTTTTATGAACAGTTTAATTATTGACATTTTTAGTTTTCACTCTTTTATCTCTTCTCGCACTATAAAAAACATATATAATTCAAAGCAGAGCAAGACCTTATAATGTTTACCTACGTCGGACTAATGTCTAGTTTGTGCCTATGAGGGCCTGCTACCTGAGACTTTTTGACTCCCACTGTTAAAAATTGAGTGCTATAGTTGGTAAGCGGATTTAAATTTTTTTGTGATAATCGTAACTGCTTTTAAATAGTGTATTATGTATACTGTGCACTTCTAAGATATCAGTTAACGTTATAAAGTAAAGCGTATACCTATCCAGTTTTAGTCTGTTAATTACATTCTAAAATTATAATTACTTCAGGTTTTTGTAAAACAAGTAAAAGCTTTTTAATTAATAACATTATATCAAAACTGCTCTTTTATTTTGATTAGTATGTTAATTAAAAAGTTTATTGCACGAGTTTGTAAAAAAATATTCACTTCTAGCTGAAAATACAGAAAAGATTTAAAAATATTTACTTTGTCTTGAAGTTTGACCTTTTTATTAAAGAAACGTGAGCGATACTTGTCTCGAACAGCTTGTACCGAAACGTGAACGCCTACGAAGTAAACACAGGCTTCCAAATGTTTCATTATTATCATTTGAACCGGTTTTGAATTAGATGAAACCACTTATCGTTGCTCATAATATTAAGCTGACCGTGGGCGCCCCTCAAGAGTCCGGTAACAAACTTCTTCCTCTATTCACTTTAAATCCATGGAACTAATACCTTATATGAAGAATACGTAACATACGTGCTTATATCGTGAAGGTAGCTCACAGTTTTACCAGAGAATTTTCGATATTCTGGTTACTCACAGTCAAGTTACAAGATTAGAATATGAGATCACTGTCAACACGACAAAATCAGGTCAATCAGACGTAGCCACTGTAGTCAGGAGTATTCTTATTGAATGGTCGCGGGGCGGCACGCGCTTTTTTTTTATTGCGTACTGGCCTTGTACTAAACAAAACAACGCATGCGCTTAATTAACTGCAAAGTCACACCGCTGTTGTTTTCCGGTGCCCGGTAGTGGACAGATTTTCGAGAGGCTTTTTTTCTACATTTAGGATAAGCCTTTAGAATATTCATCTTATCCGGTTTGAGTATTAGAGTAATTTATTATATAAGTTTAGAAGTCTACTATTTCCCTAGAATACATTACACTGTGCTTGGTTTATTCTGAAGCGATATTATTACTTTTCGTTATTTTGTTTGTGATATAGCCGCTTTGGTTGAAGAGAAATGGTCCACTACCTTTAAAATTTCTTATACCTCTCCCTCTCTCTGATTAAATTTACACGCGATCCAAAACAGTAGGTGTTCCGGGACATGTTCAGATTTTAACCGCTCGAAAATGTGGCTGTTTTTTTGTTATATTTTATCGATACGTAAAATTTTGTGGTCTGGCGCCACAAGCAGGTTAAACAAGTGGACCTCTTCATGCCTGCCGCTATCGTCCTTCAGAAGTAGCTACCGCGGGATGTGAAAAAAAGTATTTTCATCAAAGCCTTTTACCAGAATTAAGCGTCAATACTAGCTGTCTCAGTGTCAGTCGCTGTGTTCAGATTCCAAGACGCTACATTAAAACTGAAAGTCATTGTTGTGCATCGGCGCATTACCTACTGTGCATTTATGATTTTCAGGACACATATTAAGTATAGCATGCCTACACGTAGGTACTTTTTATATTGATAGAAAGTGCAATGTATGTATAAGTGATTAACTAAGGTCTATGTATTTATTTAGCATTTTGTGGTCACCTCGACTTTGTCCAATATAAATTTTTGCATTTCACGCTTACAGTAATTTTTATAAGTATTATGTTTTGCATGTCACGTTGAGATCAACTTAAATTAAAACTTGAGTGTAATAACATTAATAATTTAAGACATACAATGTTATGTGACAATAGATTTGGTATCGGTTTAACTTATGTCGTTAGTGATCTTTTCTTTGGTAAACTGGTACTTAGTAAGATTGACTGGTTGTGCGTGGCTGGTTTGATATTATTAACTCTTACTTGTAAGTAAAAGTTTATATCGAACACGTTTGATCGATGCCAAGTATTAAATAAAACCTTTTTGCTGTAAATGTCTTGAACAATCACTGGTTCTCACTGATTGAACTGCTCAAATGCGTCTCTCGTCTGACATATTTTTCATTTCACAGAACACTTGTAGCCTGTAACCCGAAGATAGTGAAACTGAATGCGAAGGAAATGGCGCGAAAATATGATTAATATACCACCAGATCCTTCAGCTACCCTTATACATCATGGCATGGCTATCTTGGCCGAAACTACACGAAATGAGTAGATTGATCGTGCTCAACTTTGTTAGATTTATTTAGAGATTTTATTAAAGTACCTACCTAATGAAAATTTTAAATCAAGGCAGATATTTGTCAGCAATCATTTGTATGTTTTAGAATCTTACAGCTTCGTGACTATTTTTAAGATTAGCTAATGGACAGGTGATACGAAATTAGAAAATAAGCAGGTACTTACATACGAGGGGTGGTTGATAAGTTGGTGTCATAACGAAGAAATATGTTTTTTCGGCAAAAAAGCGTGTTATTTCTCAACATGACCATTTAGCTCAATACACTTAGTCCACCGTTTCTCAAATTTTCTTATTCCATACAAAAAATTGGTTTTCTCAAAGCTATCAAAATAGGCGGATGTTTCAGTGATGACCTCTTCATTAGACCCAAATCTCCTTCCGCCCAGCCATTTCTTTAAGTTTGGAAACAGGAAAAAGTCACATGGTGCTAAATTTAGAGATTTTGCTGAGAGTGGTAGAATTTCATAGCCTAATAGATGAATTATTGCCATAATGCATTGTCTTAATGAAACAACACTTTTTTCTTCGACAAATGCGGTCGTTTTTGATTTAAATCACTATCGAATCGGTCCAATAGCTCTGAATAATATTGGCCGGTAATCGTTTTACCCTCTTCAAGGCAGTCGATGTGAATTACACCACGTGCATCGCAGAAAACTGTAGCCATGATCTTGTTGGCAGACAGGGTCTGTCTGCCAACAAGATCATGGCTACAGTTTTCACGGCTACACTTTGGCCATCTTGGGTGCACTATCTCCCGTAGAAACCCACTGTTTTGATTGTTCCTTGGTCTCTGGTCTGTTGTGATGGATCCATGTTTCGTTGAAATTGTCACTCGGTTGGGCTTATGATCTACTTTGGGTAATCGCGTAACCCAACGCTCGGATAGCTTTTTATGTTTCATGTCCAAATATTCATGTAATATGTGATGTACCCCCTCAGTAAAAATGCCTACAGTCTCATGCAGGAAGTGGCTGATATTATACCGGTTATATAAAAATCATTTTTTTATTAATGGTTTCTTTCCGACACAAGACACAAAAGTGTGTACTCGCTCGTTTATTTGCTTTTAATATTGGGTGGGCGCTCTGATAAATTAATCATTTCATTTATCGTTAATGTATATTATTAGCAATAACAAAGATACTACAATTCTTTGATAGTGAAATAACCTTATTTACTTTTTTAAAAATTTTACTTTTAAAATTTGTACTTGCTTCACCTTCAAATAACCTACTGTTATAATATTTGTACCTATGCATAGTAGGTGTCTTTTTAATTTAACCTAAAGGTTCTGCCCTATGCTGGGCAAAAGCCTTCCTACGATTTCTTTTATCTACTGTCGCTTACGACATCCGGCTACTCTGTACGCAGTGCATCCAAATTTGTAGTAAATTACCTAGTAAAAAAAAAACAAACTATTCTTTATTTATTTTTTCTATAACTGCGCGCAAGTCGCAGCTAAACTGTGGCGGCCATTTTTCGTAATTGTACACATCTGTTGCGAACGGTGATATGAAGAGAGTGCGATTAATAACAGTCAAGAAGCTAAGATGTTTCAGGCTCTTAGAGTCTGCCCTCAAACCTCTCATTTGCTCCTTGTTATTACTAGCACTTGCGCGTAGGCTATCCCACTAAAATTATAAGAATGCAAAAGAACGAAAGAACGAAAAGCGAAAATTTGTAAGAGTGTATGGTTGTTTGTTACGCGAAATCTATTGGACGGAATTGGATGAAATTTAGCACAGTGATAGATTATGGTCTGGAATAACACATAGACTGCTTTTTATCTAAATAAGTACCACGCAGGCGAAGCCGTGGGCGTAAGTTAGTAGAAAATATAGAGTATCACTCCGGTCCAAATTCTACTTCTAAATAGATCTATTGGCCTTCACAGGTCGTTTACACTTCACCATCGCGCTGTAAGACCCGTGTCACATACGACGTGTGTATGTGTGTGTTTGTGTAATATGATTACGTTGTGTATGTGATAGCGGTTGACGTATGTTGATAATGCATGCGTGAATTGATGTCAATATGCGCATACGTTTGTATATGTTTACTTTAGCCACTTTGTTTTTGTGTTTCGTATATTTATATATCAAAAAGCGCGTAAAGGATGGTATCTATATTATTCTTGTTATATAATTTTGGTGAAATTAAAGGGGTATGTGTAAATGAATAATTATTATTTTGTGTATAAAGTCTAATTACTTGGTACTGAGGAGCAGCAATATAAGGTCGCGGGTTTGAATCCCAGTCGTGCCCACACATATTTGTGTGAATTGTTTCAACGCCGCTGCTCAATATCGGTGAAGGAAAACATCGTGAGGAAACCGGCATGTCTAAGAACTAATCATTCGAGGACATGTGACATCCACCGACCCGCACTTGGCCAGCGTGTGTGGATTAAGGCCTGAACTCTCAACTCATAAGATAGTTGAGTGAAGACCCGTGCCCAGCAGTGGGACACTAAAAAGGTTGAAGTGTGAAGTGATAGTATAGTGATTGGTACTGGCTAAGTATTATTAAATGCCTTGATAAATTAATTGTGTATGCATACAGTATACGAGTAATATTAAAAAGGTATAAGATATAATTGTTTAATTGGGTCCGTGTCTCATTTACTGAAACGTGACAAACTCGCGTGATACACTGAAGTCTTTCAAATAGAACTATCCTATCCTACTGCTTTATAAATGAAAGATTGTAAGGATGAATGGATAGATTGGATGGGTATTAAAAATATTCTAATAAGAACATTTAAATGCGACCATTTCGGAATAAAGAATTTTGAAGATTTTTGTTATCTATGGCTGAACAAACAAAAAACAATTTTGAAGATGTTTAAAAAAAAATCGATACCCTTAAATTTCCTCTACATATTATTTTCCGAATGTTCTCTTTAGGAAAATACCAAATCTAAGAATTTATAACATGAAATATAAGGAGAATGTAACGTCGCGTGCGCACATTTAATTTGTCTTGTTATAATCGGTACGCCATTAACCGATAGATTCATCGGAGTGTATGATCGATACTTCCGCAAGAATGTGGCCATTTAACTCGAATAATAATCGTTTGAGATATGAAATATTGGTGAAAGACTTCCACCTACATTGCTGTTATTTATTACTAGCTTTCCGACAGCGGCTTCGCCCGCGTGTATGTCGGTTATAGCGCCAAAACATTACCTTCTTTTTGCGCGGTCGGATAAAAACTATCCTATGTCCTTTCTTGGGTCTCAAACTACCTCCATACCCAATTTCATCCAAATCGGTTCAGTAGTTTAAGCGGGAAAGCGTAACAGACAGACATACAGACAGAGTTACTTTAGTAGGGATGTGATCTGACTGTAGCCGCCTACTTCTTGCTCGTTGGGATTTACTAGATTCAACATTTTACTGACTATAAGTTATTTGTTAAAATTATTTGTCCGGATGAATAATCAGTAGCGGTGGCAGCGATAGCAGCGGTACAGGCTTCGCCTTCGAAGTGTAAGGTCGCGGGTTTGTTTTCCGTTTCGTGACTGACAAATTGTGGTCAAACAAAATCTAAAAAAAACTAGTGAATGCCTTTTTCGCTTCAGTGACGAAGAATAATGTCTAACTCTCATCCACTAACCACTTGGCCAGCGTGTGTGAATTATGGCCTAACTCTCAACTCTTCTGATAGTTGAGAGAAGACCCGTAAGCAGTAGACTTAAAAAGGGTTAAAGCCATACTCTTCTTTTTAAATCTAGATTTCTTACTGTGTATACCATGCAAAATGGCTTTTGGAATTGATTGATAGTTAATTTTTTTAAATCAAAACCTGTACCCCGCGTATTCATAAACGTTTTATAAGGTCATTATAGCTAAAATAAGTTTATAATTCGTTTGTCTTTGTCTGTCATCTTGACATTATAGGAGTAAGAAAGAAATACAGAGAGTAAACCTTTAACGACTCTTTAGTCTTTATGAATTCTTCGTAATAACTCATTAGCGTCCATTTTGAATAATTTTTCGAATCTTACGATATCTCACCAAAGGAAGACCTTTGGTGAGATATCGTAAGATTATCACAACTTCCTTCCCCTCCCCTAATCTCACGTGAGATTCTTAAAACTTCTATTTGGGCTGTAAACGTGTTGGGTTATTGAGAAAAAACATTCCAAACTTGTTCTATTACTTCTAGCCTAGACTGGTAAAGACTAGTATTTGTGAATATAACCGAAATTTTAAATCACAATCATAAAATTGAATAACGAATATCAAACAAAAATTAAAAAAATTAGATTTATTCAGTCCATGGAGACTCGTGCACGACCTCAAGAGTGACTACTGGAACCAACATCTCAGATTTGGCCATATTTTATTCTAGAAATAATTTTTCACACAACTCTACAACGCTTTTTGCGAATAAAATAATTACGTTATATTTCCCCCCTTCCCCCAAGTGAGATTTGGAAAGACTGCCAGATCCCCTCCCCCTAAAACACCTCATGTAATTAATGGACGCCCCCTAAGGTACCTGAATAAGAAGCTACTGTGTGTATTAGTCATTAAAAACAGGATAAGCCTTTATGGAATAGAATAAATACGTGGTCATCAACAATAACTTGACTACAATACACACCTTATGTAGTTAATAGATCATTTAGTTGTTATACCACGTCTGTCACACCTGTCGCCTTACCTGATAAACCGATAATCGTGATAGTTAGCCATATTGAGAAGCTATTTGCGTTTGTCTATCATCTATAGTTCCTTTCTTACTTACTAATAGATTCCACCTACGACATCATCGTAAAAGCTGAAATACCTCGTAAGTAGCAAATTAGTAAACCGGTAAAATGAGTTTTATTCTACAAAAAATTTGGTTCATTTCTGCAGATTACCATTTGAACACTTTTTATTATGATACACTTCACCGTCGATATGCCTAGAGCATCCATCGGGATAAATACATCTTGTGTTAATCCAAGGACACTACTTCTGTGAAAAAAATAGTACTATAAAAATTTATACTTACAGGCGTTACATTTCGGAAATCCATTGTTGAATAATAGTGAAATAGTGCATTCCAGATTTGGATCCGCCATTTTGACAATTCAATTCTCGCATTTATTACGTAGTTAGGCCTCCACATCCACTTAACAGCATACTTCTTTTTTCTTTTATCACGTCAATTCCAAAGGCATAATTTCCAGATTTTTCCATTCCCTTCCTTCGGCGTCAGGATATTCTAACCTGCATTATTGTAATGCCCACAGACAGCCCAATTGAGAACTCTCTAAGTCATTTGATACAGGGACAATAAAGATGAACTACATTGTGACCAATAATATCATCTAAATAAATCATGCTGTATTGCTGTGAAAGAATAACAGAAATCCATCTAGATAACCTTACCACCGACTAAGTACTTACTAGACAAAACTTGGCGGTGTATCGGGAAAGATAGGACAGCAAATTTTGATTGGTTCGTTCAAGTTCGTGCCCTTAAACGAGCCAATCAAAATAAGTTTTAAGTCTGATGACATGTAGGGACACAAATTAGGCGAGCGGGGGGCCAGTTACGCGGTGTCTAATAGGTATCTCGCCAGTGATCTTTACACACTTTCGCATATAACATTTAGTTACGCATACTACTACTGATGCATAAGTTTTCTTTCTCTAGCTAATTAAGGCTGAAATAACCATAAAACAACTGGAACAACCTAACTTCTTACTAACTTTTAGGTCTGAAGCTAATTCCAGATAAGATCTAAACTAGTTTTCATATTCGTATAGGTTATACGTGTAACTAAGAGCCAAGTGCATATATGTATGTATGTACATAAAATTATAGTAGAAAATGTTTGTCACTTTGGATAAGGCCAAGTATCTAGCTCGAAGCCGTCTGGACGAGTTTTGAACCGGACGAAGATGTCGCTTGCATCATTGCAAGGTTCACTTGATATTATCGATGAATGCAAATAAAAATCAACTCTTACGATTAACACTTACACAAGGATATACAGGCGATTATTCCATAGCAAAGCCATAGGTAAAAATAGCGAAATTCGTGCTATAAATAATACTATGAATTCCCTCCTGGTTGCTTGGCATTTTGGCATAAACCCAACGAGTAAAAATGACACCATAAACACTATCGTTCTAAATTTATGCACGGAGTTTTCCCTTTTATTAAGTTTATGAGTGCGATAAAATTGTCCACTTAATTTGTTTGCATTTCTGTTATTCAGCAATTAAACACCATCTTTATAAAATACGATCATACAAATTTATATGATTTTTAAACGATTATGATTTAAATACGAGCTTTCCACCAGCAGTTACCTATATTAAGACCAACAGTGGGTTAAAAATTAGCTTGTGGCCGTTCTCAATAAATGGGCTATCTAACAGTTCAAGAATTTTTTAAGTACCTAGTCCCTGAATTTAGTGAGATAATTAATAATAATTATTAATAACTGTGAGGCTGCGTGTTCGAATCCGGTGTCGAGCAAAAAGACGCTTCTAGATATACTTAGAATGGCTTGCCTTCTATTACGTGTGGGACCTAAACAAACATAAGCCACCGAAATGTTAGAGATATTTAACTATGCCTGCACATTCAGGTAATACAGTCGTGAGTGCTATGTTTTGTGTTTTAATTATAATTGTCAAATAAATATTACATTTCCAAAAAAATGTGTTAATCGTTCGTAGTGTATGCGATGAATACAATATATCATATTACGAAATTGTAGGTTTATTATTGCGTGTGGATCTCAGCAGGCCCGAAGGCCTTCCAAAATTTTCCGTGAATTCCTCGGGCTTCCTAAATAGAGGAAAATTCCACGCGCCCCTTCATAAACCAACACATTTCTCCTTGATACCTTTCCGCTCTGTTATTGTCAGGTCAATTAACGTGTAAAGAAATTTCTCTTCCTAACATACCTTTTTCCAAGTATTTTGTATTCAGCATTATTCAAATGCATGCAAATGAAAGCGAACTTGTCTTTAGAATCAGTTTGAATGGTAAGTTGCTTTCATCTAAGAATAACAGCTGTCATTCATTAAGTGCTACGGAAAATAATATTCTTACAATGACTTATGGGGTAGCGTTTAAACAGTTTTTTGTTAGCTGGCTGCGTGCCACTATTGATAAAGTTTGTATGAAAAATATATCTCAAAACTAGCGGTAATCTAAACTATAGATTTATGGAGCGGTTGTGTACCTTCTTGTTACATAATGTAGTCACGTTTTACACACTTGCTGAACACAGGTTTACGTTGTCATTAATTTTACACGGGTTATAACGAACACCTAAATTAGTCACATAATAAACTATAACATTATGGTTCGAGCCACAAGCTAAAAGCGGGAGACGCCTTAAAACATCTTCTTTCACCATTAGCAAATTTAATGTTGTATTTCATTGCGTGTTCAATATTATTTTTATACAATTATTATGTGAAAATTTGCAACTCTTTAGTGTACCACTACTTTTATCTCATCTATTTTAGAGGTTTAAGAGACCTTAATCCACACACTGGCTAAGTACGGGTTGCTGAATGTCACATGTCCTCGAATGTGATAGTTTTAAGACATGCCGGTTTCATCACGAATTTTCTTCTTCGATATTAAGCAGCGATGATGATACAATTCACACAAATATGTGCAGAAATCAAACCCGCGACCTATGTTTCAAAGTCTAGGTTGATACCGCTGCTCTAACCTTCAACATTCAGGGCATATGCAGATGATTAAATATATTTTTCTTTATTTTTAGAACAAGTGCTGGTCAGGCGTCGGGCCGGACTGTTGCGCCGCGCCCGCCGTGCCAACTCGCGCGTGCGATGCGGAGCGGTCACCGCCGCCCGCGCCGCCTCCCGCTCCGCCTGTGCTTTGCGCCAGACCCTGCTGCCGCGACGCCACGTAGGTTTCTCTTTGATTTAAATTACAATTTTATTATTGTTACTTATATTCTAAGACAGACAACGTGTTTTAAAATCACACACAACTTTTACTTTCGTGTATGATAACTTCAAGGGATATTATAAAAAAGAATTAGCGAAGTCGGTTCAGCTGTTCTCGAGTTTGCGATTAGTTAGTAATCCATTATTTTTTGAAAATAAGTAGTGAAACTTATTTTTAACTACAATATTGTTATTGTTTACTATTAGATACAATAATGAACTCTTTTCACACATAGTAGCTAGAAAACGAGAACAATTTGTGTCGGAGCGTCAACAACTAATTCACAAACAAGTAAACAGCAAACAACCGTGATTTCATGCGTTCCCACCGTCTCAATGCACCGGTGCACTCCAACCGCGCAGGTTACCCGGTACCCTTATTAAAGAATGGGCTACACAATACGGGGAATTCGGTCCCTCACTACCTGCTCCCCTCTTCGGGGCCGTTCGGACACCCTCGGTTCTCGTCGGCTACCCTTCATAGTCCCATCACACCGCCCCAACCCCTAACGATGCGCGCACGCACCGAACAAACCGTAGTTTTAATATTATCACAATTTTTACTCAACCAAATATTTTTACTAGACTGTTTATGATAGTGGTCAAGTGAAAACCGTAATAGTGTTTGTACAGTGTAATATAGTGAGAATAATCTAGTGAATATGGATCTGTCTATACCTAGACTGAAGTTTGAGTGTGAAGACGATGGATACGATGAGTTTGATCTCGCCGAGGCGTAAGTTGATTACATGTGCATGTCAGTGGTTACATATAATGAGCATACTTCATTGAAAGATTTATATCTCTAACTATTATCTATCTTTTATCTAAGCTTTCAATGTAATTCAAACACAAATTCACTTGTAAACCTTCAATACAAACTCCAAAATTTAAATATTTTTTTATTCATGGTAATTTATTCATTAATTAAAGTACATAGTGTTTGAAATAGATTTAAACGAAATAAATCTAATTTTTATGTTCATGAAATTGTTAATGTTTGATCCAAGAGTAGTTTGATACTTTCCTTTTGCAATAATAATAGTTGTTCGTTCGCACTGCTCTTGCGCACCCAAGGGAATATTTGTATCGGGAACGCTCTCTGCGTTATTTTTTTGTTGCTCACACATTTTTGTACCAGGCAAGTACAGACTGATATTGGTATTACGGTCGGAAACAGAAATGCTTCTTGGCTATAGACTTTATGACATTGACATGAGTTTTATTTTCGTTTGGCTTTTGATAAAATTTTGCGGAAATGTGTATTTTCGCGGAGTGAAAACGAAATTAACGTATTTTGCGTTTAACTTTATAGGAGGTAAATAATAATTTTTACCATATTGTTATTTAATATGTAAAACGCGAGGTTCTGGGTTCGATTCCCAGTTCGAGCAAAGATTTTTTTATTTAGAGAATCTTAGTTGAAGCTCGAAATTTGGAATTGTGTCCAATGAACATCAATAGTCTCACCCCCTATTACGTAGGAGACCTAAATATAGGCGTCGAAAAGATATTCACCTCTGCCTACGCCTTTGCGTGATTCAGGCGTGACACTATGATTTGTGGAAATGCGGATCCGTAACGAATTTAGTTGAGAATGCAGAATTATAGAGTAAGAAGTCAATTATAGCATGCTGTGATGTCACATACTGGCTCCCCTCGATAAATAATGAATTTAGGCCTTATAAAGTATAAAAAACCTTAAGAGATGGACTAATTTTGATTAATTAAAAAATGATTGTACTTTAAACGATCCTCATTTAATTTTACACTTTCATATAAATAACAACATTCTGTTGAGGATTAAACGTGATAAGAGTAATTAATACGAACACTTAATGCTTCATTAGTAGTAATAATAGATGGTTAACGAGACGTAATCAATACTTACTAACGGTGTTATTGTGCTCAAAGGGCAAATAGGAGAAATTGAAGCCTAATCACTGCCTTCTTTGTATTATAAATTAAACTTAATTAGAACAAGCATTGTATTTTCGCTTTGGTACAGAACAATACTTATTCGACAATAACAAAGTAGGTACCCTACTTAATAATTGATTAATTATAGGTTTACTCAACGGCTTTCCGAACTTTGGAAACGAAACTTGAATTTAGTAATCAAATTCAAAATAGAATATTATTTTATAAGTACGGTGCCATGACAGCGCCAAGTCATTAGTGAGATCACTCTCACTCACAATGGAGTAATTTTGCTCCACTTGACGGAGGCTCTACTGTGCCCTTGATAGATAATCTATAATATAAAAATAAATCGCAAAATGTGTTGGTAAACGTATAACCCGGAGAACAGCTGAACCGTTTTCGCTAATTCTTTTTTTTAAATATTAGTAAGTACGAGGATGGTTTTTACGCAGAGAAAAATTATAAAAACTCCTCCGAGACAGCTTGACCGATTTTTACGAAATCTTATAGGTCGTATCCTGTTTTCGGACCCGCTTTACCGGCAATGCTTTACCGGGCACTACCGGTGGCACTGTTTTACCGGGCAGAACGACGTCTGCGGGGTCCGCTAGTAATCTTATACAATACTTCGCCGCGCGTTTTCGCCCGCGTGAGCTACATTTTATATCATGCTCAGTAGGGGGATAAAAAGTAGTCTATAGCCTTTTTCGATAAATGGGCCATCTACCAATGCAATAATTTTTCAAATCGGACCAGTAGTCACTGAGATTAGCGCGATCAACCAAACAAACTCTTCAGCTTTATACTATAAAAATATCTTAAAAATATCCTATAATCTGTTGCCTACGACCAAAGTATGGGTATGGAATGAAATTATGCTCCAAGCAATGGAAAAAGCGACAGTTAATTTAAATAATAGGGTACCTATAATTTTTTATTTTTCTCTGGGATCTCCTACGCAAAAGACCAAATACAGCTGAAAATGAATGTTATTTACGCTCTACCTAAAACGGGACTTAATGCGATTTGGGCTTTGTCTTTGTCACGTCCGGGTTTCCAATTTAGGCAAGTAGGTAGTCCATCAACTGATGTATAAGTTATTATGTCGATATTCTGTGGAAAGAGGGGGAAATATTTTGTATAAACTTAATTAGTAGGTACTTTTTGTTGCTCCAGTTATCCTACCCTAAGTAAAGTGTGTTATGCATGTAGTGAAAATCAGTACAGCGTATCATACAGGTATAGATAGACAGAGGAAGTGATGACTCACAGTGCGGAACATTGTCCGCGCGATGTACGGAAAGAAGTGCAAAATTTAAACCGAAGTGGCTTAAATGACCATGTCCTCCATCCATATCCCCAAACTTTCGCATAAAAGTAGTAGGGTCATGTTGTTGCGTTTGTGTGTACAGTGTCGGAGATAGCAGCGAGAGTGTTCGCGTCGTCGAACAAGTGAGCGTCGCGGGCGCAGGCGCGGCGGGCGCTCGGCACAAGACGGCGCCGCAGGCCGCAACGACGACGGCGCACAGCAAGCAGCTGGCGGCGGGCGGGGCCAACCACCCGCCCCAGCCGCAAGGTAACCACAAACGTAATGTCCTTGTTGTTACCTCCTTTATACACTAACATCAACACATCACAGCACTAAGTCGATTCACTAGGTAATGTTATGTTGGCGGCGTACACCCGCAAGCGAAATTGACAATTTACAATTTAGATCAAGGTGTGCCTCTAGCGAATGCTTTTCTTTGCTGCCTTATTTGTGTGTAATATTTATATTAGTTTTTTTATTACAATAACTACAAACGTTTGCTGGTGTAACGACTCTATCTAAGTGAATGGACTACAGTCTACATACATACATACAATCATACAAAACTGCTCAGTTCATAATCACAATAGGTAAACCGCCTTAAACTTGATCTTACCTATAGTTTATGTAGGTAATGAATCCAGATTAGATCCAGCGTAGTCAATGTAAAAGAGACATTCGAAAACAATTCTATCAGATTGGTTCAATTCAACCCTTAATCTCGACACTTTCCGTATAGCAACCATTCGGGTGGGTCATACTTACAGCGTTTTACCTTTATAGCACACTTACAACTATTTTATCTAACCTTTTCTGAAACTCATTTTGCATACAGTATAGGTACACTTCAGAAATAATAAATACTAGTACCTATTCAGTAATTTGGAGTCTACGTAACTATAAATACATAAAACATTACATACCTACGCATGATGTGTCCCTATGCATGTACCCAAAGCATGATTTCTTAGTAATAAGCATGATTCCTAGGTGCGTCAATCAAAACGTCATTTAACTAATAAAATATTGGATGTGTAACTATTTTTTTAATAAAAAAAAAATTCGGAGCACATTTTAGGTTATGGTTTTAGGTTAATTCTTGTTTACCTGTAATAATTTTTTTTTAGCTATTAAAGCGTTTTCAGGTAAATCGTATTAAAGTTTAGAAGTGGGTGTTCGTGACGTCATAAAAGTTAAAACTTTCCAATCATATGTATTTGGATCAATATACGTCCATTATTTTACAAGCTCTTGTTCAACTAAAATTTCAGCAGTTTGATAAACACGTTTAATTAGAATGACAATGCATGGTTAGCTACGTGTCGTCTAAATCCAATATGGCGGAATACCCAAAATGGCGGACTAGTTATTTTGATTACATCAAATGAAAGGCCATGCTGAGAATAACGCGAAATTTTAACTCATTTTAATAAGTTTGTTTAAAAAAATAATAATTTCGTCTTCTTCAATATATTATTTTTATGTGCAAGACAATCTGAAATTTAAAAATTAATTAACATTATATGTTAGGTAAATTGAATCACACAATTATGATTATGAAACTAAGTATAATGTATAAAAATTCAATCAATCTAACAGGAGGTAACAGTCAAGCGGTGGTCGTGGGATCCAACCTGTAGTTTGTTTGAACTTTGATGCACTATCCTTTGACAAATGCACTTAGTTAAGTATTTGAAAGTAAACACATTGGACCTTTATACACATTGGAGTGTGCTCTTCCCGTGAGAAATACTTGTGAACTTACTCATATATTATTGTTATGTATCACCAAGTCTTAAGCTAAGTTATTTTAGAACTATTTCTGTTGAAAGTCTAATCAAATTGAGTTTATGGAGAGAAAGTTATGATATTTGACACTGAAAAGATTATCTTGAGAACAACCATAGTCTGTACCTATCCTCGTTGGGAAAAGATTTAAGTTATGTGTCTTTGTGTGACCAAGAACAGTTTACAGAGTCACAACTAATGCCGTGGCGCGCGCCGCTTAATATATATGGGCCGCTATCGACGTATAGACAGTGACGTTGGCATGACATTTCAGTAAGACAGACCTCTGACGAGACAGGCTTTTAGTTTGCTTAAGTTTCTTGGTGCTAAATGTGCTGCTAACTAAAGTTGCGAGAGCAAGAATGGCCTAACTAGGCCATATTTTCATTTAGAGTTCTTATAAGGTTCCCAACAAGCGTAGGCACTAATATTTTTCAGAAATTGATTGTTATCCGTTCTTCTAGCGGTCTCATTATATTGTCAGATTATACAGTGCTTATCAAGAAATAATCGCAAGATTGACTCATTGTTTCAGAAAAAACTTCACGTGTAACAATTGAATTAAAACACACTTGTTAGTTCTTTTAAACAATGATTAATTGTAAAAAAATGTATTCTGTTATTTTTTTTTTACAGAAAATAAATTAGTTTTGTTTCAAATGAGCAATCAATGCGATTTTATAAATAGATACAAGGTGGCCAAAAAGCATACTCCAATGTTTATAAATTTTATTAGTCTTAAGATTTCATTCATATTTAAAAAATCTACATTATATTTCACACTTCTTTGGACTTCTAAAACAGCTTAAATGAACATCGTAAAACGTTATGGTGTACTTACCACTATTAATCGAGATAGGTTTTATTCACAATTAATATCTTACTCAGTGTTAATAGAAGTGTAATATCTAGCAATAACCGGCAATCACGTAATCGTAGTTATTTTGAACCTAATTCTATGTTGCTAACGTTTAATCTCGGTTGTCTGCGAATGTCGCTCCCTATACATTTTAATGAGGCTATTTCTATCAAGACTCGAAGGCCATTTTGAATAAATCATAATTACAAAGCCTTTGAAAGATGAAAATTAAGCTGTACACAAATTTAGCTTAAACAAAATTATGTATATTGGCTACTAATTTAGCTCTATTTCGCTTCAAAATTTTGCTCATAAAGGAACACTTTTGCTACAAGTTCTGAAAACTGACAACACCATCTCTTTTCTTTCCCAGATCAACATGGAAACAAAAAATATGATCCTAATTATAGAAGACCCACAGCTCGAACCAAACGTGAGATATACGATCTTATTTTAATGTAGTTTAGGTCGCGTATCTAACACAAATAAAATATTTTTAGAAGTCCAAAGATTTTTTTAATAACTGGGTATGAGTCCAGGCTTTATAATAGCCAGGTTGTGTTTCCATTACTAAATTGCTAGGAACAATGAGCCTATCAATTTTAGTAGGTTTATACATTACTGCGTGTGTCCGAGATTTAAATTAATGCGATTTGTATAACCCTACCAAAATCGATAGGTCATTGAATGGCACAACAATTTAACAATATGACTGCATACATAAGTAGTCGTAATGAAATCCACCAATAGAAGTATACTTGATCCTTTTGCCTATTTTCGTATTTCTGGAAACACAGCCTTAAGATCTGTGAGCATAGCAGTTAGTCTAATTATCATAATGTTTAATTGGTATGTGTAGCTAATATGTCGTTATCGAATGTATGTACATGCGGATGCGGCTGTCCTCGCGATTGTCGCTGCGACTGCAACTTGTTCCACTCGTGCGCACACAACGACACTGCAGGCTCCGGATGCGGTGGCGATGGCGACTACCAGCTCGTGCAGCATGAGGTGCTCTACTCCTCGTCCAATAGGTCAGTTATATCATTTTTTTACACTCCTGTGTAAGAAAACAATTTGAATTTTTCAATAATGATTTACTATATTTTAATTATCGCATGTAAGTAAACACATGTACATTCGTTAAGTAAATGTTATTTATAATGAAACTATTAATGTGTTTTACGAATTTCGTCAGTGTGTATACCTTCTGACTGAAATTTGGTAATCGATGTCAGACTTATCCCACAAAATAAGTTCTACTATGCGTCTACTACTTCATAAACTTTAACTAGTCATACTGCGACTACTGGATTGCAATCATCATATTTGCTCTGTCCTTAATTAGTATGCGTGACAGAAGGATAAGGGTAAACCCAACATTGTAGAATGGTGGCTAAATAGCGTTAGATACAAGGTAAATATTATTGTGGACTACAAAACCACAAGTAGATAAGATAACGGTATTATATATTCTGTATTCTTTGCTGAAAATACAATTTCTAATTATATTTTATCACCAGCTTCCGCCCGCGGCTTCGCCCGCGAAATTGATCTCACTAATCTTGTTTCTCCATACAAACTTTGGAATCTCGTTTCACCCCCTTAAAGGGTGAGTTTTCAAAAATCCTTTCTTAGTGCACCCCTAGACCCCTTAAGGAACCTATTTGCCAAATTTGGAGTCTCCAGACCCAGCGGTTTGGACTCTGACATATCAGTCAGTCAGTTTCTTCTTTTATATATTTAGGAAGATGGAGACTTAACAATTAGACTTAGAAATTCAATATAAATATTTTAAATTTTACCCACACTGTATTATGAGATACTAAAACTGTGGATTTATACACTTTCAATCTATGTGATATGTATTAAACAACTGCAATGACTACAAGTAGCAACAAGAAGTTTTTTTTTTAATCTAGATCATTCTTGATTGCACATAAATAAATTAAAATTCTGATTGCATTTATCAAGATTCTCCTGATATGGACATAAACAGTTTTGATAAATTACTCTGTATCAACAGGAAAATCCCTAAGTAATCGAAGTTACTTAGGTAAACAAGTAGGGAATATTCCTTACTAGCGTACCTAAAACATTTGACTTCTGTGTGCCTAAACGTGGCAGGATGGAAATTTGAAAAAGGGAAGACGGGGCAAAAAATGACAGGTATATCTTGGTTAGCTACGCTGACTTTCAAACTTACTAAAAAGTATGTACTGCAGTTATTAATGCTGTTTATAAGTTTTAAGCCTTAGATAATATTCAATTAAGTACGATAAAGTGACCAATTCCTGAAGGGAAGTTGGTGGGACTCGTGTTACATGGAATCTTCGCCACTGGTGCTCATTACTTAAAAGTTTTCTTTATTCGACATCAAACGCAATAATAAGTTACATACTATTGTACTTTTTGGTACAATAAAGATTTATTTATTTATTATATTATGTTTTCATGATTTAAGGCATCGTTCACACTCACTATGGAAATAGGGTATAATCGGTACGGAGTGAATGAGAGTAAATATATACATAAATGGAATAGCGATAAACTGCGAAACGCGCGCTCAGAGTCAGCTTCGGGCTATAACGCTTGGGTTTGTACAATACCTAAGCTACTAGTTTCCCTGTAACTTATTTTATTTTGAGTTTTACTCGACAGTGAAATGATGTTAAAACACCATTGTTGCATTGTTCCAGGTACGAGGTTTTGGAGTTCCTCGGGCGAGGCACGTTCGGGCAGGTGGTCAAATGTTGGAAGAAAGGCACCAATGAGATAGTCGCCATCAAGATTCTCAAGAACCATCCCAGCTATGCTCGCCAAGGACAAATTGAGGTAATACAAAACTTCTATTAAAACTTGCACCTGCTTAATGAACTCGAAAACTTTTGATAAGCGTTTACTATCCAAAATCCATACTACTACCACAGAGTAAAGAAAGTCTTACAGTGGTCCAACGAAGTTTTGAGCCGCGGGAAATGCGGCTCTCATTTAGACATTATTACGTCATACCTACCTCAGGGATATAACTTCCTTTTTTTACCCCTGAAAATAATTAGCCAACTCAATGCCAAGTAGGTACCTTAAGTATGACTCCTCGGCACCCGCATGCAACCCGTGGGACAACTATATGAAAGAGTTCTATAGAATGTGATAATATTATCAATACAAAACCAAGTGTTTTTTTTTCGGAATGCAAAAGTATAGGCTTTCTACGCTTATCCGAATTAAATAAAATGGTGTCGAGTTATTAGTTAAAAAAGGTAAAAGTAATGTTTTCGAGTGATAAGCCACATGCGTATCTCTCGCGGCTCCATCTTTTCTGTAAAATATTTATTTAAATGTTCATATACCGTAGTGGGTGGTAGTAAATGTTTATCTGAAATAGAAAACTCATTGATTAAATATATTGTTATTGAATCACTCAGCCGTGTGAATAGATGAATCTTTTGAAATATTTACAATAATTGCTTCTGTCTGAAACAGTGTTAACTCCCGACTCATTGACTTCATTTACTTTGATCCTAACATAGTTCAGTTGTTATTTCTTTAGAAATGCTGTCTTTGTACAAACATTCATGCTTGACGTCACACAATGTTATTTTTGATATTGTGCCAAGCAAAAGTGATAAAATATTTTGTTCTTTGTACAAAACTTTTTAATAAATACACATTTATCTAGGTTTACAGTACCATTTATTAGTTAGTTTTTAGGATTCCGTGCATCTTTATTACAAAGCTTCTGCTGTATGTCTGTGGGCTACTTGATCTGCGAGGGCCAAAATGTTTGTATTACTTGTGTTACTATTGGCACATGGTAGTAGCAGCATCCTAATCTAGACCTTTCTATGTCTACAATGACGAAGGTCAGCTGTATTGTGCGACCTGTAATCCCTAGTTTCCACTGGCGTAAAATGCCCAAGAAATCATGTTGCAAGCACTGTCTATCTCATTCGTTTAGAGATGAGTAGAAAGAGATAAGACTATGCTTGTATCATGTTTTGTTGTGCAGTGCAAACGCCCAGTAAGGTATCGTTCACACCAAACGTACCGCGCGCCGACTTTGAGCATATGCTCACTCTCAACAATGCACTACTTAATTAATGTTTGTTTCGATGTGATCAAGAAGTTATATAATTATTATGGAAAACCGATAAACTGCGTAACGCAGCTCACAGTCAACGGCTGACAATCCGTTTGGTTTGACAATGCCATAAAAACAAGCTTGATTTCGTGAGCCATCTTCACGACACGACCGACGACTATAATATAGCTAGGTTAGCCTAATTAATTGTTTATGCCAGGTTCTCCGTTGACGGATACGTCCAGGACAACAACAACAATATAATATAATGTTACGGAACCCTTTATGTGCAACTTCAACTAGCACCCTGTTATTAATCTTTGATAGGATTTATACTCATAAAATGTTGGCTATTTCTTAAATAAAATTTACGTTGAATATGTCTTCATAAAACATTAACTTTTCCTCGGAAATAGGGCTTCATCCATCAGTGACGTTATTTATCCTTCCTAGTACCAAAAAGGCTAGTTCCATTATAGTTCTTTGGCGACTTTCCAACCGTTTGTTTGCACTCCAAAGTGCTTCTCACGTCGCTTTAACAACATGACTAGTAGAAGAAAGGAAATAAGTTGCATACTGTTAAGTCTATTTATCTTCTTTATTCAAAGTAGATAGGTATTCACGCCGTATGAGATGTAAAACTACGGAAATGTTACTATTGCACATATATTTTCTAAATAAAATTTAGTGTAGCGTTCCTTTTACAGTGCTAGAAAGGGCCTTCCATAGCCAACAAGCAGCGAATTTGTGATGTTTTTTTACCAGGAATTTTGGGACATTTAAGCACATCATTGGTTAACAATTAAAGGTTAAAAGACACAGAGCCATTTCTATCAAGCCTTAAAAGGGGTGCTCGGCACCCAAATTCCCGAGGTATTAGGGCGCCAATCATACACATAAAAATTTGTATATTTTAACACATGCGCTAGGTTTGGTTAGCACAGTGACTGGGGCCGAAGTCTAACTTCCGCACCTGGCCACCCAATTAGTTTAATACTTCCCTGGTAAAAGACTATACCTAGTCTCTTTCTGACAAAAGCTAGCATGGAGACACAAAATGGTATAAATTAATTAATCCGTCGTAGATTACCTTCAAAGTTCTTAACACAATTTTCTAATTCCCAGGTGTCGATCCTCTCGCGGCTCTCCCAGGAGTCTGCGGACGAGTTCAACTTCGTTCGCGCGTACGAGTGCTTCCAGCATCGCTCGCACACGTGCCTCGTGTTCGAGATGCTGGAGCAGAACCTCTACGACTTCCTCAAACAGAACAAGTTCTCGCCGCTACCGCTCAAGTACATCAGACCGATACTGCAGCAAGTGCTCACAGCGCTGCTTAAACTTAAAGTTAGTACCTACTTGTATAAATATTATAATATTACAAGCGCCCAAAGGCGCCAAAAATTAAAAGTTATTCTATTCATTTGTATCTCGCAAAAAATGGTAGTGTCACATTGTGGTTTATAACTCTGATATCAGTATTAGATAATACTAATAAAAATTCCAATAAAGAGTAATTGAGTGTTATACGCCACTTGATGAGCAAATGTTCTAGGGATATAAAATGTGGTCGAACAAAAACTGCTACTGGTTTTTTTTTTACCAGAAAAATCGAAGCTTGTATAATTACTTAAATACAATATTGTTATTTCAGCAACTGGGTCTTATCCACGCGGATCTAAAACCGGAAAACATAATGCTGGTGGAACCGGCTCGGCAACCATATCGTGTGAAGGTGATAGACTTCGGCAGCGCGTCTCACGTTAGCAAAGCTGTGTGTAACACCTACCTGCAGAGCAGATACTACAGGTAACTAATAAATTAACTGGGTACTAAACGTAAGTATTGCTTATGCTCCATATTAATTGACATAAACTGGTAAAACTATCTTTGTGGGAGTAACCTAACCGCATTATTAAATAATAGACGAATGTTTAGAGATGTCTGAAATAGTTAGCCTTATAAAACAACAATGTTGTTGTTAAAACATAACAATGTAAAATTTTTATTACAGAGCACCAGAAATTATACTCGGTCTTGCGTTCTGTGAGGCGATAGACATGTGGTCGCTCGGCTGCGTTGTGGCGGAACTGTTCCTGGGCTGGCCGCTGTACCCTGGCTCCTCGGAGTACGATCAGATCAGATACATCAGCCAGACGCAGGGGCTACCCACCGAACATATGCTAAACAGGTGACTTACTCCTCTAACTTCCAAATACCACCGGAAAGACTAGTTCACTTCAACTTTTTAGTGCCCCGAGCTGAGTTTGAGTTTACTTACGATGTTTACCTTCACCAATATTGAGCAGCGGCGATGTGACCAGTCACACTTATATTTCAAAGGCGAGGCCGATGTCGCTGCGCCACAGCTGCCCTACCTTCAACTACTGAAAGCCTAGTATCTGTGGTTTATCTATATGCTATAACTGTCAGAAGGTAGTCTGTATCTTTATTGTTGTATTAGACCCTACTCATTTTTTTTAAATATAGCTTATTAATGTTTTTTTAAAAAGCTTTAAATTCAAACTAGTAATAAGTCTATGAAGGCCAAGGCTAGCTCAAACAAAATATGTATTCGGTTATGCCTTACGCTTTTCTTTATTTTCACAAAGAAGTGAATGCAAGGTAAAATATCGGAAATAAGGAGGTGTTTCGCGGGATTTTACATTCTATACTTATTATGGAGTAAACCTATTGTCGCAGTCCATCAGTCACGAATCTTTACCTATTGTATTGTTAACAGCGCAAGCAAAACGGCGAAGTTCTTTTACCGCGACGTGGACAGCACATACCCATTCTGGAGGCTGAAGACACCCGAGGAGCACGAGCTGGAGACCGGCATCAAGAGCAAGGAGGCGAGGAAGTATATCTTCAACTGCCTTGACGATATTGGACAGGTAAAAACCTTTTTCCTTTTATTCACCCTATTAATCCCAGCGCCATTCAACTTCTAAATGTCACGTGAGAACCTTATGTCAATCCCATACATTTTGTTCTATCTAGGCGCCCTGGTTCGCACTGTTTTCATGTTCTGTTGTCCAGTACAAATGCACAGTAAAAATAACCCTCTATAAAACTAAATTAATCAGTAGAATTCCTTTGGCGAGGTAAGGTGAAAATAAAAGAATTAGATAGGATATTAATTAATTAACCTGGCAATCTTTGCCCAGGGTACTTGATATCGAAAATACAAATTAATGTATACCTCCAAAACGTTAGCTTAATTAAAATTCATGGAATGTTACATTAAACAACACCTTAATTCTTGGAGACTTAATTTTTTAACACCTTGTATTTGCTGATTTATAGAGTGCGCTATGTTTCAACTGATTCAAGTGGCACAACTCTCGGCTTCTAGTAGGGGAATAAATGAGCCTTTTACCTTTGCAGAGATGATTCTTTAAGATGTCTTGTGTTAGAATACTATATGTGATTATTATTTGCAGGTTAACGTACCTACGGATCTTGAAGGCGGCCAACTATTGGCTGAGAAAGCTGACCGAAGGGAATTCATTGATTTATTGAAAAGAATGCTTACTATGGACCAGGTTAGTAGTTAATTAGTACTTTTATTTTGTTAGTAAAATAACTACATAGCTTTTACGTCTGTATTAGGTAGGCAGAGATGATAATGATAATGGTCGAGGCTATTGCCGTTTGTTAGCCACAATTCCAAACTTCGAGCTGCTGAGGTTATTTAATTATATTCTGTTATTTATATTTTTACTTCTTGTAATGCCTTTTCATAACTGGAGGTTGGCACCTCAGCTCTTAGAAGCTCTTCCTCTTCTGTGCAGAGCGAAATAGTTTTTCTGCGCTTACTATTCCTGTCCATTCCCGAAAGTTTCATAACTACGACTTCTTACGTTTACCAGCGCTGTGTTTGTTTATATTACCTTAAGTTCGATCAGTTTAAGAAGTTATCTTTACTTATGTTTGGTGTATTACAGGAAAGACGAATAACTCCGGGGGAAGCGCTGAACCACGCGTTCGTAACTCTCGCACACCTCGTCGATTACGCGCACTGCAACAACGTGAAAGCCTCCGTACAAATGATGGAGGTATGTCGAGTATTCATTTGGTGGAGACTTTTAGATTTAGAAATTTTTAACCAAGGATTAGCACACGTTACTTGTAGTCACAATAGTTATCGAAATTATTTTCGTAGGTTTGTCGCCGGTCGGGCAGCGGCGTGGGCGGCGTGGGCGGCGTGGGCGTGGGCGGCGGCGAGTACGTGGGCGGCGTGGTGGGCGGCGCCCCGCACCACCTGGCGCTCACCATCAACCAGCAGCGGCTGCGCGCCGCGCCTTACGACAATCTCGTTAGTATCGCTTTCTTGTAACACTTTGGTTTCTTCATTTTAACATTGAAGTATATGACATAATTATGATGGGACCCTTCAAAAATTCCCCAAGGGCCACGAAGACTTTTAAAATCGATTTCCTCGGTTCTTTTGGATTGCATGCCGATCGTACGATCGGCGAAGCGCCCATCTTTTGTAGTTAATCTTTCTGAAACTGAGGGATCATAAAATGTCAAATATATATGGGTATCTCGTATCTCCGCCTTTGCCCTCTAATATAATCTTCGGTCACCTGATAGTTTGATGAGCATTACTGTAGATCAAATAGATGCATTTAATTACACCGAACAATCATTTGGGTTACCGATTTCTTGACTAGAGACTACGGAACAAACGTAGCATAGGACGCCCTCAGACTAAACGTAATGACGATCTCTGTAAAATGGCTCTGAGCTGCATAAAGGCAAGAGCTGGATGAGAGTAGTCGCGGATCATGCTCAATGACATGTTACAGGTGGGATTTAACAGCATTGTTCCTCTCCTAAACTACTTGTAAATCAAATTATTTGACACTACAAGTAATTATCTAATGTATTATGTTTCCACAGTACCAACTGTACCAAGGCGGGCGAGTGGCAGTGGGTGGAGCGAGACAGTACGCGACGCGAGCGGCTGAACCTTTCCCGCACCAATTTGTTTCGTCGATATTATGTCAACCCGCTTATCAAGTAAGTAACATACTACATATATCTATTTTAGTAATTAGCCATTTAAGTCTTACTGCTAGGATTAAGTCCGATTGTACTTTTTCCACCAATATAGACTGTCTTTTATTCATTTGGGATTGCCAATGATAATTAAATTTTTACAAAAATATATAAATGTACAGGAATGACTTACAAACTAAAATGCATAACCTAATTTATGCAAACAAAACAGTCATTTAATAAAAGTTCCAAAAATTAAACAAATATTATTAGGATGACGCACCAATACAAATATCTATTGATGAAAAAGTATTGTTTTTTCATTGTTGTTGCATACATATTTTTACTAGTGACGCACTTGAGTGTTTTTGTAAAATTATGAAGCGTATCATTGTGTATATCTATGAACTCACTGCATTCATTGTACAATCTTGAGATGGGACAAAGTGGTGACAATTTTCTGAAAGATTTTAATTTTGTGGCTCCTCGCCGCTTTTATCTACTTGGCACTGCAAACTTTATTTTGTGGAGTAAGTCAGGACAATCTATAGATTGCAGAAACAATATATTGTTTCTTAAGATTTTATGGAGATGAACTAAGTCCAACATATCCATAAGCTGTTTCAGGGTAATCATGCCATAATTTTATAAGAATAATTGCATTTAGAACATTCAGTCACAAATGCCAAGTGCCTCATAAACTTTTTGTATTTGTTCGATTCGTAAGGAATGTGTTGAGTAATGCGGTTGATATTCAGTTTTGATTTGTTTTAATCCGATAAAAACTTTGCTGTTCCTGATTACAAAACCTAGTAATTTTAAAGTTATTTTTTGTGTTTATTATGAGATAGGTAAGTATGTCTTCATTCCCAGATCTCTTAAAATATCAATTTCGTTCGACAGCTAACGACCAATATAGTAAAGTTGACTGTATAATCTTGTTTTTTATTGTGAATTTAATATGAGTACATTTTTTAGTTTTTAAGGGCATATAACACTTTATGAGTTTGTCAATGTCACTTTGTCAATGTCATCACTGGATTACTCCGATAAATTTGAGATCATCTGCAAACAAAAAGGTCTAGAGAACTTGAAATACGTAGTTATATCGTATATAAAGATGTAGGTAGAATGGGACCCAAATGAGATCCCTGGGGAACGCCAGAGGTTATTTAATGAATTTTTGATTGGTATCCGTTGACCACAACATAATATGTGCGATCAGTTATGTAAGAAGTTGACCATTCTAGTATAGTTCCAGCAAACCCGTGCATGTAGATAACTTTTTCATTGTCATATTAAGTGAGACACTGTCAAAAGCTTTACTAAAGACTGTGATGACATCTATCTGTTCACATGGACTTGAACGAGTCCTAATGGTGACTGTTCGCTCCAGGTGCAGCAACTAGCGGCGGCGGCGGCAGCAGCAGCGGCCGCCCACCACCAGCACGGCGTGGGCGGCGTGGGCGACGTGGGCGGCGTGGGCGAGTGGCGCGCGCCGCTGATCGTGGAGCCGGCGCCACTGCCCGACCCTGACGTTTGGGACGCGTTCCATCCGCACCACGCCGCCGTGCACCATCCGCACAAGAGGTACGCACTGTCACACTGCTGCCCACTGCTACCTACTGCTACCCACTACTGATCGTGGTAGTGACCCTCCGATGGGGCGAAAAGATCTTCCAACCGGGAGAGGTGTGATGTCCACAGACATAAATCCTCCCAACTATTCTTAACAGAAAGTGGTATGTTCTATTCGTCGGTAAACCATTGCTTATGCGATACAGGTATGTGACGCCACATCGCTATAAAGAAATTTACGGTGCGATGGTAAAACAACAATGTGACTACTTATATCTATTCATTCAATTTGCATTGGTTACTACAATTTTAGCATAGGGTAGCATGGACTCGTGGCAAACAATTGTGTACCTTACCATCATTTATATTTTAATCTTCAATAGATTTATGAAAAAATCTAAATGTTAACTGATCTTATATTGTTGTCCTCAGATCGACGAAGCAGCAAACGAGTGCAGTACCACACTATCAGCCACATCACCAAACGCATCAGTACAGGTGAGACTTGCTCACACGTACCCTTATATTTAGCACCCCTTACTGCTTCGGTGTTGGGTTGCAGTGTTGGGTTCAGTTTTAGCCAACGTCTGCATCTAAACAAATCATGATGACAATGTAAATATATAATTCACAGTATGGCGAACAGCGGCGGCAAAAAAGAACCTACGCAGTTATCGCCGGTTAAAAAGCGAGTGAAGGAAGGTACTCCGCCCTCACGCCATCGACATCATCATCACGACCACACGTAAGTGTTACTAGATGTGTCACTAGATTACCAGCAATTCTGTTCGTCTTTAATAGCAGTATATCACAGGTAGGCATGAAACAAATATTTATTGACACATGTCGGGTGATTATGTTTAGGTGCGACCACGTTTACGGTATTTGTTCGGAATTTAACGCTTTCTATTTATAAAACGGCCTTAACGTGTTCCGTGGCAATGTGATGCAATGTCTGGCGACACCATTAAGAGGGTGGGTCGGAATTGTTGGTCTTTTATGGTTTTTAATCCTCGTATTAATAATGTTTTGATTTGACCAGCATCATCGACCTGGGCGCGGGCGGAGGCGGCGCGGGCGTGGGCGTGGGTCACCCGGGCGGCGTGGGGGGCGTGGGCCACGCGGGCGGCGTGGGGGGCGTGGGCCACACGGGCGGCGCGCGCGGCGCGGGCGCCACGATCACGATCCGCGACACTCCGTCGCCCGCGGTGTCCGTCATCACCATCTCCGACTCCGACGACGACGCGGACAGGCCCGCGCTCCACCACCAGCCGCACAATCAACCTGGTATGCACATCCTTCTATATTTTACACAAAACTAAATACTCATTATTTTTACTCTTTCGTATAAATGAATTATAAACCTGTTTCAGCTATTATATGCTTCTATGACGTATATGAATAAGGGTTTAATGTATAAAAACAAAATTGTTACAATACCATGAGCATACCAACTCCACTAGATTATCGGTATAACCGAAAATATACAAAATAATAATTACAGGAAAGTATCGGTAGGTTCATTTTAGTTTTGGAACTAAAGTGGTTTTAGAAAATATGCTTGAAATCACTGTGTGCTTATCAATAAATTGAAGGTGGTATTTTGGTGACAAGCTTATTTTGACGACAAAATTATGCATAGCATAAGCCACAAGTTCCTGACTAGCCATATTATTCCTCATGCATCTAAATGCCACATCTACGATTCCACGATTTTTTACTATGCTTTAATTAATTATAAACTAACGTTATTATTATGATGTGATTGCAGGCGGCGGCGGCGAGTGTCAAGCGGGTGTGTCTGCGTCGGGCGGCAGTGGAGGTGCCAGTGCTGCGGGTGGCGCGGGTGGTGCGAGTGGTGCGAGTGGCGCGGGTGCGAGCGGTGCGGGTGGGAGTGCTGCGGGCGTCATCTGCTCCGCGCGCTCGCCCAGAGACGACCGACACGTCAAGCACGAGCCGCACCAGAACTGTCACCATCATCATCAGGTATGTACAATACACAATAAAACAACATTTCTTTCTCCTTGGGCCAGTCTAAGTTGACTAGAGACGGGAGATATCGTAATGCGTCAACACAGGAGATGCACAACTCATAGTCTCCAAGACAGGCTAACTGACAAGACCACACCAGTGAAAGGCCGATGATTTATCATGTTCTCCGTGTAACAGCAGTACTACACCTTCAACTTAGCTAAACGCTTAAATACTGAAAGTATTGACACCACGATGGGACCACCGACTAGATACCTACTTTACATCAATCTGAATTTGAAAACTACGTCAATTTATTTAAATCGTATGAGATTGTAATCGTCTAAGGCGGGTTATGGGAGAATATAGCTACTTTTGATTGGTTTAATCAAATTCTTGTTCTTAAATGATCGATGTAAAATGATGATAACAATATGTAGATGTGTGCGCGATAATAGCTATGCGGCGTCTATGGGTATCTGGTCGGTGGTCGGACACCTCAAATAATCTACAAACCGACAAAATCTTCTCCCATAGCATCAAGAATAGATACCAATCACATGACACATTTAATTTGCTACTTAATTACTATACTTCTTTTCACTCCAAGCAGCAACAACAGCCCCAGCAACCCACACATAACACAAACACCAGTACCTCGGGCAGGTCACCTGCCGGCACGATGCCTACGCCACAGAGCCAGAAGAAACGACTACTAGCACTCGCACAACAAGAAGCCGCTGCTAAGAGAGACCATCACGAACATCACTCGTTACTACCACCTGTGAGTACATTATGTTAACTGCATTTGACTATCTATATCTTAATCCCCGTATTCATAAACGTCTTATAAGCTCATTATAGCTAAAATAGGTCTATAATTCATTTGTCTTTGTCTGTTATCTTGACATTTATACTAGTAAGAAAGAGACAAAGTCCATTATAAATAAAGTCTTATAAGATTTTTATGAATAAAGCCGTATATATCTTAGTACGAGTTATCAATACAAAAATACGAATCTTATCACTAACATCTCAAGATGTTGAGTTGAATCACAAAACTATGTACAGATTGTTCTACTTAGCTTATTTCCAATTCACTTTTATCTATTACCAAGCATTTTCCATCCTTTGTAATCAATGATTAAATTGAATTTTTATATAATTTTGACAGTTTACAGATAGTATTAGATTTTTTTAAATTGACGCACTCGTGCCTATGGTACAGCTTGAACGCAAGCGTAGCTAGAGGAGAGAGGCGTTTTGTAGGTTGAAATCCTTGAAATTCGTGCGTATATAAATAAGCCCAACAGGGCCCTATTTATGAAGCCTTAGCTATCTGTCTGTCATCTATCAGTCAGTGGATTGTATATCATGAATAATAGAATGTTACTGCGAGTGAATCCAGGTCTGACTTGATTGGTTTTTGAATCATAATCATAGTCATAATCATTTATTTGTCAGAATATGGTAAATACATATATTAAATAGTGGTCTTAAGATTAAAACAGGTCACAGCATATTCTACCAGAAGTGGTGTGCAAATTTAAGCAGTAATTAATTGTTAATTTAAATTATTGCAGTAGTAAAATATAGAAATAAAAAATAAAAAAATGATGTCAATACAATAATAAATAGTAATGTCAATAAGTACAGTCAAACAATATAGTGTCAGTAAATAATATCATTCCCATAATTAAAACATAGCATTATCATTTAAAAAGTCATTCAAATTATAATAAGCCTTTCTATACAATAAGTCCTTTAGTCCAAATTATTTATTTATTTATTATTATTATTTTTATTATTTATTTATTTTACAAATTTTATTTATGTATGTATACTCGTAAGTACATTTTGTTATTTAAAACTCTTGAAACTGAAATTAAAATTTTAGTATGAATTTATAGAATACTCTCAACTTCTTTTTTTTCTACATAATAACCAGAATAATATGTAAATCTGTGTGTTTATCTTATAGAGCGGGTCAACGGTACGCCCAACAAACGAATACCAATGCAATCAGTACGTTCCCGCGCAACACAAAAGGGATAGTGTAAGTTATCTGCCTATTCCTTTTATTTATAGCTTACTCTTAATGTCTCTATTATCTTTACAAACAGTATGAAAAATGTAGTCATAGCGATCCATTAAAAATTAGGATTTGACTATGCATTTATTATAACCAAGGTTTTCTACTAAGTTTAAAGTATGGGATATTTAACAATACTTACATATCCATGAATTCTTGACCGTAGCTGTAGATATACCATAAAGGTAGCGTGTTGCATAGTAAGCTTTGCTAGGGTAATATTTATCATGAAAATATTTACAAAAATCTGTGAGTGAAATTCCAAGAAAGAGAGCAAAGGAATATATTGTGTTCCTTGCGGACATTTTTGCACATATAATTTTTTTTATATGTCTTGCTAGCATTTTATTAAATGTTATTTGTGTGTATATGTTAACAGAGTGGCGGGTGTCGGGAGTACTTGCCGAACGCTGCCGCAGTGAGTGGAGTGAGTGGAGTGAGCGGAGTGAGTGTGAGCGTCAGCGGGCCCCCCGCCGCCCACAAGCACGCAGCACCACACGCGTGGCACCATCACCCACACGCACATTACAAGTTAGTACACATCCTGTTATACTCTTCGATACTAGTACTTGATTTACAACTCCTTACTAATAAACTAAAAGTAAGTTAATCTAGCTAGAAAACTTTATTTTATCTCCGTCAACTGATTTCTAAGTGTCACAAACAAAAATAATACATGGGTTTAACTAGTGTAGGCCTAGTAATCAAAGAACTATGAACATTTTAGTCTTGTCTAATTAACGCCAACAAATAAAATAATTAATTGTGTGAACAGAACAAGTAGCGGCGGTGTATTGTCACCGGGCGGCGGCGTCTCACCTGGCTACTTACCTCCACCCCTCTACGTGCCTACCTACCATTATCACACGTAAGTATACAAACCGTTCTAGTTTTAATTTTATCATTTATGCGATATACGAAAGCAAATGTAATAAAATAAATAAATAAATGTAAATATTAATGTTAAAAAACATACGAGCAAACGCAAGTGAGACACTCCTTTTTAAGTGATACGGAGACCGCCTGATAGTTGCTCCTGTTCCATACACACGCCTTAATCAGAGTTGTAACATTCCAGTGCCGGCGTGAGTGGAGTGACCGGCGTGGCAGCCCCTCCGCCTGCCCACCACGCGTCAGGCGCACGACTGCCCGGCTACCTGCAGCCATACTCGCCCACTTACCTCGTGCCGCAGCACCACCAGCAACATCTCTGGTACACCGACTGAAACACAACTTGCTACAACTCACTACTACCACACACCTGCCTACACCATGCCGAACTGAACATCATCCCAGGACTAGTCCCATGAAGAAGATTGGTGGAAATTATTCTCATGGCTGAATAAGTGATTGTGTCTAAATCAGATGAAGAGATGAAGGCTTTTTCATTAGTAGTCTAAATTAGATGATGAAATTAGAAGTCTACTATTAAGGGTGGGTAAATAAGCTGTGTCAAAAGCGGATGATGAAATTAGAAAACGAGAAATTGCTTTGTGAGAGATGATATACGATGATGTTCTATGGCTTCATTTGTATTAGTTCGGTGGCAGTAGGTATGTTCTGCGCTTGTTGATCCTATGTTATGGTCAATTGATTAGAAAATTTTACTAAATTAATGAAGAAATGAGAAAATGGATTTGGATATTATTTGAAAATGGATGGGAAGAAAATTAAGAAATTAACTGCAACAACAACATTTATTTATTTTGCTGTGATTTGTGTTAACTAAATTGATTTTGAGTTTTGTTTGTATTAGCAAAGATTTGTTGTAGAGTTGTGTGGTGTTTGGTGTATAATGAAATGTTAAAGACAATTAAGACGTCGCCTGCTATACTCTGCGCCCCTTACGGATGCACTGAGCATACATACGCCTGTACATCGGTAAGGTCGTTCGAGTGCCTGAGGAACTTTACTAAAACGATTGTCACACTGCTGTTTTTAAATAAATCTATGTCTAGTGTGTCCACTGAGTTCCTTTGACGTCACCGACGTCCCTATTCTATAATAGTTACGATACTTACTTGTACAAATTGTGATTTTATTTCTATAATGGGTTTTGTAATAACGATGTACTATATGTAGTCGTTCGTAATATACTACACGAGTGTATTAAATGTTTAATCATTTGTTAGATAAAAATGTAATTTATTACATGCGGCGTACGTAAACGCATATATAAATTGTATGTATAATAGTTTTAGTGTGTTACTTTGAATTATTTTTGTCTACAGAATATGTGTGTAGACTTATTCACTTTGTATTATATGGATTGTACATTTCGCGTTATTTTTTTGCTGATGAAGCGAATAGGTTGCATTTACTAATATTTTTATTATAGTTTAGTGTTTGTACCAAATCATTTTAATGGGGATTTATAAATGTACCGAATGTATTGAATAACCAATGTGTTGTGGATGCCAAAAGGCGTTAGTCCACATTTTAGTTTAATATGACAGAGATTATGTCAATTACAGTTTGATTTTATAGTTTGGTTCACCAAAGTTGGCACCTAAGTATATGCTTGAAAATATTGCTTAATATTTTAGATAGGCAGGATGCTCTTTTACCTCGGACAGTTTTTTGTGATTTGCCAACTTTAAGCAATATATTCACGTATTGAGTTGTGTCCATCTTAGGTGAATATATCTATATTTGTAGGTATAGTATAACTTAACCTTGGCTTTAGATATTAATACAATTGTTACTACGTTTGTCGTGTTCATATCACGTTTCGCGACGATCACTAATGCTGTGTTTATTTACTTTATAATATTAAACGTAAAAGATTTTATATTACGTAGAGATAATTAAATGTATATGCCGCGGTGATGGACTATGTATAGATGTAGATCCGAGTATATAACACTCAATAATGGTAAATGTTTAAGATATTTTATGAAGATTTAGTACACACTAATAATTAACCAATATTATGATAATAATGCATGTGTAATCACGTTAGATAGATTTAAATTGATTAAAAAATAATGTCCTAAAGATGAAAAAAAATGCAATTCTTTTTACTACTGCAATGATTTATTATTAAAATATTTTATGTGTATACATGTAGTGAAGTTAGAGCTAATATTATTTGCCGACTTGGCGTCTATGTACGACTGGGTAATTTAGTTTTGCAGTGTTTTTGAAACTTTGTAACGTTAAATACTACAGGCCTTAGTCCTTTAGCGCACGATTGAGTTTAACAAGTGCGACTGATAAGTAACTACTTAATAATTCGCATCGTACAATATAGTCATAAACAATATGTGTAAAAGAAATCTGATAGTAGCCAAGTAATAAGGTATCTCTTCCACTTTTGTTGTTCTTCATAAGATAATATCGAGATAGTATTGATGCAATTGGATGGTTTTATTTGCGCAATAGTGATGGGCGCGACAGAGGAGCGTCGACTCAGCATACGCTACGTAACTATGCGTCAAGCGAGCACTATGTTTCGTTGTTGTCAACACTGTAACAGTAAATTATAGCGTTTAATTTTTAAATATTATGTAGAAATTCTAATATATTTCTATATTACTAATTGTAAGGTTTAAATAGATATTTGTACACAGTCACCGATGTTTTTTGCTTAGGCTATATAATACGTTTATCACATAATTAAGTCTTTAGTCGGGATGATAGTTGCACTAATTTTTGCTAGACTGTTTGCTGTTCGCTGTCCAGCATGCTTACAGTAGCGTATACTAAGTATGTTTTTTCGATTTAATATATTTCGTTTATCGTTAGTATTAAGCGTTTAATTTATAAATATCCACCATTTAATCGCGAGGTTATATAAAAAACTACTGCATTATTTTAATTTCATTTTAAAAATGTTTTATATGACAAGACTATTATGTAATATTAGTTTTTATCATAAAGTTAGTACATTAGTTTTGCTGGCCGACAATAATGATTATGTTAAGTTCTGTATTTCTTACGGTTGTAGTTATAACTATTGTAATTTTTTTTAACATATCTTCTGCTTAGTTGGAATTTAGGGTTGTATTGATAAGTCAACGAGTAAATATTACATAATTTTCCATAGCAAACGACAGACACCTTTTTAAAACTTATACAACATCTGGTACATCATTTTTCATGTCTTAAATTACTATTAAACTATCAAAATGAACCAATTTCATTCTTTAAATGACTTGTTGACTGCCTCTTTACAACTCTTATGTAACGTCGACCTTGCGTAGTTTAGTTATAATAAAAAAAAAGTGATAACAAAATCTTTTGATAACATTTAATTACAACACATCTTAATTGTCCGTAATTACATATAAATTATAAGTATTCAATTATATGGATTGCTACGAATAATTGGTAAAATATAATAACTAATTTTCTCGCAATTAAAACTATGAAAAAATACTTTATTTCTTAGCATGGTCGTCGTTAATCATCGAGCACATTATCTCTAAATTGGCATATTAAATGACAATTCTGTAGTTTGTTTGGGAAAATGTCTTCCTAACATTTGGAGAACCTACTTTAGCAAATAAGCAATTGTTATTGTTGTTGCCTTGAGGTGATGTGTCCGATACTGTGTAGTAAAAAGCGAGATTGCTCCTGAGCGAGGCTTTAGTCAATGATCTCTGTTTCACGTGCACATATAACTACTCCGCGTTCGCACTACGTGAACGCGTACCAACACTTGCGTTTTAGTGATGATTTTATTATTTCTAAGCTTTTATTGGAGTTTTGGGGTTTATTTTTAAGCATATTAACGTAATATGGAATGTTAACACATTATTTTCTATAATTTTGTTCTAGTTTGTAGACTGGGTATAGTTTGAAATTGCCTTATTATATTTTAGCGAATGATGTGTATATGGGGCATGTAGTGGCGGCGCGCGACCGTATTTGTAAAGCTCACAGTACGTCCACAATAACCGACTGCTGTGTCGATTTTTGTTAAGTAAATCATAAGAGTAGTTCGACAAGCCAAGTGTCGGTACACCCCTAATACAAATTGATCAGATGTTCGACGAGATTCTGTGATTATTACTGATTATAATTTAGTTTGGAAACTGTAAATTTTGGGTTGTTGCAATAAGTAAATTCTTTTGTGTGTATAAAATTGCATTTTGCGAAGCAGCTGTATGAAATGCCCCGTGTATGTATATTGTATAGTTTAGTTGTGTGAGGTTTCACCTAATCACGATACCGATTGTATTTATAGAGAAATTATACATATAAAATGTCGTAATTAGCTAATTCAAGTGTCGACAATAATTTATTGTACTACATGTATAACAATTAAATGTACAAATACTCCGACGGGCCTACCTGTGCGATGCGCTTGCGCACCGCGTGCCTGTCAAGTTGTCTGGTTTATAAGTTCCGACATGTTATACCACTGTGATTGTTTTGCGTTCATTTCAGTATCGTTGAACCGGTAGGCTACGTTTTGATTTATTCATATAACTATTAACTAAGTACCCTCGCGGTACTGAGAACTAACTCTACAAATGGGTATTTTATGTTTTAATTTAGTTTATAGGGGCTTGTGTCAGACAAGTTTATACTATTAACGTGTTACTATTAAATTCGAATGTGGGTGATCAGGGGTATAGCACAGATGTTGCATTAGTTTCTCTTTAATAATAATCAATACTTTATTATTAGATGAAAAATTGTAAATAAACATCCAAATATCCCTTTTTATTTTATTTTTATTTTGTTCCTACACCTTGGTTCCTTTTGCCTTATTTTTGGGGTATTTGTGGGCCTGTCTTCGTGCATCGCATCTAGAATATTAGCACATCGCAGCACTGCCGTGTCACGCTTCTCGTAGTGACGTCACGCTCACTAGTGACTTGTGACGTGACTAGTGTGGCACGGCGCGTGAATGCGCATGCGCACCGTAGTCAATAGCGTGGCGAATGACGCCTAAGCTGCTGTCTCGACAATAACCCAGTGTCAGACAATAATCATTCTTATTATTTGCCAGTTAGTAGACATTTTTGTTTGGCCCATTATTAGCGACGATAGTTACGTATGTAGACGTAGATAGAATGCATGTGCATACAAATAAATACATTTAGGTATGAATAGTGAATATGCGTTACGAAGTTATTTCATTGCATATCTTTACAAGTAATTAAATATATAATTGATGTGCATTTAGAGCCTTGTATAACTAAGGGCGACAAAGTACCATTAGCGGTTTAAATACCTCAACTTTTATAAACTTCACTTATGAATTAGATTGATGTGATTCTATCGCCAATACACGGCATTATCTACACGTAATATATGATTAAAATAATAATATACTGGTAGATGATATTCCTTATTACTAAATAATTGGGAGTCTGGATATAATAATAAAATAATAATACAAAATAAAAAATAGATCGTAACATTTTAAAAAATTGCATTCTTAATCGTTAATAATCGTCTAAATATTAATTTTATTGAATAATTCTTTAAAATTTTACACGTGATTGTAATTTAATTAATAATAAATAGAATTTTTCCAAATCGACTGACTGTTAACCACGTAATTTAACCATGCTTAGCTGCAATTTGATAGTCTTGCACAAGATTTTTATCGAGTTCAAATTATTTTTAATATTTCGATGTTTACCGTAGATTTAAAAGTAAAAACACTTCTCGTTGTGTCTTGTCAGACAATTTATTTAAGCAATCAGAGCTGTAGTCCGGCTACGCGCGTGCGTCTTTCTTGAAAAGATATCTATTTATTGAAATCCGTTGCGTAATTTTAGAACTAAATGTATAGAGAAAAGCACTTTTACACCTACTACGTATGTGAAGAAGCCCTTAAAGATGTACGAATTCTTAGGTATCAAATAGTAGAAATCAATCCTTAGTTGAAAGTTTTAATTCGCATTCTATGATTTCCCAAGTCTGACGTCACAATCACGAGTTCCCTAATATTGTTGTAGTGTTGATATGTAGATAGATATCGCTTGTTTAGGCTCTGTAATATTAACTTTTTATATCCGTTAGCTCGACAAGTTAAATAAAAATTTCCACGGAAAATGGTGCCTCTACGTGCCCATAGAGCTTACGTATAGGGTACCTACATATCTAATGTAGCCATATATGTGGCAGTGGCGACTGGAGAGAAGATAAGACCAGTGGTACCCAAATAATTTTGTCTACAAACTCCGCGGAAAAAGACCTATACACTTTATTGCAGGAATGGTAATAAAAACCAACCAAGTGCGTGTATTGAGGAAAGCGTATATTACCAAATTGGAAAACACTGTACTAATCCCATCCATTCCACTCGTCTCCGATTACTTAACATCAACAACCACTGATTACCTGTGGGTATACTATGTTTTAATTAACTTTTCGAGTTATTCCTAATAGCTAATAGATAACTATATGTGTGATAATAACGATAAGCTTTTCAACTAGATGAAGTACAATGAATTCTAATGACTTAACATATAGGCCAATGTTTATAAAAACATTATTTTTACACTGTCTATTAATATAAATGTGATTTTTGTCTGTAGTAAGTATAGTTTTAGTAACGCAGTCCGGGGCTGTTGCTTAGTTAAGACTTCAATTCCAATCGCCTGGGATTCTCGAAGGTAATTTTATTTTTCTCTACTTTTATGCTTAGGTGGGACCTACTTACCTGTTTGATATTGGGAATCTGGTATGCGATGTGAAATCGCTTGTTCTTTCAAAGATGGTGTTTCAGATCTGTGTTTTGATTAGATATCACACGCATTCGTGATTACTCCTTGTCGATGGCTTGCGACACCAACTCAATACTATACAAACTATGCACCATTTAATGTTAAAGAGCTAGTGGCTGGTACGTAGTTTTAACACGACCAACGCGGCTACGTAGTACAAACAAAACGTACGAAAATCACGAAAGAAAGGTTCTCGCAATCCACCAGCAGACTGGTCGGTGGGTTATTTGCAGAAGACCCTGTAAACATTGTATTTCTATGGGATGCGCTGATGCTAAATGTATAAATTACGCAAGTGTCGTGGGGACGTGATCATTCAAAGTTATCTAAAATTGTAGCCGATCTTGGGTAATGGGGATGTTTGTAACAGCTCGAGTCACTTTTACGAAGTTTTAGTAAGTTACTGTATGTATAGAGAACCATTTACCAAAATGTTTTGCCGTCCAAGTACCTACCTCGAGGTACCTTTGATCCCGGACTGCACTTTGATGTATTTCTTAAAAACTATAATCGCATAATTCGACACCAAACCAATTTTTATACTTAGATGTCTAAAATATTATCTATAGAGCTTATAAACTGATTATTATTAGGGTTGTAGTTTGTATAACAATGTTTGGCAGAGCATCGGGTTGTGTGGATTAAACCATCAATGTACCTACTTATTGAGGAAGGAATTGGAGATATAGTTCTTTTTGGCTTCAATACCTATGCCTACAGCGATTTTGATTGTAGACGGGCATCGTAAAAAAGCGAGGTAGAAGGGTATCCTGCATATTTGATACAATCATCAGCAAGCACTAAACCTTCATTTTTAAGTAGGTACCTACCCTCTTTGGGGGTGACGCAGTTACTCTGCACGATGTTGCTAATAATATCAGGGATATAGGACGATAGGACATAGGGTGGCTTTTATCTAAGAAAAGCTAAAGATTTAAACAAGCTATGGGTGTAGTGTTTGTGTAGTTTGGTGTACTTACCTATGTCTGCTTTTATTCTGTGACTCGGTGACAACGAGGTCTGAACATCGAGTAGGTAAATTAGTAAAAGAAATTTGCTTTTACTAATTAAGTGATTTAATCAATCAGAAATCGTTATCACCGTCCTTGAATAAACTAGATAAATATCTTTATCGTTTCGATGTCCAAATTTATTCAAAGTTTCCTATCTCGCCTATTTCTCTCTATGATTATATAAATGTTCTTAGTCCAGCGATTATACCTAGCAGTGTGTCGATGTTGCGCCGTAGGCGTATTTCTTACGAATTAACACGTAAATTAAATAGGTGTCTGATTAAAGTAGGATTACGACCAAGTTAGAGACGTAACTTTAATAGAATGTATATCCTGAACACAAATATAGTACTTAATGATAGTATGCTACATTAATCCCGTGACGGGGGGACAAATAAAGTACAAATTTATCATTAAAACCCCTGACGTCGCGACTGCTTTAACATTTAACTCTTTCCTTGTATACTAAGTATGAGAGAAAGAAGTTATATTATTAAATATCGTTTCTTTCGTATTTCAAGTTAATAAATGTTGTCGTAGTTTATATGTTAATCCATTTTCATTTTTGGATTAACTGATAGCTGACATGTAACTTTTTTTATAATACTAATCCGAAAACGATGTGTATTTTATAATACTCACTCTTTATTAGATTTGTGGTAGAATTTATAGAATATGACAAGCAGGTCACGTTTTTGAATTAACGTAATGTAATTTTATAACAATTGATGTGCCTAAGTGTAATAATCTTATTATATATTGTAATTGTAAATATTATCTATCAAATAGTTATCGTACTGTCTCAGGACTTTGGCGCGCATGTCTAAATTAACCAACCATTGTATTTCGTGTCTATGGAACAGTTACCTGCTCAAAGTATGGTGACAAACCCTATTGTTTTTTTTAAATATTTCTCACAAATTCAAATATTATTATTGTACCCTCAATTTTAATAAAGTATTCAATGAATTAAATTCACTTACAAATTACTTTTAAAACACAATTCGATATTGCTGTACTGACTAGTTAGTAATTTTCTATTGTTAGATTTTTACTTTTCTCGTCACTAAAAATATTGTGAACACTTAGCTCTCGTGTTATAGTCGTTAGTTTCCAAGCACGGCTAAACGACCTTTTCCATTTAGTCCGAATAATCACTGTTAATTGGGTAATAATTACAAAATTGTACCTACTAGATGTAAACTTTATGGTAGCAACGCATATAATGGCGTTTGAATGTACTAATTTGGTATGTGTATCTATGTGTAAATCATCCATACTCGCCGTGTACACGAAATGATGGGTAATTAATGGGGTAGTTGCGTAGACTTGATTGTGATATCAATAAACATTTTCATACGAGCATCACTCTGTCGTTTTATTGTACCTTCCTACACAAGTATTAATAGTACGATAGCAAGCAAACCCTAAAGTTAGGTAAGTACCTAATCGATGACGAATACCTTAACTCGCTTCACCAAGCATTTTCACTCGTACGACTGCGTGTTCCAAAGAGATGCATGGTGGAGCGTTTGAAAACGGGTCATATCGGGAATAAGTGCTGTCAGTTACCTACTTACGTATCAATTTTTTTAATTTGGATCATATTATTGATAGTCTATTAAGGGTATCCAAAATATATTCCCTGGGAAAAGCTTCAGGTGCCAAAGACCAATTTTAGTCGTAACTATACCTAGTTGGAAACATTGAGGAAACCGGCTTGCCTAAGAACTAATCATTCGAGGACATGTGACATCCACCAACCCGCACTTGGCCAGCGTGTGTGGATTAAGGCTTAAACTCTCTAACTCATAAGATAGTTGAAAGAAGACTAGTACCCAGCAGTGGGACACTAAAAAAGGGTTGAAGTGTATACCTAGTTGAGTGAGAGCTATACTTGAAGTTAACAGTTACCAAGACAGATGCTCTACAGTTGCCTATATGAAGTTGATTTCCTATTTTCCCCACCCAACCATTAAAGTTTTACAATATAGTAGATTATTCCATCAAATGTGGTCTGGTTAGATCTCCTAAAATGACATTTATATAAAGTTGTGTGAAAGGTATGGGTAAAGTTAAAAAAAAACAAAATACGAGCGAAAGAAAGCTTTTTTCAACTAAATTTACAATACACAATGTCTAAGAGTTCACATAGTATAAAAGGTATGAATTTTTCTTTCTTATTTACATCTGTTTTAGGAAATGTTGGCATTGTTAACTATTACGATCAGACGAACAATGAATGTATAAGTCTTTGATCGATTTACATCGCTAGATGGATTGAGTACATACATAGACTATTTATATATCTTTGAATCACAAACATTTAATATTTAAACGTTTGTAGAATTAAAAGATTTGGTAGAACATGAAAATGTTCGACCATACACATGGGAGTGAAATTATTTGGCACATAATTAAACACTTGCCTCTCGACTTTCCATAAAATAATTAAACATAGAAATATATTATGTTAAATATTTGTAGTATCCCTATATCGTAACCTACATCGCGCCCCACCTTTATAAATACATAGCTAGTGCATTCATATACAGTGTGGCGGGACACAAACACACATTTTTACAATTTGACCATCTCTATTCCTTTAAAACATAACCCTTCTTCAGCAGTCGGGTAAAAATACCATATAAATATACAACTATCGTTATCTGGGCACCTACTACTAAGTTTTATAGCGATCGTGTTACTAGAAAGAGATAGCTATACGGATTGTATATCTGCGTCTCTTTCTTTCAACGGAATCGCGATCGCTTTAAATACTCATAGTAAGGTACCTGATGTATTAAATTGTCTCTCAAATACAAACACTCCAGGGATACAAATAAATGTTCTTTTTTTCAACTTAGGCACCGGGACTAACTATTAAAATAATTAAATATGAAGGTAGTAAAATAATGTTTCGAGATCATATTTAATACATCACAGGTGTTAGAGAAAAATATTAAAATTATTATTAAAGCGTGTTCTAAATGTTTTGTTGACGCTACTTTTAAGATTGCACATTAACACACTGCTTGTAAAAATAAAAGCGTATAACAATTTTTACTTTGTATTTTGGTTTTTATATCCATTGCCAAAAAGTGGATTGCAAATTTCCTTTACACTAGTAAAAGGAAATTTCACGAATAAATTAAATGTAAAATATTAAAGTTGTAAAATTGTCTTGAACGGATAAGGAATTCAAGTTTTTGTAACTTTTAAAAGCAGTGTTCACGCAAGTAAGCGTTTTTTAACATTTAGAGTACACTAACATCAATATATTGCAGACCGTTGTCGGCACTATGTCCATGCACAACATAATTATACAATATTTTGTTGTGGTCTCACAACCCGAATACATTTAAACAAAGTTCTAAAGAAAATAAGTCCTTAAAACAATAAAAACTAGAAACTCAAATGGCATAAAGCTGATATTGACCCAACAGTCAGTTTGTATAGCATTTTCTTCTAGAATATTACACATGGAAATAATATTAAAGGAAAAAGAAATCAATAAGCGACACGCAAGTTAAAATACTAGAAATAACAATGATCTTGTAGCACACCATACTCCATAAAATCAGTAACTCTTTTATGGAAACTTGTATACTTTTCTACAGTAAACGTCCAAATATATTAGGGAAATGACTATCAACAAATTTAAAATAATTATAAAATCTATGTTATCTAATAATAATAATAATAATATAGTGGGACATTAACACACACGGTCATCTGATCCCAAACTAAGCAGAGCTTGTACTAAGGAAACCAGATAACTGGTAATATACTACATATAATACTTTTCTTTTTTTGTAAATATATACTTAAATATAGATAATTACACCCAGACACAAGACAAACAGACATATTTAAACAAATGTTTGTCTCGGGTGGGAATCGAACCCACGACCTGCGGCGTGAAAAGCAAGTATCTTACCGACCACGCCACCGGCCCGTCTAAGAAAGCGTATTATAACATTTCAAACTAACGGATAAAATAAACGCTTGGAATTACGTCGCTCTAATATAACAGACTAAACAAAATGTAATACATATATCTACATCAAATAAAAAAGAAAAAGGCCTACTGAGTATTTGGCAGTGTTTCTCAGTAGTTGCAGGAAAAGAAATTGGACGATTATTATGTAGACTCGCGTTTAAAACAAATAAAGCATTTTTTCCTTTTTTTCAACGGATATCATTACCGTTTAGATTTTATATACGTTTCGCATCTGAATGTAAAGCATCCATAACGTCGGGATATAAAATCATAAATAAACAGTTATTTATGATTTTATATCCCGACGTTATGGATTCCATGTATAGTATTCGCATAAATATGAGAATCTATAAAAACTTACTGTTAAAATGTTAATATTAAAAGTTCATCAATATAACTTAACAGGATGGAAGAAAGAACATGCTTTGATGTTATGCCATGGTAAAAATATTTAGTTGTAATAAGTTGTTAGTTTGTGATGCTAAAAATTGTTCAATATAATCAGATCTAGAGACCACATGCAAACAAAAGTTCATAAATTACAAACGTCAAATGTAAACAGGCAATAAACTACACAATGTAGCTACAATATACCTTTACAACAAAATAAAAATTATTCATTATTCTCTGTCAAGTAATAAAAGTTCATTTACTTAATTTCATTTGAGTGAATCGTCGGGAATACAACGGCTTTGGTTAGCGTTAAAAATGCCTTACAACTGTCGTTGTATAGAAATAAAGACATACATTATGTATGGTGCTTAACTAAGTTAACTAAACGTAAGATGAGATGAAACGATGTCTTTTGCAGCGACCGCAAGCCCTCGACCTAAACCTGATGAGAGAATTTGTACTTTCACAAAGGGCCGCAGTTGTCCGATCTATTGTCCAAAAACAATTTAGAATACCGATACCAAAAATAAACAATCATCTATAAATTTATATTATAAACCATTGAAATACAACAACAAAACGAATAAGTATCCTAATTTTGCAAATACGAGTAGTTAGTGGAACACAAATACTCAAACTGTCTCTACCTCAATATTTTAAATCTCTTATACATAGCAAAATATTAATATTACAATGAGTTAAGGATTCTACACGTCAAAAACGTAGGTACGGCGTAACGGCTAGTTTTCGGCTCTATATCGCCGTGCCGACCCGCATTTGCACGTACGTCTGCTCGCCGTTGCGTTGGTGTGCAGAAACCTTAACGTTGTCTTTTATAAATTGAGTATTTGTGTTATTTTAATCTAAAATATCTATTGAATAAACATTCGTAACTTCCTGGCGTTAGCGTAAAAAGATACGAATATGCCTTCAATAGAGAATGCGTCAAAATTGCTCCGACGCGGTGAGACGAAAATTTGATTTTCATTCAATCGTCTTAGCAATTTCGAGACACTTTGGTTGTGACGTAACTTAACCGACGTAGTGTAAATATGCTTATAATTGACCGCAGCTACATCTAAAATAACTTAATTCAAAGAGATCATAATTCATATAATATAATCATAACTCATTCATTACAGATTGTCACGGTACCAGTTTCGTTGCGGTGTTGTTTAGAGTTTGAACATGCGATAGATTTCACTCTCAAATAATGTTAGCAGAGTTTGCCTTTCACATTGAGAAACAAGGTCGAAGGCGTTTCGCAGATGATAATCACTTATTTACTGTTAATTTCTAAGTACTGAAGGTGTGAAACCTAACGCATGTGCAAACGGGACATTACCACATAAACGTATTCAGAGATGAGCAAAGCTCGAGTGTGATGTAATGTAAGTGACAATAATGTTATCATGATATATCAATTGTTGAACTAAAGACATTTACTTAACCTAACTTACTCATTACTTAACATTAATAGTAATTTGGAAACGGTATTACAATAAATTAATAAAACATAAAAATATGCACAATGTGACAAACGTTGTGACATCCACAAACAGTAGCATCAGGGGTGACATTTGGTATCAGATTACGAAATACACTTGGGATTTGAAGAAAATCCCGTTTTGTTGGGATTTTTTCGGAGATCTGATCCCATTTGTGTATAGCTGCCGAGACTGTTCATAGATGTATTGTAACGTTGTCGTCGCGTCGTCGCGATAGGCGTAGCCTAGCTGGTGCGCTTGAGGTGCGCAGGCGCAAGTCTCGCTACCTTCGGCGGGCGGATGTGTGCGCCGTGCCCGCACTCATGCTTGTGCCCGTGCGGCGATTTCTTCCCAGTGTTCGATAACCGCTTGCGGGGCTTCAAGAAATCTGGAAAAAGAGAAAAATCAAATTAATATAACAGTTAAATCACTGATTTTGTAACACTGCACAATTTATCGTATTCTTTCGTTGTATAATGGCTGTGTACATGATAAAACGCGAAGTGAAAGCGGCTTACGACTCTTGTTAACATTTCTCCGAGAAGGGAGTTGCGCTTGCGCAGCCCGCGATGCATAAAATCAGTCATAAAACGTTATTATCGAGGGCGGAGCGCATTGTGAATTGGGTAAAATTTTACGAGTGTCAAACTCAAAGGTTCGTTAAGATGCCCGGATGCTGCCTGCATCCAAGACCTGCAGTTTACGACTTCATCCATATGAATCATTGTAAAAAAGCAATTTTAAAGTACTCAATACTCTGGAATCCTTTTTCTAAACAATCCTAGGGCGGCGACGTCCTTTGTAACCATTTCTAATTTTGAAAAAATATGGCTTTAATAGTTATAAAATTTAACGATCTTTTTACTACTGTTTAATCTGTATTATAATAGCTCGTTTGTGAGTTACTGGTGTGAAGGTTGAACCCAGATATTTGAATGTATTATATTTTTAGTTGTGTTATTATAATTCCCTTTTTTTCTAGTAAAAGTTATTGCCCGTAAAAGTTAGAATGGAATTAAAAATTGGAGCGTTATGATGATAGAGTCGATTTTAGGATGCTGTAAATTTTGTACGACGTTATTTTTGTTGTATTATGGTTTAAAACTATCAAGATTTAAAGTAGTTACAATAATTCAACTTAAATATAATAATACATAAAAGTAAAATATACTCTTTGGTATCAAACTGCGGGGCACGAGTCTTATACTAACTATCACGAGTAGAAAGAGAGTAGGAGCATTTTCAATCCAACAACGAAAGAACGTGTCAGAAAATTATAATTTTTTTTTATTTCAAATATTAGTCTAGAAAACAAAAGATCCCTGCAATTCAATCAAACCGCTTGGGAATAAACAGTAGTCATATAATAAAATCAGTTGTTGGAAGCAAAAACTGCTTGGCAACAGTCAAGGTTACGAAGGTTCGGTCAAGCCGGCTGACAGCTCAATCATAAAATGTCTCATGCGCCCAACTGAATAACACTTTTAACATTGAGTAAGTTATGAGTAAGTAAATTTATAATAGGTATTTTTATGGCTTTTGTAGCCAATCGGCACAATTCTGCCAGGGTCCGTCTATAGTAGGTATTTTATATTATCTGCATATAAAAAAAAAATGCAAATGTTGCCTGTTACCAACTTTTTTTTAAATAAAAATTTTTCTAATGACATTTGAATATGGCGACAATCGGACCGTTGGAATAGTACTTTCAAACATATAACAGAAAAATTTAAAGATTAACTGATTTCCACAACCTAGATTAATGGTTATACTGTTTCTGAAACGGCTTAAAATAATTGTATCTTTCATTATTTCTACATGGTACCCATAAATAAAAATGATGACTTCTATTTATTATGTTACCAGCGTTTTGCTTTCCACAGACCTTATAACTACAATTAACGCTATAATTAAGGTTACTTAATATTACTCGTTATATTAATTATTTATCTACTGACTTTTTTAGCTTTAAAATATAACGAATTCTCACAAAATAAATACGTTCTTGTGATGGGAAAATTGTTTAATACACTTTCTATAATATGATTTCATAGCCTATCAGATGTGTCAATTGAACCGGCTAAAATCTGAAATTGTAAGTTGTAATTCAACTACATACATATAAAATGCTTTCCTTACATCATCAAAATTTATTATGGATTAAGCCTTTGACTTCTCTGTGACACTTCCTGAAAAGAAGCATCTTATGGGTTGGAATTAAGAACACGTTAAAAATTTTACTAGCCTCCACACCTCCCGATTTGATTGAACACTAGTCAAGATATCATGACCAACCAATAACCGTGGATTTTGTATTCTTTCCGCACCATACGATAGTCACTGGTCCTAAAATTGTATCGTGTGGGAGCGGTTTTATATTGTACAAATAGGTATATAACATATAAATGTAAAAGAATAGGTTATATAGCATTATAATGCCAATGATAATTCAGAAAACAGGTAACACTAAGCCTGATTAATAAAACCAAGGTGAAATGTCAAGGTAGGATGAACGCTGAACGCAGACTTGTTGGTTAATAATAAAATTGTGTCTGAATCATGGTAAAAAACCAGCGTCGGTGTGCAGCCGGGAAGTATGTCAGTGACGTCACGGAGCCAAGGTCGACTGGTGGACACAAGATTTCCCGCCAAATTCTACACCACGTGGAGTTTGTAGGTTATAATTTAAATAGGTATTAGAATACTACTACTGAATTCACAACATAGTGTTACGTAATAATAATCGTTAGAGAAGAAATAACCTCAAGGAACAACATTTATTGATCCTATACATAAGGTGACGAAGATGGCACCCTGCAGTCTGGTCACAAACCATTATCCCGAATATTATCATAATCATATGACAAAGATATGCTCAAGGCTCAAAGAATACGTACGCTAATCAGCAATTCTATTATCGTAAATTCAAAAATAGTATCACGACGTGGTTACGCAAACCTCCCGCCAAAAACTCAATGGAGTGTTTCGCGCCATTTTCATCCTGCTATAACCTTGCTAATTTGTAACGTATTTTGCGTAGTGTTCAAATGTTTACTAGTGTGGTCTATCTATATCAGTCGAGTATTATATTAGCACGCGTAAACATGCGGGTGTATGCGTAAACAAAATGGCCTTGAGGATCATGCGCGTGCGCAGGCGCGGTCGCGTACGCCGCGCAAACAAGTCACGCTTTATCACATTCACATCCATTATCAATATTTTTTCAACATTTAGAAACGGCTTTTTGTTGTATAAATTTATAATTGAACATTAGAATAGGTTATAATCGACGTAATCTGTACGAACGAGGACAAACCTACCTAGTTAACATTTATCATTGAATTGATAAACAGACCATTATAATTGATAATGAACGTGCAGTGGCACATGTATAAACTACTATCATTAACAGAAATCAGTTTGGTATTACACTATTTATTTCAGTATACAAATGACAGAACGATATTCGAGCTAAACTTTTAACTAGCTGTTTGGTGCCGAGTGCCAGGGCTATTTTGAGCGACCTAAATATCAGTGCGAGCGAACGAGCACGAACTCTACCTCTGTTTAACTAATACGAATCATCATTACTAAAAACTGGTGTACAAACACTAGGTATAACGAGTTTTATTTCTGAGTGTATGACATTGACATCATTATCCATTTGGACCAACAACTTGTCTATTAGTATCATTTATAAACTTCAGATGCTCTTAATTTTCAAATCTTGTTTGTTAAGTTAGCTCAGGTCTCTGGTTGGCAACAACGGTGTATAATGCAACCCACGTGCAGCTAAGGCCGCGACGACCTGCGCTCATGTGTTGCATCCTTTCGCCTACACCACTAGAATCTTGATTTTACAAAGCTAGCGACGAAATTGAAAAGTGAAAAAAGACCGCCTTAAGTTGCGTCAAATTAGCTTTTTTTTAGTCACACCACCGTAACGAAGGAACGTGTTGGGGGTGTTGTCACTGCCCTTTGATCCTGCGCCGTGCTCGTGCAGTGCAGGAAACACGGCGCACGCCGTGAATAGGTAATCAAGGAACGTGGCAGCTCCATAATCACTAATAGCCATGGTACAAACAGTTATACCATCACTGGATACTGAAATTAAGAAATTAAACGGTAAAAATTGCGAAAGTGCTGCTGGTAAAATGAAAATCATATCTCCAATATTGTTCAAGTGTCAAATTAAAAACGTGAAGTATTAAGGTGGGATCATTGGATGTTTCAAATGCTGCCATGTCCGTGAGAATGACGATGAGCCCTAGGTCACGATCCATAGCTTTCAGTCATTACAGTGTCAATGAGGAGAATGGGAGAAAACCTCTGACGGGCAATACACGGATTGGTAATTATGGTAACCACGCGTAAGATCGGTTTCTTAGTTCATTTTGTTGAAGATATCGTGGCAAAAAGCTTTACTGGTAAGGTACCTAATTGAAGAAAATCGAACACGTAATCTATAGAAGAGTACTAACTAGAGAACAATTTGTCTGTTATATCGATGGAGAGTCATGTAATCAATTTATATTGAAACGCAAGGGAAAACTATGCTTCAAGGCGACATAAAACTGGTTGCAATCAATGTAATTTGGAACCATAATTACGTTGCAGTTTATAGATTTGAAATTGCATAGTCAATGGTTTGTGACAAGTTACACCAGTTATCCTCTCATTTATAATATTCTAGACGCAATGCTAGACAAGTACTATCTACTCAACTACTGATAAGTACTTTAGCACGTATGATACTTCGGTGTATGACATAGTCAGCAACATGGCTGGGTCACCTACTTAAGTTTATGCCAATTAATTGTTATAAATACTCACTAGTTATGTAAATGTCAGCATTACAATTATGGTTTAGGGCCAAGTTATGATGTTTTCATGGTAACTTGGTTAGAAACTTCAAAATCTGCCATTTTTTGTCTTGTATCTCCATAACTTTGCATACGAAACAAAAAACTATGGATAGCTCTAAATAAATTATTGCTGGTCTTTCAGAACACAAAAACTACGAAGAGCCACAGTCTAAGCTTTGTTATTTTATTATCAGGCATCCGATGACGACTCACAAACAAGTCTCGACCTGATCGGACATGTCGGAGAAGGTAATTGGTGTTCGTATGCGAGCCGATTTGTCGGCCGTAGCGTAGGCGGCACGTCCCGACAGAACAGGTTGCGTGGCTGCCTTGCCCTGCGCTGCGCTAGCGCACGCTCTCGCCATCTTATTTTATTCATACTTTTAGGGTTGTCCATTGGCCATCTAATATGATTCTTAGAAGTGCTTAGAAGGCCTATATAAAAAAAAATAATTTATTTAAAAACCAAAAAGAAATCGTTTTTACAGTTGCAACTTGCTGGAATTTCAAAAAGGCTTTAAAATAAGAGATTTCTATTACCACTGCGCAGGAAATGCTATTGTCAGGAGCCAGTTGTGCTACGAACCCGTTCCTAAATATCTAGGCCAAGTGAAAGGCACTTCGATGTCTAAATGGCAAGCTGTGTTGCGCATGCGATGTGTTTTTGTAATCACGATGCAGAATGAGTTTGAGTACTCTTAATCCTATGTAAAATACTACAATACCTACATTTTAATATTATTTTTTCATAACATAATTTGCAGTTAATATGGCCAAATCAAATCCTTTCTTTTTAATAAACAATTCTGGAGCTGGAGATTTGGTAAACTGAGTAACATTTTGTTCCTGACATTTTTTTTCTTTTTTTTATCTAATAAGTCAGAAGGGCAAAGAAATTAGTTTTTAACTTGTGACAGCCCTGTAGTCAAGTTCTATTCCAACTGGCCGTGGTGCACAAAAAGAGCAACAAAAACTAACCCTCAGCGTATATCTGTATATTTGTGTATACGTTGGACCGCTACTGGTTTTGAGATGGAACCTAAACAAATAAGTAACAGTCAGGTAGTATTGTATCAAACTTAACATTTGTCCTTTATAATCTGTGACGTAGATTGTATTAACTCTGAAAAAGTTATTTTGATTTACAGTGTTTGTTTCAGAAATATAAAGTTTTATTTACTATCCAAAAAGCATTTAAACCTGCTTACTATGTGGTTTATCAGGACTGGTAGCCGAATGAAAGTGCTAATTGAGTTTTGAGTCATTAATACAGGACTTACTACATGTAGCAATAACCATTTCTGTACAATACAGCAAGATTTTGTAATGAAGTTTACCCACAAGGAGAGTCTTATAAAAATATTTACATTATAAGAAAAAAAATTGTACTTTATTAAAACGTATTATAGTTCAAAGTTATGTGCACCTTGACAATCCAAAATTTTAACAGGAAATGATTGTTTATCGGTTAGTCATTATCATTAGTCATTGCCGTGCGTTTACTATTACGTAGGATACTTGACAGTACACTTAAAATAACGTCGACTAAGGGCTAATTGAAAAGACTATTAAAATACGATAAGCACGCAGTTTTTAATCACAATTAAGTAAAAAAAAACAGTTTACGTTATGTATTTTTAAAACAAAAAATATTCATATTTTGCAACTTTTTTTTAAGTTTATGCGGTAAATAATAAAATATGTACAACAGAAGTGCCACTTAAGCAAAACGTAATAAAATTGTTTGGCAAAGTTCGTGGTTAACCTGACAACAACTTGTATTGCGTATTGTAAATACGCACTAACATTTTAAGTGCTCAAACAAAATTACTAGGTATACTAGGTAATTCTTAGGTAGAAACACTAGACTAGATTGCATGTTATTTTGATTCTATCAACAAAACAGGATGCTGAATACATGCTACAGACAGCTTAGCTAAAGATTAGTTTTTGTTTACGAAGTTTTTTGTTGTTAGAATTTAATATCTATTTGTTAAAACATGACAGGCAGTCAATCCTGTTATTAAATGTAATTTGTAGACCAATCAATGGCGATTTAAATTAATACGAAAATATATTTGATGATAGAGCGCTACCATACGTAAGTCAAGTCTTTTTTAATAACTACTTTACTTTCTGTCAAATCAGCAATCCGATAAAATTAACTTTGTAATGTTTTTTACACGACTGATGAAAACATTTAAAATAAAAATAACCTTCTATGATGGTAAATACTTTTATTGAAAGTCAGTGTATTAGAAACTCCCTGTAGGCGTTCTGCATCGTGAAAGTAAGCGAAATGGTATTCTTGGTTGCGTGCGCGCAGCAAAGAACATAATTGCGTACAGTAGGGAAAACTGTTGCATCAGAAACTCTGCTATTACTTGTGTTTAGTTATTTATGAAATGTATATTATAGGAAGAGAATTAGTAGAGGGAGAACGATTGACAGGCGTTGTAAAAGCTAGCAATCCATAATGATTAACATTATATATTACTATATCTATTTTATACAAGTCACAACTGTACATTGTAGAGCATTTTTGCGTCATAAAAAGACACATTGTGCAACTGTAATAATATAATTAAATGGATTTTTTCATTTTATGTAGGTACTTTAATTAAAATAAGACTGGAATCTTTTGATAGGTGGTGTTGGGGAAAGATGAAAAAAAAAAGGAAGAGTAGGAACTAAAAGAAAATATTTCCATCACAAAAGGAGCAGAAGACAGAAAATGTAGACCTTATACGCTACGACATTATAGAAAAAAAAAAGTCACGAGGTATAGAGAGGTTTAGAATCTTGCCGACAACAAGGAAGAATTGAAGGACCAGCGACAAGAGCTAGCTTCGAGCCTACATATTAAGATGGAGTGACCATCTTTACGTAAGCTCTACTAACAGAATTCGATGCATACTGACTGACATAACAAAAGTACCTAATATGAAATGTAAATGTGAAAACACCCACACATTTCTAAGGAACAAAGCTAACAAAAGACACTCGATTAAAATTAATAGATGCAATAAAAATTCTTTGTGCGTTTGTTTATAAGCTAGTCAAACAATGTGATGAATATGGGATGACGAGACGGCCGCCCTCAAACACCTTATATTTGTGTGGATGTCAGTTTGTTTGTCATACTCGTATGATAGTGCGGCTACAGGAAATTCTAAGGAATCTTTTATTAAAAGTTTATTTAGGAGTGCATATTGTTATTAAGTTTGTTTTCAAATTATAATTTCACAGGGCTTTTAAAATAAAACCATCATTATCAAGAAATAAATCTAGTTAATCTAGAAAATTATTTTTATCCTATGCCTTAGGAATGCTATTATACAATACGTCGACAACGCTACAAGACTACTGCAGCAGAAAGTATTAAATTGGAAATATAAATAATAAGTGAGCTGCTTAAAAGTACTGAGTATAATTTCATTTCGTTAAGTTCTTTTTAGATACATAAAAAGCTTTAGATAGTCAATGGCCAACATATTAACCACGTAAAACCTACAAACATAGTTGGAGTATCCAATGTGAACTCGTGTCAACTAGTCATTAATTAGCTTAACAAAGACCTGAACATGATGGAAGTCGCAAACATTTATAGCATCGGTGCACAAAGGGGCATCGTACGCACACTCATTTTGATGTTCATACGACCCAGCGGTTGATGAGTGGCATTGCCCTCCATTAACTGTTTTGTTCAGCATTCTAGCAAATTATTATGGATGATCTTAATATTAATAACGCTGCTTTGAATATAATAATTTAACAAAGCAGACATTTCGTAGTTTTGAAACTATAAAAAATTCAAATAAATCTCCATGTTTTGCTTCATGTAACATCAACTATGGATACCCATGAGATACTATGTAACAAATAATAAAAGAAAGAAACCAGATTCATACAGCAATGATGCGTTAGACCGGTAGCTAGCGAAGCTATCATTATTTACGATGCATTTTATCTTAAAGCACTTTAAATAACGACCTGTCCGCTGCTAATGTGTTATTACGAGTATTATGTATTGATATCAGTGCACTAACCAAGCCTGAAAAAGTTATAGTAAATTGATGTAATTTTTATATATTTTCACTTTTTAATTTCCAATTGGAAATTTTAGGAGAAGACTCTTTCCCTAACAGTATTTTAATGAAAATCTTGGAAGATTTTAAAAGTGACATGAAAGTCTACTTTATTTTTATTAGATTGTATTCTACAGGATATTTTTGCATCGGGAGTAATAAACCGGGAGCGACGACTCACCCCGACCAGGTGTGACCTCACGGACAAGAAAATTGCAGGAGCTGTATTATCCTTGATTGCCTCACTTCGTATCATTAGATACAGTTTTTTTATTCCTATTGGCAATCGATGTGGGAACAGATAGTCGATTATGATTGATGCATTCCACACTATAGTTACCTCATGAAGTTCTACTTTTTTTATTAAGGTTAGGAGTTTTTAAATAGCCGGTTTTGATATATCGAAATTAAAAAAATACAAATTCTCGGTATAATAATATTAATTTTATGGTATTGATAAAGTTCACGGATTGGATTCCATCGCCCTTTAACTAACAAATGACTACCCATTCAAAATACCACAAAAGCATCTCTACATTACCCAAATAAAGGGACCTAATCAAAAATCTTAACTGCATTCGGGTGCGTTTACAAAAAATACATTGATTTCTAAAGATGTAAATTGTATAGCGGCTACTGTGCACTGTGCAGGTAGAATTCGTGTGTATGAGTTAAGAGACCAAATGAAGGTTAATCAAGTGCGGCGGCGAGTTCAAAAGGAGCGGGATGTTCAAAGCAGGAATCGAAAGCCGGCTATCGATACCGCTCGTTTACAGAACATCGCTACTGGGATACGCGGTACGATTATCTCAAGATTATCTGTGGTTAAAAGCAAATCTGTTTCGTTTTAGCGGTTTAAGTGATGCCATTTGTTAAGTGGTTCGTTAAAGGAACTATGATAGCAGTCGGCTGATGGCTTTCGAAACTATAACATTGATTACTAGCCTCCGCCCTCAACTTGATGCACAGGAAGTTATTCCAAGCAAATACATTAATTATTTATAATTGATTCTCTTGATTTCAAGATATCATTTCACGGATTTTATAAAAATATATTAAGTTAATCCAAAATCCTACATGTATTAAAAATTCCATCATAAAATTGTTTTTCCGTTAAGGAGTAAGAAAAATCAATATATCCTCACAAAATTTCGGATTTACAACAGTAAAATGAAAACTTACCAGCATTCAGTAAAGATAAAGTTAAGAATAAGATTTTATCGAATATCTGTAAAACAGAATCCCAGGCTTCGGTGTAACATTGGAACAACAATTTTTGCTCTGAATAATAATCTAAACATCGCAGCAGATGGTATTTATCTCACAAAGTTGTTTTACAAACAACTCTGCAGACTATTTTTGCTGCTGCAATCGATGCAAACCGCATTCTCAGATTTTATGGTAGCATAAACATAAATCATGTCGACCATGCTACCGAAACACGCGGAAAGACAAAATGAAAAATATTCGCGATTTATGGTGCTACTGTCTCCGAATGCATATTTCTTGCAGTTTTCAAAATATAAGAAAGTTGAAAATTTAATCAAGCAAAGTCTATTTCCCATGAACGTTAATATTTAAATTTATAAAACAGGACAAGATCATAAATCGGAACACAATGAGATCTATAATACCTATAATAAAGACATGTAACGGTCGAACGGTAGCTCAAATATCTTAAAAGAACAATTGACAAAATCGAGTCACATTGTTCCGAGATGATTTCTATTGTAAACGACAATTTTGAGAAGATGAAACAGACTAAACATCGGTCAGACAAAGGTAAACATAGAGGTACCCATTGTAAGATATGACCTAAGGTCGCACTAAGATGTGTGACCTCTGGACCGAACTTGGTATCTCACAATATACCGAACAATGCATAGAGAGGACGAGATTACTGAGGGGTGATGCTGCTAAGTATTACGTGAACAATAGACACAAAGACTGGTGTGTGTTTACCCATGAATATGTGGAGTATAATGGACAATGGCTAGCTATGGTAATCAGATGCATACAACAGGTTAACTGCGTCTGTTCTCAAGATAAGCTACGTGTATAACGAATTCGCGTTTATGTTAAATCGTGCATATATGGGACCAGAGCCGGTGTATGGTGTAATCCCGTTTCTATTCCAAAATTTAAACGCACTATTTAGATGTATCTTCTAACTGTAATAGCCGTATTGTTAAGTAAATTAAAGTAATTAACATTCGAGGTGATTCAGAAGGTTTAGCGTGTTCCACGTTACGGTCATTCGGACAAACACAATAAACAAAAGGTAATTTGTCGGTTAATTAATAAAACAAAAGTTATTTGTTCGTTTTTCGTGCTTATTTATTGAGACTGTCTTAGAATTACTTTGTTGTATAAATTTTTTGGTGATCGAAGCGTGTGATGTAAATTGCAGCGTCATTTGGCAGATGACTCTTTGGGCAATTATAATCGGTGTAATGGTTTAGAAGTCCGGCCAGTCTGGCTAGCAGACGGACGACATCTGGTCTGGATTAGCTCTGTTCAAGCTCTCGCTCGACCTATTGGGTTGCGGACGTTGTAGTCTCGCATTTTGCACTTGAATTACTAGTTTTCTTCAACTGTTAGTTTCTTACTAGAACGGAAAGTCGTGGCATTCCGTTAAGTGCCACTTGACGGTGCCTTTTAAAGTAAAGTACTAGCTATTATCGTTTCAAGTGCAAATGGGATATTAGATGTGTCAGGAAAGAGCTTCAAGGAATCAGTATAACGTTTCCATTAAAATTTAGTCACGTTAAGTTGCCGGGTCGTAACTATCGTAACCCAAAAAAATAATGTGAGCTGATACAATCGTGTGTTCGAAGGACCACCCACACGGCCCTATGGCATCTAGCCACTAAAAAACTTATCAAACACAAGTTTTTATGTGCCGATGTTCTAATTACCGTGAACCATTAGTACTATCAATTTGTAAAGCGTTTAACGATTCTATTATTTATAGTCACATATGCATGAAAGGTGAACTGTAATCGTAAATAATAAGTTAAAACCGTCGATAAAAATTATAAATGCAAGAAATAAATGCAGTTCATTTCATAAATATCACTTTACGACATTATTATACATAGTTCTTTGGTTAGAGTTTAGAGCACGTAAATATGTTTTTATTTTACTAACGAGCTTTTACGAGTTGACCGGTCGTTTAGATCGACAAATTCCACATTTTAAAACGTGTGAAAGTAAAACATTGAAAGGGTTGACACTAGTTATAAAGGCGTTTAATAATGGCCAGCGGGGTTATATCGTTATATCGTAAAAATAAAACCGATTGGTCAAGCATTGAATCAAATATTCTAAGAGTATTTTGAATATGGGTCACCGCGGGCTTGGGAAAGGAAGTGCAATGTATGCAATTACTGACCGTACCGTTTTACGAGGCAACGTGGCTATTTGAGACGTTACCTTGTACGAAAATAAAAAAGGTATAAAAATTATGTGTAAACTTATTTCACGCAATAAAAATGTTGAATTGAATAATGCATGTGAAGTTTTCGTCAATAAACCAAGAGTTTGTGTGAGGTATTGTAAAGTTTAACGGAAACATTGAATGCACATAAATGTACCTGCCCCGGTTTCACATTCGTGCAAACAGTTAAATCATAATCTTCGAAATTTCAGATGTCTTTTGTAGCATACGCTTATGTCAATAGTAATAGTCTTTCTAGATTTATTAGTTTTGATTGTGCGATGATATCAAGACGAACAATTTTGTTAGTGTTATTAAACCAGACGAAGGTTGATCTAATCACTATGTACAGTGTCTTTATTTATGTATTTTTTATCGCCTAGTTTAGCTAATGCTTATCTGTTCAGTAACAAGTTGTATGTTACTAGAAATCAAACCTAGCCCTTTAATTCACTAGCAAATATTAATTTATTAATGCATATTCTGTGGGAATTGGCGGTCCCCGTTCACCAAATACCTGTTTATCGACAAGTATCTATGCAAATTTGGTGAATTCGTACCGCACTGGACCAATGAAACAGGATTTTGAAATAATGTACGCAGTGGTTTTTTTTTTAATCTTGGGGGATTTTAATTAGCTTCGTGAAATATGGGAAGATACAAATATATTTTTACTTTCAATACAACTTATGAACTTATTATGGCTTTGTATGATTTTAATATAAAATTTTTATACGAGAGAATTAGGTACTACAATTTTTTTTTGCTGTTTTGTTATAGGTACATACTTTTTTTTTAATTGTGTATATAATATTAGGTGTTAGTTCTTGGTGTTAAATATTGATTACAATTGACCACAATGTCACGTTACAGTGTGTGTTTCCGATTTTTTTGATTGAAAGGTGAATGAGTCGGAAGGGTTCTTAGCTAAAATAAATTAAAGGTCGGTTGTTATTAAATGATTAATTTACGAGCTGTTGTAGCTATTACAAACTTGTCCTGTGATATACTTATTGATATTGTTTTAGAAACCTCTAAAACGTTACGTTCTCACACTAACCGCATACAGTTTAGCATAACGGGTGTTAGATTTACATATTATGTTAACAAGTCACGCTATCAAGCAGTTTGCACAATCAAAACAGAGCTTAAATCACAGTGAAAAGATTTCAACGCCTCAATTAATGTCTATAACTCCAAATAATTATATGGTTTTAATTGATGATTTGCATAAATACTATTTTTGTAACGATTTTTAACCCCTAGTTGAGACAATAACGTCAATTATTTTAACACAAAGGGTCGTTTTGTTACAATATTATTCTTCAAGTTCTTGACAAACTTTAACTTAATCTTTGTATGCATTTAAAATGGAAAATAAATTTATCACTTTTGAACTTTTCATTTATAACTACTAAGCCGTAGATTTTTTAATACATTCGTGGCAGTAAAAGTTTCTACAATTGTCATGCAAATATAGTTAATTTTAGCTAAGTATCAAATATAAAGTAAATTTATACTCGTCTAATTAGGTAATAATGTAACAACATTTTAGTAGATAAGTACAATTTGATTTATCTAAAAAGATTTAATTAACAAGATATTTATGTAAAATACACAGGTAAATCTACCAGTGAACAACGCAACAACAATGGCTGCAATAAATACAAGGCATGGCATTCAAGGCTGTTGCTTATCTAACGCGTTAGTGTAAAACGCATTAATCATTTTATCGCTTTACGATAACGCGTGTTGCAATCAGTTGCTAAGTTATTATATTGTAACTACTGCTTACTTTTGTTTCACGTTTAAATTGATCAAACATTCAGTTTATTGTTTGAAACTTTGTGTCTCATTCATTCCATACAAACATCTATGACATTTATAATATTATAATCATTGTTATTTTAGTAATCATTTTAAGGTGTGTCTTTTAATTGTTGCATCTTTAATTTTTTTATGTTAATTTCATTATGTCAAATAAATTTTAGACTATGTTAATGATAAAAGCTTAAGCTTAACCAATTTTGTAAAAATTTAAATGGGACATCCTAGAAAGAATACCCTTTAAAAAAATAAAAAAACCATCAAAATCAATTCATAGTCGGAGTTATCGTGTAACATACATACATACCTACAATAACAGAACCTCCTTCTTTAAAACAATTTAAAAAAATATTTAAATAGGTTTAGCGATTTAGGAGGAATTTCAAAGACAAGATTTTAGAGTATTGAATATTTTCTTATTCAAATCATAGAAGTAAATAAACTGTAAAATCCCGGGTGACTGACTGACTGTGTATTAATAAATATTATTAAACTTATCTGAGAATTTATTGATTTAATTTTTACCACATTTCACGGTCCAATAAGACTCGTAAAATAAACAAAGACAAAATCAAAAAATCATCGGCGCGTAACATGCAGTGGTTCACACATAGCAATTGTCAAATCTCGTACAACCCTAGAGGGAGTGGCGTTCATTAGAATAGCCAAATGAATACAAATTATGGGAACCATTACGACCACTGTTTTCTGTGCTTTATGAATCAGTACATAATATAAGACTGATTTCAATTGCTACAAGCCCAGACTTTTAGACGATTTTACCATAATTATTACTGGAATCTGCTCTAAGGTCCTTAGATTGCGTTGGTCGTGGTCAATTTTAAACGTCTTTTTTTTCTCTAAGCTGTCTCCCGTTTTGCCTGGTGGGAAGTGTACAATTTAATGTTCAAATAAATTCAATAAATTTGTATTTTTAACTCCTATCATCTACCTAAAAATTCGGTGTCTTGGGACTTGGCCGAGTTCAAATCCCGAGTCTCTTCACGGCACCACTTTGCAGTGGTGGTGGGATTGCAGTAGTGGGTTAAGGTCGCATAAAAAAGCTCAGACTGTGCTTAGAAAAGAAATGAATCTGAATTTAAGTATGCGAATATTTGACCCTGTTATCTTAAAAATAAAATGAATGTTAACAATTTTTTTTGCCCAAACTGTTGTAAAGTGTCTCTGAATGTAAATTCAAACAGAGAGAAGACAAAAGCATCGGAGTTCACTCTCACCCTGGAAAAGGTCAAATAAAACTTAGCGCAATAAAAAAGATATATACATAATTAAGTTCTGATGGTAGTAAAAACATAGTTTTCTTACAACAGAACAAATAGCACTAAAGTGATAGTAGGCTCACAATGATCGAACAGTAGCTCTTACTCTGCAAAGAATACAAACAAAACGCTATTAGCATATTCGCATGCGCACCTGCGCGTACGCAGCATGACATGAACTGAGAAATTAGGGTTGACACTACACTGACACACAATTTTTTTTTATTATTACGTTTGAAATTGTCTTTAGTCTGGGTGTAATTATCTATTCATATATGTACTAGCTGCCCCAGCGAACTTCGTACCGCGTATTTCTCACCTCATAAACCTTTCTTAAAATAGTCAAATTACTAATATCGCTATTAAAAAATAGGGATGAGGGTGTAAAGAGGTGAAAATTTAGTATTGTATGTGTTCTTTAATACCACATCATAAAAAAATATCCGAAAATTTGGGGTGTACCACCCTTATCACTTAGGCGTATGAAAAATAGATTACGACCGATTCTCAGACCTACCGATACATATAAAATTTCGCGACACGAGAATTTTATTTACAAAAGAAAAGTTGCATGCATCTAGTATATATTATCAGTTATCTGGTTTCTATGACAAGCTCTGCTTAGCATGGATTCAGTTGACCTTGTGTCCCAGAGAAATAATGAAAATATTAATAATAATATTCTTAGCGGCTGTCCATTAATCACGTGATCTTTTTTGAACTATTTTTAAACCCCCCTCCCCCTTGGTGAGGTTTAAGACTACCCCCCCCCCCCCACCCAACATCACGTGAATTTTTAGTATCTACAAAAAAACTTTAATTTTTTTCTCTGAAATTAAGGACCATGATAAAAATGTGTAGACAGAAAGGTTGCAGGAAAATTCGCACGTTTAAAAAAAAATTAAAATTAATACACGTGATATCTTACTACACCCCCCTCCCCCTTGTGACATTTCGTGATTTTTGACAAACCCCTCCTCCCCCTTTCAAGCTTCACGTGATTAATGAACGGCCCCATACAACTATGTTCGTTTGATAGTCAAAAGCAAATACATTATGATAAGCACATCTGATCCTATAAAACAGTGTTTAATGCACATGCAGTATAACGCATCACTGTGCCAACTAAGACTACCGTTATTTGATAAGAAAATTAAATGTATTTACATTTTCTGTGTAAGAAAACTGAATATGTCTATTAGATTGGTGCATCTGTGTACACAAGTGTGTTTGTGTAGTCAAATCGCTTATCTTGTTTGTTGAACGCAGTTGGTTTACCAAAATATAATTATTATACAGTTCTACAGAACGTAACCTTACAAGGTTACGGCCTGCAGTGTAATAGTATTAAAGCACTTTAGTGTCCACAGCTGGACATGGAACGACTTTTTATCTTCACTTTAACCCTTTTTAGTGTCCCACTGCTGGGCGCAGGTCTTCTCTCAACTGTCTTATGAGTTGAGAGAGTTTAGGCCTTAGTCCACACACGCTGGCCAAGTGCGGGTTGGTGGATGTCACCTTAGAACTTATTTAAAAGTTTGACTATTGAACGCTTATCACTTACCTAATGTAATTAACAAGCCAAAACTGTATTCTAATTGGCATTCAACATAAACGGTTGCTAAAGTTTCTTTTGTCATCTATAAGACTTAGGTATACAATGTTCCCTTGTGAAGGGTCATACAAAGGGCTGGTCTTTGACCCTTTGCCCTAATTACGAACATACTTCAGTTGTGCAACTGTATAGAGCGCATAGATGTAATGAACAAAGGAAATCTTTGTGCAGATCTTATGAAAAGATCAGTAGATTTAAACTTTTTTAACCCCAGACAAAAAGAAGGGTGTTTAATGTTTGATGGGTGTATATCTGTGTACAAGTTTATTGAAACGTAGCGCCCAAACGTCATCGAAATGAAAAAGCCTAAAAGTCTTCGAGTTAGCTAGTAACAGCTAGTTAGGTCGGAGGCTGCATTATTTTTTTTTTAAATTGAAGTTTTAATAAACATTTTTAAAAATAGAACACGCCCTTTTTAAATTTTAATAAAGAATTCTAAATTTAAGCGTGAAAGATTCGGAATATAAAATTGAATGAACTAATCGGCATGATAAGGTTGTAGGAACGAGACTGTTTGTCTACGCAAAACAGTAGACGGCGGATAAATAAAACGTACGCCCACTTTTCATATCAAATTGTTATTAGAAAGTAGGTATGCAAATCGCGTATGTACCTACGTAATACCGATAAAATAAGATTCGTCACGTTGTTCCGTATTTCGTGTCGTAATTTAAATTCTTATAAGATTTGTTAGGAATTACGGCTAATAAAGGTTACTATAGTATTCGATGAGATCCCCTCATAAGACGATGTTAAAAGCAACGTCAGCGTAATTTTCGCGCCTATCCTAACCCTAGCTCAAGGTGATCCATCATTCTGCCCATTATAAACTCAATTAAATCTCATTACCATAACCTTGGTCGAATAGAATGTCCCTATTCTCTCGTCTAAGACATGTCACCACCTTTGTTTAGCGGTAACCTACTCCTATTCACACTGGACAACTTAGGGACAAAGCAACGTTTGACCCTCAATGGATGAGAAAGGCATTATTTGTGTATTTTGAGCAATAAACAGTGCATTTTATGCGATTGTGTTTTTTTTTATTTAAATCAGAATGGCTGAATGCACATTGTCCGTTGCGTGAGCTCGTGGACTGCAGTGCGCAGACACCGTTGATGCATAATTATTAGAAATTAAATTACTGCTGAGCGAGAGTAAGCTTGCTTTCGTCTGAGCATGGGAATTACCTATTGAATTTGGAGGGTAAAGTGACATTTAGACTGACAGGTGATGGATTATAATAACAGTTTTTTTTTAATAAGTAATGTACAAGAAATTAATTTATTCAGCCTTAGGCGCATTCAGGTTGATATGTTTTTTTTTTTCATAAAAGCGAGTAGGTGTACACAAGACTTAAGTCTCTAACAAAAGCTTAAGTTAAACGGAACGTGTCAAGCTGTTGGGAATTCGTATAAGAACATTTTTAGTCTCCATGATCCCTAATCCTTTTAAGAAACGCCTGAATGCATTGTGTTGATTTGTAAAGACCACAGCAAAAAGGAGGATATAGAAATTAGTTTCAATACTTTTTGACGTGGACACAATATTAAAAATATACCGATTCAGTCTAAAAGAAAAACAATATACATTAAATATCCAGTGCAAGCTAATCTAAATAGTAAATAGAAAAAAAAAACAAATCGACACACGGGATTAGATATACACGCATACATCCACACGGTCAAGACGTATAAAAAAGGACAACAAACAATAATACAATAATTTTCATTCCTTTGCTGTGCGTACGCGCATCCTATCTATTGCACTCTCGCATGTATTGCCATCTCACACGACCATTCCGGTCAATGACCTCATCTCAGACGAGATTGCATCTAGTGGCCATACACACAGCTTCTTCTAATAAACACCACAATATCTGACCAATTAAAACAGATATCTTAGAGAACTCAGCTCTATACTAAATATTAAAAAAATAACAAATCTTTAAGCCACGTATATGAAACGTTGGCTAATGCTTGACCCAGTTACCGCCATATTAAGATAAGAAAAAAATCTAGGCAATTATAACAACACGCGTTATCGAAGATCTGAAGTAGAAGCGTGGCCGCTGGCCGTTGGTTCCAAACAAAATTTGAATCTCGTTCGAAAAAAAAAAACTACGAGCGAGTCGTGTAGTAGTTTATTTATGACGTAGTACAAAATCTCAAACAAGACGAGCGTCGCGTCGCTTTTTGTTGGTACCCAATACCCATGTAGAAAAAACCAAAACAATTTTTTGTCGATTCCAAAATCGTTTTACGAGCGTCCTCGAATAGTATACGAGCGAGACGGGGGTTATTTATCTCTCTTTCTCTGGAGTGGTAAGAAACTGACACTTTGATAAGTGTTTTGTAAGGTTTCTTAGAACACGTCGCGTTGGCGTGATCCCTGGTCATCTAATAAGACACCTCGATAAAGAGTCGTAATTGCGTTTCGTGGAAGTAAGACAAAGTAAGCGCAGACGCTAATAGCCCACTGGACAATAAAGAAATGAAAATACAATGGACGACTCCATTACTTGATTGTGACAATTTAATGCCTGTCATGCAATTGAAATTAAACGTGGTTCAGCAAACTGTAGCAAGAAATAAACCTATAAATAACCTAAATGTTATAAGAATTATTATTATTTCACACATATTGAAAAAGAATCGGATATTTAAAAAGTTTAATTATCCGTCCGTGCAAAAATTTAAAATATACTTAATGTGCATTAGTTCTCCAGACACTGTTATCGCATTGTCTAATATTGGCGAATTAGATGTTAATAAATCCAGTTAAATATCTAATACTACATAATAGAAACCATGATAAAAATCTTGATGTTATTTAGTTTTAAAATACTGACAATATAAAAAAAAATCACAACACAATCGACAAATATCCGTCCGTGCAAAAATTTTAAAAATGTAAATTGCATCATTTCTCGAGATATTGTTATCGCATTGACTAATAATAAGTTTTACTGTAGAGTTGAGGAAGGTCATGGCAGCAAATGTTGTACTTACATAAACCTGCTACCAGATTACCGCAACAAAACAAAATATCCCGATACACGTAATTTGGACTCATCAGAATCTTTTTTACTGAGGCATAATGTTCTAAAGATTACATAATAGCAGTTATGCAACAAGGATATTCTTATCGTGTCATGAGATTTAAAATGCGGTTAGTGGGGCAAAAAATAATCCTGAATGCCCTTCGTAGTCGTAACCCACTTGTATGGGAACGCGATAGCCCTTGAACTAAGTTATCGGAACACTTCGAACTCTAAAATAGCGCAAGGGTATTATGATAAAAAGCATACACGAGCACTTTAAGATTTATAAAGGCGCTGAGTGGAAAAAGATGGTGTAAAATATATATAGCGCCAATTTGAAATATTAGAAAACTAACTAATCGAGTTTAAAGTCAAGAGGATTTTAACCAAAAAACAAAAACGCTCTTCACGGTTTCTTTCACACAGTCCTATGTTTGAACAGCCGAAATGAACAAAAACCCACTAAGTAGAGCCCAAAGAAAAAAGCGAGCACTCATAATGTGGATATTAAACAAAAGTAACACTTTGTGCAAACTGAGAAACGCTTAGTAGCTATTTAATGAAAGAAAGATGTTGCTGGACAAATAACAAATACTCATATAAACAGTACCGACGTTACTATAAGAAACCACCAAAAACTTAGTAAAAATATTTTATAATCTTGTAACCCTTTGGCATCGACCTACTCTCCCTTCAAATTACAGAATTTCTATCTGAAGAAATTATAGTAATAGTCAAGATTAGTTTCATTGCCCGTCATTTATTCAAATTGATCAAATTACGGTTAGAGATTTACGTCGTAGATTGAAATGGGAGACGATCTAAATTATAGACTGCATATCGAAATAGAATGCATTACTTAGTACTATGCAATTTGAACGAAGTAAAAAATAGAAATAACTTCAGAGCGTGTCGTGTTTTCCATTTTACGAGAGGACTTGTTTTTGGCCCTCCCGCGTGCTCTCCCACTATTTCTATTTTAATGGCCATCTCTGTAATAATCACATAATACACTAATGTATACGCACCAATAACTGGATCAATCGAAAACGCTTACCTGAAACAGATAATTAAAATTTTAAATAACAATGTCGTAAATTGTATGGACGGTGAAGCTAGTAATTTGTTCTGTAGTTTTTATGTTCTGTTATTTGTTGTCAGTAAGTAATTATGTATTTATGTTAGAATGTCCGCTTATTATAATAATGACTAGCACTGCAGATCTAGTAGGAGGTGCAATCTGGTCTAGCCAGATTTCTAAACATCGTAGATTGTTGGGACAACAAGAACTGGCTTGAGACTACCTAACGGACTAATAATCTGCACTGTTACTATTATTAGTTCAAGCTCAATGTCATCCTGTATCAGGAAATCAAATGCCTAACCCAGGTTTAGGAGTCTAGCAGGGAGCTTAACCAACATTGTTATGATGATGAAGAATAAATAAATAAATATTCTGGGACATTAACACACACGGTCATCTGATCCCAAGCTAAGCAGAGCTTGTGTTATGGAAACCAGATAACTGGTATATACTATACATATAATACTTTTCGTTTGTAAATATATACTTATAATAGATATTTACACCCAGACTCGACACAAACACAAATGTTCATCATTAATGTTTGTCTCGGGTGGGAATCGAACCCACGACCTGCGGCGTGAAAAGCAAGTATCTTACCGACCACGCTACCGGCCCGTGTAATGAACGACTTATAGTCAGATTTATTTCTTTATTGCATCAATTGTTTTTATTGTTTCAACATTTTACAGGATATTATTTGATTTAAAATATAGTGGATCTTAAACAGTGAAATTAACTTAGTGGAACGCTTAATTTAACATAAATTGTTTGTTAATTACTGCATCTATCCATCTGGTCATTGTACTTACGTAGCTTAGTCATTGTATTTTCCTAATATTTTAATTCGGTACAAGTAAACAAAATACTATACTATCTTTTACTAATAAAATGTGTATTTTCAACGACACAGCCACGCCATTTAATTTAACATTTGCATACCGATATCAATTATTTATAATTCGTACGTATGTTACGGAAACTAAAATTGTAAACGATACCTCAATGGAATGGTCCAGTGTTGTTGACAATACTACAAGATTTCTTTTCCTAATAAGTGCAAGTTGTAAATTATTTAGTAAAGTTTTAAAACATAAACATTTGCTCAAGTTGTGTAACAGAAGAAAAAAACTCGCGCAAAATTAACTCGGAAAATAGCAGTTCCGTTTTTTTACGGTGAATTAGGAAAGAGGTTGAATAACCTTTTCTGGCCGCTTATGGCTTGGTGTTGTATCTATCTCTTTTACACCTTTAGACAAAAGAGCGACGACCTTGTTTGTTTGTAAACTACTATTGCGAACTTATATAAATTTTATATTTATTGTTTGTTACGTAAGTTACTTGCAAATTATTACATTCATTGATTTTATCGGAATAGTCACCTGCTACAGCAAAAAGGTCTATGTGTGGGAAGCTTTACCTAAGTACGCCAATTAATTATTTTATTTTAACTTAGAATTAAAATGTTATTTATTGGCTCACGTTTGGAATTTTATCTACAAGAATAAAGTGTTACATGTTTTTAAATGATAAATAATGGATACAATTATAGTGTAACTTGATGTTAATATATACTTCATCTTCAAAAGTAATTTTTATTTTGTTAATCATAAATAAAGCTTGAAACAAAATTATGGGCTTGAGTATGTTCGCTTTAGTAAACGCGAAGTACCGAGTTCAAATTAAACGATTTTTTCTGCTAATATACTTAGGAAAGTCTTACCAGCTCGAAATAACCAACACTGGAAAAAATATGTCTTCGAATGGTTTCCTTACGATGTTTCACTCTGATGTGTTTTGATAAATTATTGTTACGTAAATAATTATGAATTTTAAGGGAAGACATAGACTCCATGACACAGGGAATCCTAGTGAGGAGTCTAGGGCACTAAAAATATTGTTATCTTATTGTTTGTTTGGTAGTAAATTTATCCTTATCTTTTCCTTCACCGACAATGCGTGTAATAATGTTATAATGTAATATTAAGGCATAATGCAATAATACATTAATTGCGTTTACGTAACGTTTCGGTCAACTAACGATAACCTGTTAAATAATAGGAAAATAACTCGTTCACGAGTTATTAATATTTGGGTGGGTTAAACACATCTATAATTAAAAGTGATAAATTATTCAGTAACACTGAAAATGAATACTAACGACATTAGAATGACATTACGAGTATATGTATTGTTTGTGGCATAAATAGTATAGGTGCGTTCGACCACCTTTCACTGGTCAAATAGCGACGTATTTTTATAACAGTGATGAGTAAATTGATTTCGAAGTTCTTTTTACTTTTTTTTGAGGCGTGAGAATAGATAAAGTCGTCCAATTTATTTTCCTACAGAGCAGCGAGTTCTTGTAAGAACCGCTATTAGAATGACAATTATTGTTTTTGGCATAGGAAATAAAATTTACCTTTAATAAACTATTTTTCAGTCTTATTTTTTTTTTTGTATTTTTTTGCGATGTGGGTGTAAAATCGGCCAAATTTATTTTCATACCGAGCAGCGAGTTCTTTGTAAGTTGTGTTACTTAACTGTAACTTAGGCGAAGTTAAATAAGTAGTTATCAAGATAGAAGTAAGTACTTTATTTTTAGTTAATTTTGGGTTAATTTTTTACGAGTGACGGACGGTATTACGAGGTCTACGCATTTTATTCAAGTTTAAAAGAAAAAAAAACTATAGCTGATGCTTAATAGACGCCTAATTTTGCGAAAGGTGTAAACAGAAGGGAATATTAATATTTTAGGTACCATGTAGGTAATTTTATTGGTGAACAGGTAATCCCAGTGGAGTATTTGCTGTAAAAATGAATAGAGGTTGCTTACTACTATTCGACTATTGAGGCTATAAAAGCTAATTATTATTCAGCAATTCCAAAACAACCCGTGTGAAAAAAAATTTAAAGTTCATTCACATTACACCTACAATCATGTTGTCAAAATGGCAATTCAATTAACTACTATTAATTTCCGGTTTCGTAAATAAATACAAAGTTAGAGGTGTCATTAGTTTACTCGTCACTATGTAACTATTTGTTAATGTTTTGTTTATTGAAATTAAGTTTCTCAGTGCACGTTAGTGACACTTAGTGCAATGGAATTACACGAAAAAAAATACCGCAAAAGTAGTTCTATTATTTTAAATATTGTTGTCACAAAATTTTAACTTAATTCAAATTTCAAACTTGACTTTTAACTTGCCTGAATAAATTTTTAAAGCAATAAGTACTACGTGTGATTGATTGATTTAGTTGAAAGAGCACGAAGACAATTGAACGTTCTGCGCTTTAAATTTACTATAAAACATTTTTGTTTGTTGACAAAGTGCGCGCAGTGTTATTTGAATGTGGAATGAGGCTGGCGAAAGGAGGTTCTACAGTACCGTTAATTTGTGCTACCGCTCGATCGCGAGCTAAAGCAGCGGTCACACAATTCGTAAACAATCTGAAATGTCTTTGTTTCGTCACATCTCGTGACGTCACTATTTCATAATATGTACCGAGAACGGGATTTAGCTCTACAGTTGCGTGTTACGGGGTTACATTGTCTTTATCAATAAATTACTTGTAAACTTTCTCTATTGTTTATTCATTACTCGGTTTGTGTGTAATGAAAACCATAATTATTTGAGAAAGTGCTTAGCCCTGTTACTTTTATAGAGATTTAATGCAGTTAAAGTAACAATGCTCTTATTAACTAGTTCTCATTTGTTCGAGATTTGAGATTTTTATGACAGTTAATTAAAAATTATTTTTTATGGTAGCATAATTCAGTCGTAGCTTTTGTAGGTACTTAATTCAAAAGTCATATAATATCTATTCAACACATTAAAATGTGTTTGGTGTTGTACAATATTGTGTATGTATGTGTGTTGTTATGGTACGTTCAATAACACCGTGGCGTCGGGTCGACGAACCCGCTGCGCCGGCGCCGCGGCCGCGGCCGCAGATACAGGGATGCGGAAAGCCGCTTCGCAAATCTAATGCAGCCTGTTTGCTTTGTTTTAAACTTTAATCCAAATAACACTGTCATTGCCCCCAATTACGCAGCCGCTAGATATTGCTTGAATACAATTAAGTTTGTTATCTCTCACTGACATTGTATGCAAATCATTTATTGTGTTGTTTATGAAGTTATAACACCAATATCTTATCCATATAAGTACTCATGTGACACATACCTCGTACATAATATTTACTAAATCTATAAATAAGCCGTCTTTGGGTTACAAAACTTCCTATTGATTAAATAATATGAATAAAAACACGTAGAAAAAGTATAGAATCAATTATTTTTAATAATTATAGCTCCTTCTAATTCCACTATTCTTAAAAAGGAATGTAATAAGCGACATCACAGACTGAAGCAGAAATTTTAATTGTGCCAAATCTACATAGTTGTAGTACTGATGATCTTTCGAATAGGTAATGTTTGTTAAAATTCTATAAAGAGGTGGTATCGCAGCTTTTATAGCACTAGTGGGTAGGTATAGCAAACAATTGCAATCGTGTACCATGGTCATTGTATTACCGTTACAGGCGTGAGGTCAGCGCAAACCCTTTAAGGCCTCTCTAACGGAACCTTGGGCGTGTAATCTAGTTTGTAAGTACTTCGCTTAATAGTTTTTGTCGAATTAATATCTCGATACTTGACGAAATACGACATTTACAACAAATTTCAAAACAGAGGAAGTTGTCAACTCTATGTGATAAAAAAACTGATTTATAAATGCAATAAAGGTCTTAATACAGCTGTTATAAAAGCCCAACTACTATTAATAGGGATGACAAGGTATGTAAAACAGTATTTTAATTATAGTCCGTCAGAAAGATTATAAAAAATGTTAGACACGTAGTTTTTGTTCTATCATTGAAATGAAACAATAATATGATATTCTGAGTGCGCAACGTTATGCCTACTTTTGTATAAAACTTACATAAGGATGTCGTCACTCGCGATTTCGCTTGAACGTGTCTCTGTCCATACGTCACGCAACAAAGAAAAATGTGTGTAATATTTTTAATTTAAATATCTAACGGACAAAACAAAAAAATTGTCGCCATCCCCATTTTCAACGGTCTTTAAAATTTCTGTGATGTCAATCATTATAATTATGCAGTCCACTCATATCTCCTAATTAACATAAATATTCATATTCTCAACATTCATCAAACTCTGTTCACACACAATTAGTTCCATTATACGAAACAGTTCAAGCGTTGCATCAAAATACATAAACAAATCTAAAATTCAGATTGTAACTCTATATTGGTACTTCTTATCTAACAATAGCGTGAAATATGAATTTTGATTTAGTAATACACTATTTGTATTGTAGTGGCTTCCATTCAAGTGGGTTGAAATTTTAGATTAATTTTTTTTGGAGAATGCAAGGCTGGGACATGATAAAATGTCGTTATCGATCAAAAATGTCATCAGTTAAAAAAATACTTGACAAAGTTGAGAGAAGTTAAAGTAGTTTACCTAGGAAAAGGTTTAAAATAACTACAATTATATAAAAAACCTGACTAGTAATTTAGCTCAATAAATTCGCAATTATGTTAATTGACAACTCTAAACACGTAGGTTCATTTGAAAAATCTAACGAAACAAAAATTAAGTCGAAATGAAAACAGAATTGGTAGGTCCTATGATTTGCGCAGAAATCAAAACTTTTCCTAGACAGTCGAGTAAAAAAAATGTAGAGCAGCTCGTAACTTCGCTTTACATAACGCCGAAGGCACGAATAAACAGCAATACTATAAATATATCAGACATAGGAAGCGCCAAGCCATTAATAATGTCGAGAAGTTATAATCAATACGATAAAAACGTATACGATTAGGCATGTAGTACTAGAATGACGTAACGAAATAATTTTCTGATAATCGAAGTAGGTACTTAATGAAGAGTACGTATGCTGTGAAAGTGAAAGCGATTACGTTTTATACAAATAAAAGGTTTGTTTTTGTACTGACATACTTTAAATGCACATTAGGCATTTAGTCGACAGATGCACTCAATGCTCCACTTTCTAACCACTCAACGATAAAAGATTCGTCACATAAAGTGTGAAATCTTCAAAACGCATTACTGTTTATTCAGATGTACAGTCGACACAATAATTATGACGAATTAACATTTCAATTTAAAATTAACATAGATTTTTCTTATTCCCATTCATCAGCGTTATCCATCATTTCAAAGAACCTGATGTATACTCTTATGGGACATTTTTGACACTCGAATTGTCGTGAAGAATGTGTTTCTGAAAGGAATTAATGGAATCGAATAGAGTTAAAGTTCACACGTGTACGGTTGGCATCAACAGAGGGGCCACAACCCTAGCCTTTGTGAGTGACCCGGCATGGCCAAGGGAGTTTCAATACTGTTATTGTACACCCTCCTACGCTTAGAGAAATCATTGCCTATTCACAGGCACATCCAACCTTCCATTCTTATACAAATAGAATAAAGCAAACAATTTGAAATTCAAGGGCCTGTCGATATTCAAGATGTTTGCCTTTCTTGACTGCAGCTCATTTGCTTAAGTTTGTGTTGGTCAAACATGTTGGGGAAATCGTCAACATAGGTCGATAACCTTTAGTTAATAAGGTTAGTATCCCAAAAACTGAGTCTAACATACCGTTACTTCGGAACATATTTATTTAGAAATCACTGAAAAGATTTTCAAATAAATAATCTAGTTACACAAGTAAAACTCACCTAACACCCATAACATCGAAATACTTTATCACAAGACGAATCGGTGTTTAATCCAACCGCTTTTCAAGTGCCCTTTGGTCCTCAAGTCGATATAGAATAACTTATGTGTTGATTTCATTTGATTAATGTCCCTTATATTGTCTGGTATCAGAATGTCATCACGCCCTTTGACAGTCGTCAAGGTATTTGCATAATGATTCGTTGGAAGTTGGAACCACCTGGGTAAGATTCCTTACTTGCTTACATTACGAATGATGTTTTACATTATTTTGTTTCGATAATAATCTAAAGATAGATAAGTTACGTCTAGTGGGGTATTGGTGTCGTAATATCTGTGATAATTTAGGTCGAGATTAGATTGCAGATTTAGTGTCACTATGGAATTTACGTTACGTAATCATTTTATTTTTTTAACAATGGCTAGTACTGTTTATCTTACAATTCGAGATTCACATTAGCAGGTATGATTATAATATAGCAAATAATTGCTCCGTAAACAAAATTAAAAAAAAAACGGCTGTCAAGTGAATTTAAACTAGGTTAAATGTGCTAATATAAAAAAATAGTTTGCACGCTTTACTAGTCGTTAGCAATAATAGTTATGTCAACTATTTCTATAGTAGTCACATTCCTACACAAATAACACAGTTATGATGCTCGTAATATTATCAAATTGGTCCAAGGCTAAATGCTTATCTGGCCACTTGCTTGTTTCCTGATCTGATTCGATAACAACCGTTGTTCTGTTCTCGTGGCTTAAGTGACGTTATTGGTTTGCTCTAAATCGGATAAACGACATATTACGTAGTGATATAGTCTTTTGAGCCGGTCTTAGCGCAAGAGTAAAATATTTTGGAGTCTGTTTTCGTAGCCTCTGTAACCATTGAAAAAATCTAAATATATAAAAGAAGAAACTGACTGACTGACATATCAACGCAGAGTTCAAACCGCTGGGTCTGGAGACTCTAAATTTGGCACATAGGTTCCTTACAGGGTCTAGGGGTGCACTAAGAAAGGATTTTTCAAAACTCACCCTTTAAGGGGGTGAAACGGGGTTCCAAAGTTTGTATGGAGTAACAAGATTAGTGAGACCAATTTCGCGGGCGAAGCCGCTGGCGGAAGCTAGTAATCAAATAAATAACGCTAACTTGTTAAATTATTAACTAAGTTTTAAATGAGTAAATAACGTATTTATGAGGAACAGTAAAAACTCATTAGAAAGTCATATTATAAATTTCAAGTAATTGGGACTTCTCTTATTAAAATAAAATAACCATGAAAAGTAGACCATAGACAATTCCAGTTTCCACCTGTTTCACCTTAGCGGCACAACAATGGTTTCAGAGATACAAAAGCAGTTATTTTAACATTTTAAGTCCATAGTTATAATTAAATTAACTTATTCAAAACATTATGCGGTGGAACACTAACGTTTTCCATATCTATGTGGACGTAGATCTATCATTAACTCGTAATGGAATCCTTACTTTATGGGAGAGTAGTTTGGTCGTGGTCAAAATGACGTTGACTCAATTACTACTTACGACCCGTTCGTCCTTGCTTAGTTGTATTCCCACGACTAAAGATAATATTCTTAACTTCCGTGTTTGTCGCAACCGTCCTTATATGTTTACACATTATATTACTACCATCGACTATTGTGTATTTAAGTAAATAGTAGTAGTATATTCAAGTTACGACAGTAATCTCGTGGTAATTCTATGGTATAACATTTTATTTATTACTTGCGGAAAATAACCGCGATCGTACTACGCATTAATCTACATTTTGTAGTAAACATCCTTAAAATGTCATTGCCATTGTAAAGCATAATAATTTCCAGAGTGAGCAGAAAAACCGTTACAATTTGATCAAAATATTCATTAGGACATTATCGCCACCCTCCAGCTGCTATCTGTGCGTTTACGTGGAACGTTACTGTTTTTATTTAAATTACGAATACAGTGTTCCAAAAACAAAGGAGGAATTTAAAAAAGGAAAACATAAGAGCGATCAATGAAGAAATAAGATTTTATTATAAAACGAGGTGCATTATTCTTTAAGACAGCTGTCAGACGTGAAAAACAAAATTCGAACGTACAAATTGAAATTGACATGTTCCATTTAAAACAATAATAAACGCGACACCACCGTTTAAAATAATAAATTTTAATTGAGAAACCGTTCAGCTGCAGAATCAATTATTTTTCTGTAAGTACGTATGTATTTTATAAAACCAAATCGATATAGAGGTCTAACAGTGGTTAAATGGTAGAATAAAAATCGTTCCCATGAACGGACATATTTTTTTTTAATGGAGTAGAATAAAATTGTAGACTTACTAGGATGCTATCCTGGCAGTCATGCAGAAAAAATATGTCCAGAGCACGCTAAGGTCATATTCACACGGGGGGTTAAAGTGGTAATTATTTATTGATCCGGTGCAAAATGGAAACGCGTGTTGAGAAAAAATCCCCCCTCAATAACATCAACTAGCAACAGTTGGAGGAATTGATGAAACACTAAAATAAATAATGGTTCAAAGAGATGAAATTAATGATGACGTTAAAACAAAAAGCCGAGTTGTTTAAGTGAGAAAACCTTTTCAAACCTTTATAATAAAACTTAAAAAAATAAATTGTAAAGTGTGATGAATGATACAAAAGTTCTCTCTCATTAGTAAGTAAAGGAAAATATTTTGAGAACAAAAGAATATAAAAATTACCACAGCGTTCATTAATCCGCTTCTAAGCAACGAGATTACCTCTAAAACAGTTATTAGGAACATCTAATTAGTAACGCGGCTAGCATAAGAGATCTTCAGAGCATAGAAAATATAAGTACTTTTAACTACCTAATAGAATTTTTAGTAAGCCAATTAAATTGATAAAAAAAAATTAAGTGTAACGGCTACCAATTGGTACTGTTCCCATAAGTTATGGGAAAGTATTTAACAAGGGTGATATATCGATAGTATCAATTATCTACCCTCTGGGTACTCTATATTGGTTGATAGGAAGCCGATGGGAATTCGAGTTTACTGACCTAGGTTACGAGACTTCAAGAGGTTTTATGTCATCTGTTTCCACTCAAGTTTATAGACTGTAATAGATAGTAAAAAAATAAATACTTCTCTAGCACAGTGTAGTACCCAACAAACCAATAAAGATAGGTTTGATAAATCATAATTTCTTAAATTGTTCAATATTAATTACTACAAAATAAAATAAAATATTATTTAAATATAAAATTAATAATTAGATACTAAAATTTATATGTAAAATAATTTTTTAATAAATTATTAAAAACATAATATTTTTTCTTTATAGTAAAATATTTAATATCAATTATTAAACAACTAATAATTTCTCTTATTTTTTCTTTATAATATTAATTTTGAAAATTAATATAAATAATAAGCAATGTGTAGAGGGGGCATTAGTAATTTTCTTATTATAAAAATTACGCTAAAAGTGGGTAGAGAAAAATGTACTAAAATGAAATAATAACACATTATGGGGGTTGTATGTGTTTCATACATGGCAATAATTGATGTCCCAGAATATTTATTTATTTATTTATTATTTATTTATAATCCCATTAAAAGATAAGGACTTTTTTGCATAGATATAGCTCAATTCTGTTAATAAGTCTTTAAGGATCCTCGTACCGATTTTTTGTCAACATTCCAGTTCAAAATGCCATAGAAAGGAAAATCCAAGGTCACTTTCGCTTAGGGAACAGGAATGACTCTGATTTTACGCTCGAGGTAATCTCCCATGGAGAAATCCTCACGCCTTCTCGTCCGGAACAAGGCAGATTTATCAGCTGTTATGGTAACTGTCTTATAATTACGCTATTCCGTCCTTATGGGTAATGGGAACGTGGGAAGATGGGGTCGAGTGTAAATATTAGACAAATAATACCTTATTTCCTAATTCCACCATCGCTGTTGCCAAGGGTTATACTTACATACCTAACAACAAGCACTTAGTTATTATTGTTTAGATGTTTAAGCTAAAATGTTTTATGTTCTGTCAAGAAAACAAAGTCGGAAAGATACCATTAGAAAGGAAACTGGTTAGAAATGTTAAACATGCTTTTGTGCTTAGTGAAATTATAGAAGAATGGTTTACATTCGTTTCCAATAGGCATGTTACGTAATTTTTTGACTTAATGACATCATTCATTCTTCATTCATTTCAAACCTTTTTAGAGTCCCACTGCTGAGCACGGGTCTGCTCTCAACTATCTTATGAGTTGAAAGAGTTTAGGCCTTAATCCACACACGCTGGCCAAGTGCGGGTTGGTTGATTAGTTCTCAGACATGCCGGTTTCCTCACGATGTTTTCCTTCACCGATGTTGAGAAACAAAGATGAAACAATTCACACAAAAATGTGTGGACACGACCAGGATTCGAGCCCGCGACCTTCTTTTTCTAAGGCGAGGCCCGTACCGCTGCGCCGCCGCTGCTGACTTACTGACCTAAACATGCGTAATTTGCTTATCGTAATGAGGTAGCCATAAAAACATCATTACTTGTAAAGAACAGATTTGTACAAGGTAAACTGCTGACGACATTGCCATCATTGCCGTATCATGAATGTTAAAATTGATTGTGGTTCCGTTGAAAGAAAGGGATGCGGATATACGCATCGTATAAGCGCATCCCTTTCTTTCAATGGCATCATAATCGCTTTTAACACTCATAATACGGTAGCAGTACAATGTTAGGCCAACGATTGTGGACTATTATGAAGAATAATGCAGTCATACACGTGCCTATTTAACTAATATTGCAATGTCATGTCCCTATACGATACCATATCATAAACTTACGCTAATTTGAAAATAAATGCAAGCAAACACGTGCTTGTCATTTTTTTCAATATGGAAGCCATAAATCTGTTTAATGAGGAGTCGTCGTGTTATTTTGTGAATTTTGGTTGAAAAAAAAAAAAAAATGTACCGGTGATGTTAGCAATTCTATCGTGTGGCAATGCAATTAGAAAGTATGCTACTAAGTAATTTCGTCTAACTGTGTTTTCGCTCGAAGACCTTTCACAGTTGTTAGACGTTTCAATTTTTGATGTCTATCACGAGATTAATATGTATCTCTAGTTTATTTATTTAAACACTGGAACACGTACAATTTTTTTAATTACACAACACTATAATACGGTACCAAATAAAATTTTATCCTTTTTAGATACTTAAAAAAATTCTCTATGAAAATGCAAGTAGAACTTGATTGAACATAACAGTAGTCTCAGTACGAGTTGTCATTACGAGAAAAGTTTTGATTAATAAGCTATCAATCAAAGATTATAAGATATAAAATGATTCACATAAGTCTACTAATTATTTTACTTATTCTGTTTCTTATCCATTTTATTGTATTTGTAGCATTACATATTCAATTTTAATAAACGTTTTGAACGAAAAAAAATTGAGAAGTGATTTTGACAAGTTTTAGATAGTATTCGAAAACTTTTTTCGTATTGACGAACTCGTACTAGGGGTACTGAACATTGCGTCACACCTGTATTGCCCGAAGGTGTAGGTAAAGGTGTACCCTTAACTTTTAGGCAGCTATGTTTAGGTCCGACACTCAATATGGGGTAGCCTATTAGCGTTCATCGAGCACAATTCCAAACTTCAAGCTCCCAGTACGATTTTGTTATTAAAGTCTTTTTGCTCGAACCGGGAATAGAATCCGGGACTTAGCGGTTACTAAGCGAACACGGTCGCCACTTGACCACTGAGGCAGTTAACTTGATCGAAATCGTGATTAAAGTCGCTTCTCACTTATATCTACGCTGCAATAAAATAGTTCAAAAGAATATGTAATTAATGAAGACATTGTTTGTCCTTGGTCTAGATTATGGTTAATTAACTTCTATTAACAGACAGATATCATGTTTTAGCTAATATAAAATATATATGGCAAGTGTGTCATTACTGTTTGTTAGACAAACTTTGTTTAAGTTAAAAAAAACCCACGGTGTTTATACTTTTTAAAACCAAAATTGTAGATTATGAATTAAGTTTTTTTTTGTTTCATTTTATCACTTCAGACATTTGAGAGAAGACGGTGCTCAACAAATATACAGTTATCTGAATATTAATTAGGCGTGTGGTTAGTAGCTGATTTTTATAGAAATAATGCGTAAACCTCGCCCACTACACCCCGTTTGGTCAATTTATATGACGCTTACTGTACATGGTAAAACTGATACGTGTATGAAATTTCTGGTTGACTGACACCGATCGAATGAAGTACTTTGGAAAGTCGTTGTTTTTATCTCGTTTGCAAGTTCGTTATGCGCATTGAACCATATCGTACATGGCGTTTCCTTAGGGTTGTCCGTGAGAACTGTAGTAACGTACGCCTGCGCTTGCGCATTCGTCTCGTGTCGCTGGCTTGACCAATTACGTTTCTGCATTAGCAAGTGCAAGTGTTGGTCAAGTGCTTTTTAATTACAAGCCATTTTTGTTGCTAGGTTGTATCGAAGTGACCGGGAATTGACCCCGATAGGAAGAACTACCGCCAAATCGATGGTAAAACAATAAAAAATACAATTATATTACCTATTAACACACAGATGTCAATATTGTACCCAAATTATATGAACAAAGCTTCTCAATTTACAAAAACAAACTCTGGTAATGTTATCCCAAACGTATCGTTTCAGATGATGGCGGTCATTGCACGGGATATGCGCAAACGCAGGGGTGCTGCACAAGCGGGGGAAGCAGATGCCGTGAACTATCGGCGACCGTTACTCCCCCTATCTGTTAAATTTCAAATTTGGAACACGTGTGTTGACAACTTTTTTTATCGCCCGCATTTTGGTACGGTTTTCGCAATCGACCGAAATTTCGTTTTTTTTTCTGGAGTAGGACATTTTAGATAACCGAGGTAATTAATTGACAGTTTACTAGCGTGACAATTTGAATGGCTTGGTAAACGACTGGCTGAATACATTTCGTAAGCACTTTTTATGCAAATGTGTTCTAAATAGATAAATAGGCAAGAAGGTAGAGTTAGCTATATAAGAGTAATTAGTTAAAGAAATTAAGTTAAAAGTTGAAGAATAATACTATAAGTAATAGATAGAAAGTGTTGTATTAGAAAGGAAAGTGACAGTTAAAAAATCGATATGACCGTTAGTGTCCGCGAGGGTGCGCAAAGGGCGCTGCGCACGCGCCGCCGTTATTGCAGCTATTATGACAATCACAACACAATGCATGCGGATTTATTCACCGATGCGATGCAAGGGCGACACTCTGATTTATGAACTCATTACGGAATATTCAATTAAGTTTATTCATCTATACGAACTATGTTATGCATTATTTGTTTTTCTGTAGAATTAGATTGTTTGTGGCTAATGGTTAAAATCAAAACTATTAATAAGGAAATTAGTCTATGGATTCTAATAGTGATCCACGCCAAAGAGAAATCATTGACGTGCATTCAGGATGAATACTGCATTTTGAAATAAACTTTTAAAGGGGTAGGTACCAACGTACCAACGAAAGTGTAATCTGATATCTTATACATCTATTAAAATACTTGACCGGATGCATTTAAAGAAACCATGGTACAATTGCAACTATTTCTTTTATTGAAGTATACAATTACTACCCCGCAGTTTCGTCTACTTTTTTCCCATAACCAAAATATAGAGGTCAATGACACTAAATGTAATTACCATAGGGAAGTAAAGAAATTGGGTGACCCAGTCCCTTAGAAGTAGACCCCTGCAGGGTTTTTACGGTTGGTCAGTTTTAGACAAATGGTTAGAGTAGTGATTGAACGTTTCGGAGTTCTTAGAAAACCCTTAGGACCATATACATCTGCTGAATATATCACAAAGGAGGTCATGTTTGTTTGTTTAAATAGTTATCGTTAAAGCAATGATGCGGATAACCGGAAAGTGTTTGTCACCTAAGAATTAAACTAGCTTAAACCAATAGTTAGCAATTAATTACCTATTTAAGTAAGTTAGAAAAAATCATATCGGCTCTTTGAACGCCTGGATTTTTCATACACATTCTCCTCTATGTATGGTATCTACTAAAAAAATGATTATTATATTTACCGCTGCCATAAACTTTTGTTATTATAGTGATTTCATTGTAAGATTATTTTAAATACACACAGACGGAAGATGCTACTGATTAACTAGTTAGCAGGTATATTGTGATATTGAATGGTTAGTGCACAAAAAATGAAGTGGTTGCTTATACAAACGCACAAACGAAGGTGGTATTGTTGTTAGAGAAAAAAAAACGGCATTGAGTACACGACATGACTTGAATCTAACAATACATCGTCGTAAGATAAAAAAAATGTTTTTGAAACGCGACAGGTTTAGATTACACGCCTTGTCTGCTACCGATACGTGTAAAAGTATAATATTAATGATAAGAAAGTATAATTTTGAATTAATTAATAACTAAACAGGTAAATTTAGGTAAGGTTAATTAAGTCATAAATTGTAGTAGGTATTTAAATACATACATAATACACTGTGGGTTTGTAGGTCAGTAGGTACCTTTTTAGACATGTCACACATTAAACTTCAGAGTCCTCAATTTGGATGTTCGTATTAATTAATTACTTTGTTTGGGCACATAAATGAAAAATGCGAGAAATAAAAAGAGTTCATTGAATTGTAACGGATTATTATATTCATTTTAAATTCTCCATTTGCCTGTGTAGGGAGACTCCGATCTTCCGTGAGATGTACAAAAGACGGGCATCATTTATTTTTTGGTTTGAAATACGGATAAGTTTGTTTTAATTGGTTTTTTGTTAAATAAATTACAAATAATATTACATTTACATCACACAATTTTAATTTTATAATGACGGAATGAGATTATTTGAATCGAGCAATAAGCCGCCATTTTGCAATCAGTGAGCGTGCGCATGCGTGGATAGTTAAGTGACGCGTCGCGCGCGTCGTCACCGCGTGGGTGCGACAAGGATACTTTAGGATACCGTTTACTACACTACAACACAAAGCGTAAGCGAATCATTGAACAAAAATAAATTATATGTAGTATTTATACCACAGAATAAAGACACAAGTTATATTAAAATAATATTAGTGAAGAATAAAGGTTTTCCTATCAATACTTGTGGTAAAAACTAATTTAGAATTTTACTCGAAACTAGCTCAACATTAAAACGTAGATAGACCTACTGAAAAGTACATTTTGCTACACTCATTTCAACTAGAACGCTTGGTAATTTCTTGCAAAAACAGTAACAAGCAAATATAAGAACTCTCATGCAATTCTGATAATAACATTGATCAAAGATAGCGTGCATGTGTGGTGGTAAGTTTAAGTATAATATCATAACAATAAGTAGCATCCAGCTATTGTTTACCACTGTAGGCACATGTGTTAATTGAAAAATAGGACAAATGTGGGAGGCTCGTTTATTAATACAGAGCTGTATCAAAACAAACGAATCTAGGTCAGCATTCGTGCCTACACGATAATTTATGTGTGTACTTGACACGAAGAGTAGAAGCGTTAGTAGTAATAATAAGTAAAATTTGTAAAAAGTAATTGTACAATTGTAAATTGTACTGAATACAAACATTATTTTTATTTTACAATATCGAGACATTTGACAAGATGTAAGAACAATTTCTCAGCCCTTTGCAACTGCTGCGGTTTCGAATAACAGCGTTAACGCCAAGTTTAAATAAACAATTTAATAAGTAGGTGCTCAGTTTCTTAAAAGATTTTTTATCTAAACGTCCCCTTCAATTAAGAAAAACTTCATTAGAAACCGGTGGAATATTAATTTTTAATTATATTGCTGTAATATGCTTTCAGTTGTTAATAAAGTATTTAGCACCCTGAACGGATACGTTTTTTGCACTTCCTTTTATTATTTAAGAATAAGGTATTCAATGACTGTTATTATAATTAATTTACTAATAAGGGTGTGAAATATCAGATCATAGTAAAAGTTTTTGATACAGAAAAGCCCTCAGTTGTAAAACACAGTTGGGGCTAGATTTTGAGGATCAGAACGTCATCATTTTAAAATAAAAATGAATGTAATTCGTATTGTGTTATAACGCCAAACAGATATAACTTTACGCTAACTTAATTTTTACTGCATCTAATAGGAAGTAATTAAAGCCTTATCGCAATATACCAAGTCAAAGGTTAATAATAATTATTCCGTGCTTATCTTTACTATTAGAAACTACACACCACTAAGTAGGTGGTATTACAGTGTTATAATAGGGTATCAGGTGTTAGGGCGATATATTGGTGTCTTGTTGCACTAGTAGGTATACTTAGTATTTAATTACAGCTTGAATATGATGCCATGCAGACGGTCCAGTGTTAATCATTATGACGTTTAAGTTTTGTTGCTTTGAAAGTGCAGTTTTTTTTAAATTATCTTCATACGAATGTCATGACAGTTAGAAGAGAAAAGATTAAAATAATAGAGTAAATAAATGTACAACTAGTAAAGGTGCTAATTATTCAATCATGCTTGGGCAATTAGATATGAGTACAGCGGGCAAAGCAACTTCCATTGTTTGTATTGAATAGATAGTGAAGTGTGTATGTCAATTGAAGTAAATACAATGGCGGCCATTTATTAACTGAATTACCATGGACGCAGGAGATTTATACTGCACTCATAGGAAGCATATTTTACGTAAATGAGTTTGGAAACACTATCGGTATCAGTAAACTATATTTCGACAGTGTATAACTCAGTTAAGAAAAAAGGGTCAGTTGCGCCTTTTTCCTCTATGACAGCAGTATATTGCACAAGCGTGTTTGAAAACTGGCGCGTAATGTTCCTTAACTAAAGGTCCAAGTTCGCAGCCGACTGCAGACAGACAGCACCAGTACACAACGTGTCAACGACACTACTGAATATGTAGGTAGCTGCGAGAGGTATGTCTCCGTGTCGTCTACTGCTACTGTCTGCAGTTGGCTACAAACTTGTAGCTTAACTCTCACAGCCCGGTGGTTAAGCCAAACCGATTCGACCGGTGATAGATTGGTAGAACCGATGGCATAACGTACTCTCCAAGTCAAGAGGATTCACACCACGGACTTGCTGAATAGACTGGTCCCGAGATATATTGTCCCTAATCTTTTTTTTTAAGCGCTACGAGGCCACAAACGTGTACACACTACCCTTCGACCCTTTTAAGTGTCCCAGGCCACGGATCTTCTCTCAACTATCTTACGAGTTAAGACAGTTTAGGCCTTAATCCACACACCAAGCCAAGTGCGGGTTGGTGGATGTCACAAGTCCTGGAATGATTAGGCTTTAGACCTGCCAGTTTCCACAAGATGTTTTCCTACACCGATTTAGAGCAACGGTGATGAAACAAGTCACACAAAGATGTGTGGGCACGACCGAGGATCGAACCCGCGATTTTAAAGCCGAAGCAGATAGGTTTTTACCCATTTATTTATAATCTCGGTCGTCGGAAGTTAAATATAAATGGGTAATAATAATGTGAACAAGGTGACCCATACTGGAAAATTTCAAAGTGACCTAGGCACTATCACCTATCACTAAGTACCTACCAAAAGTTTGAGATTAACCAACAATGCATATAACTGCACTGTTCTCTGATAACAACGTGTTTACTCGTTAATTATTGCAGTGATAACAATGTAATTGTATCAACAAAACATTAATGATATCGAAGCTTCAGGTTCGTGTTGTAGATACCAGATATACTTTTATTGTGATAAACTGTGCATTATAAACGCTTAATTTCATCACACCCACCAAAATAAAACTCGTCAAAACTCTACGTACCACAGAATATGTACTCTTCTAAGGATTACAGTATATTTACTACCTACGCGCTGTAGTAAATGTAGTAATTCTAAAGTAACCTACGTATTTATAACCTAATGAACTAATTGTATGAATGATGAATGAATGACTTTAATGAAAATGTATTCCATACAAGTTTAACCCTCAAATAGTATAATATTGAATTACTAATTGTCTATCCTACTACAGTAGCCAAAGTACACCGATAAAATAATAAATACATCGTAGGTATATCGTATACCTAGGTACTCGTATAACGTAATGTGTATTTAGCTATAGTCTTATTAGTTAGTTGTCAAACAGAATTAGCATAAAACAAGTTATTAACCATCATCAAAACACTAACCTGTTATTCTTTTTTGTGCCTTGCTACTCTCAGGACTGGAGACTTTAGTTTCTTGTGATGGCGTGCTGGGTTTAGTATTTGTAATCGTGATAGGAGATCTCCTCAAAGCAGCAGGCACTGTCGACGCGGGAACTAATTGCCAGGCGAATCTTTGTGAAGTAGCCAGTGGTTTCTCGTTAGCAAAGTCGAAACCCCATCTCTGGCTATCCAAATCTAATTGGCGGGCCAACTCTCTTTCAACAAATCTTCTGTTCTCCTCCCGGTCAGTGCAGCCGAATAGATTCCTTCTTACGCCTTCTAGAGCCGTGACTCCGCGGACACGCAGCGACCTCGTGTCCAGCACTGTGGTGGCCTGCAGCCCCGGCGCCCTTACACTCAACGTAGACATCTCTTCAGAGTCCGTAACAGCGAAACACAGCAACGCACTTCACAGATAGCATCCACGCCGTATCCACCTAACAAACAAGGTCAATAATCAGTAGCAGCACGCGATAGTTACGTATCGATTTAACAAAAGTAAGATTAGTGTTTGGTTCATCCCGCACTTATAAGAATTTTATATTGTTAGTTTATTGTATGTAAACAAGTCGTGAGTAACGCGGTGACGCCGTCCGTGACGTAATACGTCCGCACGCCACAGGTACGTAGTACAAACTGTGGCCGCCGACGGCCGCGCGGCGGCGTTGCGTGCGTGGCGTCGCCGGCGTCGGGCGAGGTGGAGCAACGGAGAACCCCAGCGCGAGCGACTCCCCGCGCTTCCGCCTCCCGCCGCCGCGTGGCGCTGATGTCGCGTCGATCAAGTGATGAGTGCGTGATTGTGTGTGATATCTCCCTATTCTTTACCCATTAATTTTTAGTAGGTAGGTAATGAATATTGCATTATTTCATTAATTACGTAGAAATTTTGTTCGTATTAATTAAGATAGGGGAGATAATTAAGTCTTCTAACTTTACAGACGTTATAATGCCTGTCTTAAATATATAGAAATTATGTCCAATACCTCGCATACCACCGAATGTTGGATAACGAAATAAAATTTATGTTTAATATATTTTTGTTACCTTTTTACTAAATAGCAAATAATATGATAATAAGTTCTAATTGGTTAGTCGCAACTGATAAAAATTTACTTATCTAATAATACGTAATATTATTAAATATCAGATTCAAATAAGAATAAATTACCCAAATTATTGGAGTTGGCTACGTTTTCGTGGCAACACTGACTTGTTTACGAAGAAGGCTCTTACGGAAGGCGAAGCACTAGTCAGTGACTTCAAACCACATTAAACCATAAAAAAATATGTTTACGAAGAATGAAGACGTGTCTAGTTACCTACCTACCTACGTATGCAGCATACTCAACACGGTTATCAGACATGTAGCTATCTCTTTCGCGCACGCATACGTTTGAACGAACATAAAAGAGATAGAAAATATATTAATAGCACAGAGCGTCCCGCCGCCATTTTGCAGACACACAACCTAAACTACCTAGATTATTATGGTAAACTGAGTTTTACTAAAACTAATAAATTCGAACTCGATTTTCGTAGCAAAAGATTTATCGACTACTTGGTTCGATTTTAGTAAATAAATTAGGAATAAAATACACTTGTGTTACAATCGATACTGTGGAATTCGCTTTCTTAATACTAATAAAAATTGCGAAATATCACTGAGTTAATGTCTTAATAATAAGTGTCAGAACATATTTTTTTTGTAATTTATTTTAATTAATTACAACATTATTAAAAGGACTCACCTATGCCTGTTTGTTTATTGTTTCACGGAAAATTTTTCGATTTGCGGACGGGATTCATTCACTGCACTGCCGCCGTACTAATTTTCAAGATATGACAATGACGCGATGGCGAGAGCGCGGGCTCGTCGCTCATTGGTGGAAAATGGCGGCCAGTTGTCCCATTGGCTATTGAATTTTAGGCGGCAAATTTCGGTTGGTCGAGACGCCGGATGGCGGGAAATAAACGAAACGCTTTCCGGTGCGCGTGAGTTTTGTTTTGTTACGGAAAATTTCTTACCGCGTTTAAGTTTGTTTAGAATACAATATTTTCTGTTGTTTGTTCAGGACCAGTTGTTACGAGGGCGTTTCACTTTGCTGTTAATTATTATTTGTTGTTTAATTAAATACTTATTGTTTCGTTTTATTATGAGTATAATGCAATTATACTAACTTATAGGTATACAATTTTCTAATTAGATTTTTCTTTTATTATTATTTCATTTTGCCGGCTATGTTTAAGTCCAATCGTAATAGAAAGCGAGCCTATCGCCTTTCAACTGGTAAATCTCAACTTTGAGCTATGGGGGGTGTCCATTAACTACGTGAGGCGTTTTTGAGAATTTTTCGACACACTCTTCTCCCTGGTCAGATATCGTAAGATTTTCCTTAATCCCCACACCTAATCTCACGCGAGATTCTTTAAAAAAAATATTTGGACTGTAAACGTGTTGGATTATTAAAAAAAAACTTGTTCTATTACATTTATTGAAGACTAAGAAGTAATCTAAGAAGTACCTTTTGACGTTTCAGTGTTTTGTATTAAATTAGCTTTATAGAGGCGTAATTCACTCTATTTTTATTAGCTTTCCTGTAAAATAATTGAATTATGAAGCTATTTTTATTTTAACATATAACATAAACAATTGTCATACAAAAAATAAAATTCTAAATAACTATACTACGTTTAGAACTGTCAAACGGTGCGTTTTAGGTTTGACAGGCTGTAGCATAGACTAGTATTTGTGAATATTAACGTAATTTAAAATCACAATCATAAAATTAAATAATGAATATCACACAACAATTCTGAAAAGCGCAAAAATTTTAATAATTACATGATATTTACCAAGACCCACTCTCCCCTTTATGTGAGATTTGGAAAGATTTTGCTTACCCCCCTCCCCCCTTAGAACACCTCGCTTTATTAATGAACGACCCATAAAATTTTAACCTATTTAGATTTTTCTAAGTATTTTAGAAAAATAAAATACACGTAATAAAGATATTCTTTTCTTTTACTAACTTTATATTACAACTAGCTTCCGCCTGCGGGTTCACCTGCGCGGCCCCTGTTTCACCGCTTTAAGTGAGTTTTCAAAAATCCCTTTTTACTGAACCACCCTGAAAATAAATGAAACCCCATAAACCTGTCTAATATTATTTTGGTTGAGTGCGCTGATATCAGAAACTACTGGTCCAATTCGAATAATGCTTGCACAATGGGCTATCACCATTTATTGAGGATAGGTGTACTAGTATAGTATTATGTCATAGGTGTATACTGCTTTTTATCTCACTATTGCTTCAACCCTTTTTAATGTCCCACAGCTGGGCACGGGTCTTCTCTCAACTGGGTTACGAACTGAGAGTGTTTAGGCCTTAATCCACACACGCTGGCCAAGTGCGGTTTGGTGAATGTCACATGTCCTCGAATGATTAGTGTTTAGACATTCCGGTTTCCTCACGATGATTTCATTTACTGGTACTGAGTAGCGTTGATGTTAGAATTCACACAAAGATATTGTGTGGGCGCTACTGGGAATCGAACCCGCGACCTTATAAATCTAAGGCGAGGCCCGATCTGTTGCGCCTCCGCTGCTCTTGCGCCACTGCTGCACTGTATAGTTATGTTAATTTTTAGCCGCTTTCCACGAGCGGGTCCGCCCGCGCTTACCTATATCGGTTATCGTGCTAAAACTTTATGTAACCTCTTTTAGCGCGGACGTATAAAACTATCCTATGTCAAAACTCGAACTACATCCACACCAAATTTCAATCTAATCGGTTAAGTAGTTTTGAAGTGAAACCGCGACACAGACTGAGTTACTTTCGCAATTGTAATATATGTAACTACTTAAAGATTTTTTGTATTTTGTTTGTGCATCTATACACCTCCCATCTCCTAAACCGTTTTTGACTTATTGACCTATTTATAACGGAAATCGGTTGCGTTGCTTGCGGTGATCACAAAAACAGCTTCCGTTGGAAACAGATGTGAACTAAAATGTTAATGTTTTTGACGTGACAACGTCTTAAATTAGGTTGCGGCTGGGAGGCACTTATGAAAAAGTGTAACGCTCGGTAACGTTACGATGAGTCACCGAACGAGAGAGAGGCCCGCCGAATGCCTTGCGTCTCTCTCCCACTCAACTATGTTTCATCCTTCTTCCTACTATACGAATGAATATTCACATTAAAATTATTTTACCACTCAAAGTCGTTGTCACGTAAAACTTTCGCCCGTATACCGAATTTACAGGCAACCAATTTTCTATTTAACAGTAAGTTTACTTTCACTGCAGGTGTCGTAATACTGCGCTTCAAGGTTTAATTTCACAGCCTGTGATGGCGCAGCGATATCGGCGTCGGCTATGTAATTAAGGTCATAGCTTCAATCCTACATTGTGCTCACACATCTTTGTCTGAATTATTTCAGCGCCATTGCTCATTAGCCAACAGGCGTATCTAAGAAATAATCATTCGACATTTGTGATATCCACCAACCCGCACTTAGCTAGCTTGTGTGGATTAATGCCTAAACTCTCTCAACTATGTTAAGAGTTGGATTAGTTTAGACACATGCCTAGGAGTGGGACAATCTTAGAGCATTTAACAAAGGAGGTGTTATACGTAACTTCTAGAACTAAATTGTTTCTGCCAGTTTTTGGGGGAGGCGAGGGAACCCCGTAGAACACAAATGTAAAAGTTGAAGCGTCTTTAAAAATGCCCACCCCTCTGCCGAGGTACATGAACAGTTTGTATACATAACTTGTTCATGTTCCGTGTTTATGTGTAGCTTTTATTTAAGTGTGCATTTGTAAAGACGCTTTAACTTTTTTATGTGAACTGTACGTGGTTATATCCCCCCCCCCCAAAAAAAAACTGGCAAAAACAATCTAGTTCTAGAAGTTGCTTAAAACATACATGTTAAATTTTATTTTATTTATTCGGCAAGGAAAACGAACAGCTATGTAATAAATTGAAAAAATATCTTCTAAATATATAAAAGAAGAAACTGACTGACTGACTGACATATCAACGCAGAGCCCAAACCGCTGGGTGTGGAGACTCTAAATTTGGCACATAGGTTTCTTATAAGGCCTAGGGGTGCACTAAGAAAGGATTTTTCAAAGCTCACCCTTTAACGGGGTGAAACGGGGTTCCAAAGTTTGTATGGAGAAACAAGATAAGATATATTTCGCGGGCGAAGCCGCGGGCGGAAGCTAGTTTTTAATAAACAACAACAATAATAGATTTTCACGTATCTCAGTTGAGTAATAAAGCAGCAATTACGAAAAACCTGCTTCAAGTAACAACAATTTTGTGTTCCACAACTGGGTACGGCTCTTTTTATTTATTTTGTCATAGGCGCTTGACTCTAACTTGCCTGAGGATAAGCGGTGATGTAGTCTACGTTGGGACACGCCTGCCCAATATGCCGATTCACTAGGGATTACGAGTGATTCTTCTCTTGTCTCGAGTAATTGAATTTCTCGTTTTAATATAATATATCGACGTAGAAAGGGAAATTGAAATATATATATCCGGTGTTCTATATAAATTAAGATGCGTGAGTAAAAAACTGAGTAATTCTCACATGTCACGTCCCCGCAGGAAACAGTTCTTTTAGTTATTGGTGAGATATCCGTTGTTTTGACAATATGATGCGTATGCGTCGAATACTTTCATACTTAGCAACATCCTGAGCTGAGATTCTTCTGCATTGAAATCTCTCATGACAGTTATATCAAGTAATTCATGAATCAATAATTACTCTAATTTATAAATTTAATAACTCACGATGCATATTTTTTGCGAATAACTTACTTTAACTTTCGAATAAAAAATAGAATCAAAATCAGTCCATCCTTTTCGCCGCTATACCTCTATAACCGTTTAACTCGCGTATCGCTTATCGCTAAGATTCTGACTCCTGAAGCTGCACAGACTGTGATGATGATAAACGGTCGGCTTATAATCAATTGTTCGTTACTCGCTGTGGCCGAAGTCTTTTATCAGAGAGTATTGAGTGGAACGAGAAGAAAGTTAAAGGAGACGCGTCGAGCTGTGTTAAACTGTATACCTGAGTTTGAAATAAATGATTTATTATTTTTAACTGAAACATATCCTGTTGGGTTTGCGGTTGATTGACGCGAACCACATTTGGTTATGCTACGGGGAACAAAAAATCAAGGGCACCTGCCAACCGCAAATGGTTATGGGTTTCCAAATTTTAGGAAGAGGGTTGTTCTTTTTCCGGGGAAGCCGCGATCTTTCCAATTTTTTTTCATATTACCAAGTCGGCAAATTACACATATTTTTTTAAATTCTGAAATAGACTTCCTCTTGACTCCAACTTGGCTGAAGTTTATTAAAGATGGAATGGCTACGATGGAATGGCTCGCGAAGGTGATTACGAATTTTCGATAAGAAGATGGGAGTGTAATTGAGCCCGATTAACAGCAATAGCTTCAACCATTTTTAGTGTCTCACTGCTGGGCACGGGTCTTCTCTCAACTATCTTATGAGTTGAGAGAGTTTAGGCCTTAATCCACGCACGCTGGCCAAGTGCGGGTTGGTGGATGTCACAAGTCCTCGAATGATTAGTTCTTAGACATGCCGGTTTCCTCACGATGTTTTCCTTCACCGATATTGAGCAGCGGCGATGAAACAATTCACACAAAGATGTGTGGGCACGACCAAGATTCGAACCCGCGACTTTATTTTTCTAAGACGAGGCCTATACCGATGCGCCACCGCTGCTCATAAGAGCAATAGGCTCGCCCCCTTTTACGTATGGCATCTAAACCTTACCCGGCGAAAAGTAGGTGATATTCATCTCTGCTTACCCTTCGGGAAATATAGGCATGATGGTATTTTACGTCATTCCGTCAGTTGGAGATACCTAAGTACTGTCGGGTTGTTCAAAATCGAAAAAATTACTGTGCCCTCTATTTGTCTTTACTCACATACATACACTTACGAAACTAGGTTTAAGTGTTTAGAAGCCGATTTAAACTGTCCTCTGCGATTTGGTGCAATTCCGACAATATTACTTACACAAGGGTCGAATTAATAACCTCTCTTTTTTTAAGTCGGTTAAAAATAATACAAAAGAGGCCTCGAACATAGGATAGTTTTTAACCGACTGTGCAAAAGGAGGTTAATAGTTTAACTATATTTAATTCTGTCTTTCTGTAATACTACAGCATCAATATACCTAGGTTACTGGTCAATAGATAAATCGATTAGTTCTGTATCTGAACCCCCTGACATGATTCTACAAAGTTATCAGAGGCATGTGGAACGCTAAATCACCATGTAATTATTTTGTGTTGGGACGGTGACCGCACCATCACTTACAAAAGTGATTTAGATTTTTGAAACGAAACTCCATAGCTTTGTAGAACGCTTAAAGAACGCTCAAGCAGCTAAATGAAGTATAACCGCAACGAGAATTCTTATTTTTTTTTAACGGTTAAACTAGGTACATACCTTCTGATGTAAAAATTTGTAGCCGCAACGAAAATTCAGAGTTATTAATTAAAACCAGCTTCATCTTTGAATGCCTAAAATATTTACTTTTGTCAGACATGATAATCAGGTCAGTACAGTTACCGACAATATTAGATTGACGCCAATACCTACCATTTGCGTCAAAAATTCTTCAAGAGGTTATGGTAAAGATTGTGGAGTTGCTAACATCGTTTCAATAACTTACGACCCGAATAAAAGAAACAGTACAAGTGATTGGATTTCACATGTTAGGGTTGGTGCCAAAAAATGCCTTTTTTATGTTGAAAAACTGCCTTTATTACTGTTTTACTATAATTGTAACGTAAATCTCGAACGGTACAGTTCATTCCTTTCATTCAATCTTACATTCGGTCTTGAAGGAATGAAAGAGTGACATTTCACTCTGGAGTGAGTGAGAAATAGTTTCCGCGGCGGCCCAAGGGCTTTTTGCTTATCCTTAACAAACATAATTATTCATTTTTATGTTTTATCGTTTTAAACTACAAACAATAGCGACCTAACAAATAAACATAACATGTGTGATTCCTAACTATACACTAAACATTAAATTTATTTGCTTATTCCTACGTTTGTTTCTACCAGTACCAACTAAAGTATATTTATATTAATTTATAACAAATAACTAGTCATTATTTCGAACTACACAAATATGCAAAACACTTACTTGTCAGGTGACATAATAAAATACGATTCTAATCTTTTATTACACTTCATGCAATGTTTTTCTTTTTATCACTTTTATTAACACGTGTATTGAAATTCCTCCCACGTATATGACATAATACAAAATATTAACATTTATCATAATGCTGTTGAACCCGCGACCTAATTACAAAAGGAAATGTTTGTATTTAATTTGACTTCCGGTGAATGATAATGACAGGCATCTACAATTAATTTAAATAATTTCACAGCAATCAATGCAGTTTGATGACCTATGGAACTGGTAAACAAATTATAAGATAAGTTAATCTTTAAATAAAAAGAAGAAAGTGACTGACTCACATATCAACGCACAGTCTAAATCGCTGGGTCTAGAGAGAGACTCCAAATTTGATACATAGGTTCTATGTGAAGTATTAACGCTTATACTCGTAGTCACGCACACCTCACGAAGGTGTAGGCAGGTAAATATTATTTACATTGTACTTGTAGTATGTTTAAGTGCCTGTATTTTTGATACAAAAGACGTTACAAAAAAATTGATTTTTTTATACTAATTCCAAGTTGGCAAACGTATATCCATAATGGTAAGCGATCAGCAAAGCGTTGATCCATAGATCACGGTATGGATACTTGCAACACTAGACACATCACTCGCTCGTTGCTGATGTTTTATTATAGTTGTTGACGGGTACTGCTTATTCCTTATTAATTACACTGAGTGAAGTGGAAGTACCTATTGCCCTACTTAAGCTAGAAAAGCATTAAACCCAGCTAGTCGATTTTAAAATATTGTTAAAAAAGTGCGAATTGAAGTCTTAAAAAACAATGACAAGCATAGAAAATAGAAATTAAAAAAGAACGAAAAGTTAAGGTACCTAATAAGTACCTCATAGGTATAGACGAGTCTGATTGGTTGGCTAATTTTTAATTAAGTAAACAATGAAAAAAATATTGGTATATCTGTATTAAATAATGATATAGGTAGAAGATAGGTACAGGACAAAAATGTAGATAAATTTTTAGCTTCATTACCTATATTGCATCGCTAGGCCGAAAACGATGGCGGCTGGTTGGAGTCGCGCCGCGTACAGACGTGTTGTGGTGCGCTCCGCGTAAAAAAATCGTGAAAAATAGTTTTTAACGCGTTTTTACGGTTTTTTGTGTTTGTGTTGTGAAGTTGGTGGTCCGGGTGCTGTACCCGGGCGTCTTTCTCCGCGGGATCGGTCTCAGATCCGGAGCTAGAGGCCTAGGGCTTCGGAGTCTGTTGTCCTGTCCGGGCGTGTGGCGAGCTGCGACGTCGGCAAACTCGCGGCGGAGCTGCGAGGGACGCTCCGGCAAACTCGCGGCGAAGCTGCGAGTGACGTCACAGCCGTCCTTTTTGCTGGCCAGCGGACAGGGCGCGGACTCTGAGGCGGGCTCCGGGGCGAAGGCTCTGGGGCTCGGTCTCCGGGGGGACGTTGGGGCGCAGCCCCGAGGCGGGTCAGGTAGATCGGACTCGGTTAGTTTTGTGTTGTGAAGGGCGGTGCTGGGAGGATTGGGTAAGTTTTTTGTATATATTTTGATGGCTGTATTTATTTTATTTTGATTTGTTTGTATATATTTTATCATTTTGTATCTATTTTGTCTTGTTTTGTTTATTTTGTTTTATTTTATTTTTATTTTAGTTGTTTAGTGTTCGGGGGGCCTTTCTGCGTGTGGTGCCCATCCTTAGATGGAGCGCCCCGCGCCAACGGGTCTCCCGGACCCCCATATGGAGGCGCTCCCTGTGAAGGCGGCCCGGATCGCCTCTTCGCTCGGTAGCGAGGAGGAGAGTGACCGGCCGCGCACAAGGAGCGGAAAGCGGCTTCGCGAGCCGCTTAGCTCTAGGGGGCCTCCTGTTCTGGGGGGCTCTCAGAGCTCGCGCGAGGGAGGGAGGGCCGTGGACTTCCTTCGTCTGGGAGTGGGGTCCGAGGCGTTGCCTGGGACCTTCGCCTCCAGGGGAGGGGAGTCCGCGGACCTCGATAGGGGTTCGGGATCGGAGGCGGACACGGAGCCGGCTCCGAAGGTGCCGACTCCCAAACGTTTCAAGGTCCCGGCCCCCAAGCGCGGAAGACCACACGCGGTCGGTTTGAGCCGTACTGTCCCCGCCTTGCGGGATGGCAGTACGGACTCGTATTTTGAGGACGACCTTTTGGCGGCGTCCCCCACTCAGGGTCCGGGTCCGGCAGAGTCTGGCCCGGCGGTGGCGACTTTGATGGCTCGGGCCCTGGATGGGATTAAGGCCATCGATGGGGTGACTCGCAAGTCCCGGTACCTCAAGGGGGAATGCATAAAGCAGATCCGGGACGCGCTGAAGTCACTCCAGGGCGCGGTGGAGGGACTCGCCACAAGGACGACCTCAGAAGAGGTCCGCAAGCTGCGGGCCGACAACGCTCGCATGATGCGGGAGCTCGCGCAGCTCCAGGCCGAGGTACGGGCCATCAGACGGGACGGCTCCGTTAGGGGGGCCCCGTCTGCGCCTGGAGCTGCACCAGCGGCTCCCGCGCGTGGGGGCGTTGCCCCACAGTCAAGCGCCCAGGTCGGCAAGGAGGTCGACCTGGACGCTAAGTTCGAGGAGTGGGCGGCCAAGCTGCACCGTTCCATCGGCGGAATGGTCAGGGCGCAACTGGAGGGGATACTAATCCCCGACAGGCGCCCTCCATTAGCCGCCGATGGGCGTGCAGCCCCCGCTGCCTCATACGCGGCTGTGGCAAGGGGGGCCACCCCCCCTGCACAAAGGCCGGCAACACCCGCTGCGCCCAGAGGGGCGCCCGCTGTGCGGGTTCCTGCTACGCAGGCACCCGCTGTACGGGCACCCGCCGCACGGGCGCAGCAGTCTACGGACGGGGAGGGGCGGACCGCGGGGTCCTCCCGCAAGAAGCGGCGCAGGACCCGCAAGTCCGCCCGCCCCGCCGAAACGCGGCAGGCTGCCAAGGCGGCCCCCAAGCAGGCGCCGCCGCGCCTGGCCGAAGCCAAGACGGCGGCGATTGTCGTGGCCCTCACGCCTGACGCAGTCAGTCGGGGGGTCACGTACGCCGCCGTGTTGGAAAAGGCCAGACGCGCGGTGGACCTTCGCGAGGCTGGGATCTCGAAGATCTCGTGCCGGACCACAGCGTCCGGCACTAAGATCCTAGAGATCCCAGGCGTGGAGAGGGCCGCCTTGGCTGACCGGCTGGCCGGCCGGCTGAGGACGGTGTTGGCGGAGGAGGCCGTAGTCAACCGGCCCACTAAGTTTGCGGACGTCCGCATTAGTGGGCTGGACGACTCGGTCTCCTCAGAGGAGGTGGCAAGGTTCGTCGCCGCCGAGGGCGGCTGCGCCAACGAGCAGGTGCGGGCCGGATCCCTTCGGTCCGAACCGGGGGGCACCTGCTCCATATTGGTGCGCTGCCCAGTTTCGGCGGCGAGGAGCCTCGTCGGTCGCCGCCTCCTCATTGGGTGGAGTGCGGCCCGCGCACGCGTGCTGGAGCCCCGCCCCATGCGCTGTTTTAAGTGTATGGGAACGGGGCATACAGGTCCGATGTGCCCCTCCGCGGTAGACCGCAGCAAATGCTGCTTCCGCTGCGGAAAGGAGGGGCACGTCAGCGCGACGTGCGGCGCCGCAGAGCCACGTTGTGGCCTATGCGCCGGGCTCGGCCGGCCGGCCAGCCACGTCATGGGAGGAGGGAAGTGCAACCCTCCTCCCACTAAGGCCAGACGGCCCACTATGCGCTCAGCGCCAAGGATCTCTGTCGCCGAGGCGACAGAACGTGTCGGGGTGATGGAGTGCCAGTGATGGTGCTCCGTCCCCTGGCCCACTCACATGTGCCTGCGGGGCGGCGGGCAGGGCGGCCCGTCGTCCAACCACGCAGGCACATGACGGAGGCGCGCGTGTGTGTTCCGCGCGCGCCCCAGCGGACTTGTGTGGAGGGGAGCGTTTTCATCTTCCCCCTCCCACCTATCGAGTAGAGGCTCGCACGCGGGCCAGCATCCAGGGGGTCGCGGTTGTGTCATTTCTGGATCCCGTGACCCCCTGGGCCAAATGCGAGGAGGAACACCCGGGGGGTTTTAGTTAGGGTATACGCTTCACGGAGTCCCACATACCCCCTGCCCTGGCGCCTTACAGGGCAGGGGGATCCATAAAGGATTTCCCCCCGGTCAAAAAAAAAAAAAAAAAAAAAAAAAAAAAAAAAAAAAAAAAAAGGCCGAAAACGATAAAAAGAGGATTAACCCTTTTTAAGCTTACGTCAGCCTAGTCGGTTACTCTTACAGCGAAAAATACCTGAAATTGTTCCGGGATCCATAAGGCACATATTTTTTGCTAAGGCAAATTTTATTTTAACACATACGCGATAATAATAGCTTAAGATTTGAGACGGTTTAGGCCTTTAATTTTACATACTAGGTTTATACTACACTTCAGTGCACGACTGTACCTAAGTTATAGAGGTGTGTTCACGCTAGATCGATTAATCCAAGAAGGGTTCAAAATAAATAAAAAACCTAATACAAAAAATTATGTGACTTAAGGGCAGTTTTCTTAGAGCCTTTACAGACTAAAAGGGGGCAAAAAAGGGTCCGAGTACCTTTATAGAAAGACCATAGGCAAAGAGCACTGTCATTTACGTAAATCTTAATGTTGTTTAGAATGCCAATCTTTTCTATAGCATGTTATAGTAACTAATTAAGATAACGCCTCTGTGGTTCGGTAGTAGCGTATTCGCTTAATAACCTCGAGGTTCCGGTTTCGTTTCCCGGGTCGGGGAAAAACAATTTAATTATCATTATTAAAGAATCTTTGTTGTAGCGCGAAGTTTGGAATTGTGCACGATGAACGGCAATAGGTTCGCCCCTTATTACGTAGGGGACCTAAAACATAGCTGACGAAAAGTGGGTAATATTCACCTCTGCCTACACCTCCGGGTAATATAGGCGTGTTGCTTTAAGAGTTTTTACTTCTTTACATAGTTATAAAATGAAGTCGCTTTCGCTGAATAAACTCAAAAACTACTGGACTGATTTTCATGCGGTTTCCACCAATACACAGAGTAATCCATGAGGAAGGTCTAGGTTAATTTGTACCCGTGTGAAGCCGAGACGGGTTACTAGTTAAATATAATAAGAGCTAAAAAGACATTAATCTTCCCTGACCAATAACATCAAACGCACAGCTGCATTAACAAAACAAACTGCAATCTAAGAAGTTTGAATAACATCCCTCGTAAGGAGTAAATCCATATTGTTTAAACCGGTCATTGACCCCTGCCCACGTGTGGACACACGTGTGACGTGGTAGTTCCTTTGTCCGAATCATTGTCCAATCTTATTCTTGGTTTCTATTTTCTAAGTTCCAATTGCAAGGTCTTCTAATGCGCAAGAACAAAAAATCTATGGAGTCGATTGTGTTTTTAACCACCGACTAAAAAGAGAGATGTTATAAGTTTAATGTGTGAATCTGTGCTGAGAGCTTGAACAAAGAGGACGACTTTATGCGGTTTTCTTTAGTTAAAGAAAATTGCATAAAATTATAATTTCTCAGTTAAATTTTGAATTCAGTCATTTGGTCAATCAACCAGGCATTAAGGTTCTAAACTGCCCGTACTCTTTAGTAGGTATCTAGTGACGATAGAGGGCCCCCAGACAAAGAGATAAAGCGAGGCGATAACCAAAGCTCGAAACGAACAAAACGTATGGGATTGACATAAGATTGTCACGTGACATTTCAAAGGTCAATCAATATATTCAATCTCATATATTTTGTTCTTTTCGATCTTTCGCTATTGATTCGCTATGTCACTTTGTCTAGGGGCCCACTTCTCTGAATAACAAAAACATTATTCTATGGGTCTAGTTGCCATAAACAAATAAATTACATATTTTTTTACTTGCAGCTGTTTATGTTCAAATAAAATATGTAATATTGTCATCTGCAGTGTCCCAGGAAATGTTGTCATCTGCAACAAATGCTCATTCAAGGTGAAGAATAAAGTAGGTTATGTACATTGTAAGTTAATTTATACAAGGTTACAAACAAGTTAACATCTGTACGCGGTTAACCGAGGAAATTGATGGACAAACTCATTAATGTTAGGTTATAAAAAAACTCAGAGCCATGTTACGGCATTCGGCGAGCAATCGTAACTAGACATACATAATTTTACATGTATTCAAAAAATTAAGACAATTCTTGACAATTATTAATAATAATTGTCAAGAAAAATTACCTAATTGAATATCAATGTCAATATGTATTAAAATAAATAAAGAAAAAACTAATGACTAACACAAACTAGACGTCAAAAATTCTTCTGCATCGTATCGTATCTACAGCTTAAACCTTAACAAACTTCACACCAAATTTCATCCAAATCGGTTCAGTAGTATTGGCGTGAAAGTGCTTTCGCATTTATGATACCAATATACGAAATCGACACTAATTTTTTTTCTATATCTTAAGCTAGGAATCACGAGATATATTTAAAAAAAAAGTTAAATTCAGCTCCTTATATTTCTTATTCCAAAATCCCAAGTCGCGAGGGTTATAAGCATTTGTTTTGAAATGCAACAATACGAACCCTTCGATTTGTTCCTTTTTTTTACAGCTTCAAGGGACTGTAGACTTAGGCTGTATGGTTAATTTCGCCATGATAGCTTCACGCATACCCGCAATAAAGCTTAGGGTCTTGAAGGAGGTTGATTTTTTCCTTTTAAGGTATGGAACCCTAAAAATGTCACTTAATACGAAAGACAGGATTCACGCACAATATGATCTCAAAAACATAATTTCAAACATTACCGTTGCAAGTAACTTGCCTATCATTGTTCGTGATTTGATAATTTAGTATAATACGACATTTTATGATACCATGATGACAGCTATCATCCTACCACGTAAAATATATAAAATACTTAAAATAAACCTTATTTGAATTGAATTTAAAATGAATTTTGGTTGGTGACATGGTAAATGGGTTGAAAGCAAGAATTTTTAGTACATTTTGACAGTCAAATTACGTAATTGGATTCAATTTGAGATATTATATATGTACGTAGGTGAGATTAAACGGATTTGATAATAATGCATGATGATATAGCGATAAATGACTTGCTATCATTATACTGTAATTTTTATACTGTAATTTACTTTTGTGGAGAGTTGAGTATTTAAAATGAATTCTTGAATTTATTTATGTAGATTCTATTCTAGCCAGAACTAGTGACATAAACCTAATAGCGCCTGTATCATCCGGAGGTGTAGGCAAAAGTGATCAACACCCACATTTCACCATTTTTGTTTAGAGGTACCTACTAAATCCCATAGCTAAATGGGAGCGAGCCTTTGGGACAATAGAGGTGACAACAAGGTATTAAAAAATTTATTTTAATTAGATTATCATTGAAATGAAACAATATCAAGAATAACGCATTAAAGTAGCGTATGTATGCTACGTCATACAGAGGTATGAAACTTACCTAAGTGTGACGTCATTCCAGTTTCGCTCGGACGTATCGCCGTAATCTTTAATGACACAAAAAAATCCGTGTTCAATATTTTTAATTAATCTATCTGACGGATAAATAAAAAAAAAAATCATCTTATTGTTATTGGGAAAAGGGTTTCCCAATTTTAAACTGCTAAGGTTTGTCTATTCCAGAATAGTTGAATAGTATTTTAATGTCCGACCGAAATTTGAACTAAGGGCCTCACGGTTATTAAAAGCGAATACTTTTACCAATGGCACCAACAACGAGGCAGTCACATTTCGTAACTCCATAAAGGACATCATTCATTTCGTACCCAAAAATGAAAGTGCCGGCCAGAAAAAAAAAATACTAGATTCTTAAGCGAAATAATGTCCTGAAGATTTTTTATTATTACAAGAATCGTCTACAATTAACCCCCAGGCTGCTATTTCACTTTGAAAATACAAAAAATAATTCTTTTCTTACAATGTTTGGAGCATCACATTACGCTTAAAAGTTGACAAACAACCTAGCTAAATAGCTACCTGCTATTGTGTTATCTCGCACGGCCGCACCCCGGCCCCTTCACCGCGTATCCCCTCCTCCCCGTGTCCGCACGGCGAACGCAAGTAAGGACAAGTTAGTTATCCATGCGACTTATGTTACATCGGACGGCTACTATTCAGTTTACTTGTGCTTTTATTTTGCTGTTATTATTATGGCGGAATTACTGTGTACATGGTGTCATGAATCTATTGTGAATAGAAGGAGATACACTTGGGCTTCCCGAGAGGAGCAGCACATTGAAATAGCGCAGATTGTTATTCAAGAAATATTGGAGCAGCAGGTATGTACCTATTTATGATGTACCATACGTTTTGTTGTAGGGTTATTGTTTCTGTTTCACAAGAGTATGTCGCTCTCTTATAATAATTATGTACAGTAGTCTCAGTTTATTGTGTAGAAGTAGTCCATATTCGTCTCTGTTCAAGTTTTTAGAACGAATTCTGAATGTAATTCGTCTCACACGTTTATTTTACCTTTCAGGCTCAGCCTACGGAATACATTTGTCGACCTTGTTGGCAAAGGGCAGAAAGAACGTACCATCGAAACATACGAGAAGCACGTCAAGAAGACGACGCCGCTGATGTTCATTCTGCGGAGCCAGTTGCAAGCGGAGAACCAGTTCAGATGACTTTGCCTGGTTATGTGCGGACTCATGCACAGACATTTTTAAATATAATTAACGAAAGATTGACTCTTACAATCATATTGGCAGATATAGTCATATCATAAGACATAATTATAATAGAAGGCGAGTACAATTTCGTTCACTATCAGCAGATGTGCCAGAATTAAATGACTTCCCGAGGCTAACGGAAGAAGACTTGGTGCTATTTAGTCTTGGCATATACCAGATAAAACAAGCGAGGAGCTACTACGGCGAACATTTAAACCCAAATGGAGAGTTTATTATTGAAATCGGAAGCGGACTTCTCACTGATCATGCCAGAGAGTTGGGTGAAAATGTAATAATAATAAGGGGAAGAATTCAGTCTCGCCATGTGAGAGCCAGAACATATTATGTATACATTGGCTGGAATACAAGATTAAGTGGTCGGGAAGCCATAGGACATTATTATTGTACTTGCAATGTAGGCAAGCGAACCGTCGGTTGCTGCTCTCACACAATGTGTTTGGTATGGTATATGAGCTTCGCAAGACACGAACCTCATTTAAGTCCACCCGCAATAGGGTTAGAAAGTGTTATAATAAGGTCTACTGAAATGTAAAAACATGTATATTAAATAATTATAAAAGATTCCCCCAATCTTTTTGTTGTTATTTTTTACTACCTACCATGGATGCGCATGCGCATGGATAACTAACTTGTAACTTGTGCATTGTCCTTGCTTGCGTTCGCCGTACGGACACGGGGAGGAGGGGGTACGTGGTGAAGGGGCCGGGGTGCGGCCGTGCGAGATAACACAATAGCGGGTAGCTACTCAGCTAGGTTGTTTGTCAACTTTTAAGCGTGATGTGATGCTCCAAACATTGTAGGAAAAGAATTATTTTTTGTATTTTCAAAGTCAAATAGCAGCCTGGGGGTTAATTGTAGACGATTCTTGTAACAGTAAAAAATCTTCAGGACATTATTTCGCCTAAGAATCTAGTATTTTTTTTTTCTGGCCGGCACTTTCATTTTTGGGTACAAAATGTTCGAGACTTGAATGATGTCCTTTCAAACTGAAATTTTATTTTGCACTAGTTAGAAATAACTTTACCCATCCTGATCCCTTTAGGTCTAAACTACTGGACCACTAAATTTTACAGATTTTGATGAGTTGGAGAGTTTATTTATGATTACTTTTGACATGACTGCGCGCTAAATTAGTATTTTGTTAAGAGCGTTTACGCCGTCCGGCTCGAAAAGTGTACTTTTCAAACCTACTAAACACTGCAACCGCTTCTCGTAAAAATATGAAAATTACCAATAAACATGGGGAATTTCTTCATCATTTAATATAATTGAGAAAATATTTAGATTAATGTAGTATTAGTACACTATATTAAGATAACCTAACAGAGGTTTTCATAATTTTGCTGTAGACATCAGTTTCGAAGCTACTCATCTACAAAACCATTTACAGAACTAGTTGGAAAAAATTTTTGACCAATTGCAAAGATCCTTAAGCATTTAAATAATTGAGAACATTTATAGATTTTGGTATCCTACAACAAGAAATAAAATTACAAAGAATATGAAAAATTAAGAAATTGAAATGTCTTTTTTAACGACTTAACTTACTCAATTTGATGTAAAAGTAGCTTAACACATTAGAAAAACATCTGCTTCAAAATATACACTTTAAAATTTTAACAAATTTGTAATAGTTATTTTTTTATAAATATTTGAAAATGACTATAAAACCGCGTCGGCCAGTCGTGTCAAATTAGTCCGCCGTCTGGCGTTTCAGCGAGAGGACGTATCGCTCGGCGCTCTGATTTGACCTTTGACCTTTGTTGTGCGTACAATAATATTGTACGTATAAAGTACGCTCGAAAACTCTTGGTACTTTGGTAAGTTAAATATTTTATTACTGTTTTTTAATAATTAACTATATTTTGGAATTGACAATTAATTATAATTTCAGTTATAATGGAAAATAAAACGAAGTCGTTTGTATCAAAGAAACGAAAATTCAAAAATTTGGAAAATATAGAGAAAGCAAGAGCTAAAAGGATGGTAATCCAGATCTTAACCTCACTTTGGACTAACCCTCTGACTAATAAAATATGTATGATAATAATAATAACAAATTTATTTAAGTGAATAGTTATTTTATGTTTTTCCCTTTTCTCCCGTATGGCAATTTTAAATTATGTGACAGAGACAAAACATACAAAAGATATTCACAACTTGTACATCGTTTATTAGTGAGTACACACATGAAAACACACATAATCCTAATCACTATCACAACATAGTATAAAACAAAGCCGCATTCCTGTCCCTTATATCCCTATGTGCGTTTAAATCTTTAAAACTACGCAACCGATTTTCATGCGGTTTTTTTTATCTTAAAGAGTGATTCAAGAGGAAGGTTTATCTTTAATACATGCATAATATAGCAGAAAAACACTGATAATTTTAGATGTTTCTGTTGCGATGTCGTAAATTAACACATTTTTTTGTGCTGTTTCTTTTGTCTTCTTTTTCTCTTCTCTAACTAGACCTTATCCCACTGGGGTCGGCCTTCCTTGTCCTCATCCTCCATTTAGCACGATCTTGTGCTTCGTCTTTATTTAATTGAGCATCTATCAGGTCTTTTTGGATAGTTGTCTGGCATGTGGCGGGTGGTCTTCCACGCATGCGTTTCGTCGTAGGCAAATTTAGGGCAAGCTTCACCATGTGATCTTCCTGGCGTCTTTGAATGTGACCGTACCACCGTAATCGCTTTTCTAGGATCTTATCGGTTATGGGGGTGACTTTGAAACTACCTCTCATATAGTCATTTCGGATTTTATCCAGAAGTGTGACACCTGCAGACCAGCGTAACATGCGCATTTCTGTGGCGTGTAGTTTATTTAGATGTTTTTTATTTGTCGCCCAACATTCAGAGCCATATTATAGGACAGCGGGTCTAATAGCTGTCTTGTATAAATGACCTTTTATCTTAAGGGGCATTTTTCTATCACACATTACGCCTGTCAGCTGCCTCGACTTTAACCATCCTGTTGTTGTCCTATGAGTAAAATCTTTTTCAATCTTACCGTCATTGCTGATTATAGATCCAAGGTATTTAAATTGTGTTACCGTAGGTAGCAGAGTACTTCCTATTGAGATCTATATGTTGTCCGGGTTAGTGACGTTATCGAAAATGCAAGACATGTGTTCAGTCTTGCTTCTACTGATTTTCAGGCCATTTGTCTCTAGTGACTCCGTCCAACAGTTTAAATATAACTGAACTTCTTCTTTGCTATCAAATATCAGAACAACAACTGTTTCTGTTGTCTATTGGCAAAAATAAAAAGACATTTTGTAAATATACCTCAATATATTTAGTATCAGCATCGCACCCGTTCGAAGCCGGGGCGTGTCGCTAGTATTATATAAATGCAAAAGTAACCCTCTCTGTCGGTTACTTTTTCACGACTGCGCTATTGAACCAATTTACATTAGTTCAAATATAGTCGGCAATTTTAAAACTACACTTTTAAAGCTTATTTTTGATCTTTTTATTTATGTAATTTTAAGGCCTCATATAAATATGGGATACAGGTTTTTTATTATTACATATTCTAATGTTGAACAAAATATATTTTGATAACAATGGTGGTTTTATATAAATATGCCCATCAGCGTTGCCAGACGTCCCGATTTTATGTGTCAGGCGGGATGTCCCGCGTAGATCAGGCGGGACACTGCCGCTGAGACTACTACTGAGACTGCACGACCGTGGGTTGTGGCGTAAGTATAAGGTAGCAAAACTGGCAACATTCCGCGGGCCCGAGGAGCTTAAAATAACCAAACTGCTTTAATAATATAAAGTAAAAAATAAAAAATTTGCCCGTTCGTGCCCGTTATCTGTGTGCGAGTTGTTTCGTTGCCGCTGCTCAGTGTCGGTGGAGGAGAGCATCGTGGGGCAGCCGGCCTGTCCGGGAGCTGGTCATTCTGGAGCATGTGGCGTCCGCCTGCCGGTCCACGCTGGGCGACGCGTTTGGGTTGAGGGCCTGGATTCTCTCAGCTCTTGGGATGGATGGGACACTTGTGTCCAGCAGTGGGACGCTGGTATCCAGCAGTGGGACACATGTGTCCAGCAGTAGTGACTGGGACACCTGTGTCCAGGAGTAGGACACTTGTGTCTAGCAGTGGGACACCTGTGCCCAGCAGTAGGACTCTTAAGGATGGTGGAATGATTGTTTAATCTGAACTTTAGCACAGCTTTGCCACACCTTGCGTACCTATAGATGACAGTTAATCCTGACATATTACCTTCACGAGCCTTCATATTGTTTAGTTTATTTATTTACTTTATATATTGTTTACTTTATTTTTGTTGTAAATAAATGTGGAAAAAATTGGAACTTTAACTATACGATTTTAATTTGTGACTTATTACGTTTGTAAGTATACCTGTTAGTACCAACTACCGACGAAGGTAAGGTATGAATGGACAAAAATATTCATATTAGTTACATTGTCTGAAAATTAGATATTGCAAACTAGCAATAAACAAATTTCCGGTAACAACAATATTGAAAATAAAAGCTTTTAAAAAGATTAATGTATCAAAATTATTATAACTTTAAATCATTTATAATTTTCATCAGTACTTTTTTCGAACACTAGCAATTACACTCGAACGGATCAAAATGGGTTAGTTGACTATAACGCATCGTGCTAGCACCGTGCACACAGCTGCGTGCTTTAGTGTGCGTAATATTTTCCATTGAATTACCTACACTTGATGTCTCGCGCTACGCGTAAACGCTCTTAAGCGTATCTTCCGTAGCGTTGCGCAGCTTCCGCCCGCGACTACGATCGCGTAGTCCCCATTTCACAACTTAGAAAAATCCTTTCTTAGTGCACCCTTAGACCTCATACGGAATCTATGTGCTAAATTTGGAGTCTTTAGACTCAATGGTTTAAGCTGCACATATCGCAATATTTCAGTCAATCATTCAATCAGTTCTTTCTTTTTTACCCCCAACGCAAAAACGACATGATGTTATAAGTTTCACGTGTCTGTGACTGTGTGTGTCTGTTTGTGGCATCGTAGGTCCTGAAAGGGTGAACCGATTTTGATTTAATTTTAAAATTACTTTATAACGGATTTTATCGCAGTATATTTTAGATTATAGATCCCGACGTTTCAAAATGTTTCAAAATTCGTTATAAAGTAGTTTTATTTCAACGTGTGATATTCGCGTTAATCTAGGAAAATACGTTTTTCATTAACTTTGGTTTTTGAAAGGAGATTTATTGGGGATTAAATGGAAATTTAGAGTTATATATATATCGGTGATAAATGTCTATAGCCCAATCTATTGCCAATCTATCCCAATCTTTGTCTATTGGCAAACCAATATTGTTAGAAATATATTTTAGTTTAAATAAACGTATCGTTCCACAATCACATTACCCCAAGTGATATAAAATTGATGCTAAATTACAAAACCACCAACGGTTTATAACCGACTTATACAATTTGGTGTACATCGATGGGTTTGTAAAAGAATTCTTTTAAAATTAGCCACATAACAGCATTGTACGCAACAAGGTATGTTTGTAAGGGGTCCTGTAATAGGCCGCATCCCGCAATCACTGCGCAGGAGTTTGTGACGCGTGAACTGATTTTTTGAGGCTCGAGCACACGGGGTGATTATGAAATGTTTTTAAAATCATTATTTAGAGTAAGAAAGTAAAGTACACGCATATGTAGCTAACCCACCTATAAAAATCCAACCAATTTGTTTTATTGTGAAAAACATATAGCAAGCAAGCAAGGTTTTTTGATAAGACCTACCTACTTTTAAAATATCTGTCATAGAATGCAAAAATGGTATGTATAATGGTAAATTAGATTAGACTAGTTTAGATTAGATTACTTAGATATTCGAGAATGCTTTCTTTCTTACTTCTTACTAATATTTGCAATTTTTCAAATTATGTATAACTATTACATAATAATATAATGAAAGTTTGTATCTGTGGATCTTTGCTACTTTTTCACGCAAATTTCGTACAGAGGTTATAGCATTGTGCTACTTTTTATCCTAATAGCACGCGAATGAAGACCTGGGTGGACGCTAGTAATATGATAGTTTAATGAATGTTATGATTTCTTAAATACGAAGTATACCTAGTGTTTATCATTATACTTAATTTGTTTTTATAACGATCATTTAGCACAATTTTCTGTTAACGGCTTATTGCGATCTTCTTAATAGCGTTAAAAATTTTTCACCCCGTGTGTATTTACAAAACATGCGCCCGCGCACGTCCAAGATTGGCACCTGACAACGTGGACACGGTGCGTGACCACGGTCTACATTACCTACATAATAATAATAACGCAAATGATAGTTGCACTGCATGAAATCCTTCCCACCCAATTGCTAGTTATTGCAGGACCAGGACTAAAGGACTCGTATGAGCTACTTTGGTATAATATGTAGGTACAAATTGCTGAGTAGAATAATACACGTCTTTTCAATGTTTTTTATTTTGTTTTCAACCTACTTTAAAAATAAAAGACGGTAGGCAATTTTGTATGAAATTATTGTCCGTAAAATAGAGATGGTAACATCAAAATATTTGGTATCTTTAGAAATAGCAGTTTTTAATCCCGGATAGAGGGCAACAATTTTGCTTGTGACCGAGGAAATGCTGGCAAGACGTTTAGATGCATTATATAGAGGATGGCCAGATGTAACGGGTAACCGGAGCATATAGAAGAATTTGGAGGAGGCCTTTGCCCAGTGGGACTGTTTAACTAGCTACGAAATGACAATGGAAACTACTTTTTACCGGATTTTATCACGGTTATGATTTTATATTCAAACGCTTCAAAGTTTTTTTAAACTTCGTGTTCACCGGGAGACTGAGGTATTTAACGTCCCAATTAGTTAATGACAATTACCTATTACAGACTACCTACAGACTTAAATTAGTTAAAAATCCTTCGTAATCACGAGTGAATCGGTATACCAGGCTGGCGCGTTCCATCGAAGACTGCATCATTACTTAACATCAGGCAAGTTGTAGTCAAGCGCCAGCCAATCGCAGAATAAAAAAAAAGTTAAGTTGCGTTCCGATAAGCAAACTGAGATAATATCTAAAATAAACCATGGTAACTAAACCTGTTATAAAGTAATTGTCATATTCTAATACTACTGAAATGTCGACTCATATTTAATGTACTATCTACGTTATCAGATGGGCGAGGGTGGGTCCATCTCAACACACTGTCGTCTGGTCATGAGATGGATGCACACTCATTCCACCCTCCTGTCCGGAGGGTGGTCTGGCAAACGGCCTCTGGGCGAGCACAGGTTGCGTTATCACCCCAGGGGCAAGACCTCACCGTTTATCCTTCACGTGGTTGCCGCCTGTTATTGGTCCGATTCCCTCTGAAACGGACGTAACTGAAATGGTTGGTCGCTCCCCCTCCCCCCCATCTATCCCTCCCACCTATCCCTCCTACCCAAGCCTCCCTTAACCCTCCCCCCCCCATCCCCCTCCATCTCCTTCCTATACGGGCATCCGCCTCCTCAGTGGAGGTTGGGGTGGCGGGAATCTGTTTAGGAAAACGGATCCACCGAGAAAGTAGGGGCTCGGTGGACTAACTACCTACCTGCGTGTGTCCTGCGCAGTCGAACGCCGTACGCTGGGATGAAGGAATCCTGGGGGGCTGAGTCGAAAGTGGACAACACGCCCCCTTTGGTCCGGATTTCCGGCAAAACGGTAGCCCTGCAGCTAGCCACTGCAGGGAAATGGACATGCGTCCACCGTGAGGTTGAGATGTCACGGGCCGCAGGCGAGACGTGGTGGGAGCTCTCCGGGAGGGCTGGTGTTCGGCCATGCTGACGGGGCAAGGGCACGCGGAACACCTGGGGGATTGATCGATCCAGCCAGCCGCGTGTCTGCAGCCCCCGATGTCGCGCATGAACACCAACCCATCACGTCTATATCCCTCCGGACAATCCTGGTGCCCTGAACAGGGCATCCCCAAAGGTGCGGGCTCCATGGCGGGTGGGAACCCGGGGGATGAACAACAAACTTAACTAAACATGGAACTTAACAGATCACATAAAGAACGAAAAAACAAAAACCCCTGGGTGCGCGCCGCTCGTGCGGCACCACCCATAAGGCGAGAGGAGGTCCCGAAGAGGACTGCTCCATCTCAGACACCACACACAGCACACACCTCACAAACACAAACACAAAACGCCAAACAGACACGAGACACAAACACTCAGCCACAAGCACACTCAAAAACATCCACCAGCACACAAGGTCAAACAAGCACTCACCATACACAAACAGTAACACACACACACACAATAGAGCGCGGGAGTATCAGGGTGCCCGGAAGACCGGCCCCCTTGCTACCAACTCCCGCCCTCAACAAACAATTTAACAGCGCTAGCTATGGCATGGCGGCCTCTAGAGGGACGCCGGCTCAGCAAAGCGCGTCTAGGCGCAATGAGGAGCATCGGAGTCGGAGCCACATACCTCCTGGGGCCCCGAATCTGGCTCCCCATACTAACAATATGCCGGAATCCGCTTCTACTTCTTACAAGAAGAAGAAGAAGAAGAAGTACAAGCGGAAAGACAGCAAAAAGAAGCGTGACGCCATACGGGCGGCGATAGCGAGAAGTGCAGGGAGGGAACCGTCTAACGACTCACCTCAGCCAAGCACTTCAGCAAGCACGGGGACAGCGGGCGGAAGAGCTGGGTCAGGGGTAGCGACTGGTGGCCCTGCTACTGCGGGGGCGACAAAGAGGGCACGCCTCGACGAGACCATTTCTCCTCGAGGCCAACAAAAGAAACTACGCCTGGAGGGTCCGGGGGACCAGCGACCATTACTCTACTCAGAAGCGGTAAAGTCTGAGCTAATGGTCGCCATCACGACGACCTCAAACACGAACCTGACTCCGGAGCAAGTAGAAGAGGTACAGCTCCAGCTCACCGCTCTGCTGTTCGAGCAAGTAGACGAGGAAGTGGGGCCCGTCTTTCAAGGTAAACCGGCCTATAAAGACGGAGCCATTCACATCTGGTGCAGCAATGGAGAGACAGTGGAGTGGCTGAGAAGCGCGCTCCGCAGGATCTCCATAGACCTACAACCCGGAGATGAGTTAGCGCTAAAGCGTCAGACCGAGTTGGAGCGCCGAATCCGGTGCGGCATCTTGCTGCCAGGGGCCTGGGATGACGAGCAGAAGATAGGGAAGATGCTGAGGAACCAGAACCCTTGGGCTGGCGTGACGCGCTGGCAAAATCTCCGGATGGAACAACAGCGGGAAGGTACGTTCCTGGTGGCGGACCTGCCAGAGGATCTCCTGGAACCCCTACTTGAGCGTGGCCGCAGACTCTGTTTTCTAATAGGGTCTGTCTATGCCAAGTTCGAGTGGGGTAAGGGGAGGTTCCGGCCGGAACCGCCGCCGAGAACTGCCGAGGAAGCAGCAGCTGCGACGCAGCCAGAGCCCATGGACGCAACGGAGGCTGAACAGACCACAACGGTCACATCGGCGGCTCCACAGGCGGAAGCACGACCTGAGCCGTCCCCGGAGATGGAAGAGGAGGAAGCCCTCCTTGGACTCTCAGGGGATGATGAAGGATGTGTACAGGGGCTCGACAGGCTGGACATTGCGGGGGGGGGAAGGGGCTCATCGACCAAAGATGGCTCCCACTCTTCCAACCTGTAATGTCTTGCAAACAAACCTCCACCATAGTGAAGCTGCCACGGCTCAAACTCGCAAATGGTTGGAGGAAAGGTCGACCGCCATCGTCTTGATTCAGGAGCCGTGGGTCAGACGGGGCACTATATGCGGCCTACGAAACACAGGAGGTAATCTCTTCACATACACAGGGCCGGAAAATCCCCGTGCCTGTATATATACATCAAAAAACATAAAGGCGCAACCACTAACGAGGTTCTGTTCCAGGGACCTATGCGCCATCATGGTGCACGGTATGATGGGAGGCCTTCCAGACATGGTCATCGCTTCAGCTTACATGCCGGAGGCGGTGTCACCACCACCACACGAGCTGACCCTATTGGTGAGGCACTGCGAGGAGGCCAGGCTGGAGCTGATAATAGCCACGGACTCAAACGCCCACCACACCGTGTGGGGCATGCCGAACACAAATGAACGAGGTAGAGTACTTCTAGAATACCTAATAACAACTAACATTAATATAGTGAACAAGGGCTCTGAACCCACCTTCGTGACAAGACGAGCGAAAACCATCATCGACCTAACGTTAGCCACGGAGGGGGCAACACCGCACATAGCAAATTGGCACGTGTCAACGGAGGCGTCCTGCTCCGACCACAGGTGGATTCGGTTTGACCTCCAAATAGACACAACAACCTCAGTGCCAAGACGCAACCCGAGGAAAACAGACCGGGCGCAATACTCTAAGCATCTCAACCACAGACTCTCCCAAATAACCCAAGGGAGGCTAGAGACGGTTAAAGACATAGAGAAACAGGTACATGAAGTCACAGCTATGATGACTGAAAGTTACCAAGAAGCATGTCCCTTACCCACCCCATCAGGCGACGACACCGCGGCGGCTAAAACCAAATGGTGGGGCCCAGAACTAGAAAGACTGAGAGCCAAGGTAAGGAGACTTCTGAACAGGGCAATGAACACCCGCAACGATCTGGACTGGGACAAATACAGAGATGCCAAGGCCAGATATAAAAAACGGATAAGGTACAGAAGTAGCAACGCCTGGAAGAAGTTCTGTACTAACATCGAAAGCAACGAACAGGCAAACAGAGTAAGGAAGGTCTTATCGCAAAGCAAAGACCTAAGCCTAGGGTCCCTCCGAAGACCAGACGGCACCTACACTAACTCTCCTGACGAAACGGAAAAACTTCTTATACAAACACACTTCCCAGACTGCCAAGTCCAACAGACCACCGAAGGGGAAGTGGAAGAAGTAACATCAACAACGTCAGAAGAACACTGGGCCTTAGCCTCGGAAGTGATCGACGTAAACAAAACACAATGGGCGATCGACAGCTTTCACCCGTTTAAATCACCAGGCCCGGATGGGATCTTCCCAGGCCTACTTAAGTGGGGAGGGCCAAAACTGGTAACTGTCGTGACATCCATTTTGATAGCATGTCTAGCCCACAGACACATCCCTAAACTGTGGAGAAAAGTCAAGGTTTTATTTATACCGAAACCAGGCAAGGCAGACTACACAGACCCCAAATCCTATAGACCGATCAGTCTAACTTCTTTTCTGCTAAAGACGCTGGAAAGACTGTGTGACAGGGATATCAGGGAAAAGGCTCTGGAAACAAAACCGCTGCACAAACAGCAACACGCATACAGCCACGGCAAATCAACAGAATCGGCACTCCACGCGGTTGTCAGTAAAGTGGAGGAAGCGATAGAAAGCAAATCAATGTGCCTCGGCACCTTCATAGATATTGAGGGGGCGTTTGACAAAACAAATTTCGGATGCATCACCGCAGCTCTGGAGAGGCACGGAGTAAACACCGTCTTAATAGAATGGATAGACAACATGCTCCGCAAGAGACAAATCCTATTTGAGTCATCTGAAACTCAGTGCGCCACAGTGGCAAAAGAATGCCCGCAAGGAGGAGTAATCTCGCCACTTTTGTGGAACATGGTTATAAACGACTTAATCAACACTCTAAACGAAAATAGAGACTACACGGTAGGTTATGCAGATGACCTAGTCATACTAATAAGTGGCAGAGTCGCAAGCACAGTGTGCCAAATCATGCAGGCGGCCCTCCGCATAGTGGAACGCTGGTGCGAACATAACCAACTATCAGTAAACCCCAATAAAACAGAACTAGTAATGTTTACCAACAAAAGGAATTTAGGCAACTACCGATTACCTAAACTCTTCGGCACGGAGCTCCAACTTAAGTCAGAAGTAAAATATTTGGGGGTAATACTCGACAATAAACTAAATTGGAGCAAACACCTGAACACAAAAATAGATAAGGCCATTATAGTGTTTTGGCAGTGCCGAAGGATGGTCGGCAAACAATGGGGACTAAACCCTAAAGTAACACTATGGCTGTACACAGCGGTAATCAGACCGATGATCTGTTATGGTGCAGTGGTCTGGTGGCCACGCACCATGCTGTCCACAGCTGAAGCGCAATTACAACGACTCCAGAGAATGGCCTGCCTGGCGACGACCGGCTGCATGGGGACCACACCGACGGCAGCCATCGAAGTACTGCTGGATCTGCCGCCTCTGCACATATACATCAAACAGGAGGCGGCAGCAGCACTCGCTAGGCTGAAGATCTGTAAACTCTGGGTCAACACAAGAACAAAACACACAGACATCTACAAGGCAATGGTAACCAAGGAACCACTTATAGAGGCTGTGTCGGACAAGATAACAAAACAATTCATGTTTGACAAAAAATACAAGATCCAGTTGTATGAAGATACAAAGGATGACTGCTCGGAACTGAGAATATATACCGACGGCTCTAAGACCGACCACGGCACGGGATACGGAGTGTTCTCGGACGAGCTAAACATCCATATAACAGCACCACTAGGCTCCCACAGCTCCGTGTATCAAGCGGAATGCACGGGAATCATAATGGCGATGAAGGCAATTTCGGCCAGAGAGGTAACAGACCAAAAGGTACGTATTCTCTCTGACAGTAAATCTGTTTTGCATGCACTAACTAGTTGCACTACAACGTCAGGACTAATACACGAGTGTCATCAGGTCCTGACGGAAGCATGTACTCATAATAACATTACATTGCAATGGATCAAGGGACATAGTGGTTCAAGGGGCAATGATGCTGCCGACGAACTGGCAAGAAGAGGCTCTGCAAGTACCGCCGTAGGCCCAGAACCTATCTTACCCTTGCCATTCAACTGGACACGTAACAAACTACGACATATCACAAAAATGTCGCACCAACAATACTGGCAGGAAATTAATACATGTAGGCAAACCAAAGACGTACTGCCCAATATTAGAGCCGGTTTAGCGCGCAGGCTGAAAAGGCTCACAAGGCCACAGTTGCGCCTAATCACCGGGATTATAACTGGTCATGCCTTACTAAACAAACATCTCTTTACCATAGGTGTCACTGACAGTCCTCTGTGTAGAGCATGTATGGAGGAAGAAGAAACAGCCGCCCACGTGGTCACCTGCTGTCCAGGGGTGGCGAGATACAGAGCGGAACACCTCGGATCTCCGAGGTCGCTCCGGGAGGCCATCGGCAACATAAAGGGTCTGCTGGGATTTCTCCTGGAGCTGGGCTGGCAATAGCGCTGCCGGCCCAATCACGCAAAATAGGCGCATTCACGAGTCGTCGAGTTGCGGAAAAATTAGCCCGCTTCTAACTAACTAACTAACTACGTTATCAGATTATATGGAAGATCCACAGTGAAGAGCGCTTCGACCTAGTTTAATCTTTTGTAATTTAGGATTGTCTTAGATTTTCGCGAATATCACACATTAAAATAAAACTACTTTTTAACGGATTTTATCTCGGTTTATTTTAGATTTTACGGGTATTTGACAATTTGTAGTTTTGTAATTTGTAATTTTTTTAATTTTTTTTTGTTGTTTTGTAATTTTCTATCTAGTTAAATCTTTTGTGCTTTTCTTTTCTACCTACATAGTTAGTATTGTAGTAAAGCTATTAAACATATACCCACTTATTCATAAACTATTTATAACTAGTTTTCCGCCCGCGGCTTCGCCCGCGGATGTTGGTTATCGCGCTAGACCATTAATCCCTTTTTTCGCAGTCGGATAAAACTATCCTTTCCCGGGTCTCGAACAATCTCCATACAAAATTAGTTCAGTAGTGTAGGAGTGTAAGCAACATTTTGAAATCGTCAAGCGCCCATACGTATATCCATAAATCAATAGGCGTTTCTTAAAAATACTACGGCTCTTAGACCATACTTATAAGAAATGAAATTTAAATTTCGAATTCTATTCGTAGCATTGAGTTATCAAACATGTCATTGTGTCAAAATAAAAAGTAATTTAGATCAAAATTACGAAGGAGTTATGATATCAACTTTGAAGAAAATCACCCTCAGAATAATTTCTCAGGCTTTGCCCGCTTAGTATTAGGATAAAAATAAAAAAAAATGAAAAAATAAAAAACACGTGTTTCATTATTTGTTTTGAACTTTATTTATACCAAATTTGAAGGAAATCGGACCAAGGACTAAACAGTTATGGAATATTTAATTTTTCCAAATAAACTCGTTTAACACCCCCACCGGGGGTAGTTTTGGAAAAATAAAAAACACGTGTTTCATGATTTCTTTTAAGGTATATGTGTGCCAAATTTGGAGTGAATCGGACTTGAGACTTTACAGATACAGAGAAACTTTAATTTTTACCAATAAAACTCATTATCCACACCTTATAGGGATAATTATGGAAAAATAAAAAACCAGTATCTCATTATTTTTTTTAAGGTTTATGTGTACCGAATTTTAAATGAATAGGACCAAGGAATAAAAAGTTGCATACAAACTTCACCCCTCTAATAACCCTCTTAGGGGATGATTTTTGAAAATATTGTTAGCCTATGTCCGATTCTAGGGTATACACTACCTACATTTCAAATTTCAATAAAATCGGTTGAGCGGTTATGGAGATACGCGGTAACAAACCTTCACACACACACACACACTTACTTTCGCATTTATAATATTAGTAGGAAGTAGGATAGGATGATAAGCTTCCTAGCTAAAATAAGTTTGTAATACGTGTCTTTGTCGGTCATCTTGACACTGAAACTAGTTAGAAAGAGACAAAATCAATTGAAACCGTAGGGCTTATAATATATTTTATGAATAAGGCCGATTGTATGTAATTTTTGGACTATTATAGATTAGAATTATTATAGATAGAAAAAAAAACAAGTTTTTCTGACCGACGTTACTTAATGTTACGATGGTCTTTTGGTAGCACTTACCCGTCAGGTAAGATTCATACCATTCTCGCGCTTGTATTACCAGAAGGTAAAGACAGAGTTGAATATTACCCACATTTCACCAGCTCTGGGTCTTTTAGGCTCATCTGCTTCACGGAGGCTGTCATTTATTCATCATGCCCTATACGCAACTTCGAACTGGAACTTAGGTTTTTATGAAAAAGATGTATCTTTTTGAACCCGAGAACTCACAGCTTACCACTGAGCTAACGAGGCATTCAATAAACTACGTCTAGACTGAATTTACGAGGTTTATTTGCAGGTATGCAGTGTAACCAAGTGCTACCTTTGCCCTAAAGAACCTCCGTGGGAAAATCTAGATAACATTTATAATAAACTGTGTCATTGAAACCGAGTGGAAGGAAATGTTCCCATTAGTGACCCTACATTTCTCAGTTCGGTACTTAAGTTATGTAAAGTCGAGTGCCTTAGTGCCGCGCATGGTCCCGGCTTCGATTCCCGGGTCGAGTAAAAATACTTTTTTTATATACCTACCTAGAAAATTTTAGTAGCAGCTCGAAGTTTGAAATTTTACCCTTTGAACAGTTATCGCTCGCCTTCTATTACGTATGGCATTTTAACATAGCCTGCGAAAAGTGTGTGATATTTACCTCTGCCTACACCTTCTTGTAATTTGGGCGTGACCGCTATGGCTATGGTAATATGACACCTTAATAATAATAATATGTCCCGAGACATTAACACACGGCCATCTGATCCCGAACAAAGCAGAATGGAAATATACTACTTAATATACCTACTTTTCTTTTATAAACACATACTTAAATATAGATAATTACACCCAGAGTCTCAGACTCAAGACACGTTCATCACACAAATGTCTGTCTTGGGTGGGAATCGAACCCACGTCCTGCGGCGTAAAAAGCAAGTATCTTACCGACCACGCCACCTACCCGCCCTTCTTAATGTAAGGTCAAGTAAAGTAAAGTTAGGGGATAGCTTGTTTCGTTCTAGTCTTCTAGATCGTCGGTTTAATTCCCGTGCCGAAAGGAAAATCTATGGGAATAATGAACAGGATTTTTCTAAATTTCCAGCACAAGTCCGGAGTCGCAGCGGTGGCGCAGCGGTACGGGCCTCACCATAGAAATATAAGGTTGCGGGTTCGATTCCTGATCGTGCTCACACGTCTTTGTGTGACCTGTATCATCGCCGCTGGTCAATATCGGTGAAGGAAAACGTCGTGAGGAAACCGGCATGTCTAAGAACTAATCATTCGAGGTTATGTGATATCCACCAACATCATAAACTTCCTTATACTCTCTCTACTTATAAGATATAATAATAAATAATATTAATAATAATAATCACTTTATTGCTGAAAAGGTCCATACAAAATTTAAATCTAAAATATTATCTTAAAGGTATAGCTGTTGATAGTTGAGAGAAGGCCCGTGCCCAGCAGTGGGATACTAAAGGATTGAATTGAGTCCAAAATCAGAAAATTGATGGTATTACGCACCTCTGCCTTGGCCTTGGCTTAAAAATCGTTTAAAAATATCTTATAGGTGCTGCTGTCATGCTAAAAGAGTCGAGAATCAAACAATTTTTTTTTTAAGAAGTCAATAATTCGACTGCGTCAACATCTGCCAAGTTAATTGAATGGATAATTGATTTGGCGCGAAAAATCCTATTTTTTTTTAAATATTTTGATATACTTAATACCAAAGAGCATATAAACGCTTACGCTGACCTAATACTATTGTCACTCTCGCGGCTATGACGAATCTATGATACCTCTCAAGTTCAAATGCGACAAGCCGTTTAAGCTCTAGAGCGTGTTCAAGAAATATAGGGGGCAATTTTTGGGGGCTGAGTCACCTTCGTCCGTGGGTCCGTAAACCTTTAATTGAATCCCCACACGTGGTCCCGTTTGGTGCAAATCAGGTGACAATCAACTGGTGGTAGGTTTCGGCCGTGGTTAGTGACCACCCACTAGACAAAGCCGCAGCGCCAAGCGGCCTTGCCGTGTTCCGGTGAGATGTCTGGTGACACCATGCAGAGAGGGTGGGTCGGAATTGTTGCTCCTTTAAGGTTTCTATCCTTAAAGAGGCTCATTCCACCTTCTCACCGATAATCATTCGTAATCACGAGTGAATTGGTACACTGGGCTGGCGCGTTTCATCGTAGACTACTTCAGGCAAGTTGTAGTCAAGCGCCAGCCTATCGAAGAATAAAAAAAAATACATACAAGGTTAAAAAATAGTTGAACTCAAACACATTCATTTGACCCTTTTACGTTCTGATTTACGCTGTCATACTTACTGAGGTTAAAAATGTGACCTTTCTGTCATAAATCCATTTAGAACCCCTTTATTCCTGCCGCAGTGGTTTAGAAGGTAATTGATGATAGATTACTTAAAATATTTGGAGCAACGAGAGCGCGGTGATGTCGGTTTTGGCTTTGAAATATAGATCGTAGGTTCGATCTCCGGTCATGCCTAATGTTTGTGTGAAATCATTGCCGCTGTTTAATATCGGTAAAGGAAAACATTGTGAGGAAAAATCCATGCGTTACTAAACATTCAAGACTAAGAGACATTTACCAACCAAGATTATGTCAGCGTGTGTGGATAACAGCCCAAACTTTCTGAACTCTTAAGATAGTTGAGAGAGATAGCATTAATTAAGTTAGTGTGGGGACTGGAGGATCGGGTGAAAGTGACCCTCCAGCGTAAAAGGAAAATCTTACGGCCGGGCGAAGTGTGTCCCCACGGCTCCCCACAACTGTTCTGTCGCTAGTCGTAGAAACTTTGCTTGTGCGATTCAGGATATCTGTGACGTCATGTCTCTTGAAAAGCAATATTGTGTTGGATACGCAACTAAAACATACTAAAGAGCTTTTACCTTATTTTACTTCAGTTAATTTTTTTCTTTAACGCTCGAGTGTTGCTTCTGGTGTCGCAAGCTTCCATAGGCTACTGTGATCGCTTACCAACGACTTGATAGTATAAACAAATTATGGCTAGGCCTCAATCGAACTTATTGGTATAAGTAGGTACATACTTTTTAAGTATGCTACATTTTAGGCTATTCTGATCTTATCTTATCTATGGGGCTGGTAAAACCCAGAGCACTTCGACCGAGTGGGATCTTTAGTGCTTTCCCTTGAAACTATGAAATCTCAAGTATTCTCCCTCAGCACAGCTAGCCCATAACCGCTGCTACTTGTCGGGGACACATAAGGCCGTATTCACAAGGGTAGGACGGCTCACTTCTAATGCATTGATGCGTTTTCTATACAGGCTATTAAAAGGCAATATTTTGGCTATTAATAGAGCAGCGGTGGCGCAGTGGTAACAGTCTCGCCTTTGAAATATAAGGTCCCGGATTCGATCCCCGGTCCCCACACATCCTTGTGTGAATTATTTCATCACAGCTGTTCAATATCGGTGAAGAAAAACATCGTGAGGAAATTGGCACGTAAGAACTAATTATTCGAGGATATGTGACATCCACCAACCCGCACTTGGCCAGCGTGTGTGGATTAAAGGCCTTAACGCAATCAACTCGTAAATAGTTGAAAAGAAGACACGTGCCCAGTTATGGGACACTAAAAAGGGTTGAAACAAAAGGCAGTTGCTCACGAATAGCATGCTTTGGACTATTAATTTAATCAGTTAGGTGCAGATAGATACATATCTGTACATACGTTATTAATTAGGTATATCAAATTACCCATGACTGTATTTGATAGCATTTAAAAAGTAACTGTTTATTTACAACTTAAAGATAATGCAATTGACAAGAATATTGACATAACTGAATAACAATCTCAATATTAACCTAAATAAAAAACTAAACGTAACTAATAAAGTAATGCGTTAAAAGAAATACCGCTTTTTTATTTCGATTTTTTGGACAATGTCAGAACTACAGTACGGCCTAATAAAGTTTTATGCTTAATGGGATGCTCTTGAACTTCTGATTTTAGCAAAATCTAGAAAAATTACAATTACGATTATTTTGAAATTTAATTAAGATAAGTAGGTATACATTTTAAGAATTTAGGTGCGATGAAACGAAAATCCCCAAAAAGGTCGAAATCCTCTGCATCGTTATTTTCCGGGAACGTCCCAAGAAGGTTAGCAACATCTCCGCGTTGGAAGGCAGAACTTATTCTTTGCCGAAGATACAAACCAGCCTTCTGATTACGTGTATTGTCTACTAGGTGTTTTGACAACAACAAAGAATAGATAAATAAGAATAAAAAAACTGATTAAATTCGTACAGGACTTCACTGGGATTTTTAAAACCAAGCTACACGCACGCCGCTGTCGACCCTAGACGAAAGAGTAACAGAGGTGGAATTTTAGTGGAGGGATAGAATTTTTTTTTGGAAAAAATTATCAAATTGAATTAAAAAGTAATCATTAGTTAATTATTATGTATAATTAATTAATTTTTCATTAAATTCACGTTGTTACGTTCTCGACGACGACAGGCTCCGTACGGGGACTGTATTCCATAGATGTTGAAATATTTAGGATTCCTATAAGGAAACCATTTTTGCCATAAACCGGTGAGCAACTGAATAATATAAAAAGTCGGAAAAATACAAAGAAAATAAATACAAAAAAAAATTATAATCATTGGTGTATCCCAGACGCAAAGAGGTGCGTGCTTCGGCGATGTTGAGGACGCACGCACCTCTTTGGCTTTGATACGCCGGTAATTATTGGTAAAAATGATTTTCTTTTACGAATCCTAAATAACCGAACACCTTTTTTTATTCTTCGAGCGCCAGCCTAGCGCTTGACTATAACTTGCCTGATGTTAAGCAATGATGTAGTCTACGACGGAACTTGCCAGCCCAGTATACCGATTCACTCAAAAATACGAATGATTATCGGTGAGAAGGTGGCAGTGGAAAGAGCCTCCCTAAGGTTACAAAATTTAAAGGAGCAACAATTCCTACTCACCCTCACTGCATGGTGTCACCATACATCGCACCGGAACACGGCAGGGCACCTGCGGCACCTATAGAATATAGTCCCCGTATGGTGCCCGTCGTCGGACACGTTAAAATATTTTAGAATTATTTTTGTTTAAATGAATGGAGGAAGGCGAACCACAAAATTCCATTTCGGTGTTCATCCTAGCATCACACGTAAGCAGCCACTTGTCTATGAAGACAGATTATAATTTCGGTGTTTATTGCCCTTAATTAGTGTGGCGACATCCTGTGCTATCCTTGCGCAACTTTTATAACCAAACATAATTTCCGGCTGCATCTTGTTACGAAAGAGGCTAATTAATCTGCATCTATGGTGTCATTATAATTAATCTACGGCTTAAATTTGTAAGTAAGTACCTATTTTCAACTGACTACTCCCTTAGAAAAGATGGGTATTGATCCTATAATACAACATTTTCACAAATCACATTTAGTGTTACGGAATTTATCTAAAGATTCAATAGAAATCGTTTTACTAATCCATACGCGTACCTACTAATATTATAAATCAGAAAGTAACTCTGTTTGTACCACTTTCACGCCAAAACTACTGCTCAGATTTGGATGAAATGTGGTATCAAGATAGTTTGAGACCCAGAGAAGGACAAAGGATAGTTTTTGTCTGCATGTGCAAAAGAGGTTAATGGTTTAGCGCGGAAACGAAAATACGTGCGGGCCGCGGAGCCGCGGTTGAAAGCTTTTTCTTGGTAAATACTCCAAAAAAAATCAAGGACTATTGTAAGTACATATACTAATTGTGCTCGATGAACGGAAATAGATTCGCCCCCTCTATGATATGGGACCTAAAACATTAAGCGATTGATTTTCCGCTTTGCCTACACTTTTGGGTAACACGCTGACGTTTTGTATACCTTCTCCAAAAAAAGCTGTAACAATTATTTACATAATTATGAAGAGGCGAGGGGATAAAGGCCTAAACACACTGGGACGGAATGACAATAATTTTGGCAAAAAAACATTGCAGAGACAAAGACTTTTTAGGGATTCGTAGCAAACTAGGAACCCTGCGTTTCGCCATGTCTGTCCGTCCGTTCGTCCGGGAGTTAGTTTAGAGACCCTTAGCATTTAATTAAATAATTTATTTATTTATTTGTCAATTTATTTATATATTTACTACAGAACTGTAATTCGGAGTTTCGGGACTCTTTGCGAAGTGGTGTATAGTGGTAGTGCCGTGATTTAGGACTCTGTGCTTTTGGACTCTGCACTCTGTGAGTCCCAAATAAAGACTCCATCTACGTCGATAGTTCTTTCCTTTCTATCTCCATAGCTACTTCTGTAACAATATGTACTATTATGCCAAATTACAGCGTAGACGTCGACAAAGGTGTAACAATAAAACTAAAAAAAAAACAAGTTCTATTTTAGCCTAACCTAGCGTATTTATAAATTAAAACGTGAGTTTATATCCGTGTATTTGTGTTCAAATTTTTGGTATCTTAGCGCGTAAATTAATTAGGTAGGTAGCTGTATGTAAGTACATACCTACTTAAGTAAAGTTTTAGTATAAATCACTTTTTCATAAATTTTAAAATAATATTATTGTCTGTGGTTTCATATTTTGTGCTGACGTTACTTTTGCTTGGTTTTTGGTATGAAGTTAGTAGCGAGTCCAGTCCTGTTCTTATTTAAAACAAATAGTTTAAATAAAATATTCATATTTAAAAGACAATGCCTTTCTAAGTTCCCATGCTTAGTATGTAAAGAGTTCAGTGGTATTTAGGTCGTCCTTGGACAAGGTCAGGCCTGCGGATGCGGGCGTCATTTAGTATTTAGATGATTTGTCTTGAGTTTGCTGAGATTGGAGTCATTTATTGATATGCGGGTGGAAACGTCTATCTGGGATTGTATTCAAATAGACTACACAACGTATTCAGGCCTCAGACTCGCCTTTGAATATAGCTTGCAGGTTCAATTTCAGGTCGTGCTTACACATCTTGTGTGAATCATTTTATCTAGGGTCAAGTGAAGGATGGGATCGCGAGGCAACCAGCATGTTTAGAACCAAAATTTTGAGGATATGTGATATCCACCGAAAAAATCCTGGCAACATGGAAAAACTGGAAACTACGCGATGTAAAGACATCGCGTAGTTTAGGATTCCTCGTAGCCTTAAGACAAAAGTCATTAACCAGCGTGTTTCCAATGATGACTTATGGAACCGAAACGTGGTCCTTGTCAGCTGGCCTTATAAATAAACTAAAGGTCGCTCAACGGGCCATGGAGAGGGCTATGCTCGGAGTTTCTTTTTGAGATAAGGTCCGCAATGAGGAAATCCGCAGAAGAACTAAAGTCACCGATATAGCGATCAAAGTGGGCAAGTTGAAGTGGCAGTGGGCAGGTCACAGTGCTCGTAGATCCGATAACCGCTGGGGTAGGGGGTAAAGTTCTCGAGTGGAGACCACGTAATGGTCGCCCGTAACGTCGGCCGGTCCGCCACAAGGTGAATTAATACATTATTAAAATTGCGGGAAGCCGATGGATGTTAACGGGCGGCAACCGATCGCTGTGCCGTTCTAAAGGGGAGGCCTATGTCCAGCTGTGGACGTCCCCAGGCTGCTGATGACAATGACGATGACATCCACCAACCGACTAGCGTCGCACTAAACTTTAAAGGGTAGGTAGTTTTGTTACCACAGATCATGATAATCTTCTAGGGCGAGAACGACGCGCGGGGATTGACTGGTTTGTTTCTACCTCAATCCCAGAAGAGTTTCATAGACTTGGCCATAGATAAATATTTTATTTATCGCTTCCTTGGCCAAGGCTGACAAATCTGTGAAGTAGTTTTTGCGTGATAGAGTTACACCTACACGTCACATCCATACAAACTTTCCCTTTTATATATTAGTAAGAAAGAAGTTGCACAAACCTTTAACTGTACGAGTAAGTACCTACTTGTCCCTCTAAACTTATATCCCCGATTATTCTCCTAAAACTAGAGTGTCCGACAACGTCCTGAGCCGAGGTTCGTCCCCACATGGGGAGCTCTCATGGCAGTTGTCACAGAACTTGATCGGTTCGACCGATCTCGGACGGCTCACCGAAAAAGTCCGGTGAATCAATAAAGGCACTTCCGGCCGATTGGGTTAGGTAATCCGTAAAAAAAAACCTCTAAACTTTCCACATGTGTTAGTACAGGTAAATTGTTACCTGCAGTAAACATCTGTACTCATTTTAATACAATTTTAACAACTTGACTTTTTTATTTCAATCCACATTTGCATCCTAATGGCGGCAAAATATTTTTATTTTATCTGTTTACGTGAATATAAAACTAAATTCAGGTTACGCTGAGGTCTATTTTTTCCGGTATAAGTATGTTGGACACGTGTAGGTACATATTTGCACCTTAATCGGCAGATGTCGGTAACCAGCTGTAATAGGTATAGTAGAAAATATCACAACATGTTTTTAACTATAAAACAAACTTCTATAAATGGTGGCATAGTTTACTTGACCTACACATACCTTATTCTTGGAATGAAGTGCCACGCGGTTTAAAGCGCTGCGTTTATACCATTTAATTATTAAATTATCATCAAAGGTGGGAAAAGCGTGCTTAGGGGGTTTGGTCATGTGGAGATGATGGATGATAGACGATTGACGAAAGGTATTTACACGGCGGAGGTGAACGTAAACGATGGGAGAGGACGCCCTAGGAGGACATTCGCTGATCTCATCAGTGATGTCCTTAGAAAGGGACATATGCGTAGCACTCATAACCGCCTTTGAAATGAACCAGATATATGAACATTAGTGAGGCTAAGGAAGTATGTTTAGATCGTAGCAAGTGGCGCTCTATAGTCTCTGCCTACCCCCTTCTGGGAAAAAGGCGTGATTGTATGTATGTATTATCATCAAAAGTATAAAATTTCGAATAAATAAATTAAGTTTTATGAAGTAAGTAACTTGCTTTCCGCCTGCGGTTTCGCCCGCGTGATTTACACTTTATATCATGCCCAACAGTGAGATAAAACGTAGTCTATAGCCTTCCTTATTATATAGGCTGTCTAAAAATCTTTACGTATCGGACCAGTAGTCCCTGAAATTAGCGCGTTCAACCAAACAAACAGAAAAGCCTCTTGCTCTTTTTAGTAAAAGTAAACAAATAAAAAAAAACAATATAATTCCCTAATATAGCTTATGAAGATGATAAGGACAAAACATGTAAGCTATCATTTTAAGATAATTTTTTATCATCTGCCAATTGCAGTCCACTTCTGGACATAGGCCTGTCTTCGGCTTGTCGCATCCTGCTGCCGACTATATTTTGCTGACCGTCACTTCACCTACCTAGATTTAGGAATATAGTAATTCAAAATTTAAATCCTAGAATTAATAAGTACACGAAATAGAAGTTAAAAAATAACTATCACCCTAACATCCTATGTTAAAGTTGTCGCAACACATAAGTTATAACTTAAATTGACTTAACAGAATATATCCTAAATTATCGTGAAGCATTAGTAGTTATTTAATATGCTTAGAAATGACTCACACGCACAAAAAACAATCGCTCTTGACGTTTCCCTCCTTACTATTCTAAGCAACTTCCCTCTTTCATGTAACAAAGAAACTAAACCTCACGCATTATCCTTTTTTAAGGATATCTAACTAAGGGCTGCACTCGGAACTTTAAAAATAAAAGAGGACCAGGACATTGCCCTAGGGCGGTCGTCTTTGGCCTCGTCTGGTATACTATTGACTCTCGAACCTTTTAAAAATTTCAAATTAGATTCGACATTTTGATTGGCACACTCGGCAACACATCAAGCTACATTTTCCAGTATAAGCTGACTTCTTGTTGTACGGAAGTCTTATACATATAATGCGAGATCAGCCTATACTGAAAATGTATAGCTTGATGTGTAGCCGTGTGTACTTACTTTTTAATGTAACATTAGCGCTCGAAAAAAAATTTATAGACTAGTAGTATCAGCAAACTATGTGTCGCGTATCCCTCATCTTTTAAACCTTTCTTAGACTTTTATGAGTACCATACGAGCAAAATCAATAAATTGGTTTAGCTGTTTTTGAGTTTCAGCGGGGCAAACAAATGTCAAGTTATTTTTATAAACAAGGAAAATTAAGGGAACATAATATTATACAGTTATAAGTACTAATCATTTATGATAATGGGAGTAAGGAACAATTTGTAACACAATTTTGTAGATATACGTGTATTCTTTGCTGCCGTCGATCTGTCTGTTAATCCTTAAAGCGATTCTAAATCGGTAGATTAGGCAGTACCTACTTAGATTCGTGAGATATTAAAAATATTTCTAATTCTGAGTTTATGTTAAAATAATTGTTATATTTGTTCTAGTATAATATTATGTTATCTGTGATAAGTTAAATAAAATTTTAAATGTCACAGATTAAATTAGTGCGGGTGAGATTAACTGTCAGATCGAGGGTTAAGAGTAGGTTTGATAGCCAAACGTGTTTCGAATAGACCAGCCGTGAGAGAATTTGGGGTTGTGTTGTTAAACGCGCTGTAATCACGTGATATAATTGTTATTCATTGTATGTTGGTAGTGTTGGAAATCGTGAGTTAAAGAAATGAACGATATATCTATGACTTACATATCTAATTGGACACATAGTTGAAGTAAAAAGTTGGTTTGTTTGTTATTTACCGTCTTCGAAAATGTTAATGTTCTGTAAATTGTAGAATCGTTTATTTCTTCACGGTCTCACTTTATAAATCTATTTGTAAAAATTGTCTGGACCATCAAGATACAGGACATGTTCCTAGTGTGAGGTCCGTTTTTTAAGCTTTTGTTTATAATCTTTTCGGAATAAAAGGTTTCATTATTATTAATATTTGGATGACCGAGCTTAGCTCGGTATTTTTTTTTTAAATGACATTTTCTAAAAATGTTTCCTAGCTGGATCGATTTATCGCCCCCGAAACCTAAATTTTATGAAAATCGTTGGAGCCGATTCCGAGATTCCAATTTTAATTATAAATAATTAGTAAAGAGTTTCTTTAATTTTTCAAAATGTCATTTTAAACGAATTCTTTTTATCAAATTTGTTTACGCTTACATATTATGTGGATCGTGTCAAAAGAAAATTGAATTCAGAAATCTGAATTCTTAGACCAACCGGTCAAACATTCAGGTATTCAGCGAATATTTCACATCTACCAACTTTTGTCCAGCGTTTGAGAATTATGAATTAAAGCCCAAACTCTTTCAACTCTTAAGATATTTGAGAGAAGATTGGGACACTGCAAAAGATGTTGACACTTTATAATATTCAAAAAATATCCTCAATCAGAAGAAATATATCGATCCTGACATGTTTTTTAATTTTAATTATTAATTGTTTAAAGATTATAGAATTTGGAATGTTCTTCTATAGAGGTAGCTTTCAGGCTCTATATATCACGCTGCGACCAGCAGAAACAAAGCAGATTAGATTTTTTTTACAGCACCTATATCTATCCTTTTAAAAATCTAATTTCAGGACATAGGCTTTTAATTTTTTTTAAACCTTTTTACTGTTTAATAATTTATTGTTGACTAGCTGTCACCCATAGCTTCGCTCGCGTGGTCCTTATTAGGATACAATGAGCGTGTGTGTTAAATTAGACCATAATCTATCTCTGTGCCAAATTTCATCCAATTACGTTCAGTACTTTTTACGTGGAAGACTAACGAACATACATTCAGACTTTCAGAAAACAAACATATTCAGATTTCGTGTTACTGGGCGTTTGCACTGCACAATAAAACATGAAACTGGCATAGTCTTATCTCTTTCTACTCATCCCTGAGTGATAGAGATAGACAGAGCTTGCAACATGTTTTCTTGTGAATGTTTTGTCAGTGGAAACTAGGGGTTAGTAATATTAGTAGGATATAGGATTGGTTAGGATAGGATTAGATATTCTAAGATATCAATTCAAATGAGTCCCTACTCTTTGAACTGACTGTCGTTGGTAATTGTTACCTTAGTTGATAAACAACTACAAAAACATTTTTAATATTGCGCCCTATAGACATCTATATATATATAAAAATGAAACCCGTTTTCCGTTGTCACGACATCACGCGTGAACGGCTGGACCGATTTCGCTAATTATTTTTTTAAAATATTCCTCTAAGTACGAGGATGGTTCTTACGTAGAGAAAAAATTAAAAAAAAAGAAAATTTTGAAAGCTAAGAAGTGTGAAAACCGGGTTAGATACCTATTATTTATTATTGGTTATATTCGGTAGGTCTGACACCCGGTAGATGGCACTGCTTTACCGGGCAGAACGACGTCTGCCGGGTCCGCTTGTATTGTATAGATTATGTCATGGACATTAATGAGCTACTCATATTTGCACACCGCTTACGGTTGAATTATGCTGAGACCAATTTTAAACTTAATACCACAATTTAATGTAAAACCATATTCTGACAAATAAATGAATTATGATTATGATTACAACTGTTTTTAAAGTCGGTTAACATTGGATTATTTCATTTATTTGTTAATCTAACTCCAGATAATCTACTTAATTAAAAATATACACATCTACACCTGCCTGTAACGCTCATTAGACAAAATCAAGTTTTAGAAGTTTTAAAACTATTTGTTTTTTTATCGTTATCGCTGTATATGTTAATTGTTATTTTATAATCCTACGTAGACCGCTCACGCCTGTATTACTCGAAGGTGTAAGCAGAGGTGAACATCACCCACATTTCGTACACAAATGTCCGTCTATGTTTAGATCCAATATGTAATGAAGGTGAACTTAGTTAATTGTTTCATATCGGGTAGAGTAGAATTCCAAACTTCGAGCTGCAACTAAGTTTTTTTTAAGTAATCATGCGTTTAGGTGGCAGCCTAGTTTAGATTCACAAATCAATCCAGAAAATCATTCGTAATCACAAGTGAATCGGTGTACTGGGCTGGCGCGTTCCATTATAAGCTACATCATTGCTTAACATCAGAATAAGAAAAATATATTATTTAGGTCGTTTAACAGTATAAAATATAGAGAATACTTTTCAATCCGGTTATCGAATCGTTCCCTCAGTCGTAAAAGTCGCGGACGAAAACTAACTAGTACCTATTTATTTTTACTATACTTACTTGCACCCGCGTAGTAATAAGATAAATATGTAGTAGCCTATGCGGTATTCCAGACTATAATCTTTAACTGTGCCAAATTTTATCCAAATACGTGCAGTAGTTTTGGCGTGCAAGAATAATAAACATACACACATTCATACAAACTTTCGCATTTATACCTAATATTAGTTACACTTATTAGTAGGAAAAAAAAACAAAAACAAAAAAAAAAAACAAAAACAAAAACTTCATCGCTCAACCCTTTAATTATCATTAACATACTGTTTTGACGTCTGGTCGTCTCATTACAAGACATTAGTTATAGAATTATTTTATTTCTCTTAATCTCTTAATGAAGGGTTCAGTTTTTCGTGTCTTTTTTATGATGAATGTGGGAACAGTTCTAAAACACTTTTTAGTTTTTTTTATACAAATGTTTGTAAGTATATTTGGTTTCCCCTGCAAACAGTGGTTTTCCTCATTCGATTTCGAAATCACGTCAAAAAAATACCAGTTCAGTCCTATTCTTATTTGGAACGTATAGTACCTAGGTACGCGTATATATTTTGACGGATATGCATTTTTTTTTGGTTTATACCGAACTTATATTAATTGGCCTTTTTGTTATTATTTTCTTTTTAATTGTCTGTAGCTATTCTGTAGTCATCATCATCTAGACATAAACTATCTGCATTCCTAAAACAATGCAACACAATACATTACCGATTCGATTCATTCAATAACATAATTTTAATTAGGTACTTCGATCATTGGTTTACCGCGATAAACAACCTGAGGCGCTACTCCGGCTACTATTCGATCGAGTGAAGTAGTGTATTTAATTATAATTTTCGGTTAAATATTTATTAAGTATGATTTAAATCTTATAATCGTTGGAGCTTCGATAGTAAACTGTACTTTCGTAAGAAACCAAATCTCACCCAGCTTACAATACTGGGTGATATTTGGTTTCTTTTATAATCTTTGTTCACATACTGATTAAAAACGGACAGTTATTCACTCTTTAATTACTCATTCTACGAATATTAAATTTGGCACAGAGATAACTAGCATATGAGAGGAGAGTTAGCGAAGCAAGTACGTCAGGATTACGCCTCGTAGAGTATTAAAAAAGGGTGAGTGATGGTTACCTACGTAAGTTATATTTCCATTTCTCATCACAAATTATCTATTTGTAAATAAGTTGTTTCTTTTAAAATAATTATATTGCATAGAAAAATGAATGAATGCGAAAAATCGTTATCGTATTCAATTGTAGTATAGTAGTAGAGTAGCGCTTAAGGGCAATGTTCTCTTATCGACTGCATTTCTCCGCTTACTGTCATGTCATGAACTTGGCTAACAACTAACACCCACGTTGAAGCATCATTCCTTAACTGTATACCTTCGTAAGTTCAATATTGGGAAAGATTTGGACCAATATTTGCAATTGATTTCGGGCTTCTTTAATATTAAATTCGTTTTGAAATAGTATTGTGTAAATTATAGTGTTGTGTAGGTGTCACTGACAGTCCTCTGTTCAGGGCATGTATGGAGGAGCATGAAACAGCCGCACACGTGGTCACCTGCTGTCCAGGGGTGGCGAGATACAGAGCGGAACACATCGGACTTCCAAGGTCGCTCCGGGAGGCCATCGGCAACGTGAAGGGTCAGCTAGGATTTCTCCTGGAGCTGGGCTGGCAATAGCGACGCCAGCCCAATCACGCAAAATAGGAGAGAGACGCATTTATGAGACGTCGAGTTGCGGAAAAATTAGTCCGCTCCAAACTATTGTGTACGGAATGGACTATCTAACTTCAATCTTCTCAACCTATATGATTAACAAATATATCTCGCAATTGAATTGTAATTATTCTGTTGTGAGAATAAATATGTCAACCCCAAAATTTCGAACTCCAATTATCTTTTGCCGTGCCATATCCAACAAATATTAGGTGTCCCAAGACTTGAAGTCTCAAAACAAGAGCCTAATCACTCGCGTCGTCTATCCTGACTTACAATAATACTGCTATTCGCAGAGGTGGGATAGTAGTGGTGGGTTTAGAGACGACAAAAAATAAAAATAAAATAAAAGCCGCTACGAAAGAAATTTAGGAACCTAAAATATATGAAAGACTGCCTAAATGACTGACTGACTAAGATATCAACGCATGAAGTCTAGAGATGCGCTAAGAAAGGGTATTTCAAAACTGCGGGTGGCAAATAATATCTTACTGTATCAGACAGCCTACCAACAATCATAGATGGCGAAAGATCGCGTGGAGAGTGACTATAACATAGAATTATGTAAGTACATTGGTTTTAATCCACCACCCTGTACTACAATGGGTTGGTGCATGCTTATATTGCTTGCTTTTTGAAAGCAGATTATATTTTAGGTAATACGGAATTAGGGTTGTTCGTAAATAAATCAGAGGCAGTGAGGAATAACGCATTTCGTCACGGCGAGTGCGTATGCGTGCGTAATTATCAGGCAATGAGGAGTCCTGTCTCCTGCGAAAGTTATTTAGCACAGGGTACACGTCTGCTGTGCAATTATAACTTTAAATTAAAAAAAATTAATGGTCCACGACTCATATTTCTTTACTCCTAATCTAAGAACTTGGAGAAGCAATAAGGTCAAGATCTATATTTTTCTGTGAAAACTTCTTTAACCGCGTTGGGCACTTTTTGGGAAGGGAAAAGCTTACGGGTTTGCATTACCGACATACTCATGATTGGCGTATGCGCAGCGGCCGTGTACGCTTTTTGGATGGATGAAATCTCGTGAGTTCACAGTTTTCACTCCTATCGGCATTGGTACGATGTTAGTCGCATATCCAGTCCGATTCTATTTGAAACACATTTATCGATTCGCTACAGAGCACTCATGCATACAACTTGCGAATAGAATTAAGGAGATATCAGCCTCCTAGGAATATGATCTTTGAGGTCAACGCGACCACACACTGCATCGATATACTCAATAACTCGATGTGCAACTGATATTTAATATTGATACATAATCGAATATGCCCTGACTCGCCTCACAGGCAATGTTATCATTACATGCAGTCATTATTAGAGGAATTTAAATACGACACTGAAATATGGAATTGATATCTTATAAATGGTTTGACACCTTCAAACCATTTATTAAAGTTTAGTTCGGACTTGGGTTTGTAAAATCGCTCACGGGTCGATTCTGAGTCGTGCTAACCTTCAATAAAAATCACTTTCACTTCAACCCTTTTTAGTGTCCCACTGCTGGGCTCTAGCCTTAAAATCTCATAATATAGTTGAGAGAGTTTTAGGCCTTAATCCACACACGAGTTCTTAGAAATGCCGGTTTCCTCACGATGTTTTTCCTTCCTCGATATTGAGCAGCGGCGATGAGACAGTTCACACAAATATGCAGAACCGGGAATCGAATCTGCGACCTTCAATAAAAATACTATTCAAGTATTTGTTACCGACGGTGCTAACACAAGTTTTAGTGAGTTACTTTATTACAGCTCAATATCGGTAAAGGATAACAGCAGCGTAGCCGCATCGCATGTCGTCCTAACTAAGTATGTCGTTGTGTCTTTGAGTGGGTTAATCTATAGTCCCTCAGAATTTTTAGAATCTCTAAACTTTTATTTTATTTTTAGTATACATATATGTATCATTGGCGAAGGGTGGAAGTGTGAAAAAGGGAAGCCGGAGCAAAAAAATTCTTAATATAAAAATAATATCGCTTCACTACCTAATTAAAGATATAGAAAAGCTAATTGTTTCATAAGTTGGTGACAGGTAATAATTTACTGTGATAGCAACGAAAATGAAATGAAAAATTTTACTTTTTCCTTTTAAACTCATTGAAAAATGTACTTTAATTTATGTATCAATAGAGCTATTTTCCAATTGTGTTTCATAAAGTTTGTAATCAGCTGGCTTACAGCGCAAGCGCATCTCCGTCAGTATTGGCGCGAACGCAGCGCGCACTTGATGGCCGCGACGCACTGATTTCCCGCCTTTTTCTCTACGTTCGATATTTACTACGAAAATTTTCGGTTTTATAAAAAAAAACTTTTAACACATTAAAAATTGGCTGGAAAATATTTGAAACGCAGTGTTTTAAAGGATTTGGATTTAGGTAAGTTAACTTAAAAATATTTATTATAGTTTTCTAATAAACTTATCTGTATATAAAGTAACATGAACGAAAGACGATACGTATACATACGTGATGAACCTACAATTTATTGAAACTCTGCTTACAATGATGGCATGCATTGAGTTTGAAAAAAAATTGAAAATGTAGCTATTTGTTTAAAATGATGAAGTTGATGGGTGACTTGTGAGGAAATCTACGCGAATCTGAAAATAATATTTAAAAACTCTAATTATTCACTCCTCTTACTGTTAAGGTATACTGTCAACTTGTATTGGCGTGAAAGCAACACAGACAGACAGAGTTACTTTCGCATTTATAATATTAGTAAGAATAACTTGTAACTGGCTAATTAAAAATTTAACGATACTTCACTTAAACCCTTTTTGGTGTCCCACTGCTGGCCACGGGTCAACTATCTTAAGTTGAGAGAGTTTTAGGCCTTATTCCACACACGCTGGCCAAGTGCGGGTTGGTGGATGTCACATGCACTAGAATGATTAGTTTTTAGACATTCCGGTTTCATCACGATGTTTTGTTTAACCGATATTGAGCAGCGGCGTTGAAACAATTCACACAAATATGTATGGGCACAACCAGGAATCGAACCTGCGACCTTATATTTCAAAGGCGTGACCCGTACCGCTGTGCAACGCTACTAACGATGCTAAAGAACGGTAATTACCATTTAGTTCAACAGTAATGATTCCAAGAACTAACATCAACTTGCTTGTAACACGCACAAAGGTTTACATACATTTTTCACATACACACGATCTGCGTAATAGTTGCGTATACGCACAATTGTTTCAATGGAAATATTCACTGATTGTTTTCTAATATAGAGGAGTGTTCGTGATGAACACGAGAAACTAGGTTTAAAGAAAAATATAAAAAATAAAATAAAATAAAATACAATTCATTTCGGACAAGCTACATCCATATAGTGGTAGTATAAAGAAAAACAGATCTTATAACTATGTTAGTAAAATAAATTAAATTAAAACCGTTATACAAACATTTATTTTGTTACTAGGATATTGTTCGAGATACATCTACGAACAATTCCCAGTGACAATGGAGAGTCGAATCTCCATGCTATGGTGTTCAGGATGGAATGTAATGTAATGAATATAATGTTTGAGGGTGCGCAGATGCGAAACACTTTCTATGTATAAAAATAAACTGAAAAAATATTTAATAGATAAAATATTCGATTAACAACCTCCGAAAGTTTTGTATGTAACTAACCTAATGATAAGTACTTACTTATACTCATTGTAAGTGGACTTTTGTCTTTTATGAGTACCTAAATAAAATTCTTTAAACCTAAAGAAAATTATTCTCAAAAAGACAATATTGCAATTATATGAGAACTTAATCTAACTTAAATAAAACTATATTTTCTTACAATGGTCATCCAGCGTCTTAGAATATTTATTATGTTCTATTACTTTCATTTTATTGTGGGACGGTTTGACCAACACGAACGGTGAAGGATCGGCAGGACCGACAGCTTAACGTGCTCTCTGAGGCAGTGGGGTATTACACCACCATCTAGCTAAAAAAAATCATCAAACTAGGAAGCTTAGGACTAGTGTTGAGAAATTCCGGAGATGAGTTCAAAAATCAGGAGATCTAAGCGAAAATCCGGAGTTATTATAAATTAACCCCGATCTAGATAAATATTATCTCGATCATATTAATCTCGATCGGTTAATGGACTATGATGTCACAATCTTGAACACATTATATATGTACATACTTACAGATACCTACACAATTCAAATTCATAACATAACTCTTTTTATTCAAGGGTTAAATAAAAACAACGTTGTTCAGCGCTGTATAGCTTAGTTAGTTAATTACGTACTTATTCCCGGAAATGTGGACTATCCACACATGTAACTGGTGTGATGGTGTCTAGTGCGCGGGCGCAACAAAACAAACAAGTTCTGCTGCAGATGCGATGATCACAAGGTGAATGAACGGGTTTGAGTGTCCACCTTTTTCTTATTAAATCAGATTTGTAGAGGCCTACTATGATATACTTCATTCGAAAATCGTTAGAACAATCAAACGTTTGATAGGGTAAATATAATGAACCAAGGGTTTAAACCAATTTAGGTTTTAGGTAAACTATAAAAAATTTAAAATCATTTACTACCTACATGTTTTCTTTTCAACATTGTGCAATTACTTTGTCGACTTGTTCTAGTCCAGATTCGACGTAATATAGCTCGTAATTTTTAATAAGTACATACATAATTAATTTACCTAGTACAAAGTGTTACTTGTACTAATTAAAATAATAGAATCTCTTTAACAAAATCAGCTACACTAATTAGTAATTAACAAAAGCTTTTACATATTTATAGAAGTTTTATCAAGTTGCTTCTTTCTTCCATGGGTTTTATCATCTAAATCAGTCGTCACACTTTTCTGGTTTAGGGCCTTAAAAGACAGTGTGAGGTGTCACTGCGGGCTGCAGCTAAAAAACTCCGCGAAAACTTCTTTACGTTCTATCGGTTCGACCGTACTATCGGTTCGACCGTCCTATTGGTTAGACCGTCGTCGGACGGCTCACCGAAAACAATTCGTACGCTTGACGCAAAAGTAACTACTGCGACAAGCTTATTGTTGCTAACTTCATATCCAAAATCATGTTTTGATATTACCAGATGAATGAATGAATTAAATATTTGACAATTAAAATATCACCGATTACTTTCAATCCTTTTTCTTAATGGTATTAATGAAAATAACAGACGACAAACTTAGCCTTAGCATTATTTTGTTGGGAATTGAGGCTGCTTTTATTAAAATTGTTTGCTTTGTCGCGGGCCGCAGAAATATCGCCATCGTCCTGCATTCGGCCTGCGAGCTGCAATTTGATGACCGCTGATCTAAATACTTTAAATGTAGTACTCGTAAATTATCCGAACGAAAATGTAAATACTTTTAGTAGTAGGACTTTCAATGTGCTAGTAATCTTTTTGTAGGGTTAGTTTAGAAATTTACGACTATCCTTGATGGTGACTTTAAAGCGTAGTATACGTTTGTTCTTTTACAAAGATTTGTATTTTTAAGTCAGTGATTTATTTTAACACGGCTTTGAGCTTATTTATTACATCCAAGTCGTATCTAGTCGTCTTTTTAAGTTTTTTTTTATATTCTTTCCGTAAACAACGTGAATGAAGTCGCGGGCGGAAGAAGTCTCATCTAAAAACCAGTCAAGTGCATGTCGGGCCATTCGCAGAGTCTCGTTAGTAGTCAACAGATTGACTCGGAGTCCTACCGAAATGTAATCCCGTTTTATGTGATTGTGGACATGGTATGGCAAAATCTCATGTGGCGTCACATACCTAACGCTGCTCGAGAGTCATTTGTCATAGCAATCCTGAATCGCACAAGTAATGTTTCACCGACCGCGAAGGCTAGCATTTAAACAAGTTCAAGAAAAGGGTAGTTTGTCAGTCGCTGGGCATCACACCTCGCTCTGCCGGGAGATCTTCCCTTTACACTGGATGGTCACTTCCCCCGATCCGTATAACTTTAACTATTTGCTTTGCTAGCAGAACAGCTTTCTATGTTTCAAGCGGGTGTATTAGCGGGGTGGAATTAGTTCTTTTAATTGGTTACAAACAGTTATATTGGTAGTTAAACGCATTGTTATAAAGCAAAACGCATAACAATATATCCCAGGGATGTCATTACGCATTTACGTAAGAACCTACTATAACCATTTCCGGGACTGTGTTCGTAATACTCAGCTAGAATGAGAATAGCTGTATGTTCTTGAGTAGGTGCCCTTAGATTACATTGCGTACTCGTGATGCTTGCTTGGCCCATTTTGAAATCGCATTTTTTATTTTGCAATAGATCTTAAGCAATGATGTGGTCTACGATGGGACGCGCCCACCCAATATACCGACTCACTCGTGATCACGAATGATTTTCAGTGGGAAGGTGGCAGTGGAATGAGGCTCAATTTGGTTAGAAAATTCGGACTCACCCTCTTTGCATAATGTTACCAGACATAGCACCGTGTCACCAGACAGCACAGGATCCGGCAAGGCCGTTTGGCGGTGTGGCTTTGTCTGGTAGATAGTCACTAACCACGGCTGACGCCCACCCCCAGTTAGTTACCAATAAACAATTACCAGTTGATTGATTGTCATCTGATTCGCACCACCCGGGGACCACGAGTGGGGATTTAGATAAAAGGTGCACTCCCACGGACGAAGGTGACTCAGCTCCCAAAAGCCATCATTTTTTACCTTTCCGTTTTCTATGCTGTGCCTCCCGTTTTGCTTCTCCTATTATCTTTCATCGTAAATTAGATTATGTTTAGGTAGATTTAGATTTTAGATTAATATAATCTAGAGTACATGTTACTGCACCCGTGCGTTGCTGATTCACGTCGCTATTGCTACAAATATACTTGTTAACTTAGCAGAATCAAACACTGCGGCTGACTTTTGGATGCTTAATTTGTTTTTCCTCCTCAACGTTTCGAAAAAACACGCTAAGCTAATGGTCCTGATTGATATTTAATAGAAAATTAAAGTCAACCATGAACCTACAATAATTTCCATTAAAGTTTCTGAACTAAAACCTAATTTTTTACACCTTATCTATGTTTGGACATTATTATGAACGTCGAGTCCACCAATTTGTACTTTTAAATACTTAGAACGAAAACGAGATAAAACAGCTGATGACAATAAGTGCTTTTTAAGTGATCCCGAAATACCTTTGTAATGTCTTTCTCAGTGGTGTGGAACACTTTCGATCTCATCAGGTAAAAAACCACAAGTTTTTGTTCGTCTGTGGTCCAATTTCGGTCAAAGATTGGGCAGATTGGACCACGTTGTTACAGACTTTGGCTTTTTTTAGAAATATTGGTTTTGTTTATGAAGTAGAAACACTCGTGATGATATGTTCTGTACATTATGAAATCCAATTGCAACGTTGATAGACATTTAACTCAACTAATTATTGGTTTTATAATATTAGGTTCCCAATATAAAATAAGATTTTAATTAAACTTCAGGATTTTCAGAACAGAGGCGATGAAACGAAGTATTTATGCATTCTTTTTGTTTCTAGGTAAGATGGAGAGCATACTCATTTTTCTTTTTATACGAATAATTATAAGTTTAAAAAGGTAGAAGATATACTAAAGTAACTATTAGGTACTGAACGAATTTTAACAAGCATGAGAACCCTGCAGCTAGGTAAACTTTTCAGACGAAATATTGTGGTCAGTGATAGGTTGAATTATGGTATTCCACAATACAAGTGGCCCTGTAGATTTAATTTTAACCGTTTGAGGCAAACAAGTAAACGGACTTTGTGTAGGACTCTCTCCGACTATAGGCCGACCGTTTAACTCGCGTATGATCGCCATCTGAGGTACAAAATCATAAAACATTAATTAAATCTCAAAAATAACTATTTAACCACAGTTAAAAGTAATGTAAGACTATTCGTCACTAATATCCATATTGCTCGAATCATCATCACTGTCTGTGCAGCTTGAGGAGTCAGAATCTTGGCGATAGGCGATACGCCAGTTAAACGGTCGGTCTTTAAGTAGGGTAACGATCTCTGCAAGGTGACTGGCAAGAGCTGCATGCAGAGTAGTCTACCGGCTACTTAGAAGAATACATGCTTACATGCTTTAGAAGAGACCTATGTCCAGTAGTTAACTAAAATAGGATGTTGGTGATTACTCATCATCATTGCCCTTTGCCTTTTCATATTTCTATTGGGGTCGGCTCCCAGTCTAACCTGATGCGGCTAGCTACCAGAATTATACGAGCGACTGCCATCAGACCTCGAAACCCGTAGGGAACCAGTAGCCGAGATGGTTAGACCAGGTGTCAGATTATATTGGCTTCTGACTACATGTAACGATTATCATAGATGTGTTAAATGACAACCATGATGTTGGTGATTACTAGTATAGTATTATATAATCAGTGATGGTAATGATGAATAAGAATTAGACTCAATTCGGTTTGACCAGACTTAGAGCACCGGTGGCGCAATGTTATCAGCCTTGCCTTTGAAATATAAGGTCGAGGGTAAGATCCGCGGTCATGCCACATCTTTGTGTGAATTGTTTCATCACCGCAGCTTAATAATCGGTTAAGGAAAACATCTAAGATCGGATTAATTATTCGAAGACAGGTAAGATCCACCAACCCGCACTTGGCTAGTGTGTGGTTTAAGGCCTTAACTCTCTCAACTCGTAAGATAGGTGGTTAAGAGAAGAGCCGTGCAGCAGAGGGACACTAAATAGGGTTGAGGTAAGACTCATATTGTAGACTCTACAATGTAGAGAAACGTGCTGTCGATATTATGAGCTATGTAGGTATTTGTATGTATGTATAGTTAATGATTGTTTCAATAGCAAAGGCCAGTTCTTATCGTAGTTACCAAGGTCGATGAAGTGCAAGTCGACGCGTGCGCAACTTATAAACAAATTGTATTTGCATTGTTTAGTTCTAACACGTAGGTACCTTGGCTGAGTCAGCTTCGTCCGTGGAAGTGCACCTTTAATCTTAATCCACGTGCACCCCGGATGGTGTGGTTCTATCCTCGGACAAATAGAGGTACGGCTGTACGCCGTCGATATATGCTGGAAATTCCAGGGGTACGCACAAAACGCTTTACTTCCACTTTCATTGTGCCAACTGCCAAGTTCTGGAATTCGCTACTAGCATCTCTGTTTCTCGATAGCTATAATCTGCCTGTATTCAAGCCACGAGTGAATCGGTATTTACTAGGTAAGCGCGTTTTATCGTAGATTGCATCATTGCTTAACAAAAGGCAAGTTGTGGTCAATCGCAAAAAAAAACAATGATGCAAATCAGATGACAATAAATTAGTAGTAGGCTTCGGCCGTGGTATGTGACAATAATAAGACAACTCACTCACCAGCATCGCTAAGCTGCCTTGCCGGGTTCCCTAATTTCAGGTTTATGATCATGTTCATGATTGACCATTTATTTTGAGGGAATGGGCAGGAATACTTTTATTCCGAAGCCTTATTTCAACTCCATCTTCTCGCCAACAGACACAATTAAACAATTAATCTAATATTACTTACTAGTACCCGCTCAAGGCTATACCTACATTTCCAGTTTAAGCTGATCTCGCATTGTATAGGATTTCCGTTAAACGAGAGGTCAGCTTATACTAAAAACTATACTAGAAATGTAAGCTTGATGTGTAGCCGTGTGTGCCTAGGACCTTTAGCTAAAACTATGGTTAATAGGAATTAATTTTGGGATAATGTCAATCTTCTTGTCTTCTTCTTCTTCTTTTAATTATGGCCTCTGCAGAAATTATTCCGCAATTTTGCCAGTGTCAAGTTTAAATAAGTTAAGTTTTTAAAGATTAGTAGTAAAAAACTAAAAAAAAACAACAATCTTCTTGTCAATAGTATCTAGTATGTTGCTGTTGTAGATAAAATATTTTTAGAATAACAAAGAGAATTTGAAATTTTTAGAAATATTTGTTTATGGCGAAAAGTTGGAACACAATTTTAAAAAACTCAACCAGACAGAAAAATTCATTCTCTAGGTAGTCTGTGGAAAAATTAAAGGGGCTAATATCGACCGCGCATGCGTTGTGAGGGCGCATGCGCTAACTGTATTACGCACCTAACTACAATATCACTGCAACAGCTGTCATAACATTTCTTATCCCTTTTCAACACACCCTTGTTTGTAGTGCTATCTCGTTTTATAAATTCACTGTTTGTCATCGCTAATTTGATTGTGTTGCACACTCGCGCATGCTTTGACGTCATTTTACGCATCTTTAACATCTTTTGCAGTTGCCAATGGTAAGGTGAAGTGTTTTGTGTTTATTTACAAGATTTTAATAAGTAATTTGTGTTATTTATAACGGTGTACATATTTGGTATTGGTAAGTAGGACTTAGATATTAATTAGAGCAATATTATGTCTTATTTGGACGAAAAACTCAACTGCTTTTAAAATATTTTCTGGGAGCAGAAAATCTATCAATGAATCCATCATCACCATCAATGGAATCAACAGCAGCGGTCTGGTTCTGGTTTTTGCGATTAGACGCTTTGCAATATTTGAAATCTAGTCCTGCGGCCAGTCGGACGACCAGTAGTTCGGTCAAACAATATGCGGGTACTTATCCGGTCACCGTAGTTTAGGGACACTTCCAACACCAGAAGCATCATTAAACTTAAAACATCGTTTAATTGAATTCAAACCATGAAGGGCATCATACTTCTATTACTTATCTTTCTCTACAAAAAGAACAAAACTAAAGGAATGTCAGATCACCGTTAGATAAAACGAGTTCTGGTTTAGAAAAAGTAATTTAACATACCGGAGAGATGAAAATACACTACGCACTTAAACTGAATAAAGTATGAAGAAATTCTGTAGTTTTAGGATCAGAAACTTGCCTATCATTTGATATATACTCCAATGAATGGTTATATACTAATATCTTTTAAATGCTGACTGACTGTATAACTAATATATGAACGCACAGTCCAAACCACTCCGACCGATCTTGTAGCAGCACATCATACTCGACTCCACAAAATCAGTAACTCTTTTATGGGGCAGTGTATACGTTTCTACAATAAACATATATAATATTAGGGGAATGACTATTAACAAATTTAAAATAATTATAAAATCTACGTTATGTAAGAAAGCGTATTATAAAATTTCAGACTATCTAACGGATAAAAACGCTTGGAATTAAGTCGCTCTAATTCAACACAATAAACAAACAAAATGTAATATAAGATATAAGTACTTCATTTAAAAAAGAAAAAAGCCTACCGAGTTTTTTTGGTAGTGTTTCTCAGTAGTTGCCAGTCATTCACTGCACGGTAGGAAAAGAAATTGTACTATTTTTATTGTAGAATCGCGTCTCAAAAAAAATAAAGCATATTTTCATTTTCACTGACCCTGGATTACAGGAGTAGCAGTCGGTTGCGGTGATGGGTTAAGTCCCATTCTTGAATGGTTAGATCTGTTTTCCTTCACCGATGAGTTCTTTGAGCAGCTGTAATGAGACAAGTCACAGAAAAATTGGACACTGGGATCGAACCTCCGACCTATATATCAAAACTAAGGCCGATACTATACCGTTATCGCTTTAAGAGGGCATCTAGTGAAGTGATAAATCATTTTCCTATGGTGTCACTTCATGTAGGCGCCGGAAGAGGATGTCTTGATGTCAAAAGTACACAATACACCCTACATGGGTGTTGTTATCCATGGGTGATAAGCTATCGGACATTAAACTTAAGATACACATACTTAATACTAGACTAATAGACCAAGACAAAATGGGCTAGGCCCACCATAAAGACAAAAAAAGCGTTATCAAATTTTTACCAGAAACCTTTTTAACTAGCACGTTAATTTTATTTTGGCGGCTTGTATCTGTAATTGAACATATTGTATCAGTATTCAATATAAAATCAGCAATTTATGGACGTAATAATATCGATGAAAGCGTGCGTATAATTAGCGGTCAGTGAACCTAGATAGAGCACAGTCGATGCGAGCGCGTGCGGGTGACAGCACAATTCTACGCGGGGTTCTAACGTTTGTATGGAGAAACAAGATTAGTGAGATCAATTTCGAGGGCGAAGCCGCGTGCGGAAGCTAGTATTAAAATAAAAATTAGTTTATTTACGCAGTTTGCGCACAGGTTATAACGTTTTCCTGTATTTGGTTTATTGGTTTAATAAGATAAATAATAGTATTTAGGTTAGACCAACATGCTATAGAACCCGGTTCGCTAGAAAACCGCTGATCTGGGAGCAGTGCTCGAGAGGACCACGAGCTTCGGTCGAAGGCACCCTAGCGATGAAGCATATCAGGGCGCATATATTTATAATTGCGCAAACAAAATGATACTCTCTATTCCTTTCCGGATCCGGTGGGACAGATAGACGGATAGATGACCGTGAGAGATTAGGTACAGGACCAACGACTTAACCGGCTCAACACGTCACAAATGTCATACCACCAACTTCCTATCTACAAATTAGTGCTTAGAAAATAGATAATTTTCTCTGATTCGGCGCAGGATTCATCCACGACCTCGATAACTACATGTTCTTACAAACGTCTATGCATATCTTTAAACAAGCATACCCTAGCTCATGTGCTTACGATAACTCAGACAAAGACGCTGCGCACGCGTGTCATACAACATCTGATTTCCTTATCATTTGTTTGTGGTAGACTTTGGAGACTTCATAGCTTGTGTTGAAGTTACTAACTTGAAAGTTTTAATACTGGAGAATGTTGCTAGCGCTAAATATGGTTGATCCTTTACTTTTTGATTTATAAATATCTTGACTAGTTTTAAAACTTAAAGCCGAATTCGATTGTGTGGTCTCCCTTTCCCTTTGAGAGGTAGGTTTTGAAAAATTTTGAGTCTCAAGACCCATCGGTTTGGGCTGTGCATTGATATTGTCAATCAGTCAGTCATTTTCTTCTTTAATATTAACTATTTAGAAGATTACATTGAAGTTTCAACCAGTTGTATGACTTTATTACACAGTTCATAAACTAACCTACTTGTACTTTGACTTTATTCTGTACCTATTTATTTATTATTCATTGAAACTATTATTGTATTGAAAGGAAGTCTATAAAATTTAATGCAATACTCAGTGCTATTGTCAGTCAAATCAAGGTTTTATTCAACTAAATGGTAATGCAGTACTACATTCCACAATTCCGCTCCTCCCACACAAATTATGCTGTTAATCAACAAGTTTGTTATACTGATACCGTGCAAATGCAGTCAAATATCTATTGCATTGTGTCAATAAATTACAAATTCAGTGGAATTTACTTGAAAAGGAACTCATTCGCAAGTTTCATGGTCGTTTGGATCTTAGTAGTAGGTAAATGCAAAAGTAACGGTTCCCTATGTATTTGCATAATTATTTTAAGCATAATATGTCATGGCACACGTTATGTTTGTCCTAATCGTAGTTACGCATTACATAATATACCCTTAACAGCCTATGCATAATTTTTTTAAGCATAATTTCCTTACACATAATAATACTTATGCATTATATTCTAAAGCATAAATTTATTTCACCATAATGATGCACACGCTCGCTTCGTTCGCGTGTGTGATGATTAAGTCTAACATAACCTAACCCACAGCATTTCGGAGTGGGTGGATTTGTTTTTTGGACTTACTAGCCATTAACCATTATGTCTAGTATTATTATTATTATTTTAATTAAAATTATGGTAAATAAATAAAATAAGCCAAAAATATGATTATGCCAACATAAACTGTATGCCAGAAAACAAGGTATATTAGGACAAAAACTTTGTGCTAAAAAAGGGGTCCCATAAGTAACATTGTATTGGCATAAGCTAGTGGGTCTAAATTCTTACCCCTAATTCATAAAAACTTAACATACACGATTTTAAAACCTAGTTTTTAAAATATTCTATTAACCGGAAACAATATAATACAAGTATAACCTCCGTGTCATAAACGTCTTTTAAACTCATTATAGCTAAAATAGGTTTAAGTATAATTCGTTTGTATTTGTCTGTCATCTAAACATTTATAATAGAAAGATTAAAAATAACATTTTTATGAATAAGACCGTAAGAATTTTCCGAAAAATACCCATGGTGGAATGATGAAGTACGTAATTTATACTGAGAAGCAGGAACGTTGTAGTGTTTGTTCCTAAAATTCTCACCTTCATTCGTCGCTGTAATAATTTTAATATTCATAAGTGCGTACCTGTCATCAACGTCTGGCTTTGCCGTGGTTTGGTTTTCGTAAGTGTTCTGAGAAAGGCAGGAGTTCTAGTTTAAGTGGTATGACTTTATTAAAGTGGTTTGGGTGCTTGGAATGTGTAGGCGTAGGCTTGTATTGTTCTATTATTTGTAGACGTCTTATTAATAAACGAAAATTAAGCTAGTGTATGTTTAATCACTGTCAAATTATTTTAAATGTCACAAAGCAGAGAAATACCTCTAAAGGAATATTATTATACCAGGCATATATACAGTATAGATAGAAGTAAATTATACCATAACTTGAAACATAGATATTTCGAAACTACATAATAAATAGAGAAACTATTGTAAATACCAATCCCACGTACCCAGCACCTTGAAAACGCCATAAATATTATCAGGAACTTACGCGACCTAATTAGACATTGTTTATTAGATCCACCATTGATAAGAGCGAAAAGTGAAAACTGTTTACAAAGTATTTCAAGGCTAGCGAATAAAAGCAATCAACAATACACATTTTATGCAATAACACGGCCTTTATTTAGGGCTTCGGTAAACAAACCACTAACTAAGAATTCTTCGGTTTGTGTCCACCACATTCTCAAAAAATTTAATCCGGAACTGGTATTGCGCGCGTTCCCCTCTGCCGAGGTACATGACCAGTTTGTATGAATAAACAGTTCATATTTTGTGTTTGTGTGTAGCTTTTATTTACGTATGCGTTTGTAAAGACGCTTTAACTTTTACATGTGCGCTGTATTTGGCTACCTCGCCTCCCTCAAAAACTTTCAGAAACAAGTACAAGAAGAAAAAATGAAGTATATGCTCAATGACCAAATCTATGAATTTTATACGTTTTGTTCTTATTCACCGCATATTCCTGTCGTTTAGCAGTCAAACGCAAGAGTAGATTCAGATTAGCGTATTTTTATTAACCGTTTATGTATTGCGCGTGCTTATTTCGGGCATTGAAAAACCAAACACTGTTTAGTGATTTAAAGATGATATCGCCTGAACGCTAGTAAGTAGTAGTGAGTGGGTTAATAGGCACGACGTAGGTACATAATCAAGATTTTATGTAGGCCTACAGTAAGATTACCTATAAAAAATATTGGACATTGAAATAAAATTATTTTATATCGGATTTTTATCGCGATTTATTTTAGTTTTTATATGCTGACGTTTCAATCCTTTCAGACTTCATGGTGACCGTGAAGTGATATTCGCGTGAATCTAAGAAAATACTAAATATTGGACAGTTTTTATATTTTTAAATTTATAGAAAAATGTTTATAAGGAGAGAGGCATTTATATCTTATAAAACACAAATCTGAAGAAAATCGTACTTACTAAGTTGTTGTCGCGATTGTGCGTGGCAAGTGGCAAGCCACCGGTGACTAGTGGTCAGTTCCGTCAATGTTCCGTTTGTGTGAGACCTTAGCGATAACGCGCAGGTTGAAAATATAATTACTGTTTAAGTAACTAATTCGATATTTTATGTTTTTGTTTTGATGCATGTTTGTACACACGTTATTTGCACCTGTATTTAATGAGCAGGTAGTGTAGTAGTAGTGGCGACGGGTGGAAGTATGAAAAAGGGAAACCGGAGCAAAAAGTTCTTACTATGAAAATAATAAATAATAAAATGAAAAAAATAAAAAAATATAATTATGTTGCGATGTCTGGTGACACCATTTAAGAGGGTGGGTCGAATTGTTGCTCCTTTAAGGTTTCTAAGGTTTGCCACATTCTCACCGAAAGTCATTTTCACGAGTGAATCGGTACATTGGGCTGGCGCGTCCCATCGTAGACTACATCATTGCTTAACATCAAGTAAGTTGTAGTCAAGCGCCAACCTATTTAAGAATAAAAAAAGTAAATATCTCTTCAATACCGTCACCGATGTTACTATGGCGCCCACCACCTTCATGTTAAAGGTATTTAGGCTTATTCTTGATGCTGTGTAAGAGTCTTAGCCGATACTTAATTTTAATGAAAAAACGATATTAATCAATTTCTAAATGGATCCGATTCCGATTGGAATCGGCTGGTATAGACTCTTCGTCACTGGTAGGTAGGTAGAGGTCGATATTACACAATTGCTAGTAAAAACATACATACGTACCATTGCACCTGTATTACTCGAAAGTGTAGGAAGAGGTAAGTAGCATTCACCTTTCACCAGCTATTTTTAGGTCCTACACCTAATAGGGGGCGAGCCTATTCAAGTTCATTGGACACAATGCCAAACTTCGAGCTGCAACTAAGATTCTCTTAGTATATTTAATTTTGAAGTCGTTTTAATCGACCCGGGAATCGAACTTATGATCTCGCGGTTATAAACCTATGTTATGTTACAGCTATATTGTGATCCATTATGGATTCTATTTCTCATATTAAATCAATGTAAATGTTACAAAATTGTGTTTCATTTGCATTGATTCACTAAAATTATTGGATGAAATAAAATAATTTGGTCTAAAGGGGTTAATACGCTTACATTTTCAGCTAATTTCGATTTTCTTGATACACAATCTGTAAGTACCTTTAACGAGTTTTCTTTAGGAAATATATTCTGTGAAGCTCGGCGATTCTTATATTTATAATACTTGGAAAAAAAGCTCCCTCTCATTCATTTTATACACAGGAAGGACAGAAGTCTATGTTATTGATTGGAATTCAACTAAGCAGTTGTTGGAAATACTCAAAGTGGACATTGAAATATTAAATAGATAAATGTAGTCCTCGGGACGTCACCCTTTTTTAAAATGATAAATAGATACATGCTTGAAACTTCGTGAGTGGCTTCTTTTTTGGGTGAGTCTACTATTTCTACAAAGTTTTCAAGTGAGTCAAATTTAAGCTGTGTATCTGAAGAACGCATTAACAAATTTATAATAAACTATAATCACTTGAAGAATTAAGAACCAATTTAGCAAAAGTGAATTATGTATGTTAGTATTGAAAAAAAAAATTACGGTATCTATATTAATATAGTTTCAAATATCGTGAAACAAATATAAACAAGGTTGCCAAAAAGAAGACCACTTACGAAATTTAATTCATCATTTCGACGGGCCGGTGGATACTAGATTTTTATGCCTCAGCTCGTGGGTTCGATTCCCACACAAGTCAGACATTTGTGTGATGAACAAGTCTGGGTGTAAATATGTATATTTAAGTATGTATTTACAAAAGAAAAGTATTATATGTAGCATATTACCAGTTATCAGGTCTCCATAGTACAAGCTCTGTTTAGTTTGGGGTCAGATGGCCGTGTGTGTTAATGTCCCTCTATATTATTATTATTATTATTTAAAAATAGTGTTATATCCCATGGCCTAATAGTAATAATCACTACTACGCTTTGTCCTTTCTACGCAGGTGCACTTTGACTTTGACTTTATCACTTCCTGTAACTAACAAGTGATTTACATATTAATGTGCGTCCTTACATAACATCTTTGTTTCACACTTAACACAGTACACACTAAATCGAATCATTTATTATTTGTCAAAAATAGCTAAAACAAGGGGTATAGGTATAGATCATATTAAATAAACTAGAAAGTTTAACCTTGTTATCATAACCGTCTCGCTCATTTTCGCTAAAATAGGCTTAAAATTCGTGTGTCTTTGTCTGTCATCTTTACATCACTTCACTTCAACCCTTTTTAGTGTCCCACTGCTGGACACGTCTTCGTCACGACAAGTTTAGGCCTTAATCCACACACGCTGGCCAAGTGCGGGTTGGTGGATGTCACATGTCCTCGAATGATTACTTCTTAGACATGCGGTTTTCCACGATGTTTTCCTTCACCGATATTGAGCAGCGTCGATGAAACAATTCACACAAAGATGTGTGGGCACGACTGGGATTCGAACCCGCGACCTTATATTTCTAAGGCGAGGCCCGTACCACTGCCCCACCGCTGCTCCCGGGATTTGGCCCTGTTCAAATCCCAAATCTCCTCACAGCGGTGCTGTTGATCCTGGCTTACAGAAGTACCAGTGTTGGGATTGCGGAAAAAAGGGTTGAAATGATGAAGTCGTATTTATATGCGAAAACATTTAATTGGTAAATAGTCATAGTATGTGTTTTTTGTACTTAAGAAAATAAAATAAGATAAATAAATAAGTCTTGGAGACCGGAGGATCAGGTGTGATGGCTGGCAACCGCGGTACCCTCCAACTGTTTTTGTTGGGAAGTTGTATAAATGCTAATCGTCGGTGAAACTTTGCTTGTGCGATTCAGGATTGCTATAACGCATGACGTAATGACTCTTGTGTGGCGTTAGGTAGGTATATGACGCCACAAAGTGATGAATATTATTATGTTCTCACACGAAGTAGCTGCCGGAAACCAGTGGGATATGAATATTCTACCGTTGCTGTGGATGCAAACAAATCAACATTATTCTAAACACCCGCCACACAGGGTTGGATAGACAAAACACTCTCCCTCACCAACCACCCTCGCGAACTATAAATAGATGGAGGAAACAATATTTTCATGCGTTTTAGTTTACACTATACATTGCTTGTTATTGCTAAACGTTATTTAACCGACTTCAAAAACGAGGAGTTTATTAATATGGTAGCTTACCAGTGGCGAAGACTCTATACAAGCCGATTCCTATCGGCTTCCATTTAGAAAATTGACAATATCACACGTACTTAATAATATATTAAGTAACGCCTAAAAGTTTTAAATAGCAACAAATATAAGTATAGCATCAAGTGTAAGAACGATTGGTGACGATTGCAAAGAGATATTATTTTCCTAAGTAAGAACTTTTTTGCTCCGGCTACCACCCTTCGCCACTGTAGCTTATATTTATTTAAATGCTTTCTGAGTTATTGAAACATTTAATCAAGAAAATGTAGAAGGTTTCTTGGTAATATGTTTCAGTAACTCTGACAAAATTAGGTTTGCAAGTGAGTTTGAATGTTGAAATCGTTGAATTATCGTAGATAGGTTGACATCTACATTTATTTATTTTTAAGTGAAATGTAATGTTAGTCGGGCCGGTGGTGGCGTGGTCGGTAAGACACATGCTTTTGCCGCAGATCGTGGATTCGATTCGCACCCAAGACAGTTATTTGTGTGTTGAACATGTCTGTTTTTCTTGAGTCTGAGTGTAATCATATTTATGTTATCTGGTTTCCATGACACAAGCTCTGCTTAGCATGGGATCAGATGATCGTGTGGTTTGCCACGTTTCACTCACATTTCTAAAGATATTGTAGCTATTTTGATAGTTTTCTCATAAACCAGCAATGGAATACAAATTATGTACCACAGGGGTGATATAACAGATGTGAGGGGGGCGAAAGAAAGACAATATCGATCTTTCAACACTGCGCGTGCGCCTATTGATTTTGACGTGTTCGGTGTGGGGTTACTGGCCTAGGGGAGATCACCCGTGATTCAATAATAATACTTACTAGTATTTATTTTGTGATAACATTAGATTATATTTATCGTTCATTATTATTGTTGTCAAGTATTGTTGTCACGGCTCAACAATTGTGTCCAGTGTTTTGCCTATTATGAAATACGTGAAACGTGCTTAGATAGACCATCTAATACGTTTGTTTCTCCCGGTTCTATAATCGGTCTTTGTGACAATTCTTCCGTTGCCGCTACTCAATATTGTGGAAGAAAAATAATGTCTACGCAAACAAAGAATCTTATTGGTAACGAAACCCTCGTCAAGGCTAAATTGCAAAGCCTCGAGTATCGCCGCATGGTTGCTAGTCTTTCGGTCTTCTATCGAATAGATTCCAGAGAGTGTGCGTTGAAATTACATACCTAGTCTTATTCCCCCATCCCCGTTCTTAAATCGGACGAGTCGAGGTACGGCTATGCACTACCGATAATGGTGGATCCATGAGTAGGTACAAAGCATTTGCTTCTACTTTTATTGTGCAAACTGCCAAGTAGTGAAAGTCGCTGACAGCGTCTCTCTTTCCTGATAAAATCTGCTTGTCTTCAAGTCACGAGTGAATTAATATTTACTGGACATCATTGCTTGACAATAGGCAAGCTTAATAGGCAAAAAAAATTGTACATTTTGTGATCGTAAAATCTTCACACGGAGGAGTAATATAAACCAAGGAACATCATTAGAAGTAAAGTAACTAGGTACATTTTAAACTTCCCTATCAAACCTTGAACTGCAGAGGCTCGTTTGCTCTGATTACCTTCATGTCATGCTAGTTGCATCAGTAATGACACCCGTTTAATGACGTGACAGCTAGTACATATGATAGTTTGAATATACAATGTGATAATGGATCGTCAATTAGATCAGCTAGATGTAAAGAGAAAGTGGTTGAGATTTTTGGTAGTTTCAAATGCAATTGGATATGCTGGTATTTTTTATGAATCCTTAGTCCTTACTTTATTATAAATGCGAAAACCAATTTGGATGAAATTTGGTATAGAAATAGTTTGAAACCCGGTGGAGGACATAGGATAGTGTTTATCCTACTGCGTAAAATATAAGGTTAATGGTTCAGTGCGATAACTAACACACGAGCAAGCGGGCGGAGCCGATCGGTCGAAAAGCTTCTAAGCTATTAATATTATAATGATATAGCTATTTAATATGATTAAATATAGTGCAGCGTATATTACCGCGAATATGACTATAATATTATGTTCTCTGAGTCACCACGAAACTGCAGCAGTGCAAAGACTTGAAATTCGTGGCTTGTATTTGTTTAAATATATTATGTATTATAAAATATCTGCCGCAGAACTGGCAACCGCTGGGGTAAACGGGTTCTTGAGATCACGAATTGGCAAACGTTGCGTAGGACACCCTCAGACTAGGGGTAGTGACGATCCAGGGCGGCTGGCAGGAACTGGATGACAAAAAACCGCGGATCTTGCTCAGTGGCGTACTGTAGGAGAGGCCTATGACCAGCAGTAGACTAGGAAAATTTAGAAAACTGATTTATTTTGACACAAAGTTTTAATTTCAAAGGGAATATTATCAACTTGACACTAGATTATAACATATAGAAACAATTTTGTTGCTCTCTAATAGCCGCATCCAATTGGTCGTGCTCTGAGAGGCCATTTCTTTGTCGTTCGGGAATGCGTGTGAGATGCATTATATCTGCTACAGATTGTGAAGCAATTTCCGTTCCGAGAGTAGGTAGGGGTTTCAACACACATTTTCCATTACTTTAAATTATTATTTTAATGATCACCTAAGTAAGAAGCATTTTATTCACTAAGGTCAGCTTTTGAATAAATAAACATATCAAAATCGGTCTGTACGTTTAGGCGTCACACGGAAAACTTATAAAACACTTTTCTTCTCGGGGATTAATAAGAAACTAATTGTCGTTTTCTTACAAAAATTTTCTACGTAATTTTGTTATTGAACTGGCTGTCCGGACGCGGTTCAGCCCGCGCGTATAAACCATTAACCTCTTTTGTGCAGTCGGATAAAAACTATCTTATGTCCTTCCCCGGGTCTCAAACTATCTCCACGCCAAATTTCATCCCAATCCATTTAATAGTTTTGGCGTGAAAGCGCGACAGACAGACACACAGAGTTACTTTCGCATTTATAATATTAGTAAGGACAACATAGGATGAGGATACTATTACACACGAAAACAGTTAAACAAATTTTAATGAATTTAAAAAAAAATATAAGTATGTTCTACGCTCAATTGTATTTTATAATTCTGTTTTACTTGGTCATGAAATGTTTTTACGTTTACTAGACTACAAACTTGACAACCCTAGTGACACCAGCCCTAATGTAACGCGTCTACGCTGTAACGTAATGCGGGGCGCAGGCGCAGATTGCCATTGCCACAGTAAAAACGAAAGGATTGCGCACACGTAGGTACGCTACTTACATTACTAGTTTTTGCTTTTCCTACCTAGATCCGAGATGAGGTTGTACTAAGTTGAATGATATTGTTTTTTTCATTCCAAGAAAAATAATTATTGTTGGATGAGCGGTGCCAATAGTTGTTTGCATGCTGGCGTAGTAGTTAGTGAACCTGACTAAGCCGGAGGACGTGGGTTCGATTTTCACCCAGGATATAAAACGAAAATATTAATAGCATATCAGCTCCTAGTACTAATAACACAAGTCTTATTAATTGCTTCATGTGGGACAAGATGGCGCAACAACAGTAAAAAATGTTAAAATCTTTTCCCCATAAAAACTTTTTAATCATTTTACAGAGACAAAACATATAATAGTGCCGCTATTCACTCACTCCATATAGTTACATCATCTGATATGTATATTTTATTATAATTTAATGGAGAGGTCAAAAGTGGGCTAGAATTTTGAACACCAATATGATATACCTCATTGGAAAGCTTATTTAATAAGCTGTTAGAATTTAACTAAACACGAATTTTAGGAGCAACCATTTTTGTAAAAATCAAAAAAATGTAATAGAAAAACAAAACGCACATTACCTTTAATTATCCGTTTCCTAAGCAGTATAAATATTGCAATCACGTCAACAATTGCATTCTGTTACAGTACTTTTCTCTTGTAATATTATTCTAGCTGCAGCTTAATGTAATTATGACGAAAAATATTTGTTATCTTATTAGTGTAATAACAAAACGCGTGGAAAAAAATATAATTACGGGAAACGTCATGATGTCATTGTCATTGATCAGTTTGATTGACAGCGTCGAAATAATTTTGATTTTTTGGTTGCTCAATTGACATTTGACCATGGGGTTGCCAATTGCAATAATCATAATATTGCATTAAGGATTCTTATTTTCAATTTCAATTTTAAAAAAAACGGGGGGGTGTAAAATTATTTTAAATACACCAAAAAATTTAATTAATTATGCTCTATTAACCTATGTTACTCAGATTGCTGTTCAAATTTACAATTATTTTAATCCCAGGCTCTATACATTTTTTGAACGTCTCCTTTGTTGTAATTATAAAAAGGGTGTTTTGTGTTAACGTTATGTGTATAGGTGTACATGTTATACTTATGATTTACATATTATGTAAGTCCCACAAAACTGTACCTACTTACTGTACATACAGTTTGTCTGTGGGTTCAGGTTCATTAAAATGAAGTAAAATAAAATTGGTAAGGATGTTTTTGCCTGACTGACCATATGACTAGCCTTTCCAATCATCCAACGGAAATCAGAACACTGTCCGTGACCCGATACATCCTCAATGGGTGTTTGTAGCGAATTCGATCTCTGCCTCGGCTGAATGGGCGCGAACAATCGGGTAGGAGACAATGCGACATGGTTCATAGGATACGTAATGGGGAATTTCATTGTTTTGAAACTGATTAGAATATTCCATTACTATAATAGAGCAGCAGTGACACTGCGGTGTCGGCCTCACCTATAAAATATAAGGTCGCTGGTGCGATCCCCGGTTGTGCCCACACATTTTTGTGTAATTGTTTCAACACGGCTCAACATTTGATCACTAAACAGGGTTGAAGTGATGAGTGAAGGGTCGTAGAATTTGTTTCTGAAATACATATTTTTGTCTGTTCTTTTAAAACCAATCTCATTTAATGATTCTTAAAATGAAATTTTGTGCAAGATAAACGAAAATTCGACACGGCATTGAAAGCTGAAGATTTTTGAAAAGGGCGATCATACATTGTGCCGTATAAATACATTTTGCAGTTTCAGAACAGCTAAGATTTCAGGACAGGCTTTAATATAGGCGCCTTTAGGTACTGTGTATCGGAGCCCCCTGACAAAATCCGTTGGCACTACGTGGTACTTTCATAAGTTCTAGAAAGCGGTCGTTTTGTATGGATATACATATATTTGAATTATGCTGACGACGTAGTCAAATTAAATCCTAATGTGGCGATTATATAGCCTCTAAAATACCATTACAACTGCACACACAAATGCACATTTAGGACCCTTCTCATCGAACCCAAACGTAGGCGTGTAACCATCAAAGCTCAAATTCCTTTGCACTTAGTCCACTTGCTTCATCATGTATTTATCATATTAATACAAAGCATTTTGTATTAATACATCTTATCATGGATATGCTAATAAAGACAGAAGTCGCTTGAACTTACCTGAACAGGTATATGAGCCAGTTTTGGAAAACATGTACTTTTTTCGTACGATTTTGATGCTTACGTACAGAATCCTGACTTCAACGACCGCTGTTCACGGGTGGGTAACGCAGAACAATGGCACAGGATGCGACAAGAGACAATATTGTTCACCAATCCATTGTTTAACTGTGTTGCTAACAGATTAATTACAGTTTTGTATTGTTCAGTTTTTGCTGCACTTTTTTAGAATAAATTAACTGCAGAACATGAATTAGTTTGTCGTTGAGCGTTATTAATTTTCTCCTGACTCCTAGCCATATTTTGGCTTCAGTAACCAGTCAACGCTGTCTAGTCAGACTCGCCGAAGATACCTTTTACAGTTATAAATGAATAAATTAAATATTTATTGATGAAAGTACACAGTAATAATATTGTACTATCTTTGACTCCCAAACTAAGCGAAGCTTGTACGATGGGAACCAGTTTGTACTCCACAAACAAAAATGAAAAATCTTAGTAGATGGTTTATGTGAAGTTTGCACAAAATCGGTAGAGCGGTTCTATAATTATCACATTTTTTGTAAATTGTTGAGTGGGCTGAAGCTACCCGGGCGAAGCTGGGGCGGGCCGCTAGTAAGAATATAAAACAAAACTAAAAGCAAAAAAGAAAAATAGAATAATATTAAATTATATTTAATAATTATGTGTTTATATGATAGATAACACAAGTACCTATAACTTAATGTTAAAAGCGACTTAGCATCCATTGACCCGCATTCATTGAATGTTTCAGGATCTGAACTTTAACTATCAAGTGATAAGATTCCTAGCTGACAGATAAAGAAGCAGCAGTGGCGCATTGGTGTCAGCCTCGCCTATGAAATATATGGTTGTTGGTTCGATTCCCGGTCATGTTCACACATCTCTGTGTGGATAGTTTCATCACCGCTGCTCAGGCTGCAGGAAAACATCGTGAGGGAACCGGCATGTCTAAGAACTAACTATTCGAGGACGTGCCGTGCTCAGCAGTGGGACATTAAAAGGAAGATCCGTCCCTATTGTGGGAAGCAAATTGCTTGTATATGAAGTTATATTTATTTGTTTCTTTGCAGAACTACACACTTCTTTCTTGGATGTCATAATCGTGAAAATTCCTCATCATCATAATCATAATGTAAGTATTACTTAGTATTTTCTTAGATTTACGCGAATATCCCTCTTTGAAATAAAACTAGGTACTTTATAACGGATTTTATTGCGAATTAATTTACATTTTTATATCCCGACGTTTCAAAGTCTTTTCAGAATTAATGGACACGGTTGGATAACTATAGATCGCTCGTCTTACTTAGGTATGTCGTATCACAACGTCCACAACATATCATCCGCCCACAAGCTAATTTTGAATGGGTCGCTCAAAGACAAGAACTTGAAAGAACTGATCAAAATTAGATATCTTTTCCGATATCCTCCCATTGACAAATTACGATTTCATACAATATTTGGATGATGTGATATTATTATCTAGTAGGTATTTACTCGGTGATACAACCGGACTATTATCAAAGTGGTCTTATCCGGGTAATCCGGTGGACTGTTAGGATTAAGCTATAAGTACTCTGACATATTCTCTCGATAAGGATTCGATCTGTTGTAAAGATTTTTTTATAACCAGTTAAAATTAGTATTTACCGAGACTTTTCCATATGGGATCCCTCATGGCAAGCCTGCCATGCATCGCATGGCAAGGTAGCCTTACCGTGAAGTCCTGAGTTTCAGCGCCGTATATCGTCAGTAGTATGCGCTGATGGAAGACTTTTGTTTTTAACCCTTGACAAAAAATAGGGGTGTAATAAGTTTGTGGCGTCACATACGTAGGTACAGCTATTCAAAAGACCGGTCCTGAATCGCACAAGCTATGTTTCAACAACGATCAGCATATTTTACAACTTCCCGACAAGAACTGTAGGGACCACAGTCTCCGAGCATAACACCTCACCCGGCCGGAGGATCCGATCCTCCAGTCTTCACAAGTTTCACGCGCGTATCTGTATGTGTATCTATAATATCTGTATACAAATTTGTTGCCTCGTAGCGCGGCGCAACTGCATGCGGTTTTTTTATTAGAAAGCTGAAGTGATCGATTTGCTTCTTAGCTTGGACTAAAAATCACGCGTCGTGAGTTATAAAACTTTTAATTCATAACTGCGCAAGGCCGAAATGGGAAATAATTAATGTCGTCTGTGGTCGTATGAGTCAAAGAGAGTTGTTGTGTGCACTGGTGCTGTCGTGCGCAGAGCTATGTTGCGCACACTATGCACACTAATGTCAGAGTAGTCAACAACGTGTAACTGTCACATTGCCCGCTCGCGCTGGTGTTACCTCAAACCTCTTGGTACCGTCACATCCAATGACTGTGACGTACATTGTTGTATGTCTATCTATTCAAATCAATCAACCGTGGCCGCACATCCGCAGATTCCGGATGGGGCGCCCCCCACTAGGTCACATACTATTTGAGGATGTAACAACCAAATTGGAAGTTCCGTCAATTTGCTAAGTGTTAAATACAAACATATTTATAGTTAGTTAACAATTAAGTAGATGTTCAGATCCCTGTGTCCATGATGGCTGTAAGGCATCCAAAGTGTAGTCAGTAATTAAAAAAGTAATCTGTAATAACCAGTAACTCGTTTGCTTAGGGTTGTTCTTAGTTTAGTTCTTTATTCCCAGTACTAGTTACCTAGAACCGGATAGAACAATTACAACCAGATAATTATACTGAGAGTGAATACTTTGCTCTAGCAATGGCAGCAAACAGGACCAGCTGGCCTACGCCTGACTCTCGATTCTATTTGAAATTTTGGATTCAGTTCGAGAACTTGTCGATTGTTACTAAATGCTACACTAGCGCAAGAAAAATCAGTTAAAGGTGAAAGAAAATGTAAATGGACTGTAAATTATAGTGTACAATGTTATTTTAGGTCTCTGGATTTTAATAAATCAAACTCAGAGTATTTAATTTAGAATGGTGTTCCATTTATATAATAGGAAGTAGTAAAATGTAACGAGCAACGATACTATTCATAATTACAATATCATTTGTAACGAGTAAAAAATATTATTAGTTTGCCAGCAACTAGTTGATTCTTAGGGACTAAACTAAGTTAAATTGAAATTTAATAAAGGTAATATTTTCAAGTTAAGATTTGATTCGTGTTATGGTGAGATTGGTATCGAGTGTCAAGAGTAGGCCAGCTGATTTTTTTCAGCCAGTCACTTGTTGTAATAATTGCGTTTGAACTACTGGACGCAATTAAATCACAACGTAACGTTAAAAACAATACAGGTATGGAGGCTAGTTAAAATAAACGATGGGATAGTGGGGTGGAGAAGTTAATGACTAAGGATGCCTTTGTAAAACCTTTATTTAGATCAGAATTCTCAATGCATAATGGGACTCTCTTAGTACTTCTGACTTTATTACTCTAAAAAATCTATGATAGCTATTAGTTTGACATTTGAAACTTTGCAAGGTCATAGATGTAGGTATTTTATGAGCTTAAGTATTTTATTGTCTTAGATTTACGCGAATATCATACATTGAAATAAAACTACTTTTTAACGGATTTTATCGCGGTCTTTTCAGACTTGATGTTCGTGTCCACCCGTGAACATGAAGTCTGAAAAGACTTTGAAACGACTGGATCTAAAATCTAAAATAAACCGAGATAAAATCCGTTAAAAAGTAACCGAAGTAAACCGAAAAAGTAGTTTTATTTCAAGCTTAAGTGCAATTAAACGAAAATAGCCAAAATGTAGGTCCGACTTTTAGTAGTTAAATAAGTTCTGTTACAGTGCACTTGCAGTTAAGTTTAGATCAAAACAGCCCTTTTGGTACACTTGTAATTTTGACAACCACTGTCAGATGTACTCGCGTCAAGTTCGCGTCACGCAAGCGCTTTAGACTAGATATGACAACTAAACAATTACAAGAATATCATTTTGCAATAAGACATAAACTTAATTGCAACTGCACCGTAACTCCATCGGCGCGTCAGTAAATTAAGTGAATTAGGACCCTGGTCGTCGTGCCTTGACGAATAGCAGTAGGGAAATAAAAATAATACTCCAAATCAAAACTATGGAATCTGCACAGGTCAAAGCATCTGGAGAAGTGTAATCAATGTCTAATGGGGTACTTATAAAGTCTCCCGAGGGTATCTGTTCCCACATACCTATGTACGAGTAAGGCTATCCCTAGATACGTCGCCGGTTCACACGATGCAGTGCCAATAACCTTGACGTGTCTGATGATTTGCACTAGGACAGTGGTGCTCAAACGTGTTCAGATTTCGCCTAAGGGGTCAATACTCTGGGTGGTTGGTAGTTTTAGTTTGAAAGACTGCAGGCTATAAAGATTCTACTATTCGAAGATCCGATTACATGTCTACGACCTTTGTGATCATGTTATAAAATAGAACACGGTAAATTATTAACATTTGAGTCTAGAATTTTGTTTGATGTTTACAGTCGCTATCGGGAAAGCTCGCCTACCTCAAAAACTGGCTGACACAATTTAGTGGTAGAAGTTGGGTGTCACCACCCGTGTTGTTATGCAAAATAAAAGTTTGACAATCTATGTTTTTACTTAGGTATCGTTGATAGATTACACTACAATATTATATGTCCATGCGGTTGCAACCGCGGGCGCATCCGACAAGCAGACCGCACTTCCTCGATCACATTACTTACTCTACCGGCTCTACCCTAATGTGTTCGTGGCAGTCGGAAATGGCAGTTATTTTTCATCATAAAATGTTTCTAACAATCATTGAAATAGTTGTTTGTAACTCGATTACATATATTTATTATTTCTATTGACATGGATGTTCAGGATTTATATAAATCCTAACTTCCTTACTAATATTATAAATGCGAAAGTAACTTTTACTGTTTGCGCTTTCACGCCAAAACTACTGAACCGATTTGGATAAAATTTCATATGGAAATAGTTTGAAAATCGGGGAAGGACATAGGACAGTGTTAGAAAACCACAATACTTATCATTAGGTATTATCTCAAAATGTATCTAAAGACAACCTCTGACGTTCGTAGCCGCGTTATGAAGAAAAGAATGCGCGCCATGTAATACTTTTTTTGAAAAATGCGCGCCAACGTTCTATTTTTTTAAAAGCAGTGTTGCCGAGGCAAACACGTTAAGATCAGTTTTGATCAATTAAACATAGACTATAATGTTGCCATACCTTAAAATAAATGTTTAGATTCTTGATTTATAATAATCTGACAATAGTTTTTATCCGACTGCGCAAAAAAGAGGTTAATGGTTTAGCGTGATAACTGGCATACACGCGGTCGGACCCGGCTCGGATAACTAGTAAATTATAATATAATCAGAATAAAACTATACAGCCCCGCGTGTCCAGTAGTAAAGCGTGCTCGATTAACAAACGGGAGGTCTTAGGATTGAATCCCGGGTCGAGTGAAATGACGTTAAATATACATAGCAAAACCTTAGTAGTATTTCGAAAATAGAGATTGAGCCCTATGAACGGTAATGAAACCTAAACGAACAAATAAATAAATGAACAAAATTAAATTTAATTACATTAAATGATCCTTCGAGCCGAATATAAACCAGTTATCCTTAAAGTATTTAACACGGGATGTGTTATACGCGACTTCTAGTGCTACTTGTTTCTGCCAGTTTTTGAGGGAGGCGAGGTAACCATGTACAGCGCACATATAAAAGTTAAAACATCTTTACAAATACCCACGTAAATAAAAGCTACAAACAAACGCAAAATATAAACAGTTTGGGCAATAACAATTTTTTGATCAGATGACCGCGTGTGTAAATTTTAATGTCCCACTATATTATATTATTATTAATAGTAGTTCCGTGTTAAATATTCTAAGCAGCGAGCTATGGATTCTTAGATTCTTAAATACAATTTACGCTAAAATCATATCCTCTTGGCTCTGCGGTAGTCGGGTGAAAACAAAAGACGGACATACAAATAGGGTGACATCTATTTCTGAACATAAGGTGAGGGGACAAAAAGGGGACAACAAGCGATCCCTAGGAGGATGCTGCGGCTGAAATCGGATGCTGTATCCGCGTGGGATTGAAAAAAAACTGAAATATTATGCATTAGGTAAATTTAATAGTAACCAGGCAAATTTGCTTCTATTATGTAAATGACAATGTGTATGTGACAATCACCTCTGTTTACACCTTCGAGTATTTATTACAGGCGAGAGCTTGCCGATGCATTTACTGCTCGGTAAGAAATATTCATTGGACGTTTTTATTTAGTTAGACACGTCTTTGAACAAAAAACTCATTTAAAATGTTTAACGTTTAGTTAAAAAATAACGCAATATAGGGTGACTGGAAGTAAGTGTCAAACACTTCGCCACAGTGGCAGTGCTGACGATTATATGCAACTTTCCCAAATAAACTTTTTTTGGATTAAGTTTTTTTTAATTAAATTTCCTGTTTATTCGTTCAATAGAGAAGTCGATAGTTACCAAGGCTGAGCGAGACGCAATGCGCCTCACCTTAACCCTGTTCACTCTACACTCCATTATTGTTTTCTCTAATACGCGGCTCAATATAATATTGCTATTTTAATTAAAAAAAGCTGCTTCGTAAAAGGTTATTTAATTTGTGAAAATTGTTTGTAATCATGGGCACAACCACGTGGTAAAGTATTTTCACACAAATCACCAGTCGCCCTATACATTTATATTTTTCATTTATTTTTATATATATTTTTGCAATTCAAAGAAAAAAATAGTAATAACTACTTAATAATTTTATTTTTTTTAAATTAAATTATTACTAATGATGCTTCTAGTTCTGTCATACGAATAACCGTCCGCCCCTTATACACTGTTGATTGAAAAAAAAACTTTTATTAAAAAATAACGTCCTGTCATGTCTTATGCGGGTAAAGTTATTTTACCAAAAATCTCCCATAACCGTGACGAAACATTGACATATGTAAATTAATAAGTTATTAGATGTAATTTGTTCTAGAGGGATGTTGCGACAGACAGACAGACATGCGGGCTTATTTCTGTCTTACTGATCAAGTAATTGCCACAAATTGAACATCAATTTATCCGTTAAACTTTATTTTGTTCGTTTTTGTACGGTTTTCGTTAATTTTATTAAACACTAGCTGCCCGTCCACGGTTCGCACGGGTGCGGTGGTGTAAATGCCCGATTTAAAAATCTTTTCCAAAAATATGTATTTTTAATTTTTTTTTGTGGACTAAATTTTTATTTATTTGACACACAAAACAGAATACAGTATAAATTACTTACAAAAGAGCGTGTTACAAAGGTCAAAACGGTATTCCAAAGCATGACAAAAGATAAAGTAGGTACATAGAGCCTGTGTTTAACAAACTTAAAAAAAAACTTAAACTTTTCCTGAGAATCCCATTTTCTATTATCCGAAAGTTTGTATGGTTGTGCGAATGTTCAAGCAGAAACTTCAACACAGTAGTTTCTTCGGGTGCAGTATTTAGTATTTACCACTGGAAGGAATTAGATGATATTTGGCAGAGACATAGATTGTAGTCTGGAATAGCACATAGGCTACTTTTTATCTTAATACCACGCGGGCGAACAACAAATTATCCGTTTCAGTCCCATCGTTCTTTGAAATGAAATGAAATGAAAATATGTTTTTGTTTTGAGACGCGTGTACATAAAAATAGTCCAATTTTTTTCTTACCATACAGTGTATGACTGGCAACTACTGAGAAACATTGCCAAAAAAGTCAGTAGGTTTTTTTCTTTTTTAAATGAAGCACTTATATCTATTGCATTTTGTTTGTTTAGTGTGTTGAATTTGAGCGTTTCAGCGTTAAGCGAATCTCAAGCGTTTTTTCTGCTTACTTACTTAACGTAGATTTTATAATTATTGTCACAATAGCCATATCCACACATTATGATGTGCTACAAGATCGATATCAAGATCTTAAGTTATGACATGACAAAGGGAAACAGGGATTAAATTTTTAATATTAGTTCACGCATTTTCTTCACTTCTTTTTCTACGACTAGATAGGCAGCAGATACCACCTTTTATATTCTGTTTCCAAGTCTTACTCGTAGTTATAGAGTTAAGCTTGTTTTGTTGTTTGTAACAGACAAACAAACAACTCTTCGGATTTATTTCATAAATGAATGCGTTGGCAATGGATTTATATTGAAAGAGTTATGGTGGTTTAATTGAAAGTGCATTTTAACTGATTACGGTAAATTTAGAGGTTATCAAGTAACTACGTTTCAATTATAAAGGTTTATTAGGTAATCGAGATTTTGTTTTAAGTTTGACATTATCTACGACCTCTGCATTAGGTATATCTACTTAACTTATAGGCAAGGTGATCTAATTTTAGTTTTAGTATATCTAAACATTGTTTAAAAATATTGACATGTATTTTTATTCTTTTTACGTCATTGAAAAATAAAGGTCTCCACTAAAGTGTCGCGTGTCGTCGTCACTTTCACGGAGTAATTTTTGGTGATTATGACGTTAAGAACTCCCACTTAAATTTAATCCACATCTGTTAGTAGTTTTTGCGAGCAAGCGCGACACACACACAGAGTTACCGTCGTAATTATAATATTAATAAGTAAGGGTTGAAACATATTTACACATATTTTTGCTTTTACGAATTACTAAATACATACTCAACTACCAGCTCTGTTTGTCTGTCGCGCTTGCGTTTGAAAACTACTAAACTTCGATTTGGATGAAATTTGGAATATGTAGGTATGTTACGCGAATATTCCGCCAATTATAGAGCGATTTAGATATATTTTTTACTTTCAATGTTATTAAAATCGGTTAATCGGTTGTTATTAAAAAAATTAAAGCCGTTTTTTTAATGATATTATATTATTGATATTCTTTTTCTTTAATGCCACTTGCGTTTATCTAAATATAAAGACATTGCCATCACCCAAGCAACAAGTAACAAAATCTAAGTAAAATTTTACGAGTGCACCAGTTGTGTGCGCACGCGTCGCTTAGCTATTTACAATATTCCCCCGCTGAGTAAACCGAGCGCAGTTTTTGATCTCCGTTTCTACTAATTTTAACTTTTAAACTCTTTTTCTTTGATTTTTTTACTTGATGCATTTTGAAGTTTACATTCAGAATACACATTAAACATGTTAGTTTTTATGTGTATTTTTAACGTCGCTGACTCAATGTAAACTTGAATACGTTTTTTGAAAATAAACTGGTATCGCCCCCACTTAGACACATCGTGGAAGGCCATTTTCATGTACTGTCCCCCCCATTATGTCTCGTCTAGTCAAGGTATTTACTAGCTAAAATACTGATAAAATTTATCGAATTCTGGTACCCTTGATTTTGGTGTCAGTCTAATTAAAATTAATAGTCTTTCAAAATAAATGCTAAGTAAAATAACTGGCTTAGGCTGCAGGAAAAAGGGTTCAAATATATTTAGGTACAGACCTAATATCTGTAAATATCAAAAGTCAAAAAAACATCTCAATCCAATCAGGTATTTATCAATTCCCTGACAATATCAAGATAAAAGAAACCGATTGTTCTTGTTCAGAAGTCGTTCAACTCTGCCACTCTTGCGCATCGTAACATTGATATAAATACTTATCACGATTTCGAATTATTTCGATCTGTATTTCGATAAATCGGCCCTACGTTTCGTTACAATGCTGTGATTACAAACAATACAACAATTTAAAATACAATAGTAACTTTATATTATCTGTGATTGGTATCAAGATACATTTTTGGAAGGATTTTGTTCGCTGGCAGAGTAGTTGATGAGATGGTGATTTCTATCAACAACATTCACTAACAAATTCGACCTGATACTAACATTTTTAAGCTTATTGGAAAAGTCTACCTTAAACCGATGAACTACTGATAAACGTTGGGGTAGACAGGAGTTTTCGTGTGGGCATCACAGTTTGGTAAGCTCGGGCCTCCCTTTGAGTATGTGAAGTAGCGATCTCTGACTGGTGGCTATAAGATAAGAGCTAAACAAGAGGCTTTGTGGAGTGATTTGGGATAGGCCTATGTCTTCCTACTAGGCACCTACATCATCATCATCATCAGCCTATTCTAGTCCACTACTGGACATAGACCTCTACTTAAAGTACGCCACAGAGCACGATTCTGCAGTTCTTGTCGGGCGCCCTGCTGAGATCGTCACTCCACCAAGTCTGACGGTGTCCTACGCTACGTTTGCCAATTCGTGGTCTACACTCAAGAACTCGTTTACCCCAACGGTTGTCAGTTCTGCGGCAGATATGACTGCCACTGCCAATTTGGCCAACTAATTAGTTCTCTGTCGGATCACTTAATTGAGTATTCGATCCTTCAGAGAGACTCCGAGCATAGCCCTTTCCATTTCGCTACCTACATGCATTTCACTAATAAAGGGTTTTTATTTTGGTAATAACATTATTTTCACCACGTAGCCGGTTTTTAAAATGCGCGCGTACTTAAACCTTCACTCGCGCTGCAGTTTTTCTCATAAAACGCCTCCATTAACCTATCTTTTTTATCAATTCAAGTATAAAATACCCAACGGTACAATTTAGACAGTACAATTGTAAAATAGCGGATTTATTACTCGATTTTTTAAATAAGCTGCAAGTATAAAATCCAAATGGGGTGTCCCATTTGGCTTTTAACTTGCAGTTTATTTAAAAAATAAACAAAATTATTGAGTTTCTAAAAGTGCTATGTTCAAAACTTACCTCTCTATTTGCAATATGGTTCTACAAAAAACGTCTCAAATAACCCTAGTATCAATTTCGGATGCACTTGTCAGTGTTCACAGGCCGGAAGTCGTTCGTTGAGCAACCGTTTTACATCCGTATGCGCGTGCGCAATGCGATTCTGTTACAAACAAGTGAACGACGACGATGCGTAGTAAATAGAAGAGAGTATGAGTCAAATAAAAAACAAAATTTAAAATCATTTGACTGTGGGAAAACGTAGATTAGCTGCACATTAGCTGTTTTCGACTTTTTTATTGTTTTTTCAGTAAGGAAAAATCAGTTGGAAATGTTTTTGTTGTTCTCTAAGAGATCTTTTACAGTGATAATGTAAATGTGACGTTTAAAATATCTAAAATTGTGGATGAGATGCAGGTATGCCAAAATCTTTAAACCCTTGCGTATAGTTTATTAGCACTTAAAATTAATAACGGTTTTTTATTTTACCTAGTTGATACAAGTTTTTGAAGAAAAATTTGATTTATATTTAAAGATAACGATAATTTATAAGTACCCACATAATTAAGAAGTTAGATATTATTTAGTTTTCTTGGGTGAAAGTAGTGAAACAGTATAACTAAATACTGACATTAATTTCTACAACGGTGTATTGTAATTATTTATGTCGTTATGTCCAAGCAGTGGTTTAGTGTGTAGGGTTGTCAAAATGTAGAGACCTTAAAAAAAATTTAAGTATTAGAAAATAAAATATGAGATTCAGAAATCACTTTGTTACTCCTTTTCTTCAGTTTGAAAAAATAAATGGAATATAATTACTAGGTGCAGAAGTAAATACTCTTCCTTGAATATTCTTTAACGTTTCTTTTTTTATTTCATGCAGGGACAATCTCTCAAGGGAAGGGTTATCTCTATATTGGTTGGGTTTCCGAAGCTTAGCTGTTCGTGTGTGCCGATGTGTGTAATGTGATGATGTGTGTCAGTCTTGGCTTACAGGAGTTGCAATTTTTAATTATTAATTTGATTCTTTTAATGGCCGGACAAGGTTTCGATAGTATATTAAGATACTTGCAGATCGTGTTCAGATCCGTCTGAGGAGATAGAACGCATCATGTCGATTTGAATCATGTTAAAATAAAAGAATTCAACATTAAAACGAAATAATATGCACTTGAAATATACAGAACTAATTACCATGTGCGAACCCTATCTCTTGACCGGTACGCACCAAATGTAACGTAATTAATTCCATTAGCCACAACCCTACTGATTCAGTTGACGATTCGTGATTTATGCCCGTTACTGTGGTCTAGACGATGCTATCCTGATCTGTGTTACTATGCTATTGTTCTGTGAAAGGGAAAACTGGCTTGCACTTTTCATTGAATCCTACTATTGTTTGCGACTTTGATTAGATATATTTTTATAAAGAATTTAAGTTTGGGAGGTTGTGACTTCGCTGTCTTAGATAAATTCGAAATTAGGTATTTGGTCAGATCAAATTGAATTGGGTAGGTAAAACCTTGTAATTGATAGGTGCACCTGTACCTGGAAGAGTTTGGAAAATTGGCGAGTTGTCTCCTCACAGTGACGTCAGGATTGCGGGCTATTTTAACTAACCAAAATCATAGTTTTTTTTATTCTTCGATAGACTGCCGCTTGACTACAACTTGCCTGATTTAAAGCAATGAGTAGTCTACGATGGAACGTGCCAGCCTAGTATACCGATTCACTCGTGATTACGAATGATTATCGGTGAGAAGGTGGCAGTGGAATGAGCCTCCATATGGCTAGAAACCTTAATGGAGCAACAATTCCAACCCAACCTCTTTGCATGGTGTCACCAGACATCGCACTGGAACACAGCAGGGCCGATTGGCGGTGCTGCTTTGTCTGGTGGGTGGTCACTAACCACGGCCGAAGCCTCCCACCGGTTGATTGTAACCTGATTTGCACTACCCGAGGACGAAGGAGACTCGGCCCCAAAATCATCTCGCAATCATAAAAATAGTTTACAATCTATGGCTATTTTACATAATGGTTTGAATTTGGTCTCTTCCTAACAACATCGATATCAGTATTATGTCCAACAACAGGGAGTCGAATTCATGACTAGACTATTCAGGGCTACTCAACAGGCCGCCGGAGTTATTGACAAAATATTCGAAATCAGATAACCATCTACCATTACTTGACCCGTAAATTCCCTAATTCTCACCTTATTTCAACAAACAATGGTATCTACAAACTATTTGTTAAAAAGCAGTTTCTATAATTAAATCCTTTAGTGGACACAGTGCGTGAAGATCTCAAGATTAGGTAGACCTTCCAGCCCCTGCAGCCCTTTATGAATATTTAACACACTTTTTTAAGGAATGCCATTTCCGTCTAAGGGTAAAATACTTTCTTTTTGAAATAAAAGTAATGGGAACAATTCTGATTTTAATTTATTATATGAACGTTATAAAATAAAGTACTTAATTATGTTACCTATATCTGATTGAAATAACTAAAAGGTACTGGTTAAAATAGTAGTTATTCGGTTTCCTTTTACTAGCTTTGATGCAAATGGCAACTTTAAAACTTAAACATAATTAATATTTATCATAACGGGTAATAAACGCATTCACCATTTATTTGGCTTTTACGTTTTAACACGGGTTTCACCGGTCATGGTAACAAGTACTACACTAAGTACTTGCTTGGTTAATGCGTCTCCATTGCTTATCTATGAGTACACAGATATAGAAAATTGAGTAATTACGGGTTTAGAAGTTTGGTGCTCCACACCAACCGATCAACAACCATTACACATCCGATTGCGAAAAACAAGTTTTTATTACTTACGGGTTATGTAAGAAAAACGTAGATAAATAAAATGATTTGTGTGAGAATAGAAATACTTTCGTTATCTTCAAGTAGTCTGTCATATCATACACTTCATTCATAAGGTGGCACTGTTAATATTGACTGATAACAATAACTATATTCTTTAACATTTTTTTTTTATAATCTTTACTAATACGAGTATTATAAATGCGAAAGTAACTCAGCCTGTCTGTCGCGCTTTCACGCCAAAACTATTGAACCGATTTGGATGAAATTTAGTATGGAGATAGTTTGAGAGCCGGGGATGGACATAGAATAGTTTTTATCCGACTGCGCAAAAAGAGGTTAATGTTTTAGTGTGATCTTGTTTATCTAATAGGGATTAAAATAATTGGGTACCTACCTATTGAAAATTCAAGAATTTATTACTAAAAAAATTTTTTATTTGAAAAACCTTTGTGTACTTCATCTTGGTAAAAAAAAGTTTAATCTACACCCAGACTTCAGACAAACAGACATGTTCATCACACAAATGACTGTTTCGGTTGGAAATCTAATCCGCGACCGTGACGTGAAAAGCAATAAATGAATGTTTACGGAAGAAACGTTTTATAGGCACTAGCAGTAATAGGTTTGTAAGCAGAAATAGAAGTTGTTTAAGCTTTATAAGTGTCGCAGGAGTATTACATGCCTATTAATATACTACTACTAGCTGACCCGGTAGACTTCATACTGCCTCAATCCGATTGAAACAGTACAAAGTCTGCCTGTTCAGCTCGTCGCAATCGACTGCTGTTTTTAGGGTTTTTCCGGCAATTATTCGGGTTTCCCTAATTCCCTAGACCTCCACGAACATTTCAAGACCAATATAAGATAAATCCATTCAGCCGTTCTCGAGTTTTAACGTGACTAACGAACAGCGATTGATTTTTATATATATAGATAATGTAAGACATAATGTAGTGAGACGTGGACACTCACTCAGAGAGATAGAAAGACGTTAGAGGCATTTGAAATGTAGTGTTGGCGCAGGATGGAGAAGATCAGCTGGACAGATATGATACTGAATTACGACGTACATCATGGAAAGAGTATCGGAAATTAGAAGGATAATAGGAACTATACAAAACATGACATGGGCCATCTCATACGACAAAACACCATTATAAAAACATCTTAGAGGGAGACAGAAGGAAAGGGTGGAAGAGGAAGGTCAAGAATATACATGAAATAGAAAGAGGTTCATTAGCTGCACCGACAAGGGACCTTAAATTAAAAAAAGATAAGCTGCTAAACCACAAACTTTAAATATTGATAGTATTTCTTAAATTTACGCGAATATCATACATTGAAATAAAACTATCTTATAACGGATTTTATCGTGGTTTATTTTAGATTTTAAATCGCGACGTTTCAGTCTTTTCAGACCACCCGTGACCATGAAGTCTGAATAGACTTTAAAACTATTTTATATTATAAGAAAATACTATCTTTTTGACTACTTGGTTTTGATAACTCAAATTGTCATTGCGAGTATAAGCCGCCATTTTCAATTTATTTCTTTCTTGTTGATAGAACAATAATAGATGATAAGGTTATAGAATAATCAATATGAAAATGCGGAACTTAATTTTGACCAGTGTTTTGCCAGCCAGAGCAAACGAAAACGTAGACCTGTTAGAGTCTGCCCTGTGGTACCAGCTGGCTTGGTAATAGTTAAACGTCAATACTATTTCATAAGCCCAGTTTTGTACAACAAAATAAATGAAATATTGAATATTTACCCCCTAACGTCACGTGTGTGTAAATCAATGACACATAAGTGGCTCAGTTCCCTGAGTTATGAAGAGCTTGAGGATTTTGTCAAAATTTAAAAAGTCAAAATGTTGGTTACATTCCACCCGTTAAATTAAATAGACAGATTGATAATAAAACATAATATACATACTCACACATTCACATACTAACATACTTAATACACATGTACACATAAGGTAAAAACACACTTACACTTCACACTTACACACATTCAAACTAACACATATACTCACATGCATAAATAATATAATTAGTGCATAAGATTGTAAAATTTTGGTTTCTTAATTGTTAAATTTTCTTTTTCCGTACATTTAAGTTTACTTTTATGGGTTTTTTTTTCTTTCTTTTTCTTGTAATAGATTTCCCGGAACGTTGTGTCTCTCCTCTTGGAGGTGGGCGCTAATAGCTGCGACACAGTACTCTGTACTAATGCGGCTGTTAACGAACACTAAATTTATTGTAATATGTCTTATTTGTTCCAATAAATAAATTTATTATTATTATTTATTATTATTAAAATCTCAAAGCAAAACCATGACATGCGAAAAAAAAACGAAATACTAAGTCAAGAAGCAAAAAATGTACTGAACTTTGACTAATAATGATGGCACAATGTATTGTCTCTAAAATATGCGCGCACGCATCAGAACTGAAGTGTGTCGCACGTTTGTCATGCACTAGTACTGAAATAGATACACTTAGGTCTCACTAGGTCAAATTTATTGTTGCTAAGACCAATTGTGTTAGCTGTATTGAGGTCCTACACTTTGTCTGTATTAGGAACACATAATGTATGACATGACCACAATGATAATGGGGTTTCTTTAATACTTAGGTACTAGAGGTGCATCGTTGGATGTTTCTATTTCTATGCTTTTTTATTTTCTTTTATTCTTGAATAGGCTTGCGCTTGACTACAACTTACCTGATGTTAAGCAATAATGTAGTCTACGATGGGACGCGCCAGCCCAATGTACCGATTCACTCGTGGAATGACTTTCGGTGTGAAGGTGCCAGTGAAATGAGGCTCCTTAAGGTTGAAACCCTAAAGGAGCAACGATTCGATCCACCCTCTTACACGGTGTCACCAGACATCGCACCGGAACACGGCAAGGCCGCTTGGCGGTGCGGCTTTGTCTGATGGGTGGTCACTAACCACGGCCGAAGTCTACCACCAGTTAATTACCAGTAAACATAATTACCAGTTGATTGTCACCTGATTTGCACCACCCGGGGACCACGTGTGGGGATCCAGATAAAAGGTGCACTCCCACAAACGAAGGTGACTCAGTCCCCATACTGTTATCAAAATAAATTTACTGATTTTGCTTAATGAATTAAGCGCTCATAGATGCTCACGTCTGCATTATTAATATTCTAGGACATAACACACACGGTCATCTGGCCCCAAGCTAAGTAGAGCTTGTAATATATAAGATAACTAGCGGCCCGTCCCAGCTTCGCCCGGGTAGCTTCAATTTCCATAAAATGTGATAACCATAGCAGCGCCATCTATTGATTACTTACTCAACCCAGTCGAAAGGTATCGACATCTGTTAGAATCATTTGGAGTTAACAGATAATTGTGACTGTCAAATAATAACAGACAAATAATTATCAATAAATTAAAATTGCGACTATAATTTGAGATTTAAACTATCCTATCTCTCAAGTTGGATCGAACTGCACATGGTATGCGAATTTTATTATAACCGGTTAAGTGGTTTAGGAGTCCATTGAGGACAAACATTGTGACACGAGATTTATATATATTAAGATTATTTGTTGGACACGATTTTCACGCAAGATTTTGTGGTAGAAAATTTACAATTCAATTCAATTCAATTCAATTCAATTTATTCAATAACAATACATTGTGTTTGAATGTCACATTTAAAATAATTACAATAAAACTATTAATATACAAACAACTACACAAAACAAAACATAATGCTGCCCAAGTTATAGTTCATCAATGGAGTAGAGACACTTATTCAACAGGAAGGCTTTAAGTTTAGTTAAAAACGAAGACTTATATAATAAGAGTTTCAGATCTACAGGTAGCTTGTTGAATATTTTCACTGATTGATATTGTGCACTGTGCGCCACTATATTAAATTGAGGGCTAATTTTATTTTTCAACTCTTTTCTGCGTGATTTCTCCCGAGCTAATCTTTCCTCTTCTGACTCGTATTCATGCAGATGTTTTGTTAAGTTAGTCAAGAGTACCAAGACATATAGACTAGGCACTGTCATTATTTTTAAATTTAAAAAGTGAGGGCGACAACTTTCTCTCTGCGGAATACGAACAATGGTACGTATGGCCCTCTTTTGGAGTACGAAAGCTCTATGCCAATTATAATTGTAACTATTTCCCCACAAAGTTATACTATACCTTAATTTTGATTCTATGAGTGAATAGTATACTACTTTTAATTGTTGTACTTCAACTTCGTCTCTGAGCGTTCTTAGTGCATAACATGCTGATGAAATATGTTTGTCTATAGCATTTAGTTCCTTTTTCCACTTTAATGTTTCATCAATGTGCACACCTAGAAACTTTGCATCTTTCACGAGTTCAATTTTATTTCCGTTTAATTTAATGTCCATACCATCTTTATTGCGCGCCGTTGTTTTGAACAAAATGATGTTAGTCTTTGTGCTGTTGATTTTAAGCTCATTTACATTAAACCATGAATAAAGGTGTATTAAAGCAATGTTTACCTTATCAGTAAGCTCTTTCATGGTTTTTGCTTCAACAATAGCATTTGTGTCGTCTGCGAAAAGAACAAGTTGTGTGTCTGACATGTTATGTATATAGTTAATCAAGTCATTAGTAAACAGAATGAATAATACGGGCCCCAATATAGAACCTTGCGGGACACCTGCACATATGTTAAGTATTTTGGACTTATAGTTTTCTTTACGTCCATTACATATTTTATTTGTCTCAACATACATTTTTCTATTGCTCAAATATGAGGATAGTAGTTTAAAGGCTTTACCTCTCACTCCGTAGTGATTTAGTTTGGCCATAAGTAGTTTATGATTGACCGTATCAAAAGCAGAGCTTAAATCCAAAAATATACCAGCTACTTTCATTTTATTATTTATTCTATGAACTACGTCATTTATGAGTGTATAAATAGCGTCTGCTGTGCCAACACCTTTTTGATAGCCAAATTGTCTTCTGTGTAGTACCTTATTGAGGTTAATGTGCACTACAAGTCTGTATTTTATTATTTTCTCAAATATTTTGGCAATAGTGGGGAGTAAGGAGATGGGTCTGTAATTCTTTGGATCATTTTTTTTACCTTTTTTGTAGACAGGTATGATTTTAGCTATTTTGAGCTGCTCTGGAAAGATTCCTTCATCAATACATTTGTTAAAGAAACAAGAAAGTGGTTCTGCAAGAATATTTATATAATCTTTAATGACTGATACAGGGACGTCATCATAACCGCATGAACGTTTATTGGCCATCTTTTTTACGATACACGAGATTTCATGAGGAGTCGTGGGACTGAAGCAAAGTTCCTTTTCAACCCATTTCATACTCTTTTGTAGTAAAACAATAGCTTCTTTACAATCATTTTCACTTGTGGGGCTAGTATAATTAAAGTGATTTGCAAAGATATTGGCCACTTCTTCCGAATCATCTATAATTTTGTCATTGATTTGTAATAGTATATGTTCAGGTTTCATAACATTCAATCGGTTTGTTTTTTTGTTTATAATTTGCCAAATTTCTTTGCCAATGTTTTGTGTATTATTAATTTTGTCTCTAACTGCTATTCTTTTTGCTTGTATTATAACCCTTCTATAAATTCTAATATAGTTATTTTTATAATGTTGTATGCTGATATCAAACTGGTTACGATTATTTGCGCATAAGAAGCGTTTCATTTTACTTGACATTTTAACACCTCTCGTAACCCAGTTTAACTTAGCGTTTATTTTTAAATTAACTTTAACTTTTCTTTTTTTGTAACAGAAGTTAAAAACCTCTGAAAATTTTTTCAAAAATGTATTAATTCCCATATCGCACCAGTTGTGTTCCAGTATTTTTTGCATAAAATGGGCACCGTTTTTAGTATTAAAATCTCTTTTATTTATGACAATGTGCTGATTGGGTTTAGTGGACCCATGGGTCAGATCTTCCATTAAAAATTTTCCCAAGAGGCTACCGTGGCCATCAGCCAGGCTATTGTGATCAACAACACATTCTTGGATATGAACTTCAGGTAAATTTGTGATGATATTGTCTATACATGAGCATGAGTCGTTTCGGTAAAAAGTTGCAGAATTTACTAAATACTTAAAATTGTAACAAGTCAATAAGTTTAAAAAGTCAGTGCGTTTTTTATTATCTGTTAGTAAGTCAATATTAAAGTCTCCGCATATAACACCTTTCCTATTAAATAAGTGCTCCAACAATTTTTCAAAGTTAGTCATAAAAGATTCAAAATTCCTATCATATGGACTACGATAACAACAACAAATATACAAACTAGTATCAATATCTTTAACACAGCATATTTCAAAGCTATCCATTTTATATAACTTGTTTATTACATCTACATTCTCGACTTTCCTATCTACATGACCCAGAATCATACTTCCACCTCTGGTCTTTTTGCTTCTGGTGTTGTAAGAATTTAGTGTGTAGTTCTCAAATGAAAATGATTTTACGGACATTTCATTTAGAAAATGCTCACTAATACATAGGTAGTCTATCCGAGTTCTCAGAGTTTGCAAGTAAATTTCTAATTCACTCTTTTTGTTACTAATACCGCAAACATTCTGATGAAGTATATTAATACTTATTAAAGGTGGAGATATTGCACGATCACAAAGACTGTTATTAGTTATTGCTGTGCAATTTCCTTCCATTATTTTCGACACGAAAAAAATAATCATCAATGTGAATATGTTTTTTTAGGTGTTCAAATATTGTTTTCATCCCATAATTATTTAAAACTCCACTACGCCTAAAAAACATGGTTTCATCGTATACAAGATTTAAATTAGAATCAAAAAGTACAACATTGCTAAGAGTATTTACATGATGGAAGAGTAATCTACCGAAACTTTCTATCCTTGAATTATAAATATTACTGAAGCCATTAAATTTATAAGTGGGCAAGCATAGTATCACATTAGTGTGTTGTAAGGTTATCAATATGTCACGTATACTTATTGCTAATTCATAATAATTGTCCGTACTCTTAAAATCTTTGTCACCTATCAGTATTACACAATAATCCTGTTTGGTGTAGTCAATAAGTTTTTTGTCTGAATGTTCAATAAGTTGCAGCACACCACAGTTTGTTGAAATGTAGTGACAAATATCAGAACATGGGAAGGTATTTTGTGCTATCGTTAATATCCTATTTAAATTATTACTACTTAAAATACAAAGTTTGGGAACGTGTGATGACGAACGGGATAAATTATCATTCATTATTTGAATTTCATCATTTGATTCTTCATGAGCCCCGAATACCGGTGAAGCGTTGGTACCACATATATAATTTTGAGTTAGTTCTTGTGCAGCCGATACGACGCAACCACTAGCGCCTTCTTTTGTTAGTTCGTTAGAGGTCAGGTCAGGTCTTAAAAACTTTTGTGGACTGGGAAGTTGAAGTGAGCTTTGTTGCTCTATAATTGTTCCTTCAGAGACAGCAGAATGTATCGGTGACGTAAAGGGTGATTCAATTTTTCTGTAGCCATGTAGTGTATTTCGTGGTGTACATTTTATTGCTCTCCTCTTTGGTGTCAGTGAGCGGTCGCGCACAATATCCGAACTGGTTACTCTCTTATACATACCTATAACTTTGTCACACTCCTCAAGTTTTGTTTTTAACATTGAGTTTTCTTCGTTGAGGTTTGCCACTTCTACATGTGCAGATTCTAACTGGCTTTTTAAGTGATCTATTTGGTATTGTAAATCATCTAGAACAGTTTTATTGTTTATTGAGACATTAGGCAAGCTAGTTCCAGACAGATTATTCAAACTAGTTGAGGTAAACAAGTTATCACTAGTATCAGACGTGTTGCATTTATTGTCATCTGAGTTACTTCTCTGTAATGATATATTTCTTTGTTTTCTTTGGGTAACGTTGCTAAATAAGGACATCATCGTAGCAAATATAGATTAAAATTACTTCATCAATACAAAACCACAAACAGAAACAGCCCCACTTGCTGAGGTATGAACCCGTGCTAGTAGCGATACTTAGGTCCAACTTGTTGTGTTACCGTTAATGAAAACTTCTGAACCAAATAGTGTATTTATTACTCAATGATGCTTGTTTCAATTGAAAAAGTTTGTTAACATTGTTTATTCAAAATTAGATAAAATGTGGAATCGATCCCAGAACCTTAGGAGATGAATGTCGTCTCTTATGACCACTAAGTTAGATGTCTCAGTACATCATTGTATGAAATTGACAATATCTTGTTTTAGATCAAGTTGCGTAATAACTGTCTACAGATGTCACTGTTTACTTCCTAAAATTGTCAATAGATGGCACTATATTAAAGTTACTATAAATTATTGATCTGGTCACACTGATGTCATGGGGTAACACAGTCAGAAGTAAAGTTGCGTATTAGCAATAACAGATGTCACTAATTAGTTCCTGAGTTAAATAAAGATGTCGTTATTTAAAGATATGGTAGAATTTTTCTATGGTTACACTGTTTAGAGTCAAGGTAACACTGGGTAATATGTCACAAATGTCACAAATACAAAATTTTAAATGCTACTGTGGTACTGGTTATTATTGTGCAAACAGAACTTTTTCACTTTTTCTACTTCTTTAGTGAGTTATATTTTGTAAGTAGCAATGATTAATCCTAGAACTGGCCCCATACCTCTTTTGGAGCTTAGCTACGGCGTAAAATTGTTACTACAAATTGATTTGCTGTTTTCACTGCACTTAATACACCAGTACACTTAGAAATTAATGTTAGATTTAGATGTTGTTGTTGTTGAACACAAACGCCTGTACTGCAATGTATGTGAACAAATAGACGTTCTTAAAGCACTTTAACACATCAAAAGGTCACATTAACTCAGTAAAATATTTTTAAAATTATCGAATACGGGAGAGCACTGTTTACATGGCATGCAGCGCCATCTGACACTGACTACATTTCAATTGAGCTCGCCTGTGTGCATATTGTGTTGTTTAGTTTCCTATATTTATTAATCGTCTATGTACGAGTAAGTGTTGTATACAATAAACAATAACGGGCACCTAAAAATCTTATAAGACTCTTTACTTAAAATGGACGTTGTCTCTTTTACTATTATAAATATCAAGATGACAGACAAAGACAAACGAATTATAAACCTATTTAAGCTATAATAAGCTTATAAAACGTTTATGAATTCGAGGGTGAGAATATAACTTTTACTAGCGACCAGCCCCAGTTTCGCACTGGTACAAATTATACAGACTACACCTTCCTCATAGATCACTGTATGTCTGAAAATCTGTTCAGTAGTTTTTGAGTTTATTGTAAGCAGACAACGAAAACAACTTAATTTTATACTATGTACTAGCTGCCCCAACGAACTTCGTACCGCATATAATTTCGCTAAAAACAAAAAATATCGTGGAAAAATAAAAAAAAAATTGGGGTGAACATCCCTTATTACATAGAGGTTTGAAAAATAGATAGTAGCCGATTCTCAGACTTACTGAATATGCATAAAAAATTTCACAAGAATCGGTCAAGCCTTACGAAGGAGTATGGTAACTAACACTGTGACACGAGAATTTATATATTAGACTAGCTTCCGCCCGCGGCTTCGCCCGCAAAATTGATCTCACTAATCTTGTTTCTCCATACAAACTTTGGAACCCCGTTTCACCCCCTTAAAGGGTGAGTTTTGAAAAATCCTTTCTTAGTGCACCCCTAGACTCCATAAGGAACCTATGTGCCAAATTTAAAGTCTCCAGACCCAGCGGTTTGGGCGTTGATATGTCAGTCAGTCAGTTTCTTCTTTTATATATTTAGATAGATTCACAAGTGTGAGCTAACTACCGACCTGATACCTACTGCTAGCTTCCTAGACTTTAGAACCCAGATTAAAATAGTTATGAATTAAATACTAATCCATTTAATTCATTCTCAGTACGCTCATCGAACGACGGATATTATTTACAAAACAAGGCATCCCATTCGTTTAGTTTACAGAATAGCTGTCGATGGACAATAGCCGGTATGTAAACACGGTCAGATAGGTACTCATAAACGGTCGCACCGAAAGATATTATGTTCATAGCAAACGATTGGCGTTTTCCGTTCATTGAAAGATAATGAACAGCGTTTAAATAATACCCAGGTAAGTTGAATTCGTGCCCACACATCTTTGAGTGAATTGTTTCAATATCGGTGAAGGAAAACATCGTGAGGAAACCGGCATGTCTAAGAACTAATCATTCACCAACCCGCACTTGGCTAGCGTGTGTAGATTAAGCCCTAAACTCTCTCAACTCAAAAGATATTTGAGAGAAGACTCGTACCCAGCTGTGGGACACTATAAAGGGTTAATAGATTATATTTCTAGCATTACAGACTTGAGTTACCCTTTTTTATCCTTTAATAAGCTTGCGACTGACCACAACTTGCCTATTGTTAAGCAATAATGTAGTCTATAGAATCGGTATTTACTGGGTAAGCGCGTTCCATCGTAGACTACATCATTGCTTAACATCAGGCAAGTTGTAGTCAAGCGCCAGCCTATCGAAGAATAACAAAAAAGTAATCTCTGGCATAAATCGGTGGCGCATAGCCGTTCCTCTACTTGTCCGATGAAAGCTGAGAAGCTGAGCTGAAGCTACCTTGGATTTAATTATATAAACAACCTTTACATTGCCAGATGTCTTGTTGTAGACTGTTTGTGTTTGTTGCACAATATCTTCTTACTTGTGTATTGTATTTCACTTAGTAAGCTTTTATTAACACTTTGGTTTAGTGCATAGACCGACGCTTGCGCAGCCGCTAACTGGTAGCAGTCTACGTGTTGTAGGGCTGTCACTAGTAAGCCAAGCAGCGGTGGCGCAACGGTACCAGTAGGTACCTATTAGGTTTCGATGTATAAGTTCGATTCTGGGTCATGTTCATCTGCGTATCGTTGTGTGAATTGTTTAGGAGCCGTGGTTTAATACAGATTATAGCAAACATCAAGAGGAAAACGACATTTTAGGATTAAGTGTGTGGATTGGGGTCGAAACACTCAACTCTTTGAGAAGAGACAAGTGTCCAGCCGTGGGACAGTAAAAAGCTGTCATTTTCTTTCGCTCTTCTAAGTTCTCCAACAGCGGTAGCGCAGTGGCATCAGCCTCGCCTTTGTAATATTAAGTCACGGGTTCGATCCCCGGTCAGCCACATATCTTTGTGTGAATTATTCCATCGCCACTGCTCAATATCGGTGAAGGAAAATATCATGAGGAATTCGAGGACTTGTGACATCCTCCAACACACACTTGGCCAGCGTGTGTGAAAAGGCTTTAACTCTGTCAACTTGTAAGACAGTTGAGAGAAGACCCGTGCCCAGGAGTGGGACACAAAAAGTGTTGAAGCAAGTTCTGGATTCAAAGTTAACTGGTTATTCTATTATACACTACTTTTCGATCAGTTAAGGATGTTTTACGTTATATTTAAAACTATATTATTTAAAAACTGTCTATGTGTTTGCATGACCTACTGTTATTATAATAACTTAATATGCCAGCTCCATTATTTCGTGTGTAAACATAACTTAACTTTTACAACTACCCGATTTTGTTCACTTTTTTCTTGTGTGTTTTATAAGTACTACTCTGACCTACTGATGTTTTGCAAAACGTTTACGATTTGTATGTTACGCTTATTAAAAAATAACAATAACATTAATTTCCACCTACCTAACGAATATGGTTCTTTAGTTAACAGTCTGTGTGTATGGACTCCGGCAATCATTTGTTGTTTGTGGTCATTACTTAATGTACTTAATTACAATGCGAATCAAGTTTTTGTCATTCCACATAGTGCTCACAATAAGTATATAAGTACCATACATACGACGACGACGACGTTATTTACTTGTGTTGCATACTGTTGTACATTGCTAAATTAATCTTAAGTGATGGCGCATAAAAACATAAGTTTTTACTACCAAAATGTGGGTGGTATAAGAACTAAGGTTCTGGATGCATTTAACAGTATTTCGCGTAATAATTACGACATCATACTCTTTACGGAAACATGGTTTCAGGATGATATCCTGGATTCTGAAATATGCGATGGTAGGTATTTAATATTTCGACAAGACCGTAACTTAAATTTAACGAATAAAAAGAATGGTGGGGGCGTTTTGATGTGTGTAAACCGTAAATTTAACTGTTCAAGACGTTACGATTTTCTTTGTGATGGTTCTGAGGTATAGCAGGTTACACTATCATTAACTAGTGTTGGTGCGACAAGGGACTTATATCTTATACTGATCTACATTCCTCCAGACGTATGTAACATCCCGTCGCAGCTAGATACCATTGAGCGGGCCGTCAATAACATACTGACAACACTAAGCAATCATGACTGCATAATTATAGGAGATTTTAACCTACCATGTTTGGCTTGGTCAGATGATGGTTTTTCTATATTACATAATATGAGTAACTGTTCACAGCATTTCCGTATTGCGGCGGCTAATTTTGCAGATAGTTTAAGCGCCCAGGGTTTCACACAGTATAATCTCATCACAAATCTTAACAATAGGTCTTTGGACTTATGTTTCTCAACGACCCCTGTGATTGTCAGTAGAAGTGATGACCCATTACTTCGCGAAGATACTCATCACCCTGCCCTATGTTTACTGACTAGAGAGTTATTCTTATCACCGCTAGAGGAAACATACATACCGCGACCTAGCTATCACAGGAGTGACTATAAGGGTCTTAACACGTATTTCAATAGTGTGAATTGGGAGAAAATATTGGACACTAAAACAATTGACGATGCAGTTGATATCTTCTATGATGAAATAAGGGTTGGGGTAAATCTTTACATCCCATTAATCAAAAAATCTAAAAGTCATAAGTATCCAGTCTGGTATAATCGCGATCTAATTAAACTTATTCGTGAAAAAGATAAGATTCATACAAAATGGAAAAAATATGGGAACCCCCGTGACTATCAGGAGTTTTCGCTGCTACGTACGAGGCAAAATAATATTCAGAAGGCATGCTTTCAAAACTATATGACACGTATCGAAGAAAATATTATTCATTCACCCAAAGCATTTTGGACCTATGTTAAGAGCAAAAGGGGAGGCACTCAATATCCAAAAACTCTTACTTTAAACGATGAGATTTACAATGATGGACCTAGTATTTGTATGGCGTTTAATAAATATTTTCATAGTGTCTTTGCAAAGCCTTCCACATCTCCAGCACCGGGTATAGTGACTACTTTAGATTTCAATGTCATGAATGAATCGATCAATAGTTTATCCAATTTAAATATTCTCTCTCGCGAAGTATTAAGCATCCTACGTACGTTAGACAAATCAAAAGGCCCTGGCAAGGATGGTCTCCCTGCTGTGTTCCTACGTGGATGTGCCGATAGTTTAGCCCGTCCAATAACACTGTTATTTAACAAGTCGTTGGCAGAGTGTAAATTTCCGTCAAAGTGGAAGGCTGCTCATATTGTTCCAGTACACAAGAAAGGTTCTAGATCAGATATGAAAAACTATCGTCCTATATCGATCCTCAATACGCTTGCTAAAGTTTTTGAGAAGGTTATTCACAGGAGTATCTACCCTATCGTCTCTACTGGTGTAGGTCAAAATCAACACGGTTTTATTAAAAAACGATCAACAATGACTAATTTAGCAGTGTTTTCGAATTATGTTTTGACTAATATGGAACGGAGTGGGCAGGTTGACGTGATTTATACAGATTTCGAAAAAGCGTTCGATCGCGTGGATCACGTTATCCTGCTCGCAAAGCTACAAAAACTTGGTATACATGGAGACTTACTCAGGTGGATAACTTCCTATTTGTCAAATCGATCTCAGGCTGTGGTTGTAGGTGGTTGTAGATCGGATTTTGTTAATGTTCCTTCTGGTGTCCCCCAGGGATCTTTGTTGGGACCGCTTTTTTACTGTGCCTATTTGTATGACATTCAGTCATGTTTTAACAACGCGGAACATCTACTATATGCAGATGACACAAAGATCTACATGTGTGTTAAATCTGATGTGGACTGTGAACTTGTTCAGCAGGACCTTGATGCATTGTACCAGTACTACTGTCGGAATAACATCACACTCAATGTATCTAAGTGTCATTGCATAAGTTTTAGTCGTTCTAACCAACCAATCAAGTATAATTACAGATTCGATGTCAACACGATAGAGAGAGTTGAGGTGATCAGAGACCTTGGTGTAATGTTAGATTGTAAATTACTGTTTTCCCATCACATCGACAGCATTATTAATAAGGCGTCTCGAAACATTGGTTTTATTAGGCGTACTTGTGAACCATTTAGAAACCCTCATAGTCTGAAGATCATATATTACGCTTACGTCCGCAGTATATTGGAATATTGCTGTCCAATCTGGTCACCTCGATACAGTGTTTACATTGAAAGGATAGAAAACCTTCAAAAAAAATTTGTCAAGTTCCTTAACTATAAATGCAAGAAACGTCATGATTCCTATTCCTCTGACTGTAAACACTATCATTTGCTCTCTTTGTGTGACAGACGTGCGATGCTGGACATGTTACTTCTTTTCGATGTTTTACGTGGTGGAATAGACAGTTGTAATCTAGTATCAGCAGTTCAGTTCTGTACGCCAAACTTTCGTACTAGACACACAACCCTATTTAGTGTACCTTTTCACCGCACCAACTATGGCAAAAATGAAATTATGACGCGTTTACCTTGCACCTACAATCAGAATTTTGAAGACATCGACTTATTTCATTTGTCAAAGAACTCCTTTCGTAACCAAATCGTAAAAGCGCTCATCAGTGGTTAACAATTAATTGTTAGTCTTTATACTATTTACTTTTAGTTTTTATTATATAGTTGTTTGTTTTTGGATTTTATTATATTTAATTTAGTTTTATTTTGTCTAGATGAATGTCGTGAAACTCTGTAATTAGCTTAAGATTCATATGTATTAGCCATACTACACATGTACTCATACAAAAAAGCCGTTGAGTTTCCTAATAAATAAATAAATAAATAATAAATAAATAAATAAATAAATACAGGTATTAAGCAGTTTCTCCTTCTTTTTAAGACTAGTTTTGAAATCAAAATGTATAAATTTTTATTATACAGTGAAGAAATAATTTTCCCTTTGTGACAGCCCTATAGCACGTGTCATCTCGCGTGCACTCGCTAACTCGCTAATCAAGCCTAGATACCGTTAGTGCAACATGCAAATTAGGTACAATAACTACCGGTTGCTTCTATAAGGTTTAACATAAAATATTTATATTAATTTTGATAAAATTGCGTTCGAATAAAAATCTAAATCCAACCTTAATTTTGACCCTCCATGGCGGTGTACCAGGAGGTATAGTTCATTTCCTTGACATCGATGATGACCATTGTCGCCTGTATGCTACTAATGATTTCCAACGCAACTGTAAACTTAGGCTATTCGCTGTTACATTATGTCGCACTGTGACGTGCATAACTCTTCTGTACCATGTACTCTCTCTCCTGGATACCCCGATACTTGAAACCAGGAACAGATAATCATTGAGACCTAGAGATAAAAAAGAAAATATAAATTGGTTACTTTACATACTGCTCTGATTCATAAATAGTCTATGTGTACTAAACAGCTCTTCTTTCTTCCACAGACTACCTCAACCAACCAAAGAAAATGCCTCGAATCTCTCCAAACAACCGCGTGCGACGATGCCTCTTTCCTGAAGCAGTACAAGACCAAGCTCGAGTGGATAACTTCGCAAATATCCTTCAAGAATCAACAGCTAGAGACTTGGAAGTAAAATCTAGAAAATGGAACTTTGATTTCAAAAACGAAATACCTTTAGATGGACCTTATGAATGGTTTAAAAAAGATGGCAACAACTGGATCGGAATGAAGACGAATTGTGACGATTTTGATAAAACACAAACTTCAGATGATGATAAATTTCAGCCGATACAATTCGAAAATGAAAACACACCTGTACATGCGAGGGACAAGAGTATTCCTCTGATTAGAAAGAGAAAGAATGATCTAGAAAATAGAGTGAATAATCAAGCTAAAAGAAGAATTGATTTTGATGAGTGTTATTTTTTGCGTCGACATTCTGAATATTAGCTATACCATTAATCTCAAGATTTTTAACAATATCTCAAGGTTTGACATATTATTTCTCAATTTCGTGTATATTTATCGAATATTTATTTGTTCAACTGAAATTATGTTATTATATACCTAGTCTGACATATATTTAGAGGCTAATGAGGATAATTCGGGCTATTTATTGCTCAGATTGCTTTGTTGAATAACGGCTATAGAGAAAACAAAAAGAGCACACCTGACTTTTTTTCATATTTGAGTTATAAAAATTGTCGGAATCAATAACTCGAATTTAATTACGAGAAAAAATGTCAGATCTGTCTTTTTTCCTTATGACGGTAAATAATAATCTATCATTGCGTATTTTCACCTAATTTTAGTTAAGCTTCATCAAATATTTCATTTAGCCCACTTGAGTACTGTTTTTATTTTTCAAATAAAATTTCGGGCTTCGTATCAAAATACGCTTATATAACGTGCCACAATTAGGCTATATCCGTAAATTTTAGTTATTTTTAAGTATTATTTTCATGTATTTAATTTAAATCTAGTTTAGTAGGTGTATGATTATTTTCGGCTCACACTTCCTTTAAAAGACTGTTTTAAACCCTAGAATAATTTTATTTGTAAATATGTATCATGAGGCTTTTCTTTCCACTGCTAACATCACAAATTATGACTAATTAAATTTGTAAAAAAGGTTAATAATCTTATTTTAATTTTATATTAATACAATCAAATTTTTTAATAAATAAAAAAATGGTTTAAGATCTTTGTAGATAATATAAAGGGTGCATTCTAACATTTAAAGGGAGATGATTGCAAAGCGACCTGGGCCTCTAGACAAATTACATAGCGAAGCGATAACGAAAGATCTAAAAGAATAAAATGAATGGGATTGACGTAACATTTCAAAGGTGAAAGTCAACATGTCCCATATCACGCATTACCGTGACTTGGGAACGAGTAGGTTGCTGTAAAAGAAAATTCATCGCGAAATCTTTCGTTCAATTAATTTCGAAATTATTGTGTAATAATATTATTCGGAGCCGTCTCGCTTCTATATTTACTTTTTTTCAAACGTTGCCATTCATTATACTTTTACAGCGACACTTATCGCATTTTAAATCAATTTCCAAAAAGTATAATTACAAGAACCTTGGGTAAATCAAAAATTCATTGTGACTGAGGCCAGTTTCTTCTATTTCTTAAATATTTAGATTAGACTATTTCTATAAAGTTTGTGTTTAAAAAAATTAAGGCTTTCATAAGGTTGATAGATAAGTCTAGTGTTTTAAATTGTGTATTTTTTGGTAATGGACGAATGTGATCACCGATAATTGTAAATTGCGGTAAGTGTGTTTTAGTTAATAATATATAATGTCAATGTTTTTGATAGTCATGGTCTTGACTAATTTCACATATAAGATACGCGATTAAAATACAACCGTTCTTTGGCAATCGGATAAAAAGAGTAGTAGTCCTAATCATATTACTACAATGCAATCCCCCTCAGTACGAGTTATTAATACTGAAAAGATTTGGAATGCTATAAAAACCAGTCAAGATATTATGCTAAAACGCAAAAAAAAAATACAAAATACCTATTAAATTTCTAATTAATTTTATTATATTTAGAGCATTTTATTTATTTTTTACTTAACGTTTGGATTCAAAATATGAATTAAAAAACACATTTTGACGAGCAGTAGGTAGTATGCGATATTTTTTTGTGATGAACAACTCGTACTAGGGGTACAAACTTGGAGTAACTGCCAGATTCTAGTGCCTAATCATGACTAATGATGACTCTAATCTACATTGACATAAGGTATTATAGTAATTAATTTATTATTTTAAATAAAATTAGGATTTTTCCTCTTATCATAATTTATTACTTAATTTATAAAAATGTTGACATTACAGATTGTACCTAATAAATTTACATTCAAATTCTGTTTACAAACTTAAAAAATTAAAAAAATACAGGCTAATACTTTAAGATATTGTAATTATTTAATAACTCTTAATTTTTGTAAACTAACAAAACAGCTAAAATCCAAAGTCCACGTAGAAAGTTCAAATCTTAATTTTTTGTGAACTATAAATTTGCAATAAAGTGCATTGAACTCGTTAGTCGCTATGAGCAAAGAATGTAACAAAAAGTACCTAATGTTACTAGCAATAAGTGTCTAATTACAATATAAACCAATAATAACTTTAAATGAGTAATTTAAAAACTAATTTTCCATGACAAATAAAATTACAAATTATATTTTTTACTCTGGTTGACTACTGAAAGTTTAAAGCACCTATTGCACATTTTTAGGGTACAAACTTTAGAAACACATAGGCCATAGGCAAAGTGAAAACTACTATATGTACTTATTTTAGAGTCTATTTTCAGATGAATCGTTTCGAAATCTGTACATTGCCATTGTAATAATTTATAGTTTAAAAATAGTATTTATAAATTATTTAATTTATTGTAAACAAATTGTTTGATTAAATTTAATTCTCATGTAATTTAATATTGTTTTAATTTGAAATATAAAAAGTATACTAGCTGCCCCAGCGAACTTCGTACCGCGCAAAATTGTGAATCTAAACCATTCCCAGATCCCCTTGAACACACACAGAAAATTTCATCAAAATCGGTCCAGTCGTTTAGGAGGAGTTCAGTCACATACACACGCACACAAGAAATATATATATTAAGATAAATACAAAATTATTAAAGTATTATATATAAGTAAATCCTTTTAGAAATAGCCTTAGAGTTGTACCTTAATTTTTTTTATATCTACTTACATAACTACTTGAGTATTTTTTAAATTGGGCGAAGGAAATCCTTACTAATATTATAAATGCGAAAATAACTCTGTCTGTCTGTCTGTGTTGCTTTCACGCCTAATCTACTGAACCGATTTGGATGAAATTGTGTATGGAGGTAGTTTGAGACCCGAGAAAGGACAGGATAGTTTTTATCCGACTGCGCAAAAAGAAGGTAATGTTTTGGCGGGATAACTGACATTCACGCGGGCGAAGCCGCTGTCGGAAAGCTAGTATTAAATAAAATTTCTGTTAGTCAAATTAATTACGGACAAATATTTTCTGTAATCTTACGTCATGATCAGTGACGTCACTATGCGATTTTCCCTTCCTCTTTTTAGGTCGGTTTTAAATTAGTGCTTGTGAATCTTCAGATTTAGAGATAGTAACAATAATAAAATTCCCGAATAACTTCCAACCACAAAGCTATAAGGTCCATAAAATATTCACTAAATTCGGGACATCTTCCGTTTTTGCTATCAAGTCCAGTTAATATATGCACCCTGACATCCTGTATGCATTGACTTATGTGGCTTCTATTTATTTAATACCTCATCATTATCATCATCAACAGAATGGGGTTGCCTGCGCTTGACCATGATGTGGTCTACAATGGAATGCGTTCGCCCAGTATACCGATTCACTCATGATTACGAAGGATTTTCGGTGAGTAGGTGGCAGTGGGATGAGGCTCCTTAAACAAATCCGACCCACTCTCTCAAGGGTGTCACAAAACATCGCACTGCAACATGGCAAGGCCGCTTGGCGATGCGGTTTTGTCTGGTTCGTAGTCACTAACCACGGCCGAAACCTATCACCAGTTTATTATCACCTGATTTGCACCAACCAGGGACCACGTGTAGGGATTCAGTTTGAAGGTGTACTCCCGGACGAAGATGACTCAGCCCCTAAAATGATCCCCCACTGATGGACCTAGAATGTGACAAATTACGACCCGACTGGGGTAATGCATCTAATAATATCGATATTTGTATGCTGTTTATGGCCAGACATAGCGTTCAATGACTTTCAATTGTTAAATCTGTATCTTACCTATGATCTACAAATAAAGAAATTTGATTTGATTTGATTTTCTCTTTTAGAGCACCACTATTGATTGCCATTTGCCAGCCGTTAGCACTTTTTTAAACTTCTAAGTTAGCAAACAAGTGTTTATCCCTAGACTGGCTTGTTGGCGTAGTGCTTCGTGACCCTGACTGCCAAGCCGGAGGTCGTGGGTTTGGCTCCCACCTAGAATCTTTGTGTGAAAAGCATAATTATTCTTTTTTTTGCGGATGACCTAACCCTATTAGCCGGAAGGGCCTTTATTGGTTCACCGGACTTTTTCGGTGAGCCGTCCGAGGACGGTTGAACCGACAGTATAATTGTTCGGTTTGTCACACTTTTAAGACTCCCACTGCTAGGCACTACGTGACTTCTCATAACTATCTTACGAGTTGAGTGACATTAGGCCCTAATCTACACACGCTGGCCAACTGCGGGTCAGTGGATGTCACATGTCCTCGAATGTTTAGTTGTTAGACACCGGTGTCCTCACGATATTTTCCATCACCGATATTGAGCAGCGGATATGAAACCATTCACACAAAGATGTGTGGACACGACCAGGATTCGAATCGACATCGGAGATATAACAATTCACACATGTGTGTTGCCAACAATTCATTATAGTCAAAATGTAGATAAACATTACTGTGTCAAAAGCCGTTGATTTTACCCTTAGAAAATTTAACACGGAACTGGTATAGCGCGCGTTCCCCTCTGCCGAAGCACATGAACAGTTTGTATGCATACACTGTTCATGTTTTGTGTTAGTGTGTAGCTTTTATTTACGTCTGCATTGGTAAAGACGCTTCACCTTTTACATGGGTACTGGTCGTGGTTACCTCGCCTCCCCCAAAAACTGGCAGAAACAATTTAGTTGTACGGATAGACCATTTAACTCGCGTATCGCCATCTGAGGTACAAAGTCGTAAAGCATTAGTTAAATCTCATATAGAACTATTTAACGACAGATAAAAGTAATGTAAGACTATTCGTCACTAATATTCATATCGCTTGAATCATCATTACTGTCTGTGCAGCTTGAGGAGACAGAATCTTGGCTATAGGTGATACGCAAGTTAAACAGTCGGCCTATAGAAGTTGCGTTAAACACCTCTCGTGTTTAATGCTCTAAGATTTTACCCCACCTGAATCAATGTTTCGATATAATTTTTATATTTATTATTTTCGTCACAATTGGCCATATGCCACACACGTGTCAAAACTCTAAAATTAATTTACAATAAACAATAATTTCAACTCATACGGTAATTGATATCGGAAATCATTACACGGCAAAAATTATTAATTGACAACTGCAAGCCGATCGTTTGGGCACACACCGTGAAATTGGGACCGCGGGCAGCGCTGGCCAATCTGGGGTGGTTTGTTGTTTTGTTATTGATATTTTAGTTGTGGTCAATCTTGTCGGTGGGTCAATATGACTATTATTATTGAATTTAGTAGATAGCTTTCATGCATACAAGGTGAACCGGAAAGGGTATATCATGCATTAAATTCTACAATAAATGCAATAGTTTTGTGATGTTTAAATTTTAATAAATCAATTAGAAAAATATTAAGATGACCCCTACAAAATAAAAAAAAATATATTTTACAATTTATCATCATAAACAATCCTAACTTTTGAAGAGACCGACAACTGTCATTATTTGTCACATTTTATAATAGGTCAAGGAAAGTTCGGAAACTTTAGTCAAAAATTTAGCACGTCAAAAATCGTATCAAAATGTAAAACAAATGCACGTCTGACTTCACGTAGTAATTAGTAATGACCTGAAGAATGTCTCGTTTCAAGTCTAATATAGCCCTTCCGGTTGAATCTTTAGAATGAGTGAATCTACTAAAGTCAATATATGTACTTCCTAGGTATTTAAGTATAATCACAGAGTAGGTACTTTGCGCGGTAGGGTGTAATAGACATAGATATTGATTTTTGTTTAGTATAGTCATGAAAAATGTGGAACAAACTATTTTATTTTGACTTGAACCAAAAATCTTTGTAGGTAAATTTGGAAGGTCCAGCACGAAAGGCACACAAAGTTTACTTTTCGGTATACTTTTCTTCTTTCATGTGCCTAATATGAAACAAGGACTTAAACCGAAAAGTGGTCGCGTCATCATCATTCGTTTCTTGCATCACCTTTTCAGATTCGCCTAAATGCGTGATATGTTATTTTTGAATGGATATTGCGTTTGACTTGATATCCCAATTCTGATTTTATACCTGCTAACACCCTTTTGCTATTTTTAAAAGATTGGTCATGGTCAATGTTAAATTTCCTTTGATTTTAACATCGTAGACAAATTGTCTGCGTTTAACGCTTTTTATTGATTCATCTTCGTATAAACTTAACATCGAGATACAAAAGGTCCGCCACAATTACAATTCGCTCACCCATCTTGAAGCGATCTTTGCAGCAGCGTTCAATAAGAGCATTCTCAGACGGGCGTTTGTTAGAGCATAACTTAGTTTTTCAAGCGCGTGACACTCTGTAGACGCGTTTAACCGCACGCGCAACTAGACAACTAACTTGACTATAGTTAGTAGGTACATACGTAGTACTCATGAAATGCTCAGCCGTCAGGTTAAACTACGAGGAAACTTCGACCTCTTAGGGTCCCTCGCCTCGAAGAAAACCAGTTTCGTTGAGCTTGCCTATGTCGACGTCATGCGCATGTACCGCCCCTTGTGTAAATATCCTTGTGTAAGTATATATGCTATCCGATATACTCATGAAATAGTTACAGGGACAAAATACTGCTTGGCAATTTGTCACTGTTATTTATAAGATACTTTTGTTACCTGGAACTACACGCATACGTACGTTTATCTCGTATCCTTATCCTTCCTATAGTACTTGAAAGGTTGGGATTATTCGTGAGTATTGGTACAAATATAATTCAGATGAAAACGTATCCAAAGTGGAGTCGTTCTTAACAACATCGTCAGCAATCATCAACTCTTCATCCTTCCTTCTCACTCCTCTTCAGCTGCGAGTTAACCGAGCCAGTCAGCACCGGGTTACGTGACCACCAGCATGGAGGTACGAGCAAGCTTGGTCTCACTCGCAATTCAGTATAGGCTGTTTCTTTGTTTCTTTTTTCCGTGGGTACACGTGCAGCCGGCTGTACCTGGCTGCCGCCGATGTGCAGTGTGCTGTACGTACAGCACACTGCACATCGGCCGGTTAACTAGCAGCGTGCATCGCGACTGGTCGACATACGCAGTAGCCAGCCGCTGCCCGCAGAATCTACCTCGATTCACTGAGGACTACTCGCTACAGCATCACTGCGCCCTTCGACTTACTGAAAACTGCGCAGCATAAACCGTATCTACTACTTTTCTGTTATCCAAGGTCACAGGTTCGAGCGTAAACACCAGTAGATCGCGTTCTGTGTACGCGCGTTTGTTTCTTTATAAACGCGTATGCCGGAACGACCGTATTATTTATAAACGCTCGTCTGAAAGCTCTTATTGTTTCAATAAGCCGACAATGCACAAAAGTGGGAAGTGTAATAAAATAAATTTTATGCTTTTTTCATTGGTTCTGCTCATTGCCCTTGTGCAGTATAGCTTGAGGCAAACCTTGTAGCGTTTGATAATATATTATTGTTATCTTTTACCCGTGGTCTATCATGTTAAAAGAGTGTTAGAATTTTTAAACTTAATGAATTGGTGTACCTATTACATTTAAAATTAAATAAATTAGTCAGTAAGCAATCGTAAGTAATACTTGGTAATAAAATTACAGAATTAGGTACTATTATTCTTTTATTAATTTATTGTACGTTTAAAGCTGTTCACTTTAAGTTTTAGTTCATCAATTGTATCTTGTTTCAGTTACCATCTTAATTTTTTTTGGCCATTAACGTTCTATTTATTAAACTGATTTTAACTCAGTGCCAATGCGCGATATTTAAATAATAAATGCTGGTTATTTTTGGAGACTGACTCACCTTTGTCAGTGGGTGTACCTATACATGTAATCTGAATATAGTGTAGGACAAAATCAGGTGACAATAAACTGGTGATAGGATTCGGCAGTGGTTAGTGATCACTCTTGTGTAACAAGTTGTTTCTTTCTTCCGTGGTGACCACTCATCAGACAAAGCTGCAACGTCGAGCGGCCTTGCTTAGCCGTGTTTCGAGGCGATCTCTGATGACACCATTTGAGTGAGTGGGTCGGAATTGTTGCTTCTATATGGTTATATTTAAGGAGCCTCATTCTCTCAGACTGTCACTCACCGAATATAATAAATAATTACCCTCGTATTCATAAACGTCTTATAAGCTCATTATATCTAAAATATTTTTATAATTCGTTTGTCTTTGTCTGTCATCTTGACATTTATACTAGTAAGAAAAAGACAAAGTCCATTTTAACTAAAGAGTCTAATAAGATTTTTATAAATAAGACTGTTAATATGAGAATTACGTGTCTCAATAAAAACATACAGGTTTAATTAAATTTCCTAATATGTAGCTACAAGGAAATCAATAAAGCAGCTGACCCAAGAAACCTTAGAATTGACGTCTTCACCTGTCTTGTTTCCGTTGTATAAGGATTCAGTATATCCTACCGGATATATTGATAATATTGTAACGAATCCAACCTTCATCCTTCCTCCTTTCCTCCTTTCTGGCCACTTTGTTTCTTTTTTATCTAAATCTTTCTTAATTCAAAATTATTTATTATTATTGCAGATAATTATCTTTCTTTACATTAGTCTCTTTACAACTCTCGTTGAAACGAGATGTCGTGTTTTTATTTTATAATTTTAGTTTATTATACTATGTGCTTTTACTGTTTTCAAAAGTATTAAATTTAATTAAAAAGTATTTACTGATTGAAATAAAACTACTTTTAAACGGATTTTATCGCGGTTTATTTTAGATTTTAGATCCCGACGTTTCAAAGTCTTTTCAGACTTCATGTTCACGGGTGGACTGAGATATTTGACGTCCAAAAATATTAATCACAATTATTACTGACTACCTTAAAACCAAGATAAGTCAATTTTTACCATCTGTCAAGTGTCAAGTCCCTCTACAAGATGCGGGTGTTTATAAAATTGACTGTGAGTGTGGACTCTCATATATAGGACAAACAAAAAGAAGTATAGGGACCCGCGTAAAAGAACACATAGCTGATGTTAAACATCAACGCTCAACGAAATCTGCAGTGTGTGAACATACTCAAAAAGGCCCCAACCATTACTTGAGATTTGATAAAACACAGGTCCTTGTCAAAGAAAACCGGTTCCTACCAAGAATGATCCGCGAAGCTATTGAAATTAAAAAACATCCTAATTTTAACAGAGAAAATGGTTGGAATATACCACCAGCTTGGGACCCAGTGCTTAATTTACTTGTACCAAAACCCAAGCAAAATCAACTCAGAATTCAAGACACTGTGAGCTCAGTTTGCTTAAATCGGAACGCAACTTAAATATTAATGTTTGAAGGTAGTCAGTAATAATTGTGATTAATATTTTTGGACGTCAAATATCTCAGTCCACCCGTGAACATGAAGTCTGAAAAGACTTTGAAACGTCGGGATCTAAAATCTAAAATAAACCGCGATAAAATCCGTTTAAAAGTAGTTTTATTTCAATGTGTGATATTCGCGTAAATCTAAGACAATACTAAGTATTTACTGTTTATTTCTACTGCAATTCTACCTACTCTCTATTTGCGGGTCTAAGATACTACCCTCTACCGTCACAATATTATATACAGTCGGACTTATTCATAAAAATCATACAAGACCCTTTAGACTCTTTTTAATATGGACTTGTTTCTTTCTTACTAGTATAAATGACAAGATGACAGACGAAGAAAAACGAACTAAAAACCAATTCTAGCTGTAATGAGCTTAAAAGACGTTTATGAATACGACCATTTAAAGGATTTTTTGCTATAGAATAGGCATGCGCTTAACCACAACTTGCCTGACTTTAAGCAATGATGTGGGCTACAATGGAACGCGCTTACCCAGTATACTTATTTACTCTGTCTATTTAGTGAGAAGGCGGAAGTGGAATGAGGCTCCATTTTATAGTTGGAAAAAGAAAAAAATATATATATAATAAATAGATAATTTAAGTTAAAATATTAACAAAAAAAACCGACTTCAGGGATGCTATTCTCAGAACTAAACCAAACTGAATTGGGACCACACGGGAAGCATCAGCATTCAATTAAAAAAAAAATATCAAAATCGGATCACCCATTCGAAAGTTCTGAGGTAACAAACATAAAAAAACATACAGTCGAATTGATAACCTCCTCCTTTTAGAAGTCGGTTAAAAAGGAAACAGAATATTTTTTAAGAAAATCATATTTTTAACTTACAGATACTTTAAATATTTCTTTACTCTTGTAAATAAGGACTACTTATTTGGCTGGGGTCGTCTTTCGATGTCTTATAAAATTACCAAAGGCACAGGACCACAGCTAATACATTCGTAGCATCGGTGAAGCGTGACCGTCGGATTTCCTTCTCATTGCTATGCATGAGATTCAAGTTTTTGATGTAGGTACAAATAATATCATTTAACTCTCTTTAAGGAAGTCACTAGTTAGTGAAAGGGGTGTAAATATTAATGATGTGTAAATTTGTAAAATGAAAAACACAGAGCGTTGCAGCAAGGCGCTTGCCAGTGAGTTTTGAAGACTTCTATGAGTGACAGATGACAGACCGCTGGAACCATGGATGACAGCGATCTAGTGCTTCAGTGAAAGAGCCAAAGGTAACCACAGACTATGGAAACTGGTAAATTCTACATACTTTTCTTTAAATCAAGGCAAAATTTATTACAACTTCTTCAACCAACGCTGTGTGTTTTGAAAGATACATAATAAGGACAATATCGGAAGGTCTGCGGTGTGTGCGTTTAGAATAAAAAAAAACAATAACTCTAACCCTGAGCGGGTTTGAGTTATTGTTTTTTGATTGATTTCGATAAAATTCAAATGTCTAAAACCTAAAAAATATAGCTTTTGAAATAAAAAAATATATATCAAAATCGATTTATAAATGGCGGAATTATGGCGTACAAAAGATACACTCGAATTGAGAACCTCTTTCTTATTGAAGTCGGTTGTAAAGCTTTATAAATAAATAAATAAATAAATATTCTGGAACATTAACACACACGGCCATCTGGTCCCAAGCTAAGCAGAGCTTGTGTTATGGAAACCAGATAACTGGTATAAACTATACATATAATACTTTTCTTTTGTAAATATATACTTATAATAAATATTTACACCCAGACTCGACACAAACACAAATGTTCATCACTAATGTTTGTCTCGGGTGGGAATCGAACCCACGACCTGCGGCGTGAAAAGCATGTATCTTACCGACCACGCCACCGGCCCGTCCCGTTATGTAAGCTACATTACGGCCACAACTTTGAATATAGTTGAGTTGAGTTGAGTTGTTTGAATATAGTTTGCGGGTTCAATCCTGGATACAATCTAACAACTAAGTATAGTACTTGTAACATCCAAAAAGCCACACTTAGCTGTCGTGTGTTGGTAATTTAAGGCCTAAACTCTCTTAATTCATATGTATGATATTATCAGATATTCTCAAAAACTACTAATTCGATTTTTAAGTAGTATATATTATGTAATACCTATATCTTATTCTGATATCTGTTATAAACCGGGACGGGTACTACTGTACCAGCCACTGCTTGAAAAACATTAATTCACATCACTATTATAAATCACTCTTCCTCCCATACTTTTTTATAGAAATTAGCAATCATACCTAGAATTCTTATTACTAATGATACATTTATGCTAATACTATGCGTAGTAAATACAAATCATAAACATAATCAATGCATTATTTTATGAATACAATGAATAAGCAAAAATCGAAAAAAAAACATGAGAAAGCTATCATTTCAATCAACTGTAAATAAATGATAATTTTCTCATAAGTTTTTTTTTTAAAACCCTTCATCTAGGAATGACGTTTTGCGAAAGGTCCCTGGCAATAGTTAGTTGCGACTAACTAGGACTTGGTGAAAAAGCACTCATTAGGGTAGGCTAGCAGTGCGCTTCTTTAAGCCGATAAAGATGATGCAATTTCAATATTTTCAGACGACCTCGGTAGTCGAGCGGTAAACGCGGGTCGCGGGTTCGATTCCCGCCCCGGATAATCTTTGTGTAACAACAAAGATGTGTTACGGTGTCTGGTTGGTTGAGGGACTACCCTCTGTGCCTCGTAGACGCACGTTAAGCCGGTCCTGGTCGTTATTTTACATAATATCTATGACAATCGTTACATGTAGTCAGAACCTTAATATAATCTGACACCGTCTAACCATATCGGCTATTTTTTTTACCTTTGTTCAAATAAGGTACCTACCTATTTTACATTCAAATTGTGCAGGGTAAATAGGTAGAAAAAAATGCGCTTGCACCAATTTTACAAGGTAAAACCGCATGTTAATTACCGGAGAAACGTTAGTCACAGAAACAACGAAATTACCAACAAAAAAGTTTAAAAATACTTACAAATTCCTTAATTTAACCCAAACCTTGCTAGACACACCGACGACACGCATCCACACTCATTAAACCGAAATAACCTAAACCGTAACTAATCGATTGACAGGGTACAAACATGGCCCTTTACCCTACACCACCATTCATAATACACAAGAATTATCTAAAGGCCTATTCAGATCTTGAGCGTTTATATTCGGTATCGCATAGGTTTGATCATACCAAAGTTTCGCTACCGCTATGACCGCGCTGCGTGGCATTGCATAGCCGCGGCATAAAGAAATTATTAATTTAAAAAAGGAAATACAGATTGCTTGAATAATTTTGTAATGATTAGGTACCTACGTAAACTTATTAGTATCACTTTCTCAATTAAGACACTTCTAACGACACTTCTCAAACTACAATACATTAAGCCGTGTAAGTTGCAAACAATATTAAACACTATCTAGCAGTATCGTTTGTGAGTGGTTTCGTCTGCTATTTCGCCAAGAAAAAATACCTCTACCCAGTGGCAAAGGTTGAAAATTTTAAAAGGGGAAGACGGAGCAAATTAATTTATCTCTTGGTTTCCTACGCTGACCTACAAACATACTAAGAAGTATGTACATACTGCATTTTAGATGCTATTTAAAACTTTTAGGTTTTACGTAATATTTTATTTAGCACATTATATTAACCGTTGGGCGCTGGTGGGATTCATGTTATATGGACTCTTCGCCACTAGTTTCGCTTTAGTCACGTAACTTTATACGTTTAACCTAAGTGAATTGTACAATAATTCCCGCTACCAACAGCGATAGCGAATATCGCACGTCTAAATAGGCCTTAATAAAGTTTTAAGGGTAGATAACAATGGTTGGCTGTGCGCTTGGAAGGATTGAGATTGTGATCCTTGATTGATGAAGACGGATGTACCAGAACTGATGTAACTCTATTATTAAGTGTTAATGGTTAGAGTTCGTGTGAATTAGATGTTAGAGATCATAAAAGTGGGTTTATTTTCTATCGATTAATAAATGTATGGTAAGTTTTACTACATCTTTATATCTAGCGACTTTTTTAAAATACTGAGGCCCGAGTTCATCGAATAATCATTGGTTTCAAAATCGCCTTGTTAATCTGCAACAGACATTTAAACAGCTGTCGAGAATTTTACAAAATTTTTGGCAACCCAGCGTTTAGGTCCGAATGAGGGAACCACTAAGCTAAATCGGGGTTTAACAATGAATTTTGTATGGTAAACAGTAAAAGTGAGTTAACTGATTGTTTGAACAGCTGTTAGGGTTTAAACAACCGTTCAGAATTCGAAGCCTTAGCAAGCCAGGGGGAAATTAATACCTAATACCATATTTAATACCTAATACCTTTTGAGTAAATTATAAGAACTGTTTAAACAGTTTAACCAAAAAAATCGGGAGTTATTTTACATACAATATCTAACTAGCAGGTTTGACGGGCCCGTGGCGTGGTCGGTAAGATACTTGCTTTTCACACCGCAGGTCGTGGGTTCGATTCCTACCCGAGACAAATATTAATGACGAACATATGTGTTTGTGTAGAATCTGGATGTAAATATCTATTATAAGTAGGTATATATTTACAAAAGAAAAGTATTATATGTAGAGTATATACCAGTTATCTAGTTTCTATAACACAAGCTCTGCTTAGCTTGGGACCAAATAACCGTGTGTGTGTGTAATGTCCCCGACTATTTATTTATTTAACTAATAAGGAACATAATATTTCGTTCGTGAATAAGTAGAATAGTTATTAAAGACTACGTCCCTCTGGCCCTGGAATTAGACAGGTGTCTAAAGCAAATAACTTAGTTTGTTCTGGGTTCCGAAACCGCAAAAACATACACCACACATGGACTAATCCCAGATGTTTGGAAAACGTCACCGTGGCATGTGACCATTTTTTGTGGAGTATAGTAAAAATACGATAAGCGAAACCAGTAATAGCTTTGATTTATGTGTTTGGCGAAAGAAATGGGTAAATGAAAAGTGTTTGTTTATCTTGACAAATATCAGCTTTGGACAAACCCAGCCCAAAATATGAACTTTGTAATGTCTTAGACCTAGAAAGGCAGACCTTTTCAGGATTAAACCGCTGTACTGATTTTGATGAAATTTGATTTGGATACAATTTTAACCCTGGGAATTGATTTAGGCTACGTTTTACCCAACTGCGCAAATTAAGGTTAATGTTTTTGTGGGATACGCACAAAGTGCTTTGTTTTCATTTTTATTGCGCGAACTGCCAAGCTATGGAATTCGCTGCCGGCATCTGTCTCTCGATAGCTATAATCTGCCTGTCTTCAAGTCACGAGTGATCGGTATTTACTAGGTGAGCGCGTTCCATCGTAGACTACATCATTGCTTAACAACAGACAAGTTGTCGCAAGGCTATTAAAGGATATAAAAAGATAAACAACGACATCATCGTCGTCATCATCATCGGCCTATAGCAGTCCACTGCTGGACATAGACCTCTCCCAAGAAGCGCCATTTCACCCTGTCTTCGGCTTGTCTCATCCAGCCACTGCCTACTATTTCTCGCAGATCGTCACTCCACCTAGCTGGAGGGCGTCCTACACTACGCTTACCACTCAAGAACTCGCTTTCCCCAGCGATAAACAACTTATGATACTATGCAACAACTTGCACGCGCGTGGGGGATACCTAGATACCAAGTGAAAAATCTGAAAATCTTTGCGACTATAAATATAACTCTAACTCTATATTTTATACATTATGTTTAAATTATTTTCATGAACTCCTTGATGTATCAAACACATATTTTTCTATTCTATTCAAAAGATTAATTTAATGGAAGTTTGTGTAACTTTTAATTACGCATAGCGACATCTATTATCGAATAGATGAAAATACCTACGTTTCTTAATGCTTTGCCCAAAAAAGTGTGTAGTTTTAATTGGATTTGACAACTACTAATTATTTATTTACATGGTCATGGCCTAAATGTTTGTAGATTGTAGCGGGCTTGGATTTCCACAAGTCGATGTCAGTTGTGCGCCTATTTTGCGTGGTGGTCTGGCGTAGCTACTGGCAGCCCAGCTTCAGGAGGAATCCTACCAGACTCTTCACGTTGCCGACGGCTTCCTGGAGCGACCTTGGCGACCCGAGGTGTTCAGCCCTGTGTTTTGCCAGTCCTGGACAGTATAGGATCACGTGGACGGCTGTTTCTTCTGCTTCCATGCAGACCCTGCACAGAGGACTGTCCGTGACACCTATGGTTAAAAGATGTTCGTTTAGTAAGGCATGGCCTGTGATAATACCTGTGAGTAGCCGAAAGTGCGGCCTTGTAAGCAGTGTTAACTTGCAAGCAAAGCTGGCATTGATTTTGGGCAGGGCTTCTCTGTCTAAATTCAATGCCTAAATAATAAGGCCTAAATCCACCACTACAATCCCGCCGCAGTCACTCCTACTCCGCCATGATCAACAGCGGTGCGCGTGAATGAAGAGGTTCGGGTTTTGAGACCCGGCGGATAGCGTAACTGTCTTAAGGGGTTTATGCTTAAAAAACCCACATGCGTAGGGTAGCAACCAAAGATATTATATGAATTATTTAAAGCAACATTAGTTTTGTTGACTTAGCCCGACTATATGAAAAGTTTTGTGTTAACTTATATTCGGTTAAATGATTTTATGTAAGTAGGTTTTATCGTAAAGGAGATATTAACCAGATCACCCAGCGGTAGTAGCGGTGGCGAAGAAGTATTGGCCTTGTCTTTGAAACATAAAGTCACAGTTTTGATTCCCGGTCGTGCCCACACATCTTTCTGAGAAAGGTTTCATCGCCGCTGCTTAAGCAGCGAATCGGTGAAGGAAAAAATCGTAAGGAAACCGGCATGTCTACTAATCATCATTAGAGGACATGTGATATCCACCAACCAGCACTTGGCCAGCGTGTGTGGATTAAGGCATAAACTCTCTCAACTTGTAGGATAGTTGAGAGAAGATCAGTGCCCAACAGTGGGACACTAAGTGAATTATAAAATTATTATTACAAAATTTAAAAATAGAATTATTACATTTAAAATCATAGCAATATATTTAAATTGATTACACTGCATTTTAAAAATCATTGTTTGACAACATTATAATTATTTAGAGTATTATGTCCCTTTGTCATCCGCAAAAAAATTATAATGGTTAGTCCATATAAGACTGTAGGGATGAACGGGCGGTACAATAGTTTTGTCACGTAGATAAAAGGTTATGTAATATACAGATAATACATATAATACTATACTAGTGTAACAATATAATTGTTCGTGTAACAATAAACAAAAACGACTTTGACGTATGTACCTATAATTATGCGTTCAGGATAATTGCTCTTAAAGTCTTGGCAGGTCGCAGGCGCTTAGCGTAAACAATGACGCTTATTTCCACATAGCTCAAAAATTACTGGACAGATATTGATCAAATTTCAATGGAACTATACGAGATGCACCAGCTTTCAAATAAAAAAAGAATCATAGAAATCGGGTCAAGTATAACAAATATATTACGTAACAAACAAAATAAACATAAAGTCGAATAGAATACATCCCCCTTTTTTGAAATCGGTAAAAACAATTATACTAACCACAGTAACTTATAACCCTACCAGTATCTACCCGCTTTTTATGACTTTGAAGATCTAATAACTGAATGAATAAAAATCTCCGCAGCAAGTAGCGCCCTCTATAGGGGCATATTATCGTTGCATGGGGGTATTGTTACAACCAAATTATTTAACACCCAATTGTTTAATGTATTTAAGGACATTAATATAAATGATTTGATTTTTAGTTTAGTGGTGGTGAGTAGCAAGTTCTGAGTATACGTAGTCGAACAAGAAACTATAAATGAGCTAGCGTCAGTCCACGGCTTACTTATTAGGATAAGATGTAGCCTGTATGTTAATCCGGACCATAATCTATCTCTGTTCCAAATGTCACCCAATTCTGTACAGTAGTTTTTGCGTGAAAGAGTAACAAACATACATTCGTACAAACTTTCGTGTTTGTAATATGAGCAAGGATACGAAGTACGATAAGATTGACGCCTGCCTACAATGCGACATAAAAGAGTAGAAAATCAAAAATCAAAATACATGCAAAAATCAACGTGGCGGCAAACCGCCGGGATGATTTTGCTTTGAGAATTAGAAGGTGGAAGCTCAAAGAATATATGCCTGGCTCACCGGGAAAGGGTAGATAGGTAGATAATGTGAAGAACTCACGTATTTGCTCGGCTTCGAAGGCGCGACCCGCCAATGTTGTATGTCTTCGGTGCACCGTACACGTGCTTGATTTCTTGTTTGTTAAATAGCACTAATTCACATGAATGGTGAAACACTTGAGGGTCGACCCGTCCACACACAGTTAATATATAGAAAAACTAGTACTTTACATTAGATTTAGTGTAAAAATCAGGGAACGCCACGCGAGCGTTGTTGTCACGGCCGAGGTTTTTTAAGAAGTCGTCTTCAACGCCATTGGTCGATTTTTCTATGATCGACGCTTGAAACCTTCTCTGATTGGCCGTTGCTTGGCGCCATGAGTTCAATGAAGGAATTTTAAGGAAAGGGAGGGAAAATAAGGAAGGCAAGCCAGAACACAACGAAAAAAAAGTTCCTAATGTTCCACTCTTCATGTCATCCCATTAGTACGAAGTTGTCAATAGAGACTAGAGTTGTCAATACGAAAAATATTTTTGAATACTCTCTTGAACCTGTCAAGATAATAAGGTGAACCTTATGGAGGCTCATTCTACTGCCACCTTCTCACCGATAATCATTCGTAATCACGAGTGAATCGGTATACTAGGCTGGCGCGTTCCATTATAAACTTCATCATTGCTTAACATCAGGCAAGTTGTAGTCAAGCGCCAGCCTAATCTGACAAGCACAATAAAATAAAACAAAAAATCTACAAGTTATTTTTTTTATATTTTTAGCATTTTATTTTCTTTTTATAAAACATTTTTCCGCGCACACCGCACAAAGGCGTGTTACCTTGTCACTCTTTTTTCTACACTGCAAGCGTCGTCGTCTTTAATGCGCGGCTTGATATAAAATAGCAAAATTAATTTAAAAAAATGCTGTAAAAAATGTTTCTTTGGGAAAGTTGTTTGTAATCATGACCACTACCATTTATGGTACCTTCTACCATGGTAAAGCATTTGACACTAATTACCAGTCACCCTATATACTAAGACCTAGATTTGACTGTCAAAAATTAATAATGATGCTTCGATAGAAGATTACGGATTTTTGAAAATCTATAAATTACCTGATTCTGCGAACTTCGTACCCGCTAACAGCCTATTAAAGTTCAAATTGACTTAAGTATGTTATGACGTTTTGTATGGGAGAATAGAAGTGTTGTTTTTACATTTTATTAATTATTCTATGCGTAAGAACCATTCGCGTACTTCAATGAATATTCCAAAAAAGAATTAGCGAAATCGATTCAGCCGTTCTCGAGTTCTGCGCTTAGAAAAACATTCTGGGAGTTTATTCTTGATATGCTTCCACGCTTTGCACCACTCAGCCACTGAAGCAGATTGTAATCTGTTATGTCAATTCGATTAGATTGTTGTATGGGTGCGTCAAAACATGAATAGTTACTTTTTAACGACTATCATTAATCTTAATTCAAATAGATTGACTTTTTAACTGTATCTTTCAGTCTATCCACAGAAACCGGGCGCAGGCGGAGCGATAGAGCGATTTTTTAAACGCCTCCAAAAAAATAAATTTCACTTTTTGAACGGCATTTACGTATTGTATTTTTGTATATTCGCAATATTCTTAATACTTATCAGATTATAATGTGAGTTTCGTTACTTATATACACCGACGGGCCGGTGGCGTGATCGGTAAGATACTTGCTTTTCACACTGCAGGTCGTGGGTTCGATTCCCACCCGAGACAAACATTTGTTTAAATATGTCTGTTTGTCTTGTGTCTGGGTGTAATTATCTATATTTAAGTATATATTTACAAAAGAAAAGTATTATATGTAGTATATTACCAGTTATCTGGTTTCCATAGTACAACCTCTGCTTAGTTTGGGATCAGATGGCCGTGTGTGTTAATGTCCCACTATATTATTATTATATATTACTAGTTTCCCGCCCGCGTCTTCGCCCGCGGATGTCGATTATCTCGCTAAACCATTCATCTCTTTTTTCGCAGTCGGATAAAACTATCCTTTCCCGGGTCTCAAACTATCACCATACAAAATTAGTTCAGTAGTATAGGCATGTAAGCAACATTTTGAAATCGCCAAGCCCCCACGCATATCCATAAATATATAGGGGTTTCTTAATAAATACTACGGCTCCTAGACCATAATTATTGTAAGTTTTTCATTCAATAAAATTTAAATTTCTAATTCTATTCATTGCATTGAGTTATCAAACATGTCATTGAGTCAAAATAAAGAGTAATTTAAATCAAGAGCACGAAAGAGTATTAATATCAACTTCGAAAATTCCACTCAGAATAATTTCTCAAGCTTCGCCCGCATAGTATCAGGTTAAAAATAAAAAAAATCGAAAAATAACAAATACGTGTTTCATTCTTTGTTTTAAGCTTTATTCGTACCGAATTTGAAGTGAATCGGACCACAGACTAAATAGTTCTAGAATATTAAATTTTTTGAAAAAAGCTCATTTTACACTTCCCCTGGGGGTAGTTTTGGAAAAATAAAAAACACTTGTTTCATGATTTCTTATAAGGTATATGCGTGACAAATTTCGAGTGAATCGGACTTGAGACTATACAGATCCAGAGAAACTATTATTTTTACCAATAAAACTCATTTTCCACACCTCATGGGGGTAATTATGGAAAAATAAAAAACCCGTATCTCATTATTTGTCTCAAGGTTTATGTGTACCGAATTTTAAATGAATAGGACCAAGGAATAAAAAGTTGCATACAAACTTCACCCCTCTATTTAACCCTCTTAGGGGATGATTTTTGAAAATATTGTTAGCCTATGTCCGATTCTAGGGTATACATTACCTACATTTCAAATTTCAATAAAATCAGTTGAGCGGTTATGGAGATACGCGGTAACAAACCTTCACACACACACACACACTTACTTTCGCATTTATAATATTAGTAGGATTTTCCGCCCGCGGCTTCGCCCGCGGATGTTGGTTATCGCGCTAGACCATTAATCCCTTTTTTCGCAGTCGGATAAAACTATCCTTTCCCGGGTCTCGAACAATCTCCATACAAAATTAGTTCAGTAGTGTAGGAGTGTAACCAACATTTTGAAATCGTCAAGCGCCCATAGGTATATCCATAAATCAATAGGGGTTTCTTAAAAATACTACGGCTCTTAGACCATACTTATAAGAAATGAAATTTAAATTTCGAATTCTATTCGTAGCATTGAGTTATCAAACATGTCATTGTGTCAAAATAAAAAGTAATTTAGATCAAAATTACGAAGGAGTTATGATATCAACGTTGAAGAAAATCACCCTCACAATAATTTCTCAGGCTTTGCCCGCTTAATATTAGGATGAAAATAAAAAAAATTGAAAAAATAAAAAACACGTGTTTCATTATTTGTTTTGAGCTTTATTTATACCAAATTTGAAGGAAATCGGACCAAGGACTAAACAGTTATGCAATATTTAATTTTTCCAAATAAACTCATTTAACACCCCCACAGGGGGTAGTTTTGGAATAATAAAAAAACACGTGTTTCATGATTTCTTTTAAGGTATATGTGTGCCAAATTGGGAGTGAATCGGACTTGAGACTATACAGATCCAGAGAAACTTAAATTTTTGCCAATAAAACTTATTATCCACACCTCATAGGGGTAATTATGGAAAAATAAAAAACCCGTATCTCATTATTTGTCTTAAGGTTTACTACTATATTTGACGTCTTATTGCTTGAACTGAGACGTCGTGGTTATTAAGCGAGCGTGGTCGCCTACCATCAACCAGGCAGTTTGAAGAATTCCAACTAAATTACCACAAAAATGTACTTCGGGGCCATTTACCTTTAACGGCAATAGTCAACCGTTCAAAACCAGTGAATTATGAAATGCTTCGCGTGAAATATCTCACTGTTTCACAACAGAACTACAGGTAATATAATTCGCTCTCATGTGTATCAACTAAAATAAACATTTTTTTATTCTTTGATTGGCTGGCGCTTTACTACAACTTGCCTGATGTTAAGCAATAATGTAGTGTACGATGAAACGCGTCAGCCCAGTGTACCGATTCACTTGTGATGACAACTTCACCAATGATTATCGGTGAGAAGGTGGCAGTGGAATGAGCCTCCTTAAGGTTAGAAACCTTAAAGGAGCAACGATTCCGACCCACCGTCTCTGCATGGTGTCACCAGACATCGCACCGGAACACGGCAAGGCCGCTTGGAGGTGCGCCTTTACGTACCTACTAAAACTAGAAATAACCTTATGTGCAAATCAGGTGACAATCAACTGGAAATTAACTGGTGGTAGGCTTTGGCCGTGGTAAGTGAACACCCACCAGACAAAGCCGAACCACCAAGCGGCCTTGCCGTGTTCCGGTGCGAACTCTGGTGACACCATTTAACAGGCTGGTTCGGAATTGTTGCTCATTTATGGTTTCTTAACCATATGGAGTCTCATTACATTGCCACCTTCTCATCGAAAATTATTCGTAATCACGAGTGAATCGGTATACTTGGCACGGTATATTCCACCGTTGACTACATCATTGCTTAACGTCAGCAAAGTTTTAGTCAAGTCTATTACAGAAATTGTTATAATTTTATTATAAGAGCAGGGGTATCGCAGCGGCACGGGTCTCGCCTTAGAAAAATAAGGTCGCGGATTCAAATCTTGGTCGTGTCCACACATCTTTGTGTTAATGGTTTCATATTCGCTGCTCAATATCGGCCAAAGAAAACATCGTGAGGAAACCGGCATGTCTAAGAACTAATCATTCGAGGACATGTGACATCCACCAACTCGCATTTGGCCAGCGTGTGTGGATTAAGGCCTAAACTCTTTCAAATCATAAGATAGTTGAGAGAACACCCGTGCCCAGCTCTGGTATACTAAAAAGGGTTGAAGCTATTACAGAATAAAAAAAAAACACGTGTGAAACAATAGCTATCTGTAAATACTTACAAATTGAGTACGGTCACAGAGGATATCCGCAGTTGTGATCAATTCGATCAAAATATCACACAGTTTGTTATTTGGTAGCTAACTTGTTGACTGTAGTTAAATGGAAGATTTTTTAGGAGAGCTAAATTTTATTATTCTATAATATTCTGGGATATTACCTAATAACTACTATTTATACTAAGCAGAGCAAGAGTAATGGGGTAGTAAGTTTTTATGGGGCAGTGTATACGGTTCTACAATAAACTTCCAAATATTATTAGGGGAATGACTATTAACAAATTTAAAATAATTATAAAACCTACGTTATGTAAGAAAGTGTATTACAAAATTTCAGGCTGTCTAACGGAAAAAACGCTTGGAATTAAGTCGCTCTTATTCAACACAATAAACAAACAAAATGTAATATATATAAGCACTTCATTTAAAAAAGAAAAAAGCCTACCGAGTTTTTTGGCAGTGTTTCTCAGTATTTGCCAGTCATTCACTGCACGATAGGAAAAGAAATTGATTTATTTTTATGTAGACTCGCGTCTCAAATAAAATAAAGCATATTTTGATTTCATTTTATTTCATTTCAATGGAAGGTAAATGAACCTACCGTATAAACGCGAAAGTTTGTAAGGCTGTTTTGACAACCCGTAAGAAATTGTAATACACCTACAATAAAGTAAAAAACGCTTTTATAAAACACCATAACTTTGTTTCGGTTTCGGTCATTAGATGGAACACAAAAATTATTCAATTCGTAGGGAACAGATGCCACTATGTTGATTAGAATCGGCGCGTGGCATGCGCTTGCGCACGCGTCGTTGTAACTTATTAAGTTGAAGTAACTCTTGTTTATGATAGGAATTATTAGCTTCCAAACGTTTCTTCCTCAGCAGACCATAAAAACAAAAAACCTTTCGTTCTCAGCGGTTGCGGGTTTGACGAGTAATGTGGCCTGCCCACTGCCACTTCAACTGCTAAATTTAATCGCTATTTTACGCCTTTTACCTATTCTGGTTGGTTTCTTCACGGATTTCCTCATTGCGGATCTTTTTAAAGAGATTCCAAGCGTAGTTCCATTTAGAGCCCGCTTAGCGATCTTGAGATGTTCTTATATCTAACCGTGAAAGACTTCTCAATTTCGCACTGTCATCACTGGCAACTTTTCAACACACACTGATTGAAGACTTAACCACGATCAGCAGCGGTGGCGCAGGTATCAGTCTCGCCTTTATTTTATAAGACTACGGGTTCGATCCCCAGTCGCGCCCACACATCTTTGTGTGAAATAATTTCATTGCCGCTGCTCAATATTGGTGAAAGAAAATATCGTAAGAACTTACCATTCGGGGACATATGACATCCACTAAACCGCACATGGTCAGCGTGTGTGGATTAAAGACTAAACTCTCTCAATTCGTAAGATCTCTTGAGAGTTGAGTCTAGACCTGTGCCCACTGGATGCTAAAAAGGATTTAAGTGACGTAACCACGTTGATAGCAATGCTGATTCTATGGCCGAGATAAAAACGGTACATTCTTGGAAGATAAAGATGTGGAAGAAATTTCCAACGCATCGCTTTAGGTCAGGTAGTTAATTCTCTATGTAGGTTAATGAGGAAATTCTTAAGCAGATAGGTCAATTTCCTTATCAATTTTATTACCTATATTTTTGAATTATATTTTATTTGTGTAAACTTCCCCTTAACGTGTGCAACTCCCGCGCATATATTTGGTACAACGCAGGCCCCCGCTAGGTGTCAAAATATAATACTTAATTTATGCTACACAGATGACACATGAATGCAGTTCTTATTTTTAGTAAAGATTTTATTTATTAATATTTGCATTTGCATTTGGTAGAGCAGCGGTGGCGCAGTGGTACGGGCCTCGCCTTAGAAATATAAGATCGCGGGTTCAAATCCCAGTCATGCCCATACATCTTTGTGTGAATTGTTTTATCGCCGCTGCTCAATATCGGTGAAGGAAAACATCGTGAGGAAACCGGCATTTCTAAGAACTTATCATTCGAGGACATGTGACATCCACCAACCCGCACTTGGCCAGCGTGTGTGGATTAAGGCCTAAACTCTCAACTAGTAAGATAGTTGAGAGAAGACCCGTGCCCAGCTGTGGGACACTAAAAAGGGTGGAAGTGACATTGCATTTGGTTCGCTTCAAGACTGTATCAAGCGTGACGTACCCTCTTTTATCATAGGGCACTGCAAATGGGAACAACTTGCGGAAGATAGAAGCCAGTGGAGGAAACTTCTCATAGAAGATCAACAGGTTCACGACGGTGGCTGGTTCGACAAATTAGCCGTGAAAAGAGGGAAGCGACACACCGCCAGTGACATTCTTCCATCAGTCGCAACACACACCTGTTCAAGGTGTCGACGATAGGGCCGTTCTCGGATTGGTCTATTCAGTCATCAGAAAATCTATTTTAATAGACTGATAAGCTGGTATTTGTAATGAGATATGTATTTCTTATTAGAAACCTTAATAGGAAAAGAAATTAGAATATTTTTATGTAGAGTCGCGTCTAAAAAAAATGAAATGTATTTATTTTCATGTAAGAGCTGGAGGCTTTACTGGGCGGGGATCTTGTGACAAATCTCCAGGCTCTCAAAGGTCCTTACCATTGAGCCTCTATAATAAGGGCACTTATGATTTTCCATATAATTTTTTTTTAACTAGTAGTGTATTCAATTATTAAAATTTTACTTGTTTTAAGTAAAGTAACTAATAAATTGGCCTCTATTGTATGCAGATGCGCCCTATATTTATGTGAAGCATTCGTGACACAAAATTATAAGGGTATTCGCGCACGCAGGTTTTTAATGCGCAGGGAAATCGTATTGCGGCATAATACCGCACAACAGTTTGTAACAAAGGCGTTCATATCAAAGACGTAATCAAATGAGATTTCAATAACTATGAAAAATTAAAAGATTTTTACATACCTGTTCCGGACTTATTAGATGTTATATTGACCGGACAAGAAAATCCACATTAACAAAAACATTTGTGACTTCGTTTAACCTCATACCAATTCAAAGCCATAATGTATGCTTCAAAGAAATGATAATGAGAATGAGAAATGAGAATGCCTCTTATTCATAAAAACTTATAACACCAATGTGTTAACTATAAGATTTTTATAGAGCTCGATTTAGTACAATTGTCTTTGGAAAATCATGTTTTTCGAGTGTTATGAATTATGAATTCTTTGAACAAGGTCGTAAGTTTAAATTTCGTGGAATTAATCAAAATATCGCCGCATTCTAGTTAAGCAGCAATAAGTAGTGTGCGTCTAGCTTTATACATTCTATACATCTGATTGATATTCATATAAAAGGGAGTAACGCACGCAGATGTGCAGGATATTTGACATTTAATCAAATGATAAATTGCACTAATGATAGTTATTTCTGTAACATAATATGTGGTTTAAGTTTATTTTGGCAGCTTTTTATTATGGTTCAGAATGGTCTCAGTTTGAATATTATTATGAGGTGTATTAGAGATACAGTATATTGAGGGACAAGTACAGTTCAACCTGATTTCGAATCAGACATAGAATTACTTATGTCTGTATTACCTACGTAGACAGAGGTAAATGTGATAGAAACCGAGGGTATTGTAGTTCATCGGGCTATTTTATTTTTCTTAAAAATATATTAATAATGTCTTCTTCTCGAACATGCTGTGGGCCTTGGTAGTTAAAATAAATCTAACTTCTCCTACTTAATCTTTCTGATTTAATACGTGCGGGATCCAGACAGTTTAGGAGTTCTGGGACTTGATCAGGTTTAAAACTCCAGCCTTTACGTGCGCTGCTATCGATCCTGGCTTACTGGAGTAGGTAGTGTTTCATTTCAACCCTTTTTAGTATGTCACTTCTGGTCACTCTTTTGAGTTGAGAGCGTTTAGGCCTTAATCCACACACGCTGGCCAAGTGCCGGTTGGTGGATGTCACATGTCCTCGAATGCTTAGTTCTTAGACATGCCGGTTTCCTCACGATGTTTTCCTTCATCGATATTGAGCAGCGACGATGAAACAATTCACATAAAGATTGACACGACAGTTGAAGGACATGACTGGAAATTGAACCCACAACCTTATATTTCTAAGGCGAGGCACGTTCCGCTGTTCCACCGTTGTTCTAGTGTTTACATTATGCTTTTAGTGGCTTGCTGTCCTGTCTTACTGTGTTGTCTTGAGATTGTAAGGAAGTTAAAGTATTATTAAAAGTATTGATGTTTAATTCGCAAAGGTACATATTGTTGTGACTTATACACGAAAAAATATTATAAGCTTTAAGTTGTAGTCCTATTTAAATTAAGTAACATGAAACAGCTCTCTGAAATATAATTTTTCATTTATTTTCAATTGAAATATAAAATGTGTTTTTTTTACATGAAACATGTAAAAAACATATTTTGTAAAAACATAATCATTATCGGCCTATGGAGTCCACTGTTGGATATAGCTCTCTCCCAATAAGAGCTATTTCACCTAGTCTTCGGCTTGTCACAACCAGCTACTGCCACCGGCTATCTTTCCCAGATCATCCCTTCACCGCTGCAGGGCGTCCCACTGAGGAATTCCCTTACCCCAGCAGTAATAAAATATTTTAAATGTGTTTCAGAAGTCATTAAAATGACAAAATTGTTGAACTCTTAAGTTCTAATTAAAATAAAATGATAATTATTCGGGTCACCTTTGGTCACTAATGTCTAATTGCGTAAGGGTCTTGGACATAACTGTCGTATGGCCATATGGCAATGTCATGGTAATTAGGAGATATGCCATTATACCGCTTGGATCAAGCTTTTTTATTAACCCCCCTCAAAACAAGAGGTGTTATTAATCGCCTTAGGTATGTATGTGCACATTTCTCGTCTCGTTTCTGCTTTGGTGGAAACCGGGCCTTAGTGATAGATATGGTTCTTACCTCAGGTTTAGACATTATCTAGGTATCCGAACATTATGAACCTGAAGAGTTTGTTCGTTTGTTAGGTTCAACGCGCTAATTTCTGTGGCTACTGGTCCGATTAGGAAAATTCTTGCACTGGTTAATAGCCCATTTATTGAGGAAGGCTACAGGCTTTTACGCGGGCAATGCCGTAGGTGGAAAGCTAGTGGTTTAGATAAAGTTTATCTTCACGCCTACATCTTCATCAAAAATAAAAGTAGGTACGAAGCCTTTCGAGTTACACTAAAGTGCTTTCATCTCAAATTTAGGTCGGTACCTACTGTAATTTCACTTTTGAAATCATTTTTAACATAACCTATTTTACGCTTGCATCTCAGATTAGAACCAGTTCATTTCACTTTTCGGATCACTGATCCCGATTTTAACCCATTTTTACGCTTACAGTTTCGGGATTACTCTACCTTGATAGAAATTGGGATGGTAAAAAATGAGTTACGAACATAATTCGTTCCAATTCTGTGGTCGGGAGTAATTTAAAAAAAAAGGTGTGAGTGATAGTGTAAAAACCGCATTAAAATTCATTTCTTTGTTTAGGAATAAACTAATCAAACCAGACCGACAAAAACTAGAAACTGTTTTAAACCCTCAACAGTAAAAAAAAATCGAAGAAAATCCTTTACCCAAGCCATAAACCAGCTTTCTGATCACGTGTGTTGTACCTAGTTGATGTGTGTGTAATACATATACATAAAGAAGTTAGTTATATACCAAAAGTGAAAGTTAAGTACCACGTTACTTATCAGTGCATTTTAACTTTTTAGTTAACTGGGCCTTAATTAAAGTAGTTTTTCTTTATCATTAACTATTAATTACAACTATTTAGGTAGGTACTGTTTAAAATGTAAGTAAAACGTTTAAAATAAATATTTCCCTTGAAAATATTTGTCGCCAGTACCTACTCTGTCGCATATAAAATATTTGAATCGAGGCGTGCGCATCGCGCGTGCTGCGTTTATTAATTAATGCAGCCACCAGGTGGCGTGGCAGATGTATAGATCATTTACATAAATGATCTATGATAAGGCGGAGGCTATGTTGTGGTAGGGAAAGGTCAATTTGCGGGTTTAATTCTGTAAATTGTTAAGTCATCAATATTGTGTATACATACCTATAGTACTCTCTTTGCTCGGACATGAATGTGAAAGGAAAAGATAAATTTGAATAAATGGGTGCATGCATGTTCAAGAAATCTTGAAAACTATATATCCTAGGAAAATGAAATTTGATTATTAAAAGATATTAAATACTAGGTCACTTTGTTCGTAGAACCGATCACCGCTGTATATTTTCTTCAATTCAATTCTTTATTTTCTCGAGTGGAGCCCACGCAATGGTCGCCGCAGTGTTAGCCGGCCCGCCACAAGGTGGACTGATGACATAGTTAAGATTGCAGGAAGCCGTTACCCGGATTATATGTTCGTCATTGAGTTTGTCCTCGTCACACGTGGACAAACAAATCTTTTCCGTTGGGGTTTATTGAATAACCCACTGACACGTGATGCCGTGATGACCATTCACTCCGTGGTGCCGGTCCACTACCCTTCCACCTAGATGCCTACACCCCGCGTCCACGAAACTATATCCATCCGATTCCCTAAAACTAGTGCCGTCTAGCAAAGTCCAGAGCTGAGCTTCATCCCCACATGGGGCGCCTCAAGGCAGTTTTCATAGTACTTGATCGGTTGAACCATCTTAGGGTACCAAAAAAGTCCGATAAACCAATAAAGACCTTTCCGGTTAATTGGGTTAAGTCTTCCTTATAAGACCTTCGACCTTAAGATCTATCTTTGTTATTACTACCTACTTATTCCTGTAATATGACTTCAGTTTACTGTTTGTCTTAGTGGTTTCCTTTATGTTCAAACCTTTAATCTTAGTACGAGTGGCCAATACAAAAACTGTTTTCGTAACTAGCTGCCATGAATCCGTCAAAATAATAACTCAATACGCAAAAATTGGTCTACAAATTATTTTACCTTTTCTATTTCAAATTCATTTATTAATTATTATTCATTTATTAATTAATTATTATTAATTATTTATTTATTATTTATTTATTCATTACACATTATTTATTTATTTATTTTTTATGAATTTGAAAGAGCATTTTGATAAGTTTAATAGGAGGTAATCAAAAACTATTTTAATATTGACGAACTTGTACTAAAGGCACTGGTACTCACCCCTAGGTCCTTACTTTTAGTTTCGAGGTCCTAAACCCATCTAGGTTGGTTCTTAAACATCTCGCTAACACCGGCGCCCAACTGGGGTAACGGTTCTTAAAATCGTTTAAAACGTATTACTCTAAAAACTTTTTTTCTAGAGGGCCTACTAAAAGGTTATACGAAGGTAATTAAGGAATGTATAATTATTTCATTGAGATAAGCTATAATAATTATAGGGTCTAATGGTCTTGTGGGGTGAGTATACAAATTGGGGTGAAATATGATTGTCTTACTGATACCGTTGTCTTAGTTACATTTTGATAAAGAGCGGATTCATTGACAAAATATGTTGAACTTTACCGGTCTCAAAAGGTTTTATTTTGAACCTCTGTTAAAAAATAGGAGTTTTATAGTAAACTGCCTCCGTGGTTCAGTGGTGTGCGTGTTCGCATAATAACCGTGAGGTCCCGAGCTCCATGACCCGTTGAGCGACTTTGGGCTTTGACGGGCCGGGTGGCGTGATCGGTAAGATGCTTTCTTTTCACGTCGCAGGTCGTGGTTTCGATTCCCACCCAAGTCAGACATTCGTGTGGTAAATATATCTGTTTGTCTTGAGTCTGGGTGTAATCTATAATATAAAAATGAATCGCAAAATGTGTTGATAAGCGCATAACTCGAGAACGGCTGAACCGATTTCGCTAATTCTTTTTTTAGAATGTTCCTTGAAATACGAGGATGGTTCTTACGCGAAGAAAAATTAAAAAAAACAACCTCCTCAGAAACGGCTTGACCGATTCGGTAAGTCTGAGAATCGGTCGTAATCTATTTTCGGACCCGGTAGGTGGCACTGCTTTACCGGGCAGGACGACGTCTGCGGGGTCCGCTAGTTATCTATATATAAGTATGTATTTACAAAAGAAAAGTATTATATGTTGTATATTACCAGTTATCTGGTTTCCATAGTACAAGCTCTGCTTAGTTTGGAATCAGATGGCCGTGTGTGTTAAATGTTCCAGAATATTACTATTATAACTCGGACGTAGCCGTGGGCGGAAGGTGGTCTTTAATAAACAAAGCCTTTTAAAGGTGTCTGTTTAACGGTTATAAACTATCATACACTCATCCTAATATATTTTAGGGGTAAGCCACACTCCAGGTGTGCATTAAATTGGAAAAAAAGGCAATTTTCTAAACCCTACAACGCGTCTTAAGGGTTAATAATGAAGACACGACCTTACCATAGAGTTAAGAAGCAAATGATTTAGAAATAACACAGAGAATTCTTGTTACGAGTACGACAAAAATATTTCACTTTAACCGTTTTACGTGTCCCACTGTTTGGCAAGGGTTTTGCTCTCAACTACCTTACTAGTTGAGAGAGTTTAGGCCTTAATCGACGCACGCTGGCCAAGGGCTAAGGGTTGCTGGCTGTCACGTTTTCTCGAATGATTAGTTTTTAGACACGCCGGTGTCCTCACGATGTTGTCTTTCTCCAGTATTGGGCAGCGGTGATGACTAAATTCAACGAGAGCGAAGCCGTGGGCGGAAGCTAGTATCTTTTATTATAATCTAAAATCCCAAGCGTAGCCCATTACTAATAATTTTAATTGTGTCTTCTGTATGCATTCTATAGGCTAACACCAGATGTAAAAGTTACAGTAAAGTTTCGTCCAGGTGCCGAACCCTATTGTCTTACACGGCAGCCAATTACAAGCTCCTTAGATATCCTGATAACCAGTATTTGTGTACCTTAATCTTGATTAGTTTTATTCAGTTTTTTGTTAAGAAGTTTGTTAATTAAGGAATAGCGTTGGCTTGTATGGTTTTTTTGAGTAGGAGATTAAATAAAACAGTAGGTAAAACTTGGAACATCGTCAGAACCACGAAGATTTTTTTTACAATTCTTAACAATAATGCTTCTTGAGAGAAAATTGACTGTTTTTCATATCAACACACAGCCTAAACCGCTGGGGTTAGAGACTCCAAATTATAGGCCGACCATTTAACTCGCGTATCGCCATCAGAGGTACAAAGTCATAAATTAATTAAATCTCTTAGAGAACTCTTTAACCACAGATAAAAGTAATGTAAGACTATTCGTCACTAGTATCCATATCGCTTGAATCATCATCACTGTCTGTGCAGCTTGAGGAGTCAGAATCTTGGCGATAGGCAAAAATCTAGTTAAAGGGTCGGCCTATAGGCTTAAATTTTGATGAACATTTTTATAACCGTATTAATTCACCCTTAATTGGGCCGCAAACAAAGAACAAGTGGAGCAGAACAATCGCAAAGTAGGCAAAGAAGAAGCGAATAGAGACGAGGCAAGTAGCTGGCAGACCCCAAATGGACCCGCATTACCTGAGATCGAGCAACATCGAAATCTTTGGAAGAGGCGTTTGTCGTAGGGCAAGCTGTTACAGAAAACAATCCGATTAACGATATATGTAGGTATACCTCCGTATTCATAAATGTATTTTAAACTCATTATAGCTAACTTAGGTTTATAATTCGTTTGTTTTTGTATGTCATCTTGACATTTATACTAGTAACTAGCTTCCGCCTGCGGCTTCGCTTCGAAATTGATCTCAATAATCTTGTTTCTCCATACAAACTTTGGAACCCCGTTTCACCCCCTTACAGGGTGAGTTTTGAAAAAGCCTCTTAGTGCACCCCTAGACCCCATAAGGAAACTATGTGCCAAATTTGCAGTCTCCAGACCCAGCGGTTTGGGCTCTGCGCTGATATGTCAGTCAGTCAGTTTCTTCTTTTATATATTTAGATAAAGAGACAAAGTCCATTTTAACAAGTCTTATAACTTGTTTATGAATAAGGCCGATACTATAATAGCAGTATTTAGTAATATAGATTAGATTGGTACACATTGTAAGGAAGTATGGCCCATAGCCGGGACAGGACATATGACAGGACAGTAAGCCATTTACAATAATGTACAACTGTATTGAGGATAATCTAGTGCAGTGTATTATCCCTATTTACATGATACTTTTTGTGGGTTGCTGTCTAATCTTATGTCCTGTCCTGGCTATTGTCCTTGTGTAAATGGCACTTAACAGCATTAAAGGCGTTTTAGTTTTATTTCATTTTACAACTGGGCCACCGCAACCCACAAGCGCACGCGCTGCGATGCATTAAATTTATGCAACGATCGCAAATTACGGGGAAGTTCACTTCGAGCGCTTGTAAATGTAAAGGATGCGTTATCAACGCATATATTACAGGATACCTTCATGTTAACGGTATTGTTCCTACTGTTACCACTTACTTGTAATATTTTAACTCTTTTTGTGTTCGCAATTGGTTAGTTTTATATAGAGGTACTTTATTTACGTAGAGCAGCGGTGGCGCAGCGGTACGGGCCTCGCCTTAGAAAAATAAGGTCGCGGGTTCGGATCCTCCGCTGCTCAATATCGGTGAAGGAAAACATCGTGAGGAAACCGGCATGTCTAAGAACTAAACATTCGAGGACATGTGACATCCACCAACCCGCACGTGGCTAGCGTGTGTGGATTAAGGCCTAAACTGTCTCAACTCATAAGATAGTTGAGAGAAGACCCGTGCCCAGCAGTGGGACACTGAAAAGGGTTGAAGTGATATAGGTACTAGCTTCCGCCCACGGCTACGCCCGCGTGGTACTTATTGGGATAAAAAGTAGCTTAAATATTAAATATCTGTATGACCGAGCTTTGCTCGGTATTTTTTTTCTAAAAATGATTCCTAGCTAGATCGATTTATCGCCCCCGAAACCCCCTATATACTAAATTTTATGAAAATCGTTGGAGCCGATTCCGAGATTCCAATTATATACAAGAATTGCTCATTTAAAGATATAAGATTCAGACCATAATCTATCTCTTTACCAAATTTTATCCAATCCTGTCCAGTAGTTTTTGAGTAAAAGAGTAACAAACATACATCTATACATTCTTACAAACTTTCGCGTTTGTAACATCAGTTTCAAAAACTTTTTTCGTGTTGATAAACTCGTATTAACGAGTTCAGCCGATCCGATTTTCAGCTCGGCCTCACTCACTCACTCCTCCAAATACCATTCACGTGAGTTATTTTTAATGACAATTATGTGTAATAAGTGTCTAAGAACTTCAAATAAATTCACTTCAAAATATCGAAAAGAGTGAGTACACCGGGAGGCCATCGACAACGTGAAGGGTCTGCTTGGATTTCTCCTGGAGCTGGGCAAAATAGGCGCATTTATGGAACATCGAGTTGCGGAAAATTAGCGCGCTCCAAAACTCCAAACTATAACTTTAAAGTTTAAAGAGTGTCTATTATTATTCTAAACGCGTACACAAGTGCCCTCCCGTGGCGAGTGGAGTAAACAATAGAGGTTGATGAACGTTTGAGTGACATCTGTTGGAGAATAGGGGTACTTCAATACTGAATTGGGCACATATTAACAAAAAAGTTGTATTTTTATACGGGTTGGATAAAACATAGTATCACCTGTAGGTATTACGTCACCCCTTTTTAGTGTCCCACTGCTGGGCACGGGTCTTCTCTCAACTATCTTACGAGTTGTGAGAGTTTAGGCCTTAATCCACACACGCTGGCCAAATGCGGGTTGGTGGATGTCACAATCAACACATGTCCTTGAATAATTAGTTCTTAGACATGCCGGTTTCCTTACGATGTTCTCTTTCACCGATATTGAGCAACAGAGATGAAACAATTCACACAAAGATGTGTGGGCACGAGTGGGATTCGAACCCGCGACCATATATTTATATGGCGAGGCTCGTACCGCTGCGCCACCGCTGCAGAGGTGAAAATCACCTACTTTTCGTTACTTACTTATGTTCAGGTCCCATACCATAAGTAATAAGGGGCCTTTTGCCTTTCATCGGGTAAAATTCCAAACTTACAGCTGTAACTAAGATTCTATAAGTGTATTAGGATAGTCTTTATACTTGACCCGGGAATCGAACCAGGGACCTCGCGGTTAAGTGAACACGCTTAGTTGGTTTACTAAGTACCCGGATAAAAACAATAAAAACTAAAATTAAAATAATATCTATTAGTAATATGGACGTAAATGAAATGATGTTTAATTAAATTGTAATCAGAATGATGTACTCTTTGATTGTAATACGTGTATTGGAAACATTCTCTTAGTAGTCTGTGACATTGGATGACGTAGGCGGCGCGAGAGTAGCGCTGCCAATATGACGAGCGAGATCTACTAACATTTGCTCATTCATTCAGAACGGAGTGATTGATTGGCTCTTATGGCTTCTTTGAGGCATTTTTTGGAGAAAGCGCGCAACACATTGTAGTCGGAATTGATATTGGATTTATAGGCGGTTAAAATAATTTATAGAACAATCAGATACTTATTGATTATTGAGTTTAATGTGCACGTTTTAGGTCATAACAGATGTTAAGCTTACACGTGTGTTGTCTATTTTTAATTTTCAACACAATGTCTATTGCTTTTTGAAATGACTTATGACTTTATGACATAGGTACTTAAGTAGGTAATTACCCTAACAGTGACCCCCCATGCCCTCTAGCACCCCGTAGCAAGGTGTGCAGACGCAGACAATAGTTAATCAGAGCTCCGCTCTGCGCATGCGCCATCATCACTCATCCACGCGTTCTAATTCAAAAGATGCAGCAGATGTTGTATTTGTGGGTAGGTACTTACACATTTTTTTAACAGCGGTGACGCAGCGGTACAGGTCTCGCCTTAGATTTATAAGGTCGCAGGTTCGATTCCCAGTCATACCAACATATCTTTGTGTGAATTGTAACATCGCCGCTGCTCATCATCGGTTGTGGAAAACATCGTGAGGGAACCGGCATGTCTAACAACTGATCATTCGAGGACTTGACTTGGCCTTGATCAGCGTGTGTGGATCAGGTTGATAAACTCCATAATTAAGTTGGTTTAGATTGTGTCACTTCACTTCAGCCCTTTTAACTGTCCCACAGCTGGGCACGGGTCTTCTATCAACTGCCTTACGAGTTGAGAGAGTTCAAGCTTTGATCCACATGCGCTGGCCTAGTCTAGGCCAAATCAATTCCTCAAATGATTAGGTATTAGACATGCCGGTTTCCTCACGATGTTTTCCTTCACCGGTATCGAGCAGTGGCAATGATGTGTGAACACGACCGGGGATCGAACCACTGTACCATCGCTGGTCCTCTCTCTTGTATGTGACGGGCCGGTGGCGTGCTCGGTAAGATGCTTGCTTTTCACGCCGCAGTTCGTGGGTTCGATTTCCACCCAAGTCAGACAGTTACGTGATGAACACGTCTGTTTGTCTTGAGTCTGGGTGTGATTATCTATATTTAAGTATGTATTTACTTGCTCTGCTTAGTTTGGGATCAGACGGCCGTGTGTGTGGCCGTGCGTGTGTGTGTTACACCTTCGGGTAAAAGGTACAATGCATGCATGAGCGATATACATATATGTATTATGTTAATAAGTCAGACTGCTTATACTCTTATTTGTTAATTAAAGTTGCATTCAGTCTTTGTCAATAACACAATGTCATTATAATACTTTTATTGTGGTTCTAATAAAATATGGAGTTAGATAACACGAGCCAAGTGAGGACTGAGGACAATAGGTTTATTAATGTTTAATTGTTTGTTGACTAAAAGAGCAAATAATACCACAATATAATATTAAAATTATTGTTGTATTTACAAAGAATATTGCATCACATGACACAGTTTATAGTAGGATAAATTGAGAAAACTGGTTGTTTACTTTATGCTTCGTCAGAAAGGGTTGAGTATCTTTGAAAATTAAGCTTTATTGTTGAAAATTTTTGGTAGTTGTCTAAGATTGTATGGGGCGTTGAGATCAACCGGTCAACAATGCTTTGAATCAAAAATGATTTTAGCTTAGAATAGAGTTAAACAAACGTACTCTTTGTTTGGTAATCACATTGGATATTGATACTTTCTACTTTCTTTATTAGTTTACTTACATGTGGATGTGTTTATGTCCTAGAATACTATTATAAATTAAAAAACCGGTATATCATTAGCGCCTGGTAAGTGTAACAAAGTTTTATGAGAGTGATTGCGCAGACTTATACTTAAGGCGCTTCATTTGATTAAGTATCAATCATGGCCACATTCTACTAGTATAACACATATCCTGTATTCAATCAATGATATAAAATATAAGAAACAATTGAAAAAGAATATCGTTTTGTAGTCAAGAATGTGAATTATTAAGTCCCACATAAAATTAAATTATTACTAAACATATTTTATCATGAAAGCTTATTTATAAACAATGTAACAGTGCGAAATATTATCAATTTATAAGTATAATCGAGAGATTATGGAACTGACCCGCAAAAATCTTTAATGCGAGATTGGCGACACTTATACTTACTAGCGCACAGTGGCGGAAAGTTCATTTACCAGACTAATTAGTAGGTACATTTAAAGTGAAGTTGTTATTGGAAAATAATAAAAAATGTTTGTCGAAGTTAACAGATACAATCTGAGTATAATTTTAGTTTAGCTACCAAAGTATGAAACTTTAAATAATATATCTATCATGCGCCTGACTAAAGCCTCTTAGCAACAGTACGCGTGTTGCAGAACATCTGTATTAATATAGAATATTGATTAATTTACAAAAATAAATAAAACTAACTAATAAAGAAATCAAATTGAATGAAACCGACGAGATGACACAAAATAAGAAGATACCGAGATGCTTATTACAAAAATGGTAAATAATATTTTATAAAGTAGCTGGTAGCGCCTTTAAAAACTTATTAGCAATTAACTTGTATTTTTATTGTTGGTAGGCATACTAAATTATTAAACAGGCACTCAAATACACTTATTTAGAAATGCATGTGAGTACTTAAACAGAAATTGGTCGTAAAAATTCATTCAGTATAAGGATTCGCCTGGAGTTCTACTCACTGGTTTTCAATTAGGCTTGATGTAAAACAAAATGGCGGGTAGCAACAAGGAAGCACTAAGATGACTCAGAAGATCAGGGTTCCTGAATAGAGTAAAGGAAAGACAGTGTGTTAACGCCTTCACTACAAATCTTTAAAACGAAGATATCTAAATTGTTGCTCGCGGAATGTGTCAGGCGTTTTATTATTTATTTCTTTAAGTACCGTCAATTTACTATATTTTACACTTTTTGCTTTGTATCCGATCATCTAACCAGCGAACCTTGCTCTCAGTATATTACGATTGTAAAACGATTAAAAATTACAATTATACGATTTTTAACGAATCCGGAGTTTTCACTAAGCACCTAGAGGCTCCAACACAGGACGCTGATTTAGTTGTGAAATTATTTTGTTTATGTAGGTAATATTCTTTATCTCTTACTCTTTAACGTAAAAACTACTGGACGTATTTGGATAAAATTCAAGACAGAGTTAGATTATAGTCTGCAATAGCACAGGCTTCTTTCTTACTTAATATTTTAATTGCGAATGTTTGTGCGGATGTGTAGATGTGTTGATGTTTGTCATTCTTTCATGCAAAAACTACTGGACGGATTTGGATGAAAAATGACACCGAGTTTATGTGCTATTCTAGACTTCAGGCTACTTTTTATTCTAATACCTCGCGAGCAAAGCCCCCGGTGGAAACTAGTTGAAAATAATCATTTACGAGCTCTTATTAACGAGTTCATTTTTTGTTTCAGGGACGTTGGTTGCAAGATAACGTCAAACATGTGACATCAGACATCTTCCAACCCGCACTTTGCCAGCGTGTTTGGAATAAGGCTTAAACTCTCTCTACTCTCAAGATAATTGAGAGAAGACCTTTACACATAGCTGTGGGACACTTAACGGTTGTTAGTTTGCGTAATTAATTTTCGAAGTCGAATTTAATACTAGTATTTTTTTTCTCTTTTCGGGCAGGAAATGGAGCGTAATTTATAAAATAAGACAAATAAATTATCTCTATCTTTAAAATAGAACCGTATTAAGTTATCTCTTTGTTAAGTATTTTACTATATCATGACTCAAGGCTGGCTCCCGTGAACCTGTGACTCACGCTCTCACCCCGCGTTCAATTTTATTGCTGTTGTGTATCCCTGGAAGTTCATCGCTCATTTTTGACGAGTTTCAACAATGAATCATACTAACTGGAATATGAGGAATGTTTAGAATTGTATCTTGTGGGACTTAGATCAGACATTTACCTCTAAGAGACAAATTATTTAAATAAATAATAATAATAATATTTGTTATGGAAAACCAACAGGTATGTAACAAACTGAAAAAGTAGCTAAATAAACAACAGTAAGCCAATAATAGGTTTTCACGAATAGTAGTTAAATAACATTATAAATTTTTCAGAAGACTGATATAGTCTAAAATAATAAAGAACTAATTATTTACAAAAATTAAGGTTAAGCCTGTTCCTTACAGTACTGCTTTTAATAGTTTAAGGATCAAATAGAAGCTCTTTACAAATGTCGTTAATATCCTTGCTCGCCAGCAAAAATGTCTAAAAAAAGGCGAATGTCGTTGAAAACCAATATTCGTATTTTCAGATGTCATGCAAGCCACAATTAAGTCCAGCAATAAGTCTACCATTCAACGCACGACATTCAACAAATAGTCTAAGCAATTGATATCATAAATCGATTTCATTAGTTTTTATTCGCCATTTTTATTTTCATTTGCTTGCTATTTTCATTTCAGTCGTAGTCGTAGGCCTGTGATAAAAACTAAAAATGATAGTAGCGCCTCTATTGGAGACTGACACTAACTACTAATATAGCGTTTACTTCAATAGATGGCGTTAGTTGTATGATTATTAAAGCTAAATCATTATGACTGGTCTAAAACGACTAAAACCCTAGATTCCGCGGCGTAGAGCTACTACCTGAGCGAGGCTACTTCATTAGTAGCTACTTCAGCCGTCCTAAATGAACTACTTGTTATAGTATGTATCTGATATTAAGAGATTTATTTTATGATTGAATTCGGAAACTTCAGGAACGAATTTTTTTCATTACATTAATATTACATATTTTAGTATAATCACGGATAATATTGTTATATCTTTAACAGATAATATAATACAATATCAGGTGCCCCATACCATACAAAGAAACGCGTCGCGTCGCACGTCGCGTCGGCTCAATCTTGCGGGCTATTTTCTTTCGCCCACATTGCTCACTAGATGGTGCCACAGCAAGAAATTTTTTGCGTGCTTCCATCAAGAGATGGCGGTAAAAAAATACTATATCTACCTACAAACACAGATATTATTAAACTATATTAGGTAAAAAATATAATTAAGTATAAAATTAATAATATTATACTAGATTTTTCTTTCAAAATGCTAGCCGAATTTTCATGTAACTAGGCAAATACTTGGGAATACTATTCCCTAGGTAGATTACAAAGTTGTTCAGACATAATATTTAACCAAGGAGCAAATAACTGTAGGTTGGGTGCCTACAAATAAAACAAGAAATAATAAAAATTCATTAGTTTATTTATTTGGACACCAAAAACCAACTCATTTTGTCTATTCACTAAATAAAAAACTTTAAAATTATAATTAATTACATATTTTAATTTACATGATTAACTCTAAAGGACAGATTAATAGGAAGCGAAAGCCCGCGAAGAGCGGCCATTTTTATTTTATTGCAGAGATCACAGACTAGATTCTACATTTTTTTTAAATCGTCTGCCTATTTTACAAATGCATAATATAACGTCAGTTAATTAAAGGATGTTTTTCATCACTTTCTGATATAGATACAAATAACAGTGGTTCTACACTTGCCAAGAGTGTAAAGTGGATTCGCGAAATATGAATAATACACACAAGTTAGGTAGCAAAGAGAACTTTTTACTACGGCTAATTCGCTTGCAGGTGTACGAACGAGTGTACGGATGTAGTGGCATCCTTTTCTAATACAACGGCTGTACTACTTATCTAAGGAATGGACTTTTTATGAGACAAATCAGAATGTGGCAAATCATACCATAGATTTTTATTTGTTTTTAAGTACCTAATTACAGTGAGTAAATTTGATGTTATTTGTAATTGTATCGGGAAATGATGAAATAGACCCTAAAATTTAAAACTAATTTAGAGGTAGTTTCTTTCTAATAAAAAGAAAATACTTTGAAAAAGATTTTACAAATCATTAAAAACATGACTTTTTGTAAATGTATAAAATTATAGGCATTCAAAAGCTAGATGTAGGTATACTTAGATTTACCTACTTAAAATACATAGTTAAATTAAAGGTAAGAGCACACTGTACTAGGCTGCATCGAATAAGGGCGAGGCGCGGCAGGCCGAATCGCTGCTCAAAATAGACCAATAATATCAAAGACGACCAAAAAGAGTGAGAGATATCTGTTGTTATATAATAAATTAGTGACGAACTGTGGCCTGGTCACATCACAGCGCATTGACAGTTAAAGTACACTACCCGACGACGTTGCGACTGTTTAGTTAATTCAGAACAAGTACACACGGCTACACGTCAAGCTATACATCACCAGTATAATATGCTGATCTCTCGTTTTATGAAAATCCTATACAATGCAAGATCAGCTTATACTGGATGTGTAGTCGTATGTACATCAATGTTTAGTCTAAGGGGTGTGTGCCAAAATCTATCCCGCAATAATTCAACCCGTCGTTATAAAATACAAACAAATCTGAGTAATTTACATTAAACCATATGTTATTGTTTGTTAGATTGTATTCATGTCCTCTAATAAACTCTAAGCGAGGTGTCATATTAATTCGATCGAGTAGAACAAGCAATTTGAGCAGCATTTGTTCGCCTACCTGCCCGGAACAGTATGCGCGTACCTTTAGCACAAAATAATTCTTAAATAGCATAAACATACTAAAAATAATTTGTCTGTGACATTACCTACCATAGATACCCACATTTATATTTCTACCATTCCTTTGGAACTTAAGTATTCATTCAGTAGGTATAATTAAGATTAAATTACCTTATTAATTTAGCCTCTAAATCCAAAACTTCATATTTATTACAAACTGAAAATTTTTGATATTAACTACATATTCTATTAAATTATCGTATGTAAAAAAAAATATAGGTAAACTCAAATTGAAAGCACGCCAACAATGTTTTTTTTTTTAATTCCTCGACCAAATCTAGACAGTCAGTCAGTCTCACAGACTACTAAGAGAATGGTGAGTCTAAGTACAATTGAACAAATCTAAGGAGTACCTTTTGACGTTTCACTGTTTTCTATTAAATTAGCTTTATAGAGGCGTAATTCACACTATTTTTATTAGCTTTCCTGTAAAATAATTGAATTATGAAACAATTTTTATTTTAACATAACATAAACAATTTTCATACAAAAAATAAAATTCTAAATGTACTACGTTTAGAACTGTCAAAGGGTACGTCTTAGATTTGATAGACTGTAGTTCCCTTTTTGCTCAGACTAGCTCACAATTCAGCTGTCACAAGAGACGCAAAATTTTTTAGCGTTGTAAAACCGAAACAAATTTCTGCGATTTTCGCGGTTTTTGGCATCTCTTGTGAAAAAAAAATTGCGAGCATTGAGAAAAGATTTCCGAAGGAGTTTTCACTAGGTATAACTATTAGTTTTGTTAATACATAATATTTTTTTATTACAGATCATACACAGGATACATGAACAAGGCACCGAAATTATTGCTAAATTATACATATATAACTAAGTATACTTACGATAAAATTGATTTGTTTAATAATTTATAAACACGTATTCAATACATAAAGTTTAACTTTTAGTCAAATAAACCAGTTATTTGTTATATAAACTAATTTTCTTTGTCGCTTGACGCCGAGTCTGCGTGTTTCCGAAGCGTCCAGTAATCTGAAAAAAAAAGAAATAATGTTTTGAGTAAAATTTAAGTAACCTGCTAATTTTCGCCCGCGTGGTTCCCTTTTCACCCTGAACCCTGAAAAATCCTTAAAAATCTTAGTGCATCCCAAGAACTCACACTGAACTTATGTGCCAAATTTTTCCACACAAATGTAAAGTTAACTAAAACCTGGTGGACCGTAGTCTGTGACTTGTACAAATGACTTTACTGCCTACTTAAATCTGTAACCTACAATTTTTTCCAGCCATTCGTATTACATATTGATTTACGATATTATTATGAATAATTGTTATTTCCAAAAAGTAAGTACAATGTAGAATGAAACAATGGCGTATTTCACGGCATTGAGTCATGTTATGGGGTACAATGTCATACGCTCCCGAAGGAGTCAATTTCAAGTGGCACTCCGACATCATTAGGGCTGTCACCATTATTGAGACAGGTTGGTGAGAAAATTATGAATACTGATTTGCATGGAAGGTCACGTCAACTCTTTTTGTGTCCCACAGCTGGGCACGGGTCTTCTCTCAACTACCTATCTTACGAGTTGAGAGAGTTTAGGCCTTAATCCACACACGCTGGCCAAGTGGGGGTTGGTGGATGTCACATGTCGTCGAATGATTTATTCTTAGACATGCCGGTTTCCTCACGATGTTTTCCTTCACCGAAATTGAGCAGCGGCGATGAAAAATTTCACACAAAGATGTGTAGGTACGACCAGGATTCGAACCCGCGACCTTATATTTCAAAAGCGAGGCCCGTACCGCAGCGCCACCGCTGCTCCTCATTCGTTCAAAATTAATCAGTAGATACTTTAAAAATTCAATTTTATATAAATCTTATCTCAACGTGACGGTTCATTCGTTTCGGTGCAGTCGTTTAGAAATATGAACTTTCGAATAAATTTTGTTTTTGATATTTATTAATATTATTAAACGCGAAAGTAACCCTGTGTCGCGCTTTTACGCTAATACTAATCAATCGATTTAGATGAAATTTGGTGTGGAGATAGTTTGAGACCCGAGAAAGGACATATGATAGATTATTACGGTCTAACTGAATGGTAATTAACTGGTGGTAGGCTTCGGTCGTGGTTAGTGACCACCCATCAGACAAAGCCGCACCGTTAAGCGGCCTTGCCGTGTTCCGGTGCGATGTTTGGTACCACCATTTAAGAGGGTGCGTCGAAATTGTTGCTCCTTTAAGGTTTCAACCATATGGAGCCTCATTTCACTGCCACCGTCTCACCGAAAGTCATTCGTAATCACGAGTGAATCGGTACATTGGGATGGCGCGTCCCATCGTAGACTACATCATTCCTTAACATCAGGTAAGTTGTAGTCAAGCGAAAAGAATAAAATTCAAGAATAAAATAAAAAAATGTAAAATTATTCAAATAATATAATTTTTATTATTCAAGTATTTACGATGAGACAACCATATTTGTTTACTCTGTGTCTCACAAAGCTGTTTCTGATTTATAGAATTACGCAATAACGCGTTATCTCTTGTATTTCTGTCGGCATCGCGATCTATCTGATATCTTTGTTGATATATCTAATTACTTGACTTTAGTTACTTGTTCCTACTTTATATTGTGACGAGAAGTGGAGAGGCGAATGCTATATCAAGGGGCCGTCCATTAATCACGTGAAGCTTGAAGGTGGGGGGAGGGGGCTATAGATAAATAGTAACCTACTTTGAAAAACTAAATAGTAACCTAGTTTGAAAAATCACGCTTTTCAGAAGTCAGAATGGCGGTTCTTTCTTAAGAGAATACAGATATCCTAATTCCCAACTGTTCACCTGCCTTCCGGAGATTAGAAATTCAGATAAATCTTTGACAAGCATGACGTATCCAATGAATTGCTCGTTTCCTGCAGACGTTATTTTGTTCGAAAAAGCAAAGATTAAGAACAAAAAAACTTTAAATTTAATTGGGTGCATTCAGCATTTCAGTATAATTAAACCTCATTTAAAGTATCTAAACAAATAAGAAAAAAAAGAAAGAAAAAAAGTGAGAGAAAAAGTAAGAGACAGCAATTTCTCTAGACACTTACTTTCCTACGGAGAACGTCGCAGTTTTTTTAGTTGTTTTACTACTAATCTTTTAAAAGCTTGTATAGTTATTTGAACTTGACATTGGCAAAATTGCGGAATTATTTCTGCAGAGGGCATAATTGAAAGAAGAAGAAGAAGAAATGTCCTACGTCGCGTCGTAAATGTATTATGATTATTAATTATGTCAAGTTTGACATTTTAGTTAGATTTATTATACTGGTTCTATTTTACTGTGGATTATTAATGTTGTCCCGTTTTTAGTGAGAAACCCAACGCTTACTAGTCTAGTTCTTTTTTAATTTTCTTTCAGAATCTGATAACTTATCCCAATAAACGGACGCGGACGTCGCGTCGCGTCGCGTCGTGGTCGTGACACTACTGTTAAAATAAGTGTGAACTGAACATAAACAAAAAAAGGATCTAACCCAAAGAGGATTGTTCGCAAAAACAGGTTCCACTCCGACCAAGATCCAAGTTTATCTGACATGTAAAAAAAAAACAAAAAAAAAACATGGCGGACGTACGTATTTATTGAGTTGAGCCACTGCTACCTGGGTTACGCGTCCAACTTTGTTTATAAGGTAAATAGCCCGGTTGCCGGCCATCGATCATATTAATCACATTTTAAAGTGAGTACTTTAAAATCCATTGATAGTTATTATAAGATTTTGTTTAAAATGAAACGTTATTACTGTTTAGTGTTATACAATGTGTAATAAAACAAAAAGTTTATTAGGTCTAGTCATGGCGCCAACATTTAATGAAAGTTTAGGCGCCATTTTGTCGTTTTAAGACAGATAAGTTAAAGGGAATAGTAAATTATCAACCAGAGTTGGCGCTTAAATACATAGGAATATTTTAGACTTTGTAATGGCTGATACTATCCTACCAACGCCCAAATTTTATCTTAAACTCTCAAGCAAAATTCAAGCTTAACACGATTAAATTATGGATGTTTTTTTACTAGTCAAATAAATAAATTATGAAATGAATAACGTGTACCTACCTACCTTACTTACTTGATTCATTATATTACTGCAACTTAATCCCTACTAGTCCCTATCCCTACTAATCCCTACTAATTATAAATGCGAAAGTAACTCTGTCTGTCTGTCTGTTACGCTTTCCCACTTAAACTACTGAACCGATTTGGATGAAATTGGTTATGGAGGTAGTTTGAGACCCGAGAAAGGACATATGATAGTTTTTATCCGACTGCGCAAAAAGAAGGTAATGTTTTGGCGCGATAACTGACATACACGCGGGCTAACTGTCAGAAATCTAGTATTTAATATCCTCTTTTGACGGATAGTTATTTTAATAAAATAATAAATACCTATCTTTCTTTCCATGTTTTGGCAACTATCAAATTTAATTATTCAGTACATTCATAGACTATTTACGTTAAAGTAGTTTTAAAATAATATTTCTAGCTCTCATGCGCCGATCATGACGTTGTAATGAGCAATAAATCACTTATTTAAAATAATTTAAATAAATAAATTCACAATATTGAAGTCGTAACAGTGCGCTTTACCGTTCAACTAACGTTTTAGTTGTATTGTCCCAACAATGGGACCTTCGTGGTTTACCACTGTGATTGTTATGTTATTTTATGGTGTTCTCTCGATCTCCATAAAATAAAACATTAAACTTTTCACAAAATGTTTATTTGAAGTCAATTGATGTTTTAAAATAGGCATAATTCGTACTAATATTATGCGAAAGTAACTCTGTCTGTCTGTGGCGCTTACACGCCAAAAGTACAGAACCGATTTTGATGAAATTTGGTATGAAATATGCATTATTCGTACCTTAAAATTAATCCTAAACTAAATAAATCACTTTACATTCAAGCGTATGTCAGTACCTGTAAATTACTTTTTGAATTATTCAAATCGGACATACCATTCAAAAGTTATCATGATTTATCAAAATTGAAATTAAAGAAACAGAGCGGTCTATCAGCGTTTAGCTCTTTGCAGTCTATGTCTGTGATTCTAATGGTTTTTAACCCTGACAAAAAAGAGAGGTGTTATAAGTTTGAGACGTGTATCCGTGGTTCTGTATTTTGTGTATCTGTGTACAAGTTTGTTGCCACGTAACGCGGATGGACCGATTTTAATGCGATTTTTTATTAAAAACCTTAAGTAGGTAATAGGTAAAATCGGGGAAATGTAATCAAAGTGGTGACAGTATTTCTAAGACCTTAGCTGAGCAGACTGCCTTAATGACCAAGCTTGTAGCTGATATTGCGGAAATAAAGTCCCAAAATGCGGGAATACAGGCATCTAATGCTCATATAAAAAAAAGCAATGATGAAATTGTTCTATCCATGAATTTCATAAACAAACAGTTTGAAGAAATGAAAAAGGAAGTCGAAGACTTAAGAAAAGAGCGGTTGGAACACATGAAGTACATTGAGAATTTAGAAAAAAAAATACTTGATCTGCAACTGAAATCGCGTTCCTCTGGGATAGAGATCCGAAACATCCCACAAGTGGACAGTGAGACGGGCACCAGTCTCACGAAAACCGTTTGTAAGATCGGCGAGCTTGTTGGTGTACCTATCAATGAATCAAGTCTTCGTGACATATATCGGCTCCCTGGAAAATCCATTAGTCCAGCGATTCCTCGCCCCATCATTGCGGAATTTACGACAGTACAGGCACAACGGTCAATTATTTCTGCTGTACGTACTTACAATAAGGGTAAATCCAATGAAAGCAAAATAAATTCGGCACTCATCGGTATAGCGGGGAAACCTCAACCAATTTACGTTATTGAGCAAATGCTTGCCAGTACTAAAAAGCTTTTTTACAAAGCTCGCGAGTTTGCCAAAATTAATGCCTACAAATATTGCTGGATGTCAGGCGGGAATATATTCCTACGCAAGATAGAAGGAGAAAAACAAATATTAATCCACTCCGAAAAAGTTCTTCACGACCTGAAACCTGTGAACTCGTGACTACACTTTGCTTATAATATTTCTTATAATAACCTTATTCTACAACTATTTTTGAATACTTTTATCTATACTATTTGTTATGTAAATGCTCACACATTAACATTTTTCACTTACAACACCCATAAACACAAAAAGCTCTCTTACTCTATTCCTTGTCAAAGATACATATACACTACAAGACACTCACTTACTAGTACACCCAAAGGTGCGATCACACCTTATTGGCTAAAACTTGATCCCGTTTACTTGACTCCACTAATAATTACCAATGGCTAATCATAATGTAAATGATATTATAAATGAACTTGACCAATTACATCTAGACAATTCTTTTAATTGCTATCCTGAAGAATGTACAAAATATCTTAACTCATCCAGCTACAACCAATTAAACCTATTTCATATCAACATACGCAGTGTTAACAAAAATATTGAGCAGACTCAAATACTCCTTAATACAACAAAAGTGGACTTCGATATTGTTGTACTTACTGAATGTTGGCTCAGTAAAGCTGGCCACCTACCTTCACTGGATGGGTTTTTAACTCACTCGACTGCTAATAATACTAATCAAAATGATGGGCTTATAATATATACCAAACTTGGTTTGCAAAGCACGGTACGGGAACCTAACTTTAGGGGAGGAAATTGCCTGGTATGCCAAATCGATAAAAATACGGCTGTGGTGGCGGTGTACCGTTCTCCATCCTTCAACACTAAAGAAGATCTCCATGACTTCATAACAAGCCTAAATGATGTGTATCTTAGCCTAACCTCGTGTAGCAATATCATTCTTGTTGGTGATTTAAATATTAACATAATGCCTGATAACAGGAATGACAGCTCCTTTGAATATCTTACTTTTAATGCTTCTCACGGACTGTTACCAACCCACTTATTTCCAACTCGTTTAGATCGCTGTCTTGATCACATTCTTCTGAAGACCCACCACCCATCTAGAACACTTGTCTTGGAATCCTATATAACAGATCATAAACCTATTGTTATAAGTATATCCAACATAAACTCAGTGAAGAAAACCTGCAATGTATCAACCCGTCTTAACCACGAATCTCTAGCCTTAGAGCTTAAAAATATAGACTTTACCGAATTATATCAAATAGAGGATGCTAACGTAGCCACTATTAAATTCGTCAATATTCTTAAAACAGCTATAGAAAACTATACCGTTCAAGTTAAAATTCCAAGAAAAAGTAGGGTCTTAAAACCGTGGATTACTCCTGGACTTTTAAGATGCATTAAAAATAGGGATAAGATGCACTTGGAATCTAAAAAAGCACCAGATAATATGATACTTAAAACTACATACAAACGCTACCGGAATTTCTGTAACAACCTCCTGAAAAAATTGAAAATTGCCTATGAGTCCAACGAACTTCAAAAAGCCCAGAAAAACCCTCAGAAATTGTGGAAAGCTATCAACGAGATAACCAGTAGGAAGAAAACGAAAGTCAGTTCTTCTGAACTTCTAAGAATTCGAGATTGCCCTAAGCTATCTTTAAACGAGGTATGCAAATTCTTTACGAATATTGGTAGCGACCTAGCTGCTAGCATTACTGCGCAAACCAATACTATACCAACTGAGGAGGCAACGTACTCTTCCCTGTATGGTAATAATACTAATAACTCTCCCAGCAATTCTCTTGTTATATTAGAACTTGAAGAAACAGAAATTGAACAGTTAATCCTTCAACTTCGTAGCGATTGTGCGGTGGGGTGGGATGGTATATCGTCTTTGGTTCTGAAAAATAGTCGTCAGGTACTAGGTCCGCCAATCACTTATATTTGTAATCGTTGTCTGCAAACAGGCGTGTTCCCTGATGTACTAAAAAAGGCCATTATACACCCCATTTATAAGGGTGGGGACAGAAACTGTGTCAGCAACTACAGGCCGATTTCCGTATTAACTGCACTTTCGAAGATCCTGGAGAAAATCTTAAATAACGCTCTAAACAGCTTCCTTAAAAAAAATGAAATACTTGCTCAAAACCAGTATGGTTTTCGATCAGGTATGTCTACTGAGGATGCTGTTTTGGATTTTTCACAATCGGTTGCTCATAATTTAGATAGAAAAACGAAATGTTTGGGAATATTTTTAGATCTTTCAAAAGCATTTGACACAGTTTCTGTCCCTCTCCTCATAGCTAAACTGGAATCCATTGGAGTGCGCGGCCACGCACTTGAAATTTTTCGAGATTATTTAAAAAATCGTACACAATGTGTTAAAATTGATTCGCACCTCAGTGATGAAGAGCTAGTATCTTACGGTGTCCCACAGGGAAGTATTCTGGGTCCAACATTATTCAAAATTTATGTAAATGATCTTTGCAGGTTGAATCTCCCTAGCTGTAAAATTTTTGCATACGCTGACGACACCGCTATTCTAGTCAGCGGTCCTACTTGGGATATTGTTAAGGCTAACGCAGAGCTAGCCTTGCGCAAAGTAATGCACTGGCTAAACTCCAACCTCTTGACATTGAACCTAAACAAAACTACATACGTTCCATTCTTTATTAAAAGCAACTCAAGTCCACCTACAAATTTTTCCATAATCTCCCATTCATGTTCCAACTTAACTACACCCTGCGCATGCCCGCCACTAATGAAAAGAGATAGCGCGAAGTATCTTGGTGTTCTAATAGATGCCAACCTACGATGGAATAAGCAAATTGATACCCTCACCTCCAGAACTATGAAACTTATTTACGTTTTCAAAAACCTAAGAGCGTCCGCTGATAGTAAAACTCTAAAAATGGTCTACTATGCACTATGCCAATCAGTTGTTGGATATTGTATACCTGTGTGGGGCGGGGCCACTAAAAATTACTTTTTGAAAATAGAAAGAGCCCAACGAGCAATTCTGAAAGTCATGGAAAAAAAACCATATAGATACCCAACAATTGACTTGTATGCTAATTGCAAAGTTCTTACTGTTCGCCAACTCTTCGTGCTACGTTCAATTCTAAGAAGACACAAAACCTTGCCCCCGTCTGACCCTCACAGGCGTACACAAATCATCCCAACTGCTCAACATAGAACTTTCTTCGCGAAACGTCAAAACTATGTGCTGAGTTCTTATATCTACGCAAAAATTAACAAACAACTAAACATCATTGATCTTAATACACACAACGCTAAAGTTAAATTAAATGAGTGGCTGCTTACAAAAGACTATATTTACACAGAGTCGTTACTGAAATCCAATTAATATCATAAAACACACACACACACACACACACACACACACACACACACACACACACACACACACACACACACACACACACACACACACACAAACACACAAACTCACACACAAACACACAAACACACAAACTCACACACACTCACACACACACACACACACACACACACACACACACACACACACACACACACACACACACACACACCACACACACCACACACACCACACACACCACACACACACACATACACACACACACACACACTCACACACACACACTCACACACACACTCACACACACACACACACACACACACACACACACACACACACACACACACACACACACACACACACACACACGAGCTCATACATGTTCGCATACACTTTTTAATATACACAATTCAGATCCACATTGTGTCCATAACATTATTTGCATCACTGGCTGAACACTGTTTCTTAAAGTACAGGTTATCCTAGTTTAAGAGACAGCGTTAAATTAAATGATAGGTTGGATATATTGTGTAGTACCTATGCTATTACTAAAAATATTGTTATCAAATCTAATATTGCTAAGCTAATTACTGTAATATGTAACGTACACAAATCACTGTAGCATGATCGAATTGTACCTATCAGACTGTATTTAATATTGAATAAACTTATTATTATTAAAAAAAAAAAAAAAAAAAAAAAAGGTATGATTGCGCGCGCCTATTGCAACAACAACACAACTCCAAACTTCAAGCTGCAACAAAGATTTTCTAAGTAAGACTAAGTATACCTATTAGAACTCTTTTTGCTCGACTCGGGGATCGAGCCCGGGACCTGGTTATTAAGCGAACACGCCTGCTACTACACCACCGAGGCAGTAACTTCTTAAGTTTTTATGTTGGAAAAAGTATGTTTAATAGCTTGATAGCAAAGTTTTATAGTATTTTTATACCCGCAATCAGTGATGTAAGAAATAAACTGTAAGCAAACGAACGAACGATTCAATTACACGTTTAAATTGCATTAAATTTGCTTTTAAGACTAAGAATTTGCATTTTAGATTAAGTGTTGATTCCCAAGTTTATACTATGACCACCGGCTTTAATAAATACAAGTATTTTATGGCGATTGAGAGTGGCAATTTTCTGTTCTAATGCCACCATAGAACAGAAAATTCATGAATAGGTAGGTATCTACCTAAATAATTTTTTTTTATATTATATAATATATCTAAGTACATAGTATGTACTGTTAGTATGTAGGTATATGTATGTATTTAAAGTTATTTTTTGTTGTGCACTTCTACCCTTTCCACAAGTTTTCTCTTTTAGAGGTTTGCTGGTAGAAAATTCATAATTGAATTAAGCTCGCCTGTGTACATTGTTGCTTCCTATTTATTGTATTATATTTAATGTATTTATCATGTCGGTGGTCAAGTGGTAAGTGCTTAATAGCGGCGAGGTCCCTGGTTCGATTCCGAGGTCGAAGCAAATAGACTTTCTATACCTACTTAGATACTTAGAAAAAAATATGTTTGGAATTGTGCCCGATTAACATCAATACGTAAATATCGGTGAAGGAAAACATCGCGAGGAAACCGGCATGTCTAAGAACTAATCATTCGAGGACATGTGACATCCACCAACCCGCACTTGGCCAGCGCAGCGTGTGTGGATTAAGGCCGAAACTCTCTCAACTAGTCAGATAGTTGAGAGAAGACCCGTGTGCCCAGCAGTGGGACACTAAAAAGGGTTGAAGTGAACGTCAATAGTAACCGCAGTAGTCCCTATTACCAGTATTATATTATTATCTGTGCTATTACGTACGGCACTTAAACATAGTCGGTGAAAAGTGGGTAAAATTCACCTGTACCTACATCTTTGGGTATTATAAGCGTGAGCGTTATCTTGATACCAAATCTTTGGAAGCATTTCGGAGTGAAAGGGTATAATTTATTAGAATTAATTATCTACCTAAATAATTTTTTTTTATATTATATAATATATCTAAGTACATAGTATGTAATGTTAGTATGTAGGTATATGTATGTATTTAAAGTTTTTTTTTGTTGTGCACTTCTACCCTTTCCACAAGTTTTCTCTTTTAAGAGGTTTGCTGGTAGAAAATTCATAATTGAATTAAGCTCGCCTGTGTACATTGTTGTTTCCTATTTATAATTGTATATGTATTAATATAGTATATATATATATAATATATATATATATTATATATATAATATATATATAATATAATATATATATATATTATTATAGTAAGGGTTTTGTGTACAATACAGAATAAGAATAATAAGAATAAAATTTCAGGAAACTGTATCTATTTCTAGGTCGAGTTCATGAATCCTTGCTAATACATATTATAAATGCGAAATTAACTCTGTCTTTTTTTTATTTTTTTCAGCCCACATACCTCATCGCGCATTTTTCCATGGGTACCCACAGCGCAGTGATATAGATAGATCGTATTTTAAATGTATTTAACATGTCGGTGGTCAAGTGGTAAGTGCTTAATAGCGGCGAGGTCCCTGGTTCGATTCCGAGGTCGAGTAAATAGACTTTCTATACCTACTTAGATACTTAGAAAAAAATATGTTTGGAATTGTGCTCGATTAACGTCAATAGTAACCGCAGTAGTCCGTATGATGTACGGCACTTAAACATAGTCCGTGAAAAGTGGGTAATATTCACCTGTACCTACATCTTTGAGTATTATAAGCGTGAGCGTTATCTTGATACCAAATCTTTGGAAGCATTTCGGAGTGAAAGGGTATAATTTATTAGAATTAATTACAACAAAGGCAAGTGTTGCGAATTCGTTCGTGGAATTAATGCAAGCATCGTAAAGTATGTCGGTGTGTTCGCGGGTGCATTCTCAGAAACGTGCCTAACCATCTTAATGTGTTGTTTGATTTTTAATTTGGGCACAGGACTTGAATTCAAACAACAAACCCAAGTATCAATTTACTTGAAGAAGTATGCAAAAGCAAGAATTTGTAGGAAATTTGAGCAGCGCATCGGTAACGATCTCGACATAGAAATATAAATCGCATCTCCTCAGTTGTACTATTACCCATACCTTACCTACTTCACTCCATTGGGTATGCGCGTTCATCGTAGGCCACATCATTATTGAATAATATTTTTTTTTGTTTATATAGTTTTTTATATTTATTGCCTGATGTCAACATTATTACACCTGATGTTGACATCAGGCAAGTAGTGTTCAAGCGCAAGCCTATTCCCGAGTAAAAACAAGAATGGTTTCATCGCCGCTGCTCAATATTGGTTTAGGAAAACATCTTGAGGAAACTGGCATGTCTTAGAACTTGGCCAGCGGGTGTGGATTACGGCAGCGCTGCATCTTTAAATCTAGATAATAGAGAAAATAACCACGTCCAACAGTGGGACATTAAATGGGTTGGTTGCTAGTTTACTTGAGATATCGGTTGCTTTTTGAGACGATTTTTTTTAAAACAGCCTTTCTAAAAAATTCAAGTTCATGGTGTTTCACGTCCGTCTATGCCACTAGCTGACATTCCCCATTTGCTCCAGCTACGCATTGCCGGATTTGGAGATCTGGGGCCCCCCGGGGCATCAAAGGAGTGGAGGCTCCTGACCCCAAATTATTTTCAAAATAAAATTGTGATTTTTTTTGCAAGTGCTTATCAATACCATCTGAGATTTTGATATTTTACTGATTGGGATTGGAGTGAACACAATGATTTCTGTTAATGTTTATTAAATCATGTACAAAATACTGTAGGTAAGAGTAAAAGCGGAAAAAAAATCAAAAGGAAAACTTGTTAATTAGTACTATAGGCCGACCGTTTAATTCGCATTTCGCCTATCGCCAAGATTCTGACTCCTCAAGCTGCACAGACAGTGATGATGATTCAAGCGATATGGATATTAGTGACGAATAGTCTTACATTACTTTTATCTGTGGTTAAATAGTTCTATAAGATATTTAATTAATGTTTTATGACTTTGTACCTCAGATGGCGATACGCGAGTTAAACGGTCGGCCTATAGTCTGTATTTGAAATTTATTTTTGCGAAGTCTGTATTGTGGGGGTCCTCTTTCGTAGAGGCCCCGGGGCTGTAGCCCCTGTTGCATTCCCCTAAATCCGGCCCTGCAGCTACGGTTCCTATCTAGTTAAACCGATTTTCTACGCCAATACTCGGTCGATCACATTACAGATTAATACAGATTGTGTAGGTACTTACAATTATGTAGTACTTGATGCTAGTTGGAGATTGAAAATTAAGATTTTTGTATAAATATGTACCTACTGCATATGATCGTTGATAAAAATAAGCATAATTTTATGACTAGCGCAGCGCTTAAAGCGGTTTTCTTATCAACATAATATCGAAAAATGTATGTGTATGCCTATTTATAGTTTTGTGGAACACCGTTCTATGGAAGACAAAAATTCCCTAATATATTTGAAATAAAAGAGTAACTACAACAGCCACGTTTCAATTTTAAATAGTATTTCTTTTTATATAAAGCAACGTGAAAAAGGAAGTACTCAATTCTCAAAAGTCTTAGGAAGGTTTAAAAAATGAGAAATACGCGGTACAAAGTTTGCTGGGGCAGATAGTTTAGATATGTATCCACTAATATTATAAAATTAATGCAAAAGTAACTTTGTCTCTCTGTAGCGCTTTCACGCCAAAACTACAGAACCGATTCGGATTAAATTCGGTATGGAGATAACTTGGGACCCTTGGAAGGACATAGGATAGTTTTTATTCGACTGCCCAAAAAGAGGTTAATGTTTTAGCGCGATAACCGACATACCTTGTTAAAAGCATTCCATGTTTCCAGTAAGATATTTATGTATCTACACCATAAAAAAATTATAGGTTGACAGATTAAGTACAAGGCAAAGTACTTCTGGAAGTTCTTTGGTACTTTACCTACTGAAGCTGTCTCCCAAACTAAGCGAGTGCTTGTATTTTGGGTGGTAGTGTTCAGTCGTGCAACGTGGTGACACGATTATGTGGTTTTGTGCTAACGTGTCGCACGTCGGTCGTCTGTATTACGGGCCATGATAGGAAGTTAAAAACGCCGATTAATGAACCTCATAATATTGTATTGTATGAATAGCTTGTTGAACTTAGATGTGTGAATCCCCTCTATAAACAAGAAGTGTTGCACTTTGTTTACTAACAGAATATCATTTAACGGGATTGTCGGTCAATACCCCATGTTCATACATACATAATACAAAATAGGTAGGTACACGTACGTGTATGTATGTAAAACGTTTGCAATGCTAAATAGAACTTGATTATGAGATAATATCTTAAACTAGACCGGTTTAGATAAAGTATTTATTAAATAAGCCCCATGGCTGTATCAAGTGACAGAAGGTATAGGCAGAGGTAAATATCACCAACATTTCGCAGAATTTCCATTTTCACATTCCTAAAAGATTTGTTTTTCTGAATGAAAATTTTTAATCAATATTTAAGTACAAAAGTTTACCCAATATTGTTATGGGATGTGAAAGTAACTCGGTCTGAATGTTTCTTTTCTACGGCTGAACTACTGAACTGGTTTTTATATGTATATGGGACTTAATCCACCACCGCAATCTCGTCGCTGCTACTCCTGTAAGCCAGGATTGACAGCGCCACCGTGAAGAGACTCGGGATTTGAATCCGGCCAAGTCCAGGGACGCCTTAACTGGATCCCACACGAAGGAGTTGGAAAGTTTGTCCACTTCCCTCCAGGCAAATCAGGAGACAGCATAGAAAAAACAGAGAGCCTCAAATTGCCTCATAAAAAGGGGAACTGATTATGATAAAATTTGGCATGTAGAATAGCTTTCTCTTGGAATTCGGGCATAAATTACCTTTATTCGACTATGGAATATCCTTCCTGGATATCATTAAGCGCGTTAAGATATGCGGATGAACCATGAATTAGCAAGTTTTTACATTTAATCCTAAAATAGGCTTGCGCTTGACCACAACTTGCCTGATGTGAGGCAATGATGCAGTGTACGATGGAACGCGCTTACCCAGTAAATACAGATTTGCTCGTGATTTGAAGACCGGAAGATTATAGCTATCGGGAAACATAAAGCGGCAGCGAATTCCACAATTTGGCAATAAAAAACAAATGAGTTAAAATCTGAGTTTTAATTTGGTGAACTTGAATCTTACTGTAAAATCAGTAAACCTCGAATGCAAGTGTGTGTTTAGACTGAAGCCTAAGGGCTCGTACACAACACTTCATTGCAACAACGCATTTCAAAAGCGATGGACAAACTTGAGAATTTTTGCGATGCGTCGTCGTAACGCACCTATGTGAATGTCAATGGTATTTACCACAGCTGCGTTGCGACGACGCAAGACGTTGCGACGCAAGATAGCGACGCAAAGTTTCGCAGTCGTAAGATAAGCCCTTCTAGCATAGCAGTGAAACACAGTGTGTCTCAGTTCCATTCGACAACACAACGCAAAACCCTTCTGCCGCTTTCTCAACGCATCAACGAATACATTGTATGCCACATCTGAGTTGCGAAGACGACGCGACGCAAGAGTTTGCACGCCTCTCTCATAGTGGAATAATGTCAAACATTGAAGTTTGTTCTTTGAAGTAAATCATTCTTCCTTCTCTTCGTCTATCGGCTGTCAATCTATTCAAAAGGAGCATGCGACGACGCACCTCACTACGACCGTATTTAGTGTCCCAGGGCTGGGCACGGGTCTTCTGTCAACCGTCTACGAGTTCAGAGAGTTTAGGCCTTAATAAACACACGCTGCCTGGCCAAGTGTGGGTTGGTGTACGTCACATGTCCTCGAATGATTAGTTCTTAGATATGCCGGTTTTCTAGCGATGGAAAACGTCGCCGATTCACCGATATTGAGCAGCGGAGATAAAACAATATTGGCAATATGTACCTCAAAATGTGAAAATAATATGATGTGTGATTACAACGCAGCGTTGACCGTCCACTACGCAACTTACGCACTAATGAATAATAAGCCTTATTGAAATGAGTGTGGAGTTCGATGCCCGCTCGTGCCCTGATAACTCGCTGTTATGGAAGTTATCCGATAACAATGCTCTAGGAAAACCCTTTGTTACTTAACACATTTAAACAGGTGTTACGATAAGTTAAGGACTCGAAAAAGCAATTGTTAAGATATGTGTGTGACTCCACACTATACACAAGACCGTCTTGAAACAAACTATTGGCGAACTAAGTATGAGATGCGCACTCTGAAAAATAAAAACGTTTAAAGTCCAGACTATAACCATCAGGAATACTCCGGACCCGAAAAAATACCCCGGAATCAATCACTCTCGAACAATCCCTCGATCCCAAATTTTACCCACAGCAGACTGGTGTGTTTTTCTCCGGGCGGCCATCACTCGGATTTTTTTCGAGTCCGGGAGACGCCGGCCGAATGCTTATGGTACCAGCCTAATAGATTTAATTAATGCTTCTCTGTTACGGGCACTGTTTAACCCTAATGGACAGTGGTTGCAACATGTTTTCCTGTGAAAATTTACCCGATTGCGCTAAAAGGCGGCGCGACGATAATATTGTCTTCACTATAGTGCGAGTTAGCTCTAAGTAAATAAGTTGTCGATAGAAGACGTCGCGTAAGACGCAAAGCAAATTCTCTCTCTTTAAATTGTTTACGTCTATTTTGGTGTGCCATTATGATCCAATGCAATGTTGTAAATGTACCATCTTTATATAATTGAGTAGGTATCAGTGGCAAAGGGTAGAAGTTTGAAAAAGGGAAGCCGGAGCAAACAAAGTTCTTAATTAGGAAAATAATATCTTTAAAATACCGTCACCGATCGTTCTTACACTTGATGCTATACTTATTTTAGTTGCTATACAAAACTTTTAGGAGTTACATAATATACTAGCTTCCGCCCGCGGCTTCGCCCGCGAAATTGATCTTACTAATCTTGTTTCTCCATACAAACTTTGGAACCCCGTTTCACCCCCTTAAAGGGTGAATTTTGAAAAATCCTTTCTTAGTGCACCCCTAGACCCCTTATGGAACCTATGTGCCAAATATAGAGTCTCCAGACCCAGCGCTTTGGGCTTTGCGTTGATATGTCAGTCAGTCAGTCAGTCAGTTTCTTCTTTTATATATTTAGATTAATAAGTACGTGTGATATTGACCAATTCCTAAAGGGAAGCCAATGGGAATCGGCTTGTATGGACTCTTCGGCACTGGTAGGTATCAAGTACTTATTGAAAAAAATTCGTGCCACCGTTGTAGCGTCGACCACTATATAAATAAAGACAATAAAAGCTAAGTGATTCTGCTTTAGCTTCGTCACAAAAATTGTAGATATATTTATCAGTTAAGACTTATATCATGCCCGTTAGCATTTGCGTAACGTTATTAATGTCAGTGTCACGATCCCAGATAAGAGGCTGTTCCCATCGTCTACAATAAGATTTTATAGTACGAATACTTGGGGGAGTTGTCGATTGGCTCTTCAATTTAATCTTTAGATAGTTTAGTGTTGTTTTCATTTCCTCTGTTAAAAGACCAACGATATAAACATGATAGCCTACTCAAAAATTTTTACTACGGAGTAAATCATCGACATTGCTGAATGTAGACCTCCTTCTCTTCTCATTTTCTCATCCCTAACTTGCCAGGAAACATCTTCTCGTAATCTGAGGACGTCCAAGAATTCAACTAGCAATACAGAGGTAGTCGATCTTCTTTTCGGTTCACTCAATAGAGTGTTCGATCCTTCGAAACGTCTCCGCACATGAGAGACTATGAATTTATAAGCCAGTCTAACTGTAAATTGGATCATTTCATAAAAAAATATTAACGAGTCTTCTACGAGTGCTCCCTAGCCCATTATGACTTACAAATGCCTACAATTCCGAAGTCAAAATGTAGGCAGGGTAACATTTTCTGATAGCCTAATCATGTATTGTTAGACCGTGTCAAATTAGCTCATTACCCAGACTGCTACTCGTGTATTACGGGACCCACTATAGTGCCAGTAGAACAGGCATTTTCTGAAATGTCCGCTAGACTGCTACAGAGACAATAAGACGACTTTATCTTATCAGTAAGTAGTCACTTAGCAACAACAATAATATTCCCGAATAATAATACACTTCAAGTGTTCCCATAGCTCCCAGCTACGGTTGGCTGCTCGTCACGGTGTAGAATGTTCTGGTTGAGATGGCAGGGACATTACAGAGCCTCGCTCTTATTATTAAGGATTTGAATTTAACGGACAGAGCAACTTGGGAATATAGCATAGATGCTTAGAAAATTTAACACTAACAGTTTGTATGCATGGTCTGTTCATGTTTCGTGTTTGTGTGTAGCTTTTATTTACGTGAGCATTTGTAAACACGCTTTAACTTTTACACGTGTGCTGTACGTGGTTACCTCGCCTCCTCCAAAAACTGACAGAACCAATTTAGTACTAGTTGTGTATAACACCTCCCGTATTAATAGCTTTTAAACATAGATAAGTCTCTGCTTTACCAGCTTATTGATATTCAACAAAAATAACAATAATTTACCGTTCCGTAACAAAAATAACAATAATTTTCAGAAATTTCTTCGCCCCGATGCGATGGCTAGAGGCTGTCACACTACCACTTAGGGAGGCATCTTTCAATATTACTAGCAAATTCGTTATTGCCATAATTTGGCCGAATACAGCAACCCGCTGATAAATTAACTAAGGTTGTACCTACATTCATTTTATTATCATCAGCCTATTTTAGTCTACGGATAGACATAGGCCTTTCAAGTACGCCTCTGAGCAAGATCCGTAGCTTTTCTCATCCAGTTCTTGCCAGCCGCCCTGCTGAGACCGTGACTCAACCTTGTCTGTGGGCGTCCTACGCTACGTTTGCCAATTCGTGGTCTACACTCAAGAACTCGTTTACCCCAACGGTTATCAGAGAGACACCGAGCATGCTCCCCTTTCCAAAGTTAGCTAAGCGACTTTGAATTTATGGATCAGTCCTACCGTGAGTGTTCACGTTTCGTCTCAGTATGTCATAACGGGTAGGACGCACTGGGTGAAGACTTTCGTTTTTAGACTCTGTGGAATGGACGACCTGAAGACTCGACATAATTTCCCTTATATAGGTATGTACATTCATTCGCTTTCCTTATATAGTGATGAGGTCACATAATATGATCATATACTTACGAAAGTTCTTTTTAATGACTCATATTTGCTTGTCGAAACAGGTGGCTGATTTAAATAATAGATGACGGTAAAAACTAACTTAGCCTGAACGATATTATGGTGTCTTGTACATGTTGGTACCAATATTCAAAGGGTACGTTAAGGCATTTTAGTTCTTATGAACAATGACAAATGATAGCAGTTGTAAGCGTTAAAGGTATGAGGTAATGGTTAATGATGTAATTTTAACGGCGATAGTTCGATTACGTGATAGTTGACAGTTCTATTAATAATATTAAATAATAATATCAATGATATCAACAATAAAAGCAGAGAATACAACTGAAATATTATAGAGTCATATTTAGGCTGAGTAGGTACGCTTTTGCGAATAGCCTAAGTTAGCTGTCGCCTATTTCATACACTGATTATGAAGGCTATATACCTACAAATCCCTGAAACATAATCACTTCGATGAACCATAGTCCTTTTTTAAGTAATAAAATCCTTAAAAAAATGCTTGAACTTGCGCTGTGACTCGATTTGATGATTCGTGTACTCAAACTAAACTAATGAAAAAAAATGCTTACTGATTTCAATGTCTTAAGAATAAACCAAAACGCGTTCAACCGATTTTGACAAAATTTAAATTATTATTTATTTTCTAAATGGTCCCACATTTAGGAAATAAACCTTTTGAAATAAAAATGAATCTTAAAAACGATTCGTAATTGGAGAAGTTATCGTGTAACAGAATTGGGTAACACGTAACAGACTTTTTATTTTTGAAGTTGGTTGAAAAAATTGGACAGGACTAGGACATATAGGTACCTTTCATAATCAGAGTACGAGATATTTTCCAAATTGGTCCAATAGTAGAAGAGGAAATAGGCTAAAACCAAACATCGAATTATGACTTTTTGCTTGAGTTATTTGCTTCGCTTGCCTTTCCTCATAAGACTGTTTATGTGCACTTAATTTAAACAGCACTATGGCGGGTATCATTCTCAACAAATAGGCTCCCATAAGTAATTATGTATGTTCGTCTAATTATTATTTCTGCTATACATACATTTTAATGAATTCTGGATGCTCAAGCGTAATATTCCCACGAAATGGTAAGATTTATGTTATATTTTTATAGTTAAAAATCTCATTAGCCTTGTAAAGAGATGTTAATTACCTTAGTAACTCTGATTAGGTATTACATTACAATGAGAATTAACGTGTGGAAAGTCCGTCTCGGCAAGCGTACTAGCGTAGGACTACTATCTAGGTAGAAAAAAATTCGGAAATAGCAGGATGCGATGAACCGACCGAAGATGGCTGGTGTTTTAGTGGTCCTATCGGCAGCATTAGACTGCTAAATGCTGAGTCATTAATCATTTAATAATTTGCAATCTCGTAATATCTAAACTTTGCATAATAAAATTAGATGCAGGATGTTTTGCTGTATTTTTTAAGATATTTAGTTTCTTTTTACATGGAAGGAGAGGGTTGGAAAATTGATAAAAGACTAGGGATAGCGACAATTTTTATATTTGTTTTGTCCGCATTGGACACGTATTTTTCTTTTTTTGTGTGATTAAAGATTACACGATAAGTTCAAGCGAAATCTCGAATGACGGCACGCTTAGGTAAGTTTTATACCTTTGTATGAGCGCACTCCCAATCAATAACTTGAATGCCAAACACAGAAAAATCGAATTCTATCGGTGTCTTAATATGGTTTCATTTCAGTAATAAAAGAAAAAATACGCGCGCCCAACAATTTTTTATAATTTATTGAAGGACTAAGTAATTAAAATTCGATTTTCCCATTAAGCGATTAATTAATGCCTTTAGTTAATAAATACTTCATTTGAAGCAAATCTTCAATAGCCACTCAGTCTGATATAAGTCCCTGTTATTGGCAAGGTATTGGGGTCATTTTGACACACCTTCCTCTTTATCTGTGTTTATTTGATTTGCGCTGCATGTGGAGTGTGGACTTAACCTAACATTTGTAAACTATGATATCTACAATCAATATGATGTACAGTTAGACTAACATAACTATGGGCAACAGCATTGCGGTGACTATCGTGCATGGATATATATAGGTTTGTAAGCAATTTCCTGTACGATAGATCGATTTTCTTTTTGTGATATTTATTTTAATACAGCTAACTGAGGTTGTACTATGAATGCCACTTTGGAAATACATCTTATCTTACTGTTACTACAAATTTATAAATGCGTAAGTTTGTATGAATGTGTGGATGTTTGTAACTGTTTTACGCAAGAACTACTGGACGGATTTGGATGAAATTTGGCACAGAGATGAATTATAGCCTGGAAAAGGACATAAGGGTGAAGTAGTATAAATACATCTAGACTCAATACGGACATGTTCATGTACACAACTATCGGTCCTAGGCGAACGAGCAGCGGCGTGAAAGACAAGTCGTCCGTCAGTGCTTCGTTGTAAGTAGTCTTTAAGGTTTGATATATGAAATCGATTAACTAGATCATTTGACTTTCGACTGAAAAAAAAAAGTTTGTGCCAGAGTTTCCCAACGCCCATTATCTTGTTAATTTTATTGCACTTCATATTTGACGGGCCGGTGGCGTGGTCGGTAAGATACTTGCTTTTCACGCCGCAGGTCGTGGGTTCGATTCCCACCCGAGACAAACATTTGTTTAAATATGTCTGTTTGTCTTGTGTCTGGGTGTATATTTAAGTATATATTTACAAAAGAAAAGTATTGTATGTAGTATATTACCAGTTATCTGGTTTCCATAGTACAAGCTCTGCTTAGTTTGGGATCAGATGACCGTGTGTGTTAATGTAACATAATATTATTATTATTATTATTATTTATATGACACAATTCGTAAGTACACGGTAAGAAAACAGTAAAAGTTATACTTTGTACGTTTGTACATACCTATACTTCTTAAGTAGGTATACTAATAGTACCTATTGTTTTAGTTTTACGCGAATATTACACATTTAAATAAAACTACTTTATAAAGGATTTTATCTCGGTTTATTTTCGATTTTAGATCCCGACGTTTTTCATTTTTTTCCACCCGTGAACATGAAGTCTGAAAAGACTTTGAAACGTCGGGATCTAAAATCTAAAATAAACCGCGATTAAATCCGTTAAAAAGTAATTTTATTTCAATAGATATACTAATTTTGGTTTACGCTATAAACGGTTAAAGGCTCGCCCCCTATTACTTGAGGCTACAACCGCCGAAATGAGGGCGATGTTTACCTCTGCTTACACCTCGGGTTAACAGGTTATTTCATGTAGTAAGATACTTTGTTGTTACAAGTAAAATAATTCCTTCCGCCTGTTCAACTAAACCAGCTTTCAAAGCTCGCTACTGAGCTTTGTGAGGATAAAGCTTCACAAAAAAGCTTAATTACACGCTTTGTGAAGTACTCGTAGTTCCTTCAACGTGTCGATGACCTCTATTGAAAGCTTCCTTCATTGAGACTATGACTGCATTTAATTTTTGTATTAGAAATTAGACTTTGCCTGCGGGTTCACCCGCGCTTATATCGGTTACCGCGCTAAAGCATTAATCTCTTTTCTGTGTAGTCAGATAAAAACTATCCTATGTCATTCCTCGGGTCTCAAACTATTTCCATAACAAAGTTCGTCCAAATTGGTTCAGTAGTTTTGGCGTGAAAACGCAACATACAGAATTACTTTTACATCTTAAATAATAAAAATGAATCAATAAATATGTTTGAGAACTTGAGAACGGCTGAACCGATTTCACTAATATTTTTAGAATATTCCTTGAAGTACGAGGATGGTTCTTACGCAAAGAAAAATTTTAAAAATTGCCTGAAAAAGTCTAAAAACAACACTCTTGTGTACTCCCAATACAATACATACATACAATACCTGCATACACTATTGTTAAACTATTTACAACTCGAGAACAGCTACACCGATTTGCTTGAAAATTGGTGGGGAGGTAGCTTAGAACCAGAAGAAGGACTTAAGATACTTTTTATCACGTTGATTGAGTGTTATTTCTAAGCATGGAAAGTCTGCCAAAAAAGTGTGTTGAAATATATGAGTAATTTTTATTTTTTTGTCAAATGCTGATATCTACCCGTGCGAAGCCGCGGCGGGCCACTTAGAATAAGGATTGTAGAAAGTGTGTAAGTACCTACGTTCTGGGATTGGAAATAATTAAGAATTTTGATTGAATTGATTGATGATAAATAAGAATTTTTAGTACTAGCTAAGCCACATTTTGAGCTTACATTTAACTTAAGTACATTCAATTTTTCTACACATCAAGTTATATATTACCAGTATAAGCTGATCTCGCATTGTATAGGGTTTCCGTTTAAGGAGAGGTCAACGTATACTGGGCATGTTTACCTTTTAATATTTTATTATATTTGTTTCTTATATTTTAACTGCTTCGTTGGTCCAGTGGGACGGGATTTTATTCCCGGGTCAAGCGAAAAGACTTTCTAATATTCTTAGAGAATCTAGTTGCAGCTTAAAGTTTGGAATTGTGCCCGATGAACGGCAATAGGCTTGCCTCTACACATAGCTGGCGAAAATTGGGTGATGTTCACCTCTGCCTATATCTTCGGATAATATAAGCGTGATGCTATGACGCTATGTTGAATAAACCCAAAGTTAACAACCTTAAAAGAATGTCTGAAGTACTGTGAAGTAATGTCTACCTTCTAATGATAATTTTAATTTTCAATAATTCGACTACGTACCCCACTATATTACAAGCGACAAACTAAAAATTACATTCTACTATTTTTACATTACACTCTTGTGACGTTAGAATTAAGGTTCATATTAGTGTAACAAATGCTTTATTAATTATCATACGTAAAGTGGTATTAAAGGTACCATGAGCTAAACAAAAAGTTAGAGTTAGATGACGTAACGGGTCAGTGACCCTAAACCCATGGGTCCAATAATGGAGATCAATGGAGTCATGCTATGATGACACAAATCTGATCAGGTTTTTATCTACCAGTAAGTCATTGAACCAAATAAAATTATGTTATGTAAGTTATGTAACTTTTAGATACAATAGCAAATACATTTAACCTATTAAACGCCCGTGTCACATATATGCGACAAATGTGCCGCCCGTGTCGCTAATGCGATAAAAACATGAATTTTGTATTTGTTCCATTTTCAATTTACGTCTATTCGATCGATTCCCAATAAGCTGGGAAAATATGTAATAGTTATGTCGCGACTTGCAAAAATGCTGTACATTTTCAGTATAAGCTGATCTCTCGTTTTACGAATGTTTTATACAGTGCGAGATCAGTTTATACTGAAAATGTTCAGCTTGATGTGTAGCCGTGTGTACATAACTAAGTGTGAAGAAAATGTTCACTACGAGTATTGTTTCGAATTTGTTAACCCTAAATTCCGTAGGGGGCAAAATTAGCTGCGCGGTGTTTTATTATTTATACGTGTATATACGGGTCGCGGGTAAACGTACACGTCATTATAAAAATTATTTACCTTTGGAAATCACGTGAAAAAATAAATGATATGCATTTGTTTTTTAACGTGATTTCACAAGGTTATGAATGTTATGATAAACAAGTTCAAGGCTAGAATTCGATTTATTGTAACTTTATGGTTTATTATTATTCGACTTAAAAATGGAGAAAAGGTATCATTATTTGAAGATGGATTACCTACATTTAATTTTGTTTTTTTTAAGGAGTTTATTCCGAAACATAAACTTTACATGTTACCAGCGTGTAAATTTGATTGTTGCTAAAAATCTTGTTTTATTTTATTTCTTCTTACACATTAGATAAGCAGTAACAGTTTAAACAAGGTTTTTTTCTAGCTTATTATTGCGAATCATCTATTCATAGGAGTAAAATTGAGTGGTAAACATACTTAATAGTTTTCTGAGTGAATTCCACATTATTTTTATGGACTTTTTAGTTCAGGAATAAAGAACAAAGACACAATGTTTTATGTATTTGTCAAATTGTTTAATTATCGAGTCAGTGTGGGCCTATCAATTATGAGAGTTAAACTTTATTGCACGGGTTTACGGTTTAATTAATGTGATTTATATCAAAATGTAAAATTATAGGTCATTTTGAATCAATTAGATCAACACTTAAAAATCTCATTGTGCATACAGATATTTATGATATCCATAAATATATTCGGTCATTCTCCTCGAGTGTTTTAACCCGGAAACGATCATTCAGACTTTAAAATCACATATTTAATGAATAAATTATAACATTTATAACAAACGCGTAGGAAGTAGCCAACATGATGTGTTTACGGGCTGTGTTGTATCCATGTATTAAAATTCGTGTCTTATTATTTTAGGCTTATTTTTGAAACCTGTTATTATACCTGAATATTAACAATGTAAATTGGCTATTATAGGTTTAAATTACCAATTAATAGTAGAAATGTTTGGTTTAACGACATTATTTTAGTGTTTTCCTGTTGAATATTGTTTACCGAATTGTTCGCGAAAGGGGTCAATATTGCAAAAAAGGTAACAAGTATACAAGAGAAAGTGGATATACACGTTTTGTATAACCTTTTCGCTTGCAATATCGATTTCTTAAAAACAAGTAGGTAGGTACGAAGTCAAATTTTAGTGCTTTTACTACGAAATTCACTCTGAAAATTGGCATATTGCCAAAATCTAAGAGAAGATAGTTCAAGATTTAAAATGTTGTGACACAAACAGTACAGAAGCTCGGTCTAAATAAAATAATCAAACCAATCAATATTTGCTTTGCCATGTTTGAACAATTTTGTTCAGATAAGGGCCTGGCCTATATTTTAAAAGTGGAGGATGCTCTGAGCAAATATGGACTCTATATTAAAAATGTAGAAATCAGTCCTTCAACTGCAATACGCGGACGGTCCCTGAATATCAAATAAGTTCGACCAAGATGCACAAACGGCCTTTCATAGGATTAAAATTGCAACAATGTTGGCTCCAACAATGCATAGTAACTACAAAGATTTTTTAGAAAAAGTGTTAACTGACCTGTCATTTGCAACTGTCTCCTGGACGCAGGAGTGCGGGGAGTCCGCGGGGTACGAGCCGCTCGGGGCGTTCGAGGAGTCCTTGGGGTTCTCGGTGAGCTGGTGCTACTACTGGTACTTCTCCTTGATGGAGATCCCAAAACTCTAAAGTCCGTATTAACTACACAAGCCAAAGCTTCTGTTGCCATTCTAACTGGACTCTCTGAATTCTCCTTATCTTCTTCACAAAATTTAACAGGTGAATCTAATATTGCCGATTTATACGTGCACTCTGTCTCAATGTCAAAATTAAAGCGCCTGATGAAGCGTTTCCTTTCTCTGGCATACTGTTCGGCCATTAACCGTCTGGTCTCTTCTCTGTCGGGTACGCCAAATAGACATTTACAACTTCCACGTCTTCTCCTCGGAGTATTTGAAATCCTGAGTGCCATTCCCTCTAATCTTCTTTGCTTAGGTGTACCTCCTCCAGTTGCCATAACCGTAACGCGCGTCAGGTGAGCACTGACTGGTTCGCGAGAAACATCTGACTAATCTCCAGAGAAAACAGCTGTTGTGGGCAGGTAGTGAGGCGAGAGGCAGAATGTGTCCGGTGGTGGGTTAGAGCGGGGAAACCGATCGCACCTGGCGTAGCGCGACGCGCCAATTCTAACCTAAAAGTTTTAAGCGCGGTATGGCTGCGTGTGCGCGCGCACTCGTATACTCAGTGACTGACGCTCAATGTTTTCCCGCGCATCGCCGCATGCGCCGATTTCGGCGATCGCTTGGCGCGCAAAATGGAAGCAAGGACGCTTTTTTGTAGGGATACAGGTGGAGTTGGAAAGAATAAAAGAAATTATACACACGGCAAACATTGTGAAAAAAAAAACAATAGTGATTTATCTGAGGCTCTAAAGTTGAGATGTTTGTAGTTTATTTTTAGAATCACGTCACGCTTAATATCACCATTAGTTAGATAGTGGACGTCATTTTAATAAATTATTAGTTAGAATAAGTATTTTATTCGTACGACGCTGTAATGGGTTAAGCACTCATGGGTTAAATAAAACACGTGTTAAGTTCAATGCCAAGGTTAAAGATTGTCTAGTAATTTCATTTATTTTGCGTTCACTTGACCTTCTGACCAACGCAATCGAAGGGTTAACACAAATATAATATGGGCCGATTATTATGTCCTTCTGTGTTCTATTTAATTTTATTAATTTATAGTTTCTTATAAATTAATCGAAAATCAATCAGCTTACTGTTTTTAACGAATTTTTGAAGTTAGTTAAGTAGAAGGAGAACATAGTTGTTGTTTTTTAATTAATTATATTTGAGCACCTACCATGCATAAACCAATTTTATATTTTTATTCTGTTTTATTTAAGCTAACCTTACCCAAAATTTACTACACCAGCTCTCCTGCTGAAAAGATACTAATGATGTATGTAAAGTGGAACACCAGCTTAGTTAAATAATTATCAAATGTCTGTATTTGTACAAAAGTTCGTTAGAATTCGTGTTGTTGTCTTAATCGGTTAGTAGACAGTGTAGGTTGGTACCTGGGTTGACTGAGTCATCAAAGTTCGTTGCCTAATGATGGCGGGAAATAGTATTTGAGGCTTTATCTAACAAGCCACTGGTCGTGGTTTCCGCCCTAAAATAGTAGTTGACAAAGTAGTATAACTGTCTTAGATTTACGCGAATATCACACATTGAAATAAAACTACTTTTTAACGGATTTTATCGCGGTTTATTTTAGATTTTAGATCCCGACGTTTCAAAGTCTTTTCAGACTTCATGTTCACGGGTGGACTGAGATATTTGACGTCCAAAAATATTAATCACAATTATTACTGACTACCTTCAAACATTAATATTTAAGTTGCGTTCCGATTTAAGCAAACTGAGCTCACAGTGTCTTGAATTCTGAGTTGATTTTGCTTGGGTTTTGGTACAAGTAAATTAAGCACTGGGTCCCAAGCTGGTGGTATATTCCAACCATTTTCTCTGTTAAAATTAGGATGTTTTTTAATTTCAATAGCTTCGCGGATCATTCTTGGTAGGAACCGGTTTTCTTTGACAAGGACCTGTGTTTTATCAAATCTCAAGTAATGGTTGGGGCCTTTTTGAGTATGTTCACACACTGCAGATTTCGTTGAGCGTTGATGTTTAACATCAGCTATGTGTTCTTTTACGCGGGTCCCTATACTTCTTTTTGTTTGTCCTATATATGAGAGTCCACACTCAAGACACTGTGAGCTCAGTTTGCTTAAATCGGAACGCAACTTAAATATTAATGTTTGAAGGTAGTCAGTAATAATTGTGATTAATATTTTTGGACGTCAAATATCTCAGTCCACCCGTGAACATGAAGTCTGAAAAGACTTTGAAACGTCGGGATCTAAAATCTAAAATAAACCGCGATAAAATCCGTTAAAAAGTAGTTTTATTTCAAAGTTGACAAAGTGTTAAAAATTAATTGATACCTTATCCATCGTTAATTGTCAATAAATATTATTATTATTTTTTACTAATAAATTAGGTACTTATTGTAAATGCAATTTTTCCCGCAAGCCCTGAAAATGATAAGTTAAAAGAAATGTTTTTTTTTACATACATTTAATTTTAATGTGTTTTTTCCTTCCACACTGCCGGAGCCTGTACAAGAAAGGTATTTTGTTTATTTTTCTGCGACAATTCCTATACTTAGGTTCGTGAAATATCGAAAGAATCCCATCTCTAAACAGCATAATAAGTACCTTACTACCTGAATAAACTGCATCCTACATGCTAATTTATCAGGTAGTAAATTATCTGCACGCGAAATTTCGTTCAAATCGTTAGCCCAATTTTGCATGAAACTATTAACGTGCAACTCAAAAGTTCTAAAACTTACATAAGAGAATAGAAGGATACCCAACATTGATCATCGTGCTGCCAAAATTCAACTGATTTACAATAAATTATACGTTTTAGGAAAACAGTTGGGTTTAGCCCACAATTTGGCATTTTTAAGACATACCCTCACGCCATCCGGCGTGGGCGCAACATACGTTCCAATCGTTAGCCAAAATCCAACTAAAAGCCTCAAAAAACATCATCGCGTGCGCCTTCTTAAAATATTGTCTGGTGTTGACTTAATTGTTTCCTTTAACCGTTTCCAGATTGAAATTACCTTATTCCGTAAGTTTTAAGCTATGTTTAAATCAAGGTTTAACTAAACTATTTTTTTATCCGATAATAGGTTTGCGTTTGAAATGTTGCAGTCTACGATGGAACGCTCTTACCTAATAAATACCGATTCACTCGTGACTTGAAGACCAGGTAGATTATATCTATCGGGAAATAGAGATGACGGCAACGAATTTCACAGCTTGGCAGTTCGCACAATAAAATATAGTTAGTTAGTTAGTTAAAGTTACTATAATAGTTTAAATGTTACTTTTGACTGATATTTTTATAGATAGTATCACAAGAAAAACTCAGATATGTATCAGTAGAGAAGGGTGGAAATCTGAAAAAGGAAAGCCGGAGCAAAAAAGTTCTTACTTAAGAAAATAATATCTCTTCTATACCGTCACCTATGATTCTATAGCGACCACCACCTTTATATTATAGGTACTTATTTTTGATGCTATTTAAAACACTTAGGCGTTACACAATTTTAATAAGTAAACGATACTATAGGCCGACCGTTTAACTCACGTATCGCCATCCGAGTTACAAAGTCATAAAACATTAATTAAATCTCTTAAAGCACTATTTAACCACAGATAAAAGTAATGTAAGACTATTCGTCACTAATATCCATATCGCTTGAATCATCATCACTGTCTGTGCAGCTTGAGGAGTCAGAATCTTGGCGATAGGCGATACGCGAGTTAAATGGTCTATCTATAGTATTGTCTTAGATTTACGCGAATATCACACGTTGAAGTAAAACTACTTTTTAACGGGTTTTATCGCGGTTTATTTTAGATTTTAGATCCCGAAAATCGCGATAAAATCCGTTAAAAAGTAGTTTTATTTCTATAAACGATAATAATCAATTCCTAAAGGGAAGGCGATTGGATTCGGCTTCTATGGACTCTTTGCCAGTGATAGGTATTGTTATTGACGCTAAGTTATCAACTATAACTTTTCCAAGTATGGTACCTACTAAAGATTGCAATGTCATCATCATTTCCTTTGCCTTTTCCCCATTTCTATTGGTGTCGGCTCCTAGTCTAACCTGATGCAGCTAGCTATCAGACTTAAACGAGCGACTGCCATCAGACCTTGAAACCTGTAGGGAACCAGTAGACAACATGGCTAGACCAGGTGTCAGATTATATTAGGCTTCTGACTACCTTTAAAGATTATCATAGATGTTTTAAATGACTACCGGGACCGACGGCCTAAAGTGCTCCGAGGCACGGAGTGCAGTCCCTCAACTAACCAGACACTTCGAAACAAATATTTGTTGTTACACAAAGATTGTCCGGGGCGGTAATCGAATCGAAATCGAGCCGCGAACTGTCGGGCACAGCCGGACAGCTTACACCGTTCGGCTAAGAGGTCGTCTAAGATTGCAATGTGATATGTGGTTAATAATTATTTTCTTGTTAGGTCTACTTAAATATAATATTGTACTGCCACTGTTTTAGCTTTCGTAGCGTATTGGGAACGAAAAAATCTACCATCATTGAACTACCGTCGAAAAACATCTAGTCATTATCCTTCAACTTTCTGACACTCATTGAATTCAAAATTTCAAGAATTATTATAAATGGTAGAGATGAAGAAAACGGGTAATAATATTAACGCTCTCATCTTTTGTTTGGCTTGACGTTTAGATCGGATTGCACCAACCGTAGGCATTAGCAACCCGATTGAAACGTCGACGTTAATTGTGTTTGTGTTTGTGTGGAGTCTGGGTGTAAATATCTATTATAAGTATATATTTACAAAGGAAAAGTATTATATGTATATTATATACCAGTTATCTGGTCTCCATAACACAAGCTCTGCTTAGCTTGGGACCAGATGGCCGTGTGTGTTAATGTCTAAAAAAAATAATTATTGAACTAGGAAATTTAAAAGTTTGGACATGGAAATTGATATTGATTTCGAATTTCGAAAATATCTGAACTGCTAAGTTGACACATAGTTTGTATGCGTCTAAAAGCAGATCTAAAGGTGTATTTATTACTGTCACAGTGTTATATTATCTGTGCTACTGTCCACACCTTCAAAAGCGTGAGTTATAATGAGGCTACTCTAAGTTCTTTGAAATTACAGGTATATTGCCATTTTTTTGTACTTTCATCTCGAGGGCGTCGGATAGCGGAAATAGACACAATGAGTACATACACCACTCTGACATCCGGTACAGTCGGAAGAAAAGTTTTAGGCCAGCACCTGCTGTCAAAGTCGTGAAATATACAATGTCGCCCATGCGCATGTGACCGCCCGTAATATTCTGAATATTCATGAAAAAATATCGAAAATAAACTTCAAAAGGGGGGGTCTATCTGTAACATTTATCATGTTATTCAATTTTGAATTTTTTAAGTAGAGTTTGTAGACTTGCTTTCTATTTTTTGACACATCTCCGAAGTTTATGGGTCGATTTGTATTTTGTTTATTATTTCCAAAAGCTTATGAGTTATTTTAACAGGTTAATTAACATTTTACTAAAAATTATCGACTACGAAAAAAAAAAAACGGAATCGAAGTAATTTTTTCGGTAAAAAATTGTGTATTTATTTTAAAAAAACTAGTGTAACTCCATAAATTATCCCCATAGGACCACTTTTTTAATCATTATTTGTAATCTACTACATAACAGCTAAAAATTCACAGAACATTACTAATACCTATCTCTAAAAAAAAACCAGCAAACAACTTGTTGAACATTTGCAACTATTCAAATAAAAAGGGTCGCTCAGGTAGAAACAGGTTCCTAGAAACAGCTTTTTAACAATTGCGTCCCTACCACGTGCACACCCTTGTCGGCTAGCGTTACTTCATTCAGTCGCTTGATTACTGACCCCGTGACGCTACGTGTTTTGTGATTTGTGCACTACTTAATCTTGTGAGGAAAGTTTGTTAACTACTCGTATCATTGCAATGGTACGATTGCGTGATCTACCGCCGTCTCATGTGGCTGACATGCATTTCATTTACGGTGTTTGTAATGGAAATGCACGCGCTGCTGTCGAAGAGTACAGACGTCGATATCCAAGTAGACCAGTACTTGGGTACCGATCCTTCATTGCCGTACATCGTCTTTTTTGCGAAAGAGGATTATTTCCGCAACAAAATGAGCCCGGCGTGATTGTTGATGTAGACGTGGAAGAGGATGTGTTACGATTAGTGCGCGCTAACCCTATGCTAAGCATTCGTCTTCTATCGATAAGAGTAGGTATACCAAGAATAAGAGTTTGGAGAATTCTCAAAAAAGAAGGCCTGCATCCTTATCATTTCCGACGTGCACAACATTTGGAAAATGTCGATTACGGTGCGAGATCTGTTTTTTGTAATTGGATAATTGCACAGCAAAGAGCTAATCTCAATTTTATGAGGAAGATTTTGTGGACAGATGAAGCCACGTTTACAAGGGCGGGTATAACAAATCATCGCAATCTTCATGTGTGGGCCACTGAAAATCCACACGTCATTAGAGAAACAACTTTCCAGACTCAATTTTCCATAAATGTATGGGCTGGAATGATTGACGGTGAACTTATTGGCCCTTTCGTGTTACCAAACAGACTAGATCAACACGCATTTTTAGATTTTATAGTCAATACGTTGCCGTTGCTTTTGGAGGAAGTACCGCTGGAAACAAGAAGGCGGATGTATCTGCAATTAGATGGAGCTCCAGCACACTTCGCACGACTAGTTCGTGATTATTTAAATCAAAATTATCCGCGATGGATTGGCAGAGGAGGTCCCATTGCTTGGCCGCCGCGATCTCCCGACCTTACACCCTTAGATTTTTATCTTTGGGGCAACATGAAACAAAAAGTGTATGCCGTGCCCATTGAAAGCCGCGAGCAATTAACGGCTAGGATTTTTGCTGCTGCTGCGGAAATTAAAGAAAACCGTGAAGAATTACGTCGTACAATAAAAAGTGTTGCCATGAGAGCTTTAGTTTGTTTACAGGAGGGTGGGGACCATTTCGAAAATCTAATTAATTAAAATTCTTGTATTTTTTATTTTTTAAGTAAAAATCTGGCTATTGCTTGTTTGTTTTTATTTCCATTATCATCCTCCTTATTAGTTTAACCTTTAAGTACTCACTGCTAAAAGCGGGGACATTTAATTGACTTTCACATTTTCTTTTCCTAAATTTGACTCTTAGAGTTTTAGAGTTTTACTTTGGATTTAGTTACAGTTTGGTTTAATAATGTTCTGTAAATTTTTAGCTGTTATGTAGTAGATTACAAATAATGATTAAAAAAGTGGTCCTATGGGGATAATTTATGGACTTACACTAGTTTTTTTAAAATAAATACACAAATTTTTTCCCGAAAAAATTACTTCGATTCCGTTTTTTTTTTCGTAGTCGATAATTTTTAGTAAAATGTTAATTAACCTGTTAAAATAACTCATAAGCTTTTGGAAATAATAAACAAAATACAAATCGACCCATAAACTTCGGAGATGTGTCAAAAAATAGAAAGCAAGTCTACAAACTCTACTTAAAAAATTCAAAATTGAATAACATGATAAATGTTACAGATAGACCCCCCCTTTTGAAGTTTATTTTCGATATTTTTTCATGAATATTCAGAATATTACGGGCGGTCACATGCGCATGGGCGACATTGTATTTGTTGCGAGTCATTCCGAATTTTAAGGCTCTTTTGGTTTATTTATAATATAGTATTTTGTTTGAGATTAATGCTGATGTCATACAAAGTGTGAATGTACAACCTAAATTTGCGTGAACGCGAATTTTTCTGGAATTTAGTACGTACGTAAGTACCTAATTACGTACCAAAAGAAACTATTTTCGTTTTACCAATTCATGTCCCTATACGTTAACGCGAACGCGTAAATTAGAAAACTTATACTAATCCTTTTCAACGTTTGGTATTAATTAAGATGCATTAATTTTAAATAGGTTCATTTTAAAGGACTGAAAACAAAACCTGTCTTCTACTTCAAACTAAAAATTTAGTAAACAAACATTTATATATCCGACTGTACGACTTTTACCTGCTTACAAAGTAGAGTCAGAATCGGAAGTGGTGGCGTATTGTCTCACGCCCCATGCTATGCGATGTGCACTTTATAGTATTTTGTCTGTCGGTACTTGCAATTTTTCTATAGAACAAACCGGAACCAGAGATAGCAATAATTTTGAATTGGTGTCATTTTGCTGAAATTTTTATGAAGTAATTTTTATGTTTTAATTTTAATTTGCGGTGCCCGACAGGGTCTAGAATAATCTTATTTTATATTTTACTAGGTACTTAAGTAAACACATTGTAGAATGCAATAAATGATTGATATGAATTGGGAAAAAACAAATGCTTAAAGTCCGCGTGTTTTTTATTGTGTGGTTCATTCACTCGAACAGCTCTGAGATGTCATCTGTCAGACTTGACGTCTGACGTTGTTTCGGTCCGAACATACTAGCTAAAATAAAAATTCGCTATTTAATATTAAGCCACGCAATAGAAATGGATAAAAAGTTTCTGAAAGTTGTAATCAGAATCACCCTACCACACGTGGTAAAGTACTTTGCACTATTAACCAGTCACCCTATACGTATATTTCATTTGAGAAGGCACAGATGTTACTCCAGTTTCCTTTACAACAGGTTTGAAGTTTACGATTTTTAGTTTAAGTTTAAGATTCTCATCGAACTACAGGTAACCTACACAATACTTTGCCAGAAATAGAAGTAGGTATTAAAGGAACTTTAAAGCTAGGTTTCTTTGTAGGTATCGGATCTTGTATTCGGATAAAAACTATCCTATGTCGTTCCTGGGGTCTCAAACTATCTCCACACCAAATTTTGTCCATATCGGTTCAGTAGCTTAGGCGTGAAAGTGTTACAGACAGACAGAGTTACTTTCGCATTTATAATATTAGTAGGGATATAAATGTCTACTCTATTGCATTGGTGTAAATGCACTGTAATAATAGACGTAAACTTTTGGTTAAATAAATAAATTAGTAGGAAAGAAGAGTGTTTAGTTACAAGCGCTAATCTTAGAAATTATTAGTTCGAATTAAAAAAATTGTTTTAGTGTTGGATAGCCCATTTATCGAGGATGGCTCGTTCGAAGGAACACGCTCATCTCTATTAAATCACACTATTACGACCAATGCAGACGAAGTTGCGGGGGTCATCTAGTTTTAAACAAGTCTAATAAGTCTACTAAACTGTGTATAAAATTTTTCAATTAAAATTAAAAAGATCAATTTATATACCACGTGGGCATATAGATTGAATTTTTTTTAACTTACCGTACTAACCTGGGGTACCAGGCATATAGGTTATCCCAATTTCTTTTAAAAAGTAAGAGAGCGTTTTTTGACTGTGGGTCGCCTCGGCCGACCGTTTAACTCGCGTATCGCCATCTAAGGTACAAAGTCATAAAACATTAATTAAATCTCATAAAGAACTATTTAACCACAGATAAAAGTAATGTAAGACTATTCGTCACTAATATCCATATCGCTTGAATCATCATCACTGTCTATGCAGTTTGAGGAGTTAGAATCTTGGCGATAGGCGATACGCGAGTTAAACGGTCGGCCTAAGTAGGCACTCACAGCGTTTACGGAGCAATGTCCATGTTTGCCACTGATAGGTCACACTTACTCAGTTTTTTTTCTTCTCTTTAACTGTTTCCATTTGTTTTTTTTCTTTAATTTAGCTTTAACTTTCAAAACCTACAAAAAATACCGTTGAATTCAAAAGAAAAATTTATGGCTCACAGATTACCATAGAATTGGAAATAATATGCGGGCTCTCAAAAGTTTAACGGATTATACTACAGATGTTTGAGAACACCTTGACTCTTGAGCCTCGGTTTGGAGTACGACGACGTGAGGTTTACTTTAAGTACCAATTTTTTTATTCAGGTACTTTAGGCTGAGTGATAGAATGTCTCCACAGGTGTGTGTGTCGGTGAAACATGGACAAGAAAAAATGTTGCAAGCACATCTATCACTAACACCTAGAGATATAGAAGGAGAAAAAACTAATTTTTTATCCTATAATAGGCTTGCGTTTGACCACAACTTGCCTGATGTTAAGCAACGATACTGTCTACGATGGAACGCGCTTACCCAGTAAATACCGTTTCACTGGTTACTTGAAGACCGGCAGATTATAGCTAGCAGGAAACATAGATGCCGGTAGCGAATTCCACAAGTCCGCACAATGAAAGTGGAAGGAAACCGCTTTGTGCGTACCCCTGGAATTTCCACCATATAACGGTGGCGCATAGCCGTACCTCTACCTGTCCGATGGAAGAACGGGGATGGAGGAATAAGATTGTGTAGACATAGGCATAAAGATTTCTTCATCCCTGTGTTAATTTTCTCTATGCTTGTATTAAGTATGTTTTGTTGTGCAGTGCAAACGTTTTTTTATTCTGCGATAGGCTGACTCTTGCTTACAACTTGCCTGATGTTAAGCAATGATGTAGTCTACGATGAAACGTGCCAGCCTAGTATACCGATTCACTCATGATTACGAATGATTATCGGTGATAAGGTGGCAGTGGAATGGGCCTCCATATGATTGAGAAACCTTAAAGGAGCATCAATTCCGACCTACCATATCTGCTCGGTGTCACCAGACATCGTACCAGACCACGGCAAGGCCGCTTGTCGGTGCGGCTTTGTCAATTGATTGTCACCTGATTTGCACCACCCGGGGACCACGTGTGGGGATTCAATTAAAGGTCTACACCCACGGACATAGGCGACTCAGCCCCCAGTACGTCCAGTAAGCTTGAGAATAGGGGTTCAGCTCTAGCGGTTTAGACGGTGCGTTGATATATCTTGTGTTGTGACAAGTTTATTCTTGATTTTTATACTATACATAATTTATGTAGGTATAATATAAGGAAGGTAAATATAGCTCACCAAACATGGGTGATTCACCTCTGCTAACACCACGTAAACAGTGTGCCGAACGGAACCACCTAATTACGATGCGTAAGTTGAAATTTCCTGCATCGGACATGTCCCCAAATATGGTGCGATATTGAAACAATAGTGTACGTACACAGACACTAAACACAGTGCCTCTATAATTTATTAGTGACTACAATGTTTGGTTTATAAAATCTTTAGTTTTGTTACATCTAAATATATAAAAGAAGAAACTAACTGACTGACATATCAACGCAGAGCCCAAACCGCTGGGTCTGGAGACTCCAAATTTGGCACATAGGTTCCATATGGAGTCTAGGGGTGCACTAAGAAAGGATTTTTCATAACTCACCCTTTAAGGGGGTGAAACGGGGTTCCAAAGTTTGTATGGAGAAACAAAATTAGTGAGATCAATTTCGCGGGCGAAGCCGCGGGCGGAAGCTAGTTAATAATAATAATACTTTAGCCGAAATAGGGTACGGTGGCCAGTCTTAGCTGACTAGACAGGCGCGTAGGAGATATTATATAGGATGACTGGAAATTAGTGTAAAATACTAGGTAAAGAGCAGCGGTGGCGCAGCGGTACGGGCCTCGCCTTAGAAATATAACGTGGCAGGTTCGAGTCCGGTCGTACCACACGTGCACATTGTGTGAATTGTTTCATTTCCGATGCTTAATATCGGTGAAGGAAAACATCGTGAGGAAACCAGTATGTTTAAGAACTAATCATTCGAGGACATGTGACATCCACGAACCCGCACTTGGTCAGCGTGTGTGGATTAAGGCCTAAACTCTCTTAACTCATAAGATTGTTGAGAGAAGAGCCGTGCACAGTAGTGGGCCACTAATAAGGGTTGAAGTGACTAGGTAAAGTATTTACAACTTTAAAAAAATAAACTCTTTTTGAAGTAACTTTTTTAAATTAACTACTATTGTATACTAAGCCGTGCAGTGTAAACTACGGTGATGGAGTGTCAAGTAGAAAGGGACGAAATGTCACGTCACGTCAGTCACCCTATACATATAGTGCACAAGCGTGTGCGCAAACTTTATTTGCACTCTCAATTCCATACACTCAGAATCTGATGGAAGAAAGAAACAATCTTGTTAGATTTTTTAAATCACCGACGCAATGACAATGGGGTGTTATGTTTGATTGACGTGTCTGTGGCATCGTAGCTCCCGAACGGATGAACCGATTTTGATTTAATTTTTTTTTGTTTGAATGGTGAATTATTTGGAAGTGTTCTTAGCTTAAAAATAAAGGTCGGGGGTTATTACATTTTTAATTTAGAGTTAAGTGGGTGGGTCGAAATTGTTGCTCCTTTATGGTTTCTAACCATAAGAAGCATCACTCCACTGCCATCTTCTCACCAAAATACATTCGTAACCACGAATGAATCGGTATAGTGGGCAGGCGCGTCCCATTGTAGACTACATCAGTGATTAACTTATGGCATGTTGTAGCCAAGCGCAGGCCTATTTCAGGATAAAAAAAAGTTTATAAAAGATTGATTGACCGTCACGGTGACCCTACTGTCCGAGGCACGGGGTTATGTAATGAAATGAAAAAATCTGATTATTTTTTAAAAACTAACTACTATATTACTATTTTATATATGCCAATGTGTAACTCTGCTAGATTATTATATATACTACTTGAAGATGGTCTAGGAACATGATAACTTGTCTTAAACTTACCTACGGGGTGACATAGTCGCGGAGCGACAACACCCTTTTTTTTAAATAAAGATTAAAAAAAAACTACGTAATAGTCTCATTTCTTTTCCTACCGTGCAGTGAATGACTGGCAATTACCTACTGAGAAACATTGCTAAAACTCAGTAGGCTATATCTTTCGGAAGAAAATGAAGTACCTATTTTTATCTTTTACATTTTGCTAAGTGGGTTGTATTACAGCGACTTAATTCTAAGCGTTTGTATCCGGTAAATAGTCTGAAATTTTATAACATGCTTTCTTGTAACAAATATTTTAAAATGATTATAATTTAGTTAATAGTAATTTGCCTAATATTATTTGGAAGTTTATTAAAGAAACGTTTACACATAAAACAGTAACTTTATTATAATAATAATATAGTGGGACATTAACACACACGGTCATCTGATCCCGAACTAAGCAGAGCTTGTACTATGGAAACCAGATAACTGGTAATAGGTATACTACATATAATACTTTTCTTTTGTAAATATATACTTAAATATTGAGTTACTGATTTTGTGGAGATGAGTGTGATGTGCTTAGGGTTTCCGATTTCTCGAGGTTTTTTAGTTCTCGGGTGTCGAGACTTCTCGAGCCTGATTTCTCGGGTCTTCTCGGGTTGTCGAGAAAAAATAAAATACGTCTAAATTTTTGTTTAATTAATAAAAAGAGTCTTTAATTTAACTGTGTTTATTTTACATGAAAAAAGTCAACATAATTTTTAACAAAAAAAAAACAAGTTCTCAATAAAAAATCAGCTCAAAACAAAATTGCTAACTAAAAACAATCATACTGCTTCTCCTTATCATAACTAATCTCATCTCACTAATCTGTAATAAAAAACAAAATCTCTGTTAACAATCAGCTTAAAACAAACATCTTAACCATTACAAAAATATTATTTTGGTAATACAAAAGTACTTACAAAACAAAACAAACACTTGAACTATTTAAATAAATAATAACAATACTTACCTGTTTGTTCTGCGATTCTATTACTCGTGCGTCACTAAATAGTAAATACACTCACTATGCTGGGTTTATGATCCGACCGATCCGAACACGGCGGGAGTTGAAACACGAATGAACAAAATACAACTGGGGCCGCGTCGCGCTTGCGTTTCTCGGCAAAAACAAAGGATACCGACAGACACGAGCCTTGCTGTCAAAGGATGCCGCTGCCGCCTCGCATTTACAAAGAAAGCTAAGCGTAAAAATGTTTATTTAAACTTCTCGATGTCTCGACTTTTCTCGAGCTGAATTTCCCGGGTACGAGACCGACCGATTTCCCGGGAATTCCCGGGACGAGAATTCCCGGGAACAAACCCTAGATGTGCTACAAGATCATTCTTATTTTCGAGTAATAAAATTGTGTCGCTTATGTATTTGCACCAAGAGATAATGATAAGAAAAAGTACCAAATTGAGTATGGTAGGTAAATTGAAGAAATGCTCTAAACGTGTAACAAAAGAATCAACAATATCATAAATCATTTTACGTCAAGTTGATGTAGAATAGCAAGGTAACCCTTGCCTATTGTGTTTGATCGGCAGATGTCGAGTTTGCACCGGTCGAGCGATAGCTTAGTATGGACATTACCATTTATATAATTTTAACATCAATTGCTGTTCGTTAGTCTAGCTAAAACTCGAGAGCGGCTGGACTGATTTGGCTTATTTTTGTTTTCAATTGTATGTGTAAGTCCATGGGAGGTTTACAAGGTAAGTAAATAAAAAAAAATCTTTGAATATAGTAAAAACAACAATTACGTTTTCCCTTACTCAGAAACTAAAAAACCTATCAAAAATTTCATGTTAGACCCGTCGTCGTTTTGAAATCAAATTAAATTTAAAAGAATACCTTTGATTTTTTCTGGAATTATCATTCACCTTTTTTATTTATTGCTTCTGAGGCGGTACGACGTTCGGCGGGTCAGCTACAAGCATGGAATATCTCAACACTTTTACATATAAGGCACTAGGTATTTTCAAGAAGAATTATTTATGAGTACTTATTGACCGCAGCTATTAACAATGTCGGAACTACAAAACGCCACTTTTCAGTACGGCTTAATAAAGTTTTATGCTTAATGCGACGCTCTTAAAATTACCGACTTTATTGATTTAGAAAAACTGCGATAGCGATTTTAAAATTTAAAAGTTGACGAGCTCATAAATAGACTGCCTAATCGACTTCTTTTGTACAATTTTTCTGTAAAATTATAAAGTAATAGAAATATTTTATTAAATCCTATTTAGGTCATATTCGAAAAATGCCTGAGGAGTCCTGTCATCTGGACATTCATAGCATGTCGTATCCATATCTTTCTTTAATCCATTAGAAGTGTAAACACCACACAGGTGGCGACACAATGCCCGATATTCGCTATTTCGTGGTGATTTTATTGAATACACTCTTGGTTGAAACCAAGTCATTCAACAATTACATCTAGGTAGGTTACATTAAAATGCTCACCACGCTGTTATGTAGACAAGGGCAGCGGTGTCGGACATGGATTTGAAATACACAGGACGCAGGTTTGATATATTGTGACCATCGCATCATGACATCTTTGAGTCACATTGTTTCATCGCCGCTGCTTGAAATTTTCAAAGGAAAACATCGTGACGAAATCAGCATTTCATAAAACTAACGAGGACATGTGATAGCCACCATCCTCACTTGGCCTGCGTGTGTGGATTTAGTTCTCAACTCCCTCAGCTCTTAAAATAGTTGAGAGATGGCCCATCCTAGCAGCGGGACACTAAAGGATTGTTTTGTTACTAGGTTAATTAAAAAAATAAAACTCAAGAGGTTTCAAACATTAATTTATAAAATACATAATATTTTACATAGGCATTACAATATATTAGAAACATTTACAAAAAAAATGACATACGAATACAATTTATACGTTTTTTATGTATGTATGGCCTTTGGGAAAACGAAGGGAGGAAATCCGAAAAAATATATTTTTCATGTCGTTTCAGTCTTTTCAGACTTCATGGTCACGGGTGGACTGAAAAGACTGAAACGTCGGGATCTAAAATCTAAAATAAACCGCGATAAAATCCGTTAAAAAGTAGTTTCATTTCAATGGAGTTTTGTTTTATTCAAGGAATATTGTTATTTACAACCTTTTAAATTTTAAAGACTTAACACCTTGTATAATAGAAAAGATGTGAATTAGACGTTAAAGAGATTTTAGGCCACAATTTTACATTAATTACAAGTTGAGTTACGAATAAAATTTTAATATACAATTGTAATAAGTTTAAGGGTAAGTTTCGCAAGTTGTTGATAAGTTTCGAATAGTTTATTCACAATTTTTGTCCCTTTCTTACAATATAAGCATGCGAATTTTGAAATTGAATAGAAATTCAGTTAACAAGCAAGCAGGATCGAATCCATTCGTTCGGTCTATTTACACAGGCTAACTTGCTAACTCATATTACACTGTGCTAAAAATTGAATCGACTGTCGAGAAATCGAACAGTGTAATAAGCACTTTAGAACGCGTCGATACCTATAGTCTGATTAGATAATTTTATCGATTAATAATAATAATATAGAGGGACTGAGGGATCCCAAACTAAGCAGAGCTTCTACTACGGAAATCAGATATCTGGTAATATACTATATATAATACTTTTTCTTTTGTAAATAAATAATAAATAATTATTTATTTATTTATTTAATGAAACATTCGCATGCTAACCATTTATGTTAATGCTAATTAATATATTACTAATGTCAAGCGACAAGAGGAAGTACCGGTGTTGCGGTACAATGGCTGGTGACACCATGAAAGATGGTGGGTCGGAAGTGTTGCTCCTATATGCTATCTTACCATATGGAGCCTCACTCCATTGCCACCTCCTCACTGAAAATTATTCGCAATTACGAGTGAAGCGGTATATTTGCTTAACATCAGGCAAGTTGTAGTCAAGCGCAAGATTAAAAAAAAGAAAAAGCAAGAGTTGTGTATAAGCTATCGAGCAGCGGTGGCGCAGTGGTACGGGCCTCGCCTTAGAAATACAAGGTCGCGGGTTCGAATCCTAGTCGTGCCCAAACATCTATGTGGGAATTGTTTCATCGCCGCTGCTCAATATCGGTGAAGGAAAACATCGTGAGGAAACCGGCATGTCTAAGAACTAATCATTCGAGGACATGTGACATCCACCAACCCCTGGCACTTGGCCAGCGTGTGTGGATTAAGGCCTAAACTCTAAAGGCCTCAACTAGTAAGATAGTTGAGAGAAGACCCGTGCCCAGCGTTGGGACACTAAAAAGGGTTGAAGTGTGTGAAGTGTGTATAAGCTATCGGACATTTATCAACATCTGATGAAACTTGCGCTTTATGTTATATATTAATCTAAAATATATAAAATAACTATATATATGTTACACAGCGCCGATTTGTAGTATAGGCAGGGCTAGTTGGAATGCATTTTGAATGTACGTTGAACTGTTGCCAGCCTGAAAAATAAAAAAAAAGCATAAATACGCATGTTTCAATCATTGAGTCACATTTCCCGCTCTTATTATCCAGTACAATAACGAGCACACCTCTGTTTAGTAACTGATGGGTCCCAGTGCCCTAATTCACGTAATTTCTTGACGCGCCGATCAAGTTGCGATGCAGTTTTTAATTAAGATTTCCTCGTAGTGCAAAATGGTATTCTTAAAATTGGTTAGCTACAATATCTATTCAAAGCGGTCTCGTGACGCAAACTTGGACGCGAGCGGATCTGACAGCGGTTGTAGAAATTACGAGAGAACCAAAAGGGTTGTTTTGATCGAAACTAAACTGCAAGTGAAGTTATTTAACTACGTGAATTAGCCTACTGGTTCGATTCCCGGGTAGAAATAAAGACTATTGTGATATGTAATAAGAGAATTTTAGTTGTAGCTCGAAATTTGGAATGAACGGCAATAGGCTCGCCTCCTATTACGCATGGGACTTAAAACCATAATAAGGGTTTGTAAGAAAATTAGTGATCCGCGATGTTATGGCGGCGGATATCTTGGTTAATAAGGATGTTGAATATGCGCGTAATATTGTATTGTCACTTTTTTATGGATGCGTGCAAAATTTCAGATAAATTGGTGAATTTGAAGGGGGTAAAATTTCTAACAGATTTGAGCCATCAACAACAACAAACAGGGCAAGCTAAATGAAACTGTTAAATATGAAGAAAAGGACGTAAATCCGTGTGATGATAATGAGCACCGGTGGCACAGCGGTATCGGCCTCGCTTTTGAAATATAAGGTCACGGATCAGATCCCCGGTCGTGCCCACACATCATTGTGTGAATTGTTTCATCGCTGCTGCTCGATAACGGTGAAAGAAAACATCGTGAGGAAACCGTCTAGGAGCTAAACATTCGAGGACGCGATTTGACTCTTTCAAATCGTAAGATAGTTGAGAGAAGACCCGTCCCCAGCAACGGGACACTAAAAAGGGTTAAAGTGTGAACTTATGTGACAAAACTGTGTTGGAACACACTAGGAGTTTCTGTACACTGTGATACTATCAAATTAAGAATATTTTCCTTTTTGTAGTCGGCTAAAAACAAACTTACCTCTAGAAATATGTTAGTTATGTAATTATTGATCCGTTCTTTGTCATCGGCGGTACATGTATTTAGTTTTTCAGTGAAAATCGTCGCCAGTTCACTGATGTGTTTGGTCAGTACCACAGTCATCCTGAAACGGAAATTTCCAATTTAAGTAAATCACCGAAATCTAAATTTTTTTGACTATCCTACAACAAACTACACAAGAATGGCTTTTTCAAAAAAAAACTGAAAATAATCAATTTTTTTAAGAATCACTAAGAAACGGCTGAATCGATTTTAATATAATTTTTAAGGGACTAACTGGAAAGTGCACTCTATGAAACGAACAAAATAATTATCAAAAACTATCTATAATTAGCGGAATTATCGCGTAACATACATACAAAAATACATACAGTCGAATTAAGAGCCTACTTCTTTTTGTAGTCGGTTAAAAATGGATGCGTAACCCTAATCAGCTGTTTTTATTAACTCTCTTTGACCTAATAAAAGATGTGACAAATGAATGCCAATTGGCTGTCTCTTCAAAAGTTAGGGTTATCTAAATAATAAATTGATTTTTTTTTTTGGTAGGTGTAATTTTTATAATTGATTTATTTAAATTTCAACGTCACAATGCTATTGCATGGCTCAAATAATCTAGAATTTACGGCATGATATACCCTTTTCGATTCAACTTATACTATGTTACCTCGGAACAATAGTTCATTTTTTGGTGCAGGTTATACTAACTACATAACTTACTGAGTCAAAGCGTCTGCTTCATCAGCGGTGGACCTTCGACTCTTCACCAGGAGCATTTCAGCGGCTTTGTGATACTGTTCAACTGATAAGGCAGTCGCTTGGGCCAATCCTGATACAGCTCGTTTGTATAGCGCCTTAACTGTAACTTCAGAGGTTGACGTCACATAATCCAAAATATCTGTGTACTGTCTGAAAATAAATAAAATAATGATAAAATAATCAAAACTAATATTTGAAATAACAATTAATGTAAAAATAAAATGCAAAAAGAGATAATATTGTGGAGATGCTGGGATTTGAACCCAGGACTTTCAGCATGCGAAGCAGACACTCTACCACTGAGTTACATCCCCGTTAGAAAACATTACTAAATTACGATACTCATATTACGCTCGATTTTAACTAGGAATATATAATAGGCTAGGGATAGATTGCTAATCTTTATTTCCTTACTTAATATTATAAATGCGGTAGTAACTCTGTCTGCCTGTCGCGCTTTAACGCCAAAAATACTGAACCGACTTGGATGAAATTTGGTATGGAAATAGTTAGAGACTCAGGGAAAGACATAGCATAGTTATTAACCGACTGCGCAAAAAAGGTTAATGGTTTAGCGCGGGCGGAGAACTAGTATTTAAACTAGCAAGCTTTGAACTTACCTGACTAAAGGCTGGAATTGTAGTTTAATTCCCAGGTCTCTAGTAGCGGCTTGCAGACGTTCGTGAAACGCGTCTGCTTTGGACAGGTCTTCACTTGGAGGCTCTTCATCTTCATCCTCTTCTTCTGGCATTTCACATAGCTCTGTAAATACCAAGGACACTATGATTTCAATCATTTTCGAGACTTTGTACACCACATACTTAAAAGCATTAAAAAAAAACGTGTAGCTGTGTACGGGTCAGCGGCATACATAATATGTCGGATTTGACAGCGAGGCGGCAGTGCGTTGTGACTACTATGCGTTTCAAATAAGAATAGGACTGGACTCGCGGCTAGCTTCTTACCAAAAACCTAGCAAAAGTAGCGCCAGCACGAAATAGCAAATATCTTTCTTTCGTCCGAATTTAAAAAATATGTTCGTACCTAAAATATTCGACTGCAAATATCCAATCTCACTGGAACGGCAATAAGTTATAGACATTTAGTTTTTTTTTCATCTAGACGTGATTATTATATCAAACAAACATTTTTGCTCACCGTACTGAAAAATGTGAAGTTGTTGCGCATTCCGGTCCAAGATGGCGGATTTCCAGTCCTATTCTTATTTGAAACGCATAGTACACGCTTCGGCAGAGTCTAGTCTGAGGTTCGCGCGGGCACCGAGTGGCGACCGTCGCTACACGAACTGTTCTCAGTTCTCTACAGACAACTATGCGACCGATAACAGTCTAGGAACTGTCTTACCACTCGTTGTATTATTTTACATTTCGTAATAAATTAGTGGTGTGATTAAGTTTACTTTGTTTGTTTGCTCGTAACTACACCCATTCATTTTCTGGCTAGGGCTTTCTCTCTAACGGCCCCCTGTACCGACCCATACATTGTCCCTAGCGCTTGCTATAAGTTTTAAATTGCATCAAAAATGCAATACATACTTTTTAGTAAGTATGAAAGCTGGCGTAGGTAACCAGGAAATATTGGTCTTCCCTTTATTAAATTTCACTGATCTACATAAACTACACTAATCATTTTGTATAGAGACCTATACAAAAAGTATGTAACCTGCCCCGACTACTGGCGTTAGTAATCGGCCTAAATATGATTCTTTTACAGGGCAGAGCGGACTCTTACGCCGCTATGCCTCCAGTAAGGCACGCCAATTGTACGTCCCTTGCCTTGGCCTATAGTAGTAAGAACGTATATGTGCGTACCAGTAACTTGTTGCAGAGTTTCTTTGATGTCCTGTCGTTTAGCCGGATCAGCGCTTCGCAGTCGTTCCTCAATGCGCATGCTCACTTGCTTGGACAACATTTCTAGAGCTTCTAAGTGTACTAGGCCTGAAATAAAAGATCAAAATCTTTGTGAAAACCGACAGAGTTTACAATGACATAAACATTGACATGACAATAACGAACCAAAAATAATTACCCAATTTGGTGCAATTGTCCGAGAAATATATTTTTATCTATGTACTATCAACCTACATTATATTTTACTAGGCATGATCTAGGTACTACATAATTTTTTAAGTTGACTATAATTTTACCTACTTAAAATATTTCATAAAGAGAGTTAAAGTACTTTAGTTACACCATGACTGTTAATATTGAACAAATAAATTACTTTAAATTTTTTAGTATCTGTGATTACCTTCAAAATCGTCAAAAAGATTTTCATAATGAACTTCCTTCGCCTCTCTCTTTTCTTCTCTAATTTTATCTTCTTCTTCTGCCTTAGCCTTTGCTTCTCTTAGCACTTGTGAGAGCACAGGTTTATCACCAGCACCTAGGCCAAGCATCGCCCGCTTCTTGGCTAACCCAGGGTCACCGTCTTGGAGTACTTCCATGGTCTTCTTGCCTATTGTTTCTAAAGTGTCTAAACCGCCTGATATTACTTTTGTACCTGTAAGATTGAGGACACATAAAAATTGGTTGTTTGTAAAGTAGGTTTACGATCGAGATGTTTACGTGATAACGTCTTATTGGTGATATAAGTTTTTGGGAAGTAAGGAATTAATGAAGATAACAATATCTCCATTCGTTTGTATGCCGCTAGAGTGAGAGAGACGGAAGATCGGTCCACTCACTCGAACGCTATACCAGCCTCCGCTTGTGAGGATTCCGCTTGACAAGTTTCACGGAATGACTGGCAGCGCTCGAGATGAGACGGGAGATCGGTCCGTCTCTCTCTCGTTATACCTGCGATCGCGCTCGTGAGGTTTTGGTGTGACACAAGTTTCTGAACATGTCACCCGACTAAAACGATTTTAAAGACGTTATCACGTCAAAAACGTATCAATACATAATCTGGGAGAAGAACCTAATGAAAATAAAATTGGTTCTGTTCAAAAACTCAATCTTGTTATTACATTATTTATAATTCAACAACAGGTAGATCTATATTTATAATAATTGACTCATTGAATTGGTCTCCACTCTGAATAATAAAATAAAACATGAGAAAAATTTATAAGAAAAAAAAACAATTTATAACAAGCTGACCGTGTTTCTAGAACTAATTTCGGCGGTCAGTATGTTATACAAAATTACAAGTGTTCTGCAATTGTAGTGAAAAAAGTATTGACTCTGATCTAAATATATTAAATACCTCTTGAGATTTTGTTTATTTGTTTCCGAATGTTCATCTGAATCTAGGCCCAGCAAAGTGAGGCCCTTAGATAATTAAAAACTAGCCGGATCAATGATTCAAGAAAAATATATTGGTAAAGCATTTACTAATTTAAAAATAAATCTATTTTATAACGGATTTTATCGTGGTTTATTTTAGATTTTTATATCCCAACTTTCTAAGTCTTTTTAGACTTGATGGTCACAGGTGGACTGGCCATGAAGTTTGAAAAGACTTTGAAACATTGGGATATAAAAGTCTATAATCCGTTATTATTATTATTTTTTAAACTAAAATAGGCTTGCGCTTGACCACAACTTGCCTAATGTGAAGCAATGATGCAGTCTAAGATGGAACGCGCTCACCCAGTAAATACCGATTCACTCTTGACTTGAAGACCACTAGATTATAGCTATCGGGAAACATAGATGCCGGCAGCGAATTCCACAATTTGGCAGTTCGCACAGTGAAAGTTGAAGCAAAGCGCTATAAAATAGTTTTACTTCAATGTATGATAAATGCGTAAATTTATGAAAATACACTTACTAGTAGTTTCAACGAATTTAGTAACTCCAGACAGTAAACTACCAAAAGGCATGAAAGCATCACCAGTGTTTTGTCTTTCATCAACCTCTACTTTAGGTTCGCTAGGTGCACTATCAGGTTTAGGCTTTGTCTCCGTGCCATCATTTTTAACTGCTCTCCTAGCCAGTTCCTCAGGATCTGGTGCACCTATACCAGTTTCTAGAACTGTTGATATGCCCTGGAAAGAAAAATAAGGTTTAAACACCCACTGCTATCTTTGAGTCCCACTATTTGAGCACTTTTATCTAAGGGACACAAGATGCCTTTCGATTCTTGAACACAACACTTAATCTGGATCGCACTATTCTGCTATTTTGACAATTCAACCTTAGCATATTATTAAATAAACTACATGACAAATACGAAGGTTGAATTTTCAAAATAGTGGAAGTGTAATCCAGATTTAAGTGTAGCTTTCAACGATGAATTTCCGCAATATAATGCAGGCATTATATTAGTATTAATTTTTTTTAACTTTAGATATTTTTTGAGGGTTTATATTCAATTAGAGAGAGCTTTTAAGTTCACCATATATTTTGAGCAAGTTGTTACAATCATCTCAAATAAAAAATAGTAGCAGAAAAATAGTTTTACCTGAGAAACCTGACTGGTGATATTGCTAATACCAGCAGTAGCAGTGCTCAGTAAGGAGTCCACACTCCAGCCCCAACCCCATCCAGTGCCCGTGGATGCTGATGCAAGTCTGTCTGTGACCTCTTTGATATCTGGTTCGGGGTTTGATTGTGCGGGTTGCAGCTGAAAATATTATAAAAAATAATCATTCAATAGTTACGAACATTCTGCTTAAAATATACACTTCACATGTATATTTTATGATAAAACTGAAAGGGAAATACAGCCTTGAAGTTAGCTTTTGGGTTCATGCGTAAGTTGTATATTATTTTGTTTCTAATTGCTCTGTTTCCAGAGAGAAAGAAAAGGTTTTAGATTTATTTACTAACTTTAGAAGGTATCTTTGGAGTACCATCTTGTCCCCAATCATCAAAGTCATCCCAACCAGTGTCTTGAGATTTTTGAGGCTCCTTGTTTATCTTAGTGTCTGTTTGTTTCTTTTGTGGTTTAAGTTCAGGCTGTGCCTCCACAGGCTCACTGTCATCTATATCAAAGTCATCCCATCCATCTGCTTGAGGCTGTAAAATATTGTTATTGATTAATAGTAGTAAATGACGACGGCTTTAAGATGACACCTAGTGAAGTAATGTAGTTAAGGCGGATCTAATGGAGCTGCAAGCAAGTAATTGGCGAGAGGATGCCTAGGATCCCGGAAAGTGGTGAAACCTCTTATTAGAGGACAAGACATATTTTGGGTTGTTGAGGCAACAGAGTAAGTTTTAAACTGCCCTCACATGGCTGACTTTTCCACTGATTTTTATGATGATTTTGTGCAACTAAATACTCAAGGCCATGCATTGAGTCCAGTCACAAAATCTTTTTAATAGTCTCAGCGTTTCTAGGCTTTGTTGTAAACTATGTAAAGATGAATGGATGAGCTGATTTTTATGTTATTTGAGTTATTAAACTTATCTTTACCCTAATTAACATACAAAAATTTACAATAAAGAAATTACTAGCACAAAGTTCACCAGATTAGCTGGTATTATTATAGGTAACATAAAATTCAATTGCCTATTAAATGTAGATATTCAATTCAATTCAATTTAAGTATACAAATATTTCATTAGCAACAGTTTTGCATAACTAGCTCTTTTAAATGTCAAATAATTCCATGTTTGAGATTTTTGTAAATTTATTCAGACTAAGTAGGTCTGTGACTTTTCACATGATGTTCAGGAGGTTTTCCAAAAGAAACAAAAGTTAATCTAATGAGTTATGTGTACAGAACTTCTGTATAAATAAAATAAGGCCGGTGAGTTACACCATTTATAGCTCAAGAACAGCTGGGTGGCTTTGATGGAATTTAGTATGTAGGTAACTGACAACCTGGAGTGTCATATAACCTACATTTTACCTGAATACTCATAAAAAGAATTCAACTGAAGATCTCCAAGCTGAAGAGCAAGCATTTTAAATAGGTAGCACCGTCACTAGCATGTCAAATGTAAATTAATTAATCTGGAGGGCATTACTATTAGTTGAATTACAACCTATATTTCAAAGTCAGGACTGCAATATCAGATTTAAATTTTTTTCAAATTATTATTATCTTGATTGTTAGTTTTGTTACTAGATAAGATAATAGACAATATGGTTAGCATGTTTTTCACTTTAATAGGGGGATTCAAACATTGAAATAGACCTAACATTTTGAATAATAAAAAAAAACTTGAATAGATAATACTTACATTTTTCACGGGTTTTAAAGGTGTGTTTTTGTTACTTTGAGAGTCCCAAGCGTTATCATTTGTCTCTAACGCATTGTCACTATAATTTGAAGATGAAAGACGCTTTTTCCTTTCCTTTTTTCCAGGACTTCCACGACCCTCGTCTGCACTTTCAAAGTCCTCACTATCACTAGTAGCCATTACAGTTAATTAATTGAGTGTTTCCAACGATATAACAAACGATTATCGATACGAATCACAAGGAAGGATATAAAGCAATTATTGCGAAAATATTGTATTTATTACACGACGACGTGTTGACAAAACTCATGATTGACGAAACTGCTTATTATCAATGTCAAGTAGACAGACATTAAAATGAAGTGACAGATATGACAATAAGAGTTGAGTTCAGATGATAGCTTAAATTAGAAATAAGTTTAACTTGGATCTTGGATAATAAAACAAATCAAAACCTACAGTCTACTGTTTGATCTACAGAAGAAAATAGCTGTCGTGGCTTTGTTGCAGTTATCAAAATCATACACATAGAAATAAAATCAGTAATCAATGTTAGGTTTTATTCTGAGGTTTTAATACTGGCAGTTTCAAAGAACACTAACGAGTGAGTTTGAAAAAAATATTAAAAAATTAAAAAAAGAAAAGCTATGAAAGGGATTTTTCTTCTCGTAGTTTTGTAGTTTTTTTTAATAGTTTTTGTAGAATTTGTTTTTGAACTTAATCAATTAATTAAAAATATTGTGGAATATTTACTCTTTATATGTTTTTGTGCCTATTTTATGTAGGTAGGTGTTTAGTACTTTTTGTAGAACTTGCTTAAATGTACGTACCTACCTATATTTTTCTGCTTTCATAAATTATTACTAAGTACTACGTGCTATTCACAAAATATTATTCCCTTGACAGGTGTTTCTTTCTTGTCAAGGTCAAGTTACAGAAGAGACCATGTAAGTATTTATTACCTACTTACCTACCTAAACCCAAACAGTAAAATTACCACGATCTGTAGTCTACCATTAATGCTGGGAACCACTTGAAATTCTGTGACCTAAACTGAAAACATAAAAGTAACTTTTGACCTATGTACTGTAAAGGTTAAAAGTTTTAAGCCACAAAATGCTCGTGCGGTCGAATCGATAGCAGGTACCTTAGCATACCTACAGTGCTTCAGTTGTAGGTACTGTGCGTTACTAATGTGGTTCTCGGGTAGTGCAAATCAGGGTATTTACTGGTAATTATCTGGTGATCGGCTTCGGCCATGACCACCCACCAGACAAAGCCGCACCGCCAAGCGGCCTTGCCGTGTTCCGGTGCAATGTCTGGTGACACCGTTTCTCAGGGTGGGTCAATTGTTACTCCTTTATGTTTTAAACCATATGGAGTCTCATTTCACTGCCACCTTCTCACCAAAAATCATTAGTATCACGAGTGAGTCGGTATATAAGGCTGGTGCGTTCCACCTTAGACTACTTATATCATTGTTTATCAAGCAAGCTGTAGTCACGCGCAAGCTTATTTCAGAATAATAAAAATGCTCGAAGCAGCTAATAGCCCACGTAACAGTCTCTGTATTTCCATATATTATTATAATAGAGGGTACCTAAGCCTATTGCCATTCAGAGAGCATAGTTCCCAACCTCGAGCTGCTACTAAAAATTTTGTAGGCACACAGATTGTTGTGATTTTCTTGTGATGACTTTCAGATTGGATCGTCCTGTAGAAATTTATCTCTAATAGACATAGTAATAGTGAAAAAAATAATGCGAATTTCCATTGAAAACTAATTTTCGTATTCTCAGAATGTCACGTTAGATAAGTTCACTCAACGCACGACATGCAACAAGTAGTCTTTTGCTATAGACATCATATGTCGATTTCATTAAGTTTTCTTTTCAATAGTCATTCGCCGTTTTTCTTTTCCACATAATGTCTAAAAAAGATAAATATCGATAAAAAAAAGTTGCGAATGTCATTGAAAAGGAATTAAATCGACATTTTTTTTTCGACGTTATAATATGTCTATTAGAGATAAATATCTAAAGCGCGAGAATTTTGGCCCCGGTACTTGTAGCCTACTATTTATGGCATTTATCTATCTAGGCCTTATTAATTTCTTAATTTTGAATGATGTTGCCATGTTCCGGTGCGATGTCTGGTGACACCATTTCAGAGGTAGGTCGGAGTTATTGCTCCTTTATGGTTTCTAACCATATGGAGCCTCATTTCACTGCCACTTTCTCACGGAAAATCACTCGTAACCACGAGTTAATCGGTGTACTGGGCAGGCGCGTCCCATCGTGGACCAGATCATTGCTTAACATCAGGCAAGTTATAGTCAAGCGCAAGTCTATTTCAGAATTTAAAAAAAAGTTAGTTAAGTGGTCATCTAATGGATTTGATACATACTTCGTTGGTCCAGTAATATGCGTGTTTGCTTAATAAACGCGATGTAAGTACTTACCATATATTAGACTCCAGGGGCTAGCAAAAGTATTATTCGGGTTTTTTTATGTAGAAAGGTCTTAGCAGTTTAGATTTTGTATCCGACAAATTTAATGATGTATTGGATCTGAACGTAGCCAGCGAAAGGTGACAAATATTTACCTCTGCGTACACCTTCAGTTACTAAAGTCGTGGCGTGCCTTTAGTAACTGAAGGTAAAAAAAAACTTAATGCTCATGTTTTTTACTAATCTGTTTCGATAGAGCTGGGTGTAAAACGTAGCCACTTTCCAAAAAAAGTATAAATTAACTAGCTGCGCCAGCGAACTTCGTACCGCGCAAAATTGTGAATCTAAACCATTCCCAGATCCCCTTGAACACACACAAAAAATTTCATCAAAATCGGTCCAGTCGTTTAGGAGGAGTTCAGTCACATACACACGCACACAAGAAATATATATATTAAGATAACTAAATGTCGTTATCTTAACACTTTGCTTTAAAAACAATGTAAAAACGTATCCGCTATCTTAAACCAAACTTATTCTATTCAAAATAAAACAAAGGAAAACAATTTACAAACACTAATTAGTAGGAAAGCCTTTTGTTTGCGGTCCAAGATTATGTAGAGCTTTAGAAGCTTTTGCTTATTGGCAGTTTTTTTTTGTTTTGTAAACTCATTAATGAAAAACATTGTTGAGTTAGTAGCTATTATACTAGTTTGAAATAGATAGATAGATAACTTTGCTAATAGTTACTGAACAAAATAAACAATTATGTTAACCTAGTTTTTAAATTGTCTTGAGTTTGATAAATTATTAGTAGTGTTGGGTCGAGCGAGCGTAAAAAGTTTATATTCCAAAACCACGAATTGTTTATTGTTTTAATTTGATAGATGTATAGTTAAGGCTAGCTACAGATATTAGTGCGTCTACCGATGGAGATAATGATCAAAAATAAAATCGTTAACTTTATAACTGCTTTATTTTAAACTGAGAAAACAGCTCTACATAATATTCTGTATTTAAATGTGAAGATAGATTCAAATAAGCACCTACAACCAATAATTTATTTTGTGTGTACCTATACCTGTTTATATACTGGTAAGTACATACGCTGTGGAATGCGATCTACGTATACAAACCCGCTATACATATTACACAGCAGAATCGTAAATAGATTGAATGGGTACGTACCTACCTACTTTTTGCTTACATTGCCAGTTGGTTTCACAGTGTCCGCGCCGTACATAGCATCAGTCAGTCGGCAACTCGGCACTAGTAGACCATGTAATGTAAACATTAGATGGTCGAGGAATGCATTTAGACAGTAGGTGCTGGTAGTGAATATTATCATGTGCGGTGATAACGTAGCTGTGAGTTGGTGGGGTTCAGTCAGCAACGCGGGGTCGCGTGGTGCGGTCGCGTGTATGCCTGCTATCGTTCGAGTGACGTACGGAACCGCTTCGAGTGTTCGCGCTCGCGTACGCGCCGCATTCCATCGTGGGGGCCCTTCGCCGCTATTGGCCGATCCCGCGTGACGTCACACCTCGTAATGAGGTATTCAACATGGCCGTGTAGCTAGTTCGCGAGTGTGCTTCGTTACTCGTTTGAATGGATTTAATCAGTGAAATATGCCAAGGAGACGAAACGGTGAGATACCCTTGCCCGACGGATGGGATTACGCGAGAGACTTTGACGGAAAACTGTATTTCATCGACCACAACAATAGAAAAACGACGTGGATCGACCCGCGAGACAGGTAAGTTTTCCAAAGAGAAGTGTTAACCCGTAAGAGCCCCATGTCAAAACTTTACATTCCATTGCGATTTCTATGGTTTTCTTATATAGATGGAATTATGTAGACACGAATAATGAAAGTGTTTATGATGTAGTTATTTGTGACGAAGTAACAAGTGATAAATGCAAGTTTAAAATAGAAAAAATCGTGAAAAACAAACTGTTCTATCGCTGCTGCAGTGCTGCTATCTAGTGAAAAAAATGCGTCACAACCTCGATTTCACACGACATTCCATAATTTAGTGACAACAAATGAGCTAAACACAAATTATGGTTATCATTTACTATCCTTTGGAATGTGTACTGTGGTCTTGTTTTCGTATGGGGTCATGTTGAGTAAGCAGAGCGTCGGAATGCGACTAATGAGGCCACGGAACTGGTTCATAGCAATATTAGTGGCTAAACTGGCGCAGAAATAATTCGACAAAGCGTTTATATGATAAGTATGATTGTGGCATGTCTGCATAGCTGTGTGGTTATTGCTTTTGTGAGATGCGCCTTTTGGCATGTATAGTGTATATGCGTGGAAAACGCAGTGGAAGATGGAATGCAATGCCTAGGCAAGTTGTGCGGTGTGAATGACAGGCCGTAGAATGCGGCCCGGGCCTGCGGCGATGGTCGCGCCTTTCTAAAGCGGCGCACTCCCCCTCCCCGCCGTCCGTCGTCTCTCCACACCCCCCTTCACCACCTTACCAAGCTGCAGGTGCTGCTAAACACATCCCTATTAAATACCGATCATGTCTCTAGTCGTATCTATTTACCATAGTAACCGGCACCTGCACTATTGTCTTAAAAAACCTGAAAAAAACCTACTCACCTGCACTTGGAAATGCAATAGTTGCAGTTAGTAGTCAATTATCATATCTCTCGGTAATGCTAAACAGTATCTACACTTCTACACTAACAACTAAATAGTCTTAGATAGAGGCGGTGGTTTTGACAAGGTCCTGTTTGACGATACTGTCCATCATCCAGATGGTGTTCATGTGTTGTCAAATTATCAAAAATGTAATTTAATTGCAGTTAAAAACAACGAAAAGCGTAATATTAAAGAAACAATGGTTGATGTTGTAACTAAATGAATTTTCATGTTAACGCAAAATGAACATAGCCAATTTTTATTGTTGTTTTGAGATAAAGTTTAGGAAAAAAATAAAGAAATCACTGCTGCTAGACAATTTTTTCATACATACTACTAAGAATATTTGCTACAATAAAGTGGAAGATTATTTACAAACCGCTTGGTACATAACCTAAAGTGCAAAATGAATTTCAAAGCAATATAAAATGTGGCTTACAAGATACCAAATAATTAAATGAGTAAAATGTCCTGAAGATTGATGCCAATGAAATGCAATGAACTGTATATCAAGACTTCAAATGAAAAACTCATGTATACGTCACAATTCATCATTAAGATGAATACGTATCTATTTAATTTTAAGACAAGATATTATAAATTGCTGTTACAGGTCAGTAAGAAAGTGTTTTTGAACATAGACTGTTCAAATATTGTAAAAAAATTGCATTCATGAAATCCAAATCGAATAATGAAGAATCAGATGAAGATCTCGGACCCAGCACATTGACACCAGTGTAAAATTTGCCGCTGCACAGGAAACATAAAGTGGCATTTTTATTGAACCTTTTGGCAAATTGCATTACTCGCAGTCGACATTACAATTTACAGTACAATCTTTGAGATGTGGTTTCCTACCTACTGTAATATTATGCGATACGCTTAATATTTCGCGATTTCTCGATTTGTAATGAAACGGTTATGAGAAAATGTGGATTGATGATATTCTTGGTAAACAAAAGTGGTATGTTGACACTGGATGACAGAACATTTAGAAATGAAAGAGCTGAATAGTTTCTATCATCACGGAGTTACCTACTTGGCTCATTGTTTTTGATAGAACGCGAAGTGGATACTAAAGAGTACAGACTGTCGAAATTGACCTAGAATTTGGTATTTCGCGTAGATGTACCGCGGATGTCATTCCACTATAATATGTAGGTACACTTGTGCGAAACACGCATTCAATAAACCGAGCCACTAAGCCAATTTATTATTGCTAAAAATAACCCAACCACGTCTCGGGCTCATACGACGCTATTAACCTTATACGGAACTAAAAGTTATAATAGATTATGAAAATTGTAGCTGTATCGCCCTGCTTGTGGTCAAATGAAATTATTTGCTTACTGAAAGAAGGCTATTCCTGTTCGTCTGCCCCATAAAGGAAAATGCAATCTTCTTAATATGACAGCAAGCGTTCCATAAAAAATATAATATTCAATGCTTCTGTAATATTTGTTACCTTCATAAAATATTTTTATAAACAATAATAGAATTATGCGCATTTTTTAAAAAGAAGATGCGTGCGAAAAGTATTTTGCGGTTTTCGCAAATCTCACACTGTCAGGTGTAATATGTAATTAGAAGAGTAAAGCAAACTGTAAATAAAAAGGTAACGACACAAAAGCGTTCAACGGCTTTGTATTGTGAATACATAGAAGAAAAACTATTACATTGTGTCTTCACGCAAGGAAGTAGGTACAAAAGACAATGATATCGTCGATAAACAAGCGAATGGGAACTTTTTAGTACTTACCTGCAGCGTTTATTACTTTAATTGTATCGATTGAATGCAGTTTCACCGAGCCTACATTGTTCTGCATACCGGAGTGTTGCGTTCCGGTGATCGTTAATACATAATAATTGTATTTTGCCAGCGAAATCTGCACTAGGTGTCTATGCGTAGTAACTCATGTGTGAACAAATTGTGTGGGAATTACAAGGATACTTTGCAATGCTCGCATTGGATTGAAAAACGATCTGCATATAAATTTTTTGATGGCTAACAATGTCATGGCTGAGCTTAAAGAAGTACGATGCGTTTCGCGTCTGCTTTCTGTAAAATCCTAACATCAGGAAATGATCACTAATAATTGTGATTTTTAGAAAAGGATAATAATATAGTATTTATAGCCGTTTTGCGAAATGTTAATAGAAAGATTTCTTTCGCTTGGTCGTTAAGTTTTATAAATATCGCCTAAAAGTCCCCTTTATCGATTCTACTCGCAGAATAGCATCTTCACTGCATTGTGTAACCAAAGAATGGACTCAAGTATGTGCTTCCCACGTACTGTTCAAGCTTTAAGTTCCCTCATGCGTAACGTTAAAAGGGCTGGGCATTTTACATCACTCGACATCAGACTGCTTTTAAAATACCTTATTCGTTCGACTTTTGACCTCTAAACAATCCAGTGTTTATTCTTCAAGAAATATTTAATTGTGGCTTGGTTGTTATTTTAGCTTATTTAAATAGTAGATAGAATACAGTGGGGCGCGGCTAACGGACGTAATATAGCGTACAACAATGTTTATTTTACGCATTCCTCTCAGATAAATATGTCCTTGGCGATTTTATACAGACGCGAGTCGACGCCGACGCCGCCGATAATGCTATGCTGCACATATTTAAAATGGGTTTCATTGTTAATATCATTCTAATTACCGAAGGACTATTTTAGAAGCTACTTCTAGGTTTTAACAATCAACGTTCAAGTAACTGACAACCCTAAAATATAAAATTAACATATCAAGTCCTAATTTCAATAGATTGAATAGTTTATGTTAATATTGTTCCATTTTCTCAATTAAAACTAAAATGTGTTTAAAATCATACACGTTCAAAGTTATCTATGCGAGCATGCGATAAACGCTGTAGTGATCTCGTTTCTAATCAAAATTGGCATTCCTTTCTTATCTATAAATGTCGTCGTAGAGCAGTTGTTTACCTAATCGTAACGGCATTTTTATTGTTATTATTTAAATTTTTATAATTACTACTTGTGTTTAGTTATATTAGTTGGCCAAATTTTGCACGTTTAGTTGCTTCTCCGTCAATATCTTGTTAGCTGTAACCTGGCAAAGTTTATCATTGCAGCTAATAAGGTATGTCGACAGACTGAGCCTGCCTGGTTTGGTAAGGTGGAATTTCTGCATGTTTGTCCCCTCAAGTCAAGAGTGATAAATCGATGATAGCCGTCGGTCATAAAGTTGCACAACTATTTCTCTGATTAACCATCTGAAACTGAATTTTAATTAAGCATGGTTAATTACTTAACTTTACAAAAAAATAAACGGTAATAGGATGATTATAAGTTTAACACCAAAAGTTGTTTAGGTATAAAATTCACGTATTAATAGAAATATTGTATAAACTAAATAATGAGCTAAACTAACAATGCTACAGTACGAGTGGTTTAATTTCAATTAACCTCGGTGGGATATTTTGCTCTAGATTAAAATCTGGCCAACAACAATCAGTGCTTTTTATATCTCATCGCTAATGCGAACACTATGAATGGTTTAGTTTTTAAACTGCCCATAAACAGAGGCACAGTGAGGCGAACTGGCACAAATCCTTGATTTTGAATAAATTGTTGACGACCTGCCATTTGGGCGTGGGCGAAATATGCGACAGCAGACTATAATAAATAATTTTCGCATACCAATATGTACCTTGTTTCTTAGTGATACCTACTACCTATGGTAAACGGGATTGTAATTTTTTTAGACAAACACGAGTTTTGCGATGTTTTATATACGAAAACACTTGTATTTTAATAGAGATTAGTTACTAGCGGTTTTATTATTACGGCGCTTGTATCGAATTTGTTAACATTAAAATTAATTTGACTGCCACTACCCTACAAATAAACTTATGTTTTATCATTAAGGCTGCTGGTTTTTGTAAAATATTAAACCTCTTGAAAGTTTAAATCAAAATAAATCCACGGTTGAAATCTTTGGCTCTAAAAACGTGACTTTTCCTGAAACAGTGAAGAGGAAATGGTTACAATGTTCGATGTAAAAATGGCAAACATTTTCCTGACCCCATTCTCTGCGGACGATCATTCACGAAACAATGGAGCGAGGAATTTTGTTCCTCAACAAACATTCACAGAAGCCCGGCGCCTCCCATTCATTCGGTGCGTCGTCTGCGCAAATTGATATGTGCTTGTTTGGCCTCTGTTTAATCCATACTTTCCGGTCTTGACACCGCTCTAATAACAACGATATGTGAATGGAACCGCTTTGGTGCCATTCCTACCTAATGTTTGACTTTCTACTGCTGGGAAAGTATCATTTGTGCAGTCGTGAAGTTGTCGGCAAACATCGTTACAAGCCATTAGCAACATTTCTGCCATAGTTTGAGGGCGGTATTCTGAATTCCCAGTTGCGGGAGCAACTGCATTTGATTGCTTTGAAACTGCATTCTTGCCTTTGCATATTTGCATAACGAGAGGATTTGTATGCTACATAATATTATAATATCACTTATGTTGTTGTGCCTATGTAAGTACATATCCGTAATGGACGCCATTTAAGACTAGTTTGGCTATATTATAAATTGAGAATTTATTATCTTGAGCTAAACTAAGCGTAGGTATATCTTCTTAAAATCATCTACTTTTACTTATGTCTATTTACCTAATTTAGATGTAGAATTTTAATTGCCGATTTGTTATGAGCAGTTATTACTACATCCACTAAAGGGAAGGTAAGAAACATCGTACAAGTCTCATGTAAAGATTTATGGGTCCTAATGGACTTCACTGAATTGCAAGTAGTCATTATATAAACAAGCCCTAGAACGGGAGTAACCACAATGCGATATCAATTAGAAATTCCTGAGTCTCGCCAATAACAGCGGCGACGGCGGACAATTCGTCATTCTGTATAGACATAATTTAGACTGGGTTTCGTATTATCGAATGTTTGTCAGCCGAGTCGTGATACTCATGATATTGTGTCGCACGCGCCGCCTGCTGGCGTGACGAAGGCGGCTGGTATGCGGCGTGATTCAAACGGAAACCCTATATATTCAGTGTTTATGCAATCCCCTGTCGGTCCGTCCGTCACTTCACAGACAGCATGCAACATCGAATCGTATAAATTAGTTTCGATTGCGGTGTGCAAGTCAATATTGAAATCCAGTCCGAAATATTGGTACATGTTATAAATACCTAGGTACACTTGAACCAGTATAATTTGAACAAGAATGTACAAGAAAACTAACTAAACATTGGATATCGCCAAACATCGGTATCGACTGGTGCAAATGTCATTGAGTGCAAATGTCCATTTGATGATAATAATTATTATTTTGCTAATAATAATAATTGATATTTTTAATAAATATTATTATTATTATTTTAGTTTTAGTGTCAGATGCATTTCAAGATTTTAACTTAAAGAATAAAACCTTAAGACGGATTTCAAGACTTTGAGGGTCGATTGTCTCCAGAGATATTTAATATTCAGATAGGAGCACTGAATGTGTGTATATTCTCGAGTCTCAAGACGAGCATGAGACCTTGATGGTAATGACGTGACATGCGTTTCAACAACTCAGTTCACACTAGTCGTTGGAATGTCGTTTGTCAATGATCGAATAACGCATGACGTCATAGCGTCACATTTACACTGCTGCATTTACCATCATAATAACCACTTTCCATACATACCTGCCCCCGAAAATTTGAAAGGTAATTTTGGCATTGATTTACTAAGTTATAATAAGATGTAGGTAGTTTCACGCGTTTGATATGTAGTGAAGAACTGCTTAAATGATAAAGTAATTACCAATGTGTCATCAATTTGAAATGCGAGAAGAAATCACGTAATCTTCTAATACAATCCTTTTTGGGACAACGCAAGGTTTGGTTATAATTTCGTCAGTTAATAAGACACGAGATAGGGTCCGTTATACGTAATCTCATACGTGTGACAACACACTTAAGGAATTCTGTTACTACTTTGTTGGAAACAGGTTATTCACCTCGTTAATCCTTGTCCATATCTACTGACACATTTTCATATCAAATATTCTTTTGTAAAGGAAATTTAAGTAGGGCAATGCCCCTTTGTAGTAAAGGAGTAAAAAATCGAGTTGTTCCGAAGCCCAAGGAATGTGCATTAAACGGGCCATCCGGATTAAAATATTTCCCTGGCGATATTTATAGAGCATTAGTAGGTGTGTGTGTTCGTCTGTCGGTCGGTCGATATGTGTGAGACAGCATGGCACCGCCTCCCACCAGACATGTTCAAACTTTGTCGTAATCCAGGATTGTCATTGGAGTTTAATGTGGATAACAAGTGACTAATAGTCTGATCATTTCAACATACGATAGTTTTTCAATCAGTAGCTTTATTAAAACTAGCTAAAGATTGAAATGCAAGACAAATATGGACCACACAAAACAGTCTGCTCAACAAGGAATAGTGATGTAGGTCAGAATCTCATTTCGTGTCTCCTGGATAGCATTAAGATTGCATGATGTTTATCTGGTACCAGTTCCAAGGGCAATTAATGATGAAGCTGGTCTTATAAAACACTTATTTAAAACTCAGAAATTATAAGTGAATATTATACCTCAGCTTTTTTGTTTAAATAAATCAATCAAGGGTAAAAGATCAATACTCTCGTTTCTATTTGCGGGTACAGACGGTCCATTGGCCTCCCCCATACTATTTTACAGATGATTTTGAGATGCATTTATGAAAACGTACGCATAGCTAGCAGATTTATTTGCATCGATTACGCGATGTGTTTGAGCTCAATGCCTAGCACAGCATACTTTATATGAATATTTGGCATAATAATGTGTGATGTAGAAATTTTTCAGTAGTACTATATTTGCAGTAAAGTAGAACAGAATTCTTATTAGATATCTAAAAAAACAGCTATTGAAAATAGTGACGATTGATTTCAGATGCAAAATAAATACTAATATTAACTGCAAACGTATTAAAGGAATATCAAAAAGTAAAGCAGAAAATATCCTGGGATTCAATTAAATTGTCGAACTGCGAACCTTGTATCGCAATAGTAAAATGGTAGCAAATATGAAACGCAGCAGCACCATATTAAGTATATTATCAAATCATATCACCAACAATGTCGCAGGAAAAACAAATTGAAGCTTCTGAAAATATACCGCTAAAAAACAGGAAATTCTGTTAGAATTCCTCAACAAGAAGCTCATATCTATAAGCATCAGCTGATTTATTCCTTTTAAAACTCAGATATTGCTGATATCAAAAGATTTTAGTACACAATTGTACAAACCGATTGGAATGCAAGATATGACTTAAAATCTTATCGGATGGTAAATTCTATTAAGTATTATCAACGAAAGTGAATGTATCGACAATCAGTTCATTATCACTGATAAGTTTTCCTTTGAAGGAACATAATCGGTTTGCTATGTACTGTACATGTCAAGAGTCTTGACATTGTCATTTTTTATCCGTATTAGAGTTATATGCGTCTTAGTTAGAAACTACTTCTGTGATCATTTGATTACCGTTATATTAGAAAAAAGAACAGCTACCGTAAAAACTATAATAAGTTCTAGAAAGTTATAATCAACAAGATTAATAGCAACAATCATTATGTCATACTAGTGGTTGATTGTCAGAGCTTCGTTTACGTAGGCGTGCGTGTATGTGCGTGAAAGTTTTCTGTGTGTGCGGCTAGGGATTCCGTGACACGGGTCACCGTTTCCAAGAACTCGACTCGTCTTGACGTCCCGCTGACAGGACTGGTTTTGTCGTTCTCCCATAACGCTGTAACATTGTTTCTCCACTTGTCTCTCTCACGTGTAGCATTTTAATCTATCCTTCTCTTTCTCTCCTGTATATTGGATGCGCATACGCAATCGCCCTCTATCCCCTCACTTCGATAAGAGTGATTGTGTTTTGAAATGGACGCCGCATTCGGTAGCCGCACAGAAAGCATAACTATAACTTTTTACCTTTGACACTTGACATTACTAGTCTTATTGAATATTGAAAAAAATCCTATACAATAATTCGTTGTAATGTATACGCTGTAACTAAAACTTAATAAAAATTTTGTGTTCAGAGATAATAATGATTGAAGAAATCAATTAACCACGAAATATTGCATGTAAATTAACTTTAAGTTAAGTATGTATGCACAATATCATTAAACAGCCTTCAAGTTGTTGCTTACTGTAAAAATAACCACCAAACGGTACAAGAGAATCACGCAAACATCGAAAACGTCGATTTCGAAAAGTTGCACGTGTACTCAACTGGACATAAACGTGGCCAATTAACCGAAGAATCTTATTTAATAACCGACTACCGTATAAACGCTATATTAAAAGTCACGAAAACCGTTAAGTGGGATGCGTATGAGACGGCGTTCGATTTCGTCACTATCGGAAATGCGAGTGTCCGTTTTTTGTTAGTTGTTTCGTGAATCATGATCGAAACTTGTAGCAGCAGTGGAGCAGGTCGGCTGGACGGCGCCGGCGCACCACGCCCTGTTCGCTCAGCTCCCGGGCACTCGCATCGCCCATCATTAATTATTCTCATGCCACAACCTGCCTGCATTATCTGCACGCCTAGCTCAACTTGTATCTAGAAACCTGCACCTGTTTTTCTCCTATCCAGAATCGATAGTATACAATTTTAATTTAACTCGATATTTTATGTATTGCTATATTCATATCCTAACCCTCCAAAATTATGCGACAGATTTCGATTTGGGATCAAAAACTGCCAATTACTGCTGTCATATTAACAGAGACTCCTTGATTCGGAAGCAATTAAATCAATTGAATGCTGGACGGAACAAACGATTTAGAAGTACCTAATTAATTTTTTAAACTGTTATCCTAAAATTTCTTAAACTGAATTTTATCTGTGGAAAATTTTGTTAACCAAGGCCCTCTCAAAATTATAATGTAGAGGTCTTATTTGTTTACACAACATGAAAATTGATGATTTAAACCTGCTCTGTATTACCGAATAGTGAAATTATCCACTCTGCAGGTTCGAAATAATAATTGGATCTCATTATTATTATACTTTAATGATAGTTATGGGAGCAACTTAATAGGTTCGCCCTTGTTCGTGGGAAGAAAGCCATTGATGCAAAGCCTATGGGAGGCTTACGTTTCACTTTGGTTCGAGTCTAATGATACTTTATTAGTATTAAATTATTTTTCAGTTTTAAAATATATTTCTGGGTCCATGGTCTGATGAATTCGTGTTAATTGTTTCAGATATACAAAGCCTCAATCATTCGCGGACTGCATCGGTAATGAATTACCTCTGGGATGGGAGGAGGCCTACGATCCACAGATCGGACGTTACTACATCAACCATGTCAATCGTAAGTACTAACTTGTAATGAAAATTTGATTAGGCTACAAATGACTATTTCTTCAGATTCTACGTGTGTTGATCACCTAACTCTTCCTAAAGGGCTGTACAGATTTGATGTATATCGAAGTGGATGTTAAAAATACTATTAAATTATAAATGAACAATTATCGTAATGAAAAATTCTCGAAAAGACTGATTCTATTCTAGCAATGACTACTATATATTATTCTATAACCAAGCAATGACCTATTCTATTTTGTTTTTATTCTGTTAGAAACCAATAATTTATAGTTTAAACCGAAAATTATTATTTTGTGTCGACAAGAAATCCTAACAAGATTGTTTTAATAAAGCAGCTTATGAAATGAATGTTACGTAAGTTATAATATGTTTAGGTGTAAAAATAATAAATTTGTCTAATAAATAAAATGCTGTACCTACATAAACATTTTAAACTTTAAATTAAAGTGCATAGATTGACAAACTTGACACTAAATGAACAGTATAAAGGTGGTAAGTTAAATAGGTAGGTATCTACCTAAAGTGAAAATGAAATTAGCATATTATTATCAAGTTGCAACATAGTAGAGTTATGTTAACAATGTTATAACTCATTTTAGCACAATGAATTGTTTATACCAGTTACACAAGCTTATTTATCCCTGGATTATTCAGTAGACCGGGTGAAAAATGTTCTACGCGGGGGGTTACCATTGCTTTAGTTATTCTATGAATTATTGAACAGCTTGATTCATGTCTGGCATAGAATGTTGCACCAGCCACCATCTTGGATATTTAATGGGAAATCAAAATGTGCAAGAATGTCGCCTACGAAAAATAGATCGTTTACAATATATAACAAAGTAGGCCTTTATAAGTATTTGGTTTAGATGTCTTGTGTAGGCAGTCGACAATTTCAGTAGTACCAAACAGATAATAATCTTTATAAAGTCTTGCGATTTTAAGTGATTTTATAAACGAGGTCTTCAAATATGTTTTATAAACGAGGTGTTGATATAGATATTTTTTTTATAGTTGTTTGAGCACAACTACGTTATACCTATGTATATGGATTTGCTAAATTCTCTTTCGTCTAAAAAAGTTTAAATTAAAATATTCAGTAAAATCATAATAGATTAAATTTTGTAGGTTACACACGCGCGTCCGTGCTGCGTGGACACTCAAAGATTTTTTTAAGTAAAACAATTTATAAAAGTACCCATACCTATTCATAAAAACATTAAAAACATAACACATCTAACGCTTGCTGTAGTAAGATTTCCTAAGTATATTTGTACTTTAGCGACCCTTTAAATGCATTATAAATTTAATGAATAAGACTTTCAAAACCTTTTAAATTTAATAAAACTTTTCTTTTTGTGTGAAAAAAAGATGTAACTACTCGATTTTTCCCAGAAATATTAATTTTCCATATTAAATACGAGCATAAAAAGCTTATAATAGTCACATAGATCTTCTAGTGTAGCTTCAACTTAATGCAGGACATTAAATAACTCGATTATGAATGGAATGCTTATGTATCGTTTATTTACGCAAATGTACCAAGTTGTATTGAATTTATTAGCAATATGCGTACGTTGTTATACTGCCATACAATCTCATATGCAGATATCTAAATGAGCTAGCTTTTAATTACAATGATTTAATTTAAAGACTTTTAAAATGTAAATAAATATATTTATGATACTTGGGTGCTGTTTGCATGGCAATATGATAATACTATCTAGATTAAGCTAGATTTTTTTTTTACAGTCAAAACCCGGCTTTAGAATATACATTTTTAAACAATGAATATACTTCTACTTTGCAAATCCATCCATATATTTTATAGCTGAGTTATGCCCAAACAACACAACCATTCAAAATATAAACATCCGAATAAACAACCTCGTCCTCTTTGAAATTAGTTAGAAATATGAAGAGCATGTCAAAATTTATCTTAGAAAACACTATAAAAAGTAAAAATAACAATAATTTGCTCTACAACATGGAAAATGATTATACTTAGTTTATGTACCTAATAACGGTGCGCAGACGCACATTTTCGCACGACGTTCACGCATTATGCATTATTTATAAAGCACGTAGATCTTTTCCGCCATTTTCTTCTTTTTTGAGACCACCCATCAACTGATCGGATCGGCTTTTGATCGTATGTAGCTCGTTAGTTTTCATGTTTTTTTCAAGATCTTTGCTATTTTGAACTTTGAGAGCTTTACTATTGCGAGATTTAAGTTTGGACTGAGTATGTAAAATCTTGTCGATCACAGACTTACCTCCTTAGTAAACAAAGATTAAGCTGAGAATAGTTGAAACATATTTTGTTCTATTTTTCTTTATAACAATTCTATTTCAACGTAGTATAATAAATTATAGTTAATCTTAGCTGTTCACAATTATTATTGTAGTACTTGCTTTACATTATGCATATTTTATGAAATTTCATCCTTGTTTTATATACATGTCTAAACTTGTTAAATTTTAATATGGATTTTTTTCACGCGATCTTAAAATGAATGTTGAATGTGCCTGTTAATTGTATACATATCAGTGCGGAGTCCTTGATATAAAATTGTAAATTTTTAATATGTGTACTGTTGGCACATCATAATGAAATAAAATAAAAAATAAATAAATAACACTTTAAAATCACATAACAGTGACCAAACAAAAATAGGCTTAGGTAAGCGTCTTTTAAAAGCAAGGGGGTTAATTCAAGTTATCAATACATTAGATCCTTATGCCAACTTAAGCGAATTTTTTTCCTACAGATACCAATCCTTGTTAACCGAGGAAAAACATCTCCTTGAAGCCTCTCATGGGCACCTTAATTTTCTCTGGGTCTGGTGGGGTAAATTAAAACGAAATTAGTAGTAAATCGTACGTCACAGTTCTTGAAAATTTCAATCTATATATTTTTTTTACTAAGGAAACTACCGCAATCCCGACACTGTTACTCCTATAAGCCAGAATCAACAGCAGCGCCATGAACAGACTCAGAATATGAACCCAGCCACGTCCCGGGACACCTAAACTGTCTTAGATCCCTCAAAAATCTGAAATAGTTCAGACAATTCAGGCTTTTATTCACACACGCTGATGTGACATGTCCTCCAAATTTTAGTTTTCAGATAGGCTGTTTCATTAGTATTTAAAGTATTCTATTATCCTTATCCTCGCCCTACCCAATGGTATTTTAAATCGCACAAATGCACTTTACAGTTACTGCCCAAACAGTATCATAGACATACAAATTTGCCCAGTGTTCTATTATACTTGCCGTATCCGAAATTCGCGCCTAACGTTTACGTATTCTCATTTTAAATGACAGTAGGGAGAAATAGGAAGTTGAGATTTTCTTATTGGGCAAGACGAGCATATAACACACTTACATCAGTATAAAATTAATTAAAAGATATTTTATTTTAAACTTCAATTCAGTTTCTAAAGTAAGAACCTAATTAAAGGCTGCCTATTTCAGATATTTGACCATTCCTTGCCATGTAATGAGTCGATGAAGTGCTTTTAAGATTATCTTAGTTCATTACTTTAAGTTTAATTTGCATAGTTGCATGCATCTAAAGCTATAAGGAGAATTTTCTGGGGGATATCGGATAATCACGGTTATCCGACGTGACTAATTCATTGTGCAGGCCAATCTGATAGCTATATCCCCTTTATATTAAGTACCAGGTTTGGCTAACATTTTCTGTTTAATTACATCTCACAAACTTAAGGCTCGAGAAGTTGGATTTTATATCTGACCTTCATAACCTCTAACCGAACAAATTAAATAAATGAAAATCAGATAATGCAAATTTTAACAATGTCTGGATCAATAGGAACGTTAAAGTGTAATATTTATAGATTCCGAATTGGCAAAAATTTATTATGTCTCATTTCTATTTATTTGGCTACTTGGAATATGACAGACATGACAATAATGAAAATTGGTAAAGATTAGACAATTTGGGCATCTACACTCATAGGCAAGCAAAATAATATATGTCAAATCCAAAAAAAATAATAAATATGGTGTCCAAAACATATTTTTTTAACTTTGCCTAAGTTAAAAAAAAAACATACCTAGGTTAATAAAGATAAATTAGTTATCATCAGACATTAAGTAATAAATTTATTGAGTCTTGTCCCATATTTATATAGGATCAGTGAAAAATAGTTTGCGTTATAAAAGAAAATTAATATTCCCACTCATTATTACCTTGCTGTGCAATCTTGCGTAGAACATATTTGTCTCCTCTGTTAATTTATGTCATATACCCGTCCAGAACTAATTATAAGAAGGTTGGAATAAAGTTTGTTCGTTTTATTTGATTTTATCTTAGTAGATAAACGGCGCGCGTGTTTTTAAATTGCACGCAATTTAGATGCGTAAGTTATTTGTGTTATTAAAATGTTGTACATATTATACCTAATGTTAGTTGGGTTGCAATGATGTAAATGAAAACTAACGCAACGCAACACACAACTACAGAAAGCCTTTATTCGTATTTTGTAAAATCAGTAAATCATAAACTGTAATACCTATATGGATATTATACCAATTCCATCAAAATGTTTGTGTGAAAGATAAGAAATATCCATATACCCACACACCCATTAGAAATTGCATTTTTTTGTGCATTGTTTATGCTCTATCTCAAGTGTACTTAGTGTATTTTTGTATTAAGAGGAAATTACTAAAAAAAACCGACAAATTTGAAAAGCAATTACATTAAACTTGATGATAAAGTTAGAGAAAACCCTCAGAATACGTGGAGTGACTATGTCAGCAGAGCGGCCGGCAAGAACTGGATGAGAAAAGCCGTGGATCGTGCTCAGTGGCGTACTTTAGGAGAGACCTATGTCCAGCTGTGGTCTAGAATAGGCTGATGATGATGATGATGATTAAGTTAAGGCCGAACAGACAAAAAATATAAACATCCGAATTGATGACGGTTCCTTTTTAAAGTTTGAAAAAGAAGGTTAATTCTAGCTTACTTATTGTTATTAAATTTATATACATATTGTCACCATAATAAAATATATTCTCGTAGAAGGAAAATTGAAAAAAAAAAGGTTTTAAACACATTGTATATTCATAAATTCCTGCATAGTAGCTATTTGCAATATTCAATAGAATATGCAAATTGCAGTAACTCGTTTATGGGACGACCATGGTGTTTTACGCGTGTTGATCTTAAGATAACTCGCCTATAGGCTTGGCATCACATAAATTCATGACCATGTTAATTGATAATTAAAACTCCTTATTACATTTTATTTTATTGGCTACCCCGTTATGAATTGGAGATAATTAAAAGGTAATTAGTAGTGTCAATGACAGGATTTCGTACTATTTTCTATTAGTAAGTGTGATGGTATTTCTAGTGGAGTCAAAAACAAGTCATTTACATAACGTATCCTTTTAACTATCCCTCCAAGTACAAGAGCTAGCTTTGCCAAAATTTTTATTTTAATCTAGTGTGTTCAGGATCATTTCAGGAGATAAGACACATTACAAAAAAATCAATACGAATCCGATTAGAGAAATTACAGCTTGCGTTAAGAAAGATTTATTTGCCTAAATTTTCATGCCAATCTAACATGAAACGACTAAATTTTTTTGCATCGTCGAAAGTCATATTTGTAGAGGAAGTTGTTAATGTTCATTAGGCATTCTATTGACATTGTAATTTTCAGTTGCACCACATAAGATCATGCTTCATACACCATAGTCAACTTTGTTGTGTGTTAGGTCAAAAGCATAGCTACATCCAGTAGGTGCGTCGACAAAGCCATAGCAAATTTGTTTTACAATTAGAATTTACTAAGTTAAGAATTCAGTTATTTTGGTAAACAATTTTATATATTCGTACATCAGAGTACCTACGTTATATTTTTTTGTAACAAAGCAAACACGAGAGCTATCATAATAAAGGACAGATAAACCCACAGAGAGCTAAAATCTACTTTATTCCTTTTAATATAAAGTACACATCTGACTACTAATCGACACATAAACATTTATTAGACTACTTTACAATAAAAGACAAACAAAACAATAATATTGTACATCTTAATCCATTGAAAGATACTTGTAATAAAATAGAAAATTTACTCTATCAAGCGTAGGAATTGATTGGAATATTTTTATTTATATGTTTCAAGTCTTTTAGTAGTAGTTTTGCATTTTGCAGTAAATATGTTACTTGTAAATGCTTCTTCCACTTTACATATTTAAGTTGCAGCATCCACATTATCACGGTATGCGATCTCCCCCATACCTATTTCTGCATACGGCTGGTAATATTTATGGTCTTTGGCTTTTATTTTTTTGCTGCATTGTGTTGGTGAGAATTTCATTAAATAGGACTTTGATTTTGTCCTCTACAAGATTTGTAAAATATTACTTGTTGTACCAACTCCTAACACTTTTTGGATTTTTTATAAACTGACCGTAAACTGAATTTTTAAGTTTCGCGGTAGTCGCGTGTCTTTGAAGACTTAAATGTCATTCAATACTGAAATATTTTTTCATTTGCATGCCATTTTAGAGGTGTTACTTTTGTCATATGAATAACTAATTTTAGTGGCTTAACTATATAAATGGTATACTGTGTGTGGTCAAATACGTAATAAGTCACGTGCGTTTCTTTTTATAGCATTGTCAATGTTGATTGTACTTTGATAATCTTTGTTATTGATTTTAGAAAGGACCTCTTTGAATTGTTGTGCTTGTAACCCGGCAGTCGTGACAACCGTTTCATTGTCTACGTTTGGTGAATTAACAACATTTTGTTTTGTATTCGTCATAAGCCCGCGACTTTGTCCGCAACAAACACAACAAACAGGTGTATGGAAAAATACTACAATTAAGTGGGGCTTCGTCCGCGTGGTATTAGGGTGAAAAGTAGCCTTTGTGCTATTCCAAACTATAATCTAAGTCTGTGGCTAATTTCATCTAAATCCGTCCAATAGTTTTTACGTGAAAGACTAACAAACATCTAGACTTACACATATTCATGCATCTATACAAGTATTCGCATTTATAATATTTAGTAAGAAGATATACAAGAACAACCAAAATATTATGATTGTCTTTTATATTATGATACTCCACGAACGTTAATTACTTATATTTATTTATAATTTTGCTATGGGAAAACTTTATTGTAAACCGCAATAAGTTGGACCTTCCTAATAGTTTTGTGGGACGCCATTATAGAAGAACCGATCATCAAAAATTATTATCGCTTTCAGTGTGCGGCAATATCGTAGTGCACCTTGCATCCCGTAAACCATTGAAAGCGCTAAGTTAACGGTGGTTTACTTAATTATGATTTATCATTACTAACACTTTATAGTGACATTAAATAACTATAACTCTAACTTTAAGCTTTTCGAGTACTGTTTAATCATTAGGCTTTTGATTGGGTACTATCGCTTTACCTTCATCGAAAACGGTAGCCAAATTACTAGCAATTTCGACGGCATTGTTTCTTTAATCTGATATAAGTGAGGAACAATCAGTCTGTAGAATCGTTCCGGCCTTGCCGGGTTCAGGGGTTTACTCTGTTTCGTTTTCGTTCGGGGATTTTTATCGTAAATTATTATTATGAAAGTAGTGAGTACTACTTATGGCAATCTCAAAATTGAATCCCATATAATATAATCATCAATTAAAGATTAAGGTAAGTCATAAAGACATTCGAAGGCATAAAACATTAGGACAGCAAGGGTTAAAGAGTGAGAGACGTATTTTTTTTTCTATCGTTGAAAGCCTTTAATAAAATTCATTATACTATAAAACAATTATAAAATTTGAAGTCGTTTTGTGCATATGCTTATTCCTAGACTCGTTTGATCGAACGACAAACACTGTAAAGTAGGGCCTCTGAATTGAGAATAATAATTGAAAGATCGTCTCATGCGCACTTTGGCTGTCACGCAGTGTGCGAATGATGGAGGAATGCAGCTGCCACTATGATGAGTGGCTCTCTATGATTGGTTTCTGTCTCTATGTTAAATTGCTTGACAGATTTCAATACCAGTATATTCAGTTTGAATTTTAATACACGCATAAATTTTAATCCTACGCACCGACTAAGCATTTGGTATTAATATTTGATAATTAATGTTATTAGTATCATTAACCTCTTTAGCTATTGCTGTATCCATTTCATCTAAGACTTTTTTATTACCTGCTAGTGTTAATTTTGTATTAAATTAGCGACTGGATTTTGCTTTGCCTAGGGTTATTACAGTGCGATCGTGTCTCATCAAATCATAATATACTGCTAAAACTTGTCTTAAAACTAAGGAAATGGTAGATTAACGTATTTGACAAATTACTCAACATTGTCAAGTTCATAATTTGCACAGATCTGAAATACCTATTTATGTAACGCTAAATTTTCCATAGTTAGAAAGGTACAGTACAATTCAACCAACCGTAGTTAATCCTTTCCAGATAAAAGATCACGAATAACAATCACGGCGACCGTCCAAAATGCCACAATAGCAAAGCGATCCATATCAGTGTTTATTGAATGCCATCATTATCAAACATTACTTTGCTTGCTCGTCATTAATCGGCTAATCGGCCACCGTATCGCATAGTTCGCCGGTGACTAATACTTAGCCTTAATCTTGCTAGCTAGCTTGTAAATATCAGCGAATACTTCTTGAGAAATGAGTTCAGGTAAACGGGTTTGTCAGTGTCTGATTGGTTTTAATTTTGGATAATATTAAAATCGTGTTGACGCTATTAACATCTTTTAGAGCTGAGCAAATTTAGATATGCCATCATGTGGAACTACCCACTTACTTTAATGTTATTCGTATTGCTAAGCAAACAATGGTTGGGGTGAACAAGTTCTTTAGTGGAAACCACGGACGCATAAGCCTAAGACGTTTTCAGACTAGGAAGCGTCAGTTATTTTTGAATGCAGGTGGCGCTCATTTTAGTTACATAAAGGATAACATAGTTGATCAATTCATTCCAGATTTTGTTAAATAATTGTATCTGATTAATCCTGCAGCGAGCAGCGGTGGCGCAGCGGTACGGGCCTCGCCTTAGAAAAAATAAGGTCGTGGGTTCGAATCCTGGCCGTGCCCACGCTTCTTTGTGTGAATTGTTTCATCTCCGCTGCTCAATATCGGTGAAGGAAAACATCGTGAGGAAACCGGCATGTCCAAGAACTAATCATTCAAGGATATGTGACATCCACCAACCCGCACTTGGCCAGCGTGTGTGGATTAAGGCCTAAACTCTCTCAACTCATAACACAGTTGAGAGAAGACCCGTGTCCAACAGCGGGGCACTAAAAAGGGTTAAAGTGAATCCTGCAGCGTTACCAGCATCATAGGCCACCTTTAATATTTTTAGAAGCGACATGTAAAAATATGGACACATATTTAACTTCTAAAATGACTTGTGTGTCACTTATGGATAAAAATAAATAAGTATGAATTGTATTGTTACAGAGGTGACGCAGTTAGAAGATCCGAGGCTAGAATGGCTCAGCATTCAGGAAGCGATGCTGAGGGAGTACCTGAGCACGGCGCAAGAGGCTCTCGAGGTATGTTATCAAATCTATGTTTTTTTACCACCAAAGAAGAAAAGTCATGAGATGAGCTCGACAGACTATTAAGTGGCGTTCCAAATTCCATTAGGGACAGGTTTTCATTATTCTAAGTTTTTTATGACATTATTTTTACCACCTAGAAGATTTGTACCTACTAGGACGCATATGGGTTTTACTACTTTGTTATTAACTATAGAATATTCATAACTAGACATGCCAACATCGATATTTTCTCAACGATTTGCTTTCAGCATAAACTACTACTTTGCATCGATTAAAATTTTATCTCAATACTTCGATCGATCAGTTTCGTTTTAATGTGCAGTAGATACGTAGGCGAGTCTGTCGATAATTTCAACTCGATTAGTCTATCGATGCAGCTATTACTTATCGAACATCTATCGATAAACGCTTTCATGTTATCTTAGAGCAATGTCATTGAATTTAATTTAAACTCAATTAGTTTATTAGAATCATAGGATTTCTTGACTTACGATAGTCCTCTGTTTCTTTCTACTTTTGTCTTTAATCTGTATTTATCAACCATAAGGGTCGATAACCAGATGCATCCCAAACTAGACTTGTGAGAAATTATCTTGATTTATAATAATACCTATAAAATTACAATTGTATTGTGCAATAAGAGCTACGCTAGTAATCGTCAGCTGGCGATGTTGTGTATAAAATACTAAAATATTCCCAAGTGAGCACATTATTAATATCAAATTTATCCTATCCCCATTTTACTCGCCAAAAATTATATTAAAATGTCGTCCAGCATTGCGTGAAGTAGCAAACATTCGTCCATCTGTTACAAACATTCGCATTTATAATAATTAGTAGGACTCAGTAATAGGTATAGGTGTAAACAATAAAAAAACTACAAATATAATAGTTAAAAAACAAGATTAAATTAAACGGTGTTCGTAATTAATGTACTTCAAGGCACATTAAACATTCATTTAGTGGTTCCTCAGATAACTATGGAATGCGATGCGATGCTCTGATAAGAGATAAGTGGCTAGGGTATTGTTTCGAATCGAGCACGCAATGAGACTTGATAGATCAAAGTTCACTCAGGAAATAACGCACACTTCAGTTTTAACGATAACTAGTTGTGGTCAGTAACTTCGCCCGTCTGAGTGTACTTGACTGATTTAATCATAGAACATTTAACGCGGGAAGTGTTAAACGCGAGTTCTATAGGCCGACCGTTTAACTCGCGTATCGCCATCTGAGGTACAAAGTCATAAAACATTTATTAAATCTCTTAAAGAATTATTTAACCATAGATAAAAGTAATGTAAGACAATTCGTCACTAATATCCATATCGCTTGAATCATCATCACTGTCTGTGCAGGAGTCAGAATCTTGGTTGATAAGCGATACGCGAGTTAAACGGTCCGCCTATAGTACCTACTAAATCGTTTTTGCCAGTTTTTGGGGCGAGGTAACTATGTACTTACAGCAGACTTTTATATGCTCACGCACACTTTCAAAAAGTTGAAGCATCTTTAATAAAAAAAAACATGTTCAGTTTGTGCATACAAACTGTTCATGAACCTCGGCAGAGGGAAACGCGTGCGCATAACAGTGCCTGTGTTAATAAATGTTCTAAGCTCTAAGTTCTTGGCATTGGTTTGTTAGGTTCTAATGTACCTAAACGTACAATGCAATGGAGCCCGCGGTGTTTGGTTCATAGAAAGATACGAATAATCTATTATTTAATAATTTACGCTTAATACAAATTGTTGTACCTATAGCTATAAAACGTTAACTTTTTTAAAAATTACTTGACTATTTAAATAAAACTACTTTATAACGGATTTGATCGCGATTTTATTTAGATTTTTATATGCCGACGTTTCAAAGTCCACCCGTGACCACGAAGTCTGACTTTGAAAGATAGGGGTATAAAAATCTAAATTAAACCGGTATAAAGTCCGTTATAAAGTAGTTTTATTTCAATGTGTGATATAAATCGAAAGAAAATACTACTTGATTATTCATGATAATACATATATTGGACAATCCTTTCAATTTTGAAAAATTTATTTATTAACACCAAGTTTAAAGGAAGAATCTAGTAAGAAAATGAGTTAAATTTTTCGCAAAATTGAGCTTAATTTCCATAACTATTAAATAGCGGTTAAAGGTCTTGGATAAATTGGTCATCTATTTTGTTTACATGTACTCATAATCAATCAATTGACGTCAATCTGAGGTTATCAGTGATGATTGCAGATTCTGTACTGACGTCTCTCGCATTCTTGTTGACTATTGATAGCAGTCATAAATTTGTGTAATTAAGAAAACCATTATAATATTAGAACGTCATGGAGCATTAAGTGCTAGTCATTTATGGAAATGTGACGATCTAAAGATCGATTTATAAGTCCAGTAATTTGTTGATCTCAGACAAATAGAAGTGTAATTGGACAAGCTGGCTGGTCAAAGTGTCAAGGAAAATCACCTACTTCATGGGTCGAATGCGGTACTTTTGTATTTGGTACAAGAAAAATACCAAATACCTATTGTAATTAATCTTTGAAATGCCATTGCCTCAATATTCTATCTGTCGAAATAAATAAAAGCTAAATATCAAGGATTAAGTAATATTTATTTGTCTTAATTTAAAACACGCAATTATACGTGTCAGGTCTAAATGTCTTATGTCCGAAAATATAATATAATTTATTATGTTAATGGCAATAATTTGTTACAGCATTAACAAGAAGTGCCCAATTAAGTGAGTCGGTTTCGTACTTAATAGTAAATGTTATATCATCCATAGGCTAATTAAATATTTCGCCTGGAAGAAATACCTGCTTAAAATTCGGTTTATTCCATAGATCTTAAAATTCAATATAATTTCAAGTCTTTGATAGGTGTATATAATAAGTTATTATATTATGTAGGGAATAAAAAACTAGAAAACACGCTTTCACATTAACAAATTGTTATTTTAACTAAACGTGTTTGCAAAGTTTGAGGGCAATCGGAATTTGGAATTAGCAAAGAGGTCATAAACAGTTTCGAAGACTTATTTAAAGTTACTAATCATATTGTAGGTGTTACTTACAGTTTTAACAGTCGATAGAATGAACAGAAGCGTAGTTTAATATAGTCTTATAGTTTTAGCAGGTTCAAACAAATCATCCAACTCCTCTATATCTTCTCTCTTTAATTATCTAAATTCTTGCGGGATCCGAAACAGTTAACTTTAAACTAAACTAATTCCTGAGCCTCTTCACGCGCATCGCTATCAATCCTGACCATGGAAGAAAGAAGTTAGATCTTGACTCACAAGACTAACAGTGGCAAGATTGGTGGTAATAGATTTAAACCCAAAAAAAGGTTTAATCAGTGACTAATCCCCGCCATCTCCCTAACGAATGATTGATAGAATGAGGGAAGTGAATGAGAAGAAAAAAAATTGGTTGTTTGTAAAGTAGGTTTACGATCGAGATGTTTACGTGATAACGTCTTATTGGTGATATAAGTGAGAGAGACGGAAGATCGGTCCACTCACTTTAACGCTATGCCAGCCTCCGCTCGTGAGGATTCCGCGTGACAAGTTTCACGGAATGACTGGCAGCGCTCGAGATGAGACGGGAGATCGGTCCGTCTCTCTCTTGTTATACCTGCGATCGCGCTCGTGAGGTTTTGGTGTGACACAAGTTTCTGAACATGTCACCCGACTAAAACGATTTTAAAGACGTTATCACGTCAAAAATATATCGATGAATATCCCCAAGATGCTATAGTTGATTATAATGATGCTGTTTGAAGACTTTAGTGAATTATAATTCAAGAAACTATATTTTCAGTGTATCACGTCTCTGATAGCAGATAAAACCTGAAGTTAAAATCACGTACGTTCTCACTAAACATGCAGATACGATTTGATAACGGTATTCACACGGACTGCGAATGGACGTGAGATGCTTTTGAAGTCCATAACCTAGTATTTGCAGTTTACAGAAAAGTATTTGATTTAGCTTTCGAGATTTTTAGGATGTCTTTTATCGCTTTTGTCACTGCAGCAACTATGCTACTCTGTTGATTGCTCATGTACGAGTGCTTTCTTTTTGAGTAATATGTATATCGATTTAGTTTTAGCTTGGAACTGGCGCACCTTACTTTGTGCGTAAAAGTTCGTACATTCATAGCGCTCACACTCACCTGTATGTACCTATTACCGAATGGTTTCGAGGTGAATATCACCGACTTCTCGCCCGTTATGTTTAGATCCAATAGGAGGCGAGCTGAATTCCATACTTTGAGCTGCAACTCAGATTTTCTTAGTAGGTACATATATAGTAATTTTTTTGTTTGATCCTGGAATCGAACTCAGGACCTAATACCACGGTTACCACAAAACCATCTACGCTCAAAGTAAAGAAAACTAGAGGTAGTATATGCTTTTAAGTTTAGAATTGAATTGGATCATTAGTTCTAGGTATAGCCCTTTACATACAAATTTACAAATAAACGATTTTTACCTCTTTATAATATTAATAGATATTTAAATACCACAGAATTGTAACACGTTGCGTATAAACATTTAGACTGGTCGGATATTGCGTTCCGATGCGTGAGTCAATCATTCGATACCCGCTCCAGTTCTTGGTAGTGTTGTTCTGCGAATAGATGTGCATTGCGCGCGCGCAAATGTCGGATTTGTTTAATTTGGGATTTAACTATTTTATAGACTTGACCTCCTAAACATTGAAAAATAATACGCTATTTCAATATAATTAAATCAATTGGCTGTTGTCAATTCTTATAATCGAGTTAAGTTTTTGTATAATGACAGAATTATCAATATTTGCTATCGTGCATGATTACTACCAAGTAGAAAACAAATGGTTGTAAAATTTAGTATCTTCATTTTCTATTTCACGTGTATCTGATATATTGACTGACATAACAACGCACAGCTCAAACAGCTTAGCTGGGTCTAGAGACTTTAAATTTGGCACATAGGTTCCGTGTGTGGTTTAGGGACGTACTTCCAAGGATTTTTAAAAACTGATACGGGTTAAACCGCGGACGGAACCTAGTTTGTTCATAATTCTCTTCAATAAGTCATCGATATCACCAAAGATGCAATTCAATCACTTAATTACATTGAGAAACAAGGTTATGTAGTTCTGAACCAAGATTATTCCTTTGACTTCCTATCATTCAAATATAACACAATGATGGGTGTTAATTCATTTATATCGAAATATTACATACGATAGGCTAATCCTAAGCTGACAAAGTTATCCCATGTAAGTACAGAAGCCAAAGCAGACGTGCAAGCATGTGCACACAATTAAAACAATACCAGATGTACATCTTAAACACAATATTAAACCAAAATAAACCTTAATACAAATAAAATAAGTTCTAAATGAAATATCTCATACAGAAAGCGTTGTTGGTACGGATAAAGTTAATATGGAAGCGTTTGTGCAAGAGATGTGACTTGCTATAATAGTTAAGTAATCTGAATTGAATCCTGTTGACCAATTAGCCAATAAACATTCAAATAGAATTTAAAGTTATAATCTTGTCGATGTGACATACAAATGTGATGATATAACTACAGTCGCCGATTCGTACTCGTGCCACAGCCTAACAGCAATACGAACGATAAATAATGTTACAGCAAGTTTTTAAATCACAGTTATAATAAATAATACTTCATATATTAACCACATAATGTGCCCACGTCCTGCAACACGATCATAAAATTCGGTAATCTTAGACAGTCCTTCGGAGAAACATAAAATTTCTCTAGGAGTTTCTAAGAATTATCTTACACCACTAATTCTGTGCCTAAGAATGCGGTTGCGTGTAGGAAAAGGAAAAATAGACGGAATATTTTTGGATCATAAAATTCCTCCTAGAATAACAATCTTTACGACTAGTATAAAACAAATGGCTAAAGTAAATAGAGCCTTAAAGTTTTATTGGTGAGCTTTGATACTTCACAAACATGGCATACGAAGACGCAGAGGGTATTAAAGTTACTTGTAAGAGTATTTTATTGCTTTATTTTAGGTTGTTGCAAAACCGCTACATAAGCATTTTGTTTCAATACATAAAATATATGCATTTAATCTTGAATTATTGAAGTTAAGTATGGATTGTTTTGTACCAATTGCGATTCCTCTTTTCATTGAACTAATACAGTCTTGTTAACATACTATTTGTAGTACGTGGCTGAATTTAACTGATTTACCTCTATTAGTTTTATTATTAGATACTAGTCAAAAATATTTCTAGGAAGGATCCTGTGTTTAGATGATTCTGCGAAACGTGAGCACTCACCATCAACGCACGCGTCTTATCCGATTACAGGTGCTTTAATATTGAAAGTGTTATCTAAGTTACTGAGGGACTATTTGGTAGAGTGTGGCTAGCAAAAAGTGAGTCTAAGATTTTTTAGACTTCTCATGTATCTAAGATAATACATATAAATTTTACTTTAGCCATCATCTACTCACCTTTAGTGCGCTGCTCCTGCTCATTTTCAGTGGAAATTGACGTCAAGAGACGGCCCGTCGCGTCGTTAAGGCCGTAATTTACACTTTGGGTTTAGGCCTTCATCTACTCGTAAGAACAATATTATCAACTTCATCAAAGAAAGGCTAACCGTTTCTCATAAAAGTAATCTATTTACATGTTGATTAATATTATACAATACCATAGTTGTTATCTAAATCATTTGTATTCATATTATGGATGGATGATACATGAACAAATATTTTGATGTAGACATATAAAATATGTTATGATATAAACCCGGGAAAATTTTCCAAGTTTAACAAAGCTCGAAAAAGATTGAGGTCGGGAATAAATTACTATATATTAGGTTTTTCTAACAGAAAAATCTTAATGGCAGCTTGAAATTAGAATTTATTCCCGTTAAAAGGCAATGCTCGGCATCTGCTCGTAATAAATACCCACTTTATCATTCAGTATTCAGTCCTAAGGATCTGTCTTTCTGTATGTAACTTTGCCTTTCAATGAAGCCTGGTTTCATTGTCACTGACTGTAAATTTTGTTTAGCATTGCATTTATTTAAATGCTAAACGCTAACATACGCTAATACATATTTAATTGAGCACGCCTTTTACATTTTGTATGCACCGTTACAATTGGCTGAGGCGGATTATTTTGTAGTGTAATATTATTTAGAACATTAGAAATTTGTACCATAATACGGTTATGAAAAATTAATAATAATGTATTTTTTTTTAGTTTTTGGCAATAAATGGCTATCTCTTTTTTCTAGAATGTATTTAATCAGAAAAATATAATAATGGTCAGTACTATGAGATATATTACGATATTTTAACAATATTTTGTAGAACATAACTAGATATTTTTTAATTCCGAAACATATCACATCAACAACATACATTTAACTGCACTCAAATCAGTTCTTATACTTATAAAAAACATGCTCTTAAAAAGGGAGATACATATAATTTGTATTATTTTGATTGTGATGGTAGAAAATTGATGGTTGCAGCGGGCAGTTATTATTTCTGACCCGAGGTGTTCCTGGAACCAAGGTCGAGAGCCTCAGGTATCACAGATGAGGGGGAGTGGCTCAGCTTCCAGAACTTTTTAGACAAGCTTATTTTGATTTTGGAGATAAAGAACGGGTTGAAGTAGCTTTGTTAATGAACTTTAATGATACGGTTAGCGTTGTAAAGAAATGTAATGGGATGGAATAATATTATAGTTTGATAATGCACAAAGGCTAGCAAAAATTTTGTACCTTAAACAATTGATACAGCCTAATAGCATGATTACATTTCTAGAAGTACATAAGCATTCAATAAAAGAAAATAAATGTTTTTAGTGAGGTGTTTATTAAGTCATCTTTTAGCTAAAAAAAAATTAGCACCCCTAGTGCAAGAGCAATGTTGACTTAGAAGTTTCAACTAATCTTTGTGTTTTGTATCTAGTCTTTTAGATTGCTTTAGAATTCAGAATGCTTTTCTTAACTGTCGTCTGGTTTCATATTTGTCTTTAGACTTTTTATAAAATTGCATAGGTTTACATGGGATGTTAATTTGGCCAAAGATAATACGTGCCGGTACAATACCTTTACATGACGTATAAGGTCTTTCCTGTATTTCACAAGTCCAATTCGCAGAAACGACATACTATGGTCATTATCATTGTTACAAGGCAATTGTTCACATGATGTTTGTGATAAATGTCCTTAGAAATAATTTATTATTGTCTAATAAAAATCTGCTTTTACACTCGTAATTGTTTCAGAAATTATATTTAAGTGTTAAATAATCAGACTATAGTTTATACAATGCATCTTTTTACATTTGCCTTGTATACGAAGGGAAAATGGAATTGAATATCAAAGTGTTTTATCGAACGGCCTTTACTAGAGTGTGTTTTAACAGAAATCCATGTTATTCGTTAATGTTCAGGGTAAATTAGAACGTTTACTATGTAGACTGTAGCATAAAAATCATAGCAGACGAAAGAGGAGGAGGTTGGAGGTTGTTGATAAGGTCCCACGATATTTACACTGTTTTTGGTTTCATTAGTATTTTAATTCTATGTTGAGTATGTTGAAGTCTGCCTATATGTATGCTTTATAATGGGGGTAGGAAAAGATAACAATGAAGTAATAAAATACCACTAACTGAGTACAAATATAATAACAGGAAACGATGACATTCCAGACTCATCTTTGTCCAATGAGACAGCGTGGCGTGGCGCAGTTTGATAAATTGGCTATTTATAACTTCAGCTAACGCGCATTGTCTTTTAATTGCCTTGTTTTCTACTTCCCCAGTGTTATCAACTCGTATAACTAAACTATTCATATACCCAAAGGCAAGCAAAGTTATCTCCATTTTCCAGTTGCTTTAATTGGGTGACAACAACAAATTTGGTCTCTATATCGGGGATATTATTTTCCGATTAAAATACATCCAGCATTCAGTTGTTCGTTAAAGTTATTTCAAATATTCATATTTTTAAATCCATTATTAAGTGACTTTTTGTTACGTGTACGTATCTGTTCTTTTACTTTCGAGAAAATACCCGAGACTAATGCATTCAAATTATGGTCAACATTTGAAACCCTACAATTACTTTTTAAAATAAATCAGTTACCGCCTCCTCAAGTTTCTACCTGAGAAGCGATTGATTGAAGTGCAAGTCAGACATACTCATTATTCTAAATTGAAACAAACCTTTCATAAATAATAGTACTATTATTTATGGAAGGTATTACAGCCACCAAGATACGCTGCCTGGCAAAGAATATTTAAATTGTATGGGAGGCGAAAAATGTGCAACACGATTTAAAGACGAAGAAGGTTTTTGTAAACTTACTACTATCGGTAAAGTCACTACGTTGAAAGTATTTGCATCATAAAAGAACATATTTCACACATAAAACATAATACCCTTTGCTGAACCTGTGCTTATAGATGCAATTAATTTTAGTTCGTCTTTTTTGAACAATTTTCTGTATACAATGTATACGACTGTGCGTGACTGCCGTAAAATGGAGCTGAAATATTATGAGTCTTGCTTGCAGTCAGACTTAATAGCTAAACTTGTGTATAAAGACGCTTCTCAACAGAGTTTCTCGCCTCTTTCTGTAACTACTATAGGTAAATAAAATTTTGGAAAATGATTTGGTCCGTTTTTCAGTTTGCAATGGAGTTAATTTTTTTCATATTTTTTTTAAGTTTAGTGTACCTAGTTATTGATTTTAACGTTTAGTAATTTATATTAAAATCAGATTTGGGTGAAGTTATACGATGTGACACGTAGGAACATGATGCGCATATGATTGAACGTTGTCGCTTCATTGTTATTAGTGATTAGTCATTTTGTACTCCTATTCATTAATCCTATTAAATTCATTGTTACTTAACCGACACGACTTGCTTTGTTGTTTTTCTAATGTTTTGTAATATAATTGTAGGGTCGATAATATTGCACATAAATATGATATAGCTACATCGATAACACACTCTTCGTTATTTTAATAAACCCATCTACACATCTGTATATATCTTTAAGTATACAGATTGCAGACTATGTTGAAAATACTACTATACTGATTCTTGTGTTTAGTACATCAATTGCAACAAAGGAATTTAACAGAAGTATCGATAAGCAATTTTAGAACACGCCGGTCCCATGTTTACATAATGTTATTATGTAATATAGTAACACATGCGTGGAAACGCCTGAAGTTACGTATTTATGACGATAACGAAACAATTTGTGACATTTGTAATTTGTGATCAAATGTAAAAGGTGTTCCTTTAGAACAGATGTGAACAACCGCTTATGACTAAAAGCTATAGAGAAAAAAAAACAAAGGAAAAAATTACTCATGTAGGAATACTACTATTAACTAAGATGAAAATTACAATAAATAAAGGCGTTCTTCAACTGTTTCCATATTAGTATTTTATCTTTTGGAAATATAATTGGTTGATTTATGTTGTAAATCTTATGGTTCTATCAGTCCTTGTATCATTGGTGTATCTCTTAAAAAATGTAACTTAATCTTTTGTTTAAATTAGGGATGTCCTACTATGTAAATGCAATTGAATGTAGTAATGAAATATTTTTATTATGTAACACAGCATCCGGCAAGACGGAAGCAATTGAATCTCATAAAACTACATAGCGTTTGTGTTTGTATTAATAGATTCAACTATTACTGTAATTAGTACTATAAATTGGATATTTTAATATCTACGTCTATTGAATTATGACGAGATGTTAGATAACAGTTGATCGGATGCACGTAAAAGTAACCATAGTATTTTATCTAAGCACTGAATTTAAAGTCAGAAAAGGGAAAATTCATAATAGAAACTATTATTAAGATACAAAGGCAAGAAAAAAAAAGTACTAGATTTTACAGAAAAATTACACCAATATTCTGTAATAAGTACCTATCTAATTTCTTTAAAAAAGCTTTCCTTAGTTGTATCACCTGTCTGTAATTGGTTGTGATGACAATGACACAAATTGATGTTTCTGCTAATTGGATACGACCGATCTTGGTCTAAGTCCATCGGAAATCGTAAAGAAAAGAGATGTCGTAAAGTTGTCGGGGTTAACATACTGGCCGATGGGACATATACGTCGTGAGTACATACACCTTTTTGCGAGAATGTAGTCAAGTCACGGTGATCACATTGAAAAAACTTATGAAATATCATCAACTGGAATAGATACGGATAGGTTGGATGAAGTTGAATATAAATCCAATAATTTCATTGTCACAGTAGCTGCGTGTCGGGCATTAGATAAGCAATTTGTTGAGCATGCAATAAACAGAAGTAATAAAAGTCAACATGGTCGTCCACTGTCTAAAAATAAACAAGCAAATCGTCGGACTGTACTAGCAAGCTATTAAACGGGTCAACACGTAATTGCAGTAGAAGTAGTATAGCATAATATTATAATATAAGGCTGTGTTAGAAAGGGATCGTTTGTCAGTGTAATACAACGTTAGCTACCGTGCGACGGGCTACCGTTCCAATAATATATTGATTCTAGATACCGGCTTGATTATGATATATCTGCTGTTGGTAATACACGCTATTTTGCACTACACAACCTATAGGTTGTAAATTTACTAAGATCCGTGGGCGATGCAACGATTTTATGGTGCACAGCAAGAGAAATATTTACTAAACAAATTGTTCTGGTCGTCAAAAGCTACTCGTCGTAATGGCATCAGTATCAGTAGTAGATTACATTAATTGTACATTGGAAAGTATATTCCAATAAATCTAATGCTGTAAATCTAATGACAGTTTAGTGAAGAATCGTTTACATTTAGAATGCAAACGGTTCTTTAATTTTTCATCCTCGGTACATTGATTAAGTCCATTTAAATACCGTCGATATTAATCATCCAAGTACACGCATTTGTCATAGAATCTAATGACATATTTTAATCTTAACGACTCGTTTCCATTTAAAGGGAATTTAAATACTTGATTACAATCCATATGCTAAACAAGCTTAAATCCAGATGACTTACCGACTGACTAATGGGGCTTAAGATTAATTTCATTTTGGAAGTCACTTTTATGAAAAGATATTACATAATTAGTTTACGATCCTTATAATTTTACCAATTACAGGACAATCAGTTTTTTTTTAAATTCTTCGTTTTATTCCGTGTTTCTGGTTTATCTGGTTTCCGTAGTACAAACCCGGCTTAGTTTGGGATCAGATGGCCGTGTGTTAATGTCCCACTATATTATTTATTTATCTATCTATACACGCTGCTATTCTATGTAAGTATATAATACTTGTCCGGTTACAAACTGTCAGGCGTGTCTTCGACTACTCGGCTGACAGTCACACAACGGGCAACAGACAAATCCCCTTCATATTCAAATACCATTTTCAATCCTTAGCAGTCATTAAAACACGTGTATGATACACTCATGCATTCGGAATGCACAGAATGGAGATCAGTTGTACAATAAAAAGCTTTAAGGCACTATACGATGACAGAGCATCCACCGTTAGTATTTTTGTTCGTATTTTTATCGTATCATTCCGACTCTTAAAGATATCTTCTACTACATTGATATTTATAGGTAAAAAAACATCATATTTTAAGATTTCGACATTTATTTAAATTATATCTTTATCAATTGCATTTTGATTTAATATCAGGTCCAATCGGAATCTGAAGAGTGATGTTAGAGGTCAGCAAAGTGATACGATTACTAACATCTGTCAATCTCTGACATTTTGACCTCTGCCTGTCTTGTTACAAAATTTTTGACGTTATATCAAGATGTACAGATAATAAAAAAAATGATCTTCTACGTTTACCTATAGCAAAATTAAAGATAACCATTCTTATTTTAAACTTATTTCGGAATTATTAACTATTGAAATATTGAATGCAAAGGTTTTTGTGAAATCCCTCCTTTATCACTAGATAGTATTAAAGTAATGGCTTTAACATTAAGCAGTAATCGTTATCACGAAAACGTTGGAATTTCAAGCAGAAGTAATGTAACTGTTTTGATGCATTCACTTGAACCTAAATATGTCGTCCAGTAGCATGTTCAAATTCTTTTTGTATCTTGTAGATGTACAATTTTCAGTCAAAAATTATGACAATTACTTACAAGAAAAGTAAATAGATGCCATTAAGGTTCAAATAAACATTTTCACTAAACGTATTATAATTAATTTGACCACTGTTTGTGCTAAGGGTCGTGTTATCCTTTGTGATGATTCTTTTTCCAAATTTCAAGTTATGGCATTTTGTAAATAGTAATTCGAATTAAGTTGGACACAAAATAGCTAATAATAATAAAATAATAATAAATTCATAAAAAAACGTTGACAGTCAGGTCATTGAGGTCGCCTGTTTTATATCGCATTCCTCTACACACGACAATGCTTGTAACATAATTATAAATTATCTCGACTCAATCCACTTTAAAGTTTTATGGGAAAATTCCAGCGTAGTTAATATGTTACGTTTGTTGACTAGCTACTGACGTAAGTTTGAGTCTCGGAATTGAATTAATGAGGTAGAAGAATTCCTAACTGATTTATTGGTATGTAGGTCTTTAGATGTTTTGAAACTGTATTTTAACTTTAAAATTGAAGTTGTTTACCATCAAACAATAACGATATTATTATTATGTCAATAAATTCAGTCCCCATGGAAATAACATCACCCTACTTATGGAACATTCTACTTCCCCATAAAACTTAATCGACTCTATACATGACATCCACAGCAACAATTTTATCAATTTTAAATAAAAATTCAGATTATGATAAATTTGAAAATAATTTTGGGCATCTAAATCCTTTACGGTATGGCAGTATACAATTTAGAAATTCCTGTCGATCATTTTTGCATGAACCAGTATTTTGAAGTGTTTTTAAAAGTAATTATTACTTACGTGCAGGCTACTGTAGATAAATTACTGGTTGTTTCACTAATAATGGTAGGTTGACGGTATGAACAGAAATGTCGAACTGATTACTAAGTAATATATGCTTTGCACATCTGTTTCCATAGGTTGACGATGTAGATGACTGAAATTTAATACCCATGTATATTTTATCCTTCTTATATTATAAACGCGAAAGTTTATAAGAATGTATGGGCGTATGTTTGTTGTTCTTTCACGCAAAATCTACTCGAGGTAATTGGATGACCTTTGGTACTGAGATAGATTATGGTCTGGGTTAACCCAATAAGTAGCATTATTGTTAATTTTAAATTTTCCATCCTTTTTATGAATAAATTTGGCCATCTATAAACCCCCATATAATCAAAAAAATCTGTTGTTAAACATTCCATACTACGTCTTATTTTAAACAAGTGACAGTACCACACTCCCGATGCGTTCATGCTTCATTATAATTATAGACGCATTCCAAACTTTTTTATACGCATAGGCCAGCACATTAATGACACCATCTGTTAAAGTTGTATGCGGTTAAAGGTCAGACTTGCGCATATGATTATTATCGTAATATTTAGTTTGTATAATCTTATTATAATCGCGTGTTTGTAAATATTGCTTATTACTGACTGCGCCACACAGATTAAATACCTTTCTTCCACTTGCATCTATGCCTGACCTTTAGCTTATCAATATAAAAATCACTCATTTATTTTCGTTGCATCTTTGATCAATGTTATTTTTCTTGAACAAGACACTCTATGTGTTCATTATTTATCTGATTGTGTTCATCGTGTGATACATTGTCCATACACGTAGCAAACCCACAAAGAGATTTTAAAGTCATAAAGATCCGTCTTTGGAAGCCACTGGTTTACACAAAAGCTCATTTATTATTATCTAATCTCTTAGCTTGAGCGTAACTCCAGTAGCCCAGAATGATGTCCCTTAAATCTGTCATAAAAATGTAACTGTTTGTCGGGAGTTAGTAAGAAAGATATATTATTGTGATTGTATTAAAGTCGCTTTTTGACTATCATAACATTTTAATAAAAGAACTGATGAAGAATGTTGATACTTATAAAATATTAACTATACCAATTATAGTCTAGATAAGGCTATTATGTAGAAAAAATAATCTTCAACTATTATTCTGTATTGCAATAAAAATTACTTTTTTCACCAATAAATATTAAATGAGAACCCTGTCGGTCGTTTATCAAGTCGTAGAATGTGTTTATATCCCTCTAATCATAACAGATGACTTGAAGTCCAACCCATACCTCTATTTAGACTATCAAGAGGTAGAATAATGTTAAAATTATGTTGTAAAACAAGACTTAGTGGGTACTGATTTAAAAAAGAGATTTTGAAATCTTTCATTTAAAAGACTTGTCGACGGACATTGTATTTATTCGACATGGCATTAATAAATCTGATTTATATCAGACCTTGCGTGTTATTTTCACATTTACTTGTATCGACGAAACCATCTCTTGTTTGGTTAATTATTGCAGTGATAATTAAATCTTAAGGTGTCTCTCTGTAAGGTACCTTTCTGAACTGTATACTTAGAAGGAAACTGGTATCAGATGTAATATTGGTATTTGTTGGAAACATTACCATGGTGTCTCTTCGTGTGTTTGGCTGCACAATATTTTCTCTCTCTTGCATCGAGGTAACAAAAACTGTGTAATATAGCAAAACCAAAGTTTCAAGAATCGAACTGGAATTGCTGTAACTCGAGAATCGACATTGCTTTGTTAAAAGAATCGTCCTAAGCCAAGCGTTCAGTCATAAATGTAAAGTTGTTATGGTTATATGGTGGGTAGCAACATAAAGCTAGCACTGAAGGACGGGGAAGGCTCTCTCCCGTCCTCGACCCGGCACGGCGACCTCAGCGCGTGCGCCATTGTTCCGCCGCTCGGCTAATGTTACACTCGCTGTAAAGTTGCGTTTGCGCACCGTGACCAAAGCTCTCGTCTCGAGTGGACACATTTTTAGCTTTTAAGGATGAACTTGAGCGGGTTGCTTTGGGATAAACTATAGAAATACTTCACTATTTTGAAATTTTTAAAAGAATTCATCGTTCCGACTACCGTTATCGTACTTGCCTTAGTTCTTATATTTTATTCTTATTTTCACTTCTCTGAGTGAGTTTTCTTTGATGAAGTACCTTCCTATAATGTTCTTTTCATGTCGCATTCCAAGCCCAAAATTCTCGTACAACTTTTTGCACTGTTACCATACGATCAATCTGGATCTTAATCGGGTAAGTTCGTGTTGTCCCGTACTTGCATGCCCACACGAGCCTCGGCCCGTAACCCGAGATTGTTTTTGAAGCGACAGACCGGCGCGTGCGCTTATACGACCTCCGCGCTGGACCTTGGAGTAGGGTTACCAGAAACTAATGGAAAACGTTTATAGTTTTCGAGGAATTCGATATATAGTCTAATTGGATAATTTCAGTATGTCCAATAACATTATACTTTTCTATCTTCGAAAGAATGCTATTGTCAAATGTTATTCCATTTGAATGATAGGTTCCTATAAGAAATTAATATCCAACTAGGCAAAATAACGTAAAGAATATAGACAATGTATTAAGATTTAAATGCAGTTTTCAAGTTTAAAAGATGAACCTTGAATTTTGGAAAAGTATGAAAAAAGAAAATGAAAAACATGTTTATAATTAGCACTGCTTTCTTTAAAATGTATAGCATAATATTAATAATTGTATATTGCAGAGTATATTAAAAAATGTTATTGTGAACCCTAAAGTAGACTTGCACACTTACAATTATTTATGTATGTTCATGCTTTAAACCAAGCTGTTTCGTTTAGGTAAACGTATTCATGGTTTTAATCAAATTTTCAGGCATCTGAGTATATTACGCGACTGAAAACAAACGTATTATTCTGTATCTCTAAGTACAACATCACTGACATTTTATTCGTGGTAAAGTACAGAAATCAAATTTGTTTCATACATTTTCAATAATATTAAGTTCCTATATAAATCAAATATTTGTTGGCAGCAAAAAGATGATACTTAACTATAACTTTACGTGTTCCCTGGGGTTACAGTATTTGTATGTCGTCGTGTTTGACTTCTAAAGTGCAATCGTGATTTACGAGCTCGTTACCAATAGTGTAATTTGCTTCTTCCAAGTAAAGCATTATTCCTTTGATTTTCTATTTTAGTAAGAGAAAATTGATGACTTGTACGTGCTCTGGGAAAACAGAATTCAAGGGCATTTAACTTTATATTATGTGCTTGCAAATGTTAATACTACTGTTAATAAGATTATTTTATGATTCAATGAATATATTCAATTTCAAATACTTTTTCAATTCTGATAATGTCAACCTTTATGGAGGTAAAGAAACTATTTCTTGAATCACTAAAAAGGGTTTTAATTATGTAGATGTTAGTAAATATATAGAAAATACAAAGATTCTTTTCGCTGTGTCATTACTATATCTTGTTATTTAACAGCGGTGTCTAAGAACTTTGTTGTATGGATGGCACGCGAATTCCTAGAAATCACGATTCTCATCGACGACGAGGGATCTTTGTTTTTTTTTATATCTTTCTCACGAGGGTGTTCGCTTGTTGGATTTTTTCGACGAATTCCAGAAATGTTTACGCTACGAATGCCTTAGGTAGATCCGTCCGAAGTATTACGAGTATTTCTTGAAGTATTGTTATTTGGCTTCGAGCAACTCGCTAAGTGAGTGCTAAGTTATTAAAAAAACTGTTATTGTTATGTTTTATTTTCGGCTTTACCTGAATATGTTTTAGCATTGATTAGCTAAAACAATTAGAACATGTTGCCTACATTCTTGAAAGAGTATTATCCTTTTAATTTAAAATTTTTAAATCTCTATGTGCAGTGTTTTATGTTATTTCAATTTCAGTTTAGATGCTAGTTATAGGTAATCATTACAAAAAAGATCTACGTTCCAAAGTGATAGATTGATTACTATACTTAAAATATTTATGGCACTGTACTTAAGTACATACTAACTATTGAATGCAGATAATCATTAAAATCTATTTTTCTTTCTATGTAGGATTATTTTTAGAGATTAGTATTAGTCAAAAGTACTTTTCTTAAACAGCCAAAGTTATAACTTATAATAATCCGGTTTTACTTCTTCGCCTCTTGATCATGTCTATGTGTGTTTATTTTCCTCTCAAGCACGACATATTTTCAACCTTAAGTCATACCCATATCCACTCATTTATTAATCAAGTCATACGAACGAAAACCAGACGTCATAAACTCTGTACTTAAAATAAAAAAAGAACTTCCATAAAATGTTGCCGAGTCTGCGCGAGAGTTGATCTATGGCGCATTCCACGCCCGTAACACCAGGAGCGGTTGGGCCCAATAATAAGAATATGAGCGTAAAAAACGAATACGTCAAACCGCGTGTTTCGAGCGCCCGCGCACCTTCGTCCCCCGTTCCTCCGCCTTCACTTATATTATTTTTTACTGATACTTTTTCTTTTCCCCCTGAAAGGATAGCCGTGTATAACGCAAGGCTGCATTAGAATTATGTTTATTAATATGAATATTTGGTGGTACATTCTTTTCTTTGTACATGTCTGTATGTTTGATAGATGAGATTAAAGTTCGTGTGAATTCGTGTCCTTGATTTTTTGTTGTTCCTATTGATTCAATAGTAACATGACTTAGTGTACTGATCTATTGTCCGTTTTTGTGTTCTGAGTTTGTAACTGTACCATCTACATTTCTTTGGTGTACCTACTTTTATTTAGTTATTTTGATATTCAAATTATTTGTTAATATTAAACCTTAATACCGATAAATAACACTATTCTTTAAATAATCTTAATACATTTTATATAATCCAGAATAATATTGAAGCAGGCTTTATCTAAACCTTTATTTCGTTCTGTACGTCACCGCTCCGTTAGCTATGTCGGTCGTAGTATCAGATGTACGGTCATGCGTTGCGTCGAGGGTTCCAGGTTCGAATCCAGCATGGTTCCACAGATTGTGTGCTATGTAGCCACAGCCTTCTAAGAACATGCTATATTAATAATTGTGTCTCCTATTAAGATGCTTCTCGTATAGAAGATTATCTTAGCGGGATGTAAGTGACATTTTTGTTTGAAAAACTTTAACAGTTTCTGAACACTTTTAAAAATTATACGTATTCATTCGATATTTTCTGTAAGCAAAAATCGCTTGTTTATTTTCAAAATTGCTTACAATAACCAGCTCTTTAAAGTACCTAGTTTAATATTTTGCAATGATCAACATAATTTTACTGAGATAATTTATTCCACGCTCATTTCTTGCTTTTAATGCTTTATAGATAGTGCACATTCTTAACACAGCACTTGCTGTAAGGCTTATAGCACCTGGTTATTTACCTTGTTTCATAAAAAGGTACATTTTTATCACAAAATCAGCAATTTGTTAGTACCGAGTAACAATAGTGTAGGAGAGGTTCTTGTCTGGTCTATGGCCATCGCAACGCCCAAGGGACGGCAGGCGTGAGGTATCTCAGGAATTTTAATCGCATCCAAGCCTCTGGCCGCTCTTCCAACGCAATAAAAACAAAACTTTCAACCGTGGCCAGTTTGAATTTTGGATATGAACAGACATTATCTACTATACGACCTTCGGCTTTGTTTTAAATTACGGTTTACGGGTTTTTTGTTTTGTGAACAATGAAATTTCGGCCCAGGAAATTACAAAAGTATTTTTCTTTCATCTAAAATTTTAGGTATAATTTTACTTTTTTGATTTGGTAGTTAGTTATTTATTTGGTTAGTTATTGATTAATTAAAGTTTTTTTTAATAAAGGCTTTTAACATGTGCAGTAGGTACTTTATTGTGAGGGTATTTCTGTCTCTTACTACTATAAGTTTTAACTACTGTATTCAAAAAGTATTAGAAGAATATAAATGATAAATTGTACAAAATAAAAATAGAAGAAAGGAAAATCCGAATCCTCCATTCGTTTATAGTAGATAGCCAAAGAAAAAAAAGACGTAAAATTAGTTTCGTTAGCTGCAGGTATAATAGAGACAGCAGTATACATAAATCTGTATAAGAAAGAGAGAGAAGGCGGTAGAATAATTCGTAAAGCAACCGGTCCAGGGGAAGCAGATGCTCTCTAGAAACCCCCACGGCAAACTTACAGATTCCAACAATAAGAAAATAATTTAAAAACAATTCCAGTAAAGCTTTTATCCTGATTCTGACTTCGTATGGGAAATAAAATTACCTCTCACTATGTGTTGACTTTATCGTATGCACACGTTGGAGATAGCCAGGAGACGGCTAATATAAAATAGTTTCTACCCATGTCGATATCGTAGGAAAGTTGTATTAAAATGCAAATTTCTAGATTCAGTATTGATGGGTGAAGCAATAGAAAAAGTAAAAATAACAAATGGAGTTCGATATAAAATGTGTATTGCGCCCAAATTAAAAGAGATCCTAACATAGCTTAACATTAGACAAATGTTAAATGACAAAGGTTGGTTAGGTGCCTATTTTGGTTTTGTTCAATCTTCTTACTTCTAAGTAAGATATTTTAATAGTGCTCGGATTACTTAAATATTTAACATTATCTACTACGAAACTAGTTGTTCGTCTTAGCATCGTACGGTTGGTGTAAGTACCCGATAAAAAGAATTTTTCTTTTTAGAAAAACCTTGTAGTTACTGACGATAATGAACCTAACGAAAGAAGAACTGTCCAATTCAGTACTTGTTCGAATATTTAGCACTTTGATACATTTCATAGATTAATTTTTAATACACAAGTACTAAAAACTATAATTATTATAATACTCGTGTCTGTACCTACATCCAGCGTTTCTCTAACTATTAAATTATTTAGTTAGCCGAGTTGAGCAAAAACTATAAGTATTTTAGATACATTATCCGTGTTATTTTCGTCATTACCTGAAATTTTACCGGTATTTGTTAGCAAAAAACACATGGTGCTATTAGTCGTACAGACCAATGGAATGTAGGCAGCGTGCCAAATTACCTGTCTGTACACCATCAACTCGTTAACGTTGAGTTTTATGAATTAAAGTGCCTATTTTGTAGCTCTCACTAAGAGCCTTATATCTAACTACGTTGCATTATGTTTATGATCTACATCTTTAAATCTAAAGAGGTTATTAACATCTAATTTTCTTGCAGTTATATTGTATATTTCAACGTCAATTGTATTGTATTCATGATTGAATTGATAAACTTGTAAAGTATTTTACATAGAGTCGCTTTGTGTTGTAACCTGCCCATATGTCTATTAAAAATCAAACTACGCTCGCACATGTGTGGCTTTAGAATTATACGGTTAGCTAGAAAAAATATACGAGGAATTCCATTGCATTCACGTGAGAACAGCTCTAGATACCTTGATTGAAAAAAACAACGTATTTTTCTCTTACTTCCGAACTTCGGGTCAACACAGAGTTAGGACGGGATTGCAAATGCGTGAAAGGAATTCCGGAACAAAAATGTGCGCTTCTACCTGCACTGGCAGATGCGCCCTCAGCCTCTTCCCACCTCGCTCCCCCCGCATACCGATTAAACCATGTAAATTGATTACGTGGAAAATCTGAGAAAATCCACATTACCTTGGTGACATGTGAAATTGCTCGGGTTTTTCACATTCCGCTAGGCTGTTGTCGCCGCGGTCAGTCGAGAGCTGCAGCAATTACGATTGTTTATCGCCGCCTAGTTAACGATCCTAAGCTGATTTAGAAGAATTAAACGACTGTTAGCTGATTCTAGGGTTGTGTGCTGCTTCAAGTTTAGCTATATTTACACTTAGAATGTCTGAAATTTGAGTTAAAAAAAAATCAAAACTGTAGCAGTTAAATAATTATGGTAGTTTAGGGAGGTAGGTACTATAAAAATTATATTCAATGAAGGATATAGCCTGTCTGTGGATCAGGTCAGTGATGGTCCGTTAGAGCGTCGCCTCGCACTGTCACCTCCGCGTGAGTTTCGATTCGACGAAGTTATTACGACAGATGGCCGCAGCCCGGCGGCAGGCGGGAGCGCCCGCGGACCCCGGCCCTTCGGAGAGATCGACCTCCGAAATGCGCCCGAGATTGCATTCTTTCGGCTGCGCGGGCGCATTCCATTGCGCGCCATCCGAGCTCCGCTCGCCCGCGCCAGTCGACGCGCGCCCTTTTGGGGGTTAAGATGTGTCCGTTGCGGCAGGCGCTCACAATGTGGTCCCAGCCGCCTCCTCCCGAACCCGTACCCGAAACGTTGAGTGTCCGTCCGCGAGCACACACCTGGTGCCGCGGTTGTTTCGGCAGTCGCCGGGTAGCGCGCATGGAACGCCACCCTCCCGAGTACAGCGTCCGCGTAGATCCCACGACCGTGCATCCCGCCGGCCTGCGTGTGCGTGACGAACCCCAATACCAAAATATTGAAGAGATGCGCAAGCGTCCCGAGTACGCTAACCTCGACGAGATCAGTCGCGAGTTCGGTTACCGGCTCTGCCCCGAAGGTCAGAACCTTGAGGACGAAGCAATTTACGAGAACATACTGTCAGTGCGTCAGATACGTTCTGCGGAAGTCAGATTAGTACCCGTGAATGAAGTGGCGTTTTACGAAGGTCAAGGTTACGTGGCGACGCAGGTGCTCAGCAGGAATGGAACCTTCCCACAGTGCCCGCCTCACACCTGGAGCCGTCTGCAGCACGCCTGCAGACTCAACGGATCGCTGCGAGTTTTTACAGTAAACACCAATGCTTTTCAGTTAACACATTTGATTCACAGCATGCCTAGATTTTGACGTCATTGCTCTTAATACAATATGTAATTATCTGCGGTTTTTGTTGACCAGGATATAACCTTAGGATATAGGCTTACGATGATAAGTAGGTGTTTTTACATGGATTCCAAACTAAAAAAGTCATTGCCTTACAAATAACGCCGCATTTATCTTCGAGCGCAAAAAATGTGTGTTTCGGTATTTTGTTGAATAACTTGTTAATTTTTAATGTGTGTTGATGAATTTGGTATGGTTCTGCAAAATTCCATACTCTTCTTACCTACAGCTTCTGAAACCCAAAAATAGTGTTGGTTGCTAAAATAGTCATATTTATCAACATCTCGATTTGGTTTTGGATTGCTCTTTTGATTAGTTTTGTTTGCTGCAATCGTTTCCTTTAAACACTATTATTGTATAACCAAATCTGCATGGCATAAAATTTCAGCCACAAGCGGCTAGTTTATATTTCAAAAAGTATACCGTGTTCGATATGTTTCGGGTGCCCGTCTTGTCTCGTAGCATTTCCAATATTTATTTATAAGAACCTTTCTTTAACTTCAAAGAATATCAAAAACGTTGGCCGGATTTATCCATGTTTTCGAGATTTTTTTCTCTGGAATTTCCAGGTTACGGTACAACCTACCATTAAGTAAATATTATTATAAGGTCTTATTCTATTTTTGCCAGCAATTTTAGCTTCATCCCAGAGTCATTACACCAATCTTTCACACATCATCAAGTGTTTTATAGCAATAAAAACTGACATAAAATATGGTCAAGCACCAGTAGCCGGCTAATTAAGTTTTTGTACCTTTGTCTCATAATTCAATCTGTTTTTATCATGTCGAAACATGGAAATGTCGATCGTCCCATCAATTTAGTAATTATGTTTTAATAAAAACATGAGTTGCTTCTAATTTTGGAAGTAAATTAGTTTTATCGAAACCTATTTTTAGAGGCCTTAAGAACAAGGTAGTTAATTTCTCCAGCTTATCGTGAGATTTTGTTATAGGCACCTACTTATCTAGGAATTATTTCTGTATTCGAAATACTAATTTTATATCAATAGACACAAAATTAGTTTTTAATAAAAATCTTGAGGATCAGTGCACACCGACGGAGAGGAGTGTAGTCCAAATGGCTGAAGCATTATCATAGTATTTTCTTAAATTTACACGAATACCACACAATGACATAAAACTATTTTATTATAGATTTTATCGGGGTTTGATTTAGATTTTTAAATCCCGACGTTTCATTTTTAGTCCACCCGTGACTATGAAGTATGAAAGGACTGAAACGTCGGGGTAGATATAAAAATCTAAATAAGCCGCGATAAAATCTATTCTATAGTAGTTTTATTTCAATGAAGCATTACCAATCAAAAACTGAATTGAAACTCAAATCAAAGTTATATATGATTATTTTTTTAAATCAATTGGTTTGATTTTTTATACTACACGATGAAACTACTAATTTGGCGATCACTGTGAGGAGTAAAAAAGAGGAGACGATATTGAGAGCCACGCTGTAATAACAAAATTAACTCCAACTGAAGCAGCTAGTCATGAAGTGGAGCTAAAGTATAGTGGGCTCGCCATAACTTCGCTTTTACTGGCGCTAAGACTACCTATAAGACCGTATTACCCGTCAATAAATTAACTTGAAATATTTAAGATTTATATACCATTCAAATTGTAGAGATAGTAAAGAGACTTAATACAACTTCTGAAGAAATATAGCTATACACTATCACGTTAACAGCTATATTAATCGACGCTGCCACTATTATCATTAACTTATCGGACTTGCAACATTGTAGTCTGTACTCTCTGTTTAATATACTGCTAGTTATTTATAAGTATCAGTCTTTATTTATGAAAAACATCAATTTTATTTAATTTATGAGCCATTGAAAAATATATAAATAAATTATAATAATCTATCTTTGTATGTCGTAACATATTTATCATTTCGCTATGTTATACTTCTCAACATTTTAACTCCAGACGTAAAAGAGGGGTATTACAAGTTTGAAATGTGTGTTCAAGTTTATGGAATCTTAACGCATAAACTTATGGATCAATTTTGATGCAGTATTCTTTAATTTTTAAAATCTGAAATGATCGAGATGAATTTTAGATAGGAGTCATGAAATCGATTCGTAAAGGGTTCCTGGATATAAACAATTATTAAGATATAATCAATTGAGTGCAATATTTTTTTTCTTTAGTTCATTATCAATAATACTAATGAAATTTTTCTTTGTCCCACAGGCGAAGAAGGAGATGTACGATGTGAAGAAACAGAGGCTGTGTTTAGCCCAGGATGAGTACAAGCACCTCAACAATGCACTATCTACCCTCGCGGCCTCGAGGACTAGTCGTAAGTGTAGTACTTAAGCAACCAATAAAATTTCATGTAAGGGTGTCATTAGCGTAAATGTGACAGGAGTGCCCTGTATAGACACATTGTTTAATTATTGTTGCTCTGGCCTATCAATTTTAATGGGGTTATATGTCATTGCCCGAGTTTGTGGTTTGAATTTATACGATTTTATACGCAACCCTACAAAATCTTAAACAATTTGATTATCATTAGTTTGGTCCTTATTTAATTTATTTTTCATTACCTACTATCATAATTCATAACATTCAAGAAAACTGTTTAGAGAATCACATAATTGTCAAAAACATATAGTCAAAATATATTTAAAAAAATATAGTTAATAATATAGGTAGTGTTGAATGTCAAAAATTAGAAAGTTAACGCAAGCAAAACTATAAAATTGTTATGGTAAAAGGACTAGACAGAGTTAGTTACTAACATAGATATTAAGACAGGAAAATAAAATAAAATGCAAATTTAAACTCAAAAGAAAGCTTTAAGATATGTTTGGATATGTAATTAAAAAGACAAATAGGAAATGCATACATAAAATTGTATTTAGGTACAGTAGGTATAATTTATCATAGTATAAGTAAATATTATACATTTTATTTAAAAGAATGCGCGCGACGCCTACAAACTGTATAGTTTGGCTACGGATGATCTTTTTGTGACACATATCTTTTAAATAAATAAATTAAAAAAAAACTTCGCTCAGCAGGTGTGCAACAATCTTTATTTCCTTCATTTCTAAAAGCAATCATATATTATTTTGGTGATGTAATTAGAAGACAGGTTATATTACAAAGTCCTGATTAAATACAATACCATCAAAATATTCAAACACAAATCATAGAGCCATAATTACACGTTCAATATGCCCGATCTTAAAACAAGATTGTAAATTGTAATCAATGTAATCGTACAAAATACGGTTAGCATGCAAATTACAGAGGTGGCTTGTAGTCGGATTGAAAATAATTTTCTTGATGTGATATTAAAAAAAATCTTCATTAGTGATCCGTGAATGTAGATTTAATAATACTTATTAGGTACTCCACTAAGACGAACAACGCGTGCGAGTGAGAGAACTTGTATAAAAATTCAACTATAACAGTAAGGGATCGCAAATCACACGCCAATATTGTCACAAGTCACTATGAAGAAATTTGATTGAAAGTAACCTATACCATCATTATGATAGTGATAAATAGTCAATGTTAAAAAAAGTCTGCTATAAAGTAGAATGGAGTTTAGCTGTTTTAAATTAAATGTACGGAATTTTTCCGTACATAAGTGTGGACATACCTGGATATTTATTAAAGATGTAGGTAAATAAAATTTATATACCTTCTCAATTTATTTGAACTAAGATCTTTAAAGCCCTTATGCTAATATATCATATCAATGATTTAGTAGTTTAGCAGGACTTACAAGCAGCAATCAAAAAACACTTGTATACAAATATGCTTTTTTATAACAAAATACCTAATTAATTATCTATCTTTCACAGTGTGTTCGTCAACAACGTCGATGACAACTACATCGACGACATCTCGCCACGATCCTGAGTTACTTCGTTCAGAGGTAACGCAGGCCAGAGGTAGAGTCGCCCAACTACGTAAGGAATTGAGACAAGCGCGCGCTGAAGTCGCAAGCGCAAGACGTGGAGTTGACACCCTTGCTGAGTAAGTAGTTACGAATAAAAGAATGAGGGAAGAGGAACTGGGTTTTTTTTTAATTCTGAAATACCTAGGCTTGCACTTGACTACAACAGGCCTGATGTTAAGCAATGATGTAGTCTACGATTGAAGGATATCTTTGTCTTAAATCAGCCTGGTTTGAGAGATTTGTACCTAGGATATATTTTGACCAACAGAATTGGTAATGGATCTAATCCAAAAACTTCTATTTCAGAGTCGAACAGAAAATAAGCGCACAACAAGGCTGTTACAACATAACCGAAGCTCAGGCAATCATGACTGAGCTGAAAAATATTCAGAAATCCTTAACATCAGGCGAGAAAGAGAGAGCAGATCTCATGCAATCTCTAGCAAAGTTAAAGGACGATCTAACGAGATTGCAACTCGGAGACGCATCTCCCGATCTATCAACATTATCCATTCCTCAAGAAAAACTAAGCACTGCCTCTCAAACTGATCTATGTGCAGATCTGGTTCCAATAGGTACTAGACTAGCAGAAATGGCGCGGGTTCGCCTACAATACGATGAAGCTAGAAAAAGGATACAACAAATACAGCAACAACTAGCGGATCTTGAAGATAAAGTGCAACCAGGACAAGCTGAATCCGATAAAGATAGGCTTCTACTGTTTCAAGAAAAGGAACAATTATTAAGAGAATTAAGAAGTATTACCCCAAGAACGAGGTCTAAACAAGAAATGAGTGATATACAATCAGAATGTAAAAGATTAGAACAAGATCTTAAGAATGCTTTTGAAATGTCCAATAAATGTATAGCAGATAGGCTAAGGTTACATGAAGAAAAGCAACTTCTATTACAACAGTTAAAAGATGCTTTAACATCAATGACTACATTAGAAGGACAACTAAAGACTTTATCGGCTAGTACACTATCTGTTTCAAGTAGTTCTAGCTTAGGGTCTCTTTCCACTGCAAGTAGTAAAGGATCATTAAGTTCTGGTATAAGTTTTACGGATATCTACGGAGGTCCACAAATAGCAACTACCTTCCAAGCGGATAAACCGATTGATATGGTAGATTTACATCGGAGAGTTGAAAGGTGAGTTTGCAAAATTTCTTTTAATTAGACAGCATTGTATGATTTAACATGTTTAGCTCCACCTGATGTTATTTATGTGAAACTATCTTAAATTAAATTTCAACGCAATTCTTTTAATAAATGACTATATGTCACTGGAGACGGTCGTCGTCTCCGAGGAAGACCACGGAAACGATGGTGCGATGATATAAGCTCGTTTGTCATCACTTGGACGGAAGAAGCTAGCAATAGGGAAAGTTGGAATGCTATGGAGGAGGCTTCTGCCCAGCAGTGGGACATTACAGGCTATTAAAAAAAATGTCACTACAGACATTAGTCACGAAATTTCTTGTTTACAATAATACTAAGAATTTGGATGAAGGTTGATTTACAAGAAAAATGGCTCCAAAATAGACAATAGATTTTATAGACTTTCTCAAATATTTGAGGTCTTATACGGAATCGAATGCATGACTTTACTTTCTCTATGGATCACGGAATTATTGAACCGTATTGTTTGCTTGAAATTCAGTTCTATTCTATCAATATCATTGACTGAAATTTTGATGACTTGAAAATAAATTAAATTAATATTTTTTGGATTGGTGACACTAATACAATCAAACATTCGTCAACAGCCATTTCTTCGTTCTAAGCGGGTGGCGTAAACACCCCATGCGTTTTATCACCGACAAAATAGAGAGTTTCATACTTTTGATGTTACTGTGTTCAAGTTTAAGTCATCATAACGCTTTAACGAATGGTCCGATTTCGTTGTGATGTTCTTTATCTAAAAGCTGAAGCTTCCATTTGAACGGTTCTTACCTAGGTCGGGGTATCAGTTTTATTTTCTACTATTCAAACTATTCTAAGGAGTAGTTTCACCAATTGGTAATATCGCTCATTTGGAGCGACAGTGACATAAATACAAATAAGTAAATTTTACAATACGCCAGTTTTAAGGTTTTTGACGTGACAACGTCTTATAAATTGGTTTGCCGGGTGACACTTCAAGAAACTGCGTTACGCTCCGCTCACGTTATGCGCTCACAATGAGAGCGAGTGAGAGGCACGCGTCCCTTCCACTCGGGCATGGTTAGCCCGCCTAAGAGCGAGAGAGACAGACATAAAAAGTGAAAGGCACGCGTCCCTTCCACTCGAGCACAGTTAGCCCGCCTAAGAGCGAGATTCTTTGTATAAATTAATGTTTTAAATATAATTCTTTGTATAAATAAATGTTTTAAATTGTTACTATTATTTCATCCTTCTTCCTACTATACGAATGAATATTCACATTAAAATTATTTTACCACTCAAAGTCGTTGTCACGTAAAACTTTCGCCCGTATACCGACTTTACAGGCAACCAATTTTTTTCGTAACACAAAAAGATTACTACTATTTGTTACAGCGAATCTCTCTAATATATAAAATATAGAGATGTCACTGTCGCTCCAAATGAGAATATTAGCATTTTGTCACTGTCGCTCCAAATGAGCGATATGTGATAAATAGTTTATTCACAAGTTTTGTCTCATTCTTACTTTATATCAATGACAAGGACAAAACATGTGTATAATCTATTTGTTGTAATATATATATATATATATATTAGCAACCGTTGAAACTAGCGCATAAACTTATTGAATATTCCCTAGGTTGTTACGTGGCTCAAGCTATAACGCGGACAGTGTTACCCCAGGAGCGAGTAGTTCACCATCACAACCATCGTTATCGCCACGAAGTAGTCTGTCTTCAGCCAGCCCACCTCCACCACCGCCTTCTTATAACCAGGTAATTTTAATAAATTAAATTATATCATTTTTAGTACCTATATGCTGTCAATAATCTAATTTTTTTAAAACATTTTTATTTTTAACCATTTATTACATAATGAGAGCAGCGGTGGCGCAGCAGTACGGGCTTCGCCTTAGAAATATAAGGTCGCGGGTTTCATTCCTTGTCGTGCCCACACATCTTTGTGTGAATTGTTTCATCGCCGCTGCTTAATATTATGTATTCAGTACTAGGCATTAAGTTTTATACATTCTAGGAAAGTACGGAACCTGTTGCTTTCGAGTCTAATTAGCACTTGGTTCGCTTTTTAAATAGGTGCATATTATATCTTGCTTTATATTATTAAACCAACGCAACGTTTAAAAAAATTATCTTATGTTCGACTACCTTGTATTGTTGAGGGTTTAGACTGTCATTACAATTTAGATTTATTGACGGGCCGGTGGCATGGTCGTGGATTCGATTCCCACCCGAGACAAACGTTGGTGATGAACATTTGTGTTTGTGTCGAGTCTGGGTGTTAATATCTATTATAAGTATATATTTACAAAAGAAAAGTATTATATGTATAGTATATACCAGTTATCTGGTTCCATAATACAAGCTCTGCTTAGTTTGGGATCAGATGGCCGTGTGTGCTTTATCCCATTATATTATATTATTATTATTATTAATATAAACCTCTGCCGGGTCTGCTAATATAATCATTGACCTAACAGTAACTTTTTAACCTTTAGGCTAGGTTTAAACTTTAAGTTGAATATTAGTGAAAGTATTTACAAACTAGCTTTTAGTCACCTTAGGCATAGCGTGTGGGAATTAAATTTGACACACGATTTGATGCATTGTCAAATAATCATGACGGGTGGTAAAGGTGCGTCCACGCATACGTGCCGAGTACACAAGAAGCTGTACACCTACGGTCTTATTCATAAAAATCTTTAAAATGAATTTTGTGTCTTTCTAACCTTTTTCCTAAATTTTAAGGTGACAGACAAAGACAAATGCATTAAACCTATTTCAGATATTATCAGCTTCACTTTAAACCTTTTTAATGTCCCACTACTAGCCATAGGTCTTCTCTCAATCATCTTACAAGTTGAGAGTTTTAGGCCTTAATCCACACACACTGACCATGGCGGGTTGGTGGATGTCACATGTCCTCGAATGATTAGTTCTTAGACGCCGTATTCCTCACGATGTTTTCCTTCACCGATATTGTGCAGCGGCAATTAAAAAATTAACCACAATTAACGACCTTAAATTTCAAAGTCGAAGCCGATACCCTGCCAAATATGAGCTTATACAATGTTTATGAATAAGGGAGTACTTAGGTCTATGGTCCACACTACACGAACGTAAATATACATGCACCTTTATAATATCAGATGTATTTTTGCAAATTCATATTGTTGCCCTCCGGCTATTAACTTTCTCTTGAGAAGTAGAGATTGAAAGATAATGAATGTAATGTAATATTGCTATGTTATGAGATATATTAAAAGAACATAATATGTATGTACTTACGGTTTTATTCATAAAAATCTTATAGGATTCTAGTTAAAAAGAACTTTGTCTCTTTTTTACTAGTATATAATATCAAGATGACAGACAAAGACAAACCTATTTAGCTATAAACCTATTTAGCTATAATGTCCTTATAAGACGTTTATGACTACGGGGGTAAGACGTTTATGAAGACGTTTATGAATACGACGCGGGCAATGCCGAGGGTGGAAGCTGGTTTATTACAAAATAATAATAAATTATGTAGTTTTATTTCAATGTATAATGTTCATGAAAATGAAAGAATAGTAAATATTTTATGTATCAGAATATTGAAACAAAACTACTTTTTAACGGATTTATCGCGGTTTATTTTAGATCCCGATGTTTCAAAGTCTTTTCAGACTTCATTTTCACGGGTGGATTGAGGTATTTGACGTCCAAAAATGTTAATCACAATTATTACTATAATCTAATACAATACTATGTAATAAAATATTAAAAAAATAATGTATTTTTTTTTGTTTATAGGTGGAACGACAAAGACGGCAACAAAGAGAATTAGAAGAAAAGTTAGCAGAAATGAGGATAGGTGTCGCCACTGGGCTTAACGAAGTTACAGGGCTTTCAACAAGTAAGTACAAATATTATAATGTCTTTTAACTAAAAATAAATAAAAATGCAGATAAAATATTCCACACTTAAATATTTTTGTGTACAAGTATTACAATATTACAGCCGTACTATGAAATCAAACAAATCATTGTGTGTTGAGCCGATTGTTTGTTCTGTGTCTGAATGTAACTTATCTATTGTATGTATTTATATAAATAAAAAATAATATTTAAGTATTATATCCATTCCTAGTACTCATAACACAAGCAAATTTAATTGCTTAATTTGGGGCTAGATGGCGCTGTGTATCTGTGAAAATATTATTATTATTATTAAGTTTTTATTAACATTAGTATGTTCAGTTCCAGTGCAACTTCAAGGCCCAGGTCGGCCGTGTGAGCCACTGTCGCCGATATCAGAGACGCCTCCGCCACCTTTATCACCTGCAACTCCCTCATCTAGTGGTACGAATATTTTTATTATACTATATCTAGAATTCCTATTTGACTGGCCTGTTACCGTGATTAGAGACTCTGACTGCTAATCCGGAGGTCGTGGGTTTGATTTTCATCCAGGACAAATTTTTCTGTGATGAGTATGATGGGTTGTTCTGTGGCAATATATAAAATGTATGTTACAAAAAAATGTTTATAAGTAGTATATGAATTCATAATAGGAGCCCATAATACAAGCCAATATAATTGCTTAATTTGTAACTAGATGGCGCTGTGTGAAAATCATTATAGAAAAAAAATGTTAACTCGCCTGTTACTAGAACCAATACAGACAAATTATACTTGTTTATTATTATATTGGTATTGAAATTTATACTAAAATATTGGAACCTTAGTTTACCTAAAGAAAGGAGTTTTTCGTCCAATTAGGGTAAATTCGAACATTTATCAAATAGATAATTTACTTTTTTTATTACCCCAGTTTGATATCTGAATGTTTTATTTATTTATTTAATGCGATGCATCCATACCCTAATGCGATAGCGTAGTAGTCAAAGTACTATTCAATTTATTTATATTTATATTACCCGAAGGTGTATTGTCTATGCAGAGGTGAATATGAATTTTTTGATATAATTTTTTTAATTTTTCTAGGCACAAACACTAGGTCAGTGTCAGCGGCAGTTAGTGACGAGTCGGTGGCGGGTGATTCTGGCGTTTTTGAAGCGGCGCAGGCTGCTAATGATCCTTCCAACGCAGGTAAATCACTTTTTTAAGGTACCCAATTAATAATTAGCCTTCAATATAAGACTGTTTTTGACAATTAGCAAAAATTAAAATGTACATACATAACGGTAATTGTTTTAATATTGTTGTTAAATTAAAAAAAATTAATAGATTATTTATAAATATGCCGAAGTATTTATATAAATTTTGTTATCTTTTCAGTGAACAGTGCGCAAATTGAAATCAAATTGCGATACTGTCCAGATGAAAGTGTATTGGAGATTGGAATCTTGAGGGCGCGGAATTTACACGCGCTCTTCATTGATGTTGGAACTGAAGTGTAAGATTTTTCACCTTTTCAATAATTTTTTTTTTTAATACACCATCATAGTAAAAAAAATCTAAAACCGTCGTAAAGTTTATTTTATTATGACTTATTGCACCTAATTTATTTGTACATAGTTTTTTTAACCTATAAAATTAATTTTTAATATCCCTATGGTCTCCGCAGTGGCGTCCGTTGCGCTTTGGTCGTGGGTGGAGGTTGTGGTATCGCGTGGAGCGGCGGCAAAGCTCCCTGGAGGGGCGGAGCCCTAGCTTTGCGAGCGGTGCACAAAGCTTCCCTAGCTGGAACTAGGGCTATCAGAGCAGCTACGTTACAGGTTAATCTTACGGCTGGAGACGAATGTTTGGTAAGTGTAAACTCAAAGATTATGTTTCAAATTAGTTTAGGTAGGTATATTTACGACTGGCAGTTAAGGGATGATGTTACGGCTAAATTTTATTTTTTAGTCCGTCTTGTATTTGCTAACAATAGCCACGTTTTTTTTCAATATTTATCATACCTGGCAATTAGTAGTTTGCTTGTGACTACGACTGGTGAAACTCTTGTCGAAACGTAAAACAATATCAATATTGTAACGCTTAAGTTTAAAAGTTTGTATGTCTTTTTTAATACTATAGGTATCAATATTGAGCCAAAGTGTCGCATAACGTCACGTTCACAGGGTACTTTTAAGTGATTACAATACAATAGATTACCACTCCTTAACATAAATGCAACTTATATTTTTATATATTTTTTTACTAATTTGTAATAGTAAAAAATACGTGTCCATTATTTTTGTAATATCTACAAGACGGATTGAATACATATTTGTTTTTCATACTCAGGTATCATACCTATTAGGCTGTTACGAAATTACCCATAAAACTGCCAGAGTAGTATAAAATGATGAGAAATAGCCAAATTCGAGTATTCGGCGAAATGCTTTGAGTGCCATGTGATAACCCCATAGGCGAGAGCGATTACTTTCTGACTAACAATATTACCACGAAACACTTCGGTATTACCCCCAACCATTACTAAATAGTTATATTTCGACAGGGTTGTGCACAAGTGAGTTTAGCGGACTTTGAACCGGACCAAGTGTCGCAGAAATGGTACAATGTACTGAGTTTTAGATGTATGAGAAGAGATGAAAGTTCTGATGAGTCTACTGTTATATCGTCACAGACATCTACATTAACTAGAAATAGGGGTAAGTTCGACATATTTATTGTTATAGATGAAATGATGATTCAATGAACTAGATGTCAAATAATCAAGATAAAAAAATAGTAGCCAAAAGACTTCAATGCGCAAATAATAAAAAAAAAATAGGGAAATCGAGAATCTCCTTAATTGACTATAAAAAAAGTAAAACCTGATTTTGGTGATTTTTAGGTCCAGAAAGTATGACAGGTGCGGATTGTAATATAGATTGTGGAGACAATTCTGCTTCAGAAGATGAAGAGTCTAGAGAGCCACTTAATCAGGTAATAACAAGAGTTCATGAATTAATTACTGGCAATAAAACTACTGGGTACTTGGCAATGGAATTGCTATATGGTACCTAAACATAACTTGGAAAAAGTAGGTGAAATTCACTTTCGGGTAATATAGTTGTGATATATATATCTTTATATTTACAGATAGTGGAAGAGGATTCGTTTGAAGATTACATTCCCGAGGAAGATATTGTGTTAGAAGAAGATTATTTGCACCCCAATACTGCGGAGAAAGAAACAAACACAGAATGCAACTTTTGTCCTGAAGGAGCGAGGCAGTTACATAGAAGGTTTGTACTCAGTTTTATTTGAAGTGGTAATTTTAAACGAGTAATGGTTATTACTGACAAGAAAAAATTGTGTCGAAATAAACAGTCAGTGAAGATTTACCTTTAGTTCTAATAAGGGTAACTTAAAGAAGGGCTATTTTGAATTCCTAAAGGTGATTTGGTAGAAAGTTGTTTTGATGGTGGTGGTAATATGAAATAGATCGGTCATTAATTGAATTTCTGCGCGGGTTGATACGACATTATTAAGAAAAACGTTAATGGTTGAGAAAAAAGGCAATGTCAAACTTAAAAGGATGAGTGTCTTAGTTAAGCTTAAGGTATAATTTATGATTAAGGTTGATGGTGTCTGTTTAATGTTGTAAATAACAATATTACCCAAACGCATACTAACAAGGTGTCGGGCTAAATAGATGTAATTCTCTTCAGATACGTGAAGCTACGCCGGCCGGCGGACGGACGGCCAAACGAAACACCACTAGCGAAATAGATTACATCCTTTATTTGTATATAGTCCTGTAAATAGGTATGTTTACATTGTGTCAGTTGGTAAACATATTGTGTTGTTTGGTGATGCTCAATGGTTGCTTTTGTTTTCAGTCTTATTATTTTTATTATGTATTTTGAGGAGCATTAATGTTTTGTTTGTTTATTAAAAGAAACAAACATTCGTTTAAATATTTTTTGGTGTGTTCGGAATTACCCCATTACAACTAATGTATATCAAAGACTAGTCACGAAAAATATTATTTGGTATATTCGAAATTACCTCATTGTATGTATATGTATATCCAAGATTAGTCGGTAAAAATATTATTTAGTACTATTTTCCGCCCACGGCTTCGCCCGTGTGGTACTTCTTGGGATAGAATAATCCAGACCATAGTCTCTGTGATAAATCTCATCCAGTTCTCTCCAGTAGTTTTCGCGTGAAAGAGTAACAAACATCCATATATTCTTACAACTTTTAACTATTAGTAGGATATTCGAAATCACCCTATTTCAAGAGATGTGGTAATTCAGTTATTTTCTTGCTTTCTGTTTTAAACATTAGGGGATATTATTATATTTTATTTCTGTAGTTGTCTAGATGCTTTTCAATTTATTTTGCAATGATAATAAAAGGTATATTTTTTGCCAATTTTTGTGTTTACTTGTGCTGTTTTGTTGGCAATCATTGGGCACCTATGTTAATTCGCATGATTCGTGCATGATTTGGTTGATTCCAAAATGTGGTATTTTTCAGCATGAACGTGGCACAATGTGGATGTATCTTAATTATTATTTTAACATGAATTCATTCAATACTAATGTATCTAGGGTTTAACTTATTTTTTTTTTACTATTATTTTCCTATTTAAATGAAATTTTTCTTTCTTGTTTATAGAAGAAGTCAACAAGTGAGTGCCAACCCTGAAGAATCGTTGGCCCCAATCAAACGTTCTCAAACATTCTCACCACAGCCACAGAGCTTCGCCAAAGCACAGTATATCTGCAGGTAATTATTTCACTTTCAAATTAGTTAGTTAGGTACACTACATCAAATTTATTTAGACAGTAAATTTTTGATTCATTTGAATTTTAACTAATTTATTTTAAAATAAAATAAATATATTTTAGTTTTTAGATCCCGACGTTTCAAAGTCTTTTTAAACTTTTTTCTTGTCCACCCATGAAGTCTGAAAAGACTTTGAAACGTTTTTCATTAATTTTTCTAGATTAAACCGTTCGGAATCTGATTCGTCGATGGCGGCGTATGCGCGTCGGGCGCTACAACCGCCCCCTACTGTCGGAATACCATTCGATCGGTCGGTGCGTGAGAGGCGATCTCTTAGGTAACGATGGTCAAATTATTCTAATAATTTTATTTAACTTGTCGTTTTATATTTATTTTTACAAAAGAATTATGTTATTTAGAAACTGTAATAAATTATAGGTAACGATATATTTGTGTAACAACAAATATTTGTTTCGGGGTCTGGTCGGTCGAGGGACTACCCTTCGTGCCTCGGAGAGCACGTTAAGTCGTCGGTCTCGGTCGTCATCGACACATCTATGACAATCGTTACACGTAGTCAGAAGCCAATATAATCTGACACCTGGTCTAACCGTCTCGGCTCCCGGTTCCCTACGGGTTTCGAGGTCCGACGGCAGTCGCTCGTATAATTCTGGGGGCTAGCCGCATCAGGTCAGACTGGGAGCCGACCCCGATAGAACGATGAACGATTCCTGTTCCAATAATAACGTGGGTGTCGTGTGTCGCGCAGATGGGGTCGCGGCGTGCGCGTGCGGCGCTCGCGCACGTCGCTGGACCTGGCGCTGGACCTGCGCGCGCAGCACGCGCGGCTGCACCACTTGCGCGACGAGATTGCCAGCCTACAACATCTTAAGAAAAGGTCAGTCCTATATTGATAATTCCATATTTCTATCAGGTACAATAATGGACCGTATTGTAAAGTTAACGAACAGCGGTGGCACGGCGGTACGGGCCCCGCCTTAAAAAATAAGGTCGCGAGTTCGAATCCCAGTCGTACCTACACATCTTTGTGTATATTGTAACATCGCCGCTGCTCAATATCGGTCAAGGAAAACGTCGTAAAGAAACCGGCATACCTAAGTACTAATCATTCGAGGACATGTGACATCCACCAACCCGCACTAGGCCAGCGTGTGTGGATTAAGGCCTAAACTCTCTCAACTCGTAAGATGGTTGAGAGAAAACCCGTGCCCAGCAGTGGGACACTAAACAGAGTTCAAGCAAAAGAAATATTAAATATAAATATAAACTGACATATCCGTTTGAAGCATTTACTTCAAATATTAGATAGAAATTCTATACTTTTTACCCTAATTTGGGTAATTCCGCCAATATGCCTCGTATATGAAATTGCCAAATTGGGGTAATTTCAAAAGTTTCTTTTTTATATTCAAAAATAACTTGGCTTGCGCTTGACTACAACTTACCTGATGTTAAGCAATGATGTAGTCTACGATGGAACGCGCCAGTCCAGTATACCGATTCACTCGTGATAACGAATGATTTCCGGTGAAAAAATGGCGGTGGACTGAAGCTCTAAATGGATAGAAACCTTAAAGGAGCAACAATTCTAACCCACCCTCTGCACGTTATCACCAGACATCGCACCGGAACACGGCAAAGCCGCTTTACAGTGCGGCTTTGTCTAGTGAGTGGTCACTGACCACGGCTAAAGCCTACCACCAGTTTATAATCACCTAATTTGCACCACCCGGGGATTACGTCTTCATTTCACTTCAACCCATTTTAGTGTCCCACTGCTGGGCACGGGTCATCTCTCAACTATCTTATAAGTTGAGAGAGTTTAGGCCTTAATCCACACACACAATTGCGGGTTGGTGGATGTCATTTGTCGTCGAAGGATTAGTTCTTAGACATGCCGGTTTCCTCACGATGTTTTCCTTCACCGATATTGAGCAGCGGAGATTCACACAAAGATGTGTGGGCACGACCAGGATTCGAACCCGCGACCTTTTTTTTCTAAGGCGAGGCCCGTACCGCTGCGCCACCGCTGCGGGGATTATGTGTTAAACGTGTACACCCACGGACAAAAGTGACTCAGTCCCCTAAAGATTATTTTTATTGCAATTAAAATTAAAAGTCGTTGTTAAATAAGAGGTCAGCATTATAAATAATAAGATTATTCACTTTCCAGACTAGAAGAGGCTTACACTAAAGGTGATCCAGGAGTAGCAGCGTGGGTAGCTGAAGATGAAACGCTCCAACGTTTAGTTTCTACCGCAGAACAGCCCAACGACAGGACTACGAGACTACTTAACCGCACCTGCAGAGAAATATACCGCTTGAGGAAATCACGCCAAGGCGGTAGAAAACCGGACCTTGTGACTTTCAAGTAAGTAATTTGCAAAATTCATTTGCCTTTTAGGGGGGCGTCCATTAATTAATAATAATAAATAATAATAATAATCACTTTATTACAAACAAGGTCCATACAAAATTTAAATCTAAAATATTATCTTATAGGTATAGCTGTTGATTGCCTATACTAGGTTATGTTAACCTGTGCTACAGGCGGTAGTAGAACAGTAATATTTATTATGATTAGTCATTTGTACTACGACATAATTTATAAAATAAACAAACAATTAAAGTAGCAATTAAATTACGTAAGGCATTTAAAAAAAATCTAGGACAAGGCCCCTCTCTTACCCTCGGTGAGATATCGTAAGATTTGCCTCAACTCCCTCTCCCCACCCCTAATCTTACGCGAGATTCTTCAAAACTCCTATTTCGGCTGTAAACGGTCAATCTAAATCTGGTCACGCTGTTGTCATACATACATACAGCTCAACAATCGAGCCCTATTTCGCTGCTCTGCGAAGTCTGGGCAAGTAGGTACGACAAATACTATTAAAAATAAATAAATAAATATAAAATCAACACATGGTCATCTGGTCCCAAGCTAAGCAGAGCTTGTGTTATAGAAACCAGATAACTGGTATATACTATACATACAATATTTTTCTTTTGTAAATATATACTTATAATAGATATTTACACCCAGACTCGACACAAACACAAATGTTTATCACTAATGTTTGTTTCGGGTGAGAATCGAACCCACGACCTGCGGAGTGAAAAACAAGTATCCTACCGACCACGCCACCCGGCCCGGCTATTGTCTCAGAGTTGGCCATATTTTTTTCTAAGAAAAATAATTACACGAATTTGCCAAGAACTGATTTGCGTGTTCCTAGAGTATTGAAATTAGAAAGTGAAACTACAGTAGAATTTAATCGAATCGGTTTTTACTGGGTAAGCACGTTCCATAGTAGACTGCATCTCTGCCTCACATCAGGCAAGTTGTGGTCAAGCGCAAGCCTATTGTGGGATAAAAAAAATTGTCACAACACCCCTTGTATTTTTAACTAATGATAAAAAAACCAGCCTCATTAATACTTACCACGACATTTTGTCTGCAACAGGGAAAAAATGGCTTTCTTCACTCGCACCAAACCAACAATCCCAGCAATCCCGGGAGAAGAGGACGATATCCTCTCCGAAGACGACTGGGAAGACTTAGAAGAACGCCATACTCCAGACGGACGTTCGTCCAAAACATCTTACGAACTCCGTACTAATCAAAACAATCAAGTAAGTGCTGTAGTGGAATGTAAGAACCCTTGTTTGAAAGAGGACTATGAAAAAAATAAGGATGATACTAAGACTGATGAGGTTAGGTATGAGTTTGTTGTGGATAGAGTGCTCGGTGTACAGGTTTGAATGTCTATTTGGGATGCGCAGGAGTTGATAGAAATCAAATTGCTATAGAAAAAAATTAAAACATATTTCAGATAATTTTGTATTACGGGATATCTGGGATGCATTCATAATACCTAATTGTATAAATTAAATATTTCATTGAACAAACTGGAGATTTAAATATCATTTCTAAGATTGCTCATATCCATTTTGATAAATAATTGGCTTACATGGATGATATTGCCAAAGCTGAAAATATTTGCTCATTCGGAATTACATGATTCTCCTAAACATTTCTAAAAAAACAAAAAGGGATAAAACCTAAAAATTTGTATTTCTGTCAACTCTTGCGCAGGACATGGTGATTACTTGCTTTATATTCACACCTAAATAGATATATCAATTCGAAGTTCAAGTATGGCAAAATGTGGCACCATAGAAATTGAAAAATGAAAATTATTTACTGTGATCATTATGTCTATTGAGATTTCTGGATTGAAGACTGAAGGGGTTTTATATGTTATGTTTATAATATATATTTGGCCTCGTATATGTACGTATATGTGCAAAAGAGTGCCATACATTAATATATCATTAAAATATATTATAGAAACCATATTGTATGTACAAATGACAGTAAGAACAAAATTTTTATGTTTTATTCTCCCATGATACGTGTTTAATCTTATACCGTCCATAGATCCCTATTGATATAAAAAAAAATTTTTGAAATAATCTAAGTATATTTTGTGAAATGTGATCGGTGAAATTTAATATTTATTTTATATGATGTCAAATTTCATAGTTATATTAAACATATTAATGCCTAGAATATTTGCAAATTATTATGGTTCAAATTGGAATCTTTGAAACTACTTAAAAATACGTATTTAACTTAATATTTTTTATTTAAATGGGTACATCGTTAGGGTAAATACGTTGTGATTTTTGTTAAACATAAGTAAGTGCAAATATTCTAGGGCTAGCACCATAGACTTGTAATATTATTTTGTAATATAATCTGAAGGCGCGAGACTACGTTTGTTCAAACTAAGTTTTTAGACTCATTCAAACAATATCCTTCAGAAGTCTGCCCAATGACGACGTGTTATTCAAAAAAGATTTGCTAAACCTTTTTGTTTAAATGAATTTCAATTTAAGAAGGTTTTGTCATTTACACGGGTTGGATCTCCTTACTTAATAATATTACAGTGTAGTGTGTGTAGGGGCCCGGGCAACACTAAATATTCATTTAAATGTATTCTGTATGTTCATGGTTCAAGAAATTAGTGCCTTTCAATGTTGGTGCCTGATGTAATGCCTGTGATGTGCCATATGGCATGCCACTGGGGTAAATAGGTACAAAGTAGTTGTTATAATGAGTCACAAAATGTATGCCAAACATAATTATTGTATTAGAACATAATGTGGGGGTAAACGGTCACTTTGTAAATAAAAATACGTAAATTTTTTGGACCCACCGACTAAGTTCTGCTGTAGATAAAATAAAATAAAAATATAATTGTAACAAAAGGTAATTTTTGCAAATTTTATATTAATTGTTACATGATGTAAATGTTACAGGATGTAAATGTTACATGATGTAAATGTTACATGATGTAAGTACCTAGATGTTACGTTTGTGTAACATCATTTAAAATAATAAAATATATACTTTTAATTTTTGCAAAAATTATAATTATTCACAATAGGGTACTCCACCGATTACATAGGACTTACGGCCGGTTATAAATATACTATATATCTGTGGATCTTTTTACTAGTTAACGTATTAATATTATTAACGTCAAATATTAACGCTAGTAAACAAATTCACAGATAGAGTATTGAAACGGGCTGATAAACGACCAAAAATAAAAAATAAGCTTAAAAGTATATGTCATCAAGTAAATAAAAATTTTAAATTTGTTATGCTCCCAAAATTTTTTTCATTTCATTGACAACATTTGTAACGTAACGAGGCACTTTCAAAACGTGTAACAGATCTGAATTGCGCATTTTTTGTCTCATTCATTTGATTTCAACAGTAATATAATAAGTGTAATTTTATCCGTATTTTATTTTCGTTTTTGCCTTTATTATGTAATTGTAAGTTACTCTTAAAAATATTTTTGGAACATCTCATTGGAACTAAGTTGCTCCATGTCGTCGTCTGTCAATGTTTGGCTGAAATAGTATCGCCGTCTATCCAATATAGTTGGTGACTGTACAAAAGTTTTTATTGCAAAACTTTTTATTTAAACTATTATAAGAAATTCAGTAAATTCATAGATTTATTATTTAAAGAAAAGTATAACATGCAGTTTACATAGTGAAGGTTATTGTGAAGCGCAAGCCAAGCAAGTATTATGGAATGAAAAACTATTTAAAAACAGAACAAAAACATTTTTTTTTCGAGTAACTCTCATGCGCCAAACATTAGTGTAACGTGCGATAAGTAACTGTTCCAGAACTATATAAAAAAAATATTGTTTTTATGAATACACAATGTGCCAATTACACTTTGGGGTTGGTGATTTAGACGTCATAGTTAAACAACATTTAGATATAATGTAAAAGAGATTTTTATTTATAAACCGCCCTTTCAATTCATTTGATATTCAAATTTATCGGTAAAGGGCCCTTCTAGCGTTTATAAACAAAAATATTATTATTTGTGAATAAAAATGTATCAATAATGTAATAAGTTGCATTTTTATTGAATAAAAATCTCAAAAAATAAATCTTGTTGATATATTTTTATACTCAACAGCTATTATTTACATAAATTGTACATTTTGTACATATTATACTTATTTAATTTTAGTTGAAATAATCTGTGTAAATAATCTGAATAAAAGTACGATTTATAAAGAATTTGCATATCTGAATTTTGACTATATAACTAATTATTTCTAATTATTATCTAGCAAAAATAGTTGACTAAGTATTTTTATAACAAGAATACTATATTAGTCTTTTAGATGTAATTTTTACGTAATGTTACATTTTTGTAAAAAATGTATATTTTTTATTATAATTATTTACCTGGAGTTTTTATACATAGTGTAAGTAATTGTTATTGAGGTGAATTTGGATTTGCCAAATTAATATTAGCCTTGTTTTAATTATTGTATTAAAATAAAGGGGTCATTATATTTGTAAAAATGCCAATACAGTCCATACAAATGAAAATAAAAATTATAAATTAATATTTGTGTTGTTTGATTTAACCATGAAATCTCGATGTACCTAAGGCGAGAATAGATACTAGGTATTACTCATTTCATTTGTTATATTGAATAATTATCATCTATCCACACATATTATACAGAAACACTTTATATCAGTAAAATGTAATTAGTGCTTTCAATCAAGAGGCAATTTTAATTTGATTTAAAATTAGAAACTAGGTGAGATAGATATTAGTAAGTATTTACGTACTAATAATAAAACCGAAATTATAATAATTGAAACCTAAATGTTAGAATGTATCAGTAAGTCTGGTATACGCTACTCGCTAGTTACTCAGTTATGTTAGTTAGTCGTAAAACATGAACAAAAGTACTTGTTAATGTAGATAAAAAATGTGCCAAAAGGTAAAACAGTAATAGCAATTTTCACATTAATTGTTACATGATGTAAATGCTACACGATGTTAACGTTACATGAAAGTGTAAAAATTTAAAAAAGAATAGGTAAATATTTTTTACACATAACACTTGTAGTCAATGCATTCTGGTAAGTATTGTCCAAGGCCCGATTTATCTATTCAGACCGTCCGGGCAAAGATCATTTTCGCTGCCCTTTACATAAGAACACCATATACATAAGAAATGAGCTAGTTTTGTTGGGGGATGCTAAGTGGGACATTAACACACACCCGAAGCTAAACCCGAAGCCAGAAAGATAAATAAGCCAGATAGTTAGTAATATACTACATAAAATACTTTTTGTTTTTTAAATTCATACATAGATATAAATAATTACACCCAGACTCAAGACAAACAGACGTGTTCATCACACAAATGTCTGACTTGGGTGGGAATCGAAACCACGACCTGCGGCGTGACAAGCAAGTATCTTACCGAGGACCACGCTACCGCACCGTAACAACATTATGTACACACAACAGTCAATATTTTGTTCGTAATCCTCACCTTTAGGTACTAAAATTTTTAGCCAACTTTAAAAAAAATCCATGAAATATTAAATGGACCCATTGTTAGTAATCTACTATATAAAAATAAGTCGGGTTTTCCTTCCTGACGCTATAACTCCGGAACGCACGAACCGATTTCCACGATTTTGCATTCGTTGGAAAGGTCTCAAGCTCCGTGAAGTTTATACCACAGATAATTCAGGAAAAATTTCAACAGAATAGCGGGAAAATGTTACATAAAACGAAGCCATCTGGTGGCGAAACGGAGTTCGCCGGGTTTGCTAGTATGTTCATATTTTTGGATCTATAAAAATGTGCAGTTACAAAAAAATTGGGAATAAAATTCCTCCTGTTTGCTCTATTGTCCTTTCTGCAAATTTTTAAAGATGTAATCATTTAAGATGTCGATATAATACTTCGTTTTCTTGGTCGTATCCTTATGTTTGAGGAACTTGATGATTACGTGCCCAGTCTGTGCAACCTCCCTTCTCCAGCTTCCTCTATATTACGCCATCTGGATCGACCTTTGCAAATTGGCCCTTGTTGTATCCTGCGAACTCTGTATCCATCTCGTCGGAGATCTACCGCTGCCTCTTTTTTCTTTGGCACAACCACTTATAATTAACTTTTCTAGATTGTCGGGGTCTCTCTTGTGTGCCCGGTACCTACAAATTGTGGAAGGTCGTGTTTTTATTTGTAGCTGCCTCAAAATTGACTTGTTTGTCCGGCGCTCACTACATTTCGAACGCGTCAATCCTAGAGTACAGGTACTCGAGCCTCTGGGTTTCAGAACCATATAGAAAAAATGAGAAAGTAAGGGTCTGTATGAGCTTCTCAAGAGGTTTTCTTCACCAAGAGGTGTTATGCCGTCGTCGTATGTCGCCATATTTTTCCAGCCTTTAACTGCAGATTTTGACATTTGAGCCCTTCTCACTAGTACTCAGTATACTAATATAAATGAATAGATACGCACAAAATTACTATAGAAAAGATTAACACGTAGTCGCGCAGCGATAAGTACATAAAGTAGTTAAGTACCCACCTAGCTGCACGCAAAGGGCCAATCGCACAATCTACACTTTACCATCAGTAAGATTATACTTCGAATAACGGTACAGTCAGCAAGAAAATTGAGTGTTGCTTGTAGAAATACCTAAATATTTTACAATGATTCGAAAGAGATACTTGCGAATAATTTAAATAAAAATTCATAATTTACTCTGTTTTAATATGGGCCAATTAGGAAGACTGCAGAATAGGAAGGACATACCTACGTGTTATACTTTAGCCTAGTTAACTTAATAAATAAATAAAATTATTTTCTACTCAATCACAAAGTTGCAATTAGGTATATCATATCTGAAGGAGCGGCGCCTGATTTAAGTTTAGATATAAAATAAAACTGTATTAAAAGTCACTAGAGCCCTCCTGATATCTATGTACATTACTACTTAAATAACCCTTAAGATTTGTCATTACTTATTAACAAATATTACCCCCTACTAGGCACGGGTCTTCTCTTAACTGTCTTAAGAGTCGAGAGAGTTTAGTGCTAAATCTACCTACAAACGCTGGTCAAGTAAATGTTCACGAATCATTAATTCTTAGACTCGCTGGTTTTTCTCACGATTTTTATCTACATCTTCAAAATAATTTACAGATTTGTTTTAGTTACATACGATAATCGAAACTGCGACCTTATAAATCAAAGCCGGTCTATTGCTACGCCACCGCTACTCTTGTGGGGTTAAAAACTATTATTGATGTAAAAAGTAACTAGTAATATTAGTATGTCGTACTGTCGTATACAATATATCATATACGTATAAAGAGTAATATGATCAAAGCTTTGATCCTTATCAAATGCTGTGTTAAGGCTATTTTATAACAACTGCTATTTACTAATTACTGTAATTACAATCGTTAATTACTCTTAACGAATGTTAATGAATTACTGAAGGTTACCTACTGTTTTTAGTTTTATTGAAGTTATGCCGCTTGCGTTCTAGACGTTGTTACGTTTTAGTATTTTATTTCTTTTACAATCTTCTTTCTTACTTTGTATCGTATTGTAAGCATCACACTTGTTTAGTTCTCTTTTATAGCTTTCCTGTAACGTAGTATTAAAAATTCAATAAATTGTGAGGATGAGATGTTACTTTGGTAGGTACATACCGACGCCTTAAAGTGAAACCCTTATGAATGCATTATTGTTTCGAATGCGTTTCTAGGAATAAAAAAATGTCAATCTTGTAGCAATAAAAGTGTGTTAAATTTCTATAAATATTATAAAAATAGAAGCTATACAATATTTTACAGCACCCAGTTTTTTCTTCACCCTGAAAAGTCTTCTTTTCTTTGTAAGTTTTTTAAGATACTTGGTTATACGAATACCACCATAATAATATAATAAGTACTTTACGGTAATACCTATCGTCACCTCGCGTTCTGCAGATGTTACATAAAATCTAAAAAGTGTGTAAGTATATTCTAAAAATTCAACATTTCTGCACTTATCACTCATTTTAATTGCTCACTTTTAATCACAGTTAAAATCTGTTATAACTTCCTTAAATAAGATTAAAATAAGATATTATTACTACAGGCAATTATAAACAGGATTCTTGTTTATTACTTCAATAGCCTAATCCAATGTTTCTCAAACGTTTTTTCGTTTTTGGCCACGAAACAATGGTATTCACGACGGCGCACAGTGGTCTGAAAATCGAGCTCCCCTTTCATAGAAAGTCAATGTGGGATATTCATAAAACTAAAATATGGAACGTCTCAGGTATACATTCCTTTAATGCATATTTTAGTATGAATGATTTTAGTTACTCCGCGCCTGAGAAAAAAAATATTTAGTATTTTTTTGTATGGGAGAAATTACATAAAGTACATTTTCTTGCGACTGAATGAAACTGAAAGGCTGGTACTCATACGAGCTATTGCCGCTCTTAAGGCGATTACGCTGACATACCACTCGTGTACCTTTAGGTGCCGCTTCACACGTAGGATTTTTTTGAAATTTCGAATTTTCGGTATTGAATATTTTATGTTATGCCTTTGGGGTTGTTGTTTTCTTGCGAATTCCTTATGAAAACAACATTTTTTTTTATGGAAACAATCTCTAAATCGCGTAAAAATGTCTGCTGTTTCATACTAAAGTTCAATACCTGCTTGGCCGTAATGTATGAAACAGTTGTTTTCTTTTCCGTCATTTCAAGGTGGTTTCCATAAAAAAAGTTGTTTGTTTTTATGAGTAGAATCACCTCATAACAGGAAAGCAACGACCATAAAGTCACGCTATTTAAAGAAGGAATAAAACACTTATTTAACATTTTTTTCATATTTGAAAATTTAATACGATTAAAAACTGTACAATCAAATTGTAAAACAAGTGTTTAAATATTATAACAGTTAAACAGCTAAAACTAATTTATTTATTTTTAAATTTAATCGAATAATTTAGAAAACTTCATTTGGTTAGTATGTACATTCCTCAAAATACTTCGTCTAAACCCTAGCCTTTGTTTGTTTAGTACTGAAAAACGTTATTTCTCTAGTATTAGAACATAAAATAATAATTACATCTATAACTAGAAAAAAACTGAATCAAAGAATACAAAAAGCTTCATTTGGTTAGTATTTACTTACATTCTTCAAAATACGTCTATATTCTCTTTGCTTCTTAAATACCAAAAATTCTTATTTATCTAGTCTTAACATTAAAATAAATAAAAATAATAATAACGTCGATATGTATAAAATACGCATTAACAATTATCATCAAAATCTTCTAATTCTGAATCCAGCATTGCGACACTAACATCAACAAACTCAATATTTTCTTTGTCCACACTTGTATTGTCTTCATTAATGAGAAGTGTTTTCATGTCATCAGAGACAGCTGTTCTGATTGACTTTCTGTGTACAGGTCTTATGCTGGATAGGTACGGATCTGACGATACAAGGAGTCCATTAAAAATATCTTCATTTGTTGCTCTACGACAAAATTCCGCGAATAATGTTCTCGGATTTTTTTGAAGTCTTTATTCCTGGCTTGTTGAAATGCCTGATAATTTCAGCACCATGCAGTAAAAGTTTGTGAACACTTGACGGCATATAATACCAACCATAGTGTTCCACATATCTTTCTGCAGTAAGGCGCGCAAAATTTGCAAACGCTTCAACATTAACGGGCTCCCCACATGCTATCACACCTAGAATTGTGGCAAATCTTTGGATTATAGTGGAATCTAATCCAGTGATGGCTGCCGTTTTTACAGGATTACTAAAAAATTTTCGGGCTGTACTGCCATCATTTGTAGTGCCTGCACCTGAAACAAAAACCAAAAACTTCACCATTTTGAGCAGAAACAAGGTATTTGGTAAGTAACGTTTTCAAAATCATTCAAATCAACTCGTTGCACTTCAAGATTCACCTTGTTTGATGATATCTACTAAGAGGCCCATTTCATCACGAAACTTCTGCTGGATGATTTGCTTTCTTGCCTTCAATAATTTTTTGCTGTCTGCATCCCTAGCTTGCCATGTTTTGAAATCAAGTCTGTAGGAAATGTGAAGCAAACATTCCATACACCTAATCCAAGCATGGAGAGTAGACAAACCATATTGGTATATTTCCGTTGACACTGGTTTTCTGGAAAACAAATAAATAATATATTTAAAAATAGGTATTCATGATTATCAGCCAAGAAAATTATAAAAGTATTCAAAACATACTCTGAGATCACATGTAATTTATTCATTTCAGATGGGGTTGCTTTACATATGTCACAAGTTTGGGTTGATGTTTCTGATAATTTAGAAACTATTTTACCATCTATCATAGTCATGAGCATTTTAACTTTAACTGCATGATTTCCCATTATAGAAGGCACCAGTGTAGCAATTTCAGCTTCAATCGTGGCTTGTTCTCTCTTGATGTCTAATTTGTTTTCACTTGCAAACTTGAAAAAAAGAGGCCTGCAAAACATGGTCGAAGACGGTTTTGGATTCTCCCATACATTTTCTTCATCACAATCTAATCTTACAGGTACAAAAGAACACATGAAGACGCTGGAATCATCTTCCTCCACCATGCTTTGCTTATACAAACTCTGCCCTGAAGAACCATCAAAGCCCCACTTACACAGAAGTGTTAACTCCTTGCCATCTAAAGTAGAGGGCAAACGTAGATATTTTCCAAGTCTTGACACAGTTTTATCCAAAATTGCTTGAAGTTTAACTCGTGCCCCATTTTCAGAAATGTCTATGCTATCCTTAGGTGGGTAACAGTCCTTTTTCGCTTCTAGGACAGTGAAGGAAATAGTGGGATTCCTTCTTCCTTTGCACAAGCTCTCAAAGTAGTATACTGCCACTTCGACAGCTTCAACGAAGTCAAAATACCTAAAGCTTTATCAGCAGAATATATGGGCACATTTTTTTTAGTTTTAAGTATATCTTTTATGTTTGTAGCCTCTTCGGGATTCTCTGTGACTAATTTTATTATGTCTGCTACATCTTTATTTTGCGCCTTCAAGTTAGTTGCATAAGCAAGACTTTCCGATGGATGATTTAAAAGCTCTTCTACTCTCCTTTTCTTCTGTAACGGGCTTAACACCGAAAACTCCTTTCTTTGGTTTCCAAGAGATGTTGAGGTTCCAACACTACAAGTCTGTGGTTGTGCGGATGTTGATGCACCTTCGTTTACGGGAAATTCTGAACTGGAACACTGTGACTGATCTATCGTTACGGAGGAAGTCATCTTTTCCTTGATGACTTCAGGCCATTTGATGTCTTCTTGGAGCCATGCTTCGTACTTTTTAATGAAAGTATGTCGTTTACGATTACATGAGATCCATTTCCTTTTCAATGCACACACATAAGTTTGGCAGAATTGTTTCAAGTCTCTCTTTTCATTTTCTGACAAATCAATACTATTCACAAACACATCAAACAACACATTGGGATCTGAGAAAGAAGTGTTGTTGGCCACAAACATGAAAATATCAAGATTGGTACCAAAACCTTCCATTGCAATAGAAAAATTGAAAGAACAGAAAAATTAAAGTTTACGCGCACAAGTGCTAAACGTTACTGACTGAGTCCATGCCAAACATTCTATTTATGTATAACTCTCTCACCGACCCTCATTAAGGGTCGGTACAAATTAACACGTAATAAAACTGAACTATTAGTAAAGTAATAAGTAATTCCCGTAATTGATAATGATAACGAACCTCTGTTATCATTAGGTATAGTAAAAATCATTAACACCCTCTTAGCTAATGAGGTTACTATTGTAAAAAGTTATTTGTTAAAATAAGGCAGATATTAGTTCAGTGCCCTAATTAGTATTCGCAAAAAACGAATTTCTAAAGTTAACTTATTTTTTGAGTTAAAGTAATTGAATCTATTATAACAGTTATTATAATATTAGGTGCGTATTTATTATAAATATTTAATTCCATATTCCTTACCAACCTAATTTAAATGCGTCACATACTTAAAATATTCAATGCCGAAAATTCGAAATTTCAAAAAAATCCTACGTGTGAAGCGGCACCTAAAGGTACACGAGTGGTATGTTAACGTAATCGCCTTAAGAGCGGCAATAGCTCGTATGAGTACCAGCCTTTCAGTTTCATTCAGTCGCAAGAAAATGTACTTTATGTAATTTCTCCCATACAAAAAAATACTAAATATTTTTTTTCTCAGGCGCGGAGTAACTAAAATCATTCATACTAAAATATGCATTAAAGGAATGTATACCTGAGACGTTCCATATTTTAGTTTTATGAATATCCCACATTGACTTTCTATGAAAGGGGAGCTCGATTTTCAGACCACTGTGCGGCGCGCAGCGTGACTATCAGGTTAGTACCTAATAAATTGCATCCCTTAGCTGTTAATAAAACAAAAAAAAACTACGGAGCGATGATCTGCAAAATAGGCTGGGGTCGTGCAGCAACGCGTTTTAGTTCACTGTTAGTTATTTATAATCCTCTCCTACAGCACGCCACTGTTGAGCACGGCCTGCAGTTACTCTGATCTAGCTCCTACCAGCCATTTTGCAAATATAATAACTCAGAGGGCTAAGCTGAGATATTATATTGTCGGCTAATATAAAAAAATTCGGATACACAAAATTTCCATTTACACTCAAATTTAGAAACGTGTGGGTATATCAGAAATATGCCTTATTTGCTTTAAATATACTTTTAATATATTGTACACACGGCTACACATCAATCTATACATTTCCAGTTATTTATTATTCTTTGATAGGCTGGCGCTTGACTACCACTTGACTGATGTTAAGCAATGATGTAGTCTACGATGGAACGAGCCAGCCTAGTATACCGATTCACTCATGATTACGAATTATTATCGGTGAGAACGTGGCAGTAGAATGAGCCTCCATATGGTTAGAAACCTTAAAGGGTCAACAATTCAGACCCACCCTCTCTGCATGGTGTCACCAGACATCGCACCGGAACACGGTAAGGCCGCTTGGCGGTGCAGCTTTGTCTGGTGGGTGGTCACTAACCACGGCCGAAGCCTACGACCAGTTGATTGTCACCTGATTTGCACCACCCGGGACCACGTGTGGGGATTCAATTAAATGTGTACACTGTACACCCACGGACAAAGGTGACTCAGCCCCCAAAAAGCGACTCAGCCCAAAAAGCGACTCAGCCTCAGTTCAAGTTACGGAAGTTACCTCTCGTTTTAGGGAAATCTTGATGGTAGGTATAGCTTGATGTGTAGCCGTGTGTACCCCAGCCCCCGCAAGAGGTCATTACCTGACACTTTGAGAAACACTGGCGAAACATTTATCAAACTATTACGCAATGTTCCTGCAACAGTTTATTAACTTACAACTAAAATAAATGACGCTAGTTAAACACAGTTAACTGGTATATACCTAGTTGCTTTAATTAATACTAATATTCAGAAGTTACTGATGTTATTTCCTTTCCTATAATTAAATTTACTGTTAAATTAAAAGCGATTTAATTGCTAACTTAGAGAGGTGTTCTATATTTCCCCCTTACCTACTAATATACGATGTGTATGGTGTAAATTGTTACCCTGGTATTCATAAACGTCTTTTAAGCTCATTATAGCTAATTCGTTTGTCTTTGTCTGTCGATTTGACTAAACTAAATTCTTTAAGATTTTTATGGAAAAGTAAAAAAATTGCGTCTTATAACGTCGCAGTTTTTTATTTTTTTTTACTACTAATCTTTGCAAAGCTTGTATACTTACTTAAACTAAACATAGGCAAAATTGCGGAATAATTTCTGCAGAGGCCAAAATAAAAAGGAGAAGAATATTTCTATGAATTATTTTTTTTATTTTTCTTCTGTAAGAAAACTAAATCATTTGACAGAGAAAACACATATAATTCCTATTTACACCTTATACAGCGTTTATTAGTAAGTAGGTTAGTGTTAAGTGGAACTTAGCTTTGTAACAGTAGCAGGCAGAGGTCAATTTCACCCACATTACACCTGTTATGTCTTACGTTCTTAATTTCTTACATGTTAGGGAGCAAATCTATTGCTAAATGGATTTTTCTAAGTATAAATACTTTTAGAAATGTCTTCTTGTTACAATGATTTGTTTCTCCGGATAAAATGGAAAGATACCTAAAGGAACATATTGGTCTGTATGAATAATTGCCTGCGCCTGTAGTCCAGTGGTAAGCGTCTTCGCTTAATAACCGTGAGGTCCCGTCCGTCCGTTCGATATCGGGTATGTAGAGCAAAAAGACATATATAGAGCAAAATCATAGTTGCAGCTTGAATTTTAGTATTGTGCCTGATGAAGGGCAAAACTTTCGCTTCCTATTACTTAAGGGGCATGAACAATTGATATTAACCTCTGCCTACCCTTGGATAATACAGGAGTGATGCGATTAATGAATAGTGAATTGCAGTTACAAAAAACACTAACTTTGGCCTCTATAATGTAGTCAAAAATAAAAGGATTATCAACGCCTATAATTAAAAAAAAATGTAACAGAATTCGACGCATCTAGAAATTGTCGTGAACATTGTACCTAATTGTACCCACGTTCCACTACGCAAGCTTAATGCATAAGTAACCAAGACTGTGGGACAGGGCTAAAAGATTTTTTATTACATACATTTGGGGTGAAACTAATTAGGTATTTCGTCTATTCAGAGCTTTAGAATAGCATCAATCATAGTTTTTATGTTGTACGGCTATTGCCATACTGAATCCGTAAGGCGTTTATATGATTCTCATCTTCGTCATTATCGGATTATATTAGTTTACTGCTGGGTTTACGCTCAATCGCGCTACTGAGCACGACCTGCGGCTTATCTTTTTTTTTCGATAGGCTAACGATTTACTACAAATTGCCTGATGTTAAGCAATGATGTAGTCTACGATGGAACGCGCCAGCCCAGTATACCGATTCACTCGTGATTACGAATGATTAACGGGTTATTTCTAGCTCTTGTTACTTATCAGAGATCGACACTCAGTATGCCTACCTATGATATTGTACAGGATAAGTATAAAAATGTTAATAATAATAATTCTTATTTGCACTGTCTATACCCTTCTTAAATTCTAAAATAAGCTTGAATTTGACCATAACTTGCCTGACGTTTATCAATGACGTCTAAGATGGAACGCGTATGCCTAGTATACCAATCGATTCGTGATTACGAATGATTTTCGGTGAGAAGGTGGCAGTGGAATGAGGCTCCATAATATGTATCACCATAAAGGTGCAACAATCCGACCCTTTCTTTCAAATGGAGTTACCAGATATCGCACCGGAACACGGCAAGACCGCTTGGCGGTGCAGTTTTGTCTGGTGGGTGGTCACTAGTCACGGTCGAAGCCTACTACCAGTTTGTCGTCACCTGATTTGCACAACCAGGGCATGTACCACGTATGGGGATTCAGATTGAAGGTTCATTTCCACCTCGAAGGTGATTTAGCCTTCAAATAAAGACCAAATATAATATCTGTAGAAGATCAGATATACGCTGGGGTAAACAGCTTCACCGGATTGGAGACCAGGTCTTGGCAAAAGTAGTGTAGGACGCTCTCCAGCTAGGTGGAGTACTGGCGGTTATCTGTGAAAGATAACCAGCAGTAGCTGGATGAGACAAGCCGAAGACAGGGTGAAATGGCACTTAGTGGAAGAGGTGTATGTCCAGCCGTGGAATGCTATAGGCCAATGATTATAATAATTGCGGACTATCTAAAGAAATCGTTCTTTGTATTTCTAACCCGCTACTTTTTATAACTTGTACCACAAGTTATGCGTGATCCTTGCGTCACGCCCGGCTTGGTCCGGAAATAGAGGGGAGAGAGGAGGGGAGAGTGTACAGAATTATGGAAATTTTGTTACGTAGGTACCTACTACTGACCAGAGCTTATGGTTTAGTTTGCTAATGACTGTGAGCTATACAATGCAGGTAATGTACCATGATACTTACAATTCTTTAGAATTTTAGGTAATAAAATCTCGACTTCCAGATTGTGTTTATTTTTTTGACAGATTGGACGGTTTACGCTGGAATTCTTTTTTGTTTTAATAATAATAATAATAATACAGTTTATTTAACAAAAATGTACATAAAACATATTTCTTAAATAAGTACTAAAAGCAATTTTGTTTACTATTATCAAGATATGGCGTGAAAAAAACTACAGGACAGTATTTCTTATCAGCCCGGGGGAAGCTGATGCTGGCAGGTATAACGCTTGTTGTTTTGCCTTTACTCCAACTCTGGGACAACATCATAAGAATTCTTAAATCAGAATCATGTCTATCAATAAAAAGCAACTTATATAAAAAGACTTTACTTAATCAGGTGGAAACACTTAACATCCGTACCACTATTTCATCGAAGCAATGTCCAGGGAATTCGAAACGTTTACAATGTACGTTCCTGACTACAGAATGTAACCTATTCCAAATATGAGGAGCATTTTCTAGTACGATTGCAGTAAAAAATAAGGATCGTTATCCGATCTAGCGACGTGTTGTGATGATTCCGCTAGGAACTGCTACAAACGCGACAGTTTGTAAGAAAGGAATAGGTGTTCGTTAAGTTTTGAGTCAAGATTTTGTAGAGCGCAATGTCTTAAATATTGTAGTATTAGCTATATGTATCATCTGTGCTTATTTATAAAATTCTCATGTTACAGTATTTGTGACAAATCTCCGAAACAGCTTGATCAGTTCTTATGAAATGTTGTATATATATTGTATATTCACCAGCTCTCAGAATCAGATCTAAACTACTCTTAAACATTGTTTTTATTGTATAATAAAAAAAATGTTGGCTAAAAAAAGACTGCTACCATTTATTAGTATTAATAGTCTTTTTCCTGCTACAACGGTCAGTTCAAGTTAGCTAGAACAGTGTGAGCTGGAAAAGTCTAATATAATAATAAGAATAAATTCCATTTACTAAACAGATATGACTTTTGAAGAGACCGCCATTTTTCATTCTTTGTCCCATCTTTAAACAGGTCAAAGAGAGTTCAGAAAAATAGCTGATTATTAACTTTTGTTCGTCGTTCTTTATAGTGGTTTGTCGTTGTTTTGTGTATAGTATATAATAGCATTATTCCTCATCTATTCTACCTTAAGGCGCCGCGCCGGTAGCGTAGCTACTTGGCGCCCAATTATAATTCCTCCCTCGTAACTCACAAAGTACATGATACCAGACACCATTGTGTGACTAGGACATTGTTCGTGAATTCGTGTAGGTACCTACCACAAATCCGTTAGATTGTCCTTACTTTATTGATAAGTTAGATACATATATCACACTAGCCATCACCCAGTCCTATAAAAATAACAGCCCTTTCCGGCTGAGATAGAGTCATCCTAAAATATAATTACTATAAAAAAACCATCCGCCACCCATACTTTGAGTACATCTGAGGTTCGTCCCCTCATGGGGAGCCCTCATGGCAGTATTGAGTACTTGGTGGGTTCAACCGTCTTCGGACGCCTCACCGAATAAGTTCACCTTTTACCTTTTTTTTTGCACCAGAGTTTTATGCAATCATACGATCCAGTATTGCTTCCCTGATGAGGCGAGTGCGAGACAGCTCCCACAGCCTTGTCAGTACTGTAACGAACAGGCTGGATAGCTAAATAATGTACAAATGGATGTCGTCTCATAGATCATCCTTTATCTGCCAAATTGCATTGAACTGCCAAATTGTGAAATTCGCTGTCGGCATCTATGTTTCCCGATAGCTATAATCTGCCGGTCTTCAAGTCACGAGTGTATCGGTATTTACTGGGTAAGCGCGTTCCATCATAGACTGCGTCATTGCTTCACATCAGGCAAGTTGTGGTCAAGCGCAAGCCTATATTAAGATAACAAAAAAATCTATGTAAAATAATAACTGGTGTACCTACTATGGATCTATGATCTGAAATAATAATAATAATAATAAGCCCGTAGGGCAGCTTGTGGCGAGCTGTTATGGCGTAGCGACCATACGGACCCGAGTGCTCCAGGGAGAAGGTCCTGTCCCTCACCTCCGACTTGTCTTTACTGGCTGGCTGGAGTGAACCCTGACGGGGGACAGATCTCCCACCTCTTGCTTGCCTTCATTGGCCGGCTTGAGTGGAGTCGTGAGAGCAGAGATGCTCGGAGGAGGAAGTGTCCCGTAAGTGGCTAGTGGGCACGTGAGGCTGGACCCTTAGGGAGCCAATGATCGGGTAGAATGCCGTGGGACACCGCTCTACTCCTCTAGCCCCTCAGAATATGTTGCCCCTTGTCGCTTCTTTTAGCGGCCATACGGGGGCCCATTTATTGAGTGGGCGAGTCACCCCCTGCCATTTTATCCGTGTTAATTTGCATTGGTCAGGCAGGGGCCATAGTCCATCCATAGTCCTAGTTACCTAATCCATTAGCACCCACCACCATAACCTAGATTTTAGTTCCTATATTCTGCAATAGTTCTGCACTAACCGGAGATTGTCCTTTGTTGTACCTATATGGTGCGAACAGGGATAATCGTCGGTTGGTGCCACATTACATTTAGAGCAAAATTGTCTAACAGGCCTCTACGTGTTGGCTTTGGCCCCACGCACGCCTTCCAAAAGTCCGGCGCTCCATAGCTCCGAGATATGAAAAGACATACATACATAATAATAATAATTATTAAGCATATTCTACAAATATTTAAAAACCATAGTCATGCTTTGCAAGATTAACAAACGTCAATTCAGTTATTGGTAATGCAGCATTGTTTTAGTGGAAATTAATAAAATCAAGCTAGCAGTGTTTGAAAGTATTCAGTCCAAACTAAAAACGTAATTTTCACTTCATAATTGAAAGTAGAAGTATAGTTGTCACCCACTACCTTCCACCTTAACATAACAACAGCTTTCACTACCACCACGTAACATAACAACAAACACCACAGAGTCAAAGGAAATCTCTCACATATCCCATTTTCATGCGCTGGCCGTGTGTCTGCTATTAATAAAATTGACCTATTGTATGCTTATTAGGCTCTAATAACCCAACTTAGCTTTGCTCAGGTGCAATAATAATAAAAATAATATAGTGGGACATTAAGACACACGGTCATCTGATCCCAAACTAAGCAGAGCTTGTATAATGAAAACCAGATAACTGGTAATATACTACTTAAAATACATTTTTTGTTAATACATACTTAAATATATATAATTACACCCAGACACAAGACAATCAGACATGTTCATCACACTAATGTTTGGTTTGCGTGGGAATCGAACAAACGACCTGCGGCGTGAAAAGCAAGCATCTTACCTACCACGCCACCGGCCCGTCGATAATCCTGTAGTTTCACTATTTTTTTGTTGCGGATGACCTAACCCAATCGGCCGGAAGGGCCTATAATAGTTTACCGGACTTAAGCCTGTGTACGGCGCTGCTGTTGATCCTGGCTTAGGTACATGAGTAGCAATAGCAAAATGGTGGGTTAAGTCCCATTAAAAAGGTCCGTCCTTCCTGGATGGAAGTGAAAAATCTAACTTCCTAACTCCTCTTAAGTATTATTCTGATTAAATTCGTTCAGTAGGCTAATTCACGTAATTAAAGTTCTGCTGCGGTGCAGTTGCTGTAAAGTTTCGATCGAAACTACCCTATTCGTACTTTCGTAATCTGTCAGATACGCTTCAGCGTATTATGTTATTTAAATGACAATTACAAGAATACTATTTTGCACTACGACTTATCTAAACTTGATTGCAACTGCACTGCAACTTGATCGGCGCGTCAAGAAATTACGTGAATTAGCGTACTGGATCCAAGAGAATTTAGGTGTCCTGCGAGCAACCCGTCTGGGGAGGTATCTCCACTTTACACAATACACGTACAGTCCATCAAATCTAAGAAGTACCGTTTGACAGTTCTAAACGGAGTACATTTAGATTTTTATTTTTTGTATGAAAATTGTTTATGATATGTTAAAATAAAAATAGCTTCATAATTCAATTATTTTACAGGAAACCTAATAAAAATAGTGTGAATAAAAAAGCAAAAAAAAGCAAAAAAAGCTAATTAAAAAAAGCTAATTTAATAGAAAACAGTGAAACGTCAAAAGGTACTTCTTAGATTTCTTTCAATTATAGCTTTCTTTTGCAACGGATTACTTGTGTGTAAATCTAACTGGAAGTATTTTTTGTTGGTACTTGATAACTTTATATAGAATCTTTTTTAGTGCAAAAAATACTTTTTTCTCCTAGTTCATCTACGTTTTAACATTGCATTTTTTATCCCCAAAAATGTAATTGAAAATTCTAATCAAAATAACACAATGTAGATTCTAGAGTCACGTGTAAAACTCCGTTAAACTATTGTAGTTAGGCTACTAAGAGCTAAATTAACTGGTCAGTCAACTGAGATTCATTTTAACAAGAAATACAAGTACCTAATTATTTGTAGTAGTTACCTTTAAGGCTTCCATGTTCCAAGGTTCGTCAAGGAATCTATTAATAATCCACGGTTTTCAACTATTCTAAATGTTTTAACTATTCTGATTCAAGCTTGCGTGATGTGGTCTACGATAGAACGCACTTAATCATTAAATATTTATGCTGCCCACACACGGCCCTTTTTCCACCGATTTATATGACCGATTTCGTGCAACTCAAGCCAACGCGTTGAGTCGGTTACAAAATCGGTCATAAAAATTGGCCTTGTGTGGGCAGCATCAAGGGGAAGTGGAATTGAGCTCTAAAAGAAGCAACTATTCCGTCCTTCCCTGATGTTGTCACCAGCAAGGTAAAGGTGCTTGGCGGCGCGACTTTTGCGGGTGGTCGTTAACCACAACCGAAGATAGGCGACCTAGCTATATTAGATTAGACATGTCTTTTTTCTCGACCTGATGTTCGAACCCGGAGCTTCGCGGTTACTAATACCTGTTATTAAAATATAGCCACAGTTTTATATTCATTCAATCACTTCATTTCAACCCTTTTCAATGTCCCATGACTGTTGGGCACGGGTTATCAACTATCTTACAAGTTGATAGAGTCACCTAAGGCCTTAATCCACACATTGAGCAGCGGCAGTGGCATGGAGATCGTACCCGTTATATTTCAAAGGCGAGGTCGATACCGCTGCACTAAATAATTGGTGTATATTATTGTAAAGGTTTGTATTACACGTAAACTAGTCCAATTTTCATGTACCAGGTGTTCTATAGAACCGCTGAACAAAAGCCTTACTTAAGTCAATTAATCAAAGTCAGACAATAAACACCCAATAATCTGTATGTAGAGCAATTTCTTACCTACCTACACATTTGTTAATTTATTTATGAATATCCACGTTAGTACAGTGATTATAGTTTCAGTTTTTAGACCCAGTAACCGACTATGACACCAGATTTACTAGCTTCCGCCCGCGGCTTAACCCGCGACATTGATCTCACAAATCTTTTTTCTTCATACAAACTTTGGAACCCCGTTTCACCCCCTTAAAGGGTGAGTTTTGAAAAATCCTACCTTAGTGCACCCCTAGACTCCATATGGAACCTATGTGCCAAATTTAGAGTCTCCAGACCCAGTGGTTTGGGCTCTGCGTTGATATGTCAGTCAGTCATATTTAGATTATTGCAATTGTACAAAAGAGAAGATGCTCTACACACTGTATATCGGCATCCCCCTTCCACAGTTCCAACAATACTGCTTAAAGTTGTTGTGGTACGCCGCCAGGCCGAGTTAAAATATGCGATTGTAGAAATGTCTTAGTGGCAGGAGAGAATAAGTTTCAGAGAGGTATGGCAGCGATTTTCTTCGATTTAGAGTCAGCTCAAATGAGGAGGTAGTTCCACCTAAAAGAATAACAGCATTGTATTAACTTAAGGTGGTGTTCCTTGAGTGTGATTAAGTCAGCGTCCGTCGAAATTTAAAGGTTCCGCTGGTTGGAATAAACCATAAAAACAATGTTTTTAAACAATATGACTTTCATTTTTCGAGACACGATATATTACATTAGAGCGGTGGCAGCTGAGTGAAAGAAAAGGGAGAGGCCACAGACAAAACTTATTTGACTCAATCCAAGTGGAGACTATTATTAAACTTATCATAGAGTCAATAGAGACGACCTCGGTAGTCAAGCGGTGTAAGCCGTCCGATTGGGATATACTGTGCCCGGGTGGTGGGAGGTTTGATTTCCGCCCCGGACAATATTTGTGTCCCAACAAAGATTTGTTTCGGTGTCTGGTTGGTTGAAAGACTACCCTCCGTGCCTCGGAAAGCACGTTAAGCCGTCGGCCCCGGTTGTTATTTAACACATCTATGACAATCGTTACATGGTTACATGATAAAGATGTCATGTCATCAGAAGCCAATATAATCTGACACCTGGTCTAATCATCTCGACTCCTGGTTCCCTACGGGTTTTGAGGTATGATGGCAGGCGTATAATTCTGGTAGCTAGCCGCATCAGGTTAGACTGGGAGCTGACCCTAATAGTAATGGTAAAAAGGCAAGGGAATGATGATGATCATAGAGTAAATTCTTATGTTACATTTTATTTATACCTACATTGGCGATGCGCTAATTGCCTTTGGTATTGCGAGCGTTCGTCTAACAAAAAGTTTATAAATAAAGTTGCTTACCTACTTTCTTATAATGTCAAGTGTTGTAAGTCAAAAACCAACAATAATTCAGGTTGTGCGTTGGTACAATGTACAATACTGATCGTTCCGCGCTGTTACAGACAGACAGACGGAAACGCATATAACTATGGTACCGATTAAATCATTCAGATACTGTGTTCATTGTTTTGTAACGAGTAGTTTTTAGAGTTTGTTATAGAAACCCCTTCAAAATAACAACATTAGTTAAACTAATCCTAACAGTCGTATTTTTTACGGTTTTACTTAATAATATATGGTCGTTTCAGCCTACGTGCTTTTGCGGGCTTATTTGTTGCCAAAACTTGAACGCTTTGATAAGCTTATATCAATTGGGTTACTAGTAAACAGGGATCGACTCGACTCTAGCACTCGCCAGCCGCTGCCTCGGCACACTCACTGTGCCCGCTCGGCTCGTACGTAGTATTTTTTTTAAAAAGTCTAACACATCCTAACCCTGCGTTGTAAAGTAAAAAATTGTCAATTACTATTGGTTTTTTGTTAAGACCATTACTGGTTATTTGAAATGACCTTCTGATTTTTTCAAACTCTAGTTTTATCATGGTCACCTTTGAAATTATAACAATAGAAAAAAAAATCATTTTGCCTTTGCCATAATACAACAGCGAGCGTTTTTAAACTGACGACAGCGTATGTAAACGATGGAATCGTACAAAATGTCTGCGACATTGTAACTATACATACATGCCCAATGCTGCAGTTTCTTGGTTGTGGTAATCTTATTTCACAGTCCCTGTGCTCGTGAGAGAAATTTTTTCTGGCTAATCATAGATATATGGAGTGCCAATCAGTCAATGGACAGCCAATAATTCCATACTAATTAGTTTTATAGAAAAAAAAAATTGGTTGCCTGTAAATTCGGTATACGGGCGAAAGTTTTACGTGACAACGACTTTGAGTGGTAAAATAATTTTAATGTGAATATTCATTCGTATAGTAGGAAGAAGGATGAAACATAGTTGAGTGGGAGAGAGACGCAAGGCATTCGGCGGGCCTCTCTCTCGTTCGGTGACTCATCGTAACGTTACCGAGCGTTACACTTTTTCATAAGTGCCTCCCAGCCGCAACCTAATTTAAGACGTTGTCACGTCAAAAAACCAATCTTACATAACTAGTTTATTTAATCAAGTGTTTAAAGAGGTTTTCTACATGGTATACAGATACAACATACTTATGGTATTCAGCAAAAACAGTATTTTATTCAAGAAACAAAAAAGTATTTCTTTTTTAAAATAGAGTTATTGATTATTGATAAGACATTTTTAAAAAGTAACAGAAAACATATTGTTTCATCCTAATTTGTAAGGAATGTTATGAGACTCGTATACTACTTTGTTATACCTCTAGTTCTACTAATAAAAAGTAATTAAGTAAGTTCTTCTTCTGATAATCTGTGTGGGCTTGTAATTAGCTAAATTGTTAACCACATTTGCTTACTATAAAATGTTATGTGTCTGTTAGCCCTCCTTAAATAAATGAATAAATAATAATAAATAAATAAATGTTTCAACGAGATAATTCCTACAATATCATTAACCTTTTTGAGAAGGAATTCGTGAGATAGTGACGCAGCTTGTCGACAGGTTCAAATTTACTTCAACAGCTGTTTATATTACATTTTCGAAAGTGAAGGTCGTTTAATCGATTCCTAGGACGTATCTTAAAAGGCAAGCTATCGAGTGACTATTAATTTTGCAGAACATTGCGTATTGAAAATCATAATTAATGGACATTATCGCACTCCATTTTGACAGCATTGACGTTTGTTTCCAATATAAATAAAAGATTTTATTGTCATAAATTTATAAATGTTTACAGGGTGACTTTTAACTCTATTCCATCAAATCTAAGAAGTACCGTTTGACGTTTCACTGTTTTCTATTAAATTAGCTTAATAGACGCGTAATTCACACTATTTTTATTAGCTTTCCTGTAAAATAATTGAATTATGAAGCTATTTTTATCTTAACATAAGATAAACAATTTTCATACAAAAAATAAAATTCTAAATTCTACGTTTAGAACTGTCAAACGGTACTTCTTAGATTTGATGGACTGTAGGTACTTACCTACAAAGTGATGTACAATAGTTATTGACGCTGTCTTCCAAACTAACCGAATACTTGCATTTTGGGTGGCAGTGTTATGTAATATGTGTGAATTATGTCATTTTTCATTATTCTGAAATATCCTTGCGCTTGATTAAAACTTGCTTTGTAGTATACAATGGAACACGCCTGCCCAATACCGAATCATTTGTGACTACGAATGATTTCCAGTAAGAAGGTGGCAGTGGAATGAGGCTAAGTATATGTAATAACTATAAAGGAGCAACAATTCTGACTTACCCTCTCAAATGGTTTAACCAGACATCGCAGCAGAATAAGGCACGGACTAGTAAAACTACTTTTTAATGGATTTTATCGCGGTTTATTTTAGATCCCGACGTTTCAAAGTCTTTTCAGACTTCATGTTCACGGGTGGACATGAAGTCTGAAAAGACTTAAAATCCGTTAAAAAGTAGTTTTATTTCAAGGCATGAACTATTGGAGGTGTAGTTTTGTCTGGTGGGTGGTCAATAACCACGGTCGAAGCCTACCACCAGTTTACTGTCACCTGATTTGCTCCACCTAGTGACCACGTTACAGGATTTATATTAAAGGTGTGCTCCCACCGACGAAGGTGAAGCGGCCCCCAAAAGCTCCACTCTTCAGATAATTGAGACAAAACCCGTGCCCTGCCGTGGGGTACTGAAAACGATTGTTTCTTTAGTTTAGATACACAATATATAAAACACTTTCACACGTAGTTTAGTTTTAAAGTGACAACAAATAAAGGGCTCTTACTATTATTATTATAAATAATGTGTAGATACTACTTCCCCTAAAGGATCTGCGCTAGAGAGCATGCGCGAGACAGGTGCGCTCACACCTGTCACTAACTAGTCTGTTAGGATCACAAATTTAACAATAAATAAACGACTCAGTAGGATTTTTCCGTATTCAAAGTATTCCTGACTTGCAGAGGGCTCCGATTCTCGCGTTTTAGACATTTATCTGTAACTAGCTTTCCGCCGCGGTTACGCCCACGTGAACTATCATGTCCAGCAGTGGGATAAAAAGTAGTCTTTAGCCTCCCTCAACAAAAGGGCTATCTAACAGTGCAAGAATTTTTCAAATCGGACTAGTAGTTTCTGAGATTAGCGCGTCCAAACAAACAAAAAATCTCTTCAGCTTTATAATATTAGTATAGATATATAGACAAATGGTGGAAAACAATGTCGAATGTCATTGAAAAATTACAGAAAAATTCTTAACAAGTGGTCACGTTTTTAAATAGGTACTAGCTGCCCCAGCGAACTTCGTACCGCCAGCGGACAAAATTGTGAATCTAAACCATTCCCAGATCCCCTTGAACACACACAAAAAATTTCATCAAAATCGGTCCAGTCGTTTAGGAGGAGTTCAGTCACATACACACGCACACAAGAAATATATATATTAAGATTTTAAACTATTTACCAGTCGCCCTGTATGTTTTTACTAAATTTTATTAAAACATTATTAAATAAGCAATCGACACTTAGCTTTCTACAAAATTATCGATAATTTTCTATGATTATCAATTTTTCTCGTCACATACATTACGGTGAATTAAATGCACATTAGCCTGGTTTGTTTACACTGGCTCTCCATCTAGCTATTAAAGAACCATTTCCACCAACTATTAAATTGGATTTAAACTGAAGTATAACTTGAGTCATGTTAAGCAATGATATTATAGTTACGATGAGACGCGCCTGCATAATACAACAATTCACTCGTGATGTTTTTAGTGACGAGTACATAACACATCTTATGTAAAGTAGGTTTCAGCATTATCATCACCAGCTTGTGGACGTACACTGCTGGACATAGGCCTCCCCTTTAGAACGTCACAGCGATCGGTTGCCTTTAGCATCCATCGGCTTCCCGCAATTTTAAAAAATATCATCAGTCCACCTTGTGGCGGGCCAGCCGACGCTGCGGCGATCATTGTGTGGTCTTTACTCGAGAACCTTTACCTCAGCGGTTATCGGTTCTACGAGCGATGTGGCCAGCCCACTGCCATTTCAACGTGCCCACTTTGATCGCTACGTCAGTAACTTTAGTTCTTCTGCGGATTATTGGTTTTACTAATATTATTTTGACCTAATTAAACTTGGTTCACACACAGCATCATGTTCAAAGCAGTTTAAATTTAACTGCAGGTGGGGCTGAGTCACCTTGCTTTAATTGAATCCCTACACGTGACTATTAACTGGTGGTAGGCTTCGGCCGTGGTTAGTGACCACCCACCAGACAAAGCCGCACCACCAAGCGGCCTTACCGTGTTCTGGTGACACCATTTGAGAAAGTAGGTCGGAATTGCTCCTTTATTGTTTCTAACCTTAAGGAGGCTCATTCCACTGCCACCTTTTCACCGAAAATCATTCACGGTATCGGTAATCACGGTAAACTGGGCTGGTGCGTTCCATCGTAGACTACATCATAGCTTAACATCAGGCAAGTTGTAGTCAAGCGCCAGCCTATCTCAGAATAAAAAAAGGGCCTACTTACCTGTGACACAGGCTCCAGTCAGTCACAGCCAGTCTCCCACAATTTTCTATTTTATAGCATGAACTAAGCTTAGTGATAGCTTAGCTACATTGTGGTGAGTTAAGGTAATAAATATATTATTACTATTATTACTATAAATTTTCATTCAGTGAGGCGCCCTCATTGATTTTCTATTCTGTTGGAACATGTTGCACTGTAGGTACCTTGCAAAGAATCTACTGTTTTCAAAAGCACCCTGTATTTATGATATTTCTAAATATTTTTGCCTATTTTCCAGACAGATTCAGTCTAAATTGTAGGTACGTAAGTATTATACGTATGTATTTTAAACAGTTTCAAACTATGACCTACTCAATACAGCTGAACTATGGACTCATAGGCTGTATAACTCCTCAAAGTGTTTATTGTTTGCCATTGTTTTTTACACGACAGGTGCGCAAACGCATGCGCCAGTCGCTATCCAACCTGCGCGGGAGATACTCGCGCGCGCGTATGACCGACCAACCACGTGAGCGTATAAAATTCCTTTTTCGATTTTCCAAATAGGTAGTGGAACTTGTGTTTGTGTGTGTAAAGATTGTTATGAATTTAAGATTTACACTTTGTGTAAGTGAGTGTGTGAATCTTTTTGGATACTTTAGAAGTGGGAATAAAGGATTATTTTAAGGTAAGTGAAGTGTTAGATTTTTTTTGCTATGATATTGTTACGTTTTATAAATAGTGTTGTTTCATAGAGGAACGTCCTCCATTTGTGAAGTCGAATGCTTGACGACTTAATACAAACCTATTTTTAACCATCTTCGTTATTTTATATTTTAAAGTACATATAACTGTCACATGGATTAACAAAATTATATATTTTAAAACGTATGATCACATATTTAAAAAAAAAATTAAATAAAAAAGCGGTCAAGCGTGTGTCGGAGCTTTGTTAAGTGTCATTTTTACATTTTCTAACTTGGCCTTCTATTACTCGTTAACCTGTGAATCATAGTTTTCCTTTTAAATTCATCATCATACCTATACCTTTAATATTTATCTAAGAACAACGGTTTATCTGGTATAGAGGTTGGGGTAACTAACTATATGGGTTCCTTGTTCACTTCAGAACACAAATAAATTACTTTTTTATGAATTAAAAATAAATATATTTTCAAATAAAACCATAAACATCTCATATCTAGATTACTGATATTATAAAAAAAAGTCATTTTTGTTATTCGTTGTTATGACATTGTCATGTTCTAAAAATAACGTGGTGTTTTGTTTTGCACTAAGTGATTATGCAGGCTTCTATGAGGAAAATAAAGTATGGAAAATAATTACATAGAAGACGTTTTTCCTTTTCTATTAATCTATTTTTATGACGTTATTCCATTAGTACCTAGTGGATAAAATTACTATTCTTAATTACGGCTATTGTTGAAGTAATTTAATTATTCTAAAACCATAAAACATCGAATATCTATCACCTTCACAATCAAGATATCTATTACGCAATGCGTTTTAGTATTTTTATCAAAACTTGATTTTTGGTGAACAGGTCTGAAAACGAAAGTGTTTTAGTCTAAAAGCATAACAAATAGATAGTGAAATAACTAAAATCTAAAGTGACTCTAAATAAATTATACCTAAAGTTAAACAAACCGCGGTGTAGGAAACTCTGGGTTTGAATCCCGAGTCGAGCAAAAATACTTTTCTAATAAACGTGAAACATCAGGGTAACTGGAAAAATTACATAGCGAAGCGATAACGAACAATTGAAATGAACAAAATGTATGGAATTGACGTAAATTTGTCAGGTAACATTTCGAAGGTCATTGTCAATCTGATACATTTAGGTCTTCTCGACCTGTCGTTAAGGCTACGCTATGTTATTGTCTAGTGGACCTGGCCCTGTTTTCAACTTTGAATTGCTACTTAGAATAATATAAACATTTTTCTAAGTAGGTATATTAGAAATGTCACTTTTCTCTGCATGGGATTTGAATCTAGAGCCTAGATTTATTCAATAAACATGTTCATCACTGGTCAGGCAATTATTATCTATTAAAAAAATAACCTCGTATTATCTCAGAAAGCTATCTAAATAGAACCAGAAAAGAGTCCAATTAACATAATATACCTAGAGTAAATTAGTTACTAGGTATACTTGTTAGTTGTGTTGTGTGTTGTGCACCTACCGCCTGTCATTCGTCATAATCGTAATTACTTTAATGACTCTTATTTAGTGCTACAGCAAAAACTCCAAGCCCTTGAGACAGCCTACTCTTTGTAGCTTGTATAGCATACGGTTTTGCTTGCAGACAGTTGCAGGTGACAAACGAACTTATAATCACGAGTGAATCGGTACACACGGCTACACATTAAGCTATATATCGTGGTCGGTAAGATACTTGCTTTTCACGCAGCAGGTCGTGCATGATGAATATTTGTGTTTGTGTCGAGTCTGGGTGTAAATATCTATTAGAAGTTATATTTACAAAAGAAAAGTATTTTATGTTTAGTATATACCAGTTATCTGGTTTCCATAACACAAGCTCTGCTTAGCTTGGGACCAGATGACCGTGTGTGTTAATGTCCCAGAATGTTATTTATTTATTTATTTTAATATAAGCTGATCTCGCATTGTATAGGATTTCTGTACAACGAGAGGTCAGCCTACATTGGATTTGTATAGCTTGATGTGTCGCTGTGTCTCCACTGGTCATCTATAGGCCGACGGTTTAACTCGCGTATCGCCATCTGAGGTACAAAGTCATAAAACATTAATTAAATCTTTTAAAGAACTATTTAACCTATTTAAATAGATAAAAGTAATGTAAGACTATTCGTCACTAATATCCATATCGCTTGAATCATCATCACTGTCTGTGCAGCTTGAGGAGTCAGAATCTTGGCTATAGGCGATACACGAGTTAAAGGGTCGACCTATAGGCAGAGGTGAATACCACCTAATTTTCTCCGGATACGTTTAGATCCCATACGTAATAGGGGACAAGCCTATTGACGTTCATCGTTATCGTTAATCAATAAATTTTCAAATTCCCTCATAATGAAATTCGTGCGCATGTTTCTTTAAGTACTCTAGAACCTCAAACAAAAAGAGGGGTTTTATTTTTGACTGTGTCTCTGTGTGCAAGTTTGTTAACAGATAGTGCCTAAACGAATGGACCGATTTTGATGCGGCTTGTAACCGAAAACAATAGTGATAAATATTGTTCTTAGCTAAAAACTTTATTTCATTTTATATTTTATTATTTTAAATTTATCAGTTTGCTACGATAGTGAGTTAGTATCATAGACCCGCAAATAGAGAATAGGTAGAATTGCAGTTGGCATAAACATAAATCACTTTAAAATCAGTTTGTAATACTTTTGAGAAACAAATAATATTAGAAAAATAGTGATAAACTATGGACACGAGGTCCAGGTTTCAAGTTCAAATCCAGACCGCTGGAAAAGATTCCTATATCAAAATACCTAATAGAAATAATTTTGAAATTGGAATGATTTAAATTTATAAACAATCGTAAGAGGAACGAAGAAAGGTCTAAGAATGAAAATTGGATTTGTTACAAATTCATTTTATTATTTTAATTTATCAATTTAATTTTATTAATTTCGGTTATTCAATTTTTAATTTTCGAGTCATTGGTTGACTATTTGTAGTTTGAAAACTTGTATCCAAGGAATCCAGTTCGCTCCGTTCAAGCTAGAAACCCAATTTCGCTCAACTAAATCTATGCTTTACTTTACAACATTGGATGCTCGTCGTTCACCATAATGACTGTATTTTATATCCAAATCTTTTGTTTTTATTGAAATTCCGATAAAAAGCAATTGACTTAGGGTTATTTCGAGCTATTCTCAGTGATTATAACTCCATGATCAATGGTAAATATCACCCTTTACCACCATCAATCACCCTGCGTCCTAAATTACAGCGAATTAGTGTGAGATTGTTACTGCGATTAGAATTTTCAAATACTCTCAAAATCGTTGCAACACTATCAGTAGTTCCAGAACTTTTATTACAGAAGTACATAATTGTTTGGTTAATTTGATCTTAAATAACTTATCAACTTGTTTCTAATCGTGATGTCAGCATTGAATAATTTGGAAAACAATCCAAGGAAGAATATTACAGGCATAAAATATTTTATCTGTTGGAAAATTTTCAATCGCTCAACTGACTTTGCATTAGAGTAACAAATACTGCATGCATCCATACGAACCTTGAGTATATAAAAGTCGGATTATATTATGCTAAAATGTAATATCTACTACTAAGTGATATCCCTCACCTTGCTTAGACTGCAGTAACATCACATCGTGTTGAAAAACGTAATATACATAGTCAACAAAACCCAAAAAAATTAATAAGTACAATAAAAATTGTTACGGACACAACCACGCAGAGTAATAATATTACATGATCTGCTTCTAAACTAAGTGGAGCTTGTACTATGGAAGCTAAGAGTGCTAACTGTGTGCTAGGAGTAGGTTCGTATATATTATAAAAAGAAAAGAAAAAAAATTTTTAATTTAATTTTTATTATACCAGTTCAGCCAGATAGATGATAGGTACTACACTGGAAGAAGTACTATTTTAATAGTTAGTTACTCGAAATCGAACGCAATATGTAGTCACAATTGATTGGTTAGTCATCATTGAATGACAAAAACTACAATGTTTACTCAATAGTCAATCAACCTCTATTCTCTGGCACAAACCACATCACGTACTGTCAATCAAGTTAAACTTATGTAGTGCTGCTTATGGACAGTTCAGGGTATTATATTGTAATAAAAATGGTACCTTTATTTTCTATATATAATAGTAATATAAGCTAGGACATTAACACACACGGTCATCTGGTTCCAAGCTAAGCAGAGCTTGTGTTATGGAGACCAGATAACTGATATTATATGCTAAACATAAACTAATTTTCTTCTGTAGCTAATCACACCCAGACTCAAGACAAATTGATGCGCTCCTCATACAAATAATAATATAATAATATTGTGGGACATTAAATCACACGGTCATCTGGTCCCAATCTAAGCAGAGCTTGTGTTATGGAAACCAGATAACCGGTATATACTACACATATAATACTTTTCTTTTGTAAATAAATACTTATAATAGATATTTACACTCAGACTCGATACAAACACAAATGTTCATCAATAATGTTTGTCTCGGGTGGGAATCGAACCCACGACCTGCGGCGTGAAAAGCAAGTATCTTACCGACCACGCCACCGGCCCGTCATTTGATTGTTTTGGGTGGGAATCGAACCACCAGCTGACCGTCTAATAATATAATTAATATTTTTTTGTCCCCCCTCCGCACACTTGTGATACTGAAACGTACCTACCGAATAATGTGCTTATGTGAATAGTAACTTGCCATCTAGCGGTCTATGGCTGGTAGCTACTAATGTTCTCTGTTAACAGCCTTAAGTTTATCGCAAGTTTAAGCCACCATAGAGCGATGATGTCATCGTCTGGAGGCCTTATGGAGTTTTGTGGCCTATTACCTATCTGTTATTCAGTGCCCACAAATACTTCCAATATTGAGACATAAGTTTATACCAATGAAAATGAAGACATTTTTATTTTATTTCATAAGTTTACACTCCGAGCCTTCTGTCTATTCCGCTGTTGTCCTGGCCCACCTAGATATCATGTCAGAAAAGTTACTTAGGCACATAGGTCTTGCGAATGACTTTTTCACTTTTCAACAGTCCCCTTGTCTCTTTTATTTGTACAAGAATATGTTTATTATACTCTGTATTATAAATATAAGTAAGTACATCAGTTAAATGCCACGCATAATTAGTAGGCCAACGCGGTTTACTTATATTTAATTGGTCTTTGTTTATGTAATGTTAATGATCTTTGCATTAACGTAATAATACTTGTATTTTTGAGAACTAAGTAGGTAAGCCACTTGGATGCTAAATTTTGACTTCTGTACTAGATAACTAGTTTGTGGAACATGCGCGGACTGAGTGTTGCCAATGTAAAGGAAAATGATACAAAGTCTGTTGAACCATTCGTCGTACTACTTACATACTCGTGTTATGTACTTTCGGATGTGTAGGGAGCTATCTCAACAGCCCGTTCCCCTTAATCTAGAGTTATTCAACGACGTCTTGAGCCGAAGTTCGTCCTCACGTGGCTAGCCCTCAAGGCAGTTGTCATAGTACTTGATCCCGGACCGTTTTCTGAAGGCTCATCAACAAAGTCCGGTGAACCAATAAAGAGCTCTCCTGCAGATTGTGTTAGGTAATCGGTAAAAATAGCGAGCTATCTCTAGTTTGGTGGAGTGACCATTTGCGAATAGAAGCGGAAGACAGGGTGAAATGGTGTTTATGGTGAACAACTGTATACCGGGATGGCGCGCAGAAGTAAGTCTTATGTTTTAACAGAATGTAACTTATCATCTGCAGCACATTCAGTAAGATCCAACAGCCCACAGCATTTAAGTGACAGTGGATTAAGGCTTAAACTCTCTCGTACCCTGCAGTGGGATGTTAAACGAGTTGTTACAATACAATTTGAATGTTTATTTTTGTTTTTGAGACATCGAATTTTGACAATAAATTTTATTTTGGTTAATAACAAATTTTATGTTAGTTGTTTATGAGTACCCGAGGCTAAACAAGGTATCGAATTTAATGATCTAGAGGATCTTGCTAAAATTGTGGAAGACTGTGTGGGTGTGTGTGCATTGACCGATCAGTTTGGTTTAACTAATAACGTGAATGGGTAATATCTATAGCCGCGAATTTATGTCATGTTATACCAGAAAACCCACTCTGAAATCTGTATTTCAGAGTGGGTTTTCTGGTATATCTGTTTATAGCTTTACGGTTTTATTCATAAAAATCATATTAGACTCTATAGTAAAATGGAATTTGTCTCTTTCTTACTTGTATAAATGTCAAGATGACAGACAAAGACGAACGAATTATAAGCCTATTTTAGCTTTACTGAGCATAAAAGACGTTTATGAATACGGGGGTTAATTTTGAGCATACATCAAGTTGAGACGGTAGAGGGTGGTAACTTAGACCCTCAGATAGAGAGTAGGTAGGTTTTTTAATTAATGCAGATTTAAATAGTAATCCATTTAGAATTAGTTTCAATACTTTTGTTTGAGAATCTAAAACAAACCCACCTCACAGTAGGTTCTGTAATGATTCCTCTGCGTCCCCTGCTAAATGGACAAAAGGCCAGCCATATTTCCTATACATGTCGCTATAGCCCAAAGTGTCCGGTTTGTTTAGCTATAAGTTACCCAATATTTGACCTTGTTGAGTCGGCATCGATAATTTCTTCGTCAGTTTGACAAAGGTCTCCTCCATTATTTTCCGCTGCTAAGGGGTTAAGTCCAATATTACGTCTTCTGCTGTTGTATTCTTTCTAATATTTTACTTTTTTATTCTATCACTTTTCTTTATACTTAACATATGTATTACTTACTACACAGACAATATAGCTGCTAATTATTCAGACCTGTTCAAATCATTTGAATTCACTATTGGACCTCATAAATAGCCCTAGTCAAACAAGACAAGTATATGAGAAACTTTAAGAAACACTGCTCAATAAATAACATTTTGTTAACAATTAATATTCCTGTTTACACCTTGTTTACACAGTTAAGTTGTAAATATTAATGATTGTATAAAGTTATGGCTGCTATCTTCTAGATAATAAATTATGTGTATGTGTGTAAGTGATTATTAAATTTAACATCTCTGTATGATGTTTCACAGCGAGAGGTCGCATCGTCTAGGAATCGATTTGATTATATTATCATTGAATTTTTAACTACTAAATATACCTAGACTGCTTGAAACGCTTGGACTGTGGGGCCCGAGCGCCCGTGCACTTTTTAAAGAAATTTCTAGGCGATTAATAGATTCTTCAAGCGAGGCTTGAAGCTTGGTCAACCTTGGTCAAAGAATTAGCATTGCTATACAACGTAGTAATGCTGCCAGCCTTCTGGGTACATTACCCCAAGACCTCGATTCTGAGGAATTTTATGACGCCTTATCTAGTTTTTAAGATGGAATTTTAGAATTAGTTTACTTATTTTATTATATTTCGTATAAATAAATACATAATGTTTTGCTTAGACTTTCTCCTTTTATTTTCAACCCCAACGAAATATAGGGGTGTTATAAGATTGACGGGTGTATCTATGTATCTGTGTACAAGATTGTTGCCAACACCTAAACGGCTGCACCCATTTTGAAACAGTTAGTTTATTCGAAAGCTGAAGTAAGCTGCTAGTAATAAAAATATTAGCCGTTATAGGGACTGTGTATACAAGTAAAATCTGTGAACTCACGAAATTTCATCCATCCAGCGTCTGACGCGCACAGCAAATGGCCGCTGTGCGCAGGCGCCAGTCATAAACATGTCAGTGATGCGAACCCTTAAGATTTCCCCTTACCAAAAACTGCCTAACGCGGTTAGATAAATTTTTGCTTCAAAAATTGGCGTTCTTTTTCGCCCGGGGTTAAACATGCATAGATTCTCTGCCTATGTCATCACAGTATACTGAATATTTTCTACGTTTTTTACAAACCTAATCTAATCTATCATCTGTAATGCACAATACACAATAATAATAATAATAAAAGTATCAAATTATTATTGTCTATTCACAAACAATGTTTTTCAATTATAAACTTTCATCAATGATACGATCGGTAATGCTCTATGGAGGTAATCTAAATTACGAAACGTTGGTAATCACCGTGTAGTCGGTACTCGTGACATTATGTAAGTTTAGAACTGTACTAGTCTCATTGTCTATAATTACAACCTGAACCGGATAGATTATTCTATACTTGAAACTAGACATTCTTTACCTCATCATTAATAATGCAATAAAAAAAATGCAATTTTTGATGTGCTAAGTTTTCACAAAAGTCACGTCGAGCAACCCTAATCAGTTTATCTAAACTCTCTTTGATTGTATATAGATGGACAACGTTGATGTGACATAATATCAAAAATGGCGGTCTCTTCAAAACTTAGGGTTGTCTCCGAGAAGAAATTGAAAAACATTAATTTCATTTTGTAGGGGTTATTCTATATTTTCTAATTGATTTATTATAATTTCAACGCCATATTTTTTTAAAGTAAAATCCGCCCTGTCTATAAAAAGAATCTGAGAGCCCATACCACTGGGTCTTGACTCCAAATTTTCCCTATAGGTTCAGTATCAGGCCTGGGCGCCCGATGTTAAACGAATTAGTTTTATGTGCAACGACAAACTCGTTGATGTCTTTTCAATGGGATGAACTCGCTATGAATAACGTTTGGTACAAAACCCATTTATGTGTTAACGCAACTGCACTTAAATGTAAATGGAACATACGTTTATTTACAACATAATGTTAATACAATCAATAAAAAAATCTACCCAACTGAATAACAAACAAAAGACGGACCTAGTGTAGACTAATGAAAAAAAAAATGCTCGCATCGTTATATTCCGGGAACGTGCTCAAAAGGCTAGCAGTATTGTCGCGTTGGATGGCAATGCTGATCTATGGTTCGAGATTCAAACCAGTCTTCTGATCACTTATGTTGTCAACTAGGCGTAAAGGAAACATTAAAGTTATATTTTAAATACGCTAAAAATGCAAGTTGTTTTATTTTGATTATCTAATGATGTAGTTTATAGTAAGTAATTTGAATAGAATGTACGAGGAACTTCCGAATATAGTATTTTTACATAAGTTCTTGGCAAAAACATTGTTGTATTAATTTTTTTAATAAAATAACCAATTTAATTAATTACACTAAACTTCATAACTGGAAGTCTAATTCAGGGTAGATTCGTTTTTTTACATTCATACATAAGTCATGTAAATGTTTCTTAATGTTCTTTAAATTTCTCAGAAACTTTGCACAGTACCTAAGCTGGTTAATGGATATAATGTTGTAAAAAACCCGAAATTCATGAAAAAAATATTCCAAGAAGTTAAAAAGAATATGTTACAGTCACAATATTAAGACATTGTGAATTATTCTAAAACAGGATTTAAACATGTTACAAATGGTAAGGAATTTGTACAATATTTCTCGGTATAATTTACAATTTTTATATAGGTAATAATTCTAAAACATTTACCAAAAAAAATTCAGCTGTAATATAATACCATCAATAAACGTTTGTAACATAAGTTTGTAAGAATGTATGGATGTGTGGACTACAGAATGGAATCGGATGAAATTTGCCACGGAAATTGATGACATTAACACATACTCTATTTTTTATACCAGTAAGCACAACGCAAGCAAAGATGTTTTGAAATATCATACTAGAACTTCAAGTTGTTTTCCTTTATTATACATCATAAATTACCTATTAAGTTTATATTAATCTTGTAGGTAACTATGTTTCCGAACTGTTAGGGGTTAAGCTAGGGACGTGGGAATCTGGTGCGCGAGTCTTTTACCGCGACACATGAAAATGTTTGTTAATATAACACGCGACAAGAAGGCCTACACATAGGTCAATGATTAAGCGTTGCCATTCAACGATGCCAGCGTCCTTAGTTCCCTAATCTATAATATAAAAATGAATCGCAAAATGTGTTGGTAAGCGCATAACTCGAGAACGTCTGGACCGATTTCGCTAATTCTTTTTTTAGAATGTTCCTTGAAGTACGAGGATGGTTCTTAGGCAAAGAAAAAAAAAACAACCTCCTCAGAAACGGCGAATTCGGTAGGTCTGAGAATCGGTCGTAATCTATTTTCGGACCCGCACTGCTTTACCGGGCAGGACGACGTCTGCGGGGTCCGCTAGTATAATATAGTAATAGGTAGATAGGTCGGTTTTTCTTATAATATTTAATAATTTTATTATAAATTTGTTATTAATACAGAAATAAACAAATATTCAGTTAATTTAATTTTCGAGATTTTATTTATGTTATTTTCAAAGGATCACTAATTTATTAACATAGTTAATCTATCGGATTCAACACTTTGTCAATGAAACGTATTTACAATGTGAGGTCCAGTGTTACAATGCATGCTGCATAATTTATGTTATTTCTTTGGAAGATTGAAGAAGGAAATCGTGATGGAACGTTTGCATTACATACCTAAACTTGATTCTGAAAACTGAGGCACACTGTAGACAAACAACTTATTATCATAACATAATATTAGTAAAGTATCTTTAGTATTTATATCTTATGATAATAGATTTTAATAAAAATAGTCCCTATTTCCCTTGGTGACGGTAAATTTTTATGCGATAGGTCTGAAAATTGGTGGTACCTAATCTATTTTCGGACCCGGTAGATGGCACTGCTTTACCGGGCAGGACGACGTCTGCAGGGTCCGCTGGTATAGATATTTTTGGAACACGAACCGATACCATTTTTTTAAATAATAACTTAGAACCACTGTTCACATGTCAATTACAATTAATTGGGACGTCTCATAGGAAACATTAGCTTTTAAATAAACAAATAATAATTGTGCATTGGTAGAATCAAAATTGGTTCACTAAAAACAAGTTTGGATCACACAAAAATGCTGTGAAAATGATAGCTTCACCTATTTTTGAAGTCGATTAATATCCCAGTATATCTCTAGTGAGTAGAATTAGAGTTGCAATTAAACTGACCACTTTAAGTTAATTTGCTTTAATTTAAAAATTAAACATACAGAACCACTAAAAATGAATAATAAATTGCGGACACGTGATCCCGTGTCTGGGTATCTTCAGAGTTGTAAAGACATCACAGACTACTAAGAAAAAGACTGCCTCTAAAAAAAGATCTTTGGAATGATTTGAATAATTTTGAATTTAGAAAGATTTAGTTCGAAAAAAGAAACGTGAAAGAGGCCAGGAATGAGGAAAGGTTAAAGGAAGGTTGTAATAACTTTGATTCACAATTTCTCTAAATCTATCTGTTGATTTCTCTTACACCAAGCAACGATTATGATGTGTGAGGAGATCCACTATCAATGAGATAATTTTAATGTAAAGTTTTTATTTATCTTATTGCATCAGTGTTAATTCGGGTGAGTCCACGATACTCTATTTTTTACTTTCACATTTATAATTTAAACAAATTATGTCGTATTGGTAACCAAAGTCCTTTGACATTCTAGTTGTATGAAATTTATTGTGTTAAGACAGTCAATTTGAAGCAGTTTTTGGTGTGATGTACGAAAAAGCTAATGATTTTCGATCCCAGTGTTCTTTGATTACCTTATCAGAACAGGTTTTAGAAATTTGAATTATAGTTTTCAAAATGATTTATAAAAGAAATTGAAATGTTAAAACAGTTTTAACCCATAATCACTGAAATTATGTAACACATAGGGTACCCAATAAAATTCAAACTCCATAATATAAGTAGGTACCATACAATATCAATCTCATAAAACCTTCAAACGAATGCCTTAATTTAGTACACTTAACTTCAAAAGTAACTAAATTTACAATTGTTGGAAAACACAAAAAACACTTTTTACTTCAATAAAATAAAATTAATTAATTTTATTTTATTGTGTTTTCCAACAATTGTAAATTTAGTTACTTTTGAAGTTAAGTGTACTAAATTAAAGCATTCGTTTATTCGTAACAGATTTATTCTCGTTTTTATGCTTCAAGACATCAAAACTACGTTCAAAAAGGTTTAGTTTATTTTATTGCTGAAGTAACATACTAAATAACACAGGAAAATGTAAAATAAATACAAATATCGTAATTTTAGGTCTGACTGTACCCATAAAACAACAATTTCTCTTCTCCAAGTACGTAATGTCAACTCGCTGCTAACATTAACTAGTGCCCATAAAACATTTTAAAAAGATTCCTCAACTTATGGTACTATTTGGAAATTCCATTGTCAGTGACTTGCTACCATGTGAGGCACCTTACTTAGGTACGGCGTCCAGTGGTAGAGCTGTGTACAGGTTATAACGTGTCAAAGCTAATGATTACGAACAATAGGTTTTTTTCTCTTCACACCTACTGAATATGCATAAAAAAATTCATAAGAATCGGTCAAGCCGTGTGGAAGGAGTACGGCAACAAACATTGTGAAATGGAAATTTAATTTAATAGATAACCCATGATATATAATTTCATTTAAAGATAAAGTTAAAAATATGTGTCTAACATTTTGTTATAATCTTACTGACTAATTACGAGTAAAATACGATTTTACATACCTTGTCGCCATCACTATAGTGGGATTCGACTAGATAAAACACGTTGTTGTTCAGCGTTTGTTAATTTAGCAGTCGCTAGTCATGTCGGTCAATTTGTTTAATAGCTTAGCATCGCATAGTTTTTTCTGTGAACATTCTTAAAATTCTAAGTCTTGCGCGTGAGCAGAAGGGGGAAGGGGCCGGTGTGCACTGAATTGTAATGCGTGCGTGCTCTATGACTTGATATGATACGAGTAGACTGGTAAATGTTCTTGTGACAACATTGTTTGAACATAAAGATTTTAAGCTGTTAATGGTGGTACTGCTTACAACTAATGTATAGAAGTGTGTTAGATAATGAAATAAAGCAACAAAAATGTATAGATTTCTTGAATAATGTTAAACGGCTTATCCGTCCGTTTAGATTTGCGTTTACTTTTTATTTGTCAGCTAATTATTGGCACGATTGTCCTTGATTCATAAAGTTAGTGTATAAGAAGACTAACTCCTGTATTCTTAACGGCAGAATTCGGTCGTGGCTTACAACTTCTAATCAGGGAAGGCGTGTCGCCAAGTTACTCAGTGGTATTTTGAACCAATAATAACATAACAAATATTTTCATAGATAGATTAGAAGTAGTTAATAAAATTTTGTTCTACGAGCTATGGTATACATTTCATTCATCGAAAAGAATCTTCACATCGCAATGAGTTGTCCGTTACACGACACTACATCGACACGAGCGCGATAACTGCTCAACAAACAGACTTAGATTATTGAATTTACTCGTTTGGACACTTGACACATTGTACACATACAGCTAGAAATTATGACTAACAAAATAATAAAAAAATAAAACAATCTAAGAATTTCATATTTTAGGTCAATCAGGCTGTAAGGTTAAGACAAAACATTTATAGAGATATATTGTGTAAACACATATATGTCGCAGTGCGTAACCTATTTAAACGTAGCAAGCTGTTGCCTAAACACACGATTAGATTTGTATTACTTAGGATACTTGTCTGTGGTTGATTTTGTTTCGTCAGATAACAATGTTTATGAGGTCGGTTGGGTGAGCATGCGGTATGTGCAAACCAAATTTGATCTCACAAAAAGGCATCCGTTTCCATCCAAACATTTAGTAAATATTTGTGAAAATAGTTGCTTAAATCATTAACAAAGTTATTGATTGGCTATCTGTGGTGTTATTTTGTGTCCCATCGAGATGCATTAGGAAGGGGTGTGTGATGGATGATCGCAACCGTAAGGATTCGCCGACATACTTTTATGTCAACCGTTTGTACATAAAATTATACTGTAAAGCAGTTTATAAAAATATATAGGGTGCCTGGTAATTAGTGTAAAATACTTTACCACGTCGTAGAGCTTTCCTCTAGTTTCAACTCTCAAGAAAACATGTTGCAAACACTATCTATCTCTATCGTTTAGAGATAAGTAAAAAGAGATAAGACTATGCTCGCATCCTGTTTTTTTATGCAGTGCATACGCCCAGTTATGCAAACCAAGAATCTTTTTGGAAGGAATTTTTTTAAACTAAATTATTACATATTTTGTAACTGTTAGCTGTTCTTTAGAGCCGTGTGTCACACAATGGGTCGTGTATGTGAAACTAAATGCACTATTATGACAGTCATGCAGCTATCTATGGCAGATACGTGTAGAATATAAAAAGTGCAGTTACTTCATTAGTTTTCTCTTTCAATAATATCTCATTGCTAACGTCAGCTTATCATACTTTTGCGTGGCACTACTACATTAGCGTAGACAGAGATGATGCCTTCAGAGTTCATATTAGGAAGAACTAACAATGTTTATTCAGAAATTTACTTCATTCCACAATTATATTACTCATTACCACCGCGCGGACTGAAATTAAAGAGATAGAACCTAATAAAAAAAATGAAAATTATTCACAATGTATACCTACTCCTATTTATACACCAACAAAATAAACTAACGGCATAGGACTGAAGGCAGCCTTCGCTGGTCAAGTGCGGGTTGCTGGATGTCACATGTCCTTGAATTAGTTCTTAGGTATGCCGATTTCCTCACGATAATAAGCAGTGGTAATAAAAAAATTCACACAAATATGAGTGGGCGTTATCGAGCTTCGAAACCGCGGCATTTATGTTTCAAAGGCGAGGCTGATACCGCTACGCCACCACAGCTCATCGCTTATCGCGTTTGCTTATTAAATAACAACTGAAGTACCTAGCTTTATGTTAATTAGTCATATTCTATTCTAATCTAATATATAAAATTCTCGTGTCACAGTTTTCGTTGCCATACTCCTCCGAAACGGCTAGACCGATTCTTATGAAATTTTTTATGCATATTCAGTAGGTCTGAGAATCGGCTACTATCTATTTTTGATACCCCTAAGTAACAAGGGGTAACCATCGCGACCATTTTTCTTCTATCACTTAGTAATTTAGAGGTGAGAAATACGCGGTACAAGTTCGCTAGGGCAGCTAGTAGTTCTAAAAGATTCATTCATATTCAAAGAACATGCATCTCTAAAGGGCTAAACAATAAACAAAGGAGAGGCAGTAGGCGTGCTTACTCAGCCAGTGAAAGCTACAACTTTCCATTTTGATTCTCAATTAGAGGTTAAACAGGCGTTTTAATTTGAAATTACGCGGTTTTCGTAACTTGTGAGTTTTTTAGATAGTTTGAAACAGAGATCATTTTGTATTGAATGAAAAAAGGTATAAATGTTTTGATGTTAAGATACAAGATTATTGATTTGTCGTTTGATTTGTAACCTATAAATCGCGCTTGTTTTGTGGGCACAGTCAGATCAGCCTGGCTGACTGCACCAATAAACTAAAGTACATCTACCTATAGTAAAACAACCTTTGTAGTGTTCACGGCGCGGCTTAGTGGATGTCATACATTCTCAAATATTTAGTTCTAACACATGAAGGTTTCTGCAATGTTTTCCTTACCGGCACTGAGCGCTATAAAACTGTCGCTTCACATCTAACGTCACTCAAGAGGCATTACGTCATAGCAATCCTGAATCGCACAAGCAAAGTTTCATCGACGATTAGCATATATATATATATATATACAAATTTCCCCACAAGAACCCTTGGAGGGACCGCGGTCGCCATAATTTACATAGATGTTTTGTGTTTGACTAATCTGTTAATGATGGAGCAATAATGTTTAATCAAATTTGAAACACAACAAACACCCAAACTAAGTGCACCGGTGGCGCAGCGGTACAGGCCTCAACTTAAAAAAATAAGGTTGCAGGTTCGCCGCTGCTCAATATCGGTGAAGGAAAATTATGGTGAGGAAACCGGCATGTCTAGGAACTAATCATTCGAGGACATGTGACATCCACCAACTAGCACTTGGCCTAAACTCTCTCAACACGTAAGATAGTTAAGAGAAGACCCGTGCCCAGTAGTCACTAAAAAGGGTTAAAGCGAAACATTGAAATTAAGAACTGCCTTCTATTTGAAGTTGGTTAGAAATATAGAACATATTAATTTGAGTCATTCATCTTAAAATAGACCGGTGTTATGTTATTATTTCAAAACAGTAGCTCAGTTAGACACAGGCGGCCATAATTTATAGAAATATACAGTTAATAAGTATTGTTGAGACTATAAACTGCTACCTACTAACACAAGATTTATTACGATCTATAGCCAATTATATTTGACTATAACCAGCCCTGACTTCGCACAGATTTAGTGATAAGTGACCTTTAGCTTTTTAGCCGATAGTAAAAAGGGTGAGGTTATTAATTCGGATGGATATTTATTTTACAGTTTCATGTCTCAAAGGGAAGAACACGGAGTCCATAAAGGATTATTTCGTTATTGTTTTTGTCTGCAAATATTACCTTTTTGTTTGATGCAAAGTATATGTTTTTTATATGAAACGAACACACCAAAAACACACACACCACACACATTTCATGACATAACGAGCCGGTGACGTGGTCGGTAAGATGCTTGCTTTCCATGCCGCAGGTCTTGGGTTCGGTTCCCACCCAAGTTTAATATTTGTGTGATGAAAATATCTGCTTGACCTGTATTTACAAAAGAAAAGTATTATATATATTACCAGTTATCTGGTTTCCATAGTACAATGATCGTGTATGTTAATGTCCCACTATATTATTATAATTATTACTTCGTCAATGCCGTTTTTATAGCTTAGATATTTCAGTCCTTTTTTTTAAATTAACAATTACTTTGCTTGTGGGCTTGTTGATGTTGCCAAAAACCTTTAAGTAGTTCAGTCATTTGGGCACCAGTTCCAAAAATGTACCAACCAAAATGCAGCTATTATTATGCAACTCCAAAAGCCCGCCTAAAGCTACGTTTATAACAATAATTCTTTGTACAATAGGCCAGACAGTTAACCATTCGCATTCTTCAGAAATCCCGCCTTTAGCGAATTCCTGAAGTTCCCGTTTTCCATTATATTAAAAGCTTTTACTGTGAAGTTGTGGAAGCTCTTTTAACAAAAGCTTTTTTTGAATAACAAACAGTGAAAAATTTAAGTAGTCGTAAATAATAGGCACCTACTATCTATTTAAGGATATTTAGTTTAAATACTGGTTTGAAAAAAAAAAACTTTTAGCGACTCCAAAAAGGAGGATGGTTATCCAAAGAGGATGTTTCTTCGCCTCTACGTTTATTTGGGTTAGTTCATTTTGATAAGGCAATTTCAACCTCCTCTTTTTATATGCTGTCTTCTGCTTTGTTTGGAGGTAAATGGAGAGTCTATATATCCAACTCCTTCTATCTTTCAGATTGTATTTGTGCAGGATCCAAGACAGTTTAGGTGACCCGGGAATTGGCCGGGTTTAAATCCCTAGTCTCCTTATGGCGCCAATGTCCTTGCTTATAGGAATCGCATTGGTGGGATTGAAGTGATGGCATAAGTCCCTACAGATTTATGGGTTTCTACCTAATGCTGCCTAAGCTTAACGTAAACGTCTATAGTGAAAATAGGTTTGTAATTTATTTGTCTTTGTCTGTTATCTTGATATTTAAACTAGTAAGAAAGAGACAAGTAAATTTTAACTAAAGAGTCTTATAAGATTTTTATGAATAAGACCACTAGAATTTAGATATATATTAGTACTCGAAACGCTTGAGCACGCGCTGATTTAAGCCAGAAGATTAATAATTAAAGATTAGTTTAGTAATTTAAATTTACTTCGAAGACTGTGCGTTGAAATTACACAATCATATTCCCCCATCCCCGTTCTTCCACCGGACAAGTACAGGTACGGCTATGCGCCAACGTTATATGGTGAAAATTCCACGGGTACGTATAAAGCGCGTTACTTCCAATTTTATTGCAAATTGCCAAGTCGTGGAATTCGCTGCCGGCATCTATTTTTCCTGATAGCTATAATCTGCCTGTCTTCAAGTTACGAGTGAATCGGTATTTACTGGGTAAGCGCGTTCCATCGTAGACTACATCATTGCTTCACATCAGGCAAGTTGTGGTCAAGCGTAAGCCTATTATAGGATATAAAAAGCCGTGGTCACGGGACAGAGTCAGGTGGTGCGTTTTGCGATTTCATCGTTCATAGCCTATTTGCTTTAGCAATGCCTAAAATCAAACCGTGGGTTTTGCAATGAAGTGCAAAGCCGCCAGTCGTCCCGTCGCGTCGCCGCTGCGTTAAATACAGGGATAAACCTCGCGTGAACTCCGTCAGAATTATCTGTCTGATGTCCAAATTATACCTGATTTTACCTGATTTAGTGGACGTGCGCCGTTAGTGAGTCCAATCAATTTTTGGACAGCAATAATTACCGTCGACCATTTATATACGCCTTTGGCCATCGGCGTCTTTCATCGGTGTTTAAAATGTGTGTACTATAAATTGTGAGTTTGACGGAACCCGCCGGCAGATCGTGTGTAAACTGGGCTCCTCAGGCTATCGTGGTGTGGGTCCAGATTTCACCGTTTTGTGATAGGGAAGTAGGTTGAGTATTTTTCTTTTGTCGGTTTTTAAATTATTTAAGAGAAAAAAGAACCGCCGTAAAAGAACATATTCAAAAGGCAGTACTTTTCTTTTAAATTTTTTTAAATGTACACCTATGTGACTGGAGTCTGTTAAGTGAAATATGTGTGTTGTTTACATCTAGGTACCTACTATTTAGTCTTTTATATAATAGTCAATAAAAATAACCTATTTGTTACTACGCTTATTCGTGCACTAATATAGCGTTGTAGAGTACCAATTGACAAGATCTCAAATGCATTTCCAAATTTCAAATAGGATCGAGAGTCAAGAGTACTTATTACATCAGCAGTATATTATGGCAGAAGTCTATCAATTTCATCTATGCGACTTAAGACGTTTGTAGTCTTGTAATAGCATAATGATTTTGTAGCGGATATCAAAACGAGAAAATCACGGTAGCTCGGCAATCGTAAATCTTACAAGAGAGTTATAAAACTCTATAACTCGACAATTAGCCCCGCCTACAACCCATAAAGTATAATAGTCAAATATACTAAAGAAATAAAGCCAAGATGTATTAATATGCACTCCATCGAATGATTATATCTTAATAGATACTTAGTATATTTTCGTTAACAAACTATATTTAAATACGGAACATTTATTTCAGTAATTCAGCCAAAATGCCAAAGCAAGTAACGTCCAATAACCAACTGATAAGTTAAAATTATTAATTTTAACATAATGAATTATTACATAACTAATAAAAATAATGTGTAAGTTGCAAAATCCACTGATTAAAAAATAAATATCTTTAAATGAGACTGGCTGAAAGTTACACATTTTAATCTAAGCACATTGAAATTTTTGATAACAATAAAATGCTGAGATAAACTTCGACATTTAGATACAAATTACAAAAAAATTGATTGAAACTGAAGGTAGAAAGTCAAAGGGTATTTGACCATAATTTCTGGATATAAGTTGTTTAGGTAATACGGACAAAGAAGGTTGAGGGGCTTAGTTCAAAATATGACATTGTTTTTGTACAAAAGATTTCAAAGCCACTCCTATATAAGGTGTAGCATGCGTAGGCACAAAACAGAAAGCAGGAGGCTCTGCCTACTCTATTAATGAGGTCAGTAGGGCAACATGCGCAGATAGGGTCATTACAGACTGGGGAAACAGGGATTGTTGTGGGAAATTAACACTTCATTTTAAAAAGCGGTAGTTAATTTCATTTTTTAGCAGTCATTTTTATTTAACATGTTTAGCGGCGTTTGCGGCGATTATAACGACGTTGTTGTAATCGATATTAATTTCAGTGCCTTCAAACTATCTTGCCATATTTATTACTGAAACCAGCTCCAATTGGTACCCTTAGATTACATCACCCGTGGTATTTAGTTCATTTTGATGAGGGAATTAGAACCTCTCTTTTGTCTCTATGCTGACTCTCACGTTGCCAGAAGGGAATTGGATAGTTTACCTTTCATCTCCTCTTATTATCTTTCTGATTAAATTCTTGCGGAATTCAAGACAGTTCAAGTGTCCCGGGACTTGGCCGTGTTTAAAACCTGAGTCTTTTCACGGCACCCGTCAAAAGACTCGGGATTAGAAGCTATTGATCTTGGTTTACAGGAGTAGCAGTACTTCGGTTGTGGTGGTGGGTTAAGTCCTCCAAAAAAAGGTCCCAACGATACGTGAACGTTGTCTGCTACTGTTGTCTGCTGTCAGCTAAGAACTTGTACCTTTTTAATACAACATTGTAAACCTCCTTAAGGTATAAAACTTTGAATTCTGAGGGTTCTTCGTGTAGGTTATCGGTAAATCTTCATTGTAAAACACTGTAAGTAACTATACTATTTATAGTTAAGTGGTTACGACTATTAAAAAAACCGGTCAAGTGCGAGTCGGACTCGCGCACCGAGGGTTCCGTACAAACCTGCAAGGTTTACAAAGTTCGTTCATTACGACAATCGAGTCATAACTATGGTATTTTTATTATATTTTGTATATTATATTATAAATATTTCGGTACAGGGGGCCGATCAGAGGGATAGTCCTCGCCAGAAATCCTATTGAGTGGGTGTGGTAACGAGCAGAAAACCAAATAATTTAATCACACTATTACTTTGTTACGAAATGTAAAAAAAGAAATAATACAACGAGTGGTAAGACAGTTCCTAGACCGATGTTGGTCGCACGGACGTCTGTAGAGAACTGGGGCACACAGTTCGTGTAGCGACAATCCCCACTCGTCGCCCGTGCGGACCTCAGGTTAGACTCTGTCGAGCGTGTCGACCCGACGCGCTGCCGCCTCGCTGTCAAGTATGCTACCGTACTAATGACTTCTCCGACACGGCCATCCTGCGAGACACACGTCTCTGTGTGTTATTCTGAAACAATATTCAACACACAGTATCACATAGTTCAGTCACGCCTGGCCTACTAAACTAGAAGGAACAAGTTCCTAGCTTTAGACTTTATCAAGTTTCCAGAAATCCCCAAATTTAACAGAACTCTAAAGTTTATTTTTATTAGATTAAGGAAACCTGATTACCAAAAATCAATGAACAATCAATAGCACTTATTCAGTTAAATCACTTCAATATCAAAATCAGAAACTCAAAGCACAACTGACTACTAAAACTTACACTCTCACACAAGAGACAATCACTTACAATAAGTAAACTAATTTAAGCTCTGCATATGACCATTGGCTACACATAGCCCAGTAACCTCCAGTTACTCAACTTTATGCGAACCTCCACGGGAACGCCGAGTCTCCCCTGGACTCACGGTTTCCCAAGAAACCCGACCTCTACCGGAGTTGACTGCACTACCGCGTACTCACGGACTACTACAATGTAGTAGATGCCGATTTCTACTGAGCTACGGCTACACGACAACCTCCGGTACGGTCCAATCATTATGCAAGCTTAAACAATCTTGTCGTCATCATCACGACTACTTTACTCTACCTCAATTTCGTCAGTTATACTTTGATTCACCGGATTTCTTTTTTTGCAAGTTTTCATGCGCGTATTTAAATTATAATGGTCACTGTCAAGAACTTCTATGACCTCGGACGGTCCTTTAAATTTGGGATCCAACTTTGTATGATTACACTCCTCGTTCATAATCAAAACAAACTCTCCCATTGAAAAATTATTGACCTTTACCTTTATCTTGTCGAATTTACTTTGTTTTCATAGAATGCGGCCCTATCTATATTGCGTAAATCGTCATGAATTTCTTCTTTCCTAATGTACTCGTGGCGCTGTTGGTCCAAAATTAGGCACTTACTTTTTTTTTATTATCTTAAAATAGGCTTGTGCTTGACCACAACCTGCCTGATGTGAAGCAATGCTGCAGTCTACGATGGAACGCACTTACCCAGTAAATATCGATTCACTCGTGACCTGAAGACCGGCAGACTATAGCTATCGAGAAACATAGATGCCGGCAGCGAATCCCACAACCCGGCAGTTCGCACAGTGAAAGTGGAAACAAAGCGCTCCGTGCGTACCCCTGGAACTTCCACCATATAACGGCGGCGCACAGCCACACCTCCAATTGTCCAGTGGAAGAACGGGGATGGGGGAATAAGATTGTTTAATCCCAACGCACACTTTCCGAAGTGTGTCCGGTAAAAGACCGAAAGACCACCAACCATGCGGCGATGCTCGAGGCTTTGCAATTTAGCCTTGACGAGGGATTCGTTGCTAATAAGCCTCTTGGCTCGCCTTTCTATAGACTCCAACGCCTTGAGTTGGTATTTAGCTGACCCATCCTAAAGATGCGAGCAGTACTCTATGCATGAGTGAACTTGTGCTTGATATAGCTTGAGCATCTGTTTTGGCGTGAAGTACTGGCGTATTCGCGAGGACACCTAGCTTTTTGGCAGCAAGTTGAGCCATGGGCTCAATGTACGGGCCAATTAAAGGTCGAAGTCATATTAACGCCAAGAAGCTCAAGGTGGACTGTAATAGGCACGGATATACCTTGAAAAGTAGGAGCCAATTGAAATGGCCCTTTTTTTTAGGCAGAGAATAAACACGCCTGGGTTTTAGCAGTATTAAACTTGACTAAATTGGCGTCATCCCAGTCGGAAACCGCTTTAAGAGACAAGTTTAAGTGCTCAACCATGGCCTCCCAAAGAGACTGGATATTAGCAGTCTAACTGTCTGAAGTATGCGACTAAGCCTATATACTGTCTTAGCTTAGCTATTGTGAAAAGTTAAATTACCCAGTGAAATAATATTTGCACGCAATAACTCATCTACACGCTCACGATCGTTTTTCTTTCTTCTGCACTAAAACGATACGGTCATTTTTGAGCAACCAAATAAGGTTCAACAAAACGAAAAAAAACAAGCTCACCTGTAGTTACGCATGTTAGCGACATACCAGTTATTAAATAATCTAAATAACGAGACAACACATAGACAATAGCCGATTTATGTTCTCGCGAAACGTGATTGTCAACAACGGTAAAACAATTTATCGAGGGTAAATCATTATTATTAAACAGTTCGGTGGTACTCACTGATAATTGTAAATTACAATCGTTATATCGAGAACTTTTCAAATTTTAAAATGAGTCGCGGTTATACTAACAATAAAACCTTGCAACAATACTTCGCGGCCTAATATCATATCACTTCGTAAAAAAATCACTACATCAGGCATAACGTACAATAAAATCTCGATTAAATTATCGATTTCAACAAAACAAATAATTTAAACAATGCCAAGTATGCTTGACTGAACCTTTAAGGTTACAACATTTGTACTCTTAGTGGCGTTTACTCTCTTTAACAGTGAACACTCGGCACCGGAATCTTAATAGAAAAAGAACGACTGACCTTGATGTTTAAAAGTACATCCCGGTGGATCAACCACGCACACGTCGACCCTCACGTGTCGCTTGCTGCGTGAAACCTCGACACCTCCACTTCCATTAGGGCACCGGGTACAGATGTGTCCTTTTGTTCACGTCGCCAGCTGTCACCACTCCCGTCATTTTATTTTTCACGGCGTTGCGTAGTTTCAGTTGGGTGATGGTTTGTCTGCTCCTTTATCCCGCTTCTGATTTCGGTACAGGGGGCCGATCAGAGGGATAGTCCTCGCCAGAAATCCTATTGAGTGGGTGTGGTAACGAGCAAAAAACCAAATAATTTAATCACACTATTACTTTGTTACGAAATGTAAAAAAAAAATAATACAACGAGTGGTAAGACAGTTCCTAGACCGATGTTGGTCGCACGGACGTCTGTAGAGAACTGGGGCACACAGTTCGTGTAGCGACAATCCCCACTCGTCGCCCGTGCGGACCTCAGGTTAGACTCTGTCGAGCGTGTCGACCCGACGCGCTGCCGCCTCGCTGTCAAGTATGCTACCGTACTAATGACTTCTCCGACAAATATATATTTTGTAATTTAACTAAAAATTTAAGGTTTTCGGAATTTTTCCTTTATGTGTGCTATAAAACGTTGCTTCTGCCAAATTTCAAGATTCTAGGTCGACTGGAAGTACCCTTTAGGTTTTGATTCCCTTGCGAGTACTTGCGAGTTTCAAAATATGCAGCTTAAATTGCTGTTTCTTTTGATTGCGTTGACATAGAAGTTTGATTTTGTTACAGCTTAAAGGTATTATAAACTTGAGTATTTGGTATGAATTTAAATTTAATACCTCTACGCGTTTACGAGGAAATGGGTAGTAAGTTTAAAATTATAAAAAAAATATATATTATGTGATGTAACTAAAAATTTATGGTTTTCGTAATTTTTCCTTTATCTATGCTATAAGACGTTGCTTCGTACCAAATTTCAAGATTCTGAGTTCACAGGAAGCACCCTGTAGGTTTTGATTCCCTTGCAAGTGTCGAAAATTTGCGGCATAAACGGCTGTATCTTTTGATTGCGTTGGCTTAGAAGTTTGATTTTTTCACAGCTTCAAGGGACAGTAGACCTGAGTAATTGATATAAATTTCAGCTTCATACCTCCACGCGTTCCTGAGAAAAAGGGTCTTGACAGACGGACGGACAGACGGACAACAAAGTGATCCTATAAGGGTTCCGTTTTTTCCTTTTGAGGTACGGAACCCTAAAAATCGTTAAGTTATTCTTTATCCGAACTTTAACGATGTGTTGCTAGTTTTTAAAATATACTTAGTTTTCTTACTCAGTTTATTGATTTCAATTTATTCACCTTAGATTATTTAGCCAACAAATATTTCTTAATAAATACTTAATTAAAAATATGAAACCAGCTCCGGCCCGCGGTTGACTCGCGTGATTTAGGTTAAAAAGTAGTCTATAAGCTATTCAAAACTAAAATCTATCTCTGTGCCAAATTTCGTCCAAATCCGTCTAACAGTTTTTGCGTAAAAGACACATGCACACCTCCATACAAACTTTCGGATTTATAATATTAGTAGGTACCTAGACTTACTAATCTAGGTACGAAACTGCACTACAGAACGGTTTATCTTACTTCTTACTATCTTAAGTTTGTAAGAATGTTTGAATATCTGGAAATATGGATGTATGTTTATGTGTTGCTCTTTCACGCAAAAATTACTCGATGGAATTGTAAGAAATTTAGCTCAGAGACAGATTATGGTCTGAATTAGCATATAGGTTACTATTTATCCCAATAAGTACCAAGCAGGGGAAGCCGTGGGCGGAAGCTAGTAACTGCATAATCCTTTTACGAGTTCTACTTCATTTTATTACTATTGATTCAGAAGTTCAGGCGTGCGGAGGCATCAAATAGACAAAATTCAAAGACAACCCATTTCATTCGTAACTTGATTAGTCATTAACAATCAATGGTAATTCAAATACGTATATCTATTCAATATTCATAAACTACTGTATTTCTTAAGCCTATTGTACACTACCACAACAATTCGTTTTGTGAATTAAAGAAGCTTTATATATCGTGTGTGTATTGTAATATTTCGTTACAATGCATAAATGGTTGGCTATGCAACATAGCCGCAAGCGACGCGATTAGCAACTTTGGGGAATCCTCAGGCGTTTTGTACGCGATTCCACTCGCTGACGTTAGGGAATTAGCTGCTTGCCACGATTTTTTCAAGAGATTACAGAACAGGGCCCTTCAAAAATGGAGTATAAAGTTCGTACGTTTGGTCGCAACGCGCTTGCTCCCCGATCCCTTAAAAAATTAAAGTGTCCGGCAACGTCCTAAGCCGAGGTTCGTGCCCACATGGGGAGCCCTCATGGCAGTTGCCACAGTACTTGACCGGCTCGACCGTCCTAGGACGGTTCTCCGAAAGTCCGGTGAACCAATAGAGGCCCTTCCGGCTAATTGGGTAAGGTCATAAAAAAAAATCGTCAACGCGCTAGTAATATGTCGCCTGTGATGTTGCAAGCATACGTATGTAGATCTTGAATATATAACACAGAAAATCTTGAATATATAAAACAGAAACTGTCTGACTGACTGACATAACACAGCCCACAGCCCAAACAGGAGTCTAGAAACTCCAAATCTGGCACTTAGGTTCCGTGTGAGGTCAAGGAGTAAGTACACAACCCACACCATAAGGAGGTAAAACAAAGACCAAGCCGCGGATGTAAGTTAATTTTACATGGGTACGGGAGTGAGAAACTGCTGCAATGTTGCCTACGACTAAAACTGGTCATCTGGACTGGATATTATTATGTATTGTGTATTCGCCTGCCTTATAAAATACCTTAGGAGCGCCATGCCATTTTAAAATCGCTAGTCGCTCCGCTCGTAACTGTGCTTCATAGCTGAGCTGTAATGATGAGACGCCTCAATGCGCCGGCGCATTCTCTATTATCGGTTAAGCTTGATAGACAAATAGGTTAGAACGATAACGCAGTATTATAAGTATTATTTAAATGTGTGAAAGTCAATTGAAAATTACAGTAATTACTTGCATACGTAGGTACTAGTTATTGTGTATTTAATATTAATGAAGGGGCCGAGTTTTATTTAAATGTACTATAAAAAAATTCTAAAAATAATATTTAGATACATATTTAGATAATAAATATTCGATTTAAAAACATTTGTTCTGGCTTACATCTTAGTCAAAGCATTGGCATTGCCATACAACGTGGCAATGCTGCCAGCCTTCTGGGCACATTCCCCCAAGGCCTCGATTCGGAGGAATTTTATGACCCCTTATCTAGTTTTTATGATAGAATTTTAGAATTAGCCTATTTATTTTATTATATTTTATCTAAATACTGTGTTAATGTTATAAAATAAATTTGATGTATTTATTATTTTAATTATATAATAGGTATTATAACTTTAAATATGACGTTGGGTTCTAAAACGTTTCTAAAATATATGTATTAATTTAACCAACGCGAAGACAGAAATGGTAGGCTTGTCTTTTGTTCTTTGACAAATTACTTCGACAAACATTACATTTTTTCATTCAGATACTTAGAGTGGCACTATGGTATCGGCTTCACCTTTGAAATAAAAGTTTGCGGGTTCGATCCCAGGTCGTACCCAGACATCTTTGTGTGAATTGTTTCATCGCCGTTCTTCAATATCAGTAAAGGAAAACATTGTGAAGAAACCGGCATATCTAAGAGCGGCATCAACCCGCACTTGGCAAGAGTGATTTGGCAAGAGGCTTTAACTCTTTAAACTCGTAAGAAGAAGAAAACCCGTGCCCAACAGTAGAATACTATAAGGGTTGAAGTCAATTATTATATAACTCTCTAAGTAAGCGGTTGGTAGTATAAATGGTAGTAAGTTAAAAAAGGCTAAAAAAAAGGCAAAAAGGCAATTAAGTTGTTTATCATATGAAAAATAAAATAAAACTCAACCGTAGATACATTAAAAATAGCGGAGATTTATATTAGAAGCTGAGAAATTGTTTAACAATGGCCAATAAAATAAAATTAACTACAGTTATCGTGAATAACTGTTAAGTACAAACTGCTTAAAATTAGAGTAATATTTATGGGTGATAAACAACAAACTCTCAACTAGAGTCGCATCCGAAGGGTAGATTTATGCATTTATTATTATTATTATTTTATGTTTTTCGTCCCTCGTATTTCTTACCTTTTAAACTCTTCCTCACTTAATGACACCTTTGTTCATTTCACGTGGAGAACCCTTACGCATCCCACCGACCCGAGTGAGTGTAGGATGGTAGTAGTATGTGAGACTCCTGTTTTTAGTCCGGGCGAGGCACAACCCAGCGGGGTCTGTAGCTTCAAGTGGCCGGGTCCATTCTATTCGCGAAAATCCCACGGTGTCTTTCAACGAGCCAAGGATCCGCTACCGCATTCATCAAACAGCCTTGACTTGACCCTTCGAGCAAGCCCAGTCCATTGGGAACCTTAGCGTTCCCCCTACACAAATTGGGTGGACGCTAGAACACTAGCGCGCGATCTGTACACTACAATACTTGACTCTAGACAGTCTAGTGTATACATCGACTGTTTATGTGTGTCCACTGCCGCGACACTTAGTTGCAGTTAACCTACGTGTCTGTCTGTATATATATTTCCAGTATAAGCTGATCTCGCATTGTATAGGATTTCCGTACAACGAGAGGTCAGCTTATACTTGAAATGTATAGTTTGATGTGCAGCCGTGTGTACGCCATAACACTAGTGTCGACATTTGTCGAGTGTTACTGTCGTCGTAAGTCCTTAGATTAACTTTAAAAATAAATTAATAATTAAATTAGTTAAATCGGTTCAGCCATTCTCGAGTTTTTGAAGGACTAACAAGCGCCAATTCATTTCTATAAACGAAAGAATAAATTTCTTTGTTAAGTTACTTTTCTACTGCTAAGACATTTCTTGTCAAATTGTACATTTATAAAGCTAAGACAGTATTTTTTCGCTTGTAGATTTAATTTGACATGTGACAGTACCTATTGCCCCACCTACTACCATGTTAGCCGAGCGAGTGCCAGATGGCTTTACTTAGATTATGCCCACATAAGTGAAACTAAACTACTTATTTCATTGCTTATTTAGACATAAATAGTTACATAGAGAAAACAGGCTTAGATAAAAATATACAAATGCGGTACCTATGTTCACTTAACCAGTTGGTAACAATTTTCTTTAACAAGTGTTACAGAAGTGTTTGAATATCAAGTTTTCAGTGAACTTCAAACACTAACTCAAAAATATTTACAATTACTTCTGGGGGCTGAGTCACCTTCGTCCGTGGGAGTACAATTTTATTTGATTCCCCACACATGGTCCCCGGGTAGTGCAAATCAGGTGACAATCAACTGGTAATTATGTTTACTGGTAATTAACTAGTGGTAGCCATCGGCAAGTGTTCCGGTGCTATGTCTGGTGACACTATTTATGAGGGTGGGTTGCAATGTTGCTCCTATAATAATATGTAGCCTCATTCCATTACCACCTTATAGTGGGCAGGCGCGTCCCATCGTAGAGTACATCATTGCTTAACATCAGTAAAGTTGTAGTCATTTAGTCTGGCCTCTATTTCAGAATAAAAAAACAGACTACATAACATCATAAACTTGCATGTAAGTGTACCAAAAGTGTATGAAGTGTAGAACACTTAAACAAAAAATATCTACCAACACTTAGCCTTAAAACAATTTAGCCTCGCTTGGAATTGTTTCAGGACATTTTCGACAGGGTCGGTGGCGTGATAGATATTTGCTTTGCACGTCGCGGGTCTTCTCTCAACTATCTTACGAGTTGAAACAGTTCTGGCCTTAATCCACACACGCTTGCCAAGTTCGGGTTGGTGGATATCACAATGTCGTCGAATGATTAGTTCTTAGACATGCCGGTTTCCTCACGATGTTTCTTTTACCGATACCAAAACTTGAACTACTTTTTCCGGGATTCAAATCTAAGACCTCGAAACTTCGGCGAACAAGTCAAAAAACACTATTCTTAACTAGATACACAACTATAAATCTGAAGAACTTGCGCACGCGTCGGGTCACAGTTCCGTTGACCTGTGACTCACAGCTGCTACTCGAATGGAGATTTTTAATTTAAACACGTCTGGATGCACGAATATATAAACCATAGATTTATAAGACAGCAGGACAAAATAAATTCAATAAATTATATAGCTAAGTGGTTTTAAAACAAAAACTATGTATAAAGCAGCTTAATTAAAAATCATTTAGAATTTTTTGTTAAAATTATTAATGTGATTGTCAACTTTCTTTTCGCGGAATATCCATATCATAGACGGGCCGGTGGCGTGGTCGATAAGATAATTGCTTTTCACGCCTCAGGTCGTGGGTTCGATACCCACCCGAGACAAACATTTGTTTAAATATGTCTGTTTGTCTTGTGTCTGGGTGTAATTATTTATATTTAAGTATATATTTACAAAAGAAAAGTATTATATGTATAGTATATACCAGTTATCTGGTTTCCATAACACAAGCTCTGCTTCGCTTGGTACCAGATGACAGTGTGTGTTAATGTTCCAGAATATTTATTATTTTTATTATAGGTTAGACTGGGAGCCGACCTCAATAGAAATGGGAAAAGGCAAGGGGAATGATGATGATAGGTTGAGCAAAAAAGGTTGTTAAGGTTTTGTACCTCAAAACAAAATTATACTTAGTCCTACTTATGACTCTATTTCTTTTGACTGAACCTCGAGTTTATTGATATTTATTTATTTGGACCACCAGTTGTTATTACATCAAATTAAATCATAATTATGTGATAGGTACTAACAGTAATAATTATATGCATAACATTTAGAGATGCCACAACACGTGTAAAGTTTAGAAATATAGGTAACTTGTAAAATATGTTTCATATTTAAAAAAAAATCTGAAAATAAGACCTTAGAATGACTGAAAAGAAATTAATTGAGATAGGAAAACATATTTAATTTCATTTGAATGCAGACTTAAAAATTCCTTTATTTAATTTCTTTTTAATTTAGTTCGTTGCAAAGACTGTCGTGTGTTATATTCAACGGTGTAAAGCTTGAATAGTGTAGAATCCTCTATTAACTAAATATGAATCCAAAAATGACTAACTAAATGCGGGATGCATACCTCTGCCTACCCTTAAGTATTAAAAGGTTGGCTGTGGCATGGAAAGAGCTGGTTCTAATTTTCTTTTTACTAAATTTTTAAACATCTTTATGAAAATTCCTTACAAATTATGTATTTTCCAATAAAAAGTAGGGCTACCATAAATTGTCTTTTATTGGAGGATAACTCTATTGTAATTTATTATTTGGGTACTTTTGCAATGTGTATTGTGTTTACAGTGCGAGAAATTATATCTATTCAATTTAAGCAAATTAAATATGTTTGTTAATGGTGTATAAGTTGTGTTTAATTTGTTAAAATGTATTTGTTTTTTTTAGAGTTCCGTTTCCCACTTAAAGAGAGTCGAAGGGATATTACTAAACTTCCATTGACCATCCGATTGTCTGCCAGAGGGCTATATGTTACAAATTTTAATAGGTAAAGAGTGATTTTTTTATAGAACACTGCATTCTAAATACCACTATAGCATCAAATAATAAAATAGTACTGAATTGTTCTGAGTTCAATTCACATTCAACTGGAGATTTTTAAGTCACTAAGTAATCAAGTCATCGAGGACATTGAATGACCTAAAGATGTTCTATACTATCAATAAAATAAACAGATATAAGAAATTAAACATCATCAATAAACTAGTAGCCAAATCGATAAGGAACCAGTTCCTTTGCATATTCAAATAAGGCGTTCAGATCTCCTAATTTGTGAAACATTAACATTTTCTGCGCATTCGCTGTATACATAACATTAATTTATTTCACACATCTAGTAAAACAATTTTTTATTTTTGTTTTATTTATGCTTATAGATATTAAATGCCATTCTGTTAATTATAGATCACGATTTTTTTTCTCCATTAAATACATTCAACTGTAAAATAGAATTTTAATTTCATCAGACGAAGTTGATTTAGTATGTATGTAAAAAGAAGTTTAATAAATAATTTATTATCAATTTATGGCCGCAGCTAAAAAGTATATCTCATCTTTCTGACTGCAATGGCTTGGATAGGAATCATTCACTACAATATGAGGTATTATTACTATTTATACATATATTATGGCGTCAGTATCAATTTAACTTCCTTAAACGTAGTACCTAATGTGAGAATAGTTAATCAATATTTCGTAGCTGTCAAATGATTTCGAAGAACGATCAAAAAATTACTTATACATAGTTTATAAGGGGGACTTTCAACTACAAAATTAACAAAGTTTTACAAAACACCGGTGCCCTTAGTGACTTTGTTATTTTTATATAAGGGACTGATATAAAAGTACTTAAGTCTAGCTAACCGACTAAAATTTATAGTTTATACTTAGGCATAACTTTATAGGTGCCACGTTTATTAGTCAGGCTGTTAAAGTTTTTCAGTTTTTGTTAGACTAACTTTTTATCCAATATTTCATACCCAGCAATAGGATAAAAAGTAGCATATAGCCCTCTTTATTAAATGGGTTATCTAACTATGTAAGATTTTTTCAAATCAGACTAGCGGGTTCAACCAAACAAACTTTTCATCTTGATAATATTAGTATAGATAAATAGACACTGATAGAAAACAAACCAATTTCCGGATGGTTTAAACTTATGGTCACCCTAAAGTTTTTGTACAATTTTAATATTACCTGAACACACTATCCCGTGTGAAGCAGTGTATTTGTAGACAAACAGACATACGTGCTTTGCTTAATTTGATTAGTTACTAAGGTTTTTTTAGGCTAGTTACTTCCAACTCTTAATTACATTAGGTAGGTATACCTAAGTGTAAAAATTTATGATAGTATAATAATTTAAAAAAAAAACAAATCCGATTGCAAAAGGTAAATTAAAAAGTAAAAAATAAATTTACTTAGCATAAAGTACCTAATTCGTATTTTGATTTAGTTGATCAGAAATGATTTTATAAGTATTTAATATGATTCGATGTCGGTGTCAAGTAAAACAATAACTTACTTAAGGTACTAAGGTACTTAAAGCCTTTTTTTGAGACGTGAGTTTACATAAAAAGTAGTCCAATTTCTTTTCGTACCGTGCAGTGAATGACTGGCAACTATTGAGACACACTGCCAAAAAACTCACTAGGCTCTTTTTTTAGTGTCCCACAGCTGGGCACGAGTCTTCTCTCAACTATCTTACGAGTACTGAGAGAGTTTAGTCCTTAATCCACACACGCTGGCCAAGTGCGGGTTGGTGAATGTCACACGTCCTCGAATGATTAGTTCTAAGACATGCCGGTTTCCTCACAATGTTTTCCTTCACCGATATTGAAGCGGAGATGAAACAATTCACACAAAGATGCGTGGGCACGACCGGGAATCGAACCCGCGACCTTATGTTTCGACGCCCGTACCGCTGTGCCCCCGCTTAGAATTAAAGGAATTTACACTTAAAAGTTTAACAAAGAATCTAGATATGGTAAAATCATAAAACGTATTTTATTTATTGTTATTGATTTATGATATTGACATTTTACTGATTGGTTCACAAGTTCAAGTCAAGTTCTACGGGCACACAGGAGAGACCCAGAGAGTCTAGAACAATTATGACTGGATGTGCCGAAAGAAAAAGGGGCAGGGGTAGATCGCCAACAAGATGGACGCAGGAAGTCACAAGAGCCACATTACAAAGGTCCAAATGGCGAAAGATAGGGTATGCTGGGGAAGGGTGGTTGAACAGATTACGCACCACAATCACGTCCCTCACATGAGGATACGACCAAGAAGAAGAAGATTGCAATTAAGGTAGTTCCGTGTTGACAGATGTGATGTCGTCACAGCAACATGTCCCATCAAGTACCGAACCATTTCTATGAATCACGCAGATCGTTTACGGTACCATGTAGGTACCTTTGGCAAATATGAACTTATGTAAACACTACAAGCAGCGGTGGCGCAGCGGTACGGGCCTCACCTTAGGAATATAAGGTCGCGGGCTCGAATCCTGGTCGTGCCTACACATCTTTGTGTGTATTGTTTCATCTCCGCTGCTCTATTTCAGTGAAGGAAAACATCGTGAGGAAACCGGCATGTCTAAGAACTAATCATTCGAGGACATGTGACATCCACCAACCCGACCTTGGCCAGCGTGTGTGGATTAAGGCCTAAACTCTCTCAACTCATAAGATAGTTGAGAGAAGACCCGATCCCAGCAGTGGGACGCTAAAAAAGGGTTGAAGTGAAGTGACTAAACACTACAAATCGTGGTACTGGGTATGTATTTCATTACTAGCTGTAAGCCCATGGGTACGCTTGTGCACAATAACATAATCTGATAGCATGACAAGCTAACACACATACAATTATAGGCCGCCCGTTTAATACGCGTATCGCCATCTGAGGTACAGTCATAAAACATTAATTAAATCTCATAAAGAACTATTTAACCACAGATAAAAGTAATATAAGACTATTCGTCACTAATATCCATATCGCTTGAATCATCATCACTGTCTGTGCAGCTTGAGGAGTTAGAATCTTGGCGATAGGCGATACGCGAGTTAAACGGTCGGCCTATAGGTTCTAAATATTATTATTATGGAAGTATAGCTAAACAGTAGAATGGTTGTTTGCTAAGAATATGATTTCGGTGTTAAAATAAATATTTGTGATATAAACGGTTTTATAGATTCAAAGGTAAATATTGTGACGCAGTAGGTGAGGTACTGTTGATTAACGAGAATAAATAAAGGATATATTACAATGAACAGCTATGCGCAGTAGTATTAGCCTCGCCTTTGAAATATAAGGTCACGGGTTCCATCCTCGGTCGTGCCCACACATCTTTGTGTGAATTGATTGCTGGATATCGGAGAAAACATAAAAGGGAATCGGCATGTTTAAAAATTAATGACATCCACCAAACCACACTTGGCCAGCGTGTGTGGATTAAAACCTATACTCTCACAGCTCGTAAGATAAGTTAAGAGAAGACCCGTGCCCAACAGTGGGACACTAAAAAGGGTTGGAGTGAACTAATATTATCTAAAAGCTTATCGCAGCACATCACGATCAGTTGTTTTTCTTTTTTAATTTTTTTTAGCTGTTGCATCCCAAACGTAGCAAGACAACCTACCAACCAAATTTTAATTTTACTATGCGTTTCAAATAAGAGTAGGACTGGACTCGCGGCTGACTCCATACCAAAAACCTAGCAAAAGTAGCGCCAGCACAAAATATCAAACCACAGACAATAATATTATTTTGAAATGTGTGGAAAAGTGATTTATGTAAAAACTTTACACAAGTATGTAGTTACAATGCAACCACCTACCTAAGTATATTTACGCGCTAGGATACCACAAACTTGCACACAAATTCATATACACGGATAAAAACACACGTTTTAACTTATAACTCCGATTTTTAACGTAACGTCGTCGTTAGTTAATAACATATGTTTGCATCTAAATATTCGACTAAAAATGTCCCATCTTACTCAAAAGGTAATAAGATATACACATTTTTATTTATTTTTCGTCTAGATGTGATTATAATATCATACAAACATTTTTGCTCACTGTACTAAAAAATGTGAAGTTGTTGCGCATTCCAGTCCAAGATGGCGGATCTCCAATCCTATTCTTATTTGAAACGCATAGTAACAAGGATTTTCCTCACGATATAACAAAAGTAAGTACCTACAATTAAAGGCATTGTCAGATACCTAGGTAGGTATAACGAAGCAAAAGAGTTTTTCGACGTATTTTATTGTACAGTCAGCTACAAACGTTGATTGACAGATTCAATAATACAAAACATCTCAACATAAAAATATTTCATGAATAAGTGTCGTGTGAACTACTAACGACAAGCTTTTTTTGACTCGTCACGACTCACGACACACATTTATGGAATGTTTTGCTTATAAAGTGTTTTGCAATATTGAATCTGTTAATTAGTATGTGTTGCTGACTGTTTTAGTGAGATAAATTTGTAAATTGTTACTTGTAGGTTAATTTAATTAATTAATTGTATCTAGATAAAGATATCCATACCTGAGATAATCTTAATGTAGTTACTTACCTATTATTTGTACCTACATACAAGGTATTATGGGTACTTAATACATATTTATGAGGCTGTATATTGGGCGATAAAACATCAGTTTTCATTAAAACTAAAGCCACAGCCATTAGTTACATTGTAAGAAACGCGGATAGGCAGTCTGAAGTATTTTGTAGTTACATATCCTTTTTAACAAAAACGAGGGGTAAAATAAGTTTGCCGCGTGTATCTGTGTATATGTGTACAAGTTTGTAGCCATGTGCCTATACTGATTGACCAATTAAGATGCGGTTTTTACATTCGAAAGCTGAATTAATTCCTGCTTCCTAGATAAAACATAAGGTTTATACTCGTCGAGAATAATTTAAATTTAATTAATTATTTATTACATTATACACAAGAATGAATCATTTTATTAACTTTTATTGTTTCTTATGAATAAAATATTATTAATTTATTTGAAATTTTGTTTGGTTTTCCGAGATAGACACACTGGAAACAGCTTTTATAACATAGGTAATCAAGTACCCGATTGTACCACATTGCCCCACCTTGCTATTGGCCATGACATACAACATTCGATACAAATGCATAAGGCGTGCAGTCCAATACAATTTATTAGACAATTAATATTTATTGAGTTAGGTTTGTTTCAATTCCGTGGACTATTTTATAGCAAAATTAAATCGAATCAAAATAATGTTTTTAGAAGACAACTGACGGGCTGATAGCGAGGTTGGTAAGACACTTGCTATTCACACTGCAAGTCGTGGGTTCTATTCCCACCCAAGACAAAAATTTGTGTGTTTAACATGTCTCTTTGTCTTGAATCTGGGTGTAATTATAATAATAAATATGTATATACAAAAGAAAAGTGTTAGATGTATAAAATACGGATAGTATATCAGTTCCAGTTTCCAATACATAAGCTAAGCTTCGTATGGAATCAGATGACCATGTGTGTTAGTATTCAAAAACTGTAGATTTTTTTCTAAAGCATTAGTTTAGGATATTTATTTTTTGACAATTTATATCTATAAAATAAAATAAATGTGTCGGAACAAGAGACAAGAGGAGGAATAAACTTGTCGTTAGTAGTTTACAACAAACAGTCACATTATTATTACACAAAAATTATATATGGCATCTTTTAGTGTTAAAATGTTTTGTAGCTGGGCGTTTACACGGCACAAAAAAACATGATACATGCTATTCTTATCTCTTTCTACTCATCCCTAAACGATAGAGATAGACAGAGCTTGCAGCATGTTTTCTTGTGAATGTTTCGCCAGTTACAAGCGGTTATAATGAATGTTGTCGGTCATAGAGTTCAGATCGAATCAACGTGAGACGTCAAGTCTGACAGGTGACATCGCAGAGCTGTTCGACTGAATGAAGTATAATCTATGTCTAGCTTTAAGATTATGTTTAATTTACTGTGTGATTCATGTGATTTATTAATATATCGTTGGAGCCCGTGATAGTTAGGCGTCTGCTGGCAAATCAGGAGACCAACTTAAGAGACGTCAAGTAGAGCGGTAACTCACCTTTTATTTTAGTTTTACATTCTAATTTCCCTAGTACCTCATAATAGTTAAATACTAAGGTAGGTAAGGTAATCGTTCGCGTTTCTGTTGAAACGATGGCTTAACAGTGGAACTTGCTCACCGATTTGCATAACTAAGTTAATGTAAAGGACCATTCTTACACATTACCTATTGTTTGTCCGTTTCCGAACCTATTTCTGGTTGGGGGTAGCTCTTTCATATAAGGGGTAACAAATTACCCGTTATATTAATCTGTTAATCACCTTTTGTAGCTAACTGTACTCACCGAATCAAAAAGATACTATATAGAAAAAAGAAACCAAGCTTAAAGTTTTTACACACTTAGTTAAACAGTACCCCAATACTTCCCATGTCGAGTTTACCACATTCTCAACTAACCCACAGTACATTATACAGGATAAACAAGATAATAAAAGCCTATTTTAATGTAATCGTCTTAAATTTCAGTTATAGCATTAATTAATTGATATCCTCAAAGTGCAATTCTTCATAGGTGGCATTTCGTTAATAGAAGTACTTAGTATTACACAGATAGGTTATTAAAGACTTCACATTGTAAGGAAATAAAATTATTTATTGATAATACAATAACATTAAGAACACAAAAAGGACTGTAAGAGATCGAATTTTAAAAGCGGTACGAATGACATGTCTGTTATGTGAGCGTTTAAAAAAACATTACAAAAACTATTTAAGAGTATAAATTTTTATAGAAAGCAATTATTTTCTTAAACACATCTGTACTAATGAATAAAACTATTTTAAAAACCGATTTTATCGCGGTTTATTTTAGATTTTAAATCCCGGCGTTTCAAAGTCTTTCCAGATTTAATGGTTATGGGTGGAATCATGTCCACGCGTGAACATGAAGTATCCATTATAAAATAGTTTTTTTTTTCAATGTGTGATATTCGCGTAGATTTAAAAAAATACATCTGAACTTATTAATCTGAATTATTTGCGATTTCGTTCACGTTATACTGATATCAACCAAAGAGACTATACATTAATTAAATAACTGGAAACAGCAGGTACCTTAATGTGTTTGTGAATGTTAATGTTGTTATACAATTTTGGCAAGTTGAAATTCTGAAGTTAATTGTTTTAATAGATCTGTTGCATGCTTTGGTTTCTTATAATTGGGAAAGCATATGGGACGAGAACAGTTGTATGCTGGTATTTGTAATGAGATATACATGTATTTATTGTTAGAAACCCTAACGAAATAAATAAATAACTACACGTGTCAAAATTTAGGTATTTAGAATCAATTCAGCCATTTCACCATGAAAGAGTAATAAATATTTATCATTCATCTCAAAATCTCCGCACTTGTAGTAAAATATGACTCTCAGTGTAAGTAAAACATAACATAGCATCACGCCTAAATTACTCAAAAGTGCAGGCAGAGGTGAATATCATCATTTTTTTTTGTTTCTATGTTTAGATCCCATACGTAATAGAGGGCGAAAAAATAATAGGGGCATGTAAGAAAATCCGTTCCGCTCGAAAAAATATATATTCAAAAACGTGTTTCATATATGATCTCCGCATATTATAAGCAAACTTTACACCATAAGTAGTCTGTAGTAAAACTTGCGTGCATATTAATGTTAAGATTATACTTAGTTAAATTGCGTTTATGATGCCTCTAATAATAAAGGTGCAGGTAATGATAATTCTAACGAGAAGGTGTAAGGTAATGAGTTGACAGGTTATAAATATCATGAATGTTTAAACCTGATTATTATCGTTGTTTAAGAAGTGAATTGAGTAAATTTAGCTAGTTTACCTTAACTAGTTTACTTTTACCCCGGTAAATGATCAATATGGTTTTTTATTTTTAATTTTGGATTATTCGATTTACAGTTAAATTCTCCCATCTAAATTATCCCAATTAATTTATTAAATGAAGATTAATAATGATTTAAATGAAGCAGATAACCAGTAGTAAAATGTTTTAAAATATGTTTGGTTTGACCTAAGATCCTAGAACTAGAAAAACGCGTTTGAAGAACTTACCAATCTAATATTATTGTGAAATTATTTGTGTTTGTATTTAGTAGGTTAAACCTGGTCTAACCTGCCTAATCAACCTTCAAATATAAAAGTAAGACAACCTGCTTTACCTCAACGTATAGGCAGAGGTAATACGGCAACCCAATAACGTCTCAAGGGGCACGAGACTTCTTTAAATTTTTTTAAAAGTTAAGAGAGCCAGCTTCGTATTTGTGTGCCGTCCTCAAAGTTTCCGTCTCTGTGTAAACATTCTTATTCATTATTGTACACAAAACACTTACTTAAACAATTTATAAATAGGAAACAACACATGTACGTTCTTGGTCATAAGTTTTATAACATTAAAACGAGTCGCACTTTCGACCTTTTTCTACAACAAATATTATGCACACTTATAAAGATGCGGAGTTTCACACACATTTCAAGTATAAGCTGACCTCTCGTTGTGCGGAAATCGTATACAGTGCGAGATCAGCTTATACTGGAAATGTATAGATTGATGTGTAGCCGTGTGTATTATGATTATGATTATTTACTTGCTTCAGCATTTATGGTCGTTCACGTAAATTGTACACAGGCGAGCTTAACCCAAATATGAGTTTTCTACCAGCATACCCATGTAGTGAAAAGAGTAAGGAGAGCCCACCGCTGTTAAAGCGGGTAGGACCATGGAATGTAGGTGAAAATGCTGTTCAGCTAGCCAGTTGCCTTCTTGGTTGTGATACTTTTGGCAAAAAAATTGAATTCAAAGCTCCACCTGGGTATTTCTATCGAAGGTAGTTTCAACATCACTTTCAATACTTTGTACCTTGTTGTTAGGGTTGTATGAATATTGAGCGTTTGTTTTGCATTTTATCTTATGTCACAGAAAACTAAATAGGTTTAGTAAGTACCGTTAGCAGTATGACACAGTGTAGAATTGGAATGAAAGGCGATATGGTACGGTAATGAAACAGGAAACCCAAGTGTTAAGAGACATGACGGGATATGAAATAAGGAAATAAAGAATTGACTTTATACTGCCAAGTCCTCTCTAAAGCTTAGAAAATTTAACAAGGAACTGGTATTACGCGCGTTCTCCTCTACCGAGGTACATTAACAGTTTGTAGGTACGCATGAACTAAGAATAGTAGAACTAACTGGTGAATCGGTATACTGAGCTAGCGAGTTCCATCGAAAACTACATCATTTTTTTACATCAGGCAAATTGTAGTTCATCGCAAGTCTATTATAAAATTTAAAAAAACTCGTAGAAATTATCATCTCACGAAAAATCGTCAAACACTTATTTTTTTTGTATTCTTCGATAGGCTGGCGCTTGACTACAACTTGCCTGATGTTAAGCAATGATGTAGTCTACGATGGAACGCGCCAGCCCAGTGTACCGATTCACTCGTTATTACGAATGATTATCGGTGAGAAGGTGGCAGTGGAATATGCCTCCTTATGGTCAGAAACCATATAGGAGCAACAGTTCCGACCCACCCTCTCTGCATGGTGTCATCAGACATCGCACCGGAAGACGACAAGGCCGCTTGGCGGTGCGGCTTTGTCTGGTGGGTGGTCACTAACCACGGCCGAAGCCTACCACCAGTTTACCACCAGTTAATTACCAGTAAACATAATTACCAGTTGATTGTCACCTGATTTGCACTACCCGGGGACCACGTGTGGGGATTCAATTAAAGATTTACACCCACGGACGAAGGTGACTCAGCTCCCAAATCCCTATCTCTCTCTTTTATGTTTAATCTTTTTGTAACAATTGCATCTAACGAAAAGACGTAAGCACTCCATTGTCAGGTACCTATGCTTCTTCAACTTCTCTACTATAAATCTTGTAAGAAAGCATCATTCCAGAAAGTACTTTATGTACTACTCGATGTACCTAAAAAACTCATGGTAGGGGTATCGATAACGGTTAAATATCCTCAATTAGCAAGTCTTTACTAGAACTGCATTTCTTATTAAGATATTCTCTGAATTAAATGCAATTGCCACGGTAATGGAGGAAGAGAATTTACCTCCCAGGCTTCGGTACTATTTATCGATTACATTGTAAGTTCCTAGGCGTCAATATCGGGGGGTTTTAACTTACGACTTCCAAAAGGTCAACTCTGAAATATGTAGGTATGTATATTTATCAATACAGATGTTTCTTTAAGAACAGTTTTATTTAGCTTGTATATTTGTTTGAGTCAAATGGAAATTTTATCCCATCCGTTTGACGGATTCATCTGAAATTCAGTATTCACTTTTAAATGCGGTGACGCATACGCACGCACGCACGCGTACTCACACGCGCACGCACTGGCACAGGCGCATGCACACGCACAAGCACAAGCGCACACATTCACAACAGCGCGTGTGTGCCCACATACAGGTGACACCACACTCGCGCAGTTGTTGCCGCTGAAATAATAATAATGATTACTTTTTTTTTTTTTCTTTTAATCGTATTTTAACGAAAGAGACTAGTCTTCACAACACAGGCAATGCTAGTAACTACTATTGTAAGCTTTTTTGAAACATTAGGTAAATATATTTTCTTTTTTTTTCAATCATTCGAGGACATGTGACCTTTTTTTTTTTTTTTTTTTGTTTCCGCTGTGGGAATGCATTTACGCACTGTCCCGCCCCTAGGGGAAGGCGGGGGTGTGTGAGACTCGTGGCACCGAGAAGCGGTGCCCCCCCGACCGCGATGTTGCTTTATGCAACACCGCGGGCGGGGGCAATACTCACTAAACCCACAGCGCTCCATCTTTCACCTTGGTGAACATGAACCGCAGAAACAGCCGCCACTTATTCCGTGACGGCTGCGTCAACGGCGCATGTGCACCCAGCAGGGCCGCGGGAACCACGATGTGACACTACCGCGACCCAGAGGACATGTGACCTGTGGATTAAGGCCTAAACCCTCTCAACTCGTAAGATAGTTGAAAAAAGACCAGTGTGGGACACTAAAATAGGTTGAAGTGAACGCGCATACTTGTATTTCATCATAATCATCACTGCTGGACATAGGCCTCCCCTCTAGAATGCCACAGCGATCGGTTGCTGGGCGTTAACATCCATCGGCTATCCGCAATTTTAATAATGTCATCAGTCCACACAGTTGTGTCCAATGCAATGGCCGACATTGCGTCGACCATTCTATTGAAACTTGTATGCTGAGGTTAAATTGGACGGAGTAAGACCATTGGAGATAAAATTAACGGCTAAGCCTACAGAATATTCATTCACGGCTTATCTTGTTATGATTACAACATCCCCGTAAAGTTTGTAAAATATTGAAATATTTAACTTGTTATGTAAACTTAGGTTACTAAGTTCTTCCTAAGTAACGTGAGATTCCATCTCATTATACAGCGACTTTGTATTATGCTTATTTCAACAAGTAGGTCACTTAGGTTATTACTATTAATAGTTTAAAACACTGTACGTTTATTGTTATGCAAGTATCTATAAATTTACATATTAAAGATTTCAATCTTTACCTACGTTGCTTCCGCCCGAGGTTTCATTTGGGTAAAAAGTAGCTTATTATGGGCAATATTTATGTATCTCTGTGCCAAATTTCCACACATCCATCCATACCAAATTTTGCATTTATAATATTAGTAAGATTTTTTTTATTTCATCTTTTACAATGTAACATAGTTTTAATTCATGTCCATATTAAAGTGTAACTAATAATTAAAATTTTACTAATTTAATTTAATTAAAATAACGAATCAAAATCAGTGTTGTTTTCAATAATATACAGTAGATAAAAATATAAATAATAAATAAATAATTTATAAAAATAAATAAGAAATAGTAGGATTGTAAAGCAGAACTATAACTAACTACTTCTAAAAAATAAAATTCAAATACAAATAAAAAACCGTATTTTAGTCGCTGTCTGCGAGTAGGGGCTTCTATGCAAAATAATTCTAATAATTAAAAATTTTAAAACAAATTTATTTCGTCATTACTTTTCTTTTTACTTCAATTATTAGCTCGAAAAAATTCAATGTCTAGAATCGTTAAAACATATATTTTTTAGCTGTCTGTGATGTTATTTTGCGTCCCATCGTAATGCATAAAGAAAGGGTGCATCTGATGGTTGCAACCCTGTAGGTTCCCCGAAATATAATCTAAATATATAAAAGAAGAAACTGACTGACTGACTGACATATCAACGCAGAGGCCAAACCGCTGGGTTTGGAGACTCTAAATTTGGCACATAGGTTCCTTATGGGGTCTAGGGGTGCACTAAGAAATAATTTTTCAAAACTTCCCCTTTAAGGGGGTGAAACGGGGTTCCAAAGTTTGTATGGAGAAACAAGATTAGTGAGATCAATTTCACTGGCGAAGCCGCGTGCGGAACCTAGTATTATCATAACTTTCAAGAATCTAATTCCCGTGCGTAGCGGACGTTTCATTAAATAAGTAGTTAGGTTAGGTTATTTTCTCGCGAATATCACACATTAAAAGTCCCCCGTGACCATGAAGTCTGAGAACACTTTGGAACGTCGGGATTCAAAATCTAAAATAAACCACATAAAATGCGGTAAAAGTAGTTTTATTTTAAGTTGTTAGGAACCTATATTGTTTAACAGAACTCTCATAAAAATTATTATAAAAATATCTACTCGTTACCGCATTCTACTCCATTAAACCATAACTTTATACGATTAATCAAATGATTTGCTAATTAATAACCGTTGCCATGGTAACGAAACATGCATACATCCGTACACAAAATCGATGGGTCACGGAGGCCGTTTAAACACAGTTACTAATTCTCCTGCGACTGCGCCTACTTGTGAACTACTAGGATCATTGGTAGCGTGTTTGCGAGATTTTAGGTTCGGATCCTGGACAGCAAAAAAAAGGTTTTTTACATAGAAATAACGTTACGCCTGTACTAATCGAGAGTGTAGCCAGAAGTGGTGATATCTGCCATCTAAAATCTCTTTTATTGGGCCTTGTATACGATTTTACATCAAACTTCCAAATAATATTAGGGAAATGACTATTAACAAATTTAAAAGAATTATAAAATCTACGTTATTTAACAAAGCGTATTATAAAATTTCAGACTATCTAACGGATAAAAACGCTTGGAATTAAGTCGCTCTAATTCAACACAATAAACAAACAAAATGTAATAGAAATAAGTACTTCATTTAAAAAAAGAAAAATTCTACTGAGTTTTTTGGCAGTGTTTCTCAGTAGTTGCCAGTCATTCACTGCACGGTAGGAAAAGAAATTGGACTATTTTTATGTAGACTCGCGCCTCAACTAAAATAAAGCATAATAATATTTTCATTACATTTTCATTTCATTTCAAACATCGATCAACTTGTATGAGAAACGTCATTTTCTTTGTTTACACTTTTTCTCCTTTGTCTCAAGCATAAATGAATTGAAAAAAAATACTTACTACTTTTATGGTAGTTAGAGAAAACCCTAAACTTTTAAGTATTCTCAGTAATTTCATTTCAAACCTTTTTAGTGTCCTCAGCTATTGAAAAGCTGTTATTTTACGTAAAAAAGTTTGGTTTAATCCACTAATAGCTACAATAATAATAATTAATATTTTTTATATAAGTAATTAGAAAGTAAAAATTTCTAATATACTAAAGACAAACAGACAGGCATACATCATATTAATGATATAAGTGTGGATTTGTGAAGAATTACAAATTCGTTCCTTTTAGAAACGGCTGTTGGTCAACGGTTCGAGAATGGGGTATGTGCACGCAATGTTTTGGTGTTTACTACTGAGATTCTTGAGATTCAATTCATAAAACCTTTCAACTTTGACATTACAACGTGATGGAACTGAAAATTTCCGTTCAAAACATCATAAAAAAAATTGTGTTTACGCAAATACAAGAAAACTTAATAAGCGATGCGCAATTTTTGAATTTTCCTTTGATTTGTTCGTCAGATAGATAAATATGAAATATTGGACACGTAAGTATTTTTATTTTTTTTACCTTAAAGTGAAATCTCGAATGACATCGCGCTTAGTTATGTTTTATACCTCTTTATGACGACGACGTAGCGAATTCCCACTACATACCTACCCAACTTCAATGCGTTAAATCGCATTGTTTCATTTCAATGACAATTTTTTTTTGTAATGTTACGGACTTATTATATTGAAATACTTTTTTTGTAGCTAATTCAACACAATAAATAAACAAAATGTAATAGATATAAGTACTTCATTTAAAAAAGAAAAAAGCCTACTGAGTAGTATTGTTTTAGATTTACGCGAATATCACACATTGAAATAAAATTAATTTTTAAGGGATTTTATCGCGGTTTATTTTAGATTTTAGATCCCGACGTTTCAAAGTCATTTCAGACTTGATGTTTACGGGTGGACTGAGGTATTTGACGTCCAAAAATATTAATCACAATTATTACTGTCTACCTTCAAACATTAATAAAAAAGCCTACTGAGTTTTTTCGCAGAGTTTCTCAGTAGTTGCGAGTCATTCACTGCACGGTAAGAAAAATAAATTGGACTATTTTTATGTAGACTCCCGTCTCAAAAATATTAAAGCATATTTTCATTTCATTTCAAATATTGATAAACTTTTAACACTCACTGCTATCTGATACTAAACTAAGCAGAGCACATATAATAAGCATATAACTTTCTTGAAAGTAAAAATGTGTTAGTCAATGAACAGAAAGGATTCAGAAAGAACATGTCAATTAACATTGCTATCTTCGATTTTCTTAGAAATATTATTAATAGTATAGATAATAGAGTACCTATATGTGCACTTTATATGGACATGACAAAAGCTATGTTGATCACGACATACTGCTCGACAATTGGATAAATGTGGCATTCGTAGCAAAGGTCTAGAACTACTTTCTTCATATTTAAGTAATCGTCAACAGTACACAGAAATTACTAAAATTGACATTATTAATCAACGGGAAATTAAATACAGGTCTAATCCTAGAAACGTGAAATATGGTGTACCTCAGGGGAGCGTACTAGGTCCATTATTATTCCTTGTCTACATAAATGACCTCCCCAAGAATGTAAATCATCCTACTGTATTATTTGCCGACGACAGTACAATAGTTATAAAATCTGATAAGTTAAAATATAATTATGAAAATGAAATAAATTACACGTTAAATCAATCGATCCAATGGCTAATTAATTTAGAAAAAACTCAATTTATGCAATTTAGTCAAAGACAGCAACCTCAACAATTAAATATAAACTATAATGGAATTTCAATAGTTTTTAGGTTTAATAATAGATAGCAAATTATCTTGGAAGCCTCATATTGAAGCAGTATGTAAAAAAATTAATTGTTTTTCATATGCATTATACAAGTTGTCTAGAGTGGTTAATCGAGATACAGTACTTATAGCCTATCATAGCCACGTAGAGTCTATTTTAAGGTATGGAGTGATCTTCTGGGGCAACTCTACGGACAAAAATGATGTATTTATTGCTAAAAAAAAATGCATACGTGCAATTTGCAACTTACCTCCTAGAGATAGCTGTGAACCATATTTTAAAAGTCTAAAACTACTTACATTTCCAGCAATGTATATTTACGAGCTGGCAGTATTTGTTAAAACACATCCTAATTTATTTGAAAAGAGACCCCCAGCTGATCCCAGGTTAAAAAAAAGATAATCTAATATTTTTTCTGTAGGTTCGAGCAACACAGCTCTCCTCCGGAAAAGTATGTGCAGAATGGGTCCATTGATATATAATAAAATCCCTTCTGAAATTAGATATTTAAGTATAACATTGTCCAAAAGGAAACTTAAGCAATATCTTATTAATAAATGTTTCTACTCTATTAATGACTTTATTAATGCCTGATATTAAAATTGGTTAAGTATGTCTTTTTTTTTAATAGTTAGTTTAATAGTTAATTAGTAATTATAATAATGATTTGTACACTTTATGAGTATAATGTAGCGACCTAACTTATGTAATATAACACCTATTGTAAACCTTACCTACATTAACAAATAAATGATTTGATTTGATTTGATTTGATTAGATTAGAGCTTGTAATATAGTAACAAGATAACTGATAATATACTACTTAAAATACTTTTCTTTTGTAAATATTTAAGTAGTTATACTTAATAATAGATATTTACACCTAGAATCAATACAAACTGACATTTTCATCATACAAATTACTGATTTTGGGTGACTTCACGACCTGCGCGGCGTGAAAGGCAATCTTACCGACCACGTCACCGGCCCGTCATTATTTAGAAGTAGTGTGTAGTCAGACCTAGACACTCTCAACTCGTAAGATACTTGAGAGGACCAGTGTCGAACAGTGAGACACTAAAAGGGTTGAAGTAAATACCGTTAAAACTATCCTCTGTATCGACTGCAGATAGGAACATATCCAAATGAGGTGGTTAGTTTTTACGACGCAAACAGCTAGGGTTGTTCCGTTAGAGTTAAAACAGACGCGTGGTCATCAAAAATACCGGCACAGTGCGATTTGGATTTCACACATATAGGGTTCTGTATCTAATGTAGAATTATAACAAAATATAATTAATCTGACATTAATACTGTCATCAGCCTCCTCTAAAACATTAACAAATGAATATTGACGATTCACCGACGATTAGTATAAATACCAACGATATACCTACAGGAACAGTTAAAATCGCGGGCATCACACCTTGCCTAGCTGGAAGATCTTCTCTTTTCACTGGAGGGTCACACCAACGATTTTCCGGTCTCCAAAAGCCTCTTAATTGGTGGGCCAGCCCGTAATATAAATACCGGCTTTCAGAACTGAACCGAAGCACTTGACAAATGCCATACGGTACCGGATACTTAAATATTTTAGGCATTGGGTTGATCATCATCATCATCATCGGCGTAATGCAGTCCACTGCTGGACATAGGCCTCTCCCAATAAGCGCAATTTCATTCTGTCATCGGCTTGTCGTTTCCAGCCACTGCCGGCTATCTTTCGCAGATCGTCACTCCATCCAGCTGGAGGGCGTCCTACATTACATTTGCCAAGCCGTGGTCTCCACTCAAGTATTCGCTTTCCCCAGCGGTTATCGGGTCGATGTCTCCAGTCAATGTTTATATTGTCACTTACTTTACAGTCACTTAAATGTAAAAAAAATACTATCATTCATAAAAATAGTTAAAAATACAAAATCATTTATTAGAAGGTTTTGATAACCCTGTTACGTATATGGCGTCCGGAAGTGGGGAGGGGGGACGGAAGTGACGTAACATGCGCGTGCGCTCAACCGCGTAGCCCCACAGTCGCCATGATTATTTTTATCAATTAATCATTTTGTAACGGTTTTAAGGACTTTTTGTGATTAGTCTTATTCTTAATTTATAACGCGTTATTTTATCAGAATAGGTTATTAATTATTAAGATTAATGATTTTAGCCTACAGCAATATAGTACCTACTGATTAATGATAAAAAAAATATTCCATAAATGTTTAGAAGAAAAAAATTCAACCAATGTAGGTTTTTTCAACACCCTTTTATTTGATTCAGATATATACCTATCTATTTTCACAATAAAATTATTTGTTTTGCTCGAAGTTTGGAATTGTACCCGATATATTCAAATTAAAACGCTCCCTATATTATCAGTGTTATTACTTAAAGAACTTAAACATATTCGGCGAAAAGTTGGTGATATTCATCTCTGTCTACACCTTTGGGTGATACAGGCGTCACGCTATGTTATATTAATTTTTTTAGTTAGGTTAGATATCTACTTAAACGTATTTTTTGGTTTTTATTTCTTTATAATATCTACATCTGTATTCGTAAAACAATGTGACGAAGTGAGATAAACTGAGTACCTAAAACGAAGCGCCAGTGTTTTACTATAAAATAAATAACAATTTGAATAGTATGTATAATTGATAAATATATTTATAATTGATAATAATATATTCATTTGATAGCTTATTTAAATTATGAACTGTGTGAAACATTCTCAGATAAATCATTGTATAAAAAAAACGGACAAGTGCGAGTAAATAACGTGTAGACGAGGTTCCGTTATTTTTAAAATAAATACTTTTTATTGATTTACGTACAATGTTAGTGTGGAAATATATAAGATTAAGTAGGTAATCCAATACAAACGATACCGATGAATTAATCGAGATCCACAAACCCGCACTTGGCCAGCGTGTGTGGATTACAGCCTAAACTCTCTTAACTTGTAAGATAATAGAGAGAATACCCATGCTCAGCAGTGGAGTATTAAAAAAAGGGGTCGAAGTGAAAAGAGATGTGAAAACAATGTAGGTACGTACATTGCTTCATAATTAGCCTATTTTAGTCCACTTCTGAACATAGGGCTATCTTACAGCACGCCACTGAGCACGATCCGCAGCTCCAAAACCAGCTCTTACTAGCCACCTTGCAGAGATCGTCACTCCACCTGAGGGCGTCCTACGCTACATTTACTAATCCGTGATCTCCACTTAAGAACTCCTTTACCCCAACGGAGATAACCGGCTATTGCCACTTAAACTTACATTGCTTAGGTAAAAGCGGTATGTCACTTTTCGAGAATTACAATAACATTTTAGTATTTTTGTAAAGTCAGTGAAGATGTTGAAGAAACCGACATCCTAAGACCTAAACGTGTGACATCCACCAACCCGCATTAGGCCAATGTGTGAATGAAAACATGCTTTATTTTTTTTGAGATCCGAGCCTACATAATAATGTCCAATTTCTTTTCCTACCGTGCAGTGAATGACTAGCAATAACTGAGAAACACTGAAAAAAAACTCAGTAGGCCTTTTCTTTTTAAATAAAGTACTTAAATCTATTACATTTTGTATTAGAGTTTTAGATTAGATTTTAATTCCAAGCGTTTTTATCTTTTCCAAGCGTTTTCTTAAATAACATAGATTTTATGATTATTTTAAAATTGATTATAGTCATTTCCAAATTATTTGGAAGTATATTGAAGAAACGTGTACACTGCCTTAAAAAAGAATTACTAATTTGTGGAGACGAGTATGATGTCCTACAAGATTCTTCTCCTTTATTTGTAGTATTCAACCTTTTTGAGTGACATTAAGCCTAACTCTCTCAACTCTTAAGATACTTGAAAGACATCTGTGACTAGATAAGGGACACCAAATGGGTGTGTTATGTCAGTACATTAATACTAATATTTATAACTGTCTCATTGAGTACTTGTTAACAGTCAGACAATCACACAACTTGCTTTGATATTTTTGTTTTAGACGAACGGAACCCTAAAAACATTTCCGGTGCTTGCTCGTTTATACATTATAATTTCCAATTCGTATTCAAATTATTATTCATATTTCTACTAATGAAAACATAAAACAGTAACCCTATTAATTTTGTTGCCTTTTGATACGTAGAAATTTTTGGAAATAAAGATTTTAAATAAGTAAGTAGGTAAAATAAATATTGTATTGTTTCTTAATGGAGGAGGTTTTTACCCAGTAGTGGGATGATTCTGGTTAGTAATAATAAAAATATCTTTAAATATTAAAAATTGTTAAATATTTTATAATATCACCTTAAACTAATAAAATACGGAAAAATAAAATGAAATTTCATTGTTTTCTCTATCATAAACAGCGCCATTATTTCTCAATGTACATTGCGAAAAAAGCTGTTGTTTTGATGAAAGCGATCTATAACATATCTAATTAGATCTCTAACAATAGAGTTTACAAAGTGTAGATATTAGAATATTATATGTTTGCCCTAGATTCCGTTATAAATCATCGAAAACTTAAGACAATGGTGTCATAAATCACGTTATCAGATTATCTATCGAAGTATAGTGTACCTATAGCTATCTGCTTTCTATGCGCCTAGGGGTCTTGGTTAATTCCGTAATGTTATAGAAAGGTATAAAAGAATAAACTTTATAAACACACTTTACTTCGACCCTTTTTAGTGTCCCACAGCTGGGCACCGGTCTTCTCTCAACTATCTGTATCAACATTGTGGAATATTCAAAAAATTAAAAAACAAATTAATATTCTAGAACATTTACACACACGGTCATCTGGTCCCAAGCTAAGCAGAGCTTGTGTTATGGAAACCAGATAACTGGTAAATACTATAAATATGTTGGCTCATCTACTTCTCAATGCATCGGCTGTCATTTTATACTGTCATCACGTCCGTCTTTGAAGTCACCTGTCACTCGAGAATGTCATTATGAACGAACACCGAGCGCGGGTGAAGCGGCCATCTTAGAATGGCTGACACTGCGCGTTGAACCGTTGTGGCGTCCGGTAGTGCAGATGCAATAACGTGCTCGGTGAACGTTACGCTTTAATCCAATGTCATCTTAACGATCTGTAATTAACTGGTAGAATTAATGATTGTGCTATCGAGAGATTGGGGTGAAGTGATATTTGCTGTAGTTATTTTATTGAAATACCGCCTTCTTACCCGATTATTCACGCCTACTTAAAGTTGTCTCCTAATCTTGATATTTTTAGTCTAAAAACCCTTCGAAAGCCTTCATCAGAAGTTGGGATGTGAAGGGTAAAACCAACAGGAGACGGTATCTAGTCGAAGAAATAGTGATCCATGTGTGTTTAAGTGTTATATGGTAAGGTGGTTGCAAGGGGCCCAGTACGCCCAAGCCACGCGTTGACGGTTGTAAATGTAAAGCTGGTTGAAAGGGCCTCGTATGCCCGGGCCACGTTTAGGTAGTTGGTTGAAAGGGCCTCGTATGCCCGGACCATACTTTGGTACGTGGTTGAAAGGGCCTCGTATGCCCGGGCCACGCTTTGGTAATTGGTTGAATGGGCCTCGTATGCCCGAGCATGTTTAGGTAGTTGGTCGAAAGGGCCTCGTATGCCCGGGCCATATTTTGGTAAGTGGTCGAAGGGGCCTCGTATGCCCGGGCCTGTTTAGGTAGTTGGTCGAAAGGGCCTCGTATGCCCGGGCCATATTTTGGTAAGTGGTTGAAGGGGCCTCGTACGCCCGGGCCACGATTTGGTAAGTTGATGAAGGGGCCTCGTATGCCTGGACCATACTTTGGTAAGTTGTTGAAGGGGCCTGGTAAGCCCGGGCCACTGTTGAGTAACTGTATGAAGGAGACCAGCATGTCCGGTCCATATCATTATGCAATAGCGATGAATTTGAGTTCGGTCAGGAAGGACCGAGCGTATGTTAATGTCTATCTTAACTTTTTCATTAGAACAGGTAGAGAAGAATGACATATATCATCGAGCAGACTGATACTATGCGCACGAGGTCGTGCGATTCGTCAGGGTTGGCCGTGTTGGCACATCTACTTCTCAATGCATCGGCTGTCATTTTATACTGTCATCACGTCCGTCTTTGAAGTCACCTGTCACTCGAGAATGTCATTATGAACGAACACCGAGCGCGGGTGAAGCGGCCATCTTAGAATGGCTGACACTGCGCGTTGAACCGTTGTGGCGTCCGGTAGTGCAGATGCAATAACGTGCTCGGTGAACGTTACGCTTTAATCCAATGTCATCTTAACGATCTGTAATTAACTGGTAGAATTAATGATTGTGCTATCGAGAGATTGGGGTGAAGTGATATTTGCTGTAGTTATTTTATTGAAATACCGCCTTCTTACCCGATTATTCACGCCTACTTAAAGTTGTCTCCTAATCTTGATATTTTTAGTCTAAAAACCCTTCGAAAGCCTTCAAATATAATACTTTTCTTTATAAATAAATACTTATAATAGATAATATTTACACCCAGACTCGACACAAACACAAATGTTCATCACTAATGTTTGTGTCGGGTGGGAATCGAACCCACGACCTGCGGCGTGAAAAGCAAGTATCTTACCGACCACGCCACCGGCCCGTCAATGCAAAGAACTCAATGCAAAGAATGTATTGAGTTTCCTACGAGCTGAGAGAGTTTAGGTCTTAATCCACACATGCTGGCCAATTGGAGGATGTCACATTTGTTCGAATGATTAGGTTACCTATAGACATGCCAGTTTCCTCATGACCTATTCCTTCACCGACATTGAACAACGGCGATGAAACAATTCACACCACTGGGAATCGAACTAGTTTTTTCAAAAGCGAGGCCCAAACCGCTGTACCACCGCTAAAATAAACTAAATATTCTTATATTATATTAAAATTATTATGAATGCACCATAGATTTTTAAACATTCTTAATAAAACAAAAAAAAAAAAGAAATTATCTATCAATAAGTGCTATTGCTTGCCAAGATTACGTAAATAATACGGTTAACTCTGACCACCTTAGCTATCAATAATGAAAACCTCATTAAAACCGTTCCATCATTTTAAATCCTACGCTGCGCTGTCAAAAATATTCATATTTCGTAAATGGAACCCTTAGTCGAAAAGCTGTCTTAACATGCCTTTACTATTTTTTATTGAGTTTTATAACGTTTATCCCCTTTTTACATGTAGTGAAAATTTTATTTAAGATTTTATTTGACAACTTTGTCAGCGCTGTTGATAATGTCTTACCATGCCAAATTACAGTTTTGTAGTACCAAGCGTTTCTAAGCTAACCCGTAGACAGACAGACGGCCAGAAGAACATGGCGAAACTAAGGATTACTATGGAACCCTCATTCGCAACCCTCATTCTCAGTCGGAATTAGGTAGAACTGTTACTTGAAAAGTTTATATCAATATAGACCCTAGGATTTTTATTGGACAATAATTTAATTCACATTCGAATTTTCCGACTTTGAACATCCGAAATCGAAGTCGAAATTTCGGTAAATTTGACCGAATTTTGTTATTTTTCACAAGAGCCCTATTACCGTTTCCTACTTTAACCTGCTTTCTCAAACTAACGCAGCAATTACCTATCTAAATTATGTTGTACTAAGAGCCAAGCCATTGAAGTAACAATATAAGGTCCTGAGTACTTTCCTCGGATATCGCCACTGGTCAATATCGCTGAAGGAAAAACACCTGAGGAAATTGGCATGTACAGAACTAACTATACGAGGCCATCTGACATCTACCAACCCGCACTTAACCAGCGTGGATTAAGGCTTAACTGGTAAGATAGTTGAGAGTAGATCAGTGCCCACAGTGGGACACTTATAAACTTTATAGTGATGTACCAAAATCAAAATCAAAATGTAACTGAAATCTTTTCTCGATTCCCATTGCCCTTAAGCTTTCCCACAGTTGGGTTCGTAATTTATTTCATTTAAATATTACTTAGCCACAAATTTTTCTATTTTTGTAGCCACATTGCGGTGGTCATAATGTACCTACAATCATTGTACGCAGGCACCGGAAAGATGAGTTTGCTTTTTATGCGATAATTCTGTGTTTTTGCCTTTATTGTGTTTTAATATTACATCTTTGCTTTCTTAATTATTCTGTTTTTTTACACTTACTTTTTGGCTAATACTACATTTGGCTGCTAATGTTGTGACCAACTTAACGCGTGGCCTAGGCCCCGAATTTCGGACTTTTGACATGTATCTCTAATAAACATAATAGGTCAAAAATAAAAAAAGGATTTTAATAGTTTTCTGACATTTTTTCGACATTTTTCTATTAGAGAAAGCGCTAGAGTCGGGGCCCTGGAGTTTTGTATTGAGTTGCACAAAATGAGTACAAAAAATTTGGTAGAAAATTCGACTGCACTTATTTACAATTTCGACACCACTAACCCGCACTTAGCCTACGTGTGTGATAGTTGAAAGAAGACCCGTATCTAGCTGTGGGACACTAAAAAAGGTTAAAGTAAATTGAGAACTACATAATTACCTACTGAAACATGTGTTAAAAAATTGCAGGGAATATTTGAGTTTTTTTTTTCAATTTCCAAGCAACAGCTGTTAACTACACTGCAGGAAACACGCAATTCACGAATATACCATAGCCTTACCACATCCCAAAAGCAGCTTAACTAAACTTACTGATATAATGGCTTACTCAACGTTGTTATTACTATGAATTGAATATCCGAAGCCACAAAACTCAGGCATCCTCGGAAACAACAGCTGGCAACCGTTTCTCATGGCTGCGTTACGAACAATCATCCAATGCACCGACCGTGGAGGTAATAAAAGTATTATTTTGTGTTTAAGGGTAAAATAATAATGTAATGTAAATGTTCCTTCACTTATTAGTCAAGAGATCGGAGTGGGTAGAGCTATTTTGTGTACTTGCCATATGTAAGAATAATATGGATATCCCCGAATCCCGGGAATTGCACGAGTGAATTGGTTTACTAGGCTGGCGCGTTCCATCATAGACTACATGATTGCTTAACTTCAGACAAGTTGTAGTCAAGCGCCAACCTATCGCAGAATAAAAAAAATAAAAAATTGCTTTTTAAGTAGTAAAATAATAAAAAGCTATTTACGCCTTAGGGTGTAATGTAATAATATACCTTTTCCCCGACAATTAAGTATAAGGACCGGTTTAAGAATAAGTAGTAATATTAAATATATTCATTTAAATCTCGGAGTATCAATCGAAATCCCGTAGAATATCTATAATAACATCAATGTTTGCGGTCAATGAACCTAAATAGCTCTACCTACTCCGATCAATGCATATTACTGTAATTTTTGTGACGTGTTAGAGATGGTGATGCAAACGTGACGTAGAGCATGTCACTACATCACGAGAGTAAAGATGGATTTTCTATGTATCATTGTCATCAGATATATAGGTATTCTCTAATGAGCAGTGGCGCGGTGGCGCAGTGGTACGGCCTTGCCTTTGAAATATAAGGTCGCGGAGTCGATCCCCGGTTGTGCCCACACATCATTGTGTGAATTGTTTCATCGCCGCTGCTTAATATCGGTGAAGGAAAACATCGTGATAAAACTGGCATGTAAACTTATCATTTGAGGACAGATTACATTTACCAACCTGCCAGCCAGCAGTTGGGACACTTATTGGGTTGATGTTGAGAAAGTTTAAAGTTCATTCTTAAAGCCTGCCTGCGTTACCTCTTATATTACCAAAAGAAGTAGCCAGAGGTTAGTGGCATCTAAATTTTATTAGGTACCTATAAATTGAACAATTCTAAATATTTCCTACTTATTTCCTACTAATATTATCAACGCGAAGGTTTGTAAGAGTGTATGTTTGTTACTTTTTCACGAAAAAACTACTTGACGGAATTGGATGAAATTTGTGACAGAGATAGATTATGGTCTGGATCAACACAAGGGCTTTGCTTTATACCACGCGGGTGAAGCCGTGGGTATTTTCATTAATAAGTGTTCACTGTGAAGAAAGTTTATTGAATGAATTGAGCCAAAAAAACTATACTAATAATTGGCACCACATTGAGCAATTTATGAATTTTATCTTTTCCAATTATGTCTTCCAAACATTTTGTAAAGTTGTTAAATTCTAAGTGAACCCACTTACTCATAAAACCTTCAACAATAAAACTAGGTGCGCGCGAGTCGATCACAATTCTCTAGGTCATTCACCTCACTAATATGGCTAACGACTCATGAATGGGTACTATGTATTTTGTATGCGGTTTTTTTTGGATTGTTATGTTCATAGCCAGTGGTGTGTGGCTAAAAAGATTTTAATGTTAGTGGTGGGTTAGGATTTTCAAGATGGCCGACTATCAAAAAACTTTTTGGTGGATCAAGTTAATTAATGTTTTGGAGACAATCTTGTATACGTTAAACACAAAGATATTCAGAGATTAAGATAAAAACATTAAGACTAATAATCGTAAGAGAAATCGAAAGAAAACGGAGAATGGAAAGAAGGACCGACGAACTGGCTCGATAAACAATGAAATGGTCGAACATCAAAGACGCCGCCTCACTCGCAAGACTGCCCAATACGTTAGATATAAGATATTCAGAGATAAAGGTTGTATAATAAATAAATTAAAACTAATGATCAAAAGAGAAATCGAAAGAAAACGGAGAATGGGAAGAAGGAAAACGACCTGGCTCGATAAATAAAGGAATAGAGAAACATCAAAGACGCGGCCTCTCTCGAAAGACTAGCCGAGGATAGAAAGAACTTCGCAAAGGTAGCCACCGATGCCCGTTAGGGTATGGCAGCGGAAGAAGAAGTAATGTTTAAGGAAAGTAAAAATATGAATTATTAGAAAATTCTACATAAAACGTGAAATTTGTTTTCCTACATAGCAGTGAAGATGTGGTAACTACTGAAAAAGACTGCTAAAAACTCAGTAAACTTTTGTTTATTTTTAAATTACTTACTGCTTTATTCCAAACGTTTTTATCAGCTGCACGGAAATTTGTTAGTTTGAAACTAATAAATTTATGGGCTATCTAACTGTGCAAGAATTTTTTAATTCGGACCAATAATTTCTGAGATTAGTGCGTTCAAACAAACAAACTGTTCAGCTTTATAATATCAAGTATAGATAGATTTAGATAGTATAGATTTTAATTGTGGCTTCTGCAGGAATAACTCTCAGTTCCACTAGTGTCAAGTGTATATAGAAGTACATTACGTATAAGATTTTAAAAGTCCTCAAGACGTTATTTTCAATATTTGTGCTTCTAAACAAAACTTTAAACAGGGTCCGTCTAAACGACGTCATTATTGCTACCAGATGTCTAAAAATAGTTATGTACTTACTTAAGAATTGTGTCTTGCAAATGATGTCCATTGTTCGACTGAGAACTAAAATGCTCAGACTGTGAATAACCGTATGAGTAATATTCACAGGTTCTGTATTGATTTTAGTATTGCTGCAATGAATTTGCATACTAATGTCAATTTAGAGTGTGTATACTAAATGAGAGTTGTGTTGAGTTCTGTAGTAGGTCAAAAACAAAAAAGGGAAACAAAGAGGTTCTTGTTTGTGGCAAATAATCGTTTAGGAGAACCGCAGCGCGGGCATGCCAAGATGAGTAAGAAATTACACGCGCACACTGATTCTACCTTAATGTATTTAATAGGGATCACGGTAAGGTATGAAAAATCGTATTTTAATTAGTCCGTTAGTAAAATTTTAAAAAAAATTTGGGCACATATTTTTTGCTTTATCATTAATATGAAACAATATTAGAATAGTTATAGCGCATTGAAGTTTTGGATTGGGAGTGCGTTACGTCATACAGAGGTATAAAACTTAGATACATATACGTGACGCTATTCGAGATTTCTTGCATTTTACCAAAAAAAGTGTTAACGAAGTAATTGGTCTAAACTCGGGCCAATCTGTATTTTTCATCTCCCACGACGACTTCTACCATATTGCAGCACGTGTTAAGGTAATTTGTAGGCGTTAGTAGAAAAATAAAACGGGAGGGCTACTCATATGAGTAGTTTAAGCAAGATTGAGAGAATGCAACTAACAAATTATATAAGAATGAAAATAAAATGTTTCAGGCCCTAGACTGCTGCAGCTATTCTGAGATGATATCTGTTATGTTAATCACACTTTCTCAATCTAACCGCTTACATGAGGTGTCTAGGACTCACGCAGGCTACCTATACATAAAAAGGTATGTAGTCATTATTTTTTTATGTCGTATTACCATAGTTCAAGGCCAGACAACCAACAACAATTAATATTACGCTACAGTAATCTGATACGACGAACCAATGCACCATAATTAATAGTTTGCGTGAGCTTACACTGTAACAGTCGGTATCTACTTCCTAAACTGTATGTATGAACACAAATATTATCTATTATAATACATAAAAAAACATTTTTTTTAACCTGAAGCACTTATTTATACATATTTATATCATACATGTATTTTATTTCGTAAAGTAACAACAACCACAGTACACTCACACACACTTCGACGGGCCGGTGGCGTGGTCGGTAAGATACTTGCTTTTCACGCCACAGGTCGTGGGTTCGATTCCCACCCGACACAAACATTAGTGATGAACATTTGTGTTTGTGTCGAGTCTGGGTATAAATATCTATTTTAAGTATATATTTACAAAAGAAAAGTATTATATGTATAGTATACATATACCAGTTATCTGGTTTTCATAACACAAGCTCTGCTTAGCTTGGGAATGACCATGTGTGTTAATGTCCCAGAATATTTATAAAAAAAAAACTCACAACTAACATTTAAAAAGAAAACTCATAGGTTACATACGCAAAGAAAACATTATTTTGAAATGCTTGTTGCTAGGACCTTGTATGAGAAGAAAAATATTATGAATGAAAGAGTCACTATTTAAAATGATTAACCGAAAGAAATGAAAGAATCACCAAGCTTCTCCAGCTCTAAAAAACGTCAAGATTTATCAGAAATTTCTTGTAAGCTAAGTTTTTCTCAACAATGTAATGTTCTTTGTGAAAATAAATTATTTACCTTTTTGATGGTGACATTATATTATCATTAGGAATTATTTTCGTTTTTAAAGTGTAGTTAATTCTTTTTTGTACTTCATACGGGCCATGGTGTCTAAATAAAATTATTAAGCATGGATGCAATATTTATTTAATCAATCTCAGACTGTCATCACAGGTTTACACCTAATGCAATAATGCGATTATGATATGTCTGTCCGACCGCAGTTCCGCCCGCGCATAATAATATGTCTGTTTAGCGCAGTCGGATAAAAACTATCCTATGTCCTTTCCCAAGCCTCAAACTATCTCTTTAACAAATCTTATCACAAGCGCCACAGACGGGCAGAAAGAGTTACATTCGCATTTAAACTATTAGTGAGGAAAACATCTTCGAAGATAAGGCTATCTACCCGTTAGGAAACAAAATTTTCAATGTTGCAAGTATTGATTATTAAAACTATTATAACGTCGGGATCTAAAATCTAAAATAAACCGCGATAAAATCCGTTAAAAAGTAGTTTTATTTCAATGTGTGATATTCGCGTAAATCTAAGACAATACTATATTAAAACTGTGTTATATATTATGTGTGTGGTATTTAGGTTATACAGTTGCCAGTATAATACAAACACCAGTATATTACAGTAAAAGAGATAGGGTGATAAAAAAAATGTAATAAGTCACCGTCAGTCTGCTTTTCGTTTAAGATTTCGTAGTTTGGCCACCGATAATTTTACTATACTAAGTTTGACAAAGTCGTAATTTTTTGAAAAAATATCACGGCTTTTTCAAACCTCTACCACTTTAGCTTTCTTTGACCACAACTTGCCTGATGTTAAAAAAATGTGGTATACGATGGACCGCGCCTGCCCAATACTCATAATTACGAAAAATTTTTGGTGTGAAGGTGGCAGTGAAATGACGCTCCATACGATCGGAAGCCATATAAGAGCAACAATTCCAACCCAATCTCTCAAATGGTGTCACTTCGTTCCAGAAATCTAAACTCTGCTTATAATTTTGTAGACAATCGCGTGTAAACTAACACACTAACTTACAATATAAAATACCTGTATACTAAGGTGGTATGACAAGCTCATTTGGTTTTTTCAATCAGCAAATGCTACAATACTATATGTTCAACCAGTCACGTAACGGTTTACAGGACTATTCTGATAAACGCCAGACGCTTGATTCGCCAGACTTGGCTATAATTTTTTTGTGCAATATGTCAGTCAGAGCACCTGCACCGGTGGCGGTATAAAAATAAAATAAATAAAAAAAATAAAAAAAAAATCTTTATTGATGAAAGTACACAGTAATAATATTGTACTATCTTTTGATCTATAAGGTCGCAGGTTCAATTCCCAGGCGTGTCTGCACATCTTTTGTGTGAATTGTTTTATCGCCGCTGCTCAATATCGGTGAAGGAAAATGTGACATCCATCAACCCGCACTTGGCTAGCGTGTGTGGATTACGGCTTAAACTCTCTCAAGTCAAAGGTAGTTAAGAGAAGACCTGTGCCCAGCCGTAGGGCACTAAAAAGCGTGGAAGTTACGTCAGTCATTAGTTTAAACAAACTGCACGTCCCAGCTTCCTAATGGTGATGTAGGTAGGTACAAACTCTTTCCTGGCGATATCGAATAAAACAATAAAGAATTATTCATTTCGATCGGTTCGGAAGTTATATAATTACAATATCGGATAAAAAAACAACTTGTTAAATCTGTCTCAATGAATTTATTAGTTAATATGGATGACTTTTTTCTGCGTCTCCACAAAATAATGTGCTTTTCAAATTCAATATTAGTGAATATTTTACATTTTATTACTTCTTAGACTAAAAAAACTATACAGAATAAGGCTCCTGCGCAATTCCCATCAAACAAGTGTCTGACGGATAATGATCGATACATGTTACGATCTAAATAAGAAGAGCATGCTTAACTGTTCCCTGGACAAGTTTAAACGGGACAAATTGGTACTACTTACAGAGTTATTAGTGTTTGAACAAGATAAATTATTTAGAAGATATTATAACACTAGCTTCCCGACAGCGGCTCCGCCCGCGTGTATATGGTCTCAAACTACCTCCATACCCAATTTCATCCAAATCAGTTCAGTAGTTTAAGCGGGAAAGCGTAACAGACAGTGTTACTTTCGCATTTATAATATTAGTAGGGACTAGTAGGGATGGAAATTGGAGCAGCGGTGGCGCAAGTGGTACGGGCCTCGCCTTAGAAATATAAGTCGTAACATCTTTTTGTGAATTTTTTCATGGCCGGTGCTCAATATTGGTGAAGGAAAACATCGTGAGGAAACCGGCATGTCTAAGAACTAATCATTTGAGGACATATGACATCTACCAACCCGCACTTGGCCAGCGTGTGTGGATTAAGGCTTAGGCCTTAGTTGAGAGAAGACCCATGCCCAGCTGTGGGGCCCTAAAAAGGGTTGAAGAGAGTGTGTGAGTGGTATCGGCCTCGGTTTTAACACGTTGACGCAAACTTAAATATCATTACCTCACCTTTATGCGGTATTGCACTGCATTTTTTCTTACAAACGGGAGTGTCGTCTAATGACGTTGTGCAAATTAATAAATTCATTTGTTTTCACTAGATAGTGACAACAATTGGTGCGGTGTAGCGCTGTGTTGCACACCATTTTTAAAACAAACAGGAGAGTTGTCTAATGACGTTGTACAAATTACTAGTGAAAAAAATCGGTGCAGCGTAGCACTGTATTGATCACCAGTTTCTCAAACAAACGGGAGTGTCGTCTAATGACATCATGCAAATTACTAGAGAATAACATCTGTGCGTTGCATTAGATTTTTGAGAGTTCGAAGTGTTGTAGCACATCAACTGAAATTATAGCAAATATTAAAGATTAATACCGTACTATCACTCAAGTATTATCTTGAGCGGTATGTTATACCCTTCTTATTGTAATCGGGTCAAATTTCCGTGCGGTCAAACGATTTTGCCATAATTATTACTAGAACCAGCTCGAATAACAATCCCCTTACATTACATTATCCGTGGTGCTTGGTCCATTTTGATGATGTAATTTAAATCTCTCTTTTGCTAAGTCTCCCGCTTTGTCTGGAGGGAATTGGGCAATCTAAATTCCCAACTCATTTCCAATTAATATCGTGCGGGAAAAGAGTTTATGTGTCCCGGGACTTGGCCGGGTTCAAATTCCGAGTCCCTTCACGGCGCTGCTGTTGATTCTAGCTTACTGGAGTAGTAGAGGCAAAATTGCGTTGGTGTATTTAAAGGTATCTTAAGTACAGTTCAAATACACGTGGTAGGCATAGATAGAAATGTTGAGAACATTAATCCTAATATATCTGAGCTAAATCTAGACATTATTTATAATGTAGGAGATTGAATTAAGAAATCAATCATTACAAACTACCTTAACGGACTTAATGTAATAAATAAAAATATATTTAGTCCATATTCAAGGTAATAGGTAGTTAAAATAATGCTGGCTTTATATGGACTGGAAGCACTAAGAGAGGATTCACACTAGTTGCAGAGTTTCTGGCGATTTCTCAAAGAAGCGCGTAAGATACGTCTCACCGTGCTTCGTAACAGTAATACACTAACTGACAAATACACTTTACACATACTTTGTCACTGATTTTTTTTTCACTTCTGTGAAAGTTTTAATAGATTAAAGACAAGATTTTTAAGAGAATACATTTTTTAGGCCTTTACCTATATTTGTAAATTAACCCCAAAAGACAAAACTCAAGTGGAGCTATTTTACGTTTAGGCACATCATTTTAAGTAGTGTTAGTTAATCTTTTTTTTACTAGGCCAATATTTATACCGTAGATTTTTTTAATTCTACGGAATAAATATTTGCGGCGGCAACCATTTATTTGCGGCGGTTCACTCGCTGGATAATTGCAAGTGTAAAGGCTCTTTTAGAGTAGCTTTTGTGGTATGTGCATTTCAGAAATGGTATCAATTCTTGAATTAATACTGTCAGGTTTTAGTTTTAATCACAAGGCCACTTCATTAGAGGGTTTTTTGTTTTAATACAAGATTTTCTCGTAGTTAACCGTGTTAACCGTAGTGAGTATTAATATATTTATTTATTCTGTTTCTGTGGTAGGTAGTGTTACGTTAACGCCTTTGTTTTGTTTTTTGTGTCTCACACTAGCTATATCGGTTTTAAGATGTACCTACTTAACACCATTTACTAAGTGATTTTTAATTTTATTTGCAAGTTTCGTTACTAGTTTATTTATATGTATAATTTATTTAGAAATCAATCCCTATTTCTCTTGCCTCACATCACATTCCACAGCTATAATATTAATAAGGCATATTAAAAACCTTGCTACAATAACTATTTTACAAAAACAAAAACATTTTAAATTCCGTGGCATGGTTTATGAGGAGTCCAGATAAACATACTACAATTTATTAACCTACGATGATTTTTTTGTGTGAACCAACACTTCATACAATCGGTCCATTCGTAGCACTAAGTGGCAACAAATTTGTTACTCAGTCACACATGTATACGCGTCAAACTTAAAACCTTTTTTTGTAAGGGGTAAAAAACTTTACATAACAATAAACTGTATACTATAACCCCAGTATTCATAAACGTCTTAAAAGCTAATTATAGCTGAAAAAAGGATAATTCGTTTGTCTTTTTGACATTTATACTAATAAGAACAAGTAAGACAAAGTCCATTTTAGCTAAAAAGTCTTTCAAGATGAATAAGACCGATCCTGTATAGATGTGTCAGAATTTGGCCAGGGTGTAACACCCCGAGGTACGATACGCGAGCTGTTGTCAATTCTGGCTTACATGAGTTAAGTGGAGCGATTGTAGTGGCGATAGGCTCAAAAATGGTATTCATCTTCGGATTGAAATGTTTAGACTTTTCAATCAAAGTTTTTATGTAGTCTTTTTATATTCGTATCAATGCCAGATCGTGACTGGCAGGTGGTAACAGAATTGTGAGTAAAGTAAAAAGTCAATTCGCAGTCAAACCTGTAGTTTATTTTTTGTTAAGCGGATTTTGATTTGAATAACTAAAAAAATAGTGGATCTATGGTCTATTTTATTGATAAAAGTAAGTGCATAAAATAAATAAATACCTCATTCCTAAACACTTTTAGTTAAACGGTTTTATTTGTACAAAAAGATCAACAAACGCCGACATGGATTTATTTTAAATAATTTCTTCAATTCAACCCCTTAATTTCATACCTAATATTATTATACATAATAATAATGTATAAGATGATCCACAACCTTATAGCGGTCATCATGGATTTTTATGAATGTTGGATACGTTTTATTGTATTGTTACCGTATTTAAGGGCGCGCACTAAATTTTTGTTTAATTAAAAGGTGGAAATTGTCACATTTGATTCATCAACAACAACAACAAACAAAGCAAGCTACATAAAACCGTTTCGAAAAATTAACGCTTATTCACCATCTAAGACGACATCCTTCAGGTCATTACTCATTACATTCGCGCGACCCTAATCAATTGTTTTTCTGAACTATTCTTGACCTAATAAAAGATCTGAAAAATTAATGACAAATGGCAGTCTCTTTAAAAGTTAGGGTTGGATTGAATAATAATATTTTTATTTTGTAGGGGGGGTTGTTTTATTTATTTTCATATTTAGGTATTAAAATTTGAATGTCACATTACTCTTGCATATGGCTCAAATAGCATAGAATTTAAGGCACGATACAGCCTTTCCAGTCAATCCTTTATCACATATTTAGTTAAAAAAAAAGATTTACGTACAAATCATGTACTTTTTCAAATCGTAGATTGAATTAAAACGGTTTTGTAATTAAAAACTTTTTTACGGTAAAAGATTTAATAATGTGCCTCAAAAATAGACTTTAAACAGAAGACTGTGAAGTACATAATCCAGTGCTAAAATATTGACCTGTATTGTTAAGTTACATTGTAAATAATTAATTTATAGGGTTTACAATTAAGTTTGCAGTCCAGTAATAAAATATCTAATAGGGCTATATTTTCTGGTTCAACAAAGTAAACTAAATATAGGTATGTTTAATTAGTAACTTCATTAAATTCGTACTTAACGGCATGCAAGCGACCGCTTTTGAATAAGTCCTGAATCGCGGAAGCAAAGTTCAACTTCCCAACACTGTCAGCTTCATCAGTTTCCTTTTTACATTGGTGAACAGCTATATGCAATAATTGGCAACGTCCTGAGACGTAGTTTGTTCCCAGTTCGCCACATGGAAAGCCCTCATGGCATGGTTTTTTAACCCTATAGGTAATATAATTACGTTTGATGACAACTGTTGTTAAGCAATGATGTAGTCTAAGATGGAACGCGTTTATTTGGTAAATACCAATTCAGTCGTGACTTGAATATTGGCATAATAATAAATATTAATATTAATTAGCTATCGGGAAACAGAGATGCCGGTAGCGAATTCCGACCGTTTCAGCGCAGCGGCTCGTCAAAATAATGCTGCCAAAACGCTAACAGGTACCTAAAGTTGATTTCTGTTAGTTCTAACTAATCGCAAAAGTAGCAATTTTACTTCCAAAAATTACGTTCGAAATATTTTTTGTGGTTTGTCAGAGTATACTTATACTAATAATGAAATACTAAAAATAGTTTTTACTTTTTTATTATTAATAATAGTTATACTTTTCTGTTCGCAGGTATAAATCTAGTGCTGTTTCATCGATACTACAAAATAAGTAAGTAAGTAGGTTTATAACATATTGTAAACCTTAAATCGGTAAAAACCAAAAGATTGAACTTGACTTAAATGTTAATGCCTTCTTGAATACAAAGTAACTCAATCGTGACGAGTGGGTATATGTACATAAAATGACAGTAGAACATTTTATTAACAAGCACACACACAACCAGATACGACGTATGTAGTGTATTTTAACACCCCGCCTATTGACGTAGAAGTGTACACTTGGCGACTAAGGTGTAAACAAAATGAGGTGATATTTTAATTATTTCGTTATTCAGTCAGACATGAATATCCTTTCCCATCCGTTGCCTAGCAACGTGTAGCTATGTACACAATGATACGACGTGATTATACGCGAGGTCACAGTATAATGTATTCAGTAATTCAATGAACAAGCTCAACCGTTCTACCGAGAAAATAACGTTGTATTTGAATACACTGTCAGATTAAATAGCATTATAGAGACACAATAATTCGCCAGCGGTTCGGTTTTTGGACAGTTGGGTAAAAGTGCCAATGACTATGACCGCCCGCAGAGTTCAAACAGCGTTTCTTCGGTTTTTGAATGAAATCTAACAGAAAGATATACAGCTACTTTCGTATTTCTGATAGTCATGAATAACTTTGAAGAATTAAAATAGGCAGCTATTATCTGTAAAGCGTGTTACATTAGCCTATTTTATTATAAGTTTAACTACTGATAAATACTCTACTATGCATCTTCATGTGAATTAGTTTTGGTCAAAAAACTGTTTAACAGTCATCGTCGCAAAATAGTAGTTTATTTTTAGTTTTATAGTTTTTGTGTAACAAAACTGACAACGGTGAATAGATACTACTCGCAGTCACAGTAAATATATAAGCTGAAGAAGTATAGAAACTAGTAAAATCGGTTCGACCGTCCTCGGAGGGCTCACCGAAAAATTCTGATGAACTAATTAAGGCCCTTCCGGCTAATAGGGTTAGGTCATCCGCAAAAAAAGGAACACTTATCAAACTTTTTAAAACGGCATACTCCCCAAGACGCGGAATTTCTGCCCTAGCACTGCTTTTAGTAGCAAAAGAATGCTCAAAATCGCATCAGCGCCTTCCTGTAACGTTATAAACGTTTTTTTTTCGGTGACCCTACTAATTAGTCAGAGGGATTTTCAATAATTCACCAAATAGCAGTGAGTAGCTAAAACAGACAGAACAGATTAAGTAGGTAGTACTTAATTACTATGAGGGCTCGCTATGAGCCAAAACACATACTCGCATTGCGGCGCCGCACCGCAAGAATCGGCAGCGCAACGCTCGTAGTGCTAGTACATTTTGTTCTATGTAGAGGCACTGCCGATTCTTGTGGTGCGGCGCCGCCGAATGAATCTCAGCTCAAGACGTTGTTAAACAGCTCAAAATTTTGGGGAACTGGGTGTGCCGCCGTTGAGAAGGTTATGTGCCTGGTTTCTATACTGCTTTATTGCTTATATTTACTGTAACGTAGCTCTTTATTATAATCGTCTGAATAAGTTTTATTCAAATGTTTTATTCAACTCAAACAAATGTAAAACAATACGAGACGATTATGAGAGTTGATAAGATTTACTTACTTTTAACATAGAAAGTAATTTTGATAAAAAAAATTAAACTATTTTCTAAGTTGTCTTCATGAAAAACTAAACAAATTGTTATGTTAAGGTTATCGTGGTTATCTGTTGTGCAAGTAACTTCTTACTTGTACTTTTCACCTTCTTTCAATTTTCTTAACAAGCAAATTTATTTAAAAATTCTAATACACGATTGCGTCAAAGTCTGCCAACTTAATTGAATGGAGAACTGATTTTGCGCGAAAAATCCTAAATATATTTTTTTAATAATTTTAATGTACCCAGTGTCGCTCTCAAGACTATGACGAATCTAATGACATCTCTCAAGCTCATATGCAACTAGCCCTTTAGATTTAAGAGCGTGCCAAAGAAATATATAAATACTTTACAAACATACAAAAAACATAACCTTACATCTGGGGCAGTCAGATAATAATTGACGTTTGTAATTTTGGTTCGCATCGATCCTAATCATTTGTAATTGTTTGTAATGTGGTTTCAATCACCTATAGGCCGACCGTTTAACTCGCGTATAGTCATCTGAGGTACAAAGTCATAAAACATTAATTAAATCTCTTAAAGAACTATTTAACCTCAGATAAAAATAATGTAAGACTATTCATCACTAATATCCATATCCCTTGAATCATCATCACTGTCTGTGCAGCTTGAGGAGTCAGAATCATGGCGATAGGCGATACGCGAGTTAAACGGTCGGTCTAGAGAAACATTTTTGGATATCACATATCCTAAAGAATAAAAAATCATGCGTGCCGTATATCTAAGTATTGTTTAAACATAGTATTGTCTTAGATTTACGCGAATATCAATAGTCCACCCGTGAACATGAAGTCTGAAAAGACTTTGAAACGTCGGGATCTAAAATCTAAAATAAAACGCGATAAAATCCGTTAAAAAGTAGTTTTATTTCAATATTGTTTAAACATTTTCGATAATATGCCTTTTCTTCAGGTTTTAAATTAAGAGGGTGGGTCGGAACTGTTACTCATTTTTGGTTTCTAACCTTAAGTAACCTCATTCCACTGCCACCGTCTAACTGAAATACATTCGTAATTACGTGTGAATCGATATATTGGGTAGGCGCGTTTTATCGTAGACTACATAAAGTTGTACTTAAGGGCGAACCTATTTCATAATAAAAAAGGTTGCTCAGATTTATTAAGCATAGTACCTACCTCTAAGCTCTTGCTTCCTTTTGTCACAATAACCCTACGACCTCTAACAACTAAGGTGGCTGAGGACTTTCTTTTACTGCACAGTGTAGCGTTAACTGTACTGTCTGTGGTGTACCATTCAGCTGTCTGCTAAACTAACGCTTGCTAATTAATAGAATCACTAGCGAATTGCGTGTGACACTATGAGAGACAATGGAACATATTTAAATAGGTAGGTACCATTCATTTTGTTTCACAGTGTAACTTACTTTAATTAAGTAGAATAAAGATGAATAACATACTTTAGTCAGTTATAGTAACTGTGATTAAGGGTGCATTAACTATTACTTAGAATTTTTTTGTTGTCTGTACTGATTTTGGCTTCAACAATAGATTTTTGTATTCATTTATTTATGGTCCCAGTCACCGGAAGCAAAATATTAAAAATAAATAAATCCGGCAACTGGGACCGCGGTCCGAGTTCTAGTCGCCGGATACCTCCAGAAAACGTGCTTCGATTTTTTTTCACATTCTGATAATTTATGTAGTAGGTATCAATGGCGAAGAGTCGATACAACTCGGCTGTTCGCCGAATTGATTAATAGGTTTACTTCATTAAAATTATGTAACTGTAATGTAGATAGTATCAAAAATTAAAACTTATAATATGAAGGTGGAGGTCGTTATAGAAACATAGGTGACGGTTTGAAGAGATATTATTTTCCTAAGTAAGAACCTTTTGGCTTCGGCTTCCCTTTTTCAGATTTCCACCTTTCACCACTAGCAGGTATGTAGTTTACTATCAAAAACTTGCATCCTTATTAATACAACTTAGTACACGTAAAAGTTTACTAAAATATGATTTTTTAAAGACAATCTTAATATTTAACGACCTTTTTAGTGTCATACTGCAGGGCACCGATCTTCTCTCAACTATCTTACGAGCTGAGTAAGGTCTATACCTTAATCCACACAAGCTGGCCAAGTGCGGGATGTCACAATGACATGTCCTCAAATGATAAGTTCTTAGACATACCGGTTTCCGAACATGATACAATTCACACAAAAATGCGTGGGTACGAGCGGGGATCGAACCCTTTAAAACCTTAACTAGAACCCCTTACCCTTCCAAAGATGAGGCCGATACCATTGCACTACGCTGCTTATATTACTGAACACTAGATGGAATTGCATTCCTGCGTTTTCGCGACAGCGAGTCGCACTCGCGCAGTATGTGCTTCATGGTTTCCTCAGCGTCTCCACATGCTAAGCAAGTGGGATTTTCTGCTTGTCTTACTTTAAACAGGTGTTTCTGCAGCCCAAAGTGCCCAGTTAGTGCACTTACTACCTGTCTTATTTCAGTCCTGGTCCGTCCTGGTAACATTGTTAATATTTATTAGGTAAATCTCCATAACAGCTAAGAAACTATAGATTCTAAAAGATCTGACACCCAATAGGCTCTTTAAGGCTGTGTGGGTAAGAATCAGCTATTGCATGCTTTATCTTTAAGATTTATTTATTTATGAGGCGATCCTACCTCTTTTATTATCTACTTACTTCCGCCCATGACACCCTCATAGTCCTTTTTTCACACCCATATTAGGTGATGTTTTTGCAGCTTCTAGAACGGTTTAGGGTGCGTTACTATTGTCACGGTTGTGTCACCTGTGGTTCCCGTGACACCCTGGCTAGGATGCGAGAAGGAACACCCGGGGGCTTTTAGTTTGGGTAACCAGTATGGAGTTCAACATACAATTCCACATGAAATCCTTTATGGATTTACCGGGGAAATCATATGGATCCCCCCGCCCGCCGCTACAGGGCGGGGGGATCCATATGATTTCCCCGGTAAATAAAAAAAGGGTGCGTTAATAAGTCAGTCAGGCAGTTTCTTTTTTATTTAGATAGAAGATAGGCCCCATCAAAGAATATAGTATAATCACAAATTCGGCGACCAATGCAATAGGGCGAAACCTAATACATTTGCCCGATTACACAAATGAACAGAGTACCTACGTTCATTATAAAGTTTCGGTTATTTTACCATAAATTGGAACTTCAATCAAGGTTTTTAAAGAAATACTGTGGTATTTCCCATTGAATATTCATATCCATTGTACAGTCTATTGTATGGGTATGACAAATGGGCCTCATTCCCATAGTAACTACATTTGATTGTTTACACTGAATAGGTTTGACAAGGTCACTTTGTATGGTGCGTTAAGTAATAAGCCTATTTTTATATCTGTGCCTAATGTTGGATTTTTTAGTACGAGGATATTTGTAAGCAGTTTCGCTGGATCTGAGCCCCTAGACAAAGTAACAGCGAAGCAATAACGAATGATGAAAAAGAACAAAATGTTTAAGATTGACTTAAGATTGTCACGTGTCAATGAAGCAAATGTCAATCATCTTGTTATTTTCTGTTTCGTTACCGCTTCGCTATGTGACTTTGTCTAAGGGCCCTGTGGTTGAGATTCTCATCAGACATGTTGTTTGGCGCAGCGGTACGGACCTCGCTTTAGAAATGTAAGGTCGCGAATTTGATTCCCAGTTGTGTCCAGACATCTTCGTGTTAATTGTTTCATCTCCGCTGCTTAATATCGGTGAAGAAAAACATCGCGAGGAAACCGGCATATCTAATAACTAATCTTAACCAAACTTGGCAACACCTGTACCTTTATCTGCCATAGATAGACCGTTTAACTCGCGTATAGCCTATCGCCAAGATTCTAACTCCTCAAGCTGCACAGACAGTGATGATGATTCAAGCGATATGGATATTAGTGACGAATAGTCTTACATTACTTTTATCTGTGGTTAAATAGTTCTCTAAAAGATTTAATTCATGTTTTATGACTTTGTACCTCAGATGGCGATACGCGAGTTAAACGGTCTATCTATAGTGCTAGTTTCTTTGAGAATTAAGGAGGCCATAAGAATTGACTCGGGCACAAAGTCACACGGGAAATATCCTTATTATCCAAAACTGTCAGGATGAAACCAAAGCAATACCAATCACATTAGTATTCCACTTGATAAAACAATAATGTCATGTGCGCTCCGACGTGAATTTTAATCACTGCTGATGTCAACTGCTCATTTAGTTTAAATAAAAATTAACTAAGAATTCTGTGAATTGAGCAGCGGTGGCGCAATAATACGGGCCTCGCCTTAGAAATATTAGGTCGCGGGTTCGAATCCCAGTCGTGCCCACACATCTTTGTGTGAATTGTTTCGTCGCTGTTGCTCAATATCGGTGAAGGAAAACATCGTGAGGAAACCGGCAAGTCTAAGAACTAATCATTCGAAGATATGTGACATCCACCAACCCGCACTTGGCCAGCGTGTGTGGATTAAGGCGTAAACTCTCTCAACTAGTAAGATAGTTGAGAGAAGCCCCGTGCCCAGCAGTGGGACACTAAAAAGGGTTGAAGTGAAAGAATTCTGTTGATACCGTCAATGAAACCTCCACGCACTCATAGTATAGTGGCTCAATATAGGTGAAGTAAAAACTTCGTGAGGAAACCAGCATGTCTAAGAACTAATGTCTAAAAACATTCGAGGATATGTGACATCCACCAACCCGCACTAAGCAAGCGTGTGTGGATTAAGGCCTAAACTCTCTCAACTCGTAAGAAAGTTGAGAGAAGACAGTCGAAAGGGTTGAAATGGATGTTTCGCTCTTGCTTCGCTATGTAACTTTATCTAGGGTCCCTGTACGAGATCGCGTAGATCTGTCTAAAATTAACTATAACCGAAACAATATTTTTACTTGACCAGTGATTGTGCGCCCGCGCAGACAGCGCGACGGATGACGTAAGCGTTTAGCGCATACCCACGGTTCGGTGCACATGAGTGCGTTACCATATCCATCAATGTACTGACCGGACGTGTGTGAATTAGTACTTTACATGTTACTTCTTTCCATATCAACTCTATATTGTAATGTTTATGTACACACAATATGTAGACGGGATGACTAAATGGAAGTTAATTAATTAACTTACAAATATATGATATCTGAAACTAATATACTGCTTAATATAATATTCAATAATTTGCATGCAAAGGTTAGATATGGAGAATTACCGTTTGTTATGTCGTAAGCAACCTAGTTAAGGGAAGACAGACAAAATTATTGAGAACACTAGAAATCTCTACACTAATTTAAGGAAGATCTCTTATTTAAAATAGATTCATGCATGAAGTGTTCTTTCTTTTATTCTTCGATAGGCTGGCGCTTTACTACAACTTGCCTGATGTTAAGCAATGATGTAGTCTACCTACGATGGAACGCGCCAGCCCAGTATACCGATTCACTCGTAATTATGAATGATTATCGACGAAAAGGTGGCAGTGGAATGATATAGTAACCTTAAAGGAGCAACAATTCCGATCCACCCTCTCTGCATGGTGTCACCAGACATCGCCCCGGAACACGGCAAGGCCGTTTGGCGGTGCGGTTTTGTCTGATGGGTGGTCACTAACCACTGCCGAAGTCTACCACCAGTTGACTGTCACCTGATTTTGATTTGCAAATTATTATTATATAAATGTGGGTAATATTTGGTGAGCTCTCGTTCTATCCTATATCCTTCACACTTACTTCTTCATGCGAACCAATGGAATATTCGTGTGTGCTTGCGACGATACGTATTAAAAGAGCTATTAATTATGAAGGAAATTGTTGTGATGATACTCAACGCATGTTTCGGCATACAGCACCAAATAAAACTGCCATTTTGAGTGTACAGTGTGCGTGCCTAACCGTGTGGGTCAAATATTGACCTAAGAACTCTTAAAAACTATTATTGTGAATGATGATGGACACCTAAAAAAGCAGGCGCCTGCAAACTGTAAAGGAGACGGTTCCACGTAAATCCTATACCTACTACCTTTTTTTTAATCGGTGTAAATCCTCTATGAATCCCCCAGGGCAGGGCGGTGGGTATGTGGGACTCCAACTGGTTACCCCAATCAAAACCCCCGGGTGTTCCTCCGCGCATCTTAGCCAGGGTGTCACGGGAACCACAAGTGAAACAACCGCGACACTCTGAATACTGGCGCGCCCTTACAAGCGAGTCCCCGTCACGTGGTTATACCTGCCTACTACCTATCCCTTTGTCTAACTTCCTCTTTAAACGAATCTTAAATTCCTTCTTCTTTTTTTCACTGAAAAATAAATAAGTTAGATACTCTTTGCATAAGCATTGTTTATAAGAAAGTCTGATTGTAAGTATTAACACTTCTTGAGTACCTAACTTACTATACGTGTAATTTAATAAGACTAATGTATTCAAGGCAATTCTCTAGCTCACAAGATCAAAAAGTCAGCATTCGCGCCGCTACTCACACCGTATTGTAAATGTGTTCTTTCATTAATGAGTTTATAACACTACCTTTTGACATTTGACAAGCATGCACATTTATCTACCCTGTATTATGATCTTATATCACTAATAATGTGTATTGCCTAAATCAGTCCGGAATACTAAACCCATAAACCACGTAGCACTTGTTGACCCGAGTTTTCTTACCATTTAATTTATTTTTTTACCAAACAACTTGCAACTTTAGTACTCAGTAGTAAAATAAACCAAAAACTAAGCAATTATAACGAAGTACACAAGGCAGAAGTGTGTAGGTACTTCGTCACTAAGGTGGTTTCTTGGTGAATAATGAAAAATAACGTTTTCGTGTTAAAAATATGTTTATATTACTTTACCAGCTTCCCAGGGATAAAAATCGATGTGGTAATCCAGACCATTATCTATCTTTGTGCTAAATTTCATCCAATTCAATCCAGTTGTTATTGCGTGAAAGAGTAACAAACATCCATACATTCTTACAAACTTTCGCGTTTACAATATTAGTAGGATTTGTTGAGTTCGGTGTAAATGCGTCCACCTTAATTGTGCATTATGTCTGCACGCTATAATATCATAGCAAGTACAAACGTCGTGATAGAGTAAAATGTATAGGAAACTGTTAGCATTGCGTACTATCGAGATATTGCAATGATTTACTAAGTGTTTACTTTGTGATTGGTTTGTCGTGAGAAATTGGAAACAAATAAAAACACAAAAAAGACCTGTCAAACTTTGCTTAAACTTACTGTAAACTCAATATGTACTCATCATATAATATGATGACGAGAGAATTCGTCGTAACATTTCAGATGCCAAACCAATATAAGCACCCACGGCAACACATCAAGCTATACTTATCCAGTATAAATTGATGTTTCGATGACAAAATATCCTATACAATAAGAGATCAGCTTATATTGGAAATATACGCAAAATAGGCGCACTTACAGGATGTCGAGTTGCGGAAAACAGCCCGCTCCAACTAACTAACTATATTGGAAATATATGGGTTGATGTGTAGATGTGTGTACATCCCATCTGTAAAAAAAATATTATCTGATTCGCCATCATGTAAACTATAGTTAAGCCTATATTGGGTTATGGAAAGTTTAAAAGGCAGGAACCTTAAAAATATCTAGTAAAGTTTGTATAGAAAACGTTTACAATGTAGGCGCTTGTATACAACAGTTTCCAGCGGTCACAAATAACTCTATAAAACTATATAAATTGTCTAGGGGGCAGTTATATTCGCTTAAAATCGGTACCAACATCACGTCTCTTCAACTCGTGGACAGTCTTCTACTTCTCTACACTAGATTCTACAACAGGGTTGGCGCACCTTTTTGTACCAATTTGCCATTTTTATAAAAAAAATTCAATGAGGTGACAGACGTACCGTAAAATAATTTTAGCCACATGAAATACTTAGTACTACTTTCAAACTTAAAACTCTCTAAACTCATCTGTCATTATTTGTGATAAATGTGCCCAAAATATTGTGCCATCGCTGTTCTACAGCTATGGAAACACACTAAATAAGACGTCATTGAATGTTTTATCAACCTACGTATACAATCACTTATTCTGTAGTATAGTCTCAATACAATGAAGTGTTCCCACATATATCTCACATTGAGGCGCTAAAGCTTATGTCGATGTTATCTTGTGTATAATTAGATAATTACTAATCAGAATATACATACCTACAACATCTCTAAACAATGCAACAATTCTTGTTTCACCATGGTTATTCATTACGACGACAGCAGTAATAGATCTATGGTTGAGAGGACTGGTATTCTCACCGGCTAGAGATCTACTTGACATAGGCAAAATTTTGGTAGCCTTCCACAACAGGCCAAAAATAAAAATTGAATTGAATTATCTGGTTTCCATAGTACAAGCTCTGCTTAGTTTGGGATCAGATGACAGTGCGTTTAAAGTCCCTCTATACCTAAAAAAAATAATTACTACTAGACATTAGGTATTCAAATATTGTATGTAATTGTAATCGTCAAAAGTTGACGGGGTTTATGGAAAACTAGCTAATTTTGATTGGTTCGTTCAAGTTCTTATAGTTTAAACAACCAAACCTACTTGTGGTCGAATGATATTTAGTGGTAGGACAAATGTTAGACGAGCACGAGGGACCATCTATGCGGTGTCTATAGGTATCTATCTGGTCACACACTTCAACTCTTTTTAGTGTTTCATAGCTGAGCACGAGTATTTTACAATAAAGAAGGAAAAAAAGAAAGGAAGGAAGGAAAGAAGGAAGGGAGAAAGAAAGAAAAAACATTTATTTGACACAAACAGGACAAACAATATCAAATTGAAAAACAAATATGTAAAAAGGAAAGTCAAACAAATCAAACAACTCAAAAAGAAATGAAAGAAAAACTAAGAATAGGTACGTGTGACCCATCAGTGTCAAACATGGACATTGCTCAGTAAACGCTGTGAGCACCTACCAGAGGCGATCCACAGCATTGTCCATATTGTGATGCAACTATATTACGAGTTGAGAGAGTATAATTCACACATGCTGACCAAGTGCCGGCAACTGCTGGTAGGACTGGTGGATGTCACATGTCTTCGAATGATTAGTTCTTAGACATATTATTATCGGCTTTCTTTCACCGTTATTGAGCTGCGGCGATAAAACAATTCACACAAAGATATGTGGGCTCGACCGTGGATTAAACCCGCCACCTTATATTTTAAAAGCGAGGCTGATACCGCTGCACCACCGCTGCTTTATGTAGGTATCTGACGATGGGTATGAATAAGTACATACATAGATATTCCTACCAGTCAAGGCTATAGACCATTCCAATTACAAACACCTAACTCCTATAAAATTAGAATGAAAAATTAAAAACACATAAGTCGTAACTACTATAATTATAGAACTAATGCGTGACCCAAATCAGGCGAGTAATTGTAGTTCAAATATTCAGTGTTTACTGACTACCGATCAATATGTAAACCATTATAGTAATGGATGACACTAGCAATGCTTGGAAAATTTACACGGAACTGGCATTGCGCGCGTTCCCCTTCTGCCGAGGTATATGAACAGTTTGTATGGATAAAATGTTCATGTTTTGTGTTTGTGTGTAGCTTTTATTTACGTGTGCATTTGAAAAGACGATACAACTTTTAGATGTGTGCTGTACGTGGTTACCTCGTCTCCTCCAAAAACTGACAGAAACAATTTAGCACTAGAAGTTACGTATCACCTCCCGTGTTATTTGCTACAAGCTGACTAAGTATTCACTATTATACAAGTATTTCTATACATTCATTACATTTGTTAGAGTTTGCTCGGTTTAACACGAGAGTCAATATTATGGCTGAATTGTCACTGAAGCGACGATGTGGCGACGCGACGCGAACTTTGCGACCAAAATATAGGCGACTAAATGCTTAACCACTGACGTATTCGCTTTTTATTGAATCGCAGTGCACCAGTCTACAATGGGTTTATATTTTTTGGACGTGCACTTTATAATTTCTTCGAACTTTTATAAATCTTTATAAAATTTCACTTAAACAACACACGGTGGATTTAATCATAAAAAGTGGGGGGAAGAGTCCAAAAGACCACTCATTCCCCTTTGTTAGTTGTTAACTATCATTTACACGTAAAAACAAAGCAATACTACCTACTTTTCGCGACAATTCTACAGTTACTGTGATGCTACAAAGAGTTCTTTTCTCTAAGTATATCCGAAGTCTATAAACAGTCAAATAATTCTTTTTGCAGCAACAACACAAAACCGACTTCAAATGTAGGTACCTAGAATTATGCGTTTAGGACAATTGCACTAATAATTTTGGAAGGCTGCGCGCTTAGCGTAAACAATGACGCTTTTTTCGACATAGCTCAATAACTACTGGTCAGATCTTGATCAAATTTAAATGGGACCACACGGAAGCATTTAATTGCCAACAAAAAAAGAATCATAGAAATCGGTTCACGTATAACTAAGATATTAGGTAACAAACATAAAAAAACATACAGTCGAATTGAGAACCTCCTTCTTTTTGAAGTCGGTTGAAAAAATTACTTGGGAGGACACTCTTTCTGTTATTTTTTTTCAATAGCAACTTTTGCTACTACACTTTCATTCTGAACTTTTGTTTTGTATTCATAATCAAACTGCGTACACGCATCTCGAGAGCGCAACACAATATTTGGCAACACATGAGCGTTACGGTCCGTTAGCGTATTTGTATAGACATTGTTTTCCATGAAATATTGCATTATTTTATCAGACTCGGTTCTTCAAAGATTAAACTGATTTACCACGAATACAACGTTCCCAATTCTGATATAAGACATAGGTATCGTTTACTGTATAATGCCAACGACAACGATCTCTTCGGTCGAGTAGTGTAAGCCGTCCTGAGTAATCCTGTGCCCGGGAGGTCGCAAGTTAGCAAGAAGAATGATTTTTACAGCGTCTGTTTAGAGAACACGTCAATCCGTCGGTCTCGGTTGTCATTTAAAACATCTCTGACAATAAATAAAGGTGTTCAAAATCCTTTTAATATCTGACACCTTAGCTAACAGTCTCAGCTACTGGTTTCCTACAAGAAACGAGGTCTGATCGCAATTGCTCGTTTTATTATGGTGGCTAGCTGCATCAGCTATTCTGGGAACTGACCTCAATAGAAAAGGCAAGATAAATGACTGGTTAAATGACAACCTTTGAATGAATCCTTAACATGTAAAGTTTTACTGACGATAAACCTATTATGGCAGTCGTCACTAATATTATAAGAAGTTACTACTTCCTGACAAGAACTGTCCGAACCCTGGGTGATACGGTCGCCGTGCATCACATCTCGTTCAGTCGAAAGATCTTCCGTTTTCATTGGGAGTCCACTAGCACCCGATTCGGCGATAACCTATCCTACTTGCATACCGAACATTTTAGTTTGTTCCTCATGAACTTATGCATTTAATACATTATTACTATTGCAACAGTAGTATGTAGTACTGTTAGTAAGTCTGTACTTACAATAGTTATAAAACAGTAGCATATCTATTCACTAAGTCGTATTGCATGCTCGCGACCCATCAAGCCGGCTATTCGTTCCGCCAGTGTGTCACTGAACATTTCACAAGCGTGTCACGGCGCGTTGCGTACAACGCAATTTCCTACTATTGTCATAGAATCATTCTTTGTATATTACTTTTACTATCACAGATGAAAATGAGCGTGAAAAATTAATGTTTTCTTTACCTAACATCTTCTAGTTTGTGTTTACAAACTTCAGCAACGGTGTTCCTCGCAGATGTATCTTTATAATCTTGCATTTAATACAATGTCGCACAATATTTTGTTCCCATAAAATATTGAAAGGATATCCATCCATGAAAATTACAATTAATTGAGATCCAGATCCATTGCATCAATTCTTTTAGTATCTCTGACTCTCATTTTCTTCTTCTTTGTCGTTACACTCTTGACAGAGTGGTAATTTTTTGTCTAACTAGGTACAGAGCGACATTAATGAGTAGAGATTCAATGAGGGTGCCACAAAGAATGAAAAATGTTAGTTCCTGAAGTTCCCAAGTTCTACTTTTTTACGTCGAATTTTAAAAGAATCGGAATAAAGTTATGGAATTATTTTACACTAGCTTCCACCCACGGCTTCTCCCGCGTGGTTGCCGTTACTTTCCCTTAGGTGGTAATCTTGAAAAATCTTTTCTTACTACACCCCTACACCTCAAACGAAACCTATTGGGAGTATCTAGGCCTAACGGCTTGGGCTATGGGTTGATATGTCAGTAAGTCAGTCAGTTTCTTCTTTTATATATTTAAGATTACAGGCTAGTTACAAATTAGATTTAACTATCAAGAAATCGCAAATTGATTTTCTTTAGAAGTGTAACTGGTACTTAAAATGCTTTGTCGCATCCGCACAGTCGCAATGGGAACTCTATCTACAAAAGGCTATAGAAGATACTTATAGGTACAGTCAGCAAAAAGAAATCTATTGAATGTACCTATAATTTTTTTATGTTTGTTAGGGCATAACTCCGTGTAAACGGATTAGCAAATTTCTATTTTCCTATGTAAACTTTATTGTTCAGAAATGTTGCTGTTTAAATTTGAAAAAGTGAGTGTTTACTTTATGCTCATGTTGAAAACGGTTCTCTTTACTTTGAAAAATAAATGTTTTTTACAGCGAGGCGAGGAATTTAGTTTTTAACCTCAACAGAAATTTTGCTGTCTGTACCGGTAACGGATCACAAGTTCCATGAAGCACTTTAACGGAGCCCACTTCAGTTATACTATACAGTCATCACGACCGAGATTTTTCGTTTTACTTACTCCCTGATTAGATGACTAAGACTATAAGTTTTTTTTGTAGTTTGCAAGGATGTGACATAAAAACCATTAATTGATTAACACTAGTTCTATTAAATACAAAAAACTGAATCATAATCTGTTGAATGGTTTATAACAAGTATGCACAATGGTTTCAATGGTTTATAGTACTGTATAACCCATTTTAGTATACATGATGTATACATGATGGCTATACTTGACGGGATTGGCGCTGATAGCAGAAATACAGGCATTGCTTAGTTCGGCTACAGATGTTAAATTCATAAGTTAGTTATTATTTTTTGCCAAATCTTTATGCGACGATGTACTAACATTTCTTTAATAAATAAGTTATTATTATTATTTAACAGAGAGTTATAATCAGAGAGTTTCAGTCACCAGAAAAGGTGCTTCTTACTGTTTAAATCGTTTGTTAGTAGATCTCTTTTGTATGTAGTATGAATTTCGGGTGCAGAATCTGTGACTATGTGGAGTGACGATCTCAGCAGGTGGCTGGTATAAGTGTACTGATTGTTGCGAGACCGGACTGTCCCATCCAACACACATGGTAACAGTGGTTATAATGTAAAAACTTTATTATTTTAATAAATCATTAATTTAAATTTAAATACTAACCCCCCGTATTCATAAACGTCTTGTTAGATTATTATAGCTAATATAGTTTTATAATTCGTTCGCCTTTGTCTGTCATCTTGACATTTATAGTAGTAAGAAAGAGACAAAGTTAATTTTAACTAAAGAGTTTCATAAGATTTTTATGAATAAAATAGTTAAACTTTTACTAAAAATAGCAAGTATGCAATATTGTTACTAATATAATCATGAATAAATCGGAGAGAAGGAACAAGAGGACCATTTCAGTTCAACATTTAGTTTGAAGAAAGTCTTTATTGTGCCAGTAAAACAAAATCAGAGGGAGGAGCCCTAGCTACCAGACTAGGACACCCTGTGTCGTGGGGTCTAGTCTCTTACAGTCCAGTTAATTCATAAAGACACATTTTATTATCTACAACTAGCTGCCCCAGCGAACTTCGTACCGCGTATTTATTAAAAAAAAATGTTCACTTAAGGGGATGAAAAATAGATGTTGGCCGATTCTCAGACCTACTGAATATGCATAAAAAATTTCATAAGAATCGGTCAAGCCGTTTCGGAGGAGTATGGCAACCAAAACTGTGACACGAGAATTTTATATATTAGATATCGAGCAATAATCATAGGTCTAAATAAAACGTGTGTGTAAATGCAATACAAAAAAATCTATTCCTTAGCATATAACAAGTTGTTACCGAAACGACTTAATAGAATATGAAAATGAATTAACAAGCTAACTATGCATCTCAATGAATTCACACAGCCGTCACATAATTCATAAGATAATGTTTTGAATATTAAATGTATCCGTTGCAACGTCGCTAATTAATTTGTCGGCTTAGATTAGGAATTATGTCAGAATATTAAGAATGATTTTGATCCAGTATTTAAAGTCGGCACTGAATAGAGAGTGGAAAAAAATGGAGGAGGCCTTTGTCAAAGTTGGGCAAACAGACGAGGTGTCGACTCAACAGCGTCAATTTTTTTAACATTAATGCAAAAATTCACAACTTTTTATATCTGAATAAAGGCTTATAATATTATTATTATTATTATTTAAAGTCGCGGGTTCGAATCTTAATCCGAGCAAAGTGATGCTTGTGATAGGTTAGAGTAGCGACAGAAATATTGGCATCGTTATTTGAAATTGACCAATGTTCTATAATAATACGGTTAAACTTTTCCATGAACAAAATATTTGTATGATTTTTTTTCCGTTTCCTGCTGGGATTTCAAATTCATCATGATGAATCCTTATGACTTGTGTTTCGTGCACCTATATAACATTTTACCTTCTTTTATCAAAATTATTTATTTTAGACACGTATCCAAACAAGCGGGTTCGTTTCCCACCCCGGGTTGGTTGAGGGACTACCCTCCGTGCCTCGGAGAGCACGTTAAGCCGTCGGTCCCGGTTGTCATTAAAACAACTATGACAACCGTTACACGTAATCTAAAGCCTAATATAATCTGACACCTGGTCCAGTATTTACAATCTGACATCTCGGTTACTGGTTCCTTACGGGTTTCTGGATCTGTTGGCAGTCGCTCGTATAATTCTGGTAGCTAGCCGCATCAGGTTAGACTGGGAGCCGACCCCAATAGAAGAATCAGTCCACCTACTGATTTTTTTACTAAATAATAAACCTAGTTTTAATCTTTGAGACTAATCCGGTATTAGAATCCGTGATTCTGCAGGCATGTGGTTTTTGACTACCATGACAGTTATTCCACTGCAATGGTATTTAGTTATTTATTAGATACAAATGGGAGCAGCGGTGGCGCAGCGGTACGGGCCTCGCCTTAGGAAAATAAGGTCGCGGGTTCGAATCCTGGTCGTGCCCACACATCTTTGTGTGAACTGTTTCATCTCCGCTGCTCATCGTGAGGAAAACGGCTTGTCTAAGAACTAATAATTCGAGGACATGTGACATCCACCAACCCGCACTTGGCCGGCGTGTGTGGATTATGGCCTAAACTCTCTCAACTCATAAGATAGTTGAGAGAAGAACCGTGTCCAGCAGTGAGACACTATAAAGGGTTGAAATGAAGACACAAATGTGTTCAAAATTTCTATTATATAATTAAAACACGACACAACACTTCAGCACTAATTGCCGCTATTGAATTAATTAATATCTCTAATTACAACCTTATTACAATGTATCAATTTCTGTAATCGGTGGACTATTTTGCATTTTCTTACACCTCAACTAATTATTATTACTACTAATTCAGATAAATATGCAAATATAATTCGATATATTTCGAAAATAACTGGGTAGTTATCGTATTTCAGTGATATCTAAATTGGAAACGTAGACTGCGCAAGAAGTAGAAAAGAAGAACATATTAAAGGCTCTAGAGACGATGCGTCAAAAAAAACTAGTCGTTTCACGCGAATGTCTGAAAATGAAAATATATTTATTGTTCCAAAAAAAAGCTTACAATCGTAGATATTTTGAATACTAGCCTCCACACTAGGATTCCCTGTGTTGTGTCGACTAGTCTCTTTCGTTATACAATAAAAATACGATTAAAAGAAGAAAAAAGAAAAGTCTCGTTACTTCAAGAAGTTAGTATCCTTACTTTGTTAGAAAGATTAATAATACAACCTAGTTATCGTTTAACTTGGCGCCGACTTTAAATTATAAAACATACTAGCTGCCCCAGCGAACTTCGTACCGCGCAAAATTGTGAATCTAAACCATTCCCAGATCCCCTTGAACACACACAAAAAATTTCATCAAAATCGGTCCAGTCGTTTAGGAGGAGTTCAGTCACATACACACGCACACAAGAAATATATATATTAAGATATATTTAATATAACTGATTAATTAAATTAAAATACGAATTACTTTATACTAAATAAATATTTTTTTTATTTTTCTTTGTCGGTGTTTTTATTTTTGCACTATATCTTCGGATATTATTTTCCTTAACTCTTATTCCCGAAGTGATACATTACCAATTCATAGAACGCCTCGTCAAGAAAAGGTAGACGGTAGATGACCGTTTGGGAGGTCGCATATGGCGGATCAAAAGTACTGAGACTTAAATGGGATATCCCTAAGGCGCGACATCGTGCGGTGCCTCAAATCTGCCACCTACAAATACACTAATTAGATATTGATTACATACGATCACTCTGTCAAGAATGTAACGTTGTACTAATGCCTTGTATTAGGTTACTGATAGTAACATTTTATTTCAACCGTAAACCAGCTGTTCCTATAAAAACTTGTGGAACGCTATATGACGCTTCGTTGGTAGTAAGTTGGTTACGAGAGGTTTTGCCAACCATTTTATGAACAGGACAAAAGAAGAAGAAAGGTCATCTTATTTTATGACGTTCTTTTTTTGAATAACTTGTCGTTTTTAAAAATAGGTAATTTACTTTTATGATGTTAGAGTAATAAAATATTTATGAGGACATTTGCTCGTTTTACACATTATGTATTTGTATAGATTGTAATAAAGAACAGCTAAAAACATAACGATCTATGTAAAACTGCTTTACCACAGAAGTCGGCTTCGTCCTAATGACATCGTTAGTAAAAAAATAAACCTCAATGTAAAAATATTTACCCCCGTATTCATAAATGTGGTAAGCTCACTATAGGTAATATAGTTTTATAATTCGTTTGTCTTTGTCTGTCATCATCACATTTATACTAGTAAGAAAGAGACAAAGTTCATTTGAACTAGAGCCGTAGACGTTACAAGTTGTCAATACGAAAAAAGTTCATTGCCCGATATGACAAATATAAACCACTGTAACAAACGCCATCTACCATCAATAGTCCATACCTTAACAATACTCAACACCTTGCTGGTTTTAAACTACTAAACGCCATCTAGTGAAGTTGCGTGTAGTTACTCGTTTGCACACAGCCGTCGTCGCGTGTATCGTCGAGCCAACAACTCACACAACTACATGAAGGAATCAGTTATAAACCGAGCCAGCGCCGACAATTATTCATTCGTTAGCTAGACGGATCCGAGTGCGATAGCCCCGCAGTCCACTCGAGATTCAGCATCACCACCTGTTCGATAGCCTAGCAGTCTTCAGGTGCGTGTTTAGGGAGAGCAGGGAGCGATACCACGTGTCCTTCCTAGTTCTCATCGGTAGGGTTGAGGAAGTACCTACGTGTACTTAATGTATGGAACCTATGTACAAGTTTGACCTACAATAAACGTCACATAGTTCAAGGGGCCTTTCATTCAGCCATACACCAACCTTTACATTGGCGCCCAACGTTAATGAAAAACCTTCATTCAACCACCATACAACCTTTACATTGGCGCCCAACGTTAATGAAAAACCTTCATTCAACCACCATACAACCTTTACATTGGCGCCCAACGTTAATGAAAAACCTTCATTCAACCACCATACAACCTTTACATTGGCGCCCAACGTTAATGAAAAACCTTCATTCAACCACTTCAAAGTACTTCTCAAGGGAACATACAACCTTTACATTGACGTCCAACGTAAATGAAAAAACCTTCAGAGTACTTCTCAAGGGAACATACAACATTTATGAAATTGGTACCAACATTAATAAACGATTGTGAAGTACCCACGTTAGAAATCGATTCCCAAGTACCAACTTCAGAAAACGATTGTTGACTACCAACATCACAAATCGATTCTCGATACCAACATCAGAAATCGATTCTCGATACCAACATCAGAAATCGATTTTCGATACCAACATCAGAAATCGATACTCAAGTACCAACGTCAGAAAACAAGTGTCAAGTACCACCATCAGAAAACGATTGTCAAGTACCAACATCAGGATACTATTGTCAAGTACCAACATCAGAAAACGAGTACCAACCTATAGACAATACGGACTTTCAATACAATTATTTTTCGAAGTACCCACAAATATTTTGACGTACCGACAACAATATGTCAAAGTCAGAACCTATTTCTACGGAACAGACTTCACCAGTATTTAAACAGGCGAATTCAGACTTACCATTTATAATTAAAAGCGATGCGAGTCACTACTCAACTGGAGCAGCTTTAGTGCAGGGGGAGGGTACTGATGAACACCCTGTAGAATATGCCAGTCGCCCATTAACTCCAGACAAGCCAATTGGGAAATACCATACTTCTGCACTGACTAGTTTCAATATGAGAGATGATGTCACGCCAAAACCTATTAAGCCTATTCGCGGAAGAGGAAGACCTAAAAAGGATGCTGGTACTCAGTCGGGACGACCATAGAGTACCAGAGGGGGAGAATGTAACAAACGCCATCTACCATCAATAGTCCATACCTTAACAATACTCAACACCTTGCTGGTTTTAAACTACTAAACGCCATCTAGTGAAGTTGCGTGTAGTTACTCGTTTGCACACAGCCGTCGTCGCGTGTATCGTCGAGCCAACAACTCACACAACTACATGAAGGAATCAGTTATAAACCGAGCCAGCGCCGACAATTATTCATTCGTTAGCTAGACGGATCCGAGTGCGATAGCCCCGCAGTCCACTCGAGATTCAGCATCACCACCTGTTCGATAGCCTAGCAGTCTTCAGGTGCGTGTTTAGGGAGAGCAGGGAGCGATACCACGTGTCCTTCCTAGTTCTCATCGGTAGGGTTGAGGAAGTACCTACGTGTACTTAATGTATGGAACCTATGTACAAGTTTGACCTACAATAAACGTCACATAGTTCAAGGGGCCTTTCATTCAGCCATACACCAACCTTTACACCACTCATTTTTTGTTAGGGGTTAATAAAATTACCATTGTTCTATTTTGTCCTCGCAAACAGAGTTCTGCGCTTGTGTAAACCGTCCCTTAAGTTCACCTGTTTCACTTGTCTCGAACAACCATAATTCAAGTGGTACAGAAGTGTGCCGAGGCCGAGAGTATACCGGAGCCAGTTCTCACTATGATCTTAATTAATTCCGACAGCCTTATATTCATATGTATGTAGTAGCCGACTAACTTGATTTTATCGATGTTAAAAAGTATAGAGCGAACTTTTCTTAATTTTTAATACTTTTTTAAAGAATTATTGAATGCATTTAGAATTTTTTTATGTTGTATCATATTTTGTGACACTATAATTCTGCTTTCCATGGCGCCATTACAGAACATCTGATTCATGGAAGTCAAAGAGTAATTTTGTATTGTGAAATCGTCGGTCCTATTAAACCATATAATGGAAGAATAGTTATATATTTTAATCAAAATATTTTTTTTAATGACTATTCTGTCGTTATTTTGTGAATTAAGGTTAGAAAAAGTGATATCCTCTGATTGTGAGTCTAAATCTTGATGATGTCTACCATATATAGATGGATTGTGTAACATGATGAAGGGAGAAGGTCTTGATGTACAAATCCAAACTCGATGGACAGTGTATGATAATAAACAAAATTAGAGACGTATTTTTTGCATTGAAGTTATGGAATCGACGTGCGCTACGTTATACTATTACTGTCATACTATCATAAAACTTACCTAGGAGTGATGACATATGCGATTTTGCTTGGACATATCGCATTATTTTTAAGTTACACGAAAAATTACATGTCCAATATTTTAAATGTATCTATCTAACAACCAAATAAAAACTATTGTTATACCTATTACCTCTGTTCTTTCGTAGTTTGTTTGTTATAGGTTAAGTTACAATAGGGCTGACCAATAATTTTGTAATAAAAGCTTCTAAATAAATTAAGTTTAAAAAAAGATTAACACAACACACAGTTTTAGTTATATGTTAATCACGTTACAATGTAGGTACACGTGAAAACTCTATAATTTTTAGATCAGAAAAAGATCAGTTTTGTACCAGCAACATTATAATACAATACCACTAGCCTGCTATGGTAGTTATGACAACGATGCAGAAGAATTTTTCGACGCATTAGTTGAGGAAGCCTTTTCTATTTTTTATATAATTTTGACATATTTTAAGTTAATTACCTTGTTAGTTTGTATAACTGTATCTATTATATTTTTATTGTGACTTACAGAATTTCAAAGTAACTCAGGTCGCCCATGTGAGTGTTTTTGGATACAAACCAATTTTTTGGTGTTTTCGGATTGATTGTTGGGGTCAAAAATATCATGTATATTAACTTATTTATAAAGTAGGCCAAAACGATCTTCGCTTAATATATTATTTTTATTACGAAACCGCCCTCCATACTTATCGAACCATCAAATTGACAACCAAAGTAATATTTGACAGAAAACTCATTAAAATTCATTCAATTCGATTACCATTAGATCATTAGTTAAATTGTACCTAGGTACCTATCTATTTATAGCTACCTGCTACTGTAACTTGTTTTAGTTTCAATTACTTACGTTTTAAATTATTAATAACATGTGTTATGTAACTTTTGATTATGTTTGTGACTATTCACTACTAATTTAGTGTGAACACCGGTATCGGCCTCGTTTTTGAAGTTTATGGTCGGAGGTTCAACCGGTCATGACCACACACCTTAGTGTGGTCATGACCGGTAGTAGTTTCATCACCGCTGCTCAATATCTGTGAAATAAAACATCGCGAGGAAACCGATTTGTATAAGAACTAATCATTCGAGGACATGTGACATCCACCACCCCGCACTTGGCCAGCGTGTGTGGATTAAGGCCAAAACTGTCTCAAATCTTAAGAGTTAAGACAACCGGTAGTAACAGTGGGCCTTGACGTAGCCATTTTTTTTCACCTATCGCACTCCACCACGAGACAGTATAGTACGCTTAAGAAATTTGTTTTTTTTAAGTTAAGAATCATCTCCCTAGCTTTCGAATTACAAACACCCTGATCAAAGTCGTTTCGTTTGCCACGTAGCGCCTAGACGAAACAGGCGCTACGTGGCAATAAACTTGTACACAGATACACAGAGTCTGTGTATCTGTGTGAATGTGTAAATGGTACTGTTACTACGTTAGAGGTCAGTAAACTTTATTTCAAAGTTAGTACTGTGTTAAAGTAATACTAGGATTTAATTTTAGATGAGCCTTTTAAATAAATTTGAATAAATTTAGTATAATTTTAACATAATCTAAGTATTGGTTTAAGTGTAATGAGGTTTAATATTACATTTAATTGAAGGTTTAACTGTTGAACTACCGATTTAACTATAAACAGCTTATGTTAAACTTAAAGAAACAGATCGAAATAAAACTACTGTAAAACGGATTATACCGCTGTTTATTTTCCACTCGTGACCATGAAAATATGGTTTTTTTTGGGACTTAACCCATCATCGAAATCTTACCATTGCTACTCCTGTAAGCCAGGATCGACAGCGGCACCGTGAAGAGACTCGGGATTTGAACCCGGCCAAGTTCCGGGACACCTAAACTGTCTTGGATCCCGTATGAATTTAATCAGAAAGATAATAGGAGGAGTTAGAAAATTACGTTGTCCACTTCTTTCAAGGCAAAAAAATGGGGCGGCATAGAGAAAAAAGAAAATAATTCTATAAACAATGTGTACATCTGCATCGTTTTCTTCCAACGGAATCTTAATCGCTGTAAACGCTAATAATACGGCTCCAGTGTCGTTCCCCACTTCACTTCAACCCTTTTTTAGTGTACGTTTGATATTGACCATTTCCTAAGGAGAAGCTGATGGGAATCGGCTTGTATGGACTCTTCGTCACTGGTAGGTATTGAAATTTAAATACTTCATTACTTAGTTTCTTATTTTTACTTAAACTACGAAACTATACAAGGAGGATTTTAAACTATTTTGCACACAAAAACTGAGATAACCATTCTGAATCGTAGGTTATTTAAATGTAAGTAATTAAAATGTTTGAAATACAAAGGTGCATTGCTCTTGTGGGACCAAGTACTTACATATAGGGGCAGACAATGAGTTTATAATTGCACTTATTTTTAGCTGCCTCGTTATCTGAGTAACCGCGGTTCCATGTCAAGAGTTTTCCAGCTCTTAGATCAACTAAATGTTGTTTTTAGAGATAGCTTGCTTCACTTATAACTTATGATAACTTGCTTTATCCCCGTTTCACCCCTTTAGAGGATGACTTTTCAAAAATCAATTTGCATTATACCCCTAAACCTCAAAGGGATTCTATGTGCCAAACTTGGCGTCTCTAGACCCAGTAGTTCAGGCTGTGCGTTCATGTATCAGTCTGTTAGTTTCTTCAATTACCTACTCGTATATATGTATAAAGATGAATACGTAACAAGTTACGGTAAATCTACAATCTGCAGTGAAAACTTTGTAAGGAAAAGGTAGGCATGTCTTAAAACTAAACAGAGGGGATGTGTGTTTCATTCATTACATAACCAACAGCCATTCCAGGGTAAGCGAGTTCTCGTTTGGCAAACGAAGCGTAGGATGCCCCCAGAATATGTTGAGTAATGATTTTGGCAAAGTTGCTGCCGGTCATAGTGAGTTTGGACCGAATCGACGTCAGCTGTCAAGTATGACAGGTGACACTGCAGAGCTGTTGAAGTTGAAGACTGCAGAAGTGTCTAGGCGATACTTCATTCATACTTCATTGCTTTAAGATTACGTTCAATGTATTCTGTGTTACCTGTTACCATTTAAATCTATATACCCCATGCGGATTAGACGTCCGCTGGCGATTCAGTAGACCAACTTAGAAGACGCCAAGTAGAGTGGACGTGTGCGCGGCTAATCCACCTTTTGTCTTAGTTTTACTTATTTAATCCCCTAGGATCAGATTATAGTTAAGTCTCGGGTCGGTAGGGCAATCTGCACGTTACTCTTTAAATGATGGCTTAACAGTGGAACTACTTACCGATTTGCATAACTAAGTTAATATAAAAGAACATCCTGACACTTTACCTACATTTCTCCGTTCACCGAATCTACTTCTGGTTGAGGGTTGGTCTGGTTGGCACCCTCTCTTATAGTATTTCCTGAGAAGAGCTGGATGAGAATAGCTGTGGAATGATCTCAGCAGCGTGCTTATGAAGAGACCTGTAGGTATTCAGCAGTGGACTAAAATAAACTGATGAATATATTGGTACAGGAGGCCGATCAGAGGGATAGTCCTGGCCAGAAAACTTATTGAGTGGGTGTGGTTACGAGCAGCAAACAAAATTAACTTAATCACACTATTAATTTGTTACAAAATGTAAAAATAATACAACGAGTGGTAAGACAGTTCCTAGACCGATGTTGGTCGCACGGATGTCTGTAGAGAACTGGGGACAGTTCGCGTAGCGACGGTCCCCACTCGTCGCCGGTGCGAACCTCAGGCTAGACTCTGTCGAAGCGTGTCGTTAAGACGCGCTGCCGCCTCGCTGTCAAGTCTGCTCCCATACTATAATGACTTCTCCGACCAATAGAACGACCAGGTACCTATAGACACCGCATAGCTGGGCCGTCATGGGGCGGCGCCAAACATTTATATCATACCACTATAAAACATGCGACCAAGGAACAGAACTTGAACGAACTAATCAAAAAAGTTGGCGGGATATCTTCTCCGATACCCGGCCAACTTTTAAGGATTACATTTTCATACAATATTTGAATATACAAAGGAAGAAACTGACTGACTAACTGACTGACTGACATATCAACGCAGAGCCCGGACCGCTGGGTCTGGAGGCTCCAAATTTGGCACATAGGTTCCTTAAGGGGTCTAAGGCTGCACTAAGAAAGGATTTTTCAAAACTCACCCTTTAAGAGGGTGAAACGGGGTTCCAAAGTTTGTATGGGGAAACCAGATTAGTGAGATCAATTTCGCGGGCGAAGCCGTGGGCAGAACCTAGTATTTGAATAAAGTGAGGTCTAATGTCTGTCAACAGTGATATGAGTCTAAATTATTTATATATTGTTAATGTGTTACTAGTACCAATAGGTTCTTCAAATCACGAGTGAATCGGTGTTTAATGGGTAAGCGCGTTCCATCGTAGACTACATATTGCGTCACATCAGGCAAGTTGTGGTCAAGCGCATGCCTGTTTCAGGATAAAAAACCTAATATTGTAATGACCTAAAATTTTGTACGCTAACTAATGGCAAAATATGGCCAGCAACTGATTGCAAATAACACTTAATATACCCATTATCAGAAAAATACTATTTTTTATTATTAATATCACTTCAACCCTTTTTTAATGTCCCACTGCTGGGCACGGATATAAGATAATTGATAGAGTTTACGCTTCGTGAATGTCACATGTTCCCGAATGATTAGTTCTCTCATATGCCGTTTTCCTTACGATATTTTCCTTCCTATTGAGCAGCGGGGATGAAAAAATTCACACAAAGATGTGTGGGCACGACTGGGGTTCGAACCCACGACCTTATTTTTCTAAAGCGAGGCCCGTATCGCTGCGCCACCGCTGATCCTGCACCACCGCTGCTCCGTGAATGTTTATATTATTACTAGCTGACCCGGCATACTTTGTACTGCCTCAATCGACTGCTGTTTTTGGGCTTTTCCCGGCAATTATTCGAATTTTTCTCACCTTTTAAACCTTCCCTAGACCTCCACAAACATTTCAAGACCAAGATAAGGTAAATCCGTTCAGCCGTTCTCGAGTTGTAGCGAGAGTAACGAACATCAATTGATTTTTATATATATAGATTAATACCAACAGAATCGCGCCCCTACTTCTCTTGCAAGCTATCGACAACTGCACTTGGAAATAAACTATGGGTGTAGTAACTTAAGAGTTTTTCCCTTAACCACTATGATCGGTAAAGATTTTCAAAGAAGCCGACTGAATTAAAATTCAGTAGGTTTTTGTTAATCAGTACATATCCGTAAAATGTGCTTGTAAATATACTTTAGCGGCAAATTAAGTAGTGATTAAGAATGTGCATCGATTTCAGGACGAAATGAAAATGTTTTTCTTTTTGTTAGTCTGCTTTGAACATGGCGCCGTCAAATTGTAATGTCTTTAAGAACCTTTTAACCTAAAGATGTAGGTACAGTATTTTATAAGGCGCATTAATTAAAGCAAGGCTAAGTGATTTAAAAACGTAGGACCCTTTCTAGATGCTATTATTTCTAGGTAAGCTGTACGGAGCTATCAGCAAATTTAAATATGGAACCCTGTTTATAATAAATATCTGTATGACCGAGCTTTGCTCGGTATTTTTTTTTCTAAAAATGATTCCTAGCTAGATCGATTTATCGCCCCCGAAACCCCCTATATACTAAATTTTATGAAAATCGTTGGAGCCGATTCCGAAATTCCAATTATACATATACAAGAATTGCTCATTTAAAGATATAAGATGTTTTTTTGATCCTTGTTATTAACGGTTTAAATATATCGTGTTTGACATTATTGGTGTTATAACTTAATCGAGTGGGCGTCAAAAAGCGCAATGCGGTAGCGCGAGGTTGAAATCGGTTAATAATTACTTAGAGTCGCTTTTCCACGAATAGTAATAACAGGTGATAATAAGCGACCATTAAAGTTATTATCATAGATTGACAATCACTGACAAGTTCGTTTTAATTTGAAATATGGGCTACAACTATGCTTTAATGATTTTGGTTAAGTGGCCTGTCATTAAGGTACATTTAAAAGAGATAGAGAAGAGGTAAGAGATTTCTAAATACCCAATAAAAATATATAATTTAGTGTGTGACTAGATGGAGTGACGATCTCGGCAGGGCGTCCGGCAAGAACTAGATGGGAAAAACTGCGGATCGTGCTCAGTGGCGTACTTTAGGAGAGGCCTATGTCCAGCTGTGGACTAAAATAGGCTGATGATGATGATGATGAAGTGCAGGAAATCCAGCATGTCTAAGAACTAATCATACGAGGACAAGTGACATATGCCAAAACGCACTAGGCCTTGTAGATTAAGGCCTAAATTCTCTTTACTCGTAATCCGTATCTAGCTAAAACTAAAAAGGGTTGAAATGAGTGCAGGAAACGTCAGCATTCTCCTATAAAATACAATACTAAACGGTACAAAGTTCGGTATGTTATTCACTATAGTTAAGCTAATTTCATCTAAATTACTGTACTGGTTTTAACTTATTTTTTGATTAGCCTATAATGTCCCACTGCTGGGCAAAAGCCTCCCCATAGCCTTACAACTCTCCCGCCCGCTCGCTTTTTCCGACCAAATAGCGAGAACGCACTTAGAACATCGCTCCATCGTTTCCGCGGTCTACCTGAATCCACCCCGTCGTGATACGGGCCCATCTGTCATGAATGTCATGATTCATATTTGATTCTTTTGATTTAATAAGTAAAAATAATTTTGGTGGCGTGGTCGGTAAGATACGTGCTTTCCATGCCACAGGTCGTGGGTTCGATTCCCACCCGAGACAAACATTTGTGATGAACATTTAATTTTGTGTTTGTATCGAGTCTGGGGTGTAAATATCTACTATAAGTATATATTTACAAAAGAAAAGTATTATATGTATAGTATATACCAGTTATCTGGTTTTCATAACAAAAGCTCTGCTTAGCTTGGTACCAGATGACCGAGTGTGTTAATGTGTGTTAATTTATTTAAATAAATAAATATTCACACCTTCGGGAAAAACTGCTTTGATATTGAAATGAAACTACTTTTTAACGGATTTTATCGCGGTTTATTTTAGATTTTGGATACCGACGTTTCAAAGTCTTTTCAGACTTCATGTTCACGAATGGACTGAGGTATTTGATGTATATTAATCACAATTATTACTGACTGCCTCCAAACATTAATATTTAAGTTGCGTTTTATTTCAATGTGTGATATTCGCGTAAATCTAAGACAATACTAACTGCTTTGATAATATGTTAAAATTTACTACTGAAAAATCATTTTTGCAATGTAACCATTGCAATATCATCAATACACATTTTAATGAGAATGTTGGTAGTTTAATAACTTCATACAATAAACTTAATCAAAATAGCGTAAATATGTAGAGCCACCATTTTGCGTGACCTCCAAACATTGTGACGAGGGACGCGATTAGCGATTTTTTTATTCATTAAGTAATTGCCTTAATCCTCTTATTGGCCTCTTATCTTCCTCCACTTTTCGCGATCCTTGGCATCCTCTCCTTTGCTCTCCAGCAGCGGTGGCGTAGAGAGCAACGGTGGCGCAGTGGTATCGGCCTCTCCTTTGAATATACTATGCATGATTGTGACCGTATATCTTTTAGTGAATTGTTCAGCGATCCTTCTCCATTCTCATAATGTGGCCAAGTCAACAGATTCATGTCAGCAGTTTACATGTCACAGCAACGAGCGTATCTAATGGACTACAAAATCGCTAATCGCGGAGCCCGTCACTGTATCATGGCCAGTCATTGTCTATTCACAGACACTATACCTCGAACACACAATGACTTCTACCATTAACTTGGATAATCCCAATCAGTCATTCTGTTCTACATAATTAATAATAATTCGATTTAAATAAGTTGGCGCCTGGTTATAATTACCATCTTTATCAGTCTAGTTTAGTTCACAGCTGGACATCACTTCACTACTACCCTATTCAGTGTCTTCTAGGCCCTGTGCCCAGTCTTCTCTAAACCCACGAGTTGAAAGACTTTAGGCTTTGGTTTATAGATCTTTATTCTCATTAAGACATTACACGTCACTTTGACAATCTATATATGCTAAATTCGGGTTGGCGGAATGATTAGTTTCATGACGATGTTTTACTTCACCGATCTTCCTTCACAGCTGGACATAGACCTCTCTAGCAGTAACTGAATACTCTCTCAACTGTTTCTTAGTCTCACCCAGCTCAAGAAACTTGCAAAGACACTAAGAAACAGAAACTTGTCACTCTACTTTGTCTGGCGTCCACGCCACGTTTGGTATTCCGCGATCTCTCTAATACCATGATCACACCTTAGCAATAGGGCAAGGCAGTACTCTCGGCCAAGTACTCGGTTGTTAAAACATAGTAAGTCTATGTTTACGTACCGAGTACTCGGCCGAGAGCACTGTCGGGTGTGAGACAGTGGTCTTCAGTTCACTTTGTCTCAGTACGTGTGATCAAGGTTTTATAGTGATAATTATATACTTATATACTTTGTGTCTATATATATGTCGCAGTAAGATAGATCAAGCCGGAGTATGGTTATATCCCTAGGGATATAATTATATACCGTAACATAGTTATACGAAAGCGATTCATTACTATCTCACTAGGAATATAGTTATAAAACGGTCCAAGTCCAAACTATTTTACTAAACTTAATCTAATAATATAAGTATATCACTAAACTTGGACAGTGAGATAGTAATGAATCGCTTTCATATAACAATGTTACGGTATGGTATATGTATGTATATGTTAATGTTATGTTATGGTATATAATTATATCCCTAGGGATATAACTATATTACGGCTTGATCTATCTTACTGCGACATATACACAGAGCAAGAGTACTTAATGCCACACTTGACAAAATATTAAGTCCTCCGTAAACCACCAATCACTCGCCACTAACAACTCTCAACAGTGACTTTCTATATGTCTTCTCTATAATGATTGTAAATATCGAGTGTATTATTAATACCTTTATAGGTATTTACAAAAGAAAATTAAAGTAGTAATTAAGTTATCTGGTTTCCATAAACGCTCTTCCTTCATAGTTACAAACTAGTTTTAGATCAAAAGTTCGTGTGTGCATATTGTCTAAGGTAAAAGGGGGTAAAAGCGGAATATACGGATATATAGACACGGAAGAGACTGTCTACCAGTCACTCGAAAATATCTACCAGCTCCCCTGGTACTAAACGGAACCCTAACAGTGTGAGTTTTACTTGCCTTTGACAATTTTTAAGCGAGCTGTCACACACGAGTGTCCAGTAACGGCTACTTCTGCTAAATGTGGATCTTTCACAAAAAAATAGAAAGGCTGTCGTGCGCGGTTCAACAATGGCGAGCTGTCAGATATTCATCTGCTCTTTAAAACTTTTACAGCATCTTACAGCTGGAACCACGTATTAATTTGCGTGTGCTTGGATCGAAACATGCAATTAGAATTTGCCTCTATCAACTTCTTCGTCATTCTACCTTTTGTCTTTGCTTTCCATTTTGTACACATATTTCTAGTGAGTATTATTAAATGCTTTCAAGCGCCAATACGTTTGAATCCAACTATACCTGCCTTATATAGAATCACCACCCCGCAAGCAATTTGTCTGACTTATACTGTGAATACCGCCCTTATCAGTTCATCGTAGAATAGGGGTCTGAAATAATCAATATTTTTCTGCCCCACCCCACGAAGCGCATGCGTTATGATATTCTCCTCGTGGTGGTGGTATCACCCCATGGGTTTGGGACTGCTGTGGTATTAACCCACAGCTCATTTTAGTTATAGAAGGCTTTGGGAGCACACATGTTCTGGTCAAATCTCAGCTTGGAGCTATTGGGTTTTGACCCACCATGTAAGTACTTACGTAATATAGTACATCAGTTTAAAAGTATTACGTCATTGATTTATTACCTAAACTCTAGTTTTGTAATACATTAAGTAAACTTTCACATCGATTGTCTTTGTCCACTCTGTTTTAAACAGTGTACAATTTTATTTATTCACGGATATCGACTGTTTTTCGTCGATTTAAAAAAAAATTAAACAATGCGTCGTTCTAGAAATATCTGCAATATGATTAACTGTACAAAAAAATCAATAAATTATTCTACAGTCGGTTCGAAGGGTAGCAGCGCTAGTTAACGTACCCTGAAACTTAAAATACTATTACGAGTAGGTACATACTAGTCATTGTTATAATTAGTGATATTTTTTCAGGAATTCTCCACCAAGATTCGAGAAAATGGTAAGACGTGAATGACGGTTTCTATTCCGACCGGTTTCTCCATTTTGATTTTGACGCTTTTTTATGATTTTCATAGTGCCTTTGACTTAATATTGTGCACTTTAGGTACTTTAAAATGTACAAACACTTTAATTTTAATAAACTGCTTTTCAACACACGCCATTTTGTTTTTGCTTCACCTTTCCGTACCAAATAGTGATTTCATTAATGGTTGGCGAGTTTATGTACTCAGAACCCTTTGGAATTACCCACCCTTTTATGGGGAACGATAATTAAAATTGTAGCGACTTATCACATATTGCGCTAGGGTTGGTAACTTTTACCAAGTTTAACTTTCTTTTTGGTATTAAACGAGCTCAATATGGAGTTATTTTTTCGTGCAATAAAACATAACATTTTCGATTTCAACATTTTTTGCCTTCTTGTAGTAGGTTTTTCTACAAATTATTATTGTACGTATATAGACTATTTTAAAGTGAAATAGTTTTAACACTCAAATATAATTGATGTTAATGATGCTAAAATAAATATAGTTCGAGTTGCTTTGGAGATTTTATACGAAGGTAGAGTATTAATTTTCAACCGACTTAAAAAAAGGTTTCAATTAGACTGTAAGTTTTTTTATGTTTGTATGTTACGCGATAATTCCCCAATTAAATAACAATGTAGATCAATTTTTCTTTGTTTCAAAGGGTATACTTTCCTCCTCCCATTCAAATTTTATTAAAATCTGGTTTTGGGTTGTTGTAAACATATTGAAGTCGGTTCGTATATTTTTAAAAAGCTATCTTTCTTAAATTAATCGAATAATTATTTAAAATGCGTAGCTATTAAGATTTTAGGGTATTTTACATAATTTATAGACTACTTCAATTACTACTCATTGGATGCTTCGTGCCGTTTCCTAATTTTCATAAAGGGGAGTAACCTATTGTGCAGTAACCTTTAACAAAAAGGTCATATAACACTAACCTTTATCCCTTTTTTACCGTTTTTTTACCAGAACCAATGCAGAGATATAATGAAACAGCCCAATAGGTATTAAATACTAAAACATGGAAATAAATAAGCCATTCCTTACAATAAACTCAACAAAAACGTCCATTATCTAAATATATGGAGTTTTATATAAATTTTTATATATTCAAACTACTTCGACTCAAATTTGAGCATTCAATTAAGTATTTTATAATCCAAGTTTTTATCACCCACAACAAAGCACGAGAAATCTGTAAAAACTTATGTATACTTGTATAATTTATTATTATGTGGGCGGGCAGCGCGTGCAGCTATTTGTGTTTTATATACAATTTGATTTATGTCAGACAAATTCGTGTATTAAAGTTGAATGGCACGGGTCAAACCAAATGGCATAGTTTAACCTTTTAGGTAAAATAGTATCTGAGTTAATTAGGTGGACATTAATCGGCACTTTTACCTTATTGATTAGGGTTTTGTTATTTGAATTGTAGTTTGAACTACCTCGTTGGTAAATCACACCTAAGTTTATTAACAACAAGACTTAAATTAGATAATTAAATCGTACTTACCAATTATTACTGGTGTACCTACTATGGATCTATGTTCTGAAATAAATATTATTATTATTGTTAATATATAATTATATAAGAGACTATATAACAGTCTTAAACTTAAACTTTTAAAAACCTGCCTAATCTGGTACAAAGGTAAGCGTAATCATTTAATAACCATGTACCTAGTCCCGGGTTCGGGCCCCAAGTAAAAAAACGTTTCTAATGCCTAGAATAAATTCCGTAGCAGTTCGGAGTTGGCAATCGTACCCGTTGGGCAGCGGTGGCGTAGGGCAGCGGTGGGGTAGGGCAGCGGTATATGCCTTTGAAATATAAGGTCTCGGGTTCGATCCCCGGTCGTGCCCACACGTTTGTGTGAATTATTTCATCTCCGCTGCTCAACATAGGCGAAGAAAACATCGTGAGGAAACCGGATTGTCTAAGAACTAATCATTCGGGGAACTTGTGACATCCCCTAACCCACACTTGGTCAGTGTGTGGATTAAGGCCTAAACTCTCTCAACTTGTAAGATAATAGAGAGAAGACCCGTGCCTAGCCTACCTAGGACACTAAAAAAGGATTGAAGTGAATTGTACCCGATGAACGGTAATAAACTTGCCTCGTATTATGTATGGGGTCTAAACATAGCCATCAAAATATGGGTTACACCTTTGGGTCCTACGTACTTTACTAAAACAGACGTGACCGCCTCTAACCTTTACAACCTTATGAACCGTGCGTTCAACCAATTGGTAAGCAGGCGCAATGGATGACAAGACAACAAAAAACCTCATGCTTTTGTCGCGTAAATGCGACACAGGCGCTGGTGTCTAAATACGACATACAAGAATTTCTACACGTAGGGAACTAACAGCGCATTGGTCCTGGGTCTCGATTCTCTCTCTTTAAAAATGGTGATTTCTTTTGTTTTTCGATGATGTCCGCTATTTGTTCGACATTTGTCTGTTAGAGAAAGATAAAATAAGCGCGCAAATTCTGAAATAAAGTGCGGATGTCATGGAAAAACAAATTAAATTGCCATTTTTGTTTGACAAATGTCTGTATGTCTTAAACTCGAGAATCGGGGCCCGTTTAGGAGTCTTAAACCGCTTTCTAGGCCTCTAAATATTTAACATGCCAATCAATGTCGTTACTTGACCATGAAAAAAGTCATTCAATTTTCACGCAATTTTTAACAAGTGATTAAATCATAAAATCTTAAATAACAATAATTCTTAAGGTCACTGACATTTAGGTGACTGGGTTAAAAATGGTCATGTCTAAATTGGGTTAAACAATTACGAAAATTGATTAAATTAATAGTAAAATCGAAGGTTAAGTATAAATAGTGTTAATTTTGTCCATAACAGGTAGATTATAAAATACAAAATTACCGTGATATCTATTCTATAGTTTTTGCTTGAACAAAATTTACGATTTTATTGGTAATAATCTTATAAGACTTTTTAGTTAAAATGGACTTTGTCTCTTTCTTACTAGTATAAATCTCAAGACGACAGACATAGAAAAATGAATTATAAACTTATTTTAACTATAATGACCGTATAAAACTGAATAACGGAGTTAGAGTTTGCTTATCCATAGATTTGTTAATCAGATATTAACTACTGTGTTTTGCAAAGTAAAAGTGATTTGGCAATGTAAAGGCATAACGAACGTTTCGTAATACAAGCCTATTAATGAGTTTAAATTCTGATAAAAAGGGCGGTACGTCTAAATAACATGACTTGAATCGTGAGTACCGACAGCAAATAAAATAAACGACATTTATGATAAAACTATTTTTGAACAGGTTTGATGGCGGGTCTTTTAGTTTATACCTCAATATTTGGCACGATTTACAGCTTTACCTGGTAATATTGGCGTGAATATAGAAGCATACAAAGAAATGTTTGTGAAGGCATCTATGACAAATTGTCAAATCAACTATGAGCTACGGTTTATGAGGTCGAATAGGTACATAATCGACATATATGTAAAAAAGATTAATTTTCAAATTTTAGGTGGGGCATGAATTCCCAAAACCCTTCTTCGGCTTCGCTTATGCTAAAACCCTACGATTTTTATTTAAAAAATTAAAGCAAACTTAATAATTTGCAACTTTAGTTACTTGACTGAACGTTTTAAATTTAAATAGTTAGAATTAAGCAGCAGTCTATATAAATCAATTACAAATCAGTGAACATAAAATTACATTATCGAAGTACACAAGTACTTTAATCTTGCGCATTTCTTGTTGCGCTATCGTTAATTGGTAGTAATTTAATTAAATGAAATGAACGGTCATTTTATGTGAACGGTACTTGACGTAATTATGTGCAGTATTTAGGTTATGTCCATACAGGACGATGAGGGATGTTGCAAGGAATCAAATTAGGTTTAATGTGTGACAATTTTAGAAGAAACTAGTTAAAGGAATGTAGGTGGGTTATCTGAAGATGTCGTGTTAATAAAGTTTGCTTTTTGGGTTCGGTTGCCACCCAAGACAGACATTTGCGTGCATGTATATGAACAATAATGAACATGTCTGTTAGTTTTTTGTATCTAAGTCTAAATTTACAAAAAGGAAAGAGTATTTATTGTAGTATATCAGTCTGGTTTCCGTAATACATGCTCTATTAAGTTTGTAATCAGATGATCGTGTGTGTTAATGTCCCAGAATATTATTTTTATTACTACTAATTAATACTACTAATGCAAGGCATTTCTCTCAACTATTATTTTCTAAGTCATTATCAACATAGTCAAATGTTGTTTAAAACAATGATTTTTTCTTTACAGATAACTTCAATGGAGGTGAAAAAGTTACTCTGACCAGTGGGCGAACGCAGTGGGCCAAGGTAAGGTTTAATTTGATTTTTTGTAAATTCGGTACTTACATTAAATTTTGTTGATTTAGCGTAGTAGAAGTAGAAGCAGGTACCAGAAGATATAATAAATAAAGAATTGAAAAAATAACTTGAAAAAGAGAGGAGGAGATTCTTCATCTACAAGGGGGTAACTTTTAAAATAAAGTAATATTGTGTGCCGATAGTACACAAGTAAATACATATGTACTTTCAGCATTTCAGCAGGGGCGTAACTAGGGATGCAAAATTACGTACTTTTACCGAAAACGCTGATAAATAGTGGTATTTCGGTCTACTGTCTAATTTACAGACAAATTATATCTCGTTGCTAAAAAATTGTAATTTTCGATCAAATTTTTAATTAAAAAAAATTACCGTATTTTATCGAAAATCATTAAACTTTTACGTAAAATAACATTTTTAAACCGTCAGCGACGTTTGTTTATTTACTGACGTTATACTTTCGATGCTAAACTAAAACTGCGCCAGAGTGAACCTGGGACGGGTTGCTAGTAAATAATAAATACTTGTCAATATAATAACTACAGAAAGATTAAAAATCTTACCTTGGAAGCTGGTAGATGTCGTAGATAACTTCTCGCTGATCATTACTGATGGCGGGTTGATTTGCTATTATTATGATGTCACTAATGTATTTTAAATACCCATGTTCACTCAAGTATATAATTAGGTATGTTACATAATATTTATACAAGGTGTTTACAAATTAGGTTTTAAAATTTAACGGGTTTCAAAAAATGGTTAAAAAATATAAATATTTTTTAATTAAGCCAACGTCTTAGAGATATGCAATAATTTTCATCAAGCGTAAATGATTAAAATTAAATATGCTATCCGTACAATATTTTCTAGAAGCAGACAACGCGCACGCCATTCCATTTTATCGTTAGCTACTGTACGCAGAAGAATTTTTTATTACCTAATTACTTTTCTTAAACGAAAATTAAAAAAAAAATGCTTTTTAAACTTTAATGTTTATTTTTCTATACCAAGTACTCTTTCAACGTTTGACTAAGTTGTAAATTAATAAACACCTTGTATACTCAAGCAACGCACTATAGTAACATTGAACTAACAAAATAGTTACTTGGCTCGCGCACATTAGCCTTCCACGTTTGACTGAATCTAAATCTCGTACGGAAAGGTACACCAAAAACGTCCTAAGTGAACAAATAATTACATTTGACAAATCAAATCAAAAATTTTATACTTAAATATCTTCTACTATATAAAAATAAGTCGGGTTTTCCTTCCTGACGCTATAACTCCAGAACGCACGAACCGATTTCCACGGTTTTGCATTCGTTGGAAAGGTCTCGGGCTCCGTGAGGTTTATAGCAAAGAAAATTCAGGAAAAATTTCAACAGAAAAGCGGGAAAATGTTACATAAAACTAAGCCATCTGGTGGCGAAACGGAGTTCACCGGGTTTGCTAGTTTTAATATAAATAATACTGTGGAGAAGTGTGTTCATCGTCCTTCATATATCAGTACCCTTATAGTACGAAAAAAGTTTTCAAATACTATCAGTAACATGTCAAGATAATAAGTTAAAATGCACATACATTTACAAACTATTTTACCTATTCTGTTGCCATTTCTAGCATTCCATTTTCTTTTTAACGAAAGTTTTGAACAAAATAAATGAATTTGAAAATGCATTTCATCAAGTTCAAGGTAGTATTCGAAAAGGTTTTCGTAATGTTGAACACGTATTAAGGGTACAGGACCCAAGGCGACGTAAGACGTAAGTGTGCGACGGAGCACCCCGGGGGGTTTTAGTGGGTACCCTTAGGGAGTCCCACATCCCCCGCCCTGCACCGACTTGGGGTGGAGGGATCCATAAAGGATTTCCTCCTGAAAAAAAGTGTGATGCCTGGCGACCTCTATATACTTATACGTAAATATTCATGAACCGATTTCAATAAAAGTGGCTATGCTCCTAACTTTGTTCCAATCGGGTGTACCAAATATCAACTGACGCAGCACCGTTTTCCAATTTAACACTTTTTCTGCATCAAGTTGTACAAACGTGTGCTTAATAATATAAAAAAATTACGAATCTAGAACAACATAGTAAGCAAGTGCGGTAGCGTCAGCAAAAAAATGTTTATTTATACAAACACCGGTCAAGAACAACGTGCTTCATGTTGGGGCAGGACTACACAAAAACTTGTTCGACGGCAAAACTTACAGGGTGTTCTCATATTTTTTGCTAACCTTACTCATTAAGTTCTGGTTTTAATATTTATAAGTGTAGTTGGAGGTCTTGGCAATCACTAATGTACTAGATAAATTCATTACTAGTATTAGATAAAATAACTGTAAATACATAATGAAACCTCCGACCTACCAGAGTCTTTTTGATCACATTAGCGTTTTAATACATAAATAAATTGAATAAACTACATCCAGATCTGTCAATTTATTTAAACATTACAATAGGTACTTGTATATCGATACACAGATGAACAGACACACACGTAATGGATAAAATACCCCTTAGTTACCTCGGAGATTAAAAGATAAAAATTATATATTAAAAATTTATTGATTTAAATCTCAGTAGATTTTCTTGAGCCAATGGCATCTCAATTACTTCATCTTTTAAAAAACAATCCTAATCATTTTAAAATAGCTTTCTCCCGTGGCTTACTACGCCCACTACTTATTAGGAAAAAAGCCTATGTGTTAATCCAGACCATAAACTATCTCTGTGCTAAATTTCATCCAATTCCGTCCAACAGTTTTGGCGTAAAAGGGTAACAAACAATACATTCTTACAAACTGTCGCGTTTATAATATTAAGTACGATTGGTCCTTTCGTTAAATAACTACTTGTGAATAACTACGTGTAAAAACACGAATACCCCCTTGAAACTTATAACATCACTCTTTTTCTATAAAATTACTGAATTCAGGGAGAGGTTTCTTTAAGAGGAACGGAAATTAAGATTTTTACTCGGATATATGATTTTACTGACTCAGCTGATATAAAAATTAAGGTTTGAATGCTTGATGTTATAAATAAAATGATATCACGAGACCGTTCTGATGAAGTCGAAACCTGGCCACAGGAACTTCTACACAAGATAAGAGCTCATGAACTTCTTATTGACACAGACTCTGGATGCTACGTGCTCATATTACTAAATATTATGAATAAGATCTTGTTTTTTTTTATTTTAGTTGGTTTTAACTCAATATTGAACACATCCTGTATCTCTGATTAAGAGGTTGTCACGTTTCATGAACCTGTCTCACAAATTATATGCCGATATTAAAATAGGCTATTGCTTGCAAAATTTTTGTTTTTATTTCGTTAAGAATCCAGTATTACCTATTAACTTCCGTCATTGAATTTTAAATTGAGTTTTTTTAGTAGTCCGTGCTATGATAATTCAACTATTATAATGTTATCTGTGATTCAATGAACCTAAACACAGACAGACTTCATGTACTGCTGCGCTGCAGCGAATGTACGATGTTAATTTGTATGCGACTGTGCGTCGCGTCGCGTCGGACTTTAGAAGGTGCGCCACAGTTCTAGTTAGTCATAACACATCGGAATTTTCGATTTTAGATGACGCGACGTTACCACCAAAATCCACCCGCCGTCCATTATCGGCTACCATTTCTGTTCGATTTTTTTAAACTATCGTTATGCCTGTAGCTTGTGTCAGGGAGTCTGTAACTATGTAGTACCTATATCGTTTTAGAATAAACAATTTGCTACTTCCTTTCATGGTATTGTTTCGCGTTACGTTAATAAGAATCGAATCTTTTTCAAGTTACTTTTTTAATTTTAGCCAACATTGTATTTCACTTCGCCAATTAAGTTTCAGTACAATAGCCTATTTGGACCCGATTTAAAAAATAATTTAGATTAGTAAAGCCCATTGAATCTTCGCTTGACCTTAACAGGTCCGAGACTAAATGAACAGTTTAATTGTACTAGATTCAAACATTGCTAAAACAAATTAATGGCCAGCCATAAACCTTGCAATTTGTATATAGATATAATAATAGTTAAATACTTCTGAATCCTCATTCCTGAGAAGTGTGTTAGTATTTGTATGGTAACGTAATTCAATGGAAATTAGAAAGAAAACATGCATCTATCTATGCGATTACGTTAGTTAATTACTAAGCCACTTGATGACCTATTAATTTGGATAGGGTTATAGTTAAGATGAATGCCTGCGCAGTAACGAAACGTAGCATGCAGAAACGTTTGTGTGTAGCTCTGTACATTTTATCTACGGCAAATACTGCTAGTTTTTGGCTTTTTTTGTTTCGGTAATTATTTATTTCATGTTTTTATACAATAAACTAATAATGATGAACAAAATGAACATAATCACGTGATTATTTTTGAGAATTTTGTTAAAACTAAGTTTTCATGACCATTATAGGATCAATAGGCTAAAATTGTGTAATAATGTAAGAAGACTTGGCCCTGTAACAGTTATCCAACGAGATAATTGTCATTATTATCCAAATTGTGGATTTTAGTTCACAAGGGATTCTAGTGTGGAGGCTAGTGATCATGTTGATATCAGGAAATGTTAATTTTAAGTAATAAAGATTTTTATACATTATACTAACCAATATAAAAGAGCGTATTTAAATGTTCTTACGATCAAAGTCATTATTATGATGCTTATTACCTGTAGACGACAAAATTAAGGCCTGTAATGATCCCAACAGCTGCTTCAACCTGTTAGTATAATTATAATTGATCTAGACGTTTATATCCACACCTGGCTACTTGTATAGTTCTTCAATACTTAGATCAATTGTTTGTTGGTTAAGAATAGGCTTTTATATACTACCTACTAGATATTTTACTAACTTTTGATTTATCCTCATAAATCATCACCATCCACACACCCTACTGAGCACTCACATACTACTAGCTCATATTATCTACCTTGCAGAGATCGTCACATCAGCTAGTCTCATGGCATCCTGTAGGATGCCTTCAGACTAGGTAAAGTGACGATTTAGCCTCCTCGGTCTCCGGATGAATGAAGACATGAAACATGGTACTAGTTGTATTTTCATAAATTTACGCGAATTTCACACATTGGATTAAAACTATTTTGTTACGGATTTTATCGCGGTTTATTTTAGATTTTTAAACCCGGCGTTTCAAAGTCTTTTCAGAGTTTATGGTCACGGTTTAAAATCTAAAATAAACTGTGTTAAAATTCTTTGTAAAATAGTTTTATTTCAATGGTAGAAGTTGGTTGAGACACATTACCGTTCAGCCTAACAGACCTGCTACCCATTTATTGCTTCAGCAGGCATCTTGGTGGAATAAAACTGGGTTATTTATTAGGTGACGTGCCTTTGCATGATGGATGGTTGACATACCTAAACCATTGTTTGTTAACCAGCCTCAAACTAACCTAACCGAAACCTAAATCGATCTATTGCCACGCAAAAGTAAATGCGTAATAACCCCTTTTTCGGCGTGATTTATCGCTCAATAACATATTTATAAAATCAAAAGTAGGTAGGCAGTGTATTTCAATCTCCAAATTTCCAAAGAGATATACAGATAGGTGCAGTACCAATTTCGCCAACCGTTTAGCCGTGACAACCAAACACACAGGCAAACAGTTACTTTTACATAAAAAATATATGGCATAAACATAAATTATATCAGGTACTTTACTATACAAACATTTAATACCTATATACTTGACTGAGCAAGTTTAATAAAATAAAAATGTCTACCTGAATTAATACAATCCCGTAATAAAGTATTTATTAAATAAAATTCTTAAAAAGTGATACTGGAGGAGCCGAACATACAGAGAGCGGTCTAGCGGTCATTCCGAATTCTGCTATCTACATATCCAGCGAACCCACAGTTAAGAAAAATAAGAATAACACGTTGACCGCAGAACTCTTTAACGCTCGCTGTGTGTAAAGCGACGTAAAAAGCAATAACGTTTCAAAGTATTTGATGGAGGTAAACAGTTTTATTGACATCAATAAAATAACAAAATATAGATTAAATTAAAAGGGTCTGATCCTGATTTTGTTTACATCAAATAAATATATAAATACATACACACATTTTTGCGGTTTTTTACCACTAACTTTGCTTGTTATCCCGAAGATCTAACTATTAAGTAGATACTTAATACCAAGAGTATTCGACATGTAGGGAAGACTGTGTTATTTTTAAAAATTAGTAATACTGCAATCAAAGATTTTCTATAAATTACGTGCTTTTTCTGAGAATCGAACCGACTGAAATGAGGAAAAAAATCATCCCGTGTTTTTATGACACCAATAAAAAAAATGGTAATTCTTCTTAAGTGTACTATCTAATATCTTTGAACGAGCAATTCTTGGACATTTATATCTATATAAATATATAATATGAATCTCGGAAACAGCTGCAACGATTTTCATGAAATTCAATATGCAGGGTGTTTCGGAAACGCGCAATCGATCTAGCCAGGTTTCATTTATATAAATCGTCGTGTTTTTCGTGTTTACAGGCAATGACTACTCCTTTTAGTCGTCGGTTAAAAAGACTACTTAGGGAGTTAAATTTTTAAAGGTTTCTAAATTGTATTGTCTCCCAGTAGCAGTGGCGCAGTGGTATCAACCTCGCCTTTAAAATATGAGGTCACGGGTTCAATTTCCGGTCGTGCCCTCATATCTTTACGTGATTTGTTTCATTACCGCTGCTCAATATTGGAGAACGAAAACATCGTAAGAAACCAGGTATATCTTATAACTAATCATTCGAGGACTCGTGACATCCACCAACCCGCACTTAGCCAGCGTGTGTGGATTTAGGCCTAAACTCTCTCAATTCGTAAGATAGTTGAGAGAAGACCCGTGCCCAGTTATGGGACACTAAAAAGGTTTGAAGTGTTTTTCTCTCGCATATAAATATAACTTAAATTTACTTCTTATCTGTGCCGCGGTGGGCTAGTAATAAGCGTGTTCGCCTAATAACCGCGATGTACCGGGTTTGATTCCCGGATCGAGCAAAAATACTTTCTAAAAAACTTAGAGAATCATTGCTGCTCGAAGTTTGGAATTGTACCCAATAAAGTCTATAGGCTCGCCTCCTATTTAGTATGGGACCTCAACATAGCTGACGAAAATCACCTCTGCCTACGCCTTCGGGTAATAAGGCGTGATGTTATGTTATCTGTGCTGACTGCCGTTACAAAATTGTATATCGTTCATAGCCGGCGTGTATCTACTCAATATTTCTCCAATCTGATGGCTGTCAAGCTAATCCCACAGGATGTAGCACACTTCCTTATGGCCGCGAGATGCTAATTATCTTTAGCGGTACAGCGTTTTATTAAGATGTTTGTAACTGATTTAAATTGAGGCAGTAAGCAAGGTTTAATAGCGGTCTCCTAATCTGGAACTAACATACTTAAGTGAATAATTTAAAAATAATTTTTAACAAAAAATCATAACCGACTTCAAAAAGTAAAATAAAAAGTAAAAAATAAATTTACGTAGCATAAAGTAATTCATATTTTGATTTAGTTAATCAGAAATGATTTGATACGTATTTTATATCATACGAATTCGGTGCCAAGTACTCAATACTTTATTTGCTTATTCCACAATGTTTTGGGTTGGTAGTATAAATGATACAAAGTAATATGTCACAATTATGGACCCTTTAGGGCACAGCAACTTACGAGAGGTGAAAATACTTTCTTATAAGATAATAAAATTAAAATATTTTTTTTGTAATTGAAGTGAAAAAATTGAATAAAACGTCATTTATTTAGGTAGGCATTAGATAGTTTAGTTCTTTATTCAGGTTAGTGTTGAGACGGTTAATTACTTACGTGATTTATCTTGTCAATAAATTTAAATGAAAAAAAAAATCAATAAATCAATGTTAGGTTGTTGTAGTATTTACTTATTTATTTATTTTATTATCTAAATAAATGAACACCTACTTCGTATCTGATGACTCCCATGGTCATCACTACCACCTGGGAAGTATACCCTAACAAATTAATAAATCATTTTACAAATCGATCCAGGCGGGACTGTTTTGTAAAATGTTTTTTTTTGTCTTTGAGTAATCGGTGTATATACATTAAAATCCGACGAATTGAGAACCTCCTGCTTTATTTGAAGTCAGTTTAAAATGAATAAACCCGACTCTACTGTAGGTACTTATAAAAACATATTACTTATTTTTTTTACAATCTCCTTTTAGTATAGTTCATTCATATACTCAATTCGAGAAGTTTACTTAAATAAAATATTTTAACGACTTTCTATTTAATCTATAAAATCCACAATTTTGACTCTTTAGACGAAACTATCAAAGCATATTTGGGTTATCTACCAATTACTCAAAACTAACCCTCCTGAAGTGGGTTCCGTTTCATACTTAAAAACAAGCTGTTTCTTTCTTCCGTGGTTTTTATCACTCCAAACCTTTTTTTTAGTGTCCCACTGCTGGGCACCGATATTCTCTCGACTATCTTATGAGTTTAGAGAGTTGAAGCCTTAATCCACACACGATGACCAAGTGCGGGTTGGTGGGTGTCACATTATCCCGAATGATAATTCTTAGGCGTGCTTAGTTAGTTTAGGTTACTAGTATATTATTATATTACCTGTGGTTAAGGTGCATGCTGCAGATTATTTTAATGGTAAGTGACCACATACCCACTGCTTACTTTAATCACGTATTTCTAAATTAAAGATAACATAACACATTACCAGTGGTCGGTGGCAATAAAAATAAATGTACCTAAATCACGGCACTCTTTGGGAGGTGAGGTATGTTGAGGGTGACCGACAGTTGACCTAAAACACCCTTAACACCCTTTAGGGGTGGGTGGCTACTACCCCTTGATATAACATGCAATATTTTTTTTACCTGTACTTTGGTATTGTAACGGTAACAATGACAGAGTTATATCTACGTATGTAGAAGAACAAATAAATAGTAATAGTTAAATAATTATTTACCTATATATTTTGTTTAGCTAGATAATAATAATAATAATAAAATTAATATAGTGAGACATTAACATACCTACACGGTCATCTGATCCCAAACTAAGCAGAACTTGTAGGTACTATGGAAACCAGATAACTGGTTAGAACTACATTTACCTAATACTTTTCTTTTGTAAATACATACTTAAATATATACCTAATAACACCCAGACTCAAGACAAACAGACATGTTAATCACAAAAATGTCTGACTTGGGTGGGAATCGAACCCACGACCTGCGGCGTGAAAAGCAAGTATCTTACCGACCACGTCACCGGCATATCAGATACATACAGTGTGCAATTTTTTTTTTGTTGTATACCTAACCCGGACTTAATACAAAATTATGTAAGTTCATTTTTACCCGACTTGTAAAAGAGGTGACTCCTATTTTACAAGTCGGGTAAAAATGAACTAACTACGTCACAATGAATGGATTTGTAAATTAATTCATTCAATTTATTATTTTTAAATCCTATTGAAATCAATTGAAATCAGTTGGAAACAACTGCTAAATACAAGCATTCGTACCCTCTAAGGGCCTCGTGGATACCTGGCTTTATGTGCTCTTTGCTCGCGGCATAGAGCTATACAGTTGCTCTATTGCAAGAAGGAAAATTTCGTCTAGAACAAATTGTTCCAGGCAAGAATAATATTCTTGAAACTCATAGCATATCTCTTTTGTCTGTTTCTTCAGAGGTAAATTGCTTATTTAAAGATTTCCAGTGACCGTATATTAAAAGAACAGTTCAGGAACTCTAACGGTGCATCCTCACCGCAGTTACTTTATGTTGAGCAACATTTTCAAATAATGCAATAAGTTATTCAATGTTAGTCAATGTTGCCGTGTTAGTCGATGTTGCTCTAACAATCGATAACATTGTTAGATAATGTTACCTAAACAATGCGTCGATATATGTCGTGCTCGATTGTTGTCGAAAGTTATTCGTTGTTATATTTTGTTGAGCACTCAACAATTAGTAACAAATAGTCTCAAAAGTTGTTATTAGATTGTTATATAAGGTTACCTTGTTGCAAAATGTTGCTCAACAAAAAGTAACTGCGGTGTGGATGCACCGTAAGAAAAGGGTAGATAGACATGGCCGATGTAATTGAAGGTCCAGTTCCCTATAGGTATTAATGTAATTTTCTTGCTCTATGGCTCAAGGTACAACATTGTTAGTGAAGTGACTATAGCTGTCAACACGCGTTAGTTTATCATTTTAGCTTCACAAAAAGGTTTTACAAACCAAAGTTAACTGAATAAACATCAACCTTCTTGATAACGCCTTGTTTTTTTAAAAGGTAACCATGGCAACAGTGTAACAAACAAACGACATACCACCGCATTCAAGTTAGCCAAACCAAAATATACTCTATTCTTACAGTATAAGAGTAGTGTTTGCTTGTATTCAATTATTTTAATAAGTGATTATTTCCCGTAGGTTTGTTGGAATAATTTAAATGGCGATAAAGGTTCTGTAGTATGAAATATTGAGTAGTAGTTAATGCTGCAAGTGCCACAGTTATTTTTTTTTAATATTCATGACTCATTAAAATAACAGTTAATTAAAATTTACTAACAACTAACTGCTCTAGCTAACTTTGTACTGCATATTTCTCGTATTTTAAACCTACTTTGGGCGTCTACGATTGTTTCCAAATCAGCGAAATCGGTTTAGCCGTTCTCGAGTTTTAGCAATACAAACAAACATCAATTCATTTAAAAACAAAATTAGTGAACCCGTCAGACGTTGTCTTAAAATATTATCAACCTAAAGATACCGAGTGCAGCGGTATCTTCTGGGCTGATTATTGAATCTAAACCATACAGAGCGCCACCCAAACGCATATTGAAAAAATCATTTAAATCGGTCCAGCCGTTTAGAAGGAGTTCAGTGTCATACACACGTAACAGCAGAATTATATAGAAGTAGGTATATAAGTCGCACCGTTGGTTTCTCTACTTTCAAACCTACGTTGGGCTTGAGTACTTTAAGAACAAAATTAACTACACTTTTTTGTTATTAGTTATGTCGTGAGCAACGATGGCATAGGTAGCGGTTTCAGCCTCGCCTCTGAAATACATATAAGGTCGCGGGTTCCCCTACTACTTTTTAATAAGCTATCTGTGCTAAGGGTATGCCACACGACATCACTTAATTTCATTCATTCATTTCATTTATCCTACGAGTTGAGAGAGTTTAGGCCTTAATCCACACACACACAATCCAAGTGCGGGTTGGTGAATGTCACATATCCTTGAATGATTATTTATTAGACATGCCGGTTTCCTCACAATGTTTTCCTTCACCGATATTGAGCAGCTGCGATGTAACAATTCACACAAAGATGTATGGGTACTTCTGGGAATCGAACCCGCGAGCTTATATTTCTAAAGCGAGGCCCGTACCACTGCGCGAACGCTGTTATTTATGTATGTGAAATAGTATTTTTAACGCACAATTCGATGTTTTTACCAACGTCATCGCTCATTGTGTTCCACCCTCGCAGCCCCACGTTAATTTGATGGGCTCGATGACTCATGCGGTTCATTTGGTACGGTTGTTCGTTTATTTCAGTAGTTTGGTGTATAAATTCACAATAGTATAGTATACTCGAGATTGACTGGCCTGGTGGCATAGTGGTTAGTGACCCTGACTGCTAAGCTAAAGGTTCGATTCCCACAGGACAAATCTTTGTGTGTTGAGCAAGAGTGTTTGTTTTGAGTCTAAGTGTGATTTATATCCATAATATGTATGTATTTACAAAATAAAAATGTATTTAATTATTATATCTGGTAGTAACCATAACACAAGCAAATATAATTGCTTAATTTGGGACTAGATGGCGCTGTTTGTATTTTTATTATTACTAGCTGACCCGGCAGACTTCGTACTACCTTAATCGACTGCTGTTTTTAGGGTTTTCCCGGCAATTATTCGAATTTTTCTCACCTTTTATACCTTCCCTAGACCTCCACGAACATTTCAAGACCAAGATAGGATAAATCCGTTTAGCCGTTCCCGAGTTTATAAGATTAGTTTACCTGAATAATTAGATCTCAATCTTGGTGCAACATAATGTTTTCTAACGAAAAAGCACTACATATGCCTACATTAAGTATGAACTAAAAAATTAATGACAACCATTTTTCTATTAGAGATAAATGTCAAAACCGCGCAAATGTCGAAAAAATGTTGGATATCATTGCAAAACAAAAGAAGTCGCCTTCTTTGTTCCACAAAAGTCTTTTAGACATCTATCTCTTATATACATAATATGGCGAAGATAAAATAAGGATTTCATTAGTTTTCTGACATCTTTTCGACATTTGTTTAATAGAGTTAAATGTCTAAAGCGCGAGAAATGGTGCCCTGTACCTAGGTAACGGTAGGCGCAAGAGATAAATAAATAAATAACAATTTGTTTTATTTTGTTGCAGATTTGACAGTTCCACTTCACATGCACAAGGTTTGTACTTCCGTAATAGGATTATAAGTAATTTTCAATCGATTTAAGTAGATTTCTTTTTTAATTCTATCTTTAAAACTGATGTACACTCGGCTACGCATCAAGTTATACCTACATTTCCAGTATAAGCTGATCTCGCATTGTATAGGATTTCCGTACAACGAGAGGTCAGCTTATACCGGATTGGTGTAGCCTTTAAGTAGCCAAAATAGTACAATTACAATACAGGTACAATGATATGATTTCATTTTAAATCTGACATGCATAAAAAAGCATGCGAAGCATGTATTTTGTGCAAATACCTACTAATTTTACATTAAAAGTTTCTAAATATCTTTGTAGTTTGTTTAGGAAATCAATCAATTGCACATTGTAATGGGTAGGTACTATTCCCCGTCCTACGAGACAGGCTAGAAATAGGGACGACGACAAGGTATAAAAATCGTATTTTAATTAGTTTGTCCGTAAGATTATACATATTATATAAAGTGAAAATATTTATTAGACAGGTCTTTTTTTCACTTTATAAATGAATTGAAACAATATTAAAATAATATAACTAACGCATTTAATTTATAGATTGAGAGTGCGTTACGTTATACAGAGGTACAAAACTTTCCTAAGCTTGACGTCATACAAGATTTTAATTGGGTACACAATACACAACCTGACGACCGAAAATAAAAAAAAGGTCGTCATGCTTATTCAATGGATGATAGGCTTTTTTTTATAATGAGACCTGATCCACCACCGCCGCAACTGCTACTCCTGTAAGCCAAGATCAACAGCGGTGCCTTTTTATTTTTTTTGGTCCTTTTTCTCTAAAAGACTCGGGATTTGAACCCGGCCATGTCTCAGGACACCTAAACTGTCTTGGATCCCGCATGAATTTAATCGAAAAGATAATAGGAGGAGTTGAAAAGTATGGATGAAAGGCTGGCTGAAGTCAGGCACACCTAGGGTTCAGAGACTTCTAGACACTTGACATTGCAGGGAAAACCATTTCGAGTTGACTATACGAATCGCCCGGACCTGAAAAAACGGCCTCGGATAAGCTCGGACTCTCAAACAATCAGTTGAGTTTTTCCCGCTAGACTACAACCAATAAGGGGCCACCGGATCCCGAATTATACCAGGAAGGAATTTTCCATCGGACTTCTTTCGGGTCCGAACGATAGCGTTGACTTAAACGTCAATTTCTAAGATGTAAATTTATTTTATTTGATTGATGTGCAAATTACTTTTTTGTGGCTGAAGTTTTGTTGTTGTTTTTTTTTAAAAGAACCTCTAGCGCATGTTGTACGTATGCTGTGCTCTCACACAGTGTGTGACAATGAATAGTATCCGCCGGCATGCTTCAAAGATGTTACTATACTCATATGGTAACATCTTTAACGCATGCCGGCGGTTACTATTCATAGTCATAATATAAAAATTGTAGTCATCATCATGACAAAAGCAACCACAATCGATTGACTTAACACGGGTATCGCCCAATTGGGATCAGCAGTTATGCGGAAATTTGCGGTTACTCGCTAACCGTAACTGATTGGTTATCAAAAGTGTCACAATCTTTTTTGTAAGTATTAGAGCACGAGATGCTAACTACCATAAGCCACATTTAGATGACCCTAAAAAAAATCAACTTCTCTGACATATATTTGGCTGTAGTAGAGAAGTACCATTTAGTGTTCTGCTAGGCAAAACACTAAAGGATTCTTCTGCTGATCTTCTCTGGTTGGTCTTCTTTCTAATATCCTAAGAGTCGAGAAATTTTAGGCCTTAATCCACACACGCTGTTCAGTTACAGGTAGACATGTCAGTTTTATCAGGATTTTCTGATGTGTGGGTACTACTCAGGATCGAAAGCCGTGTAAGCAGATTCCAATTAACCTTTATAGAACATATTTGAGGTTATACCAGTGACCTGAAACACGATTCTAGAAACCGTGACCCGTTACCTCAAATGTGTTCTATAAAGGTAACTGCAACTGCTGGACCCGGTCGTAAACAATTTTGTACACAAAACTATTTTATTTTACAGGTTTTTGTATTAAAAAGTTTTCTTTAAGCAAGAGAGAAGTCATGTAGAAATAAGAAAAGAGAATAAAGAAAATAAAAGAGGTAGAAGATTGGAGAAACAGAAGTAGAAGAAAGAAGAAACAATGTCCATACTGGTCCTTGGCACTGGGAGAATTCACAGGAGTTGTGTATGAACCCGTGAATTTCCCGATGCCTTAGCTCATTGTGGTCAATATCAACACTTTCTGAAAGAAGAAATACTCTTGAAAAGAAGAAGATTCCAGAAGAATTATAGACATTTCTTGTATTTTTTTCTTATCTAATAATAATGTTATGATGATTTTGACAAAGTAAAGCAGATGAACGTTCATTAACACCTACAACGGAGCAGTGGAGGTGCAATGGCATCAGCTCAGTTTCGAAGTATAGGTCGCAAAATCGATCTCTGTGTGTGCCCATACGTCTGTCTGAATTGTTTCATTTCCGCTGATTAATATCGATGAAGGAAAATACCGTGCGTGAGGTAACCGACATGTTAAACAAAACCACCATTTGAAGACGTGTGACATCCACTAATCCATACTAGGCCAGCGTCTGTAGTTTAAAGCCTTGACTCCTTAGACATTTGAGAGATACCCATGCCTAAAAGAGACGCTAATGAGTTTTATTTGACTTTTATCTTAAAATATTGTTGTTATTATTTTTAGAGCTGTCAAATAGGGTTTTTTCCTGTCTTTTCCAAATAGATACCGCTAACCTTCCTTATTTAGCGGTATCTTAGCTTATCGTAGGTAACAATTAGGTAATATGATCAGAAACATTTTTTTCTACTAATTTAGAATTGTTATCGTGTGACCTCTAAGTATCTATTGTATGAATATTAGTGGGGATATGCTTCCCGCCTTTGTTCCGACAAAAAGTTAATATGTCATTGGTCTAAGTAATATAATGTAAGCGATCTTCTTCCTTGCTTTAATAACTTTAATTTTACCTTGGTGGAGATGTCCTATGATCGAGATCGAGACTGGTGCTGACAACATTTTTATGCACTTTTCGTAATCAGTAGTAGTAGTAAGTAGAAAGCTATTTAGAAAGTAATTATTGTAAGATGGGCAATTTAAAAACATTTAGGAGTAGTGAAGAATTTTTACCTGTATCTAATTTGAATTCAGTGTTAAATCGGTAGACTAGATAATACTTAGTACGAAAGCAAAGATTTGTGGGATATGAGCAATGATTTTAATTATCAAACACAATGTAGGTAAATTTATTTTTTCCTTTTTAGAAGGTGGTTTTTTTCCTAGATTTTTTTAATTATTATTAGAAGAACCTGACGGTATGTCTCAGAACCTTACAATATGCGAGGCTCGAAACGTACTTGAATGGTTTTCTAACCAACATCAAAAATAGGTTATTAATTTGACCAGTATAATATTTTCGGGATTTCGCCAATTTTAGAGAGATATATTAGAGAGAGAGAGAGAGATAATCTATGTGGACTTCATAACACATATGCCAAGTTTTAAGTGTCCAGCGATTTTTAATTTGAGTTGTCATTGTAACCGAACTACTGATTCGTGTACAAGCTGATATTTTTTTAGTTGCCTACCTAATTAATTCAATATCGAGTATCGCTAGTAACTTGCACCACACACCGAAACAATGTTACAGTTACTCACGATGCGATTGTTACCCTATTCTCCGATAATCGTCGGTTAGCTCCTGTAATCCATATGTAACGATGGTCTAACGTTACTCTTAACGGCCGCTTATTGTCTACTTTTTGTGTGGTATCACCCGCCCAGTAAACAGCTATGTACTTAATTAAACCTACACAATCTTACGCCTATTTAAGCGTGAATGTTTGTGTTATGAATGAATGGACGTTACGGAAGTGGGTAACAGGATTGGAAGGGAACGTAGCAAAGTGGGTGTAGCGGGAGTCTTAATTTGGCATTTCACAGAATCCAGAGATTGCAAGCGCAGAGTCCCAAATCGCAACACTGTAGGCCGACCGTTTAACTCGCGTATCGCCATCTGACGTACAAAGTCATAAAACATTAATTAAATCTCTTAAAGAACTATTTAACCACAGATAAAACTGTACACCATTTCGCACAGAGTCCCGAATCGTAGCACTAGAACTATACACCAATGTACTGAACTTTTACTCACCTTTTTTATACAAACAAGTCGGCAAATATACGGTATACCTTAAAGTAGGCGATCACTGTAGGCTATGGACGCTTGCAACACTTGAATGATGATCTTGTAGACGGGCTACAAGCCACAAGAGCACATGTAAAAGTATAATCCTAGAAAAATTAGCTTTTTATGGATGTTATAAACCGCTGTGTGAAAAAAAATCACATGGATCATGAACACAACGTTCACACCTGCATAACCCGATGAGGAAAGGTACTTAAGTATGACCCAAATTTTTCCAACTATGTTATAACAATGGATGATACTTACAGCTTGTCAAATCTGACGTTTGACGGTTCTAAACGTAGTACATTTAGAATTTTATTTTTTATATGAAAATTGTTTAAGTTATGTAAAAATAAAAATAGCTTCTTAATTCAATTATTTTACTGTAAAGCTAATAAAAATAGTGTGAATTACGCCTTTATAAAGCAAATTTAATAGAAAACAGTGAAACGTCAAACGGTACTTCTTATATTTGATGGACTGTAATTTTAGGTACTTATTATGACACCGTTACCTCTGCCTACACCTCTGAGCTCATTCTTTTTATTCTAATTTATTACCACAACATAAATTGAAGCAATACCTTGTCAAGGTTGACCTATTTTTACCCTTCCGGCAACAAAAGGGCTTGCCATTCATTTTCATATCCGTAGGGGAGGCGAACCGCGATAGACAAGGTGGAAATGGCATTGGGAAAGCACTATCACCTTCAACAATATTAAATGTTAATATTGTAAAATAGAGTTCTGTTCATAAATACCTTTAAATTTAAAAGCATAAAAAAACCGGCGCAATACGACACAGCGACGTCTGTGTTTGCTTGTTTATATTTTGGTGTCGTTTAAACTAGCAGATCAAGAAAGACTGCTCTGGTTCTAGTTAACCTTAACGTGTAAATGGTAAAAACCAAAATTCAAGACATAAAAACCTAAACAAATCAGCTGGAGAAAGAATGAGATATATAAAGATTGCTATATAGAGAAAATTATAATAATATAATATAATAATAGTGGGACATTAACACACACGGTCATCCGATGAAACTAAGTAGAGCTACTGTACTATCGAAACCAGATTACTGGTAATATACTACTTAAAATACTTTTCTTTTGTAATACACAAATGTCTGATTTGTGTGGGAATAGAACCCACGACCTGCAGCGTAAAAAGCAAGTATCTTACCGACCACGCCATGAGCCACTGGGCCGTCACATTATGGGTCTTAAATTAAAGAACAATATTGAAATAATGAAGTACTACCTAGGTACCTTATTGTAAAAAAAAATACTTCCTGTTTTGTACAATTGCGATAGCGTATTTTCCCGCTCTTACTAGAACCACGTATGCCTTTTTGTCATATTTAGTAGACGGATGGGAGTCGGATTAATAGTAACAATACTGGGACTTCCTTATATCGTTGTATCTGAGCTCTTAGAAACAGTTGTAATAAGCAAGATAAGGGATAATGACAATTTAATGAGATTCTCTGGGAGAATATTATCGATAAAAATGTCGCGTCGCGACACGTGTGAAACCGCCATTTTAGATAAAGACAATGGGCCTAGAAGCATGTTCCTTTTTCAAGAAAATGTTAAAGGCTTATATGACTACTAGCTGCCCCAGCGAACTTCGTACCGCGTATTTATTAAAAAAAAAAAATTGCACTTAGGGGTATGAAAAATAGATAGTAGCTGATTCTCAGACCTACTGAATATGCATAAAAAATTTCATAAGAATCGGTCAAGCCGTTTCGGAGGAGTATGGCAACGAAAACTGTGACACGAGAATTTTATATATTAGATACCGAGACCTCGCGGTTCTTAAACGATCACGCCTACCACTGGACAGAAAGAAAGACTGACGGACCAGTTTTCGAATAGAAAATCCGTATAAAAATCAGTCCATCAGACACATACGTCACCCTTAACATCCGTCTTTGAGGGTGCTTAAAAAACGCAAATATTAACATCAGAACACTAATCAAGAACATCCTACTTCAAACCTCTGCATCCTCAATTTGGCTCGTGCTATCAATAACATGCAATTTGCGAAAATTGCTCTCCGTTTCCGAGAACTATTAAGTATTTTAGGTAGCAGTTATATCTCAAATTAATGACCAACTGGGATAAGGAAAAAAATGCCTTATCCGTAACTTAAGTTTCTGAATACCTTAGGGTAAATTGGATTCTATATGTAGGTACTAGCTGCCTACCGAACTTCGTGCGGTTTAGATGAGGATGAGCACTTGGAGAGAGGTATAGACTCGCGTTCTTGGCCCGGGTGGGAAAGAACCCGTAGGGTATGTAGCTACAAATAGTCAGGCCTGATTTACTCATCAAAACTCCCCAGTGTCCTGCTAGGACACCCTTTGTGCTGAGCTGCGGGATTCGCTACTGAATTCACCAAACAACAAGGTACCAAGTGGGTAGGTAGGAACCCCATTTTTTACAAATTATTAGCTCTAAATTGGAAATTGTAATCGATAAACGGTAATAAGTTCGCCTCAATTTCACCACCTATTACGTTTGAGACGTAGTCGGTAAAATGTGGGTGATAACCACTTCTGCCTATACTTTCGGATTATATCTGTATCTGTAACTACTTAATAAAATAAAATAAATAAATAAGCTTATAGGTGCATGCATAGTACAGATATAAAGTTAAGTACCTACTTCTAATAGCACCTAATGGTAAACCAAAAGGATGTAAGATAAAAACTGACTTGTTATAAATTACAGGTGGTCCGCAGGATGCATCTGGCGCTCTCAAATTGTGTATTACTTGAAGATTATACATTTTGTTCCTTTGTTTACGTGCCTACTTATTTTCATTTCGCTCGGACTTACTGCTAAAAAGTTTGCCAGGCAAATACAGTGACCAGTCAAAATATCCACCGACGTTTTAATATTTTTGAAAGGCTCCTGTTAGTTTCTTTGTACTAAAATGGGCTTAACATAAGTGGATAATGGTATTTTCTTAGAATTACGCGAATATCACATATTGAAATAAAACTATAACGGATTTTATCGCGGTATATTTTAGATTTTAGATCCCGACGTTTCAAAATCTTTTCAAGTTCATTGTCAACACGGGTGGACTGAGGTATTTGACGTCCAAAAATATTAATCACAATTATCACTGACTACCTACAAAAATTATTATTTAAGATGCGTTCCGATTTAAGCAAACTGAGCTCACAATGTCTTGAATTCGGAGTTATTACCGCGATAAAATTCGTTATAAAGTAGGCTAGGGTCACAGAAGAGAAGTTATACCCAATATCGACGGCAGGTTTACAAAGAGGGCCCTGAGTAATTGTTTTTAGACATTGCTGTTTATATCAAGTTTCAAGGGGTCCTAATCAAAGCTGTCAGGAGCCTACTGATCTATGGCGCTGTAAGTAATTAATTAAGTAATTGCTGGGGCCTAGAAGCACGTTCCCTTGTAAAGAAAATGTTAAACGCTTAAATAACAACACTCTGGATGAGATTTAGGAATTAGGATCCTAGAAACGGTTTTACTTCAGAACTATCAAAGTTTGATAGAGTTTAGTAAATAGGACTTTCAGGTAGGATAAATTAATCTGGCTATTTATTTTGCTCGTAGCAAACTCGCTCTGTCCCTATTTTCAGGTAGGTATAAAAAAATGCTAAGAAAACCAAACTATGATATTGCTGACATTATTTGGGGAGTCTCTGGGTTAAAATCCGTTTTTTTTATGTTTTTATCAAGAATTCAATGAGCTGGTAATTATGTTTACTGGTAATTAACTGGTGGTAGGCTTCGGCCGTGATTAGTGACCACCAACCAGATAAAGCCACACCACCAAGCGGCCTTGCCGTGTTCCAGGTTCCAGTGTAACACCATTTAAAAGGGTGGATCGGAATTTTTGCTCCTTTATGGTTTTTAACCATGTGGAGCCTCATTCCACTGCCACCTTCCCACCGAAAAACATTCGTAATCAGAAGTGAATCGGTATGTTGGGCGGGCGCGTTCCATCGTAGTCTACATGATTGCGTAACATCAGGCAAGTTGTAGTCAAGCGCAAGCCTATTGCAGAATAATAATGGGCAAAGCTCGGTGACACAGAAATTAAGTACGTATTTGGTTAGTAAATAGTTATCGGAATATAAAGTATTACTTACTAAATAAATTCCTTTTGGTATCTATGTATATGTTAGTTGATTTATTAGTCAGTATGTAACAGTAATTTGCTTCGTCCTTGCGTGTTGCCTGCTCCTGTTATTACGCGCCGAGAACTGCACGATAATTCGCTCAACTGATCGAAATACTCGATAACAATGTAAAATACATTCAAATCACTAATATTTTACTTGGTTTTAGAATTCAGAGAAAGAATTAGTGTAGGTACATAGTACATAGTACATACACATACACTAACTTGCTGAGGGGTGATTGTTAGGATACTAAATATCTTTTCCCTGGGGATATTATTACGTTTTGACCGTAAATTTATAAAAAATCTGTCAAAAAGTCAAATGTAGATCTCAAATTCATAACTTAATAGCAAATATTGTTTTATAATCTAGCTGTTTTCGCACCCAGGAAAGCCCTATTTCTGTAGCAGAGCTATTCCGACCTATAATTTATACCTTGGTGCCAAATTTCATCTAATCCCGCCTAGTAGTTTTTGCATGAAAGAGTAGGTATGTAACAAATATCCACACATCCATACAAACTTTGGCGTTTATTATCAGTGGGATAACGGAGAACTATTACTACTACTTACCTCTAAAAACAATAGGTCGGCTAGCCCGAGCTATATTAATATACAATCTTATGTTAAAAACACCAGAAACCTCTCAGGAGTTGATTGAGGTTGAGGATTGAGGTTGATCCCTGTGTTGCCCAATTTCTCACAGGACATAGGTAACTTTAGTAAGACTATCCGTCACTAATATACATATCGCTTGAATCATCATCACTGTCTGTGCAGCTTGAGGAGTCAGAATCTTGGCGATAGGCGATACGCGAGTTAAACGGTCTATCTATAGCCAGTATATATTCACAGTCCATAGTTTATATAAAGATTCAAGCGGGAAATCAATTTAATATTACTTAAGTCGTAGGGCAAAAGTTGTTGTTTAAGATAACAGCTATCTATACCTATGAGGTTGCTGGTGTTTTTAAAATAGCCCTGTATACATAAACCACTCTACAAAACTATCAATTCCCCGCCAATAACGTGTAAAAAAAACGCAATAGAAGTTTCATTTTAACCACCCTTTAGGAAAATATTTAACATAAAACCACCCTTTCCGTGTGTTCCCCTAATGGGGTAGAATGGGGTTGCGGAGGTAGGGTAGCCCGTTCCTAATGGTGGTCGGTCACGAATTGCCTAAATTGCCACCACCATAGTTTCCTAGAAATATACATACACATAGATTTTTTCGACCTCAATGGCCGTTGAGTTTATACTTTGTTAGGTCACGCTATTTCTGATTTTAGTTGTAGGTAGTTTATATTACTCGGTGGCGTGGTCGGTAAGATACTTGCTTTACACGCCACAGGTCGTAGGTTCGATTCCCACCCGTACAAACATTTGTTTAAATTGGTCTGTTTGTCTTGTGTCTGGGTGTAATTATCTATATTTAAGTATATATTTACAAAAGAAAAGTATTATATGTAGTATATTACCAGTTATCTGGTTTCCATAGTACAAGCTCTGCTTAGTTTGGGATCAGATGACCGTGTGTGTTCATGTCCCACTATATAAAAATAAATATAAATAAATAAATATCTTAGAAAATTTAACACGGAACTGGCACTGTGCGCGTCCTCTGCCGAAGTACATGAACAGTTTGTATGCATAGACTGTTCATGTTTCGTGTTTGTGTGTAGCTTTTATTTACGTGTGCATTTGTAAAGACGCTTCAACTTTTAGGTGCATGCTGTACGTTCTACCACTTAAACTGGCGCGGCGGTAACAATATTTTAATAGGTATAGAAGTTGCGTGTTAAATGTTCTAAACTTGATATAAATCATGAACCGTAATTATTAACCTATTTATTTATTCTTTTAGAAAAGTAACCTAGGTAGTTTTATACGTCAATGGCTACTGTCAACCAATTATGATAACGCAGTTAAACTAACTAATCTAAGAGCTTAGACAATGTACCCCTATGGCTAGTGCCATTTCCGCGTTGGATGGTAATGCTGACCCTTTGCCTGAGATACAAACCAGCAGTGTTGAATGGTTGAATGGTGAATGCTGCGGCTTCCCTTTTTCAGATTTTCAATCTGAAGCGTGAAGCGGAGCAAAAAAGTTCTTACTCAAGAATATAATATCTCTTCAATACCGTCACCAATGTTTCTATGGCATTCACTACCTTCATATTATAGGTACATATTTTTGATGCTATTTATAACACTTAGGCGTTACATCATTTTAATGAGCGATATTAATCAACTCTTAGGGAATATTGGAAGTTTGTAAGGACGTTTCGCCACTGCAAACTAGCCTTCTGATCACGTGTGTTATTATCTTGGCGTTTTGACTACTTCTTTAAAAGGCAACGTGCTGGGCTCCACGTGCCTATAGTCTTAACACCAAACGGCTCATTGGCTTCCATGGGCGGAAATGCTGCTAACCTTCTGGATACTTTCTCGGAAGATAACGATGCGGAAGAATTTTTTGACGCATTAGTTTAAGTAGGGCATTCGTTAGTTTAATTTTAGTATATTAAGATTAATGTTAACGTTGTAATTGTTATTCAGTTGGGTCAATTTTCTTGTCAAGTGATTAGGTTAAGAACCTATTTCTCTTATTGACTCTTTGTATAGTTTTCGCAGTTTTTTTTAAGTCAGTACAACATTCGGTTACTAACACAAGCCTTCCAACGTTTTGATAAAGAAAAGAAGTAATCGCTGCACTCGCCTATACTTTTATTGAATAACTAGCTTTCCGACATCGGCTTAGCCCGCGTGTGTGTCTGTTATCGCGCCAAAACATTGCCTTCTTTTTGCGCAATCGGATAAAAACTATCCTATGTACTTTCTCGGGTCTCAAACTACATCCATACCCAATTTCATCCAAATCGGTTCAGTGGTTTAAGCGGGAAAGCGTAACAGACAGACAGAGTTACTTTCGCATTTTTTTTTTATAATATTAGTAGGGATTAGTTATAGCCTTATTTTTCTTCAGGGGTTAAACTTCCTATGTTGACGTTAAAACAAAAACTAAATCTGTACAAGCACGGCAGCTTTGTTCTAACTCCCTAATAGCTGATAATAGCTGGTAAACTTTAGTGACTTGCCAACATAAAATTGCATAAGTTTGCAATTTGGACACGCTAGTGCCTGGCACGTCCGGAGTTGCTTTGCCAGACAGGAAACTGGCTATAACTTGCTATGTAAGTATACATAATAATATACTTACGTAAAAGGATATCCACGCTAAAATTATACAGAATAGGTGAATAATGAGCAGCGGTGGCGCAGCGGTACGGGCCTCGCCTTAGAAATATAAGGTCGTGGGTTCGATACCCGGTCGTGCCCACACATATTTGTGTGAATTGTTTCATCTCCGCTGCTCAATATCGGCGAAGGAAAACATGTGAAACCGGCATGTGTTAGAACTAATCATTCGAGGACATGTGACATCCACCAACCCGCATTTGGCCAGCGTGTGTGGATTAAGGCCTAAACTCTCCCAACTCATAAGATAGTTGAGAGAAGACCGGTGCCCAGCTGTGGAACACTAAAAAGTGTTGAAGCTAAACATAGGTTTACGCTTGACTTTAACTTGCCTGATGTTAAGCAATGATGTAGTCTACGTTGGGACGCGCTCGCCCAATATACCAATTCACTCGTTTAGAAGGTGGCAGTGGAATGAGGCTCAATATGGTTAGAAACCATAACGGAGCAACAATCCCGACCTACCTTCTTAAATGGTGTCACCAGACATCGCAACGGAACACGGCAAAGCCGCTTGGTGGTCCGGCTTTGTCTGGTGGGTGGTCACTAACCAATGTCCTCGAAAGGTTAATTCTTAAACATGCCGGTTTAATTGCAATGTTTTCCTTCACTGATATGTTGCAGCGGCGATGGGCACCGCCGGGGATAGAACCTGTGACCTAAACAAAACCGGCCGTGTGGTCGATACCACAGCGCCACCGCTGCTTACCTACATATTACCTACAATTTGCAAACGTTTTTAAATCCTGACGACAAAGAGGGGTATTATAAGTTTTTCACATGTAGATTTACAACAGTTTTTTTTTGCCTCGTAGCGCCTAAACATATGGACTGACTTAGACCCAGGTTTAAAATTAGGTGTCGAATGTGATATAATTAAGTTTCATACTTAACTACCTATTTCTAATTTATTACAGATCGGGTTATTATAGGTCTCGCTTTGAATATTGTTTTATTCATTCGTGTCTTTTGCAGGTGACAATGGAGGGGTCATCATCAGAATACAGTGACGAAGAAGTGGGAGTTATAGCAAAGGGTCAGAAGCTATGGGTCCGTGGGGTGAGGTCACACACAACTTGTGCTGACATCGTGAGGGCGCTACAAGATGCACCGGAAGGTAACTGTTGTATTTATATTAAATTGATTTATAAAATACTAGCGGACCCGGCGGACGTCGATCTGCCCAGTAAAGCAGTGCCATCTACCGGGTCTCAGACCTACCGAATATAACCAATAATAAATAATAGGTATCTAACCCGGCTTTCGGCACTTCTTCGCTTTCTAAATTTTTTTTAATTTTTTTAACCATCCTCGTACTTAAAGGAATATTTTAAAAAAAGAATTAGCGAAATCGGTCCAGCCGTTCACGCGTGATGTCGTGACAACGGAAAACGGGTTTCATTTTTATATATATAGACTGTCATTCCCCTTGCCTTTTTCCCATTTCTATTGGGGTCGACATCCAGTCTTACGTGATGCGGCTAGCTACCAGAATTATACGAGCATCTACCATCAGACCTCGTAACCAGTTGGGAACCAGTAGCCGAGATGGTTAGACCAGGTGTCAGATTATATTGACTTCTGACTACGTGTAACGATTATCATAGATGTGTAAATGACACCCGTTCCCGACGGCTTCACGTGCTCTCAGGCACGAAGGGTAGTCCGTCAACCGACCAGACACCGAAACAAATCTTTGCTGTTACACAAATCTTGTCCGGGGCGGGAATCGAACCCGCGATCTCCCGGGCACAGTATAGCCCAATCGGACGGCTTACACCGCTCGACTACCGAGGTCGTCTTATAAAATATTTTATTTAGTAATAAACTGAACAAATGTGATCACGCGTCACGGAGCCGGTGAGAGAGAGAGACGCCTACGTTAAAACGCAGGCAACAAATAAGTCATTTTTTGTATTAGTACCTATTATAAAACCATCAGGCGTTATAGAACATTATGCGTTTAAACGTATCAGTAACTTCTTGAATAACTTTTTTGTCGGATGACGTTCTCAAATTAGCCTGGCTTTTTTAATTCACCGGACTTTTTCGATGAGCCGGTTGAAAACGGACAAGTAAGTACTAAGATACCTAACGGTAATGCCTAACTAAGTGTTGGGGCTTTGCTATTTTCTCCAGCAAGGTAGATAGGTAGTTTGGTATCCTCGTGTCTCGAGGGTATGTTATGCCGTCAGTCTTGCGACCGACCTTTTACCGGTAAGGGCCCTAATTCACGTAATTTCTTGACGCGCCAATTAAGTAGCGATGCACCTACAACTAAGTTTACGTCTTAATTTAAACTGGTATGTTTAGCTGTCATAGCTAGTTTAGAGCGCTCGCGTGACGCGAATTTGACGAGAGCGTATCTGACAGCGGTTGTCAAAATTACGAGAATACGAAAAAGGTTGTTTTGATCGAAACTTAACTGCAACTGAATTTATTTAATTACCTGAATCAACCTACAGGTCATATTGGTTTACCTGTATCACCGGTCTCTGAAATTAAGGAAAGCGGTATGATTTAACCACTCCAAACAAGGTTGTCTGCAAGCACCCATGAGCATTGGGCTATTAGCAAAAGCTGACCAAGATAGGTGAAGACAGAAAAATTATGCATACTTAACTATTAAAGGCGGCGTTGATTTTTTATTAGTGTTCATAAATTTATATCGCGATTATAGGTACTTACCATGTGAGTGAATAGGTACATTGATTCGGCCGACATAGGGATTATAAAACTTATCCATACCTATCTATCCTAGACTTGATTTGAAAAACACAAGGTATATAAAGCAGAGCAATCTTAAAACCTAGATTTGAGGTTTTTTTCATAGAATATGAAGAAAACTTTGAAATTTTATTTTCCAGCTGGAGGCAGCGTCAGTGAGCACTGCGAATGGGTCTTGGCGGAGAGGTGGCGAGGAGTAGAACGACCGCTGCCGCCTGATGTGCCAGTTCTACATGTGCTCGCAGCCTGGGGAGACGCACGACATGAGGTTTGTGTTTTCTATCTTCCTTTTTCATCACAAAATAGAATTAATAAAGAGAGTCATTTAACCTTATAAACTAGGTACCTAATTCATTAGCTGACATTTTACAAATTGCTTGCCAGTAGAATCTCTTCTTGAGTCGTTAAAATTTATTAGTCACAGGATGCATAATGATAATTTAGCTTCTTTTTTTTCTTGGAAAGGTTCGCTTATCCCTCCGGCGCGTATCTAGCGGAGGGGAAGACGATTCAGGTCGTGATAGTGATAGCGGCAGTCGAGGAGGAGCTAGAAGACGCAGAAGAAGAGGCGTCAGGGCGGCTACGCCACCTCCAAGGTCCAGAAGTGAAGATCCTGCTACCAGGCTTGTGTCTGTCATACAGCATCAAAGCAAAACCATTCATCAGCAACTCGATAAATTAAGGTAAACATTCATTAAATAAATGCCACGAGATCAGTAAACATGAAACTACGAGTAACATACCGCTACTTTGCGATAGAAAGGTCGAAACGCCACTTTAAGGAAAAAAATCTGAACAGGATTTCATAAGTACTAACTAACTTAAGCAATCATGTTCAGTTTTTCGCGCTCTATCGATGTGTCAGCTCTCATGATACATAGGTATATTAAGTACAGTGGCGTTTACGACCTTTCAACCGCAAAGTAGCTAAATGTGCCTATAATTATTATTAGCTCGGATCATTCCACTGCTGGGCAAAGGCCTCGCCTAACACCATCCAGCAGTCGCAATCTTATTCTACCTCCGTCGCATTGTCCATGAATCTATATACTGGTCATAGTTTTTACGAAAAACAAGGCCAGTGATCAGCTCGATCCTACTATATCTTAGTGACTTTCCGAGCTACCTCAACATATGTACCTACCTATACCTACTAAAGGAAAATAAATTAAGCTAGATATTTATTTCTTTACAGAGAGCAAGAAAAAATAATTGATCAACTAGAAGATCAGACACACAAAAACCGAATGGAAAAGCACGGCACGAACTATCTTTTAGAATCCTACCTCCGCGATCTTGGTCGATGCAGCGAAGTCAATGACAGTCAGGCTGGCAACAGTGACAGCGGTGTAGGCATAGGCAGTGGAACTCCACCACGACGGCACACCAAACACAAATCCAGGCGAGAAAGACATCTTATGAGAGAACATTATTTCACAAAGGAACTTACAGATATTTGTCAAGTTAATTCAGAAAGACTAATGCAGACCCAAAACCAGACTGACACTGATTCAGACGCTTCAGCAGACGAATTAACCAGAATTCGAGAAGAAATTGAAATGTTAGAAAAACTGGCGATAATAAACAAACGGTTACATAGAGAGGAAGAATTAGTTGTACGATTAACTGCTAAAGTCAAACGGTATATGGACGAAAATAAAGCCAATAGCTGTGAAAACGTATCACAAGTTGCGATGCTGTTAGATAAAATTGAACAAGAATTCCTAACCACAACAAAAGAGATGCAAGATAATGCTGTAGAATTAGAGAAAGCGGATAGAGAAATAGAAAGTAGAATGAAGTTACTAGACGAATTAACGTTACAATTGGAAGAAGAAGAATTACAGAATACTGTATTAGAGAGACAGTTGAATGAAGCCTCGAGTCGTCAGCCAATTCTATTGCAAGATAGCTATGTACCTGTTCTAGACCAAACTAGCCAAACATTTAGTTACGGTGGCCAATCGTATCCACTTGACACTTTAGTATGACATAGGTTCAATTTCACAAAAATTGTCCCAAAGATATAATTTTGAAATTTACCATATTTTTAACAGAGATGCAATGTTAAATTGCTTTCGGAGTATTCACCAAAAATGTTGTTAGTTGAGATAAATTGAAAGTCTTGGTATCAAGGCATTAGAAATAAATCCTGTATACCCATATCGATAGTATCAATTTTTATTTAAGGGATACCTACTGCTTTAATACTAGTTCTGTGTTTAGAAATAACTAGAAATATACTGTCAATAATATTGCATGAAAATGTTGGTTATAATTATTTACTACTCAACTTTAACTTATGGTGCTAACACTTATGTACCTATTTAACCAAAATTACAATCAAATTGTATACAGATAAGAAATTACTTGTAAGCCACTGAGTTAATGAGGTTATATGTAAACAATAGTCTGTTTCAATAAAGTATGGGACCAAACATAGCTCCCTTATGAACACAAGAGGGTAGTAACAAATTAAGAAAAAATATGCAATTTAAAGATTATTTTTACTTCGAAACATGAATATAAAATGACGTCGGGGTTTGTTTCTACGGAGTTTTATCTTAAAAAATCTTATTAGAAAAAATCAAAAGAACTGAATGTAATCATCGATAAATTATTTGTTATAAGTACCTACACTTGTGCAATTAAGTTAATATTAAGATATGTTAATTCGCCTCTATGAGGACCCTTCCAACTTGATTAAGTTACAATATGATAACACTAACCCTTATTCATAAAACTTATAACACATCTGTAAGCTCGCTATAATAATTATTGTCTTAAGAAAATCATAATTTAGCGAACCTTTAGATATGTCATACATAAGAGTTATGAATAAGATCGTATGAATATAAGTAAGAACATAAAATAGAATCATAAATACCAAAAACAAGACCACCATATAGAATGCCTAGTCAGATTAAATTGTTTGTACGTTAATTTTCAAACTTCAGATTGCTTTCTCATCAGAGATGTGCTAAGCTGTGCAGCTAAAGATGGATGACAAGCGTCGTCTATTTTCAGATTTCACAAGTGGAAAATGTTAATAATTGCAGTAGGTAGTCGAAAACACGAAATAAAATCAAAAATTAATTGTGCAAAAGAATATATATGGGTTTACGGGTGTCATAGTGTTACCTTACAGTCCCGAGTATTTTGTTATAAATTTTATAACGTGCAATCAGTCTTCACACGAAGCAAAGGAGCGGTATCATAATATTAAAACATCGGACTACTAAAACTGCTCTAAAGTTTTAATAAAAATAATTTTAATCGGGAAAATGGCAACAAACTATACTCGGCATAGGATGGAGTGTTAGAGTTAACTCGACCTCGCTATTTGAAGATCGAAAATTCGGACATAGTGAGTGTAGTGTGTAGGGTCCCTTACAATAGTTAAATTACATTACAAAAGACGATAGTTCGAGAAAATGTTGTTCTACGGCCGCCGTCATCAACGGAGCTCTTTCGCTGGTTCAGTCTGCTTGCGACCACGACCGGTGCAACCCGTGTTGAAACGTAAAGGCAAATTAAAGGTGAACACGTTAAATGTCCGTTAAAATAAATATAAATATTAGTAATGCAACGCGAAAGTTTATACATAGTAATGATTATTTCTTTGGTTAGCGCACAGTTTAACACACATTTCTGGTGAGAAGCAATAAAAATTCAGGCTATTCCGACTTTACGACGTGACAGATTACCTGCTTAATCTCTTAAGAAAATTGATATCTAAACTCCATAAAATATCAGAATCGACGGGCTAAAGTAAGGATAATTATGAATTTGTATGGCAAACAATGATTCCTATAGTATTCCACCTGTAAAAAAAACGCGCTGCAAAAAGTCGACTACTTTAAAATCTCACTCTGACCGAACAGATTAGGTTAGCCCAACCTACCATATTAGATAATAATGTATAATTAAACCGATCCAAAAATTATAGTTGTTATATAAATACATAAATGTAAGGAATATAATACATATGATACATTTATAAGTATAAATTAAACCATTTTATACAAAATATAAAGTTTTATTTAGATCTAAGTTAAGCCTTAATGCCGATTTAGATAATATATTTCCACATTTCAACATAGATGAAACCACTTAATCGAAAGAAAGAAGAAATAGCAATTGAAATTAAAATTGAAAATTGCCTAGTAAACATCTTGTGTAACATAGTTCTGCTTACTTCATCCGTTATTCAATTTTGTTTAAAATATGTATGATATAAACACGGCATTACGAAACCATACAACAGTCGAGTCTTTTTATTTCTTTGCACTGGTCGTAAAAATTTGTATTAGTTCACAGGAGTAGTAGGGTACATAATGACGGTTGGTGTCCTAGGAATTTCTTTACTATCAGAGTCCGATTCAAGTAGAGTTACCATTTCAATCTCATCCTTAGCCAACTTACTTACATTGTACGTATCAATTATTATTACAGGCAGATCTTCTACATCAGGTGCATATCTCCAGCGTTGGTAGATACGAAGAACTACATCAGCTATAGGCTCTATCGGTACCGTCCTCTCTGAAGTGTTAATAACTTTTCTAGTAAAAACGAACGGTATTTCTACATTACTAGTAACAATTCTTCGGGTGTCCTTTTCGCTAAATAGCTCATCCGATTTTTTCGCCCTCAGTGCAGCAGTTAAGAACAGAGACCATCGTGGACGATAATAATATTTCACCAAACCATCCCACTGCTTGCAAGCGTAATCAGAGATTTCGCCGTTTGGACCCCATAATGTTATTTGATTTCTGGCATTTAATTCATACATATATTCTTCAGTTTTATTTCTTCCTAAGCTTCTTGCCTTCTCAAACCAAGTATCAGCTTGAAAAAAATAATTTGTGTTCAACACATCACTCATATCATCTATAGCTTTGAGAAATCTGTCAATAGACGCTTCAAAAACAAAGCTATTGGAATATCTATCGCTAACAACGTTTATATAAAGCTGGTCAATTCTATACTGCAACACTTGTCTTGTCACATCTACCAAATCGTATTCGTATGTGGGAGAATAACAGCCTGTACCTTGTTGCACAAATATTCTGAAGGCCTCAAGCAAATCGCAACTTTTGTACCAAGCCCACGGCTTTATTCTTAAACTAGGTCTTCGAGTTATAACGTATTTTCCTCTCACTCGATTTAAGCCGTTAAAACTATAAACACTTTTCAGCAAGTATTTCCATGCTTCGTCAAGATTAGTACATCCATATCGTCTCTCAGCATATTCTGATACCCATTGTTCTAAATCTTTAACGGGAGATTTTCGCCAAGCTGACTCCAGCATCAAATCATAAACAACATAGTTTTGATTGATACCTTCTGGAGTGAGGCCAATTCCGATCATTGTACTGTTCGCTCTGGATCTAGTCTCGTAAACATCTCTATTAATAGTCACCATATTACCAAACATTCCCATTGTCCCACCAAAGTTGTGTAACATACACCAAATAAAGGGTTGACCGTAATACATTTGGTACACGTCATACTGGGGCCACTGTTCTGATTGAAGGTCTAACACAAGCATTCTGCCATTCGGAACTGCAGTAAGAAACGCCTTCACTCTATTTATAGGCCATAGCAATGGGTCGTGAACAAACATCCAATTTTGAACAAGCCAAACTGCATCTTTGTCATAGTTGGAAATTACGGCAAATATACTTTTTGCAGTTTCTTGGACAAGTGGTGTAGAAAACTCTGATAACTTTACTTCGTTAAACGGATCTGATGCGTACAAGTGAATGTCTTGTTTATTTTCATACGAAATAGCGTTTAGAAACATTTTTCCAATAGATGCAAATTCGGGATCATTTGGATCCAAAAATAGACCACAACAATACTCGTTGCCAAATTTATTCCACTGGTCGACTTTATAAAAAGTGCTGTTGGGATAAATCCTAGAAAATGCAACTGGAACGTGTCCGTTAAATGTTGGAAACACTGGTATGATTCCAAGGCTTAGCATGTAATCGGTTACAAAATTTTGAATGTCCGTTTGTATCACGTTCCAAGAATCTGGCAGTGGTCCTCCCCATCCGCGAACATTTCCCATTCTAAGCCACGATAAAAAGGCTGGCCCTGTAAAATGGTTATCTATTTCTATTTGTGTCATGCCTATTCGGCGGTAGACCTCGGACCATGCGGCCTCCTGCGCTACGGGAGCGAGAGCCACGTTAATCCCGTTAAGAGCCATCCAGACCACATGGTTTTTCCAATCAGATTTGTTCCACCACGCGAAGCTATACGAAGCTGTGCAAACATTTTGGTAATATCTCAATCTATCGTTAGCTACGACTTCTTCATCAACCTTAGGTAAAATTTGCGGTATACGAACACTGTCTATCTGCCAACTGACTTGACTTTTGCAATACTTTTTAAGGTAATAATTGAAACCCCATACAGCTGCTACACCGGTGCTCGCCTGGATCTGCAGTGTTGTTCCGTTCAATGTCTTCAGTTTAAATGAGTCCTTATTATCTTTGAATAGATTTCTGTCGATTGATACTTTCACACTTATCCAGCTAGGTAAATAATTCTGGATAGTATTCGATGCGGCGATTTCTTGTTCATCAATTGATTTGATAGTTTGCAATTTTGTTGGATCTAGGTGGTCCAAGTTAAGAGACGATATAAGCACGGCTCTTAAAAGCAACGTTAAGACCGTTGACCGAATCATATCGAGTCCGGGCACGAATTGAATTGACAACAGTGCAATTGGACACAACAAAGTATGTTACGAACAGTAAAAGAAATAAGTCAAACACTAAAACTGAAAATAAATGCTATGCAATAAAAACAACATACCACGACGCAGGGGTCGCAGTGGTCCGAACTGCTGTAAAGAACAGAGTGTTTTGGAATTTTGCGATTTTCATAAGTCGATAATCGATTTCCTGGATACCTTAAGGAGTCGAGCAGTGATTCATATGCACAATCTCGCACCATTCACATGGATCAACCCTAGTTTGATTGATTGATTCACGTAGGTACCTAATCGGTGAAATATTTCAATGCGGCATCACAAAGCAAAAAAAATATAGAAGAGGTCGCTAAAAATCTAACCAACGTGGTCTTATAATAATGTCCTCGTGAAATTATACGCCAGTCATGCGTCTATTGATTCCCACTTCCCATTGAACCCTTTTTAGTGTCCAATGGCTGGGCTCGGGTCTTCTCTCAACTATCTTTTTTTTATCCTAAAATTCGCGCTTACCCAGTAAATATCGATTCACTCGTGACTTGAAGACCGGCATGAATGAATGAATGAATGTTGTTATCTGAATGTTTATAGTTTGTGAATAGGTTTGCGCATGCCTACAATTACTTGCCCAATGTTAAGCATGATATAGGTAGTTACGATGGGACGCGCCCGCCCCATATACCGATCCATCACTCGTGATTACGAATGATTTTCGGTGGGAAGGTGGCAGTGGAATGAGGTTAAGGTTAGAAACCATATAGGAGCAAAAATTCCGACCCACCCTCTTAAATGGTGTCACGACACATAGCACCGGAACACGGCAAGGCCGCTTGGCGGTGCGAAACACGAGTTGAAAGTGTTTAGACCTTACTCCACACATCCATCCTGGCCAAATGCGGGTTGGTGGATGATGTCCTCGAATGATTCGTTCTTAGATGCCGCTATCCTAATGATGTTTTCTTTCACCAATATTGAGTAGCGGCCATGTAACAATTCACACAAAGATGCTACCTATGTTAGTGTGAGATATTTGCAGGACCAGGTGCAGGACCGACAACCTCCTGACTACGGAATAGGTACCTCACCTACTGAGATTAAAATTTTTAATATAACCTACTTAGTGCAGAACAATAGAACAGTTGCTTACCATGCCAGACATATTTCATTTTGACCAATGTGTCATTTCACTGCGACACGATAACATGTTACTTGACCCTTGGTTTATGACTCGCGATAACGGAAATGAATGGACAAAGCATTATTTGGCTTCCATTATCACTTTCTAGTGAAATGATTAGTTTCATAAATAAAACTCAAGTACTATACGTTTCTAATAAGAAAATGAACTGGACTTGCGGCTAACTTAATACCAAAAACATGTACAATACCACAAACTGTTCATGTACAAGAAAATATTATAGATGATCACACCCAATCACAGAACAATCATGTTCATCACACAAAGATTTATCCTGGGTGGGAACCGATCCCATGGTCTTAGCAGTCAGTCACTAATCACTACGCTAAAAGGCCATCCATACGACCCAATGAATAATTTAAATGTAAAATGTCTATTAGAACATTATCCATAAACAAAAAAGGGATAATTGTGATACTGGGATATATAGCGTGTGGCAACATTAATATAAAGCCTAAAACAAAATAAAATAAAATAAATGTAAAAGCATAATGTATTTATTTTATTAAAGAAAAATTGAAAGTACATAAAACCGAATTCAATACATTTATGGTGCCTTGGCCAGCGTTTGGCTGAAGTATTTTATGACAGTTGTTTTTTAATACACGACATAAAAGTGGAAGTGTTAAGTTCGACATTGTTTCGTAGAGCCTAATATTAGACGTATGTGTTGCTTTCAAAAATACAGTAAAAGAGCGTGGGTGCTTACGTCATAACTAATTATTAACTATACATAGATGCGTCATTTTGGCTCAAACCATCGCCAAAACATGTGCAATATTTTTTTATAAAATAGAAGATAGGCTAAAAATTAAAACTGCACTTTGCTTAGATTAACAAAACTATGCTGCAGTTTAAGGCGATTGTCACAGTAGGGAAACGTACATATTTCAAATGTTCACTTCGCTGTTGATCGTAGTGGGGAAATCACGCGCGGGACTGTGGCGCCAGTGTGTCACATCCCGCACCGCACTCCGGCGCAGATTAATTATAAAAAGAACATGAAATATGAATTTAGGGCGCGCCAAAGGAGAAAATAAAATGTCGTAGGCTCCACCCATTCCGTATTGCTGTCCAAGGTTTTGCACTACGACAACCGTTATTAATTAATAATCGTATAGATCGATTAATCAAAATCACTATACCCATCAGTCGCTCTACATCAAGATTTCTATTAATGTAAGATTCTTAGCTATATAGGGAGCACACAAATAACAAAATACTTTTTCCTGTGACATGTCAATATTTTCTTAAAGGGAGCACACAAATAACAAAATACTTTTTCCTGTGACATGTCAATATTTTCTTGACCCAGTTTTTCGATCCACTTTCTTTTGAGTTTTCGTTTTTCGGAAGCCTAAAATGTTAATTGTAACTTATACAGTTTTTGAATATTTTATCTTACATAATTGTTAGTAGGGCTTAAGAATAACAAAATGCTTGTGATACCTGATATGCATTGAGTATAACATCGATGCATGATCGATTCATTCTATTCATTGTTTAAATCACTTCACTAAAATACCATATAATGTAAAAAAAAGGCAATATACTGATCGAAAGATTACGGGTATGAACTCTAATATCCTAAAACATATAAACAGACTAAAATAATTAACAGAACTTAAATTTTGTATAAATATATGAAAGAAGCTTATTATACTTATTCAGTACTTTTACGACTTACTTGTGAAAGGATATCAGAGGCCCTTTTTTACTATATTTTAAGCTACAGCCCTTCACACAACACATAGGCATTGTTTCCCTTGTCACAGACGGCTTCACACTCAAATTAGAACTTAAGATCATCTATTAGAAAAATTAATAATTCATTCGCACAATTTAACCAAATGAGACTTCATGTACTCATCTGCTAGTAGTAAAACTTCTTACACCCGGATACTATGATGGCGGACGGTGGGACGGCCTGACGTGATTTAAAAATAAACTTGTTTTAGTAAACTGACTGCTTCTTGTCTCTTTTTACACATGCATAAACTCATATGAAAGAAAGAGACTTGTGTATTATTTGTATATTGCTGTCGATTTGTGTGATATTCCTATAATGTATTTTTATAAAGAGCATTGGTTCGTATCCTCTATATAATTTAACCATCGGTAGTCCTACGTGAGTTTTCTATATACATTGAGATACTTGCATACAACGTTAAAATCTGCGGCCCAGTGCGGTAAAGTGTGATAATCGCTTATTGAGGTGTTACATTTAATCCTAGATGACTTTGATGACACAAAAGAAAATACTATTGTAAAAAAAATACTAACACGCTCATTAAATTAAAAACACGTCAGATTTACTAGAAAACCAAACGCTGGCCAAGGCGGTCCTTTGCAGGAGTACAAGAGAGGAACCTGTATAGATACAGGAGGTTTGATGGTGTAATATTGATAGCGATGGTCATGGTAGTTAAGTTCATCTAGTCTAACCGAAGATTCACCACCTGGACACTGAAGTCTGTCTTCTATTCGGTGTCCATTGCCACCTGGGGAGAAAATTAGAATTACTAAATTGTTTACTAATTTGGTATCAATTAAAATAATAATATTCTAAATACAAGTATAATTAATAATTATGCCTTCCTAGCCGTTTTTCCGGCTACGGCATCGAAGAGGCTTATTAGCAAGGAATATTAGTCAAGTATAAATTGCAAAGCTTCGAGGATTGCCGCATAGTTGCTAGCCTTTCGGTCTTTTATCAGATAGACTTCGCGAGTGTGCGTTGGAATTACATAATATTATTCCCCCATTCATTCTTTCATCGGTCAAGTAGAGGTACGGCTATGCGCCACCGATATATAGTGCAAATTCCATGGGTACGGACAAAGCACTTTGCTCTCATTTTTGTTGAGCGAATAGCCGAGTTGTAAAATTCACTGCCAGCATGTTTCCCGATATATATGATCTGCCTGTTTTCAAGTCACGAGTGAATCAGTATTTACTGGGAAGCGCGTTCCATCGTTAACAATATCATTGCTTAACAACAGGAAAGTTGTGGTCAAGCCCAAACCTATCTATACTAATATTAAGAGAAGAGTTTTCTTTGTTTGTTTGTTTGTTTGAACGCGCTAATCTCAGAAACTACTGGTCCGATTTGAAAAATTCTTGCACTGTTAGATAACCCATTTGTTGAGGAAGGCTAAAGGCTACTTTTTATCCTATTGCTGGGCATGATATGTAGTTCACGCGGGCGTAGCCGCAGCGGAAAGCTTGTTACAGGATAAAAAAAAGCAAGGTACACAAGAGATAATATACATGCACTTTTGTAACACCAGTCCTTTTTTAGTCTTTACTCTTAAAGCCTGCTGAGACGGACTGACCAAGACGGCCAGGAAGGGGGTACGAGTCACATCACCATCTACTGTCAAGTAGATGGGTGTGCCCAGAGTAGTAAACTTAATACTTAAATTACGTCTGTATAACCGAGGTGTAGGCAGAGATGAATATCATACATACTATGTTTAGGTCACAAAACACAATCAAAGGGTGAGAGTAAGGTAGCTACTGCCTCAATCTCGAAGTCATCAACAAACAAGTGACCGCATAGCTAATACCCATTAGGTTAAAATAGGTTTATAATAGTTTATAATTCGTTTGTCTCTGTCTGTCATCTTGACATTTGTATTAGTAAGAAGGAGACAGTCATTTTAACTAGTGTCTTATAAGATTTTTATGAATAACACCGTTAAGGTATAGATAGAGATAGTTACCGCGGGCGTTGGGTCTCTGGGAGGTTCGTCCCCCGGCGCGTCGGGAGGGCCAGCATCACCCGTAGCAGCGGCGGTACCACCGCGACGCTCCTCACCCTCCACCAGCGACAGGAACCGAGTCAACTCCTCCTCTTCACAGATACGAAGCGGAGTCTTCGGGCCGACTATAGCTATAGACACATTCTGGAAATAGGAAATATTTCTACTGTATTAATCTGTCAAGAATATCATATTTGGGCAGCAGTGGTACGCGTAGTATCGACCTCGCCTTCGAAATATAAGGTTTAATCCCCAGTCATGCCCACACTTGTGGAAATTGTTTCATCGTCGCTGCTCAATATCGAAGAAAGAAAACATTGTGTGGAAACTGTCATGTCTACAAACTAATCATTCGGAGATATGTGACATCATTGAGAGAAGACCCAGCAGTTGGATACTAAAAAGGGTTGAAGTGTATCTGTGAACAATTTTAGTTAACATTAAAAATTTAACAAGACCTGAACCAGCTAAACTTCATCTTGACATAAAATAAATACAAAACTCGCTTTCAAACAAAAACTTCAAAACCAGTGCATTTAATTATTGCTGTGATGCAAAAAAACTTGTAAACAAATAATTTGACATGTGGTCATATTTGATAACAGATAATTTGTGGTCAACCTTACTTATCTTCTATTGTTTTCTGTATTTAAAAAAATACAATTTCTTTTTGCTTGACCTAGGATTCGACCCCGGGACCTTGCCGTTACTAAGCGAACCACTGCGACAGTAAACTATGTACCTTAGTATTAAGATCCACTTCATTCGGGAGTGTATCCCTCAAAGCACGGAGACCATGAGCAACTAATTGTTGCAAGTCACAGTCTACAAACGAGGTCAAATGCTTCTCCAAGTATGTACGGGCTGACTGGGATCTTGCTCCAATAGCCATCGCACGGCAATCGAAGAAGTTTGCTGAAGGACAGGTTTGGTATATGTGTGGGCCTTGATCCTGAAATAAATGAGACAGTTTTTAAAAGATATACAGGGAAGGCTTCATTAATGCAGACCCCGTATTTGGTAGGTATTTGTTGTAATGGGAATTATGTATTTCAAGTTGGACAAATAATTACACCTAAGAAAAGATTTTAGGTTTAATAGTAGTATTAAAATGTATTCAAAGTTATTAATAAGCCGTTATTTTATACTGAGGACCATCTTGAATCTATATTAAATTAACTTTCCAAGTCATTTATTACCCATACTGAAAGGGTTGCAAGAAAATTGGTGATCAGCGCCAAGAATGTCTTGGCGGCGGCCTTCTTCATGAATCTGATCACCAATTATTTTACTGTCACCGGAATATAAGGTGCGTACCTACCAAATTTCAGGTCAATCCGCCAACAGGAAAGGGGTCAAACTTAAGTTTCACCCAAACCAAAAAGGGCATGCCAAATAAAACCGTTTAAAAACACTACTAAAGATAAAAGTGTCTCTCTCCAATAGTAAATGTTTGAAATCGATGAGGCTTTTGGCGAGATACGACACACGGGGCAGAGTAAATGTGCAAGTTCTACTCTTTCACGGAAAACAGGTCAAAAAGTTTAGTGACAATTTTGCATACACATAGTATAGGATAAATAATATGTAGCCTGATTAACATTGAGATACTTCCCGTACTGAAAACGATCTGTGGCTTTTCTCATCAAGTACTTTCCAGGCGCCCTGCTGAGATCGTCACTCCACTTAGTCTGTGTGCGTCCCTACATTTTCCAACAGTCACAATTATACTTACATCATACCCAGCGACTAATAAGCCAACACCGAGAGGCCTCTTATCATATCTCTGTGTACAAATCTGCATCTTGTTCCCAACAAGGCCAATAAGCCTGCCAACTGGCATCAATGAGTCATGAGCGTAGCGGTGGTTCAGGCACTCTGTTCTCATGTAACGACTGAAATATATAAAATATTGAACTATACATGGTTGGATAAATACCATTTTATCATCAGTCTAATTGACTACCTACTATAGCTACTATTTATTATGTCTTCAAGTCCTGTCAGCTGCTTTAACTGCTTGCCTATCTTATAACTTACTCAGACAATTCTGGGTTGATAGAGGCATGAAAAAGATTGGAGCAGACCTATGCCTTAAAAGGGATTCATACCTAGACAACATTGATAGTCAATACTAAGGAACAATAACAATAGTCCCTAACTAGGCTTTTGCACTGCACAACAAAACAATAAATTATCACATATCTTAAGCATAACATATCTGTAGACAATAGAGATAGATAGTGCTCGCATCATGTTTTTTTGTGAATATTTCACCAGCGGAAACTAGGGGTAAGAAACTTACTAACACACCTAATAAAATACTGTCAAAATGTATAAACTGGGTGAATAGAAAAAGGGATTTTTAATGGGTGTAGGTCTAATGGCTTAACTTGTACTCCAAGGCACAGTGTCACTACAACCTTTATGACTACAGAATGGACCAGAAAAATCTTCTCTATCGCTAGAGATGAACCCAAACATACTCATAACATTATTAAATTAAATAAGTATAAATAATTGCCTAACAGGCCAGTGATGTGGTTGGTAAGGGAATTGTTTTTAAGACGGACAATTGTGCATGAACATATCTTTAATAATTAATTATTTATTTTGAATCAGGGTGTAATCTATATATATAAAAATGAAACCCATTTTCCGTTGTCACAACATCACACGTGAATGGCTGGACCGATTTCGCTAATTCTTTTTTTAAAATATTCCTCTAAGTACGAGGATGATTCTTACGCAGTGAAAAAAAAGAAAATTTAGAAAGCGAAGAAGTGCCGAAAACCGGTTTAGATACCTATTATTTATTATTGGTTATAGTAGGTCTGAGACTGCTAGTTATTTATAATAATGTATTTGTGAAGGAAAATTAAAATATATAATAATATATGGGTCATTCTAAGTTAAGAGGTACTTTCCATGGCCAGGACAAAAAAATACTTTTTTTATATACTAACTTCCTTATTAACTAATTAATTACTTAAAACTAAATGTTTTCTATTTGCTCACTTAAATTTATTACAGAAATGTACGTAGTTTACAGTGGCGTAGCGTGCCTTGTCGGGGCCCCATATAAAAATTTTTTTGGAGGTCCTTATATGGAGGTTAAGATTTTTCACAAAAGAAAAAAAATATTGTGAGAAGAAATATTTATTTATCACATAATTTACCCAATTTACAAATATAAAAGGAGTTGTTTTATAGAATTTTGTCATTTGTAAAATAAAATAAATTAGAAAGTTTTTAATTTTTCCTTACACACTTTGGGGGCCCCCGTGGCCCGGGGCCCCGTATAATTGATACGGCAAATACGGCGGTAGCTACGCCCCTGGTAGTTTAGTCACAATAAGTTTTAATATAAGAAAAAAGTCTCTCCCCTGGTCTGTCCCCAAGCTGACTTTATTTGTTAGCCAGTTATTATGAATGTATTAAAATTCAATAATGACTTTATCATCGTTTATTTTATACAGAACAATAACTTAGTTACAGTGTCTTATATGTAAAATTACTTTTATTCCAATTTTTCATAAATAAAATCAACGCCGAAATTTGTCCTCCGAGTTTCGTGTCTCGTCCCCTGGCTTTTGGTTTTCGTTTAAAATTCAGTTTTGTTTTACTAAGTTGTGGAAGTTGTGACCTTGAGTGCATAGGATGTAATGTGAAGCTAGCCGCAAGCACCCCATAAGCCCACTGAGCAGCCATTTTAACGGCCATTTCAGTCCCACCGCGCGCTGGATGTAGAAATGTTGAGTGAATGTAGTCTTTCCTCTGGTAAGTTTCATTTAGAAATTATTCGTTAAATTATTAATATAGACTTACACGTTCGCTATGAATAGTGCATACAATCTTACGTTTAATTGTGAATTGCGTATGAGAAACACTTTTTCGGCTATTTAAGATATCAATCGAAAATGTCTCTCACCTGGCGTATTTCCCCTGGCACTTTTAATAGCAGGGGAGATACTTAAAGTCCAGGGAAGATACATTTGTATGCGTTTTCATGAATATTTCTGCATTTTTCTCTGACTTTACAATTTAATATGAGTTTTTCAGGCACACTAAAGGTTCACTAAGTTACCAATTGCGTATATATACGTAATTGCCTGACATTGAAAAGTTTGAGCTGCTTCTGTGACTTAAAGTTATGTCGTCATTTTCATTTGGATACTGTGGATTATCCAGAAACACATTGTAAATTCAATCTACGCGTTGATGATTATTTACAGAGCTAGCGATTTCGAAGATGACCCACTCATCAATTTCACATCTCAAGAACACAGGACGAAGCATCAAGAAACACTACAGCATTCTGTACCTACCAGTATTTAAACCTAACTGCACAAAGATGAGTCAAAGCCCTCAACATCTGGAAAGGAAACATTCAGCAATAGGGGCTTTGTGCTGGTTAAACTTCAAGATACAAAAACAGAATATCGTTATGTTGCACTGTGCACAGGTGATGAAGAAGATGATGAACGTCAAATTATTTTTTTTTTAATTCTGTGATCACCTGAGATCAGGTTTTAAAAAACTACCTTGCCCTAACTTGAAAATGAAAGCGAGGCGTATATTTTATGCATTTAACGAATTTATATCTTAGAATGAGGGTTTTGGAAAAAGATTTTTTTTAGTTTCCTTTAACTAAAATGTTTTGAGAGTTTATCAAGAAAAAAATATTACTGTTACTCCGAGAAGTTTTTGCTTAATTTATTAGTGACTACTATTTCATATTCTTCTTGCTTTTAATTCTTCGATAGGCTAGCGCTTGACTACAAATTGCCTAGTGTTAAGTAATGTTGTAGCCTACGATGGAACGCGCCAGCCTAGTATACCGATTCACTCGTGATTACGAATAATTATCGGTGAGAAGGTGGCAGTGGAATATAGCACCATATGGTTAGAAACCATAAAGGAGCAACAACTCCGACCCACCATCCTAAATGGTGTCACCAGACATCGCACCGGAACTCTGCAAGGCCGCTTGGCGGTGTGGCTTTGTCTGATGGGTGGTCACTAACCACGGCCGAAGCCTACTACCAGTTGATTATAACCTGATTTGCACCACCCGAAAACCATGTGTGGGGATTCAATTGAAGGTCTACACCCACGGACGAAGGTGACTCAGCCCCCAAAAATTTATTTCATATTGATAGTAAAGTTATAGATATTTTTGTTTTGATGGAAAGGAAAAGTAAAGACGATGGTATTTTTTGTACCTAGCGCTTAAGACTGCTAAGAAATAACAAATCTGATTATTAGAATCTGATTAGATATTTCATAATTAAAATAAAAAATTAATAAATACAGTTCATTCTCTAAAAAAACGTGTTTTTGATATGTCTATCTCTCTTCCCTGTTCATAAAGTATCCTCCCCTGGTCATCTTGTCTCTACCCTGTACTGAGTATTTACCCTGGTCTCTTATAAAACGAGAAAAAACCAACAAATTGACTGGCCGCTTTGTAAATGTTTTTATCTTAAAAGTTTCTATTACATAAAATGTATACTTATTTAAAAATATAAAAAAAATGCCATGCCGTCGCTTCATACAACATATTACCTCTTAACTTAGAATGACCCATATAGTATACATATATCAGTCAGTTATGTGGTTTTCATAAGACAAAGTCTGCTTTGTTTGGGATTCAACAAACATGTATGTTAATGTCTCAGAATTATATTACTATAGTATTATTATTAGATAATTACCTTAACATTCTAGCATCAGCAGTCAACCCCGATATAGAAATACCAATATGTTCATCAATTGGTATAATCTTCTTTTGGTAAGCAGACAGTTCACTAACTGCTCGTTTAAGCGCTATTAGTATAGCAAACTGTTTGTTTTTGAGTCCTACAGTAGCAGAACCCAGTTTGACTGCCTCCATAGCATATTCCACTTGGTGGAGACGGCCTTGGGGGCTCCACACGGTGACGTCACTGTCATACTGGTTTCTAAACTGAAAATTGCATAAAATTTATAATAATTAAAAACATAGTGTAGTAACATTAATAATAGCTAAATGAGTAATAGTGACTGAAGGTAGTTGGGACGTAGTAGACTAGTTTTAAAGAAAATTTCAATTAAGTTAGCTATAGTTATTTCCTTCATAACCTATGGGTTAGGTTTTATATAAACTTCGGTACTTAGGTAGCAAATAAAATTCCTTCACATGATGCCATATGTACAAGGCATAGTTAGAATTATGATGATGATGTAAACAAGTTATAGCCGGAGTATTAGCAAGAAATTTCAGTAAACTCCAGCAATGACACGGCATAAACTAAGAATTTATTTCAAGTTGTATGCGGCCATAAAAGTTAATAAAGCAATAATTCAGTTATGAAAATGAAATATCTTACCATTTTAGAGCCTTTTAGTTAGTAGTATAGTTGGAAAATATGCCAAATAGCAAAATTTATCACGAAAAACGAAGAAGCGCCACAAGCCGCAATGACTTTTTACTTTTTGACATCAATCAACATTGATATTTGACTTGACAGTTACTTGTGACATACCGACGCCAAATGTGACAAAACAACTGTCAACGTCATGTTAAGACATGATTATTGCCACATAATAAAATTAATTTGTACACCTCAGAATTAGCACTTAAGATACCTACATACCTACCGTAGGACCACCCACAGCATCTGTCAGTATACACATTTTCCATCCTCTTCCGCCGGTTGGCAGCTCTGTGGTATGTAGTTACAAATAGGTAGTTGCGTACTGAGGAAATCAATGAGATCGCCACATGAAATGAAAAATTTTAGTTCACGAGTTCCACTCTTTTGTGTCGCACTGTAGGTATTAATTCATGAGAGAGAGAGAAAGAGAGCTGCACCGCCGCAATATATTTGTGGATAGTCTGCATAAATTTTACAACAAATCATTAATATCCTCATATTAGAACGCAGGCATAGGTGAATATCATCCACTTTATTTTTAGGCCGGTTATTTTTAGGTTTCATAAAGACTACAAGAAAATCATTGCTCATACGTAATAAAAAGAGCATATAACCGCATGTACCTGGGCATTTGCACTGTATAACATATCATCGCATTAGTCTTTAGTTTAAATATTTTGTCCAAATCCTGATCAGGGGTGGCCAACCGGTCGATCGCGATTGCTAGTCCAGTCGATCGTGACTAGGCAAAACAATGGTCATGAACCCAGAGCCCTGACAATAAAATAAAAAGTCAGTCCGTTGACAGTTGACGACATTGACTGGAGGGAGTTACGTTGCGACGATTTCCGATGTAAATCTCAAATGTGATATAACCAGAACCTACTACGACTGGTCAATAAAAAATATGTGATTAGGTACTAGCTTACCGACAGCGGCTTCGCCCGCGTGTATTTCGGTTATCGCGCCAAAACATTAGCTTTTTTGGCGCAGCCGGATAAAAACTATTCTATGTCCTTTCTCGGGTCTCAAACTACCTCCATACCCAATTTCATCCAAATTGGTTCAGTAGTTTAAGTGGGAAAGCGTAACAGACAGAGTTACTTTCACATTTATAATAATAAGAGGGACTAGTAGGGATGACGTATTAAACTACGCTGTTTCATTTAAGATTTCAAGAAGTAGACCATGTGTTGGGTAGATCGCACAGGGTTTTCATTCATTCATCTCATTCATCACCACGTTGCCTACGTTCTTGTAAAGTAGTCAATTTCAAGTGTTCAAGTCTCTTCTCATAGGTCAGTTTCTCAAGTTGTCTCGGTATTTTTGAAAACCTACGTTGCACTTTTTCTAATAGGTATTTAAATGTCTTTAACAATATATGGCCTCCATACTTGGAATGCGTATTCTTTTTAATTCTTTATTTAAAATCCTCAAAACTTTCATTCTTGGCCTAATGAAAGTTTTGAGGATTTTAACTGTTTTAATATCCTGTGTTAAATTTCCAAAAGCTTTTTTGACAAGGTGTGTTAAGGAATTTTCTTAGGAATTGATTAATATAGTTTACTTCATTAAAATTATGTAACGCCTAAAGTTTGTTAAGAAAAAAAAAGTAAAGTTAACTTAAGTAAAGTTTGTTTGTTTGTTATTTATGTGGTTCTTATATGAATGTAACACCACGTCTATATCCTTCACGAGGTAGGCCGAGTGCCCAAGGTGTGTGATGATGAGACATCTAGCTTGATCTATTACTTATGTACCTTTTTCTTGCTCGGGGACATCCTTTACGGTTTCCTACCGCCCCGTGTAGGCGCAGGGCAGGGGGTATGTAGCACTCTCAAAGGGTACCCACTAAAACCTCCCGGGTGTACCGTCGAGCAATTGTACCGGGGTCACGGGAATCCCATGTGACAAGACATGTGTTCGATGGAACGCACTTACCTCATAAACTACTGGTTTGAATTGTCAAACTTTTTTGGTGTTAGATGGCCCGTTGAATGCACCTATTTTATGTAGACAAAGTTGCGCGGGTTAGGTAGTGCGTACTTAATATATATTCCAGTAACATGTCCACAAGCCACAGACTGTATAAAAGAGAGTTTTTAAGAATAAACTTTATTCACAGCACACACTTACTGTACGTGACGAGATCTGGCTTCACCTATTGTGTAGCATGGCAGCATGACTAATGGAAGCAGTAAGCCAACATTCTGATGGACAGTGACTTAAGCTTTATCCACTCATCATTTTTATACTGAAAAAATAACCATGAAGTAGGTACTGTAGGTGTATACCTACCTTCTATATTTTTTATGACTGTTCATTTTATTGTGAATTTCATCAAACGAATTTCGAACACCTAATAATTCACTAAAATAAGAGCATAAATAAACCGAATTGTTTCAATAATATAGGGCTACCAACATTTAGAGAAATAAACATTCTTTCACCCACATTGTACGAAAGGATCCTCACTTATCTAGTTTTTGTGAGAAACCACTTAACTCCGCCATTTGATTGATGACTATTGTACATACGTAGATCACATCATTGCATAAGATCAGTCAAGTTGTAGTCAAACACAAGCCATATAGCCTTTTAATTACCGCCCCGTCAATATCAATTGACGTAAAAATTTTCGAATTGATAAAAAAAAAATAGCAACAATTAATAAAAAAGTATGAATGTTTATTATCGCTTAGATGCGACATGGGAATGGGGCAAAAAAACCTTTGTCAGTGCCTAAAACAGAACATAGCAACAACATACAATCAATTTATTAGTATTAATATTATAATAGGTACCTATTTTATTTCATTGAGTAGGGATATTTTTAATAGTGACCTTTCAATGTCCTTGTTTAAGGTTCTATCTACTTACATAGTAAAATCTATACAAAGGCGCGTAGGCGGCTAGGCGGCGCACATTTATCACACGCCCATAATTCTAGCCATGTCATAGTTAGTAGTTACATACTAAATAATGTTAACAATAAGGTTCAGATTGCGAAACTATGGCGCCAGCTATTTGATACAGCTATAACTTAGGAAATTGTGGTATATCTTCCTATATTGTCGGCTCTTAGACGCGCGTGCCCACTACCTCGCACCGCCGCTCACAGCTACTGACTGTTTGCGACCATGCGACCGCACGTGCGCTAGAGATGACATAATGCTTCCTTCTCTTTCACTCACAGACACTACATCTCTCCCTTATTTTATTTTGTTTAATAAAACAATTTTCAGATTGTGACTTGGACAATTTATTATCACAATAACCTCTCATTGCATGACTGAAAATCAACTGTAATTTAAACCTTTTAAATCAAATCAACAATTATTATTATTATAATAATTAAACATTTTTAATTCTGATTTTCTGAATCCTGATTATTTTCAATCTCCTCTTCGGAACTTTCTTCTACTGTCATTTCTAAATTCTGTTCAGTGATTTCTTTGTTTACAGGTCTCCATTCTCCCTCCACTTTTTTTAAATGCAATATGTTACGTCTTAGCTGCTGCCCCGTTTCATCATTCTGTACTTCCACATCTCCTCCATTTTTTAACTTAACCGTGTGCGTGGCTGTATCAAAATTGAGACTAAGTTTATTTGTTTTATTGGCATTCTTAACATATACTTTATCTCCCACTTGTATGTCAACTTCGCGTGCTCTTCTTCTTTTATCTGAATACTCTTTTCCCTTTTCTTTCTGTTCTTTATCTTTGTCTCTTACCTCCATGTCTCCAAAACTTTGTTCTGCAATATCTATCATCGGAATCTTGTCCCTAAATTTTCTTTGAAAGAATAGTTCTGCCGGTGTTTTCCCAGTTACACTATGTGGGGTACTATTGTACATTGTCAAATACTCTGTTAAAGCTTCTTTCCAGCTTTTTCTCTCTACTTGACATATTTTTAACCGTTTAATAATATCTCTGTTTTGTCGCTCCACTTCTCCATTTTGTTGCGGCCAGTAAGGTATTGAATTAAATAGTTTTATATCATTTTCATGGCAATAAGTCTTGAACTCTGCGCTAATGAATTGTTTGCCATTATCAGAAGTTATGGAGACTGGATGTCCTAAACGGCTAAAAATCTCTTTAAGTATGCGAATCATTTCCTTACTGCTTATGTCTCGACATGATTTGATCTCTTTATACCTAGAATAGTAATCGATCACAACTAAAAGATAATCACCACTTGGTAACGGACCTAGTAGGTCAATGGCGATATCAACCCAGGATTGCGTAGGTAATTCTCTTCTTTTGAGTGGGTGTGGTGGATTTGGTGCCGACACAAGTGTGCATCCTTTACATGACCGTACTAAATTCTCCACGTCCTTATCGTAGTTAGGCCACCAAACCTTCGCTCTAAGTCTGAGCTTCATCGCGACCATTCCAGGGTGGCCTTCGTGAGCAGCATCTAGAACAAGACGTCGTAACTGTGTCGGAATAACTATTTTGGTCCCTCTTAACAATATGTCACCAAAAAAACATAGCTCGTTCTCAAATAACTTATAACTCTTTACTGAATCATCCCACTTTTTGTTAAATACGCCCTGTTTCACTTTTTGTATGCTGACATCAGTCTTCGAATGTTCTTCAATATCTTTTAGAGATACAGCTATTGGTCTAGCATGATCAATGATATCTTGGACGTAGTCTCTGTACTGAGTCTTATCTTGAGTCTTGTCCTGGTTAAAGGTACATAATCTAGACAAGGGATCGGCTATATTATTTTTTCCAGGACGATAAATGACATTATATTTGTAAGATTGAAGTCTCAGTATCCAACGCTCAATCCGTGCACAGGGTTTGGACTTCGGACCGAATATGACCTCAAGAGGTTTATGGTCCGTAATTAAGTCAAATTCCTTGCCGTAAAGAAACATATGAAAGTGCTCTACAGCCCATACTAGTGCCAAAGCCTCCTTTTCAGTTTGGCAATACCTACGTTCACAATCACTAAGAGTTTTATTTCCAAACCCAATAATGCGTGGACCACTTTCATTTGTCTGTACTAATATTGCTCCGAGTCCAACAGGGCTTGCATCTGCAAATACCATCGTTTTATCGTCTACGTTATAGTAACCCAAATATGGTATGTCACACAATGCAGCCTTTAATGCACTAAAGGCAGCTTGTTGACTTTTCCCCCAAGAATCCCTAACATCAGCATTTCTGGCTGATTTTTGACGAAGCAATTGCTTCAACGGTTCTGTAAGGGTGGCCATATTAGGAATCCATTTCCCAATATAGTTTATAAGCCCTAAAAAGCTTTGTAGTTCCGAAATGTTGATTGGAGTCCTAAAATCTTTTATAGCCGATACATATTTGTCTAGTGGTCGAATTCCTTGATCTGACAACTCGTGTCCTAGAAATTGAACTTTGGTTGTTCCGTAGATACATTTATCCTCTCTTATCATGATGTCATTCGTCCTTAATGTTTCTATTACCTTAAGTAATCGTTTGTCATGTTCTTGCTTGTCTTTTCCGTATACTAAGATGTCATCAATGAAATTGACTACCCCTTCGCATTCAATTAACACCCTTTCGAGTGTTTTCTGGAACATTTCCGGCGCGCAGGTGATTCCAAACATTAACCTCTTAAAGCGATATAATCCTTTGCCAGATATGAATGTTGTAATATGTCTTGAGTCGGGTACAAGCTCCAATTGATGAAACGCGTCCTTTATATCTAATTTACTAAACATTTTAGCATTTTGGATCTTTGGTAGTAACTGTTCCATTGTTGGTAGTGGGTGATTTTCTCGCCTAATGGCCAAATTTGCACGCCTCATATCAATACAGAGACGGACATCTCCGTCTGCTTTTAAAATCGGCACTACCGGCGATATCCATTCAGACGGCCCTTCTACTTTTTCTATTATATCTTTTTGCAGTAGTTCGTCTATTTTAGAATTGATTTTTCCTTCCAGTGGAATCGGTATTCGTCTGTAAGGTTGTGCGACCGGTTTTATCTCAGTATTTATGGGTATCTGTATTTGAATGTTTTTGAATTTAGGAAAAGGTATCGTCTCGACTTGATTTATGTCTAATCCGAGTTTTAATACGCCTAATGCTATTGCTGTAGTTTTACCTAATAAATTACGGGTTCCTTTATCTATGACGTAAAAGGTGGCGTTTTGAGCTCTTGATCCTACACGGATATCTGCATTAAAAGACGTTAATAACTTTAGAGGGACTTCACTTCCATAAGCAACAAATGTTTTCCCTGGATTCTTTACTTCTTTTCCTGTTTTTAAAATTCTTTCTTTAATTTCTAACCATGTCTTGTCAGTTATTAAGTTGTGTTGACAGCCTGAATCAATCAGCATCTCTACTTGAGATCCACCAATTAAACAAGTAAGTGTTTCATTATAGACAACATTAAAAACATAATCAATTTTATCTTCTATCGCATTGGCCTGCTTTATATTCTCAAGTCTTTGGTTTGACTTCTTTAATCTTTTTGCGTCTTCACTTCTTTCCGCTTTATTATCTTCAATGGTTCGTTTTAGGCCTGTTACCCTGCACTGAGCTTGAAAATGTCCTACCTTCTTGCATTTGTTACATATTTTTCTTTTAGCTGGGCACTTCTCATCATACGCTAAATGGTTCCAGCTACCACATCGGAAACACGCCTTTTTGTTATTATTTATGAACGTATTATTTCTTACTTGCGTATGGATTTTATTAACATTTTGATTTTTTCCTTTTTGACTGAAATCACCTAATTGACGTTCCACCACTTCTAGAGTATTCGCTTCGGTTATTACTTCAGTTAACGTAATTTTTTCACCTGCACGAAGTAATTTCTTTCTAAGTTCTTCCGAAAAACACTTTTCAATTATCTGGTCAATCAAAATGTCATCCACGTCCGTGAATTGGCATTTTAAAGCTTGTTGCCTTAGTCGAACTAAATATTTTTCAAATTTCTCATTTTCTTCTTGTTTTAATTGTCTGAATAGGTGTCTCTCATAGCGTTTATTTTGTTTAGGTGCAAAATATTCATCTAATTTCTTTATTGCTACTTCGAATACGTCAATATCCTGATCATCTCCTTCAGTCACCTCAACGTAGCCACCCGGTATATTAAAAAGTATTTCTTGGAGTTCTTGTCCTCCCCAATGCAGCAAACTTGCGCGTTTTTTTGAACTAGTATAAATATCAGCAGCTTCTAGGTATATATATAAACTCCTTTTCCAACGTTCCCATCGAGCCCCAACAGATCCTGCTTCACCCTCACACTCAAATTTTTCTAAGGTAAAATTTGACATCATTCTTTAATCTGTGGGCAATGAAACAAATAAAGAATGTCAATTAGGGCATTAAATGGGCATCATCCTTTTAATAGCCCTACACAATTGACACATTCATTATTTCTTTCATACAGCATTCATTCAAACGCCATAGTCCAAATTTAAATAACAGGGTTGTATGAATCGTCTTCAAACTTCAATAATCGGGCGTTACCCTTATACAAAACTTCTAATAACGGGCATCACCCGCATATAACTTCCATGTATCACACTCTGACATACCTGCGTCGTATCGCATCATGTACTTACAGGCATCACCTGTACTTATTTACATTATGAAGTCCTTACAGGCGTCACCTGTTTCCGGACTACCAGGCATCATCTGGTAACATCACAACTTAACACAGACATCCTCGTTTGTGTCCAATTGTCTAACTCATCACGCTGATTTCATATATCATCACTCAGAACTTATGTAATATCACCCGTAATTTAGTACACCAGCCCCGACAACACAAGTGTAGCCCGGGACCAGGCGACCGTGCGCGTCGTCCCAGAACATTAGATACCAATAATAATTATTTAATATTATACGTCTAATCTAGTACCAACTAGATAACGAAGTCAATCATGCAGTTCAACAATATGAACGCATTTATATATATACTTACAGTCTAAAAAAAACAATGTAGGATCCTAGGCATTCAATTCTGAGCTGACGGGAGTCGAACCCGTGTCCCCGATGTTTAGAGGGGATTTTTAATAAAATTAGTAAATGTATTCGATACTCGTATGAAATTATTCTTCTCTAATAAATAACGCATCTAATAAATGTCCCATAAGCAGGTACTAATAGAAATATGAAATGTAAACAACCACTTCTTTCATAACAATCATACCCTACAGTATCAGCAAAACAAAATATCACGCGGTCGTCTCGCATCATACATAATAACTACTAAGTTAATTAGACGAAGTGAACATTTTAAAAAGTAAATTTGAATTTTGTGCATTCTTAGTCTCAAAACAGCACACATTATGATTTTACTGTTTTTTTTTTTTTTTTGTATGTAATTTAATCATTATTACTCACAGTACTGTTAATCCTCGTCGCCAAAATGTGGTATATCTTCCTATATTGTCGGCTCTTAGACGCGCGTGCCCACTACCTCGCACCGCCGCTCACAGCTACTGACTGTTTGCGACCGCACGTGCGCTAGAGATGACATAATGCTTCCTTCTCTTTCACTCACAGACACTACAGAAATAATTGCTTATTTATATAGTGATCCCCCTTTAGGTGTTCCTGATACGTGCTCATGGAATAATTTGAAGAATTTCATCCAAAATCATAGGATTTTAATTGAACATACTAGATACGTGTTCAAAACTGAACATACTTAGACATTGATAAAGTTATCACCTTGGTTTTAAAGTTATAGCTCACTTGCACGACGCCGCTCCCACCCGGCAAAAATAATAGGTATAATTTAAATGAGGGCTTTTTGCTTTGCCTTATATGTACATACTATATATGTATATATGTATATACATATATAGTACCTACATACTTCACATTGGCAACATAAATTCGCAGACAGCTCGCTGCTTACCGCCATTAGACTGCTTGGTAGTGGACGCTTGCGGTGTCCGTGCGCTTACTGCTAGATCAAGACAGTCAAATATACGAGTTGCCTCAATGGAAACTGTGTCTATCGCGAAAAGCAAAAGCGGTCGGTGCTTGAACAGCTGGGTGCCTGCTAGCTGTAGGTAGACGTCGCTGCTTGGACTGCGAGCAGCCTTAGTTTAGGGCGATGTTGGTTGGGAGTAATGTAGAAGCAGAGTCATGTCAATGGGCTATCACCTTTCCAATCCAACTCTCCCTAACGCACACCTACTCCGTCCAAGTTGCGATAAACGAACCCAGACCGCAATTCCATCGTTTTCGTGGTCTTTTTCGGAGACGACGACCGTCTTCAGGAATTCGTGTGTCGAGATCTGTGGGTAATCCCGATGCATACGATAAATATGGCCAGCCCAATTCCACTTCAGCTTGGTGGACTTGTATCCCAAGTCTAATAGGTATTTACTTGCTTATTGGAGCATAAGACTGTGTTGTGAATGATTTAGCAAAATATTTGCAAGTAGCAAAGAGAAGACTACGCTTAAACTTATTTTGTTTGCTGTATTACAAACAAAGAAACATTTATATTTGGCAAGTTTCCAACTCTGTTTATGAATGAAAGGCTATGTTACGTATACCTATAGAGATATTTCACCATAATTGACATCGTAAGGCATAAGTTAACCATGTTTAAATCAGCTGTTTACCAAATAATGCCCAGTATTCTATTTTTACCCCTATTTTTCTCAAACAATACTACTAGGCTTGACGTCTATTACAGACGATTTAAGCAGCGTTCGAACGAATTCGAGAACGGCACGATTGTTCACACCGTGAACGTGTATGTGCTGTGACTGGTGGTAAAATCTCGCTGGCGTGTCGTTTCCCTCTTTCTATTATTAATAATATTCATATTATTAACTTAATAATAATATTAAATTAATACTATTATGATTTTGTTGAGAAAATCAAAAAAATATGTAAGTCAAATAAGCAAAATAGGAACTTATGACTTAAAGGGAAAATGGTTTATGGATTTTTTCATATGTTGTTAATATAGTTCTACATAGCATTAGAGATACATATCAGCCACATTCAGATTTGGTTTTCACAGGTTTCTGAAAGCGTTAACTAAAAATGTACACCTGCGTTTACAGAGCGTTACAGGGCGTTACATTAGACCTTAAAGCGGTTCGTTGTTCTGTTACAAGTAAATGCTTTTCTAGACGTGTTACACAGCGAGCGATCATGATGTTGCTTTCTTCCGTGGTTCATTCAATCAGTACTGGAAAACAAGATAATAATTATCATACATTTCAATTTCGTTTATGAGGTAGACGAGTTTTAAATCTCGAATAAATAAAGTCTTGAAATTCTACCTCTTAGTTACATTTTTATAAATCAGTGCTCATGCCAAACCATTCATACAATGTAGTTCTGCGTGGGTGAAATGGTTAGTACTTTTGAATTCACAACTAAATTCGTTCGAGTAAATAAAATACTTAGATGACGCATTGAATATGATACAACAATAATGGATCTGTGAAAAATTCATCATGTATCGTGATTTTTACCATTTTATTTAACCTACTGGTGACCAAAAAAATTATCATCATAAATTTTATCACACACTTGGCATACTTTCCATGCGTAGAACACTCAATCAAGTCTGCTTTGGCAAAACAAATAACTAATCAAAGTCAATAGTTTATTTGCTATGGTGTCTACCTGTGGGTTATCGCAATAACCCACAGATAGAAACCCAGATAAATGTTAGGTATCTACTTAAGTAACGGTCCCTGTTGTATCACGTGTGGTTCCCGTAACTCCCTAGCACAAATGCGCCACGGAACACCAGGGAGATTTTAGTGGGTACCCTTTAAGAATCTCACATACTCCTTGCCCTGAGCACACATGGGGCTGAATACCTATGTCCTTCACCGCGAAACTGTCCTATGCTTTCATCGCGTCTTAAGATATTTCAATATAAAATTTCAACCAAGTCGATTAATTACCTGAAAACTTAACAAACAAACAGACAGTTACTTTCAATTATAATATTAGTATGGATTTGAATATTACTCACCTTCTCAATATAATTTTGGTTTATTACGGACCGATTGTTCAATAGTTAGATAAAGTCAGATAATACGAGTACGAGGTACACTTTTGATGTTTTGACAGATTTTTTATACTTCCCAATGCATGAAAAATTTTCTTTCAATCATAATAAACAAACATACTCATATTTGACTTATGTTACGATAAAAAAACAACGAAAATCGGTTATATTCCAAACTAGCTGTCCTGGCGATTTACGTACCTACCTAACACGTATTTTTTAAATTATAAACCTTGGATCTGTGCGAACATTTCAAACCCAAAATCAAGTAAATCGGTTCAACCGTTCAAGAGTTTTTTTTAGCAATACAAACATTCATTTTTGTATATCAACTAGCTTCCGCCCGTGGCTTCGCCCGCGTGATGTTAGTATAAAAATTAGCCAAGTGACAGATATATAAGAACCCTTTATCATATTTTTATATTTGTTATTGGTGGAACCCCGTTTCACTCCAGGGTGAGTTTTGAAAAATCCTTTCTTAGTGCATCCCTAGACTCCTTAAGGAACCTATGTGCCAAATTTGGAGTCTCCAGACCCAGCAGTTTGGGTTCTGCGTTGATATGTCAGTCAATCAGTCAGTTTCTTCTTTTCTAAATTTAGATAGAAAATGAATAAAAAATATTTGCGATAATTTATGTTAGGATTTAAATTTATATAAAAACTTTTTAATAGGTATGTATTTTTTAACCCCGGGCAAAAGGGAGGAAACGAAAAAACACGCAATCTTCACTAAAAACGTATATTTTCCTGCTCTATGGTAAGATGGTTCACCTTATTGACTAATATTTTGTGTACATTATGGTCTCAGGTTTATTAAAATTACAAATCTTCATTTAGAAACTTACTTTAATATAGCTTCTTCTAAGGGTAGAATGCGTGGGAGTATAAGGTACGATGGGCCGGTGTAGTGGTCAGTAAGATACTTGCTTTACACGCCGCAGGTCTTGGCTTCGATTTCCACCCAAGTGCGATATTTGTGCGATGAACACGTCTGTTTGTCTTGAGTCTGGATGTAATTATCTATAATTAAGTATGTATTTACAAAAGAAAAGTATTTTAAGTAGTATATTACCAGTTATCTGGTTTCCATAGTACAAGCTCTGCTTAGTTTGGGATCAGATGGCGGTGGTGTGTGTAAATATCCCACTATATTATGATTATTTTATTACAGTCAATCAAATCTAAGAAGTACCTTTTGACGTTTCACTGTTTTCTATTAAATTAGCTTTTTATAGGCGTAATTCACACTATTTTTATTAGTTTTCTTGTAAAATAATTGACTTATGAAGCTATTTTTATTTTAACATAACATAAACAATTTTCATACAAAAAATAAAATTCTAAATGTACTACGTGTAGAACTGTCAAACGGTACTTCTTAGATTTGATGAACTTTACGCTGTATTTACTTTTTGGCAGAAGTAGAAACCACCCACATTTCTATAGATATAGGAAAATTAATTTTATAAATTTGGTGGGGTGAGCTGCCTTCATCCGGGAGTCTTTAGTCTGAACAGCCACACGTGGTCCAAAGAAAACGCGAATAGGTGCACTTACACTACACGTACACTTTTTATGTCTTATCCGAATTAAAATTTTCTTTTGTGACAATTTTTTTACTACGTCGCCTATTTTGTCTATTATTTTCATATGTTTTTCAATATTTTATTTGTTTACCTACTTAATTTATTATTACAAATTTATTTTGTCTAGCATTTTCTTATTTGTTTATTATTTTTACTAATACAATGACATCTTCTACTTATTAAAAGTCTCTGAATTATGTATTCAACTGTACTAAAACAGTTCTGTACACAACAGTACTCCCATCCCACGTCCCATGGATCCCGTGACGTCACTGCTACGGCTACAGTGCTACGACATAAAATGCTACGAGCGCCTGCTACGACTCCAAAACCGTAGAGCAACTGCTACGGCGTAGTCGCTACGCTCGGCCGCGCGAACTTGGTACGATTTTCCGTGTCTAACCCGGGTATGTCTTTTAATATTATTTTAAAGTATTATATTTAATTCTAGGTATGTACACATTATAGTTACTTTATATCAATTAAAGAATTATATTTCCCGGGAAAATATAATAATGAATTTAGAATAAATATTTTTAATAATAAAATCACGAAATAAATTTGTTTCGATAAAATTGCAGACATTATTATAGGTAATCTACTCTTTAAAATGTTTCATAAACTAATAATAATGAGAGCAAAAACGTGTAAAAAAATATTAAAATAACAGAAAAATAAATAAATTGTAATTTAAATAGAAAATTAATAATTTCCATTATGTACCTACCGCTTAGTAAATGTTATACCATGGCTCCAACTCGGAAAGCCTTTACCATAGGGTAGCACCCAATTACACAAGATTTTTACATAAATTATAACATAATTATATAACAGTAGCGAAATTATTCGAATATGAAACTTAAGTTGGTAGTTAACAAAAAATAAAAAAATAAGTTCAGAATTTCCTACTAATACCATTAATGACTTTGAATTTGATAGGTCCTATCTACCTTTATGTGAGTGAGTAAAGTAAAACATCGTAGGAAAACCGCCGCATTCACAAAATAAAATAATCGAGGACATCTGGCATCCACCATACCATATTTGCAAAGCAGCGATGGCACAGCGGTGCGGGCCCCGCCCCCAAATTGTGGAATTCGCTGCCGGCATCTATGTTTCCCGATAGCTATAATCTGCCGATCTTCAAGTCACGAGTGAATCGGTATTTACTGGGTAAGCGTGTTCCATCGTAGACTGCATCATTGCTTCATATCAGGCAAGTTGTGGTCAAGCGCAAGCCTATTTTAGGATAAAAAAACATAGTTGGGACACTAAAGGTTATACTCTATTGTACTTTTAACTTCAAACGTGCCAACGTTCACTTAGATACATCTATTTAAATAAAAATAAATGCCACTTTTCGTTATAATTTTATAACTCAAAAACGGGCTTACCTATTCAAACCAAATGTTTAGGCATTCTTCGGACTATTTATTAGATGGTTTATGTGAAGTTTGCACAAAATCGGTTGAGCGGTTCTTTATTTATCACATTTTTTGTAAATTGTTGAGTGGGCTGAAGCTACCCGGGCGAAGCTGGGGTGGGCCGCTAGTACATTAATAATTGAACACTACATTTCCCCTTTTATTAATAATTCCAAAATCAAATAACAAACCTACATTATAGTAATTTAACACACAGGAACTCAAATTAATATTAATACATTAATTACAGTTTAATTTGAACTCAGTTTACACAGAATAACGTTTTACAAATGTCACTTGTACATTAATATTGTAAATTGTAAATTATTTTACTTAATCAAAATCACAATTCTACTTAACATAGCAGCGGTGGCGCAGCGGTATCAGCCTCGCCTTTGAAATATAATGTTGGGATCGATTCCCGTGTCCACACATCTTTGTGTGAATTATTTCTTCACCGTAGCTCATATCGGTGAATAAAAACTTCGTGAGGAAAGTGGAATGTCTAAGAACTATTAGCCCACTCAACAATTTACAATATATGTGATAAATTAAGTTCCGCTTAACCGATTTTGTGCAAACTTCACATAAACCATCTACGAAATAGTCCGAACAATGCCAAAACATTTAGTTTGAATAGGTAAGCCCGTTTTTGAGTTATAAAATTACAACGAAAAGTGGCATTGATTTTTATATGTATAGATAAAGATATGGTTGCTGTTGTTGAGCGTGTCACTTAGTGGTATGAAAAGTGGAAAAAAGCTAACCTATCGACAATTTGATTCTGTAAAGTAGGCTATACCCAAGGCTGATTTCAATCCCGTAATATTATATATATACACTCCTCACTACTATTAATAATTAAAAAGTATTCATTACTTAGTTTCTCACTAAGGTAAAGAATGAAACCGTTTAATTAAAAAAGCAATCTTTTTCTACTTCTATTATGCACCGTACCATTCCATACTATCAGAAACATAATCCTTGATATAATTAAATGGTTAGGCAGATATAAATCAACCATATTACAATTTTACAAATAACTGGGTTATCGCTTGTCGCTACGTCCGTGTGAATTACATAATGAATTGTCCCCAACAGTGGGATAAAAAGTTGCCTATAGCCTTCTTCAATGAATGGGCTATCTAACAGTTCAAGAATTTTTCAAATCGAAGCAGTAGTCTCTGAGATCAGCGCGTTGAACCAAAGAAACTCTGCAGCTTTATAATATTAACACAGGTATTAGTCAAATGTATTGACTAGATGAGCAGCGGTAGTGCAGTAGTATTGGCCTCGCCTTTGAAATATATGCTCGTGGGTTCGATTCCCAGTCGCGCCCACACATCTTTGTGTGAATTGTTACATCGCCGCTGCTCAATATCGGTGAAGGAAAACATCGTGAGGAAACCGGCATGACTAAGAACTAATCGTTCTGGGATATGTGACATCCACCAACATGCACTTGGACAGCGCGTGTGGATTAAGGCCTAAACTCTCTCAACTTTCTTACGAGTTGAGAGAGTCCTGTGCCCAAGAGTGGGACACTAAAAAGGGTAGAAGTGATTGACTAGATTGATAATAGTAGTATAAGTAGATAGATGCATTGTTAAGACAGTTTTAAAAAATTGGTTCAAGTTTAAAGTCAAAACACATGAAAAATTAAATCTTAACCAATAAATCGTGTCTACAATTCCTGAAACAATTTCAGTCTCTGCGTAAAACTAATTTAGTATCAGACAAAGAATTTGCCATTTTAATTGAATTAGTTTTCAAGATTTTCCTATTTAACTAAGTTCACGTGCTATATTGTAGAAATTACTCTATGTTTTAAAAAGCACAGCGATTTTCTGCTCTATGGGCATCCTGATTAGGGAATACCCTTCACTTCAACCCTTTATAGTTCCCCACTGCTGGGCACCGGTCTTCTCTCAACTATCTTATGAGTTGAGAGAGTTTAGGCCTTAATCCACACACGCTGGCCAAGTGCGGGTTGGTGCATGTCACATGTCCTCGAAGGATTAGGTCTTAGACATGCCGGTTTCCTCAGAATGTTTTCCTTCACTTATATTGAGCAGCGGAGATGAAAAAATTCACACAAAGATGTGTGGGAACGACCAGGATTCGAACCCGCGACCTTATTTTTGTAAGGCGAGGCCCGTACCCTGCGCCACCGCTGCTCTGATTGGTGATAGTCGAATCCGGTGCGTATATGGAAGCTACTTGAACTGAATTAGCATTTTCTAACGAAAAACACGTGTAAATTCTGCTCAAATAGGTACGTCTCAAATAGTATTGGATATAGAATCACAGTGAATGTATTATCGTCCAAATAATACTTAATGTTCAATACATATTCTAAAGTCACTACCTGTAGTAAATTTTACTAATCTTTATAATTTTATAAACTTACTAGCTGCAGCAAACTTCAAGTGACAGAAGGGTGAAAAGGAATTGTATGTACCTATTTTTTTATGCCACATAAATAAATTTATTATTATTTATTTATTATTTATTAAATAAGAATAGGACTGGAAATCCGCCATCTTGGACCGGAGTGCGCATCAACTTCACATTTTTCAGTACGGTGGGCAAAAATGTTGGTTTGATATAATAATCACATCTAGATAAAAAATAATTAAAACACGTGTGAAATAAAAGAAAATACACCACAAAAATTTAAAATTTTATATTAATAATAAAGCTCCACAGGCTAGAAATTTCTATATTTATTATTATGTAAAATCAGAGTTTCCTCTCGTCTAACACTTTTGCTGTGCCCAATAGAGTCCATAATGATAAATAAAATAAATAAATAACAAATTTGGATTAGAATAATTAGGTACAAAAATATTTTATTAACTTCGGACGAAAAAACGGTATTATAAACGAAAATGTGTGTTTATATTCATGTTTATGGATTTGTGCAAGTTTTTGGCATCCTAGCGCGTAAATTTACTTAGGTAGGTAGCTGTATGTGGCTAGATACCTAAGTAAATTTTTCTACATAAATCACTTTTCCATATATTTTAAAATAATATTATTGTCTGTGGTATGATATTTTGTGCTGGCGCTACTTTTGCTAGGTTTTTGGTATGAAGTTAGCCGCAAGTCCAGTCCTATTCTTATTTGAAACGCATAAAATACTGAAGTACTTTTTCTATTTAACATCCCGGGTCAGCAACGCGTGAACGATGTCTCTGATGTTGCAACAGTCCATAGGCTACTGTAACCGTTAACCGTTGGGTATGCTACCCAACGGTTAACGGTTAGTTTGCCAATCCCTACTTCCCTACTAATATTATGAATGCGAAAATAACTCTGTCTGTCTGTTACGCTTTCCCGCTTAAACTACTGAACCGATTTGGATGAATTGGGTATGGAGGTAGTTTGAGACCCGAGACCTTTCTCGGGTCTCAAAGGGTCCTTACATAGGGTACTGCGCAAAAAGAAGGTAATGTTTTGGCGCGATAACCGACATACACGCGGGCGAAGCCGCTGTCGGAAAGCTAGTTTGGTAATATGAAAATATTTTTCTATAGCTGTACATTTTATCAGCTACCATAAGATTGTTTACAGCCTAGATCGGGAATATTCTGATCTGATTTCCTTGAAACTAGTAAACCTTCCAAATTAGCTGGCTGGCGGCCAATCCTATGTCTTTGTATGGGAAAATATATATAGTGTTTATGTTGCAAATTCTAGATTTTTTTATTATACTCCGGTCGGAAATACGTAGCAGAGATTTTATCGGACACTATGACAACTTATGCGGATTTATGCGGTGGCGCAGCGGTTCGCCTTAGATTTTTAAGGTCGCGGATTCGATTCCTAGTCGTGCATTACAATCCACACTCTTTAGTGTGAATTATTATTGTAATATCGCTGTTGCTCAATATCGGTGAAGGATGACATCGTGAGGAAACCGGCATATCTTAGAACTAATCATTCGAAGACATGTGACATCCACTAACCCACACTCGGCCAGCGTGTGTGGATTACGGCTTAAACTCTATCAACTCTCAAGATAGTTGAGAGAACACCCATGCCCAGTAATGGGACACTAAAAAGGGTTTAAATGAAGACAAATTATAATATGAATAAATTGTTGACAGTTTCACACAATCTAAAGTAAAAAAGAATAATGAGAACAATGGCATCCTGTTTTTTTTGTTAGTTTTACAGGGAACATTGTTTTTTGATTTCATTCATTATTTATCCCCCATGAATCACTATCGATTGCACTGCACAGCAAAACATGATACAAGCATAGTCTTATCTCTTTCTACTCATCTCTAAACGATAGAGATAGATAATGTTTGCAACATGATTTCTTGTGATTAAAAACTAGGGGTTAGGGATGGATTAGCTAAATACCAGCTCGAGGCGTTGGAGTCTATTGAAAGGCGTGCCAGGTTTATTGGCAACGAATTCCTCACCAATTCTAAATTGCTGAACTTCGATCATCGCCGCAGGGTTTCAGTCTTGGATTCTAATCTTTCGGTCTTTTATCTGTTACATATCAGAGAGAGTGTGTTGAAATTACATTATCTTAATACCCCATTTGTTCTTTCCTTGAACAATTATAAGTACTGTAAGCAACTGTTAGTTAGTAGGTAAGACAAGATAAAAGCAGCTTCTTGCCTTGGAAATATAAGGTTGCGGGTTCGATCCGCGGTCATCCACATATCTATGTGTGAAATGTTTCATCCCCGCTGATATATGTTGGTAAAGTCTAATCATTCAAGGATACTTAAGACATCCACTAACCTGCACTCGGTTAAAGTTTAATGCCAAAATTTTCAGAAATTATTATATACTTTGCAAACGGTTCAACCATTAAAATAAATAAAACAAATAAATAAAACCATACCATACCATTACCAAATAGGTAGGTACCTACATAGTAAAAATAATTACTTACCTCCGTATTCATAAATGTCTTATAAGCTCATTATAGCTAAAAGAGGTTTATAATTCGTTTGTCTTTGTCTGTCCTCTTGACATTTATGCTAGTAAGAAAGAGACAAAGTCCATTTTAACTAAAGAGTCTTATAAGATTATTTTGAATAAGAAAAATAGAATTTATATCTCATAAAAACATCTTCACAATTCTGCACCCATTTTTCATACGATGCGTAAACCGAAAACTTACTGCCAATTTTTATACCTCTTACATGCAAAATAATAATTAATTCTTTTTGCAACAAAAACACAAAACCACCTCCAACGTAAGTACCTAGAAATATGTGTTTAGGATTTCTGCCCTTATAATTTTTCAAGCCGCAGACGCTTAGCGTAAACAATGACGCTTCTTTCGACGAAGCTAAAAAAAATCTTTATCAAAGGAGACGTTCAAAAAATGTATAGAGCCTGGGATTAAAATAATTGTAAATTTGAACAGCAATCTGAGTTACATAGGTTAATAGAGCATAATTAATTAAATTTTTTGGTGTATTTAAAATAATTTTACATCCTCCCGTTTTTTTTTAAATTGAAATTGAAAATAAGAATCCTTAATGCAATATTAAGATTATTGCAATTGGCAACCCCATGGCCAAATGACAATTGAGCAACCAGAAATATTAAAATTATTTAGAACGCTGTCAATCAAACTTATCAATGACAATGACATCATGACGTTTCCCGTAATTATATTTTTTTCCACGCGTTTTGTTATTACACTCTTAAGATAACAAATATTTTTCGTCATAATTACATTAAACTGCAGCTAGAATAATATTACAAGAAAAAAAAAACCGGTCAAGTGCGAGTCGGACTCGCGCACCGAGGGTTCCGTACAAACCTGCAAGGTTTACAAAGTTCGTTCATTACGACAATCGAGTCATAACTATGGTATTTTTATTATATTTTGTATATTATATTATAAATATATATTTTGTAATGTAACTAAAAAGGAGACGTTCAAAAAATGTATAGAGCCTGGGATTAAAATAATTGTAAATTTGAACAGCAATCTGAGTTACATAGGTTAATAGAGCATAATTAATTAAATTTTTTGGTGTATTTAAAATAATTTTACACCCCCCCGTTTTTTTAAAAATTGAAATTGAAAATAAGAATCCTTAATGCAATATTATGATTATTGCAATTGGCAACCCCATGGTCAAATGTCAATTGAGCAACCAAAAAAATCAAAATTTTTTCGACGCTGTCAATCAAACTGATCAATGACAATGACATCATGACGTTTCCCGTAATTATATTTTTTTCCACGCGTTTGGTTATTACACTAATAAGATAACAAATATTTTTCGTCATAATTACATTAAGCTGCAGCTAGAATAATATTACAAGAGAAAAGTACTGTAACAGAATGCAATTGTTGACGTGATTGCAATATTTATACTGCTAAGGAAACGGATAATTAAAGGTAATGTGCGTTTTGTTTTTCTATTACATTTTTTTGATTTTTACAAAAATGGTTGCTCCTAAAATTCGTGTTTAGTTAAATTCTAACAGCTTATTAAATAAGCTTTTCAATGAGGTATATCACATTGGTGTTCAAAATTCTAGCCCACTTTTGACCTCTCCTTTAAGGTTTTCGGAATTTTTCCTTTATGTGTGCTATAAAACGTTGCTTCATGCCAAATTTCAAGATTCTAGGTCGACTGGAAGTACCCTTTAGGTTTTGATTCCCTTGCGAGTACTTGCGAGTTTCAAAATATGCAGCTTAAATTGCTGTTTCTTTTGATTGCGTTGACATAGAAGTTTGATTTTGTTACAGCTCAAAGGTATTATAGACCTGAGTATTTGGTATGAATTTCAATTTAATACCTCTACGCGTTTATGAGGAAATGGGTAGTAAGTTTAAAATTATAAAAAAAAAATATATTATGTGATGTAACTAAAAATTTATGGTTTTCGTAATTTTTCCTTTATCTATGCTATAAGACGTTGCTTCGTACCAAATTTCAAGATTCTGAGTTCACGGGAAGCACCCTGTAGATTTTGATTCCCTTGCAAGTGTCGAAAATTTGCGGCATAAACGGCTGTATCTTTTGATTGCGTTGGCTTAGAAGTTTGATTTTTTCACAGCTTCAAGGGACAGTAGACCTGAGTAATTGATATAAATTTCAGCTTCATACCTCCACGCGTTCCTGAGAAAAAGGGTCTTGACAGACGGACGGACAGACGGACAACAAAGTAATCCTATAAGGGTTCCGTTTTTTCCTTTTGAGGTACGGAACCCTAAAAGTACTCTAATAGAATGCAATTATTGACGTGATTGCAATATTTATACTGCTTAGGAAACGGATAATTAAAGGTAAAGAGCGTTTTGTTTTTCCATTACATTTTTTAGATTTTTACAAAAATGGTTGCTCCTCCTCGTGTTTAGTTAAATTCTAACAGCTTATTAAATAAGCTTTCCAATGAGTTATATCACATTGGTGTTCAAAATTCTATCCCACTTTTGACCTCTCCTTTATAACGGACCACATGAGAAGTACCAGTTTTAAAACAAAAAAATAATCTTAGAAATCGGTTCACACTTAATAATGATATTAGGTGACAAACATAAAAAAACATTCAGTCGAATAGGTACTATTTTTTGGAGTCGGTCAAAATAATATTTATTTGTCATATATATCTTTATTAAGATAAATAGAGATTCTTATTAGTTATTCTGAGGAAGTAAGCTAAGGGTTATTGTTTCAACAGAATTGCAATTGAAAGGCATGATTGCGTCCCACTACGTAAGACAACTTGAAACTTTACTGCAAAAATATTGCTTTAGGATAAAGTTTGTGTGGAATCCATATTGTACGGGTCACGAATAGAAATAATCGTGCTAGTGTAATCTATAAAACCGTCTTGTATGACAGCTCAAAAAACACGTAATTTTTTATCATAATTTTAATGTTTTTTATAAGTTTCTATTGGAATTAAAAAGGCGGAAGATAGTAAGGATATCTGTTAATCAAAAATACACCTGTAATCAAACAAGAGAAGGTCCTCCAAGAAAAAAATAGAAAAATCTATTAAATTTAACTCAAACAGGACACACACAATCAAATAAAAAATCATATGTAAAAATAAAAAAAATAAACAAGTAAACAATAAGTAAACAACCTATCAGTGTCAAACGTGGACATTGTTGTGAGTTGCCTCTGGTAGGCTGGAGGCGACTCACAGCACAGATTTTCAGCAATATCCATTGTCAACATGCAATTTCCAAACAGAAATTTATATAGAAATATTTAATACAATTCAAACAACGCTTTCATAGGATCCATGGAATAGAGAAACGAATTAGTTAAGTTTCTAATGACAATTCTTAAATTAGTTTAATATTAAAAAAAACCTTATAGGTTGTTTATGTACGGTCTTATTCATAAAAATCTTATAAGCCTTTGTCTCTTTCTTACTAGTATAAATATAATGATGACTAACAAAGACAAACGAATTATGACATGTAGGTATGACTAAAGTATTTGTTATATATTAATAAATGTTCCTTAAGTATACTTTTTGTATATTACGCAGACGACGTCGCGAGCTGAAGTTAGTATTTCATGAAATGTTCAAGTAAATAAAGTTAATAGCAAAAACTACAACCCTTTTAACATTTTAACCGCTCGAGAAATGTTTTCCCAATAAAACTAAAGTGTTTGTTAGAGGAGAACTTCAATTTCTTAAATCTACATAGGTTCAGAAAGACGAAAATGTATTTTGGTAAAACGTTAGCACTTATCTACTAGAAAGTACATAGATAGGTAGACCTAAAATGGGATCTAAAAGTGAAGCAAAATACTACCTAAGACTCTGTCGTGTCTTTACGACAGTAGTGTGTACGTAGTAAGTATAGCTGGTATGTACCTATCAATAATATATAATCTTGTGTCTTAGCAAAATATAGAGAGTACTATTTGAGCAGTCAGTGGTATCATTTGTCTCCCAACAACCTCACACCTTTACACGACTCTGTCTCTTTTTCTTTCTCTCCATCTCTCTCTCTCTCTCTCGCCAGTGTAGTTACCAAATATCGAGTAGACAGGCTTTGTTAAACTACTTATATGGCTCTGGCTGCACATAGGTTTGTGTCCACAGTCCATGCTACCGCTGTATAATTTAGTAGCGACAATTAACCTACACCTTCTTCATGGATCACTCTGTCCATTGCTAAAAATCGAATGAGAATCCATCCAGTAGTTTTTTTACCGCAGCGGCTTTTTTTACTATGTCAAGATTTTTGCCCAACCATTGTAGCGACCACGCTCGCTAATATACCTACTTGCTTTTCACGATTCCTTGTCTGTTTGTCTTGAGTCTGGGTGTAACTATGTATTCACGTCAATCCTTTTAGTGTCCCACTACTGGGCACAGGTCTTCTTAAATAATTTGAGTTGAGAGAGAGTTTAGGCCTTAATCCACACACGCTATCCAAGTGCGGGTTGTTAGATATCACTTGTCCTCGAATGATTAGTTCTTTGACAATGCCGGTTTCCTCACGATGTTTTCCTTCACCGATATTGAGCAGCGGCGATGAAAGAATTCACACAAAGATTGGGCACGTCCGAGAATATAGACTTACTTATATAACTTCTAAGGCGAGGCCTTCTGCGCCACCGCTGCACCGCTTGATATGCAGGTAGGTACTACATTTTAGACAGATAAAAAAACTCAGTAGGCAAGTTTTTAGCAGTGTTTCTCAATAGTTATCATGTCATTCATTGCACAGTAGGACAAGAAATTGGATAATTCTATTTAAAGGACATCTCCAAGATTTTTTTTTCATTTCATTTCAGTTTAATCGTTTTGACACATCGTTACAGCTTTAAGATTTCCAGTTGCGAAAGACGGGAGACTGAAGAAACCCTTTAAAATCTTGAGTAATCTGTGCCTCGGGTGTCGCAAACGTTACCTAGTCAAGGTTCATTCATGCTTCTGTGCAATTATGTTGACGGTTACCGTCTGTAATCGTAGTTACGATAACAAAATACGTTAACTTTGTACAAAGCTGATGACAGGCTTATCACAAAGGCTGACTACAATAATGACTGGCTAAATCTCAGATACAAACTATTTGTAAGGATAGATTTAGCGGGTACGCCTGTGGGATGGTGGAAACTGAATAGGCTATGTTTCTTGAAAAAAATCTTTTTGACGCTTAGATTTATGTAACTGCTATTGTTATAATATTAATTTATCTTATAGACAAACCTTTTATGTACCTAGTATTTATTTTTGAGCAGAAATTCGAACCCACACGAATTTGCATTTAGATGTAAAGTACCTGGAAGACGACCTAGGTCCATTTTTAGAAAACGTCTTATAAAAAAAATTATCAAGCCAAACTCGATCATCCAGGTGCTTACTATTTAAAATTATTATTTAATCTAAATTCTAATGTATTATTAACACCTTTAAAGTTAATTTAAAAACAAACAAAGTGTTTATAATGTTCAAAGACATGCAATTATCCGATGTCTTGCGGGTTGCAACTCGAAACTTAGTTCTAAGTTACCGCAGAGCACCACCATCTCTCAGTCTTAGTCTTGAGAGACCAATTAGCCTTAATTAATGTATCAACACCTTCTACAGAGCTTCACGTATTTTATTATCAGGTCCCTATTCGTTTTCAGTATATTTGTTAAAGAAAAGTGCCCGGGAATAGTTCGATTCCCTTCCTGGACAATCTTTGTGTAACAACACAGATTTTGTTTCGATGTCTGGTTATAACATTTATGACAATGTTGCAGGTATAGGCCGACCGTTTAACTCGCGGATCGCCATCTGAGGTACAAAGTCATAAAACATTAATTAAATCTCTTAAAGAACTATTTAACCACAGACAAAAGTATTGTAAGACTATTCTTCACTAATATCCATATCGCTTGAATCATAATCACTGTCAGTGCAGCTGAGGAGTCAGAATCTTGGCGATAGGCGATACGCGAGTTAAACGATCGCCCTATAGTTAGAAGCTTAATATTTTCTGACATCTAGACTTACGATCTCGGCTACTGGTTCCTTCAGAGTTTCGAGGTCTTATGGCAGACGCTCATTTATTTCTGGTAATTAACCGCAACTTTAGACTCGGAGCTGAACCCAATAGAAATGGGAAAAAGGCAAAGGATTATGATGATGAAGATAATATTTGTTTAAGATAACTTATGAAATTGTAATTATTTAGACGTAAGTAAATTCACGAAACATTACGGCATTAGATATAGAAATACCACTGTATTGTACGAACTTATTTAAAAAGTTCGTCATAATCATTATCAGCCTATTTCAGCCCACTCCTGGACATAGGTCTCTTCCATAGCACGACACTGAGCACGATTCGTTGCTACTCTCCTGCAGCTCTTACCACCTACTTTGCAGAGATTGTCACTCTACGTACTCTGGGGGCGTCCTACTCTACGTTTGCGAATTCATGGTATCCAGTCAAGAACTAGTTGTTGGTGCTGCGGCAGATATGTCCGGTTCACTGCCACTTCAACTTACTAATACAGTGAGCTATGTCGATTGCTCTGCCACAGTGAAGTGCTCCGACAGAGAACCATGTCGGATCACTTCATTGCGTATTCGATCTTTCAGAGACACTCCGAGCAGAGCCCTTTCCATAGCTTACAGAACGACTTTAAATTTTTGAACCAATCCTATAGTGGGTAGCCATGTTTTGGCGCCGTTTGTCATAATGGGTAGGACGCACTGATGAGACTCGTCTTAAGAATTTTAACTAAACAATTTTCAAGCACTTCTTGTACCTTTTGCTTTTGTGAAATAGGACGAGATGATGTAACCTCATCTTTATTATCAATTCGTAAACACTTTACTTGTGCGACTGGTAATCCATGCTACTCTGTTTATTCACTGTCAACCCTTCGGGATGTAAACAGTATTGACGATAGCGTAGGTTTTGTTTGTACCGTCTTGAGTTTCTTAAGTTAAACGGGCATCTATTTTTAAGTATATAGAATTACTTTCAAAACTGCTTAAGTTATCAATTGTAGATGTTTTTATTTCGGAAGTTAATTATCACAACATAACCGCGACTAATGATTTTGTAATGTAATGTTTTGCCAAAGCAGATTTGATCGAGTGTTTTAAGCACGGAAAGTCTGCCAAGAGTGTGATAAGATTTATGATGTAAATTTATGTACCCGAGCAAAGCCGGGGCGGGCCACTAGTATTAAATATTTTCACAAGAACAAGATAGTAGTAGCGAAAAAAAGTAAAATCTAAAACATATGAATGTCGTCATAATCATTACAATTTCTGAACACTGCTGATTATATAACATGAACTTATAAGTATATAATGTCTTTAAATGAAACAAATTCTACTCTTGATAATGCCACTGGCCATCGAAAACTCACTGTGTCCTTAGCGCGCACTTGGCCTGTAAGATAATTGAGAGAAGATCCGTGCCCAGCTGTGGGACACTTAAAAGGGTTGAAGGTTGTAACCTGTTTAAATAGATTAGTAATGCATTTTAGATTAGTAGTTTTAGTTTAATAATAATTTCCAATTTATTTAAAGGTATCATGATATCAGATCTGTATATTGTCGCCTTCGTAAGAAAAAGTTAGCTTTATCTAGCTTATCATAGTGAGGAATTAATTGCATTTACGAACGATCATTGTTGAACAGACAGCTTGACGTTCGAGTTGGCAGATAACTTCAACTGTGATAAATTGATTGTTCTCACAGGATTTCTGATAGTTTGAAACAAATCTATAGATCATTAACTGTCTATAAATCGAGAGCGAAGGTTTGATTTATTCCTCGTATTCTTAGGTAATGTTTCACTGGGAACCGTTTTAACCATAATTAACTAACGAAACTCAGCAGCGTCGAGAGGTGCATCAAGCGATTTTGCAGTTTATTGTCCGTAAAAAAATATTTAGAATATTTCCCGCCAAATCAGTTCTTCATTCAATTCAATTGACAGATGTTGATGCAATCAGATGTCTTTGTTTTTTAAATAATTAATGAATTTTTCAAGTTTCGATAATTTTTTCGTATTGATAAACTCGTACTAAGGTTACTGGTAAAAAAAATTAGTTTGAAAAACCATTTGGGTACTAGAATTTGTGTTACCTTGTACGTATTTAAATATTCCTTGACGAAACTGGAACGCAAGATCTTTAATTTAACCAAATAGGTAGGTTCTACGTGGATTTTGTTAAGGCTTTTAATTAAAAACAAAATGGTAAAATTTAAGCAGGTTATAGTTCTATGGATAGAAAATGTTTTCATTTGAGATATTGTTTAGCTAATAGGCTCTTATCATGGACAAACTTTGTAGTCGAGGGGTGTAAGCTTCCTGATTGGGCTATACTGTACCCAACCCTGTCGCGGGTTCGATTCCCATCTCAGACAATCTTTGTGTGACAACAAATAGAATTGTTTCGGTGTTTGGATGGTTGAGGAACTACGCTCCGTGCCTTGGAGAGGGCTTAACATAAACCGTCGGTCCCGATTGCCATTTAAAACATCTATAACAATCTTGAAAGGTAGTTCGGTTCGACCGTCCTCGGACGGCTCACCGAAAAAGTCCGGTGAACCAATAGAGGCCCCTATTAGGCTAATTGGGTTAGGTTATCAGCAAAAAAAAAAGAAAAAAACTTGAAAGGTAGTCAGAAGCTTATAGTCTGACACCTGGTCATCCCATTCGGCTACTGGTTCGATCTTACTCTATTTATTGTATTAGTGCGGCATCTATAACAGTTTAAGTATCCCGGGATTTGGCTGGGTTCAAATGTGCAATCTCTTCACCTATCTACACAATTACCTACCTTTTTAGTACCTATTATGACGGGCCGGTGGCGTGGTCGGTAAGATGCTTGCTTTTCACGCCGCAGGTCGTGGGTTCGATTCCCACCCGAGACAAACATTAGTGATGAACATTTGTGTTTGTGTCGAGTCTGTGTGTAAATATCTATTATAAGTATATATTTACAAAAGAAAAGTATTATATGTATATTATATACCAGTTATCTGGTTTCCATAACACAAGCTCTGCTTAGCTTGGGACCAGATGACCGTGTGTGTTAATGTCCCAGAATATTTATTTATTATTTTTATTTATTATTTTCTTATTTTCATTTTGTAACATTGAACACCTGTGTTCAAAAACTGTCCGTAAATAAAAATACAACTTACCAAAGAGAATCTTCAAATTGAAACACATACAATGGATGACCATTTTCCTGATTACATTTTTCGTAACACCCACTTGTGGTACCTATTGTAAAGTCTGAAGTAAACCATAGGAAGGACAAATATTTTGTCTATTCTGTTAATGGCGTTATGGTTTTACAAATTCTGATAATGAAAACGATACAACATAATTTAAGCGAATATAACACATTGAAATAAAAAATACCAAATACCACAGTCCACCCGTGAACATGAAGTCTGAAAAGACTTTGAAACGTCGCGATCTAAAATCTAAAATAAACCGCGATAAAATCCGTTTAAAAGTAGTTTTATTTCAATCTGGGAAGATGTTAATATCACCCAAATTTCCATACATACCTGCACATTTAGTTCCAAACGAAAAAAGTAGAGAGCGAGGCTACAGCATATATCGGGCGCAATCCAAACATCGAGCTGCCGATATTATTATATTTTTATACTGCAATAAGCTTGAGTTTATTATGTGAACACATTACTGGACTATATGTTGGCTATGAGCAGCGGTGGCGCAGTGGTACGGGCCTCGCCTTAGAAATATAAGGTCGCAGGTTCGAATCCCAGTCGTGCCCACATCTTTGTGTGTATTGTTTCATCGCCGCTGCTCAATATCGGTGAAAAAAAACATCGTGAGGAAACCATAATCATTCGAGGACATGTGATATCTAACAACCCGCAATTGGACAGCGTGTGTGGATTAAGGCCTAAACTCTGTCAACTAATAAGATAGTTGGAAGAAGACCTGTGCCCAGCAGTGGGACACTAAAAACGGTTGAAGTGATGTTGGCTATATATAATCATTTTATTTTTCTCAAACCCTACAAATCAAATTACTATTTTTGACCAAGTTTGTGATATCGGCTCAGTACATGTTGAAAAGGGTTTCAATAATCAGATTCAGTGAAAAGTTGTGTAAACTTTTGATAGATAGTCTAATAAGCATATTGAAGTTGAGAAAACACTTATGAGGGTATTGATAGCTTGAGGCTAGTTAAGCTTTAGCTAGCTTCAAAATATGCTTAAAAACAAATAGATACCTACGCAGATTTGATGCATACAATTCTCTGAACCGAATTAACATTAAATCCTTTTTTCAGTATTCAATCACATTCGCAATCATTTAACCGAAGGGTCGCAAATCTTGTATCTACAGAAAATATTTTAATACAAAATTAAGCATGTAAGCATTTAGTCGTGTAAGCATTTAGTAAACCGATTACAATTTTTATTGACTTTTTTCTTTAAAATACATTGACAAAGTTACACAGGAAAGCGATACCGAAAGATGGTAAAGAACATAATGTTTGGTAATTGTCATTCACCTTCGCAAAATTCACGTGACAATCTTATGTCAATCTCGTATATTTTAGTTTTTTCGATCTTTTGCTATCGCTTTGATATGTCACTTTGTCTAGAGGCCCTGGTATTCACGAGGCAAGCTCTCATTCTCTCTTAATTTCAATTCTCCCAAATTGGAACTATGAGAGAAAATAGAAATAGTTGGCACTACTAAGATAATATCGTCGAGATTCTCTTGCTTGTGGAAACTCACTAAGGAGCCGTCCTTATTGTTTCATTGCTAGACAAAGGTCTTCTCTCAGTTGAGAGAAGACCTTTGTCTAGCAATGAAACCGGTCATAAGTTTAAGGAGAATCACATGCTGTCCAATTGCGGGTTAGATGATTTCCCGTATTCTTGAAAATTTAGTTCAAACGCCGGATTTCCTTCACAGATTACAAACAAAGTTATATTTTTACGTGTATCTCATAAAATATTTACATTATGTCCGCGTGGGATAATCTTAAGCTTCTAATAACGTAGCTAACCATTTAAACAAAGGTAGGGACCTACTGTTATATTTCTCGAACGTTCTCGAAACGTCGATTTTATCCGACCACGTCTACAATACTATCTAATAATACTAAGCGGATATTTAATTCATTTTCTTTCTTGGTTTAAGTTGATACTTAGTTCTTACTTACCCCTACCTATTTCATTTTGATTTTCTTTCTACTTCAATAAAACTCTTAGAGCATTTAACAAGGGGGATGTTTATTTCTAGTACTAAATTGTTTCTGCTAGTTTTTGGGGGAGGCGAGGTAACCCCGTACAGAACACATGCAAAAGTTGAAACGTTTTTACAAATGCATACATAAATAATAGCTTTGCGTTTGACTACAACTTGCCTGGTGGTAAGCAATGATGTAATTTACAATGAAACGCGCCTGCCAAGTATATCGATTCACTCGTGATTACGAATGATTTTTGGTGAGAAGGTGGCAGTGGAATGAGCCTACATATGGTTAGAAACCTTAAAAGTGTAACAATTCCGACACACCATCTCTACATGTTCTCACCAGACATCACACCGAAAAACGGCGACGTCCGCTTAGCCCCTAATAAATTAATTATTCTTACCTACCTGTATGTAGCCGGGTACATAATTTAGTTCAAAGTACCTATTTATAAAACATTTAAATCTGAAAAGAAATCATTTCGAATTGAATAAATATTAACAATGCCTACTTTTATTCGTTTACAGGTGAAATAATGTAAACGAAATAACACGATTCTGATATCAGTGTTGTATTTAAAATATTTAATAGTCCATCATAAAACTCGATGTGAATAAGATATCAAATATAAAAACACAATAACCGTATATTTAGCTCAATAAACAAAATAAGAAAACATATTTTGGTACTGTCTCACGAGTAAATTTAATAAAACGTAAGCCAACATAGCGTCACCCCATATTACGCGATGGTGTAGGCAGAAGTAGGAGCAACGGTGGCGCAGCGGGACGGGCCTCGCCTTAGAAATATAAGGTCGCGGGTTCGAATCCTGGTCACATCTTTGTGTGAATTGTTTCATCACTACTGCTGAATATCGGTGAAGGAAAACATCGTGAGGAAACCGGTATGTCGAAGAACTAATCATTCGACGACATGTGACATCCACCAACCCGCACTTGGCCAGCGTGTGTGGATTAAGGCCTAAACTCTCTCAACTTGTAAGATAGTTAAGAGGAGACCCGTGCCCAGCGGGTTGACGTGTAGGCAAAAGTCACCTTTTGCGCAGTCAATTAAAAACTATCCCATGAGTCTCAAACATATACAAACAAAATGTTCATGTACCTCGGCAGAGGGAAACGCGCGCAATACCAGCTCCTTTTTCAATTATCAGAGCAGCTGTGGTGCAGCGGTACGGGCCTCGCCTTAGAAAAATAAGTTCGCTGGTTCAAATCCTGGTCGTGCCCAAAGATAGTGTATCTTTGTGTGAATTGTTAAATCTTCACTGCTCAATATCGGTGAAGGAAAACATCGTGAGGAAACCAGCATACAACCGGGTTTTTTTAAACTCACTCACACAATAATATATCTTCTGCGTACTTAGCGTTACTCTAAGCTCATAGTGGCTCCTTATAAATTGCGATCGATCAGCAAAATATCAACACACTAAACAAACAAAATGTAATAGGTACTATGCGTTTCAAATAAGAATAGGACTAGACTCGCGGCTAACTTCGTACCAAAAACCTAGCAAAAGTACCGCCAGCACAAATATTATATCAAACAAACATTTTTGCCCACCGTACTGAAAAATGTGAAGTTGTTGCGGATTCCAGTCCGAGGTGGCGGATTTCCAGTCCTATTCTTATTTGAAACGCATAGTAGATATAAGTTCTTCATTTAAAAAAGAAAAAAGCTTACTGAGTTTTTGGCAATGTTTCTCAGTAGTTGCCAGTTATTTGCACGGTAGGAAAAGAAATTGGACTATTTTTATGTAGACTGCGTCTCAAAAAATAAATTGGTTGCCTGTAAAGTCGGTATACGGGCGAAAGTTTTACGTGACAACGACTTTGAGTGGTAAAATAATTTTAATGTGAATATGCATTCGTATAGTAGGAAGAAGGATGAAATAATAGTAACAATTTAAAACATTTATTTATACAAAGAATTATATTTAAAACATTAATTTATACAAAGAATCTCGCTCTTAGGCGGGCTAACTGTGCTCGAGTGGAAGGGACGCGTGCCTTTCACTTTTTATGTCTGTCTCTCTCGCTCTTAGGCGGGCTAACCATGCCCGAGTGGAAGGGACGCGTGCCTCTCACTCGCTCTCATTGTGAGCGCATAACGTGAGCGAAGCGTAACGCAGTTTCTTGAAGTGTCACCCGGCAAACCAATTTATAAGACGTTGTCACGTCAATAAAACATATTTTGATTTTGATTTTGAAAAAGATTGTAGGTATGAGATATAACGATACATTTTCCCATATACAAAATTAAGAGGTTGTTTTCGTTCAATTCAAGAAAAACACCAAACTTTTATGCTTCCCTTTTAAGAAATCGTAAAACGACTTGATAATATTTCATAGCGACCATAAAACTTGTAGACACACATAAATATCGCGAGGTAGTCATATAAAATACGACCTATTGCTGTATTACTGTATTGTGGCGATAAATATCGAAACCGAGGATTTTACGAATCTTGAATGCAAATATCATAACTTTGACTTATGGTATTGAGAATAAAAAGGTTATAATTCAACTAACTTTCTACCGTGGCGTCCATCATTAGCTGTACTCTTCTATTGCCCTGTGAGAAAATGATTTTATTAATTACTATCAATCAATTATTTAAATTTATTTGTAAAACATGTGTAGTACTTAACTAGTACTAATTAATACTTACTACTTACTCGTATAACATAACAAAGATAAAATAGTTTGTTATATTTTGCTAATAACGCATACAATAGGTAAATAATAAGTACAAACCGCTGCAGTTAGTTGCAATGTTGCTTATACTACCTTTATGTTGCTATAACTACCACCGCTTCGACTACCTTTTTGTTGCGTGGTCTACTGAAAAGTAGCACTAGCCCTGATGCGCCTGCAACGAAAAAATATTAAGGCTGCCTGGCCATTGGTTACTTTCTTCGCATCGATAGTTGCATTAACTACCACTGCGCTCAAGCAACTTTTGTTGCTAAGACTACCGCCCACTTCTACGTCCTTTTCTTTTCATAAGTGATTGAAAGGTAGCACTAAGAACTATCTTGTTGCGTTCATTACTCGCATTGTTTACCAATCACCGGTAGTTCAAACGATAAACTATAAAATTTCATAATCTAAACCCATCTTGCAGCAGTTGCAGCCACCTTTCAATTTTATTGTAATTTCTGAGATCTTTCTCAAGTTTGATTTGTTCAACCAAAATATTCTATTTCTTCGAATAACAATGCAAATTACAATAGAAATATGAGTTATATTCACGTCTGCCTACAAGTAAGTTAGTTAGCGTTTGATACCTCTCCTTTATATATTTAACCTCATTATCATCACTTCTAAGTTGACTTCTATTGTCTAAGAGTCAGGTCTCCTCTTTGTCCCGTCATTTCACTATACAAGACGTTGCATTTATATTGTACATTACAGGCCGCCGCCCGTCTCCGGGACTTTCTAGTTCATTCATGTTTAGTTTTATTGTTTCAAACTGTTTAAAGTTCATAATAGGTTCTGGGTGTTTTAAACTATAACCTAACCACTTACATATTTGTATCAAATGCAAAAGAATATAATATAGCATAATAATATACAACACAATAGTGGCACGAGTCGTATCACAACTATAGTTCAAGTTAGAGAGTTTAGACTTAAATCCACACACGCTGGATGTCACATGTTCTTAAAGGCCGACCGCTTAACTCGCGTATCGCCTATCGCCAAGATTCTAACTCCTCAGACAGACAAACTGCACAGACAGTGATGATGATTCAAGCGATATGGATATTAGTGACGAACAGTCTTACATTACTTTTATCTGTGGTTAAATAGTTCTCTATGAGATTTAATATGTCTTATGACTTTGTAACTCTTGATGGCGATACGCGAGTTACACGGTCGGCCTATAGTTATGAGGCATGCCGATTTCCTCACGATGTTTTTTATCACCGATATTGCGTATTTATTTTTGTTTATTACTATATACTTTAAACTTAACACTTTTATTGTACCACACGCAAACAACAAGAGGATCAGACTATTAAAATCGTAGAGTTTATACTATAGTATATAGTATTATTATTTTTTTAAATTTACGCGAATATTAGACATTGAGATGAAATTATTTTACAATGGATTTTATCGCGGTTTAATTTAGATTTTTATATCCCGACATTTCAAAGTCTTTTCGAACTTATTAATCACAATTATCACTGACAACCTACAAACATAATATTATATACTAGCTGACCCGGCAGACTTAGTACTGCCTCAATCGATAAATGAAAAACCTAAACTTTGGTCTAAAATATTTTTTTCTCACCTTTTAAACCTTCCCTAGACCTTCACAAACATTTCAAGACCAAGATAAGATAAATCCGTTCAGCCGTTCTCGAGTTTTAGCGACACTAACGAACAGCAATTGATTTTTATTTATATAGATTTCGAGTTCCGATTTAAGCAAACTGAGCTCACAGTGTCTTGATTGTTTTCTTTTGTTTTGTTCTAAACACTACCAAATAGCTCTTAGATTGTCCAACAAAGTGTCCGAGGCGATTCGCTGTACGCATAATGCTGATTATGTATTTGCGTGACTACGTGTATCTAAGGTAAAATTACATTAGAGGTACGGCCTTGTCTTGTTTCTCGTTTACAACGTCAGTTAGCCAATCACTACGGTAGGTATACTCTTAATTAGTACAAAATCGAAAAAGGTTTTTAACCTCCGACAAAAAAGTTTTGTTATAAGTTTATCATAAGTAGGTAACTGTGTGGGCTGATTGAAATGATTAACCCCCGTATTTATAAAAGTCTCGGAATTGTTGCTCCTTTATGGTATCTAACCGTAATATTTTATCACCGCTGCTCAATATCGGTAAATGAAAACTTCGTGAGGAAAAAAAACCGAGCAAAGTTCAGTCAACCGGGTATTTTAATATGACAAACACACTCTTCAGCTTAATAATATTAGTATATAGATGTTATACAGAGTACATCAACCACGTAATTCGTCTAAAAGACCCGATAGTAAAACTCCCTAAATAAATCCTTTTTAAGGACTTTTACGGCCGACGTCCATTAGACACATTCTTTAAGTTACCTTAAGAATATTACTTCGCTCTTTACATTTTCCTTGTTGTTAGTTAAATCCAATTTCAATTGTTAAAAAGTAGATAAGTACTTTATCTTCTTTTATTAAAAATCCTCCCTCTCTTGATTTAGATCGTATTTTGTTTGCAGTGTTTCAATTAATTTGCATAAATTGCACAGATTTAATTACAGTTTGATTTGTACAATATATTTTGTCCGAATAACAAATATTTACCTCTACCTACATAAATGCTTTTTAATATAATAAAAAAAACTCTCGGGATTATTAATTATAATAGGGCAACTAGAAATTAGTGTAAAATACCACTAGGTAGAGCCCGAGTACCCGCCATAAATTCAGGACACTTGAGAGTGAAGTCATTGTTAATACTTGTTTTTTTAATTCTAAACGCACACACCGCAGACGTTTCGCCCGTTCCGTTTTTAAACTTTATTTTATATTATTAATAATTTCTATGCTAGAGGGCTCCCTGATGTTGTCGGAAGCCTATACAATATTCAGTCATTTGGCCCCCTGATGTTGATGGGATCCTATAGTCCGTTATGTTTGTGTCTTTTTTAGCTGTACTCTCTGTATAACCCTATGATGTAGGCCGAGGACAATATAACCCACTTTTCGCCAGTTATGTTTAGGTCCCTTAAGTAATAGGGACGAGCCTATTGCCTTTCATCGGGCGCCGCAACTGAGATGTTTTTTATGTAAATTAGAAGTCTTTTGGCTCGACCCGCGTATCGAACCCGGGACCACTGCACCAAGGCAGTTCTATCACGGAAGTATTTAACTATTGTTTTCCGCAATAACATCTAAGAACAAACAACAGCTGATTTACGATTAGATATTTAGGCCAAATCGTATCTAAGTCGGAATAAACAATGTAGGAAATTTTGGAAAACACGTTAAAGTTAGCTACATAAATTTTCAGCCTGGATTGAGTACTAGATTTCATTGAAATAAAACTACTTTATAACGGATTTTATTACGGTTTATTTGAGATTTTATATCCCGACGTTTCAATGTTTTCAGACTTAATGGTCACGGGTGGACTGAGGTATTTGACGTCCCAACTTATCAATCACAATTATTACTGACAAGTATTAAGTAAAACTTACTGGAGTAGAGGAACGACTATGCCCCACCGACAGGTACTTATATGGTCGAAATTCCACGGGTGCCCACAAAGCGTGTGTTGTGGAATTAGCTGCCGCTGCCGGTGCGGCATCTCTATTTCTTGATAGCTATAATCTGGTATTTTCTTATAATATTTTTAAAATTTTTTTAATAGTTTATTTTATTTTTGTATGTTCTATCATCTGCATGACTTCAAGTCACAAGTGACACGGTTTTCACTGGGTAAGCGCGTTTCTTCGTAGACTGCATCATTGCTCAACAACAGGCAAGTTGTGGTCAAGCAAGCGCAAGCCTATTATTGGATAACACCGCCCTTTTTAGTCAGGGGTTAAAATTATTGTCATTCGTCTGCATTATGACTCAGTCTGCCCACTAACGTTGGCGCCAGTCGGTCTGTCCAAGTAACCTTGAGGAGATCATGAGCGTTTTATGGCAGGATTTACGTTACATAGTATAGTTTTTTATTATCTGTGGTTACAGATAAGGAAAAGTGGTTACTTAATAAGAATAGGTACTATTAATCTTCGGAATATGTCTGAGAAAGCGTTTCATACAGTATTAACTTATGGTTCTAATGTTCATAATGAGAGAGGTAAATGAAGCAGATTATCTACTACATTTGATCCAGTTATTTCTTTTTATTTGTGTAGGCACGCCAACAGTTTTAGCACAAACATTACATATAATCATAGACAAGTTACTAGTTATAAAGTGATTTGATTAACACAAGCAAATATAATTGCTTAATTTGGGACTAGATGGCGCTGTGTGTATGTGTGCAAATATTAGATATTATTATTACAAAAAATCGTGAAGCTAAAACTCGAGAATGGCGGAACCGATTTGTTTGATTTTTGTTTTGAAATGTTCGTACAGGTCCAAGGTAGATTTAAAAGGTGAGAAATATAGGTACAAAGTTCGCCGGGCCATCTCATAAGTAATATACCTGTATTATTGACGGGCAGGTGGCGTGGTAGATTAGATATTTACTTGCTTTTCACGCCGCAGGTCGTGGGTTCGATTCCCACTAGAGACAAACATTAGTGATGAACATTTGTGTTTGTGTCGAGTCTGGGTGTAAATATCTATTATAAGTATATATTTACAAAAGAAAAGTATTATATGTATAGTATATACCAGTTATCTGGTTTCCATAACACAAGCTCTGCTTAGCTTGGGACCAGATGACCGTGTGAGTTAATGTCCCAGAATATTTATTTATTATTTTTTTACAACGGTTGCATAAAAATATCTAAACGTAGTGTCGTATATTGACGGAATTATGCCCGATCAAATATATAAAAATAGAAAAATCTGAACTGATAACCGCCTAACTCTTCAAACTCAGATTAAATTGATAGTTGTATGTTTAGTTTATCTGTCATATTCCAGTCTAGGTCAAACACACCTACATAGATTAATAAAGAATGCTACCATTTAATCCATTTAGTACCTAATACAGCCGCTTGCGCTTGACTGAACGCGATACGCGACGGAATCCATTAAAATAGACTTAATAGAGAACATAACATTTATCTATATCTCATTTAATTTAAGTGAAAACACTGAAGGTTGATATTACTATAAAAGTGTAAATGAATCAAATTAATATATAAATTATAATGACAACATTAAAACCTAATAGGTACTAAAACAATAATTGTAAAATTTACCTATATTATAACTTTTATTTTATTTAATTTTAAGTTCCTTATACCAGCTCTTTCAAAGCCTGGCTCTTTCATACACACTCTCCCTTACTTACCTAAAATCCTGAGTTTATTAATTTCACATTATTTCGTTTTCTTTGTCTGGAATTATGTATTCACCGAAGAATTTTCTCGTAACATTTTACAATGAAGAAAAGTGAGATTTCCTACTTAAAATACGCTTATTCATTCATTCATAGGAATATTTTATTCTTATTAGAAGTGAAATATGTTATCATTTGCGTAGGAAACGTAGCATATTAACGTAGTGTATTTCAAAACAAGTTCAATGTACTCGATTTATCTAACTTAATCATTTATCGGTAATAACGATAGTGATGGGATGAATTAAAACTGATTTTTATTTAGGGATACTTCTCATGATAAAACATGAAATACAAAAAAGAAAAAAAATGCAGTTTTAAATTATCCTTCTGTCTGCTAGAAATCTGCCGTTTCATTCCCACCCTTTTTAGTGCCCAACAGCTGGGCACAGGTCTTCTCTAAACTTTTTTACGGGTAGAGATAGTTTTGGCCGTAATCCAAACACTCTAGCATAGTGCGGGTTGATGGTTGTCACATATTGTCCTCGAATGACTCACGATATTTTGCTTTACCGATACTCACCGATATCACAAAGATGTGTGGGCACTACCGCGGATCCAACCCGGCGAGACGGATACCGCTGAGCCACCGCTGCTTAAAATTCAGTATTTAAGCTAAAAAAGGGTTGGCTCTTATTTTATTAGGGTTCCGTACCTCAAAAGGAAAAAACGGAACCCTTATTGGATCACTTTGTTGTCCGTCCGTCTGTCAAGACACTTTTTCTCAGGAACGCGTGGAGGTATGAAGCTGAAATTTATATCAATTACTCAGGTCTACTGTCCCTTGAAGCTGTGAAAAAATCAAACTTCTAAGCCAACGCAATCAAAAGATACAGCCGTTTATGCCGCAAATTTTCAAAACTTGCAAGGGAATCAAAACCTACAGGGTGCTTCCCGTGAACTCAGAATCTTGAAATTTGGTACGAAGCAACGTCTTATAGCATAGATAAAGGAAAAATTACGAAAACCATAAATTTTTAGTTACATCACATAATATATTTTTTTTTAATAATTTTAAACTTACTACCCATTTCCTCATAAACGCGTAGAGGTATTAAATTGAAATTCATACCAAATACTCAGGTCTATAATACCTTTAAGCTGTAACAAAATCAAACTTCTATGTCAACGCAATCAAAAGAAACAGCAATTTAAGCTGCATATTTTGAAACTCGCAAGTACTCGCAAGGGAATCAAAACCTAAAGGGTACTTCCAGTCGACCTAGAATCTTAAAATTTGGCATGAAGCAACGTTTTATAGCACACATAAAGGAAAAATTCCGAAAACCTTAAATTTTTAGTTACATTACAAAATATATATTTTTTAATAAATATAAACTTATTACTTTTTTCCTCATGAACGCGTAGAGCTATCAAGTTGAAATTCATATCAAATACTTAGATCTAATTGCCTTTAACCCGTAAAAAAAAAAAATTCTAAGTCAACATTATTTAAAGAATTAAATATATAGTGACTAAAAAACTTAGTAAATAAATAACTTTAATAAAAGAACTTTCGCAAGTCTGCTGCAAGGCTAGTATAAGTGTTTCAGTTATATTATAGATAAATGATATGTGTTAATATAAAATAAAGGATTACTTAAACGATAAAGAGATCTTAAATTTATGCTCCTCCATCTTTCCCCATTGTAATGTTATGAATTTCATTTTGCAATAAAAATACCATAGTTATGACTCGATTGTCGTAATGAACGAACTTTGTAAACCTTGCAGGTTTGTACGGAACCCTCGGTGCGCGAGTCCGACTCGCACTTGACCGGTTTTTGTTTTTAACGTAAGTAAGCAAAGAAGCAAAGCTATAAATTCTTTAATTTTAGGTATGTCTAAGAATTATTTACTGTACCTGTAACATTATTTATTACAGAGATACAAATTGTTGGTGAACATTTAAGTGACACATTTTTTACGGTTATTAAAAATCAAATATTGGTTCAAAACTTTTTTCGGTCTCCCACTGCTGGACACTGGTCTTCTCTCAACTATTTAACGAGTTGAGAGAGTTTAGCCCTTAATCCACACACGCTGGCTAAGAGCGGGTTGGTGGATGCCAAAATGTCTCCGAATGATTAGTTCTAGACATGCCGGTTTCCTCACGATGTTTTCCTTCACCGATATTGAGCAGCAGCGATCAAAAAATTCACATAAAGATGGAGGGAACGACTAGGAATCGAAACCGCGACCATAAATTTCAAAGTCGAGGCCAAAGTAAAGTAAAAAAACCAACATACAAAAATGGACTTGGAGAAATTCCAGAGTTTAGATTAAGGTTTAGCTCTCTCAACTGAAAGAAGACAATTCTGATAATTTCTTTTCCATGTTTTTTTTTTCACAATTATTTTTTCATCATTCTATCATTCTCTTAGTTGTTTTCTACCGAAATTTCAACTATTTTCACATACTTTCACAAATTACTACAAATTTTGACAAAAAAAGACAGTCAAAAATGTTATTATTGCATCAAATAAGATACTATTAATACTCCCTATGGACGTACAGACAAACAGAATTAGGCTTGTGTATTTGTTTTACGAGTTGTTTGTTTAAGACCTTAATAACAGAGATAGGTCGATGGAAATGAAATGCTTTCGTTTATTTAGAATACTGAGCATTTATTATAGTAACTGTCTCTGCTTACAGACCAGTGCTAAAGCACAGATCATTTAATACTATATGTACTAGGCTAGAGCATACGAAAATGGTTAAATTTAAAAAAAACTAGAACTTAATAAAAGGAATAGGAAGAAAATAAAAAAGAATAAAAAATGGAGCACGAAATGTAATTCAATTTTAAAACTGCAAATTGCAAAAGTTAAATAAATAAATAATAAATGAATATTCTGGGACATTAACACTCACGGTCATCTGGTCCCAAGCTAAGCAGAGCTTGTGTTATGGAAACCAGATAACTGGTATATACTATACATATAATACTTTTCTTTTGTAAATATATACTTATAATAGATAGAAATCTTAGAAATCTTTTAATAAGGTACCTACAACTTTATTATTTGAGTGTTTCCACTAGTTGTAATTTTCCTAGAAATCGCGATAAATCGATTTTCACCCTTAAAAGTGCGACGTCCGTCCTACCGGAATCTCAGAGTGAAGAAAAGAAAGAGTGATTTTGTGTTCCACTCCGAGTCAGCTTAGACTGTCCGCCATGTCCAAAAACGGCTAGAAAGCATTACTAGTAAAAGCCAAGATCACTGTGTTTATATCCTATCCTACTAATCTTACTAATATTATAAATGCGAAGTAAGTGTGTGTGTGTGTGTGAAGGTTTGTTACCGCGTATCTCCATAACCACTCAACCGATTATGAAACACGTGTTTTTTATTTTTTCAAAACTACCCCCAGGAGGAGTGTAAAATGAGCTTTTTTGGAAAAATTAAATATTCCAGAACTGTTTAGTCTGTGGTCCGATTCACTTCAAATTCGGTACAAATAAAACTTAAAACAAATAATGAAACACGTGTTTTTTATTTTTCTATTTTTTTTTATTTTTAACCTAATACTACGCGGGAGAAGCCTGCGAAATTATTCTGAGTGTGATTTTCTTCAAAGTTGATATCAATACTCCTTCGTGATTTTGATCTAAATTACTTTTTATTTTGACACAATGACATGTTTGATAACTCTGCGATGAATAGAATTCGATATTTAAATTTTATTTCTTCTTATAAGTATGGTCTAAGAGCCGTAGTATTTTTTAAGAAACACCTGTTGATTTATGGATATACCTATGGGGGCTTGCCGATTTCAAAATGTTGCTTACACTCTTACACTACTGAACTAATTTTGTATGGAGATAGTTCGAGACCCGGGAAAGGATAGTTTTATCCGACTGCAAAAAAAGGGATTAATGGTCTAGCGCGATAACCGACATCCGCGGGCGAAGCCGCGGGCGGAAAACTAGTATTATAAATGCGAAAGTAAGTGTGTGTGTGTGTGAAGGTTTGTTACCGCGTATCTTCATAACCGCTAAACCAATGTTAATGGAATTTGAAACGTAGGTGGTGTATACCTTAGAATAGGACATAGGCTAATAATATTTCCAAAAATCATCCCCTAAGAGGGTTAAATAGAAGGGTGAACTTTGTATGCAACTTTTTATTCCTTGGTCCTATTCTTTTAAAATTCGGTACACATCAACCTTATGACAAATAATGAGATACGGGTTTTTTCTTTTTCCATAATTACCCCCATGGGGTGTGGAAAATGAGTTTTATCAGTAAATATTAAAGTTTCTCTGGATCTGTTTAGTCTCAAGTCCGATTCACTTCAAATTCGGCACACATATACCTTAAAAAAAACATAAAACACGTGTTTTTTATTTTTCCAAAACTACCCCCAGGTGGAGTGTAAAATTAACTTTTTTGGAAAAATAAATATCCCAGAACTGTTTAGTCCTTGGTCCGATTCACTTCAAATTCGGTATAAATATAGCTTAAAACAAATAATGAGATACGTGTTTTTTATTTTCCAATTTTTTTTATCTTTATCCAAATACTACGCGGTTATAGCCTGAGAAATTATTCTGAGGGAGATTTTCTTTGAAGTTGATATCAATACTCCTTCGTGCTTTTTAGCTAAATTACTTTTTATTTTGACACAATGACGTTTGATAACTCAGTCCGATTATTAGAATTCGAAATTTAAATTTTATTTGTTCTTGGATATTAAATGAAAAACTTACATTATGGTCTAAGAGCCGTAGTATTTTTCAAGAAACCCCTATAGATTTATGGATATGCCTATGGAGGCTTGCCGATTTCAAAGTGTTGCTTACACGCCTACACTACTGAACTAATTTTGTATGGAGAAAGTTCGAGACCCGGGAAAGGATAGTTTAATCCGACTGCGAAAAAGAGATTAATGGCGCGATAACCCACATCCGCGGGCGAAGCCGCGGGCGGAAAACTAGTATCGAATAAAACTAACTTCTAATGGCGAGGTTTTACGAGCTAACTCTACAGTGTCTGTGATCAAGGCATAATAATAATTCACAACTTCTCACATTGTTACTTATTCAAAACAGAGACAAAACTAAATTTTATTTCAATCAGCTGGAACATTGACGCAGGTTTTAATAACATTAAATTAAAAAAAAAATATGACAACCTCCGACGGAATTATTAGCAGAAGAACAGTGTGTGGCCTAAAATCGGGGTGAATTAATATTAAAAACAGATACTCTCTGGAGCATAAGTGTTTTTTCTGAAAAGATTCTAGCTAACCAAAATCCATGCATTGCACACAATAACGCTAACGTTCTCAATGTCGTGGTACAAGGAATAATAAAACAACTTACCGCGGTTGAACGGAACTTATTGCATTGTTTTCATAGATTGTTAGATAAAATCAAAAAGTAAAGTTTTTATTTTGATTTGTTGAAACCATAATGATTCAATTACTAGTAACCTATAGAGCCTACATCTTTAATATTAGGTATCCCCGAAACCCATAATATATCATACAAAACCACAATTTTATTCACAGATCACAAACATACAGACACACCCTTCAACTTTATAACGCCCCAATTTTTATCGGTGTCTAAAGATTTTTACAATGTTTGAACTTTGTTTTATTGTTACAGCTTCAACCATGCGCTGTTCCCAGTACATAGCTTTCGTGGCTGCTGTTCTGCTGCTGGAAGCGTCTGCAAACCCTGTCAGAAGGTCACCAGACCTGGAAGCACGGCGAAGGAGTGCTATAGACCGTAGCATGATTAGGTAACTACATAAAACTCATAATGGGACATCAATTTTCAACGCCCGATGAGCACCCCGATAGGGGTAACATTTAGAATACACGCCGTGTTAAATTTTGGTTGCGTTGTTTGTATGTGTATTAATGTGTAATAAGTAAGTTATGTTCATTCAGATAATAATTAATAGTTACAGTTTAACAACTTAAATTATAGGGTCTTACAAAATAGATAGACTATACCACATTTTCCTGGATTGCATGGGTAATGGTAAGGATACAGGACGACACTGACACTCGCTACAAATGTAGACACTAGTGTCAATTGCGTACACACGTAAGGCAATTTTTTGTTTGTATAAACGCCATTACAACTCCAACTAAGCGTCGCGGCTGTGGACACATATAGTCAAACTAACTAATATAGTTATTTTAATTATGTACCTAAGTAGTTCAAATATGCTCTATGATCAGACGACATCCATGTTTACATAATTTGGCTGTTCAGCCTGTTCGCTGAACAGTACTGTCAATGCTGTTAGAGCTATCACACACTCGACGCATCGGGGAAGTAATTCTGGATCGTAAGACTGCATAAAAATGTGGTACACCTTTCAAGCGAACATCTCTGATCCATACTTTAAGTTAGCAACTAAGCTAGTGCCCATCGACATTTTAAGTGTCTGCAAGACGCGTCATGCATCTGGTCTTGAAAGTGTCTCTAAGCTACACAGTGATCGCTTACCAGGAGGGCCGTAAGCTTGTTATGCGACTTATAAATGAAATCCTCTTTGCAATCTGGAATTAAAACTTTTTTATTAGGTAACCTACTAGAATCTTTCCTTGGGTTAGCGTGACTTCAATTAATTATGTCACGCACGACCATTTTGGTGGATTTTGTGGATTTTTCTAATCAATTATTTCATTGTATAAATAAACCTTATACCAGAAATGTTTAGGTGCTAATTTCATCATAAATGGTACCAGCTCTAATAGGTTCCCTTAGATTGCAGACCGTATGGTTTGATGAAGTAATTTAAACCTCTTTTTTTTCTATACTGTCACCTCTTTGCTTGCAGGATATTGCTTGCTTATATTATTTTTCTGATTAAATTTGCGCGGCATCCAAGACAGTTTAGGTTATGTACAAGTTGTAAAGAAAAAGTAACTTCAAGTGCTTCACATGAAACACGTAAATTTACCTCACAAGTGACAGATTCTAAACAACTAAAAAGAAACTATTATATACAGTCAGCTAAAAAAGTTGAATAACAGATTCAAAAATACAAAATACATCTTAACAAAAAAAGATTCCATAATAAGTGTCTTGTGACTGACAGACGTACAACTCTTATCTTTTTGTGTTAAATTTTTTTGTAATATTATTAGGTAATAATAATACTTTGGGACATTAACACACACGGTCATCTGAATCCATACAAATCATTTTGTAAATACATACATAAAATAGATAATTACCCCCAGACTCAAGATAAACAGACATATTCAAAATGTTCATCACACAAATGTCTGTCTTGGGCAAGAATCGAACCCACGATCTTCAGCGAGAAAAGCAAGTATCTTACCGATCACACCACAAGCCCATCAAATCTTTCCGAAATCCTTCAAAGCCGTCAAATTGAATCAAGTAGTTAACCTAGTAGAACCTAGCTTTTAACTATAATTTACTTTTTTTATTTGGAACAGACTTGGCCGCTCATATCCACCGGAACCTTCTGCCGCTGATCTCCGCGAGATATTCCAGCGCCCAACTCGACGCGGCAATAGTTTCCTCCGCTTCGGTCGCTCTCAACCTCTCACTCTTACACCCGAAGACCTCATCTCCCTCATAAGATCTTACGAAGAGGACTACGAAAGCCCAGTATCCAAAAAATCTGCTAGTTTCGTCAGATTTGGTCGGGATCCCAGTTTCGTACGCTTTGGACGGTCATCTGATGATGATAAAGGACTTGAACAAAATTCGGAGCTGGTTGTTAGTGGGTACCCTCAGAGGAAGAGCAGGGCAAGGGACCATTTCATCAGGTTAGGCAGAGATAGTGATGAAGTCATCGACAGTGAGGAAGAAGAAGACAACAGAACAAAGAGATCCACTGAAGCGTGTCATGACTGCCAGTCGTAATTTCTAAAACGGTTTTTACTCGCTGTTACAACCTTCATGTGTGATTCCTTATTTGAACGTGACTTTAATTATTACAGTTGGTAACATTGCTTTTTCAGCTGTCTAACTTATCTACATTATTACAAAAGTAGATTTGTATAATTTAACAAAACCAATTTTAACTGTGTGATGTAGACTATATTGTTTAGATCTTTAGTAGGTAACTATAAATCATTGTGTTTCTTCTACTTTCGAAACGGGCTAAATAACTAATCTACTTCCAAAGAATCCTAACTAGGCGCACTAAAAACAAATCTATCGTGTTATAAGTTTAGAAATAATTCTATGTACGTTATTATCCATTAAAAATCTAGTCATTAGGTAGTGATTTTAAAGCAAAATGCGCTTAAGTACCTACATTTTAAAACTTAAAGATATTTTAACTTCACAAAATACAATTATATTATTAAACCTAAGTACTATCTTACAATGACAATTATAAACATTTTTTTAAAGAAAGAACTGATATTCTAAATTTTAAATAAAGTGGTATTTTATGTTACTTACCTATATATTACATTCCAGATTTTTCTACTGTACATTAGAATACTTTCTAAAATATTATAAAATCTACTTAATTGGTATTGCCATCTGAAAAATTTAAAGGCTGGGTGAATAATATATTTCAGATAGCAAGACCTTTATCTAATGTTAATCTATTTACTATTCATTTATGTATTTAAAAATGTTAAATTGATGTTAATTATTAGTACCTACATATTATAAAATTGTTGCAATACCTAATAAAGTATTACTGTGTAACAATTAAAAATTGTTTAAATTATTATTATACTTAGTATTCACTCCTGTATTACTCAAAGATGTAGCAGAAGCAGAAGCCAAGAGGAGGATTTAGGTGGGCTGGGCAGGATTTGGGAAAGTGCTTGAAGACTAAAGTCTTTAACCAGTGCGTTCTACCAGACCTACGGTGCTGGAACATGGAATCCCACGATACAGCTGGTACACCAATTTAAAGTCGCTCAGCGTGCTATCACTTCACCGGGTTCATATCCCGAGTCTCTTAACGGCGCCGCTATCGATCCTGGCTTACAGGATTAGCAGTGGCGGGATTGCGGTGGTGGGTTAAGTCCCAGAAAATAAAGTAAACAAGGCCTTAGTCATTTATGGCAAAAACATTGACAGTTATTGGTTTTATAAGTAAATAAAATGGAAGTCACTGAAATATTTTAATTACGCAGTAAACATTGTTTCATCGAAATTGATATTTAAACAAGATGGCCGCCAGATGTTATTGTTTATGATCGGAATAATGGATCCGAGCTCTCAGGACTTTGGTTGTAATGGATTTTTTTAATTATCAAAGAAATGTTGATATCAATGACATTTATTATTTTTTACCGCTGACAAAAAAGAGTGATGTAATAAAATTGACGCATGTATCACTTCAAATCTTTTGTGATTCCCATTACTGGGCACGGGTGTTCTCTCAACTATCGTAAGAGTTGAGAGAGTGTAGGCCTTAATCTACACACGCTGGCCTAGTGCTGGTTGGTGGATGTCACATCTTATCGAATGATTAATTCATAGACATGCATTACATAGTTAAAGTGTACTTTGTCTCTCTCTTACTAGTATAAATGTCAAGATGACAGACAAAGACAAACGAATTATAAACGTATTTTAGCTATAATGAGAGATTTTCATATTGAGTAACCCCCGTATTCATAAACGCCATTTGAGCTCAACAAAGCTAAAATACTTGTTTACAATTCATTTGTCTTTGTCTGTCATCTTGATATTTATACCAGTAAGAAAGAGACAAAGTACATTTTAACTATGTAATGCATGTCTATGAATTAATCATTCGATAAGATGTGACATCCACCAACCAGCACTAGGCCAGCGTGTATCTAAAGAGTTCTCTATGATTTTTATGAATAAGACCGAATATCTATAATAATATTATAAGGCTGAAGAGTTTGTTTGGTTAAACGCACTAATCTACTGGTCTGACTCGTAAAGCTAGACAACCCATTTACATTTATAAAGTCTATAGGCTATCTTTTATAACAATAATAATAATACAGTGGGGCATTAACACACACGGCCATGATCTCAAACTAAGCAGAGCTTGTACTATGGAAATCAAATATCTGGTAATACATTACATATAATACTTTTCTTTTACAAATAAAAAAAAAAATCTGGAGGCTCCCTACCACCCGAACGTCCAGTCACCGCCACTCCACATCCTTTTTCGGGTCTCAAACTATCTCCATTCAAAATTTTATCCAAATCGGTTCAGTAGTTTTGTACATAAAGAGTTACTTTCGCAGTTTTTAATATTAATAAGGATTCAGGTTTAATTTTTCAGGACAATAATATTTATTGTTCTAATTGTGATACCTGTCACAAACTTTAGTTAACAACGATCGCGATGCTAATTGTGAAACTAGTTTCAAGGGCTGTCAATCTTATTGAAGAAGATTATAATTACCTACCTTTGCTGACATTGGTATTCTACTTACGAAATTATGATAGAAGTTTGCTGTTGGTTTCCGCAAAAACTACGTCACGGATTTGAATGAAATTTGGCACAGAGCTAGCCTATAGTCTGTAAAATAAGTTGGCCTTGGCATTTTTATCCTAACACGAGCAAATCCGCGGGCGAAAGTATATGCTACAACATGACCAGTATTTTATAGGTAGTTTCTAAAGTGACGAGCAATTATGTGGACCTGTATAATCCTTATTACGTTTAATACCTCTGAACAAAGCAGGTTACAACTTAAACTATTGTTAAAGCGTATTGTTCGCCTACAAAAGGTAAATTGTGAAACAAATGGTTGCCTGAGTGCAAGAAGGTCTAACACTAACACTGACCTTGCTGTCGGAGCGGTATCACACGAGAAAAAGCTCATTATGGGCTTAAAAAGGTGCCTCAGTAGTCGAGCGGTAAAAGCTGTCCGATTGGGCTATACTGTGCCCGGGAGGTCGCGGGTTCTATTCCCGCCCCGGACAATATTTGTAACAAAAAAGATTTGTTTCGGTGTCTGGTTGGTTGAGGGACTACCAACCGTGCTTTGGAGAGCACGTTTAGCCGTCGGTCCCGGCTGTTATTTAAGACATCTATGACAATCGTTACAAGTAGTCAGAAGCCAATATATTCTGACACCTGGTCGAACCATCTCGGCTACTGGTTCCCTATAGGTTTCGAGGTCTGATGGCAGTCGCTCGTATAATTCTGGTAGCTAGCCGCATCAGTTTAGACTGGGAGCCGACCCCAATAGAAATGGGAAAAAGGCAAGGGGAATGTTGATGATCGAGCGGCCACTGCAAAGAAGATTCCGGAAATTACTTTTAAAAACCTGCATTACATAAACTCCCAGTCACGAGACAAACAGAAATGTTCATAGATACCAATGTTTGTCCTGGGTGGGTGTTAAACTCACTACATAGCTGCGTGAAAAGCAAGGATCTAACCAACTACGCACTGTTCGCAATAATTCTTTAATTGTTCCCGATAGGCTTTGTTCACGACTTTCTTTTTAAATCCATAAGTGATTGAAAATATACTTTTCATTTTATATGAGACGCGACTTTACATAAAATAGTGGTATTTGTAATTTAACAATTTTAGGAAAGGTTTAAAAGGTGAGAAATATTTCTTTGAGAAACCCTTCGCTATAAACCATAACTTTAGGGCAATAAGACATAAACACTGTAAATAACCATTGTACAACACGAGTAAAATAAAACGAGTCGGTACTACGACACTGTTAAACTTTTAATTAGGTCATTTACTGGATAAATATTGCCGTAGAGTTCTTAAACTGTATATATGATACGCACGCACCCTGTATACCTTGTACACGTGAGTGCGTAAACAATAGAGCTTTGCTCCGGACACTAAAAAACTGGTAAATCTGCCGATTTAGCGAGTAATCGTTTTTTTTTTAATTAATCTCCAGATATTTATTCACTTCAACCCTTTATAGTGTCCCACTGTGGGCACGGGTCTTCTCTCAATCTTACGAGTTGAGAGAGTTTAGGCCTTAATCCACACACGCTGGTCAAGTGCGGGTTGATGAATGTCACAAAACTCGAATGATTAGTTCTTAGACATGCCGGTTTCCTCTCGATGTTTTCCTTCGCTCATTGAGCAGCGGATATGAAACAATTCACACAAAGATGTGTGGGCACGACCAGGATTCGAACCCGCGACCTTATTTTTCTAAGGCGAGGCCTTACCGCTGCGCCACCGCTGCTCGATTATTATTACCTAAGTTAAAATATACATCCCTTTACTTCTCAAATATATTTAAAACATTGCTGTTTTACATTTTAAGTTATTAGGTGACAGGCGTAGTGCACTGTTACCAGCCGTTGAAATGTTGTGCTTTTTAACCAAAAAGAATGGTTGTTAGATTAAATCAACCACAAATTGTTATTGATGTTGGTTTAACTTTCAGTTCATAGCGTTGATTTTTTGATAAATTAATATTATTTTTAATTATTAGATTATTTATTGTGATGGATTATTTTGTCTTTTTTTTAAATGAAGTATTTAATATTTAATTTACTTTTATCATTTTAAAGTTTTATTACAAATATCCGGCTTAACAGGAGAATCTCCGGGGATTAAATGTAACCGGAGAAAAATATCCGTAGACATTCCATGACTTTTGACACTCATTGTCCTGTCTATATGAGGAGGTGCAAACGAGAGGAACCTCCAATATGAAGTAGGTTCGGGGAACGGAGAAACTATAGCTAATGTGTCAGGATGGTCTTTTATATCAAACTTAGTTATGCAAATCGGTAAGTAGTTACACGTACAAGTCATCGTTTAACTAAACAGTAACGTCCAGATCATTCCACCTACCCCAGTATTACACTGATATGGAGCCCTAGGGGATTCAGTAAGTGAAACTATGATAAAAAATGGGTTAGCCGCGTAAACGACCCTGGCATCTCAATCCGTTTTTTTAATTCGGCAACGGACGTCTAAACTCGCTTGGAGTTGAATAGTATATTATTTAAAATAGGTAACAGTTAACACAGACAAAGAATTTCGTAACTCTATGCTTAAAATACATTCAATTGAAGCGCCACTCTGTCAACTATCTGACGTCAACAGTCATCTGACGTTGATTCGGTATAAACCGCAGATATAAACTCACTATGACCGACAACATGCCCAGCAATAGAGCTGTTATTTTCGTCATTTCTTTGATGAATTGACGGATGATTGTTTTGCTAAAACTCGAGAACGGTTGAAACGATGTGACTGATTTTGGTTTTAAATTATGTGTACAGTTCCAGGGTAGGTTTAAAAGGTGAGAATATGAGGTACAAAGTTCGTCGGGGCTGCCAGTACATTAGTAGCACTAGTGACCGGGTGATGGGCGTGTGTGACGTACCTATTCCATAAACTTCAATTTTTTCACTACGGTCTAACTTACTATAACTTACTGTGCATTCCATATTCCAACCTCCTTAAATCCCTAATCTTCTATCCTTATTGATACCTCAGCCTAAAATTTTAAATTAGGATTAAAAAGAAAATTCCTCTTGCATCAAAAACCAAGCCGCCTGGCACCACGTAAACAGTATAACCCCTATAGTTACATAATAATTCTGATAACTATTTATATAAAAAAAAACAATTATATTCTGACTGATGGCTAATCTCTCTCTCACTCTTTTATAAATTTTAATATCAACACCTTTAATGAATTATACTAACACACAAGTTTCAGTTTTAGTAAAATTTATTATTCGAACCTTGTAACCAAACGCGTTACTACCGAATGAGTGAGGAAAATTGTCGACAGTCCTACAGCTATAGAAAAAAGATTCGTGGCACAATTTTGATCTTTAATAATCATTGCCAGAACACGCTCTCAAGTTCCGAAAGGGATCTGGAACAGAATTCCAGTTGATAAATTCAATTCACTGAGAGAATTTCATATGTAAATTGAAGAACAGACAGATTACCTATTGAGATAAAAAGTTTCTTTGGAAATTGTGGTACGGATTCAGTAGAATTTTGTAGATATCGAGTCAAGGAAACTACAATTGCTGAACAATTCATTCATTTATACACCCATACTTGTTGGGTGTCCCAACGTACACTGATATGATAGGATGCTGAGGGAAATGTTAGTTCCTAAATTACTAGAGTATTGATATGATAAGAGTACAACACTTGCTAAATGATATGAAGGAGACAACCGATTTGTACGAATGCTCTTTATTATACTAAATATGCAATGTTATGATATATGCAGATTACACAATAATTAAAACTAATGCGCGTGTCAAATAATAGGTCGTACGTCACAGTTAGCCACGTGTAAGTACTTGGCTAACAATGTACAAGTAGCTTGTACAATACTTCTACAGCATACGGCAAACGTGTTGCAACGGCGTAGCACGTTATACAGTACGGCGATCTACACTGCTATAGCGTATTGACTACAAGGGTAAACGTTGGTTGATGTTACTACGGCGTAGCACGATGAGACTTCGATCTGCTGCTAAAGCGTAGCGATAAACGAGATAATTGTGCTTTCAGTACATCTGTAAACCTATACGGTGAACGTTGGACCATGTTACTACGATGTACTACGACGATCTGTGCTGCTACGGTTTACCACATACTTCGGAAAACATTGGACCGTGTTGTTACGGCGTAGCGTGGTACTACGACGATCCGTAGCGCCTACTACGGTGAAAATAGGGCCATAGTTGGCGTGGTTGACAAGATAGATACTTTTGAGGCTAGACCAACATTTTTAAACATTTAGTGTGCTTGAACATTTGTCTGTTTATCTATTAATGTGTAAATATATGTATGCGTGTAGTTATCTGGTTTTCCAAGTACCGAAAAATACCAAAGGCTAAAGCTATAAGTATTTTTATTTACTTGTCCTATCATAAAAACAAATTATGGTGTACTGGTGACCAAATTCGGGTAATATTTTGATTTTATGAAAATGATCGTATTAGGACAGTCAATTTGCAAAACTCATGATTTTTATTCCCAGTGTTCTTTGTTTATCGTAATAGGACAAGTGGATAGTAATATAGAAAATATACCTATCGAATTGAGAACCTCCTCCTGAAGTCGGTTAAAAAGATAATTGAATTCAGACATATTTGATGTGTTTTTAATGATATCATTCGTCATTTATTATCTCTTTTTGCTGACAAAAGTGTACTATAGAATCAGAAAGCGCATAATTGTATTATCTTTTTCATCTAATTAAGTAAAGCAAATAATTTGGCTGAGTACCAATAACCAAAATGTTATTATTATGCTTCCATTAATGCAAAACAAACCTATTTATTATGTTATGTTATTTATTTTACCGTCTATTTATTCCCTCCTAGTCGTATTTTCGGCAGCCAGTCTTTACTCTCTCGCCGTACTCAAGAAATATTATCTAAATATATAAAAGAAGAAACTGACTGACTGATATATCAACGCAGAGCCCAAACCGCTGGGTCTGGAGACTCCAAATTTGGCACATAGGTTTCTTATGGGGTTTAGGGGTGCACTAAGAAAGAATTTTTCAAAACTCACCCTTTAAGGGGATGAAAAGGGGTTCCAAAGTTTGTATGGAGAAACAAGATTAGTGAGATCAATTTCGCGGGCGAAGCCGCGGGCGGAAGCTAGTAGAGCATAAGAATGTGCGCAAACAAAAGTGCGTTTTCTATTCCCTTAATATATCCCTGACTGGTGAAAGATCAGGTACACCGACAGCTTGATGTGCACTCCGCGGCATTTGGGTGACACACTGCCAATTTCGTGGCGGTGGCGCAGCGGCACAGGCCTCGCCTAAGATTTATAAGGACGCGGGTTCGATTCCCAGTCGTGCCCACACATCTTTGTGAGAATTGTAGCATCACCGCTGCTCAATTCCATCGTGAGCAAATCGGCATGTCTAAGAACTAATCATTCGAGGACAACCCGCACTTGGCCAGCGTGTGTGGATTAAGACCCATTCCCAGCAGGGGGACACTAAAAGGGTTGACGACGAGCTTAATGGAGTAATTAGAACAGTCCCACACTGTTTTGATCAAGTGAGGGATTCGAACTCGCGATTTCGACGTCTAGAAGCAAAAACACTATCCTCTGCGCCACTAGAGCAGTTATAACTGGCCCAATTAAATAACTGGCTAGTTATAATGTATTTGACGGGCCGGTGGCGTGGTCGGTATGATACTTGCTTTTCACGTCGCAGGTTGTAGGTTCAATTCCCACCCAAGTCAGACATTTGTGTGATGAAGAACATGTCTGTTTGTCTTGTAAAAAAAGTATTATATGTTTATCAGTATTATCAGTTATTTGGTTTCCATAGTACAAGCTCTGCTTACTTTGAGATCAGATGGCCGTGTATGTTAATGTCCCAAGATATTATTATTAGATATTATTTTTCTCTTAATAGATTTCCCAAAAACATATTTGCAAAGGAAACTATAACGAAAACGGTAAAATAGCCTTTGCTATTACGGCTCATTAGTTGATCAAAGGGTGGGCAGAGAGCATTTGTAAATGAACGTAGTTTCAATGGGTCTGAATGGAGCGAAAGTTTGTGTATTTCCATTTTAGTGGAGGCTTGTATGAACGCTGATTCGAATTCTTTTTGCAAATGATGTTCGTGTTTTGTTGCAATTTTTTTTTTCCTTTGTTATCACTTAAAAATTCTTATAAAACATTGTATGTATGTAACTTAACATAAGAAAGCCACTAAGGTTTATAATTATGCTAAGTATTAAGTCTACGTCGATCACTATAATAAACAAAAGTTGAGATTAATACAGTACAGATGATAGACCGGTTGGTAGGTAGTACTTGCAACAAAGTTGCAGTAAAACAAAAATAAAATTTAACAAATATATGTTTATAATATTTTAATTAAATAAATATGTATTTAATTATACAAATACAAATATATACTATTTGGTTAGCTTATTGGTGTCACATGCAGTCTTAAACATTATGAAGAGAAGCAATAAAATGTTTCTTAAGTTTATATTAAATATTTTTTAAAGTTAATTTATTTCGCAATTCTGAAGGTAGTTTGTTTATGAGCCGTACTTCTACTACTTTTTTGATTAAATTAATAATGTATATACCATCACGCCTTCTTCCCATAAGGGTATAGAGCGCCATCGCTAACGATTTAAATACAATTCCGTAAATAAATTGTAAGTACTTACGATTTACTTTTGACAGGCCGGTGGCGTGGTCGGTAAGATACTTGCTTTTCGATTCCCACCCGAGACAAACATTTGTGATGAACATTTGTGTTTGTGTCGAGTCTGGGTGTAAATATCTATTATAAGTACAGTGAAACCTGGTTAAGTGAGATATCAAGGGACCTGAAATGTCGTTTCACTTATAGAGGTATTCCACTTACCCAGTGTCTCAGATATCCAGGTATAAATAAATATCTGTCTCATTTATAGAGGTAAAACTGAAAGTCATTCAGGCCCAAAATTACTTACAAGTACGTAAGTGTGGAATTTGTGGGTAGAATAAGAATGAGTAAACCAAACAAGACAATGTTACTCACTGTCTCAGTTATACACGTAACTTTGATGATAAATTGAAAGAAAAAATCCCAGATATAGAGGCTTACTTCGTCCTACTAACAGAGGTAATTCAGTGCCAAAGTGTTGGGACCTCAGCATGAGTTTCAGATATGGAGGTTTCTCAATTATCCAGGTCCCACTTAACCAAGTTTCACTGATATTTACAAAGGAAAAGTATTGTATTATAGTATATACCAGTTATCTATCTAAGGTTTCCATAACACAAGCTCTGCTTAGCTTGGGACCCGATACCGTGTGTGTTAATGTCCCGGATTTTTTTTTATAATTTCGTGTTGCATCGCATTGCATCGAAAATCATAAAGCAATCTATGTACCCGCTCATGTTTTGTTTACCTTGACGTTTTGATAGTTTTGTGACTGGTTGTAACCACAGTCGGTGCAACACGACTGTAACGTCAAGCCACGTTCGATGACAATACTCTCTGCTCAATATTATGCCAAGACTTTCCTTAAAGAAGAGTTTTTGCCGGAAGGTGTCATCTACAGATGGATTCGCGTTAATATACGCTGCACAACTCAGCGCATCACGAAGGCATTCCTTCGTGTTTATAAGTTTTATATTTTCTATTGGTCTTGTTGCCTGAAAAAGGTAAATAGGAAGTAGAAAAAAACTGCCTTTTGATCGTGTGAATTAATATTTTCAAATAATATGTTCTTATACGGATATAATTACACACATTTAAAATATAATTTGCGGGGGTGGGATGTGTTCGGAGATCTCAACATTAGGCTGAAAAGATTAATACACTACATTCAGATGATGTGAGGTTGATTGATGGCCAAAATCGCTTTTTAATACTCACTAAGGTTAGTCTAATCGCTCTATTCTACTTTAATAGTTCTTTAAATAGAACAAAATATATAAAGTTTTGTCCATCTAGTTAGGCAGGTACTCATAAATATAGCTTTCTGCATATTATTGTGACAAGATATTACCTACTCTTCTATAAACTTTTAAACCTTCGCGGTGCATTATTAAAACGATACGGGTCGATACGGGTTGCACCGGTCGTGCTTGGTCTGCTTGCGACCACGACCGGTGGAACCCGTATCGAAACGTAAACCCAAATTAAAGGTGAGCGCGTTTGCCCGTGATAATAAATATAGACCTACTCTCCTTTTGCGCAGTCAGATACAAACAAACAAACTATTCTATGTCCTTTGCTGGATGTACAGGCATTGAGTACATTGAAACTTCATAAAATTAAATAAAAGGGGTTTATTCCTATAGTAATTTTGTATTGCTTGTAACCGAACGCAAGATGGAATGGAAATGGCCGTCTATCGGGTGGGGTAACCTCCCCCGCGCGGCTGGTGCGGTATCCAGTCTTCACACCGTGACCACTACCAGCGGCCTACCGCTGGTAGTGGTCACGGTGTGAAGACTGGATCTTAAACTACATTATCATTATTATTATTTTCTTTCTGGTGAGAGTAGGTATCCATTGAACATCTGCCGACTTTCCCGAAAGAAGAATTTTGGCCAAAAGGAGTCCTGTTCCGGCGCTTCCAAGGTCGGATACCTGACACCGCGCAACACAGTACCTACACCGCAGCGTGGAAAAAATAATTGAAATTGTACCTATATAAATAGTATTTAGATGTGATGTCATTTAATATTGTATTTCATTGTAGTTTTATATTTTACTAGCGGCCCGCCCCAGTTTCGCCCGGGTAGCTTCAGCCCACTCAACAATTTACAAAAAATGTGATAAATAAAGAACCGCTCAACCGATTTTGTGCAAACTTCACATAAACCATCTACTTAATATTATTATTCCGAACAATGCCTAAACATTTGGTTTGAATAGGTAAGCCAGTTTTTGAGTTATAAAATTACAACGAAAAGTAGCATTGATTTTTATATATAAAGATTAATAACTGACAAGAAGATTTTAAATAGGTAACCGGATAAGTCGACAGCATTCTGCGCACAATGTATACGGAACTGCAGTTGTACCTGCTGTCATTGAAATGGAGATACGAGCAACGGTGGCGCAGCGGTACGGGCCTCGCCTTAGAAAAATTAGGTTGCGGGCTCGATTCCCGGTCGTGCCCTTTGTGTCAATATTGGAGAAGGAAAACATCGTGCGGTAACCGGCATGTCTAAGAACTAATCATTCGAAGACATGTGACATCCACCAACCCGCACTTGGACAGCGTATGTAGATTAAGGCCTAAACATTTATCATCATTTCCAATATAAGTTGAACTCGCTTTTTATAGGATTTCCGTACAACGAGAGGTCAGCTTATACTAGATATGTACCTACAGCTTGATGTGTAACCGTGTGCACAAGAATCTTTATATCGTACTGTTTTGCTGCTTAGGTACAATTTATAGTCTGTGGCAGTTGTGGGACATTCTTAGTAGGCAAAAGAACAGAATGGCGACAGACTAAGAACGTCCTGTGCCTGGCGCTCCACGTACTAGAACATTAAATTACTTAAAATCACAACTGTATCACCTGAAGGTGTACGCAGAGTTGAATGCCACGAACTTTTCGTCAGCTATATTTTTTTGGGAATCTAACCCGGGACCGCGATTATCAAGCGAACATTCTTACCACTGGACCACAGTTGTGCAGTGTTGTGTAAATCATAGATACAACGTTGAGAATCGCGGGCCAACATAATTAGCTTAGGAACACCGGACATGGAAGCTAGTGTTATGTAAACCATGTGTGTGGATTCTACAATCTGGTTAGCATTGTTTGCTTGTGTCGTGGGCGTTAAATCTTGCCTTAGGTTTTATGTTGGCTTACTGTGTTTTGTATTGATGGTATTTGTTTTTATCTCTAAGACATTCTCTATTCGGAAAGAGAGAAAGGAAAAACATTTATTTGACACAAACATGTGTCATACCATAACAGCTTAGAGCAGTATTGTTGGAGCTGCGGAAGAAGGATGCCGCTATACAATGTGTAGAGCTACTTCTCTTTCGTAAAACTACAATAATGATACTTACGGTGTCATAGTAGCTCCAGGAAACCGTCGGCAACATAAACAGTCTGCTAGCATTCCTCCTGGAGCTGGGCTGGCAGTAACTACGCCAGACTACCACGCAAAATAAATAATAAATAAATAAATATTCTGAGACATTAACACACACGGTCATCTGGTCCCAAGCTAAGCAGAGCTTGTGTTATGGAAACCAGATAACTGGTAATACTATACATATAATACTTTTGTATAGGACGGAAAAGCGGAAAAATGGTTGTCGAATACTTTCACGACCCTGTCTAGGTAACAAGTTAAAAAAACAATAAAACTACAAATCATTTTACCAATTCTATTTCCAATTCACTGTATTCTATTTCTTCGTCTTCATTTTCATTTTAATAAACGTATTTAACGAAAAATATCTATTTGAAAACCGCATTTTAACAGGTTCAAGGTATTCAAAAACTTTTTTTGTATTGATTTACACACAGTACCGATTTTCAGCAATGTCCACATTCTCACGGTAAGATGAAGAAAAATAAACAAGATTAAAATTAAAATAGCACGATCCACAATTACTGTTATCTTTTGACAGGCCGGTGGCGTGGTCGGTAGACAGGCCGGTGGCGTGGTCGGTAGACAGGCCGGTGGCGTGGTCGGTAAGATACTTGCTTTTCACGCCGCAGGTCGTCGGTTCGATTCCCACCCGAGACAAACATTAATGATGAACATTTGTGTTTGTCTCGGGTCTGGGTGTAAATATCTATTATAAGTATATATTTACAAAAGAAAAGTATAATATGTATAGTATATACCAGTTATCTGGTTTCCATAACACAAGCTCTGCTTAGCTTGGGACCAGATGACCGTGTGTGTTAATGTCCCAGAATATTTATTTATTTATTTATTTATCTTACCAACCACTGTAGACGAAAACAGCAAAAGATCGTCACATCCCTGGTCAGCAGACATCTAATTTTACTTTTGTTATTCAACGGTCTCCATTCCAGAACTCGTTTGCCTACATTTGCAGGCCCATTGCCATTTCAGTGATTCTTACAAATCTACTGCACTATGCCAATTAAGGTGAGACTTCACTTCAACCGTTTTCTGTTCACTGCTGGGCTCGGGTCTTCTCTCAACTATCTAACGAGTTGAGAGAGTTAAGGCCGACCCACACAAGCTGCCCAAGTGCGGGTTCGTAGATCACACATTTCCTCGAATGCTTTGTTCTTACGCCAGTTTCCTTCACTGATATTGAACAGCGGCGATGAAACAATTCACACCAAAATAAATGGGCACGACTTGGGCCGATACTGCTGAGCCACCGCTGTTCACGAGGTTGAGGTAGGAATTAAAAAAAAAATAACTTATTCACCGAAATGTGGGCAAAGGTAGCGACAGATTGGCGCCCAAAAACAGCTAGAAGATGTCGAGGTAGACCCAGACGGAGATGGTGGACGAACTAGATGGGTTCTTAAGCAAGTGGATGGAAGAGGCTCAAGATCGTGATGTCCGGAAGGTTAGGGGAAAATTTTGTCCAGCAGTGGGATAATCAGGGCTAATAATAAAAATAATGATAAACTTATTGACAAAATGTCGGGAAATTTCGATCTCGACCTACTCTTTCGTTTTTTTTTGTTCATTCGGTCTTCCTTGTGTAGGTAGATTTGTGTGTGTAGACTTGTGTGTGTAGGTATTATGATGGAAATAACTGAAAAATATTATTAAAAGTTTTTAAATTAGATTATTTTGAACCAAATATAATCAACGTAGTTAGGGACTTAACAAAACAACAAAATCGACTTAAAATGTTAATGCAAAAAATTCTACGATAATACAATTTATCGAATTACGAACCGTATTATCTTAAAGATGCGAAAGTAACTCTGTGCTTAAATTGCTGAACCGATTTAATGAAATTTGGTATAGATATAGTTTGAGACCCGGGGGGACATACGTATGGTTTTTTATCCGAATGCGTATAAAGAGGTTGTTGGTTTATAAATGCGCGGGCTATGCACAATGTACTCCTCCTATAATCTTTCTGATTAAATTCGTGCGGGATCCAAGACAGTTTAGGTGTCCTGGGACTTGGCCGGGTTCAAATCCTGATTCTCTTCAAGGCGCCGCTGTCGATCCTGGCTTACAGGAGTTGAAATGCCGCGATTGCGGTGGTGGGTTAAGTCCCAAGTAAAAAATGAGCGGGAAGAGCGACCGGCTCAAAAGAAATGGAGATTGGTGTGCCAAATTTTACCGAATTGTAAATAAAAACATTTGTTTTTTAATTTTAACTTTTAGATTTTATTGTATTCGAGCAGTGGTAGCGCAGCGGTACGGGCCTAACTTTAAAAAATAAGTTCGCGGATTAGATTCCCAGTCGTGCCCACACATCTTTGTGTGAATTGTTTCATCTCCGCTGCTCAATATCGGTGAAGGAAAACATCGTGAGGAAACCGGCATGTCTAGGAACTAATCGTTCGAAGACATGTGACATCCACCAACCCGCACTTGGCAAGCGTGGATTATGGCCTAAACTCTGTCAACTCGTAAGATAGTTGAGAGAAGACCCGTGCCCAGGAGCAGGACACTAAAAAAGTGAAAAGTAGTATAATTATCTACCTACATATCTGATGAAAAGTAATTGCTTTATATACCTAATACCTCGTTCAATAACTGAAAGAAAATTGATGTTCCCATTAAAATATGAGGCGTGTTTTTACGAAAAGCCTAATAAGATTGCATGGTTAGTAGTGCGAAAGTAATGGAAAGTATAGAAAAAAAGCTTTATAGAACCATAGATGATATTTTTTTCATCTTATTAACGTTATAACGAGATCACAGGTTCATTTTCCCGGGAATTGGGAGAAATCTGAAAATTTACTTTGACAGGAAACCTTTTTAACCTATGCGCAATTTTTTTGGGTATCAGTAATAGAACACATTTCCATTATTTGTTCAGAATACTTTTTTTTACTTTTTTATTGGATAAGAAAATGTGAAATGTAAAGCAGTAAATGTTTAGTGTAGCGGAAGAAGCATGAAGGTAGAATTAATGCTGTGGTAATGTGTTCTCTACGAAGTATGTGTGGTGTAATTCTGAATTGATTGAGGAACGAAGTAATTAGAGAACGCTGTGGTTTAAAAGAAGATATACCTAGTGATAAAGGTAAGCATGCCTAAATCGTTTAGTCACGTGGAGAGGATGTATGATAGACGAAAGGTATATACACGGCGGAGGTGAATGTAAACGCTGAGAGAGGACGCCCTAGGAGGACATTCGCTGATCACATCGGTGATGTCCTTCAAAATGAACAGGTGCGTAATACTCACAACCGCCGTGCATGTATGACCAGATGAATGAACATCAGTGCTAAGGAAGTATGTTTAGATCGTAACAAGTGGCGCTCATTAGTCTCTGCCTATACTTATGGGAGAAGGCGTGATTGTATGTATGTATGTAAAATTATACTAATGTAACATATTGTATAATTCATAGTGTGTAGTTCAATAAATAATTAAATTATTATCTAAGTTTTGCTCATTATACCTACGAATGTTGTGTTTACCTATAAGAGATTTAACATTATTATATAGCTAAATAATTGTTAAAATGTATTAGTTTTAAGAATGCTATGTTGTTGGTAAACCAAATAAATAAAAATAAAAAAACCTAAAAATTATAGATGATCTGTTTGTACTTAATAAGAAATTAAGGTACAAAATTATGACATCACAAATCCAAAATTTTTGCGAAACCAGAGTGTTTTCTATTAATAAAAAAATTCGAACATACTCGTAGGGACTATATTAACTCTATTTTTAAATTTATTTAAAGATACTGTAAGCATTTTATAGCCTGAAACACAGGTCCACCCTAGTTGGCTCATTTACAACTTTAGTCTTTTATATTGTAAAATATTTTATATATAGGTACTTGTAAATTGTGATCTTTTATTTAATAAACAATTTATTATTATTATTATTTGATTATTGTACCCAAACAGGTCTTAAAGGATACTTTATTGTACCTACCCTAATAAGTAGGTACCTACTTTTAATTACAGTCTTGAGCGTCTGAAAAAGTTCCCTATTAACTATATTACCTAACCTATCGACTTTGCATAATAAATTATATTAAGTACACATACTATAAATCAATTAATAAAGTACGCCGTATTTTATAGCGATCCAACTTAAACAAGCGATCTATGGAGGGCGGTCGCATTAATGACATTAGCATTGCACTAGAGACGGACACTGTTGTAACTTATCGATGTGCTACGACAATAAGTCGATGTACGTTTACACCTAGTTTTATTAGTCTAGAAATAAGTACCACTATAATAAAACTAAACCAGGGTTTATATTTTTTATATCTGTTACGCCGCCACTACTCATATACATCAAGCAAATTCGACAAATTACTAAAATGTCACATGAACAACACTGGCAGGAACTTAACACATGTACGCAAACTAAAGACGTACTGCCCAGCATTGATTCAGGATTGGCGCGTAGACTGAAACGGCTCGCGAGGCTGCAGCTGGTGTACTCCGATGGATATCGGTGACTTAACTCTACTACAGTCGGTTAAAAATACTATAAAGATCAATAACTCTTTCGTATTTTTGCAATACGCACATAAACCCGTAATGATATTTAAATTATCTCTTATCGAGTGATGTGCCAGTATGTTTATTTGGGTTAGAGAATCTAAAAATATGGCTTGGCATTGGATTTTGATGAAATTATGATAATTCTGTTATTTTTTAGTATAAAAGTGTTATTTTAACAGACATTATGTTTAATTTAACAAGAAACATGATTTTAGACGATGGAAATAAGATAATGGAATACAATTCATAAAGATTTATGTTAGTTTCGACCTTGGCTTTGGGGTAAATCAGATTTATTACAGATTTTCTTTGTAGATCTGAGCAAGTATTCATAAATAAAAACTGTTTTGGGAACAATAACAAATTCTGGTTAGATATTTTATTATAACCGTTTACATGTCAAGACTTCTATTATAATAACTTAGGCCCGATGGAATGCTATAAGTGATTACGACTACTAACTAGAAGGTATAATGTATCGGCATCGTCATCAGCCCATTTTAGTCTGCTGCTGAATATAAACCTCTTTAAGGTACACCATTTAGCACACTCTACAGCTACTCAACTAGACATCTGACATAATAATTACGAGTACGTTTGCAAAAGGCTATCAGTGCCTATTATTGCTTTTTCTGTAAAAACATTAAACCGATAATATTACTTAGGTATGAATTTAGACAAAATTGTATTATATTATAATGTAAAGAATGTTAAAATGTCTACAAAAGACGGAATAAGTAAGTTTATTAAACCTTAAAATAAAACTACAGACGAATAAAATAGTTACTCTTACTTGAATTTTACAGTCGTTAAAATAGATACTTATTAAATTGTACTAAGCTAAATAATATAGCTGTTTATTATTACATTTTGTGTCGAAATTCCTTTCAAGAACTGCAAAATACTTCATTTCATCTCGTCCATTATGATATGTTTAACTTTTAGCCTTTTTTTAATAATTTTATCGATAAGTTCAGTACTACTCTAACGACGAACCCTCTTTGAAAATTCGATTAACGTGGTGTACACTTACAATAGCATTTCAGTGTCTCATTGGACTACGACATATGGACCGGCTATCGAAGTCTAGTTCTTGTGCGTCAAATGTTTTGAACTTCTGAAAACCAAACACGGTAAGTTATTCGTATATGTATTACGGATGGAAATTCAAGATGAAAATTTCGAACAAAATTATATAATTTTGTTCATAATTTCCATCTTACAAACTGGATCTCAAATTGTACGAAACTAAATATTAAGGAAAAATCTGCATTTTAAAACACACCTTACTATCGAATCGTCCATAAAGATACTACACACTATTTAGTTGTTTTATCCTTTTTTTAAATAATGTTATCGATAAACACAGTACAACTCTAACTACAAACCCTCTATGAAAATTCGATTAACGTGGTGTACACTTACAATAGCAGCCCAGTGTCCCATTGGACTACGACATATGGGCCGGCTATCGAAGCCTACCTCTTGTGAGTGAAATGTTTTGAACTTCTGAAAACAAAACAAGGTAAGTCACTTGTTTTTTTTTGCGTATATTAAGGTCCGATTTTTCAACAGCCAATTTTTTTTTCCGCTGAATAGTCCTGTCTGACGTTTTGACAGTAAATGTATGAAAAATTTATGAAAAAAAAAAAATATATAAAAGTAACTGTTGAATAGACATTCAGATTTTTCGCATTATAAGTCATTTGGATTGTTCTATGGTATGTGGTACCTATTAGCTTTTGTACACGGATTCACCCGCGTGGTGTTAGAAACAAAGGTAGTCTGTGCTATTCCAGAAATTTCATCCAATTGGCTCATCAATTTTTTGTGTTAAGAGTAACAAACACCCACACATTTACTAGTACACATTTACACTCAAGGAAAAGCATTAGTTTTGGCATATTAAATTACCTATAGGTATAATTTATAATATCAACTTAGATAGAAAAAAAACTAAAGTAACACCCTCTTGCGTTTTTACCATTGCGTTAGCTCTTCTCAGTCTGGGATCAGATGGCCATGTGCGTTAATGTCCCACAATATTATTACTATTATTTTGATGAAAAAAAAATTAAGAATCAATAAAAAAAAATTAACCTGATGGACGCTGTGCATAGTCATTTTATATTACTTCGAGCTTATAATATTTCAACAACCAGATAACTAATATCCACCGACCAGATACCTGTAGATACGAATAACTGAGCCTCCCGTTCGCCTAACTTTGTCTTGCCACTATGTATCGTCCGGCAACATGCTTAATTTGATTGGTTCCTTCAAGAACTCGAACGACCCAATCAAATTTAGGTATCTTTCGAACTTTGGCGGTTTTCTTCTTCTTGTTATTTTCTTTCTAAAATATTAGAAAGAAAATAAGATAGACCAGATAGACGCCGCTTTTTTCAAATATTGCATACAACATTTAAACAAAGTGGCATCTATTTGGTCGATATTTATAATAATTTATATCCAAGGAATGTTTTTGTCGTTAACAGAATTCTGCACCTGCACTTGACCGTTTATTCATATGTTTATATTGAAATGAAATAAAAATATGCTTAATTTTTTTTGAGACGCGAGTCTACATAAAAATAGTCTAATTCCTTTTCCTACCGTATCAGGTACTAAAAGGGGTTGCCTAAGTGTGTGATATTCTAAACATTGTTATTATCAAAACATACCTAGCAACTCTACATGATAAATAAATACAAAACTGAGCTTTATATATAAAATAAAGTGGGGTTTAAGGACCGAAACTATGGCCGGTAGCACTTCATCTGAGATTACGGGCTTAGGTGTCAGAGTAACATAATATTTAACGGGATACAAGCGTGCGGTGAGGTACACGACACTTACTAAGTATTGTAAAGTAAAACATATTATATTCCGAGATACTTATACCCATACTAGACCCCTGGACAAAGTGATATAACCAGGCTAGTTATAATTAAAATGAAAATACCGTGTGACAAACGAATTATAAACCCATTTTTATTTTTAGACGGGCCGGTGGTGTGGTCGGTAGACACCTGTTTTTCACGCCGCAGGTCGTGGGTTAGATTTTCACCCGAGTCAGACATTTTTGTGATGAACTCGTCTGTTTGTCTAAATCTGGGTGTAATATTTAAGTTTGCACGAGTATTTATAAAAGAAAAGTATTATCTAGTACATTACCAGCTATCTGGTTTCCATAGTACAAGTTCTGCTTAGTTCGGTATCAGACAGCCGTGTGTGTTAATGTCCCATTATATTATTATACGTTATTATTAATATTGCTCTTATAAGCTAATTTATAACACGATTATGAATAAGGGCCTTATGGGGTTGAGATACGATTGATAGGATTAATATTTCATTCCCATACATTTTGTTCTTGTCGATTTCTGGTATTGTGCAATATGATATGGGGTCAGAGAATAGGCACAGTGCCGAAAGCTACGCCTAGTGAAAGCCTTTACGGACTAGTGCTGAGTACGGATTGGAAAAGTAGGAACACTCTTTTAAGCCAGGGATACGAACTCTAGAACACGACCGCGTGGAAATATGTTCGCCGATAACGATCTAATAAAATAGCTAAATATTTACTTACGTAGGTATATTAAAATATACACAAACCGGATATTTATAATATGTCTAGCAAGAATATTTCTTATAGCGATTTTGATTAGCTAATAAAACATTTTTTAAAACTCGATTACTATATCAAATTTACGAAATCATTATTAGTTACTTACCATTCAGTATGTTTGTTAAATATTAAAATACCTACCTAACTAAAAATGCGGAAGTAACTCTGTATGTATGTTACGCATTCACGCCTAAACTACAAAACCGATTTAAATGAAATTTGGTGTAGAGATAGTCTAGAACCTGATAAAGAATATGGTTTAGGGTTTTTACTATCCTGATACCACGCGAACAAAGCCGCGGACAGAAGCTGGTCTAAATATCTAAAAGAAAAAAACTAGTTGACTGACACATCGCTGGGTCGAGAGACTCCAAATTCAGCACAAAGGTTCCATAGGAGGTTTAAGGTCTTTATGGGTTTACTAAAAAAGGATATTTCTAAACTCTCCCCCAACGGTGAAACAGGGCCAACGCCGGCGAAGCCGCGGGCGCATGATGGTATTATATAAAGGTATTTTCAGACAGTAGAAGACTCCCAAACACATTTCATGCTGGGTCAAATCACCTTATTAATTTCATAAGCGGCTTGCTGTCTACTATTTATCATCATAATGCTTGTAAATCATAGCGGCCTCGTTGGTTCTTTGGTAAGCGTGTTCGTTTAATAATCCCGGGTTAGAATCCCAGGTCGAACAAAATTTATGTTTCGAATTATACGGAATATCTTAGTACCATTTCCTAGCAGCTCGAAGTTGGGAATTATGCCCTAGGAATGATAATAGGTTCACATTTTAACCTAAACATAGCCAGCGAACTCTGTCTTCACCTTCGTAATAAACGCTGGACTGATATTTACGAGTGTTATGTAAATCATAGTTAAATTACGTGAAAGGAAATTATGACATAGTGGCTAAATTTAGATTATTAAGCTTGCACTACGTCCAAAGCATAGGTTACGATTGAGATACCATTTGTACTAACAGTTATTTGTACAAAAAATCTAAATGTAATATGTGCCAGCACGTAACCTAAGGTTGCTGTTGCCTATAAAACACAAGACGTCAATGTCACTGCAGGTTGCTTGGCTCAGTTGTCTGATTATCTGTGATTGTCATTATTACAGTTGTTGTGAGTTTGGCTGGGTGAGCACGTTGTGTGCAAACCAAATTTGATCGCACAAAAAGGCATCCATTTCCATCCAAATATTTTGTGAATATTTGTGATTAGGTAGGCGCTATAATCATTAACAAAGATATTGATTAGCTTTCTGTGGTGTTATTTGGTGTATTTGATCGCAACCCTACGGGTTCGCTGACATATAAAGAAGAATCTGACTGACAGACTGACATCAATTCACAGTCCAAACCTCTGGGTCTAGAGACTCCTGGCACGTAGGTTTCATATGAGGACTAGAGGAAAAAAAATTTAAAACTGAAGGATTTGTGAAATGGGGACTATGAGGGCGGAAGCTAGTATAATGTATTTTTAATTTTGGAAAAGCAGCAAGTCAGTTAAAAAAAATGGCATTTGCTAGTGAAAAGTAGTGTGTGCAAGGACGTCGAAGTTTGAATATATTTTTATGTGTTACCTTGTTTATACGTAAAAAGTTTTCGAAGTTAATAAGTTAAATTGCGAAAGCTACAAATTACTTAATTTATTCAATTTCCAGCGCATCTTAATCTATTTCTAGCAATTTATCTTCTTTTTTTAATGAAAAAAAAAATTGAAAATACATTTTGGCAATTAAGTAATAAGATACTATAGTGTTCAAAAACTTTTTTCGTATTAACGAACTCGTGCTAGGGGTATATAATTCGGTACTGTTATTTAGGTGTATATTTAGCTTTAGCAATAGACTTTGATCAAGCGACATGTTTGTTTACGTGTTATAAACATACGTTCGGGTGTACTTGAGACGAGATTACCTACCTACAGGGTGGAAAGATTCAATGGGCCTTTGAAGGAAACCACTCTAAATTCTTATAATAGGTTATTTAACATTTATTTAAAAGTATTCACAATATTCATTGGTTCGACGTGGGATTTGAACTTGCGACCACAGAGGCTTGAAGCAAACATGCTATCCGCTAAGTCATCGAATGAGTAAAAAATAAAATAATAAATTTTTAATAAATAAATTTGTTATTTTTTATTATTATTATTTTTATATAAATTTAATAAATTTATTGTAAAAGCATGGAATGTTAACATGACAAAGCCAGAAACATTTTGATCGTATGAGCAGCGGTGGCGCGTATCGGTCTCGTCTTTAAAACAAGGTTGCTGGTTAGTTCCCCGGTCGTATCCACGCATTTTTTGTGAATTGTTTCATCGCCGCTGTAATATAATACTATGTAAGAACTAAACATTCGAGGACATGTGACATCCACCAAGCCGCACTTGGCCAACGTGTGGCGTTTAAGCCTAAGCTCTCTCAACTCGTAAGATAGTTGAGAGAAGACCTGCGCTCAGCCCACTGCTGAGATACTAAAAGCAGTAGAAGTGCTCCCTTCGTACAAAGTCTTGGGAGTATAACACTTTTTTAAAACGATAAATATTTACTTTTTTATAACTCTTCTCTGGTCTCCAAAGCTAGACTTGAACCCCCGACCTCGATTATTAGAGGCAAACAAGCTTTATATGTATACCATGAGTCCATATTGCTTCTAAATGATTGATGAGATCATTAAGGCCAAATTATATTAGATTCGTTGATTAAACATTCATTTGTGGCACCTAATTAAATGGCAAAGCATTTGTAGGTGTGTACATAGCCAATAAGTATAATGAAATGTAGGTACCTACCTACCAGTAAATAATATATTATGTAAACGACTTTTCTCTTATGCTAGTCACGAAGCACGAAGGCAGGAAATTGGCAGTGTGATACCCACGTGCTTCGGAGAACACGTTAAGCCGTCGGTCCTGCGCCCGAGCTTACACCGGTCGTGTCAGACAGTTCTTCTCACCAGACTCTTTGAAGGGAATAGAGTGTGCACACACTTCTGCGTACCCTAGTCAGCTTAGATTGACGGCCATAACCGAAAAACAGTTATGAGAGTTTATTATTATTTATTTTTTAGTGTCACTGTTCACAAAGCCGTTTCACTTCCTATACTAACGTATAGCTCTCAAATCCAATCTTATTTAAAAATAGAATCTGATCGCAACGTAACTATTCGAGTTTAGTTTTCTATCATCCGTGTTACGTAGAATACGCACAAGTGAATCTGTTTACAATAAACGAAATGATTACAATCAGTGATGTGCTTCAAACTACTATCAAATGAGTGATTTCGTATCTGTGGAAATTGCGCTGTATTGTTTATGCGTGTTCAAATTTCAAATTGTGTATTCAAAATTAGAACTGATTCGTCATTTCGGTTCCGTATTCTGTAATCTTCAGAATCACTCATCTTAATGACCATAAACAAGCTCCTTTGTGTCGTCTTCTAAAAATGTTACGTTTGTAAAGAGGAAACATGCAAGATTTGGTACATTTTTAAGATTTTTTATACAGAATGCGAACGTAAACAAAAGAAAATAATATTGAGAAAAAAAGAACAGTATTAAAATTAAAAAAAAAAACATTATAAAATAGGATTGAACTAACAGAAGCTTGGTACCTTTTTCATAATAAGTAATTAAAATTCGCTTTGCCTCAAATGGTATAAAAGGGAAGTATGGGAGGATAAAAATGGGTTAAATTAATTTCTTTTTAAACTCCAAACTTTTTTAATTATGAAGAGGCGAAAAAAAGACAGCAAAGTGCGAGTTCGAGTTAATATTAGTAATGTGGTAAGTTTTAATTATGCATAATTATTATGATACTGTCTAATATCATTAAAAAAATAAAAGGTCTCTCTTGCAGCTTTACACGAAGTATCGGAAATTAGGATTTAAGTAAGGAGATGAAATTTGGCAGACAGTTATATCACAAGTAGGAAAGGTTCACATAAAAATGATTTTAAGATTCTCAAATAAAGGGTAGATTGGGGTAATAAAAGTGCATTTTCAATAGTGTGCGCTAAGCTGTACAGGTGTGCGATATCCACCAGTAGGTAAATCACATAGCAGAATGGTGAAGGGGTTAAATGAGCTATGATCTTACTGTCTAAATCCTATTATCTTTCTATGTTAGGTTATGTTAGGTCTCGGGAATTAGCCGGGTTTGAATTCCGAGTCTTCACGGCGCCGCCGCTGCTGATTTTGTCTTACAGGAGTAGCAATAGCAGGATTGCTACTCATGTAAGGGATTGATTGGTAGGTTAAGTCCCATAAAAAAGCTACATTTTAATGGAATAATGCATTTTAAGGCCGTACATGCATATATTATGCTAAGCCCCACTCCGTAATGTCGAATATGGATATCAATCTGGGCATTCATCTTGAAGAGATCTTGCTTGCATCTAGTCTACGCGCATCCTACTCGTTTATTATAATTTCCCAGTGAGAGATTGCCCATTGAAAAATCATTTACCGATTCGGTTATCGATTCTTCGGCAAATAATTATGATCGTCCCATTGAGTACCAACTTTAGCTCTCTTTCGGATAACTTAATTGCGTACCCGATCCTTCGGAGAAACTCTGAGTAGGGGAGAGTGTGTATGAAACAGGCACATTTGTACAGAGGACAAATTTTGTATTCGTAGAACTGTCATATCCTACCGTGAGTGTCATCGTTAGTGTCACAGATTATATAGATATAAAATGTTGGTTAGTGCCTTCTTAAAACACTATACATCATGTTTCAAGAAGAAAACATTAGATTGAATCTTTCTGCAGTTGGTAAAAAACTATTTTGTAGTCATAATAATAAGGCTTTTTAACAAATATATATAGTGGGACATGGTGGGACATATATAGTGGGACATTAACACACACGGTCATCTGGTCCCAAACTAAGCAGAGCTTGTACTATGGAAACCAAATAACTGGTAATATACTACATATAATACTTTTCTTTTGTAAATATATACATAAATATAGATAATTACACCCAGACACAAGACAAACAGACATATTTAACAAATGTTTGTTTTGGGTGGGAATCGAACCCACGACCTGCGGCGTATCTTACCGACCACGCCACCGGCCTGTCAATTAGAGATAATTTAAATTGTATTGAACCACCGGCCTATATATTATAGATAATTTAAATTGTATTAAAATAATACTACTTGAATGTTACACGAGTAACTTTATTAGAATTGAAAATAAAAATATTAATTTAATAGCAATTAAATGTAATAAAAAAATGAATTAAGAATAATTTTGAATTTTGAATTAATTAATGAATATTTAATTGATATAAATTATATTTAGGTTTATAGTGAATGTGGAAGGGCCCCTTTTAGGGTATAGACCTCCTCCAATAGTTTTCATGTTTTCCTGTTCTCAGCTTTCTTTATTTAATTTATTCCATTAAATCATCCACCCCATGATGATGATGGGTGGAAATCCAAAGTTATCCTAATGAGGGTACTTACTTTTCTACTTACTACATACTATCCCACTTTCACGGGCTCTTAAATCTTATTTGCATATCATTACAACCATTTACATAGAACATTGACTCACCACACGCGTGAAGACAAAATACTCCTTAGTAACTATCAAGACACAGTAGAATATTGTAGTTTATTTTTTATAGAATGCTGGTTATGAGATAGGTAGTGTTAGAATTACTTATTCAAAAATGAAAGCAGCCGTTAAGGTAATAAACAACTTTTTCAGTAGCCGATTAAAATTGTAAACTTGTGTCTTATTGTCTTTGTTGTCCACCGTCTGGCAGTGATTCTGACAACTTCTAGATAAAGGACACAGTGTTTTAAGTGTTCTTTTTTCATTTTCGACCACCGAAATTTCGATTTATCTGCCAATCAAATAAATGATTTTAATAGAGTGACTGGTTGTAAACTAACACGATTACGTAACATACATCGATACAATTTGTAAAAAAAAAAGATTTAAAATTTACATTTCGCAATATACTTTCAAACAAAAAAGGATATTTAAAAATTATTCTGGCGTCAATATGGTGGAAATGTTCCCGAACAAACGTAAAATTAGTGTGTTAAAAATATGTATAACTATTAAAATGTTGAATAAACTAAAAGCTGTTGTGAAATCTCTCTACTCCCATGAGATCCGTAAAGATGTCAGACTAGGTGAAAATTTTATATTTAGTGAATTCTAAGTATCTGGGTAATAATTATAAATAATAATAAAACCCGTTTATTGCCAAAAAATTACAAACAAAAGCAAAAGGTATACAATAAAATTTTATAGATTTGCACCTACAATCAGCTGTGTTGTGTCTTTGATCGCTTGTAACATTCTAATTCCACAAGAAATAGAAGGAAATAAAAAAAATAGGAAGTACTAACTTAACTAGACACAATTTTATAATTTCTGGAGTGAAATTGTCAAATCACATTTGTCAAGTCACAAATGTCTGGGGCCAGCTCTAAACCTGCACCATTCGCTGGTACAGACTGCTAGCTGCAGGTATCTACTACGTAAATTTGGAGTTATTTTTTGTATTTTGAAGTGAAAACTACTTTAGCCCGCGTTAGGCACTTTTTAGTAGGGGATGAACCCCTACTAAAAAGTGAGTAAAAAGTGACTGGCGCAAGTGAGCAGCGCGACGATCATGTTCTGTACGTGTTAGAAGCTTTTCATATAGGTGAAAGGCTTTTTTATAGGTCGAATAAAGTCACGTGTTCAATTCACGACAAACCCGTTTGAAACAAAGCTATCTGTCGTTTTCACAATTTATAGTACAGTCCCGGGTTGCAATCCTACTCATCCATAAAGATTTCTATCTAAAACCCTTGTTTCAGACTGGCATGAACAAGGGCTCCCGTGAGGAACTGCTGGGCAGTTCCCAGGAAGCTCTGCGTAACAGCCAGCATGATCTACGCCAGGTCTACGAAAGACCACTCACTAAGGAAGAAAAGACTTTTCTATTGCACGCTGATAGAGGGGATTATGTTACTGTGAAAAGGTAAGTGTGGTGTGAATAGGTCTCCCGTCTGTATTTTCTGAAAGTGTATGCAAAAAAAACAGCAGGCTATGTTGAAGTCCCTTACGTCTTACTTTTTACTAAAATCATTGTATAAGAACTCCTCTAATTTATGTATCTGTAACTATAATATTATAAGTGCGAAAGTTTCTTTAAATGTGTTGATGTTTGTTACCCTTTCACGCAAGAACTACTAGACGTTGAAATAAAACTACTTTTTAACGGATTTTATCGCGGTTTATTTTAGATTTTAGATCCCGACGTTTCAAAGTCTTTTCTGACTTCATGTTCACGGGTGGACTGAGGTATTTGACGTCCAAAAATATTAATCACAATTATTACTGACTACCTTCAAACAATTAATATTTAAGTTGCGTTCCGATTTAAGCAAACTGAGCTCACAGTGTCTTGAATTCTGAGTTGATTTTGCTTGGGTTTTGGTACAAGTAAATTAAGCACTGGGTCCCAAGAAGTATAGGGACCCGCGTAAAAGAGCACATAGCTGACGTAAAACATCAACGCTCGACGAAATCTGCAGTGTGTGAACATACTCAATAAGGCCCCAACCATTACCTGAGATTTGATAAAACACAGGTCCTTGTCAAAGAAAACCGGTTCCTACCAAGAATGATCCGTGAAGCTATTGAAATTAAAAAACATTCTAATTTTAACAGAGAAAATGGTTGGAATATACCACCAGCTTGGGACCCAGTGCTTAATTTACTTGTACCAAAACCCAAGCAAAATCAACTCAGAATTCAAGACACTGTGAGCTCAGTTTGCTTAAATCGGAACGCAACTTAAATATTAATTGTTTGAAGGTAGTCAGTAATAATTGTGATTAATATTTTTGGACGTCAAATACCTCAGTCCACCCGTGAACATGAAGTCTAAAAAGACTTTGAAACGTCGGGATCTAAAATCTAAAATAAACCGCGATAAAATCCGTTAAAAAGTAGTTTTATTTCAATGTGTGATATTCGCGTAAATCTAAGACAATACTACTATACGTATTCGGATGAAATTTGGCACAGAGGTAAATTATAGTCTAGAATAGCATAGAGACCACTTTTTATTCTAATACGATGCGGGCGAAACCACTAATAAGTAGGTAGGGCAAGGGTAAGGATAACAACGACCTTGCCGCTTATCCTGCCCAATTCCCAACTTTAAGTTTAAGTTTTAGAAAACATCGTAAAAAGCTGGTATTTATTGGTTACTAAATATTTCAGTAAAATGACATCGATTAACCTGATTAACTCTTAAAATTAAAAAAGAGACCGCCAACCGACTGAACGTAGTACACTAAAAGTTGTTACCTACTGCTACAAGTATATGAAACACACGACATGTTAGATATACACCTCTACCTATACCAGTTGTTAATAGAGCCATTCCATCTAACCTTATAACGAAATCTATTGGATCTGCAATACATTTAGGACAAGCCTACTAATAGGATTCCCGCCCTTGTAGTGTTTCTTAATAATCACCAACTTACCAACTGAATTGGCTTTGTGCCGATTTATTTTGTCACTGAGTGACATAAAAACGATTTTATTTGGTGTTATTATTCTGAAATTCTTGACCAAACATACCTCATGCAATTAAGCAGTAATGTGGTGGTTATCGATGTGAAGGTGGAAGTCAAATGAGACCCCATATCCTTTAAAAGGTAACGGTGACGTGATCGGTATGATACTTGGTTTTCACCCCGCAGTTCATGGGTTCGATTCCCAACCAAGACAGAAAGTGTGATGAACATGTCTGTTTATCTTGAGTCTGTCTTAATTATCTATTATAAGACAAATGGCATACCTATAATGTATAGTTTAACAGTAATCTGGTTTCCATAACACAAGCTCTGCTTAGTATGGGATCACATGACCGTGTGTGTCTCAGAACATTATTATTATCATACCCCACCCTCTCAAATTACTCATGATAACACGCGCGGTATAGTCTAGTCAACAAGTTCAAAAACGTGAAAAATAGAGATAAAGGTCCTAAAAATATGAGCGATGGCTCATTCGATTCGGAATCACTTCTAGAAAAATGTTTTTGAAGGATTTTGGTGCAGGTTAAAAATTGCAATTGTTATTAACAAAATAAGATGAAAAAAAAATGATATTTCGTTTTTTGTTAATAACTCGAAAAATATTAACATTTAAGCAATTTTGAAAAAAGCTCGTTAAAGAGGAGGAAATTTCCAATAAAAAAGTCCTGACTCCCGGAATTCTATCTCCATTATTTATAATTTTAATTAGACGTTGAAAATAGGGCTCCGCGCGGCAGTTACGGCATGCGCGCGCCGCCGCTAAAGAGAGTTCAGCAATAAAAATAATTTTTTTATAACATAAAATGTGATTTTAAAAATTTGAAAAAATTCTAGTATCTTCTTAACACTTGAAAGAATCGAGCCCTGAAAAAAAAAAGTTTAATCACCATTTTTCAAAAAGTTATTCAATTGTTAACTAACCAATTTTTTCTCAATCTCCATGGGCATAAACAATGGGATGAAAGGTATAAATAATTGGCCTATAAATTTTAAACTTCGTGGAGCCCTTTTGATATATGTACTTTATAAGATCCTGCGGTTTATTTTCATTAAAGTTTATTAATTTGTTAATTATGATTTTTTATAACTATTGAAAAATTAAAAATCTAAAAAATGTTGGTAAAAATTTTTTTTTCAATTAATATTTAGCTATGCCTGTTTTCACATTGAACAATGGCAGTAATTAACATAGGTTATGAATTTTTTACGTAATTTGTTTTTAAAAGAAGCCACCCGGGCGAAGCTGGGGCGGGCCGCTAGTTACTAAGTGCAAAAAAAAATTTTTTTATTTATTATAATACTTTTTAATATCATATGATACGGTAATTATAGCGCCTACTTTTTTGCACTTTATTATATATAGCTATTTTTATAATTTTTTTCTGCTTTAGAAAAAAAATATAACGTTGGTCGATATTTGTTTATAACAAATTGTTAAACTAATAAACAATTAAATAATTAATAAAAAAAATTTTTTTTTTGGTAAACTATTTAAAAGTGTAAATTATGATTTTTAAAAGAAAAAATTTTTCTAAACTAATTATTTAAACAATCGAAATATAAAAAAATCGTTTTTAAACAATTAAAAATTAAAATTAAGAATTTTTTTTTTTTTAAATCATAATTTTTTGTCAACAACAAAATAGCAAAAAAAAATTTTTAAAAAATATTGAATTTCTCTATTTGTTTATAACAATTTTATAAACAAATTACGTAAAAAATTCATAACCTATGTTAATTACTGCCATTGTTCAATGTGAAAACAGGCATAGCTAAATATTAATTGAAAAAAAAATTTTTACCAACATTTTTTAGATTTTTAATTTTTCAATAGTTATAAAAAATCATAATTAACAAATTAATAAACTTTAATGAAAATAAACCGCAGGATCTTATAAAGTACATATATCAAAAGGGCTCCACGAAGTTTAAAATTTATAGGCCAATTATTTATACCTTTCATCCCATTGTTTATGCCCATGGAGATTGAGAAAAAATTGGTTAGTTAACAATTGAATAACTTTTTGAAAAATGGTGATTAAACTTTTTTTTTTCAGGGCTCGATTCTTTCAAGTGTTAAGAAGATACTAGAATTTTTTCAAATTTTTAAAATCACATTTTATGTTATAAAAAAATTATTTTTATTGCTGAACTCTCTTTAGCGGCGGCGCGCGCATGCCGTAACTGCCGCGCGGAGCCCTATTTTCAACGTCTAATTAAAATTATAAATAATGGAGATAGAATTCCGGGAGTCAGGACTTTTTTATTGGAAATTTCCTCCTCTTTAACGAGCTTTTTTCAAAATTGCTTAAATGTTAATATTTTTCGAGTTATTAACAAAAAACGAAATATCATTTTTTTTTCATCTTATTTTGTTAATAACAATTGCAATTTTTAACCTGCACCAAAATCCTTCAAAAACATTTTTCTAGAAGTGATTCCGAATCGAATGAGCCATCGCTCATATTTTTAGGACCTTTATCTCTATTTTTCACGTTTTTGAACTTGTTGACTAGACTAGAATTCTTGTCTGGTGGGCGGTCACTAACCACGGCAGAAGCCTACCACCAGTATACATATTTGCACTGTTGGCTGTTACCTAATTGGCACTGTGGTGATTCAGATTGAAAGATCCCATGGACGAAGGTGACTCATCCCCAAAGTAAATTATTAGATACTAGCTTTCCGACAGCGGCTTCGCCCGCGTGTATGTCGGTTATCGCGCCAAAACATTAACTTCTTTTTGCGCAGTCGGATAAAAACTATCCTATGTCCTTTCTCGGGTCTCAAACTACCTCCATACCCAATTTCATCCAAATCAGTTAAGTAGTTTAAGCGGAAAAGCGTAACAGACAGACAGACAGATTTACTTTCGCATTTATAATATTAGTAGGGATTCAAACGGGTGCAAGGGTTTATGTCGTGATAACGCTCAAAGTTGATAATAATTGTATCCAATGAACGGCATTAAGTAAGCCTGTAATTACCTATGTTGGTAGTAATATTTTACTCTGCCTACACCGTCGGACCTTCTTCCTATACAAACGTCACCGCTATTAGCAATGAAAGCATGTTCAAAAGCGCACTTAAATGGAATCAGATGATTAAATTTTTTATAGGTCATATTATATTATCTGTGCAAATATAAACCACAGCAGTTATAATAATAAAATGAAATTCATTTTGGCACTTACAAACATTTTGATTTTTAAAGTGGCATACCTGCTGACCTATTTTTTTATTTTAAACTAGCTTCCACCCGCGAAATTGATTTCACTAATCTTGTTTCTCCATACAAACTTTGGGGTCCTGTTTCACCCCCTTAAAGGGTGAGTTTTGAAAAATCCTTTCTTAGTGCACCCCTAGACCCCATAAGGAACCTATATGCCAAATTTAGAGTCTCCAGACCCAGCGGTTTGGGCTCTGCGTTGATATATCAGTCAGTTTCTTCTTTTATATATTCAGATAGAATGCGATTGTACATGTTTAACCTACCAGATTTTATTTTATTTTTATTTATTTAGAGGCTTTTATTACAAAGTAATATGGCAGCCCCATCATAACTTAATCTATTACTAACAAAACTACTAAGTAATGGAGGTATGAGATTTTTGATGAACAAATATATTAAATTTGTCTAAAGCCATAAGTGCTGGAATTTAACACACAGGTTTCAGTGCCTATCTTTATGTGGTGAAAACCATTAATAGGGCACCTCTACTGGGTAGTATTTGCTAGAGGTGTGAGCAGCGGTGGCGCAGCGGTAGGGGCCTCGCTTTAGAAAAATAAGGTCGCGGTTTTGAATCCTGGTCGTGCCCACACATCTTTGTGTGAATTGGCCCATCTCCGCTACTCAATATCGGCGAAGGAAAACATCGTGAGTAAATCATTCGAAGACATGTGATACCCACCAACCTGCACTTGGCCAGCGTCCGTGGATTTAGGCCTAAACTCTCTCAACTCATGAGATAGTTGAGAGAAGACCCGTGCCCAGCAGTGGGACACTAAAAAGGGTTGAAGTGAACTGGGTAGCATTGGAGTATGTAGGAACCTTTTTCTAGTGAGAGATGCTTATCAAGCAAGCTCGGGATTTTCACTAAATACACCACATAAGCCTTCTACAGAAACTTGAATGCAGGTTGATCATGATCATGATATGACATGACATGCATCAACTGCTGCAATTTTTCTGATAGAAATTCTCCTCGTTTTGCTAGAGGTATGCCCTCCAGTGTAAAGGGAAGATGTTCCAGCCGGTCGAGTTGTGATGCCCGGCAACCGCGATACTCCCTCCGACTATTCTTGTCGGGGAGTTGTATAAGTATATGCTAATCGTCGGTGAAACTTTGCTTGTGCGATTCAGGATTGCTATGACGTCATGTCTCTTGAGTGGCGTTAGGTATGTGACGCCACAATTACAAACATTATTATATTTCCAGGTTGATAGAGCAGTATGCAACTCAACAAGATATTCTGGACATCAACTGTGTGGATCCTCTCAACAGATCGGCTCTCATCGCAGCGATTGAGAACGAAAATATTGAACTTATTAAATTGTTGCTTCTCTCTGGGATTAAAGTTAAGGTAAGTACCAAGTAAACAAAGTAGTAGACATAATAAGTATTGACGGGCCAGTGGCGTAGTTGGAAAGATGCTTGCTTTTCAGGTCGTGCGTTCGATTCCCACCCAAGTAAAACATTTGTATGATGAATATGTCTGTTTGTCTTGTGTCTGGGTGTAATGATCTATATTTAAATATGTATTTCCAAAGAAAAGGATTATAATATGTTGTGTTTTACGAGTTATCTGGTTTCCATAATACAAGCTCTGCTTAGTTTGGGATCAGATGACCGTGTCCCACTATATTATTTTTATCATATTTTTTCACTAACTACCCGCCCCAGCTTCGCTTTAAACAAACCTAGTAATGACAACAAACGCGACAATAAATAACTTATTATTTAAATCTATTTCATTCGTATCGTTTGGAAGCTTTGCGTTTCGTATCTGTAATATACCTACATTTATTTATGAGACTAATTTTTAACCTCCGACGCAAAAAACGACGGGGTGTTATACTGCCGCTGCCGTCATAAGGAAAAGGGGCACATCAGATTTTTTTTTTGTAATGAAGTTATCAACGTAGATATCAGTAAAAGATAATGATTCCAATGATATCAATAACTTATCTATAATATAAAAATGAATCGCAAAATGTGTTGGTAACCGCATAACTCTAGAACGGCTGAATCGAATTCGCTAATTCTTTTTTTAGAATATTCCTTGAAGTACGAGGATGGTTTTTACGTAGAGAAAAATTTAAAAAACTCCTCCGAAACAGCTTGACTGATTTTTATGAAATCTTATAGATCGTATTCTGTTTTTGGACCGGGCAGGTGGCAATGCTTTACCGGGCAGGACGACGTCTGCGGGGATTTTATGAAAACTTTTATCTATATTCGGTAGGTCTAAGAATCGGTCGTAATCTGTTTTCGGACCAGGTAGGTGGCACTGCTCTACCGGGCACGACGACGTCTGCGGGGTACGCTAGTAGTTACGAATAAAATCACTACTCAAAATAGGCGCATAATTGACGTCGAGTTGCGGAAATCCAAACCCGCTATAATCTACAATCTACGAATAAAATGTCAGATGTGCCCTTCTTCCATATGACGGCAGTATAAGTTTGATGAATCGGTTTGTGTGTGTGTGTGTGTGTGTGTGTGTGTGTGTGTGTGTGTGTGTGTCTGTCTGTAGCATCGTAGCTCCCGAATAGATGAACCGATTTGTATTTTGTTTGAAAGGAGTGTTCTTAGCTGAAAACATGAGGTCTTATTTATTGTCTGCTTAGCAAGTTCACCTTTAGGCTTTTAGGTCACCGATTTGAATCCCGCGCCGGACCTAAAGATTACTTCGAATTTTTAACTTCTCAGCAATAGTCCTTAGTTATAAAGATGGTGGTGTGCCAATTTTTCTTGTATTTTTTTTTAGATACCAAGTATGTATGTACTATAGTAAAGTTTGACATGTTTATTACATAACACTTCAATTATGAAATCCAACGAATAGATAATCATAAAATTCATGTAGTAAAATACCAGCTTATTATAATAGGTAGGTATAACATTATCCAGAAATCTTTACTTACCTGTAACAACTTCGCTAAACAACCCGTTGTCTTCCAAAAAGAATGCAAAGACACAATACCTACGCAAGTCTCAGGGGAAATCATTGAGTCGATAGTTTGCATGATCTGTCGCCATATATATTCATAGCTGTGGATTTATTTTGTATATTGTGACATTAGAAAGTAGAAATAATAGATCTCCGTGGGGTAAAGAATGGCTTTATAGAACGGTCAATTTTATACTAAAATCTATAATCAAACCGTATTTTAACTACGGCAGAAAGGTGACAAACTAAGGCCCCTAGCAAAGAAAAGAGCAATATTTAAGGGTTTGTCAAAAAATAGTCACGTGACTTTTCGAATGAGAATCTTTCGTTATCATTACACTATGTCACTTTGTCTAGAGGCGCAGGTACGTAGGAAATACTACAGTGTACCCAAGTGAACCAAGTACAGGTACTAACAATTCTCTTTACCCTCTAAGTCCAGTGTTTTCACTTATAATCAACTATCGAATATCTATTTCTAATCTGTTTAAGGAATGATATGGGCAACATTAGTTTTGGTGGGGCAACACCGGTTTGACGTAATACTCTGACAGATGAGCCATCACTTGACCGGTTTACAAGTCTGTGTGAAACTTGTGCGCCCGCCTACGCTCTTTTTTGTGTACTTTGTGAGAGAGTTTAGGATGTCACATGCCCTAAAATGATTAGTTCTTAGACATGCCGGTATCCTCACAATGTTTTACTTCACTGATATTGAGCAGCGGTGATGTCAATTTACACAAAGATGTGAGGGTACAACTGGGAATTAAATCCGCGACCTTACATTTCTAAGGCGAGGCTCGTACCGCTGAGCCACTGCTGCTCAACAATCATCAATTATGAACCATCAAAATTGGCTTCGAAATGCATAAAAAATGATATAAAAATCACTAACACACAATAGTCAAAAAGAGGTCATGAACCAGGCGAATATTGGTTTACGATAATGGGTTCTATTATAAAAATCCATTAATGGTATAATAAATATTTAATATAAAAGGCTTTGAACTATTAGTTATGTAAACTAGGAGTCAAGATACTGCCAGTAAATTTTTAAGGCTACTGTACTAGTCGGTAAGATACTTGCTTTTCACGCCGCAGATCGTGGGTTCGATTCCCACCCGAGACAAACATTTGTGTGATGAACACGTCTGTTTGTATCGAGTCTGGGTGTAAATATCTTATATAAGGATATATTTACAAAAGAAAAGTATTTTAAGTATAGTATATATCAGTTATCTCGTTTCCATAACACTCAGCTTAGTTTGGGACCAGATGACCGTGTGTGTTAATGTCCCAGAATATCCTATCCTATCCTATCCTATCCTATCCTATCCTACTAATATTATAAATGCGAAAGTAAGTGTGTGTGTGTGTGTGAAGGTTTGTTACCGCGTATCTCCATAACCGCTCAATCAATGTAAATGAAGTTTGAAACGTAGGTAGTGTATACCCTAGAATAGGACATAGGCTAATAATATTTCCAAAAATCATCCCCTAAGAGGGTTAAATAGAGGGGTGAAGTTTGTATGCAACTTTTTATTACTTGGTCCTATTCATTTAAAATTCGGTACACATAAACCTTAAGACAAATAATGAGATACGGGTTTTTTATTTTTCCATAATTACCCCCATGGGGTGTGAAAAAAAAATTTTATTGGTAAAAACTAAAGTTTCTCTGGATCTCTTTAGTCTCAAGCCCGATTCACTCCAAATTCGGCACACATATACCTTAAAAGAAATCATAAAACATGTGTTTTTTTATTTTTTCAAAACTACCCCCAGGTGTAGTGTAAAATGAGCTTTTTTGGAAAAATTAAATATTCCAGAACTGTTTAGTCCTTGGTCCGATTCACTTGAAATTTGGTATAAATATAGCTCAAAACAAATAATGAAACACGTGTTTTTTATTTTTCCAATTTTTTTTATCTTTATCCTAATACTACGTGGGTGAAGCCTGAGAAATTATTCTGAGGGAGATTTTCTTTGAAGTTGCTATCAATACTCCTTCGTGCTTTTTAGCTAAATTACTTTTTATTTTGACACAATGACGTTTGATAACTCAGTCCGATTATTAGAATTCGAAATTTAAATTTTATTTGGTCTAAGAGCCGTAGTATTTTTTAAGAAACCCTTATAGATTTATGGATATACCTATGGGTGCTTGCCGATTTCAAAATGTTGCTTACACGCCTACACTACTGAACTAATTATGTATGGAGATAGTTCGAGACCCGGGAAAGGATAGTTTTATCCGACTGCGAAAAAAGAGATTAATGGTTTAGCGCGATAACCGACATCCGCGGGCGAAGCTGCGGGCGGGATACTAGTTTTTTTTATATATTTTTATTATTAAAGTACTTAAAAACAACATGAGTAACATAGTACTCACTCCTGTATAACCTGAAGGTGTAGACGGAGGTGCAAAACTTCTTCTACTATTACTTCTCTTCTATTTTCTTCTCTCTACTATTTTACGAGTTAAAACAACCCACATACGCTAAGTCCGGGTTTGGTGAGCGTCACATGTCCTCGAATGATTGAGTGATGTGCCGGTTTTCTCTTGATATTTACTTCACCGATATTGAGCAGCGTCGATGAAACAATTCACACAAAAATGTAGGCACAACAGGGGATCGAATCTGTGACCTTATGACACCTTTGAAATCAAAGAGACGTAGGTGAATAATAAATATCACCCACATTTTGACGGGTATGTAATTGGAACGATTGGATGAAATTAATACCGTTCATCGAGCGCAGTTTCTTACTTTAAGCTTCTATTAAAAATGTCAATGCACCTATTGTGTGGGTAATTTAGGTACTTTTTTTCGTGTGAAAACTCTTTATCCCCACTATTGGGGGTGCAGCGGGGTATGTAGGAGTCCCTACACACACTGGTGGGCTCGGGCTACCCACTAAAAATATCACGGTAGCCAGCCGGTCCTGGGAACTCATGGCTCTACTACCAGGATGGGCAATTTATGTACCGACCTACTTCTTTCAGCATTATTTTCACCTTCATTAATAACTTCTATGAAACATAAAAGTTAATGTATCTAACCTCGAAACATAAAACCACAAAAAAGAAAGAGGACAACGTTTGAAGTAACTTTTAAACTCCAGTTGATAAGGAGTTCAAATTTCTAATTGATCCGCAAAATTGAAACATTTCGATTTTTAAAAAAATGTACCTATAAACCATTATTGTTTACCTAGTTTCTATAAAAAAAAACTGTCATAGCACGCTACACAAAGTTTACTTTTAGACTCAGCGAGGTAACCATTCGGTTTTCGCAATAATTTTTTTAACAGTAAGTAAAAATCCAGAATTCCTAAAAATATGATACCTATCTCAGTCCATTTACTCTTTCCTCAGAAACTCCACACCTATTCATCATTTCATCGAAACCATTGGAGCTAATTCCGCAACCCTGAATAGTAAACAAAATTACTTGTTTAAAGTAATAAGATAGGCGTAAGTGGACGGGATCACGTTTTCACCCGAAGCGAAGTGATGTGACGATGGCGGATAGTTTACATATACGTGTATATTTATGAAAAAAATAAGTCTACATAAGCATATTAAACATGATTAGGTCGGAACCCACCACCTGTAAACAGATTATCTGGCAGCAGACAACTTCGTTAGGGTCCGGATATTATCAAATTTTCTGTTCTAAAAATACACAACACCTTAATATAATATTGAAGCCTGTATTTTTAGCTTACTTATTTTTCCCGGTAATAAGTACCTTCCCTGTTACGTTCCTAAAAATAAGTAGACTTCGTAAAACAGGATGTGAAATGAAATGAAATGAAAATATGCTTTGTTTATTTTTTGAGACGCGAGTCTAAATAAAAATAGTCCAATTCCTTTTCCTACCGTGTAGTGAATAACTGGCAACTACTGAGAAACACTGCTAAAAAACTTGATTACAATTTTAAATTAAAAATTGAATAGCCCCTGACCTTTAATTTTTTTAGCTAAGAACACTCCCGACCAATTCTTATTTCAAACAAAAAAAAGCAAATCAAAATCGGTTCATCCGCTCGAGAGCTACGATACCATAGACAGATACGTCAAACTTAGATAACTTTTTGCGTTGGGGGTTAACGATATTTGAACAAAGTGGCCTCTAGTCGGTGTTACCATAACACGCAGATAATGTACAGCGCTATCTTAAATATATAAAAAAAGAAACTGACTGACTGACATATATATATATATACGCAGAGCCCAAACCGCTGGGTCTGGAGACTCCAAATTTGGCACATAGGTTCCTTATGGGGTCTAGGGGTGCACTAAGAAAGGATTTTTTAAAACTCACCCTTTTTAGGGTGATGAAACGGGGTTCCAAAGTTTGTATGGAGAAACAAGATTAGTGAGATCAATTTTGCGGGCGAAGCCGCGGACGGAGGCTAGTTTATCATAATGCTAATTTGGAACGCTTTAGCAACTTAACGCGTACGTTATTTAACAACACACTTTTTTTTTTTAACACACCAATTTACCGAAGTAACGTTGAAAAAGCGTTTGAGACTCGCTGATTTAGAATATTGTCCTCCATAATATGGAGACCCATAAGATTAGGTACAATCTACTTTAACAACATTCGAAGAAGTTGAGTGTTAACTTCTCCAAATCTCAATGAACTCGAAAGCCGATACGGTTGAAGGAAATTCCACACGAGTTTGTAACTAACTGTGATTTAGTAACATAACTTCTGAGTTTAATTGTAGGTACATATACTACTAATATAAGTACGTGATGTAGATTTGTAATTGTTTTTGATTGCTGTGTTTACCGCCAAATATTGTACACATACATGTAGGTAATAGCTTGTATTTTTCTATGTACTTATGTAACGATTGTAGGTAAATCAACAAATAAAGAAATAGTTACAGTGGGTGGCTTAAAACCGGGGATTATATTAAAAAGAGGTACCTAATATAATCTGACACCTGGTCTAACCATATCGGCTACCAGTTCCCTAGGTCTGATGGCAGTCGCTCGTATAATTCTGGTAGCTAGCCGCATTAGGTTAGACTGGGAAATGGGAAAGAAATGGGAAAAAGGCAAGAGAAATGATGATGACTCTCTAGCAAGAGTAATAGTATTTTTTCTTAAAGATTCCAGTTAACCGAAACCCATGTAGAATATTAAACACAATAAGAATTTCAATTTCATACACAACACGTCTATGAAACACTTAACATCGTGGCAACCCCTTAAGGTTTATTATATTAATATATGAAGTTTTAGGGTGTCTGGCCACGATGTTAAGCGTCTGGCAATGAATGATTTTTGGAACGAAGTTCCTTACGGCAGGCTTGAAGGGGATAGGGATTTTGCTGCGCGACCGAACTGAAAAAAATGTGATAGTAAAACCGTAAGAAAAAATCCGTGGAAAAAAGTGCGTGGAATAAAACCGTTAAATGAGACGTGCGCAGGCACGACAGTCGCATACACCCAAGCGAGTAATGTATAATACCTTTCTCTTTCTCACTCTTTCTTTATTAGCCGAAGGAACTTCGTTCCTACCTGATGTCCCACGACACCACATAATTTTTTTTATAACATTCTGAAGGAAATATCAACAATCACACTTTATAATTTGATGAATTTATGGTACACGCCTTTAGTACCGTTTACTGGCCAAAGCCATGATGACCCAAAAATTACAATGAGTCCATCGTTCTTACCTGTTGGTAGCATGCGCTGACAAAATTTTAGCTTTTATATAATGACGAAGGTCTGGCGTTCACAGGTATTTCACTAAGCGTGTGTTTACAACGTAATTTTGCTTTTCAAAATAAATGTACTACAGATGAATAAAACAGATCAATAAAACCATCAAATGTTTACTTAACCGTGGAAAAATTTACCTGCGTTGACAGGCAATGATTAAAATCAAGCAATAACATACGTTTATACCTCGTAAAACTGTCGGTTTGATTTTAAAACAAAATAGTACGCTGCTAATGTCCAAGTCGACCGACTTAATCAGATGTTTAACTTCTAACCACCAGATCTTATTTTAATTGCATTAGCCTTACAAAACCTTACAAATTCACTTGTAATCTGTTTCGACTTGTAATTATCTAAATTGTTACCCAGATATTTGAGAAATTAATTGTAAATTCGAATAACAATCTGAGTTACCTAGGTTATTAGAGCGAAATTAATTAGTTTTTTTCGTGCATTTAATATGATTTTACACACCCCCGTTTTTTAAAAACTGATAGGTACTGAAAATTGCAAATATTATTGAAATAGTTGGCAGCCCCATGTCCAAACATGACAATTGAGCAGCTAAAGCCAAAAACTTAGAAAAATAAGTTAAAACAAATGTTTTTTTCTTAAATGTCAATGAAACTAAACAATGACAATGACATCATGACTTTTCATTTGCAATCACCTTTTTTCAACTCGTCTTGTTTATACACTAATAAGAGAATAAATCGTTTTCGTCATAATTACATGAAAATGCAGCTAAAATCATATTAAAAGAAGAAAGTACTTTATAACAATGAAATTATTGAAACCCATCGCAATACTTATATTGGATAAGAAACGAATAAATAATAATTAAAGGCAAATTGCGTTTTGTTTTATATTTATATTTTTTAGTTTTTGACGTGACAACGTCTTAAATTAGGTTGCGGCTGGGAGGCACTTATGAAAAAGTGTAACGCTCGGTAACGTTACGACGAGTCACCGAACGAGAGAGAGGCCCGCCGAATGCCTTGCGTCTCTCTCCCACTCAACTATGTTTCATCCTTCTTCCTACTATACGAATGAATATTCACATTAAAATTATTTTACCACTCAAAGTCGTTGTCACGTAAAACTTTCGCCCGTATACCGAATTTACAGGCAACCAATTTTTTTACTAAAGTGGATGCTTCGAAAATTCAGATTTAAATAAATAAACAAACTTTTCAATTAAGTATATCACATTGGTGTTCAAAATACTATAACACATTTGACCTCTTCTTTGTATACCTACTGTAAAAAATGATGTGCCTTTTAGTCGCCCTAAAAGAAATGAATAAATTTACTAATTTGAAGCAAAGAGCCATCCATTAATCAGGATTTAAATAAAGAAAATCAAACAAAATCCGTTTGTTCGTTTAGGTGATACGTTGTCACAAACTTGTACACAGATGTAAAACCCCTCTTTTTTTGTTAGGGGTTTATAAACAAGAAACAGGTTCAAACCAGTGAATTCAATTACCACGTAGCGCCTAAATGGATGAACCGATTTAGATGCAATTTATTGTTATTCAATAGCTGAAGTTATAGAGAAGGTTTTAGTTAAAAAAAATGCGTCGGGGGTTGTAATTTTTTAAAAAGTTATTCTCTTTTAAGACATTTACAGCATGACACTGATAGTGCAGAGATCAATTATCTCAACTCATTCATTAGGCTTAAAATTTTAATCGACAGATTAAAAATTTGGTAATTCTGAGGCTAATATCACTTGTACAGATTACTCAAGTTTTAAAACTGGGAACATTGTTTATTTATACATTGAGCGAGAATAATACAAATCAGTATTAGAAATGTAATGCTACCGTCAATTTAGTACCTAGGTACTATAGCTTCCATATTATATCACATCCATAAGGAACCGAGTGAAAAAGTAGGTACCTTCTATGTTTATCTAGGTAATGAACTACCTTTATGGCAAATGTCATTAATTAATACTGTTAAGTCATATTGCCACGAAAATTTAACATACCTATATCCATCCTCAAAAATGTCGCATTTATTATAAAATGCCTACTTAGAAAAATACTGCTTTATAACAAATTTTATCGCAGTTAAATTTAGATTTTTATACCCCGACGTTTCAAAGTCTTAAGACTTTATGTTCACGGGTGGACGTAGGTATTTGACGTCCAAACTATTAATCACAATTATTACTGACTATCTACAAACATTATAATATCTAAGTTGCGTTCCGAAACGTCGGAATATAAAAATATTAATTAAACTGCGAGAAAATCAATTATAAAATAGTTATATTGCAATGTGTGATATTCGCGTTGATCTAAGAAAATACTACGCCTAGGTACTTAGTTTTGTTTCAGCGACAGCTTCGATTTTGAATTAATTGGAATTAATTAAAGTCACTAATCAACACAACTACTACACGAGTGGGGAAACACTCGTACGTAAAACAATCTTAGTAAAAGATTAGACTTGGTTCAAGATGATTTACTTACATTAATAATAATAATAATATAGTACGACATTAACACACACGGCCATCTGATCCCAAACTAAGCAAATCTTGTACTATGAAAAGTGGTGTTAGGTAGTGAATCAAGAAAAAAGAATCGAATATTTATCGGAGGTTTTCCGACATTTTTTAGAATAGGATTAGATAGAGCGGTTTTTACCTTCTGTGTGACACACGTTTTTTCAAGTTTGCAAATAACTTCACTAGTGACGTCGGTTAGGTATGCACTAAGGTGCAGTAGGTACCTCAACCTCCGCATTTTATTCAAAGCTTTGAAACGACTTTAATATCATAAAGTAGTAAGATTAATTGCTATTTAACTTTCTACGCAGCTATTATTAAATACTTTTTAATTACAAAGTTTCTTTGTTATTAAAGTTTATCTACTTTTTTTATTGAATATAATAACTTTGACGGGGTTCAATTAAGGTTAAGCAAGTCTACCCTAAATTTTTATTTAACACTAGCTTTCTGCCTGCTTTTTGCCCCGAGTGGACTACATTTTATATTACGCCCGACAGTGGGATAAAAAATAGCCTAAAACCTTCTTCAGCGAATGATCTATCTAACAGTGCAATAACTTTTCAAATCCGTCCAGGACTTCTTGACAAATTGCATAGCGAAGCGACAAAATCTATGGGTTTGACTTATCATTGTCATAATTTGACAGCTCGAAGGTGAATGTTAAAACCATACATTCTTTCTTTTCGATCTTTGGTAGCTAGTTTACTATAAACTGCATCTAGGTCGCTGCCTGCGGGCAGGGTACCAAGAAAGCTTTACAATCTCTGATTGCTAAAATTTTAAAAGTGCAATCTGATTTTAAATATAGTGTAGTTTATTCTGCTGCGGCGATAAATCCACAGAAATATTATAAAGATTAATTAAATGAAATTTATTATGAAGAATTCTTTAACTATTATATTACATTGTCTCTGAGTAACACAGCTAATGACAGTAATAAGACGACGCGACAGTATTATAGATATTACGCAAAGGCTTGCGAAGGTTACCTCTATGCCATGTGGTACAGTGGCGGACACCTATGTCACGAAGATATCCTTTCGTCTCCCGAACCCAACCTTCACATTAGCAATATGTAGTTCTTCCTGATAGGTGTCTAGTACTAAAAATTACAATAGGTAGAATGTTATCAGGTGATAGAGTTCCTAAAGCGGTAAACAGTATAAAATTTACTTTTCATTACTAGGATGCTCTTCTGCATGCCATCAAAGAAGAATACGTGGAGGCTGTGGAACTCCTTCTCCGTTGGGAAGAAGAGAACCACGTCGCGGGAGAACCTTATGTAAGTCACGTAACACTTAAAATACAACACACTACTTATTTCTAATTCTTCTAGGTACTCAATACTCAATTATTTATTGCAGTTCCATAATGAGTACATAGATGGTAAATTATATTGTATTAGATCATTATGGTAGCCTATAGCATGGTTACTTAATCCTTCCGGACAAATAGTATTTCTTTCATATTCTATGAAGAATGTCATAGAAGTAATATTGATAGAAAGAAAAAATAAGATTACGTCACACAAATTAAGGAAATGGTAAAAGGTTTCAGAAACTACAGGGAAGAATGAAACAATAAATTATGTTGCAGAAATTCATATTCTAGTTGATACCTATCTGCATTCTGTCCTCTCTGGGACGTCTCAAAATCGATTCAAAAACTGAGGAAACTTACCTAGTTTATCCCTCCTACAATTTTAAAGGGCAAGATATATATCTATACTTTTAACTATTCTATTGTATTATCGGATGATACATAAAGAACGTTTTGTAAGAAAGCCAAACGATTTTTTATGATCAGCATTACATGCTTCGAGTAAGCGATCATTTAACTCGGCAATGATAATGCATATTTTCATCAACTCCATTAAGTACTACAATGTTTTAAGAAGAAGCTCCTTAAATCGAATGAGTTGAGCATTTTTACATGAAATCACTGACAGTTTTTGATTAATTTGGTACGATGCCTTCAGTCGGAACTGGACGAAATTTAATGTAGCCTAAATCACATTGGCCGACGTCCAAGTCGTAAGTATCTTGTTAAACCAATTAGCGATCTAAAGTGAGTCATTATTTATTTTACTTTTTTTACAATGCGATTCTATCCTTGGACTACTTTATTGTCACTAGTTTCCCTGTGACTTCATCTGCATGGTATAGGTACCTTCTGAAAACATCAAGTGTAAAGCTCAGTTCTATCCAAATTATAAATCTATTCTATGTTTCGTACATTGGATACTTACCCCTTCATATTACAAGTAAATCTTACGGACTTACTCATCGAAGCTCATTTAATGATATTATTTTATTGTTGCCCAATAACTGCATTGTCATTCATTAAATGGCAGAAACCCTATTTAGTCCATTGAAAAGTTACATTTGGGGTTGCGTTTTTTAGAGGACGCAATTTTATTTTTTTTATGTGTAGGGGGGGTCAGTGTAAAGCTAAAACCAAGTTTGTGGGGTCGCCACCCTTGTCCCACGGCCACCATCTAGAAAATAGGGGTTGAAATGGTTTTTACGGTATATCTCTTAAACTATATATTTGATAAAAAACATTTGTTAGCATTTTTTGTTGCAAATTAAATTCTCTATAACTTTAGTCCAGTAACTTTTTGTCGTAGAACCATAAATAAAAAAGTTACAAGCGAAAATCTTCAGAAATTCGAGAAAAAAAATTATATTTTCCGATGTAACTTTTTTTTATCATTTTACGAAAAAAATATATTTGACCATTTTTGTAGATCGTATTTTACCTATATTATACGTGTGTACTAATAATATGTCATCAGTTATTGTTTTTCTTTTTTTCGTTTTTTTTTTTTTACTTTGTTATTATAATTTTTTTAATTATAAATTTTACAAATCAATAATTGTTAAATTCTGTTATGGAGTGAAAAGGAGTCAATAATTAATTTTTCATAATATTGCAAAATTTATAATTAAAAAAATTATAATAACAAAGTAAAAAAAAATAAAAAACAATAACTGATGACATATTATTAGTAGATACACACGTATAATATAGGTACAGTTAAGAGTACTGAAAAATAGTACTCACTTCGGAGCGCTGTAAAACCTTAGCTATTGACTTAATGAAAAAATGATGGAAATAAAAGTTGTTCGTCAAAAAACGATCTACAAAAATGGTCAGATATCATTTTTTCGTAAAATGATAAAAAAAAGTTACATCGGAAAATATAAGTTTTTTTCTCGAATTTTTGAAGATTTTCGCTTATAACTTTTTTATTTATGGTTCTACGACAAAAAGTTACTGGACTAAAGTTATAGAGAATTTAATTTGCAACAAAAAATGCTAACAAATGTTTTTTATCAAATAAATAGTTTAAGAGAGATACCGTAAAAACCATTTCAACCCCTATTTTCAAGATGGCGGCCGTGGGACAAGGGTGGCGACCCCACAAACTTGGTTTTAGCTTTACACTGGCCCCCCCTACACATCAAAAAAATAAAATTGCGTCCTCTAAAAAACGCAAGGTAAGGCCTAAAAAATGTAACATTTCAATGGACTAATTTTAAGTAGACTAATTTCTTTACTAATCAAAATTATTTGGCATTGACTTTGAAAGTTTTCATCTGACAGAGCTGGGAATCCGTCGACCCATCATCAGCGACATTCACACCAGACGTAACTCCTCTAACACTGGCGGCTCACAGGAACCACTACGAAATCCTCAAGATCCTGCTGGACAGAGGAGCTTCGCTGCCCGTGCCCCACGACGTCAAGTAGGTACAGGAACCGGTTCAGTATCATTTGAAATTCAAAATTACCCCGAACTAAATGATTTATTCAGGTCTGTGTCGAATCGTTGAAACATCGAAGAGGAATATAGTACCTATCTACGTATTGGAAACTTCAAATTTTGTGTTACTTCATGGATTACTAGTTTTCTCTAGATTATGTATAAAATACAAAAAATATGATACTTTAGCTTTGTTTAAGGGTTAAAAGCCGTCGTTATTTTATATTATTCACAGCGTTTAAATCGACACTTAATTGATAAGTATTCAATACCTTCTAAATTTACTTGTTTTCATACCAGGTGTGGCTGCGATGAATGTGTAAAATCCTCCCAAGAGGATTCCCTCCGGCACTCCCAAGCTCGTATCAACGCGTACCGAGCTCTTTCTTCGCCCTCACTCATCGCGCTATCCTCTGCTGACCCTTTGTTGACAGCGTTCCAGTTGTCCTGGGAATTAGGCAGACTAAGTAGAATGGAGACTGAATTTAGAGTTGAATATAAGGTGAGTTCATCATTATTAAAGAATTTCTAGTCAACTGGACTCAGTTTATGCCTCTGTGTGGTCTAACTCTTGCCAACCGTCATAAAAGTGTCGTTACTCCACCTTCTTTATGGATTTTTTGTGCTATTTTGTTCATTTAAGTGATTATCATAATTTCATTTCATTATTGAAGAGTGGGTTTCCTGAAGGAAACGTTACGTTTGGTCCTATGCTCTTGTACTGTTCCGTTTCTTTTGAGATCTAAAATTAGGTTCTTATGTACATTAACTTTGTCTTTTTGATCAGATTACCACTAGATATATATTTTTTATTTTTAGGCGTTACGTCAGCAGTGTCAAGAATTCGCAACATCACTACTTGACCATACCCGCACTTCCAAGGAGTTGGAGATCATGTTAAACTACAACCCGTGGGATGTGGACTGTTGGGAGCCAGGCGAGCGCCAGACCCTCGGCAGACTCAAGCTGGCTATCAAGTATAAACAGAAAATGGTAAGTTAATTGCGGAGTATCATTAACGTCAACGTCATCTAGCTAAAATCGTAAATGAAATATTATATGGATATCTAGAGTGTATCAGAATATAAAACGGATTAATAACAGTAAATTAATAGAAAAACCAACTATTACACATGATAACCAATATAAATACCTGAATATAAATTTGAACACTAACCTAAATAAAGAACTAAAGTAACTAATGCGTTAAAATCATTAGTAAGTAGTAAAAATTGCTTAATCGTACTAATATTGTAAATGATAAAGGTTGGGGGATTGTATGTTTGTTTCTACGATATTGAGCAACATCGATTTTTTTTTTATTCTACGATAGGCTGGCGCTTGACTACAACTTGCCTGATGTTAAGCAACGATGTAGTCTACGATGTAACGCGCCAGCCCAGTATACCAATCCACTCGTGACTACGAATAATAATCGGTGAGATGGTGGCAGTGGAATAGCCTCCATATGGTTAGAAATCTTAATGGAGCAAAAATTTCGACCCACCCTCTCTGCATGGTGTCACCAGACATCGCACCGGAACACGGCAGGTCCGCTTGGCGGTGCGGCTTTGTCTGGTGGTGGGTGGTCACCAACCACGGCTGAAGCCTACCACCAGTTGATTGTCACCTGATTTGCACCACCCGGGGACCACGTGTGGGGATTCAATTAAAGGTGTAGACCCACGGACGAAGGTGACTAAGAAACTATTCACACAAAATTGTGTGGACACAACAGAGAATCGAACCTGCGACCATATATTTCAAAGGCTAGGGCGATGCCGTTGCGCCACCGCTGCTCAATTGACCATAACAAAGTCATATCTTTGCGGAAATCCTATCAGTGGAACCCAAATCTAAACAGTTTGATGCCAATTTTATCCTTTAACCTTTATTTCATTAAAGCGCATTGAAGCTGAAAATCGATGTGGACGATTATTTTCACGCTTATTTTATTCGGTTACACTTTATTAATGGGTTATATCTAAGTACGAGTACTGGTAGCAAAAAGTAAAACTTGAAACAAAATTTGATTGTTTAAAAGTTTGGAGGCAATTTTCCAATACGGACAAACCTTAAAGGACGTTTCCAGAATTTTTCTAATAATCTTTAGTTTTTATTATAGGAGTTAGAAATATTGTCGGTGAAAGTAAATATTGTTAGGAAACCTTCATATGTTCCAATGACATCCGACAACCGATCAGAGTGTATGGATTATGGCCTCTTCAAGAAGACATGGGCCCAGCAATGGGATACTTGAAATACTATTAGAGGGAAGTCCCGTAACGCCGAACGGCACTTAGTGCCGGACACTCATATTAACTTGACAAGTCAACTATTCTGACACGGGTGAAAGAGATGCAAGGTAGTTTAAAGGTACAGAGCCATATGTCGACAATTGTCAGAGACTTGTCAAAGATTTTTTAAATAAAAATTGGGGACACCAAATTTCTGTTTTTCTTCTATTCAAAAATAGCGCTTGACTACAACTTGCCTGATGATTACGAATGATTTTCGGAGAGAAGGTGGCGGTGTAACAAGGCTCCAATATGGTTAGAAACCATAAAGGAGCAATAATTCCGACCCACCCTATTAAATGGTGTCACCAGACATCGCACTGGAATACGGCAGGGCCGCTTTTCGATGCGGTTTTTTTGCTTTTTTTTATTTTCTTTTCTTTTTCGTGAAAACAATGTGTAGGTGAGTTTTACAACTAACTTTCTATTACGATTTTGTTTATTAAAGTACCTTACGTTATTTGTTCATGATCTAGATTTACCCCTACATAGAACGAATCCTACGCGATTCGTTCAAAAATACTATGAAATGCTTATATATAATCCAAAACGCTGCTCTACCTACCAGTGACGAAGGGTGGCAATTTGAAAAAGGGAAGACGGGGCAAATTTATTCTCAAGTATTACTTTGTTTATCTACGCCGACTTTCAAACTTACTAAGCAGCGCGTATTGCATTTTTGATGCTATTTAAAACTTTTAGCCGTTACATAATATTTAATTTAGTACATTAGGTATATTGACCAATTCTTAAAGGGAATTAGGGTGAGAATAGTGTTATTTATTTATTTATCATAACTTACAGCTATCATTACAGGCTAGCCTAATGCGACAGAGTAGTAATTCTTATTTTTCTACAGAGTAGTAATTGTTATGGACTCTTTGCGTACCTAGATACAGCTAGAGTATTGAACAGAACACTAACTACGTACCATTCATTTGCGTGAGTGCCAATCGACTTCAGTCATTATTAGATCTAGCTTGCAACGACTAATGGTTTAGAAATGAGATATATAGCGTATTGTCAATGCAAACCTTGCATTGCGATCATTTATGTGGATCTAAGCATCATTACTAATATCATAAATGTGGAAGTAACTCTTTCTATGTCTATCGCTCTTTCACGCCAAAAACAGGCGGTATTTGTAAACAAATACCGTCTATTCACACAATAAAAGTGGAAGCAAAGCGCTTTATGCGTACCTGCTGAATTTCCACCATATATCGGTGACGTATAGCCTTACCTCAAAAAAAGAAGAAAAAGATTAGGTATGTAATTGCAACGCACACTCTCCGAAGTTTATCTGATAATCGGCGATGCCTGAGGCTTTGCAATTTAGCCTTGAGGAGGGATTCATTGCCAATAAGCCTCCTGGTTCTTTTAATAGATTTTTGTGTTTATTTCATCCATACTACCCAAAGTAGGGGCAGGTCGAATGTTGTCACTATGCGCGTATAGGTAATAAACACCAGTAAATTGATACGAGCTGCTTACCATAAACGGGTGCCTTTTACATCGTAGACACTAGCTGTAAGCAGAATTTGATTAGAAAAACGCGCGTTGCATCTTCTTGCTTACATTACGAACGTTATTGCCTTTCAGAGGTTAGGCCTGATGCACTCATTGGTATCAAAGATAATCCAATGCTTTTTTCAGTGACCAAACTCTCCATTATCAGCCTTAACAATCCACAGTATAGGCCTCTCCTAATACGCATAATTTCACCGTTTTCAGCTTGTCAACAGCATCCAACGGCCTTTTGTCAATTTTCGCACCACCTTGCTGGAGAATTCCTATACGACATTTGCCGTGATATTTCACTCCATACCGTAAACTTCTACACACTGTAGATCTCAAAGACGCATGTTTATACGCGGTGATACGCCTAATACAAAATACAAATTCAAAATAGTTAATTTGCATTAACAGATACTTTTGAAAATATGTTGCGATTAGAAAAATTCCAAATTTATAAAATAAAACAAAGAAGTCACAAAGGCGCCAATCACCCATACTGAAAGTTTCTCATCTAATATTATTTTGTGATTTAGCCCTAACTTTAAAAAACAGTGTTTCTTCGTATATAGAAATTATCGAAAACAAAAAGTAGGTAAACACAACTATGAGGTAAATTATACCATGGTGGAACCCGTTGAATAAAATATTTAAAACTAGCTTTCCGCCCTCGGTGATGTCGGTTTAAATAATCGGGTAACACTATCCTGTCTTTCCTCGGATGCTAATTTATCACCATACCAAATTTCCATCTAATTCGGTTCAGTAGTGTTGGCATCAAAGCGCGACAGACAGACAGAGTTACTTCGCAATTATAATATAAGCAAGTAAAAAGAGAATTAGTCAGTAAAAACAGTAGGAGTAAAAATTACAAATAAAAAAACTGTTTAAAGATAATATTAAAATACTTTGACCAGCCATTTTTAATTAATACTATTTTGAAGTTAAGATTAAAGAAAAGACCAAGATTGGCACATCCCCGGGGAGTTTAAAAACAGCGTTAGTTAATTTTGTATTAATCAGATTTTTCTTTAAATTAATTTCTTCCGGGTGAAAATGTCAGTTAAATAACTGGATTCAAACTTTGTCTAATAGAACTGTTTAGCCAATCCCTTTTTTAATTCTAAAATAAGTAGGGCTGAGCGATTTAAACCTTTAGTTTTAATCGCTGTGTGTTTTAATACCTATGCACTCACCCACTCACGTAAGTCACAACCAGATTGAGAAATTACCTGTAGCTATCCATTGCCGAAGCGCAAGCGCGGGGCCCGTAGCAAATCGTTTTGAGGGGCCCTTGTTTTACTATGGGCTCTTATGTAAAATCTTCAATACAACAAATATTCTTCAATAGCTGGATAATTTTTATCACAGGAATGTTTTCTTTTAGGTTATAGAAAAATTTTCAATACATAAAAAAACTTTAGGTAAAATAATAACTATATAGTTAGCAATCAGCTCTCTGTAATATGCCAAATATTAACAGGTGCCACTTGCCTGTCGTACGACTTTAATATTGTACTCTGAACAGAACTACTTACAAAAGCCTTAGGAAGTTTTAATGTTTGGAGTTCGTATACACGGGGCCCTCTTATTCGCAGGGCCCGTAGCAAATGCTACTTTTGCAACATGGTTAACCCGGCACTGTAGCAATCGGGAAACAGACCTGCCGGCAGCAAGTTTCACAATTGCGTAGTTTGCACAGTATAAATAGGAACAACGCGCTTTGTGTGTTACCATTTTGGTGGCTCATAGCCGTGGTCGTCCAATTAAAGAACGTGGATGGGAGATTTACCGCGCAATCTTTCCGAATTACATACGATAAAAAACCGAATGACCCCTGCGACGATGATCAAGTTCGTCCACCCATCTATATAAGCCGCATCGCAGAGGTAGTTATAGCTGTAATATAATTATATCATAGATATAATTATATAATTATATACCAGGAAATATTATATCACTATTTGTATCGGGAAATAGAGAAACTGATTCATTATGTATTATTCACTATTGAAATTTTTGCTCCTTTATGGTTTCAAACCATAAGGAGACTCATTCCACTGCCACCTTCTCACCGAAAATCATTTGTAATCACGAGTGAAACGGTATATTGGGCAGGCGCATCGTTCATCATTGCTAAATTGAGGCAAGTTGTACTCGTAAACTCGTAAACGTAAGCCTATTTCAGAATTAAAAAAAATTGAGAGGTGTCAAGGGACACCGGGTGTCCCTTGGAACGAAGTTCCTTTCGATTAATTAGTGAAGGAATTGTAATATATATTTTTTAAGTTATAATAATATTTTTTTTATTATTAACAAATATAATGTAATATAAACTTGAGAGAGAGAGAGAAAGAGACAGACAGACAGACAGAGAAACATGCGCACGCCGCACAGCTTACAATAGCTTACTATAGCAAAAAGTGTCGTGACAACTTTTCGTAAGAATTTTTTCCGTCTAGCCCCCTTTCACAACGAGCGATAAGGAACTTCGTTCCAAAAAAAAACTTTATAACCAGAAACATAATTAAATCATTAGTTTAGTCTAGCGAAATAGTTAGTAGTTGTTAGGTAATTATAAATTACCATACAAAATATCACTACATAAAACTGCTCAACTATCTAACTGTCACATATATACACCTTTGCAAACACTCGCGTTTACTTAATAGCTTACAAATAGGATTCAAAAACAATACGAAGTGCTAACAGATCTAAACATTCTGTTCCTAGACTCCTTTTATCTTACGCAGCCTAAACATTCTGATGTTAAATTTAATTCAAGTGCTTACATCTAATTGTTACAAATGTTTAGAGTTTAAAGCGGCTCATTGACCAGATGCACATTGTCATGTTTAATTTGTTTAGTGCTTCTCTCCTTTGAATTTAAATAAATACTTACGTACGTACTACCATACATTCTTTAAGCAAAGCATTTGTTGAAGGAATTAACTCATGCCAGAGCCAAAAACTTTATAAAATAAACATTTACCTGGTCTTCGCGTTTTTGAGTCTAATTAAAACTGAAATTTGAAAACTCAAAATACAAAATGCAAATGTAACCTAACCTGTACTTAAACTGATGTACTGGCTCAGTGGTATCGGCCTGGCTTTTAAAATATAAAGTCGCAGGTTCGATCCCCAGTGGTACCCATACATCTTTGTGTGAATGGATTTATCGCTGTTACTCAATATAAGGAAGGAAAACATAATGAGCAAACCGGTATGTCTAAGAACTAATCATTAAAGGACATGTGACATCCATCAACCCGCACTTGGTCAGCGTGTGTGGATTTATCCTTAACTCTCAACTCGTAAGATAGTTGAAAGGAGACCGTGACCAGCAATAGCACACTAAAAAGGTTTGAAGCGAAAATGTATTTTTTGTTTTGGAAAAACGTTAGATACTTTTATTGGCTTATAAATCCCTAAAAATAACTTTCAAGGTATAAGAAGTACTGAGGCTATGTATTTTTTTTTAGTTTGTAGCCCACCCAAACGTGCAACAACTCCTTGGAACAATATGGTACGAGGGATTGCCAGGATTTAAGAGAAAAAACATCGTAGGCCAATGTATACAGGTAAGCAACCTTTTTATCGATGTGAAACCTTGTAAAGATCCCTTTATATCATGGGATAAATCTAAAAGTATGCGAGATTACTGAAGTCTACTCGCTAAACCTCACCTTATTATACCCAGTGGCGTAAAAAAGTTAACAAGACAACAGCATAAAGAATGAATGTAGTTAAATGTACCTAATAGATTTATTAAATAATAATATGAATATATTGTCTCGGAAAGATACAGACAGTGAATGACAAATTTTTAAAATCAGTCTTTAATAACAAGTACCTAGTGCAGTTGATCATTGATACCCAAACTAAGATTTAACTTGTGGCTCTCGTACATAGTTACAAAATATCGTATTTTATTATTAGTGTCAATCACATCGGATGACAAAAGTAAACTAAAAAAATAGAACACTAAAATTAATAATGTATAATAATAACAGATATGTAATAATAATAAAAGGTTTAATGATGCCACAGTACAATGGCAGGTGTTCATAATAAGTATTCATTTTTATATACATAAATAGATTTTATCTATTTATGTATATAAAAATGAATACCTATTTCCCTTGGTCACGCCATCACGCGTGAACGGCTAGACTGAATTCGCTAAAAATTTAAAAATAAAAATTAGAAAGAAAAAAGTTATCCAAGAGAAAGAGTTCAAGGCCAAAACCGGGCAAGATATTTTATAAGGAAAGCCGAAGCCGCTGCGGTTATATTCGATAGGTCTGAGACCTGGTAGATGGCACTGCTTTACCGGGTAGGACGACGTCTGCCGGGTCCGCTAGTATAATAATAAAAACAAATTACCTAAAGTTTATGGATGTATTTCTATCGATTATTTGTTTTACCTTTCCAAGGAATTATCAAAATGTATAAACTACATACCTAAGTAATTAAAAAGTCTAGGCAATAAGGGAAAAAATACATTTTGGTCATCAACTTAAAGTTATTTCAGTGACTTCTTTAATATAGTTGATATTGAGATTGTTGTTCAATTAGGTTGTATTATTTTATCCTTGTTATAGGTAGCAAAACTAGGAGTAATGTTCCCCGTGTATTGCACAATATACATGCTGGCGCCTAACTCTGAGTATGGACGGTTTATGAAGAAACCCTTCGTCAAATTTATCTGCCATAGCTCTTCCTACATGCTGTTTTTGAGTAAGTACCTAGTAGAATTTTCTAAGATTTACGCGAATATCACACATTGAAATAAAACTACTTTATAACGGATTTTATCGCGGTTTATTTTAGATTTTAGATCCCGACGTTTGGGTGGACATGAAGTCTGAAAAGAATTTGAAACATCGGGATCTAAAATCTAAAATATACCGCGATAAAATCCAGTATAAAGTAGTTTTATTTCAAAGTACCTAGTACTTAAGCTAGGGCTAGCTTAGGCTAAAGTAATTGTCACGCACATTTTCTTTATTTTCCATTTGCTGTTCAACGAGCACTTTTACTAAGATTTTTCTATATGTTAGAAACTTTTTTTACTAAAATAATTTCTTATTAGTCTTACAATATCCTCTACCTTCCTTTTCGAATTACTTAGATACTTGTCTTGTTTAAGTCTCAAGGATCTGACAATCAAACTGACAAAATATTTTTACGAAACCCTAATTGCAACTATATTTTTTAAAACAAAAGGCCGTCCATCATTTTTCACCTAAAGGCAACACATTTCACCCATTTCTAGTAGAAGAAAAATGTTTGTTATCTCAAAATAACATCAAAGTATTCGGAACAACGAGTTACCTGCTCTGTTATAATCATTTGGATCATAAAACAATCGCTTTTGTAAATTCAGTAAATTATATTAATTACTACATAAAAGTTCTTCTACGTAAAGTTTGCGTCTAACAGTATCTACTCTACTACAGTTATAGACAAGATGCTAGGTAAGCTATCTACGTCATGTCACAATACAATCAAATATCAATCCCATACATTTTGTTCTTTTCGATATTTTTATGGCTTTGTTGAGGGACATTGTCAGTTATGTTTGTATAACTGCGAAAATGGCACCTCACACTTTAATTTCAGTTTGCACTGTTAAAAAAACAAGGTTAGATAGATATAATTTTTAATGTAGACCTTGGTTGTTTCAAAATATATACGTATTTAAAAAGCCAACCAAGTGCTAATTGGAGTAGAAAACAGCGGGTTTCGTATTTTCCCAGAACGTAGAAAACCTAATGCCTAATACTGAATCACAGACTACTAAGAGAACTTTTCTGAATCTAATACCTTTAAACGAACAATTCTTGTATAAATAATCTGAATCTCGAAAACGGCATCAATGATTTTCATGAAATTTAGCATGCGAGGGTTTTCGGAAGCGATTAATCGATAAAAGGTTTCATTTTTAGAAAACGTCGTTTTATTCGTGTTTTGAGGATGTTCAAAACTGCTATAATATCATTAGAGTACGAAGGCAAACGCCATAATCTATAATGTTTTGATAGCTCAGCTGGGTGGTGATCCCGGTTCAAATCACAGATTAATGTTTTTTTAAGCTTTTTTGTTAAAAAAAAGAATCAAATTTTGTAAGAAATACTATTACTGGAATCCCTCTAATATAATTTCCAAAAAAAAACCGAGCAAATCTCGGTCAACCAGATGATACATAATTAAAATAGAATATCATATTTTTTGTGTGCTGTACCGAAGCGTGTGACTAAAGACAGCAATAACGTGTAAGTAAGAGGGAATTAGATTTGTTTCTTTCTTGGCGGGATACAGCTTGGTGAACTTACTCAACATTACCATACCAAATTTTCTTCAAAATATTTACCTGTGTCCTTTTCCAGCTCTTCTATCTCTCGCTTCTCAACGCGCGGACTTTGTGCTGCTGGAGATGTCAGGAGTGCCGTGGCTCCAGGAGATGGTAGACTACTGGAAAGAGCGCGAGCGAGGATCGTTGCCAAGCCTCATCGAATTCACCGTCATCATCTACATAGCAAGTAAATTTGCGTTTGTTGGCATGCATCTAACTAAAACAGCTATTGTTTATTTTTAACAGCTCTCTTCAACTCCTACTTTTAGTGTCCTTCTGCTGGGAGCGGGTCTTGTCTCTATCTTGAATTTAGGTTCTTGTTATTAATAGCTGGCTACGCCTATGGGTTACACGAAGATTAATTCAAAATGTGACGTGACCAATAAAGTTTTGTTCACAGAAATTGGTACCTACTCGAATTTATTTTCATAACATTGCGTCGAGCCTGCATTACTCAAATGTGCAGGCAGAGGTGAATATCACCTATTTCGCTGGATATGTTTAGGTCCCATACGTAATAGGGGGCGAGATTGCCGTTCATCGGACCCAATTCCAAACTTCGAGCTGCCACTAAGATTCTCTAAGTAAAGAAAAGAAAGAAACACATTCATTTGACAAAGACAGGACACACAAAATCAAATGATAAAAAAAACACAGAAAGAGAAAAAAAACATAAATAGAAACTGTGAAAGAAGAAAAAAAACAAGAGAAGAAAGAACAAACAAGAAGAAACAAATATGTTAGAACAGTCTTTTTGTTTAATCAAAGCTGGGTCTTCACGGTTATTAAGCGAACACGCTTTCTACTGGACCCGACGAGACAGATTTTTATTTTCGTTTGGGTATTTTTATGAACGTGGTGATAAATGCAAACAATTTCGCTGAGTGTACTCTACAAGTTAATTTTTAATGAACATTTTCTTATTTCTACTCGTATTTTTTTAAGATCTTTCTATTTTTCGTAGGTCTAATTTGGGCAGAAATAAGATCACTCTGGACTGGCGGCTTAACGGAGTACACCAGCGACCTCTGGAACATCGTCGATTTTATCACAAACGTATTCTACATCGCTTGGATCAGCTTGCGTTTCTCCTCTTGGTATATTGTTCAGGTTAGTACGTAAAAAGTTTGTATCGCGTTAAAAATTAATAATTTAGTAAAGGAATTAAAGCATCTTCATGTTTTAGAGGAAATTTTAAGCTATAGACCACGGTGGCAGAAGGTTCATAACTTTAGTCACGTTGAAGGCCATTGAACACCTTGAGCAACACTGAACCTTGAATGGCTTATAAGCAATGTGGTCTACGATGAAACGGGCTTGCCCAGTATACCGTTTACTCTTGATTACGAGCGATTTTCAGTGAAAAAGTGGAATAAGGCTTCAGTTGGATGCCATAAAGTACCGACTATTCCGTTCTTGAACAACTCTTAATGACCCAAGTAATAGAGCGAGAAGAACATCATTCATTCATCATCTTTACATCGTTGGTTTTTTAATTTGTTTTAATAGCGCGATGACAGTAACGGTTTGGACCCATGGTACCCTCGAGAAAAGTGGGATTCTTACGATCCCATGCTCCTCTCTGAAGGCGCCTTCGCAGCGGGCATGATTTTCTCCTTCCTCAAACTGGTGCATATCTTCTCCATCAACCCTTACCTTGGACCATTGCAAGTGTCTTTAGGAAGAATGATCCTGGATATCTTGAAGTTCTTCTTTGTTTATATGCTAGTGCTGTTTGCTTTTGGATGTGGTGAGTGGTACTTTAAAAATAATCTTAACGATTTCACGAATTTCGTCTACTAAAATTTAATTGCGTAGGTGGTCCCTACTTGAAATTGATGATAAATAAAAATCAAAGGTCAAAATCGAAGAAGAACCTTTTGGCAACTAATAACTTTTTCTATCTGATATGTGTAGAGACCGGTTAAAATTCAATAATTAATTCAATTTCTGTAATACTCAATGAGGAAACACTAATATCTCCCGAAATCCAGGATTACCTAGTTTGGGAGCCAGTGGTTCTATGTTTAGCAAGCTGATGTCTTATACCTAAATACTAATGATTTTGTTAACATTACTTCTTATAAAATCGTAAAAATTTATTATTAGTAAAATAAAAAAAGTAGGCAAAAGTTGGTTTGTTAACTTTTAAACATACATTTTTAGGTCTAAACCAACTGATGTGGTATTACGCTGAACTGGAGAAAAACAAATGCTATCATCTTCCAAGCGGAATACCTGACTTTGATGGTCAGGAACGAGCTTGTACTATTTGGAGACGCTATGCAAAGTAAGAACCCATTTTCCATCTAATTCAGAAACAGAAGACATAATGAAGATGAATAAAAAAAATATTTTAAATACTATGTTATAAAGAATCGTCTTATTAAGGTCATAGTTTGTCAGCGTGGGTGATAAGGCATTTTTGTGGGCCTTTAAGACATTTAAAAGGGAAGGAAGACCCAAAGAAAATTGACGGGTCTCAGGCTACTGAATGAGGCTCTAGAATAACAAATTTCCTAAAGTGCCTTGCAAAGAACTCCGTTTTAAATTGCATTTCCATTTTTGCAGCTTATTCGAAACTTCCCAATCGTTATTCTGGGCGTCATTTGGTTTGGTAGACTTGACGACGTTTGAGCTCACAGGCATCAAGAGTTTCACAAGATTTTGGGCTCTACTTACCTTCGGCTCTTACTCTGTAATTAACATCATAGTTCTATTGAACATGCTTATTGCTATGATGTCCAATTCTTATCAAATCATTTCGGTAAGTCCTTTGATATAGTCTTTTAACTAGAACCCACTGCCTATTTCCTATTCTATCTTATCCTACTTTCCTTCTGCCTACTTCTTTATTGTTAAGTAGAAGTCTACGACTTGGTACTGCACAAATAGGAATGAGATTGAAATTTATTACGTCAAAGAATTTGGGGACGATAATTCGATCCAAAGTTAAATTTTCGACAAGTTTTTTTTGTTGATATAACATCAGTGATTCTTTTGTCCAGGTGCTTTTGTTTACCTCCTTTATTGTTTTATTCAGGAACGAGCTGATACCGAATGGAAGTTTGCTCGCAGTAACTTGTGGATGTCTTACTTCGAAGATGGTGACACAGTGCCTCCCCCTTTCAACATCATCCCCACTCCAAAGCAATTCGCTGGTTGGATCAAACGGTGTTTCTCTAACAGGGACCGGGGATCTATTATAGTAAGTTTAAATTGAAAAGCTGTTCTTTAGATTAAAATTGAATTAATTTTTATAATACCACCAATAACAATTTTCAAAAAAGTTATTCTTTTAGTAGTTTACAATGATGAAAGTAAAAGTCGTGTTAAGATTGTCTTAAAGCCAACTAACGTATTATACCTACTATTAGATCATGCCCTATACTCCTGCTTGACTCAATTGACTAATCAGACTAATCAGAAGTGGGATGGTGCTTAACGCATCAGCAAGAAAAGCTTATAAATAAATTTAAATTATTTATCTCAGAATAAATCCCGTGAGAAAGCAAGACAAGAACACGAAGCAGTAATGAGAGTGCTAGTCCGCCGTTACGTCACAGCTGAACAAAGGGCGAGAGATGAAGTAGGAGTCACAGAAGACGATGTTATGGAAATTAGACAAGACATATCGACTCTAAGATATGAGCTGATAGATATACTACATAATAATGGCATGAAAACGCCTAGAGTTAGTATGCAAGATGCTACAGGTAAGTTGAATCTGAATTTATGTCACTTTAAATTAACACACAGATAAAACTATTCAACGAATATCAAAGCATGTTAATTTTTAAAACTATTATTATCAAGTATTGCTCTTCACTTAAGTACCTGATCCTTTATTAATCCTAGACTAAAATAGGTGTGTTATTATAAGTTTGTCGGGTGTATCTGTGTACAAGTTTGTTGCCTTGTAGCGCCTCAACTCGAAAGCGATCGAAATATTTCTTAGTTAGGTTCCAAGAAAATTAGGTGTCGGGATGTCATTAACTTTTGAAATAAAATATACTGTATCACATAAATGAAATACTTCGATTCAATCGTATGCTTACAGTATCTGGTAAGAAAGGCAAAGTAATGGAGCGAAGGATTCTAAAGGACTTCCACATTGGTATTGTAGAAGGAATCATAAAAGACGTTATATCACGAGAAAACAAACCCAAAGACGTGTTCAGTCAAATTGCTAAAGCTATTGTTAGAAGAGGAAGTACTGATAGGTAAGTTGGCCAAATACTTTAGTAAAAAAGTAATAAAAAGGAAAAGTATCGATCCTTCAAATATTAAGTTATTCGCCAACGTCACGAGCTGAGGTTCGTTCCAACATGGGGAGTCCTCATAGCAGTTGTCATAGATCAGTTGTATCCTCTATCAGCTCGCCAATAGGTCGGTGACCCAATAAAAGATTCTCAAGCTATATTGGTATGTTCTTTCGAAAAAGTGGTCAAAAGTTTTTCTCTATGCTGTCTCCCACTTCGCGTGGAGGAAAGCGGACAGTCTAACTGTACAATTCCTTCTATTATATTTCTTATTAAATTAGTGATATGATCACAGTGGTAGGCTAAGTCCCAAAATTTAGCTAAATATTAAAAACTATTAGCTATGCGCTCTTATGAAAATCGAGCTCGTGACGGTTATCATACACTTATAAATTACTTCGTCAAGACAGATTAGAAGCGAAGTGTTGCGAAACCAAAGATAAGGTGCCATACGTGTCGTATCCGTTATCTCTTTCTAATTAACTAATTGAACTTCCTTAAGAAGTCCTATGCTTACTAGTAGGTCACCGAGTGAAGCCTAATTTAGATTAAGTTGTTGCTGTTTATGATTCTATGATAGAAATAAATTTACTGTATTAATTTAGATGCTGGTTTAATGACTTGAATTGGATGTACAAAGTTAACACCATAATTCCGAATAGAGCGAAGCAAAATGTGAAGTTTTTTAATTATGAGCGCCGCTGGTGCGTTGTCTGTGCGCGCCGATGGCTTTTTGTCACGCGCGCCGATGGCCTTTTGCCGCGCGCGCCTGCGCCTTGAAATAGTTGTTGGCGCTCCAACAGTTGCCAAAAAAAAGAAACCATTTATAACACCAAAAGAGGCTTATTTAATAAGTAGCCAAATCAAATTTCTTAAATTATTCTGATGAAATAATTTATGTTTCTGTTATTTCCAGCAAAAAGCGTGATTGGAACGCTCTTGTCCGTACAAACACAATCCGTAAGGACCCAATTGGAACATCAGCGGAAGCAGAAATCAGAAGAAGCCGGCAATCACTCAGAGCTCACATATTGGAGAACGTATCTTCTAGGACTATAGACCCTCAGAAACTTTTAGGTGAGTGGTACACAGAAGATAGGACCAAAGTGAGGTTAATAATAAGATAGACCTATGTCTATACCCCAAATACTCAATTCAAACGATTTGTTGCATTGTTAACTTATATTGTTTTATCTTTCTTTTGTATGTTGCTATACCCTAATTGGGTCTCATGTTGAAACTTTGTAACTTATTTGTTAAACATATGTAAAACATGAATGCAATAAACGGTTTGACTTTGACTTTGAATTGTGTATCTATCGTGGTCAAATCATAGAATTGATCATTTCATGATTTAGTCAACTATTTCATGAAATAGTTCTAGTTTGTGATTTACAAGCCTGGTATTTATTTTCCCATAAGCCAACTGAAATATTATAATCAGCATGGATAGGTTCTCCACGTACAATATTCTTCCTTTCAGAATACAATCCGAACCTCGCAACAGTTTCTCCATGTACCAGAGTAGCGTACGCCAAGTTTATGAGAAGTAAGATCAAGCACGACTTCTTGGCGAAGGAGAAGAAGAAGAGAAGTTCCATTACCAGTGAATTCAGTTTAGAAGATGAAGTATTTGACGCTCCCAAGAGAAAAGAATGCCAGAGATGCAGTGGTAAGATAAGGAATTACAGTATCTGAACTAGAATCGAGGATAATATTAAAAACGTAGGCTCTAATAGGCCAGTGGTGATTGCATCATTATGGTTCCAACTTCGAAAACCAAAACTTTACTTTTTGAATTTTTATAACAAACTTTATCGTAAATTTAATGTAAAACAATGCAATAGTACCTTTCATCTCGATTGATTGAGTTCGTTCGTATATACCTTGTACCACGACATTGACAACGTTAGCGATTATATCGTTTTGCAATTATACACTGATTATGAATCCTCACTTTAAATACTTAATGTGTGTAATGCGTGGGTTTATGTTAACTAGAATCTATTAACTCAATTGCTGACTTGAGTCTCTGATTTCATTATTTCCCCTGTTCTAGGGGAACTGCATAGTCACGATTAAGGGTTAAGTCACCAAGTGATCCATTTTGTTAGGGTTATTTTTACATAACAGACAGCAAGTTTAAATATTACTTGGTGGTAGTTAACAATGAAGTCAAAGATAGTGAACATGCAATCAGAAAATTAAACTGGCCATTGATAGAGGCCCAAGTAGCACTGTCCAGCAGAGCCGTTCCATTTATGGCTTTATTTAAGCTATCATGCTATGGAATTTTTCTATCGGACACGTATTTAACTGGTATTTTAATATCTTATTAGCTGCCTCAGTGAACTCGGTATGTCCGAAAAATAGTTAACGTCCTATTCTCAGACCTACTTAATAGGTATACATACCGAATTTCATAAGAATCTTTTCAACTGTTTCAAATAAGTTTTGTTGAGCAGTTATTTTAAATTCTTCAAAGCACTCCTAGTCATCAAAAGTAGCTTTAAAGATTTTTTTTATTTTCCCAACAGCTCGATCATTCCGAACGCGGACACCAATTCCAGAAAATTCTGACGACGAAACACTCAATGAAAATGAGATACAAGTAGAAGCAGATATCGAAGATAAAGGTAATACTATACGATACAGGGAAGGATATTTTTTGACATCATGAAGATATTAATACAATTGACAAGAATATCGACCTAAGTGAATACAATCTCAATATTAATCTAAATAAACGAAAGAGTCATAAAATTCCTCCGCATGGCTATCTTTCGGGAATGTACCCAAAGCTACGCTAAGTTTTAGGTTAAAAATTTGAAAATCAAAAATTTGCACTGAAGTCGGGGTTCAACTTTGCACTTACAAAACAAACCCAGAGCACTTTGAGTTAGCTGGATCTTTCGTCCCTCCCCCCGATACTATGAAGCCTCAAGTATTCTCCCTCTGCACAGCTTGTCCATGACCGCTTCTATTTGTCAGAGACACATGAGACCGTATTCATAAGGAGTAGGGCCGTCCATTCCTGATGCATTCATGCGTTTTCGCTCCAGTGAATCGCACTCGCACAGTAGGTTCATGGTTTCCTCAGCGTCACTACATGCTAATCAAGTTAGCCTTTCTGCTATACATACCTTCATAGAAGATACGCACAAAAAACTTTACACTTCTTTGACAGTCGTGAAAAAGGATGAATACAATTGACAAGAAAAATGACGTGCCAAGTTCAAATGATTCATGTTGATATGGATATATAGCTATATTTTCTTAGTTTCTCGACATATATTTAAATCAAAGGAAAGGAACGGGCAACGCACCGTGTGTAATATTACACGGACTATTTCGAGCAATTTTCGACCCCTTCACAATTCGTGAACTATTTAATCTACCTGTATGAAATTGGGCATGTAGGTAGGTGTGTAAAGCTCTCGATCTTTTCAGTCGACATTCGCCATATTTTACGTACGAATAAGGAGGAAAGAAGCTATGTGACTCTCGTAAAATAGTTATGAGAACATCCGTGCCCAGCTAAAATTCCACGGGTACCTACCTAAACACAAAACGCTTTGCTTCCACTTTTATTGTGCGAACTGCCAAGTTGTGGAATGCACTACCAGCATCTCTGTTTCCCGATAGCTATAATCTGCCTGTCTTCAAGTCACGAGTGAATCGGAATTTACAGGGTAAGCGCGTTTCATCGTGGACTGCATCATTGCTTAACAACAGGCAAGTTGTGTTTAAGCGGAAGCCACCGCTGCTCTATGTCTAGTATATATAGGTATCTTCATATAATTTGACAAATATAGGTATCGTTAGAAATGTCTTGAATGTCTTGATAGCTTGCAAGTACTGTGTCTCTAGATGGCATATCTAGGGAGTGATGATGGCATCTATTTCCTATAAGCCTTCTTTCTATAAGCTCTCGAGTAGATAATATTCTGTGGACGCTGGCCGCAACTTGAGTCGACACCCTGGTCTTGTCACACCTTCCTAGTATTAGTATGTCTGCGGGCACTGCTTCAGCAACTGCAAAGAGATTCAAGTGGCGCTAATAAAGAATTAAAGTACAAACTACACACTTGAGTAAGCCGTTTAGAATTAAAAGACTGTGTGGTCCCGAATGTCCGTGTATTTTTGAAAGAAATTTCTAAACGTTTGATCATCTCAGTAAAAGAATAAGCTTGCCATACTACGGGTTCATTTTTTTAAACTCTGAAATAGGCTTACGCTTAACTACAACTAGCTTGTTAATGGTGTGGTCTACGATGAAACGCGCTTACCCTATAGGTACTAGGTAAGCGCGTTCTATATTATGGTTGGAAAACATAAAGGTCAACTTTTTCGACCTACCCTAATAACCCATTAGTCCCCCATTTTCAATATGGTGTCACCAGACATCGCACTGGAAAACGGCACAGCCACTTGGCGGCGTGGTTTTGGCTGGTGGGTGGTTACTACCCACGGCCGGAGCATACCACCAGTTGGTTGTCACCTGATTTACACCATCAGGGGACCACGTGTCATTCACTTTGAAGGTGCACTCCCACGAACGAAAGTGACGCTCTATAGAGTTTTTAAGTTTGAATTAATGTTGATAATATTCGACAAGTTCTCTCATTTGACACTTCGCTCATTGTTGTTAATAAACCTTAATGTTTTCGTCGTTAAAGGGATCCGTTTCTGCCATTTTAGGTACGGAACTCTAAAAGGCATATAATTAAAATAATTATTAATCATCTAGTAATAAATAAAATACATTTTTTTTTATATTTGTCACTATATTAGGACATTTAATGTTATAATGTGAAAGTTTTGACATATAGGTGTTTTTATTTCCTTGTATTTGTTAAATATTTTTTACAATAGTTAAACCGGAATCACGCAAAATGTGAGTATTTATTTGTTGACATGAAACCTGCTCTACGGTTTGTAAAGAACCTTACCACATACTCCGCCACTTGCGAGGGTTTAGGTTCTTTATTGTAAATATGTGAACCGACACCATCGATTATACCCTTAACAGGATTACTGAAAAAAAGATAAGTACTATATGGCTAATCCGTTCAATTCCGAAATATGTACTAATACTACCACAATAAATATACATAAAGTAAGAGTCGAACTTCGAGTCGACTTGAAAATTGAAGGACCTAGCAAACCTATTTATGTTTCTGAAAAGCTCACTCCAAAGACACAGCGCTTGTACTACTTAGCTCGCTGCTTTGCTGAAAAGAATAACTTCAAATACTGCTGGACATCCTTTGGAAAAAATTTGATCCGCAAATTACATGGAGACCGGTATGTCGTAATAAAAAATGTTATGCGCTCGCATAATTCCCTCTGTCAACCTCGACAGAGGAAATGCGTGCGCAAACATTTCCTGTATAATCACTATGCGATTGACTAAAACTGCCCTTGGATGAAACATTAAAATTAAAACAAAGATAATTTAAGGGTATCTACTTAATACAAAATGCATACTTACTCAGAATCTTGTGAATCCACATATTTTAGAACAATTACAAATAGAAATGGGAATATTAACAATTTTAACATTTTATATCACTAACTTGTGGAGTGATCGACTGTAAATAAGCAAATACGATATTATTGTAGGTATAAAATAATTAATATAGGTATTATAGTAGATTTCTTAAAAAAGTTTGTGGTATAATCTTAATTTCCTCATCTATAAGGAAAATATTTCATTATATTTATTAACTACAGAGGTTACCTACCTATGTCGCGATTGGGTCAAATCGTGTTTCCCGTGACCCTGAATCCCAAATCAGCTAGCCACTTATTTTGTGACTGTCGCAGCCGTCACAAAATACTTATTTTGTGACGGCTGCGACAGTCACTTGGCTGGCGCCATGGTGAAAGACGGAGCGCTGCCGGTTGAGTGAGTATTACCCTCACCCGCGGTGTTATAGCGACATCACGGTCGGGGGGCACCGCTTCTCGGTGCCACGAGTCTCACACACCACTGCCTTCCCCTAGGAGCGAAATAGTGCGTAAACGCATTCCCACAGCGATAACAAAAAAAGGTTACCTACCTATGTCGTTTTTATTCAAAAATATTACCCTCACTTTATGCAGTTAGGAAAAAAGTAGTCTATATCCAAATTTAGAAATACTGTCTTCATACTAAATTAAGTCACAATCGGTTCAGCGGTTCAGTATTGCTTAGCCATAAAAAGTATTAAACACAGTACTTTGTATTAATAAACAATATTTATAAGTGAGTATAGATAACAAAATAACCTTGATTAATTTATAATATAATGCATCTATTACCTACTCGTATATTTCTAAAAATAGTACTACAATGTGTGGTCTTGACAAATAAATATTCCAAAGTGAAATAAGTCAAGTTCGCTGTTGATTAATTTTTCAGGTTTCGAAAGTGATTCCGTACATACTCTTCCACTAAAATCTTCCTGCCACGAACCGTCAATTTAAGCACACCATACTTCGACCAAACAGACAACCACACAATTCACCACCACCCACTTCATTCCAAACTAAATACATAGTTACAGAAACTAATACACCAAAAAAATCATTATCCATCAGCGAAGCTAACGTTTCAACTCTTCAAACTTCTATAATACCAACTCCAAGTATTCATTCACAATGTGAAAAAAAATTATCAGCAGCTACTTTAAAATTTAAACTTGGGACTACATCTTCTATCCTAATGGTAAGGTGGAAAGATCTAGAATTAGAACTTTTACATGTTTTAGGGGTTCTATCGGTTCTTCTAGATCGTGGGTTAGTCCATCTGTTGCACCAAGTTACGGTAGGGATAGAGGAAAGTCAAACGTAACTGGTCAATTAGTTAGTGGATGGCTTTAAAAACATCATTAAAAACATCAAAAAGTGGAATTCCGCCATACAAGAATAGTATTCATCGCCAGCGTACTAAAGCAAGCTGCAATTACGAATTTATCATACAACAGTTGCAAATTTTTACCTTTGGAGGCACGGAACCCTGAGAGCATCACTTCAACCCTTTTTAGTGTCTCACAGCTCGGCACGGGTCTTCCCTCAACTATCTTACGAGTTGAGAGAGTTTAGGCCTTAGTCCACACACGCTTGCCCAGTGTGAATTGATGGATGCGACATGTCCTCGAAGGATCAGTTCTTAAACATGCCGGTTTTCTCACGATGTTTTCCTTTACCGATATTGAGCAGCGGAGATGAAACGATTCACACAAAGATGTGTGAGCACGACCAGGATTCGAACCCGCGACCATATTTTTCTAAGACGAGGCCCGTACTGCTGCGCCACCGCTGCTTAACATAAATTACTACTATTCGTGTACGGAATAAATAATACACAATCATAAATTTTCGATGCTTTATTAGTATTACTTACATATAATGTTATAATTTGAAAGGTTTGGAATATTTATTTCTAGTCAAATCAGAATTTATTTATTTGGAGAACCAGTAGTTATTACATTTTTTTAATCAAAATTAACTAGCGCTAACATTATAATTAAATGCATAACATTTTAAGGTGCCACAGCATGCGTATGATTACATATAATGAAAAAATGGGTAACACTTGACTTATTATAAAAATAACAAAACAAGATTATTTAAATGGGGAAACCAGAAATGGAAACAAATATCAATATAATTAAAAAGAAAAAGATATGTTTAAATGTATGTCTAACGTGTATCTTTAGAATTATACACATAGAAGTCAGAATTTGAGTATGAGTATCTTTTCGTAGACATCAACCAGCACTACACTTTGTAAATCACCTTACCCCTTCCTCCACCGGTGGCGAGGTTGTGCTTTAGGTTCTTTTTCATAGATATGTCCACCAACACCATCGAGGAAATCCTTAATAGGGTTACTGAAAAAAAAGAAAGTACTTTAAGACTGATTCATTAAATTCCACGGTACCACCACAGTCCACATTCAACAAGGTAAAACGTAAAGGGTAATAATAATCCTTAATTTCTACGTTATTTGAGGCATATGCAATAGTATTGTGTCGTTTAAATTTTAATAAATTAATTAATTAATATAAAAAAATAAACTCTACAAAATAAAAAAATATTATTCTCCAATTTATTTTCTTTGACAACCCTAACTTTTGAAGAGAACGTCAATGTCATTAATTTGTCACATCTATTATGAGGTCTTTAAAAAGTTCAGAAAAACGACAATTAGGGATGCGCGACTCGATTTTTTTCATCAAAAATCATAAGAAAATATAGTGCAATTAATTTATTTCAGGATTACTCATTTATTTACCTTAGTAAAACCACAACAGAATAGTCATACAATGATAACTTATAATAAAATAAAGAAACTAAATCTAAAATTCTATCTTAAAAACTAGATAAGGCGTCATAATATTCCTCCGAATCGATGCCTTAAATGCGACAAATATGTTTGTTTCCACCTGCGCCCGTGTCGTATTTATGCGACAATAACATCCATGTTTTTTATTTTATTTCATCCATTGCACCTACACATTCATTGTATTTACGTATTCATATTTATCGATGCGTAAAATTACAGTAGGTAATTGATCTTTGACAGGGGGTTAAAAGCCCTTACTGAACCCCGCCAATCTCTTAACTCTTTAGTCAGTTGAGAAAAGACCTGTACCCAGTAGAAGGTCAAATAAAAAAGGTTTTTATTTTTGGCAATCCAGTTATTTAAATTGATAAATTACATCTGCTTAGCCTAGCGCTCAATCTTGTATTACTTAAAGGTGTAGGCAGAGGAAGGTAACAGAAGGTATAAATAACCGACTAGATAATAAGACGCCGCTTTCTTAAAATTTTACATGAAATTGTAATCGTCAAAAGTTGGCGGGTATCGGGGAAGATGGCTAATTTTAATTGGTACGTTCAAGTCATTTGTTTATTTAATTGTTAGGATCTCCAACCTCTGTTGGAGACCCCAACAAATAAAACATTTAAAAAAAATCAGTTAAAAAACAGTTTCCACTATGCTCCTCCAAATATAGGAAATCACAGCATACCTACACATAAAATAAATAGGTTACAATCTAACATAGCATTATATCTTAATATATATATTTCTTGTGTGCGTGTGTATGTGACTGAACTCCTCCTAAACGACTGGACCGATTTTGATGAAATTTTTTGTGTGTGTTCAAGGGGATCTGGGAATGGTTTAGATTCACAATTTTGCGCGGTACGAAGTTCGCTGGGGCAGCTAGTATATAAATATTATCTTTATGACAATTAAAAGATTAAAGTTAAAGTATTTAAATCTAATCCTAATAATAAAACTTAAGTAAGTAATGCTAAATTATTTAAAGAAGAACAGAAAATATTAACTGCCGTAGTAGTAAATATTTATTTCTGCCTTGTACTTTGGGTGGGAGTATGCACGCAATGACTAGGTCAATGCACTTTGACAAATCGCTGTATTGTCGACAGAGCCAGTTCGTGTCCTTGAATGAACCAATAAAAAATAGCTCTTGGTCGGGCAATACGTAGTGGTAAAATATAAGGCAAGCTGGGGACGCAGCTATGCGGTGTATAAAGGTATCTGTGGGGTGAGACTGTCTTACAATTTTGAAAAGCGATCGACTGTATCGGTTCATTTACCGCCACAGGATTGGCGTAAATTGAATACATCACATCTCTCGTCCAATTAATGAAAATGACCCTCATCGTCATCATCATCATCATCATCAACCTACTTTAGTCCACAGCTGGACATAGGCCTCTCCTAAAGCACGCCAGTTAGCACGATCCGCGGCTCCACTCATCCAGCTCTTACAGAGATCTGCAGAGTACGTGACTCCACCTAGTCTGAGGATTTGTCAATCCGTGGTTTCCATAAAAGAACTCGTTCACCCCAACGGTAGTCGGTTCTGGGCAGATAATTAGGACACCCACTGCCACCTCACATTACTAATCCGTTGAGCTATGTCGATTGCTCTGATTCTCTGTCGGATCACTTCACTGCGTATTCAATCCTTCAGAGGAACTCCGAGCATAGCCCTTTCTAAGCTCGCTGAGCGCTGAGAGAGTTTAAATGAATGGCCCAATCCTATCGTGAGTGTCCATCTAACCCTTGACCTATTAAAATTAAAATATGACACCATTTGTGTAGTTTTTTTACGATCATTTATACAACAGTCTAACTCCACTGGTCGGTGGTGGTCGACAAGTTTACCAACACTACGTGATAGAATAACGTTGCAGTTGAGTGAAACTAGGCAATAAAATAGGTAAACACTTACCTGGATAATTGTGAATCCACACAATTTAAAACAATTACAACGAGAAACAATAAAAATAATAATAATTTTAACATCTTAAGTTGCCAACTTGTGGAGCGTTCGACTGTAAATGAGCCAGTATGATATTGTTGTAGGTATAAAATAATTTTTTTCCTGTTGTTATTAAAGATTTATGAAGTAGTAAACCTTGTAGCACAAGCTTATTTTCCTTATCGAATCGAAAATATTTTACGACTTAGCGCTCACGTCAGCCCTCACGTATGTACGAAGTTTTTTTTGCCTCACCACCACCAAACCAGAACAAAATTCAAAATTCAGCCTATCTTCATACTAAATTTTATCAAAATCAATTCAGCTAAGCCATGGAAAAGTTTTAAACAGAGTGACTTTGTAATAACTACACAACATTAATACAAAGTTACATAAGTTTGGATGACTTAACAAACTTTGATTTGATTAATTTATAACATAATGCATCATTTAAATTTCTTTAACAGTGATATGATAAAGTGGTCTTGATAAACAAGTATTCCACCAAAAATATAAATGTGAACTAAGAACCAAGTTTAATATTGAATAATGCGTCGTTCTCGACTTCACCGACAAATTAATACAGGTTGTAACATTTAGATCGGTTAGTATTGTAGAGTCTGAAACTATATCGCTATGGCTATACTATATTCTTAGGAACCATGTAATCGATTTTAGTAAAAAAAACTTTTACTCAGTTCGGGAATTAAGCCCGGACATTTTGAAAAATAAAACAAGTGTGGGTCTTGAGAAGTAATTTTTTCTGTGAAACATGATGTCTGAAATTTATAAATAATAATACTCACCATACGAATTAATTAATAATTATTATATTAGGTTGATTTACTATATTAGGTTTTCGAATAGTTTTCAATACAACATGCAATTTTTTTCAAATATTATATCAATACAGTTTTTCTTGTTACTAAAATCGATGACATGATTCCTATGACCAAATGTTCGTGTGTTCACTCGGACGTAATTGAATGCACTTGGCTCTTTTTTCACATTTATGTTGTGACGGAATATTTTTCTACGTCTGTCACTACTGAAGATAACCTTTTCTACTTCTCTTACCTACCTCGTGCGTTTGCGGTTAGCCAGTTTAGTCTAGCAGGTCTAAATTCACCTTGAAGTAAATCAATTAATAAATTCTACTCTTGTCTATTCCTCAGGTTCTGAAGGTGGTTCCGAACAAACTCGTCCACTAAAATCATCTTCCCAAGAACCGTCAGAGCCAAGCACACCAGACTTCGACCCATCAAACGGCGTCCGACTTACACCACCCACTTCATTTCAAACCGACTACATAGTTACTATAGAACCTGATACACCAACAAAATCATTATACATCAGCCAAGCTGAAGAATCAACCCTTCAAACTCCAATAACGCCAACTCCAAGTATTCGTTCACAATCTGAACAAATTTTATCAGCAGCTACTTTAGAAAGTCAACTTGGGACTACGTCTTCTATATTAACTCCTGAGGTGGAAAGATCTAGAAGTAGAACTTCTACAGGATCGAGGGGTTCTATTGGTTCTTCTAGATCGAGGGTTAGTCCATCTGTTTCACCAAGTTATGGAAGGGATAGGGGAAAGTCGAAGGTAACTGGTAAGATAGTTGGTGGTTGGCTTTAAAGACATTTTTGAACTTTAATTAAATATTAAAATTCCATCACAAGGAATCTATGGTATTCAAGTGTACTTACAAGCAACAATTACAAATTTATCAACTGCTAATAAAAAGTAGTGAAACATAGACATGTTATAAAAGTATTCTTTCTTATTCAGTACTAGCAGCCCGCCCCAGCTTCGCCCACTCACAATTAGTTAAAATATGTTAAATATAGAACCGCTCAACCGATTTTATGCAAACTTCACATAAACCATCTACTAAATAGTCCAAACAATGCCTAAACATTTGGTTTGAATAGGTACCTAAGCCCATTTTTGAGTAATAAAATTACAACGAAAATTGGCATTGATTTTTATTTAGATAGATATAAAATACCTACAAAATTGTTTCGATATTGGAGAAAGACATAGGAGGACGTCATTATCGATTGTTTTTAATTTAAGCTATTTTCAGAAGTCTCTTTTCCAGCATTTCTTGTGCAGTAATTTCGGTATCGAATTAGAGGGCTTAGACAAAGTCACATTGTAATAGTGATAACGGATATCGAAAATAATGAAATGTAGGTATAAATTTTATATATGTAACATTTAGTTATTTCCGATCTTCGTTATTTTTATCTAAGCCTTTAGGTGTTTAGTGCATACCTAATGAATTATACGATGAGGAGCAACAGAATTTAAGCCTTATTTTTATGATTCTATTAACATTAATGTTAGTTAATGACGTATTAGTGAGATAACTATACATTTTAAATCGAGCAATAAATATTAGGAAAATATTTTTACAAGTTTTATTATACCATTCTTTATAGTAATATTAACAATATACCTAAACCTTTATTTAGACACATTTTTACAGTAATTTAAAAGGCATAGTGATTTCGAACCCGGCTCTAAAATATAGATCACGGGTTCAAACTCGTGCACAATTTCTGTGTAAACTGTTCATTGTCACTGCATTTTTTTTTATTCCCATACTGTCCCACTGCTGAGCCAGGTCACCCCCAAATTCTTCCCTCTCGTCCAGTCTCCGGCGACCTCTGGCCATTCAATATTATATTTATTAATTTGAGAGGTACCTAAAATACAGTTGCTTTTGTGTACACACTTAATGTGCACGAAAACAGGTCTATCTCTCTGGCCACTATGTTGAGAACACACATTGTCAGCGGTGTGTCCTGGAGAAGGTTGATTCTCGCGGATGTCACGTTCAACAGCGGCGGCCGCCTCCTTTGTCCTATGATGTCGTTCGGGACTCTAAAACAGATCATTTACAAAACGACTTGGACATGTTGCAACCCCCGTAAGACCTTAAATACATACAAGGCCAGAACCACCTCTCGTCTGATCTCTAGCATGTAGCCTACCATACTCAATAGAATTCCACAACAAAAGGAGGGGAGAATTTGTGCAATTCTATTGAATAATATTTCTCCGTTACTACGCTCGACAGTCTCGCTCCACTCCAATGGACAAGCAGCTTTAAGGGTTTTTAGTTGTTACCAACTTAGTTAATATAGTGTTTATGTAAGAAACACATAGCTGCCTTGTTACAATATAACAGACCATATTAACGTTAATTTAGTTAGTAAGTTAATTAAAGAAATAAACTGTTTGTTTTATATAACACTTCGTTTTAATTCTATCCTTAATACAGATGTAACGAAAATATAAGACTTATCAAGTTCTTACTTTATATTCTACCTAGTAGTGTCGACAGTTCTGTGTCTACGCTCTGAGCAAATAATAAACTGAATTTATTACATAAAATATATTAATTTAGTGGGACATGAACACACACTGTCATCTCATCCCACACTAAGCAGAGCTTGTACTATGGAAACCAGATAACTGGTAATATACTACATACGAGTATAATACTTTTCTTTTGTAAATATATACTTAAATATAGATAAATACACCCAGACACAAGACAAACAGACATATTTAAACAAATGTTTGTCTCGGGTGGGTATCGAACCCACGACCTGCGGCGTGAAAAGCAAGTATCTTACGACCACGCCACCGGCCCGTCAAAGAACGTTTGAAATAACTTGATAACATTGACCAAACGATGCTATGCTGCCAAGTCGGATCGAATATCGAGTTGAGAAGCACTAAAGCATTTTCAATAAATAAAAAAAAAACAAAAAAAAATCTGTTGTTGAATTAACAGCAATGGGCCATAAGAGACCGACACCTTGAAATGTTTTCTTACTTAATGAACTTTATAAGAATTCTAGTTTTTTAGTATTACTATTTTATTTTTTCTATGTCACTAAGGTAAAATTTTAGACATTAAAGACTACCTATTTATTTCAGCTATTGAGCTGATAAGTTATTGATTTTACAGAATAATGCTTGTATGGGAATAGCAACGGCTATTCTTTGTAGTTGAGTTTAGAAGAGTGGACAAACAGCACTAATAAGGAAAACAACTAAATTTTTTAATAATAATTTATTAATAAAATACATACAATTTGGTACAAAAGACATTATTTAAATATTTACGAGTACATTTCCAAGGTTACTTATCAGCGGACTCTGGGAAGGTGCATTAGGTATACCTATTATGTATTTATCTACTTAAGCAATTAATATTTATGTAAGGGGATTGATAGCCAATTACAATTATACTATCAAATACATAATTATAGTTAATACATAGATCCAGAAAAATATGAAAGAAAACATTTTTTTTATTTAAGATCACAGAGAACAAACATATTTCAATATAAATCAATTTCAAATAATGGCTACAAGACACCTCCAATAAGCAACGTAACAAAAGGACAACGCGGTCTATCAGACATTCATATTAGTCATGAATTTGACGCTCTGAAACTACACACGTGCTCGCTATATACCTACGATTACTTGTTGATATGTCTGTAACAAATTGTAGATATACTTACAAGGTTATTTTAAAAACACCAGCTACCTCTTAGGAGTAAATAACTGAATCATAGAGCAACATAATTTGTTCTATGACTTTTGATAATTTAACGATTTTTTTTTTCATACTCATCTAATAAGTTTCCCGTTTGAATTTTAAGGTTGTTTACAATTTCAATGATAATTGTAATTAACCTGCTAAATATATTTATGAAAGACTTTCTCACAAATTAAAGTTTGTCTATTGACTATTAAATTTTCCGTCTTTTAAATATGGAAGTGACAAAAATAAACTATTCTAAAATCAAAATCCAAAGAGGCAGTAAAAATAGTTTTAAAGCCAGCCAGTTTTAGGTTGTCGTTTGATAGTCTTGATGTCATCCAACTTCTTCACTGGACGTAGGGGTTCAGGGGAGGGCGGGGGGATCAGCTGTTCAGTACTAGACGTAGAACTCAGACGTTTTGGAGGCGATGGTGGGGTTGGTGAACGCTGAAAATAAATATAATCTTAAATTTTAGTGTACGGACTTTGCTTAATTTGTTAGTTTTTTTGGAATTCGTATGTTTCGACTCTTAGTAATCTTCTTCCAGCCGTCAAGGCCTCGGGTTTGAATCCCTCGCCGCACAAAAAAAGCACTAGTCTTAGTCAGAAAGGTGCCTATTACAGCACGCAAAGCCGTCGGTCAGGCGCTCAACCGCTTGCTGGTTTACCCGTTCCACCTGACTCAAGTACAGTTTTAAATGAAATCACACTCAACTAAATTGTACTTGACTCTTAAACATTTTTATATGTATACTTACAGCTGTTATCGATGTCGATGGCTGCGGAGATCCTACCCTAGGTGTTGGTGAAGGTGATTTAGGGGGAACGGGTGAAGGAGCCTTAGGTGTTGGTGATGGGGACTTGGGGGTTGGTGACGGGGCTTTAGGTGTAGGTGAGGGGGCCTTAGGGGGTGATGCAGGCTTCACTTCAACAGCTGGCGTGTGGACAGGAGGCGTCGATGGTGTAACTTCCATTGTTGGAGCGACAGGAGCCTGAATAAAAAATTAAGTCGGTACTCTAAGAAGGACTTCGAACTTTTAAAAGGACTAAAACAATATAATTTATTTTAGAACACTGAACTTCTGGTTACAAGAAATCAAAAGTAAAAATAATAATAATTGTACCCATAAACATTCCAATTTTGGGTTATAACTGTAGGATTTTTAGAGGACAATAGATATGGCGCAGTTGTGTCGCATGTGGTTCCCTTGACCCAACTGTCAGCGTTAAAATGCGCGAGGGAACATCCGGGTGGTTCAGTGGGTACCCTTCAGGAGTCCCACATGGCCTCAGTCCTGCACCCACACGGGGCAGAGGGATCCATAAAGGATTTCCCCTCCGGCAGAAAAAAAAAGGGGTTAATGGATATCCACGCAGATAGAACCACAGACATAAAACTAAGGTTAGGAAACTTGTAGAAAACTGTAGAATGTAATATCATACAGGCAGTTAAATCTGTAATGTATCTAACGTTCCGTTATGTGTGAATAATTTATTTGTCCGCAAAAATTCCTTCCACCCTTTGTCAAATTCTATTGGAAAACCCTTCTTTACATTTTAAAGGTTAAGTCAAAGGTTATCTATTACTTATTTTAATTTATTTATAAAACAGCGATCGGACAGTCGTAATTTATTTTCGGACCCGGTAGGTGGCACTGCTTTACCGGGCAGGACGACATCTGCGGGGTTAGCTAGTATTACAATAAAGTTGCGAAACGATTTATGGAAACACCTATGCTAGAGTATAGACATAGACTTAGAAGTCACCCCGAAAGATCGGTTATGGTTACGCAAAAAAGATAGAAGAAATCTGACAGATAACTAAAGTAATACGGCTGCACTTAGAGACGTCAATTAATATAATTATATAATAACAATATAATTTAATTATATTACTATATTATGATAATTATAATATATTAATTATTATTATAATTATTAAAAAGTATTTAATACTACATTAAAGTTATTTACAAAGGATCAGTATTTTAAGTAGTTTAACCAGTTATCTGGTTTCCATAGTACAGGCTCTGCTTAGTTTGGGATCAGATGGCCGTGTGTCATATCCCACTATATTATTATTATTGTAATTGACGTCTCTAAAACTTTATGATTAGTAAGCTAAATGAGTATCATTTTTGCTACTTTATAAGTATATAAATTACTTTTCATTTGTGTTTACTTTTTTATTTGTTAGATTTTACTCACTTTAGGTTTCACGGTTGGAGGAGGTGGAATAGCACCCTCCGCCGGCTTGATCTCAGGAGCCACGGGTCGGGCAACTGCTATATCTTCAATAGACTTAGTGTCCTCAGGTTTAGTTTCATCAACTTTATCAGATGCCTGATTTGCAAAAAACAGAAATATTTCAACAACTCGAATTTTTTTGTAGTGTAATATTTTTCAGAATTGAATTATATTTTATTGAAAAACGTTACCTGTTCTTCACCAGGAGTGGGCGCGCTAGGTTTCCTCTTGATCACCTTTGGAGGTGATTCACCCGGGACTCTTTTTGCTTTCAATGGACTTGGATCTAAAGAAAACTGATTTATAAGACTTATAACAATAGTAATACAAAGAGTTATGTTACTGTTGTTGTTAAAGTTTATGGGGTTGAATGAAAGAATAGATATTAGTTATTGCCATTCATAAATCCATAAACACTTTTTTAATTTTCCAGGGTTATGTAGGTTAAGCTAACAACAGGTTCATGCAGATGAAGTAGCGACTTAACCCCCCAGCGCAATGGAGGTGAAGTGCAATGCAGATGAAGTCGCGAATGCAAGCTAGTACTTAAAATGGTAACAATTTCCTTAGACTGTCACCTGGTTGTGGCGAGGTGGTACCCTCGGTGGGAGTGATAGATGTTGGCACTGGGCTGGTGACTCTTGACGTGGGAACCGGTGAAGGGCCCTTGGAGCCAGGCTGGATTAATAAAAGGTAAGATGAAAGCTATATCTTTCACGTTTAATAATTTACATAAATTCAAATACGAAAATAACTTTGTTTATTAGTTTTAAATTTATTTAGAACAATATACGTAGTACCGGATCCAGGGGAAGAAAAATAAAGGGTTCAAACCGTTTACCAAATATAAATGTAGGCCAAGTTTCGTAAACAAAAAAGGAAAAAATAACCATTAAGGCATCTAACCGACATACCAACCGCTTAAAAGTGAACTTACCTTTGATGGTGCAGTAGCTGGCGCGGGACTTGGAGTCCTTGGCTTAGGAGACACGGGCCTGCTATGTGCTCCAGCAGCTGTCAGCAGAGCTCCAGCTGCCAAACCCGTTGGTGCTTCAGCTAATCAAAACATTCGTCAATATTTTTTTCCAACTATAGCCCGACAAATGGGATAACTATTTGCTAAACACTACTATAAAAAACTTACATCAAAGCTTAAAATGTACCAAAAGATAAGCAAAAGTAGAGTAGAAGATTAAATAAAAGGGTTTTTATTTTATTTAAAGTTTTAAGGTGAATAAACGAAGGTTACATAAACTGGTTATACCTGGTTTCGGGGACTCAGCGGTCTCTCCAACTTCCGTGGAGAAATCTTTAATCAGCTCTAACAGGGTGTGACCAGGACTGACGGGCATCTCGATAGGAGAGGCGCCTCGTGAACCTTCTGACAAAATAGATAATTTTAATTTTATCTTGCATATATGCTTCTTCTTTTAACCTTATGTACCTAACTTTGGCAAGTTAGTAGGTAGGCACGATACTACTAATCATAAAACTGTTACATATTATGTTGTTTACCTACTTTCCACGAAATTACTACGAATCTACTTATAACCCTACTATTTAGACCGTTTTTTCTAAGATTCATTTACTTTGACGGGATTTAAAGGTGCTTGACACTTACTAAAATAGGAAAAATTTGTTTTTCACAGTTATAATTCCAGTTCCAAAACAAAATTTTCACAGTTAGGTATAATTCCAGTTTAAACACAACACAAGCTTTATGTTAACTACACAAAGTCGTCTTACCGGGTAGTGGTGACCGCAGCACAAGTTTTCTAGCCTCTTCCATAGCACGCTGCAAATTCTGTTGGTTTTTAAACGACTCTCGGCTGCGGCAACGACCGATTTGGGACCTAAATATAGAAATATTTCTGTTTAAGGCACTTGAACATAATTTTTTTTGAAACTCATAATATAGCTTGTTTATAGAGAGCAACAAACAAAATAATAAAAAACAAGAAAAATTCAAAAAGATTTATACATTACGGTATTTTTCTATAAGAAAACCAATGACGCCAGAGATCACAGACGCGTGGGGACAACGCCAGATATCTAAGGATTTCCTTGTTAAACTAAAGAGTAATGTCAAATAAACACGTTACATGAAGTTACATACGCGTGCCACCAATCTTTTTTTATGGGACTTAACCCACCACAGCAATCAAAACGTGGTTAGTGACCACCCATCAGACAAAGCCGCACCGCCAAGCTACCTTGCCGTATTCCGGTGCGATGTCTGGTGACACCATTTAAGAGGATGGGTCTAAATTGTTGCTCTTTTATGGTTATAACCCCTAAGGAGCCTCTTTTCACTGCCACATTCCCACCGAAAGTCATTCGTAATCACGAGTTAATCGGTACATTGGGCTGGCGCGACCCATCGTAGACTACATTATTGCTTAACATCAAGTAAGTTGCCAAGCGTCAGCCTATTCAAGAATAAAAAAAAACATCTCAACGCCAAGCTGCTATAAACCTCTAAAAGACATTGGACCCAAATTTCACCAAATACGAGTAACTTAGAACAAATACTTACGAGATTCCAGTGCTAGCCAGGGTCTGATCCCACTTAGCGGTTGTAGTGCTTGCAACAGCCAATTTAGCGATTCTCCTGAACCGTGACAGACCGTCTTCATCAGCTGGCTTTTCATCTTCCAGGGCGACAGGAGCCACGTGAAAGTCCTTCATCAAACGACGCTCCCAAACCTTCATACGTTTTCCAAGCACCACTAAAAGTGGACAAATTCGATTCGATTACTAGATCTTTAATAACACTAGCTGCCCCATCGAACTTCGTACCGCGTATTACTAATTTCGCTATTAAAAAATAGGGGTTGGTGATAGAAGGGTGAAAATTTTGGGTTGCATGTATTTTTTAATGCCACATAATAAAAAAATAAAAATACATATAAAAAAATAAGATTTTTTTTGGGGTGAACACCCCTTATCACTTAGAGGTTTGAAAAATAGATAGTAGTCGATTCTCAGACTTACTGAATATGCATAAAAAATCTCATAAGAATCAGTCAAGCCGTTTCGGAGGAGTATGGGAACGAAAATTGTGACACGAGAATTTTTATATATTAGAAGATTTTGTTCCTTTAACAATAGGCGTACTTACATAGTGCTGTTAAAAAAGGTAAATTGACCTTCTAAAGTAAGAAAAGTTACTACCTAAGTTGACTGATTGAGGTTTGAACTTAAGATTTGGATAAGGAAAGAACACGTAAATACTTATCTTGAATCTTAGATACCTACCGAGGTACTACTTAGGTTGGTATCTACCTATTCTACATATCAAGTATTTGTCTGTCTTTTCCTTATCCAAATTAAAAGTTCCAACCTCAGTCAGAACAACTTTTAATACCTAGATCGGAAAACACGATTTTATTTGTCCATTCGTAAAGTTTATTCCCTGCTAAATTGCGGAATCTACAAAATTTCGCATAAAATTTTGCGTTTCCATTATTTCAACTTGAACACAGAAATATTCACCCCATGCAATAGCTGGAGGAACTTTCTCATTGCATCTTACTCAGTCTTGCCACCACAGGTAACGGTGCTTAGACAGCTATATAGGGTGACTTGTAATTAGTGTAAAATACTTTACCACGTGCTCCATGTGATTTACCATGTGCTCATGTTAACAAACAACTTTCCTAAAGAAACTTTGTTTGGATCAACTTTTTTTAAATTAAGTTCGCTATTTTATATTGAGCCGCGCAGTACAAAGATCGTTACCATGGCGGCGCGTCACCTAATCCCTCCATACTTGTCTAGTTTATTAGTCTCTAATGCGAGGCTCAATATAAAATAGTGAATTTAATTTAAAAAGAGAGTTGATCCAAAAAAATTGTATATGTGTCATCATGAGCACCACATGGGTACCTAATTATTTAACCCTAGTCACCAGTCACCCTATATAGAAACAACAGAAATACTGAAAACTTCAAGTGACAATCAACTAGTAATATTTACTGGTAATTAACTGGTAGTAGGTTTCGGCTGTGGTTTGTGATCACCCACCACACAAAGCCGCACTGCCAAGCGGCCTTGCGGTGTTCCATCTAAGAACGCGAGTCGAAATTGTTGCTCCTCATTCCACTGCAATCTTCTCATCGAAAATCCTTCGTAATCACGAGTGAATCGGTATACTGGGCAGGTGCGTCCCAACATAGACTACATCATTGCTTAACATCAGGCAAGTTGTAGACAAGCGCAAGCCTATTTCGGAATAAATAAAAAAAACTTACTTTTCTCCTTTCTATCAGTGAAACTGACATCCATTCCACTCCTCTCAAACACCTCAAGGAGTTCATATCTTAGAGCAGAGACATCGCCTTTGAGCTCATTGATGTCGTCTTCGGTAACCGGTTCATCATCCATCTTCCTATGCATAGCAGACACATAGCGCCACACAACTGCTCGCATAACCGCGGTGTAGCGGACGTCGTGTTCTTTTTCTTTCTGTTCCTGTAGGTTAGAACAAGATCTGAAATAGTATTTTCTTAAATATAGGTACGCGAATATCACACATTGAAATAAAAATATCTTTTAACGGATTTTATCGCGGTTTATTTTAGATTTTAAATCCCGACGTTTCAAAGTCTTTTCAGTCTTCATAATCACGGGTGGACTGTTTGAAGCGTCGGGATTTAAAAACTAAAATAAACCGCGATAAAATCCATTATGAAATAGTTTATTTCAAGAAATATTTAGCTAATTCAAACTACATTGGTTTTGTGCGAAAGAATTTTGTTAAAAAAGGAACCTACTTGATAACGGATTTTATCGCGTTTGATATTACTTTTTTTGTTTTTTTTTTATTAAGTAGTTTTATCTCAATGTGTGATATTCGTGTAACTTTAAGAATGGATGGATTTTGATGATTGTTTAACGAATTTTCGCGGTTTTTTAGTTCATTACAGCGGTAAACAAAACCTGCACCTGTACGAGTTGTGAAAAAAAAGTTACCAAAAAAGTTTTCAAATACCATCAGTAACATGTCAAGATGAAACACAAAACTATCTACAAATTATTTCACCAGCTTAGTTTATTCTATTTTCAGCATTTTACTTACTTTTTTTTAAATTAAATTTGAAATAGCATTTTGACAGGTTCAAGATACTTAGTATTCGAAAACGTTTTTCGTATTTGCAGTGGTATTCGGGGTGCAGATGATAAGTGGTCACAGTAGTCAATGGACACTTGCAGCACTAGAAGCATCTCGCGCGTGGCCGACCCATACACTCACACTCAGGTACACTCAGGAACACAACCAAATGTTATTACATCCTGTGTATTATGAAAGGTTTCCACCGTTTCCACAGGCGACCCATGTTTCATAGACGGGGTCCGTTCTTACCTGTGTTGGAGACATTTAATGAGAAACTTACAGCTTTTATACTTTACCGACGGCCTGGGGGCCGCTGGCTCTTAGTCCATAACACCTATAATGTATCTACCCATGTTTGCAAATAAATATATGATTATGATTATTATGATTATATTTTAGAAGAAGTCCCGTGCCAAGTAGTGGGACACTAAAAAGGGTTGAAGTGACGCGGTACGAAGTTCACTGGGGCAGCTAGTAAGTATACCTACATATATTTTCCTCAAAATTTAGGATCTTTTAATTAAAACCGTTAAAAGGTAACAGCAGTTTGCCATGTTTTTCTCTCGCCGGATATTAAGGACTCACGCTGGGTCAAACATTGATCTAAAAATTTTAATGAACTATGTAATTATAAAAAGTTGTAGGAACATTATTTAAAGGTTGGGCGAAACTTATTATGTAAGCGGAAATAACGGTTAAGTTAAACGTTTTTCATACAAACTGAGCCTGATATATTTAACCCGTGCCGAAAAAAAAGAGTGTTTTAACCATAAAATTTGCTTAATAGTTGCAATAATTAAATATGCCAGGCTTATATCCTACTCATATTATAAACGCGAAAGTTTGTAAGAATGTATAGATGTTTGTTGCTATTCCACGCAAAAACTACTGGACGTAATTGGAAGAAATTTAGCACACAGATAGATTATGGTCTGAACTAACACATAGGCTTTTTATTTCAACAAGTACGCGTACGCGGGTGAAGCCGTGGGCGGAAGCTAGTTTCTAATATTTGTAAGACATTTCTAAGTATAATGAGGTGAGCATTTCAGTTATGATACCTTAATTTTCATCTTCCTTAATTTATCCTTTTTCCTCAAGCCCATCATCTTGAGGAGTAGCTTCGGTGTAGGGAATATGTTGAACGGTGGTGGCAAGGTCGCACTCTCCTCGAAGTAGCTCATCCACAACCTGGTGCGGGCGAACTTCCATTCCACGTCTGAATGTTCCTATCAGAAAAAAGTAATACTAAAAATGAGAAATTAACTCCTAACAGTCTATGTTGTCCTACACTTTATGCAACAAACGCGATAATTATTTTGTTTATCTCTTATTTTGTCTGTTAGCTCTTCCCGCATAATCTCTTGAACAGATTTATATGGAATAAGGTGTAAAGTTTGAACCTTAGATAAATTTAAAAAAATACTTAACAAAGGTACAGTACATTGTAAGTTTAACCTAACCTAACCCACAACTATTTCAACTTAATCTAACTAGTAATATAAGTATATCACTAAACTTGGACCGTTTTATAACTTTCATATAGATAACTATGTTCCGGTATATAATTATATAACTACATTACGGCTTGATCTATCTTACTGCGACATACACACGGCTACAGATTAAGCTATACAATCCCAGTGTAAGCTGATCTCGCATTGTATACAATTTCCGGAAATGTTTTATATAGCTTGGTGTGTAGCCGTGTGAATCTGACTGCGCTGTGTGTTATAGTAACTATTTCGCACGATGAAAGACTTTTGCGCGGAGTGTAATTAAAAATTTAACTATAACTAAATAGGCTAGCTCCCAATCCGAACTAATTCAATAAAGTTTACTGTATAGGTACCTACCTAAATGAAACCTTTCAAGCTAGGCCGATTTGTTTGTACAAGTACTATAGCTACTATTGTATAGGTAGGTACCTATGTTAAGTATTATTAGTATTAAAACCCGCATACATAAAAATGTATTGCCAAATATGTTGTTAAGCGCATAACCTAAAGATAATTATATTTTTGTTTTACTTGCTGTGACTTGGTAAATCTAAATGCCTAACATTGGGCGTACGCGTTCCTGGAGCGTATGAACGAAACAAAAGCAGCGCGCATACACGCCTAGTTATGGCGGTGTGCGGCTCGCGTGTGCGCCGGCGCGCATTCGGGTTCTTTGTTACACGCTCGTTCCATAGAGTAAAGTAATACATGCTCGTTCTGAATACGGAGGAGGCCTCATACGAACAGTGAACAGTGAAAAAATGAGAAAGTCCCAACGCTCTGTTTCATCCAGGGCGAATTTCGAACCTGATGGCAAGAGACGAACATACTATTCATTAGGTAGGCCAAGAGACAGTAGTATAAGAAAGTAATGTGCAGGTATCTACCTAAAACCAATATAATACCTTCAGTAAATACAGTCTGTAGTAGTAGTTAAGTTTATGTTTGTCGTTATCAGTACCAGAATATGCTATTGTTCTTATCAATGTCAAGTGTTACAAATAGAGATGAAAAATTTCAATAAAATTATCAGCGCCGAAATAGCTCAGTTGGGAGAGCGTTAGACTGAAGATCTAAAGGTCCCCGGTTCAATCCCGGGTTTCGGCAAAAAAATATTTTTTACACGTTTACACGATTTACGAACAAAATAAAAGTCAGTTAAGTGTCGGTTACTTATTATTCTAGAAGCAGCAAATATTTGTATTTAAAATAAAAATACAAGCAAAACACCGAACATGGCGGTCATGACCGAGCACCTCTATTTAATTTTATTTTATAATTTTATTTTGTAGTAAGCTGTCAAAAATCTTAATAATTTATTACTAAACGAAATATTAGGCAATATGATGTGAATCTTAACTCACAACTTATTTTTATTCATTAGTCATGAACCTTGTTTATACCATGTTTTTTGTCATTTTTGTTAATTTTGTAAGATAAGTTCATCACTAATTTATATTATATAATAATGTTTTTTTAAATAATTATATTAATATTCATTTTTCCTTTCCAATTTTATTAATGCGAAAGTAACTCTGTCTGCCTGTAGCGCTTTCACGCCCAACCTACTGAATCTGTTCAGATGAAATTTGGTAAGGAGATAGTTTGAGACCCGGGAAAGGACTTAAGATAGTTTTTATCCGATGGCGCAAAAAGAGTTTAATGGTTTAGCGCGATAACCAACTTGCGCGCGGACGGAGGTGCGAGTGGGAAGCTAGTAACAAAATGAATCACACATCCTAATACAACTACAAACAACACGCCACTCACATCAATCATCGCATAGGAGTTAGACATCATAGCGATGAGAAGGTTCAACAGCACTATGACGTTGATCACGGAGTACGATCCGAACATTAGGAGTCCCCAAAACCTCGTATAGCTCTTGATGCCGGCCAGCTCGAAGTTTTCCAGTCCAACCATACCAAAAGACGCCCAGAAGAGAGACTGGGATGCTTCGAACACGCTGGTGATGAAAACCATTTTACAATAACCCAGTAAGTTACATTAATGGAAGACAAAATGCTGTTGACATGCTGGTGACATGTTCACTGCACTACTTAAAATCAAAGTATAGAAAGAATGAAATTTCAGATAGTTTTGCACTGGGACTGATGATTTTATAGCTATAAATAGGAAATAAAATTATAAACACACAATTTATTCTAAAAATTACATTGGAACACAAAATTGAGCTAGATTAAATGGTAAAATACGATTAGAAAACAATTTACAATTGGAATAGAGAATAATAAATAGCATATAACAATAACGTGCAGAAACTAGCAATATAATATTACTTCTAATGTAATCTAATCTCAAAAAGGATAATTCACTAAAACAGAAGTATGTAATAAGTTCATAAAAATCATCATAAATCTATTCCACATTCTCGTCTAATAAGCATGATAATCCATCGTCTCCCGGAGCGTCATACAATCCACTTCATCAATCTTCAAAGTGTTCATCTTCACATTAATATCCTCTTCCAATTGAATCTGAGTTTGTAACAAATAACGGAGAGACGACGTCGCTTCATGCAACATTTGTTGCAACTGCTCGACACTCAATCGAAGAAACTCACATTCATAATACAATGACTGACCTGGAGGATCTCTAACCAATTCTGCACCCACGCGTTGAGCTCGCTTTCCAAGCCTTGTGTGTGCTAAAGCTATGTGACCTTCTTTGTCAGACAACGCTTTTTGTAATTGCACAATATTATTTTGCATATCAGCTATTTTTTCCGTCGTCTCTCGATGCATATCTTCAAGTTTCGCTTTAGCTCGTTTCGTATCAATAATTCTATCGCTAAACGCGTGATTGCATTTCTTGTAAGCGTTCCACAGATCGTCAATAACTTGTTTCAGAATCGTGTCAACATACATACGAATCGGACGTGCTCCAGTTACTTCCCGTGCTGCCAGTTTGATATTATTTGCAGAATAGGCGTTATATTCATCAGCAGAAATATTTGCAGGATCAAGAGAAGCGTATCCTTCATATATCGAAAGACACAAATCGGTATGTTTTAAAGAAAGGTTTGATTTATCTAAATCAATGGCAGCTTGTTTGTATTGTAAATCACGGTCGAGGAGATATCGCGTGCTTCGAAGTCGTCGCATTTGTTCATTCAATTGCTCCAGAACACGTCTTAAAAGACTCTGTCCTCCCAAAATTGTTGTAATTTCTTGTTGGAGAGCCGCTTCTACGTTATCAACTACCAGGTCGATACCTAGTCTTCCATCTCTCAACATAAGACATTTTCGGCAGATAGTTAATGCATTCGACTGAAGAGATGCTAAACAATCCTGAAGACGAGTCTTATAGACGCCTAGAGATTCTAGCTCTAAACATATTTCCCGACGTTGTATTTGTAACTCGTTTTTATTAAATTCTATATCACCAATGCGTTCCTCGATTCGTCGGTCGGAGGTCGATTTCATAAGCTCGGCTCGTTCACCAGCTTCATCGCGGACTCTTTTAGATTCCCCGAGGACCCTGTCTGCTATTTGCTGCTGGTCCTCGGTATTTCTGCAGCGCTGCTCATTACTCAGTTTCCATTCTTCAAGAGTAAACTTAGCAGTTCTTGGAGGCATACATACTAAAGCCTGTTCGGATAGCCTCGTGGTTGCGATTGGAGCTCCAATAATATGGCGCACACCAAATTGCGCCTCACACATTTTGAAATAAGATTACTAATAATTTTTTAATAAAGAAATACTAAATAAAAATTGTTGCAAAGAACAAGCTCCCAAAGAAAGGAATCTATATTGACAAAACACGCTTGTGGTTGCCGTGGCAACGTCTCGTTTCTACAATAATAAAACCTTATAAGGTCCTGTTTAAAAAAGGATGGATTGATCGGTAGGTAAACAACTAAACTAGGGACAAGATAATAGGTCACTTTTGACAGATGTCAGTTTTATATTCATAGTGAGGTGACCTGCTTAAAAACATCGATTAAATGAATGAATCGAATGAATCGATACAGACTTGAAACATATGTGAAATTTAAAAATGACCATGCGAATCCCTGTCCCATTATTATTTTTTCTTTCATAAATTAAAGGAGCAAAATAAGACAAGTACCTACGTAATTTAACAAAAAAATTGCTTTTATTCACTTGAACTATCGGAACTGCTATCTTCATCACTGCTGTCAGCACTCAGAGATATTATTAATTCATTTTCAATAATATTGTCTATTCTCACATCTCGTTCAAAATCTTGTAAAATTATTTTCTTTGTCTTCTCCACGACTTTTCGCCAGTCTTCTGTAGTGACTTCTGCACATGCAGTTTGTAGCAGAGTCATCATTTTAGCAGTACTGAAGGGTGGTTCAGTATTGTTCCGCGCTGCATGACCCTTTATTTGTGCCCAAATAAGCTCGATGGCGTTATACTGGCAATGGTAGGGAGGCAATCGAATAACTTCGTGTCCATGTTCTAGGGCTAGTTCATCGATTACATAGCAGAGCTTGGACGGCTTAGTTGCTTTTACCAGATTTAACAACACAACTTTTAATAAAGTTGGACTTGCCTCCACACCATTTCTTACCAGCCACGAGACAATTTCTTGCTTTTTATTTGCTTGAGTTGGTGGTTTATCAACTTGTACAGAATGATACGGAGCATTGTCCATTATAATTTTCGAAGGGTTTTCTAAGCTGACTAGCAGCTTCTCAAACCACTCTTTAAAAACATCAAAGTTCATTTCCTCATGGTAATCTGTTGTAGTTTTAGAGGCGAATGCGAGGAGGCAGTCTGGAATAAAACCTTGAGAAGCTGATCCCGCGTGACATATAATAAGTCGGGCTCCTTTTCCCGATGGAACTTTTGAGGTGGAGGCCGCTGTATCATCGGTCCATGTCCGCGCAACCGTATGGTTCGCATTCAACCATGTTTCGTCAATAAACACGACATTGTCCCAATCCGTAATTTTATTTACCTGACGTAAGAATGATATTCTCTTCAAAATAATATCGTAGCGTTCTAGCAGGATTTTCCGCTTGTCGGATTTTTTAAATCTAAAGCCAATCGATTTCAAAACCTTTGATAGAGACGATTTGCCTCCAAAAAATAAGCCTGCGCCTTTTAACGAACTCAATAGCTTTTCCCGTGTAGGATATTCTTTTCTCGAGTAATATCCATAAATGTGGTTGCGAATTGCAGCAGCATCAAAATTATCAACGTCAAAAATTTTCTTGTCCCTCTTTCGTTTTTTCGGTGTACGTAAAGTATTATCTTCTGAGCCTGATGGTCCGTATTTCTCTTTCAGAATTTAAGTTACTGTCTTCTTCCCTATTCCCAATGCTTCGGCAACGCGTTCTCTCGGTGGTTTCAATGGTAAAAGAGGCCCATCGTTAACTGATTCACGTCCAAAATAATTGTACAATTTCAGCACTAGTTCGCGAGATTGACTGTTTAGAGTTTTCCCCCGTTTCGACATAGTAAGACTGTAATGTTTTTCTTGTTTAATAATCGTTAAGCAATCGGAGTCCAATTTATAGCCAGGTAAACGTAGTCAGTAAGATCAGGTTAAATGAAAAAGCCGGATCAGAAGAAAATAACAGAGAGCACACCAAAAATGCACAGTCACTTCGCACAACAACAAAAGACTGCGTCATCATCATGTAATGGCGACATGACATGCGTCATCGACAGGCACTGGTGTTGCCAGCAACATCCACCTAAATTGCACCCAACATCAATGACCTTTCTATTTAGTTATTTTTTTGTATTTTTATAGTTAGTTAAAAGAATAATAAATATGTATAATTAGGTTTTATTATAATCACAACGTGGTTATAAATTTATGGTGATTTTTCTTCACAAGTAATCATTGCATTCGATTCAACTTACAATCCTATCAGCTTTCGATTTTTAGAGTAACATCCCTAGTGTTTAAAAAGAAATAGGGTTGACTGACGCAACATTGTAACGACGTTCAGTTCTTTAGATCAGAAATTGTTTATTATGTTTAGAATGGTTTATTAGTGAAAGCAAATCGTAAAATTACTCGTATCGGTCATTATTACAATAAATATGTAAACGTAATTGAAAAAAGTTAAGCAATTGTGCAGTTCTTATTTTATGCCCGCCGTTACAAGGTTACGTTGTTGAATTTTGATGAAATGTCAAAAGTGACCTATTATCTTGTCCCTATTATAGCTTATCTAGGTGATATGTTAGCGTGGGTGCCTACTCAAAACAGCAACGTATTGCAAATAACTGACTTTCCAAAACTTCGCCATTTCATACAAGAATCCCCCGCGTTATCCCAGTCAGGCAAACCACCTGGCAATACGTAGCACTTACGTTTCTCCAAGTCCGCAAAGTACCAGAGAAGTTGATTTAAACCTGAAGATATCAAATAAATAAATTGTTAATTTAATAAAAGATAATTTAATAATTTAATAAAATATCTTGCAATTTAAAAGACTAAAGTTGTAAATTAACCTGAAAAACCTTGGACCTGTGTTTCAGGCTAAAATGTGCTTTTAGAATCTTCATGACAGCGATTTTACCGCGTTTGCAATTTCAAATAAAATCGCTTCTGTCTGCTCCTATGCAGATTAATCACGTAAAATATTCTTACAGTTGAAATAATTTAACTTATAAATATACTTAGCCCTCTATTTAATCTAATGTACAGAAATGGACCTAGAAAATTAAAAAAAAAACATTTTGACAAAAACATGTTTTGAGGTCGAGTTTGAATTGCATACTATATTAGTTACTATGAACAACTGTTGAAAAATGAATAGGTAGTTATGTTAAGACGTTACACGTTAGTACAATTCATTAATTATTTAGATTGTAGATATTTTAGAGACAAAGAAAGAAGGGTTAATTTATCAAACAATTTACAAAAAGATGAATAAGATAAAAGGAAGTAAAAAAGAGAATATGAAAAAACTTACCACAAGCAAATGCGAATAGTACCAAGCTGTAGATGAAGAAAAACTTGACGATATCGATGACCATTCGTCCGAGAGAGATCTGCAGCGGCCCCAGGTGAGGGTTGATGGAAAACAAATGGACTAACTTCAGAGCACTGGATCAAACAAAAAGAAAACTAAAGTAAATAAGGTTATTTTTTTTCGCTATTGCTACTAATACAAAATAGCCAATTTTGTCTCTGAAACTGCTAGTTGAATTTGAAATATTCTATTGAATTTATATCGGACATTGACCGCTCATATGCTAATATGTAGTTATTATTTATCTACCAACTAGTATCTCGGTGAACTTCGTACCGCGTATAAACCTTCCTTGGACTTGGGCAAATATTTCAAAACCAAAATCGGCCAAATCGGTTAAGCCGTTATCGAGTTCTACAGTTCAATAACGAGACAAACAAACATTAACTAACTAATAAATTTAAGGATGGTTTGGTTATAATGACTACTTACAACACTTAGCGCCAGATTCACCAGTCGATGTTAAGTGTCGAATAGCTTATTCATAAGTTTTGTCTTTGTCACTTGACATAAAGTAAGTAAAGTGACAACATTTGTAAATAAACTATTCGAAACTTATCATCAAACTAGTGAAACTCACTCTAAGGAAACTATTAAAACTAGTTAGTAAAACGTGGAAAGACGAAACGAATACTAACACCAAACATACTCGTACTTACCTAAAAATATTAGCCGCAGCAAACAACCCTTCAGCAATCAACTGTGGATCAAAGGCATCCCAATTTTCTCTCGGTATAAACTTCGTCTGTGGGTCTCTTCGTATTTCAGCTGCTTGTTGTAAGTATGCAGCGAACCGGAGTAAAGCGACAGCAACGTAGAGGGAGTTCCTGGTGAAGTCGATGAAGTTCCACATGTTCCGTAGATATGAACGGATACCTTCTATGAAGATCTCTTGAGTTTCTTCCCAAATAAATCCTACGTAACAAGTACTTAGTTTATTACTAGCGAAATATACCTACATTGTAGTACAAAAATATATTTTTTATTGCTGGATTACTACAGAAAGTTTAAGTTTCTTCAGCGCTGTGGGGTAAACAAGTATCTAGTCTCTATTTGTCTCCAGAAATCAAAGAACGAGTACCTGCGTATTAAATTACTTCATAAGTTCAGTATCTTGAAAAGACAAAGCTACTTTTATTGATAAGAATTCATTCCTTTATGCAATCGTTAAAACCAAGCACTCATTTTCTTTATACAAAGTTTGGGGTTAATACAACATCATCTAAAATTAGATAACCTTTTGAATATGTACCCAATTCTTGTTTGAAGCTTCTATCAAACCTTAGTCAACTTACCAAGAACATATATCACCACCACCAGCTCTAAGTATGTGGGGCCATTCCCTCTCTGCTTCAATAGTTCTTTCTCCAGCTCTTTTACCATCCATTCCGGTCCGAACAATTGAATCGCCTGCACTTCTGCTCTTTGGGATACCAGGATCAGAATCACTGAGGGAAGGTAGTTCAATATCACCATGATTATGCTTCCAACTTTAACTTAACAAATTGAAAGACATCATAATTAAATAAATAATTTTATGTATAGGTGAGGGATGAGAAGGTCAAGATAATTTGAATTGTAAATAAGGTTCTAGAAACAGATTGAACAAGAACTCACACAAAAAGAACAAATAACTCGACGCGTGGATCAAGAACTTCATAAACGGTTTTCTCATAAGTTTTCCAGTCGCACAATTCGGTGCGATCATATATAGAGAACAATAGAACGGGAACAGCAAGGCTACTCGGCAGATGATCATGATCTTCTCCATCGTGGTTTTTCTTCGGAAACCGGGGACGCCTTCATACCAAATCGAAGCTAGCAGTTGTTGGATGTTGGGGTGAGCCACGAACTGGGAAAGTAAATAGTTATAATATAATCTCCATGTGACTTTACAGCTTTGAACTAACCACTATATGAATTTGAAGGGAGAAAAAATATTTAGGAAACTGTGTGTATGTGTAAAAATTTTATTATTATTAAACCAAATACTAAACTGAACCAAAACCAAACTCATAAACCAAAACCAAATAAATCAAATAATAATAATAAATTTATGGCTTCAACAAATAATCTTGTCAATAATCCTGAAATACAGTAGACAATATTAGGGACCCAGTAGGATGTACCTGTTAACTGGCCGTCGAATAGTTACATGATCCTTACATTTAAATATTTTTTATAAGTACCTACTGTTATTAAGGTCAAAAGTCTATCAATACCTTTTTCTGTTTGAAATCGATAGCAAGCTCCAACCTCGCTAGCTTCATATGGTCCCCTTCAACAAACGCTGGCTCATCAGGATCGTGGTTCAGAATGATGGCCAGTTCTTGAGAGCTTCTCGATTGGTCCAAGAGGTCTACAGCAAAGAGTTGCGCCTGACGACGAAGCTCCAGATACTCGGCTTTACTTTCCTGATAGTTTAAATAAGTTATAAATTTTTGTCAAAAAATCTTCTAAAATGGTCATAAAAAGCTAGGTCTACCTAAAGGACGACTTGATTATTTAGCCTATAAGAGGCAACTGATGAATTTAAACAAACTTCACATCGATTTCACGTGTGAATATCTCATTAATCTTACTATTAAAATAGGTTCAAGATAATAGTTAAATCTAATCTGTGAGTTCCACTTAAAACAATGAAAATAAAACTATTTAAACGTCTTCATTTACCTGTTCTGCAAAAGCCAAGTTCCTGAGTTCCCATGACAGTTGAAATGCTGTCAATATAGGATCGGTAGAAGATAAAGCTATGAGTGACGGTGATGCCAATGCTCTGTACTCGTTCAAACGAGCTAGTGAGTGCCGAAGGGAATCTTCCGTGGACTCGCGAATACATTCTTCACAACCACATCTGGTGATTTAGAAAAAGTCAACATAACCTAGAAACGCCTAGTAACCAATAACTACTAGACTCAGCAACATGATCAGAAGGCTGACTTGTATCTGTAGTCAATCAAGTCAATCAGCATTGATGTCAAACGCTGTGATACCGATAGCCAATGTTCCTGAGAGATAACGAATGCGGAAGAATTTGGGTGAGGGTTGGTTGAGTTCTTTATAAGGTTGAGTTTTAGTTTTTATTTAGAATATAGTATTTTTCTTGTCAATTGTATTATCATTATCAATTTGTTATAAATTAAGTAAATTCTAAACTTTGTTACCAATAAACAACAATCAGTGTTCTTTAAAATTTAAATATTTTGGAATGGGTTGTATTCTCCAGTAATCTGACCCCTTTCGTTTCTCACGGATCTCAGTTATCATTACGGAGATCGGAAAATTAAACAGAACTTAAAGGACTATCATAATATTGTTGCGCAATTATTGACGTCAGATGTGCGTGCTATTTAAATAGTTATCTATAGGCCGCGAGTGCTAAATACATTACCTTATAGAGTTTCGATGGTCGTGGGTTTAATTCCCTCACAAGTCAGACATTTGTGTCATGAACATGTCTGATTGTCTTGAGTCTGGGTGTAATTATATATATTTAAGTATGTATTTATAAAAAAAAGTATTATATGTAGTATATTACCAGTTATCTGGCTTCCATAGTACAAGCTCTGCTTAGTTTGGGATCAGATGGCCGTGTGTGTTAATGTCCCACTATATTATGTTATTATTATATTGTGTATTCGTGTAGTATAAGAAAATACTATGACTTACTTAACATCGTGTGGATTAGGTAAAGTGGCTCCACGATCTAGAAGAATCTTGATGATCTCGTAGTTGTTCTTATGAGCAGCCAGCATTAGGGGTGTTATATCTGGCGTGAACATGGCCGTGTTTGGGTCTACTTTTTGCCAACTCTGTTGAAAAAACAATATCTATGTCATATTCTTCAGAAAATTAAAGCAAAATTTTATAATCTTAAGATTGACTACTAGAAGTTTGCGTTCACGTATCATCCGAAGGTGTCGGCAAAGGTTAATATAACCCAGATCTTTCTGACCACGTTTAATGGGTGAGTCGGTGTTCGTTTATCAGTCATAATTGACTGAATAAAAGGCAAAGAAGTGTTAGGTACCAAAAACAATTAACAATTCACCTACTTACATAGGGTTCTCCCTCTTTATGGATCAGCTCTTCGTGCTCCAAAAGTAATTCCACAGCCTCTACAAACTCAGCATTGATGGCCTGCAGCAGCGCGTCCTTGGTCTCCACTCCCATGATCACCAGGAGTTCAACCATCTCCAGATTCTCTCCATCAATGGCCAGGGTCAGAGCCCCACGGCCTAAAGAGTCTACGCAGTTTATCTCTATGTGTTTCCTTCTGTGAGCCTTTTGGAGTATCCTTTGAAAGAAAAATAGTTGCATTTAAAAAAATGCCTAGGTATTAGTTCAGTGGTAAACCGAAGTTCTGGGTCTGAATCTCGAATTCAATAATGAGACGTATTTAAAAATGAAAAATCTTAGTAAGCAACAACTCGGGGAGTATGTCTAATGAGAGCTAATATGCTTGCCCCCATATTATAAGACCACATAATGTGGGTGACAATAACCAATCCACACTTGGCCTTCTGGGTGGATAAAAGCCTAAACTCTGCCTTAAAATAGTTAAGACAACACCCGTTTCAAACAGTGAAACCCTAAGGGGCTGTCTCCACGAACGAGAGAATCGCGGCGTTATTATCCTCATCGTATTTCTACACAATCTCTGAATAGCGATTATCTCCCTCGTGGAGACGGCCATACAGAGAGTATTGAATATCGCCGTGATGCTCTTGCTTGCTACCCTAAAGGGCAGAGTTACGTTACTCTAATGACGAACTTGTGTCGGTACACTTTCAGGCCCATTCACCTTATCGACATGTACGTGTAGGATACAAGTAAATAGAAAACAATATTCAATATTCACAAAATTGAAAATGATACTGTTGACGAAATATTCAAAGAACTCCAATATCTACCAGCAACAAACAAAATAGTCGCAGTCACGCTATTGTACAGGATTTTATACAAAATTGAATTGAACTACGTTGATAGTATTTCATTGTTTCTATATTAATAAAATTCAAGCATTTTGTGTTCCAATCTTAATCCTAAAACAAACATTTCCAAAACAGCATGAAAATAAAATTAATGAAGTAATCGAATTTTAAGGAAGCAGATATCTTCCTTGACAAAAATAAACTAACTAGGTGCCGGTTCGTTTTTTCACCAAAATACCGCGTGTTGAAAACATCTTCATTTTTTCACCCTTGTTCAACGGTAAGTAAACTTTCAAAAAGTAAGTATCTACCTAAAGTAGATATCAATGCGAATCTGAAATTCGCTTTATTTGATTGATTTTTAGCGCAATATTAGGTGTATACACAAAAAAAATGAATCTCCTAACACAAAGAAGATAAATTAATTCCGGTAATCTAACTCACGTTACACCTTGCTTGCAGTTTGCACTGATCTAAATGTGCTTGTACTTTCTCTCAGTTTGAGTAACTGTAGTCTTAGGCGAAACACATTTATAATAAAGGAACTAATAAAATAAAATAAGCATTTAATGCTGTTTCTTACATATCTAATCTATACATATTATTAAATATTGCAATACTATACATATTTTATATCGGCAATCGGATTGTTTTCTTCCACAGCTTGCCCTACGACTAAGGTCTCTTCCAAAGATTTCCATGTTGCTCCACCTATGGCAATACGGGTCCATTCGATCGGGCCCTGCTTCCTACTAGCAACTAATTGATTCACACTTTATTTCTTACAAAATAGAATGAACAACATAAGTAAAAACTAATGAAAAACTCGTGGCAGCTATCGGCAAAGTAAGAGTGTTTAGTGAAAACGTGACGGGACACAATTTATTTCCACCCAACAAAGCCTCTGTTATTAAGGGTTTATAAACACAAAATTGAACGGCAAATAATTTTTGCTCATCAAAAACAACAACATTTGTGAAACATGTTGTTTTTCACGATAAAAATAGACGTTAGATACTGACCTAATTTCAAAAGCCCTATTCGAAGTAGGCACAGCTTCTTAATGTTTTGGCTCCAACACGAGGAGCTATATCTAACATCAAAAATGGCTATTTATGTGGTCCTTTTAATCTGGTCATAGCAGCCGTAGACCAAATAATTCATCAAAAGAGTTCTTGGCTTGAGAGGGGACTAACTCTCCCTAAATGTAACGTAAGATACCCTCAGACTAGATAGTTTGGCGATCATTGTAAGATATCCGTGCTCCACTGAGCAAGTTAAAGTGGTATTGTGTGCTATAAAAATAAATTACCCAAAAATCAATCAGTACGGAGTTCAATTAACCGAACTTACCTGCGAACATTGGCCATATCTCCGCGTTCAACTGCCAGAAGGTACTTTTTCTCCTCTAGGGTCAGAGGTTTGGGCAGTGTCGGCAGCTCCATTGGCTTGCGGATACATTCTAGCCCGGGGTCACCCTAGACAACACAGTAAATAAAATACCTGTGTGATTACGTAAGCAAACCCTCACTATAGAGAATACAATACTATATGTCCTCCTAGTCGCTATCTACGCTACCCAAGGGAAGTTCACGAGTAGGTTTGAAAAAAAATCGGTCAACCTTCACAAAATCAGCATGAATCTCTTTGTTATTTTAGTTACAGTGAAGGTTTAAGTCTGCAATTGTTAGAAAGGGACTGAGTCACCTCATCACTCGTCCGTGGGAGTGCACCTTTTATCTGAATCACCACACGTGCAAATCACACCTGATTATAGTAAACATAATTACCAGTTGATTGTCACCACAATCAACTGGTAATTATGTTTACTGGTAATTAACTAGCTTCGGCCGTAGTTTAACTACCCATCAGACAAAGCCGCACTGCCAAGCGCCCTTACCGCCCTTTCAGTGCGATGTCTGAGGGTGGATCGAAATTGTTGCTCTTTTATGGTTTCTAGCCATATTGAGCCTCATTCCACTGCTACCTTCTAACCGAAAGTCATTAAGAATTACGAGTGATAATATAATGGGCAGGCGCACTCCGTTCGTATACTACATCAATGCTTAATACCACGCCAGTTGTAGTCAAGCGCAAGCCTATGTAAGAATAAAAAAGGGCAATGGTGTACTTACAGCCTCCAGGTCCTTTTTCTCGGCCATGTCGGCGGTTTACCCCGAGCCGGAGCAGTGTCGGTCCCCGCTGGCAGACTGTTTAACACTAGAACAACAATAAGTTACTCCATGACCTACTAAGACAATCGAGGCAGAAAAGGGCGAAGCCCACGGAGCATATATTGTGTGTGTGTCACTCATTAACGCGAAACGCACCAGTACATTAGGAATAGACAGCTCTTCCCCTTTTTAATTACGGCTAATGTGTCCCCGGCAGTAGCAGCGGTCATAGGGAAAACACTTGAAGCTTCCTGGTTTAAAGAGGTTACACAAAAGATCCCACTGGGTTAAAGGTTTTTGGTTTCCCTGATTCGTATAATAAAAAAGCACCTGTAGATAGGTTTTCTTCACTACCTAAGGGTACCTACCTCCTACCTAAGATCCATGAAAGGATGAAGCATCAGAAGTAGCCAGAACCCTAGAGCAATCTCGGAGAAGTGTCTTAAGATAACCTATAGTTACCTACTTGTAATTTACAACACGTAGTGTAATCCCACATCAATTGAATTACCTACTTAGATACAAAAGGTTATGTCAGAAGTGGGTGACGGTCGTGATCGTACAAGCGGCTTATGTCCGTTATGTTTATTCCTAGGGCTTCACTCGAATGCCCTTAGTATTTAGGTTCGAATGTGAAAAATTAAGTCCTCTAAAATATAATAATAAGTAATAATAAATAATACTTAAGGCACTATCTGTGATAAGTGGGAAAAGCTTTGTCCAGCGTTGGGTTAGAAGAGTACCTAGTAGTAAGATATCTGATATCAGTACCTTTAGTAGGTAAGAGTTCATTATTACGAAAAATGTTTCCGAATAGGTACTATTTTGAACAAGTCAAAATGCGTTTTCAAATTCATTTCATTTTATTTTTTTTATAGGGAACACATAGCTGATGTAAAACATCAACGCTCGACGAAATCTGCAGTGTGTGAACATACTCAAAAAGGCCCCAACCATTACTTGAGATTTGATAAAACACAGGTCCTTGTCAAAAAAACCGGTTCCTACCAAGAATGATCCGTGAAGCTATTGAAATTAAAAAACATCCTAATTTTAACAGAGAAAATGGTTGGAATATACCACTAGCTTGGGACCCAGTGCTTAATTTACTTGTACCAAAACCCGAGCAAAATCAACTCAGAATTCAAGACACTGTGAGCTCAGTTTGCTTAAATCGGAACGCAACTTAAATATTAATGTTTGGAGGTAGTCAGTAATAATTGTGATTAATATTTTTGGACGTCAAATACCCCAGTCCACCCGTGAACATGAAGTCTGAAAAGACTTTGAAACGTTGGGTTCTAAAATCTAAAATAAACCGCGATAAAATTCGTTAAAAAGTAGTTTTATTACATATTATTTTTGTTTAAAACATTAGGTAACGGAAAATAGACATGCTACAAACAGAACAAAGTGGATTGGCAATAGAATAGGCAAAATAGTTTGTAGATTTAAGTGCATTTTAACTTTATGTATATCTTGACATGTTACTGATAGTATTTGAAATCTTTTTTCATGTTGACAACTCGTACTAAGTACAGAGCACACCAATATCGGGTAAATGGGAGGTCAGACCGGGGCACCCGCACGGACGGCAGTTCTCATAGTCCTATTCACTGAAAATGCCTAATCATCATCAGTTCCTGCCCCGTCCCTCCCATGAAAAACAAGGATCCGAGGCTGATGCAAGTCAGGGGTTAGAGAAAGGCTATTTTAGGCGCCAAAGATCACGTGGGCGTAATAATGCCAAAAGTTGGATCTTGCTTTTTTTCAATGTCGAATAATAAGTGACGACGTGATTAATATTTTCTTTTAATTATAAAAGTTATTTGATCAGAAAAATAGATAACTAACTAGTATATAACAATTTTGCGAAAAACATAAAACTAGAAACACTGCCGAAAAACTGATGCACGGTTTGTTAAACTTAAATTATAAGAAAAAATGTGTACCTTCTTGATAAAATAAATAAAAATAAGAACATGGTATTTTTAGAATGTAAAAGTCACAAGTCAATTGTAATCACCTGATAAATGTTTATGCTTAGATACAAAAATTAAATTGCCAACAATAAATATTATAATAAATAAATCTTAAATTAATAAAAATTATTATTTGGTTTTATTGTTTATAAAAAATATTGGTATTGTAAATCAAAGTCACCTGTAGACCTACTAAAATTACCAAATGCGTTTAAAATAGGTACATCGTAGGTACTATAAAATGAGGAACTTTAATAACACCTTGAGGCATGTTCTGTTTATGTTAAACAGATCTCACTTTTTTTGCGTAGGTTTAAGAACTGTCTAAAAACTATATTTTAATACATAATTTTCCTTGACCTAGGAATCGAACCCAGGATCTTATAGTTTTCTCAATCCACCGAGATATTTTAATATATAAAAATTAAACAAACTTACACGACTAAACGAACGCCGAGGCTGACGCAACACCACTCCTGCGCGGTTAACACCTCCCCCCAGATATATACTAACCCCCTCTAATCCAATTAAGGGCCTACCTACCCCTGACACTAGTTGGACCTGGTTACAACCTGAAAGATATGTAGATACTTATCTACTCGTCATTATTTGTTTTGTTTGTATGAATCTACACAATGATTTCAAGGTCCAATTGGTAGATAAAGGCTTTTCTATGGGCTGTTTTATGCTGGGTACTGACAGGACTAACAGCTTAACGTGTTCTTCAAAACAGGGAGACTTCAAGTAAGCTTCACTGTCACACCCCCTTTAGTGACTCACTGATGGGTAGTAAATAGGTACGTATCGTCTCTCAACTATCTTCAAAGTAGAGATATAGATACCAGGTCAGCAAACAAGCTTAAGACCCACCTGTTGGTAAGCGGACAGCGTAGACTATGGACACTTACAACACCAAAGGCACTGATACCCAGGAACACAACCTAAAGTCAATACAACACTGCGTGTTCACAATATTCTGAAGGTGGAGTACTTACCCAGGTGGGATGATCAAGGAACAAAGAAAGCGCGTGATGCAGTGCTATATGTCCTCAAATGTGTTTGGTTTCCTTTTACCGACATTGAAAAGCGGTGATGTATTATAGATAGACCGATTAACTCGCGTATCGCCATCTGAGGTACAACGTCATAAAACATTAATTAAATTTCTTGAAGAACTATTTAACCACAGATAAAAGTAATTGTAAGACTATTCGTGACTAATATCCATATCAATATCCATATCGCTTGAATCATCATCACTGTCTGTGCAGCTTAAGGAGTCAGAATCTTGGCGATAGGCGATACGCGAGTTAAATGGTCTATCTATAGATGTGTATGCATTACTCAGAATTAATCAAATACCTACCTTTAAGTATTTCAAAGCAGTGTTTGATACTGCTAGGTACTTAGCGATATAATAAAATAAATAGGTACCTACCTAATTTATATTTTATGTGCGATGTGCCGACATCCTGACATCAATTAATAAGAGAAATCATTAATATACCCGACAATAAGTTATTCATTGAATAAGTCGGTAAAATAAATGATCCCATATCCTTAGTAATAAATATTTATAAATAGTTGAAACGCCAGCCGTTGTCATTATTACCAGCCTAGAGATTTCCACCACTGGACATATACGTCCTCTTTACAACACTGCAATGAATCGTTGACGACAAATTGACTGCATTTAGCATTAATCAGCTTCGGCAAGACGCTGTTGCACAGTACCTACGTGCTCGACTGCGGCGAAGCTGACTGCCCAGCACGTGAAATTCTAAATAAAACAATTTCAATTAAAAATGTAAAACTTTATTTCATGTCACATTTTCAACATCAACATTTACTTTACACACGAACTACAACGTTACAACTCGACTAGTGCAATTCCAGATATGTCACGATAATTTACTAAACAAAACATACAACTTAATGTAGGTACCTATATAGGTACACGTGAGGTACCCTACAGTATATTAGTATACAGTCGGGAAAATAATCTATAATTACGTTACTGATATAAATATACAGTAGATAGATTAATGGGCAGCATTATTGCGAAGAATTATGGGGTAAATGCTAATTGGGCTTGTATTTTGAACAACACCACCTGAACCACATCATAGTGATGTTATTATTTTTATTATTATTATTATTAATGTATACGCTTCTACAACGAACTTCCCAATCATTTATAGAAATTACTACAAACAAATTAATCCGCGTTTTTTAAGAAGGCTTATTATTAAATTTCACACTATTTCATCATTATTCATAAAGAATTCACTAATGCAACTCACTAAAAAAACGTAATAGATATACCTAAAAATTCATTTTAAATATAAAAGCACACGGTGTTTTTTTATCAGTGTTTCTTTGTAATAATTCCTACGTCATTCACTACACAGTAGGAAAAGAAATTGATCGATTTCATGTAGAGCCATCTTCAAAATATGTAGAAAATCTTCATTTCATTTCACATGAAATCTGCGTAAAGAGATCGGCGTATCATGGCTTGTTTTGATCTTACCAATCTTATTACATCTTCATCACAGTAGTTTAAAGTTACCAAAAAATTGCAGATGATACCATAACGCCCCATGTGTGGTCCGGTGGTGTCGTGATATACTGAGTGCTGTCTTTCCGCTCATACCTGAACGACTCACGTACCTTTGATGCAACTATATCATAATTGCAAAACATGGTAATACCAGTGTTTTACCAGTTGTTTTTTTGTAAATATAGCAATCATCCGAGCGAACAGCTCGTCGAGTATTCTGATCAGATTACTTTTTCATATACCGTTCTAAAGGCACATTACAATGAAATCCGATGGGAAATCCCAGGTACTGCGCACTATCGCTACCAATAGAGTAGCAGACATTTAGTAAGTATTAATTAATTTATAAAAGTCTAAAATAGACAATATTTTTCTAAGAAGTACTAGTACACACGCCGAAAGTAACGTCCTACATATTATTATATGCTACAATAACTATTAAAATAGAGAAGCAGATGTCCCCGCATCTCTGGAGTAATTATTTGATCTTTTTATGTATTTTATCCTTTGGAATAGATAAATGCGAAGATGCACCACCACAAAGTTGTACACACTTGTAATAAAAGTGCGTAGGTATTTCTTTCTCTCTCTGTAGTCATTTTACTTTTCAGTATAGTAGAAAGAGAGGACATCTTCACAGAGAGCGATAGCTTCAAATTGTTCGAAGTAATTGTCTCCGTTTTTACATACACTTTCATGTTCACAACTAAGGATGTGTGCCAACAACTCCTTGTTCCATTTTATTGGTATCTCTACACTCTCTAGACTCATAGTCGTAGACTTTTAATATCATATCGTAAAAGAAAATTCGATTTGTTCTCAGCGAGTTAAAAACTCATTGCAAGCAATTTCCTTCAGAAACCGACTTGTGAAATCTTAACATTAAAAATATTATGCATTGGCGCCAGACTCGGTCTCTCTCAAAGTTCTTCTCTCACGCATGTTCTGACATATTTACGAAATAATATTATAAATCTATGTTGATTATATTTATTTACAACACAACATTGTTCTAGTTAGTCGTATCAACGTTAATCTTTAATATATTTGTTCTTAATATTCATAAAATGCATTTTCCTACTTTCTCGTGTAAATTATTTGAATAAAATAATACACTATCAAAGTCTAGCTAAATATCACAAAAACAACATCACAAACGACATTTACATTAAAATAAATAAACATGCGCTAAAATGTTAATATTTACAACATTTCAGGCAAATAATAATGATTTGATAAAATACCTACAATAACTTGATATAGTTACCATTAAAAATAAAGTCCAATTCACCGATAATAACGCCTAATTTAACCTATGGTTTATTTTTTCACATAAATGCTAAAACATCTCAAAAGAAATGCTAGAAAGAAATACTAACAATAGAATATCAATTCTAAAATCTAGTTAAAATATTAATAATCAGCGTCGCAGCTAGAGGCTGGCCACAGAGGTACTATCAACACAACACCAAAGATGCGCATTTTATGGGGTGTATAGAATCCCACACAAATTGGCCTTATTAAAACTTAAGTAACTTACTGAATCGAATTGATTACCTCTTTTTAGAGATTTACATGACGTACTTCTGTGTAAAAACTGTCAATTTCATATGGTTGCAATTTAAAAATTTCAGGCTAAAGGCTTAATGTTTAGTAAAAGCAAGTAATAACTTGCTTTTTCTAAAGTGTTTTTATTTTTCTGATATGTATTTGTTTTATTTATTCTATGTTATATAACAGTAATTGTTTTTTACAAATAATATAATTTTTCATTCATACAAATTATCAGTTTCTATGTTACGGAAGAGATTGGACTCTACTCACAGGGACTCGTAGTGTAGTCCAGAGAAAATGTATCTAGTTTAGTATTTACGCGAATATCACACATTGAAATAACACTACTATTTAACGGATTTTATCGCGGTATTTTATATTTTAGATCCCGACATTTCAAAGTCTTTTCAGACTTCATGTTCACGGGTAAAAAACCACCCGCGATAAAATCAGTTAAAAAGTAGTTTTATTTCAATGTATCTAGTTTGTAAATGATAATTATAACACCAAGCCGCACTAAAAAGGGTTCAAGTGAAATTATAACATCACGTTTTTGTATTACTTATTATACTGTCGCTGATACTGACAAAAGATGTTTTTTATTATTTTTGACTATTACTTTTGGTTTTTGACGGTGATACTTATGCGACTAACTACGACGCTGCTAACACAACCACGAAATTAATTTTGAAAATAAAAATATCTTATAAAACAAAATAAGCAATATTAATGATTAACATTTATAAAATAAATATTTAAAAAGAAATTAAAATTGTATTTAATACATTATAACATAAGCTGCCATGTTGAATTATTTCAAACGCTTGCACCAAAAACTTTTTCTAAATTGCACAATAATGAGCTAAGGCTGCTCACAAAAATCAATCAAATGAGATCGTTTAACATTTTGTGATTACTTACATAAGTTTTGCATAGTTCAGTACCAAAACCATTAATAAAATTAACAAGAAATTCTAACTCTTGCCGAGTATAGGTATACTCACAAACCAAAAACTTTTAAATTTTAACTAAGTCAAATTCTCATGTTTTATAACCAAATAAAATAAATACCCGCTATCTTTTACTAACAGGCAGTGCGAGAAAAGGATGGTTATAGCTATAAATCAGGTTAGAGATGTCAAACTAGTTTACTCCTCGCCTTGGATCGCTGAAACCGCCAAAATGTAGTTCAGACTTTGCGACTACGGGCAAAATAGAAGGTATCGATACTCAGCGATGTTTTTATTTTAATTTGGTTATTGAAACGAGAATTAACACCAATATAAACTTTAAAGTTAAACTTAATAATAAATTCTGGTGCATTGTGCGTACAGACCTCTAATCTTTTATCCCAATACATATACCAACATTCAAGTCAACAAAAAACTGCATATCTAATACAAGGTTTATGCAAATTCAACCTTAAGTTTTTGCAATACATATTAATATAGCTTATCGCTAGCTTATTTATGTACACTATTCATTTATTACATTAAATAATATTTATTTGAGGTCATCTTCTTCATCTTCAACATACAAAAGGTCTTCCATTTTCGTCATAAACTTGCTGCTTAATTCTTGTTGTACAGAGGCTGTTGAATCCTGGAAAGTATATTTTCTTATTAGACAAACAAATTAGACAAAATAAATACATCATAAAGATTAACTACAATATATAGGGCCTTATAAGGCCAAGTACTTACCTATTCAAATAGACTTAATATACATTAGGTGTGCCTGTCAATATTAAAGAAAAAAAAACAAAAAAATTCGTACATTTTGTAAAGTAGCTAGCTGGTTGATAAAAAGAGGTGCAAGAGTAAGAACGGTCCAAACGTTGAAAAACATTATACCAAAACAAATTGATGTCAATACATCATGATCAAGGCTGTTTGTATCAGGGCAAAGGATCAGCATTGCCATCCAACGCGGCATATAACGATGCGGAGGAATTTTTTGACGTTTTAGTTCAGGTGAGGCATTATTTAGTCGGTTCTTTATTTAGTTTAATATTGACATAGTTATTCAATTAGGTAAATCTTTATGTTGTAACACTCAGATACAGTATGTTAATAAACAAAGGGCGTTCCCACAAACAATGGGCGTTCTCATATATGTTATATAATCGTAGGTTTAAATTTTATTTGTAAGAGAAGGTATTTATTAACCTACCTTCTCTTACAAATAAAATTTTATTAAACCAATACAAAACGTTGCGACAATCTCACAAGTCCAACTTTGCTTTATTATCTATTATGCTCTAGTAACACTACAGTGGTAACTCTTGACAATTTCATGTCCATTGGGGGACCCCAGGTATCGCTTATAGGCCGTTATTTCTCTCGCAACCTCTAAAACAAGGTGGAAAGGACAGGCCTCCACAAACTGAGAGGATGCATTCAGCTCCTTTATTAGAATTATTTTCCAACAGATTTTTTTTGTATTTTTTGTTAGTTTTCCTTTATTTTAAATTACATTACTGTTCTGTACGCAGCACTCAATTTGAATGAACGACAGCTAAATTATAACATCCATCAATGCTTTAGTTTAAGCAACGATGCGTAAAATGACGTGGCGCGAGCGCGCTTAGTGGTAAGGTCTATAGTTGCTGTTCGCTACTAGGGTTTCAATAAGGTAACGATATTTTCCGTGAAAGTTAACAAAACAAAGCACGATTATATTATTATTATTACCCTAATAGTGACAAGTTCCTGAACTAATTTTATCTCAGTATGATGTACAGATTTCATCCTATCGGTTTGTGCAGGGCGGTCCCTTTCACCTGATATAGTAAAAATAAAATAATGATTTTATTTTCAAATGATTTTATTAAAACACAGTGATGATACACACAACAAGCGGTGCTAGCTAGAATTTTCAAATAAAAATGATAACATTTCAACAATTAACAAGTCGGACGCCATTTCTTTAAAATTTTGTATTACTTCTAACTATCAATAATTATTGGTATGCCATCAAACACATAATTCCTATAAAATAACAATTATAACAGGCAAAGATAAGCTCTCCCATAACAATAATTTGTTACAACATCACAGATTTATTATCATTACCAACAACCACCTTACTTATAAACGAATCTTAAGCTGAAGACAGCCACAGTCTATAGAACTATTTCTTACAGTCGTCCAACGGCTTTCTTATTTGACACTTTAAAAGCACATGACTGTGACCAAACGTAAATACGTTCTTAAACATCGTTTAAAAGTAATGGGATAAAATAAACAATCATGCAATTACATGCAAAAATTTAACATGCGTTAAAATAATTGACTTTATGAATTAGTTTAAAAAAATATAGCTTTACATTTTTTTTTCAACACAAGCTTAGCTTACATACATACATAATTTCAACAGACAAAAATACAAAAAATAATATTTTCCAAATCACAAGCTTGTTAATACCATAATACAGACACATAATTATGAAAAAGCGAATAAAATTTGAAATGACGTCGTTAAAGTACAGTTAGCATCAAAAAGAATACTGTTTTTGGTACCAGAGCTACTTGACTTAAGATTACAAACATCAAAATGTGACCTTTTTGATCTGACTAACATGGTGTCTAGTCGATATTTTTTCAATTTCCAAATGTTTCTAAAATATACTCAATAATGACTAAACATAGTTTAAAGATAATGACATTATGATTACCAATCATTTTAATGTGAATATGAAAAGACCTTGAACTTTTTGTTGCTAACTGTACATTAATAAAACTTTGGTAAGATATTCCTATACCCAAAACAATTATATTTCAAGCAAAAACCAGTACCTTTGAAAGAAATAGCACTTTGTGGCTACAATATCGTTAATCTTATAATTATTTGACCCTGTAATTAGTATTGTAAAAAAGCAAAAATAAAGACAACACCACATATATTTAAGGAATAATTAATGCATGCCATAATCCTAAAAAAAATAAACATACCATGATTTGAAAACTGTCACCAAAAAAATACCAAAATGGAAAGTTATTGTAAAAACTATTTCAAATTTAAATGGGACTTCCCCTTTTGAAATTAGGTAAAATAGAATTTTGCGAATCCGTCAATAAATGACAAGGTTATGCCCGAACAAAAAAAAGCTGAATCTGTATTGAAATTAATTTGAAGTTGGTTAAAAAAAGATATGTATGTCTACCTATTAAATGTGAATATTTAGATTTGTAATGGCACACTATCAGTCTTAGAAGATATTTGCATAAACTTAACGATTTTAATTCATCGATCACAGAAACATTACACAAACTTAGAATTGGTAACTTGGCCGACTTATTATAATTATGACTTATTATAATTGTTTCAATGTAGTGACCACCAAGAACGCTCAACTGGTAAACCATGGCGGATGAAATCATCCGCCATTTTGGTTAGGTATTCAAAATGGCGGCCAGGAATATAACTACTAAGTTTTACTTAATTAGTAGTTTCCTTCTTAAGTAATTATAATTAGTGGAATGCCAAGAGCCCAAGGGAGTTAATATAAAAAGCGCTCAGAGCGCAGGGATAATTGTAAGATGAAATGTAGGGCAAAAAAATTATGATAATAATAACCCACGTCAATATAGAAACGAATCTAAAATGGCGGCACTAATCGTTTCCTCTTACTCACCAGTTATCGCTGTCTTTAGTCACTTACGTCCTCAGTAGAGCACAGCAAACAATTATATAACATGTATTTAGTATTAGGCATTGAGTTGTATAAGTTCTAGGAAATTACGGAACTCGCTGTTTTCGAGTCCAACTAGAACATGGTTGGTTTTTTAAATAGGTAGGTATTTTTTTAAATAGGTATATATCTTACTTATTTATTTTAAAACAATCAAAGTCTACATTAAAAATTATTATCTATCCGACTAACATGTTTTGCTGACGGTCCAAACTGTCATTACATTATGCTACCATTTTCAATTCGTTTCTAAGCGATGCGCGGGTTATACCATAGGTACATATTATCTTTACAGAAACGCAAGCACGCGTACTGTGCCCTTTGTATACCAACTCCATAAATGTTTTATTATTACTTGTTAACATAAACTAAGTCGACCATGTTATCACAAAAAGGACTCGGATCACAGATTTAGACACACTACAGTTAAAGCTTGTGCGAATCGGGCAGGCAGAGGTTAAAGTTAAGAGAATCGCCTTGAAGGGGACAACTGAAAATACTTGTTGGGGCGACACGTGTCGATGCACTTGAATGCAGACTGTGGAATAAATGTATAGTTATAATGAAAACCTCATTATTGTACCTTTTTGTATTTTCTACGTAAAAAGAATATGACTATTGTAGGCAAAGTATACACGTACACTATTAAAAAATACTATTAGGTATGAATTAGTTTACGTCGTATTTAGTAAGAAATCTAGCCGAGCGTAGAATAAGTAAATACTAAAAAAACATCGCCGTGCATTTTTTATAAGTATTTCGAGAAATTGTAGTATTGTTACTTGGTACCCAAATTTATGAAGTAAGGTAAACAATAGAGGCCACACTTGGAACAAAATCATAAGTCTGTATACTCTGGGAGCCGTGAGATAAAAGGTAAACAAAGCATTTTAAAACTACTAAAGCCTTTACATGTATAGCATAAAGCAATTATCTTGTTTTCATAACACAAGCTCTGCTTAGCTTGGGATCAGATGACCGTGTGTATTAGTGTCCTAGAATATTATTATTATAGACCACAGATCCTGCAAACATTGTACAATAAAATGTGACGGTTTGTCATCGGTCAGGTTATAGTCTTTAATATCGATCAATTTGTATGAAAAACGTCATTTTCTTTGTTTATAGTTAACGATGGTTTTTAAATTATTTCTTATTTATAATAATCTAATTAATAAGTGTACAGAAAAACCAGTGATGGTTTATGCGACACTGCTAATGTAAAACTTCTATTGTACATTTCTTTTATTAATTAAATAAATAAATAAAAATAAATAAATAATAATATAAATTTAACTATTTGAGATGCAATTTAAATTATTATTAATATTATTATTGTTATTATTTTTTAATGAATTTTATTTTGATATTAATTTTTTTAATTTATTTTTTAACATGTTATTATGTTAAATTGTGTTTTAGCTATTTGAATGTATAGTTTGAATGTATTATTTATGAGAATGTATATTTAGACCTGTAATGTAATATTACCAATAAATAAGTTATGAGTTATACTTTGTCTCAAGCCCAAATGAATAGGGTAGTAGAGAAGCTTCTAGTTGTTGTTTGACAAGTGGTCTCCATTTTCACCTCAAACTTCAAGTGCAATAAAAAGAAATCTAGAAAATGCACGACGAAATAATAATATTTCAGCTCTGCGAACATAACATTTTAGGCTATATAATAGCAAATATATAATAAATAAATTGGTATACCAAAACAGACCAACATGCAACAAACATGCGACATTCACAAACAACGAATACAAATAACAAAGAACGAGCGTCGATATTTTGATCACTGATACTGTATTAGTTGCTAATCGTCACTTATTTAGAATATCTTGTAAGTCGCTTAAATAGTGTCGGTACAACCACAAGCACTAGCAGTTTCAAATAAAAGAGGCCTCCTTCCTCCTTTAGACAGAGGCAGCACGTGCCAAGATATGTCGGTGCAAAAAGGCGACACTGTATAGGCGAATTAAATATACTCTCGTTAATCCTAGGGATATACTAGGCTAAGACAAATGGCCCACGACATGTCAGGCGATTTCGGTTGACAAGCAAAGTGGGGCGATTTCACTTGACATATTTAACGCCATGCGCGCAACCGATGTCCGCAGCAACGTCGTACAACGTCGTGTGACTTCGCCTGATATATCTGGCGACATTGTATTCAGTAGCGGGTTGTCACGCGATATTGCCAGACATGTCAAGCGAAGGTTGGCTACAACACTTGACGTCGTTGAAAACATATGTCGCGCGATGTTGCCAGACATTTATTTATGTGTATTCCTTTTAATACAACCATTTTTATATCGAGCGAAGTCCGGCTACGTCGTAAGTTTTCACGCGACATCGCTAGTGACATGTGTCGCGAGACATTTGTCCCCTAGTGTATCCCTGACTTTAGGGTCGAGGAGTTTGTAGAGGTGCGTAAATACTCACGTTAGAGTCGAGGCGCGGGAAAGGCGCGAGGCATATGATGAGCACGGTCATGTTGTCACAGCCGAGGCCGCCGGTCGCAGAATTAGGCGCGAGGCAGCGGTGCATCAGTGCCTCGCACACCGCCGCAGGTTCCCAACCACTTAGTAACCGAACACGGCAGAATGATATCACCTCCTATGAATTCAGAGCTTATTTTTTTTAATCGACTAAAGTGCGTTGGATCAACCAACGGCGGGGATGTCCCGAGTACGGATCGTGGATGGCAAAAAACGATTTAGTTAAATAAAAAGTCTTTATGGTAGGAAAGTAGAAATGTAGGCAGCTGTAGAGGGCTACAGCCACTGCCTGGTGCCTAATTGCAGACACTTACGCATACGCATAGAATATTTTATTGAATGTAGTAGATCGTGGCTACCACTAAGACATCCCTGTTAAAACTCAATACTACTTTTTACTTTACTTTCTACTTTACACAATCCAAATCCATGGTTGGCGGCTCCTTTGTTAGAACAATTTGACAATAATAAAAAAACAAATTAAATAATTATTTAATCAGATTAATGACATAGTTTCATCCTCTATATACTAAACTAAATTAACAAGAAACAAGAGAATTTCGCCTCGTCTTACACCTTTGCTTCGCATCTTATATCCGCAACACCACTTGCGTGATATACGTGCGCGTGTGGACAATTAATGAACAATTCCAGTGAGCTCTGGCCGTAACTGCAAACGGTTCTGCACAAAATCTCATAACAATAGATGAACAAACCTCATTAGACAACACCTCCCAGATACCGTCGCACGCGATCACAATGAACTCCCAGTCGTCGTTCAGTTGTCGCACTTGCACGTCCGGGTACGCTGGAACAAATATTATTTTTAACAATGAAGCGCCCACTAATTACACGATGTATTCAGAGATTATACCCATACAAATAGAATGATGTTCTTTCAATAATGTTAATAAAAATTAAATTTACTGAAGTTAAGTAAATAGTATTTTTGGAACTAAACATTTTTTTTTCGTCTAGCTTTATGTATTACCTGTGACGATCTGCTCCTGCGGCGACAGTCTATAGTTCCCCTTAAACACGTAATCACCCAACGCTCTGGACAGCGCCAGGTTCCCGTTCACCCTGTTCAACTGCACCCACCCTCCACCCGCTGTGATCCTGCGCAACTCTTCTTCGTTGTTCGGCTTGTGATCGTACGACAGCATCTCTACCTACAATTTTACAACATTGTTTACTCTCACGCCTGTATTTCACAAAGGTGTAGACAGAGGTAAATACCATACATTTTGCGGACTATGTTTAGGGATGAGACCATCAATATACAATTAACTGCAGGGCTACGTGGTTTCAGCTCCCAGTCGTCTTTCCCTAATAGTAATGAATTAATTTCAGTATTTACATTAATTGTTACCATGCAAATATTCATTAGCATATAACAAATTAAATTTAGTTGCGAAATTCTTAGTATGAAGCGAATTCACCATTCGCTTTATAACTACTTCTTTAACATACGGGCAGGTGGCGCGATCCCTAAGATACTTTCTTTTCACGGCGCAGGTCGTGGTTAGGATTCCCACCAAGGCAGACATATTTTTTTATTCTTTTATAGGCTGGCGCTTGACTACAACTTACCTGATATTAAGCAATAATGTAGTCTACGATGGGACGCGCCAGCCCAATGTACCGATTCACTCGTGATTACGGATAACTTTCGATAAGAAGGTGGCAGTGAAATGAGGGTCCTTAAATTTCGACCCACCCTCTTAAATGGTGTCACCAGTTTTCTCACAGAAAATCATTCATAATCACGAGTGAGTTGGTATACTGGGCAGACGCGTTCCATCGTAGACCACATCATTGCTTAACATCAGGCTTGTGGTCCAGGGCATGCCTATTTTGGAATATAGGTAGGTGAGAAATATCACTCACCGTCCCTCTAACGCTGGCTATGGCTCTGGAGTCACCAACATTTGCGCAATACAATGTCTTGTCTTTGATGAGCACCGCCACCGCTGTGCTGCCGGCGACCTTCTCTTGTAACATATCTTCCTCCAGCATCGCTTGGTCTAGGTCTAGGAAACCCTGGAACAATGTTTGAGAATAATTCACAAATTATGAAGGAGATAAACCTACATGTGTACATTCCTGTGTACCAGATTCCAGTATAAGCTGATCTCGCATTGTATAGGATTTCCGAAGTACAAGAGGTCAGCTTATACTGGAATTGTATAGCTTGATGTGCAGCCATACGTTAAATAATATATTTTTTTCTAACAAGGGGGTGGGGAGGTGGTTGGAGGGAGTCTCAATGGTTCTTACGTAAGATCACAAAGATGGGCCAAGTTGAAACTACTCTGAAAAAATATACTAAAAAGTACATAGAAAAATTTATTATTATTATTTGTAGCCAGTGTGGCCGCAGGTTCGATCTTGAGCTCACTGGGTACTTCATAGCCTAATGACTTACCTACTTACCTACTGTGCTAAAGTTACCATAAAATTAAATGTTTGTCACTCTTTCAGGTCAAAACGGCTGAACAGATTCGATTGAAATTTTACACACATCTACATTGTTACCTGAATCTTACTTCATACTGATATTATCAATGCGAAAGTTTGTTTAGCTGTATGTATGTCTGTTACTCTTTCACGCAAGAATTACTGGACGGATTTGGATGAAATTTGACACATATAGATTTTAGTCTAGAATAGCACATAGGCTACTTTTCATCCTAATACCACGCAGGCAAAGCTGCGGGCGTTAACTAGTAAAAAATATAAGACGAGTGTAGCTAGCTTATTCTACAAAATATATAACTAACGATTTTGTATTTTTTTTTACTTCTCAAAAAAGTGCTTAATAATTATTTCCCTACTAATGAGTGCCACATTCTTAGCACTAAACCTAAATTAGAATTCTCATACGACTGCTAACAGTCACGTGAAACAAACCATACAAAAACCGTGAAACTAACGCAGCTATGACATAAGAAACACAAAGTTTAAACAAACACGCTAAAAGCAGCAGACGCGATGCAGGGCTGGCAACATTTTGCTGATAAAAATATTGTAATTTTTTTTACGAAATATGTAATAACTGTCTGCGCGCCGGTGGCTTAACTCGCGTGACCTACATTTTATATGATGCCCAGCAGTGGGATAAAATGTAGCAAAAAGGTAGTCAAAGTAAAGTAGTTATTTGAAATCGGACTAAAAATAGTACTTTCGTCAACGTAATTTTACATTTACAGGCTTATAGCAATGTACTCCCAGGTATTATGTCCTAATGATTTATTTTTCTATAACGCGACAACCCTGGCCTGAAGTAAAACACATGACTATTCACGTACAAGGACCGTTTTTTTTTATACAAAATGAATCATACACATGCAATGACTGTTATTGTGTTTACTAAATTTATGTTAAGGTCAATAAGTTAAGGTTAAGGGGGTGAATAACAAACTTAATATTGCTACCGCATCGGCTGAGCTACACAACACAACACAAGTTTAAACACGCAAACCTAAGCTGTGCCTGTTTTGAGCCTTTTTGTGTTGAGACTTTAGGTGTGCGGGGCACAGGAACACATTGTATGTTCCCGCAAGATAAAAATGCGGAGGATTTTATGACACAGTTATTTAGGTTAGGCATTGAAGGCTCTAATTTCCAACTATAGGGAATCAGAGATTGAGTACCACTTTATGAAGGAGCACAGGGCACACTGGGCACAAAGGTCACAGGTTTAATCTTGGGTCATGTTCACACATCTTAATGAGAGAATATTGTTTTAATCTCTCAAATGTTCAAATGTCAGTGAATTAAAGCAAAGAAACTGGCATTTACGTCATATTGGAAATAAACCTTAGAGACCATGTAACAACCACTAAAACCGCATTTTTGCTATTTTGTGGATTAAGGCCTAAACTCTTTCAACACCTGTTCCTGGCAGTGGGTTATAAAAAGGGTTGTTACTTCCAAGATTTTAAGCTATTTTATAAAAATGCTATCATATTGAATTTTCTAACAAAAGAAAACTTAATAGCGCACAAAATTTGACCTTTTACCTAATGATCAGTCATTTAGAGAAGTATTACAGATGGAAATGGACAAAAACAATGTGATGAAACGGTTAAAAGAGCAAGTTTCTTAATGAAAAGAAATGATGGTTCTTACCTAATAACCCACCTACAGGTTGCATAATGTAAAAATGACACAGTCAATCTGTGCATTAGACGATTTATTGGTCTGTCTGGTGGTATCAGGCGTGGCGCGAGGCGCACCAGTGACGTATGCACCGCATCATTGCAGGGGTACTCAGTTCACCTTCGCTTCTGATGCTGTATTCCCACGTGCTCCGCCACACCCTCGTCATCTTCCTCCAGCATAATTTTTACATACCTATTATAATAGTATTTAAGGAGAAGATTAAAAATAATAAAATACCTGTTTCAGTGCCTCTTCAATATTACCAAGATGATACTCAGGTCGAGCTGTGATGAATTTGTGAAGATGTTTACCAGCATATTCAGCTATGTTTGCACCTAGAGCATAATTTGATTGTGTAAATTGTAAGCAATTATCACCTTTATTTGAATAATAGTTATATGAACTTATTTACTTTACCTTTATTTGAAGAATAGTTATTTAAATAACAATACTATTGTTTTTAGAATTTGATGGTTCCCATCAACAAGAATGTTATGATTTTAAACCTAAATCTTAATAAGAGTTGTGTATGTTCCACTGTAGATTAAAACAACCTATACAATACAACACAATAAGAAGAGCTTAAATATGCTCTCTGAAATATAAATAGGTACATGATTTTGAAATATAAGGTTGTGGGTTCAATCTCAGACCTCCTCACTCATCTAGGTGTGGATTGTTTTATTACTGTTGCTCAATATTGGAGACGGAAGTGGGCAAGTCTAAGAAATAATCCTTCGAGGACCAGTGACATCCAACAACTTAGCCGGCATGTGTGGACTAAGGTTTAAACTCTGTTAACTTGCAAGAGGAGACCTGTGCCCAGCTGTGGGGCTCTAAAATGGGTTGAAATGATGCTTTCCGAGGAACAAGTTGTAACACTACCAACATCCAGACTATAACTAGTAGGATTCCGAAGACAAATCTTAACATAGGTTGAAATTACATACCTCCATGCCCATCATAGACAGCAAAATACGCAGTCCCAGGGTCCTCAGGCAAGGACAGTATATGTGTGTGTGAGTCGTCCATTGATACCCTCCAGCCTTGCATACAAGATGAACCGACAAGGTAGCGTGAGTCCTGACATGTTGATGACTGCTTCTCTGTCACAGGCTCTGATAGGGTTTGACCCATTACTCTGAAAATAAATGAAAAATCAATCATTTTTTGAACAACAAAATAAAGATTTACTTGATTACAATAACTATTTACCCATCAATCAGAGTTACTATTAGGTAACAATTAAGATCACAAATTAGCTAATCTCATCAAATACAAAGACTACACTAATGCTCTAGAGAAATTTTTCATCAGTATCTTTTGGGAAAGATAGCAAGAGAAAGTATTGCCACACTATATGGCAATGCTAAACCTGTACCTGAGATACAAAACAGGACTACGGTCACGTGTAAGGCTATTTATTTTAACTACACGATAATTAAACCATTGGCACTAGTTTGAGCTACGAAGAAATAATACTATTATGTACACTTGCAATTATTAGTTAAAATCTGAATTACAGTTTTAGTGTGTTATTGTATATTTTAATTGCAGTTTAATGATGGAAATTTCACATGATAAACAATTATTTGCAGTTATTCGTCATATTTTACAAAACAAATAAGATAAGATAAACGGTACCTAACTAAAACTTGACCTTTCGCACAGACTCTGAAGCCGATGGAAATAAAAGATTACTCACGATTTTAATACACAATTCCTCTAAATATTTTATTTATTTTTATGTATTCTCTTGGTAATTTGTTTATTTTAGAGCAAATTACGCAAATGCGACGTAGGTAAATAAAATCTGAGGCAACAATACTGACAGTCGACTGACAGATTGATTATTAGACAGATCTTGACAGACTGTCAAAGTCAGCGAACAAGAATTTATTGCCATGGAAGTAAGTTAATAATAATAATAATAATAATATAGTGGGACATTAACACACACGGTCATCTGATCCCAAACTAAGCAGAGCTTGTACTATGGAAACCAGATAACTGGTAATATACTACATATAATACTTTTCTTTTGTAAATATATACTTAAATATAGATAATTACACCCAGACACAAGACAAACAGACATATTTAAACAAATGTTTGTCTCGGGTGGGAATCGAACCCACGACCTGCGGCCTGAGTTATACTTATAATTTCCATGGTTATTGCTATACTAAAAAAATATGCAACTCAGCACGACCGTTCTTATTCTTAGTCGTGAAATAAAAATTAAATATTATCTAAAACAACTTATTATTGGTATTAATTGAGCTTGTCTAGCTTGTCAATAGCACACTGACCTCATCTTCCAATTACTATTTAATCCAAGATGTCCATCATTAGCACTACTGAAACAGATAGTGTTCATTTTCAAAGGAGAGGTCAAAAGTGGGCTAGAATTTTGAACACCAATGTGATATACCTCATTGGAAAGCTTATTTAATAAGCTGTTAGAATGTAACTAAACACGAATATAGGAGCAACCATTTTTGTAAAAATCAAAAAAATGTAATAGAAAAACAAAACGCACATTACCTTTAATTATCCGTTTCATAAGCAGTATAAATATTGCAATCACGTCAACAATTGCATTCTGTTACAGTACTTTTCTCTTGTAATATAATTCTAGCTGCAGCTTAATGTAATTATGACGAAAAATATTTGTTATCTTATTTGTGTAATAACAAAACGCGTAGAAAAAAATATAATTACGGGAAACGTCATGATGTCATTGTCATTGATCAGTTTGATTGACAGCGTCGAAATAATTTTGATTTTTTTGGTTGCTCAATTGACATTTGACCATGGGGTTGCCAATTGCAATAATCATAATATTGCATTAAGGATTCTTATTTTCATTTTCAATTTTTAAAAAAACGGGGGGGTGTAAAAATATTTTAAATACACCAAAAAATTTAATTAATTATGCTCTATTAACCTACGTAACTCAGATTGCTGTTCAAATTTACAATTATTTGAATCCCAGGCTCTATACATTTTTTGAACGTCTCCTTTACATATATAAAACTAAAACCAGAATAATATATAAAAACACGAAAAACAAAGTATTAATAAAACTATTAAATCGAAGTAATAAGTGTCTAGGTTCTTACGTAAAGCAGAAAAGATTAAATAAACAAGTTTACCGTAATATTTTTGAGCTTCCAAACATCATTTTAGGGCATTTAATTAATTAAATATCAATACATACAAAATGATTGAACTAGCGTGATTATCGCAGGATCAACAATTTTAGTTAAAAAATAGAAATTGTAATTTTTTCACTGACTGTAACAACAATATAAAAAATACAGAAACCATGGAAACCTTAGATTATGGTCGTATACAGGATGGGCAGAAAATCGTGTATTAAACGGAACGGTAATAGTTGGAGTTACTTGCAGTAAAAAAATACTCGGTGGTAAAGCCCTAACTTGATCTCCCTAAAATTTATGGCTAAAAAAGTGTTTGTGTTTTCTAAAGAAAATACCAAAATTTGTAATGAATAGCCAGTTACAGTAAAATGGGTACTTATTTTAAAATAAGAAATAGTGTTTCATTGCTTCTAAGTCGTGTGTAATTACTAGAAAAGTGCATTTATACCATGTAGGTACCATGATTTAGGAGCATTGGCACCAGCGTAAGCGTTTATAATAATATGTTCTTTGCTGGCACCTTTTTGAACAACCTTGAATTTTTGTGAAAAATTTATTGTAGCTATCTTTAGAAGCTTAATGTGAAAAAATGTAAAAGATTTGTAAAAAAAAAACCCCTTACACAAAAAGAGCACAAAAAGCTTGCCTATTTAATAACGATTCAAACAAGGTACATGTAGATACAATTTTTTTATGTTTATTTTTTTTTTGTTGTAAGGTCTAAACTCAAGTAAATCATGGCAAGTTAAAAACCAGTTAACTGACTGCAGTTTTTTATTTCATGAGGGCCTTAATTACTCGAAACAGTTTGATCGGACTGTTGCTTACGTTTAGCAGAGTGTACAGAACAATCCCGGCGGCATTGTTAGGTTCCTTTTCTAGTAATTACACACGACTTAGAAGCAATGAAACACCATTTATTATTTTAAAATAAGTACCCATTTTACTGTAACTGGCTATTTATTACAAATTTTGGTATTTTCTTTAGAAAACACTTATATAAACACTTTTTTAGCCATGAATTTTAGGGAGATCAAGTTAGGGCTTTACCACCGAGTATTTTTTTACTGCAAGTAACTCCAACTATTGCCGTTCCGTTTGATCCACGATTTTCTGCCCACCCTGTATATAATCGAATGTCATTGACTAGGTACTTTTTAGGTTGCTGTACCTACACATTTTATCTATGCTCTATTTTTTCTAGTCTCCTTTGTGCCTGTCATGTTCCATAAACTTAAGTTAAAATCATGAAAATCTGTAACTTTCTAACAATGCCAAATCTCGGAACAGTCGCAACTCACAACGCAGTAAGTAGACGCTCGTTACTTTCTTACACAGCTATTCAAGAAATATTACGTATTAATTTCAAGAAACTCGTTTTATTTCGTCTCCTTGACCCATCATAATCCTACTACGGCTATCCGATAAGCTTGGATAGTGGCTGGAGCGTGAAGAGTCCATGGACACATATAATGAAACATAATGAATTCTCCACTTGCCTCTAATCACAGCAAGACTTTTGTGTATTAGAAACGCCTTTTTGCTCGACCTCGCCTTTTTGAACTTCGAACCCAGGATCTAGCTAGTACCAGTAACATGGCCGAATTTAACAACCCACCACCTTAATTGTGGTATTTACTAACCTTGTACTAGTGCGGAACCTTCATTTTATTTTATTTTTTTTTGCTGCGGCATGCGGCATAGAACAATTTATTTTATTTTAGCGGTTTCGAAACTACTTACCCCCATTTAAACATAAACATAAAAGTAAATTATCTATCCCCAAAATCGTCACATAGATTCCCAACGGTTTTTACGTAGCGTCATAGCATCACACTATAATTACGAAGGTGTAGGTAGAGGTAAATATCACCCACTTTTCACTGATTGTGTTTAGGTTTCATATGTAATAGAAGACGAACAAAGTGCCGTTCATCAGGCACGATTCCAAATTTCGATACCACCAGCAGAGGCAGTTTTACTTTTTTTTTAGTCAGATAAAAAGTAGCCATGTCAGACGTCCGACTCAGGAATTTTATCTGCTTATCACAAGTATATCACCGACGGGCCGGTGGCGTGGTCGGAAAGATACTTGCTTTTCACGCCAAAGGTCGTGGGTTCGATTCCCACCCGAGACAAACATTTCTTTAGATATGTCTGTTTGTCTTGTGTCTGGGTGTAATTATCTATATTTAAGTATATATTTACAAAAGAAAAGTATTATATGTAGTATATTACCAGTTATCTGGTTTCCATAGTACAAGCTCTGCTTAGTTTGGGATCAGATGACCGTGTGTGTTAATGTCCCACTATATTATATTATTATATTATATTATTATATATTATTACAAGTAATACTAGTTAGTTCCTTCAGACATTACAAACTAGTGTGCTCAGGGCTAAAATGTTATCAAAATCGGCTCAGCCATCTAGCCGTCAAAAGATATCAGCCAGGAGATGTTAATCGCAATATTCTGAAGATAAACTTCATAATAGATAGGTATTTACTAGCAGGCATTCCTTTACCTATGTGTTACTTTATTAGAATATCAATATAGGTAAGTACATATACTTACTGTAGTCTTGCAACGCACAACATCACATAATATTAGCTTACTCAGCCTAAGCTGACTGCCAATCGATAGAAACATTGTGAAGGAAGTAGTTTTAAGTTACAACGACAATGTTTACTACATCGTCGAATGAACTGACGAAATCGAAGCCGAAGTGCACTCAGTAATCTCAGTATCGGATAGCCGCGCAGTGGGAAGCGCGTTTAACTCGCGAGTCGCGTGTTCTTAATTTAAATTCGAAAAAGTTTTATTGTTACTTTTTTTTTCAAAATGGCATGTCCAATGAGGTGAGCTCAGTATTTTTCTAAACGTACATATTATCTAAGATTTTTTTTTTTAAGTTTTAGTTATTTACGATTTGTGTAATTTACTATTGCGTTTCAATTTTTTTTCTAAGATTGGGTCAAACTCACATGTACCTACTTAACATTACTTAATAATTCTCGTAAAAGATTACATACTTCAAAAACTTCAAATCTGACATTATAAAACAATAAGAGGTAGTACGGTTCAATGCGAAACAAAACCATATTGGTAAAAAACATGATAAATAAATTAGTTTTTTTATTCAAGTCGAACATCTAAATAGTATATTTCTGATTTATTTAAAATTATGTAGGCAGTAGGTATCTACTTGTACATAACGAAAGCTAATATTTGTGGATAAACTATATATTATTATGTAGGTAGGTAGGTAGGTACCTACCTAGTCCCGCTAGCATTCCAGGTAGGTTCCTACAGAATTGTAAAATTTAAGTAGTGAAGGTTCTACGAAGTTTACAATGCAAAAGAATTTTTTGACGCATAGTTAAGTAGCAGGTGGGTACCTAGTTAAATATGCGTGAAAGGATTCTTTTAGTAAGTTAAAAATTTTAGATTGTTCTTCAGTTACAATTTTTTTTTCAATCGCACCTAAGGTTTCTTTGTAATCATAATAATTAAGATCAACCCTAGTAGAGCCTCAATCCACTTTTCTTCCCCATCGTAAAGTTGCTTCTCTCTCACATGCTTGTAACGCAGTGAATCGGTATTTAATGGGTAAACGGGTTCCATTGTAGATGTTATATCATCGCATCGCATAACGTGAGTCACAGTTGTAGTCAAGGGCAAGGCTAGTAGCGAAAAAATAGATAAGTACCTACCATGAAGGTATTTGGTACCTACCTATAGGTATGTCACCTACTTATTCGCAAAACTGATGCAAAATAAAATTTATTGACACCAGGCCACAAGAACAAGTTAAACCTGCTTATTTTGAGCACCCACTGTACCGAATGATAGATGCATCAAGAACATTGCATCATAAAAAAACGGGTTGCACTCCGGGAGTGCCGGCAGAAGTGAAAACTTGATTATTAACGTTGAGCATGTTTGATATTTTGGAATGGTTAGGGAATAATTTTGCACCAATTGCTTTATCAGTATAAAAGTACTATCATTTATGTGGTAGAATACAATATTCATTTATTGCGCTATCGTACACAAACATGACAATTTATATTACATTAAAAATTTAACACTAAAACTATTACAATTATTTTACATTAAAAAGTTTATCAAACATACACGAACATTCGCGCAAGCGCCCTGCGCTGCCTAAACGAAACAGTAGGCCCAGGCATACATTTTCGCCGCGCCGTAGAGAGGGGATAGCTGTCTACTCTCCATCCGTCTTACGCTTTTTCGATCAGGTCACGTGTCCTGACGCGAGTTTAAGATTTTATACCCATTACAGAAAAAGTGCTCAACGCCGCTAAAGAAGTTTTCACTTCAAAAAAACATTTCAAGTAATTTGATATCGTGCTCGTAAAAGTTAATGATCGAATCAGTGACTTAAATATTAAATGCTTATGCACGTGCATGTGGGAGATACCAAATCTAGGTACTTATGCTCAATAGTAATTATCAGAAATAATATAATTGAATTTTATTCTATTTAGGTCACAGTTAGATGCCCACGTGGGGCAGCCGTAACGTACCATTTAAAGATAAATATTCATTTATTGAGAGGTCCATAACGAAAGGGTAAAGATTTTTCACAAATGAAATAAAAGCTAACAAATCCGATGATTTGTTTTATTTTGCGCGTATAACGATTTTTTGCTATCACACTATATTACGTTCGTTCGGGGCCCCTTTAGTACGGTCGTCTGTAGTAGTACCTGTCTACGTCTGATACAGTGGTAGCATACGGCCCAACAGTACCGGATTTAGAGGTCTGGGAGCGCCAGAGCAACAAATGAACGGTGGCTCCTGGCCAATAATTATTTTTTAAATAAAATGTACAATTTCTTTTGCAAGTCCTTATTAGGGCCATTTGAGATTTTGATATTTTACTGGTTGCCTGATTAGAATGAACAAATATAGATTGATGATATCCGTAGTACTTAAAAGTATAGCGCAAAAGAAAAATATCATAGGAAAAGTTGTGAAGGACCATATGGCTTAACATCAAGCTATACATTTCCAGTCTAAGCTAACCTTTTGCTGTACAGAAATCCTATACAACTCGAGATCAGCTTTATGCTGAAAATATATTGCTTGATGTTTAAGCGTGTGTTCTAGTGTTTGCTAGTCTGAATTTGAATTTATTTTTCTGAAGTCTTTATTGCGGGAACCCCTCGCCTAAAGAGCCTGCTTTGCCTTGCCCTAAATCCGGCCCTGCGGCCCTAGCACGTGCCCACTCATCAAGTACGAATTCGTAAAAACTAAATTATGTTAACAAATAAAAGTGTCACAAAACTTTTCACAAGTTGTTCACCTCAGTATCAATCGACACCTGCTTCCTATCTGTAAAATGGACTAAAATTATTATTAATTAATTAATGAACAGTCGTAATTCAAAACGACATTTAAGCATACCTAGTCCAGTCTTGTTGTAAAGTAAATGTCAAACGTTAATGTGCAAGAAGGAGGATGGTGAACCCCACACAGAATTAACCTAGAAGTAGGTACGGTGAACGGAGAAATATGTGAAGTGTCAGGATGGTCTTTTATATTAACTTACCCACTTATTTATGCCAAATCAGTGAGTAGTTATACTGCCAAGCATCCACCTAATATCTATCGTTTAGAGAGAAACCCCCAAATTATCCTACCTACCCAATATTGAACTATTATGGGTTCCTAGGGGATTCAGAAAGTAAAACTATAATAAAAGGTGGATTAGCCGCGCACACGACCGCTCTACTTGGCTATCGTAATTTGGTCTACTGATTCGCCAGCGGACGTCAAACTCGCACGGGGTCCAGCGATATAATGATTTAAATGGTTACAGTTAATACAGACAAAGAACATACATATTCTTAAAACTATACATTAAAACATTCATTCAGTCGAACAGCTCTGCGATGTCACCTGTCATACGTGACAGATGACGTTGATCCGGTCCAAACTCACTATGACCGACAACACGGCCATCCTACGTACGCCTTCGTCCTCGAAGGTGTTATCGTCCGCTGGGGAAGCTGAGAACAATTTAGCCAACATTAGTACTTATCTAGGAATATGTTACTGCCTGATCAGTTGTGCATTCATTTATTCGTGATGCATCTGATCACCTAACATAGTATGTATAGCTTGAACTAGCTGATGTTCATACAGGATCAGGCTAGTCGTGTATCGCTATTCCTACTACAACAGTGTTCACCATGGATATCTGTTGCTTCTTAGATCAAAAACCCTAATAGATAAAGACTATTGAACCGTAGCATTAAATCACACTAAATATTCAACCGTTAAAATTTTAAAACAATGACCTTAGATAAAAATACTTTCTTCGCACCAATATAACTGACATTTTTTTACACAAATTCCAACAACTTAATTACGAGGTAGACAGAAGTAGAAACTAACTAACGTCACGCCTCTTTATTTTAACACTCATTGAAATGTAAAATAATCTATTGTCAAAATTATATTAACACTCATTGGTGCTCGAAAATACACATCACTAACCGTTCGGCCATCATAAATTGATTTAAATCTTAGGCCTGCATATTGCTTAAAGATCAGCGAACACATTTCCACTACACTTGGATAGTTGACAGGAATGATATTAAAAAACAGTAAAACGCTTACGTAACCTTTCGAGATCCATGTCCAACGTTTCAGGTGCCATGAATCCACGGTAGAACAGTGGTTACTTTACCACGTGGGCGGGAGTACCAGCGGGTCATGCCGTCACGCTCCGTCGTCTCTGGGGCAGGCGCGATTGTAAACTGCAAAACTTAACCACGTGCTCAGAGCACGCGTTATTAGTTCCTAACCAGTGTGGGCAAAAGTGGTACACAATTTCACTTCTGATGCAAGAAGGAGGATGGTGAACCCCACACAGAATTAAACTAGAAGGAGGGACGGTGGACGTAGAAATATGTAAAGTGTCAGGATGGTCTTTTATATTAACTTACCCACTTATTTATGCCAAATCAGTGAGTAGTTATACTGCCAAGCATCCACCTAATATCTATCGTTTTTATAGTAACCCCCAGAGTACCCTACCTACCCAATATTGAACTATTATGGGTTCCTAGGGGATTCAGTAAGTAAAACTATGATAAAAGGTGGGTTAGCCGCGCACACGACCGCTCTACTTGGCTCTCGTAATTTGGTCTACTGATTCGCCAGCGGACGTCTAACTCGCACGGGGTCCAGCGATATAATGATTTAAATGGTTACAGTTAATACAGACAAAGAACATACATATTCTTAAAACTATACATTAAAACATTCATTCAGTCGAACAGCTCTGCGATGTCACCTGTCATACGTGACAGATGACGTTGATCCGGTCCAAACTCACTATGACCGACAACAAATGTGCCAGACTGTTCGGTCGATGAATGCTCTAGTGAATCTCACAGTCTGGTAAGGCCCAGTAGTCAGTAGGACAACATAAATTAACATAATTAATGTGTAGATCGTTTCGTAGAGCTGAAGACCCTCGGGTCTCGCTCACAAAGTCTCCGTAACAGGAGTGCCACATACGCTCGGCATGCGCCAGCACTGAGCAAAGGATACCTACGTCACGCATGTTTTATCCCTTTATGTCCGAAATAAGCATCCGCAAATGACATTTTAGAAAAGACGATCACAATATTAACTTGCTGGTACTTATTTTTGCCACCTCTATCGACAAATGTGAATCATATAAAATTAGGTACCTACTTATTTTAATATAAACTGCGTCATTAAATGACAGTTAAGTTTAAAAAAAGAATTTGTCTATAGGTAAACTTAAATGCAAATTAGGTAATTAGGTATCTAAGTCCTCACGGACTGACGTCAAAATCTGCCCCTATTTTATCTACAAAAGTAGGTTCATTAGTTTGATAAGCGAAGATATGTAAATATTTGCATAGGAGATCAAGCAACTATTACGTAGATAGGTACAGACTTATATTTCAAATCAGCGGTGCTTAATTTTAAATTTTATGGCTTAAATCGGAATACACAGATCACTGCATATTTAATTGCACTTACTTTACAGTACCCTATATACTGTACTAATTAGTCTAAGGTTATCGATTTTTCTTCGCTTGTCGGTAAAATACTTATAATATTGGACTCACCATACCATTTGTCACTAATCAGGTCAATAGCAGACGACAGCATGGCACAGGAAGGCAACCACCTCGGCAACGAAGCTGGCATGTTATACGGAGAGTACCTGATGTTGGACAAACTCCTGTCTGCGCAGAGAATGCTTAGTGCTGAGTCCTCGAAGCCAGTGCATGATGAACATTTATTTATTGTCACTCATCAAGGTCGGTTTTTAAGATAGAAACACTAACTTGAATTTGCAAGCGACAGTTACAACTGTGGAAAAGTATAGAAAATATCTAACGAAATATCTTTAGTGAAAAAAGATGGACATAGTACCCTGAATCTTTGCAAACTTTATTTATAGATTATCATCACAGGTACAGCCAACATTTAGTTTCTGTTTTAGGAATGGTTACATGGCGAAATGATTAAACGGTTTATAAAGATTTATAGTAGTACATATGTAGGAACCTAGGTATACCTGTGATCTTTATATAATTAGTTTCATAAAAATGCCAATATAAGTTCTATTGATCCTAGTCATAGCTAAGTTCGATCCCCTTGCGATTAGGACTGCCGCACAGTGGTCTGAAAATCGAGCTCCCCTTTCGTAGAAAGTCAATGTGGGATATTCATAAAACTAAAATATGGAACGTCTCAGGTATACATTCCTTTAATGCATATTTTAGTATGAATGATTTTAGTTACTCCGCGCCTGAGAAAAAAAATATTTAGTATTTTTTTGTATGGGAGAAATTACATAAAGTACATTTTCTTGCGACTGAATGAAACTGAAAGGCTGGTACTCATACGAGCTATTGCCGCTCTTAAGGCGATTACGTTGACATACCACTCGTGTACCTTTAGGTGCCGCTTCACACGTAGGATTTTTTTGAAATTTCGAATTTTCGGTATTGAATATTTTTTGTTATGCCTTTGGGGTTGTTGTTTTCCTGCGAATTCCTTATGAAAACAACAATTTTTTTTATGGAAACAATCTCTAAATCGCGTAAAAATGTCTGCTGTTTCAAACTAAAGTTCGATACCTGCTTGGCCGTAATGTATGAAACAGTTGTTTTCTTTTCCGTCATTTCAAGGTGGTTTCCATAAAAAAGTTGTTTGTTTTTATGAGTAGAATCACCTCATAACAGGAAAGCAACGACCATAAAGTCACGCTATTTAAAGAAGGAATAAAACACTTATTTAACATTTTTTTCATATTTGAAAATTTAATACGATTAAAAACTGTACAATCAATTGTAAAACAAGTGTTTAAATATTATAACAGTTAAACAGCTAAAACTAATTTATTTATTTTTAAATTTAATCGAATAATTTAGAAAACTTCATTTGGCTAGTATGTACATTCCTCAAAATACTTACGTCTAAACCCTAGCCTTTGTTTGTTTAGTACTGAAAATCGTTATTTCTCTAGTATTAGAACATAAAATAATAATAACATCTATAACTAGAAAAAAACTGAATCAAAGAATACAAAAAGCTTCATTTGGTTAGTATTTACTTACATTCTTCAAAATACGTCTATATTCTCTTTGCTTGTTTAATACCAAAAATTCTTATTTATCTAGTCTTAACATTAAAATAAATAAAAATAATAATAACGTCGATATGTATAAAATACGCATTAACAATTATCATCAAAATCTTCTAATTCTGAATCCAGCATTGCGACACTAACATCAACAAACTCAATATTTTCTTTGTCCACACTTGTATTGTCTTCATTAATGAGAAGTGTTTTCATGTCATCAGAGACAGCTGTTCTGATTGACTTTCTGTGTACAGGTCTTATGCTGGATAGGTACGGATCTGACGATACAAGGAGTCCATTAAAAATATCTTCATTTGTTGCTCTACGACAAAACTTCCGCGAATGATGTTCTCGGATTTTTTTGAAGTCTTTATTCCTGGCTTCCGATGCCTCTTCTGATAATTTGCCAATGGGGGTAATGTTGAAATGCCTGATAATTTCAGCACCATGCAGTAAAAGTTTGTGAACACTTGACGGCATATAATACCAACCATAGTGTTCCACATATCTTTCTGCAGTAAGGCGCGCAAAATTTGCAAACGCTTCAACATTAACGGGCTCCCCACATGCTATCACTCCTAGAATTGTGGCAAATCTATGGATTATAGTGGAATCTAATCCAGTGATGGCTGCCGTTTTTACAGGATCACTAAAAAATTTTCGGGCTGTATTGCCATCATTTGTAGTGCCTGCACCTGAAACAAAAACCAAAAACTTCACCATTTTGAGCAGAAACAACGTATTTGGTAAGTAACGTTCTCAAAATCATTCAAATCAACTCGTTGCACTTCAAGACTCACCTTGTTTGACGATATCTACTAAGAGGCCCATTTCATCACGAAACTTCTGCTGGATGATTTGCTTTCTTGCCTTCAATAACTCTTTGCTGTCTGCATCCCTAGCTTGCCATGTTTTGAAATCAAGTCTGTAGGAAATGTGAAGCAAACATTCCATACACCTAATCCAAGCATGGAGAGTAGACAAACCATATTGGTATATTTCCGTTGACACTGGTTTTCTGGAAAACAAATAAATAATATATTTAAAAATAGGTATTCATGATTATCAGCCAAGAAAATTATAAAAGTATTCAAAACTTACTCTGAGATCACATGTAATTTATTCATTTCAGATGGGGTTGCTTTACATATGTCACAAGTTTGGGTTGATGTTTCTGATAATTTAGAAACTATTTTACCATCTATCATAGTCATGAGCATTTTAACTTTAACTGTATGATTTCCCATTATAGAAGGCACCAGTGTAGCAATTTCAGCTTCAATCGTGGCTTGTTCTCTCTTGATGTCTAATTTGTTTTCACTTGCAAACTTGAAAAAAAGAGGCCTGCAAAACATTGTCGAAGACGGTTTTGGATTCTCCCATACATTTTCTTCATCACAATCTAATCTTATAGGTACAAAAGAACACATGAAGACGCTGGAATCATCTTCCTCCACCATGCTTTGCTTATACAAACTCTGCCCTGAAGAACCATCAAAGCCCCACTTACACAGAAGTGTTAACTCCTTGCCATCTAAAGTAGAGGGCAAACGTAGATATTTTCCAAGTCTTGACACAGTTTTATCCAAAATTGCTTGAAGTTTAACTCGTGCCCCATTTTCAGAAATGTCTATGCTATCCTTAGGTGGGTAACAGTCCTTTTTCGCTTCTAGGACAGTTGTGTATGAAGGATATAGTGGGATTCCTTCTTCCTTTGCACAAGCTCTCAAAGTAGTATACTGCCACTTCGACAGCTTCAACGAAGTCAAAATACCTAAAGCTTTATCAGCAGAATATATGGGCACATTTTTTTTAGTTTTAAGTATATCTTTTATCTTTGTAGCCTCTTCGGGATTCTCTGTGACTAATTTTATTATGTCTGCTACATCTTTATTTTGCGCCTTCAAGCCAGTTGCATAAGCAAGACTTTCCGATGGATGATTTAAAAGCTCTTCTACTCTCCTTTTCTTCTGTAACGGGCTTAACACCGAAAACTCCTTTCTTTGGTTTCCAAGAGATGTTGAGGTTCCAACACTACAAGTCTGTGGTTGTGCGGATGTTGATGCACCTTCGTTTACGGGAAATTCTGAACTGGAACACTGTGACTGATCTATCGTTACTGAGGAAGTCATCTTTTCCTTGATGACTTCAGGCCATTTGATGTCTTCTTGGAGCCATGCTTCGTACTTTTTAATGAAAGTATGTCGTGTACGATTACATGAGATCCATTTCCTTTTCAATGCACACACATAAGTTTGGCAGAATTGTTTCAAGTCTCTCTTTTCATTTTCTGACAAATCAATACTATTCACAAACACATCAAACAACACATTGGGATCTGAGAAAGAAGTGTTGTTGGCCACAAACATGAAAATATCAAGATTGGTACCAAAACCTTCCATTGCAATAGAAAAATTGAAAGAACAGAAAAATTAAAGTTTACGCGCACAAGTGCTAAACGTTACTGACAGAGTCCATGCCAAACATTCTATTTATGTATAACTCTCTCACCGACCCTCATTAAGGGTCGGTACAAATTAACACGTAATAAAACTGAACTATTAGTAAAGTAATAAGTGATTCCCGTAATTGATAATGATAACGAACCTCTGTTATCATTAGGTATAGTAAAAATCATTAACACCCTCTTAGCTAATGAGGTTACTATTGTAAAAAGTTATTTGTTAAAATAAGGCAGATATTAGTTGCAGTGCCCTAATTAGTATTCGCAAAAAACGAATTTCTAAAGTTAACTTATATTTTGAGTTAAAGTAATTGAATCTATTATAACAATTATTATAATATTAGGTGCGTATTTATTATAAATATTTAATTCCAAATTCCTTACCAACCTAATTTAAATGCGTCACATACTTAAAATATTCAATGCCGAAAATTCGAAATTTCAAAAAAATCCTACGTGTGAAGCGGCACCTAAAGGTACACGAGTGGTATGTCAACGTAATCGCCTTAAGAGCGGCAATAGCTCGTATGAGTACCAGCCTTTCAGTTTCATTCAGTCGCAAGAAAATGTACTTTATGTAATTTCTCCCATACAAAAAAATACTAAATATTTTTTTTCTCAGGCGCGGAGTAACTAAAATCATTCATACTAAAATATGCATTAAAGGAATGTATACCTGAGACGTTCCATATTTTAGTTTTATGAATATCCCACATTGACTTTCTATGAAAGGGGAGCTCGATTTTCAGACCACTGTGTGCCGCCGTACCTAGCATGTTAGTTGTGCCTGGGCACGGCACCGTTGGCACCGCCCTAATTACGGCACTGTCCTTGTCACCTACCTAATTCATAATGTATTTCTTATGCAGCATACGAACTGTGGTTCAAACAGATAATCTTCGAGGTGGACTCGGTGCGAGCGCTGCTGGATGTCAAGGGGCTGGACGAAGGCCACACAATGGACATACTAAAGAGGCTCAACAGGGTTGTACTTATACTGAAGGTATGTATATTTTCCCTAATATTATTTGGAAGTTTATTGTAGAAACGTATACACTGCCTGCCCCATAAAAGAGAATATCCTATGATATTGTCTTAATCCAATTCTCTCCTGTAGATTTTGCGTGAAAAGGTAAAAAACATACATTCAAATATCCATTCATTCTTACAAACTTTCGCGTTTATAATATTAGTCGGAGATAAAATGTTGTCAATTGTCGTCAGAGTGATCGGCGCGCGTTCCCTAACATTACGCCAAATAACTTAAGATAAAGGGAACCCTGACATTTGAACTGCCTACGTCATTTTATAGCACAAGACTCTACTTTAAGTTATTAATTATTACATTTAAAATTAATCATGAAAGAGATGCATTTATACATTGCGTATAGCACGGTCTCTTTCTATCAACGGAATTATGAATGGTAAGCATGTTATAGTAAAGGGCAAGGCCTTATCATTGATTTATATTACTCTCAATGGTTCTTATCATGTTTTCGCGCCCGTTATGACGCCTCATTGAGAAAATAAGAATTGTAAACACATAAATATGTTTTTAAGATCAATTTATACCTACTTACGTCGTTATTAAATTCAGTGTAGACACATATTACTGCGGTGCACACGGAATACTAATTATAATACTAATATCACCGATGAGCAATCTGACGTAGGACCGACGCGACTTCGTTTGTGACGTCTCACCATACAGTCTGGGACACGGCGGTTTTACACTGTCAACTTTCTTATTACGAACTAGTGTTGAAAAACCACAAATTTTCCCAATTTATTTGCGCTAATTTGTAAAAAATAAAGTTTTTCTAGATCTTTAAACTCCTTAGTTTGATTGACTACAAATTCACGCGTTTTTCATTTTCCAAAAACTACCCCCACGGAATATTTAAGATTGGTGAATTGTTTTTATTAAGAATGTGAATGTTTGTACGGATGTGTGTAGATGGATGTTAGTTACTACGCGAGCCACGGGTGAAGCTTAAATATAATATTACATTTATATTCTATTAATTTAAACTACCTATCCAAGCCTATGTATAGAACTATGTAATATAAAAATTATATTATCATAATATATCAATTTATTGGCAGACAGAGTAGGTCTTAGGTGGTCTTAGGCTTGTCTTCAGGGGCATAGTAGGTACCGGTATTACATAAATATACGAGGCCCCCGCCCCGGGCCAAGTTGGCTCCCGACACGTAGCGCGTAGGCAAAAATTAATAAAACTTCCTAATTTTTATTTTATTTCATAAATAACAGTACTTAGTAAAACAAAGTCATCATCAGTAAATGATTAAATAAATCAGTTTGCCGAGAAAAAGGCAAGGAGAGTGTATATTTAGTTTGAATTATTTGTAAAAATTTTGGAAAAAGTGACAGATAGATAATTAAGATGAATACGTATTTCTTTAAATTTTATGCTAACATTTTTTTTTTTTGACGACCTCGGTAGTCGAGCGGCGTAAGCCGTCCGATTGGGCTATAATGTGCCCGGGAGGTCGCGGGTTCTATCTTATTTGTGTTAAAGCAAAAAATTTTTTCGGAGTCTGGTTGGTTGAGGGCCTACCCTCCGCGCGTCGGAGAGCACGTCAAGTCGTCGGTTCCGGTTGTCATTTAAGACATCTATGAAAATCGATATAGGAAGTCAGAAGGTTCATATAATGTGACGGCTACTGGTTCCCTACGGGTTTCGAGGTCTGATGGTAGTCGCTCGTATAATTCTGGTCGCAAGCCGCATCAGGTTAGACTGGGTGCCGACCCCAATAGAAATGGGAAAAAGGCAAGAGGAATGATGATGATGATTTTTTTTCTTTTGTGAGAAAGAAGGGCCCCAAACAAGTTTTTATACAGGGCCCCGCCAAGCACGCTATGGCACTGCTTACCTTAGCAGCTTTAAAGTTTTCGATTGATACATAATTATTACACCTAATTAGCACCATGCTAGCGGGTAGTTAAACCAGTGACCTATGTCGGTAATCACGTCGGTAATCAAGAATCAAGATCAGTGAAAGCGTAGATCACGCTAGTTAGAAGTTGTGGGTGCAAAATGACACATGATATTAGAGAAAGGAACAAAGTTTTGTGGTTAGTATCCACTACCACCCACCAGGCTTTTGCACGTCGCTAAAGGTAGAGTGCATCGAAGTTTTAGCTAAGAACCATATCTATCACTACAGCTTTCTAATAAAAACACCGCATCAAAATTGGTGCATTCGTGTAGACGTAGACGATATCTACGGGCAACAAACTTGTACACAGATACACAGTTAGGTAGGTACACAGTACAATAGTACAATAGTAATATAAAAATATGGCATTAAAAATACATGGCGCAGCATTCAAAATCTATCTGCGATAGATGGAGACCTCGGAAACGGCGGCCTAGATTGCTGCTTGATATGGCGGTAAAACTTAACTTTTAACCTGAGGTTTGAGATATGCGAGTGGTGAAGGGTGGAAATTTGAAAGAGGGAAGACGGAGCAAATTAAGTGACAAGTATTTCTTGATTACCTACGCCGAATTACAAACTTGCTAAAGAAGTATGTACTGCATTTTTATGCTATTTAAAACTTTTAGGCGTTACATTATATTTAATTTAGTACGATATACTGACCAATACTTAATAAAGGGAAGTCAATGGGAATCGTGTTCGCTGGTAGGTACGTAGGTATAGGTATTAATAAAGTACAAGCTGTAGAACAAAATTATCTAATGAATTGACCCAGCGTCGATTACGTTTAGAAGGCTGCTACTAGGTATGTCAAAAATGTTTCAACCTGTATGTCCTCACTTTTATGCGGTACCTACATATATGAGAAAAAAAATCAACTCATCGGGTACCCGTACTTAATATAATCCACAAACACACTGAGAAAATTGTATCTTTAGGTGCAAGTGTGGGATCACGCACGATTAACTGATTGTGACGGTATCTTTCCAGTGTAGTCACTAAAAAAGATCGCTTATTGCTTAAAGTGATGGCATAACTTCGGCTGAGAGATTTTTTCATCGAGGTGTGATTATTACATAGAACAAACGTTTTTGCCCCTGTACTAAAAAATGTGAAGTTGTTTCGCATTCCGTTTCAAGATGGCGAATTTCCAATCCTATTCATAATTCAAATGCATAGGGGTAAGTATCTCGTGAGCAAGTCTATTCGCTACCTACGAGATGGATTACAGTTAATAATTAACTGTTACGTTATAGATAACTGCTTGGTAATTAGTATGATAGGTATGGTCGAGTAACTACCTACTTATTTGGACAGTGAACAGGTTTGGTTGAACGCAGACAGAATTCAATTAAAAAACCGGGCCAAGTGCGTGTCAGACTTAACACATTTAGGGTTCCGTATTCCGTAGAAATATAAATAAACAGTTTTATAAATACAACATTTGTATTTATATAACTGTTTCTATATCTATTTGTGATATGTTAGTAAAATATATGTAGGTACCTAATAAAATTTATAAATACCTTTCAAGTTCATAGCTCAATAGGAAATTGAAAAATTCTTCGGAATAATATTGGTAAAAAAGTTATGCTGTTCCCAACATTGTTTTCGGTTCACATTTCATTTTCGTGCCCCATAACTGTATGTACCGATCACTTTAAATTAATATGATTAAAATAAATTGAAAGTCAGGCTTATCTTTCATCGATATTATTACAAATAGATCGTCTTTTAATGCTCATTTCATATCGAATAAAAAAAATAAAATAACTTAAAACTTCTTGTTCTATTACTGACACAGGACCAAAAAAAAATTGCGCACTTGTAGAAAAGTTTAAGCTAAAGTTTTTTTTAGTTTCAAGTTTTACTTTATTAAACTTTACATACTGCGGGTTACCTGAATGTATTTATCAGATTATTTTTTTAATTTTAAAAATAAACAGGCAATTATTTAGAGCATTTTTTTTTATTATCAAACTGACACGACTAGACTAGACGGAGTAAATAGAATTTTTAATCCTTTGTAAGTACTTATTTCGTTTAAAAATCATATTACGCTTTGTTAACCATGCATCAAATAATACTACCAAAAGATTGTACCTGTACAGAATACCAAAACAATCGGAAACTAAAAAGTGAAGGATATTTGTATTTTTTCGTATGATATCTGAATTATGTGACCGTTATATGGTGGAAATTCCACGGGCACGCACAAAGCGCTTTGCTTCCACTTTTATTGTGCGAACTGCCAAATTGTGGAATTCGTTGCCGGCATCTCTGTTTCCCGATAGCTATAATCTACCTGTCTTCAAGTGAATCGGTATTTATTAGGTAGGCGCGTTCCATCGTAGACTGCAACATTGTTTCACATCAGGCAAGTTGTGGTCAAGCGCAAACCTATTACAGAATTAAAAAAAAAAATTTTTCTTTCCAGCTCCTAGTAGACCAAGTGATGATCTTGGAAACAATGACTCCCCTCGACTTTATGGACTTCAGGAACTACCTGCGGCCCGCGTCCGGCTTCCAGAGCTTGCAGTTCCGTCTGCTTGAAAATAAGGTAAATACCTTACCTTACCTGCTAGGAACGACCGTTTAATTTCTATGTAGCCACTCGGTAGGTTCAAGTCCAGAAGCACAAATAATAGGTAGAATGAAAGAATTGAAAATCTCCAAACTAGGCAACCTTTATCGCGGGGGTTCCATTCTCAATAAGGTAGATATATTCAACTAAAAACGTATATAGGTATTTACCTCTTATTATTATACTTTACAGCTGGGGCTAAAACAAGCTCTCCGTGTCAAATACAACCAGAGTTACCAGACGGTTTTCGGAGACGACCCTGAAGCCATGGAGTCTTTGCAAAAGTAAGGATCTAATAAATCTATTTTCCTTAGTAATTGATGGTCTAGAACCTAATGTACTACCTACCTATACTTAACCAAACCAGTGTAATTACTAATTAGCGAGCCGCACCGCTTTAGAGAAATAACGACAAAAATCGACTTTTTTAAGTAGGCAATTTTGGAATTTTAAAAAAGCAAAGCATTTACAAATCCGTCCTTAAATAGTTTGAAAGAGTTATGCCCGGACAACATGAAAAATTAAATATCCTAACCTGAGAACCTCCTTCTTTTTGAAGTGGGTACAAAACAAAAGTCCCGGATTTCAAAAAGAAATTCCATTTGAGGACCAAGACATCTACTAAGCTGCACTAGCTCAATCTTACCTAACTCTTTATGAGAGTTTAGAGAACCGTGTTTAGGTAGAAGAGAAACCATAGCTTTAACCATAGCTTTCCATTGAATTGGAATACCTACATATTCTTTATTTTTCGAAGAGAGACTACAGAAAATCATCAAAAATTTGATCTTTTCCTATCGTGAAATAAACTAACAACTACTGAAAAACACATTTAACTGATTGTTACTTTTGTTACAGGTCAGAACAAGAACCCGCTCTCTTAGCTCTGATTGAAAGGTGGTTAGAACGCACTCCTGGCCTCAACACGCATGGATTTAACTTCTGGGGAAAATTCCAAGCTGCTGTCAACAAAATGATCAAAGAAGATATCGAGGAGGCAATGGTATGAGATTTGAGTGACGTTTTAATGAGAAAGCAAAAGTGCCACAAGGCTCTCAAATGATGTTCGAAACCAAAAATCCGCAGTCACATGATCAGTTATTTAGCTAAGCCTACCACAATTATTTTTCGACTGATTTGAAAATTATGTGTGGGGAATCAGAGTGGAGGTGCTATACCAAAGATGTAAGATAACTTGCCCCAGAATATGATTTAATTAGGTACCTCTGCTGATTAGTAAAACGTACCTTATTACCACCATTGGTGCGTGCTGCAGAAGGGTCATACGTACTGCATTGTCGCCAACTACCATCTGGCGAGTACTTACTGGCTACGACTTCTGACCATGGTATATAAGTAGTTACTGGTGTATAAATTGTTGTCAAATCGAAGGGTCTAACAGTTTGGTCTTAGCGAATATTGCAAAATTTAAAGGCGAAGAGGTGTAAAAAGTTGCCACAGTAATAGAATTACGTTGTGTTGATTATGTTGTAGCTTGAACCAAACGAAACAGTCCGTCGCCACCGGCTGCAGGACGCGGAGAATCGCCGCGAGATCTACCGCTCCATCTTCGATCCAGAAGTACATGATGCCCTACGATCTAGGGGAGAGAGAAGGTACTATTAGGAATAGTCAAGATAGTACCAATTTGCGAGGGTACCTTATCCATGCACCTTAATTATTGGCATTCAATCTTGTACTGCGTCACATATCTCAAGCAGAGGTTAATCTAAATTCTAATTACTTCAAACTGGGACAAAAATTATCCAAGTTAGTACGGTCAGCTACTCTGTAGCCATTCTTTAGTAGGTAACAAGATTATTATGAATGAGGGAAAATGTATATATTAGATACCTAGGGGGCTGTCCATTATACACATGATCTTTTTTTAAACATTTTAACCGTAATTAACATCTCAGGACCACGATAAAAATGTGTAGACAGAAAGATTGCGTGTTTGAAAAAATAATGAAAAATAAATACACGCGATATCTTACTACATTCCCCTCCCCCCTTGTGACATTTCGTGATTTTTTCCACACCCCCCCCCCCTTCACGTGATCATTGGACGACCCCTAAGGTCTAAGCGCAATGCCCACCTGCACTGCTACTATTTTCCAATTTCTCTAACTTTATTTCTAGGTTATCTCACAAAGCGCTGCAAGGAGCCATCATGATTACCTTCTACAGAGATGAGCCACGGTTCTCACAGCCGCACCAGTTGCTCACACTGCTTATGGACATCGACAGTCTCATCACTAAGTGGCGATGTGAGTACCACTTCAACCCTTTTTAGTGTCCCATAGCTGGGATCGGGTCTTCTCTTAACTAGGTATCTTACGAGTTGAGAGAGTTAGTTTCGACCTTAATCCAAACACGCTGGCCATGTGCGGATTGGTTGATGTCACATGTCTTGGAATGATTAGTGTCAGTTTCCTCACGATGTTTAGTCCATTGAAATGTTACATTTTTTAGGCCTTACCTTGCGTTTTTTAGAGGACGCAATTTTATTTTTTTGATGTGTAGGGGGGTCAGTGTAAAGCTAAAACCAAGTTTGTGGGGTCGCCACCCTTGTCCCACGGCCGCCATCTTGAAAATAGGGGTTGAAATGGTTTTTACGGTATATCTCTTAAACTATTTGTTTGATAAAAAATATTTGTTAGCATTTTTTGTTGCAAATTAAATTCTCTATAACTTTAGTCCAGTAACTTTTTGTCGTAGAACCATAAATAAAAAAGTTATAAGCGAAAATCTTCAGAAATTCGTGAAAAAAAAATATTTTCCGATGTAACTTTTTTTTATCATTTTACGAAAAAATGATATCTGACCATTTTTGTAGATCGTTTTTTGAGGAACAACTTTTATTTCCATCATTTTTTCATTAAGTCAATAGCTAAGGTTTTACAGCGCTCCGAAGTGAGTACTATTTTTCAGTACTCTTAACTATACCTATATTATACGTGTGTATCTACTAATAATATGTCATCAGTTATTGTTTCTATTTTTATTTTTTTTTACTTTATTATAATTTTTTTAACTATAAATTTTGCAATATTATGAAAAATTAATTATTGACTCCTTTTCACTCCATAACAAAATTTAACAATTATTGATTTGTAAAATTTATAATTAAAAAAATTATAATAACAAAGTAAAAAAAAACGAAAAAAAGAAAAACAATAACTGATGACATATTATTAGTACACACGTATAATATAGGTATAGTTAAGAGTACTGAAAAATAGTACTCACTACGGAGCGCTGTAAAACCTTAGCTATTGACTTAATGAAAAAATGATGGAAATAAAAGTTGTTCCTCAAAAAACGATCTACAAAAATGGTCAGATATCATTTTTTCGTAAAATGATAAAAAAAAGTTACATCGGAAAAAATAATTTTTATTCTCGAATTTCTGAAGATTTTCGCTTATAACTTTTTTATTTATGGTTCTACGACAAAAAGTTACTGGTCTAAAGTTATAGAGAATTTGATTTGCAATAAAAAATGCTAACAAATGTTTTTTATCAAATAAATAGTTTAAGAGATATACCGTAAAAACCATTTCAACCCCTAACTAAATGAGAATAGGCCGGAAATATTAAACTGCAGGAAAAATCTAAAACAAACGTTGATTGGGGTAAATGAGGGCTATAGCGACCATGAAAGTAGCTGCGAATCGTGTTTGAGTTTTAGAATAGGGTCTTTTACACCATAATATATAAGCCAAATACTTACGTGGATGATTATATAATAAACTAGCAAACCCGGCGAACTCCGTTTCGCCATCAGGCTTCCTTTTAGGTAACATTTTCCCGCTTTTCTGTTGAAATTTTCTTTGCTATAAACCTCACGGAGCCCGAGACCTTTCCAACGAATGCAAAACTGTAGAAATCGGTTCGTGCGTTCTGGAGTTATAGCGTCAGAAGGGAAAACCCGACTTATTTTTATATAGTAGAAAATATCAAAATAGGGACATGACCTATGCAATAGTTATAAAATATAATAGTTACAAAAACTATTACGAAAATATGAAATAATGTTTCGTTGTTGTAATTTGGGGGCCGAGTCACCTTCGTCTGTGGATGTAAACCTTTAATTGAATCCCCACACGTGGTCCCCGAGCGGTGCAAATCATGTGACATCAACTGGTGGTAGGCTTTGGCCGCGGTTAGTGACCACCCACCAGAAAACGCCGCACCGCCAAGCGGCTTTGCCGTGTTCCTGTGCGATGTCTGGTGACACTATGCAGAGAGGGTGGATCGGAAAGGCTAATTCCACTGCCAACTTCTCAGCGATAAACATTCGTAATCAAGAGTGAATCGGTATACGGGGCTGGCGCGTTCCATCGTAGGCTACTTCATTGCTTAACATCAGGCGAGTTGTAGTTAAGCGCCAGTATATCGAAGAATAAAAAAATGAATAATCATTTTCAGATAACCACGTGATTATGGTGCAGCGTATGATCGGCTCGCAGCAGCTCGGTACCGGTGGATCTTCTGGATACCAATATCTAAGGTCTACGTTAAGGTAAACATAAAAATTTAATACTTATCCTTGGTGATCTCAGCGGGATCACAGGTTCCAATCTCGCGCTGGAACAAAAAGATCCTATGATTTCTCATCAGTCGCTTAGAAAATTTAACATGGAACTAACACGCGTTTCCCTCTACCGAGGTACATGAACAGTTTGTATGCATAAACTGTTCATGTTTTGTGTATGTGTGTAGCTTTTATTTACGTGTGCGTGTGTGTACGTGTTTAACTTTGACATATTGTGTGCTTGTGGTTACCTCACCTCCCTCAAAAACTGGCCGAAACAATTTAGTATTAGAAGTTGCGTATAACACCTTCTGAGTTAAATGTTCTAAGCTCAAAGAGCAGTCGTGTCGGTTTACACTGACGTCTACTTGACCCTGATAGTGAAAGGGATAGAGTGCATAGCTGCGTTTGCGCACGAAAATGAACTAAATATCTCTGGTGTATCTGACCAGTCAGTTGAGGAGAATAGTATTATTATTGTATTATCATCATACCAAATTCACAATGTTTCCATTTTTTATTTTCAGTGATCGCTACAAAGTGTTCTTGGACCTTTTTAACCTGTCAACATTCTTATTACCCCGTTCTCTTATCCCCCCATTGGACGAGGGGATGAAGAAGAGCCTCAACTTGACCTGGGGTGACTTTGACCAGAAGGAGAACGGTACCTATAACGGGGAGAATGGAATCGAAACTCCCTCTTTATAGAAATAGCAGAAATGATAAGCTAATTTTAAGTTTGTCTATGTCAAGATCTGACAGTTATTTAATAGAATTTTGATTAAGGAAACTAGGGATAGGTGTGGCGTAGCCAGGGAGGTCAAGGAGTAGTCTAAAGGGGTCAAGGGTTCCACCTTCATGACTACCTTTGGAAGGTAGTCATGAAGGTGGAACCCTCAATTTGGTGTTTTTACAAGATTAAATATACTTAACTTATAATAAACTTACGCATTGCATTATTAATATTTATATTTATAATAACGGGATATTAACGCGCTCACCTTTCATTTGGCTTTACGTTTCGACACGGTTGCACCGGTCCTGGTCGCAAGCAGAAAAGAAGCAGTGGTCGTGGTCAGTCTGCTTGTGCAACCCGTGTCGAAAAGTAAATGATGGTTATAGTAAACATAAATATTAAAGCCCTATATGCTATTTATGAACATATGCGCTTAAGTCCGCGACTAGATTTTATATTGTAATATTTATCTAATAAAACCCCCGAAATTAAATTCTGGCTACGCCCACAAAACTAGGTGTTTACCAGTGAAACTATTTGTTTAAATGTTGAACTAGATTCAAGAATCTTAGAATAAGGAAAAATACAGAAAGGCAGTTTCTTTATACAATATTCACCCTTTGATACGAACTATAGGCTGATGTGTGGCGTAATTATTTATATTTATGTAGGTACTATGTATATTCGCAATAAAATTGAAATTCTTGCTAGCCCCTTTTAAGTTTACGGTAGGTACGACCTAATTTAAAAAAATACTTTATACAAGTGTTATGGAATGGAATTCTTCTTCTGTACATAGTTAAATTATAATTGGTACCGTATAATAAAGAATATAAATTTGAATAATAATAATTTAATTTTAATTTAAATAATTTTAATTTGTATTTCGAATAATCATCTCATCAATCTTCAAAGTAATTCTCACACAGAAACTACTCTAGGGCCAGAAGATTTAGAAGCCCAGAATTTATACAAAACTCGATCTTTATACACTTCTCCTGGAGTCAGGATTGCGGTCTTGAAGTTCTGATGATGTACAGCATCCGGGTACTTCTGGGTTTCAAAGCAGAAGGCGCCATGTCGTCTGTAGCCTACAGAGCTTTTTCCTATCAGAGCTGGTTCATTGGGTGATGGTAGGAAGTTGGATGTATAGAACTGTATTCCGGGTTGGTCGGTGAGGATTTCCAGGTTACGTCCTGATGATGGGTGGTATGCGGACGATGCGAAACTCATCTGGAAATAAAGTGGAATGTTTTAAAAGTATAATCTGAGGGAAAATTGACCCAGTAAGAGTACAACTATGTTATGCATTAGTATGAACTCCAAAGAGCATAGAAACGCTTAGGTACGCTGAAATTCATTTTTGTTTTAAGTGCCCTTCTTCTTCTTCTTCTTTTAATTATGGCCTCTGCAGAAATTATTCCGCAATTTTGCCAGTGTCAAGTTTAAATAAGTATATAAGTTTTTAAAGATTAGTAGTAAAAAACTAAAAAACTGCGACGTTCTAAGACGCCATATGTAAAAATCAGTAAATGATCAAAATGTGTGACATATTGCGTGCTTGTCAAACAATTTGACAATTTGCGACTTTTTATGAAGGTTTGGTCAATATTCTAGCTTGTACCTAAAACCTAAAGTTTGATTATTGATTTTGTCAAATAAAGATCCTTTACAGGGCACTTTAGATGTATCTTAGACTATATGATTTTAAATATATATTTTTTATAATTATTATATATTTATCTGTCTGTAGGTAGGTAGGTAAGTATATCTGCTAACTCTTTTTAAACCTCGAAACAGATAAATACAACTGTGTTTCGTATTAGAAGTCGCTTTAGTTTTGTTCACTGGTAATACTAGCATGTATGTAATTGTTCATCAGGATTGAGTGAATTAAAAAAAAATCCACTGCTCAAAATAAGGGAAGCGGTTGTGCTTGTGAACGAAAACCGACTTAAACATAGGCGAAAGCCGTGGGAGGAAGTTAGCTAGTTAAGTTTTTCCTTTTTTCTTCACATACCTCATTATCGACTTTAGTGTTAACACAGAAATTGTCATCAAATCGATTGCCGGACATGACGTCACCAAGCCGCTTAGGTTGTCTCAAGTCGAAGGGGGTTCCCTTGACATCCATTAATTTACCAGTTGGTATCGAGTTCGAATCTGTTTCTGTAATCCTAGAAAACAAAAAAAACAATGTTTTTCCCTTCGCCGATGAAACTCAAATGCAGCGACCAGATACTTAAAGATACCGCATATCTGAGCCCTCGCACTTGCCTAACTTATTTTTTATTTATTTATTTATGTCGTACCGCTACATATTATCCGACTACAAACTATTTTGACTGGTTCGATCAAGGGCAAAAACTTTAATGAACCAATCAAAATTATCTATCTACCCCGATACCCCGGGCAACTTTTGACGATATCAGTACATATTACAATATCATACAGTATTTGAATAAAGTGATGTCTAGTAGGTATCTAGTCGGCGCTCAAATGTTACGATAAGTAAATAAACTCTGTAGGTACCTACTTATAAGAATTGACTCTTCCTAAGATAAAACAAAAAAATAACACGCCTTATTTTCTTGAAACCTAAAGAAAACATCTTGATTCCTTAAGTTCTCGAATTAAAAACGGTGCATCTATTGATACGCTACGTGGAAACAAAATTATACACGGCCCAAGACAAGCATTATACATTTTTACCAAATTATTGTTATTAAATACCTATCTATTGATTTATTAATCCTCGGTCTCCACTTACGTCGTATACCCCAACGCGGCAAGCAACGGCACGGGAAGTGTGACCGGTCAGTTGCTACATCAGATAGGTCAAATAAGTAAGTACTTCAATTGTTAAGTTATATAACATCTTACCTATCGGCATTAATCTTCACAACATGGTTGTACAACTCCTCTGCGCCAGCATCATGGCCAGCCAGATTGAAATACGAGTGGTTTGTCAAGTTCACCACGGTTTTCTTTGTAGTAACTGCGGTGTACTCTATATACATACTATCGTCATCGTTTACTAGGTAAGTGACGTTGGTGATCAGGTCACCGGGGTAACCCTCTTCTAAGTCTTTGGATAAATAGCTGAAGACAACTTTATTGTTGATTACGTCATAGTCCCACACTTTCTGCAAGGGGTTATGAATTGATTAATTGTTACCAAGACATGCCATGTCTGCTTTATTTATTAGTATTGTGAGAGACGCTCATAAGTTGAGGTCACGGTTTTAAAATTAGAGGTGACCAAAATGGCTTAAAAATTGTTAGCAGACTATTAATAGCAGCTCTGAGTTTGGGCTTAATACAGATAAAACACTAATAGGTTCGCTTTATTCTATGGGACGTTTACAGAGCTGTCGAAACGTTAACACTCAAATCAGCTCAACAAAAGCATCCCAACCAAGGAATTATTACTACTAATCGGAGTAAAAAGGATCCTGAGTTTTACCAGGAGTAACGTGCCAAAATTGCGAATGTGTCAAGTGCCAACAAACAACCATCGTCGGCCTATTCACTCCACAGCTGGACTCTAGCTAGACATAGGCCTCTCCCAATAAGCGCTACCATTTTGGAATGCTATTGCCCATACTCGCCACGCTGGGCAAGCGGGTTGGTGACCGCAAAGCATAACTTGTCGCACAGGTGATCCTGCTGCCCATCACCGGTCTATGATATACAGCTACGCTGATTTCTAATGGTCAAACCGCCATGTCCATCATCGTCAGAACCTCATCCGGGCAGCGTGACACGTACCTAGGTGTAATTGTGCTTGCCTACATTATCACAAACTCATTATAGACTAGAATCTACGCAATACATCAATTAATAAATCTGTACCTGATCAAAACCAATAATCCCGCCATGTAAATGATGTTCCCTTGGTTCTCCAACATTCTTAGCCAGTTTGTAGGTCTGGCCATCAATCACAAATTCCGCATTAGCAATTCTGTTAGCACATCTGCCGACAGTAGAACCCAAGTGTGGGGTATTTCTGTTCACGTAACTTTCCAGGTCGTCAAAGCCAAGCACTACGTCTTTGAGGTCACCATGCTGGTCTGGTACCTGAAACGATTGAATTAAACCATATGGTCTTAACATTATCATGACTGCTTTTTTAAATAATATTTTATTTGTTGCAATCTGTGCCCTAATTCACGTAATTTCTTGACGCGCCGATCAAGTTTCGGTGCAGTTTCTAATTAAGATTTCGTCGTAGTGCAAAATGGTATTCTTATAATTGGTTAGCTACAATATCTATTCGAAGTGCTCTCGTGATGCAAACTTGGACGCGAGCGTATCTGACAGCGGTTGTCAAAATTACAAGAGTACGAAAAGGGTTGTTTTGATCGAAACTAAACTGCAAGTGAACTTATTTAACTACGTGAATTAGCCTACAGATCTCTTTATTTAAATTGTGTACCAAAACTAACTGTAGGAAATTTTTGTTGAAGTAGGTTTTAATACTTGTATAGTTTATACCAACCTTCACGGATTGTTTTTGTAAAAGTTATGAAAAAGAAATAGATACTTGTCTTCTTGAAAAATTCTTTACAATATGGTTGTGAAAAATGCTAACGCTGTTTAATTTTATTATTCATCTCACGGACGTTGAGCTAAATTTCAACATGGTAGCAGAGCGTGGTTGAGCGTGGTTCAGCGTGTTTGATCATGGTTTAACACGATTGAACGTGATTCCGTAAATGAATAAATAAATGCTACATACGGGTGATAAATGTGAATAAAGTAATTATGGCAGCCAAACCAGACATTACCAAATTTCACATCGGAAACCTGGACGGCACCAACTGGTCAGTATGGAAGTATAAAATGAGTATGTTACTAAAGGGCATCCCAAAAGCCCTAAACCTATTGGAAGGTACATACTTATTACCAGGACCTAAAGCGGATGCATCAAGTACAGAGAATGTGACAGCTAAGGAAAAATTTCTAGAGCTAGATAGCATGCTTCTTGTAATTCTAACAAGTAACATGACCGATGAAATAGTCCAAAGAATTATGAGGTTTGAAACGTCAAAGGAAGTATGGGATGAACTTAAAAGACTATTCGATGGAGACGGAGATGATCTGGTGTACGAAAATTGTCTGAAATTCTTCGAGTACAAGAAAGAACCAGAAGACAATATGGCCATTCACCTCTCTAAGTTAAAGAATATTTGGTTTAAGCTTAATAAAGAAATAATAAAGCTGCAAGGAAACCAAGAATTGCCGGAGATAGTTCTAATATGCAAAATTCTAGACACTTTGCCTGACGAATATCTTACTTTTAAATCAAGTTGGCTACTTATGGCCAAAAATGAAAGGACTATAGATCGATTAACATCACAACTCTGTGCATTTGAAAGAAACATTGAGTCACAACCCCCTAAATTGAACAGTGAGAGTACCCAAGCTCTAACACTGAAAGCTTCTAAGAAAGGGAAGAAGACACACAAAGAAAGCTGGAAGTGCAATTATTGTGGTCAACAAGGACACAAAGTAAGAAAATGCGCAAAGTGGTTGAGTGACGGAAGGCCACCGAAGGCAAGTACTAGCAAAATTTCAAATAATGTAAATGTCACAGACCTAATGATGGCAGAAAAGGACTGTTGTCTGTACCCTGACAAAGATAACTGGTATCTGGACAGCGGAGCGACAAGTCATGTCACATTCAGGAGAGATCTATTTCAAACATTTGAAAGTTTTGAATCACAGCACACTGTAACGACAGCAAATGGTGAAAAGGTAGATGCCACTGGCAAAGGTGACATAAAACTGGAAACCACAGTCGGAAATCACAAAGGGATGATAACCTTATGCGATGTATGGTGTGTGCCGTCACTGCAGAAAAATCTGTTCTCATTATTAGCAGCACAAGACAGATTACCACAAAGCTTATTTGAATCTGAACCTGAATTTTGTAGTTTAAAATCGAAGGGCATTGTCAAAGTTACAGGTGAACGAAAGAAAAGAGGAGGGCTATTCAAACTTAATGTGAAGAATGTTATGCCACTTATTCCCGTTGAAGTTAATGCATTGACAAGCCAGGATTCATTACAAATTTATCATGAGAGATTAGCACACCAAAGCAAACTTCATGTAAAGAAGGTTATAGAAAGAGAACTTGGAATAAAGGTATCAAATCAAACAAAAGATTTTTGCGAAGGTTGTAATTACGGAAAAATGCATAGGAAACCTTTTAAAACTAGAAATAGAGCAAAAATACCTGGAGAAGTTATAAACTCTGATGTTTGTGGACCGTTTCCATTCTCCTATAAAGGATATCGTTATTTCATTATATTTAAAGACGATTTCAGTAAATATCGCTACGTTTACTTTATGAAACAAAAGTCTGAAGTCCACTCAAAGCTTCAACTAATGTTAGAAGAAACGAAAGTAGCAGGTCACGTTGTAAAAGAACTTTTAAGTGACAATGGCGGTGAGTTCGATAATGAGAAAACACGAGCAGTCCTGCAAAAGTATGGCATAAAGCAAAGGTTGATCATGCCATATACACCACAACAAAATGGATGCAGTGAAAGAGAAAATCGAACGCTTGTTGAAGCCGCTCGAGCCATGATGTATGCGCACGAAGAACTGCCAACAGCTTGCTGGGCAGAGCTCATTAGTACAGCTGCATATGTGCTTAATAGAACTGGACGTACTCCCGTGGATGAAAAATCACCATTTGAATTATGGTTTAACAAGAAACCAAAGATTAAACATTTAAGAATCATCGGAAGTCCTTGCTACGCCCATGTACCCAAACAGAAGCGTAAGAAGCTGGATAAGAAATCTGAAAAATGTATATTAATCGGCTATGATGGTGATGATGGGTACCGTCTTCTAAATATGAACAATAATAGACATTCGTTAGTACGTTCTAGAGATGTTGTATTTCAGGAGTTCTCAATCACCAGGACTGGCACTAATGAACCTGTCAAATCAAATCCTGTTGAAAGAAAATCTGAAATAGAAATAACTCTTCGTAGATCGCCAAATCTTTTTGCAAGGGAGGAGGATACTCAACCGATTCATGATGCAAGGGAGGATGAAAATGAAAGTACAGATACATTTCAAGAGTGTATACCTCCTGAATCGTTTGGTGATACACCTGAGGCTGAAGTGGGTATCAGAAGTCCTTCAGAAACACAAGATGAGCGAGATGAAGTTGATGACCAAATATTACCAGAGCAGTTGGAAGATGAAATAATGCAAGATAGTGAAATTGAGGATCAAGGAAGAATGACTCTTAGAGATAGATCTACATTGCGACCACCTGCAAAACTTGGTGACTACGTTATGACTTCTGTAGTTGACGTGAATGAACCTACAACTTACAATGAAGTACTAAAGAGTCAAGACAAGGAGCATTGGATTAAAGCAATGAAGAGCGAGATTAAATCTTTGGAAGAAAATAAAACCTGGACTCTAGTCGATCTACCCAAGGGTCGGAAAGCTATTTCATGCAAATGGATCTTCAGAATAAAGACCAACGCTGATGGTACTATTGATAAATATAAGGCAAGGATTGTTGCTCGAGGATTTTTGCAAAAACCAGGAGTGGACTATGATGACACATTTAGTCCTGTGGCTAAGATGACGACTATCAGATCGGTCATAAGCGTCGCGGCAAATGAAGGTCTTACACTCACACAGTTTGATGTGTCTACAGCCTTCCTAAACGGCACTCTTGAGGAAGAGATTTATATGAAACAACCTGAAGGTATGAATGATGGAAGTAGTCGAGTCTGTAAATTAAAGCGAAGCCTCTATGGATTAAAGCAATCACCGAGATGCTGGAATAAGTGTATTGCAGACTACTTGAAAAGTATAGGCTTTCAACAGAGTCAAACGGATCCATGTTTATTTATAAGGAAACGTACACAATCCAAGATAATCCTAGCCTTGTACGTTGACGATGGACTGGTAGCTGTGAATAACCAGAAGGATGCGGATAAATTTATGACTGAGCTTAAACGAAGGTTTAAGGTAACCGCAAAGCCTGCAGATTATTATTTAGGGTTACAAATACACAAAAGTGTTGATGGCTCTATAAGTATTAATCAAAAACACTACACAGAAAAGGTGTTAGCGCGTTTCAAAATGGGAAACTGTAAGACAGTGACAACACCCATAATCAAAGACTCTGAGCAAGGTAAATCAGATAAAGAGGAAATAGATGAGAAGTCTTATCCTTATAGACAAGCTGTTGGAGCCCTTGCTTACCTTATGGTCGGAACGCGGCCAGATATCGCCTACGCCGTTGGTGTAGTATCTAGGACACTAGAGAACCCTTCCAAAGAAGATGTTTTAAAAGTGAAGCGCATAATGCGTTACCTGCAAGGCACGTTAAATTACGGCATAACGTACAAGAAATGTCAGACAGGAATTCTAGAAGCCTACTCTGATTCTGATCACGCAGGAGATGTCAAGGATCGTCGATCAACTAGCGGCGTCCTTTGTTTACATGCTGGTGGCGCGATTTCCTGGGCAAGCAGGAAACAATCATCAGTGGCGATCTCATCGACAGAAGCAGAAATTGTAGCAGCCAGCGAAGCAGCTCGCGAGATAGTATGGCTACAAAGGCTGTTTAATGAAATTACCTGCTTAAAAGAAACACCGGTATTGAAGATAGATAATGAAGCCGCTGTTAAATTGGCACATAATCCAGAACTGCATCGAAGAACAAAACACATTGCAGTTAGACACTTTTATGTGAGAGAACTTGTTGCAGATGGAACACTACAGGTCAAGCATGTAGGAGCAAACCTACAAAGCGCAGACTTGCTTACGAAGCCACTTAGCAGACCGTCTATCGTATCCATATTGGACCGGATAGGTTTAAATTGCACATAGTATACCTTTTTTATAGACTTTACAAAAAGGGAGGATGTTGAAGTAGGTTTTAATACTTGTATAGTTTATACCAACCTTCACGGATTGTTTTTGTAAAAGTTATGAAAAAGAAATAGATACTTGTCATGTCAGAATTTAAATATAAGAAAAAAAAATTCTTTACAATATGGTTGTGAAAAATGCTAACGCTGTTTAATTTTATTATTCATCTCACGGACGTTGAGCTAAATTTCAACAATTTTAAATTGATATTTCCATGATTGGGTCTTCCACTTCCACAGCACCTTTGAAAGCGTCAAATGCCCACAAAGGTTATTATTGCCTACATTGAAAACCAAAGAGTTAACTACCAATCAATGTTATTTAAGTAAAATGGGTGACTATTTCTGTAAAGCAACAGCTGGATTTATCTGTATCTTTCTTTGTTTGTTTGCTTATTAAGATATAGCTCTCTAATGCACGTCACCGCTACTCTGGACATTAATACCTACAGGCTGACTTAAAGTAGAAAGCAGGCTGATGAGGAATGAATTAACAGCTAACTTTTGAATACATAGTAAGGATCTACTATTTTCCAGACATAAACAAACTATAACGGTGCTTCTGTTATAGGTGGTATTTGGTCATTGACCTGTGTTAATAAGCATCTCGTATCTCAGTAGGTATGTGGTAGACTTATCACCAATCAACCACATAGATAGGAAATGCCTATCTCTTATTGCGGGCACTGTATTTTTTATTTTATTTATTTTTATTCTGAAACAGGCATGCGCTTGACTACGACTTGCCTGATGTAGTCTATGATGGTACTCGCTCGCCCAATATACCGATTCACTCGCGATAACGAATGATTTTCAGTTAAAAGGTGGCAGTGGAATGAGGCTCCATATGGTTAGAAACCATAAAGGAGCAACAATCCCGACCCACCTTCTGGAATGAAAAATAATCACTATATAGATGAAGATAGGACAGTATTAGATACTTTAACTAAATCATATACTAGATTTGCATGTTCTCGAGTGGCGACTTCAGTAGGACGTGCTCCAACTATCTAGAGTGACGATCTCCGCTAAATGGCTGGTAAGAGTTGAATGAGAGTAGGTGATAATGTTATGGTAGTATGTAATGTTATTACTTATTCGGTTATATTTATTTATTTTTTATTTGTTGTGCACTTCTACCCATTTCACAATTTTTCAACACCTAGGTAAGTAGGGTTTACCTTAGTAGAGTACTTAAAGTTAAACTCTAAAACTTATAGTAAACTCGCCTGTATATTTGTGTGGATTCCCATAAGTAAATTGTCTATGTGTTTTGTGTACAATAAAGAATAATAAAAAGAATAATCGCGTATCGTGCGCAATGGCGTGCTAGGAGAGACCCATGTCCAGCTTGGGCTACAATAGGCTGATAGTTATATTTTTTTAGTCTGAAATAGGCTTGCGATTAATTACAACGTGTCTGATATTAAGCAGCGATTTATTTTATGATGGAACTCGCCTGCCCAATATACTGATTCACTCGTGATTACGAATAATTTTCGGTGAAAAGGTGGCAGTGGTATGAGGCTCCATATGCTTGGAAACTTGAAACCTTATAGGATCAACAATTCCGACCCACCCTCGTAAATGGTGTCACCAGACATCGGTGCGGCTTTGTCTGGTGATCACTAACCACGACCGAAGTCTACCACCAGTTTATTGTCTCCTGATTTGCACCACCCAGGGACGACGTGTACGGATTCAGATAAAAGGTGCACTCCCACGGACGAAAGTGACTTAGCCCCCATGTTTTATTTTAATAGGTACCTACTCACCACAATAGACTGGACAATAGCACCATACGATATAACGGAGACAGAAAACCCAGAGCTGGTGGTCCAGGTAAACCTCTTCACCTTCTCCTGGTTGTGGACACCAAAATCTTCGACTGTTAACTTCACCATGGCTGAAAAATATCTCCAGCATTATCTTATATCGACCAAAAGAAATATATTTCTTACTGATATAAAAAAGGAGGGTTCTAAGCATAATAGAATAGGGTTTTAGGGTACCGTACCCAAAGGGTGTAATGAGCTCCTATACTAAACCTGCGCTGTCAGTTTGTCTGAACTGTCATAGGTCACCTATTTAACATAACATCCTGCCGAATTTCCTGCCTAATAAAGATTATTAGGCAGGAAGCTAGACTATAACGCCGAAACATGAATTTTCATAATTTAAACAACTGTTTAAAACACACAAATCACCGGTATCAGAGTACCTACTTTTCATCCAAACATTTAATTTCGTTAATACTTCAAGAATTTCAGTCACTTATCAGCAAAAAATAGTACTGAAGTACCTACCTAAACACTTGTCCACAGTTCTTATCATAACAATAACAAAAGCATTTGATAACCAAACAGTAAAACAATTAAGTAATAAATAACATACCGGTTGATAACACGTCTTGTCTCTATGGCGTACGGCTTGCTACTGACTTCACTCACATCGCTCACAATCAATTTGAATTTAAACTAAAGTTCGTAAAATACCTAATGCTTGAAATTTGTAAATAAGCAGTGTTTCTCAATATTTTTAAGCTACGGATACACTAGGGGTCAAAAGTAGCGAAATGTTCCACAAGGTGCCAAACTATTGCGTGTAAGTACCTATTGTTTCGAAGACAATGTTGGCGTGAATTTGAGTGCTTTTATGACGGTTCTAAACATACGTAAAGATGAATAAAGTCCGTGCCTTGTATATAAGTATATTTTCTAATATTAACTCCTAGCTCTTTAGGCTGTCTAACAACGGGCAACATAAAGACTTTTGTTGTGACGCTGAAGAGCTATTGATATTGTACACTTTGACTTATAGATAGACCAACACACTGCTTAGTCAGCGTTTAAAATTAAATAAAACCAACACATTTTTAAGCGACTTCCAAATAAAGGAGGAGGTTTTAGGTTCCACTCTATGTATTATTTTTGTTATTAAAAAAAATACAAAGCAAAATAACAGCGATATTTTCCCCATTTGTGGACCGACTCTCAAAATTATAGTTTTAATTAAAAGAGTATACTTCTGCAGTGGTCCCATTGGTACCATGTCATGACCTGATGATGAAAACCCAGAAAAATCGCGGGTAACCCTGAATTTTTCCTGCTTTTACGCATCTGCGGATAATTTCATCGAATATGAAACGATTTTGATGATTCTTTTATTGTTGGCACCGACACCAAATGATATCAAATACTTGTTAGATATTTTATTTCTCTTTATTTAGTTAAAGGGACTTTTACGCGCAGCGTATGCCACTTCCATCGTATCCTAAACAATATTAAATATTTCTGATTAACCAAATCACAAAACGAATTACTTTATGCTAAGTAAATTTATTTATATTTTTTTAGTTTCCTTTTTGAAGTCGGCTTTATTTTTGACTCTAAGACTTCGGCGCGCGGGAGCATGGATTCACTTCGTCGCTTAGCTCCCGACTACGACGGAGGAGCACTTGCACAACACTTCATTTATCTAAATATTTAGATCAATTTCAGCTTGCAATATTAACTTCCCTGCACCAAAGCGATATCACTTTATTTAGTTATCTTTACTTAGATAGTATAAAATGAAGCTGCATCCGCTGTTTGGTTGCGATAAACTCAAATACCACCGAACGGTTTCTCCTGCGGTTTTACGTGTTCCATGAGGAAGTTTTAGGTGTAGAATTTATTATTTATAAGTATACAAAAATGATATCGCATCGAGGCAATACAGTTTATGCAATAGCATTCATTTTTATATTATGCGTTATACACACGTTTTTTTAGAAAGAAAACAACCATCTAATTTGATAAGCGTCCGACTGATTTATTTGGTTTTAATAAACGTCTAATATTATCACTTCGTCAGCAATACCACATACATCTTCTCCTATTTTGATCCTTACATACCCATCCTCCCCAAATGATTCCCCCCAAGAATTCTTTATTATGTAGTAGGGGATATTCCCAGTTTTATCGTAGCCTACTATCTGTATCGCGTGTACTAATTGTTCATCAATGTTCGGTCTGAAATAAAAAAGAATACTTTGGTACTGTAAGTAATAACATCATTTATGTATTATAGGGCACTACATTAATAGTAACGACTTTGTTTAGTAACAAATGCAAAGCGACTTAAATTTAGAAATAGAAAAATCTTAGTGGCTATTTGTAGTCAGAACTCGTGCACGATAAACGGTAATAGAAGATATGCCCTAATGCGAAAGTGCATTTTTCAGTAACATTTACGATGCGAGACGGTGATCACGCCGAAGTGGTGCTGATGCACTTCATGGACGACAGTTAATAATCACGGAGCACTTGTAACAGTTAAATCAGACGCAAGACAGGGCTTTATATTCATTCCCGAGGTATGGGGTATTACACCACCAACTTTCTGGCTCCAGACTAATGCTGAGAAATTTAAAAAGTCCCATCACTCTTTTCAGCTCAACGGGGGAAATGAACCCGCGGTCTAGTGGGTCTAGTGGGTCTACACACCTACAGTGTGGTCTACACTATCCCCTATATCTTCTAAAAGCACCTGCGAGCAAATTATAAAATAATCTACTCACTTGCAAGCGCGTTCTATCACTCCGCCATTATATCCTATCCAGTTACTTGCGGATACTATTGCTATCGCCGGACCGTGGAACGCTATCAGCCGCAATAATAAGTCTTCATCGATGTTACTAGAACAAACACAAAGTCAAAGTTTGTCAAACTGTTTAGAGTTCTACCCTCAAATATTCAGCCGATAGCACTGTCTTGTCGTTTTGTTCGGTACGTTTGATCAAGATAATAGTGTTTATTGTTTTTGAACCAGAAATTATTTTTTTGTGTTGAGTTTCAATAGTTTTCATATATTTGTTTGTTACAAAGTTAATAATTTTATTTACTGCAAAGCAGATCTTGTGTCACGTATTTTAATCATAATTATTGACTGCTAGTTGTTTATTTGCCCTTCGCGCGAATATTAGGACGAATTACTACGGAACCCTACATATTACACTGAGTGTGCGTGGCCTGACATTTAGCCTTTTTTTATCAATTGAAACAGAACCCTAAAAAACATACAAAGGTACGGCCGAACATAGAACCTGCTTTCTCCAGAATTCGGTTAAAAAAGAGAATGTAACTTACCAAAACTTTTTGTAGCCTTTCAACTTGACTCCACTGTCCCGGGAGGTCACCGTACAATTGTCATCAGATTTCCTTGATTTCAATGTAAGGGGGTACTGTTCAGCAGTGACGATCGGCATGTGGTAGGTACATAAGTAGTCCAAGGCTCCTTCTACGTTACCACCTAAACAACTGTTTGTATATGTCGAGCAATCCAATACCTCCTACACAAAAACATTGTATACGTAATAAAAAAAAAATTACATTGTCTCTGTATTTTTTATTTATTTATTACTAACCCGTAATATCTATGCGATGAGTGTTAAAAGTTATCGCGATAAACTTACCACCAATCATTTCAACCCTTTTTTATGTCGCACTGCTGGGCACTGGTCTTCTCTCTCGACTATCAGAGTTGAGAGAGTTTAGGCCTAATCCACACATGCTGGACATGTCCTTGAATGATTAGTTATTAGTTATTAGACATATTGGTTTTGCTCACGATGTTTTCCTCCAACGATATTGAGCAGCGGCAATGAAACATTTCACACAAAGATGCATCTCGATCGGGGATCGAACCCGCGACCTAGCTATATTTCAAAGGCGAGGCGGATATAGCTGCTTTCCACTAATAGCATCGTACAATACAAGTTACCTACTCACAGATATTCTCCTCCAAAAATTTTAACGTTCGTGCTCAAATATATTTACCAGTGGACCTCTGTTATTAAACGGAACTTTCCTCGTGAATTTACCTCGTTTTGGCCGGGTTTTTTAGTAACGATCTGACCTATCAACGTAAGGTTATTAATTGGTTCATCTGACTTATTCGCCGAACCGTCATGGCTTTCGGCGAATGAAGTACTTGCCAACCGCCCAGGAGGTGGAGACGAACCTCAGCGTCATCAGCTCAGGTCTTTGACGAAAGATTCAATATTTTCGGGATCGGGCTGTAGATGAGATCTACTATTTGTATAACTTACTTGTATGCTAAGCCAATCATGATTTTTTCGTTCGATATCCGCCATTGTCTCCATAACACCAACGATTGTAAACGCCCAACAGCCGTAACAAAATTTTTGGTTCAATACTGGCGATATTACTCCTTCTGTTCGCCTACAAATATTATGGACGTAGAGTGATTTAATAAGACGTGATGTTGTACCCACGCACGAGATTTTTAGCAATTAGCACATGGCCACTAGTCAACTGGTCTATATAGCGGAATAATACTTCAGATGCCAAGAGTCAGGAGTCATCAAAGACGTATTCGACTGTTGGGTCCGTTGGTTAATTCCTAATCTACATTGCACCGGATAGGTCGAATTTGGTGAGAACATGAAACAAACATAGCGATTTTTTTTCCGTAATAAGCTAGCGCTTGATTACTACTTCCCTGACGTTAAGCAATGATGTAGTCTACGATGGAACGCGCCTGCCCAGTTTACCGATTTATTGTGATTACTAATAATTATCAGTGAGGTGGCAGTGGAATGAGGCTCCAACAATTTCGACCCACACTCTCTGCTTGGTGTCACCAGGCTGCGGCATTGCGGCTTTGCATGGTCGATGGTCACTAACCACGGCCGAAGCCTATTTTATTGTCATCTGATTTGCACTACCCTGGGACCACGTGTGGGGTGGGGATTCAATTAAAGGTTGCAAACTCAAGAAAAAAGAATTTACACGAATTATAATACTCTAGGCTAAAACACAGTTGAAGATTACGACCTTACCAATCATAACTATCCGGTATAGGACCAATAGGAATCCTAGATAGAATTCGCTCTTGATTTTCCATACACGTTTTGTTTGATTCTATACAATAATAGGGTTTCTTATCGTCGTCGTCTGGTGTGCTTCGAAGCATCACTTGTGCAAACTCTTTCCGGGACATATCGGAGAACTGCGTTAATCCAAACACCTCTGTCGACTGATTTCTGTTCAGTCTTTTTATTTCTTTCAGTTGTTCCTGGTAAATAGTAAGTAAGTACTGAAGTTAATTAGGTTTATTTAGGTGAGAAAGGCAATTGTCTATTATTAGTATTTTATGAGATAACTGGCCTTCAACCATCAACCACACACGCACACACACACGCACGCACGCACACACGCACACACGCTCACACGCACACACGCACACACGCACACACACACACACACGCACACTCTTTCGCATTTATAATGTTTGTAGGATTATAATAATATCTGTGGTAATTTAAAGCTGAAAAGTTCGTTTCTTTGGTTGAACGCGTTAATCTCAGGGACCATTAGTCCAATTTGAAAAATTCTTGCAATGTTATGTAGCTCACTTATTCAGAAAGGTTTTTGGCTACTGTTTAACCCACGTTAGCATGATTTAAAATGTAGGACACGGGGCGTAGCCGCCGACGGAATGCTAGCTAGATCGATAGAGGTATAATATCGATGCACTGAGAAACTACAGAAAGTAGTAGGTATAACTCGTATCTCGTGGTTGTGTCACCTGTGGTTCCCGTGACACCCTGGCTAGGATGCGAGAAGGAACACCCGGGGGGTTTTAGTTCGGGTAACCAGTATGGAGTCCCACATACCGCGCCCTGCGCCCATACAGGGCGGGGTGATCCATAAAGGATTTCCCCCCGGTAAAAAAAGGTGTAACTCTTATTAGGTGCTGGTTCTTCCCGTAAGGTAAAAGGTAAATACAAAAAAAAACAGCTTGGAAAAAACCTGAGCTAATTACTTATATTTCTCTATAAAAAAACTTACAGTGGACCTAACTGTAGGAAAATTTTGAACACAGAGTGAAATAGGTATCTACATTGATTTTTAGTTGTCAGTTTAGTCTCCATATTTACCTAGAACTCCATAGGTCTTGTAACTATTTATTAGACAATAACTTGGGTAAGGTAAAATCTCATCAACAGTTCAAAATTGGGATTTATGCAGGATGATTTGCAATTGGCTCGCCCCCCATCACCTATGGGACCTAAACATGGCCGACGAAATCTATAGGTCGACCGTTTAACTCGCGTATCGCCTATCGCCAAGATTCTGACTCCTCAAGCTGCACAGACAGTGATGATTATTCAAGCGATATGGATATTAGTGACGAATAGTCTTACATTACTTTTATCTGTGGTTAAATAGTTCTTCAAGAGATTTAGTTAATGTTTTATGACTTTGTACCTCAGATGGCGATACGCGAGTTAAACGGTCGGCCTATAGGTTATATTCACCACTGCATACTTTTTGAGTAATTTTAATATTAAAAGTAGACAGGCATATAACTTACCTTAAAATTATGCAACCTATTTTTATACTCAACGCCTTTATATGTTTTATTAAACTGTTTCAAATACGCATCAAATCTGAGTTCCATAACATCCAGTACCTCCACTCTGTCTTCGTATTCAAGTGTTAAAGAATTGACTATAAAACAAACTACAAATATAGAAACAAAACACAAACATATTGACGTATAAAGTAAACTATTGTAACGTGCAGACATTATGAACAACGTTTGTGGACTAAGTTACATAGTAAAGATTTTTTTAGGAATCGTTTTCCCGTAGGCATCAATTTAAAGGAAGTAAGTACCTACTATATAAATACATACAGGGAAAACCAGTAAGTAATGACAATATAACGTATACGTAAGTTAGTTAATAAATATTTTTAAACTAGCTTTCCACCACGTGAGTATATTTTTTAACAACAGTGGCATAAATAGATGCCATTTTTCATTAAATGAAGAACATTTCAAATCGAAAGATGGAATATTAGTTCAACCAAACCAACTTCAGCTTTATTATTAGTATAGACCACAGATAATATAATACTATACTAGTAGGTATAGATAGATTGCTGACAGGAAAGTTCACAATAGCCGACTCCTTACTTAGCCAGTAATTTTAACACAACCGTCAGTCTAAGCTGACTAACCAGATACACTGGAGATATTACAGTGCATTATTCTTTGAGTAGGTACGGTAGGACGCGCTGCGATGTGACACAGCCGATGAGAGGCAGGTCCTACGGCTTTACGTGATTTCCGAGGCTCAGCGATGTCACACTAGCAACTTCCTGATTACCTATTTACTGAGAAACTAGAAAATCGTGTGCATCAGAACGGCGGGTGTATCCTTACAAATGACCATGTGATATACGTGAGAGCAATGTACGAGAAATGTATCGAATGTACGTAAAGTTTGAATCGATGTATGCCGCCAACCTAATATCCGGATGGCAAGTACATATTTGGAATCTGAACAAATTACCAACTATCCGAGTGGAAAATGCAATGTACTAGCATTGTACGAAATCATAAGCATAACAATATGCTATAAATGAACGGCTATAGAGCAATTACAAAAAAAATATATAAATATTAAGAACCTATCTGATTCTATTAGCAAAAAAGTACCTAGTCGTGCCGGACATGCATTGCTATGCCTAAATTAAAGGGGTTTGTTGCATGAAACTATTCTATAAGCGAGTTTTAACCCCCGATAGAGGAATGTTATAAGTTTAACGCGTGTAACTATGAACAAGCTTTTTGCTTCACATTGCCTAATCGGATGGCCCAACTTCGGCGCGGTTTTAGGAAGAGAGCTCCTTATCACGCGTATCATTTCTTAATTTTAATTTCTTAATTTCAGGCTATTTGATAATGGATGATAATATATGAGTATACACCCACCATTCTGATACACACTATAAGTCCGGACATACCCATTGGTCCGATCGCAAAGTTTGTAATTGCGAACTTATTTGCTAGAAGTTAATACGCCAGCTAAAACAGTTATTACTAAAACAGTTTACAGTTTAATAAAATTTATTTTATTTCGTCTCACTAGAACAAACTTTAAATAAAATCTAGTTAATTTTATAAACTTATTTTACTAAACCAACGTCAAATCGTACATTGTGATGGTCTATCAATGGTAGGGTTATACGTTATTACGTGGGTTTACGGTTTAAAATTTATATAAACCTACCAAATTTGATTTGATGCCAAATAAGACAATTTGACTTTAAACAACAGGAATAGAACTTTTTATTAATCTTAATAGTTGGTGAACTTATTTCTTAAACAGAAAATATAAATATAAAGATAACATAAAGATAAACATATTTTCTGGAATGTTAAACGAAATTAACTCAACATATACCACTAGTACCACCACCAAACATACACAAGTACCTAATATTGTATTTTTAGAATACATATCATTATTATGTTGACTTATTTTCTAATAAAATCGTAGATCGAGCTCTCTTAAAACTAATTGAGTATTGTGTAACAAAAAATAAAATATATCCATAACATAACGTATCCACCTACCCGCACTTGGCCATCCACCAACCCGCACTTGGCCAGCGTGTGTGGATTAAGGCCTAAACTCTCTCAACTCATAAGATAGTTGAGAGAAGACCCGTGCCCAGCAGTGGGACACTAAAAAGGGTTGAAGTGATAACATAACGTTACAGGAAAATTTAAAAAAGTACCTTCGTTCATAATATAATTAAGATATAAATATAAATAACCAAACACTATAGTGTATTGCAACTAAAAACTAACTTAATTAATGATAAAAGTTATTTATATCTCGTCGTTAGGCATTCAAAACCGCGAATTTAACATTTTTCGAGAAAAAATCGTTTTTGTTCCCAACATTCAAATGCGCTATTTTCCAGTTTTAGCTCCATCAGACATGCAAATGAATCGGTATTACAGAGCTACTATACAGGGTGTAAGGGACGGTTCGGCAATAACCGAAACCGTGTACTTAGACTCTTATTTGAATATAAAAACCAGCATTTTTTTTTACCGGAAACGCAAGTGTAAAGTTTTAGAATTTTATGACTACGCAATGTATTGCGAACATTGAGATTGTAACGAAGCATGTCGCTACACGCACGCGCCCCACTCCTCTGCGTCGCGTCGTCATCGCCGTCACCCTGCGGTGGCGGGCGGCGCGGCGGCGGCGCAATGATATGTCGCGTCGCTCTGAATGTTATCAATTTTTTAAATAAAACTTGCCTATGTAGTGAACGAAACAGTAGGTACTTATGATGAGCCACATAAGCGAATCCAGTCCTTCGTTAAATAATAAACCTCGAGACGATTTTTAGGGTTCCGTACCCGAAGGGTGCCAAACGGCACCCTATTACTAAGCCCACACTGACCATCCGTCCGTCTGTCTGTCAGCGGGTTGTATGTCGTGAACCGTAATAGCTAGAGTTGAATTTTTAGACACATTAGTTTAGGTAAGGCATTAGTTAGTTTAGTTCATAATTTAGGTTAGTGTAGAGATTGTTATTCAGTTGTGTACTGTTTTGTCCAAACTTCAATTGTATCTTTATGTTGTAAATAAATGTATTATTTCTGACTTCACATAGCTATTAGTATTGCCGCTTTAGCAACAAATAATAAAATCATGCGGAACCTTTCGTATGTGAGTTCGATTCACACTTGACCGATTGTTAAAGTACTTACAACCTAAACATTGAAATAGTTATCGTTTTGTTTTGCAGGTTATTCAAAAAGCAAATAAATATCGTTTGATAAGCAAATAAAAACTTACGTTATGTTCGTTCTGCTCTTATAAGATACGGTTCAAACTGTCGACCGCCAAGCTGCTCACAAAGCCGAACACGGTGGAGAGTTTCGGCGTGTAACCGCGGCATCATGGTGACGTCTTGGATGATGTCCAGTTTTAATTTTTGGAACGCCTCCCTTACGCGTAGCTCCATGGCCTCCCGGGTATCACACTCGGTCACGAACACCCGCTCCTTAATGTAGCCCCATAAAAAAAAATCCAGCGGCGTCAAATCTGGAGAGCGGGCTGGCCACAGATGCGGTCCAAACCTACCGATCCATCGCCTTGGAAAGGTCTCATCCAGGTGTGTCCGAACGGGCGTTGTCACATGGGGAGGGGCGCCATCGTGCTGGAACCAAATCATGGGCAATTGTGACAGGGGGACGTCTTCCATTTCGTCCCATTCAGTATCCAACTCTGCATTCAGAGCTTCAACTTCTCGTCCCAGCTCCTCCCTAAGGAACTCTAAATACCGAGCCCCGTTCATTCGCGCCGGCAAAAAAACTGGACCGAGAATTTTATTATGGTAGATCCCAGCCCAAACGTTCACAGACCAACGTGTTTGATTGCAAAAGGGTTCGTATGCGACCACAGGTGGGAATTGCGGCGATTCCACATTCCATTTCTGGTAAATGTGGACTCATCAGTCCAAATCACCCGTGAAATGAAGCCTGGGTTTTGCCGCTGTTGATTTATCAACCACCTGCAGTACGATACTCGTCGGCTCGTGTCACCTGGCACAAGAGCTTGCACCTTGTGAATACGATATGGGCGTTGGCGATCTCTCCGTAACACTTTGTGGACGGTCCAGTGCGACATATGAACACCATGGTTACGACTTAATAGTTTTGCTGTTGTCCGGGTACCAAGGCGCAGATTTCGGTTAGCTATGTTTAAAATTCTTTCTTCGTTCCGCACCCGAATCGGCCGTCCAGCACCTTCTTGCTGGGGCACAATAGGTGTATTGTCCAGTACTCTTTGAAAGGCTCTAGTTATCGTTCGACCGTCGGCAGGGTGACGAGCGTCAGGATATCGTGCAATGTACAGTCTTAAGGCCAAGGAAGCGTTGCCTCGGGCTTCGCCAAGGCACATTATCATGTGTCCGTATTCCCGAGCTGTGAATGATTCCCTTGGGCGATTCATTTTCAAAAAACAACAAACACAACAAAAACCCACTAAGAATCACTCGCGATCGCGAAACTTGTTCAACAGACAAGCGAACACACTTACGCGCGACGGATTCCGGCGCTGGCTAGCGGCGAACTGAGTGAGACTCCCGGGATTCCCCTGCCCGCGCCCGCGCCACCGCCCGCTGCATCGGCCAGTGGTCTCGAACGTTAATAAAGCGAAATCAGTGGAAAAAAATAATCTATTCAATTAAATTCGTTTAATTGAATGGCTCACGAAATAAGTCTATTCTATTGGTGATTAGAGCATTACCTAAGTTCAGCAGTGGAATACGATAGGCTAATGATGATAATATCTAGTAAGAATTAAATCGATAGGTAGAAAACCTAATAATTTATTGGTTTTATTTATAATACCGAGTATGCTTGCGATGCTTGTGATAAAACAGTTCACTAACTCACTTCAACCAACCCTTTTTAGTGTCCCACTGCTGGGCACTCTTAACAATCTTACTAGCTGAGAGAGTTTAAGCCTTAATCCACACACGCTGGCCAAGTGCGGGTTAGTGGATAAGACATGTCCTCGAATAATTAAATCTTAGACATGCCAGTTTCCTCACGATGTTTTTCTTCGCCAATATTGAGCAGCGGAGATGAAACAATTCACACAAAGATGTGTGTGGGCACTACTAGGATCCGAACCCGCGACCTTATTTTTCTAAGACAAGGCCCGTTCCGCTGCACCAACGCTGCTTACTTATTTAAACACAAAACTTTTTTTTTACGTTTTAGGACTCAAAAGATATTTTCCGAATGGAATATTCAGCTTTACTACTCATCTATGAGCGATTTCCCGTAACTTAAAACATAACTAAAAAAGTTTGCTTCTGAGTAGGTAGTGTAAATTCGGTAGAAAAATGGGTTCAATTTCCTGGCATTCTCTAAAATCGTGGAAAAATGGTTGCATTTTGGTATTTCGGTAAGGCCTGTCTTTAATACCGAAATATCAAAATGCAACCATTTCGGTAGAAATACTGAATAATAGGCAAGTTCGTGACCACTGCCGCATGCCGCCGGCATGTCTGCTGTGATTGCGTAGTGATATCCATTTAAATCGATAATTTTTGTCACCAATTTATTATTTAATTTAGATTACTTCAAATTTAAAATAAATAGCCTCGGTGGCACAGTGGGGTTTATGTGGACTCGTAATCGATAAAATCAAAGAGTCGCGAATTCGATCCTCACTTCAGGCTAGTTAATTTTTATTATTAATTTTATAACTAATGCGTTTTGTTTAGCTTATGTATGTGTCTAACAAAGTTACCTTGGCATAAGGCGAAGAAAAACATCGCGAGGAAACCAGCTTACATACTGGTGAAATCCACCAATTTGTAATGAGCTCGCGTGGTGAATTATGGTCTTGTCACTTTCCTGTGTGAGAGTAGACCGTTCCAGTAGTGGGACATACAGGCTGAGGGTTATGTTAAAAAAAACCATGATTTGCACATTACCTACTTTAACCCGACTTTTTTCTCTCTTTCATGTAGGTAACAATTATGTACTTGGTTGTTATTGATTTTTAAATGCAGTTTTTGAATCGATTTAATTTTTAAAAAAAGATAGCATTTATTTGTGCTTGATATTCAGTCGTTCACAATTTTGAACTAAAATAAAATTAAACTGGAGCTGTATCTTTCTTACTTTTAAAAATCAAAAGGGACAGCGTTAGTTTAATTTTAGTTTAGCCTAAATTTGAGGCGAGATCGAATTGCCATTATTATTTTCACGCGACATGAACCATTTTGATTAGTACTTACTACTTACCTATGTGACTATGTGTAGGTACACTTACATTTACGATATTATTCCGATATTTACGGAGACCTACTTAATGAATCAAGATATTAATGGCACCAGCAGTAAAACAAAATTAGATCACGTGACTGGAATGATACGAGGAACCCAAACAAGAACAAACTTTTTATAAAACACACCTTTTTTAAATTATTGTAATTAAAAAAAAGTGAAATTATTCAAATCGCTAATTTAAAGTTCTACTTTTGGTACCTACTTAATAGATAGAGTTCTTTTGTTATTCTGATAGGTATGCGCTTGACCACAACTTGCCTGTTGTTAAGCAATGATATTGGTGTAAATTACCCATGTGTTAATTATAATTAACACATGGGTAATTTACACCATTATTTGAAATAATATCGATTTCGACTTATGGTGAGTGGTACAGCTATCCTATTGTGCAATCCAGCAAATTTGTAGTGTTGCCGATTTACCGCTCCTTATCAATAAATAAGGCGATAATTTTTAGTCTGTAATTTTCCAAAAATTAGTAATTTGACTTGGTAGAACTTTTAGCAAATTTTGAAGAACACATAATACTTATGATAAGTTTGAAGAATTCCCGCAAAAAGTGTAACCGAACGAATTCATCTGGTTCATTTTAGTTTGTTCTGTGACTTCTTTGTTTATTCCTTTGTTTTTTAATTAAATCGAATAAAAATAAAACGCTTCTATCTGTAAGTCCGGCTGTTTTAGAACTGTGCTTTACTTACACAAAATTCTTAAACAGAAAAAACTACGGATAATGAAGAATCCAGATCAATACGTTATCTACAGACAGAATCCAGATCAATACGTTGTCTACAGACTTAAGACAGATTAAAAAAAACTCGATTGAGATCATGGGCCTTCAGATCTGGCAATACGATTACTGATTTAGCATTGTTCAAAGCCGCGCGCTGGCACGCCGCCGCCGGGCCGCGCGGCGACACAAAGGCGGCTGGGTTGCACGGTAGGTAGGTAAAGAGAGTGCGTTGAACCTCTACACCCAGACAGCTGATCGCGCGCAGCTATCATTTAGTTGTGCAGTACTACATTGCTGATTTTAATGATTTACTGTTTTCTTTTTCTTTTTTATTAGATTTGAATTTTATTTGCATAGATAAGTGATTATAAATGAGAAAAAGTGAAAAAAAAAATCGGAAAATGCAAAAAAATTCCTGAGGAAAATTCCACCAGTTTTTATTTCAGAACGATGGTCTGAATGCCCTGTTTCAGTTTTTGCCGAACCGTCCCTTACACCCTGTATTTATTGTTGCACCTAAAGTTATTCTTATAATTTTTTAAATGTCGCTTCGAGGTTTCGAATACCAAATGGCGATATGTATTGCTTAAAATAAAATATACACTATTATCTAATATACATAGACTATTTATTAGGTAGTTATTTTTTGTATAAATCACAGCATAAGGCAAGATTCATTTATTAACATAACTACCAAATTGGACTGAGTATTTTACTAGTAATATTATTAAGATTCACAGACTTTAGAGTAGTTATAAGGCACATAATTGTATGGCAGTCTACACATCACACTTGTTTTACTCGTAGGTAGGTATAATCAAAACTACATAATACAGCTCGCAAGATGTAAGCTCATTTTTGCATTTGAACATTGTGATCAAAAGTAGAATTCTACCAGCGCCATCAAATATGAATTGATATTTATTTAGGATATATTTCAATAAAGACGATTTAAAATCAACCAATAGAAACCCCGGTTTGTCGGAAACATTGACGTTCTACCGCGAGCGTGTAAAGCATGTCATTTATATTAACAAATGTACAGCGCCGCTAGGGGCACATTCTTGAAGCTCTTTTCTCGATATTATACTACGCACTCGCGGTACAACGCGCCATGTTTATGCATGCAAAATTGTCACGTGACGTGCGCTAAACACACCTTTAACGAAACTTTTATACTATTGATGAGCATTCACACAAATCAACAGCTCCCAACCTTACGAGCTGCAATACTTAATAACTAAACTATAGATCGTTAAATAAGACCCTGTCAGTTTTTCGATAGGTACCACTGCTAACAAAGTTATTTATGCAAAAATTCATGAAATTATTGTCGCAAAAGTGCATTGATTGTACCTATCTCATTGAACTACACAAAATTAAGTAGGTCGTACGTCTTACAATAATAAATAAACCTACATTTATAATCATGACTGAAAAAATAATATTTGTCACTTATGGCGTTATTGTACTAGAGGTACGATGAAATCACAGAATTTTTAACTCAGTGATTTACAATATTTTAAATACACGACCTCTTTACAAGATCTAAATGTCTAGACTTAAATTTTACCGAGAATGATCTTTCTGTAGGTACTTTACATTTAAATTGTACTATTACGGTACTGGTACCCTTTTTTGTATGATCCAGCAAAGCACATTTAACTGTGATTAAGCAACTAAAAGTGTGCATACAAAAACAACATTAATTATCTTATACTCGGTGGCAAACATAGATATAGGTAGGCACACTGACGGAAAAAAATACTCCTAACATTTGAGTATAACTTAAATCACCAAGTATTCTATTGAACATCAACAGTGGCAACTTCATTAGCTAACCCACATATATTACTACCAATAGCTAGATGGACGTAACCACCGATCCCGAAGTCTTTGCCCCACGAATTTTTGGCTAAATAATAAGGCACGTCGGCTGTCAAATCATAACCTACTAACTCAACAGCATGATTTAAATCTGCGGGCGATCCACTGGAAAAATAAAAATGATTGTTGTAACCGACATTCATAGAAACTATACAGGTGGATTTTTTTTATTTTCTATAAATAATTAACAATTCCTTGCATTGTAGTTAACTAATATGATACTAGTTGTCTTTTGTAAATACATACCTACAATTGATAATGACTACCAGACACAAGAGAAACAGGTATATTCATGCACACAAATGACACATGCATGTCTTGGGTGGGAATCGAACCCACGATCTACGACGTGAAAAGCAAGTATTTTACGGACCACGTTATAGACCTGTCCAATCATTCCTATCATCAATGATTTATAACTTGCCTTTTTTTAAATATGTCTGTTTGTCTTGTGTCTGGGTGTAATTATCTATATTTAAGTATATATTTACAAAAGAAAAGTATTTTAAGTAGTATATTACCAGTTATCTGGTTTCCATAATACAAGCTCTGCTTAGTTTGGGATCAGATGACCGTTTTGTTAATGTCCCACTATATTATTATTATTATTATGACGCTGTACGGAGCTCATACAATTAGGACCAATGCCTTATGTTTACATCCAATTTGTCCCGATACAAAACGATCTGACAATCTAACAAGTATTGCGAATACATTCAATATTCACTAGTGATTCTACAGTAGTAACATGAACTCCTGGTAAATAGTTGAGTCACTTACGATTGGAAGCACTTAAATAAGGCATGTTTGAATATACTATTCAGAAAACAGGATTTCGATCCACGGCTTAACCACCCTGTATAAAAAATAGTCAATAAATGAACCAGTGATACGTGCCTGCAATGAAACTGTATCACTCCGTCCAAGTAGTTCTGCCAGGATATCGCGTTCACAGCAACCGCAACTGGCCCGTGCAACGCCAACGCTTGGATTATTTGATCTTCGGCACCCACAAATCTGTCAAACAGCAAAAATAAAACACATTTTTATAATATAAGCATAGGCTCTAGAGATCTTAAAGATTAATGACACAAGACGGTAGGTCAAAAAGATATTCCAAGACTATCGTCATCAACCGAGTTCTGTTATTATAGTTCTATTCTGACGGGCCGTGGCGTGTTCGGTAAGATACTTGCTTGCTGCAGGTAACGGGTTCGGTTCCCACTCGAGACAGACATTGTGTGCATAAACATATTATTATTATTATGTTTGTCTTTTTTTTTATCTCGGAGCTATGAAGCTCCGGACTTTTAAAAGGCGTGCGTGGGGCCGAAGCCAACACGTAGAGGCCTGTAAGACAATTTTACTCTAAATGTAATGTGGCACCAACCGACGATTATCCCTGTTCGCACCATATAGGTACAACAAAGGACAATCCCCGGTTAGAGCAGGACTATTGCAGAATATAGGAACTAAAATCTAGGTTATGGTGGTGGGTGCTAATGGATTAGGTAACTAGGACTATGGATGGACTATGGCCCCTCCCTGACCAATGCAAATTAACACGGATAAAATGGCAGGGGGTGACTCGCCCACTCAATAAATTATTATTATTATATCTGTTTAATTACCTATTATAAGTATGTATTTACAAATGAAAAGTAGTATATTATTATGTATGTATGTACGTATAGTATATCAGATAACCGGTTTCCTTAACACAAGCTGTCCTTAGCATGAGATCAGATGATTGTGTATGTTAATATCTAAGAACTAACCATTCGAGGACACCGAATGGACCGGTTTCTATTGACAAAGATTAATAAAATAAAATAAAAAATAAAATACATCCTTAAAGTGTTAGTATAAAGAAAAACAGATCTGATAACTTTGTTAGTAAAATAAATTCAATAAAACAGTTTTAAAACATTTATTTTGTTACTAGGATATTGTTCGAGATACATCTACGAATAATTCCCAGTAACAATGGAGAGTCGAATCTCGATGCTATGGTGTTCAGGATGGAGTTGGAGCTGGCTCGCAGTCTGCAGAGCGGCGAAGCAGACTTTTTTTAATGAAACCCGATTGAAACGACAAACCAAACCAATGTAGAGTGTGTTAATCGCCTAGTTATTATGAGTTTTCAAAATGTAAAACCAATATTTATTTAAAACTTTAAACTTATATGCCACATGCTTTTGATATTCAATCATTAGATATTAATATGCAAGGTCGATATATCTCGATCGTGTTTTGATCACTTTGTCAATATCTATACGAATAGTGTATGGGTGTAGTAAAGAAACCTAAGTATTTGGATACCTATTATATGTCTTGATGACAATTAATTTAGTATGGAAACTTAAGGTTTTTATCTGACTAAGCCAGAAGGAGGGTTATGTTTTTAGAGTGTATGTATGTATATTTCTTTGGCACGCTATAGAGACTAAACGGCGGCGTGTCTGTTCTCAGCTTGAGAGGTATCATTAGATTCGCCTTATTTGTGAGAGTCACACTGAGTACATCAAAATTATGAAAAAAAAAAATTAGAATTTTTCGAGCAAAATCAGTTGTCCATTTAATTGACGCGGTCGTGTTTTTGATTTTTTTAGATTATTTTATTTTAATGAGCAGCGGTGGCGCAGCGGAACGAGCTTCGCCTTAGAAATACAAGGTCGCTGGTTCGAATTCCGGTCGTGGCCACACATATTTACTTGTGTGAATTGTTTCATCTCCGCTGCTCAATATCATTAAAGGAAAACATCGTGAGGATGCCGGCATGTCTAAGAACTAACCATTCGAGGACATGTGATATCTACCAACCCGCACTCGTAAGCCATTTGAAAGAAGACACTAGAAAGAGTCGGAGTGATGAGCAATTTTGATAACAAAGTAAAAGCAGGTAGGTAGGTAAGTATTTAGTTTAAAAATTAACTCACTCATCACAAGTAAAAGAGGCTACTTTAACTCCTGTAGTATTCTTCTTAGCTAGACAAGCTCCGTCTGACAGTTTTAGAGGATATTCCTTATCTTTCACTAGCACAGTGTCGGTAAGAGTCAGCCAGTCGAGCAGTAAGCAGATATCGCCGCCTGCACACCCGCTGTTGCCTAGACCTGCGCAGTCTATCACTTCCTGAAAGAAGACGAAAGATTTCAGTGGCTTATTTTTTATAAGAACTTGCTTTCGGCGAATTCGATGAACTATAGGTATTAAAATCTGGCCAGGTTTATGTACAGGAGAAGGAGATGATGTTGGGAAAGACCTTTGTCCAGTAGAGAGACAGGAAGTACATATGGTACCTAAGTTCATACACATATTCATAATTTTGATTTCCTAAAAAAATATCTGGCCATAAAAGTACGTGTAGGTACCTATCTATTGACATCAATAAGATAATGAATCACTTCCTGGTACACAATGATCATCTTAACACTTCGTCCCTCGCTTACCACGTGAATAGATGCTCCAATAAAGACCACGGTATTTAGCCGACATTCAGAAAAGAGGAATAACAATAGAATAACTCACAAAACAGAGCTCGTTAAATGTCCCACTTCTCTTTCTAATTAGAGAGCCACAACTTCTAGTTCGTACTAATATTGCAAATACCTCCGAAGTCAGTGTCTGATTCACAATGGAGCAAGCACCAATTTTATTGAAAAATTGACGTGCAGACAAATTTGAGGACGGACGGAGGCTACTTTTAAACTGATCAAGTCAAAGGTGGCATAATCGCGTTTGAAAAGCTAATTAGTTGTGCTGTGCCATATCTTTGTGTCTCTATGATCTTTAAGGTGTATATTCTAGTTATAGTTATTTGGATATTCCAGGGATGCTTGTAATTCAAATTTAAGTTAACAATGACTTGTACGCCACACGGCAGAACGCAGTAGGACATTATTTATTTTGTAACATATTATTTACCTGTGTTTCACATGAATAAATTAAAATGGAAATCAGTTTGGTAAACCCATAAAACTTCGACGTACCAAGTAACATCTTTTAGCTAGGTTAGGAACTTACTTGTACACTAAGTGTCTCCAGCTTCCCTGATTTCATAGACGCCATAGCTTCGATAGTCCCGACTGTGCTGAACGCCCAGCAAGCTCCACACAGTCCCTGGTCTCTTATGGGACCTATCACACCTTTGGTTCTCCTGCAAAATTTTTGGAGTTACACGTGGATAAAAAAACCTAGACAAAACTAAGACCAAAAATATAAAAACCAGTTCTGAAAGGTTGTTTTACGACCAAATCTACAGGTTGCACTATTTTTGAACACTTTGTACGTAATCTGATTAGCATATTTTAAAACGTCTGGTAGACGCAAATAACTTCTAAAATTATACAATTAATTCACATTATGTTGCAAATGACCTTTTTATCGATACCTGGTGGCTAAGGTAGCTAGGCATTGATTTTTTTCGATGTCTACGTTTGTATTATCTTATGAATATACAGGTCATTGAACCATTACGCATGTAATAATTAGGTCTCCGGAGGACACGGGGCGTTGAACACGAGAGCAAAGTAGACACTAGGCATGGTAGTAGCAACGCCGTAGCCTGGTCGCAGCGACTAGGCGACTGGTGCGAACTCAGTGCAGTGAAGGGAACTGCTGCAATGACCAAAAGCGAGGAGGCTCTAGCCGTTACTTATTTTTGTGATAAGGTGATGGTCAAGAAGGAAGTGGCGTAAAGGAGAGGGAAGCGAACTACGTCCTTCCGTACCATTTCAGACGCACCAGGCGCTGCTGGAGAGCGCCTCGAGACAACATACCAATTCCGCAAAAACCGCTTTCGAGCGGCTAATACGTACGACGACCCACAGTGAAGCAACGTGCTCTGCGCGTGCCTATCTATAATGGAGGGGAGCAGAGGATCCCCCACAAAGGATTAGTCGGGTCGTGGCTGTACGGGTAAGGTGATGAATCCCAGCCTTGCACAAAGGGTCAGGTCACTTGTCCAAATTGCAAGAACTGACCTTTTGCGTTTAAAGAAATACTCTGAGGAATTGAGAACCTCCTCCTTTTTTAAAGTCGCCTAGTAGGTTAAAAAGTATTATTTCTTAAGGTTTTACAAAAAAATCTGATCAGATCTAATCATTCGAGGACATGTGGCATCCACCAAGCCGCACTTGGCTAGCGTGTGTGGATTTAGGATTTAATATAGTTGAGAGAAGACCCGCGCCCAGCAGTGGGACACTAAAAAGGGTTGAAGTAATGAATGTATCAAGTAGTAGCATAAGCAGTCGTTAGGTCCAGAGTAACACGTGAAGAAAATATAAGATATGGAGTCTCCTAACACAAGCATTACTTGCTTAAAAGGAGGCTTCAACAACTAGTGGTAGGGAACATTATTGTGAAACAATAAAGATATTTTTTAATTATTAATTAATTTTAACTAAAAATATCGGTTACTATGGAATGTTCCATAAAGTTGAATGTCAGCCAGACCAAAATATTTTGCGGTTCTTAGTTGCATCATTCAACAAAACGGGTTTTATAAAATTGAGCAGCCTTGGACTAATGTCTCGCTCGAATATGACGCAGCAAAGCGTCGCAGGTATAAATTTAGAATTACATAATGAATTAAAGCACCGGTTGCGCAGTGGTATCAACCTCGGCTTTGAAATATCGGGTTCGATTCCCAGTCGTACCGACACATTTTTGTGTGAATTTTTTCATCGCCGCTACTCAATATCTGTGAAGGAAAACATCGTGAGGAAACCGGCATGTCTAAGACCTAATCATTCGAGGACATGTGACATCCACTAAATCGCACTTGGCCAGCGTGTGTTTGGATTAAGGCCTAAACTCTCTCAACTCGTAAGATAATTGGTATTCAATGCTAGCAAATTCACCGGCCTCTAGATAGGTACCAGAGGTCGAAATCAGCTATCAAAACAAGTTCTGCATAAAATTACAATATTACACAATGATTTCAACGAAGCATTACAAGTGTATCGATTTCTTAAGTAGGTATAATACTTATCTGGATACTTATTAGTTCATTAGCCCTGAGCTCTAATGACTATCACTTCAACCGCGACTTCATTCATATATTGAATTCATAAACCTTATGAATTCAAAGTTTACCAAAAATCTGTTTTTTAAGATTTTTAGTACATCGCTATTGATAAAAAAAATACAAGGCCTTCTGTAAAAAGTATAATAATTTGTAAATATAGGCACTATTTTGCAGTCTATTTTTTAAAAGAAGAGTTTATTTTTTTCGTTTTAGGTCCTATTCATGTCAAAGAAAAATATGTGGTAACAGCTGTGATTAAGATATCTTGCGCATGAGATTCTGTTTTAAAAGTTTATACTTTATACTTCGCTTACACAACTTTTGCCTGGATATTTCAAAATCAGCTAACAATTTAAAAAAAGTACTGTTTGTCAATTTACAGTAATAAAGTTACAGTAAATAATGTTTAGTAAGTAATCTCAAAGAGAAGTACCTAAATAAAATAGTAGGTACATACATTGTTATGAATATACTGGTTGTTTGTCTCCACAAACATAAAATAAATGACAAGTAGATAAGGTACAGTCTGAGCTATCTTGAATTCATTACTTTACTAAAGCAGATAAATAAAGAAACATGTAGAATGAGATTGTTTAATCAATGAGCCACTCAAGTGTGATTCAGTGGCATATAAAATTTGGTAGGGTTATAAAAATCTCATGAGTCTAAACTGTGGATTCACAGTTTTAATTGATGGAAAAAGAATCAACGAAGAAACTACGAACTAGTTTTGTGACTATTCTGTTCAGCAGCGGAAGTCATTATCGAGTATTATTTTTTTGCTGACCCAATGTGAACGTAGTTTATGTTCAGATTTGGGAGGCGCATAAAATAAACGAATAGAGTGATGTATATTTATTATTATTTAGACTAGATACGATGTACTTCGATGTTCGATGCCCCATACCTCAGCGCCCCCCAAATTTGGCGCCCCGAGCCGTCACCCCATCGCGCCCCCCCCTAACGCCGGCACTGATTCTGTTACTATTACAAAATCTTGATTCATTCAAATTCATTGATTTAATTAATTCAAGTATATGTAAAAATCTAATAGGAATCTAGCAAGCACTAGATTTAAATAGACTACAGAAAGATATTATAACAGCATAATAGTTCTAGACATTTTTGATTATAAAACCTCAAAATATTAACATATTTTTGTTTCGTTTTCAACACACAGCAACCACTTATAGATGTAACATTCCAAGAAGTTTTTATGAACTAGTTGCTATTTTTTTTTAATTTTGTCTCGGCTCAATATCATTCATAGAAAACATTGGCTAATTGGTTAAGATGACACTCTCTTAACTATTTTGAGGGTTGGATGTCTAGACCTGGTACCTACCGACTGGTAGGATACTAATGGGTTTTTACTTAGTAACTATTACTCAATAGTAACTTACCAATCAACCATCAGTGGTAAAGCGGCTCGTTTCTTCCTGATTACGATGTCAATATTATCATGTGACTCTGCACAAGGCCTGTCATTTTGATGGTCTCTACGTATCCTATCAGCACTATCATCTGTGTCACGTTTCTTTCTACCTTTAGTATCTGTGTCAAGTTTCCTATCATCTTTGCTCCAACTTTTTCCATACTTATGTGGTGGCTTATACATTCTCTCATCAGATAGATGGAGTTCCTTAAACTCAGTTTTAGACATATCAGATAGCTTATTGAAGCCATATTTTGCTTTACAGTGATCAGGCCCACGGGACCCGGCATTTAGTTTGTCTATTTCTCGTACTGATGCCTAAAAAATGGTTAAGACTTTGTTGATTAATGGTGTAAACAACATATAATAACCATGGATCAAATAAATCTTGATTTCGATACTATTTAATCTTAAGCTGTTGAGTTGAGTTGAGGTTTAAAGTGCTAATCTGGTAGATCTGATTAGAAAAATTTTGGCACTGTAATATTATTACAAGGAATATTTATTGAGGTGTGCTATAGGCTACTTTTTATCTCACTGCTGGGCACAATACTAATATACTCTGACTATCCCCATGGGGAAAAGAGGTCATAGGGTATGTATGTCATATTTATTACAAGGTATACATATAGGCAAGGTATCCATAGATTTGTTCTTTTTCTCGAAAAGCTGCCTTTACTGACTTTCTTCACCACTATTCGCACAGCTTAACATGCATCGTTATCCAATGCTTGAGAAATGACACTCTGAATCATGTCTTTATGGTAGCTAGGATGTTGATGGAACTACTTTTGGTATATGACAATATATGGCCATCTGTTAATGATGGATAATTTTTAAATATTTGCTACTTATAAGAAATCATTACTAATAATATAAATGTGAAAGTGACTGTCCGTTGTGCTTTCACACCAAAAGTACTGAACCGATTTGGATGAGTTTGGTATGGAGACTGTTTGAGACCCGGGACAAGACAGGATAGTTTTTATCCGACTGCGAAGAATTACGCGTGGGAGGAGCCGCAATCAGCAAGCTATTTATTTAAATATAAATAAACTATCACAAAAAAGACAAATCTTTAGGACAGGTCACTCTGACCATAACTTTAGAGATAGGAGTTTAAGTAGGTGCTATAAACAGAGCGGATTTTTATAATATTTAATCACTTGTGATTTGGTGCTCAAAAACCGGTTGTAACATCAACATTATTAAAACAATGTGAACATAATTAATTATAATTGAGTAATACAGGTAATTAGTTTACAATAATTCTCGTAGCACTTACAACGAAATGTTGAAACCTGGTAGCATATTCATCTGGATTCGGATAACTTTTATTAAAATCTGTTAGATAACTAGCGAAAAGTGGCTTTAGTTCTTCATCAGTTTTTTGCCGAGGTAATGTCAATGGCACAGCAATAAATAACAAACTACACAAAGCTATAGCAACAATCCAATTCCACCATTTCTTCATTTTACGAAATTTTAAAACAAAAAACGCGACAATCCACTGTTTCACTAATTTTGAAACTAAATATTTTTAAATGATTTGATTTGATAGTTGAGATTGACACATAAATAAAAACATATGATTGACATTGACATAGCAGGTGGCAAATATTTTAACAGTGACATTTTTAGCCCGAAAAAACTTTCAGAAGGTGGCCCGAACCTTCTGAAAGTTTTTTTCGGGCTAAAGCATACAGGGTTAGTAAACACTTACACGCTGAAGTGCACCTTCAAGGTGGATTTCAGCGTAAGCGTTTTTAAGCTCCTCAATGGAGACACTAACACTAACACTACGTTTTACTTAATATGCTCTTTGGGCAATTGGCATTTTGATGAAAAAAATGGCGTTCTTTTACTACTAATATTTTAAAAGCTTGCATACTTATTTAAACTTGACACTGGTAAATTGCGATATTATTTCTGCATAGGCCACAATTAAAATATGAGTATAGATAAGGGCATATAACTACTATGCGTTTCAAGTAAGTACCTACACAGGGGTAAGGTTCGCGCCACACTGCAGCTGCAACTAACTAACTGTCCAAGGATTTAATGATGTCTCTCGTCTTTCGATATCGTCGTAATTTCAAAGCATACATAAAAAAACAACGCAATTCGTTCATATTCCATAAAAAAAAAACAAGTAAACATTACGACGATATTGAAAGACTAGTAGGAAAAGTTCGTTCTCCCCGTACTGTGGTTCGAAATAATTTATTCGTGGCACTGACAACAGGGCCTTCAGCCGGGAGTAGATAGTGTCTAGGGTCTCCGCTCGATCGGGAAGTGGGGTCGGTATTGATAGATAGAGTATACTCCAGGTCAGTCAGCCTCGTCACTTACACCAAGATGTAAAACTTAGAGAAACAAATTTCTTTATTACAGCGTAATTTATTACTAAAAACAAGTTTTAGCACATCTAAATCTCTCTTACTTACTTATCTAAGCTTTGAATTCCATGATACATTTTAATTTATGTTACAGTCACACATTATTCCTGTTTTATAATATCAAAAACTGTAAATCCCCACTTATGTTCTATACAAGCCCCCACTCCTGTAGTCTTGCATTGGAACACGTCAGAATATTTCTTCAGAACGTCGTGCACATCTGAATGGCTTACATTCGGGACCATCGACTTGACGTATGAGACGAGGTAATCTAAACTTGCGCCTAAAGGATGGACCATAAGGAATGCTGATATGATGCTGATGAGCTTCGCTTCAGAGGGAGGTACTGATACTTTAGGCGTGGTTTCATCGGGTAGGGGCGGCGGCGGCTCAGGTTTCGGAGTAGCATTAACTGACGGTAGAGGCGGATACATCTGAAAATGTTATTCAAAACTTAAGTTTGCTCAAACTGCCCATAAACGTTAGCTTGACTTATCCACCGAAACAGCAGCGTGTAGTGCGCTTTTGTTGTGCGGCGTTCGTGTTTAAAATTTTCGGCTGTAGCAGGAGATATTATAATATAACTCGAGTACGGTGCGCGGCGGGACGAGAGACCGTCTCAATTAGGTAATTATCAGGCAGGGTACCAACTTCTTAATGTGCTTTCCGAAGAACGGAAATATTACAGGGCGAGTGCTGAGACAAACTTCAAACCCTCTATTAGTCCAGTACAAAATTCGAACCTACATTCTCAATGGCTAGAGGTGAAAAACAACTAACGAGGCAGTTTATAAATTGATAAGGCATATATTCAGTCGACAAGGAAATCGATAATCACATTGTCTGCTAGTCTTCTGTGGCCAGACATTAAAACATGTTATCATATTGGGTACCTGTTTGTTGGTATTCTGTAGTGCTTGTTGAGCAATGAAATGTGCTTTAAACTTCTCAAACTTCCTCTCAGCCTCTTCTTTAGCTAAATAAGCTTCATTTTTGTAGCCTTCCAACTCAAAAGACAAGCTTTCGTTTTCTGCCTATAAATAAGGGATATCTTCTTTAAATTTCTACCTAAGAACTAATATGCAAGCATAAAGATCAAATTTATCTATTTCCTAAATTCTTAACTTTTAATATAAACAAATCTAGATGAACCTAAATTGGAAGAATGATGATTCTGTCGAGTGTGTATTATATAATTTAAATTAACATAGGTAAAAGAGAGTCACCTAGATATCATTTTAGGAACACAAATAATTAAAAAAAAAACTGGTTAAAATATAATATAAATTATTACCCTCAACTGTTCATATTTTTCCAAAGAGACAGTTTTATGTCCCGATTTTTCAGTTTCTTCCTCATCAAAAACTGTATGAAACTCTTCTTTCATATTTTCCAGCTCCTACAACATTATACAACATTAATAAAAGAACATACCTGGATACCCGATATTTTGATATCTTTATATCTCTTTACATTCCAAAAACATTTTACCCAGCCCCCCCCCCCCCCCCCCCCTAACTAGCTAATAAACAAAAGAAAATCTCCAAACAAATTTTAAACAAAATAATGGTAATTCTTCAAACAACCTGTTCCAAGCTTGAACTCTTCCTCCCTCCAGCAGCTGCAGAGTTCCCAGGCTTCAAATTCTTAGCTTCCGTCCTGTGCTAATCCTTAAAATTTTGTCTCACCTTCGTAACCTAGAGTGGTCCCACTTTTTTTTACAGCTCCTTCTAGATGTAGTTCAAAATTTCGCTTACCAATGCGATGGCGAAAACTAGTTGGGCGAGGAGAACACTTTTTGCATTATATTTACAGAAATCTAGCGTCGCGTCGTGCTGTTGTTGTCTTCGTTAGTTAAGGTGTTATTGAATACCACATACTTAGTAAATATTGGCGTCCAATGTAGATGGCAGGAGTGACTTTGCATCTAGTTAAGTTTGTCAACCTATCCTTAATTGCTTAATTGTAGGAAGTTTATTGGAAGCCGGTAGACGTTCTATTGTCAATTCGAACTGTTGGAGATATTATGATGCCATTTCCAGATGCCAAATCGTCTTTATCAGTCCGTATCGGTAATCCAATTTGAAATGCACGCTGTTAGGAAAATTTCTTTTACCATCATCTAGTATAGTATTTTATGACAAGACTTACTATTTTTGTTGGGTTGAGAGCTTTTACAACTCACTTACCTTTACTGGTGTGTGCTCAGAAGACTAACAATTTTTTGAATAGTTTATATTTATTTTAATTAACTTATATCCTTTTCTATTATTTACTTACTTGTTCTCTAAATCTAAATAGAATTAACTCATTCAATGCGGTAGAGGGCAAGATGCGGTCTTTAAATTTTAAAGAAGGTACTGCAATTTTTTATCTAAATAGGACACCGATCTAGGACTCAATTTTAAAGTCGCGTCTTTACTAAATACCTAGTAGGTTTTAAGATTTTTAAAACGTAGCTCTAACATAGCCTAATCTACTCCTTTTAATATCGCATTGTATGGATTAAAGTCAATGGTCATATTTATAATTCCATATGAAAATATCTTAGAACTTGTTTTACTATTAAGAGAATAGATGAGACAGAGTAATTTCAATAACTTTTTTATGCAGTTCTTTATTAGAAGCTCAGGCGAGTAGTTTTGAAAAAAGTTATTTTCATTATTCTAGCTTAGCCAGAATTTTGTAAAGGGATGGGCAGGCGAACAAATATCTTTATATCGAATTCATTATGTTATTAATAAACAGAGTAAAACAAGTTCTAGTTTTGAGCAAGCGTACCTCTGTCATTTTCAGCCACATTTCAATATTCCGCCGTTGCTGCTTGGAGAAGTGGTCTGACACGCGCTGATGTTTCGCCGCAGTCAGTATCTTTGCTACCTGCTCGACTGTTGTTCACAAATGTTTTAGGTTAACAACATTTTGCAAGTCTCTTGATTTGTAGATATGTATGTATCAAATATCTTTGACTTGGCAAAATAAAAATAAAGTCCCAATCAGATTATAAGTATCTGAAGTAGGTAAGCATCCTTTTTGTGTATGTTATGGTTAAAATTAAATAATCGTTTGTTCTTTGTAGCATACTCGTCTATTACCATAGTCCAAAATCCATGAAAAAACATAGTGAGGATACCCGCATGTCTTGTTGCCCGTGCCTAGCTACCGGTTCGGTACAGGCGCGCCAAGCAAACTGTTCACGTACGTGCTCTTGCCCGTTGAACGAGTGAACCGCAACAGCCGCACAATTTATAAACACAGTAAAGAACATACGCGATACTTACTGCGTTTATAAATTGCACGTTGTCTAAACTGATTACTAAACTAAAACTAGCTATGCAATGGAACCTGATTTTCATATTTTATTATTATTTTTCACTATCTTTTAAATGCATCGCTAAGCTGTAGGCTACTGCCGGACATAGCCACGGTCTTGTGCCATAGCTACTTTCATTCAGCTCTTGCCCAGACTCAGGTTGAGTTCAGCACTCCACTTAGTCTGGAGAAGTTCTACTCTATGATACACTTACCAATCTATACTTACCATATATTATCTGAATACATTCCAAGCTTGCTGTATTTTTGCATCAGATAACTGGAACCACATTATTACGTTTCTATTTAGGTAAAGGGTGGGAATGCCCACGGCTCTTGTCAGATACTTCCTATGATGCAGGTCATAGGCTGTTCCAACCAAGGTTTCCTACTACCTAAAACCTTACCTACTTGATCTTGCTCATCAGAGCCATCAAATTGATGATCAAGTTCTGCTGTCATCTGTTCTTCAAATAAATATAGCACTTTTCAGCACTTTGGTCTCTCTCGAGTCCCTTTAAACTCCTGCTGATGTGGATTCGGCACTAATTTGGTTTGGACACAACTTTGTTCTCTGTGAAAAACTAATCTACTGGCGAGAAAAACTGGTGTATGCAGCTAACCAAACAACTGCGTCTTGAAGACGGTGATGATCTTCGAGAGGGCGTTTTCTTTTACCTTGTAAATTCAGTAAAGCAGTATGGAATGACTTTGCTGTTTCGTTAACCAAACAAAACTGCTTCTATTTTAAAACAGCAAAGGTAACAGCTTCTTCAGGCAATGCGTCAATCGCATAAAGTATAAGAAAAAGACTGGACAAAATAACTTACATTGCATCAGGATCTGTGCGAATTTGTCCTTGAATGTGTTTCTCATGGTATTATACTCTTCGTCTATGGTCATTTTCTCGTTGAAAAGACGGCGTAGATGGTTGTTGCTCGCTTGTACAAAGGAGTAGAAAGTGTTGGCGTTCCTTTTGTTGCATTCCCCACGTTCCAGCCACGTGGCCAAGGTCTAGACAAAGTGTAATAATGCTTACGTTGATAGTTTGCAGTTTTGAGAAAATTATTAGCAAATTTTAGGACTGCTAAACATTATTGACGCTGATCGAGTACTACATGTGAATTGATGTTACACAACCAGATACTGTTACATTCAAAAAATGCTTACACTGTTAAACAGCCCATTTATTAAGAAAGGATGTAGGCTAATTTTTTATCCCACTGCTGGGCATGATATAAAATGTAGAATAAGTATAAGTTATTTTATTACTTACAGGTGCAACTTCAGCAAAATCTTTGTCACTTCTAATCTTTTCCCCAACAGTTGTGAACGAAGCTTGTGAAAATGGTTCTATGCAAGGTGGCGAAGCTGCACATCTGCGTCTGATCCTTTCATACTCATTTTGATCATCGCGGTTCTGTAAGATTATATCATAAGTTTTTTTTAATCAGCTTTAAGTTGTACCACTTGTACCACAACTAAAATTAACCATATCCATACTAACCAAAGCGTAATCTATGAATAGAGGAACCACATCATTCTCATTTTGATTACCCAACTTGACTCTATATCCAGATAAACAGAATGATAGCTCCACACTTTCTGGATTATCAAACCGTATATGACATACTCCTTGTTTGTGCATTTTCACATTTGTAATGTTTCCAAATTGTTGGAATATCTCTATAATAACATCCTCCGTTATACCAGGTGGAAGCCCGCCAATGAAGATAGTTTTACAACCACCAGGTTTCTCCCTCCGAGCAGGTGCAGTAGTGCCAGGTATGGGTGGTAAAATTACTCCAATACTAAAGTACATATTAGGCATCTGCATGTTTTGCATGTTCTGCATTTGCATTTGGGTGTTCATCATCATCATGTTCATGGACATGTCATGTTGGTTCATCATTGTGTTGTTCATGTTGGTCATCATGTTGAATTGTGGCATTTGATTGGGGTACATTTGTTGGGCTGGGAACATTTGTTGTCCAGGCATCATTTGTTGACTGCCTGGCAGCATTTGCCCTACAAACATTTTATTCATTAAGCATGATTTGCAAGCTGCAGTTTTATAAAGAAAGTATACATGCAGTTTAACCTACTAAAAGACATAAATTAAGGTGGAATCAGATGGTTCACTGGAATGTTTACTGCCACTAAAGCCTAATTTTTCTTAAAAAAAGAAGACTTGTTTCATTTTATGTTCAGAAATTGAAGAAAAATTAAAGTAATAATGAATTGTCTGATTTCACTTTAAGATAATATGTTTTAAATTATGTCCTGTGAGAATAGGCGAGATGATAAAGTAATTTTAATTTTTGTTTTAGATTGTAGACTGATATATTAAACATCATTTTCTTTTATTCATGCTGAAATAAATCCCAAAATCTACTCTAATCTCCTCTACCGTAAGTATAAGAAAAGATAATGGACAATATTAATAAATCTTTTGGTTGTATAGCTATTTTATAAAGATATAAAAGACCAGAATCAAAACAACAAAGAAATTGATGCCATAAATTTTCCCTATCAATGAGCAGTTGGAGCATCCAGACTTTTGGAGACACCGACCATTACCAATGTCGCACTGGTAAAATGAATCCTCCTTTATTTAATAGGAACCAAAGACATTTTTTCAGAATACAGACATCATTAGAGTTACTAATACTGATATGCTTACCTAACCTCTCTACAGTCCAAGATTGGATGATGATTTGAGTGGAAAGATTAGCCCCAAGAGAATTTAAAATTCCAAAAAAGTTTGCAGAGTGTATAAGGTTGTACTATTTATTCAATACTCTTTAAGAATTACTAAGAGTTCACATCACTCTACAATGCTTTTTAGAAGTTTTATTCTTCTTATGATAGATACTTTTATTCTATTCTCTTGTTTCTTTGCTGTTGTTAATAAAATTACTTTCCACACTCGCATATTTACTAATTTTAAAGACACAAACTATAAAAGTGTGTAATTTTTGGTCAGTGTTTTTTTTATACCTTGCATCATCATATTATTCATAGCAATTCCTTGACTAATGTTGTCCTCATCGCTCCATTTAGAAGTTCTATCACGGCGATCACGATTTCTATCTTTCCTGTTGTTGTGATAATCTTTGTTGTAGTCGCGGTCACGGTTCCTAGACCTGGAACGACGACGTGATCTGTCTGCAGTTTTAAAAACAATAATTAGACATTTTTGGGGAAGGAAAACATGTAACTGTTGAAATGGGTTTAAAAAAATATGAGTATGGTTTTCAGAACATTACATCACCAATTAAGGGCTTTTAAACTTTTAAAAGGCATATTAAAACAAACACAATAACCTCTTTCATAGCCTCTGTCGTGTCGATCACCTCTCTGTCTCTCTTTAAGAGGACCTAGGTCTTGAGCCTGATCACTATTACTGTCATTTTCAGCATCTATCATCACTACAACATTTTCATCATCATCTGGTATGACAGGACCTATAAAGTCAGCAGGCTGAGTCACTGGAGGAGCTGGATTAACAACAGGCATTTGGTTCATATCTCCCATGAGGCCAAAAGGAACAGGGGGCGGCTGTAATGGTGCTGCTGACATCATGTTTGGCATCATTCCTTGAACTCCCATCATGTTTTGCATATTATATTGTTCGTTTCCCCACGAATTCATTGTTTAAAGCGCAGATGTTGATCGCCGCTTATAAATCAATTTTCTCGTCGGCGCGGCTGTGTGATTAATAAAATATCACAGACTACTAAGAGAACCTTAAAATATAGCTCCATGTATGTGTTGGAAGGTGTGACCAGGGTATTATCAGTCAATACTTTAAAAATTTCTAGTAGTTTGTACGTGTACTTAAAAGTAAAGTAAATTTCCGCTAGATGGGGCTATTTATTAATTTTTTAAACCAAAAGACTATTATACAGATATTTTACGAATACAAACATTAGATACGAATATTCGCAAAATTTTGATTTGATTTTTACAATTTTTTTTTGTAAATTATTGCATTTTTATATAAACAAAGCATTTTTTCTTATGATCTAATTCAATTTTTTTATAGATCTGTTTACGCAGAATATTATTAATGTTAATAATATAATATTTAAAACAAATAAATATTTTCTAATCCTTTAAAAGCCGTTATTAAATCCATAGACTTTATATTTTTAATATATTAATAAATATCATCAGAAAGTAATCCAAATGTTCTAAATTTAAAATTGTATATAGTAGTTGAAAGTAGAAATATTGCGCGTAATGGAGCATTATCATGCCACAATAGTAGAAATAAAATTGCGTGGCGCAGCGTGATAGACCATAGACAATGATGTACAAGACCAACAGCTACAGAGGAACGATGTTCCAAAAACTGAAATGCAAATTAGTATCTGATCGAAACAAATTCAGCCAAAACCAAACATTGGGACTTTGTTTCACTTTTGGCCGAAATTCAATTTAGTATTTTAAGATTCTTAAGAACTTATTGAATAACTTATGAAATCTAGTGTATTTTTCGACATTTACTTGCTTGATGGATGGTTTGTTTTTTGGAAATGATATTAAAAGGCTCCCAGTAATCGTTTTTCTAACAAAAGCCGGAATTAAAAATATCGAAGAAAATAATCAATAAAAATCCAAAATAAACCAAGATAAAATCCGTTATATAGTAGTTTATTGTATAATAATATGTAGTAGTTAATAGTAGTTCGAGCCGAGATCACCTCTTTTCATGACTACCCAATTTCCCACGAAGCTATCATAATTGAGACGAAATTTGCTTTCGTATTCTGATGATAGTGAATGTAGTAGTATTTCATTGCCTGAAAATACAAATAAAACTACATATTCCAATAATGAAACCCAGCCAGATCGATTAATTAGCTCCGAAACCGCAATTTATGCAATGTGTTTATTTCATGAAAATATAACCGAAACATAACTGAGAATGCCATCGTAAAACTTTTCAATATCTGCTCAACTATGTTTATATCTTTTTTTTTATATCTCTCCCAACTATGTTTTCCTGTCCTTCGTTAGCAAGACCTGATAGTGTGAAATACTTGGGTCTTCAAATTGATAGTGGGTTAAGGTGGACCAGGCACCTCGAAGTGAGACTAGCCGAACAATGCGTCTCGTTTATATCTTTAAATCCCAAAGAGATTCTGCTCCCGTCAATATATTAAAAATGGTCTACTATGCACTATGCCAGTCCATCATTGGTTACTGTGTCACTGCTTGGGGTGTTGCCATGAAAACAAATTACTTAAGGGTTGAAAGAGCGCAAAGAGCATTCCTCAAAACTATGACTCATAAGCAGTATAGATTGCCAACAGTGCAAGTATATAAGGAATGTAAAGTTTTAACGGTTAGACAGCTCTTTATCTTGCAAGCAATTCTCAAAATTCATGGAACCTTGCTCAGGCCTAACCCAGATAAACACATTAACGTGCCCCCTGGGGTAACAAATAAAACATCTTTTTCAAGGCACCAATTCTATGTTTTAGGTACACATTTATACAAGCAACTCCACCGAAAACTTAAAACAAGCAATATAATCTGGAGAGCTACGTATAATAAAACATTAAATTTGCTTCATTTACGTTGTGTAAATTAATTTCAGTCAAAAAACAGATATAAACTAAAAAAAGAAAATATCACTTCAAAATATTTCGTTCATATTCCAAATAAGACCATGGACAACATTAGTTTCATGAGGTCACCATCACACTTTCCAACACTTTAGACATTTGAATCTAATAGACAAATATCAAAAAAATTACAGCAAACTAATGAAATCCTTATTTATTTTCGACATATATAAAGTGTGTCTACACACAAATATGTCTCTCGCTGACCATAGTGAATTCATGGAACCGAACTGTCTACTGTCTGTCACTTCTATTTTATTTGACATTGACAATGACAAGAAGTTATTTGAAAATCCGTTATTTTTTATGTTTTTAATTGTTGTTTGTTGTTTTTGCTTGATTCGTTTGTTTTGTTGATATTTTAAACTAACTATCTGCTCCCTTGGATTCCGATGACTCTTTTGATACAATTTGACCCCCGCTTAGCCTTCTGGACTCTGATTTGTATAGCGTTTTGGATATATTGTTTGTTAGTCGAATTGAACATGGCTGGTTCTGTAAGAAGTTGTTGTGTTCCAAAATGTGGCAAAACTCGTAAGTATTGACATGAAATTTACTATGAAATCCTTTGCAGTTACATTAATTTTGTCACCTTGTGTCATTAGATTTTAATTACAATTAATAAACTATCAAACTATAAAATAATGCAGCATTACCAAAATCTTTTCATTTTTATTGTATTAAATACTGTTTGATTGATATTACATTCACTAATAAATAATAATATCTGGATTACCGAACTTTGCTCGGTATTTTTTTTTAAATGACATTCTAAAAATGATTCCTAGCTAGATCGATTTATCGCCCCCGAAACCCCCTATATACTAAATTTTATGAAAATCGTTGGAGCTGATTCCGAGATTCCAATTATATACAAGAATTGCTCATTTAAAGATATAAGATAAGATACTTAAGACTAAACATATTTTGTATTTAAAATTATTATTGTACTATACACAGGTGGAGACAATGTTGTGCTCCATGCATTTCCAGACCCAGCAAAAGATGAAGCAAAATTTAACATTTGGAAAAATGCAGTTGGAGATAGCTTATCCTCCCTTACAAATGAGTTTATTATCAAAAATCGCAAAATCTGCCATGATCATTTTGAGGAGAAATATTTAACCTGGTCTAGAAGGTTAGCTGATGGAGCTGTACCAACCTTACATATGCCTGGTATGTTATTACTACAATTTTAAACATGTTGAATAGGTAGTGTTTAATTGTGACAAGTTAATTTGTACATAACTTAAAGTGATAGCTCTTTAGCATCTCACTGCTGGGCATAACTTTTCAAAAGTATCGTAAGAGTTAAAGCTGTAATCCAAACATGTTGGTCAAGTTCAGGTTGGTGGATATGACATGTGCTCGAATGACTAGTTCTTAGACATGCCAGTTTTTTCCTCCTTACGATAGTTTTGTTCACCTATAAAGAGCAGGGACGATGGAATAATTCATAAAACTTTTGAGACCTTGACTGGGAACCTGTTACCTTATATTTTAAAGCTGCTGCTGCCCCACTGCTCTGTGGATTTTTATATGGTTCTGAAATTCACACTAAGAACACAAGTAATACTTTTGTCTAACACTTAATATTTAGTTATCGACATCAAATCAATTTTTTTTCCCAAGATAATAAATGTCATGCTAATTCTGTGTGTGACACCAAACATAAAGCAGTTTTAACCAAACCTATCAAAAATATTATTGTTTAGGTTTTTATTTAAATAACTAGCTGTCCTGTCAAACTTTGTACATTAATTTTTTACGTTTTGTTTAATTGTTATAGGCTCATTACAAAAAGAAGTTGTGGGAGATGACACAAATATTGAAGCACTAGTTACTATGGCACCTCAGCTGGCCTCGACTTCAACCAGCTGCATGAAGTCCGTGATTGCCTCTACTTCAGCCATTCAGGAGCCATACATAGACCTCACTTCTAGAACAGGTGATTATTTTATTTTGGTGTAGTACACCTGTGACCATGAAGTCTGAAAAGACTTTGAAACGTCGAGATTTAATATCTAAAATAAATTGCGATAAAATCCGTTATAAAATAGTTTTATATCAATGTGTGATATTCGCATAAATTTAAGAAAATACATTTAAAAAGGTATGGTAAAATATTATTTAGGTTTATATTTCAACAACTGTCCTGGCAAACTTTGTACAGAAAATTTATTACATACTGTATAACTGTTATAGGATATCGATTACAAAAAGAAGTTTTGGGAGATATCACAAATATTGATGCCTCGTCCGCTATGCTACCTCAACTGGCCTCAACTTTGCCCAGCTGCATGGAACCTGTGATTGCCTTGACTTCGACCAGCTGTGTGAAACCTACTATCGCCTCAAGTTCTACCATTAAGAAGTCATACAAAGCACTCACTTCCAGAGCAGGTGATTATTTTATATTAATCCATTAATTTTTACTTAATTTAATCCGTTATAGAATCTGCTAATAAATCTTCAAGGACTAGACTAAAAGGCATTCATTAAATAACAATAGGACTGGAAATCTGCCATCGTGGACTGGAATGGTCAACAACTTCAAATTTTTTAGTATGGTGGACAAAAATGTTTGTTCGGTTAAATAATCACATCTAGATGAAAAAGAAATGCTTATAATCTTATTGCTGTTCGAGTAAGATTAGAAATTTGGAGTCAAATATTTTATTAACTTTTGACAAAAAAGCGTAGTTATTAGTTAAAAATTGTATTTGTATTCATGTATATGTATTTGTGTACAAATTTGTGGCATGCTAGGACGTAAATTTACTTAAGTAGGTAGCTGTTTGTAGCTACATGCCTAAGTAAAGTTTTCTACTTAATTAATTTTTTTATACATTTTAAAATAACATTTTTGTCTTTGGTTTGTTATTTTGAGCTGACGGTACTTTTTGCTATTGTTATTGGAAACGCATACTATGCGTATGCATATAGTTTGATATTTTTTTTAAAAAACCATTGAAGATTGAAAACCCCATTTAAATCTGATCTGGTTCCGTATTATGAGTGCTTAAAGCGATTTAGCGATAGTAATTCCGTTGAAAGAAAGGGACGCGAATATACGCACTGTATAGCCGCATCCCTTTCTTTTGCCGCAATCATAATCGCTTAAAACACTCATAATACGCCAGCAGTAGTTTTGAGTAAATCACAGACATCCAAACATTAGTGCTTACATATAGATTGAATACAGAACCTTTTATTTGAAGTGGATTAATAAACATGAAATATGAAATTTTAACTTAAATTTACATTCTTTATTTCAGGGACCAAATATATAGATGACAAAAAAGTATTGGTACAAATGCTGAAGAAGATTACACAGAAAAAAGATAAATATGCCATTCGGCTCAAAAAAGCATTAAAATTATCTCAGAATATAACCTTTCAGAACACATTAAAAAAATTTAGTAATCTTGCTGAAATTTTTTTGGCAATGCAATTTAGAGAAGTTTCACATAAGAAGATGGGAAGAAGATTTACAGAACAGGAGAAAATTATGGCCTTAAGCATTTATAAACAAGGACCAAAATGCTATAGAATGCTGAGCAAAATTTTTATATTACCATCACCACTTACACTGAGCAGGCTAATTGCACGGGCTGATTTGAGAGCCGGCCTAAACAAGAAACTCTTTGATGTGTTACAAAAAAAAATTAAAGCCATGAAAAGTGATGACAGGCTTTGCACATTACTATTCGATGAAGTATCTATAACCCCTCACTTTGACTACAATCAAAGAAAAGATGAAATATCAGGTTTTGTGACAGATGGAATAACACATCAGAATAAAATAGCTGATCATGCCCTAGTGTTTATGGTGAGGGGTATACAACGCAATTATAAACAACCTGTGGCATATACGTTTTGCTCTGGGAGTACTAAAAAGGACGAACTAGCCATGCTTATAAAATCTGTGATAAGACAACTTCACAGTGTGGGTTTACGTGTCTTGGCTACGGTTTGCGATCAAGGTGCCTCTAATGTTAGTTGCGTTAATTACCTAATTGCCGAAACAAAAGCAAACTATTTAAGAAAAAATGAAGAGCTGACAAAAAATGTCTTTGAAATAGATGGCCATGAGGTGATACCCTTGTTTGATGTGCCACATCTTATAAAAGGTATCAGAAATAACTTTCTAGATAAGAATTTAAAATGTACCATTGAAGGAATACCTAAGATTGCAAAGTGGGAGCATATAATACAATTACATGAACAAAATCCTTCATATTCAGGCATAAAACTTGTTAAAAATCTGACCGAAGAACATGTAAAACCAGATAGTTGCAAAATGAAAGTTAAATTTGCAACACAAATATTTAGTCAGAAGGTTGCAAGTACAATGGGATTTTTAGCAGGTACTTAACTTACAAGATTTCTTGAAATATATAGTTGTGTAATTATTAGCTAAATTAACCCACCACATTAACCTATTTGTCTTCTTTCAGATATTAATTATTTGCCTAAAGAGTGTCAACAGACCGCAGACGTGCTGCTGTTTTTCGACGAGATGTTTGATTCTCTTAATGGAAGTCGCGAAAATTCTAATAAAAGAAGCGGAAAGCCGTTATTACGTGCCGTCACACCAAACTCTGACCATCATGCGTTGTGGGCAAAAGCAAAAAAAGTATTAAGCTCAATGAAATTTGTAAAAAACAATAAGGAAGTTGTAGTGCCATCAATAAGTAACTGGTTACGTACTGTTGATAATTTTGAATATTTAATTGATATATTATTCCATAAATATAATATTAAATCCTTATGGATGAGGCACTTTAACCAAGACCCGCTAGAGAATTACTTTGGTGCTATTAGAAGTCATGGCTGTAGAAATGTAAGCCCATCCCCAGCAGGCTTTGAAATCGCATTTTCATCATTGTTATTATCAAATTTAACAGGGTCGCACTCACCGGGCTCTAATTGCGAAAATGATGATTGCAAAACAATGTTCAAATCAATGAACACATTATTCCAAATGTCTTCAAATAATGAGATACCCCAGGATATAGATTTAAGTTACATCCATGAAAATATATTTGTCGAATTTGAATATAAAAGTCGAGACAAAAGAATAATGGCACAGTTGCAGTATGTAACTGGTTACTTATTGAGACAATTAAAAAGAAATGTATTTCGAAATTGCCTCTCTTGTAAAGAAAATTTTTATGACAAAAATGAAGAATCTGAATATCTCAGGGCGAGAGAATTTTTTTCAAAGAAAAAGTGTTTGGAATACCCAAACAATTATTTAATTAAAATGTTTTCCGAAATGCAAGATGTGTTAATATGGGTATTAAAAAATCATAGTAAAAGTAGTAATATTAAAAATCTTGCTAAAACTATTCTATTTATAGAAATTGATACAAATTTCATAAATTGTGAAAACCATAAAAAAGATAACATTGAATTTTTATTCGATTTAGGCTGTAGATTTTTTATATACAACTGGTGTAAAGATCTTAATAACATATTGAAAGGCCGCAGGAGGGATACACTTGTAGATGACGTCATGCAAAATCTTGCAATTGATTATGTCAAAAAACGAAGAAGACTTAAATAAATTATAAAATAAAAATATATTTCTAGTTTTTATTCAACTATCCATAAATCCCAAATATTTAAAAAATAAATAGTAGCAAGTAGAGCTAACCCGCGTGGTCATCAGCTTAAGTCCATTTGCGTTAGATGGCACTAGAGTCTCGAATTCTACTGATGTCTCTATTTCCCAATATATAAGTTACTCTATGGGTGTGACCAAAGAGCTTATGGTGTGATGCTGACCTCATGCAACTAATGTTGTCTGTGGTTATATTTGGAATATGAACGAAATATTTTGAAGTGACATATTCTGTTTTTTGTTTAGTATCTGATTTTCACTGAAATAAATTTACACATCTAAATGAAGTAAATTTAATGTTTTATTATAAATAGCTCTCCAGTATATTGCTATCATCCAATTATCCCTATCAGTGGTAGCAGAGCGTGGTTGGCAAATGGAAGAGCTAAAATAAAAAACATGATAGTAAAATAGTGAAAAATAACAAAATGAGCTCAAATTTTCGAAGCATCGAACCGTTGACAAAATCGAACTACGATACTTGGTGCTTACATGCACAGGCGATTCTCATTAAAAATGATTTATGGGAGTACGTGAGTGGCGAGAAAACGTTAGCGGCGATTACGACTGCCGTAGAAAAGAGTATTTTCCAGAAGGAGGACTTGAAGGCAAGGTCAGAGCTTTTGTTACTCATATCTCCACCTGAACTCAAACAAATTAAAGGCTGTAAAACGGCTAAGGAGGTATGGGATATATTGAAGTCAGTTCATCAAAGTTCAGGGCCAGCAAGAAAAGCCACACTGCTTAAGCAACTGGTTCTGAAGAAGATGACAGCTCAAGAAGATGTTAGAGATCATCTCAATAATTTTATGGATGTCGTGAGTAAACTTGAAGACGTGGATGTCAAAATGCATCATGAACTGCTAAGCATTATGATGTTGTACAGTTTGCCTACTAACTTTGACATTTTTAGAATAGCTATTGAGTCGAGAGATGTCCTACCTAATCCAGAAGTTCTAAAAGTAAAAATAATAGAAGAATATGAAGCAAGGAGGAAAAATGAACCTCAGACTTCAGAAGCATTTTATGTTAAACTGAAGAAAGAAGGATTATGGTGCAAAAACTGTAATAAAAAAGGCCATTTGACACAAGATTGCTGGTCAAAGAATAAATTCAAGAAAATTGTTGAGAAAAGTCAAGAAAAATCAAATAATATTTGCTTGACAACAGAAATGTCAAGAAAAAACAAAATAAGATCATTTTGTCTTGACAGTGGATGCACGTCGCATATGACAGGTGAAAAAGAATTATTTTCAGAATTGATCCCAGCGTCAGACACGCTAAGATTGGCTTCGGAGAAGCATACTGCAGAAGTTCAAGGAAAAGGAAAAGTCACATTTTACACCGACGACTGCAAATATGATCTAGATGAAGCGCTATACGTACCAGACTTGGCAAATAACTTAATGTCAGTTAGCAAAATAACTGATAAGGGTTTCAAAATTGTATTTGAAAAAGAAAAAGCCAGGGTATTTAAAAATGGATGCGTCATCATGGAAGCTAAAAGAATAAACGGCTTGTACTACTTTGAATTTGAAGAGCCAACGGAGACAGCAAATTTCATGCCTAGAGCTGAAAGTGAAATCATGAAATGGCATAAAAGGTTAGGTCATGTCAATGAAAGAGACTTGAAACTAATGCAGAAGAATGAAACAATGAGAGGACTGAATTTCAAAGAAAAATCACTTGAAACATGTGAAACCTGCATTAAAGGAAAAATGTCCACTCTACCATTTCCAAGTCATAAAGAAATTATGTGTACCGAGCCTCTGCAAATAATTCATAGCGATGTTTGCGGCCCTTTTGAATGTTCATCATTAGCAGGATCAAAATATTACGTCACATTCATAGACGATTACACTAGATACTGCTGGGTGTACTTCATGAAGGAAAAGAGTGAAGTAATAGAAAAATTTAAGGAGTACAAGAATAATGTAGAACTATTTCATAAGAAGAAGATACAGAATCTTCAGTCTGACAATGGAGGTGAATACAGGTCAAAAGAGTTTGACAATCTACTTAAACACTTTGGAATAAACCGGAGGTTAACCGCTCCATACACTGCTCAACAGAATGGTTGCAGTGAGAGAAAAAACAGGTCATTGATGGATAAAACAAGATGCTTAATGATTGATTCCAACGTCCCACCATATCTTTGGGCAGAGGCAGTGAATACTGCTAACTATCTGATAAACAGAAGCCCAGCAAGAGCTCTACAAGGAAGCTCACCCTATGAGAAGTGGGTAGGAAGAATACCATCAGGAAATCACTTACACGTGTTTGGACTTAAAGCTTTTGTGCTAAACAAAAACCGAAGAGGAAAATTAACAGCCAAAGCTGTGGAAGGCGTATTTATAGGATATGCAAGAAATGCAAAAGGGTTCAGAATATATATTCCGGAAAGGAATGACATTATTATCAGTAGAGATGTACGCATAATTGATAAGATGCACTACAACAGAAAAAATACTGAAGAAAATAATGATTTTAAACTGGAACCTGAAACCAAACAAATTGATATAGATTTTACTCAACGAACCTCTAATAAAAATGTTACTTTTCAGGAACACAGTCTACCTTCTGATTCGTGTTTCCAGCCCGACGTTAACCAGCAGCAAATAGAATCACCACCCACAACCTCAAGTGGAAGACCACAAAGAGAAGTGAGAAAACCAGAATGGACCAAAGATTATGAGCTAAGTGGTTGCGTAAATATGCGCGTGTCTGAAAATAATAATAATTGTTCTTTGCTTACATACAAAGAAGCTGTGACAGGCACGGACAAGGAAAATTGGGAGAAGGCAATACAATCTGAAAAGGAATCACTTGAAAAGAATAACACTTGGGAAATTGTTGACAAGTCGGAAGCTCGAGGACACAAAGTTCTATCCAACAAATGGATATTTCGAGTTAAAGATGACGGAACGTATAAAGCTAGATTAGTAGTACGTGGCTGCGAACAGAAAGGCAGTCTGGATTTTGAAGAAATTTACAGCCCAGTCGTAAGTCAGTCTGCACTAAAGACATTACTAGCTATTGCCGCATCTAAAAATTATCACTTTCTGACTTTTGATGTCAAGACCGCTTTCTTATACGGCGAGTTGAATGATGAAATTTACATGAAATTACCAGCTGGCTATGAGACTAGCTGTAACGCAGCGGAAAAAGTTTGCCGATTGCGGAAGTCTTTATATGGTTTAAAACAAGCTCTGTTCACATGGAACAGAACTTTTACTCAAGCTATGTCTGATTTTGGTTTCAAAGCGATTAAAACAGAAAGATGCGTTTTCGTAAACGTAGATAAGTCGATTATAATTGGACTATTTGTTGATGACGGTTTAGTCATAGGACAAGACAGAGAAAGGATCAATAACTTATTAAAAAAACTTGAAACCAGATTCGAAATGAAAAGGAATGAAAATCCCAAGACGTATCTGGGTATGGAGATCGTAAATTGCAATGAAGGAATAAAATTAAGTCAAACTAGTTATATTAGCGAGATGCTAAACAAATTTAACATGAATAATGCGAAACCTTGTGACACACCTGGTAGTGTGAATTTGACACAGGAAACTCCCCAGGAGAAGGAATACCAGTACCCCTACAGGGAAGCAGTGGGAAGTTTACTGTATCTCTCCACAAGAACTAGACCTGATATTGCTCAGGCCGTAAATCAAGTAAGCAGGAAGGTCGAAAATCCGACTAGAGAAGATATCACCAAAGTGAAGAAAATATTCAAATATTTGGTTGGAACCAAAGATAAGGGGATAGTTTTTAAACGGCACAGCCCGATTGAGAATATAGATGCGTACTCAGACTCGGACTATGCTGGAGATCCATTTACAAGAAGAAGCACATCTGGTTCTGTACTGACGATAGCCAATGGACCAATATCATGGGCATCCAAGAGACAGCCGATAGTAGCTTTATCATCGACAGAGGCGGAATATATAGCAGCAGCTGAATGCTGCAAAGAAGCGTTATATTTAAAATCTCTGTTAAAGGAAATAACCGACTCCGAAGCAAAAGTAACCTTACATGTTGATAATCAAAGTTCGATTCAACTGGCAAAATCTGGTTCTTTTAACAAGCGATCGAAGCATATAGATGTGCGATACCATTTCATCCACGAAAACTTCGCGAAAGGTTTGGTCAATATTAACTACTGTCCCACAGAGATCCAGTTAGCTGACATAATGACAAAACCACTGTCTAAGGTGAAATTTGCAAAACATTGTTCCAGGCTGATGTTATTAACGTGTATAATTTTAGCAGAGCTTTAAGAGACTAACAAAATTATATCACTATCAAATAACTTTAGTTTTATTTGCACAATTTATAATATAAGACAATTTTTCATATAATGACAGCAATAGAGAGAAACCAATAACAGCACCATGGCAACCAAAAAATAGTTTTTCAGTAGAAGAAAACTTTCTACAACTAAAGAGGCTGAATACTATTCAACACTCAACACTTTCCCTTGTTGAAAGTTTTTGGTTAAACCCATCTTTGTGCATATCTCAATTAACCTTGGCCTCGGGACTGGCTTTGTCATAATATCTGCCAGTTGGTTGGCCGAGCTTGTCTTAATGACATTAAGGTTTCCCTCCTGAACCATTTCTCGTACGAAGAAATGTCGAGTGCGTATATGCTTCGTCCTTTTGTGGAACTCTGGGTTATGTGCCAATCTGATGGCAGCTTCATTATCAACACTTAATGAAGGTATCCCATTTAATTGTGTTAAGAAAATAAATATTCTTTGAAGCCAAATCAATTCTTTAGCTGCTTCACTAGCGGCCACTATTTCTGCTTCGGTTGTAGAAATTGCCACTGTAGCTTGCCTTTGGCTTATCCAAGACACAATTCCACCAGCATATAAACATGCAACTCCTGTTGTTGATCTTCCTGTAAAAGGATCTCCGGCGTGGTCAGCGTCACTGTATCCTTCTATTATACCATCGTCTTTTCCAACTAGGTACTTAATTCCAAGGTTTCTGGTACCTTTCAGATATCTAAAAATCCTTTTTACTTTGAGCCAATCTGCTTTAGATGGATTATCCAATTTTCTGGACACTACTCCAACTGCATACGCTATGTCCGGACGAGTTCCAGTCATTAAATACATTAACGCACCTACTGCCTCTCTGTATGGGCAGTTTTCAGCTTTCCCTTCTTGTATGTTTTCTGCGACATCTGATTTTTCAATAGGTGTTGAAACTGGGTTGCAGTCAGCCATATTAAACCTCTCAAGTATTCTTGTAATGTAAGACTCTTGGTTAATAATAATAGCATTCTTTTCCCTTTTTATTTCCAGGCCCAGGTAATAAGAAGCAGGTTTCACTGTAATCTTTAACTTTCGTCTAAGATCTTCCAAGAAAACGTTGACTAGCCGTTCACTAGATGCTGCTACTAATCCGTCATCAACATAAAGCGTTATTAGAATCTTTTCATCTCCAACGTGCTTTGCAAATGAAAACAATCAGCATCGCACTGTCTGAAGTTAAGATCTAAAAGAATCTGCTCAAAGCATGAATTCCAGCAGCGAGGTGCTTGCTTGAGTCCGTAGAGGCTCCGGTTGAGCCTCCAAACTCTAGCCGTCCCATCATCAAGCCCTTCAGGCTGCTTCATGTATATATTCTCTTCCAGTTTTCCATTCAGGAATGCAGTTGCCACGTCAAACTGGACTAAATACATGTTTTCTTTAGCACAAACACTTAAAAGTGCTCTAACGGTGGCCATTCTGGCGACTGGGCTAAAAGTCTGATCATAATCAATGCCTTTTCGTTGCCTAAACCCTTTCACTACTAGGCGTGCCTTGTACTTATCAATGGAGCCATCTGGATTACGTTTAATCCGAAATATCCACTTATATGGCAATACCTTTCGATTTGGTGGTAAGTCGCACAATGTCCAAACGTTGTTTTCTTTAAGTGACTTCATTTCACTTAACATGGCTTTAAGCCATTTATCACTATCTTTTCTTTGCATAGCTTCTTTAAAGCTATTTGGAAAATCATCTAGATCTACATTATAGATGTAGTCTTCGTATCTCTGAGGCGGTCGTAGAGTATTGCGATCTCGCAGATTGTATCTCGGTTCATCTACAATTACAGGTTCTCCCTCTGCATCGTAGAATTCAGAAGTTTCTTCCTGATTATGATCACCTAAATACTCGTTATTTTCATCTTGACCGTGATTTCCTGAATATTCTCCCTCTAGAGCACGTTCAAGATTTATTCGAGGTTCAACTACAGGCTGACTTTGAGATTGATTGTCAATTTCTGGTTCTGCCTGTTCACCCTCAAAATTTGCTCCCTCTGTTTCAGCAGGGATATGGTCTCGCTCATTTGTTCCTAGCGACACCTTGAATTCAACTTCACTCGCGAAGGTGATATCTCGGGATCGTGTCGTCTTCATACCATCCCATATGCGATAACCGTCGTAATTTTCATAGCCTATGAGAATGCCTTTAATTGCTTTCTTTCCAAGCTTTTTCCTACATTGTTTGGGTACATGAGCATAGCACTGGCTTCCAATTACACGTAAATGAGCTATCTTGGGCTTCTTCCCAAACCAAATTTCGTACGGAACTTTATCTTTATCCCTTGTGGGTCCTGTTCTGTTCAGAACGTAAGCTGCTGTGTTTATTAATTCAGCCCAGAGCTTCTTCGGTAACTCACTTCTTGTATGTAACCAAGTTCTTACGGCTTCGACCAAGGTGCGATTTTCTCGCTCGCTACATCCGTTTTGTTCAGGAGTGTAAGGCATTGTCAGTCGCTGTTGGATCCCGTTATCATTAAGTATCTTTCTTACTTGTTCATTATCAAACTCCCCTCCGTTATCACTTAATAAGCATTTTACATTGTGACCGGGGTTTTTAACTTCTTTTAACATCAAAATTAGTTTATCTTTAACTTCAGATTTTTTTCCTTAAAAAGTAAACTAGTCGGTACGAAGAGAAGTCGTCCTTGAAAAGTACAAAGTAACGATAATTAGATATACTGGGATATTCGAATGGCCCGCAAACATCTGAATGCATTAACTCGCCAGGAGCAGTGGCTCTTTCTCTTTTCCCAAACGGTGTTCTATGAGCTTTCCCGAATATGCATGCCTCGCATTTAACTTTATCATCAGGTAAGTTAATACCAAACTCTCGCTTAACAACGGCTTTGACGTGCTTTTTGTCTTGGTGAGCGAAACGTTCATGATAAACTTGCAGCATATTAGAGCCCGTTATTGCGTTCACTTCTATGATGCTGTTTGTTTTCGGTGGAGTGATTGTCTTAAACTGCAACTTATACAGTCCTTTCCCGGGTTTTCTCTGCCCTACAATCTTTTTTTCTCCTTCAACATCCAGCTGACAACTTGTTGCGGTAGACGTGAACAAACTTTTCCGGAAATTGTCCTGTGCTGCTAAGGTCGAGAATAAATTTTTCGTTAGTGATGGTACAAACCAGACATTCAATAAATTTATGGTTTCCTTTTTATCGCCGACACTTGATTCTACCTGAACCATGCCTTTTCCAAATGCTGGAATTGCTGTTCCATCTGCCGTCTTCACAGATTTTTCATTAGAATCAAATGGTTCAAAATTTTGAAACACATCTCTCTTAATAGCGATATGCATCGTAGCTCCATTATCAACGAACCAGTTCTCTTGATCTTGATCCGCTGTTTTAGAACATGCATTAATCACCGACATTGAAATGTTTTGTACATGCATTAACGTATGTGCCTGTGCCGAACTGCTTGGCTTTGGAGGCTTTCCGTCCTTTATCCATTGTTTGCAGTATCTAACTCTATGTCCCATTTGTGAACAATAGTTGCACTTCACCTTTTTAGCTTTCTTTATTGACCTTTTGGCTTCGGTGGGCGTCGTCACTAGAGCCTCAATTGGTGTGCTCTCTTGAATGCCCAAATCTCTTTCAAACTTACAGAGATGATTGGTTAAGCTGTCGATTGTCTTTTCAGATTGTTTCAACATAAGCCAGCTTGACTTGAAATTGAAATACTTATCGTCGAGGGTATCTAGGACCTTGCATACTAGGAACAACTCAGGCAGTTTGGCTGTTGCGTCTATTTTTGAAATCTCAAATTTCAAATCATTCCAAAGATTCTTTAACTTTGACATATGAGTGGGAATGTCATCCTCCTTCTTATGTTTTAGTCCAAAGAACTCTAGACACAGATTGAAAGCCCTGTCCTCTGTTTGTCCGTCAAATAGCCTATGCAATTCCTGCCAAACCTCGTGTGCTTTTCTAAAACGCATAACTTTCTTCAGCATGTCATCGGTCATGTTAGTGGTCAGCATCAGTAAGGCACCACTTTCAGTCCTCCTATATTTAGCCATTTCAGCTTCATAGGCGCTTTTTGCGGCATCTCCTGCATCTTCAGCAATAACTGGCTTTTGAAGTTTTCCTTCCACAGCTTCTAAGGCGCCTTCAGTGCCTTCAAGCATTATGGTTATCTTGTACTTCCATGTAGTCCAATTTTCTTGCCCCACAAGTTCCCCGATTTGAATTTTTGTACTGAAGTCCATAGTGACAAATTAAGTTAATTTTATACTCTCGCTGGGGTAAATAACCTATTAACGTGTATAATTTTAGCAGAGCTTTAAGAGACTAACAAAATTATATCACTATCAAATTACTTTAGTTTTATTTGCACAATTTATAATATAAGACAATTTTTCATATAATGACAGCAATAGAGAGAAACCAATAACAGCACCATGGCAACCAAAAAATAGTTTTTCAGTAGAAGAAAACTTTCTACAACTAAAGAGGCTGAATACTATTCAACACTCAACAGATGTGTGCATAATGCGGAGTCTCAGGCACATGAGTCCACATCAGGAGAAGGTGTTGGAAGGTGTGACCAAAGAGCTTATGGTGTGATGCTGACCTCATGCAACTAATGTTGTCTGTGGTTATATTTGGAATATGAACGAAATATTTTGAAGTGACATTCTGTTTTTTGTTTAGTATTTGATTTTCACTGAAATAAATTTACACATCTAAATGAAGTAAATTTAATGTTTTATTATAAATAGCTCTCCAGTATATTGCTATCATCCAATTATCCCTATCAGTATGACTTTACTCTTTATCAAAGAGTTTAATAAAACGTAGTGTGCTCAGTGGAGTTTATAATCAATAACTCAATAACATTGAATCAACTTTACTCTTTGTATTGAATTAAACACTTGATCTGCTTTCTCTTAGTAGTCTGTGACCTGCTTCATTCATCTGCTTGCTTGATCAATCCAGCTAGCCGGTAGGTAACATAGTTCATTCTCATTCGTAGGTAGGTCTGCAGTTCAGTTACTTACTCTATGGTTCAGTCAGCGTAAGCGTTTATTAGAGCTTTGCTCCGGAGACTGAAAAACCGATGAATCTCTGGAGATTGCCGATTAAGCGAGTAATCGGTTTTTATTATTGATATCCGAATATTTATTACCGAGCTAGAATATACATCCCTTTACTTCTCAAATATATTGAAAATATTTCTTTTTCACATTTTAAGTTTTTAGGTGACAGGCTTAGTGCGCTGTTACCAAATGCCGTTGAAATGTTGTGCTTTTTATCCAAAACCAATGGTTTTTAGATAAAATCAACCACGATTGATGTTGGTTTAACATTTAGTTCTTATCGGTGGTTTATTGATAAATGATGTTATTATTAGTTATTAGATTATTTGTTGGGGTAGATTATTTTGTATCTTTGATTTTTTTACATAAAGTATTTAAATTTTTGTTTATTTTTATTAAATTAAAGTTTCATTACAAATCTTCAGCTTAACCGGAGAATCTCTAAAGATTATGTGTAACCAGAGAAAAATATCCGGAGACTGAAATCGTGTCCGGTGCAAAGCGTTTATATGCTCTTTGAATGTAGTGTTATAAACCACAGATAATATAATACTATACTAGTATATAAACGCAATGAATATACCAAAGAGCGTAAAAACGCTTACGAAAACACGTTCTCAAGTGAAGTACTTACGAACGAACGAACAATCATGGATTTTATGAAAAGTTATATTAAAACGAACGATGTTGGCAAGCAGGGTCAGTGCATAGACTATACACGGGTCTGAGGATGTCGGGTTTTTATTAGCTAGCTTCAATCACGTCTGTGGCAAAGAACATATAAACGCTTAATACGCTTGCGTGCGTGGTCTGTGCCGTCTGTGGTTTGGCGTTTTTATATACCTACTCAAAGGATGGATGCTTTGCTTTGAAATGCTTTGATTATTTACATTATTTAAATTTGTTGTTTAGTGCACTGAGCATATAATAACGTTTTGTGTTGTTGATGTCTGAGGTTTTCGTACGTGGATTGCATTACTGTAATAAAATAGAATTATGTGGTATGTAAGAGCCTCACAAATAGCAGCCGAAGTTTTTATATTTTATTCTCTAAACAATGTTTACTATTATTTTAGTTCAGAGTCACTGCCCAAAGAGTTTGAGAAAACAACAGAGGTTTTGCCTTTAAATAAATATGGATTATCATCGATGGAAGAGTATAGGAAGGCTGAAGAAGATATTCAGAATCAAGAATGGCTAAAAAAAGCAGGACTTTCAAATGAAGAGATAAAACTTTACCAAGAGAATGAAGCGGGACTTCTCGACCAAAGAAAGAAAGTGGAGTCTGGAATCTTGAAAAATAAATTGGAAGTAATTTATAACAAAATCAGCAACATGCACACTGAAAACAAGAGGTAGGTGACTGGACTTTAATTGTTGAAATAGTTCAAAAGCAGAAAATATATATAATATTAGCTGAGTTAGCATCTACAGCTATTCACGTTACAAAATTTTGTTTATATTGTTTTAGTAAAGATTAATAACTATCTATCACTAAGTTGATTTTTAACATGTATATATTTAGATAGATCTATAATCATTGTAGCTGTAAAACATGAAAAAATCCTAAAAGTTACATTATACTATACCAGGGGTGGCCTACCTAAGATCTAAGATCTACTGTTTACTGACAACCCTAAGCTGACAATCTACCACTTACATACTTGAAATCATATATGAAACAGCATAGTTTGGTACATAATTATAAAGTACCTATTTCTTATTTCAAATAAAGTGAGGGATGATACATGCTGCAATTGGTAACTATGTTGTGCAGTCAGATCTATATATTTTTTCTTGCCACAAACAACTTGACTAATAGCTGCGATCAACCAGTCGATCGTAGCTAGAATCACAGTAAGAAAAACATAAGAATAGGCTGACTGTTCCTCACATATAATATTTATTGCATAAGAATCTAAAGGAAAAGGAAGGACGTTACATAAGATGAATTCAGACTCCTTCACCACCTTGTAAGAAAAAATGAGATGCAGTCACACTCCCCCCCTAAATCGTTTTACGTAATAAATGAATGGCCCTCTATTTATTTACTGTTATTAATATACTGTTTCAGTAAATCAGATTCAGAGAATGAACAACAACCATGCACATCCACAGAGTCTGAAAACCTAATAAACAGACTGCAACAGAAACCTATCACCTTCTACCCTGAAGGTCATCCTATGAATGAACTGAAGGAACTTGAAGAAAACCTCTTTGGACATCTAAAAACTGAAATGATTCCCATCACTAAAAGACGTAAAATGCTCAGATGTTTGGAGCGAAAAAAAGAAAGAATAGCACAAAAAAAACATATAGATATTGGTATTCAACCAACTACATCTAAAGTTGATAGACCGGGAACTTTATGGGATCTTAAAGAAATGCCAGTAAAGAATGTAAGACAAGTATCACACACTGTTACAAGTTGTGATCACGAACGGGTTATGGGACCTCAACAAAGAACAATGTATACAGTAAAAGAAAATAGAATTGTGAGATTGGAACCCGTAGAAAATGTTCCACAAGCGTACCAGGCAGTAGATATTGTGGTACCTGTAAATTCAGCAGAAGTGCAGCTATTGGAAGGCACAAAAATGTCTGTAGATGATATAAGAAAGATAGACAGATTTAAAGAATATGAGCCTGGAATACCTTCTAAAGTAAGTGCCTACTAACAATTGAATCACTTACACACTTAACCTGAACCCTCTTTAGTGTCACACTGCTGGTCATGGGTCCTCTCTCAACTATCTTATGTAGGCTGTGTGTGTTGGTGGATGTCACATGTCCTGAGATGATTAGTTTTTAGACATGCTGGTTTGCTCACGATGTTTTCCTTCACTAATATAGAGCAGTGGGAATGAAGCAATCCACACACAGATGTGTAATCGAACCCACGACTATATATTTCGAAAGCGAAGCCAATGCGCTGCGCGTACGTCGCACGCCAATCTTGGGTGGGAATATCAAAGTCCCTAATAAGTTCATCAGTTAGATTAAAAAATATTTAACCAAGTAAAAACTGTATAACTGTAAGAATGACAAGCATATTTAGGACAAGATCTACAAAATGATTTAAAGATGGTTCTAATATAGAAATAAGACATATTCTTAGAAGATACTTTATTCTTTCTAAGTATCTCAAGTATAAAATGTGAAATGGAGCTTTCTAATACTGTGGCAAAACTTTCCAGGTGTTATATTTGAAGAACATAGCACCGTCAGTGAGTCAGGAACAACTCTCTCTACTCTTTAACCAGTTTGTACTTGCTAACGGAGGACCTGTAGACCTCAGGCTAATGACAGGTCGGATGCGAGGGCAGGCGTTTGTGGCTTTTCAGAGTAAGCTCATTGATGTATTATAGGGTAAACTGCAATTGAATTAGAAAATATAATATCATATTTGCCTTTAGACATCAAGGTTTCAAGATCTATCGAGCACCACTGTACCAAGTCCGCAGTCAGAAAGTCGGTGGAGTGACACCCTGTACATCATAGGCACGTTAAGCAGTCAGTCCTGCACCAAATCTCTCAACAGTTATGTCAGTTTACCCATCCTACCTTACAGAGAATTCACCACACATATTGTTAGCATTAGGTATAACAGCTAAATTATAGCTATTATTATTATACTTACGCTTGTGTATGTACGTGAATGTTGAGTGTGGCAAAAGAAACATGAAAGTAGAATAAATGCTGTGGAAATGCATTCTCTGCGTGTGTGGTGTAACTCTGAATGATAGATTTAGGAATGAAGTAATTAAAGAATGCTGTGGTCTGAAAGAAGATTTTGTGACAAAAGTGGAATAACGCATGCTTAGATGGTTGTTAGGTCATGTGGAGAGGATGGATGTATGGTATACTGGGCTGGTGCGTTCCATCGTAGACTAAATCATTGCATAACATCAGGCAAGTTGTAGTCAAGTGCCAGCCTATCGAAGAATAAAAAAAAAGTAAATACACGGCGTCAGTTAAGTGTAAACGCTGGGAGAGGACGCCCTAGGAGGACATTCGCTGATCACATCGGTGATGTCCGTCAGAAGTGACAGGTGCATAGCACTAACAACCGCCGTGCATGTTTGATCAGATGTATAAAAATTTGTGAGGCTATATAAATCGTAGCAGGTGGCGCTCTATAGAGCATGGATCATGGAAGTAGGCAGAGTATACTCTGCCTACTTCCATGAGAAAAAGTCGTGATTGTATGTTTGTATAATAGCTAATCATTGACGCAGCTAAGAAGAGGTTCCCAGGGGAAAGTTCAAAGTTCATTATTTTTGAAATAACCATTAGAAATTGTCTATCACCTTTTCAGATGAAGAGATAGCCATCCAAGCGTTGGAAGAAGTCAATGGTACTATTCTCAGTGGTCGGCCGGTGATAGCAGAGTTTGGCAGAAACACCAATAGGATACAAGACCAAGATGAGCATAGATAGGTCAGCTGTTGCTACACTATTGAATATAGAACTAAATTAGAGTCAATTCACACAGTGTCAACAGCGACGGGCTCAGCACTCAGCACTGCCTCCTGTGATTACCGTCGGCCGTCGGCGACTGCGCAAGGACATGGCTAGCGCTATTCCTATGCACATGTTTTCTTGTTCGGCTGTCTGCGCTGCCGCACGCGGATGACTTTGAAATGCCTGCGTCCTTTTCAAATCTCTCAAGCGATATTATGTCTTTGGATGCCGTGTGAATTGACGCTTTAGAAAATTGAACTGAAAATTTAGAATTTGAAGCGCACAATGCCCAATTTGGTGCTTCACCACACTGACCAGGCAATTGCGGGAAACTAACCCTAAGTCTGCCACGACGCTGGAACCTGTTTAGAGCGATGATTCGCAGAATAGTATGATACCTAGCATAATATCAAGGACTACACTGGTTATGCTCAATAGTTGATGTAAATTGACGTGCATGGTTAGTTAACTTGGTTTACCTCGAATATTGTAGTGTGTCCCCTAAGCTAGGTCGGTTTGCCTAGTCAAGGTCACGGTTCCTCTAAGTTTCGGACCGCGATCGTTCGGGGATCGCGAGACCTTACTACGGGAGGTCGCCGCCACTTTGGGGCCGTCTCCATAAGTGGGAGAATCGCGGCGGTATTATCGTCGTGCCACATATTTCTATAAAATTGCTGAATTGTGATTCTCTGGCTCGTGGAGACGGCCCTTTAGAGTGTAGTAGCTTCCGCCCACGGCTTCCCCCCTTGGTACTTATTAGGTACATTCCGTCCAATAGTTCTTGCGTCAAAGAGTAACGAACATCCATACATTCTTACAAACTTTCGAGTTTATAATATTAGTAGGATAGAATTACGTGGCACGATGATAATATCGCCGCGATTCTCTCGCTCGTGGAGACTACCTCATAAGCTCCCTGCAAATTAATCACGAAATTTGATGCACGAAGGTTTATCATTTTATGCAAAAAAGTTTTTATTATTGTCTTAATTTATCTTTGTTAAAATGCTAGAAGCGTGTAAAATAGCTTTATACAATTTATATGCTATTGTATTGTGATATAAATCATTTTTGATTAAATTGCAGTTTAACATATTTCTTGTCGCGGTGCATTCCAAGCGGCTACCACTGTAGTTACTATTGCATATTTAATGCAAAGTTAAACTTGTGAGACAGATTGTTTTGTATTGGGACAACAAACGTGTTAAATATTATTAAGAATTATAGGAAAAAATGGCGCACATCATAAGGTAGGTACTATTTTTAGTCAGTCAAGTGCAATATCGTTAGAATTTTGAATCATAATGCCTTCTCATTGGGCGTACTTGTTCCTTTAGCGTATGCACGTGTTCTTACGCTCGAGGAACCAATACGCCCAATGCGGATAGGCGTTAAATGTTAATTTATGGAAAAATAATACCACTGACAAGTATTCAAACAGAATTTTATTATACAAATTTCTTTAATGTTATAATATAAGTCTCACTTCTATTCTACATTGTATTCTTATTCATAGTGATAAATACAATTTTATTAGATGTGTCACTGAGTAATTGTTTTATTTAACAAACATCCTTATCAAAAAAGGAGAAAGTCATTGATATTGCCAACAAATCTATACAAGTATATGTACCTATTCTATACCTTAACTTATTTAGTCGATCACTAAGATTAGACACCAGAATCTACTGGTAATTCTAGGTGTGGATTGAAGTACTTACAAGATTCTATTACTATCCAGTATTTTTATTCTAAACAAAGCCTATATTAAATTAAAAAGAGGACCCAATTATACTGATATCTGCTAAAGCCTATCTAGAATATTCCATTTAATTTCTTAAAGTAGGATATCCCTAATTTGTTTATTATCATTAAATATGTCAGACATCGATTATAGGAATTTTTATATAACACAGTTATTAATAGATTTCCATTTCCTTACATTACAAAGTACATTTTTATCACCTACACTGTTAGAATCACTTTACTTTTTTTATTCTGATATTGAACGAGCAAACGCTGGGTTTTGACGAGACTTTGTGATCATCGGCTGAAACATGCTTTCAAGTGACGCAGCGACTCAAATAGCTATAAGCCTACTTGTTTATAAGTATGATCCCTACTGTTTAGTAAAAATTTTAGCTCCGTGCTTCAGCAACGCAACAAACACAAAGCGGAACGAATCCCTTAAAGTACATGCAGGTGCATTGAGTGCAAGAGTTTATCACCCTTAAATAATTAAAATATATTTAGTAGTATATTAAAAATTATTATGCTAAGTGCTCAATCAAACACAGTTTCCACCGACTAGATACCTACTAGATGCCGCTTTGTCCAAATAAAGTATGATATTTTGTAATAGTCAAAAGTTGGTGAGGTATCGGATAAGATAGTGAATTTTGATTGGTTCGTAAATAAAATAAATAATATAATGATTGTAAGTAGTCAGTAATAACTGTGATTAATAAGTTTGGACGTCAAAAACCTCAGTGCACCCGTGACCATGAAGTCTGAAAAGACGAAACGTCGGGACATAACAATCTCTAAATTAAACCGCGATAAAATTGATAAAAAGTAGTATTATTTCAATGGTTCGTACAAGTTCCTTGAATGAACCAATCAAAATTACCGTGTGATCCGATGAAACGTTGTGGTACGTACGTACAACATAAGATAGACGAGCCCAGCTAAGTGGTGTAGGTATCTGGTCGGCGGACAGAATCGAATTTCCTAATACAGAGCAGACTATTACCGTAATGTTACCCCGTCACATTATTTCTTCAGAATACATTATCATCTAATAAGATTCTCACAGTCACTTGACAGTCTAATAACCCAGTAGAGTGAAATAGCGCGCAAACACGCATTACTGGGCGTCCTTCGCAGAGGACTTGCGCCGTCGTTTGACGACGCGTTTTGGTGAAGATCATTCACCCTCTTTCTTCGCTTGTGGCTCCTCCTCTGTAAACAAACATTTTGTTACTATTTTTCTTTTCCCATACGTAATATATTTATGTGTAATATTCTATGTAATTGACGTCACTCAGTGGTAAGTGGTAATGAAGACGAAGTTGCAACATGTACTACGTTTCTAAATAGGAATGTCAGTTCAACTGAAGTTCCTTTTTAGCAACGTAATACGTGTACCAAGGTTAAATCAACCAACTGACTCAGTTGATCGATATAACCTTAGTTGATTAACTTAACGAAGTTAATCTACTAGACCCATTCCCATTTGTCTTCACCGATATCATGTCGGAATACTTGACGATCTTTGTACCATCTTACCATTGTTTTCATTGTCACTTACCACTAAATTAATCGAGGGAACATGCTGTCACAGTTACGTAGGTATCAAAAAAAAGAGCAGCGGCGCAGCGGTATCAGTCTTTGCCTTTGATATATAAGGTTGCGGGTTCGATACCCAGTCGTGACCACACATCATTGTGTGAACTGTTACATCACCACTGCTCAATATCGGTAAAGGAATATATCGCGAGGACACCGGTATGTCTAAGAAGTAATCATTTAAGGACATGAGACATCCACCAACCTGCACTTGACCAGCGTGTGTGGATTAAGGCCTTTAATATAGTTGAGAGAAGACGATAGTGGGACACTAAAAAGGGTCGAAATGAAAAGGAAAACAGTGTGTACATACTGGCGGCGGCAGTGTGTGCATCGTGGTGCGGCTGGTGGTGCGGATGGTGCATGTAGGGCTCGTTGGGCGGCGCGTAGTACGCGTGCGCGTACCCCGCGCCGAACGCGCCGTACCCCCCGTAGTACCGCGAGCCGTACGAGCCGCCGTACGCGCCTGACACGTCACGTACGTCATCATTGTACGATCACATAATATTATTGCAATCCAACATTGGTAGAGTAATACAAAACGCATGAATTTCAACTAACAAGTGATAATCCGCATAATAACGTATAATCTTACCAAAATTAATATGACGCTGTGTGGCTCAACAATTAAAATATGTCATAGTACCTCTTGAAACAGAAACCCATAACGACATAGACAAGGATGCCGTTGGCTACATATTAAGCGTTGGCTAATAAGTAACTAGTAATAAATTAGGGTATCAGTCCTGGCAATTATTGTTATTTACTCAGCTTAGAAATAGACGATCTATATAGTATAGCGGTGTAAGCCGTCCGATTGGGCTATACCGTGCGTACCGTCGAGAGTTCAATTCCCGCCCCGAACAATCTTTGTGTAACAACAACGATTTGTATCGGTGTCTGGTTGGTCGATGGACTACCCTCCGTGCCTCGGAGTGCACGTTAAGCCGTCGGTCCTAGTTGTTATTTAAAACATCTATGACAATCGTTACATGTAGTCAGAAGCCTAATATAACACCTGGTGTAACCATCTCTGCTATTGGTTCCCTATGGGTTTCCCTGGTAGATAGCCGCATTAGGTTAGACTGGGAGTCGACCCCAATAGAAATGGGAAAAAGGCAAGGGGAAATGATGTCTCAGCTTAGAAATTCATAACATAGAGCAATTTTTTCGCCAGATTATTATACGTGACGCAATGTGCAAGGCGATACAGGTTTGATATCTTTAATTTGGAAAAAAAGAATAGAATGTTTAACTTTCCTGCATTTAATTTATCTATAGATATTTTGTCACACACAAATATGCTACAAACTTACCGGGCGGTGGTGGTCCAGCATGAGGTGGGCCCGGTGGATGGGCAGGCGCATTTGGGTTTGGCGCCATCATCATTGCTGGAAAAGAAATGGGTTCTGACCTACATTTTCAAAAACAAAGCCTGGTCTAAATTTTATAAATGACTTATACAAAAAAATTCAAAAAGGGTACTAAAAAAGTAAAAAATAAAAGTATTTGATGTAATTTGAAGTAGGTGCCAAATTACACCTAGGTATAGGTATTATCAATCTTTCAAACAAAGTAAGGTTGTTGTAGTATTTAATGGGCACCGACTTCAAATTATACCGCGAACAAACATAAAAAAAGGATAATACGGTCGAATTGAGAAACCTCCTCCTTTTTTGGAAGTCGGTTAAAGATCGGAAATCGATAGGCCTAAAGAATGATATAGTCAAACACATTTTAGACTATCTAGATATGTCGTATCTACTTTTAGTTTACTTACGGTGGTGTGGCGGTGATGCCATGTGCGGCGCATGTCCGGGCGGCAGCGCAGGTCCCGGGACTCCGCCCACCGCTGGGGGACCCGGGGGAACTGGAGGTCCTTGAGGACCCGGAGGCATAATGTGACCTTCTTTATTTTCTACCTTCATTTTATCTTCTCTGCGTTCGCCTGTGAAATATACCAATTTTAATTACGAGGTACAAAAATAATTTTTGCCACCGTTCCATAGGCGATGTCTGTCAAATGAGCCAGTACCTTAGCATTCGCAGCCAATACTCAAAAGCACACATGCACACAAATGAAGTCTAGAAAGTGTCGGTCTTATTCATTAAAATCTTATAAGACTCTTTAGTTAAAATGGACTTTGTTTCTATATAGTGAGACATTAACACACACGGTCATCTGATCCCAAACAAAGCAGAGCTTGTACTATGGAAACCAGATAACTGGTAATATACTACTACTACTACTTTTCTTTTGTAAATATATACTTAAATATAGATAATTACACCCAGACACAAGACAAACAGACATATTTAAACAAATGTTTGTCTCGGGTGGGAATCGAACCCAGGACCTGCGGCGTGAAAAGCAAGTATCTTACCGACCACGCTACCGGCCCGTCAATTCCGTCCATCTCTTTCTTACTAGTATAAACGTCAAGATGACAGACAAAAACAAAGGAATTATAAACCTACTTTAGCTATAATGAGCTTAAATGACGTTTATGAATACGGGGGTTAGTGTTTATTTAGATCGTTGCAGGTACTGCTTAAGTCTCTATCTATATTTACCCACTGAAAAAAAAAACCAATTATATATTTATGATATACCTTCAGGTTCTGGCACATTGGGGTTCTCTTCTGGCCTCTTATTCTTATTTTCTTCTGGCTTAACCTCAAGTTTAGCCTCAGTAGGCCCGTTTTCAGGTTTGTTCTCTGATGTGGACACTTTGTCAACTTGCGTGGGCAGGTTGGGGCCGTTTGGCTCTGTTTTTACTGTGGCCTGGTCTTGTTCCATTGGCTGATTGAATTGAAAAGTTTTTCATTGTATTATTAAAGACATTTTAATTTGTTTTTCTTATTTGGAATTCTTTTTTGTTGCTTTTATATGGAATAGGATTATTTGTGGAATATAGCTAGTCACTGATATTAAAATTTACTCCCCCGCTTACACACATAATAATAATATTTTGATACATACACACATTAGTAGTTAATTACAAACTATTGTATTGTTTTTATGCTACTAAATAGGTAAACAAGCATATGGTAAGAGACCACTGCGGTTTATGGACGTTTGTAACATCACAGGCATCACTCGCGCGATTTCCAACGCTCTATAAATCTAGTACTCCTTTTTGAAGGGCTCTTTGCTGTGATATCTTGGAAAATCCGTGGCATGGTGTTCATTACAAATTCTACAACTAAGTAGGAGATATTTTTGCTTAAAACAACTGTACAACTGATCAAATGTCGTTGAAAAAAAAAAGCAGAAAAGATAATAAAAGAAACATTACGTTACCTCATCCCGGCGTTCAGCAGCAGGCGCAGGCGCAGGTCCACGACGCATTTGCTCGAGCGCCCGCTCTACCATACGACCGAAAGTCTCTTCATCTACTGCCGGCTTGCAGTGCTAATACAACACAGAAATACTAAATGATGAAGCTATCTTTAGTATATCATTCAAAATGGTTTCTAGGATATTCTAGTAACTACTAAAAAGGGTTTATTTATTGCATACTTTACTGTATTCAATTTCCTGTTGCTTCGCGATCGAAATTTAAGAGAAAAATCCGTTTATTGAATAATACTAATACAGAATCCTACCTTCTTAAGTTCCTCCTGGAAAGCATCGCTACTCTCAATAAACTTGCGTTTCTTAGCTTCAAACTTCTCTTCGATTTGCTGCAGTTCATCCTCCAGTTTCTTTTGATGCATCGTCAGTGACTGGACTTGTTTTTTCAATATCTGTTTATCAAATTGTTTCATAAAAATATCCTTGTTGTCAGTGTGTTTACTTATTAATTGAGTTCTAATCTCAGATCGAGCGAAAAATAGTAAAATAATATAGGATTTTTTTTTGTTGCAGCTGGAAAGTGGCAATTGTGACCAATGATCGGCAATAGTTGGTTCGCCTCCTATTTCATATGGGATTTAAACATTGCTGACGAAATGTGGGTGACATTCACCTGTGCCTATGTTTCGACTTAATGTTCAGCCAAAATTAAAAAAAAAACAACAAATACATCTACACACTTTTTAACTTGCTACATCTCAAATGGTTGATAAAATTTACCTGCATTCTAGCCGTGGTGACAACGGAGCGTACATCCGGTACCACAATATCGGAAAATATCTCGTTGATTAGACGATGGTTGCGGAGGTAACGCGCGTACGCAACATGTTTCACCGATAAGCCCTCGTCTTGATCTACAAAACATACGTAGATATTAACTATTAATTTTTTTACGTTGCATATTAAAAATCATATTAACGCGTATTATATGCTTTTCGACGTTTGTAGTAGCGTCTCGAAGCTGGACATTGTGACCGATGTAGGGCTACTGGCTCGGCCTCTGTTACGTATGGGACTTCAGCTAACGAAATGTAGGTAATATTTACCTCTGTACCAACTTCGCTTAACATAAGCGTGACCGCTATGTATACGATTTAGTTCTAATAACGTGTGCATGAACAGTTTAGAACTTAGTTCTGGTATTACGAGTATTTCTTACCCTCTTCGTCTTCCGCTGGCTGGATATCAATTCTTCTGTCTTGCTGCTGCTGATCCTTTTGTGAGCCCCCCTTCTTGCCTGAGCTCTCCTCTTCTAAGTTACCTACTGCTGACACAATGTATACCTTTAGTCATAGTTCATAGAGTATATTTTAACATATAGTAAAGCATGTAAGCAGGGTTCTCCCTCACAACTTCGGAGCACCGGGTCTGCTATTGTAATCGTTTTGTTTATGTAGTACAGTGGAGCAGTAAAGTCTAGAACTGATATTTACACGATTTTCTTTAAGTTACATAAAGTTTTCTTGACTTTCAATTTATATAATTGTGTATCTATGATGCCAATGCAGCAATAGCGCCATGGAGCCAGCCTCATTATGGTTTCAGAAGGTGGCCGTACGAACTGCTAAACTTAATAAAATAAACCCACCAAGTTTGGGGTCTCATTTTTGGCTAGGCACTAGGGTGCTAGATGATATTTTGAGTTTAATTTTAATACAAATGATATTTTTTAATAAAATTTGTGTTTTCTAACTTTAAATGACTAGAAGTATCCTGAAGAAAGGATTAAGCTACATCATCAATACACTACTAAGTACGTTTGTAGTAATATTCGCATAACCGACTAAGGCAGAGTTTAAGACAAAAAAAAATCTTTGTGCTTTGTATCAAAATGATAATAAAACACATCTTAGAATAATTGCAAGCTCTTGATATCTAGATAGTTCAATTAGCTTAAAGACAAACCAAACCAAATGTTATGATAATTTCACATTAAAACGTTAAAAACATTTTGACAAACTGTTAAAGGGGTGCCAAATACTTTAGCGGTATTTAAGCATTTAGCCAATATATTATTATTATTATTATTTATCGTGGTTCGTTATCGTATGTGCGTTTGCAAAACAAAACTAATTGCGACCACTCTCTCTTTTTACTCATTCCTGTGCGACAAGGATAGACAGCTTTAATATAGTGTCCTTAGTTTGTCCAAATGTAATTCACACTATATAAAACTTAACCCCGTTAAAATATCTGTGCACTTCGCGCCTATAACATCGCCGACGTAAAGTGCACAAATATTTCAACTAGGTAGGTAGTAGATATCATCCGCCAAGGGTATAAGCATGCACCAAACCTTACCTACGGCCTTATTTTTGGCGGCGATATATGCAAGATACGCGGGCGAGTTGTGGTACGCCTTCAAGCTCTTTTCGTACTCCAACTGTATCCGGGTGCAAAATGAGGTGACGTGCATGTGGAGGACAAAATTAGCGTTACTTATGCCAGTTAGTCACGTTGCAGGACTTTGGAAGTGTGTGGACTCGCTACAATACTATTTTTAGAGATTTAAAATAGCTAACTTAAAACCAAAGATTATGGAACAGAATATTTTCTTTATCATCATGATTTAGTAAAGCAGGAATTACATTATTAAATTTTGAGAGCGCTAAATTAGCGGATGAATGTATTGAAACACTAACTGTCTTTACAGCATTCAATTTTTGGATGCTAGGACGCTTAAAACCTTTTAAAATTGACCTTTCAAAGGCGAGACTTCACACAAGTTTACTCACGCAAACCCAGTGTTCCACTATCAACCTACTTGCCAGGTCGGACAATCGACTCATGGTGGATTGCGACCATGCCTAGATAGGTAGGTCACATGTAAGGAGGATGCCCTAGCTCATCTAGTGCTCTGCGAATTGTAATGTAATGCCCACTTAAGCAACTTTTAATAGAGAAAGTAATATGTCCTACAACTATAAATAAAATGTCAGTATTATGAATGGATTCCATACACTTTCAAGCCCTATATAGGTAACACAACTTTCTCCCACCAGGATATGGGGACGTTTGAATCACTCGTAGGGCCCAGTGCACACAATATACAGTGGCTAATGTCCTTGCGATTATGATGATAATGGACCAACATTGATTTGTAAACACTCTTGCTGTTTTGTTAAACGACACAGAGACTGCTAAAATAATCATTGATAAATGATTTTATAATGGTCGGTTTTGATAACTGTTATACTAAAGTTGTCAAATCTGACTTTTATTAGACCAGTTATTGACGACGGTTATGTTTTTAAATACTTAAGTGGCAGGAATACAGCCTTAAGAAACTATCTTTATTTTTAGTATTCTAAGATTCCAAGCAGAATTAGATGCAGTTTTATTAGAGCAGGTTTGTGGTGGCAGGTGTCTTATAAGTAGGTAATAAACTAATGTTAAGATTATTTTATTCGAATTTAACAAGTATTTCCAATTTTAACTTGAAAACCAGTTATTTTTAAATCATGTTTTTTCTAAAATCTGGTATTTAAGTAATGAATTACATAAGCTTAATTTAAAGTAATACAGTACAATACAAGCATTTCCTAGCATGTGTAGCATTCAATACTGGTGTCTCAAAATTGCTACTTCATTCACAATTTACAAAACAGCAAGAGCTTATACCATAAAAACCCGTGTTAAATCAAGCCGTGTAGTGATGGCGTGGATTATACACAAAACTGTACCCAATACAAGGGGCTTAGGGTCTATTTTTGTACCTCTAGTCTTGTGGGCCAGCCACTGTATATACGCAGGTGAAGATTGGTAAGCTTTCAACATTTCTGTGTACTGCGCCTGGATGGAAACCTTATGTCATGTTTCTTGTTCATATGGTTTTTATGTTATAATTAAATTAACAAAAAATAATGAAGTTTTAGTAAGTAATGGACAATACTTTTAATTTGCTAACCATAAAGTATAGAGACAGCCATAGATATCTAAATAAATACTTCAGTATTATGTAATAATAGAGCCCAAAACACATGTTTGGTGTGTGCTACCCTTAACGCAAAATGCACATGATCAGTTTTGAGCTTCTTTACATACATAACATTGAAATCTTAAGGTTCTAGTTAACACAATCATTCAAGAATATTTTTCTTTAATTAGTACTTCACGAGGTGACACTGCTAAAGCTCCAAATCAATTCGTATTTATGAAAACTTTTGTAACAAGTTAAAAACTAGCACCAGAAACCCTTTTTATGTAGGTAGATACAACTCCTGCAGTACTCCAGCAAGACTACAGAAAATTGAAAACAAAGCAGGATTGTGTGCTAATTTTCTATTACAGATATTTTTTCTGCCATTTATCACGTGTCTCAATACTATATTTTAGTGGTGGGTGGTAGCCCTTAAAAATACTGTCCATTTAAAAAAAAAACAAAGTCATACCTTCTCAGCTTCATACTCATCGACATACACAGCCTTCTCTGTCTCCGGTAAGTCTCTCCACATGCCACCAATGATTCTGCCGATCTCCCATAGCTTTAGGTCAGGATGTGCAGACTTCACAGTGTCCCATACTCGCCGAGAGTACCTCATGTAAGGCATTAAGGGTTTTTCTGGCGGTTTTGGGGGCTTTGGTAGGCCTGCACCCTGTAAAATGTGGGAAGAATCATTAGAATGATCAATCCATTATTTGCCAAACGCATGTCGTATTAGGCTGTAATAAACATCTGGTTACGTCCAACTTTTACAGAAAATCTATTGTATTATAATATTATATGTTAAAATATTCAAATCTTTTAACTTATCTAGATTTTGTTACTATGCTATAGTTAGGAGGATGACGACCTCGGCAGTCGAGCAGTGTAAGCCGTCCGATTGGGTTATTCTGTGCCCGGATGTCGCGGGTTCGATTCCCGCTCCAGACAATATTTGTGTAACAACAAAAAATTGTTTCGGTGTCTGGTTGGTTGAGGGACTACCCTCCGTGCCTCGGAGAGCACGTTAAGCCATCGGTTCCGGTTGTTATTTAACACATCTATGACAATCATTACATGTATCTAGTCAGAAGCCAATATAATCTGACACCTGGTCTAACCATTTCGGCGACTGGTTCCCTATGGGTTTCGAGGTGCGATGGCAGTCGCTCGTATAATTCTGGTAGCTAGCCGCATCAGATTAGACTGGGAGCCGATCCCAATAGAAATGGGAAAAAGGCAAGGGGGAATGATGATAATGAATGATGCTAAGTTAGGAGGATATTGTTAGAAAAATACATGAGTAGTAATATTACCATCCAAACTCGACTCACCGCGCCGGCACCTTTGCCGATCTTCTGCGGCTGAAATCCAGGGTGCGAATGTACGGTAGATACAAACGGGCTTGTTTTATCATCTTTCCCAGACTGGCCGGTCTGGCCGCCAGAGGCTCCGGTGGAGCGGCGAGCGCCCTCTGCAGCGAAACGCTGTTGGGGAGAGTGCGGCCAGCCGTACCCCCCCGGGTGGCCGACCGGACCACCTTGGTATTGAGGGTGGTACTGGTATTGGTTATGGTGCGGCGGCGGTGCATTCATACCGCCTTCAAGCCAAGCAGCGGGCGGCAATACAATGAAAGAAAAAACAAAAAAGCATAAGGGAAGGGAAAAGGAAGGGTTGGGGCTAAACAAAAGATAATAATCAAATGCACAACATCTAAATAAATCAAATAAAATGTTAACGAAATTATTAGTTGAGCGAGCATAGGTACTAGCAAGAAATTATATTTAGTAGGCTTAATTAGCAGAAAGTATTTACAGTAAACAGTAAAGTAAGACAAAGTAAAAAAAATAACATAAATATGAAATGATGACTTGTGATGTGGAAACGTGAAAATTTTGGTGCAATTACATTGTAAATCCCCACAGATTACCTAGTATCCAAAACAGATGAGGTTGTGAGAACAATTTTGAAAAAAAAAAAGTATAATCAGATTGTGGCATTACCTTTCATCATACCGAAACTCATTGGGGGCCCCGCAATCATGTAGTCTGTTTCAACATAACAAAACATGAAACAAAACCAACATAAGAGTAAATTGTAAGTCTAAGGTGTAGAATTGAACAAATTAAGAGAAATAAAATGTTACTAATGCAATACTTGAAGCTTAGAATGGAGTCATGCTGCTGAGGGTACAACAGCAGTTAGATACCAGCATAACCAACAACAGTCCTCAGCCCTGCTAAGCTTGCAAAGGCATCGACTTTGTGTACATGGCATGCATTACTGCATCTGCATTTTGTTGTCAGATTCTTGACTTCACTGTGCTGAGTTTTGTCATAATAATGACCCATTCTACTGTGGAAGCATACAAGCAGGTCATCTGTATAAAGAATATGTATGTGTTCTTTCTTCATACAAATTTTATGTAGACTAGCTCACATTAGAATGTATCATGGTTATAACAAAACTGACATTCAGCATACAGGTAAAATAGTATTTAAATTTTTTGAGGATTGTATAACAATGACAAAATGGCTGTTTACATACCAGATGGATATCTGGTTGGTTTGCATATTATTAAAATGTGCAACAGATCCAAATAATGAAATAATATAATTCTTTTATATATCAAGTTCAATTTAGATTAATTACAGGTGCAATACAGAATCATTAGTTTGAAATATACAATGGAACTGATTCTTTGGATCAATATGAAACAAAACATTTAGAATCTTTCTTTAACTAAAAGGCAATGAGAAAAGCACAGCAATAACGAAGTTAGAGATGTGTAACCAGGTAATGACTTGCACTTCGCTGTGTTTTGACAACATGTAACAACATATTGAATAAAAACCTGGTAAATGCGTTTCAAATGAGTGTGGAGGTGACTGGAGGATCGGGTGGTAGTGACCCTCCAGTGTAAAGGGAAGATCTTCCAGCCGGGCGAGGTGTAATGCCCGGCGACCGCGGTACTCCCTCCGACAGTTCTTGTCGGGAAGTTGTATATATGCTAATCGTCGGTGAAACTTTGCTTGTGCGATTCAGGATTGCTATGACGTCATGTCTCTTGAGTGGCGTTAGGTATGTGACGCCACATGAGAATAGGATTCACCCATCCACCATCTTGGACCAGAATGCGCAACAACTTCACATTTTTTAATACAGTGAGCAAAAATGTTTCTTCGATATAATAATCACATCTAGATGAAAATACAATAAAAATGCATATATCTTGTTGCTGTTCGATTTAAATTGGATATTTGGAGTAGAACATTTAGGTACGAACATATTTTATTAACTTCCGACAACAAAAAGTGGTGCTATAAGTTAAAACGTGTTTTAATGCATGTAAAAGAATTTGTGTACAAGTTTGTAGTATTCTAGCCCGTAAATTTATTTAGGTAGGTAGGTACATTGTACTACATACATAAGTAAAGTTTTTACATAAATCAGTTTTCCATACATTTTAAAATAATATTATTCTGTGGTTTGATATTTTGTGCTGGTGCTACTTTCGTTTCGTTTTTGGTATGAAGTTCCAGTCCTATTCTTATTTGAAATGCATAGTAAAGCACAAGGCAAAAACTGGCAAGATATCTCTAACATGTTCATTGCTGTAGTTGTTTTTTTTCCGCACTACTTGTAATTTTGATATGGTTTTAAACAAGAGCAGTAATCTAGACTAAACAATTTGCAGATGCAGCGGCAGCTTCTTAGTTAGTATCTATTATCTAAACACATACTGGAAATAGTAACATTCAAAAGAATTAAGAAGATATCAAATGCTGTAAGTATTGGCCAAACTGTTATCTAGGCTTTGCTGTGGGTAATTATGATGTTTTATTAAATATATATTATGATCAAATTGAAATACAAACGCGGATTGCTCTGTGGGCTGGGCATCGACATGGATGTGTTTTGTTTGTACGCGTTCGGTGTAGACATAACACGCTGACGACCTAAAACAAAACATTCCATAAGAAACCATTGCACTTGGAGGAATTTTGATGGCCGGCGACAAAGTAAATGAAGATGTATAAATTCTTAAGACATTAACTAATATAATAATAATAATATAGTGGGACATTAACACACACGGTCATCTGATCCCAAACTAAGCAGAGCTTGTACTATGGAAACCAGATAACTGGTAAATATACTACATATAATACTTTTCTTTTGTAAATATATACTTAAATATAGATAATTACACCCAGACACAAGACAAACAGACATATTTAAACAAATGTTTGTCTCGGGTGGGAATCGAACCCACGACCTGCGTCGTGAAAAGCAAGTATCTTACCAATCAAGCCACCGGCCCGTCGAATTAACTCTTCTTTCACTTAAGACACTTACGCTTATAACTTACCTGGTTATTTCTTAATCAGAATACAGTCAATGTTTTAATTGCCCTGAATATAAAATTATACATAAATCTCTCTCATTTGACGACAACGACAACGACGCCAACAACTTCGGCCATTTTGTTAATGCTGTCACAAATGTCAGTTTATCTGACACTTGACACTTATTGTTGCACTACCGAACTAAGTTTAGTCGATTATTCGTCTAAGGTACTATTAAAATCGGTATTAACACATGCAATATCGGTACTATCAGACCTGCTGGCACAACATGGACTTCGGCCTTGATTGCGCAAAAGCCAATTATTTCTTTATACTAGTAGTCTATGAATACCTAGTTTAGGGCAAAACCTTATTGTCAATAATCTGCAATATCCTCAGGTTCTCTTAGTAGTCTGTGTTTCCACTGCCCCCACAACCCACAACCCCAAACTAATCCCACTGTATGTACCCCACTGACTTCCATACTTGTAGTATGGAGGAATCGCTAGGTTCTCTTAGTAGTCTGTGTATGGAGGTCAGTGATGTATCCCGTTTGGCGCTTATGTTTTATTTGTGTTTTAGTCACAAAATGAAACATAACTTAGAATAAAGTCGTGTTAAGCAACTGCAACTATACTTTGTTTGTAGTACTTTTATTTTTTTACCCCATAAATACTTTTTGATTTCTTCAGCAGCGCCTGCCTAATTTCAGTAGCTGTGTTCAATAGATGTAACCATCAAGCAAATCCCAAGTCACTGATGTAACTTTTAGAACCTACCAAAGAGCGGAGCTGTGAGCGAAGCTATGCTGTGGAATTGCACAGTTTCAGACTAGCATGGAAATGGTAGATTTGACGAGCGTAGTAGTTTATTGTATGTACCTCTGTAGGTGCCTATATAAAATCAGGAGCAACCATTAGTTATCAAGTGTCAGGTACTTAATTACCTCTATTCAGAATTTACAATTGTGAGACTCGTGCCGATCTGTGGGATAGGCACTAAAGTGTTGTTACTATGTCCGGAAATTGGCAAAGAAAATTTATCTCTTGCAGCCAAACGCATATTTATACGCTGACTGATGCGCTGCTCTAGTCACCTGCAAAATGTCGATCTAATTTCGATTCAGGATGACCGTGTGACATTTTATAATAATATCCATCTACACATAGGTACACCGTAGTTTAAAATAAAATGTTGCATCTGTCTTAGATGCTCTCGATAAATGCAAACACACAGCCTTCGTTCTAATAAGTTTAATACCTACGATAGTTCTTTTCATATTAGATAGATAATTATGTTATAGATACATATTTTATTTTCGGACATTAATGTATTTAAACAACTAATAACTCGTAAGCGTGATCGTACTCGGTAAGATTCTTGCGTTTTACGTCGGTTATCGTGGGTTCGATTCCCATCCAAGGCAGACATTTGTATGGTGAACATATTATCTGTTTGTCTTGAGTTTGGTTGTAATTATTTTTATTAAGAAAGTATTTACAAAAGAAAAGTATGTAGTATATTATCAGTTATCTGGTTTCCATAACACAAGCTTCTGCTTAGCTTGGGATCATATGTCGCAAAATCTTATTTAACTGAACTAATTCGATGTCCACAATTCTAAATCCGAAAAAATATTAGTTTTTGAGTTTCTGTAGGTATCGAAGTACCTACTAACCTACTTTTATATTGACAAAGTACTTATGTACCTATCATTGACCGCATCACCACAACCGGGAACTTATCGCAAAACGCCTTGTTTATTACGACTTATCAAATCTGCAAATAAACAATGTCATGGAATATTTTGTGTTGTTGTCAAGGCAAGGCGTTGATAAGTTATCGTGACTGATTTTACTTCTACAAATAAAAAGTGTAAGTGATTGAAACTTAGGCCAGCCAGTATTGCCAGCAGTATTGAGTGTTGTATGTTAGCTGTGTCCTTACTTACTCAAGGATCCGTTCACTTTAACCCTTTTAAGTGTTCCACCTACTGATGGGCACGGGACTTCTCTTATTTATCTAACAAATTGAGAGAGTTTTGGTCAAAGACCCATATATACGCATACGGTTTAGGTTTTAATTCACTTACGCTAGCGTATTGCTGGATATCACATGTCCCTTGAATGATTAATTCTAAGACATACCGGCTTCCTTACGATGTTTTATTTCACCGATATTGATCAGCGGCGATAAAACAAATCATACAAAGATGTGTGGGCTCGACCGGGAATCGAACTCACGACCATATATTTCAAAGGAGAGGTTGATACCGCTGCGCCACCGCTGCTCATAAAGAACATCCATTACACCTAGTTAATTCATTTCAGTCCATAAATCCACTATGGACTGTCCGGACTGTCCATAGCAGCGTTTGCGTCACTCTTCTGAAACGGAAAAGCCACTGAGAAAGGGTGATAGAAAAAAAAGTAGGTAAAGTAAGTACTTTATATGGTGTGTTTATTCGGTGAAAATTTATCATCATGTTTAATGTTACGTCGAACTATCACATTTAAGTATTTAAACAAGGTGAGTAAGATACTGAAGCCAGAATATCCGTAACATTTTCTCATGCACTCAAATGCTACAGTTCCAATAAATATGCATGTTTACGATGTAGAGATTTCTTAAAATCCAGGTAAATAAATAAACCACAAATAACCGGCTAAGTTTAGAAAATGGAATAAGGCCGCGGAACAATGAGGCCACATTAAAAATATACTAGGAAAACATTGCTTGGAGAAAACATTAGGCAGATGTTCTATTAAGCAAAGGATTTGTTTTTGAGATTTTTTTTGTGCTGATGAGCTATCCCATTCTGCCGGAAGGGCCTCTATTGGTTCACTGGACTTTTTCGGTGAGCCGTCCGAGGACGGTCGAACCGATATTTAGGATTTTGTTTTTTTTTTTTGCTGATGACCTAACACAATTAGCCTGAAGGGCCTCTATTGGTTCACTGGACTTTTTCGGTGAGCCGTCCGAGGACGGTCGAACCGATATTTAGGATTTTGGTTTTTTTTTTTGCTGATGACCTAACACAATTAGCCTGAAGGGCCTCTATTGGTTCACCGGACTTTTTCGGTGAGCCGTCGGACGGTCGAACCGATGAGGATTTTGGTGATGGTAAGTGCTTTAAGTAGCCCGTGGACGTGTGGCGTCGCATACCTTCACCGACAATTAGCACATACTCAACGTCCCTACAAGAACAGTTGGGGGGGGGGGGGGTCAACCGGCCGGAAGATGATCATTTAATTCAAATGGTAGGCAACTTAGTAGTATAAAAAATATAAAGATGTGTGGCACTCGGAGACTGCCGAAGTTAAGCGATTGCATAGGTACCTACCATTTTTATCAACTTAAAACATTTTTTTTTCTTTTATTAATACAACGATACAACCAATTTGGGAGGCAAACCAATGCAAACCGGTACAACCAATGTCACCTAGAGGCGAGTTGCTGAACTAAAGAGACAAGCGTGATATTTCAAAAAGCCGTTACAAGTTCTGCTATTCATCGATTGATGGCAAAACTAAAAAGTATCACCTAAGTTACGGTTGGAGTGGGGGGGGGGGGGGGGGGGGTTTAGGTTATTTTCGTTACGGAATTTTTATATTCGGTCTCGATCGACGCTCAAGGCCCGCGAACGAAGCTATGCAATAGCATAATAATGTTCATATTATCTCGTGTTTAATGTGAGTGTATGACAAATGTGAATATTAAGATTTCTCATAGTTTTTTTTTAATCCTAAAATAGGCTTGCGCTTGACCACAACTTGCCTAATGTGAAGCAATGATGCAGTCTACGATGGAACCCGCTTAGGTACCTTGTAAATACCGATTCATTCATGACTTGAAGACCGGCAGATTATAGTTATCGGGAAACATAGGTAGATGCCGGCAGCGAATTACACAACTTGGCATTTCGCACAATGAAAGTGGAAGCAAAGCGCTTTGTGCGTACCCGTGAAATTTCCACCATATAACAGTGGCGCATAGCCGTACCTCTACTTGTCCGATGGAAGATGGGGGATGGGGGAATAAGATTGTGTAATTCCAACGCACACTCTCCGAGGTGTATCCGGTAAAAGACCGAAAGACTAGCAACTATGCGGCGATGCTCGAGGGTTTAAGTTAATAAAACATTTTTTTGTACAAGGCACTAAAGGACTTAACGAGTTTTATAACAATAATCTAGTAAACATACCTAATCTAAATGCGTAATATTAGTACTATGAAGTAATCTAATAATCAATTGCAGCACGAGGGCAAATAAACAGTTGTTGAGTAAACCAGAAAGTGTCACGTTTGATATCAGAGCAAAGGTTAAGGGAAATTGTCACTGTCCTCATAGGTAGGTTATCGTTAAGATATGTAATAATTATTGTAAATTAAAAACTATAGAGAAAGTATTCTTGAAAACTCGCAAACCAATTCGATGGGATAATGCTTCAAATAATGAAATCACATAAAAATCGGTCCATTCGTCGCTTCGATGCCACAAACTTGTACAAAAGATACACAAAAGAACTTGTTTTTTTTGTCGGTATTCGTGTTATAAAACATGGCAAAATACTACGACCTACTTTAGATTAATTTTCTTATTAGATTTCATTAGACTTTAATTTCGTTCTGTCTGATCGGTACATAATAACAAAACAAACGCATAATAAACACATAATAGACAGTAAACAGTATTGGCACCATTTATTATTATGATGCTCTATAGAAAATGTAGTATAGTGCGCGCCAAACTTGTTTAGCTAAAAATAAAACAAAAACTATCGCCGCACGCTCTGGCTCAGTCATTAACTTGTGTTCGAAGCGGACGCGTGTGTTGATTTGTAATCGTAAAATTGTACCAAAATGCTTGTGAAACTTGCATTCCCAATTTTAACATCAGATTACCCGGACGTCGACATGCTACGGAGCAAAGAGGTTAACAGTTTTGCCACCGAATGCATTTTGCCGCGCCGCCCGAAAAGAAGTCTCCCGCCATTGCCCGAGGATAAGGAATGCAGTAATATTGAATTGAAGAAGAATTGTAAGATGATGCACAGGAGACGGAGGCACAGGAAGCAGTGCTTGAAGCTACCATCTCTACCTGAACACGATGAGTGTTGATACTGCAGCTACAAATGCAGATGTTAGTGACTTTTACATGCAGTCTTCAATGAAGTGCTGTTCCTGCGCTGTATTGCCGAGATAATGGCTTTAATATCGTATTCTAACACCTGACGGCTATTAAGCACTAGATTTACCAGTGTAGTGCATTCTAAGTTTGTCTGTAATGGTTATTGGCAGATGTTCGTTTGTGGCTAAGCCAAGTGGTCAAGTTTTAGAAACTCTAACGTTGAGCTAGTCGCACAATAAGTACAGTTATAAATAATAAGTGCTAATGAGTCATTTATTTATTAATTTGTAAGTTTTAAATAGTTGTATGAAAGTAAATTTGAAACACTGTAGATTTCTCTGCATGTACGTAACTAATTGGATACGCACTTGTTAGGTTTCGTGTATGAATTTCAAATGTTATAATATGGTAAGTTAGTTTTTAATTTTAATCAATTCTTAGATCTGTCTTTGTCTTATTACGCAATATCTTAAAGTTATGGGTGCCTACACTTTCTACATCATGAATAGTGGGGGGCTAAGTAATATTCTAATAAATAAATACATAAAATTATGTACGGAGACGTTGGTTAAACTTTGTGTTAAATTTATGTAAGCAAATTTAATAATGTGTCATAATTATATCAATTGTGTCACATCATTACAATGAATGTGGGTTAGATAATTGTGTGACTTACTGCGTATAATTCTTTCTTAATTCTTTGAAACAATTTCTAAAATAAATATCCACTTACCTACATATTTTGTAACTTGATAATGTTTCTCATATTAGCAAATTTAGAATTCTTTACAAAATACACATTTAATTTTGGTTAACTAGGTACCCAAGGATTTACCGGACTAAGTAGGGACTGTTAAGACGATAAGAAATAGACCTAACTTTTGTGGAATAGTACTTGCCTTAATAATGAAAATGTAACATCTCAAGTTAAGCTCTCAAAATAGAATAACTAGAAATGTGTTCAAGTAATAAAATGAGAGAATATGCAGATCTGCAATTGTAAATAACACGTAGGCTATATAATTATCTAACTATAATACTACTACATAAAAACTGTATGAATATTGCGTAATTTTTGAAAACACCATAACTTTAGCACCTTGTTTCTTGGGTGAAATTTTTACAATTCTTATAAATAAAAAGTGTATTTCTCAGTAGCACCTGCTATATACAAAAATGTAGACCAAATAGCATTTTGTTTGTTCCTGAATTTTTCGAAATTGTGTTATATATTTGCAACGTGATGTAAGACTAACTTATTTGACTTGCACTTTCATATGTGGCTATTAAGGCCTACTCTCTAAATAAGGTAAAACCCCGTGTCCAGCAGTGAGGCAAACATCTCTCAGTTGTAATTTTACAAGTTTTCTTACCTGATTGTCTAGAAAGGGTTATGTTTTCGCGCGAATCTTATATGTTTTAACCGATTTCAAAAAGAAGAAAGTCGTCAATTCGACCGTTGGTTGTTTTGTTCATATTTTTTAGCTAGATATATTTATGAAAATTAATTATTACCTATTTAGTTACCATTGTGTAGCACAATATTTCCGTGTATCATGTATTTTAATAGCTATGTCAATCTGTGATATGTAAATAACTGTTTTTCTTAAGCTAGTTTATATAAGATTTCTTTTTTAATAAAATAATTATCTCTATATTTCTAGTTTCTTTTAACTTTTCCTTAAATAGACCCTTAGGTTTCTATAATATTTTATAGATAATTATTACCTACAATATTTGGAGAAAAATTGAAAAATAATGCAACTTGGAAAAACGAGTGAATAATCACACAAATCCAAAGTGTCTAGATATCACGTAAATATTTGCTGCAATATGAGGTTTATATAGTTACCATATTTATTATTACCTTGCCTAGAAGTTTATTACAGTAATACTTTTTAGTGTAACCTACTTCATTCCAAAACTCTTTTGATGAGACAATGAATGTGTATGAATGTAGAGATTTACGGTCTTATTCATAAACATCTTTGGTTCTCTAGTTAAAATCAACTTTGTCTCTTTCTTACTAGTATAAATGTCAAGATGATAAACAAAGACAAAAAAGAATTATAAACTTATTTAGCTATAATGACCTAAGACGTTTATGAATACGAGGGTTAGTTTCTATTTTATTAAGTAGGCTTATACTCTGTCAACACGTAAGATGATTGAAAGAAGATAAGTAGGTATTTAGCGGTGTGATATTTATGGGTTGTTACTTTACGAGGTAATAGGTATTGCTACTGCAAGACATTTAAACAATATTATTATTCGAGGAAATCATTTATGTCAATAATTTAAATGACCAATATACTTAGGAACAATAAACAACCAGATGTGTCATTGTTATTGAACAATAATAAATAATTACTTGTTTACTTCCAGTCGTTATGTTATCAATATGATTGATGTTATGGGTCATAGGTTCTCAACATGGGTGAGCAAATCATGTCCTCTTGTGAGACTTTTAAGGGGATAATAGAGGACTCTGAGAAGATGTACGTGTTACTACACAATAAATAAATATGTAACTACATTGATAACAATGCTGCCGTCGTAACTCAATACTCAGTAACTTCAATTACTGTTAATTGTTACTGTGATTTCAATTTTAAAGGTGAGCATCTAAAGCTACAGAAAGTGAGAGCATTTTGCCATAGAATCACTTCAACCCTTTTAAGTGTCCCACTGATGGGCACGGGTTTTATCCCAACTATCATACGAGTTGAAAGAATTTAGGTTTTAATTCACAAACGCTGGTCAAGTGCGGGTTGATGCCATAGAATAATTAAAAAGAATACTCTAACTATGCTCTACCACGAGAATTTTTACCGTAGCTGTACTTAGTCAAATAATGTAGTACTTAGGTAGAAAAGCAGTTCTATTCTATTTTCATTATATTATTATCTTTTAGTTAGCTAATTAAAGCCCCAAGTGGGAACAGGGCAAAGTAGAAGAAATATTAGAATCTCAAAGGGTACATAGATCACCAAGTGTTCTATTTCCTAGTCATGACGGTAGTCATCATGGCTGCGTTGTAAACTTACTGTTTTGTTACAACTAGAGAGATTCAGCAAATACTTGTTTGTATTGCATCAATAAATATACTACAGTAGTTGCCACACTATCTAATGTTCATTGATTTTTACTAGGTCGGTCGTTTCATTCAATGAGTTTTAATGCTACGCGTGTTCAACTCGAGTAGTCATGTGGAACAAATGTATGTAGTTAAATGTGCAAATGTATTATATGTTGTCATAGTTCTGATTGTTGGGGGGGGGGGGGATTACATTGAAACAAACAAATATCTAATACACGAGGATGAAGTAGGTACCAATGTATATACTAGTGTCGAAGAGTCCAAACAAGCCGATTCCCATCGGCTTCCCTTTAGAAAATTGTCATTATCACGTACTTAATAACATATTATGTAACGCCTAAAACTTTTAAATAGCAACAAAAATAAGTATAGCATCAAGTGTAAGTACTATCGGCTTCTTTCATAAGTAAGAAGTTTTTTGTTCCGGCTTCCCTTTTTCAGACTTCCATCCTTCGCCGCTGGTATACTCGTATACTTCTAATTTCTTTGGTTGGTACTTAATAGGTCACCTCCTAGATTATTTGTAATACTTGTTGTTACGTAGCACAACCCAATAATATCCCATAGCTGCATAGATCTCTGAGAGTAGGTAAGTACATCGTACATGTGTGTGCCCAAGTGCTAGTCACCACGTGAGCAGTGAAATGGATAGGTTACAACATGCCTAACTTTAATTAGGAACTAACTTATCCCACGAACTTAACCAGATATTTAAAGTATAAAATACAGCTAAGTCGGGGATTAGGCTTAATTTACTTGCATCAAAACCCAAGCGAAATGAACTTAGAATTGAAGACCCTGTGAGCTCAGTTTGCTTAAACCGGAACGCAAATGAAATAATGAAATTGGTATTAATTTTTATTTAAAAGTTAAGTACAAATACCTCAGCCCCCCGTGACCAAAAAGTCGCAAAAGACTCAGGATGTAAAGTCTAAAATAAAACAACCCGGGATAAAATCTGTTATAAAGTAGTTTTATTTCTAGGTCCAACTTCATACTACCAACTTTCATGGTCTAGTTACAACTGAAAAGTCTATTAAAGTCGGAACCCTTTACCGTCTCCTACCTATAACTACAAACTTGGTAATAAGTTCCTCCATTAAGGGCCTTTAAACAAAACCATGACCGATTTAATAAAGGTAATACGTCAGGTCAAGGATACCCTATAATTTATACCCACGTGTAACGAAAATTTTATCGACATAAGAGGTGTTGTTGGCCTTATAAAGGTTACACGTGGAATGGGGAAATATGTTTACATAGAATTTCTGTATTTACGTAAAATAAAAGAGTTGGGAGACATTTGTTTTCGAAAGTAATTTTTCTTTAAGGTGTTATGTCGTCGTTTAATTAACTACGACGGTGTTAAATTGTTACGTAAGTGCTTCATGCTATTGCGTATGGTGAGCCGTTCTACGGCTACGAAACTTCTACGACATTACTACGACGTTTAGACATAATGTGCTACGTAGCTACGATCTTGAATAACACCTGTTACGACACGTAACGCTACAGTATGTAGGTACTACGACAACATTGCTACGTGAGAGCTACGAATACGCTATACTACAGCTGCGACCTTGAAGTGCTACGACGCGCGACGCGATGCATGGTGAACTGTGCTACGGCTACGAAACTGCTACGAGGCGACTACAATGTTGAGACATAATGGACTACGTAGCTACGAGCACGATGTACACTTGCTACGACGTAACGGTACAGTATATTATCTCTGTAAGCTACAGCTAATAGTTGCTACTAATACTCTGTACTACAGCTGCCACTCTTAAGTGCTACAATTAAAACTGCTACGAACAACAACATGACCATCACGGTGTCGATAAGACGACAATTGTGCGCTATGAATTGAACTCATCAAACTTGTTTCATTTCATTTCTTATCGCGTATGAAATGAAATGAGTTTGATGAGTATCTGCTACGACGCAGTGCTATAGTTACGTGCCGACGAGATAATAATGAGTTTTTAAGAAGGTAACTTATTTTAGATCACACCTTATGTTATTATAGTTGCTTTACGGACGACGGGCAGAAGTTTGAGGGGACATTGCACTTTGTTGTAAAATATGGCACTTGTTTTATTAACTGTAGTTAAAAATCTGTTGAAACTAGAATATCAAGTACTCACTATTACACTATTTTCCTCAAACAGCTTCGATGCAAATGTGATGCAAAGTTGATTACAGTATAAACATAATACATCCGTGTTTTACTAAACACCCACGCTTACGTGGAAGTTTCGCCCACGGATTTGTTGTACGGGATTTAAAAAACTAGTTTCGTTCTGACGTTACATTATTTATTTTATGATAAGTAAATATTCCTGTGTAGAAAAAAGATAGTGCGTATCTTACTTCTACACAGGAATATTTACCTGCGACTACAGGCAGGCCAAAAGTGGGTGGAGGGATCCTGAGGTCCCCACACCTCAGTCAGTCCAGTGGCGGCCGATGGCCTACGCGCGAACCTGCGGAGTGAGACTGTGTTTAGGGAGGTTTGTCTGTCAAACGGCAAAAAGCGTGGGTTTTCTTAAGGTAATGCTGCGGCTACAGGGAGACGCATGCCAGGCGCACCCGCCCCATAGGGTGTTATTAGCGTACGTGTCGGTCTGTCCCTCCGTACAGTGTGAGTAAAGGAATACGTGCGAATTTTTATACAGCCTTATTATATCTTATATAGTACTTTGGCACAGTGGATCTTTTGTGTTGGTCTAGAAAAAGAACAGTTTTACATCTAGCGAATTTTTTGTACTGGTTCTGGTGGCACAAAGAGCTGATACCCTAACGGCGCTAAGTATCTTTAAATCAATTCGACCCTTTTTAGTGTCCCACAGCTGGGTACGGATCTTCTCTCGACTATCTTACGAGTTGAGAAAGTTTAGGCCTTAATTCACACTCTCTGGCCAAGTGTGGGTTGGTGAACGTCACATGTCCTCAATTGATTAGTTCATAGACATGCTGGGTTGCTCAATATGTTTTTCTTCACCGATATTTAGCAGCGGCGAAGAAACAATTCACACGAAGATGTATGGTCACGATCGGAGGATCAAATCCGTGGCCTTATGTTTTAAAGGCAAGGCAGATAACGCTGCGCCAGCGCTGCTCTTCAAAGTATCAAGTATCATTATTTCTGACGTCTTTATTTTATTTATGACGTCTCTTAGCACGGCAACAAACTAGATATAAGTACTCATTTAAAAAAGAACTACTGCCTACTGAGTTTTTTGGCAGTGTTTCTCAGTAGTTGCCAGTCATTGCGCACGGTAGGAAAATAAATTAGACAATTTTTATGTCGACTCGCGTCACAAAATAAATAAAGCATATTTTGATTTGATTTGATTTGAAGCAGTAAGTAATTTATTGCTTTTTAAATACGGAATCCAGCACTGGCTGCGTACCTGTTATCAGGGCGATAACTTTTCTCAGAAACTAATTTTCCCTACTTCATTCACGTAAGTAATTATCGGTAGTTTATGATAGCTTAGTAACAAAATCCACGAATTAAGGCGCCAAGGGGAATGAGTAACCGTTTTTATCACAACTAAGTATTTTGATAAAAATATGACGCCATTTTATCGACTGCACGTTTATTTTGATCATTTTATCTATTAAGGTTCAACAAATGATTTTGTTGTTTGTGCGCAGCGATTTCGGAGTCGGCTTAGAAATATGGGTCGCAGATTTAATCCTAGGTCGTGTACATATTTCATCGCCGCTGCTCTATATCGGTGACGAGAAAAATTGTGTGAAAACCGGCAAGACAACTACAACTAAACAGCGTGTGTGGATGAAAGCCTATAAGTTCTTTCATGTCTTAAGATCGTTGAGAGAAGACTCGTGCCGACACTTTAGCGGTGGGACACTAAAGCCTTCATTGTCCCACTGATGGACAAGGGTTTTTAATTTTTAGTCTTATAGTCTAGTACTTTCAAGTTTGAGTACATAATTTATGTTTTCTTAATTAGGTATTTTAACTAAGAGTTCAGATTTGGATGATTAAAACCAAAGCAAAAAAATTCTGTTTAGTTCATACCAGACGGCGCTTATCTATACTAATATTATAAAGCTGAAAAGTTTGTTTGTTTGAACGCGCTAACCTCAGAAACTACTATTCCGATTTGAAAAATCTTGCACTGTTAGATAGCCCATTTGTTGAGAAAGGCATGTGTAGTTCACGCGGGCATAGCCGCGGCGAAAATCTAGAGGTTAATATGTAAGGTAATGATGTTGTGTAAGTTTTATGCGTAGATAAGGTTAGTATTGTTAGGTGTCAGGGTAGCCAATTGCGGTCGAAGTCTCCTCTCCAATCCATTTCTGATCGCTCCATCCTTTGCCTGTTTGGGCCTTAAGTTTCCGGCTTAAGTACAATCTCGTCACTCCTTCTCTATAAAAGTCTGCTCTTCCTTCTGTTTTATCTCTTGGGTACCTTAAATTATTTGTGACTATCTTTCATCAAACTCGTTAAATATGATCAAACCAATTCCATTTCAGTTTATCTACAAAATCTGTTTTATCACATCTCTCGTCTTTGTGCTTTTTCATGTACTAAGTGAATTTATGATTTTATCTTTCAGTTTGATATTGAAATAAAACTACTTTTTAACGGATTTTATCGCGGTTTATTTTAGATTTTAGATCCCGACGTTTCAAAGTCTTTTCAGATTTGTGTGATATTTGCGTAAATCTAAGATAATACTTTTCAGTTTGATGTTTTTGTTCTATTCCTTTTTTGTGTCTAGTAGTTATTATAACCGCTAAAAATGTGATTCGATATTTATTTATATTAGCATGTTTATCTGTGTTATATCCTTAACTTTACTGAGTATTTGAACTTCTGAGAACGTATTGATTTGCAAGTCATAACATAAATACATGAGGTAATAACATGAGGAAAATAATTTAACTCTTTACCTATGAGAAAACTGAACCTTGTCTTCAAACACTTTACCGGCTGCAAAAAGAATTAAAACAAGCAGAAACCTTCTCTTCTATTAAGTAGATTGATCTAAAACAGTAGAGTTCTAAAATTTGCTATATGATTGTGTTCATTGACTAAGTACTTAAATATAATTAATAAAGTTTATAAGATATCACACGTCAGCAATAAATTAAGTATTAATACGAATTAAAATTGAAATACAAATATTTTTTCTTAAAATTATACCTGCATTAATGTCTTAATCCATAGAAATATCCACTACCTATAGATTAAAAAAAATACTTAAAATAGTTAAATTTCTTTTCTTACCATGCAGTGGATAGGATAGAAATATTTTTAACCGACTTCCAAAAACGGAGGTTATATGTTCCACTGCATGTATTTTTTTTATGTACAGCGATTTCTCTCCCATTTGTAAACCGGTTCTCAAATATTATTTTTAATTGGAAGTGTATACTTCTGCGCTGGTCCCATTGGCACCACGTCAGGACCTGATGATGGAATCCTAGGAAAATCGTGGATAACCCTAAAATTTACGTGTTTGAATGTCAATAATAGTGAGGGGAATAGAGAGTGACTACTTGTGTTTGTGCACACATGTGCTTTTTTATTAGGCCTGCGCTTGACTACAACTTACCTGATGTTAAGCAATGATGTAGTCTACGATGGGACGCACCTGCATATTATACCGTTTCACTCGTGATGACGAATGATTTTCAACGAGGTGGCAGTGGAATGAGGCTCCATACGGTAAAAAACCCTAAAAGAGCAACAATTCCGACCCACCCTCTTAATTTATTTCCCATTGCTTGTGCAATATAATTTCTCCTGCATACCTGAATAGTCCGCTTATACTGGCTGGAATACGGCTTAGACTGGCTGGAATACGGCTAAGAGTGGTATTATTATTATTACTAAGTATGTACTAAAGTAAGTACCTATATTGTTAGAAAATAACGTTGTTCCCCAAGCTCAAAACAAGGCAAGTTGTAAATGACTTCCAAGTTTTGATTGAAGCGAAAGTTTTGGAACCTGTTCTATCATTTAGCGAGTATGTTGTCAGTGAAACTTAAATTGAATGCTTCAATAAAGCTTAGCTAACTATAGCTTTCGTTTTCGATACATGTTTATTGAGCAGCGGTGGCGCAGCGGTACGGGCCTCACTTTTGAAATATAAGGTCGCCGGTTCGATTCCCAGCCGTGCTCACATATCTTTGTGTGAATTGTTTCATCGCCGCTGCTCAATGTCAGTTAAGGAAAACATCGCAAGAAAATCGGCAAGTCTTAAAAACTAATCATTAGGGGACAAATCATATCCACCAATGCGCACTTGGCCAGCGTGTGTGGATTAAGGCCTAAACTCTCTCAACTACCTTACGAGCTGAGAGATTGACCCGTGTCCCGTAGTGGGACACTAAAAGGGTTAACTGGACGTGGTGGACATGTATATTGTAGGTTTAAAGTATATAAAAGTAAGTATTAATTAAACCTTACGGGGCCTTACAGACCAAAAAAACTACGTATATACTATGGTAACTCGTAGCATTTTGACAGACGGAGCAATTTTGATGATTGATTAAAAAAAATACTGTTTTGAGCTATTAAGATGCTTATGCTGCTGAGATGATTATGATATTAATGAAAATTAGCTCAGTCCAGTTGCCTACTTTCAAGCTGAAGGTTGTCAACGTAAAACGGAATACTTCTCACCGAAAATTATTCTTAATCACGAGTGAATCGGTATATTGACAAAGCGCGTTCCATCGTAAACTACATCATTGCTTAACATCAGGCAAGTTGTAGTCAAGCGCAAGCCTATTTCAGAATAACAAAATTAAAATAAATCTTTATAACTAAATTGTCACCTTCCTATCCGCTTCGTCTGTCAGTGAAGGAATCTTAGTACTTAGATGCAGCTTTCAATTTTTTAAATATTGCCGCCATAGCAACAACTAAATGTGATGAATACAATAAAAATTTAATAATCCCCGACGCATATTTTTTAGCTAGATTCTAGCTCTATCACTTCAGATTTCGAATGAAATCGCATCAAAATCGGTCCACCCTTTTAAATGCCAAGAACAAACTTCTACACAGTTACCTACACAGATATACACGAAAACCCTAAGACCTAACCCTAACCCTAACCCCACATCTTGTCAGGGTTTAAAAATTGTACAAAACTAGAAATATTAAAAAGTACAAATTCCAATTGATTTCATCTCACACTAACTGGGTTTTTTAATAAGTTATATATATAAATAACATAATTATGTCTATCTAACCAAAAGTATTTAAGAAAATTTTAAATTTTACATCTGAGCTGTTTGTACAGAACCCTAAACAATGTAGAGGTAATATTTGTTTGTTTGTTAAGATAATTAAAAGCCAATTATTGATTAATGTTATCAATATGTCAGTAATGTATTTGTAAGTGCGTTACAATGCTATCTAATCGTTTAGCCAAACATAATTATATATCTACACAAACAAAACAACATAAAACGCTCATGCAGGGATGGATTATGTCAGCACGAGGCGTGTGGCAAATTCTATTTAGGGGCCTTTGAATTGCTTTAAGAATTTTTTGCAGCACCTGAACCACACCACTGACTGATATGCCTACTCCGCGCTACATTTATAAGCTTAATAAAAAGAGTTAACCCTCATTTAATCGTTTTCAACCTAATGATGCTAAGTAACAAAGCTAAAATTTCTTTAATTTTCGTCTACGAATCATACCTGTATCACAGATAATATAATACTATACTAGTACCTGTATTATTTGATATTACTGATATCAAATTGTTGGTGAGCAGTTAAAAATGAGTTAATCAATAAACTCGTCTATGAGAAGGTAAAAGTATACTACTTTTTTAAATTTGCGCAAATATCACACATTGAAATAAAACTACTTCATAATGGATTTTATCGCAGTATAATTTATTTCTATTTTTTTTTTGACGACATTTCAAAGTCTTTTCAGAGGTATTTGACGTCCAAACTTATCAAGTAATAGTAATAATTGTGATTAGTAACAATTATTACTATTAATTATTTTATTATTCCACCCGTGACCATGAACGTCTCTTCAAACGAAGAGACTAAAACATCGGGATATAAAAATCTGAATTAAACCGCGATAAAATCCGTTATAAAGTAGTTTTATCTCAAATGAGTAAAAGTATGTAAATGTTTCGATTTTTTTTACATTAATTTCCTGAGCTTTTTATAGTTTTTTAAAGTCAGAACATCAATTCGCACGTTTTTTGTCAATATCCTAAAATCAACAAGCTAGGTTTAACACATTTCTAGCTTCTAAAAAAAGCTTAAACTTCTCAATAAGGTATAATGTATAAATCGATATTAATTATTATTCTGCTGCAGGTCTTTTGCTTCTAGAAAAACGCAATAGGTAATGAAGAGGTTATCTACCAAAAAGATTGTAGAAAAGAATCCAGTAGTGTAGACGAGTGGTGTTGTTGAAAATGATTTCAATTCCCAGGAGAAATACCAAAGATTCTCTGTCAAAGTAATCATGATTCCCAACAAACTAAATCACAGCACTTAATAGTTACAAGAGTTTTCAGTACAAGGTTACAAAGACGCAGCTAGAGTGAAACGATGTGATGATACATTTTGATGAGTCATTCATTTGTTTGACAACCAGAAACACGGCATCTAAACAGCTATTGTAAAGTATTTACTTACGTTACTAAGACGGTTTAACAATGTCGTATAAGGCTTCCCGCAGACAAGATACTAATTATAACTACTCGCCACTGCAGCACTGGTAGCAACAGCCATGTGCAAAAGTCATGGGAATGGTCCAATGACCTTTCTACTTTTTGCACAAGATGTAAAAAATGTGCAGAACCAACCACGGAAGTTGTTTTATTTTAGGTTTTAATAACACACGGTAAATTAAATAAAAGCTTGTAATAATGAATACCTAATAAATGATACTATGCTAAAATGAGCGAGTTAAATCGATTACGTTGAAACAAATTTTCCGCATCGATTCCTAACGAGTAGGTCGTGGTACTAAGTAACTAGAATGGGTTTATATAATAGTTAAGTAATTTGCATGAACATAAACGATTTAAATAGTCGGTAAAAACAAGAACAACATAGCTCATACCAGAAGTAACCGAAGGTGTAAGCGGAGGTGGGTAACGATCACGGTCCAGCAGTTTACCATGTTAACCTTCTGCCAGGGACAAATGCGATATAGTTACATACTAAAATTACCTCTAAAGAACATTATTAGGTACTGTAATAAAAATTCTACAATATTATTCCATTTACTAAAGTAGGATGCAAAATTGCATGCGAATTCGTTAAGTCATTTAGTCTTGAAAGATTAAGTAAAAGTCACCCATCTACAATCGTTTTTTTTTGGGACTTAACTCTACCGCAATCCCGCCACTGCGGATCTTGTAAGCCAGGATCAACAGCGACGCTGTGAAGAGACTCGGATTAGAACACGGTACCATCTACAGTATATGTATAGGATTAAAGCGGGCTTCATTTTCCGCAACTTAATTTCAATGCCTGCCAGCCTAGCTCCAGTAGAAAAACTATCGGACTCCTCATGTGGCCGATGCGACGGCTTCCTGGAGCGACTTCTGTGACCCGGGTTTTCAGCCCTGTATCTTACCCGTCCTGGACAGCATGTGATCCCATGGACCGCTGTATCTTCTACTTCCATGCAGGCAGTGCACAGAGTAGTTTGTAGGTAATATAATAACAATAATAAGTTGCGACATTAACACACTTTCTGATTTATATTAATAATGTGAGCCATGATAAATTAAAAAATATGATACAATAATATGGCAATACGATCTCTAGAAGGCGAGCTACCTAGATAGATGCATATACCAACAAAAAGTCGAGCGGGAAGTACTGAGCTAGCAGAGAGTTGAAATGAACTCGCTAAGTTAGGGAACAGGCCAACTTTGAACCGGCACTATTTAAGTGAATCGACTTTATTACAGGCTTTACTGGTGCAAAAGTAAATCACTTAGCCATCTTTCGCTTCTTCCTATTCAGAGCTGGAAAGCCTTCAGCTCAGTGTCTAGCTTGATTATAGATTTTTAAAGGACATACGGACCGAATTTAATATACTAACAATAAGTCAGAAACCACTTAACACATTTCGATAAATGTTGAATTGAAAAACCTTAAAAGTATACAATAAAAATACAAATCAGTTTAGATGGGTTTTTTTTCTAAAATAGGCTTGAGGTTGTCTACAACTTGCCTGATGTTAAGCAATGCTGTAGTCTACGAGCGATGCCAAATATACCGATTCACTCGTGATTACGAATGATTTGATTTATTTGAATGGTTCCTTTTTTCTATGTCGGATAAGGATAGTAGTTAATTTGCATTGTTTCCTAGACAGACAATACACAATATAAACGGTTTATCTGTTAATCTAACTATAGATAAAACATGTTTTCCACTTCCCCGGATCACGTGGGAAGTTCTACACCCGGTGTCAAGACCACGCCGCTGCCACGGAGTTTTCGATCAAAACAACGTGATAGATATTATGACTGTTTATTGGTGTATACTGGTTTTATAAGTGTTATTAATATTAGAATAGCAATTATGTTTATCTTGTAGGTACCTAAGTAGGTTATTATGCAGACAGTGTTCATGAAATGTAAATTTAAGTAAGTACCTATAATTTGTTACCATTCAGCGTTATGTAATATGAAAAGAATTCCAAGGGACAAACAGTTAAGTCACCGGAATTAAATTTATTATATGCAATACTGGTATAAATAGATGACTAGCGACCCGCCCCGGCTTCGCACGGGTGCAATGCTGATACTAAATATATTGAGGTATATTTACAGAATGTCCTATTATACAACGTTTACAGCTTTTTTCGCTTCGTAAATAAGCCATTACTTTTAGTTGAAAATAAAAGATAAAAAATGGTTATTGTGGGCTATCCTTATGAGATAGACATATATCATCGTGGAATTTTTTGTTGACCTTTTTAAGGTCTGTTATACTGTAGTACATTATTTTGATATATCTCGTAGGATTTAGCCAGCGTTTGCAATGTAAGTGCAAAAAAAGCGTTAATTTACGACATCACATCAGAAAGCACATTATATACACATAACTTCCTCTTGAATCACTCTATTTGATAAAATAAACCATGAAAATCGGTTCCGTAGTTTTAAAGATTTAAGCATATATAGGGATATAGGGACAGAGAAAGCGACTTTGTTTTATTTATACTACTATTTGGGCTTCATATTAAAATGAGGGTTGCGCATTGTTTGTCTTTGCGAATCTGTACTAATATCACAGTTTATATAACTACTCGTAATATTATAAATCCGAAACGTTATTTTTTATTCATCTTAATTATCAACATTGCCTTTAGTATTAGAATGTGTCACGGTTTCTGAAAAAGCAACAATTTTGCGCCCTGGAGTTCATTTTCGGGACAGTTAATCAAAAAAGGGAAGGAGTTCAAAACGGGATTTCTGGTCTCTTTAGTTAGACATTGTATAGAATACGAGTTACTTTTAAAATGTAATTACAATAAATGATTACAATTCACAAACCTAGGTAGAATAAAATGTTCAAGCTTCCAGCAACTAAGTTATATTAGGTACATTTTAATGGCTTTAACATCAGATCAACAGCGTATTTAAATATAGGTCTCAGGATTATGGATCTATGCGGTAACATGCTATAAATATGTTGAAATACGTAACCTACGTTTACCTATGTCATAAAATTATAAAACCGTCGTAACTATTACTCGTGGGAACTAGAAAATAATTGCATAGGTAATAAAAGTTCAATCATTGTGTTAACAGAGTTGACAAAACACGATCATAGAAAATAATAGGTAAACACAAGATAGTAAACTGTGCGGTTGAGAGACCCCCATCGGGAACCTTATAGAGGGCGACTCATCGCTTTTTTATGGGTCACCCGCCATTGCTGCAAGATGAACAGCGGTGCCGTAAAGAGACTCGGGATTTGGACCAGGCCATTCCCGGGACACCTAAACTGTCTTCGATCCCACACGATTTAATAAGAAAGATAATACGCAAAGCGGGAGACAGCACACAGAAAAAAGGGAGATTTAAATATTTCATCCAAATGGACAAAGCACAGATAATGTTTTATATAAGGGGACCTATAGAGCTGGTTTCGGTAATATTTATTGCAAAATCGTTTGAAGTTAGCCCAGTATAATATACCGCACCGCAATATTTCATCCAAATGGACAAAGCACAGATAATGTTTTATATAAGGGGACCTATAGAGCTGGTTTCGGTAATATTTATTGCAAAATCGTTTGAAGTTAGCCCAGTATAATATACCGCACCTGATAATGCTTGTGCATTGTCAAGCATAATGTTACCGTGTTACGTTCATTTTGCCAAAGACTACATTGACACAAGATGTGATGTGATGATTGAGAATGGTGATGTTAGGTACCAAGGTGAAAGAGAACAATTTACTGATAAAGTTGCATGTCACTTCATAGAAATTGTTTACCCCAACAACGGTTGTCGGTTCTGTCGTAAATATCACTCTGTCGGACCATTTCATAGCGTATTTGATCGATTCAGAGAGACTTCGAACTGCACTAGCTTTAATATACGCATATTATAACAGTCGATAATATTTAGCAATAATAACTGCTGCAACTAAAACCGTAGTAGGTATTAACAAATATTGTACCAATACTACTATGAATATTTACGAAAAATAGTTTACTAACGATAATCAAAACAGTAAACACGCAAGAACCCGGTTAACGTACAGTGCAGTACAAAGTTTACATGCTGATTTATTTATTTACTACTAACCACAGAGTAGTAAAACTAACACAGAGAACACACATCACTTCAACCCTTTTTAGTGTACCACAGCTGGACGGGCACGTTCAACTATTAGGCCTGAATCTCCACATGCTGAACAAGTGCGGGTAGTGGATATCACATGTCCTTGAATGATACGCCTCACAATAATTTCTCCACTGATATTGAACAGCTACAGTTATATAATTCACACAAAGAATTGTGGGCACGACCGCTGAGCCACTGCTGTTGTAACACACGTATTCCCTGATAAAGAAAACATTTGATTGACCTCAACCATTTTTCGCGTAGCAACATGGATAGACTGACGTAGCGTAGGAGACTCTTAGACTAACTCAAGTGACGATCTCTGCGACTGGCTAGTAAGAGCTGGATGAGAGCCGCAGGTCGTGCTCGTTGTGGCTTGCTTTAGAATAATATTCTTAAAGCTGTTAGTCGTACTGAATATCATAGACATTTATTATGTCTATGATATCCAGTAGGACTAACATAAAGTGGTGATAAAATTGAAATTTTTAATTTTGAGTAATAAACTGACGGTGCTTTGAATTTCATGCCATATTTCCTATAATATTGATAAAATTAAATGAAATGAAAATATGCTTTATTTTTTTTGAGACGCCATTCTACATAAAAATAGCCCAATTTATTTTCCTACCGTGCAGTTAATAACTGGCAACTACTGAGAAACACTGCCAAAATCTTAGTAGACTTTTTATCTTTTTTAAATGAAGAACTTATATCTATTACATTTTGTTTATTTAGTGTGTTAAATTAGAGCGATTTAATTCCAAGCGTTTTTATCCGTTAGATAGTCTGAAATTTTATAATACGCTGTTAATGGAACTGTTAGAGTTCTCTATTCTTTAAATATTCTGTGGATATTTCCAAACAAATCCATCTACGTTTTATTCTCCTTTAGATGTTTGTAAATAAAGTCATATGCAAATTTATAAAATTAGATCTTTTAAAATCATGATTCGATGTTAAGATGTAAACAATAACAGCGCTCACGCCTGTATTAGCTGGAGGTGAAGGCAGAGATGAATATCTGATTTGTTTGCGAGTGCGAGTTGAGAGAGTTAAGGCCTTATATAAGTCCACACTTGCTGGCCAAGTTTGAGTTTGGGGGCTGAGTCACCTTCATCCGTGGGTGTACACCTTTAATTGAATCCCCACACGTGGTCCCCGGGTGGTGCAAAACAGGTAACAATAAACTGGTAGTAGGCTTCAGCCGTGGCTAGTGACCACCCACCAGACAAAGCTGCACCGCCGTGTTCCGGTGCGATGTCTGGTGACACCATGCAGAAAGGGTGGGTCGGAATTGTTGCTCCTTTAAGGTTTCTAACCATATAGAGGTTCATTCTACTGCCACCTTCTCACCGATAATCATTCGAAATCACGAGTGAATCGGTATACTAGGCTGACGTGTTCCATCGTGGACTGCATCATTGCTTAACATCAGGCAAGTTGTAGTCAAGCGCCAGCCTATCGCAGAATAAAAAAAAAATGTCATGATGTTTTTCTTCACCGATATTGAGCAGCAACGATAAAACAATTCACACAACAGTGTGGGTACGACCGGGGATCGAACCAGCGACGAGGCGATACGATACCACTGACTCACCGTTGCTCTGCTGCTCTTACAAACATTGTATCAGGAGAATTTTAGTAAACATGTTAGATTTACGTATTTGAATAAGGCCAGTCAACGATATTTACATACTCGTAATCACAATGACATCTGTAGAAAATAGTTTCATTAAAGCTATTTGATATAAATAGAATATCTCTGAGTAGATAAATATTGTTCGGAAACCAGATGGACAGCTCTGTGGGCAGTCTGAGCAGTCTCCAGTTAATACTCATATTACTAATTTGTTTACAAACGGCTTTGGTTTAGTTTTCTTGCCAAGATTCTGCTAAAAGTAATCTTAATTACAAGAAAATATACCTTCTCAAATAAAAAAGTCTTATGAACTAATAAAATGAGAGCGGCGGTGGCGCAGCGGTCTCAGCATCGCCTCTGATATAACCCGCGGGTTCGATTCCCAGTCGTTCCCACACATCTTTGTGTGAATTGTTTCATCGCCGTTGCTCAGTATTGGTAAAGGAAAACATCGTGAGAAAATCGGCATGTCTAAAAACTAATCATTCAACATGTGACATCCAGCAACCCGCACTTGGACAGCGTGTGTGGATTAAGGTTTAAACTCTCTCAACTATCTTATGAGTTGAGAAAGTTTAAGCCCGTGCCCGTGCCCAGCAGTAGGATACTAAAAAGATTAAGCTACTCCATCACATTAAAACTACAAATACCATCTTCCGTTTGCGACTTTGTCTTCTTATGTTTAACGAGAAAGTTATACCACAATATGATAGGGTAGTAAGTACCATTACCTTTATATTATCTTCTCAATGGGGCTGGTAGTCCTAGAACACTTCGACCCAATGGGTTCTCTTGTGCTTCCCCTTGATTCTATGAAGCCTCAAGCACAGCTTGCCCATACCTCTACTATTTGTCGAGGACACATGAGACCGCACTCATCAGGGCTATCCACCCTTAATGCATACTAGGCCCCAGTGAGTTACACTACATAGTTTCCACAGCGTCTTCACATGCTATGCAAGTGGAACTTACTGCTAGCCCTATTTTGTACAGGTGTTTCTGTACTACTAGTATCATAAAGTAGTACCTTACTACTTTATCATAGCAAAATAGCTGCAAACAACAGGCAAGTTGTAGTCAAGCGCCAGCCTGTCGAAGAATAAAAAAAAACATTTATGTGCCAAAAACGTCGAGTTCAGACAATTTAGTTACTAAATAGTTAAACGATAAACATAGTAAAAAGAAGAGTTCTTAGAATAATAAATTGGCAGTTGCCCTATGTTTCCGGAGAACATAACATTATTTGTGAGAGGTGTAAGTGATAAACTGATAATTTATTGCACGGTTTGGCAACAAAATGTTTGCGTTTGAACAATATCTTTGAATCCGAAAATAATTAATATTCGCAGAATTATCTTTAGAAAATCCACTAGCAATTTCGGGAAACTAAATTTTGTTAGAAACACTTCACGTCACACATGCGTACTTAGGTAAATGAAGAGAAAAATTTACATTAGAATGGCTGAGCACAGCAAAAACTTGATAGCTATTTTTTCTAATATTATGTAGTAGAAGGTTTCTTTGTAGGATTTATTAAGAAGTGTATCGAAATTAATAGTGTTATGTAAAATAATTAAACTATTTATTTCAAGAATTGAACTATTACATATGACCATGAGCCCTTTTTGAATCTTAATTTTTAAAGATTGTAATGTAGTCTCAACAATCTTAAATACAAACAATAGGTAGGTACATCATAATATTTTCCGCGCACAACCTGCCCCGAATTGTCATGTTGCCCATAGTGTATTTTCATGATGCGTAATCGGCTGCCCAGTTCACTGCAAAATGTCTCCTGCAATAAACGCCATTTCACCCTATCTTTGGCTGGTGGCATCTAACTACATGTACCTACTCAATTTTGGTCGAATCTAATATGCTATTCAGTTACACAGTACGCTCAAATCGATCTAGGTTTCTTACTTATAAAATGTCGAACTTGTAAAAGTATGAAACAGAAGCTTCTAGGTTTGAGTTGTATGTATCTGTATTCAACACCAAGATCCTTTATGCAGTCCTGGCTGTCCTATGTCCATACTACTACAAGTAAAATTACTATCTAGAGCTACAATAAGTACGTAAGATCATCAACCTACTATGATATTTAGGCAATCAAATCAATTTGCTTCAAAGTATGTCTAAATGACTACATGTTAAAACTGGATAAACTCAGATACTTCTTGTAATTTTTAAATTGAAATGACTCAAATGAGTCACGCATTGGCAAATTCGACTAAACAATAATAAGAATGAGTAGAGCTAAATACGTACAGACTCAGAAATTTCGCACCAACTGTTTCACGAGAAAATGACCGACCAGGGCCTGGAAATTGTATGGTTTATCAAATAGGTTTTAAGTCCCGAACTATAAACATCCGGAATCACCTGTACCCGGCCCGGAAAAAACACGGACGAGCCGGGATTGTTTCAGACTCTCGATCAATTAATTGAATTTTCCCGCGTCGACTTCAGAGGATCAGGGGTCTTCCGATCCCGTTTTTTACCCGGAAGAAATTTTTGTTCTGTTTCTGTGTTCCAGAAGGACTCCAGAAGCTTATAGTCCTAAATCCTTGGCCGGCAAGGAATATAGTATGGTGTGGGCCAAATTAGGAATTTTTAATTCTGGTATTTCGGTCGGAATATCTAACAAATTGACAAACGTAGCGTAGGGCGCCCTCAGACTAGGTGGAGTGACGACCTCAGCAGGGCGGCTGGCAAGAAACGGCTAGAAGTGGCTTATGTCCACCGACTAGAATAGGCTGATGATAATAATGTTATGGGTGCGGGCTAGCACGGAACATGCATTATTGGTCGTAAATTATGTTTTACTAAGTAGGCATCTGTATATTTGACTGTAGTTTCCGTATTTACAAACGTTGTCTGTAAGTGATTGCAGATGCGAGAGCAAACCTAAATTAAATAAACCACAAATGGGGAATAGTAGTCTGCAAAATGTTACGTTAAGATAAATAGTTACTCTCTTTTTTATTCTGAAATAGGTTCGCACTTGACTACAACTTGCCTGATGTTAAACAATGATGTAGTCTACAATGGAACGCGTCTGCCCAATATACCGATTAACTTGTGATTACAAATGATTTTCGGTGAGAAGTTGGCAGTAGAATGAGGCTCCAAATGGTTAAAAACCATAAAGGAGCAACAATTCCGACTCACCCTCTTAAATGGTGTCACCAGATATAGCATCGGAACACAGTCAGGCAGCTTGGCGGGGGTGCTTTGACTGGTGGGAGGTCGCCAACTGCGATCAGTTTACTGTCACCTGATTTGCACCTCCCATGGACCACGTGTAGGAATTCAGATTAAAGGTGCACTCCCATAAACGAAGGTGACTCAGTCCCTATTACTACAGTAAGTTAGCTGTGTACCAAAATAAGTAGTAATAGTAGTTTTGAGATTTACGGTTTTCAATAGTCTTTCTGTGGACAACTGTTATGTTCTGGGACACCTTAATAGTATTGGATCCCGCACGAAAGTTGCAAAATTCATTAGATTCAAATAATATGAAATTTGGTACGGAAATAGCTTGAGGTCAAGGGAGAGACAGAAAATTTCTTATTAGTCGGCAGATTAGAGAAATATAATTTCAACATGTAAATCCCATATAAAAATAAGAAGGTATAAATCATAGCCACAACAACCGCATATCCTTTTAACAGCCGCGCCCCATCAAAAATCAACTGCCGTGCCTGTTTACCGCAAGCTTTTTAGAATAGATAAAGTATATCTACCATGAATAGAGAGGCGTAATGGATAAAAATAGAACAAATAATATGCATGTCATTTGTCGGATATATACGACACAGGCAGATAAAAGCATATAACAGAAAGAGATTACATAAAGACATAGGTAGTATTATACTATCTGTGCTATAAAGGGAATAGTCGCTTTGTCGTTAAATGTTGCTTTCTACCAGTTAGCTGTAGGTACCTATGGTAAGCTAGAATTTCATTCTAAAATTAATGGTTCATATTAGCGGTTACTGGTGAATCATGGAGACTTTAAAATACAAATAAAAGAAATTGATATTGTCAAAAGGTTGGTTGCTTTCTTCTTCTTCTTTTAATTATGGCCTCTGCAGAAATTATTTCGCTATTTTGCCAATGTCAAGTTTAAATAAGCAAACAAAATTTTAAAAGATTAGTAGTAAAAAACTAATAACACTTCAGCGATCTTGTAAGTACAGCCATTACATTACAACTATCATTAAATATGTATACAAGCGTTTAAAAGATTAGTAGTAAAAAAACTAAAAAACTGCGACGTTCTAAGTTTTGTTATTTAGATATTTAAACGTCACATAACTAGTCCGACAAACACAGACCTCAGTCAGAATGACGTGTAATACCCATAGAAACTTTGATTCCGCATTTATACTTATTTTAATACCTAGTCTTTAATGTTATTGATCAACAGCCTCCCTCATCTTCTAGTTGTAACTTGTTACCACCATCAAATTTCTGGATTAGAAGAACTAGGCGATGAGATGATGTAAAGTTGTCATTAGTGTAGGCATAAAATATGTTATGTAACTATGATGTGCATAAATGATCCATGAAATGTGTTTGAAGTAATGAGATTGCATAAAACTATACGTAAAACAGCTAAATATATTTGCTAAATTTGCTGCTACATGTTTTGATAACATAAATGAAGTTTCGATGCCGTAGATTGATTCGATGCTGTTTTATTTCAACTTGTCAGGACGAGTACAATGTTTAGTCTTCTAAAAGCGCTTTCAGACTGGTGGCGTAGGTAAGTGGTTGTTTAAGTGAGTCGCGATGTATTCGACTAGAGAAAACTTCGACCTTACTTTTTTAACACCGCGAGAAAGGAGTTGTATTATTATATCAACTATGTCACTTTCAAATGCTACTAACGATTTACTCGACGAATGGCAATGTCGGGTGCGATAATTCAATTAAAGTTTTCAAGAAATTCTTTCTTTTTTTATATTATTTCGTGAACGTTTAGCGAGACCGGGGATTAAGATTGATCACTGTGTTGCCTTATTTCTCACAGGAAATGGACATCGCAAACTTAAAAGTATTTTTTTCTCTTTCACCTTAGTAACATCACCATTAAGTCAGTCAGCACACAAATCAGCACATCACATCTTGTGGGAGTGTAGTCTTTGGGAGAATGAACGTAACATTATGCTCAACTGCTGTACAAGCATTATCTGGGAAACGTCGGTATTTTAATAGTGCAACCTACTTTTATAGACGAAGAAGCCTTAGAAACTATGTTTCTCCTATTCCCTCTCTGTCAATAGGTATTTGTGTGAAATCATTTCAAGCGTCACTGACATTCATTACCATATTTAGGTTTGAGTTAGGAGTTATTTGAAATAACAAATTTCATGACAAGTCGATATTTTCAAATAGGTATCTATTGTGGTTATGTCCATAAACGTTATATTCTCGTCAGTTGTGTCAACTGCAAGTTCTATCCTGCAAATAGAATTATGACGCAAAACACGATTTGCTTAAATATAGAAAGTATTTATTTATTCAATTAAATACCTATTTCTGTATCAAAATGTATGATCCCAAGCTAAGCAGAGCTTGTGTTATGGAAACCAGATAACTGATATACTATACATAAAAAATATCTACCTACCTTTAAGGATTTAGTGCACTGATACCTACATACAAACTTATTTTTTAATATTATTTATTGCTATGATTGCATTGTGTACATTAGATTCTATTATATTTAGCACTGTTTGCTACGTGACTTTACTCTAGATTAAACCAACCAATGTTTATTTAGGATAAGTAGTTCGCATATGACGTAGATAAACCTCAAAATCTTTCAAATAATATTGGGTACGAGGGATTTGGGTAGTCTCAAACTATCCTAGTATACTCCCACTGGTACTGACTGCTATGGAATTTAGATGTTGGACTGATCTGAAGGCAACAGTTTGTTCACTGTACAATGCGTTTCAAATTACTCTAAATTAAAAATTTAACAACCATCCTTTTTTAGAGAGAACTGAGAACACCTTTCAAAACAAAATAAAATAAAATCGAAATCAGTTCATCCGTTCGGGAACTACGATGCCTCAGACAGATGCACACAGACACGTAAAACTTATAACACCCCGTTGTTTTTCCGTCGGGTGTTAATAAGAATAGAAAAAAAAGTATAGGACTGGAAATCCGCCATCTTGGGGGCTGAGTCACCTTCGTCCGTGGGTGTACACCGTTAATTGAATCCCCACACGTGGTCCCCGGGTGGTGCAAATAAGGTGAGAAACAACTGGTGGTAGGCTTCGGCCGTAGTTAGTGACCACCCACCAGATAAAGCCGCACCGCCAAGCGGCCTTGCCGTGTTCTGGTGCTTTGTCTGGTGACACCGTGCAGAGGGTGGGTCGGAATTGTTGCTCCTTTAAGGTTTCTAATCATATGGCGATTCTTCTATGGCTACGGCTCATTCCACTGTCATTTTCTTACCGATTATAATCATGATCAGGAGTGAATCTGTATACTAGGTTGGCGCGTTCCAACGCAGACTACATCATTGCTTTCCATCAGGCATGTTGTAGTCAGGCGCCAGCCTTTAGCAGAATAAAAAAAAACCTTGGCCCGGATTTACTTATCACATCTAGATGAAAAAAAAACTAATAATGCATACCTTTTTGCAGTTCGAGTCACATTCGACATAATTAGAGTCCAATATTAAGGTATCTACGAACATATTTTATTAACTTCCACCGAAAATATTGTATACCTACAAACCATACTAGCAAGTAGAGCTACAGCCAGTATCCTAAAGACATAAAAACACTGTTTTATCTTAATTCTTTCAGCCATTTTGAGTGGAAGTCGCAACATCTATTTTCAGTATGTTTACAACAGTAGAATTGTATCTAGCCTAACATTATTAAATGAAATAATCACCCAGAAGTTTCAGGAAACATGTTATGATTTCAACTTGTAATTAAAAAGATCTCCTCTGTTCCAACAGACACCGGTAAATACTGGATTTTTATGGTTTCTAGATGGTTCCGTGACGCAATCATTTCAGTTAATTTACGGTCATTAAAACTTCACGGAGAACGCAAATTATCTACCTACTGACATGTATGAACAGGATGAACCGGAAAGGCCTTAAATTCTACGTTACTTGAGCCTTAGGCAATAATCAGTAATAATAATAAATAATAATAATAAGCAATAATAATAATAAGCAATAATAATAATAAGCAATTAAAAAACCAAAGGAATAACTCCTACGACTACATTACAAATATATTTTTTTTTAGTCAACCCTAACATTTGAAGGGGTCGCTATTTTTTACTATGTCACATCTGATCTTACTTATTCATCTTTAATAGGGTTAGGACAGTTCAGAAAATACGTGAAATTATTTCGTACTTTTTCGAAATAATTTCATTTTAAAATCAGTTGTTTTTCTTAACTGTCTACTGGCACACAAAAAAACGCATTAAAATATAATGCAAACTAATTTCTGATTTTACAAAGTCTTAAGTGACCTAAAGAATAACCTTCCGGCTCAGATTGTTTAATTGAGAAACAAACATCCAAGCAAACTTAAACTTTGCTTGTATGTAGAGCATTAGTATCTAAGATTAGCATAAGCTTATAAGCTCAGCCGTAAAATACCCAATATATTGGGTATTTTACGGAAATGTAAAAAACAAGATTTACGTTAAAAATTAATTAGTTAAATATTTAAGAGGACATCAATACTTATCCTAATTTCAAGGTTAATGTAAATAACCTTTAAATTACTTCCAGGTATATTTTTTTCTTAGCATAGCTGTGTCATTCCGCTGTGTGTGCCAAATCTCGTTGTACACCACGTGTCTATCTTCTCCAAATATTTGCAAACTATTAATAGACAATCAAGGGTATAAATATCTCAATAAATCATGATAATGTTCTAAAGAAACTATTACAAAAATTCAAGAATAGTTGTCTTAAATTAGCTACAATAAAATTTTATCCACGACGTTGTCCGCGTGACACAATGAAAATATCTATGTGAATAGTTTATACTCGTGCACTTAAAAATGTCTATAAATTTTAATCCCTTCCTAAAATACCTAGTGCCAAGTTCATCAAACATATTAAGTCAGAACCAAGGTACCGGTCGAAATACTGCTAATCGAATATACTAACAAAAATTCGTAAATGTGGTGTAAGTCAAGGGCGGAAACCTAAATGGTGACTTGCAAATTTTAATTCGCAAATTATTTATCTAATTCCCAAATTAAAACAGTAATACCATCTCAAAATCTTAATTTGAGTAATCTTGAATCGTCTTAGGTACTCAATTCTAGAATACACAGCTAATCCTACTGCAAACAGGATGCAATGCATATTTAAACACAATATAGGTACATATTATTCTGTTGTTATTGCATTAAAGTACTTGCCTGTTTGTACGACCAACTCTTAATTCACTTGCAATAAGTCTGAATCGCTGTGATACGTCACACGAAGGGCATTGTCCTTAGATTGTAATATTGCTGGAGAGTTCTAGAGTAAAATGTCACTGATAAAGTAACTTCCCTACTAAACGTGAAATTGATAAAGGAATATGATCGTATTTATTTTAGGACTGCCATACGGGACTAGTGGAAAGTGTGTTCGCTTGGGTTGCATCTCGGTTGGTCAAAAAACCTTTCCAAGTAGGAAATTCTCAGTAACAGGCGATCGATTGCCCTCTATTCGGCGCATACGCTATGTATGGGATAGGAACATAGTCGAAGAGACCGTGCGAAGATGTCTCTTGACACCATGGTGAATGGTGGGATGCTGGTGACACCATTTAGGGGGGTGGGTCGAAACTGCCACCTTCTCGGCGAAAATTATTCGTAATCACGAGTGAATCGGTATATTAAGTAGGCGCGTCCCGTCGTAGACTAAATCATTGCTTAACATCAGGCAAGATGTGGTCAAGCGCAAGCCTATTTCAGAATAAAAAATAAAGAAAAATTTTGTCAAATATTTTTTTAGTTTATTACCCGAAGGCAGAAGCACTAGTTAGTCTGCTTTCGGGTAAGACCATAGAAGTCCCAGCAGTGGAACACCAAAAGGATTATGAAATGTAATAATTTGCTCAACATTGTAGAAATCAGCTTAAATTGTAACCCAAATTTTGTCCTGTGCACATGAACAATGGAATCTATACAAAGCAATCAATGATACATCACCATTGACATATAGGCTCACAGACCCATAGCCGGCCATGGGGCTTCATTAAATAGTAACGCTCAATTTCACACAGCGTGTCCCACTGCCCTAGTCGTATTCAGTGTATTGTCCTTGATTGTTATCGATTTGTTCTGTAACTGTTATTAGTATTGATAAGTTTTAAGTGTGTCAATCATTTGTTTCTTTGTTGCAATGCACTTATAGGCCGACCGTTTAACTCGCGTATCGCCATCTGAGGTACAAAGTCATAAAACATTAATTAATTAAATCTCTTAACTATTTAACCACAGATAAAAGTAATGTAAAACTATTCGTCACTAATATCCATATCGCTTAAATCATCGTCACTGTCTGTGCAGCTTGAGGAGTCAGAATTTTGGCGATACGCGAGTTAAACGGTCGGCCTATAGTACCTAGATATCAATCAAAATCAAAATGAAAATATGCTTAACTTTTTTTGAGACGCGAGTCTACATAAAAATAGTCCAATTTATTTTCCTACCTTGCAGTGAATGACTGAGAACAACTACTGAGAAACACTGACGAAAAACTCTAGCTAAAAAGCTTAGTGAGTTGAATTAGAGCGACTTAATTCCAAGCGTTTATATCCGTTGACAGCCTGGCATTTTATAATACGCTTTCTTACATAGCTTAGATTTATACTAATATACGATACTATACCTACCTCACTTCAACCCTTTTTAGTGTTCCACAGCTGGGCACGAGTCTTATCTCAACTATCTTACGAAGAGTTTAGGCATTAATCCACTCACGCATGCCAAGTGCGGGTTTCTTAAACATGCCAGTTTCCTTACGTTTTCCTTCACTGATATTGAGCAGCGGAGATGAAACAATTCACACGAAGATTTAATTTATCTAAAGTTTATGTTTTTCAATTGCTAATTTAATTGGGTGCTACGATTACTTGCGATATAGGTGACGTGTACAAAATAAACGAAAGGATTTAATGAAGAGGTAAGTACGTAGGTATGTATGTGCGTAATCAGCCCTTTGTTTGGCTGAAGCTCGTAAACCGCTATCGCAGTTGTGATTGAGGCCGCTCAACTAGCCACCTTGCTCGTAACTTTTAACGATACCAATTAATGACCTATACTATGTAAACCATAACACACGTGTAAGTAATTGTAAGTAATTTGTGATTGCCAAATTATTTTCGTTTATTTTAGAATAGAATAGAATAGAATTTTATTTTGCAAGTGCGGGTAGTACATAATAGGTCTTAAAACAGTATATAGCTCAGCCACATTTTACCATTCGGTATACAATCATTTTCATTATTTAATAGCATGTCCCTTAAAATCATACTATAATAATACGAAATAGAAAAATACAGCACTTAATAATAAAATACAACATACAAACTAATTAATAGACATAGAAGACTGAATAAAAAAAAGAATGTCACATAACCCGATTAACCAATTTTGATTAATTTAAATGGGACTAGTAGGAAAGTATAGATGCACTTTGAAACAAAACAAAAATTATCAAAGTCGATCTATAATTGGCGAAATTATCAAGTAGCATACATACAAAAATAAAACGAACAGTCGAATTGAGAACCGACTCCTAAAAGGAGGACCTTTTAGGAGTCGGTTGAAAAGAAGGTTTTTTTAATTTTTTTCCCTGGTGTGGGAACATATTTTCATAATGGCAAAATATTTTGCTAGATGGCAGACGTGATATTTGTGACTACCAAGACTCATTTGTGCATCATGAGGTTTGCTGAAAAGTCCTCGGTTCCTGTGATCTGCATGAGATCCAGGATCCCACGCCAGTATACAATCCTTAGCAACAATTATGTCAATAATGGAAGAGCGGAGGACACTGAAATGTGCGAACTTGTGTAACATAGAACCCACTCATCCAGTTCTCAACTCAGTTTGGTTTTTCAGTATGACTTGCCACATTATGCTGGGCAGATTTTTTAGAGATAACATTTATTATAGGGTTCCATTGTATCTAAACGGCACAGCAGCATGAGCGTAGCCGTGATTTAGTTTTGGTATGGGTTTCGGTGTTCAACCGTGTGAGCTACGCTCGCTGGTACTACGCGAAGTGTGCCATCGCAACGGTAGGGTGCGTTTACTAAGCCTCCGCGGTCCGTGCGTCCGTCTATTTGTCAGTTTGTCAGCGGACTTCGGTATCTCTTGAACAATAATAATAGCTATAGTTACAAATATAACGCACGGATCCCTTCATGTATGACACGCACTTGACCGATGTTGTCTTCATTAATACCTTATAATAATTACATTAAACACAACGAAAAATTATAGGTAAGCTTAGGTGTTAGAATACTTCTAATTCCTTGTCTTACTCTATCTACATTACTTGCTCTTTCTCTCTCTCTAAATATATACAGCTCTCTCTTTAAACACGTCGCGCTTAGCATACATTGTACACTATCTCTGTAACCCTTTCGTTTTAATTAATATAAATTATAATTATCAAAGTCACGACCAGTGTTTCATTGGATATACAGCATCACCACATGAGGAAATAATCAACACTTAGGGACACAGAAATACTGTGAGATTGTGGAAGATTTTGACATTATTTTTAAGATATTGTCTTACTGGGTTCCTATTTACAGTCGATGAGTAATGTATTTTATAAAATCCTCAATAATATTTACTGTTTCATCTATATATACTCGAGGTCTGCTTGTTTTGAAGTACCAGAGAAGTTCAAGTGTGCTTGATTGACTAATCCCTGGCTCGGCGCCTAAATGTCTGGTAAAGCAATCATTCATCTAACAACAAACAGTCTAGAAAGTAGCTGATAAGTCACGATCTGGGATATATTGATTCAAGAATAATACTCACGTTGAAGATAATACCCGAAGATGTAGGTAGAGTTATCTAATAAATATTCGCTATGTAATAGGAGGAAGTTATTCATCATCATCATCAATATTGATGTGTGAACTATGGTTCGCCCCATATGGGGCGAACCATAGTTCAACACGGTCTACAGGCGCGGGCCAGCCGCGTCGTTGCTGTGGTGGGCCGTGTTGCTCTATGGGGCGAACTGAAGTGGAACTTCTTGTATTGACTTTCATCGAGCACAATTCCTAATTTCGAGGTGCTACATAAGATTTTTCAACATTACAAGTCACAGGAGGAGCAGCAGTGGCGCAGTGGTATGGGCCTCGCCTTAGAAATATAAGGTCGCGGGTTCGATTGCCAGTCGTGCCCACACATTTTTGTGTGAATTGTTTCATCGCCGCTGCTCAAAATCGTTGAAGGAAAACATCGTGAGGAAACCAGCATGTAAGAACTTATCATTCGAGGAGATGTGTCATCCACAAACCCGCACTTTAATTAAGGGTTAGAGCCTAAACTCTCTCAACTCGTAAGAAAGATGAAAGAAGATCCGAGCCCAGCAGTGGGAAACTAAAAAGGGTTGAAGTGACACAGGAGATATTATTGTGCACAAGTGGATGTACCTAAATACAGGTGTACTCTCTAAACTCTCTATCTATGAGTATAATGTCATTGGGCGCAGGATCAAGTGTTCGCCGAGCCATGGGAATACGGACTGCTAAGCGAAGAGAAAAGTCTCAACACTCTTTTAACGCGCCACCGGCAACTTCAAAGTCATCAAGTTAGAAAGCAGTAATTAGATGAAATGATTTTATTGAAGGAATAAATCTTCTCTCATTATTCCAGCTCGAATTCAGTTCGGTATCTTAATGGTTAATTTTAAAGTCATCCTTCGCTGTGCTCATAACACGGTATAAGTATTCCCTCATAAACCTCAATACACACGAGTATTTCACAATCACATTTGTAGTGTAACCGGTGACGTCAATGTATCTGGAGTGTCTTGATGTGCAATACTCCGATATAAATAAGTTTATGAAACTGATGGAACACGGGAACACGAGTTTATTGAACCTCTCAGAGTTTCTGGAATAAAAGAGTATAAGTGTTGACTTCCTGAGAAATTTAAAAGTACCTAAGTGTCTACCTAAAACACAATCCATATTATACTTATATACTTACGCCTGTACCTATTACCTATAGCTGTTCACGCGTTAACTGCTGAACTCACTGTTTGAAGACGACTGTACTGTTTGAGAACGGAGGATATAGGTTTCACTTTGCCCGATTATGATGCAGAGGTAATAGGGCGGACACCTAGTAGTATACTATTAGCACATCTAATATGTAGCATTCCGCCCGCGCATGTGCTGTTAAACTGTTACACTTGTTTTTCTTTTACATAAGTAACAGAAAAACCAGTTTACATGTATTTATGGCACAAAAGGCACTGCTAGAGTGATAACTATTTTATTATAAGAATTATTTACCACTTTACCATATTTTACCAAAGATACAATTGAACAAGACTAAGGACCTCTGAATAACAATCTCAACACTAAATCAAATAAAGAACTTGAGGATCGGGTGGTAGTGACCCTCCAGTGAAAAGGGAAGATCTTCCAGCCGGGCGAGTTGTAATGCCCGGCGACCGCGGTACTCCCTCCAACTGTTCTTGTCGGGAAGTTGTATATATGCTAATCGTCGGTGAAACTTTGCTTGTGCGATTCAGGATTGCTATGACGTCATGTCTCTTGAGTGGCGTTAGGTATGTGACGCCACAAACTGAATTTACTAAGGCCTAACCTAAACTAATGCGTCAAATAATTCTTGTGCATCATTATCATCCGGGAGCGTACCAGAAAGCAAGCAGCATATCCGCGTGTCACCAAAGTTATTTTCAAAATAAAAAGAAAATCTGTTTAAGCCTCTAAAGTAGCAAATAAGTATAAACTTAATCATAACTATTTAAAACTTACCTAATCTTTCAATGTTACCTAGTGAAACCGTTACTGTTGCTTTACATTTAAAAAGAATTGAAATTTGACGGGCCGGTGGCGTGGTCGGTAAGATGCTTGCTTTTCACGCCGCAGGTCGTGGGTTCGATTCCCACCTGAGACAAACATTTGTTTAAATATGTCTGTTTGTCTTGTGTCTGGGTGTAATTATCTATAGTTAAGTATATATTTACAAAAGAAAAGTCTTATATGTAGTATATTACCAGTTATCTGGTTTCCATAGTACAAGCTCTGCTTAGTTTGGGATCAGATGACCGTGTGTGTTAATGTCCCACTATATTATTTATTTATTATTATTATTTAATTTCGTTTTTATGTAAAAAGAGAGAACTTTTAATCTTGAAAACAAAAATTAATAAAAACATTTAGTTTTATTTTAATCAAGATACTTTTTCAAACAGACTTTGCCTTTAGTTATTTGACCAAAGCTTTTTATTACTATTATGAGGATAATTTAAACACTTGGTACAAGCCTTCTATAAAGTTTTTTTATGGTGGAGGTTTTATTCTATTAATGCAAAATTTACCCTTTCCATTTTCTCATTTCTATCGGGACAGCTTCCAGTCTACCCTGATGCAGCTAGCTACCGGAATTAATCGAACAACTACTATTGGGGAAACCCGTAGGGAACCTGTAAACGAGATGGTGCCGAGTGTCAGATTAGATTTAGGCTTTTGACTGCCTGTGACGACTGTAATAGATGTTTTTAACGACAACCGGAACCAAGGACGTCGTTACGGGCTCTCCGAGGTACTGAAGAATGAGTAGAATTTTATAATCTACCGATTGCACCTTTTTTGTTTACCGGGGGGAAATCCTTTAAGGATCCCCCCGTCCTGTATAGGCGCAGGGCGGACTCCATACTGGTTACCCAAACTAAAACCCCCGGGTATTCTTTCGAACATCTTGGCCATGGTTTCACGGGAACCACAAGTGACACAATCGCGACAAAATTTCTAATCCTTTTTTTTATTCTTCTGACTCCTAGCTACTGACTCCTAGCTACTTACTCCTAGCTACTGACTCCTAGCTACTGACTCCTAGCTTCTGACCCCTAGCTACTGACTCCTAGCTACTCACTCCTAACTTCTGACTCCTAGCTACTGACTCCTAGCTACTGACTCCTAGCTACTGACTCCTAGCTACTGACTCCTAGCTACTGACTCCTAGCTATCGACTCCTAGTTATCGACTCCTAGCTATGGACTCCTAGCTACCGACTCCTAGCTACCGACTCCTAGCTACCGACTCCTAGCTACCGACTCCTAGCTACCGACTCCTAGCTACCGACTCCTAGCTACTGACTCCTAGCAACTGACTCCTAGCTACTGACTCCTAGTTACTGATTCCTAGCTACTGACTCCTAGCTACTGACTCCTAGCTACTTACTCCTAGCTACTGACTCCGAGCTACTGACTCCTAACTACTGACTCCTAGCTACTGGAGTAAGTAGCTAGGAGTCAATAGCTAGGAGTCAGTAGCTAGGAGTCGGTAGCTAGGAGTCGGTAGCTAGGAGTCGGTAGCTAGGAGTCAGTAGCTAGGAGTCAGTAGCTAGGAGTCAGTAGCTAGGAGTCAGGATATAGGTTCCACTTTGCCCGACTGTCATGCAGAGGTTTTTTACCTCATACACGGCACAACAGGGGGGCGGAAACTTAGTAGTATACTATTAGGACAGCTTATGTAGCTTTTCGCGCGCGCATGTGCTGACAAACCAGTTCACATGTTGTCATGGCACAAAAGGCACTGCTACAGTGATAACTATTACTTTTGATAATGAAACAAAACCTATAACTCATTTTGTTTACTTCCAGCTGATTTTTATTAAAACATAACATTAGGTTTTGGACAGCTAGCCGCAAGATCAAAATGGTCGTCCCATTTTTAAATTTCCAATGTACAGCTGCTATCCGTTATGTTAACATAACCACTACATTAGTGATAATCATCATAAATCAGGTCATTCGATACAGTTACAGCCAGTTACGTCAATGATTTACACAGATAGGTATCATGAATAACAATTATGTCGAATGAACAAACTAAAGGTGGTTCAAGGATATGCTACTAGTAAAGGAACATGCTCACTGGATTTCTGAAAACGAAATTCAATCTTTCATACGGGCAGCAATCAGTTAATCTAACTCGGAATCGGAACTCTCCCTTATACCATCCGCCAATCTTTAATCAATAAAAATGAAATCTTTAGTGTCAGTTCGTGTCGTCGGTAACTATTTAAACTCGCAGCAAATTTTGATATTAATAACGATGAAAGAAGGTTGTGGTTCGGTGCTCTATAAAATTATTTCTCACGAAAAGCAAAACTATTCCGTCTGAGGACCAAGAACTGCTAAAATGAACATCGTCATCATCCGCCCACTCCAGTCCACTCCCAAAGCACGCCACTGAACACGAACCGCGGCTTTTTCCTTCCATAAAAAAGTAAAATAAAATTGCCGAATAAAGGTAGATCATAATAATTTTACTTAGGTTGTTGCGTTAGAAAATTACCAAGTGATACCGTGCCCCTTCACGTTGCCCAGTTTTGGCAGGATATTTCACACAACTCAGAAATAATTTTAACAAAAGATGTGTCGGTAATGTGTAAGGCTCCTAAAACTCCCACAAAACAGCGGCAGGCCTCCTCTTACGTCAATCCTACATATTCAGCTCAGTTATCTGGGTTAGCTCATCCAATTGGGGTACATCGACATTATAGCTTTGTTTTCACCTATTTCCAACCAAATTGCTGTAGAGGCGTTTGAGGGTAATAAAATTGGGTTTATTTGCGGTTAAATAGTGTGGTGACATATTTACACATTTATTTGTTTGATATTGGGTTTTCAAAATTGTGTCCATACCTACTATCTAGTCGGTATGTAGGTATTAGTGTAATTTCAATGTCCATTGAAGAAACAAACCGTTTGTTACTCAAGTGTCTCTACGAGTTGAGAGAGTATAGGCCTTAATCCACACACGCTGACCAAGTGCAGTTTGGTGGATTTCACAAGTCCTCAAGTGATTAGTTCTTAGACATGCTAGTTTTCTTACGATGTTCTTCACCGATATTGAGCAGCGACAATGATCAATTCCCTGATGGGCACGACCGGGGATGGAACGCGCGACCTTATATTTTAAAGGAGGGGCTGATACCGCTGCACCACCGTTGCTCCGAGGCGACATCGCTGTTCAATATACCTTGGCTAATTTGAGTAGGTAGGTTGACCCACGGGCCACTAGAAGTTGACTAAGCTACTATTGGTAAGGTCAAGACATACTAACAGTAAAATATAGTAACAACGTCGTGCTGTGGTCTCGTTGAGTGCGGCTTCCGCTCCATTATCTTAAAATTGGGAAAGTTTAGGGCTAAAATATTCGACGTATAGGAATTAAACCATAATTCCTATGCGACGCTTATTTCAGTCTGGACTTGTTAAGTTAGTGCTAGTTTGCTAGTTTTTAGCTGGTGGGGCTTACACGGTATGGGACTTGATGCTTGATCTGAACTCCTAGACAAATTACATAGCGAAGCCAAAATAAAAGATTGGAAAGAGGAAAATGTATGAGATTGATATTAGATCGTCACGTGACTTCTCGAAGTTAAACGTCAATCCTGTACATTTTTTTTCTTTTTGATTTTCAGTATCGTTTCGGTAGTAATTTGTCTAGGGGCCCTGAGACGTTTACTATGCTCAGGTTGATGTCAATACACAGCAACAAGTTTTCAACCCGTATGAAAACTTAGAACCTTCAGGACCAGTTAGGACATAATGTAGTATTAAAACAACGAAGTTATAGGGCAATGAGCAAGTTAAACATTTTTGTTTTGTTTCCCAATTACTCATTCTGGTTAGTCATTGCTGAAAACGGAACCGCGTCAGAAGATTTATGACAGATTTAGTAGTATAATATAATTATATGTAGGCACCATGTACACAACAGTCCAGTTTAGCTAAACGTATCCTGGCAGAGAGCCAGGTCAAACACAGTGCAGATAGATTCGACAGCCTAATGACATTGACGGTGGGTGTGGCTTACAGTAATGAAGCTTATCCAACATTTATTTGTATGAAAATTCGTTTGTTGAAAACCCGCTCTAAGTCAGCGTGTGTAAAAACGGTTTATTTATTATAAAATAGGCTTGCGCTTGACCACAACTTGCCTGTGGTGAAGCAATGATGTAGTCTACGATGGAACGCGCTTACCCAGTAAATACAAGCAGATTATAGCTATCGGGAAACATAGACGCAGGCAGCGAAATCCACAACTTGGCAGTTCGCACAATAAAAGTGGAACACGCTTTGTGCGTGCTCGTGGAATTTTCACCATATAACAGTGGCGCATAGCCGTATCTCTTCCTGTCCGATGGAAGAACGGGGATAGGGGAATAAGATTGCGTAATTCCAACGCACACTCTCCGAAGTGTATCCGGTAAAAGACCGAAAGACTAGCAACTATGAGGCGATGATCGAGACATTGCAAGTTCCCATTGCTGAGCTTTCTCTCTACTATACTTTAAGTCAAGCTGGTCATGTGGTGGTTGGTGGATGTAAAATACTAGTTTTAAGACATGCCAATATTGAGTAGAGGTAATGGTCATATATACAAAGATGTGTACGCAAGACCCGCTGTCATACTCAATCATACGTCCTAAATGGTTATATTCCCTCCGCCCGCCCCTAAAGTAGTTAATGTGCTATTCCAGACTATAATCTATTTCTCTGCGAAATTTCATCCAAATGTGTCCCGTAGTTTTTGCGTGAAAGAGTAACAAATATCGAAAAACACACATCCATACAAACGTTGTCATTAAAATTTGTTATATCAGTAAGAATTAATTTTATGATTAAGTTTTATACTGTCATTTATTCCCCCTTACCTTTTTTTCCCATTTCTATTGGGGTCGGCTCACAGTCTAATGTGATGCGGCAGATTTATACAAGCGACTGCTATCAACAACCGGGATCGACGGTTTAACATGCTCTCCGAGGCACGGAGGGTAGTCCCTCAACCAACCAGACACCGAAACAAATCTTTGTTGTTACACAAATATTGTCCGGGGAGGGAATCTAACCCGCGACCTCCCGGGCAGGTCGAGGTCGTCTATTAAGTTTTATACTGTATGTATAGTATATTATTATGTTTAAACTTGCTGCCCCAGCGAACTTCGTACCGCGTATTACTAATGTAATACGTATATATTTTTAATGCCACATTATACAAAAATAAAAACGAAAAATTTCGTCCAAAAATTAAAAAAAAATTAAGGGTGAACAACCCTTATCACTTAGGGGTATGAACAATAGATAGTAGCCGATTCTCAGACCTACCAAAGATGCATAAAAAAATTCATAAGCATCGGTCAAGCCGTTTCGGAGGAGTACGGTAACTAACACTGTGACATGGAAATTTTATATAATAGATTTATAGTAGGTAGGTACCTACTAAAATTTTCCAAGGGCCTTGTTGCCTGCAATAAATAAAAACATACTAATCTTACTATGAAAAGCCTTCGTTGTTATCTATAAATAAAGGAACTTTACTATGTATGTATCTACAATGATATTATGTATTAGTTTGATTACAAAACGGTTATCTAGGTTTGTTCTACTTTTAATAAAGTTGTAATTTTCCCTTATCAGTCCCTATCTTTGTATAGTTCGGTCTAGTGACATCTAGATATCAAATAGACCGTTGGAAACCAGATACTACTGGACAAAACCAGATTCAGTAAATCGCATAATTTGATTACAAGCAAAGGGGATTTTAGTTTCGATGTCGTGATAGGAAACATAATTCATAGTAGATCTAGTGCGATTCAGATTATCTTGAGGTGTATCAGCGAGTAGATAGATATCATACAATTTTAAAATAGGTATTTATTTAGTAAGACTGAATCGATATATTTATTGTTTATCACTAATTGTGTATAAGCTTGGATTTCGAATTTTAACGAACGGTAATTTAGTGCCGGTCTCACTGGGGGCAAAAAGGCAGTCTTGGTTAAATCTCAGACAGCTAGTTTGGATATGGATTACACAGAACTAAACGAATATAAAAAGAAATATCAAATCAAATAAAAAAAAAATACATCCTCTTTTATTTTCGGAACAGGTGAGTAATTACTGGTAGCAATATTAAAAAAAAAAGACTGACAGGAAGCCATTAGAGATTAATAAATGAAATGAGAAATAAAACTATGCGGCATTCTGACAAAAATTAGTTAGCCAGTAATGTCTACGAATGAATTAAAACCTTTTTTACAACCTAGTGCCTGTTGGCAGGTATATTGAAATAAAAAATGATGGAAAGCCATTAACAATGAAACCATAATTAAAAATATAAAATGTTATGTCATCTTGTCAAAAGTTTTACGCGCCCCAGCCAGCATTTATCCAACCTTTGTAGATTAAAATAATTTAAAAGAAGATCGTTATTATGAAACTCACCTACTTTTGAATTGACAATAAAAAAACGCGTTTAAACATCGAAATTAAAACAAAAGCCTCAGAAGCAGAAAACCTCATGAAAAATATTTTAATCATGAATGATTTTAAACTGTTTCCACTTCAATTCACGCCTCCTCACATCAAGAAAAAGGCAATACATAAAAATGGGGGCGGGTCTTAGAATAAAATTATAGTCAGAAAATAATAATTGTCAGCCGTAAGCCATCACTTTTGAACAGTACTTATAAACAAGTTGCAGTAGGAAACTCAGTATTAAGTACGATATGCAGTCGGGTCTTTACCAATAGCACAATATTATTGTAATACAATTAGAATTATACTGCAATATTATGAAGAGCGAAAACAAAGAAGTTCCGTGGCCTGTAAGTTGGTTCCCCTGTAGTATGTCAACTATCATAGGTCATTTTCGTTTGGATACACTTTGATTGTTACCAATAAAACGTTACATTGACCTCTTAAATGAAACGCATCGTATGGATAGTAACCTCAGAGGTCGTGGGTTTGATAGATCATTCATTCTGTTTGACCATTAGGTACACACGGATACACAAGCTATACATTTGCAGTATAAGCTGATCTCGCATTGTATAGGATTTCCGTAAAAGAACAGGATTTTTATCTTAAAATAGGCTTGCGCTTAACTACAATTTGCCTGATGTGAGTTTAAAAGTTATTGTCTGTTGCCGAATAATTTTTTCGCATCAGTGTCGTCCGTGAACGTACCCAGAAGGATGGCAACATTACCACGCTGAACGGCAATGCAAATCCTTTATCTTTAAATATGTATTTTATATTCCCTTTAATATTTAGTTTTGAAACATGTGAACATACTTCAATGTATTCCTTCACCGATAATGACAGCAGCGGCGATAAAAAAATTCAAACAATTTAGAAAAGAGGTGTGGGTACGAACGGGGATATCCACATTGTCAACAATATGAAAATATTTTTAATTTTAACACGTTCCTCATAAACATTCCTTCTCGCTAACTACTAAGAACCGTTTCGGATATTTGCCAAGTAAAAATCACAAGACAAATTGATTTCAATATCCCACCCACTTTTGTTATGTTTTGGATAATGTGTGTCTGATCACATGACCTGAACACGTGCTTTTGGATTTTGTTTTAAAGATATCGCTAATCACCAAGATTTTTATGTAGGTACACGTAAGTTAAGAAACAAGTTTTTATGAAACCCGCGTGGAAATTATCAATAATCAGAAACGCATTGGGCCTGAAAAAAATAAAGCAGACGTCTACTACGTGCTGCACTTACCACAACACTGATCCAGTAGACTATATACTTAATTAAATAAGTTCAGTTGCACATTAGATTTCGATCAAACAGCCCAGATCTTTATCGAATAAAATTTTCGACAACAAATTTCTGTATGTAATTAATAAATATGTGATAAAACTATTTATAAGTTGTCTTAAAACTTCCGAAATGCTAATTATATGTTCAAACAGTAATTTGTACTGCATAGCACGTTTGAAGTAGGTACCGATTTAGTATCTTAAAGTACATCCGTGTTATTAATGTATGTTGCTTAACAGTAGGAAATATGACAAGTGTGACAGTCAAATATCCGGCAGTAAGAGCTAGTGCATAATGTGTATAATTTCCCAGTAAGATACCAAAAGGAAACTTTTTTAATTTCTCTTAACCTATTGTGTTTATATAAACTTTTAAAATTTCGCGTTGCATTATTAATATTTATATCTATCTTAACGGGCAATTTACAAGCTCACCTTTAATTTGGCTTTAAGTGTAGACACTATTCTGTGTAGTCAGGACCCCAATTCTTGCGATTTAGACATTTATTTCGAACACGACATACGTTTAAATTAAACTGGGTCATTAATTTTTTGATTTACTGAGACGTAACAATTTGACGGAAAAACAGCTATGAAAATGAATGCGTGCATGCATATACCCTTACACAAGGAAATGTAACAAAGCAAAGTGGTAACAATTATGTATGCAAAGAGGATATTTAATAGGATTTGTGTCCTCTCTCTATGATAATGTTGTTAACTAGAGCAACAACAATGAAAATATACTTTGCTGCGATACTCTGATTTTTATGTACTAATTAAATGTCATGAAAATGAACTTGAAAACAGAATACAGCCGTGAAAAGACGGTAGTGAAAACACTACGGTCGTAAGCAAAATAAACTGTTGTAAGGTTCGGTCTGTTGGGAACTTAATTTGAAAAATCTTTTTTGTCCCACTGCTGGATACAAGTCTTGTCTGAACTGTATTATGAATTATAAAAGTTTACGCGTTATCTTTATAAACATTACTATGCGTTTCAAATAAGAATAAGACTGGACTCGCGGCTAACTTCATACCAAAAACCAAGCAAAAGTAGCGCCCGCACAAAATGTCAAACCACAGACAATAATATTATTTTGAAATGTATGGAAAAGAGATTTATGGAAAAACTTTACACAAGTATGTAGTTACAATGCAGCTACCTACCTAAGTAAATATACGCGCTAGGATATTACAAACTTGCACACAGATTCATATACACACGTTTTAACTTATAACTCCGATTTTTGTAGTCGGAAGTTAATAAAATATGTTCCTATCTAAATATTCGACTCCAAATGTCCAAGCTTACTCAAAAGGCAATAAGATATACGCATTTTTAATTTTTTTTCGTCTTTATGTGTTTATAATGTCAAACAAACATTTTTGCTCACTGTACTAAAAAATGTGAAGTTGTTGCGCATTCCAGTCCAAGATGGCGGATTTCCAATCCTATTCTTATTTGAAACGCATAGTAGACAAGTATTCGAAGATGTCAAGCGTATTGTAATTCTATAATATGCCGGTGGATGACGGTGTAGGTATGGTCATCATGACCCATGATCATAACCTAGAGTTACACATTTCAATGCCAAATTCGATTCCGCCGCTATAGACAATTAATGGGTACGCAGAATAAATAATGAAAAAATGATACACCCAACCTCGTTTCGTAGTAGACTCGCCTAATTTTTTATTATATTTACGTCATTTTTCCAGCAACACAACATTATTCTTTCGGGAATACATTTTCAGCAAATGAATAAGCATTCTACGAACATTATACTATGTACTTTTAACATTTGATGTCGTTTCAACGTAAGTGTGAATGAATGACATGCCTCGCCTATTTAATTAACAGAGAATCTAGGCGTGGACTAGTTTCATTATTTAATTATGAATGTCTGTTAAAGCGGGGGTTTCTCAAATGGTTGACCTGTTTAGTTTTAAAACGTATAGTGATGACATAATTAGTGCTGCAAACACGAGCAATAAATTATTTCATCAATTAACGTTAGGTATCTTTTGCGTATCTAAAATATATGTACATGAAAAGTGTCTAAAAATCAAGTTTATTTTAGAGGTTTTTCTAAAAAAGTGACCTCAATTTAAAAACACAGGAAATGCAAATGTTATCTTAAAAAATATTTTAATTTACTACATTTCCGGATTTACCACAATACAATTTTATTGTACACGTTGGTAGTAGCTGATTTCGTGAGAAAGGTCACAGGCTATCTATCATTAGGCTCCGAAGCGAAGTGGGGACGATCGACTATCGAGTAATCAAAATTATTAGCGGTATCGGACTAGGCTTCCAAATATTAATATAATTCCGTGATTGATTTTCAATAAGGATGAAAGAAAAATTCTTAAAGTACTTATATCTTGAAGCTTGACCAGCGTGTGTTAATGGCTTTAGGCCTTACTTCTTGTTATTCAGACTTTTTCTACCATATTGATCTAGGCCTTCTTCAACATTTTCCACTCTTCTGAGCATTGGGCTCTCAGGATTTAGTTCGAGCCGATGACTTTCTACACGTAATTTTTTTAGCGAATTTGTGGTCTTCCTTTGCTTTGGAGCGATTTTCCCCCACGGTGTCCATTTCAGGAGACGTCTGCTACACCAGGCCTTACTCTTCTTAACTATTAAGGTAGAAGTCATCGTTCCCAAGATGGTGGAATTAAAGGACTTCTAATTTTTTAAGCACAGTATGTACGTAGTGTGTTTTAAAATGTAATACTTTCTCCATTCCTCCATTATCAACACGGAGTTTATCTATAATACTTTTACATAAAGTTACATTGTTACTCGTTTTGGTGTAACTCGTTGGGAATACATCAAATCGACAAGTATTTGGCACGATATCATACTTCTCTAGCCAACCTAATATTATGTAAATCCGCATACATTATCAACGCGACAACTGCGTAATTTTACAGACGTGTCTACCTAATTTGTCTATTACGTTGCCTTGACCCAAATTGATAACGAATACGTTGCGTTGTGTCCTCGGGTGACACACATTCTGAAACAATAAGTCCTTATTTGAAAATTTTTCTACGCAATATACCGGAATACAGGACACATCTTCAAGCAGAACAGGACGGGCGAAATTTTGTGGGACTGAGGAAATTTTACAGAACAGAGTTCACAAGAGTAGAAAATTTACGTCTATAATCCGAAGTAGTCTTTGTGAAGGACTTCTATAGCCATTAACTATGAGTCCCGAGTCTCTTCACGGTGCCGCTGTTGATCCTGGCTTACAGGAGTAGCAGTTGGGTATTGAGGTGGTGGGTTAAGTCCTATTAAAAAGCCGAGCACGACCGACACCTACCTAACACTTCAGTTTATCAAACTCCAATGGAATTAGGTTCAACTCGGTTCAAGTCAGCCGATTCCTTGTCGAAAAAAAGTATATTAACTTTATTAACACTGCCGACCTTCAGTCAATCTTGTAGACATTTAAAAAAATTACGACGGAAAAAATCACTGAAAATTATGAACACTGCACTCTAGTGAGTTTGCAAACTACACAAAACATGAAAGATTTCGACATCAAACACATTTACAGCATTGAGCTTACTGTTCAGTAGACAGTTATAAACAAAATAATACGAATCAAATTAATTTTGGCACTGAAAGAATTGTAATTATGACTCATAATTCCTTTATTTAAATAATCTTTCTAATTTTCAACATTTATTTTTTGTTGTAGTGTTTTATTACTTACTCAATACTTAATAGCTTATTGCAGACCATAATGTACAGACATAAAGTGTTACAGATAAATTTCATTGTTCAATTATGGACCCTGTAGGGCACAGCAAAAAGTAGGAGAGAGGAAAAAGAGCGCTACTTACTTTTATTAAATTAAAATAAATAAAATATACCTAGTAAAAATTAAATTATTATTATTATTGTAGTTATTTTTTTTATTGTTTTCTTTTGCAATATGATAAGTATATTATGTCTTGTTGGTTATGGTTTTTTCTCGCAAGATTCGAGTAGACTGTATGGCATTTGTAACATCATAAATTGCTAACAAACTGTACAAATAAATATTAAACTGTTTCTTTCGTCCACTTCCACTATGGAGAATAAATACGGAACCTAAGCCGTTACAAGACTTACCCATTAAAAACCAGGAAGGCGTTCTGCGCATTAAAAATCTTCATGTTGATTGTTATTGTAAATATCCGCGTGTTGCCAGAAATTTAGTGCGCGGCAACTGTACAGAAGCACGTGTGTTTGTTATATTTTTACTGGTACAGTCATCTTACCTTCGTCTTTCCCTAATTGTGAGTTAGTAACTAAAGTTATTACAGTGCGTTAACATCCAGAACATACTTAGACTACGATGTAGTGTACGATAACCTCAATAAGTATGTGTGTGTATGTTCGAAATTAACTTGTGTAACCATTTAATTAGTATATTATGATCGATCATTCATCATGGAATTTTCTTAGATTTACGAGGATATCACATATTGCAATAAAACTACTTTATAACGGATTTTATCGCGGAGTATTTTAGATTTTAGATCCCGACCATGAAGTCTGAAAAGAAAAAACTGAAACGTCGGGATCTAAAATCTAAAATAAACCGCGATTAAATCCGGTATAAAGTAGTTTTATTTCAACACTCATGATAGAGACAAGTCTTTCTCTTCCCGAATGCCGAACTAAGATAACAATAACGCTCTGCTTATGTCCGTAATTTGCAAAAAGCATTTCACTGCATTTCACTGGCCGTGTCAGTCGAAAGATCTAAGAAAGGTAGGTATATAATGTGATAAATCAATTTATCATGATTTATCGAAAGCGGGCCAAAAGAACATGTTATTAAGATGAATAGAACAATTTAATCAAACTACGAAATGTGTGATACATTTTGGAATATCGTGGCCTCTAGACAATTCACATAGCAAAGCAATAACACCGAAAAAAATGTATCGGATTAACATAAAGTAGTCACGTAACATTTCAAACGTGAATGTCAGTCCATACATTTTGTTCCTTTCGATCTTTCGTTATCGGTCGTTAAATAATATTGCTAGGGGGTTCGTTAGCGGCAACACTGCATACTTCTATCGACATGTAATAGTATGACCGTATTTCAAAACAAGATTTAATCCCAGACTTATCTAACTTGGGCAGAACTTACTCAGTAATGATCAACAACAAGTCCAAAACTTCCTTATTTAGAATAAGATCTGAAGGCTTTATTATAATAAGCCATATTTTAGGCTTGTTATTCTAACTAAACGTCTTATTTTGCTCGCACAATTTATTATTCAGACCGCATACTGAATACTTATTAGCTATATGTTTATTTAACATGACTTTGATCTTAAAATAAACAATGCTGATATTTTGGGAAGTGTTCAAATGATTTGTTTACATTGCAATTTGTATTCATACTTACATCATCGGTTGTAGTAAATAGTAACAGTTGCTAATCTCTCTTTAGCCTTGTGGCATCCTCTCAACTCCCTCTGCAAGAGCACACTATTATACAAAAGATAGTTGTATATCAGAAGCTATGCAGATGCGTACACAAGTAAACCAAACGCTAGATTCATAAATTTGTCAATTCTCCTACTATATATTTTTATTTTGAAATAGGCTTGCGATTGACTACAACTTGTCCGATGTTAGGCAATGATGTAGTCTACGTTACTACACGCCTGCCTATTATACCCATTCACTCGTGATAACGAATGATTTTCGGTAAGAAGGTGGCAGTATAATGAGGCTTCATATGGTTGAAAGCAAAAATTCCGACCCACCTTCTTAAATCCCAACACACTGCACAAACCCTTTGTCAAAGAAATTACTTGTAATGGTCACTAACCACGGCCGGAGTCTACCATTAGTTTATTGTCACTTGATTTGCAACATCCAGTAAGAAAAGACCTACTGTAAAAAAATAAAATAAAGAAACCTCTCACATTTATTCCGAGAAAACCAAATTCATAAAGGTCCATTCGTTATTTATGTTTTTGTGTAAGTAATCGTTGTCATTTTTGCATTCCCAGTTTTAGCAATTTTATCATAATCATAGTGTTCCCTTGTTTTAAGACACTATATTATGTTATTTCTTCTAAATTTGTAATATTATTTGTTTATAATCTGAAAAATAAAATTGCAATTGTTACAAGATTTCAGCAATAAAATTTTGTATATCTCTATATTGGGGTTATTGATGGTACCTATTTATTGTTACCACTGACTTCAAAGCAAACAATATGTTATTTTTCACATTTTATTGGTTTGATTTTCGTGAGTAATTGCGTATTTTAGAAATTTTGTGAAAACAGTTTGGTTTCTTTCAAATATGGAAATATGTGGTGTCAAAGTAGTTTCCCTCTATTGATTTTTCAACTATAGGTATAAGTTCTATAACAAATTGTATTGTCAAATTTTATACCTAGTTATAACTCGTCATACATTTGATAATATCGAATATGGATCTCTTTGAGAATATCACACAGACACCCACGGACACGTTCTTTTTCTATTGTTTTTTTTTTGTACCAAAATATTTAAAGTGGAAACTTAATTTAAACGTTGTTATCGTTCTGTAAATAACAAACAAGTATCTAATGTTTTATTACAAATCAGTGTCGATATTGTTTGGTCACAAATTGATTACCTGTCAACAGTAAACAGTACGGCTTCAACTAATTTCACGGTCACTGAACACTGATGTTTTCCATTTCGTTACAACGCAGTTACTAAGACCTCGGAGACGATACGTTCTTATTTCCAGAATCATCTAAGTTTAAATATCTTATTCGTAATTCCTCAAAGACTCTTTCATTTCCGTCTTTCTTAGTGTCCCACAGTCGACGCGGGTCTTTTCTCAAGTATCTTATGAGTTGTTACTTGGATGGCTTAAAAGCCAAAAAATCAACGCCAATAGCCTCTGGTCTACCTCCAGAGTTCTAAATGGGAAATATCTACCTGTACTTACACCTTTCGTTAATACATAGACGCAGGTGTAAGGCTTTTTCTTTAATTCATTATAACATTAATCTAGGGACTAAGTGGGGTTAATTTTTTGCTTTAATAATAATAATAATAACCATTTATTTCAGGCTACAAGGCCCTTATAAAATATAACGCTATAAACAAATACAATACTAAAATTCATCAAGAAACAATTTTAAAATTTTTTTGGCTTAATTTTTGATATAGTATGGTAAACAGCGTACATAGCTAGTACAGCTATGTACGCTGTTTACCATATTATATCGTATATTGGTAGGTCTCTACTGATGTGCAAAACGGATGTCTTTGTTCAATGATATCATTTTGGCACGGTTTGCTGCCATTATTGTTTCACTTCAATGTAATTACGTATTAATTAATGGCTATTTATACGTATGTTGTCCTAGGTCATTCACCTGGTGCTCTCAATACGGTTATTTAAGTGGGTTATTGGCGCAGTAAACAATCTGGCGAGACATTGATGGTAATGTTACCTTTTTTAAATCTGAGTGTCGGCGCACATTGATAGAATTAAGGAAACAGAGTGAAAAATCCTCTTCATTACTCGTAGTATGCTTAAAAGGTAAAGCAGTCGCTTGTCAGACACAATAGGACCACATAGGACCTAAAAAGTAGAAACTTGGCCAGCGTGTGTAGATTAAGTCTGAAATTCTCTCAGTAGTCGGAGGAAGACCTGTGCCCATCTGTAAAACACTGAAGGGTTGTTAATTTTCTTTCTTATACCGCACAGAATCACATGACAATACTGTACGAGTATGTTAAAGCACTTTAGCTAGTGCCTTCACCTTCAGCATCTAATCGCTTGCTGATATAAGTAGCACTTGCGCAGTAAATTCAAAATTCTTACTTTATTGTAATCATGAACTCGTTCCTCGGTGTAGGGCATAGGTATTAATAGTAACATGCCCTTCCTCTTGGTAATGGATAAAATCTTACTTAGAAACTTACTATTGTTGTCCCCATTAGACTGAGTACGAGTAGAAAGTTAATATCATGTTTACTTACATACTTTGTTAGGTCAAGGAAACCTTCATTTTTCCTTATTTACAAATCACACGTTACGAACGTGATATTTATTTAATGAGATTTTCCCTCAACGCATACCTACCGTAAGTACAATGTACCTACAAGGTGTCATTCGTATTTTTGCTAGTGAAGTTGTTTACAAGTGATTTTACGACTTAAACTTAGGTAACTAAATTGTTCTTCCTACCTATTTTTATTATCTTGTTGTTTGTGAAACTGTGGTCGGTTATATACAATTAGGTACTTTTCCATTCATCAAACAAAATCTGCCTCAAGACTGCATTGGTGTGGTACATATATTAGCCACAAGCTAAAGTCAAACTGGAATCATAGGTGGATTAAAAAATTCTACTATGGCTTGTGTATTAATATTTATATTTCCCGATGTATTAATATTTCCCGTCGGGAAATATTTTTATACATATAGGTATTTTAAGTGACCACGCACTATACCTACCATAAAGAGTCGTCGAAGAGTACTAGAATGGGATCAAGGATTGCTGGTTATACTAGTACTTTTGTTGGTAAACAGTTGTACTTTTAAGTGGAATGCCGTGATCATAGAAAAAATATTTTAAGCTATAGTTCAGGAAAACTGAGTTGTCGCGTGCTGTTTGGCCATGGCTATTACAAGGTTCTCCCATTTCCTTACTTACTTAAGACCTAAAGTCATGCAAATATTGTAATTACTATTTTAACTTCACCAAACAAGTTGGTAATTTGAACAAACAGATAACACGAGCTCCCCGGTGGCAAAAATAATTGATAACTCCTCATAACAACAATTTAGTTAACAACAGCACATTATAATCTGTAGGTATCTGTCACAGACTAAATAAATAAACTTAAAATATAACGATATGAAGCCTCGTGATATGAAACACAAATGCAAACAAAATATATATTAAAGATTTACTTTTTACTCTCTGTTATTTCAAACTTTTAGCTTCTAATTTGAACGCACTCTTAACGGCCTCGCCTATAAAATATAAGGTCGCGAGTTTGATCCCGGTCATGCCTATACATCTTTGAGTGATTTGTTTCATCGCCGCTACTCAATATTGGTGAAGGAAAACATCATGAAAGTTGAAACCGGCAATCTAAGAACAGTAGGAACATTCGAGGACATCTGACGTCTACCAACCTGCACTTTGCCAGCGTGTGTGGATTAAGGCCTAAACTCTCTCAACTCGTAAGATATTTGAGAGAAGGCTCAAGCCCAGCAGTGGGCCACAAAAAAGGGTTCAAGTGAAAGCGCTCACCTTTTGCTTGGCTTAACGACCAAATTAATTAACGTTGCTTCGATATATTGCAGTCGATCGTAGGTAACGTAGGTAATTTATCTAAATGTACAGTAACTTCTATCACCTATTATAGCGTAACAATACTCCAATGGATTCTTTGTTACCTATTGTAATGTACAGGCCTCCGGGAATCGCGCAATAAGGTCGAGAGCATTGAGACAGTACTTAGGAAACATTCTTTGTATGGTGCTAAGGTTTGCTCCTAAAAGGTTAGATTTTATTCCGTAAATTTTCCACCGAATCTAAAGAGGACAGGATATAAGTGCGTCCTACCCGTTGACATACGAAGCGGAACGTGGATGTGACGTGACGTCAGTCCATAAAATAAAAGTCGCTTAGACCTATGGAAAGACAGAAACAATTTATCTATAGGAATGAATACAAAATAAAATGATCTGACAATTAACTAAAGAAGGACAACCCATGTACAGCAGATTCCAAAATCCGGTAATAAAAAGAAAGTTAGTATTTTCCTTAAACATAATCAGGTAAATCCAACGGATACTGTCGCATGACTAATACTGACCTTCAAATGTTTAATTGTTATCTTTATAACTCGGTGAATAACCTAAGTGTACCTAAAGCAGCATTTAGACAAGGTAGGAATTTGGTACAAATAGATACCTAAAATATGTTTCCAAATTATTGCACTAAAGTGAATTGATCCAATCGCACAATCGTAAAATAAATCTCAAAATTTGAAGATTAATTATTCCTGTCCAAAAATCTTTACATTTATTCGTATCTGCCTGGTCTTAAGCCGTTTAGGTACTTAGGCCATTTAGTTACTACATACTTTAGCTTCCTTTACTACCTATAATAATATTACTGCTTGCTTACTATGTAGGTACCATCAACACGAGCGTCTTCACCCGGCTTACCTAAAAAGTCCGGAGAAGCAATAAATGCCCTTCCGGCAGAATGGGTAGGTCTTGCGTAAAATAATACTTATCTCGTACCATTTTGCGACTGTACTTAAAGCACAGCGCATGTAAACGGTTCTTTAGCCGTTTAACATAATATCTGATTTGTTGCACCGGTGACTAAGTCAATTTAAATTTAATACCGGCTCCGCCTAGCGCCTAAAATAGATAACTATTGAATATTTATATATCCTGTTATGTAAGTCGTATAAGTTGATCAATACTGTGGGGAAACGTGGTGCTAAGGTTGTGAGATTTAAACTTGAAACTCCGTAACTATGAGATCCGGTTGGGATTAATTAATACTTCGACTGTCTCGTTGGTCTAGAAATATTAAGCGTATTTACTTTATATTTCGACATTTTTAATAAACAAGAGATATTAATAGCAGCTCAAAGTTGGAAATTGAGCCTGACTACACATTAGGCTCGCTCCCTATTTCATAGTCGGTGAGATGTGAGTGATATTTACGCCTGCCTTGCTACTAGCAATTGAGAAAATAATATAGTTAAGTAATGAGGATATACTTTGTAATGTTGATTCTAACCTAAACTAAAAAGTTTGTACCACTTATCTTATTACAGTCTCTGGCTAAACTTTGCCACGTTGTCTTGACACCTTGTAGAGAACGCATTGAGTGTGCTATGGGTTTCCCAAACTTTGGACTCCACTCAAGGTCATTAAGAGGTTTACTCCAACAGTTGTCAATCTGCGACAATTTATCTCTGCCTGCATCTCTCAATCACTCGTGTGAGTTATGCTGTGTTAAAAACAGCAAAATTAATATTTGTAGGAAGGAAATTGTTGCCTCGGTTTCCATTAATTTTCCTCTATAAGTTACCTCTATTGTGGTGACACTTAGCAGTTGATTTAAAATTTAAAGTCGCGAGTTAGAGCTTCCTTCCTTAAGATTAACTTAATCTATACTATTGAGTAACGATTTACTGTGAGAAGTTTCCGCCAACTCAATAACAGGAAAAGTTGTCACGTTTTTGTGGTCTTGTGCAAGTGAAATTATGAATTTCATTTTGAGGAAATAGAAGCATTATTTCAACTATATTGATAGCAAGTGATGACATAGTGAATTGAACGTAAGGCACGAACTTATTAAGTGCCGAATTAGCCCATAAGTATATGGTGACATCATCATGGATCCAGCAGAAACAGCACCATAATATATAAAGACGAGCGCATCAAAGTGAATAGTGAATATAATGTGTTTTGTCCTCACTGTATGCCAAAGTCAATACAAGTATAGAGAGCGAGGCACAGTGGGTTAACCGAGGTGTAGCTGGAGCGATGTAGTGTAGGCAGATCTACGGGATCTTCAAGTCAGCCAATGGTGAGAGGATGCTAAGAATCGCAGATTGCGGCGATAACTTACTGGAAGATAATAAACATAAAGATAAACACATTTTGGGTCGTTAAGCCAACGATGTAAGTACTTAAGAATTAGTGAGATACAGTGACGTAACAAAATATTTTAATAGCTTTAATATGCCACGTAAAGGAAAAGTTTGATCAAAAGTCATTCAGCAGCCTGTCTGCCTTCACCTTTCTGCCTTCACTCCGTGATACCTTTGAGCATCGACAGCGTTCCTATTATTTGACGACATACCTACAATAAGCCTGTCAGGTACTTACATAAAGATATTCACAAATAAATCTCGAAAGCACATATTATATATCTTATGTTTTTATTTATTAAAGTGTTAATCATTGGAGATCAAAGGCAATTTCATTTAACTGTGGCGCTGAGTATCAGATGGTCTTGGCATAATGCCATCAGTAATGTAGACGTTCTGACTTTAATGGCGGGGAGACTTTTACCTAATGGGGGGTATTAGAGGTCACTGCTATCATGCTGCTTCATAATCGGTTTGAACCAATTTTGACGGCTCTCCGAAAATGTTTGGTGAACCATTAAAGATAATTGGATAAGATCATTCGAAAAAATTAAAAAGAAAATTGCACCTCCGTTATTCTTAACTGGATAGATATCGTTATTATAATTATGTACATACTCTGTGGCGTCATGTTGGCACAAAACGTGAGGTCCTTGGTTTGAATACCCAAATGTGGTATTTCAAACAGAAGTTGATGCAGCGGTAGAAGGCAATGGGTTGGAATTGCAAATTTTTAAATAATTTTTTTAGCAGAAAAATCGCTGGATCTGCACCAGGTTGGACTTTTTATAGAATTAAACCCACTACCACTCTCTCGCTATTGTTACTCCTGGCTGGTAGATTCTGATCACAATGGCAACCATGAAGAGATTCAGGGTTAAGCAACCTAGTCAAGTCCCTGGACTATACTGTCTTTGCCAATGGGGCCTAAAATCGTTTATGACATTCACTTTTTTCTATACCTTTAGGTTTTCCAGGCGTGAGCAGCCTGTTTTCTTCACCTTCCATTGTACTGTACTTTTACTATGTCTTCTGCCCGAAGGCAGACGAAATGTCACCGACCCTTATTTCTTATATCTATCATCATTTTAGGTTAACAACATTAAATTAGAATACGTCAGTCAACACAGTAGTTATTTTGCACGCCTTTAACAGTATATATTTCAAAGACGCCTGTTTATTTGTCTAGTAAACAATTTAATTGGCATTTCCAAAGGGTTCAGGTGACTTTAGCCTAAGGTGAATTCAGTAATATAGGGTAATGACTTTTATGAGATTGTGCCATTAAACTTCGTTGACCTTTTTGGGGTCAAACAGCGTAGATAAACATTTTGAGACAGGTTTATATGTCACTTTTAGTTACAATTTAGGTTGAATAAAATAAAAATTCGAGGGATCATGTTGTCGGTCCGGTGGCGTAGTCGGTAAGACAGTTGCTTTTCACGCCGTAGGTCGTAGGTTCGATTCCCACCCAAGTCAGATATTTGTCTTGAGTCTGGGTGTAATCCTACTAATATTATAAACGCGGAAAGTTTGTAAGAATGTATTATGGATGTTTGTTACTCTTTTACGCAAAAACTACGTGACGAAATTAGATGAAATGTAGCACAGAGATAGATTATAGTCTGGATTAACACATAGCTACTTTTTATCCCATAAGTACCACGCGGGCGAAGCTGTGGGCGGAAGCTAGTTATCTATATTTAAGTATGTGTTTACAAAAGAAAAGCATTTTACATAGGTAGTATAATTACCTTAGTCTGGTTTCCCTAGCACAAGCTCTGCTTAGTTTGGGATCAGATAGCCGTGTGTGGTAATGTCCCACTATATTATTTATTATTATTATCATTGCACTTTATTGGACGCTACTATCACAAACTATAACAAACTATTTGAAACTAACTGTTAATCTAAAGCTCGAATATTAAATAAGTACTTACTTATATCATTAGGTACTCTACATTTACTAAGAGTTAGGTAGATAAAAAGTGAGCGTAAATACGAAACAGTCCAGAACATCATAGCAACGAAAAAATCACATATATCAGTGTTATTACGATGTACTCTCGAATTAAGTATATTAAATACGTTGACACTGAGGTAATTCTCGAAATAACCACAGTTTTGAGACAGCGCGGCGCGGCGTCCGGCTGACCTCTCGCGTTTTTTTAACGTAACGCACTTAAATACTATGACGTCAATGTGCATTTATTTTAAACCCCAGTAATTTATCTGCTGTCTTCTAAAAACGACACGAGGACAGTAACAATCATTGGGCTGTCACGATATGACCCGTAATTTTAATAAATATCTCAATGTTTTGTGACAGGTCCTTGGTCAAAATAACGCAAAAAATATTTTTATTTCTAGAATTTTAATTTGCAAATAGGTAGTTACAGAATAGATTACCACTTTTAAGAAATCATATTTGAATAGAGAAAATAAGTTTTAAAAGCCTTCGTAACCAAAATAAACTTAAAAACCTTAGAGGAAACACAAAGTAGGTAGTACGGTACTTAAGCGGCCAATAACTTTGTTAAACGGGACGTGGAGTGGTGTGGGGACTAAGGAGGTTTGCGCTCATACATTTATAATGAAAATCCGCTAAGTACTGCGCAGTCCATTACTTGCTTTGCCGGCAACTTTAATAATATCTACATAAATGGTTTTTCCTGACAAATATAATCTAGGTGCCTTCAAGGATTAGCCACTTATTGTCACTTACTTCCAGGCATGGACAAAATTTCCCTCACTAACCTTCATCATCGTCAAACCTATTTTAGTTCATTGCTAGACATAAACATCTCTTGCCAGGCCACTGAGCACAATCCACGGCTACTTTCATTCAGCACTTACCAGCCACCTCGCAGAGGTCTCTGGTAATCTGAGGGCGTCCTACGCTTCGTTTACAAGTCTGTGATCTGTCTTCACTAAAGAGCTCGGTTGCTACAACGGTTGTCGATTCTACAAAAGATATTATAGATAGACTAGCTGCCCCAGCGAACTTCGTACCGCCAGCGGACAAAATTGTGAATCTAAACCATTCCCAGATCCCCTTGAACACACACAAAAAATTTCATCAAAATCGGTCCAGTCGTTTAGGAGGAGTTCAGTCACATACACACGCACACAAGAAATATATATATTAAGATAGATATCACTTCAGCTTACTAATCCGGTGGGCTATGTCGATTACTCTGGTTCTCTGTCCAATCATTTACCTGTATAAATAACTATGTTTCTGAAAGCCATATAACCGCTAGAACAATATTTCCAACAAAGAAGTAAGTATTGCCCAATATTTCAATTAGAATCGTAATCACAATGTGAATCCTTATGATCTCAAAGCTGTTAAGAGCAAAGTTCGTCGTCCGCGGCAAGGAGCTCTGAATGTCTAGAGGACAAAGTTTCGTTCAAGGCAAAAGTTCCATAACCTTGCAATCGATTCCAGCTGAAGCTCAAGGAAATTAAGTTCTCGAACATTTAATTTAGTACAACATACATACCGCATATTGTGCCTATACCTAATTATTTCTTGACAAACATGAGTAGACACATTACATGTGTTTTTATGTATTAAAATTTTATTGTTCTCCACATTTTGCCCTCACATGGGCGCATAAATTTAACCGTAGATGTATGCAGAGGTGAATTTCACCCACATGTCATCGGCTATGTTTAGTTCTATGGAAAAAAGGAACAACTTAGTTTTCTTTGTCTATGTTTAGGCTCCTCTAACCATTGCTACTTGGGCTTTTCTAAGTATATTAACATCCTTTTAACTACTCTTATCCAAACATGAAACCTCGCATTATTAAGCGATTAGAATGTATAAATTATTAGCTTCTTCTCAATATCAGGGTTCTACTGGTCCGATTTTAGAAATTCTTGCATTGTAAGATAGCTCTTTTACTGAGGAAGGCTATAGGCTACTTTATGTTCCGCTGCTAGGGATAACATAAAATGTCGTTCGTCACGCGGACGAAGCCGTGGGCGGAAAGCAATTTATTAATAAATTGGCTATCTTGCAGTGCAAGAAATTTTCAAATCATCCTTGTAATCAATCAAACAAACTCATCAGCTATATAATCCTTACTATGCCTTAAGTAACTTTGTCTGTGGCCCTTTCACGCCTAAACTACTGAAATGATTTGGATGAAATTTGGTATGGAGATAGTTTGAGACATAGTTATAGTTTTTATCCGACTTGGCAAAAAGATGATAATAGTTTAGCGTGATAACCAACATAAGCGCGGGCGTAGCCGTGGGTGGTAAGCTAGTATAAGTATAAATTAAAACAATGCCCGTTTAGATACGTAGAACACATAATTAGTATGTTATTTTATTACCGTACATTAAAATATAGGTAGATATATACACTAAAGAATGGGTCATTCAACCCGAGTAACTGCGTAGTAGCATTATTCATAGTTGACTCTACTACAACTAATGGAAAATACATGTAGTTCAGGTTCCAGTTTACTATCCATTTTGATTACTTTAGTTACTTACATTGTCGCAAGAGGCGCTACAACCTGCTTCTTTACAAAAAGTACGGTTTCCTATACTTGTTAGCGAGGATAGTATACTCGTAATACGAGAACTACTCATAATACTATACCTGTAGAGGTATTAGAGGTATTTTAAAACTATTTTGATTATTGACTCACCCCGGTTTCGCACGGGTGCAATGCAATTGTGCAAAAAGACGTGTAGTCACTATAATAATGGATCTGATTCTGTTCAGAGGTTTTTTAAATTTATTGCGAATATGCATATCTAATCTACCTGCCGCTGCTTAATATCGGTGAAGGAAAACATTGTGAGGAAACCGGCATGTCTAAGAACAACTAATCTTTCGAAATAATTGCAAATAGACAAACCCCGTTAACTACCCATAAAATGCCTCATTAATTTGCTCCATACTATATGGCAAAGCTCCAAAAGTTTTCCCATATTTCACTTTTTTGGCTATATAACTACCTAGACACAAAATACTGAGAAACAGCAATGAATAACCATCTAATAGCTAGATACTGGATAAACAAAGTTTTATTTTATTCAGTGTAGGCGTGGTCTCTAAAAAAGTCGTACAAAGTAATTTATAGCTCTCTTTTGAAATTATCGCCAAGCAGTCTAGGCTATAAATATATTAGATATACCTACATATATATACTATAGAATGTTTTCCATTTTCTGACTATTTTTAAAAAATGGGAATGACGACTCAGGTTTTCAAAGCAAACATTAATTCGTAATTTAAAAGAAATAATATAAGTGTTTTGATATGGCCGTCCAATATCTAAAAGTCGACGTGATTTTAATAAAATATCACTTCACTCAACCCTTTTTTATGTCCTGTTGTTGGGCACGGGTCTTCTTCGCTCAACTATCTTACGAGATAAGAGAGTTTAAGTCTGAATCCACTCACGCTGACCTCATAAGGGTTGGTGGATCTTACATGTTCTCAAATTATTAGTTTTTAGACATGACGGTTTCCTCAGGATGTTTTCCTTCACCGGTATTCCGCAGCGACGTTGAAACAATTTACACAAAATGTCACTGTCTTAGATATGAATTGCTAATTTTGGTACATTTTGTAGATACCAAAAAACCTTTGAAACACTTTCCTCCTCTCCCATTGTGATATCACATCAAGATTTCATTTAATCCCAGTTATCTCGAAATTAATGTCGTCTCAACAACAATGGCGGGAGAAAATAAGGAAAACCTGAAAGTGCTGACGTCTTTTATACCCTTGTGAGAGTTATATTGGCTTGATTAGTAACGGATAAGGAATTGGACGTCGTTTTTCGTATATTCTCGTAAGTGTTGTTGTAAAATTAAATCTGTTGTGTGATACACATTATTAAAAAGTATTTAAAAAACTATCTAAAACTCGTCATAAAAACAAGTCCACTACTATTTAAACATTTTTTGACCTAACTTTATTAGGCTATTTCTTGCTGCGGCTGTGGACCTTGCTGCGGTGGTTGCTGCTGCCCTTGCATAACTATCTACACGTGCTGTACGAAGATCTGCTAGTGTACGCTGTGGGCAACAAAGCGTTCTTCTACCAGACAAGCCATGGTGTCTGCTGGGAGTCTGCGCTCTATGCCTTCTCATTGTTTGTGGAAGTTACTTCCGTGCCGCTTCGTGGAATTAACTATAACACTTTAAACTCAGTAGTAAGCGTGTTCGCATAATGATTGCGGTTCTAATCCTGGGTTGAGCAGCAAGCAAAAATACATTCCTATTGTAGAAATATCCTAGTAGTAGATCGAAGTTGGGTATTCTGCCTGATAGAGTAATGGGCTTGCCACCTATTACGTACAATTTGGTACCGTTGGTGAACCGTACCTCCGCTTAATTTAGCTGTATTCCTGGCGTAATGCGTAAGATTTTTTATAATTTGATTACATATTACCATCTTGAATGTATCGAGGCTAAGTAAGTAGTACATTAATCTTTGTTTTATACACTTTTAAACACATAGATACTTATTATTTTTATTTAAAATATCACGTACTTTAAACAACAATGATGAAGCATGACGTTAATTTAATTACAATTGACGTAAAACGGTTAGGTACTTACTAATTTTATCAAAATTTTAACAACGTTTCTGTTAATACCTGATGTTCACACAATTTGTGGATACATTTTTAAATTTTCATTATGGAATATGAATTAAAATACGATTCCAAACGGTCATTTTTTCCTAATGTTGCTAGGTTTGTTGGATGTATCCAACAAACCTGGCAACAATAAGAAAAAATGAAAAAAAATGAAAAATGAAAATGAGGGTTGTAACCCTCGAAACTAAAAAATATTGAAAAATGTTCAATTTTTAAATAAAGGACAAAATGCACTTTTAATTTAAACTTGTATAGATACACTGACGAATTTTCGATGAAAATTGAGACCCTTCGGAAATGTTCTCGCATATCTTTAACTTTATTTTGGTTTACCAGAGCGTGTCATCAACCGAACTCATAATCAGATTTACGTGCTGTCGGCCCCAAATCTAAATAATTTTCCTTCGAATTTTTACACAGATTGCGAAAACATTCTGCGAACCTCGCCAGCCACGTTTATAGGTCACTGCTTCGGAGAATTCTGATTAAACGACGTTTTAGCTTGTCCTACTAATATAAATGCGAAAGGGTGTGTGTGTTTGTTTGTTACCACGTATCTCCATAAGCGTTCAACCGGTTTTACTAAAACTTAAATGTAAGTAGTGTATACCTTAGGCTAATAATATTTTCAAAAACTATCCCCTAAGAGGCGTAAATAGAGGGATGAAGTTTTGTGCAACTTTTTATTCCTTGGTTCTATTAACTTTAAATTCGGTACACTTAAACAAATGTGTTTTATTTTTCTAAAATTACCCCCAAGGGGAACATGAGTTTTATTGGTAAAAATTAAAGTTTCTCTGGATCTGTTAAGTCTCAAGTCCGATTCACTCTAAATTCGGCACACATAAACCTTAAAAGAAATCATGAAACACGTGTTTATTATTTTCCAAAAAATTACCCCCAAGAAAAAAAAATTAAAATGATTTTTTAAGGATATATGTATTCTTTTTTATTGTTAAGACGTGTGAACCTACGCCTATAGAACATTTCTGCATTCATTTTTTTGTTTATACATAAAATAAATAAATAAATTAGATAAATATTCTGGGACATTAACACTCACGGTTATCTGGTCCCAAGCTAAGCAAAGCTTGTGTTATGGAAACCAGATAACTGGTATATACTATACATATAATACTTTTCTTTTGTAAATATATACTTATAATAGATATTTAGTACACCCAGACTCGACACAAACACAAATGTTCATCATTAATGTTTGTTTGTTTGTTTGTCTCTACTTTTTATTTATTTTTTTCTTAACTTTAAATTGCATTGGCAATCGTTATTTTGCTGTTACTGCACTTTAGTGTCTGGTGGGCAGACCAGTACTCGCACCAGTACTCGCACTTTTACTAGCACCAGTACTCGCTCCAGTACTCGCGCCAATACTCGCACCAATACGATAAATAAATTTTATTTGTATTTAATTTTATATGAAGGAAAAATAACATGGACATAATGGTCTAAGAGCCGTAGAAAATCGACATTCACCGGTGTGACAACAAAGTTAGATATATTTATTATGAAACTTTTTTTTTATGATATAAGGACATGCTGGCCGATTTCAAAATGTTGCTTACACGCTTACACTACTGAACTAATTTTGTATGGAGTTAGTTCGAGACCCAGGCAGAAGTTCCATCTGCGAAAAAAGAGGTTAAAGGTTTAGCGCGATATCCGACACACGCGCCGGGGGAGCCGCGAGCGGAAAACTAGTTTGTAAATAACAAGAAAGGAATGAGTTGAAAATCCCCAGCTCATTTGCATAAGTCATAATACAAAAAACAGAGCAGGCCCCCTAGACCTAGACATTCTGTTCTTTTCGAACCTTAGGTCTAGGGGGCCTAGACCTAAGGTTCGAAAAGAACAGAATGTATAAGATTGTCACCTAACATTTTGAAGTTAAATGCCAATCCCATACATTTTGTTCTTTTTGATCTTTCATGTGCTTCTCATGTGCCTTTGTCTATGGGCACAGAATTGTTATTACACCTACATAATAAAGGAAAATTACAGTAAAAAATAGACACAACTAATAGGAGCAGCAGTGTGGCCCAGGGGTCACATGTTCCAGATCCCCAATCGTGCCGGTATTTCTTAACTTTGCTTGAAATTAACGAAGCGAAACATCGTGAGGAAACCGCCATTTCTTATAAATAAAAAAATGAGATAAATAACATTCACCAACCCACACTTGACCAGCGTGTGTATTAAGGCCTAAAATCTCTATTTCCTGTTATTTGTAAAACGTTTTCCTATAAAATGCTTGTTTATAAGAAAATTCTCAAAGAAAATGTAGGTAAATGTCATAATATTTTAGTAGCAATTTGTTTTGTGGTTTTTAGGGTATGAACGAAAGAAATTAATGGATGTGATATTTTTAACGATGATTTTGATTTTTGCGGCCATTTCTCTTGAGTTTTGTAACACGCTTTAAATATTATGCTTTTACTGATCTTGTTTGCTTGTTGTTAAATTGATTAATGGAAGAATTAAGTGAAAATATTGTCAGAGGACGTGCATACATAATCAAACATTAAAGATCAATGACAACGATTAATTGACTTTCACTGAATTTTCTTAAAATTTTATAAATATAATTGAGTAATCTTAACAGAACGGAATGAGTATGGGACTCATTACCAGGTATGGTTAATGTTTATATTATAAAGATGTCAAGTGAAGACTATTTACGTAATAACATTTGACCTATATCGCCCAAAGTTATACTGGGCACAGTTTTGTTGAAACATCTGTTTAGCTTTTAATTTTATAAAAATAACATGATGTCATTGCATATTCTATCTATAGGGACTGTCAAGAATCTGGGACACGATGTAAACCAGAAAAATATTCTATCGAGGTACTATACATATAATGCGAAAGTTTGTGGAGATGTTACTTCCTATTCCACTGTAAAGCAGCTGATCGGATTTGGAAGAATTTTAGATATGAACCGTTCGGGGTCGTGTGGATGGGCTATCAGACTTCGTATGGCAATACGAAGTCTGATAGCCTAGAATTCTGGGCAGTAATGCTGCCCGCTTTTTAGAGACGTTTTCGAAGACAGCAATAAGGAGAACTTTTCTATGCCTTAAGTTTATTAGGCCTTTTTAATGCTTTTGTACTTCCGCCCAGCTTTGCCCGTGTGGTCCCCATTTGACTGCTTTAGGGGGCGAGTATGTACCAAATTTAGAGTCTCTACTAGACCGAGCGGTTTGGGCTAAGTCAGTCAGTCGTCAGTTTCTTTTTTTATATACTTATGTTTGGCCCTGCCGCTTCTTTCCCGCTTAGATCTTGGGGCCGTATGGTCTGAGAACCAACGAAAAAGTGTAGATTAAGTTCTGGTTACGTAAAGGGAAGTACCCTCTTAAGGGAAGGATAGCTTTTATGATCCTCATGTGAGAGTAAAAAGCTGGAGCAAAGTCTTTTATATAAAAACTAGTTATGTATTACTAAGTACGTCGTAAATTTACGTTTTATGGTAATTTTATAGGTTATCTATACGTTAGCGTTGCGTAACATGACCCGATATCGACGACGCAGTTATTTTTATGACGATTATTAAGTTATTATTTATGAAATTGTTTTTATGTTAGTAGGCAAGTGAGACTATTTATATGCATAATGTAGGTCACAGAACGATTAATCTGTTGTTGCAAACACCAGGCTAAATGTAATATATTAAATCATAACAAGATACTATGTTAAATAAGTGTTCCTATTTGGTCTAAAACAAAAGAGCCTATAAAAAGGCTATTGGCGCCTCGACGCAGTGATATGCAATCAAAAATTATAAATGCCGAGTTGAGTTGAACTACTGAGTCTTTCTAGAAGACAGATCTTAGTAGCAGACCTCTGTTGAACTGTTGCTAGTTTTTGAAACCTACACACACACACACACACACACAATTAATTTATCAATATGAATAATTTATAGATTTTACATTAAAAATTTAACAACCCCGGCCCTTATATTTTTATCTAAGGCTGATCTGTGGAAATGCACCTTGATCTGCGGAAATGCACCTTCAATCAGAAAAGTTGGTCAACCATATACCTATAGAGCAGCAAAGATGAAAAAATTCACACAAAGATACGAGGGCACGACCAAGATTCGAACCTGCAACCTTATGATATGAAAAAGATAAGTGGGTAATATGTAGTGTATATTTTTAAAGATTACTAGCTGCCCCAGAGAACTTCGTACCGCGTATTTATTAAAAAAAAAATTCACTTATGGGTATGAAAAATAGATAGTAGCCAATTCTCAGACCTACTGAATATGCATAAAAAATTTCATAAGAATCGGTCGAGCCGTTTCGGAGGAGTATGGCAACGAAAACTGTGACACGAGAATTTTATATATAAGATATTAAATAAATTACCTAATTGATAGTTTGCTATTACAGCTTTTGGTTATGATGACAATCCAGATTGAATAAAAGTGCTGTTACATGAAACATTACATAGTAAGTATTGGTGCCGATGCGACAAGTGCATATAATTGCATAATTCGATAAGTTTATTGCAATGTAATTGTAAGTTTGCGTTGCATCAAATTACATGTAGGTAATAAATGTCAATGAACCATTACACGTGTATACAAAAGACACGTAAGATACAGACATACAGTACTTAATTAATTAATTAATTGACGGCCCGGTGGCGTGGTCGGTAAGGTTTCTTTTCACGCCGCAGGTCGTGGGTTCGATTCCCACCCAAGGCAGACTTGATGAACATGTCTGTTTGTCGTCAGTCTGGGTGTAATTATATATATCTAGGTATGTATTTACAAAAAAAAAGTACTATAGAACATAACCTGTTATGTAGTTTCCATAGTACAAGCTCTGCTTAGTTTGGGATCAGATGGCCGTGTGTGTCAATATTAATTAATCTCAGTGTTTACAATTAACTGGCAAATCTATGTAGATACCACTTACCTATAAGTCGATACATTAACCCCAGTATTCATAAACGTCTTATGAAATTAGCTCATTATAGCTAAAATAGGTTTATAATTCGTTTGTCTTTGTCTGTCATCTTGACATTTATACTAGTAAAAAAGAGACAAAGTCCAATCTAACTAAAGACTCTTTTAAGATAGTCTTTTATGAATAAGACAGTAAAATTTTTACCTATTAGTAGACCGATACCGACACTACCGAATAATTATTAGTCCGTTACTTTATTGTTATTTGTGATAGGATCAAAGTTGTATTACAGCTTTTACAGTATTAAAACCAATGTGCAGAAATCAAACCTATTAAAAAACCGTTTCCCGGTCTACCCCTATCCATATTATGTCTCATACAGTAGTATGGCTGAGTGTGAGTTTTCCACTTAATATTATAAACGCGAAAGTTTGTAAGGTTCTATAAATGTTTGTTACTCTTTCACAAAAAAACTAGAGGACGGAATTAGATGAAATTTAGCACAGATATACATTATAGTCTCGTTGAACGCATAGGCTACTTTTTATCCCAATAAGTACCACGCGGGCGAAGCAGTGGGCGGAAGCTAGTTGGAAATAAAATAGCAAGCATTGCCCCCCGACCGCACATTATTTTATTTTATTTTTATTCATTTAATGATGGACTTCGAAGGGTGTTAAGTAATTTTGGCAAGTGTAGCTACGGAATAGATTGATATTGTAGATATCTTATTAATCTATTCCGTGTGTATATATACAAGGTAATAAACTAATTACCTGATAAAAATAATCAATTACTATTGCTCAACCACTAAAACTTACATATCATTACCAACAAAATCTATACGTCTGTATTTACATAAATGCGCATTACTCGTGCGTAGCTTTCGTCATTAAACTCATTAATTTTCAGATTCAGTCACCACTTACACGTGGATTGTATGGTGTGTACCTTTAGATAATTGGATTTGAACACGGTTCTAACAAATACACGTGCAGAAAATCTCTACGTATTTAATAATTAATTAAAAGTGGAAGTGTAATAAACTTAAATTCATGCAAACAACGCCATTTCGTAATCAGTAGTTTAATGTTGTTTTAAATACGTAATAGATAACGTTGCCTTGTAATTTTCGTCATAAAATATTCCACTATAATTCATTGGTTGACTTGTGAATGAACTGCCGAGTACTTACCCTCCCTTTAGTGTCCTACAGTTGGGCACAGGTAGTAGAGTCAGTTTAGGAGTTAATCCACACACGCTAGCCAAGTGTGGGTTGATGTGATGGATGTTACATGTCCTCGATTTGTGTTCTTAGATCTGTTTCCTTTTGGTGTTTACACAAAGATGTGTGGAGCAGATCGAGGATCCAACATGCGATCCTAATCCTATATGTAATAAACATCCGAATTGATAAACTGCTTGGACTGCGAGCGCCCGTCCCGCCTTTGAAATATAAGGTCGCGGGATCGATTCCGACTCGTGCCCACACATCTTTGTGTGAATTGTTACATCGCCGCTGCTCAATATTCGAGGACATACGACATCCACCAACCCGCACTTGGCCAGCGTATTTGGATTAAGACCTGAAGACTAATTTACGTAATTTCTTGTCGCGCCGATCAAGTTGCGCTGTAGGTAGTTGCAATCACGTTGCAATTAAGTTTACGTCTTAGTGCAAAATGGTATTCTTGTGATTGTCATACAAATAACATACACGCTAAAGCGCTCGCGTGACGCGTACGTGACCCGGGCGTGTCTGAGAGCGGTCGTCTGAATTATGAGAATACCAAAAGGGCTGTTTTGATCGAATCTTAACTGAAACTGCACTGCAACTGAACTTATTTAATTAAGTGAATTAGCCCACTGATCTCTCTCAAATCGTAAGATAGTTAAGATAAGACCACGGGACTTCTCAACTGACACAGTGGGTATGTGAGACTCCAAAGAAGTTTACTCACCGTAACCCTCCGGTGTTCCTCTGCCAACCCACTTGCTAGGCCGCAGTTTCGCTTTCTCTTACCCCGGCGAGTGCCAAGCCTATAATATAGGCTATTATAACATTGTGCAACAATCTTCTTAAAACAATAATTAAGTTTAAACATTAACAAAAAGATACCGTTAAACTAAACATGTTGTATATACCTATTGAATGATATATCATCATACGATTATTGTTTGTGTTGCCATTATCTTTATTACATTTGTTTACGCCTCATTTAATAAATACTTTGGACATTTTCACTTTAAAATAGATAGGTACCTAATGATTAATAAACAACTAAATATTTGAAATAGTAACAAGCATACATCCACACATACATACATCCATATAAACTTTCGCATTTATAATTTTAGTACGAAGGGAGTAGGTACAGATAGGTGTAAAATTTAAGTTAGATCCCTTCAGTGTCCCATTGGCAACGGATCTTCACTCCACTGTTTTATAGGCTAAGAGAGCAACAACATCTATAAAAATATTATTTTTCAGTACTAGCTTTCCCCCGCAGCTCTACTCGTGTGAACTACATTTTATGTCGTGCTTTGGATAAAAATAGTAGCCTAAAGCCCTCCTCAATAAATGGGCTATCTAACAGTGCAAGATTTCAAATCAGTAGACCAATTCAGGTAACTAAATAAGTTAAGTTTTGATCATAACTGCCCTTTTCGTACTCTCGTAGTTTTGACAACCGCTGTCAGGTACGCTTGCGTCTACATAAGATGCTCGAGAGTGAGGGGTCCTGGGAGGCGGTGGCCTCTTTCTGCGACTCAGTTATGTCACAAAAGGAGGCGGCGGAGCGGGCGAGGGAGGACGATGTCCTCTCCGCCCCGTGCCGCAGGAGACGGAGAGGCAGGAGGCAGCGGGCCCTCGCCCGCTGATCCACCCCACCTCGATGTGACCAGCGGGGAGTTGAATTGAGGAATTCGCTCTCTGCATTGCACCGGTCCGCCGTCGAAGAGTCCCAGAAACTCTCCTGGGACGTAACAACACGTAGGAGCCTGCTTCGGCGGGCTCCCACTGGCGGGTTCGCGGTTGTGTCTTTATGGATCCCGTGTTCCCGCCGAGCGTGGATGCTGGAGTCGGTGGAGTTTAGTGGGTAGGGCCCTGCGCAGGTCGCCTTCGGCCTGCGCTTAAGGGGTGGCTGCGGCCTTAAACGAGTCCTACATAACCCCGCCTCGTCCTCTGAAATAAGGCGGGGTATGCGTCATGCATTCTCCATCATAAAAAAAAAAAAGGTACGCTTGCGTCAAGAACGCGTCACGCAAGCGCTTTAGCTTTAAGGTTATGAATGACAGTTACAAGAATACCATTTTGCAGTAAGACGTAAACCTAATTGCAACTGCAACGCAACTTGATCGGTGCGTCAACAAATTACGTGAATTAGCCTACAGATCATTCAGTGAGATTAGCGCGTAGAACCAAATAAAAAAATTGTTGAGCTTAATAATTTAGTATTATAATATTAGTACACAGATTTTAGGATTATAATATAGGACACCAACGATTTAGATAAAATTTAGTAGATTATATTTTCAGAAAACCCGTTCTTTCCCGGGAAAAGACCCGGGTCTTTGGGAATAAATTAATTGCTACGGAATTTTAGTTGACATAGAAAGCCAAAATTTTAAGTATAGTCAATGAGTTATTTAAGCTGAGCAGGCAGCAGCTTTGAATGCGCTCCTTTAGCCAACCTTCTGCTAGGAGTTTGTAATAAGGTTTTATGAGTTGTAGAAGCCATAAATAAATTAATAAAGCACCTGAATTATACCTGTTACCTACCAGTAACCTACCTATTTTACTTATGTACAGGTAAAGTCAACGCCATTTGTGTAGTGCCCTTGTGCGTCTTTGTAAAGCAAAGGTTAGCGTGCCATGAGGCCGTAGACATAACTCTACAGCTGGACAAATAAAAGTGCACCTATTTGATGCAAGTACACTGTAGGTGCATGAAAATATTACTGGCGTAGTACATTTAAAAAATATTGAAAGATTGAAATAACAAAATGTACGGGATTGACATAAGGTTGTCACGTGACATTTCAAAGGTGATTGTCAATCCCATACATTATGTTCTTTAAGATCTTTCGTTATTGTATTGCTATGTAATTTGTTTAAAGGCCCGTGTGAGTACGAACTGGCGAAACAGGTACAAGAAAACATGTTACAAACAATGTTTAATCTCTATCGCTCAACAGAAAGTAGTAAGATATAGCCTGCTCGTACCATGATTTGTTGGTCGATGCAAACGCACATTTACGACAACATGTTGCTCAAGTTTAAAGTGGACTAAGTCAATTTACCGATAAACTAAGAAGTTTGTTTATAATATTAGCACTCATAAAAAGCTAGGGCGGGTCATTACTTTGAAATAACAACCACAACACTATTTATGGATGATTCTCTAAACCAAATATTATTGCGTCACCCACACCCGCCAACTTTGCTCACTGCCCACAGGCCAACTTGACCATGATCAATGTTATGTATGAGCTAACTGGTCCAAAGGTTAGATTCAATTCCCACACCTGTGTGCAGGTACGCATTGTCCAACGAACCACACTGCCGTACTATAACATAATTCTGTTTGGCTTTTAGTACCGACTTATTTTTAATTTTTATTTAATAGAGAGGGTTTAATTTCTAAAAGAAAGAAGTTCTCAATTGAATTGCATATTTTTTAAATCTTTTTGTATGTATGTTACGCGACAATTCCGCCAATTATAAATATTGATAATTCATTTTTTGTTTTAAAAAGGATACTTTCATGGTGGTCCTATTTATCAAAATCGCTTGAGCAAGTTTTTAGTCATTGTTAAAACATGGAAGTCGTATTTTTGTTGTTATTTTCCATAGCGGCGGACCTTGCCACACAGAAGGTCGCGTTCATTATTTTTTAATATACATTGTATGGCTACATAAATTAACTTTCTGTAAGGAGCCACCATTGAATTGCAGTTGATTAGTGTACTGTACAGCTACTACTGATAGTATGGAACAATATGGAAAAGCTAAAATAAAATAGAGACAGACAACACAATTCTGAATTCCACAAGTGAAAGATTTGAAATCGCGGTCTCCAGGCATCAGACCTTGCTTACTTGAAAGACCTTCTTGCTACTGACCGCCTACAAAGCCGTCCGGTTAACTGTATAATGCGTACAACAGCTAGTTGCGTCAAGGCTCTATGTTGTTTACAAACATTGCTTAAGTTTTTAGTCATCGCGGGGCTTACCCACTACCCAGTCAAATTGAGGTCGATTTACCGACAGAAATTTTGTTTATTATTGAGTAGGAAAATCATGTGCTGTTTTCGCAACCTACTTACCTACTTAAAAACAAAGTTGCACGATTATTGCACATCTTATAATAATATTGACGTTTTCGTGATGTGTTTGCATTGTTGCGTTGTCATTAACAGAATCTGCTGAGACCGAATTAAGTCGGCCTATTTTCAGAAGTTAGTATAACGAACTGATAAAGATCAACACCAAAAAACGGACTGGTTTGACTAAAATGGACTGATACCGATGGACTAGATTTATAATATAACTAGATATTTGACTAATTTATGTAGTTGAGTACGATCCGCAGCTCATCCGGCTCTTGCCAGCCACCTTGCAGAGATCGTCACTCCACCTAGTCTGAGGGCGTCCTACGCTACGTTTGCCAATTCATTGTCTCCGCTCAAGAACTATGACTGATCAGATATGACCGGCCTACTGCCAATTCAGCTTACTGATTCAGAGCTACGATGCGGTTCTCTGTCGGATTGAATTGAATTCATGGATTGAAGAGAAACTCCGAGCATAGCCCATTTTATAAGTCGCTATGCGACTTTAAATTTATGGACCCCTTTTCTTGTAAGTGTCCACGTTTCGACTCCGTTTGTCGTAACGGGTAGAATTTTGTACGTACCTATATTCGTTTGTTATTGTTTTGTTGTGTTCAACAACATCCTGGAGCAATAACTTTTCTCAACACACCCTCGGACCGTGATCTATGGACAGGTCAATGTCGCGCTCAAAATAGCACAGGACGTGATACCGAGATAGGGCTGACAGGCAACAATAATTTATTTGGCAAAAATACGCGCTAACTTGGCGGGACGTGCAATTTTTTTTCTCCTCAATTAACCTTTGCGACCCATGAAATAAGTTGCAGACACGTAACCTAACTAGGTATTATTTAGATATTAATTATCTTATAAAAATCTTAAAGACCTCTCTCTATACTTACAATAGATTTTGTCTCTTTCGCACTAGTTTATATGTCAAGATGACAGACAAAGACAAACTAATTATACGTAAACCGATTTTAGATATAAAAATAAAAGACCATTATGTACCGGTTGGTGGGTGTCATATGTCCTCGAAACTTAGTTTTAACACATGCCGGTTTTGCTCATTGTTTCTTTACCGATATTTATCAGCGGCGATGAAACAAACTACCCAAGGATCTAACCCACCAGATATTTAAAGTCGACATCGATACTGCTGCGGCAGCGCTGCTATTAGTAGGTACCTATTACAATAACTAAATGACTTATAAATAGTTCATGCAGGAAACCAAGTCCCGTTTCATACTCCAGTTAATAATAACGGACAAACCAAATTACCTACTTAATTCATGACAAATATTTAATTCATGTATTTATTTGAAAGAAAAACCACGATCAGCCTACATGACGTCTCAATCAACTACAAGTTTTTTTTAATGTTACCTTTTTTAAAACTCTAACCAAAATTCAAAGAGATATTAAAACTATTTTTATTCTGAAATAGGTTTTGCGCTTGACTACAACTTGCATGCCATCGGGCATTAATTTATTTATAAGTTTAATTGAAAGCAAGCTGCGTCACTTTCGCTTTCGAATAAAAAAAAGCAAATCAGCCCATCAGTTTAGAAGCTACTAGTCTAGAAACTTGTACTCGGGTACACATATACACGCATAATTATTTATACAGCACACATTTCCCTTCGGGGGTTAAAGTACCAAAAACTACTTGGTGCTTTACTAATTCATGATTTTGCTATTCAGTGGGCAGATAGTAATGTTTTGATAGATTATTATACCGGACTTGCTTCCATATACGTCATTCAATCAATAAAAAGTTTAAATATGCATAAATTATATTTATTTATTCTGATTGGAGGACATGCTATAATTACATTTGTCGCAATAGGCAACGAGGCGTAGGTAAGTAGCATTTGTATATATTTTGATAGCATACCAAACGTACACAGGCCGGTAATACTTGAAGGTTAGTTTAGGAAAATGTAGGGAAAGGAGAATGTTTCATACAATTTGTTGTCACTTCACAACGGGCTTTCTAGTTTTATAGTGCAGATTTATTCAGAAACATCCTTCAAGCATAAATGATAGTTTACCAAATTGCAACCCACGCCACAATCCGGTAGTTTAGGAGTAAATCAGCTGTGACAGACGAACTGATAGTCATACCTGTAACGTTACTCAAAACTGTCTCAGCTCCTTATTAAACGGAACCCTCTCCATGCGAGTTTGTCACACTTGACCGTTTTTTGTAACAGTGCAAGTCACGTCATGTAACAAACGAACGTCATATAACGGAAGACAAATATGTTTGTTTGACAAGATTTCGGTCGTCACTGTTTTTTAAATCGATCAATACTAAATTTATATTGAGGTCGATGTATTGATCAATATTACGCGTTTGATTGTTTGTATGCGCTGATCTATACCTCATTAGACTAGTACTGATGTAAAAATAATTCTTACATTTTTTCTTTAGGTAACAAATCTAACATTATCAAGAAATTTTAGAATGTGTACCACTATTTTAATTCATAGATTAGCTTCAAACGCAACTTAGCCAACGTGGTCCTCGTTTCACTACTTTAGGGTATAAATTTTTGAAAAATCCTTTCTTGGTGCACCTTACATGGAATCCATGTGCCGAATTTGGAGTCTCTAGCTAGACCTAGTGGTTTACCTAACGCACATTCAGTTTTTCTTTTGTATATTTAAAAAAATAGACTAGGCTGCGCGCGACCCCTGACTTACGTCTGGGATAGAACACCCAGGGGTTTTAGTGGGTACCCTTAGGAAGTCCCACATACCTTAATTTTAATGTAATACGCCCCGTTTGTTGCTGCTGGCCCAAAAATGGTTTGCCATATGTATAAAACAAAAATCATTTTAGTAGCCAGGTTGTAACTTAGGAATACCTATGCTTTGTTATTATATTTTGAATAAGCACATTCTACTATGATGTCTCTCTTTTTCCTTACAACTTAGTTAAACCCCAAAAATGTAGAGGAAATATCGCATATTGTCCATCATGTTAATTAATATTGAATACCTTTAATATCCTTATCTAACGAGTACGTAACTTTTAACTGCGTATCGTTGAATTTTCCTCAAACTGACACCGAAACCCAACAAGAAGGAACCCATATTTTAATTAAACATGATGTAATATGGCGGTGGTGACAAATTCTCCACTCTATTTTAATTTCAATTTGGCATTATATTTTGGCCTCATGTATAAATTGTAGATCTTTGATGACAATGCAATATTACCATGGAACTGATATAATGATGAACCTAGTCGAAGGTGTCCATAGGAACTTGTAAACTCGTCTTGACGAACATCGTTGCTACATGAGATCTAGGTGTTTCGTTCTAGTTTATCAGAATTATAGTATAAAAACTACGAAAAAAGGATGAAATCAAAAAGTTTTAAAGCACTTGTTAGACAGTTGTGTTTGAATAGTAGGTACCATGACATATTTTAATGTTTTAACCATTCAGCGTCATATTATTTTAGTTAGATTATACGGCATTGTGCGGGTTGTGATTTGCATTACTCTACCAAAGTAAGTCACAAAGTGGCTCAACAATTAAATATGTTTTCATATAACCTATTAGGTTTTAGCTACATAATTAATAAATAGAAAACCATAAGAGTTGTAATAATAATAATAATAATCCTTTTTTGTAGGTACTTATATCGTGCGAATAGGGATAATCGTCGATTGGTGCCACATTGCTATGAGCAAAAATGAGACAGCGGCCGGCCCGCCTCTGCTAATTGGATTCGGGGCTGTCCCACGCACGCCTTTTTAATATCTGCAGCTCCATAGTTCCGAGGATTTAAAATAGACTATAAAAAAAAAATTAAATAAAACTAAAAATAAAATTGAAATATTAACCCCCGTATTCATAAACATCTTTTAAGCTCATTTTAGCTAAAATAGGTTTATAATTTGTTTGTCTTTGTCTGTCACCTTAACATTAATACTAGCAAGAAAGAGACAAAGTCCGTTTTAACTAAAGAGTCTTATAACTTTTTTATAAATAAGACCGACATTGTTCCTCTAAGTTCTAATAAGTGAGTTTTAGGGTTTAAAATAAAACATAAGGATCTGTCTGTCACTATACTTTAGTTACATCCTGTAAGTGTAGTAATTAAAATACACGCGACACTGTAGTCACCTGATTACTATATCGGAGAATAGCAGGAAATTCTATTAAGTAGTGTGGTCATGATGACTGAGATGTTTAATTAACGTCCAGTAGTAGAAGTTGTGGTTTCTGAAGTGATTAGATAATTAACTAAAACAATACAAGGTAGTTGAAAACCCACTCTGGTAGGTTTTTATTTAAATCCGGCATTTACGCAATTTATCCAAATTGGATTGTAATCGTATTGTTATTGTATTGATTGTGATCGCATATTTATAAAATTTTAATTCGGGATTTTGCATTTACGTATGTCTTGGTAAGCATGAGATGAATCAGATTAGTAAATCGTTTAGTTGACGTAGTTCAGTGAAACGTAATTTCTCTCTGATAAGTAAAATCGTTAAGCTGCTTAAATAAGGCAGGTATGAACACGAGCAGGACGCATCGTAAGTACCTATAGCCCTACCAACAATGACAGACATTATGTTGCTTCACAATGAACTCTAGTCGTACGTACATACAGAATATACCTACGTACAGAAGATGCGATCATTTGATCTCGAAGAAAGCTGCCGTTTTAATAGCCTACAAAATTTCTACCGCCCTAATGTATTTGATATGGCACCTTACTGCCACACGCACGACATACAGTGCGATTGATTTGAATTTGGAATTTACCTGCACCACAACTCTAGCTTAAGGGTTGTCAGCAAAGTAAAATAAATACAAGATAATTTGAAAAAGCATTATTTAGGAAAATGAAATTGTTTAAGTTTCTTACCTATTATTCAACTTAGTGTTGCTAACATTTAAAATCAAACAAACAATTTTAATTGCGGAATTTTAGTGTCGGAAAACATGGTCATGGTGCACTTAAGTTAACAGTTTTTATCAGATAATGTAATTCAAAGTTATAAATAGATTTCACATAATCTGCAATATTAGCCCTTGCTTCTTCTGGCAGAAATTTGGCAATTGAATTTTAACGTTTAATATATTGGTTTTTTAAAGGCCGACCGTTTAACTCGCGTATCGCCATCTGAGGTACAAAGTAATAAAACATTAATTAAATCTCTTACAGAACTATTTAACCACAAATAAAAGTAATGTAAGACTATTCGTCACTAATATCCATATCGCTTGAATCATCATCACTGTCTGTGCGGCTTGAGGAGTCAGAATCTTGGCAATAGGCGATACGCGAGTTAAACGGTCGGCCTGTAGTATCTGTGCTTTGACTAAAAAATTGTGCGGTGTATTTTACACACTTTTTATCATCTTTTAAAAGTTGTTGGGTTCAATGTGGGCAAGGGCATCTGTTATCTTTGGTATACATACGTCGTATATTTTACTCAAGCTGAGTATTTATCCCGAGATTTTGATTTCGGTTTCTTTTTTATTTTGTCTAGCTCATGATCTAGCCTTTTCCTTTTCTTTTGTTTTCCTTTCAGACATCTGTAATTTATTATTATTATTATTAAACAGACAAGCAGTTGTGAACAACTGATATTCGCCTGTATCTGGTCTCTTTCCTTGTTCTGTTTACTATGTTAGACTGTCGTAGAATCATGACTTTAATTTAATTATAGATAATGCATGACTTCTCGGTGTTTGTAAGAAATTCGACATGATTCGTTATCATATTTGGGACTGCACTGCTGGGGTTGGTTTGAAAGAAATTTATTGGGTAAAAAAATATAACTCTATTTATTGCGACAGCCATCCACAAAGCAATTATTGTTTCGATTAATTTCCAGTGCTGTTGGATAGTACCTATATTTTATCATAGATTGGAGATTTTATCGTGCATGTAGGTGCGTGAGTGGCCCCAAGCAGGGGGCATCCCCAACTGATTAGCAACTTCAAGTTGTAAATCAGTTGCTTCGCGTTGCAGGTGCTTATAGCGTTTTAGGTGCATATCGTGGCATAGGCGAGTGACAAGCCTGTTGTAATATATCTAGAACTGACTCCACAGCTTCCTTTATAAATTAACTAATAACTAACAAACAATTCTATTTATAAATGCTAGCAACCCTGAAAGACCACTTTCAGTGCTATATTTAGAACACCCTATTTTTGTAACAATTGAATAATAGGTCTTTATCTTATCTTCACTGTTGCTGATACTTCCTGTGTTAACAACAATGACTTTTTTAGTTTCCTTTGACGTCAAATCTCTAAGTGAAAAGGAAACTGCGCAGCATGGGGCGTAGCGTAAAGGACATGCAATAGCGGCACGTGCTTTAACAAACAAATAACAGCTGGCCGTTTCAACGAATTAATTCTTTTAGCTAGTTTCGGTCTCATTTTAAAAGAGTCCCTGGACTAAGCTCCTCCTCGTTCCAAAGGAGGCCCGCGTAAATAGTGGGCAAACCAGTCCCGGGCACTTAAGCTGACGATCTGGGCTGGGATCTCGGTCACCCAGGCTACAAACGGGAGTCCCACATACTGTCCGACATAAGATTCAATGAGTGCGGAATAAAAAGTTTTAGTTTCCGAATTTCCCTGCCACCGACTATTGCTTGGTATTGGTATAGGTCGCACATTAAAGAGTTCAAATTCAATGAGGGCGCCACGAGGAACAAAACCTTTAGTTCCCGAAGTTTCCGAGTTCTACTTTTTTATATTTCACTGTATATCTGCCTCCGCCTGAGCTCATATCATGAAAGGGCGCTTAACGCATTTTCCTCCGTAAGAAACGTATTTCATTACAAATGTAAAAGGTTTTATACATGTTGATTTTTAACTTTTTAAGTATGATGCGTGATACCTACGGGTGCCTAATCAATTAGAAACTTGTCACTTTTGTAACAATTACGAAACGAGTATCTTCTACGTTTAAAATTAGAAAACAAACAATACAAACTAACAAAACACTATCTCTACATAGTTGGCGCTATTCTGAGACTACTTACTAGTGTGACGTCACGTACTATTTAACGTACTTACTATAGTCTGTGCTATATAGGTAGTAGGCAATGCGATTCATATCACGAGCTTATATCAAGCGTGTATAAACATCTGACATTTATTATAGTGGATTAAAAAAATACTAAATATAACCTAACTTAACCTAACAGGTTCCGTATCTTATAACCAAACTTTTACCTTGTTGCTAACCATGACATTCCGAGTTAAAAGCAGCTCAAATTTGGGAAATGTGGTTGATGAGGTCCTACCTCATCAATGTCTAAAATATCTTTACATTTCAGTAGCACTTATGTTGAACCACTCAATTGCCTATCAATTTTGGTAGAGCTATACATTGTTACGCGGCTTCGCGGTTTAAATTCACGTGGGTTCGTGTTCCTTCTCTCTCACTCTACAAAAATTTTCCAAATTTATTTTGTATCTTTGACAACATTCGGCTAACGGTACAATATTAGATGTTTAATCTACATCTGATTCATTTTTAATGTAGATTTTATTTGATTCTATCAATCGAACCGGAATCTGCATTCAATATGGCAATCAATGGCATTATCATCGATCTATTATTAAACTGCTAAAAGTGGGGATTGGATTCAAATTTCGATCGCATAAAGTCATAACTAACAAAGAAAAAAATAAAAATATTGTCTATGTTATTGTTTTGTATATGTACATTAAAGAATAAGTAGTTACTAGGGATTGAATATTTAAAGCAGCAGCGATGAGTTCGCTTACCTACCTACATAAATGATGTAGCTATACTAAGATGAAGTAACAAATAATATGTATAATACTTATGTATCTATCTAATGCTGCAATACCTTGTAAGTTGTCTTTTAGTGAACTGGTAAAATAGATTTTATGTCCCTATAAATTAAGCTCATTTTCTCAGATTGACTACCATTTGAGCACTCACGAGGTATTGCAGCTTCACCGTCGCTGTGTGTTCACGTGCAATACCACGCGTAGCTACGTGTAAGTCGCATAATACACAATTATTTTCTCATCATTGACACCTCTCCGCCATGTTTTCACACTTGTCTACTAAATTCTTTTGTTAATTAAGTGAGAGTCATAGTATTGTCTTAGATTTACGCGAATATCACACATTGAAATAAAACTACTTTTTAACGGATTTTATCATTTTATTTTTTATTTTAAAGTAGTTTTATTTCAATAAGTGAGAGTCATTTGTTTTTATATGACTCTACATCGTAATAACGGTTTCTAGGTGACACTCATTTTGTTTTAAATAAGGTGAACCGGTACGTATATTATGCTTTAAATGCTACGCTATTTGAGCCATATGCAATAGTATTGACAATTAGCAAAAAAATTACGCCTACAAAATAAAAATATTCTTTTTTAATTTAACCTAACTTTGAAGAGACCGCCAATTGTCATCCTTTTGCAACATTTTTTATTAGGTCAAAAAGAATTCAAAAATCAAAAAATATACAAATTAAAATAAAATAATAATAATAAAAGAAAAATATTTGGAGAAAAAATAATAATTAATTTGAATTTAATTAAATCTTAAATTTAATTAAATTTAGCAATTCATAAATCTTTTCAAAATAAAATGCATATTAATTTCTGACTTCACATAGTCATTAGTAATGACCGGAATGGTTTCAAGTATAGTATAGCCTTTCCGGTTCAGGAAATATCTTTCTAATATACCCACTAATATTACAAATGTGAAAGTTTATATGGATGGAAGTGCAGATTTGTAGATGTTTGATACTCTTTCACGCAAAACTACTAGACCGAAATGGATGAGGCACAGATAATATGACATGACAGAAATGACGGGCCGTTTGATCTAAGGAATATTTTTAATCGTCAAACGTAGTGTACGATGCCCTCAGACAAGGTGAAGTAACAATTTCAGCAGGGCGGCTGGCATGAGGATTTGGAGTAGTCAGCGCAGAACAACTATTCCAACTATTCCGCTGTGCACAAGAGTGGAAGAGTTTCCAAGAGCTGATGGCAAGAAGAAGAAGAAGGCTGGCATGAACTGCATATGAAAAGCCGAGGACAATGTTGAGGGCGTGCCTTAAGAGAGGCCTGTGGACTAGAAAAGGCAGATGATGTTGAAGGAATATATTTTTATGGATCACATAACACCAACGGTTTGCCTAACTTTTGTCGTACTACATATATTGTCCGACCAGAATGTAATTTTGATAGGTTCGTTCAAGGACAAGAACATGAACAAACCAATTAAAATTAGCTATCTTCCCCGATATCCGCCAACTTTTGATTATTGCTTATTTTAATTTCAACGTCAAAATTATTCCATATATAAAAATAACCTGTGCTTTAAAAAAAAGTATCAAATGTGACATTATAAAAATTACCATTTTTCTTAAGTTTATCTATACATAATATAACTACTTGTAAAGTGATTATCAAAAATAATCAATTATTATCGGTAGGTAGGAATGCAAAATCATCATTATTTTTGGTCAGCCTTCTAATATCGGTGCGTTACGTTATGATGGTGTCAACGAGTGACGTCATTGTCTGACGGCATAGAGCATAGAGCTTATTTGCTTAACGTAAGTTTACCACAATGTTTTATAGATTTAAGTTACCTATTGTGAAATGAAGTAATGGGTGTTATACAGCTCGCGTTCATAGGATTTAATATAGACCCTGTACATGATGATTACTGCACCAGCACCCACCAGGTAAAGATATGTCGCCAAACGATCCTGTCGTATTCCGACAAGATGGATCGTTGAATGAATGGGAAGAGGTCCAACTCTCAAACTATGCTTAGGGCTTGACCAACTGTCATACCAATTCGATTTGAAGGTAAAGAATTTAGTTAGATAAAAGATAATTTTGCAAATCGAATACTCCGTTTTGAAGTCGGTTAAAAACAAAACAAAGCTGACAACACAATACAATAATAACTATTTAGATAAAAGACAGACCTACGTAAGTTACATTGTAAAGTTATAAAACCTGACAGCATATAGTAGTTTGCCTTTTATAGTAAGTATTATGTTAGTATGCGCACGCGCCGTGTCTTTACGGTCTGCGTGCTACCTTTACCTTATTTGGTTTTAATTTTTAAATCCATTAAACTAGTACTATTACACGTAATTTGTGAATAATTATAATTATGTTGGTTTTGGTCCTTAATACAAGCGGCTATTCTAGCGTCTACTTTAGATGTTGAGTCACCTTTTCAATAGGTGTCCCGTGCACCTCCAATTTAACCTTTTTCGTGCATATTCAAACTAAATCCCCCACACGTGAACCTTGGTAAACAATGGGTGACCATAAACTGGTAATTAAGATTTGACCTTAGTTAATGACTACCCACAACAAGCGGCCCTGCCCTGTTCCCGTAGTAATGTCTGGAGACACCATTTGAGACTATGGGTCGGAATAATTGCCTCTTTACGGTTTACAACGATTATGGAGCTGCATTCCTCTACCAACTTCTCACCGAAAATCATTCGTTACTAATCACGGGTGAAGCGGTATACTGTAAAAGCATATTTTATTTGAGACCTACTGCTGAGATATTACTGCTTATCTATGTAATTTGTGGTTGTGGTCAAGTGGAGCCCTATAAATATTTATAGTAGAATTTTGTAGACTGCCCAGTAGTGGGACAGCATAGGCCGGTTAAAATGGTAGGCATTAGTCATTGACTCTTCACAGTGCAAGATTTTACAACAATTTTCTTTTACTACTATATGTTTATATCTAAAATAATATTAGTAACAAAGTATTTTGAAAATCAGACACGTGCAAAAGAAATTGTATCTAATATTACGTGTCCTGCTGTATAAATATGTGAGTGAATAATTGATAGTGGCAGCACGTTTGTTGCGATCCCATAACAATGATACACAGACAAATCCGTTCAGAGAGATAAAGTAGGGTTATAGCCTTTCGAACTTTACCTTTATACGCCTTATAGGTGACTTATGAAATTCTGTTGATGATGTTTTACACATTTTATCGTCTCTCCTCTCCTCTCCCTTTTGATGAAGTCTGGGTTAGTCACAAATAGACTCCATAGTATCAAGGGATGCTATGGAGTCTATTTGCGGCTTCACTATTTGCGACAGAGCACTTCGACCCAGTGAGATCTTTTGCACCTCACAAAAATCCCACTGGGTCGAAGTGCTCCGGGTCTACTAACCCTACTTAAAAAAAGTTCGCCTTTTACCTGTGTAGGTACTGATCTTCGGGTTTTTTAAAATCACTCTCAAGAATCCATTTCAAAGATGAAAATAAAAAAAAATGAAAAAATCTTTGGTCATGGTGCACTTAAGTTAACAGTTTTTATCAGATAATGTAATTCAAAGTTATAAATAGATTTCACATAATCTGCAATATTAGCCCTTGCTTCTTCTGGCAGAAATTTGGCAATTGAATTTTAACGTTTAATATATTGGTTTTTTAAAGGCCGACCGTTTAACTCGCGTATCGCCATCTGAGGTACAAAGTAATAAAACATTAATTAAATCTCTTACAGAACTATTTAACCACAAATAAAAGTAATGTAAGACTATTCGTCACTAATATCCATATCGCTTGAATCATCATCACTGTCTGTGCGGCTTGAGGAGTCAGAATCTTGGCAATAGGCGATACGCGAGTTAAACGGTCGGCCTGTAGTATCTGTGCTTTGACTAAAAAATTGTGCGGTGTATTTTACACACTTTTTATCATCTTTTAAAAGTTGTTGGGTTCAATGTGGGCAAGGGCATCTGTTATCTTTGGTATACATACGTCGTATATTTTACTCAAGCTGAGTATTTATCCCGAGATTTTGATTTCGGTTTCTTTTTTATTTTGTCTAGCTCATGATCTAGCCTTTTCCTTTTCTTTTGTTTTCCTTTCAGACATCTGTAATTTATTATTATTATTATTAAACAGACAAGCAGTTGTGAACAACTGATATTCGCCTGTATCTGGTCTCTTTCCTTGTTCTGTTTACTATGTTAGACTGTCGTAGAATCATGACTTTAATTTAATTATAGATAATGCATGACTTCTCGGTGTTTGTAAGAAATTCGACATGATTCGTTATCATATTTGGGACTGCACTGCTGGGGTTGGTTTGAAAGAAATTTATTGGGTAAAAAAATATAACTCTATTTATTGCGACAGCCATCCACAAAGCAATTATTGTTTCGATTAATTTCCAGTGCTGTTGGATAGTACCTATATTTTATCATAGATTGGAGATTTTATCGTGCATGTAGGTGCGTGAGTGGCCCCAAGCAGGGGGCATCCCCAACTGATTAGCAACTTCAAGTTGTAAATCAGTTGCTTCGCGTTGCAGGTGCTTATAGCGTTTTAGGTGCATATCGTGGCATAGGCGAGTGACAAGCCTGTTGTAATATATCTAGAACTGACTCCACAGCTTCCTTTATAAATTAACTAATAACTAACAAACAATTCTATTTATAAATGCTAGCAACCCTGAAAGACCACTTTCAGTGCTATATTTAGAACACCCTATTTTTGTAACAATTGAATAATAGGTCTTTATCTTATCTTCACTGTTGCTGATACTTCCTGTGTTAACAACAATGACTTTTTTAGTTTCCTTTGACGTCAAATCTCTAAGTGAAAAGGAAACTGCGCAGCATGGGGCGTAGCGTAAAGGACACGCAATAGCGGCACGTGCTTTAACAAACAAATAACAGCTGGCCGTTTCAACGAATTAATTCTTTTAGCTAGTTTCGGTCTCATTTTAAAAGAGTCCCTGGACTAAGCTCCTCCTCGTTCCAAAGGAGGCCCGCGTAAATAGTGGGCAAACCAGTCCCGGGCACTTAAGCTGACGATCTGGGCTGGGATCTCGGTCACCCAGGCTACAAACGGGAGTCCCACATACTGTCCGACATAAGATTCAATGAGTGCGGAATAAAAAGTTTTAGTTTCCGAATTTCCCTGCCACCGACTATTGCTTGGTATTGGTATAGGTCGCACATTAAAGAGTTCAAATTCAATGAGGGCGCCACGAGGAACAAAACCTTTAGTTCCCGAAGTTTCCGAGTTCTACTTTTTTATATTTCACTGTATATCTGCCTCCGCCTGAGCTCATATCATGAAAGGGCGCTTAACGCATTTTCCTCCGTAAGAAACGTATTTCATTACAAATGTAAAAGGTTTTATACATGTTGATTTTTAACTTTTTAAGTATGATGCGTGATACCTACGGGTGCCTAATCAATTAGAAACTTGTCACTTTTGTAACAATTACGAAACGAGTATCTTCTACGTTTAAAATTAGAAAACAAACAATACAAACTAACAAAACACTATCTCTACATAGTTGGCGCTATTCTGAGACTACTTACTAGTGTGACGTCACGTACTATTTAACGTACTTACTATAGTCTGTGCTATATAGGTAGTAGGCAATGCGATTCATATCACGAGCTTATATCAAGCGTGTATAAACATCTGACATTTATTATAGTGGATTAAAAAAATACTAAATATAACCTAACTTAACCTAACAGGTTCCGTATCTTATAACCAAACTTTTACCTTGTTGCTAACCATGACATTCCGAGTTAAAAGCAGCTCAAATTTGGGAAATGTGGTTGATGAGGTCCTACCTCATCAATGTCTAAAATATCTTTACATTTCAGTAGCACTTATGTTGAACCACTCAATTGCCTATCAATTTTGGTAGAGCTATACATTGTTACGCGGCTTCGCGGTTTAAATTCACGTGGGTTCGTGTTCCTTCTCTCTCACTCTACAAAAATTTTCCAAATTTATTTTGTATCTTTGACAACATTCGGCTAACGGTACAATATTAGATGTTTAATCTACATCTGATTCATTTTTAATGTAGATTTTATTTGATTCTATCAATCGAACCGGAATCTGCATTCAATATGGCAATCAATGGCATTATCATCGATCTATTATTAAACTGCTAAAAGTGGGGATTGGATTCAAATTTCGATCGCATAAAGTCATAACTAACAAAGAAAAAAATAAAAATATTGTCTATGTTATTGTTTTGTATATGTACATTAAAGAATAAGTAGTTACTAGGGATTGAATATTTAAAGCAGCAGCGATGAGTTCGCTTACCTACCTACATAAATGATGTAGCTATACTAAGATGAAGTAACAAATAATATGTATAATACTTATGTATCTATCTAATGCTGCAATACCTTGTAAGTTGTCTTTTAGTGAACTGGTAAAATAGATTTTATGTCCCTATAAATTAAGCTCATTTTCTCAGATTGACTACCATTTGAGCACTCACGAGGTATTGCAGCTTCACCGTCGCTGTGTGTTCACGTGCAATACCACGCGTAGCTACGTGTAAGTCGCATAATACACAATTATTTTCTCATCATTGACACCTCTCCGCCATGTTTTCACACTTGTCTACTAAATTCTTTTGTTAATTAAGTGAGAGTCATAGTATTGTCTTAGATTTACGCGAATATCACACATTGAAATAAAACTACTTTTTAACGGATTTTATCATTTTATTTTTTATTTTAAAGTAGTTTTATTTCAATAAGTGAGAGTCATTTGTTTTTATATGACTCTACATCGTAATAACGGTTTCTAGGTGACACTCATTTTGTTTTAAATAAGGTGAACCGGTACGTATATTATGCTTTAAATGCTACGCTATTTGAGCCATATGCAATAGTATTGACAATTAGCAAAAAAATTACGCCTACAAAATAAAAATATTCTTTTTTAATTTAACCTAACTTTGAAGAGACCGCCAATTGTCATCCTTTTGCAACATTTTTTATTAGGTCAAAAAGAATTCAAAAATCAAAAAATATACAAATTAAAATAAAATAATAATAATAAAAGAAAAATATTTGGAGAAAAAATAATAATTAATTTGAATTTAATTAAATCTTAAATTTAATTAAATTTAGCAATTCATAAATCTTTTCAAAATAAAATGCATATTAATTTCTGACTTCACATAGTCATTAGTAATGACCGGAATGGTTTCAAGTATAGTATAGCCTTTCCGGTTCAGGAAATATCTTTCTAATATACCCACTAATATTACAAATGTGAAAGTTTATATGGATGGAAGTGCAGATTTGTAGATGTTTGATACTCTTTCACGCAAAACTACTAGACCGAAATGGATGAGGCACAGATAATATGACATGACAGAAATGACGGGCCGTTTGATCTAAGGAATATTTTTAATCGTCAAACGTAGTGTACGATGCCCTCAGACAAGGTGAAGTAACAATTTCAGCAGGGCGGCTGGCATGAGGATTTGGAGTAGTCAGCGCAGAACAACTATTCCAACTATTCCGCTGTGCACAAGAGTGGAAGAGTTTCCAAGAGCTGATGGCAAGAAGAAGAAGAAGGCTGGCATGAACTGCATATGAAAAGCCGAGGACAATGTTGAGGGCGTGCCTTAAGAGAGGCCTGTGGACTAGAAAAGGCAGATGATGTTGAAGGAATATATTTTTATGGATCACATAACACCAACGGTTTGCCTAACTTTTGTCGTACTACATATATTGTCCGACCAGAATGTAATTTTGATAGGTTCGTTCAAGGACAAGAACATGAACAAACCAATTAAAATTAGCTATCTTCCCCGATATCCGCCAACTTTTGATTATTGCTTATTTTAATTTCAACGTCAAAATTATTCCATATATAAAAATAACCTGTGCTTTAAAAAAAAGTATCAAATGTGACATTATAAAAATTACCATTTTTCTTAAGTTTATCTATACATAATATAACTACTTGTAAAGTGATTATCAAAAATAATCAATTATTATCGGTAGGTAGGAATGCAAAATCATCATTATTTTTGGTCAGCCTTCTAATATCGGTGCGTTACGTTATGATGGTGTCAACGAGTGACGTCATTGTCTGACGGCATAGAGCATAGAGCTTATTTGCTTAACGTAAGTTTACCACAATGTTTTATAGATTTAAGTTACCTATTGTGAAATGAAGTAATGGGTGTTATACAGCTCGCGTTCATAGGATTTAATATAGACCCTGTACATGATGATTACTGCACCAGCACCCACCAGGTAAAGATATGTCGCCAAACGATCCTGTCGTATTCCGACAAGATGGATCGTTGAATGAATGGGAAGAGGTCCAACTCTCAAACTATGCTTAGGGCTTGACCAACTGTCATACCAATTCGATTTGAAGGTAAAGAATTTAGTTAGATAAAAGATAATTTTGCAAATCGAATACTCCGTTTTGAAGTCGGTTAAAAACAAAACAAAGCTGACAACACAATACAATAATAACTATTTAGATAAAAGACAGACCTACGTAAGTTACATTGTAAAGTTATAAAACCTGACAGCATATAGTAGTTTGCCTTTTATAGTAAGTATTATGTTAGTATGCGCACGCGCCGTGTCTTTACGGTCTGCGTGCTACCTTTACCTTATTTGGTTTTAATTTTTAAATCCATTAAACTAGTACTATTACACGTAATTTGTGAATAATTATAATTATGTTGGTTTTGGTCCTTAATACAAGCGGCTATTCTAGCGTCTACTTTAGATGTTGAGTCACCTTTTCAATAGGTGTCCCGTGCACCTCCAATTTAACCTTTTTCGTGCATATTCAAACTAAATCCCCCACACGTGAACCTTGGTAAACAATGGGTGACCATAAACTGGTAATTAAGATTTGACCTTAGTTAATGACTACCCACAACAAGCGGCCCTGCCCTGTTCCCGTAGTAATGTCTGGAGACACCATTTGAGACTATGGGTCGGAATAATTGCCTCTTTACGGTTTACAACGATTATGGAGCTGCATTCCTCTACCAACTTCTCACCGAAAATCATTCGTTACTAATCACGGGTGAAGCGGTATACTGTAAAAGCATATTTTATTTGAGACCTACTGCTGAGATATTACTGCTTATCTATGTAATTTGTGGTTGTGGTCAAGTGGAGCCCTATAAATATTTATAGTAGAATTTTGTAGACTGCCCAGTAGTGGGACAGCATAGGCCGGTTAAAATGGTAGGCATTAGTCATTGACTCTTCACAGTGCAAGATTTTACAACAATTTTCTTTTACTACTATATGTTTATATCTAAAATAATATTAGTAACAAAGTATTTTGAAAATCAGACACGTGCAAAAGAAATTGTATCTAATATTACGTGTCCTGCTGTATAAATATGTGAGTGAATAATTGATAGTGGCAGCACGTTTGTTGCGATCCCATAACAATGATACACAGACAAATCCGTTCAGAGAGATAAAGTAGGGTTATAGCCTTTCGAACTTTACCTTTATACGCCTTATAGGTGACTTATGAAATTCTGTTGATGATGTTTTACACATTTTATCGTCTCTCCTCTCCTCTCCCTTTTGATGAAGTCTGGGTTAGTCACAAATAGACTCCATAGTATCAAGGGATGCTATGGAGTCTATTTGCGGCTTCACTATTTGCGACAGAGCACTTCGACCCAGTGAGATCTTTTGCACCTCACAAAAATCCCACTGGGTCGAAGTGCTCCGGGTCTACTAACCCTACTTAAAAAAAGTTCGCCTTTTACCTGTGTAGGTACTGATCTTCGGGTTTTTTAAAATCACTCTCAAGAATCCATTTCAAAGATGAAAATAAAAAAAAATGAAAAAATCTTTATTTAGCTTAAATAAATGTAGTACAATCACAGCATCCCTAGACCCTACACTAGGATACCGTGTGTCGTAGGGTCTAGTGTCCGTCCAGTGTTGAATTTTACAAAGAAGTTTTAGCTAATTAAACAGTTAACAGATGCTAATGGAAAATTAAAAATGAAAAATAAAAAATCAAAGTGTCCCTTCTGAATAACATTAGCTGTGGTATAACGGTAGCGATATTTTATACATTCTCTGAGTATCCCACGGTTCACACCTGGACGATATAACAACATTTTTTTTGCTATCTTTGTTACATATTCTATTGTTGAGTTACAGATGTGCCGAGCTACATTTTGTCGCCTTAGGATTGCAACATCTTTTCAATAAGTTTGTTATTATTAATTCTGAGGATGCCTTATTGATACGTACGTAATAGGAATGACGACTTTTATTTGTTTAGTCCTTCAGATAAATACTTAAGATAAAAATACTAGACACGTATTTTTCTTTCTTTTTATGTGATTTAAGATTAGGGCGATACGCCAAGCGGAATCTCGAATGACGTTACGCTTCACTTCAACCCTTTAACCCTTAACCCCTGCTGGGCATGGGTCTTTTCTCAACTATCTAACGAGTTGAATTATCACTCACCCAAAACCGGTGAGTATTAAAAAAGAAAAATCTTGACCATATTCAATCTTCTTCATCCAGTAAGACGATGTAATTCTTGAATTTAACATTGAACAATAAACAATGATAAACCAGTGTTTATGTAAGTTACTAAGTGGTTAGTTAAATTTGTATGTTACTAACAGCAACAATACTCCTATCACTTCTTATCTTAATACATAATATTATTATAAATTCAAAAGTTTGTATGAATGTGTGGATGTTTTTTATCCTTTTACACAAAAGCTGTGCTGTATTATGACTTATGAGTATTGAAAGCGATTGTGATTTCGTTGAATGAAAGAGATGCGGATATACGCATTGTATAACCGCATCCCTTTCTTACAACAGAATCACAATACCTTTTAGCACTCATAATACGGCAGCAAGACTGAATTGGATGAAATTTGGCAGAGAAATAGATTATAGTCTGGAATAGTACACAGGCAGAGATAATATACTACATACGCTACTCTAAGGGATTTTTACCTAAAAAGGTGTAAATGGAACCCTTATAGGATCTGTAGGCTAATTCACGTAATTTCTTGACGCGCCGATCAAGTTGCGGTGCAGTTGCAATGTTTACGTCTTAGCGCGCACGTGACGCGAACTTGACGCGAGCTTGTCTGACAGCGGTTGTCAAAATTACGACAATACTAAAAGGGCTGTTTTGATCGAAACCTAATTGCAACTGCACTGTAACAGAACTTATTTCATTACGTGAATTAGTCGTCCATTGTCTGTGTATCCGTCTGTCACAGACAATTTACATATTCTAAAACCACTGGACCGATTGAGTTGAAATTTGGTACATTTCTTTATTCATATATAACGCGGAGGATGGTGGGAGCAAAAGCTAGTATCAAACAACGCACGCGACTTTTATCAATTTATGTAATGGTACAAATTGATAAGATTATTTAATCAATCAATCAACATTGACTAATGGAAAAATTCTTTATATCTCTAGCCTGTACTCATATTATTATGTACTGTACTGAACTTAACCCACCATCGCAATCCAGTCACTGCTACTTATCTAAGCCAGGATCAACAGCGGTACCGTGAAAAGACTCGGGATGTACCCAAATGTATTGTAGGTATTGAAAAACGATGTTGTACTGTTGTGATTCGCATTTGTGTAATAATTTCGTAGGTCAGTTAAATACCTAAAAAAATCACAAGAAACCCTAAATCAACTAATCAGCTAATAAAATAACTTCCTATGTAATATAACTCCCAACGCGGCTATAGATAGACCGTTTAACTCGCGTATCGCCATCTGAGGTACAAAGTCATAAAACATTAATTAAATCTCTTAAAGAACTATTTAACCACAGTTAAAATTAATATAAGACTATTCGTCACTAATATCCATATCGCTTGAATCATCATCACTGTCTGTGCAGCTTGAGGAGTCAGAATCTTGGCGATAGGCGATACGTAAGTTAAACGGTCTATCTATAAAACAATCTGTATTACTTCGCCTTTTTAACACAGAAAATTGCATTAAAATTGGTCCATCCATTTGGGGACGGAGTCTTCGGTTGGTTCTATGGAGTGCACCTTTTATTTTAAACCCCACACGTGGTCCCCGGGTGATGCAAATTAGTTAACAATAAACAGGTGGTCGATTTCGGCCGCGGTTAGTGACCACCCACCAGACAAAGCCGCAACGGTAAGCGGCGTTTTCGGGTTCCGGTGCAATGTCTGTGGTTTCTAACCATATGGAGCCTCTTTCCCCTGTCATCTTCTCTCCGAAAATCATTCGTAATCACTAGCGCATCGGTTCATTGCTTTAGATCAGGCAAGTTGTAGTCAAGCACAACCCTATTCCAAAATAAAAATAAATATATTTCGACTTTACGAGGTAAATCTTGTACACAGATACACGCGTCGAACTTATAACACCCCCCCCCCCCCTCTTTTCTACCGGGAGTAAATACATCTTACATTTTAAACTTTAATGTTAATGTTACAAAGATAAATTGAACTTAGTTCAATGTATCTTTAATTCGAATCAATCCTATCAATCTCAAAAACTATTCCACTGACGGAATGAATCAATCAATGTTGTTACAATCACGCGCATCTTTGTCAAAAGTTTTTGATTTTTAATTGTCTGTCATGTTAACAGATTGTATAGGAAATACATAGATAGATCTATTTTTTATTTTATATTAAAGACTGATCTAAAACAAAATATTATCCATTGATTTCTTTAATCTTGATTTGAGTTCTTGAATAAATTACGTAGGTGCGGAGGTCACCTACTGCATCAATTTAAATTAGTTTTTATGGTATTGTAGTTTAGTAGTATCCACATACATGAATTTGTACTTCTAGCTACTAATTCTGCCCAATGAATAACTTCTAAAAAAAACTTTTTAGGTTAAACGATTTTATTACAATGTACTAAATATCTTATATCTTTAAATGAGCAATTCTTGTATATATCGGAATCGGCTCCAACGATTTTCATAAAACTTAGTATATAGGGGGTTTCGGGGGCGATAAATCGATCTAGCTAGGAATCATTTTTAAAAAATGTCATTTAAAAAAAAAATACCGAGCATAGCTCGGTCATCCAGATATTTATTAATAATCCGCCATTTTATATTAGATTTATATGAATTTTCCAAATCAAGATCTTTCATTTGATATCCGCAATCTTATGGCGGTGGCCATCATGGATTTATAAGGAAGTTTAATACGTAATAATGGTCACCGGGTTTAAAGGTGCTTACCAAATTTCAAATCAACCGTCGACAGGAATGTAAACAAACAAATAGGGCAAGCAAAATGGACATTTTCAGTACCCGAGTTATTTATAAACATTTTTGGAATTATTTTTTTTACAGAAACTGACAACTCCGTAAAAAAAAATTATGAGTCCTTTTTCCATATAACGGCGAATAATGAAGCGACAACTATTGTTAAAATTGAAAGACGCATAAATATTATATTAATAACTATTACAATGAACGGTAAAAGTTACTGAATAGTGGATGTATTTGTCTGTTTATTTAATAACTCATCGGATTTTGATGAAAAACAAACAAAAAATAACCATAATTTAAGACATAGATATGCACCCTAAACCATACATTTCAATGTCCAATATTTTCCTATGAGTACAACCATACATTATTTCATCAGAAACTACAGCTAGTACCTATTCTATCCTCAGTCTTGACACAATGACCGCTTTTCGTCCGACCTCCGTTAATCCTTAGCAAGACATCACATAATCGTACATTACACGCTGTCTGCCATTCTCAATAGATATTGTTAAAAAGTATTTATGTGCGCCAGTATAGGTAGGTACTTAAAAATGTTTAAATATTTTATATCAGTAAATGTGTGTGGGATAATAAATGTTAGGACTTTTCTAATTTGGTTGGTAAAGCAAAGATTAGTGTAATAATAGGAAAGTGTATAGCGGGTCCCGTGCCTTGAGAGTATAAATAGCTGTCGCGTCGTAAGTCCTGCACTCACTCTAAAGTCCGGTGAACCAATAGAGGCCCTTCAGGCCAATTGGGTTAGGTCATCAGCAAAAAAAAAAAAAAAAAAAAAAAATTTCATCGGTTCGACCGTCCTCGGACGGCTCACCGAAAAAGTCCGGTGAACCAATAGAGGCCCTTCAGGCTAATTGGGTTAGGTCATCAGCAAAAAAAAAAAAAAAAAAAAAAGTCCTGCACTCATCGGTTCGACCGTCCTCGGACGGCTCACCGAAAAAGTCCGGTGTACCAATAGAGTCCCTTCCGGCTAATTGGGTTAGGTCATCAACAAAAAAAAAGTCCTGCACTCGATATTCACCGGTCGTGTAGGTCAGCCTTTCCTGACCTCACCGGATTCAGAGAGTGAAGGGAATGGAGAGTGGGTGTACCTCAATCTGCGCTCTCACTTGTCATCCTGCTTACTGGCATAATATTTCCTGCTTTACCTAGATACTTGAGAAATACGACTAATAGATTTAATAACCTGAAGATCTCACCTACCTATCTAATATGTAGGTACGATGACACATATCTATTGTTGCACCTCTTTGTGACCTACCAACATCGGTAGAGTAATACAAATCTAATGAACTAATTAACAAATTAAACTCACGTCAACCCTTTTTGTGTCCCATAGCTGGGTATGGGTCTCCTCTCAACTATCTTACAAGTTGAGAGAGTTTAGGCCTTAAACCACACACACTAGCCAAGTGCAGGTTGGCGGATGTCACATGTCCTCGAATAATTAGTTCTCACGATGTTTTCTTTCACGACCAGGATTCGAATCCGCCACTTTATACTCACAACTAGCCTAATACATTCACCTCTGCCTACAACTCCGAGAAATACAAACGTGAGTGTACAGAAGTAATTACAACACGGCTAGCCATTTATTTTTCCATGTGCTACATAGAATGCAGTACAACCGAAGTTGCATAATACTTCAACTCAAAGACATACAAACCTACTTCGCTTGAGATAAAATCTAATTGATCCAACTGCAACAAGTAGTGCACCAGTTATGACTTCCTAGACATCTTGTTTTTACATTTTTGGGACTTAGAGGGCGTCCATTAATTACGTGAGGTGTTCTAGGGGGGAGGTGGTCTAGCTAAATCTTTTCAAATGTCACTGGGGGACGGGGGGGTTGGCAAGTCAAGGATCAACATCGGCGCCGTGAAGAGACTCGATATTTGGATCCGGTCAAATCCCGGAACTCTTAAATTATTTTGGATCCCGCACGAAATGAATCAGAAAGATAATAGGAGGAGTTGGAAAGTTAGGGCCAAGCAAAACGGGAGACAAATAGAAGAAAGAGAGGTTTAAATTACCTCATAAAATTTTACTAAGCACCACGGGTAATGAAGGGGACCTATTAGACCTGGTTCTAGTAACAATTAAACATAAAGATAATAAAAGACGAGCACTAAATGCAGTGAGCAGCGGTGGGGCAACGGTATCGGCCTCTCCTTTGAAATATAAGATCGTGGATTTGATCCCCAGTCGTGCTATCATATCTTTGTGTGAATTTTTTCATCGCCGCTGCTCTTTATCGGCCAAGGAAAACATCGTAAGGAAACAGGAATGTCTTATAACTAATTATTCGAGGGCATGTGATATCCACCAACACGCACACGCTAGCGTGTGTGGATTAAGGCTTAAACTCTTTTAACTCATAAGAAAACTGAGAGGAGACCCGCTGAAAAGGGGTGAAGTGAAAGTTATCAGATCTTATGAAGTGCCAAGGAAAGTTCTGCCTCACATCATTTAACGTTCTACCACAGCAGCTTAAGGAAAGAGTTCAAAGAAAAGAGGTTAAAGGAAAAGATTTTAACAAGTACGTAATTTTAGAGGTTCTGTATCAGTAATAGAACGCATTTCCATGAGTTGTTGTTTATTTTTTTAATCGACAATAAATCAGAAGATATGGACGATCTATTAGTAATAATATCGAGGAAACGCGCGGCGTAAAATTACAGGTCAGTGACCCTAGTGACCACACAGCTGATACGGCGGCGAAAGTTTGACCTTACGTTTAGTATCAAAAGTTTTCCTATATCACCCCGCTTCAGCGTAAATTACTGTCTCGGTTGTTTACAGACCAACACCTTAGTCAAAATTTGTGTCTTGTTCGGCTGGTTAAACTAAACTAAATATTTGACGGTCCGGAGGCGTGATCAGTAAGATAGGGTCTACGATACCAGCAATAAACTAATTTTATTTTATTGTTTACTTAAACCAGATTGATTTTATTGATTTTCATAGTACAAGCTCTGCTTAGTTGAGATCCCTGGCCGTGTGTGTTAATATTAGTTTAGTATAAAAACATGCAAAGTAAGTATAAATACATGATGTACCTAACAACAATATCGATACGTACATAATTACTCCTACATAATGTTAAGTATGCAATAATATATGTGACCCTGGCTATAACACATTCATAACAATAAACATTGTATAAAACTGCATTTTAACTCAAAATATAAATGCAGTTTATTATCATTCCATTCGCCTCATTGATAAATGAATGTACAGAATATATGTAATATTTTTATTTTATCCATACAACTATTATTATTTAAATATCTGCCTTAAAAGATTACCAATGTTGTTTCCTTTATTTTCAATATACTTATTTTTACTGATTTGTTATTTAACCTTAGGCTTATTTTAGTTTGAGGATAAAATAAAAAATAAGGTTCTTAAGCCATTTCGATCACTTCAGCTGATAAAACAATACGAACCGCATCACACCACAACACACAGGTGACAAATAATAAGAACCGCTTAACGAAAACATCACACAGCTGACAAATAATAAGAAAGCACTTTGCACCTTTGTACTTACTTACCCACAATGCTTATAATGCTTACTAATACTATAAATGCGAAAGTAACTCTGTCTGTCTGTCTGTGTTGCTTTCACGCCTAAACTACAGAACTGATTTGGATGAAATTGGGTATGGAGATAGTTTGAGACCCGAGAAAGGACATAGGATAGTTTTTATCCGACTGCGCAAAAAGAAGGTAATGTTTTGTACCGATAACCGACATACACGCGGGCGAAGCCGCTGTCGGAAAGCTTAATAGCGTAGCGTAATAAATAAAAATATTTAAAACCTTAATGTAAAGCAGTCGTTATGAAAACAGGCTATATTAATTCTGTAGATAGACCTATTTTATTTTTTTAAGTAGGTACAAACATGAAAACGTGTCAGTATTAATTTACAATGTGTTCTCACAACTACGCAAATAAAACAAGGTCGAATTGTTGCGGAAATTAACAAAAGTAGCAAAAACTACAGAGAACACTAGAAAATGAGAAAACGTTTAGTAACAAAAAATTAGGGTCCTCTCTTTATGATCTTAAGAATTTAATTAAGAGTTAAGGTGAAAAAGGTCGCTCCTGAAATTTTTATTCGTAACTGATTTACTATGCGTTTCAAATAAGAATAGGACTGGAAATCCGCCATCGCCATCGCAATGGACCGGAATGAGCAACAACTTCCCTTTTTTCAGTACGGTGGACAAAAATGTTTGTTTTATATAATATTCAGATCTAGATGGGAATAAAATGAAATGCGTGTATCTTATTGCCGTTACAGTGAGATTGGTTTGATATTTTGTGCTGGCGTTACTTTTGCTTGGTTTTTGGTATGAAGTTAGCCGCGAGTCCAGTCCTAGTACCTCTAAATTCACTTCATTCATGCCACATTGTATGGCAAAACTAATTCAATGATCAAAATGTAGGCCAGCCTTCACGTGAGGAGTCTTTTAAACGCCCAGAAATTTCGTTGAAAAAATACTGTTTCCAACAATGTTACGTAACTCAGTTACGAAAAAAAATCAGATTCGTCCTTTTTCCTTATAACAGCATTATACCGCAAAACACGTATAGTATCTGTAAGAAGTAAAGTAAGAAAGGACAAATGTAGAGCAGTATTAAATATCCCATTTATCCTCCAACTATCAGCAAACTATGCTTATGTACGGCACTATGTTTTTCGTCATTTTTTTTTACATTGCTAAATATATCTGGTGAGACGACCTCTGTAGACAAGCGATGTAAGACGGCTTACATCGCTTGACTACAGAGGTGATTGAGAGATTGAGCTATACTACGCCCAGTAGGCCTCTGGTTTGATTCCTACCGCGGAGAACAACAAAGATTGTGTAACAACAAAGATTTGTTTCGGTGTCTGATTAGTTGAGGGACTACCTTCCGCGCTATAGAAAGCCGTTAAGCCATCGCTTACATTTGTCAATTAAAACATATTATTATACAACAATGTTCATAGCTAGGCAGAAGCCTAATATATAAATCCTTTTTTTATGTAGAACTCCAACTGGTTACACGAACTACAACCCCCCAAATGACCTTTCGCGCATCTTGGCCAGGGTGCCACGGAAACCACAAGTCACACAACCTCGACAAATATAATGTGATACCTAGTCTAACCATCTCGGCTACTGGTTCCCTACTGGTTTTGAGGTCTAATAATTCTGGTAGCTAGCCGCATCAGGTTAGACTGAGAGCCGACCCTAATAGAAACAGGAAAGAGGCAAGGGTAATAGATAGCTAAGCACATTTGAAAATAAAATAGTTGAAAGTAATATGCCTACGTGCATCAAGACTTAGCAACAGCAAATCGATTCCGATTCAAAGACTATAGAATACCGAGTAAAGTGTAAACATAATGAAAAGTGACACCGTAGACACGAACACTATCTTGTTATTACAAAGCAGACAGAATTACGTCTGTTGCTAACACATTATTTTTAGATTAATGAAAAACAAGTCTGTGCCCTTTGACCCCTGTATTAAGTAGATTACAGTTCAATCATGTTTGTTTTCGTTGAATTCACATTTTAACTGTTAATACCTTTGCGTAAATACTGACGATTTCTTTATACCTATTGGTTTCTGTTTTCATTTTTAATTCTGTACGAAAATATGTTTTACGTGTGAATCTGTGTACAACTTTTGTTATCCTACTCGCTTGCTGACGATTGATCATAACTGGCTATGATGTTGTCTACGATGGAACTCGCTTACCCAGTAAACACCGATTCACTCGTGACTTGAAGACAGGCCTTATAGCTATCGAGAAACTAAGATTGCGACAGTGAATTCCATAACTTGGCAGTTCGCACAGTAAAAGTAGTAGCCTGGGAGCAAAGCGCATTGTTTGTGGCTTCGTAGTGGTAGAACAAATGGACCGATTTTGATGCGGTTTTTTTTTAAAGCTTATTTGTTTAAGAGGGTCCTTATCTAGATTGGTAATATATATATAAATTTTTAATGGGACTTATGGGTAGTATAAAATTTATTTAGGAGTATAGGTCTAAGTTGTACCTACTTAAGATTTTAATAATACATAAAGTATTTTACAATCTAGAAACGTTGGTAGGTAGATACCTAACGAGTTGTTTTGATAATTAAGAATAACAAAAAATAAATCAGGCAACATGTTTTTAAGTTTACATATTGCAACACGTTTGGCGATTTATTTACATTTGGATTAAGTAGATGCCTACTTTTTACATCAAATAACCTATCAACTAAGTAGTTTTAACAAACAATATTCTGTAGTTTTATATCAAAGAAATCTATATCTATTTACATACGTACATCTACCGAAGTAGAATAAGACGGAGAATCTGCTGAGAAGTCTGTACTCTCTGACGATATGTATATGCTTTAATAAAAAATAATCTTATAACTTCCTAATGAATGAACCGAAATAGATAATTCTTTTTTGCTTTTGTTTATAATGATCAATAAGTTGAGCCTAATTAAATTTTATAAACAACGGAGTGAGATTTTAAAATTCCGGTACTTCCTCTGTATCATGATAAATGAATCAGAATCATGAATTTAGATAAATAAACAGGACTTTTAAGGAAGCAAGGAAAGAGGTATACCGGATGGAAAGGGGCCCTCCACAAACTGATAAAGTGAAATCTGTACATTATGCTGAGATGACGGTACATAAAATTAGTTTTGGAACTTTTTGGGTGTAGGATAATCGTGTTTTGCTTTGTTAACTTATATGGAATGTATCGTTACCTTAGGGAAACCCTAACAGCGAACAGCCACCAGGCACACGTCATTTCATGTATCGTTCTTTATATTAGCGTTATTTCATTCAAACAGAGTGGTGCTACGTATAGAGTGATAATCATAATTTCAAATAAAGCAAAATTTAAAAAAAAATCCATTCCAAAACTATTCTAACTGAATCCTCAATGTTTGTGGAGGGCTGTCTCTTTCACCCTTATTATTATAAATAAAAGAGGTCTTGAGATATTTTCCCGTAGGTAAAATAACCAAAACGCCGAAATTGTGTTGTCCACTCATGCGATGATAATCATGATGAAGCATGATAATCTTGTTCAACTCATAAATGCTTGTTCAGTAAAAACCGGTCACAAACATTTTAACTCTATGTAGATCGTTTGATATAGCTTATCACGGCGTTTTGTTTGTTGATAAACGTCTTATCTTCAAAGATTTTATCTTCATCTGATGACGTGGAACTCAATAATTTTTGCAAAAATCAGTGAAAAGACATTTGGTCATAGCAAAGTAACTCAGACATATAACTTATTCTTAGTATTTTAACTCTTACTTCTTCTCTTTTTTCGTTCTCCTTCTTCTTCTTCTTCTTACTTTTTCTGCTTCTTATTTTTACTGTTTTTTTTTCTTTGATTTCCATTTTTTTTCTTATTCTTATCGTGTGAAGGGTATTGGATTCGGCTTAGAATATATACGTACTAAAAGCTATTATTATCTTGCCATCTTGGGTTTAACGACAGAGACATGCCAACATTATCTTTGAGTTAATTATTTTATTGTCGCTGCTTATTATTCACTTCAACCCTTTTTAGTGTCCCTGTTTTACGAGTTGAGAGTTTAATCCATACACGCTGGCCAAGTGCAGGTTGGTGAATATCACATATCCTCGAATGATTAGTTTTTAGACATTTTCGATGACGGTTTCCTTACGATCTTTTTCTTCACTGATATTGAGCAGCAGTGATAAGATAAACCACACAAAGATGTGTGGGCACGACCGGTGATAGAGCCTGCGCTATAAATTCTAAAGGCAAAATCGACACCGTTGCGCCACCGCTGTTGCCAATATTAGCGCAGGAATATATCGTAAGAAAACTAATAAGTCATAGAACTAAACGTTCCAGGACCTGGGCGTTTGCACTGCACAACTTAACATGATACAAGCATAGTCTTGTCTCTTTCTACTCAACCCTTAACGATACACATAAACAGTGCTTACAACACATTTTCTTGAGCATGTTTTACAAGTGGAAACTAGGGGTAAGATATACCGAGCCACACTTGACCATTATGTGGACTAAAGTCTAACAACTCATCAACCTAGTTGAAAAAAGACCAGTGCCCAGCTGTGAGACTCGAGTCTGAATGAATGAATGATGAACAATCAATTCATTCATTCAAACAATAAAACTGTAATTTTATTTAACATCTTTAAAAAAAATACGAACCGAATACAATGCGTTAACAATACTTAACTCAAAACCCGCTCAACCGATGTTGATAAAGTATAAATGGTACCACAAGGCAATTTTGAACCTTTGAAACAAAAACGAAATTATGAAAATCGATCCATAATTGGCGGAAATATCACGTAACATAGCATAGGAAACCAAGTCAGACAGTTGTGTGATGAACATATCTGTTTGTCTTGAGTCTGAGAGTAATTATCCATATTTAAGTATGTATTTACAAAAGAAAATGTTTGTATGTAGTATATTATTAGTTATCTGGTTTCCATAGTACAAGCTCTGCTTTGAGATCAGATGGCCGTGTGTTAATGTCCTACGATATTATACAAAAAAAAAGATATCGATCCAATCAAATTGAGAACCTCCCCGTTTTTGTGGTCTGTTGAAAATGTGGTACAAAATTGACAATCTATTTTGCCTAAGTGCTAAAAAGAATTAAATGAGCATTAAGTTACGTCATTGTAATAACGGCTAATTAATTTTATTTCTTGCCTAATAAAACAATCTTAAATTTATTTTATTATATTTATTTTTATTATATCTTAAAAACTTTACCTATACATAAAATACTTCCATAAAGAGTTCTTAATATATTATTATATAATTAATTTAATTAAAACTGCCAAGAGCTAATGACACTATTTCGCATTAGTTAACAAGTACTTAGATATAATTACCAGTAATTAACACTAAATCTAAAACTTGCTTCTAAATTACACAAATTATAATTTCAATAAAGGACAGGTACACAGAGTTGGCAAAGCGTAGAGGATAGCGCGATCGCCTCTGGAGCAGGTGGTTTGTTCTGCGCCCCTTCGTTAAATTTGAACCTATACGCGATGGATTTGAACCTAAAGACACCGCATTGCTGGACCCCTGCACTCGCCTAACTTATGCCGTACCACTACATACCATACGATCTCAAGCTAATTTTGATTGGTACATGGACAACTTGAAAAAAAGTTAAGGATAGTTTTAGGTCACCTAGAACTACCCTTGACTCTTCTTTCAAGTTTTTAGACATACCTAGTATAGGTGAGGAAACCTGTCTAAAACTAATCATTCGAGGACATGTGACATCCACATACCTGCACTCGACCAACACATGTGCATAAAGGCCTTAACTTTCTCAACTCGTAATATAGTTCAGAGAAGACCCGAGTGCAGCAGTGGGACACTAAAATGGGTTGAAGTGAATTGAGTCCTCTCCTAATAATAATATCTACATTTTCCCCGTGTTATTTACCAGTGATATTTCATATTTCCCTGTTATTTTGTTGATAATCCCTGCTACGGGTGTTTCTCATAATATCTACGCAGTTCAATAAACTAATTTCCATGGTCATTAAACAATGATTACGTATGTTTAATTGTGACTTTCATGTGAAAAGAAACCTTGTTAGTACATTATTAAGTAAATAATTCATTTCCATTTTGTGTTAACGGTTTTATGAATCTTTAAATAAAATTCTGTTAGTTTTATTTTTTTTACCAAATTGATACTATTATGCTTACTACTAACTAGTGTAAAGTTACCGTTTTAGTCTGCGTTTTACTCCGATTTTTTTTTAAACTGTGAATGAAAGTTAGTTACTTTTGTTTAGAAAAAGCGATGAACACTAGGTACTTAACCACCCGGGGGAAGCTTGGGCGGGACGAACTTAGTGTATTTATATTTTGCATCCGTTCGAAGCTGTGATAGGTCACTAATCTGAGAAATCAATGTTTGTCGAGTACATAAAGATTTTTATAACCTCCACCCTAACACCAGCACTATAAGCTTTAAAAATCGCTTCATCCCTTAATAGTCGGAGAGGTTGTTAAGATCTCTACGAGTATTTACCTGCAAACAAATGTTTAGTGTCAAATTTTAGTAAGTAGACTAAAAGACATTAAAGTTTATTAAATATCAAGTATTAATGTCGAGGCAACGTTTTTGATAACAATGGCGTATAAATCAAGAGAATTGATAACAGTATAGAGTTACTAGTAACTACACACTGCCACTCTTTTATATGGCAATTTACGAACTTGATATGTATAACAAAGTACCTACGTTTCTATAATCTAGAGTTAGATGAGATGAGAGAGTTTAAGCCTTCATCCTCACGCTCTGGTCACTTTGTCGACTTGATGGATGATTGTAATTAATTCTAAGACATACCCGTTTCATGATAAGCACGAACCAGGGTCGAACCTGTGATCTTATTATTTCAAATGCAAATTAGCCACTGCGCCACTGCTGTATTTGAAGACGGTAATTTTTTTCATTAAAAATATGTCTGTGATTATTACGCATTTCGAAAAATTCTGTTCTAAATTACCTTACCAAAGATAATTTTATAATGAAGAATAGTAGATAGGCTATTTTCTATTCTGATGATTATGTCCGACCATTCCAGCTCCTAGGTCATAGCTTTTTTGCGAATAACCAGCCGGAAGGGCCTTTATTGGTTCACCGGACTATTTCGGTGAATCGTCGAAAGACGGTCGAACCGATAGGTCTGTCAAGGGATCGCATATGACATAAATAACCCATCTTTTTCACAAATATCCTCGCACATTATTTTACTATAGTTATAAACACAGGTGCGGAGCCGCGCACGGCCGCTAGTGACGTATATTGATAACATTCAATAACTTAATTAAAACTTTATACAATACCTAAAATGTGTACAAACCACTAATGAATGTTATTTTGTGTCAACCAATTTGTGAATATCTAATTCAAATGTTGTCCGCCCGTTGTTGCCAGTTGCATTTAGTTGTTATTACTTTTGTTATGTTTTCTTTTATTAATTAAGTCTGTAGAATCGTCTAGAGCTGGATTTTTTACTTCCAATTTGCATAAGCATACGTTTGACCTTTATTAAAATAGCTTGAAGATAACTTGCATGCCAATTAATACTATTACTTTACTATTTTTATACTATTGGTAATAAAATAACATTGTCTAGTCGACTTTGAGTAGCTAAAATAGATTTTTCAGTTATTGTCATGTTAAAGCGGTAAAGGAGAGGTAAAGGTACTTTACCTCTTTGGACATTTCTTTTTTTTATGTTTGTAAAGACATTACTTCGGCATTTAAAGAAAGATTTGTAAAAGTTGTTTTTGTTTAAAAGTGGTTCTATAATTGATCCTGGAAACTTAACGCCGGTTTTTTGGTAGTTTTTCCTTCATTTTTTATGTAAACACAACAGTAAAGTTAATTTAGTTAATTAATGTTTTCTAGACATGTCTTCTACGACTAATCAAGATGTACCAAGAATAGAATTAATTAAATTGCCAGCGAAATTAGATTACAAACATCCATTGTTACTTGTTTTCTAAAATTCTGAGATGTAACAATGTACGTACATCATTTACATATAAGTTTTTACATACACACAAGTTTTTATATTGTTAACCTCTTATTTCAAAATAACAATAATAAATGGTAAAAGTTATGAAATATCCAATGCATTTTATTCTTCTATTATGCAACTGCATACATTCTCATACATTCTTATTTATCTTTTTACTAAATGAATGAAAAGAATTTATAAATGTTTTCATTTCGGTGACATTTACATGTTAGTTTGCTTTCCATCGATCGGGTATGAGAAGTAAGCATCTTTTTCAGTCAGAATTGACAGAGAAAAAGAAATAAATAATATTGAAGACAGATGACACACGCACATTGAGACAGGAGGGCCCTATTCTGTTTTTATTTGTTTGTTTGTTTCGCAAGTTCCATGACCTGAGCCAATGGCATTGTAATTGTAGAACGAGATTCGCTTTATCTATCTATTAAATTGTTACGTTATCAATGCAACTAAGTAACAAGTGTAAGTACTATGTAATTACTTGACGATTTTAGTGATAATAATGATACTAGTTGACTCTGATGTCTAGTATTTCTTTAAGATATCCAGAAACATCATCATTGATTTTTGAGTAGTCTCGAAATTTTCAACTCTTGATTTCGGTATTTACGTGGTTTTAGCGTCATAGTTAAATGCTGTGTAAAGGATTCCTTTCAAAATGCAATTATTTTTAATACATATTTATTCCACGCATACATATTATGCATATAATTAAGCATCATCAACTATGTTTTAAAACAATTACTTATCATAGGAGAAATAATGCAATAACAAACTATTGTTAAGTGTTTTGTCATCAAATTGTTGGATTCAATGCAATAAGCAAAATGAAACTGGCCTTCATTTTATTCAATGTCTGAGAATTGTGTCAAGGTACTTACGCATTACAAAATAAAGACGTAAATAGGTAAAAAATCACATTTATTTTTAATAGTATCTTAATCTAACCTATCACATTATATTGGTATAACTTTGGCTTATCAAACTTTTTGGTTTCACTTCACAATAGTTCCTTCACTGTAACCTTCATTAGCAAGTGCACTTTGCTGGCGGGTCTAACATCACGATCCGCCATCGCAACCTCTGAACCCGAAGGTCGAAGCCGAACTGCTGGCCGCTTCATAACTTCATCCGATTTTTAGCAGCAAATTGATCAAGGCTCCTCGTCTTCAGACAAGGAAGGAAGAGCGAGCGTGCGACGAAGCTTCTCGCGACGCTGAGGTGATATTGACTTCTGTCTTCTTAGCCCCTCAGTCCGCATGACATAGGACCTGGTTTCCGGCTCGAAGACTTCTTCTGATTCATCTTCCACTAGCGCAGGCAGAGCAGTGCCGCGCTTCTTCTGTCTCCTGGCACAATCAGAAGGCACGCCGTCCATATCCCGGTGCTTAGGCAACGACGGGTAAACATCAGCGTATAGGGCAGCGACTGTTTCTAGTTTTACAACCATATTGACTTGTATTAATTTCAGTTTTATTTAATATTTAGTTCAGATAGCTACGTGCTCTCTACGAGTGCTCGTTGCAGAATGAGGGGAGCGGTGAGGTGCGCGGTATTTATAGGCTCGCGAACTGTGATATAAGGTTTGTTAGTGTGCAGATCAACGTCACAGTTATACGTGTGTGTATGTTTACGTTAGGGTGCGAGTTCGCTTCAGCGGAGAGTAAATATCAGCACGCCTGAACATTCAATTGTATAACGATATTCAACGTAGGTAAACACGTTTCTAATAGCTGTTTCAAATTCGGGAGTTTCTTAGAAGTGATTCGGCTTCTGAAAACGCGTAACCCGGAAAATGTTGGGTTTTCCAGCTTTTCACAATATTTGTACGTAAGTACAAGTACACCGGATTCAGCATAAATTTAATCTCAAAATAGCAATTCGGGTTATTCAAACTACCTTAACTCATTTCGGTGGCCATTTGCCCTTTTAACGGATGTAACTATTGTACTATTTCTTTGATTGGATTGAAGCTTGATAAGTGTGGATGCTTACTGCATTGCACCGGCTTTCTGGCCTTCAAATGCAAATAGGTACAAATATTCTTGTGAATCAGTCTGTTTGTGCCACGTAGACTATTCGCGAGCTAAGCCTATATTTTTAGCTAGCCTATCTAATCCTAGGATATTAGATGCGGTAATAGCACTTGAAATGAACGTCTTGAAATATTTATGACTTGTTGTGTTTATTCCAGGACTTATTAAATACACCAATAATAATTTTAATACTTCGTTTTGTTATTGTTGCTAGCGATCACGCATGACTGTATCACCCAAAGGTGATTATCACCCATACTTACATTACATTTTGCTGGCTATTTTTAGGTCCATCGAATTGCAACAATATCATACAACTTGAGCTGCAACTATGATTTTTATGAGTAGGTTTATTTTTATTAGGTACTCATTTTTTTACTTGCGACCCACTCTAGTTTCGCACGACTGGTGTAAGTACCTGGGCTGTGGTATTATATGAAATATACTTTACGATATTATTATATTCTCAGACCATACTGAATATACACACAAATTTTCATAAGAAGCAGTCGAGGTGTTTAGGAGGAGTTTGGTTAGAAACACTGTGACACGAGAGAGTTTATATTAGTTTAGAAATGCCTTTTTGGCGACCCGGGATTTAAGGGCACGATTCGGACAAACACGCGTCTACCACAGAACTAAAACATTACAATATTTGAATAAAATGGAACAATACCTATATTTATTTATTTATTTGTATATTTCATTTGTCAAAGAACTCCTTTCGTAACCAAATCGTAAAAGCGCTCATCAGTGGTGAATAATTCATTGTTAGTCTTTACACTATTTACTTTTAGTTTTTATTATATTTTTTTTTGTATTTTATTATTCAATTTATTATATTTAATTAAGTTTTGTTTTGTTTGAAATAATATGTCTAGATGAATGTCGTGAAGCTCTGTAATTAGCTTAAGATTAAAAATACTAAGTAGGTACCTAAGTAATAGCCATACTACTCGTGTACTCATATAAATAAGCTGTTAAGTTTCCTAATAAATAAATAAATAAACAATACCTATATTTTAATAATCCAGTATTGTACTGGGAAGTGGCTATGTAGGAGCTAAGTATATATCAACTGGCTTAGAATTTGAGAGTATAGGTCAAATAATTAGAATTAGGCGAATGTCCGATCTAGTAAATAGTTTTAGGATATGTGTTTATAATTGTTGAAGATATGACGCAATCCTAACACGTACCTATTAATTAAGACATAATTAGAGGTGTTAAAACAGTGTAATGAGCATAACGATATAAACAAAAACAAAATTAATTTCAATGATAAAAACATATTTTTGCTGCAGCGCTGTTCATAGAAATCCTTACTAATAATATAAATGCGAAAATAACTCTGTATGTCTATCTGTAGTGCTTTCACGCCAAAACTACACAACCGATTTTGATGAAATTTGGTATGGACATCGTTTGAGACCCAGAGAAGAACATAGCATAGGTTTTATTCGACTGCGCAAAAAGAGGTTAACGGTTTAGCGCGATAACCGACACACGTGCGGGCGAAGCCGCAGAGGAAAGCTAGTAACAGCTAGTAGCTTCTTCTTCTTCTTCTTCTAGTGCCTCTCCACTACTGGAGGTTGGCTATCAGCTCTTGGAAACTTTTCTTTTCCTGTGCACAGCGGAATAGTTGTTCTGCGCTGGCCACTCCTGTCCATTCCCGGATGTTTCTAAGCCATGACTTTTTACGTCTGCCAGCGCGGCGTTTACCCATTACCTTGCCCATCATAATTAATTGAAGCAGTTGATATCTTTCATGCCTGAGCACATGACCGAGATATTCAACTTTTCTCTTCTTGACAGCCATCAGTAATTGGCGACCACGACCCATACGCTGTAGAACTCTTTCGTTTGTAACCTTGTGAGTCCAACTGATGCGAAGCATACGACGATAACACCACATCTCAAAAGTTTCCAGGCGTCTTTTAGTATCGTCTTTGATGGTCCATGCTTCACTTCCATATAAGACTACGGGCCATATGTAACAAAGGAGGAATCGAGTTCGGAGCTTTAGGTCAATACTCCGGCAGCACAGAACCTTCCTCATTTTGTTGAATGAGGCTCGGGCGATCTCTATCCGGACTTTTATCTCTTGGTCAGAGGTCCATGAATCATTCACCCAAGTACCGAGATACTTGTACTGACAGACCTGCTCCAAGACAGCTCCTGCAACTGTGATGCGAGGGTTATTAGCCATCTTAGATATTATCATCACTTTTGTTTTCAATGTGTTAATAGACAAGCCATCTCTTTCGCTGTATTGGTGAACTCTGTTTACAGCAGTTTGCAGTTCTCGTTCGCTGGAGGCTATCAACACAGTGTCGTCGGCGTATCGTAGGTTATTAACAAGTTTGCCGTTAATTTTGATGCCCACTTCAATTCCTTCTAGCGCCTCAGACATTATCGCCTCTGAATACACATTGAAAAGCAAAGGAGAAAGAATACACCCTTGCCGAACGCCTCGTTGGATCTCCACCTCTTCGGTTTCTTCCTGTTCCACTCTGACGTTAGCCCTTTGATTCCAATAAAGATTTCGTATTATACGAAGATCTTTGCCATCGAGACCAATGTCTTCAAGTCTTTTTATAAGAACCTCGTGTCTAACACGGTCGAAAGGTTTAAGGTAGCTAGTAGCTACCTTAAACTAATGAGTGTCTTGATATCTGACCTGACTTATTGGTATTATGTATTGTAAGTGTTATCCATACTAATATTATAAATGCGAAAGTCTGTCTGTCTGTCTGTCTATCTGTCTGTCTGTCTGTCTGTCTGTTACGCTTTCACGGCCAAACCGCTGGACCGATTTTCATGAAATTTTGTAGGGATATAGTTTAAAACCATGGTTCAAACATAGGCTACTTTTTTTTTCAAAAATCGACCCCTTAATGTTTCTCATAGGGGTTGAAGGTTTTGATTACTTTACACTTTCACAGCCAAACTGCCGGACCGATATAGATGAAATATTGTAGGTATGTAGTATAAAATCATGGTTCAAACATAGGCTACTTTTTTTTTCAAAAATCAGCCCCTAAATGTCTGTCATAGGGTTTGAAGGTTTTTATTACTTTACACTTTCACAGCCAAACTGTGGTACAGATATAGATGAAATTTTGTAGGGATATAGTTTAAAACCATGGTTAAAAATAGGCTACTTTTTTTTCAAAAATCGACCCCTAAATGTCTGTCATAGGGGTTGAAGGTTTTTATGACTTTACACTTTCACAGTCAAACTGCGGGACCGATATGAATGAAATTTTGTAGGGAGTTTAATACCATGGTTCAAACATAGGCTTCTTTTTTTTTTCAAAAATCAACCCATAAATGTCTGACATGGAGGTTGAAATTTTTTATGACTTTACACTTTTACAGTCAAACTGCGGGACCGATATGAATTAAATTTTGTAGGGATATAGTTTAAAACCATGGTTCAAACATAGGCTACTTTTTTTTCAAAAATCAACCCATAAACGTCTGACATGGAGGTTGAAATTTTTGATTATTTTTATGATTAAAAATACCGTACGGGGTATCGTTGGTAGTGGAGTTTTATAAGGTTTTACAATAATTCGGGGATAAATGTAAAATAAAACTTCTTAGAAAAAATGACCGCGTTATAAAATTTAAAAATTAGTTTCTTTACATCTGTTATTTGAAGTTAGTGCTAATTCGGTAGATTAGACAGTAGTTGGGACAAACGTAAATATTTGTAGGATAGGGTATTGTGTCAGTTAAACGTCAATTGACCCTTATTTTACGTATGGGACTTAAAACAGCCGACAAAATGTGGGTGATATTCTTCTCTGCCTTCATCTTCAGTTGATACAGTAATGAGCGCCATGTTAATAATAACCAATGAAGATAAATAAATCAAGTTGAGTTTTTAACCTCCACAAAAAGGGATATATTAATAAGTTTGACACGTATATCTATGTATATGTGTACAAATTGAGAGGGTTTTTTTTTTGCTGATGACCTAACCCAATCGGCCGGAAGGGCCTCTATTGGTTCACCAGACTTTTTCGGTGAGTCGTCCGAGGACGGCCGAACCGATAAATTGAGAGAATACTCAGCTGCTTAAGTAGAATGATTTTTTAACGATTTTTTTTCGAATTATTTAAATTATGTTGATTTGTTTTTGTTTTTCATTTACAATGCTACTCTGTACGCAGAACTTAATTTGAATGAAAGAAAGCTAAAATAAAACATTCATCAATGCTTTAGTTTGAGGAACGATGCGTGAAATGACTAACTTCATAGTGGAAAGGTTGACGGTTTGCTTTGATGGTTTCCCTAAGGTATCGATATATTCTGTCTAAGTTTACAAAACAAAGCACGATTAGTGGATATCCACAAAGTTTCTGACCTAATTACCAATCATCTCAGTATGATATACGGATTTCACTCTATCAGTTTGTGGAGGACGGTCCTATCCACCCGGTATACCGTGTGGAGTATAGTTTTGAGTAGAATTTCTTAAGTATTCACAAACGTTCGGGAAAAGTAAAAAAAAAAAAAAAAGTTTATTATTTTTATATAAAACGGGTTCCTCGGGGACGTTACCTATAGGGGATAACCCTAATTGGTTTCCAAAATTCCTAACAAAGTTTGGTGAACTAAAGATTTTAACAAAACTTAAATGGTACAAAAATAATTTTCCAAAATGGAGTTAGCCGTCTTCGATTAAAAGAAACAAACATGATCTGATTTAAGACCAATAAAAAATATGATAAAGGGTTCATAAAGATCTGTAACTTGGCTAATTTTTATCCTAACACCACGCGGGCGAAGCCGCGGGCGGAAGCTAGTTATGTTAATAATTACAACAAAACTCATATTATTCCATAGTTATAAAGTTTTCCTTTCTCCTCATGATTAATTAAAACGTTTATTTACATTTTGTTCTACAACAATATTATTGTTAGTACAATTGGCTTACTAATTACAATGAAACACTACAAAACAAATAACTTGTCGGTTTGGTCATTTGTTCATGCCAAGGTTGACTCCAAAAGTCATACACCTTTAGGTATTAAAGTTAATAGTTGGGACATAGTATTTTTTATTTTCTGTTCACTGCCTTTTTGTCCCCTGACGAAAAAGAGGGGTGTTATAAATTTGACGTGTGTATCTGTGTACTTAACCGAGTCGACCGATTTTGCATGCGGTTTTTTAGAGACGGTATTTAGCTAGATTTTCATTATTTTTTAATTTAAACAGACCGGAAAAAAATTGCTTCATGAATCATGAGTAAACGTCATGATTCAATTGTTAAATCACCAACGTTTTATTATTTATATTACAACTGGCGTCACTAAGGGACTTAGAGACTTTTTTCTCATAATGGTTAATTGTTAGTATTTTCACATGCATAGCTTGTTGTGTATTAAATTACCAGATTATATAAACCATCCGTGACAACATCGGAATTCACAGGTAAGAACAATATACTAAGAAAATTTTAAATAATTACTTACGTACATAAGAAAACATAATACACATGTACATTAAACTGAGTTACTTTACAAAAAATGGATAAAGTAAGTTGATCTTAGTATTATAATTTCAGTGGCCTTTAACAAAAAAAGGTGGGAATGGCCCATAACGATTTGTTAAACATCGAAAAGTGTATGATAAAGTATTTAAGAGTTATCTGATATTTAGGTAGGTAGGTGCCTAACGTATCTGGTAGCTTCTTCGATGGTATCTACCATTTGAAATTAAGTTTCTTTCATTAACTTTATCTGTCAGATATTGTGGTGAAACAGCCCCTAAGTTTACTAACAATAATTTATTTTGTTTCCATACGAAACCCGAAAATTCCAGAAAATTAGACTTAGTTTATAATGGAAAAACTTTTAATTGATGTAGCGACCAACTTTTGGTAAACGGTGTGACGTTACTAGAATTTTCTTACGCAAAATCTTATACAAAACGTCGTTGGAAATTCGAGGATTACCTAATAATTATTTTACCGTAATTTTTGTAACTGTATTTTTTAGCATTATTAAGCTCTTTGTAGCGCGGATTTGATACTATAGTATGTGTTATAGGTATGTATAAATTTGAAATAAAGTGCATTGACCATCATCGTCAGCCGCTACAAGCAAAAGAGTGTAACGTAAAATTAAAACAGTATAACTATAAATAACTGGAATAACTCAAAAACTAACTTAAAATATGCTACCTAACTAAAAATCCAATTTTTGTTACTGCCATAAAAATTGTCACAGCTGCTCGACCTATTGTAAATTTATGATACACAAAGCAGATCCTCAACAATAGATAATTAGGTACTAGTAATCAAGCCACTTAAACTAACCTAAATATTTAAAACGATTCTCAATTCCTTTCAGTTAACTAAAAAGAGAATAAAAGTACTTTGAACCGTTATTCCACCAAGAAAACCTATAACAGCTTAGTTTCCTAAGAAAAATGATAATAATAGGTGTTTTGAGAGCGGTGCAGTAGTTTTGTTTGTAACGTATTGTTCGTTTGAATAGTCGCTGTACCACAACAGCCACAACCCGAAGCCGTTCAACATTTACCTTCTCCTTTCAAATTTAACAACTTCATTCTCATAAGAAAATGTTACCATACAAAAGTTTTTTATCCTTTTATTTCTCTCTTTTTTTTCTTTTATTGTCTTCAGAGTTCGTCAGTATTAATATTCTATTTAATTTAGTTACTGTCCGAAGGAATTAAATAAACATACCTAATACCCAAAAGTATATGTAAGTACTAAGTGGAATCAGCCTGGAAGTCTACTCCGAAGTGACACATGAAGACACAGGAGGGACAATTCGAATCGTTCGTTCGTTTATTGATTGGTTTCCTCTTCAGTTCTTTTTTTAAATTTATTTAGCTCTTTTGTTTTATTTTAAGGATGGAAAGACTTTCCAAGCTGCTATTTTTTGACTGATTTGATGAAAATCGAGATCTCTGTTCCATACACATAAGAGCTGTGGTACCAAATCTTCAAGAAAATCCAAAATAATCTGCAGCATTAAACCGTCCCTTTACCGTTTGTTATCAAACAACATCAAAGTTAAGTTACTGCGAACTAATTTTAGCATCTCTGACGTCTGAACCATTTTCATAAGACGTCAGACACACCGTAACTTTCTTATAGCCAACGGTTCAAGAACCGTGATCTTTCATTTTCAGTCAATAATAATATTATGAATTTTAACGAAAAATTGCTTCCCTGATACTATGTATAGCAGAGATCACTAAGATGTAATTTTTAGTCTTTTTAAACTTTCAAATGACTATAAAAAAGGGAGGTAATCAATACGGATGTTTATATTTTTCTATGTACGTGTTTTCGAGTAGGTTTCGGTTTCGGTTTCGTTTTTCGTGTGTTCCCTTTACATTGTAGACGGATTTCCAAAACTATTTTTGACATCCTAAAACAAAACCAATAAACACACACTGTTTCAATGTGCATGACCCTCATAAAATACATATCAATCAATATTCTGTTATTTCTATGGTTAAAACACTCGTGATCAATTGAACAAAAAGTGAGGCAATATTCCTAAATGTTACATTAGACAATTTTATCAACACGTTACATGCTTGTACATCCCGCATGATATCCATTAAAATTATTGATGTTTCTTTTATAAGGGGTATAAAAAAGTGCAATCGATGTGAAACCATAAAACTACATTCGAACAAGTAATAAAACTAACAAATAGAACAGTTTTAAAACTTTGAAACCATTTTGGGACAGAAATAGGCAAATTAAGCGCACAAAATTCTCGCCGTATTTCTCAGGGAAATTATGGACGCATAATTGGATTTTTTCCAAGTTGCCACAGAGGCTATCTCTTTTTCGAGATGCAATAGTAAACCTTTGCAGAATTATGTCGTAGTTATGCCTGAACAAAGATAAAAAAAGTGGTAACCGTCTGAATTGATAACCTTCTTACTCCTTAGTCCTTTCTAAAGTTAGTAAAACACACATACTCACTTCAAACCTTTTTCACGTCCTACGGGGCACGGGTCTTCCTTCCACCCACGCTAGCAAAATGCGGGTTGGAATATGTCACATGTCCTCGCAATATTAGTTTTTAGTCATGCCTGTATCCTCACGATGTTTTCGTTCGCCGATATCGAGCAGCGGCGATGAAACAATTCACAGAAAGACCAGGTACTACCAGGAATCGAACGTACGAACTTATATTTCTAAAGCGACACCCGTACCGCTGCTCACCTATTACCTACTATACATATTACTACTACACAGGCCATTCCCTATGTTTCAAAAGTATAGTATTATATTATCTGTGGTTTCAAACATCTCTTTTATGTACCTACGTACCTACCTACTTTCTTGGTTGTAGACTGTATTAAATTGTGAAATATACTCGATAAAATGCGAGGGACTACCCAAGAGAGTCTTAAACTCGGTCAACCCTAAGCTCGGGTCTTATTGATCAGGGGTGCCACAATTTATGGAGACATATACACAGCTGCGGGTTTTGTGCTGAGGGGAAGAAAGTTAGACGAAATCAATTACATTTGGATCTTTATTGTCATATTTTATTTGTATAAATACCTTAATTGTCTTATTCTTAAAAATGTTATAAGCCAAAATAAAATGTTAAAATGTTATAAGGGATGTTACAGAAAAATAATACAAAATGTAATAATAATTAATATAATATATTACTAATATAATAAGTAGTATTTTTAATAATATAGTATTTTTGGGACAATAATTATCACACAGTGTCATTTGATCCAATGAGCTTGTGTTATCAAAATCATATACATAGCTGGTATACACCTACGATACTAATATATTAATAATAATTGGCCTTATTCATAAAAATCTTATACGCCTCTGTAGTTAAAATGAACTTTGTCTCTTTCTTACTAGTATAAATGTCAAGATAATAATAATAATAATAATAATTTATTGTCTCAGAAATATATAGACAGTGGATGAAAATTTTGTAAAAGCAGTCTTATATTAACATAGACAAAGACAAACGAATTATAAACCTATTTTAGCTTTAAATATTGAGCAAAGATGTTTATGAATATGGGGGAATGATTATAAGCCTATAGAATACAAGAAAACCTATTTTAGCCATTATGAGATTAAAAAATACGTTTAAACATAAGGGGGTTAGACGTTTTCGACAATTAACATTTTATAAGTAGACTGTCTCGTTGGCACAGTGGTAACCATATTAGCTCAATAATTGCCAGATCTTGGGTTCGAATCCCGGGTCGAGCAAAAATAATTTTCTAGAATAATTGGAAAATTACTACCTATACTAACACTACGCTTTATTTCCGTAGATTTAAGAGGAGAGGAATATTACCCACATTTTGCTAGCTGTAGATATTCCTACCATATGTACCTAAAGCGTGCCTTTTGCCCTTCGTTGGACACAAATCCCATCTTTGATATGCAATGCAAATAATATTGACTTGAATTTTGTCTGCAACATATCTAATATTACAGAGATTAAACGTATTCTTGCTATAATAAGCAACTTTTTCTGTAAAACAATAACAAAATAAGCATCTATCCATCCTCGCTCGAATTAGGAATTTTTTCAAATAATAATATATTTAAAGCGGTTTAGTCAGCTTGGCGACAGTGAGTCAAAGATCCCGTTAGCGTTGACGTAACTATATTTTATTTAATTAACAATTTAGCATCTTTACGCTGCCAAATCAAATGCTAATAAACTAGAGACGTCATTGAATAAATAACATTAGAGTTGTTCACGTGAAATGTAACAACAATATGCGTAAGGATTAGAATAGTTGTTGTGTACCTTACCGTGTGTTTTACCTACTTTAAAAAGAAGGAAGTTCTCGAATCGGGTGATTATATTTTTTATATTAGTTTGAGTATAATTCCTTTAAACAATATGTATACCTACGGATCTAACACCGAGTAACCAATCGCCTACGCCTCCCAGGAGGATATTAATGATTTATTAATTTTTTTAGGATAATAATTTAAAAGATATTTCACATTCTTAACATACTTAAGTACTAAATGCAACAAAAAGTAGTATTTAGGCTTCAACACAGATCACGGGCCGTAACTCTGAACGGGTTTGCGCATTGCGTTCTGTATACTCTGGTACACGTAAATACATACCCACATTGTATTCTGTGGTACAAACTGCAAGTAAACGCCGAAGTCAAAAGAAACATAGGACAAGCCACTTGTGAAATATGTACCTAAAGATCTGCTACAAAATTTTCAAGTAACTAAATTTTTAACTACCAGCGGTAGCGTTACGAATTACGATGCTACGACGTGCAAGTGCTACAACTCCAAGTTAGGAATGGGAATTGAAATATTATGCGAAAATTGTAAATGCGAAAGTAAATTTGTCTGTCGCGCTTTCACGTCACAACTTCTGTACCGATTTGGATGAAATTTTGTATGGAGATAGTTTGGGACCCGGGGAAAAACATAGGACAGTTTTTTCCGACTGCGCTAAGGGAGGTTAATGGTATAGCGTGATAACCGACATACGCGTGGGCGGAGCCGTATACGAAAATCTAGACTATTTTACAGCTATACTGACCGCCGAGCCGACTACATTTTACCGACTTGAAACAAATCTGAGTAATAGGTATCTACGGATATCCGGGCATATATTTTTATCTAAATGCAATATGTAGTGACATTTCCTGTTGGTATTATGAATGTGAATCTAAAAAATACTTCACGAATGAAGTGAATCAGCAACAATGACAATGCTCTTTACAATTCGCGCCTTTTCATCTAGTGAGCACGTGAACCTAATAAAACAAATGGTTCATTGTTACATTTGGCAACACGTGAAACATGCGTGTTATGTGACGACAGTTAAATTATATCCATAAACGTAATGCTTATGTTAATAAAGTAAATAGTTTTAAAAACAAGCGATCGACGGGCGCGGTGTAACATATCCGCTGGAAATAGAACCCCATATAACCGGTTCATGTTCTTCTTAGCTAACTGCATCCAACTTCTACTAGCGACCCTTCGGGAATTGTTTCCAGCTGGTGCGTCAGGCGTAGGTACTACTACGAACTAACCTTTGATGAGTGACGGACGACTACTAAATGTAGTAGTCGACGACCACCTCTGTATAGTTGAGTGACGTAAGGCAACCTATTGAGCTATACTGTGCCGGGGCGGTCGCGAATTTGTTTTCCGCCCCGGACAATCTTATCAAGTGTCTGGTCAGTTGAGGGACTATCTTTCGTGACTCGGAGAACAATACATGTTAAACCGTCGCGTCGCGTCAGTCCGGGTTGTCATTTAAAACAACTAGTTATGTCAATTGTTAAAGGTAGACAGAACCTAATATAATCTGACACCTGGTCTAACGATCTCGGCTACTGGTTCCCTACGGATTTTAAAGTCTGATGAGAGTCGCTCGTTTAATTCTGACTGGGAGCCGACCCTAATAGAAATGGGAAAAAGGCAAAGAAATGGCTTAAGGTAATGTTAGAGCCCTTTTAACTAGTTTAGAATGCTCTTTTTAACAGTTGTCACAAAGGACAAATAACATTAGATCTGATGCACTATTAAGGGTGATTGTGTACTTTGTAGGTGTGACTAATGTTGGTAAAAACAATTTTATCACCAGACAGATACTGCAGTGTTTTACATCATGATTCTGAAACTGTTTGTTTGTCACAGTTATGCAAAGTAGGACAAAACGCTGATTCACTAGGTATAGTTTGATTCATTCATGTTGGCTCCTGAGAACATTTCGCTGTGAAAAACTACGAAATTACACAGCTACAAATTGTTCACCCTCCACCTCTCATTTAGACAAAAACCTCCCACAAAGACTTCTTTCTATCAATTTCAAACTTGTCCACAGCTTTCTCCATACAATCTACGGCGAAAAATATAGATACCCCAGGCTCTGCACTAGGATATACTGTGTAGGGTGCACAGTGTTCCCTAGGTATCTATATTTTTAAAAGAGTCTGTTTTATCAATAAATTACTACATAGGTCTGTACCTATGTAGTAATTTATTGATAAAACGGACTCTAACTCTAACTGGAAAATATTTAGGTGGTACCTGTGTACCACCTAAATATTTTCCAGTTAAGGACGCTACTTAAATTATTACATTTTACAAGTTACTAAGCCATATTTTAGTGATATCTTCAACTTGGTTTGATTTCTTCAAGCGCCAATTATGTGGGATCGGATTATAGTGTAGGTACCTACTAAATGTAACATCATCGTCCATGGAATGCGAGGGTGCGAATAACGCAAATCGGTTTATAATTGTGTTATTAACAGGTCACTGGTTTGACTGTGTAAATTGGAGTTAGTACAGTCCACTGCAATAACCGTATTCCTACTGACTTTTACCACTTGACAAACTGACATACTGACGAAATAACGAAAGATAGAACAGAACAAAATGTATGGGATTGACATTCACCTTCATAATGTCATGTGACAATCTTATGTTAATCGCTATGTCTGTTGCCTAGAGGCCATTGTCCGGTAACATACCTTGCCTCTCCAACTACAGTTTCATTACATTTAATTATGTATATTCGTACAAGAAAGTTCATTAAATTTAAGTCAACATTCAATAGCATCTTTCTTAACAGTGCAAGGAGCTCGAGTTTTATAACTAGCTTTCATCGTAATGTCAAATCTGCATTTTGTATGGACATGACATGACCCATTTTACTAGTAGTCTTAGGACGTGGCTAGTCGCCCCGCTAAACAAAAAAAAATCGTTCGAAAAACGCCAGTGAGACAGCTGCACAATGCATCGACCAGGTTTTCAACCAATATAGTTTTCCAATAATATATTCTTATATATTCTTTTGTATAATCATTGTCCTTGTCAAGTTGTAGACTTGTCTATCCTGTATATCAAGTATTTTCGATAAACAATGCTATAATGTCCATTGTATTTTGTAAACTGACGTCCTCCTGTCTATCTGTCGTTCGTTTCTAGTCGATTCAATGGTTGTTTGTCTGCCAAGTGTAGAGATAAGGTCAAATAAGTCGATGAATGGTTGAAGGACGTTTTCCTTGTTTATTATCGAGCCCATTAGGTATACCGAGTTCCAGAAAGTGGTGTGTATTAATGTCTTAAATATAAGTGTCGGTAAGACTACGATTGATTTTTTTTGTGGTGCGTCCTAATCATGTGAAAAGGCAAGTGTTTCGGAAAAACTCACGAAATATGACATTGGGTCGTATTTGCGTGATTTCTAAACCAATAACAGGCGTGTGAAACCACACTGCTTAATTTTCCAAAATTGAAAGACTTGATGCAATTTCTTTTCAATTCTTTGCACGAATAATACGTGATTTTGGATACGAGATTCAATCCTCACGACGTATTAACTACAAGCAGAGGCAAGGACATGTTTTTGAAAATAAACGTAACGGTAATTATGGTCGCCACCTTCGATTTTTCGGAAAAATCAAATAAATATAAGAGTATTGTATAGGTACCTTGTTCTGGATAAATATAGCAAGAGACAGTTTCCTTATGACCTAATAGTTTGTATATTGCGATTGACTACGCGATGAAGGTTTATAGCTCCTGGTCAATAAAGATAAGGGTATTTATTTACTTCTAAGAACTATACCAATATATCTTCCTAAAAACACAGTAAATAACATAGGAATTAGTATTTATTTGTAGATGAAACTTTTATTAGATTTAATAGATTAAAAAAATCTATGGCTATAGACTGAAGTTTAAAGTGTTCTGTTCCACCTTGTATATTTTTAATTCTTGTGTATAAGATGGAAAATATGTAGGTGACTGAAATGCTTTTTTCTACCGTCAATAATAATGCAGTAAGTCTGGTTGGTTGGGTCATAGTTGGGCATCAACTATTTCAGTGGTTCCCAATTAAATTTGTTTCTAACTCTAGTACCCCTTGTTCGAATCGAGTCACACATATCTTTCAATTAATAATTCCTGCAGTTACCCCCTAATGTAAACTCGCGTAGCACACGTACTTACTTGGGAAACAATGAATTACTACTAACTCTACTACATACAGTCAATGATAAATGCAAAAATAATGAAGTAATTTAATATGTGTTAACATTTACCCTTACTAAAACGGTATTGAACTCAATTTCATTATCTTACTGATTCTGGGAAACATCATTGGTGGGTAATTCCGCTTCCTGCTCAATAATAAACAGTTTTATCAATTAATTGACAAGCAGATAACTTAATGTGGTTTTATGTTATTATTAGGTACAGTATTTTGGGTATTTTTAGAAATACCAAGTTTTTAGTTACCTAACAATACTAATACCTAAAACACTCCGCGAGATCCTGGATGGGTATCCAGCAACAAGAAGTATTTCTGTTTTTATTAACAATTTAACCAGAAAAAGAAGCCGACATAGCATAATAAATATTACAAAATGTAGTACCTACTTTTACAATAAAAAGGTAACACACTGTAACGTTACTTTACAGACTAAACACGCCTTTATAAGTTTATATAATTATATGGTTTAGTACAGGTCAACAATATGTATTTTCTGGACGAAAATAACATTTACTGCGTTATAGCCAAGGATGGTTTGTGGTTCACCTTTCGCCAAAATCTATAAAACAGATTTTTAGACCAAAATAGATGTCAATTATAATTTGCTGAAATATATCCTGACCACAGCCATACTATAGCGATATTAGGATTCAGAGACAGGTGACTAAAAATGACATTATAATTTCTGCTTCTACTTCCATTGTATGTGAGCATGCGTGAATTATTTTTGTTTTTATTTTAATGTATCTTTTAGTAAACAACATTTTAATGTTTTATGGATATCGATGAATTACAGTGAAAACCAAAATTACGTATTAAGATACGATTATCATAATCCACACAACAACGGTTATCAGTGGAAAATCACCGATTATTTTGCGCATTATTGTTAATAAGTACTTAATACATTTTAATAAACCAAATCGAACCACTATGTCATCTATATAAGTGTTTCTTAAGCCTGTGGTCTGCGGACCCCGGGGTCCGCGAGATGCAAATACATAGTCCGCAGTCTCATCTGTAGACACATTTAACATAAAAAAATACCATAATATTGTAAATAAAAGAACAAATACATATTTCTTATACTTACAATGCAAAAAAGCAGCACCAACCTACACATTGTTTTTTGTACGCAAAGATTTATTTTTGTATTTATTTTCCTTGCAAATGTGCTTGATTTACTTAGGGGTTAAAAACTGAAGAAGGTTGAAAAACACTGACATACCTACATACATCATAACAAGTTATTTACTTTGTAATGAGTTTTTATAGATACTTGATGTGAATAGATTAATTTTTAAAAGATTCAGTGTAATTAACATTTAATTCGATCGGTACATTAAAAAAGTTGCTGATATTGGTAAAATTCGAAAACGGCTTAACCGTTTTTACTGATTTTAGTTTTGTTGTGTTCGTACAGGTCAGAAAGGATGAAAAGATGAGGAATAAAGTACCCTGGCGCAGCTAGTACTAGTGATAAATAAAATCTTACGAAATCTTTGACACGTCAGTCTGGTTAACATTAGTCAGGTTTTTAAAGACGTTTGTTATTACTCATTTTAAAACTACTTAATCTATAATGTTATGAACTGTAAGCAGACTAGACTCAGACTAAACAAGTAATAAGTCTTGTTAAAGCTTAGCGTTATCATACCAATTATAAATACATACACTATCTCTCCTGCGACTTCCTATACGTGATACACCGAAAATATCAAAAAAGTATTTTTATTTTCTTTCTATATTTAGTGTACCTAATAAACTTAACGCTGCTGCACACGGCCGATTTTTCCACCTATCTTATTTCACCGATTTTGTAAAACTGAATACAAAACTCAAGTCGGTCACAAAATTTGTTCATAAAAATCGGTCGTTCGTGGCTGAAATCTGAGTGCATGCCACCACTACGCTTGGCCCTAGAGGCAATTGTTATTTTTTCTTTGATTCTGAAATAAGTATACGCTCGACTAGAACTTACCTGATGTTAAGAAAGATGTACCTACTCTTCAATGAAAAGCGCCAGCCCAATATACCGATTCACTAATGATTACGGTGAGAACGTGGCAGTGGAATAAAGCTCCGTATGTACAGAAACCTTAAAGGAGTAACAATTCCGACACACCCTCATAAATGGTGCCACCAGACGTGGCACTGGAACACGGCTTTTTCTGATTGATTTTCCTTATTTACTTACATAAGCACCTACCACTAGAATACAAATATAAATAAATCTTAAAATCCACGAACTCTTGTCAACACCTACTTCATCATTGTTTTATTTGAAATGTTCTTATTTACTCTGACTACTCGGAAAGTGGAATGCGTTACTCGTAACCTTGTATTGGCGATCTACCAAATGAAAGAGGATAACTTATTCACAGAAATCTTAATTTTACCAGTACGGCTCCTGTCAAACATTTAGAGAGCTGGGGAAATTTCGGCCATAAGAAGCTAATTTTGCTAATTAACACAGAGCTAATTTTGCCTTTGCCTGATGACGAACCGTGAACGAAAGCTACCGGTGATTATACCAGTAAGGGAATTACGTGTCCCGGGTTCGATTCCCAGGTCAATCAAAAATAATTTTCATATATATTTCGATAATCTTAGTAGCTCGATGTTTGGAATTTTACTTGGTTTCGAACGGCAATATGCTCGTCTCCTATCGTACGGGATCTAAACATTGACGTCGAAAAGTGATTTTCACCACTGCCTCCGGGTAATAACGGTGTGTTGCTATGTTATGTAATAGATCAAGTATAGTGACAGCAGCAGTGGCGCAGCCGAGCAGCGATGGCGCAGCAGTCTCGGCCTGACATTTGAAATATAATAATAATAATAATATATATCTTTATTTTCTCCCACACATATTTCAAAGTACAAGAAAATAATAAGGTGCAATATTATGAGGTGGGAGACTGGCGTCCAAGCTAGGTTATAGTTAACCTGTGTTAGGGATCACCAGGCCTCCACTCTACGGACAATATAAGGTCACAGTGTAGCATAACATTAAGTGGGTGTGGGAATGAGGTGTGCTAATTACGAGTGCGTGCGTGTGTGTGTGTGTGTGTGTGTGTGTGTGTGTGTGTGTGTGTGTGTGTGTGCGTGTGTGTGCGTGCCGTGTGTGCGTGTGTGTGTGTGTGTGTGTGTGTGTGTGTGTGTGTGTGTGTGTGTGTGAGTGTGTGTGTGTGAGTGTGTGTGTGTGTGTGTGTGTCTGTGTGCGCGTGTGTGTGCGTGTGTGTGTGTGTGTGTGTGCGTGTGTGTGTGTGCATGCGTGCTGTGTAGACTTAGGTGGTGAGCATATTTTCAGTTTCTTCGTACGTTTTGCCTAATAAAAATGTTGTAATTTTGTTTTTACATAGATTGTACGCATTGTTATATACATAGCATTTTTTATTCACACTGTTGTATATACTCGGACCTAAATAATAAAAGAAGCGCTTAGTGAATGTATAATGTGATTGAGGTATGTCACATATTTTAATTCCTCTTCTAGGTGTGGTTTGATGATGAACAAAAGGGGTGTTTGCATGTTGAAGTAGAATCGTTTGGAGAACAAATAGTTGGCGAACTGTCAGAACTTTACATTTTTGGTACAGGTCAAAAGTAGAAAAAAGAATTGGTCGGAAAGTAGCAACTTTAAGAATGGCTCTTTGTGCTACTTCAAGGGGTTTAAGAGTGGTTTTCGCAGCTCCTCCCCATGATGTTATACAGTAAGAAATAATTGACTGGCACAAAGCAAAGTATACAGTACGTATCACATGGGGATTAGCAACGTGCCTGAGGTGTTTGAAAAGGTATATGAGTTTGCGTACTCTACAAGTAAGTTGTGTAATATGGGCCTTGAAGTTTAGGTGTTTATCAATAATGATACCTAAGTATTTAATGGTATCAGTGTAGGAGATGATTGGACAGAAGCAAGTAGCTGTACCAACTTCACACGTGTGAGCTTTTAAAGTTATGGGTGTACTAGGTTGAGATGTGGAGTTAATGGTGAATGTGATCAGTTTTGTTTTTGAAGTGTTTAGTGTAAGGGAGTGAGAGATAAGCCAGTCGTTTACTAAATTAAATCCAATTTGAGCGGTTTTTTGAAGTTTAGGCCATGATTCATCGGTAAAAGTTATTGCGGTATCATCAGCGAAGGAAACAATTGAGCCGGAACTTATTTTAATATTACAAAGATCATTGATAAATACCAGGAACAGAGTAGGACCCAATACACTACCCTGTGGAACTCCGAAAGAAATTGGAAGTACGTCGCTAAGGTGATTATTAATTTTAACTCTCTGAGAACGGCCTGTGAGATATGATTGAAAGAGTTGAAGTTGCATACCTCTTACACCTAGAGATTCAAGTTTAGACAAAAGACAAGGAGTAGGGACGGTATCAAAAGCCTTTGCCAAATCAAGAAACACCGTGAGGCATTTCTTCCGTTTGTTAAGGCTTTGCACAACCCTCGTTACCAGTTGTAATGCAGCATCAGATGTTGATTTGGTTTTTCTGAAGCCAAATTGATTAGGTGACAGTAATCCGTTCGCCTCCAGATATTTTATGAGTCTATTATTTATCAAACGTTCCAGTATCTTTGATAAGGCTGTTAGTACTGCAATAGGGCGATAGTTATTAATAGAGCTACGATCACCACTCTTGAAAATTGGGTGAATTAGGGCCATTTTGAAGGAATTTGGAAAAGTACCAGTATCAAAACAAAGGTTAAAAATATGGGTTAGTATAGGGGTTAGGATTAGGGAGTATCTCTTTATCATGATAGTGGAAATGCCATCATATCCCACTGCTGCATCACTTTTCAGTGACGCAATAATGGATGATACCTCGTGAGAGTTTGTTTCCAGTAAAACGAAAGAACTAGATGAAAGATGGGTATTAGAGGATTGGTTATGGTATTGTATTTTGTGACGACTAGCTTGTGTACCTTGAATTCGTTCTGCAAGATCACGTCCAATACTGACAAAAAATGAGTTTACATCATTTAAGGATTGGTTAGGAGTTTCAGAAGAGATTAATAACTCTGTTGGATGGTGAATAGTTTTAGTTGTGTTTGTTATGCGCTTAACTGTATCCCATAGTAGTTTGGTATTTCGTCCTGCTTTTGTTAATTCGCTTGTGTCGTACTGCTTTTTGAGTTTTTTAAGAATCTTGTTGCAAAAATTTCTGTACCTCACGTAAGTGGTCTTAAGAATGATATTATCAGGAGAGCGCTTTTGTTTTTTGTGCAACATGTCTCTGTTTTTAATACAGCGTAAAAGTCCCGGAGTAATCCAGGGTTTTAGGATTCTTTTGCGTTTCGCTAGGTGTTTAGATGTTGTATTTTTGTTGATTTCTTTAGACAAAGTTTGGACAAGACAATCTGTTGCTGTGTTAGGATCAGTGATAGCCAGTATGTGGGTTAGGTCAAGATTTTTCATTGATTTATCAAGAGCGTCATAGTCAATCTTTGAAGTAGAAGTGACTGAGCAATCCCGAGAGGGTTTTACGTTAAGACAAAATAAGGTTGATGCGTGATCAGTAATAGTAGACTCAAAAATGAAGGTGGAAGATGGAAGTTTCGTTTTAAGTACTGTGTGATCAAGACAATTACTACCTCGGGTTGGTTTATAATGCGTGGGCAGTAATCCATGAAAGGAGAGGCAATTCAGATACTCATGTGACCTGTGTTCCATAGTCAGATTATGCTCATCAATACTGATATTAATATTTATATCACCAGTTATGACTACCGTTTGATACTTAGTTAATGATAATAGTATGTTATTCAAAGAGAGAAGGAATGTATCAATTTGATCAATAGAAGGTGACCTATATATGCATAATATTGCTACAGTTGAATTAAGTTCTATAACTAATCCCGAGGCAGAGTTATTAAGTTCGGGTTCACTGACTTTGTGAATAAGGTCGGATTTTAAGTATACCACGACTCCATCGCTCTGATTTAGATGTTTAGTTGTATGGTACGAGGAGTAAGACTGGAGCTGGGGTAAATTTATATTATTCAGACAAGGAAGCCAACATTCGGAAAGAATTATTAGTTCACAGTCAAAGGAAAGACGTGAGAGTAGAGTCTCAAAATTGTGAAAATTACGATTGATTGACCTGATATTTTGCGATATAAGTTTCAGATAATTGTCTGGGTTATCTAGATTATTCAAGCACTCCTCTGGCGTACATGAGTATACTTTAGAAACAGAAAATGAATCTATGTTATCATTTAATAAGTTTGTATGATCGAATGTTAACTAAATAATAACATGTTATTATGAGGAAGCAGCATGTTTTGGAAGATCTAACGAAAAGTTCAGTGATATGAGAATACAGCAGCATAATATACATAAGTATTGGTGTTAGGGTATTATCATGTGTATATATTATGAATATGTATGAGTATTGGTGACCGTGCTTGTATTGATAATATTGAGAATAGTGTGTGCCTGTGTAATGTGTATAATTTAAGTTCGGAGTGTGGTTAGGAAAGGTGTGTATGGTGTTGTGTTTTTTAGTATAAAATTTAACATGCAATAACATAATTAAAAAGAATCTTAAAAACAAGTTTGATTTACAATAAAATTTAAGTACTAGTCATGCTTCTAGAACAATGGAGCGATCTTGTAATTGGGCTTCATTTTTAATTACAGTGTATGGAGATTCCTTTGTTTTTTTCATAAGAATGCGTCCATTAGATATCCAGCAGTAGTCATAGTTGTTCGTTTTAGCGTAGGTTCTTGCTAAGTAAAACAGTTTTCTAGACTGAGGAGTAAGCTGTTCTGCAATATAAATTGGTGTCTCTTATAAGGTGACGGGTTCGATTCCCAGTCGTGCCCACACATCTTTGTATGGCTTGTTTCGTCGCCGCTGCTCAATATCGGCGAAGGAAAACATCGTGAGGAAACCGGCATCTCTAGGAACTAATCATTCAAGGACATGTGACATCACCAACCCGCACTTGGCTAGCGTATGTGGATTAAGGCCTAAAAACTATCTAACCACGTGAGATAGTTAAGAGAAGACCCGACCCGTACCCAGGAATGGGACATTATTGAGTGTCACAGGAGTAAACCCTACAGACGCGAGTTATATTGACAATGTTCTAATTATTATTATGATGCAAGTTTGTGGTTTTGTAGCTGAGTGCAGACAGCAGTTGCTCTCGCGCTTACGCTCTCGCGCTTACGCTCTTGTCGCTGCAACCTACGGATTTCCTTCTATTTCTATGAAATATATTATGGTAATGCGACGCGACTTGTCATTAGCTGCGGAAGGTATATAAAAATACAGAAAACAGGAGGAAATTATATTATAGGTACCTATACAGAAATACACAGAAACAGAAACCAGTAGTGCCGCAGTCAGCAAAATTACACCTTCTTTTTCTGTTTACCGGGGGGAAATCCTCTGTGGATCACCCCGCCCTGTATGGGCGCAGGTATGTGGGACTCCAACTGGTTACCCGAACTAAAACCCCCCGGATATTCCTTCGCGCATCTTGGCCAGGGTGTCACAGGAACCACAAGTGACACAACCGCGCAAAGCGAAATTGCACCTTGTTATTAAAACGTTGTAAATTTTTATAGCCGCTATAACAATCAAATAATGTTGCCCAAAAAAGAAATTACTCATTTCGATTTAATTTAATTATTTCAGTAAGACGGAAGTAGAATTATTTATAGTAACCACAAAACTGCGTATCTCAAAAGTGACCGGTCATGGCCATATTCAAAAGCGTGATAACAATTCAGACATAGAATTAATATAACTCTAATTACAATAATTTAGCAATAAAAAACAACTATTGTTCACACGAAGTGCTTAAATTATAATACTAACTTTTCGACAGCGGCTTCGTCGTCACGTATATCGGCTGCCGCGCTAAACCATTTACCTTTTTTTTCGCAGTCGGATAAAAACTATCCTGTCTTTCCCCGGGTTTCAAACTATCTCCATACCAAATGTCATCCAAATCGCTTCAGTAGTTTTGGCGGAAAAGCGCCAAAAAGACTGAGGTACTAGGTACCTTCGCATTTATAATGTTAGATTAAACAGGGTGCTATTCCACTAGAGATGTGCTGTGCTATGCCATTGCTAAAGATGCGATTAATATCTTTCCACCAATCATTTTCGCTAGTCCACACCTTCCTAGCTGTTTTCCTGCCTACGGCGCCCTTTACGACGGATTAATCGACACGACCGGTGAATGTGCGAGCGCAGGACCTTTACGTGCTCTCCGAAGCATAGGGTATCATAACATTAACTTCTTATCGCCATTAGAATTACTACTATTAGTAGTTATTGAGTAATTTATTCATGGGTTCCGTACCCCAAGGTTACCAGCGGGACCGACGCGACGGCGACGTTCGACTGTCTGTCAGCCAGAGAGCTGTCTAGGTAGTTGTGTTCTCACGGATTTTTTTTTTTGCTACTAGGTATAGCAACAACAATAATAAAATAGAAAACCTTAAGTGAGTCTAAATCGCATGGACTAGCACTGATTTTTCTCATGAATGGTGCGTGTCAGACTCAGTGATTTTCTAGTTGGGAATGTCGATATTTATTCTGAATCCCCGCACTTTAATCAGTTCATATCATCGAAGAAAGAAGCTACTGGTTACACAAGTTCATTTGGTTCATTAAACTTCTAAGTAGTTCGTTTTTTCAATGTCTACTACAATCAATGTCCACAAATACCATCAATAATGCATTCGTTCATTAAGCAGTGATCTTTTCAAAGTCACTTTCAAAAGTTAATCGAATTAACCTTTACACTCTTTGAATACTAAATTGCCATTAAAAATAATGTCACGGTATTTAGTAGTTATTTGTCTGAATGCACTTTGTACATTTATTAATCTATTTAAATAAATAAAAAATGCCACCTTTCGTTGTAATTTTATAACTCAAGAACGGGCTTACCTATTCAAACAATCCCTTCTATATTAGATGGTATAAGTGAAGTTTGCACAAAATCGGTAAAGCTTTTCTTTCAAAATTTTGCTGTCAAATTGAAACCTTTTTCAGTGTTACATATTACCTGTTATCTTACGAGTTGAGAAAGCTTAGGCCAAATGCGGTTGGTAGATGTCACATGTCCTAGAATTATTGTTTTTTAGCACAGACTAGTAAGAGCTTTTTAGACACGTCGGTTTTCTCACGACGTTTTCCTTCAACGATATTAAGCAGCGGTGTTAAAATAATTCACACAAAACTGTGAAGACGCACGGCACGACCGGGGATCGAACCCATCCGCGATCAGCCTAACTTATGCCAAATACGTAAAGTAATTTTAAAATTTCAGACTAGTTACAAACGCGAATGACAAATGAAACCCACTTCGGTTAATGAATTCAATACAAACACATAAATTATGTGTTACTGATAAATTACTTTATACCTATAATAATGCTATCGATATCAATAAATTAATACCTGTTTAGCGCACGTACTGTTTTAAAATCGAATTAATTTAAAACGGAGAACTAATAATTATATGTAGAAATAATGAAAAATGAAATCAATTTATTTTAAAAATAAATCGGAATTGTAACTGTAATTAACTGATCTGCCAGAACTAATTTATTGATCCCAGCTTCAACCCGCTGTTTAATATTTTTGTAACCTTAGCGGGCCAAAAAATAAAGTTTTTAGTTTTGTTAATTACTTATTTTTATTTTTAATACTTACATGTTTTAATAAGATTTTTAGAAGTTTTAACTGGACCGTAAGGGACTTACGCAGGCGTCATGCTGGCCAGGGGCCGTACGCTGAAAGAGTCTGCCCTAGAACCCTCAAAAATTCTCAAAATTTTAATGTGAATGTACAGATTAATGAAAAATACCCAAATATAGGGACTTAGTATGTATAAGTATTATTTTAAGTCAGTTTAGAAATAAGGAATGACGAAATCAGATGACGCTGGTGGTGATCTTGCTTGAAAAGCACAAACATCACTGTTTACGTTACACGTATACAAGAAGGGTTTTCTACGCACACACAAAAAAATTTACGATGTCACTAATAGAAACCGTCAATTTCACGTAAACAATAGATCTATCGATGACGCGACGACCGATAACGTCATAACCACAAAACGTGAACTCGTAAAGAGGTATCGAAATCACAATGACGTAAGAACTTTACTGCCATAAAAATATAGATAAATAACTCATACTATTCATGAGCAATGTCTGAGTAGCTTGCTTGTATTTTGATAGAATTTTATATTTCTTTTTGTTCTCAAAGCTCGTAAGCCTATTACGATTGACTACAACTAGCCTGATGTTAAACAATGATGGGCTACCCAATATACCGATTCACTCGTCGAATAATTTTCGGTGAGAAGGCGGCAGCGGAATGCGTCTCCATATGATTAGAAACCACAATATATAATATTAAAATAGGTAGGTAGGTATTTTTTTTATCAATTATCATTGATATGAAACAATAATATGATATAAAGCTTTTAAGTTATGTAGTGGGAGTGCGCTACGTCATACAGAGGTATAAAACTTACCCAAGCGTGACGTTATTCGAGAGTTCGCTTGGAAATATCGCCGTAATCATTAATCACCCATAAAAAAATGCTTGTTTAATATTTTTAATTTACCTATCTGACGGACAAACAAAAATAGTCGTCATCCCTATTTCGCCTACGGTGGCCAGTTTGTAGTGCACAGGAATAATTCCGAAAATTCGTCTAATGACAAAGTTATGCCTGGACCAACTTAAAAAAGATTAAAAGGCCGAATTTTAAAAATTATTAAATTATTAAAATAAACATTCGTATTAAAAAACTTCTTATTAGTCTGTGAAAACTATGTTTCAAACCATGACTTTTTGACAAGTACGTACTTATTTCTATGACGTCACTATACTACATTTGCGTAGTATCGTGTTAATCGGTGTAACCAATTCGGTTCGGTAGATTTGCGTAAACGATAACACGATAGGGGCTTATTGCGTAGGACTTTAGCGATATAGGTAACGCACTTGCGGCTAAACCGCGGGAGCGGATATCGCGATTCCGATTTATTTCTACCGCTTGAAATTTTTTGCAGTTAAGTGCGTATCCGCCATCTTGTACACACCTCTACACTTCAAGCTATACATTTCCAGTAAGTATAAGCTGATCTCTCATTGTATAGGATTTCCGTACAACGAGAGGTCAGCTTATACCGGAAACTGAGCTACATTTTAACATAATATTGTTATGTGTGATTTGACATTTTGTGCTGTCACTCCTTTTGCTGGGTTTTTAGTACGAAGTCAGTTATGAGTTCAGCCCTATTCTTATTTGCAACGCATTATACAATCAGAAGCATCGAAATAGACTATAGAAAATTATTGATCATAAGCAGTTGCATATAAAACTGGAAAAGCGGATGACCGCGCGGTTTCCGCTCTCGCGGTTTAACCGCTAGTACGTACAAGGGCTACCTACTATCAACTGTGGGAGATGCGCAACATATAATATTACGTTTAACAAAGGACTGTTAACTACGCAATAGAAGTGTCTCGAACTTAAAGTAGCGAGTTCAGAGGGAGTTAAGGATTACGAGAAGAGCACAACGAATCTTTTCGCTATGCGCAGCGCACCTCCAAAAATGTGCAGGCAATATTAGACCTATGTGTAGTCATAATAAATTTGAAATTAAATACAGCAGGAAATATAAAACTTGAAATTAGTTTGTGTAAATCTTTCAAATTTAGGAAAAATTACCTAAGTGAAATGATGACGCGTTACGCGTACCTTATCTTATCTTATCTTATAAATGGGGCTGGTAGATCCAGAGCACTTCGACCCAGCTGGATCTTTTGTGCTTCCCCTTGATACTATGAAGCCTCAGGTATTCTCCCTCCACACAGCTCTTCCATGACCGCTGCTATTTGTCGGGGACACATGAGGCCGTATTCATCAGGAGTAGGGCGGTCCATTCCTAATGCATTCATGCGTTTTCGCGCCAGCGAATCGCATTCGCATAGTATATGCTCCATGGTTTCTTCAGCGTCTCCACAAGCTAAGCAAGTGGAACTGTCTGCTAGCCCTATTTTAAACAGGTGTTTCTGCAGCCCAAAGTGCCCAGTTAGTGCACCTACTACCAGTCTTATTTTAGTCCTGGACAAGCCCCTCAGTCTCTGAGAATACCTCAGGGGCCAATCGCCCATGAATTTTTTGGAGTGGAGTAGCCCTGGGGTCTTCTTCCATGACTCCTGATGTTTTTTATGGGCATATTCTTTTAATTTTCCTTTAACCGTCCCGGCCGTAACACCAATGAACGGTTCTGGGCCAAGAAAGGCTTCCATCGACCCCTTTCTGGCTAGTTCATCAGCCTTTTCATTACCATCATAGCCTTCATGGCCTGGGATCCAGGCCAACCCAACTTTGTTATATGTCCCCAAAACATTTAGGGACTTAACGCAGTCCAGGATTATGCCTGAATCTATTTTTGGTGTCATCAGCGATTTTAGAACCGCCTGACTGTCACTGAGAATCAATATAGATTGATTCTTTGCCTTCCTATGAAGATTCTCTTTTGCACAAGTGGCTACAGCATATGCTTCTGCTTGAAACACAGTTGTAAGTCTACCCATGCTTTGGCTGCAGGCAAATTCCGGATGGAATATGCCAGCTCCGGCACCAGATTTCATTTTCGATCCATCTGTATACCATACCGAATGTTTACCTTCTCGTGGTTTCATTCCTTTTTTCCAATCCTCCCTTGAGGGTAGCATTATTTTAAACCTGCGATCGAAAATGAAAATGGGCGCTATTTTGTCAGTACCCATTTTCATTATTCGGTCAAGTTCCTTGTCCTGTTCGAACCTCGTGTGTCGAGTTGTTCTCTTTGCTTTTAGTCCTAATTGCTCCAGTCGGTGAATGCCTTTCCGAGCTTCAGCTTCCACTGCGAGATGAAGGGGCGTAAGGTCTAATAGCTTCTCCATTGCCGCTGTCGGCGTTGTCGTAAAGGCTCCTGTTATAGCCATGCAGGCTAATCTTTGTACCTTACATAGGGCCTCAATGCAGTTTTTCTGTTTGGTTCTCGGCCACCAAACAGCGCTGCCGTAGGTTATGATTGGTTTCACCATCATTGTGTAAATCCAGTACAGAATTTTTGGTTTCAAGCCCCATGTTTTTCCGTATGTGGATCTGCACATTCCAAAGACCCTGGTGGCCTTTGCTGTTATGTTATCTACATGTGCCTTCCAGGTAAGTTTTCTATCCAAAGTTACCCCCAGATATTTTACCTCATTTGGGCATTTGAGTCTGGAACCGAAGATTCGAAGGTTTTCGAACTCAACTGTGATGCGTTTCCTCGTTACAGGTAATAACATTGCTTTACTGGGATTTACTCGTAGGTGCTGGGTTGCACACCATTCTTCCACAGTTTTCAAAGCTTTCTGCATGATTCCTCTAACTATGCTGGGAAATTTGCCGGTTACCATTACCACTAGATCGTCCGCATAGCCTACTGTGTATAATGGCCCTTCGTTTAACACATTCATGAGTGAGTCGACAACTAGGCTCCATAGTAGTGGAGATAGTACCCCACCTTGGGGGCAACCCTTAGTTGTCATTACACTGAGCTTGTCGCCTAGCAGTTCAGAAGAGACCACTCTAGTTTTAAGCATGTGGTCTATCCATTTGCAGATAGTGGGATCAATCCCATGATCAGTCGCAGCTCTCTTGATTGCATCAAAGGTAGTGCAATCAAAGGCTCCTTCGATATCCAGAAAAGCTGCTAAACACACTTCCTGGTCTTCCAAAGCACACTCCGCTTTGTTGGTTACCAGGTGTAGTGCCGTTTCAGTGGATTTACCTGCTTGGTAGGCACATTGACGCCCATTAAGAGGATACCTCTTAAGTGGTCCATCTCTAATGTACCTATCGATCAGTTTCTCCAACGCCTTCAGTATAAACGATGATAGACTTATTGGTCTATATGCTTTGGCCTCCTCATAGTCAGTTTTCCCCGTTTTGGGTATAAACGTTACTTTGACCTGTCTCCACTTCTTCGGTATGTAACCAAACGCGATACACGCCCTGAATAAGCGGCTGAGATGAGGTATCAGAATATCTGTTCCCTCACGTAAAAGAATTGGATATATCCCGTCAGGACCTGGGGTTTTAAACGGCTGAAAGCTATTTATAGCCCACTTCAGCTTTGATTGATCTATCACTCTTTTCGCTAATGTCCAGTCTGCCTTCAGGGTGCGCCTGCTTTGCTCTTCTAGAGTCAGCGCACACTCCTTTTGATTTGTTAACTTATCTGATTCTGGGAAATGGGTCCTGAACATGACGTCCAGTGTCTCTTTTCCCGAGTTAGTAAGTCGACCGTTCGTGTCTTTGACATAACCTAGAGAGTTAGTTTTTGTGGTTGATAAAGCCTTGGTGACTCTCATTCCTTGTGGAATCGTTTCAATCGTTTGACAGTGGTTCCTCCAAGATAGACGTTTAGATTTTCTAACCGCAATGTTGTAACTTGTCAGAGCTCTGGAATAGTCTGAAAAGTCTTTTTTGGCTTTAGCCTCATTGAATAACCGACGTGTCTCTTGTCTTTGCTTGATAAGTTCAGGAGTCCACCAGGGTTCTTTTTTGGCAATTGTTTTCTTTTCTGGGCAATTATCTTCCCAGCTGATGACAACTGCATTGCTGACTGCATCAGCTTCCATTTCTAGATCTATAACCGAGTTGAGCGCACCTCTTGGTGTGCTTAGACTTGCTTTAAGATCTCTTCGATACGAGGCCCAGTTGGTATGTCTGGGGTTTCGCCTTCGTACTACGTCCACACTATTTGTGGTTGTGTACCTGAAACATATATAGTCATGGTCTGATAGAGAGACTTCTCCTGACACGTGCCAGCAAGATACCTTACAACTAGCCCTGTTCGAGGCCAGTGTTATATCAATGACTTCTGATCTAAGCCTATTAAAGAAAGTAGGTTTACATCCTTTGTTAAGTATTTGTAGGTTGTTGCTTACCACATAATTAAGTAGCGCTTCTCCCCTGCTGTTGTCGTCTGAACTTCCCCAGATGACGTGGTGCGCGTTGGCGTCGCAGCCGATGATTACTTCTATGTTCTCATTGCTGCAGTGAAGCACCAGTTTCCTCAGATGTAAGGAAACCGGATCCTCTTTTTCGGAAGGTAGATAGGCTGAGGAAAATAAAGTTCCTTTTTGCCCTTCCCCCTTCCCTGAAGTGACCTCTACTGTTGTAAGGTCCCTGTAACATAGAGATCGCCTAAGAGCTGCATCTATGCCCTTGCGGATATAGATGCAGGTCCTAGCGTCATTAGTAGAACAATGGTAAAACAAATTTCCCACGGTCCCACCTAGGCCTTTAATCTCCCCCTTGTATATATAGGGTTCCTGAATTAGAGCTATATCGAATTTATTCCTTTTAAACTGATCTGCTAGGATAGCAGTAGCCGCCTTGCAGTGATGTAAATTTATCTGTACACACCTAAGTTCCGAAGCTATTTGTGTTTCTTTCGGGACGATTGGGAGGGGCCCATTAATGGTCCTCCTCGGACATCTCTGCGTCGGTTGGTCGAGGCGATGACTCTATGTCCAGCTCATCCAGATTGTGTAGGCAATCGTCTGACCTCACCGACGTAGCCGGCGAGGAAGCAACACCCACACCTCCGGAGAACAAGCGACACATAGCCTCCGCCTCGACTCCTTCTTCTTCGGTCGCCTCCGCTGCGGATGCTCCCGTACCCGACGCTTTCACCTCAGCGTCTTTCTTGCCTTGGGCCTCTTCTCCATGTTGGCCCTCAACTGGTTCCCCTTCATCGAGGACCCTGAATTGGGCCACCTCGAGGGTCGACGGTAGCCTGTAGTCTGCCTCAGCAATTGCTTTGGCAGACGCCCGGTCGACCAACACGATGCGGCGTATGGAGGAGCGTTCGGCAGAGCGGTCCACAGTGTTGGACACGATCCGCCATTCCTCGACGTGTATGTGCTCATTGTGCATCTTTAGATGCTTAAGAGCCTTTATAGGGTCCTGAAGTTTCATGTTCAGGCCCCTCCACGCCATTTTTATTGGTTTGGGCAGATCCTTTGCATTGATAACCTTCAGTAGAAGGTTACCCGAAGTTCTGCCCGTTACATGCCTGGTCAGCCACCTGACCGCGGCCTCACCATCACAATGTGCTAGGATTGCTCCTGACACTATCGTTGGCCCTAGTCTAATGAATGGCAGGGGACGTTCTTCCTCCTCCTCCATGGCATCCGTGAGGAAATCCTGGACTCGTAGTAAGTCGTCCCTGCCCAGAAGAGCAGATGGGTCCTCCGCAACGATGGCCATCCTGACAATGCTTGCGGCATCCCGATACGATGTACTCGGTTTAAACCGCTTGCCAGGACATCCACCGCTGGTGTCCCCATCTCTTCCTCTCTTTTGTATGGTCACCTCATGGGTGCCCACCCTATTCGCACCAGAAGAGGTGCCCTCCCCAGCCGCTACGTCTAAGGGCGGCCGATTTAGGCGCTTCTTCCAGCGTTGTGCTCCACTGCGCGTCTTTCCGGATTTCGCCTGTCCAGCAGCCGTACCCGCCCCTGTTCCTCCCCCTAGTGACCCAGCAGGAATCGTCGGCCCGGGCCCGTTTCCAGGTCGCAGTCCGGACGACATCCCGCTGTGCCCGGGAAAGTTTCCAGGTGCAGGACGGCAGTCGACAGGGCGTACTCTTCTTAATGGTAGTGACCCGGTCCCGGCGTTCTCAGGACCAGGCCCGGTTCGCGCGCTATTGCCTGTTGGCTCCTGCGCACGATCCCTAGCCGTAGTCTGCTGATTCCGGTCCCGGTTCACTACGTTTGCGCTTGGCGCCTGAGACCCCGAGGGGCCAGAATGAGGCCCATCCCTTGCGCGCTGTTCCCTCATATTTTTTTGGTTTGGTTTTTTTTCTTTATTATACATGGATTTCGTCGTTGTTGTTCATTCCCTGCCCTCCCCACCCTCCACGGAGCCCGCACTGGGGATGTCGCGTTGACACCAGGGATAGGCAGGAAACATAGCACGTCCTGTCCAGTAACGCACGCGGCCGCACAGCTCGTTCGCACTACAACCTACCACAGTCGTGAAGCGCCCGAGCCGTCGCCTGCACGCCCCTGGGCAGTCCGCACTCGCCAACGGCGGTCTGACCCGACGCCACAGCCGATTGACCAGGGATTGGCTAGTCCCCGGCCGCCCGTGTCAGGGGAAATCCAGGCCAAAGAGGAGTGTTGCCAGCCAGGGGTTTAAACCGCCTACCCCCTTCGGCTCAGCCACCAGGATCCCTTCATCCCCCCTTACGGGTCCCCACGCACGGCACAAACACGTGGGTGGCCAGAGTTGCAGCCTGGGTCCGGCCACTGGACCCAAGTAGCGGATAGGGAAGGATATGAAAGGGAAGGGAAGATAGAGAGGATTGAGGAGTTGGTTCTGAGATGGAGGATGTTTGGATTGGAAAGGTGTTGGGGAATTTCCGATATGGGTGACCTAGCCAACCATGGAACGCCACAACGGAGTGGGACACAGCACATGTATATGCGCTGTGTATCACCCAGTCGCTGCAACCATCAGTCCGCCAGGGCACCCCCATCGGGGGTGGAGCGTCACAATCACACTTGGCTACTACGGTCCGGGGTTGCAGTGCGGCACCCGTTGTTGTAATCGCAGCATTACTAGGGTAGACGACGTAGACGTGTGTGAAGTGACTTGGCAGGGAGTACCAATAGCTCAGTGCCGCTAACCTGAGCGTATACTACCCCACCTACTACCCCAACCTACCTACACGTATTACATATCGGCGATACATAGTAGGTACCAACGTGTTTATCACATTGACGTAAGCACAAAAATGTTTTACATAATCAAAACATATATTTGCTATACAGTTATTAATTTGTACAAACCATTAGTGATACGAAGTTATCTGAGCGTTTTCGGTGTCCAATATACATATATATTTAACAATATGTACTTTTGGTATCGAAGTGTTATGTAGATACCTGACCTAGTGAAAAAACGTAACTGGAAAAGCAAAACTTGGCTCGGCCATATTGTGAGAATGAAAGAGGATCGCAGCATAAATAGAGCATACCAAATATCACTGGAATGATATACAGGAGACAGATCTAAGGGAGCTTCAAGCCAGCAATTGGCGAGAAGATTCCAAGGATCGCGGAAAGTGGCGAAATCTTATATCAGAGGCCAAGACACATTTTCGGTCGTTGAACCAACGGAGTAAGTAACTGAGTAACCTAGTTAAAAAATAAAATTGTACAGGTGCGAGTAAGACTCGTTTACAAAATTCTTATTGTGTTTTTTTTTCTTACTCTAGATTCTACTGTGTAGATACCTAATACCTACTCTTGTAGGTGAAGGCGCAGGTCAGATAGACTTAAAAAAACATTAAACCCTGTCGGTCCCCCCAGTTGTTGTTACAGTAAGATCATAAATTCATGTAAAAAAAAATGCAGTGCGCTGTGAAATCACTAGGTACTTTGTATCTCCAACTATAAAGTTGTAAAGTTGTAAAGCAAATTGTAAAGTTGTAAAAGCCCCGAATCTCTTCCTTAACTTTACGGCACTTAGGTTTTCCGTCATTCTATTTTAATTATCTCTCAAAATATAACGCTATCGTATAGAATCAAATAGTTAAAGTCATACAATTGTTAATTTTAGAATTTTCCCTTGTAAAGACTCAGAAAAACTATATAGGGGACGGCTTAACCTAGTAGTCTTTTGTAATTCTTTTTTTCGTAATATCATTAATTTTTTTTAACACGAAACTAAACCTAATTTTATAAGGTTAGTTTGAAATAAATAAAATATAATAACGAAGCCTACGTGCTGCGTCGCGTCTTGCTCGTGTGTGATTTACGTCGCGCCATTAAATATTTACACAGCTTTTACATTATTATACAATACAAATTGTGTTTTAAATAAAACAAGTCGTTCTGAAGGTTAACCAATATTATTGAAATGTTAGTAACCAGACTAGCCGTCCAGACATTTTAGGATTTATTATTTTTATATGGAACTGGTTTTAAATAATGAATGTAAAAGCAACTGTCTGTTCACCCTTTCAAGGCTATAACAACGCTACGATTAAGATAAAATTTGATATATAGATAGTTGTAACTGCCAGAATACCTAAATTGAGAATATTTATATATTTAGTACCTTAATTGTAATACTTCAATGGAGTTATGTTTCCAATGAAATATATCTTATACTATAGGCTGATCGCGTATCGCCCATCTGAGATATCTGAGATACAAAGTCATTAAACATTATTCAAATCTCATAAAGAACTATTTAACCACAGATAAAAGTAATGTAAGACTATTCGTCACTAACATCCAAATCGTTTGAATCATCATCACTGTCAGAGTCTTGGCGATAGGCGATACGCGAGTAAAACGGTCTATCTATAGCTGTCCTGGTGAACTTTGGACAAAGTTCGAAGTTTGAAAAATAGTGGATTTTTCACTTTTTGAACCTTTTTTGGGCTTTTATGAAACCTATTTCAAGACCAATATCAGCAAAATCAGTTCAGCGGTTCTTGAGTTTTATTACGTGAGAAACAAACGTCTATTCATTTTTAAAATATTCAAGATTCAAGATCATATAGATGCATGAGTAACTCTAGATAAAATGTGGATTAACATTACAATGTATTGAATAAACAAGAAAATAAAATACTCATGTATATTGTCCAATAAAAGTGATAAGTAAGTTATTTCTGTCTTATCTCTAGATTGACTTAGTAGTGTCTTATTTTTAGATGCTCAATCATCAGTTTTTTTTTATGTTGTTACATATTTACTTATTATGCTCAATTATGTTGATATCTATTATTAAATATTTTTTCGAACTTATATTAATAGCTTTTTTCAGTAATTCGGAGTTCTAACGTATTCTACGTTAGAACTCCGAATTACTGAAATCAGAGACATCTTAGTACTAGAAAACTATAACTTTGTTTATGTATGTAAGAATACTTCAATTCAACCCTTTTTAGTGTCCCACTCCTAAGCACGGGTCTTCTCTCAACTATCTTACTAGTTGAAAGAGTTTAGACCTTAATCCACAAACGCTGGCCAAGGGCGAGTTGGTGGATGGCAAATGTCCTCGAATGTCATGCCGGTTTCCTCATAAAGTTTTCCTTCACCGATATTGAGCAGCGTCGATGAAATAATTCACACAAATATGTGTGGGCACGACCGGGAATCGAACCTACGACCTTATATTTCTAAGGTGAGGCCCGTAGCGCTGCGCCACCGCTGCTATTATATAGAATATATATTTAACTAATTTAATTTAACAACTGGTAAAATGAAGCCATAAAGTCTTTCAGTTATAGAAGGGATGTGAAAAGTATTTGGTTCGATCCATACGCGGGACACATTGTTTGGCCCAGTTGTTCGCCGCTTACTGTATAGTATAGTACTTAGTACCTATTATAACGATATACCATTGTAAATGCATATAATACAACATTTTAAAAATAACTAAGTAACTAAAAGATAATGAAGTTTAAGCATAAATAAGTACTTAATAATTTCCAACGTTTTTCATAAGAAGCAAGACAATATTTTGACACTCATTATGATAATTACGTCAATGCAGTTGTTATTGTAAACAGTGCGACCCAAATTAAGTACTTAGGTATTATTCTATTTAATCTAATTGGCGCCTGCGCTACTCTTTAGTGTGTCTCTGTTACACTTTTTAACTCTAATTAAATTGCTGAAACGGTTTTGAAAATGTTGTTCGTTCTATAGAAGGACGAAAAGTTACCCAAATAATTGCTACTACATAATACTTTTTTGCGGATGACCTAACCCAATTAGCTGGAAGGGCCTTTATTGGTTTACCGGACTTTTTCGGTGAGCCGTCCGATGACGGTCGAGCCGATCATGTACTGTGGCAACTTCCATGAGGGCTCCCGATGTTGCCAATGTTACTGAACGTTGCCGGACACTGTAGTTTTAGGGGATCGGGGGGCTATATAATACCTAACTATGCTTAACTTTTAAAGCTATGATAGCGTGCGCGACAACGCCGGTAGTTGCAATCGCAACTGGGCCCCAATTCTCGCGCTTTAGACATTTATCTCTAATAGAAATTTGTCGAAGAATGGCGATTTCTTTTGTTTTTTAATGGCATCCGCCATTTTTTCTACATTTGCCTATTAAAGATAAATATCTAAAGCACAAGAATGGAGGCCTTGTACAGGACAGTCGACAAATTTCGTTTTCAGTGACAAGAGAAAGTCAGCGAAATGGCAAAATAGATATTATTTATTTAGGTAGTCTTCATTGAAATTACTTGCATGTTATTTTATATTGACACCAATCCGTACGTTATCATAGTTTATGTTGCAGTTATTTATAAAATGTCGTAGGTAAAGTATGAATTAAGGCATACTCTACATCCCGAAAAGATACCCATTAAATACTCATGTAACAGAATGCTTTTTTAATAACGAGTATCTTACTCTTAGCTATAATATTATGGTTTAAGTACATTATTCAATTGGTAATTACTAATTAGTTAGTATGAAACGCCAAATTTTGTGGGTTAAAGTATAACTTAATGACTGTCTTGACTCAATGACACAACGCAATTACAAATTACAATGGAACCATGACTTCATCATCTTATTCAGCATAAAGAAGAATGATGAGCATATGCGAAGCTAAAATCTCATTATACGGTTCATTTTGATTGATTTGAATGACGTAATAAGTCTGCATTTATTAGTTAGGTAATCGTGAGGCTATTTTAGTCCACGACTAGACATAGGCCTCACCACTGAACATTATCTGTGGCTACTCTTTGTAGGGACACAAGTTGTCTACACACTTGTCTCGTAAGCATTATTGTTTGTAAACCGTATTGCGGTAATTTTGTAATGTAACTCAGTCGCAAATAAACGCTCTTAGTGTTCACTCGTCGTATAATTTTAAAACTCGCCCTAGCTAAATAGAATCCCTGTCTAGTGGACATCAGTAGGCAGGGTTAATAACGTAGGAACTAAGTAATTAGTGACACACATACGTTAAATCTTAATCTAACGCATAGAAGATTAGGAGAGGTTAAGGAATATAAACGTATTAGGCACATACACGTACCTACACCATCCTACACGGAGAAAAGACGGCGACGCGATTCGTATTTCGTAATGAGTTCGTAATCAGAACAAACCAGTGGCGAAGAGTCCTTACAAGCCGATTCCAATCGGCTTCCCTTAAGAATTGATTAAAATCGTTTATTTCATTAAAATGATATAACGCCTAAGAGTTTTAAATAGCATCAAAAATAAGTATTCACCTATAATATGAAGGTGCTGGTCACCATAGATACATACAGTCCATCAAATCTAAGAAGTAGATACCGTTTGACGTTTCACTGTTTTCTATTAAATTACCTTTATAGAGGCGTAATTCACACTATTTTTATTAGCTTTTCTGTAAAATAATTTAATTTGAAGCTATTTTTAATTTAAACATAACAATTTTCATACAAAAAATAAAATTCTAAATGTACTACGTTTAGAACTATCAAACAGTACTTCTTAGATTTGATGGACTGTAGGTGACGGTATTGAAGAGATATAATATTATTATTTTTCAGATTTCCACTGGTTTATACACAATAATAATATAGAATCGCCACCCTATTATTCGATTAATACCCAGTAATAGGCACGGTATAATGATATGACGTAATAAATATACCTATTCTGTAATAGGAATCATTGAGTCACCTTACAAAGATCGTAAAGGGGGTACTAAACAGAGGAATCAACCGCCCCTCATAGAAGACTTCGATGATCTGAACTTTGATCCCCATTCAGAAATCTTTTACCCCACTTGTTGCCAGTTCTGCGCGATGAGACTATGAACGACACATCGCCACTTCAGCTGGGCTCTCGATTACTTTAATTCTTTGTCGAATAGATTCATTGCGTATTGGTTCCTTACCAATAGGTAATCCAAGATACTATCCTAAACCCCGAGCACAGTTATTATTAAGGTAATAAGTATTTGTGGTAAGTCACTAGACGAATTACTAAGTAAAACAACGTGTTAATAAAAATAAGTATAATAAATATATGAACACATGCACACTTAGTGCAGATAACAATATAAAGAGCAGCGTCCAACTGTCGGACGCTACATCTGTATCAACGACGGACGCTGTAGGCTGACGATTTGGCGCGCTGGATTTTCTTTAGGAGAATCTGAAATAAATGAAGAAAAAATTAACACATATGCTATTAGAACCCCACAGATAGCTTAGGTCTTCTCTCTTAACGCGTAACACGTCTTTTCATTAAATATTGCTATAATTGTTTCGTTCCTGAAAAAGCTGATTCTAACTCCACACAAGAGCAGCAGTGACTCAGTCAGCGGTTCGATCCTCGGTCATAAGTACACATTGTGTGAATTGTTTTATCCCCGCCGCTTGATATCGGTGACGGAAAATATCGTTAGGAAACCGGTACGTCTTTGAACAAATCATTCAAGGATATGTGACATCCACCAACCCGCACTTGGCCAGCGTGTGTGGATTATGGCCTAAACTCTCTCAACTCGTAAGCTAGTTGAGAGAAGACCTGTGCCCAGCTGTGGGACACTAAATAGGGTTTAACACCACACACACGTCTTGAAGCAGCCACAGATTGCTAGCGTTAAGAAAGTGTTCGAAAGTATCCGAAAGTCAAAAGTAAAGAGGTACCTATAGCGGTTTTAAACTTTATAACTCGACTAGGGACCTCCGCTTTACAGAATTCACGCAGTGTAACTTTTTATTGGGTTCCTGGGTGTGAGCATTACATTATCTGTGGTGTGAGTAAGATATCAACATTTAAATGGTAACAATGCATGAGAGCAAGTGTCCGAAAAAAATGGCGAATGTTGATGAAAACTAGTTTTCATACTCAGAATGTCACGATAGAGATAAGTCTACCAACGCACGACATCCAACAAGTAGTCTATAGCAATCGACATCATATTTTGTCATCATATGTCGAGATAATTGCCTAAAGCGCGAGAGTTTGCCGATTAAGAAAGTCTGAGCCACTGACGGTAATTTGTCGATTCTCGGTTTCCTGGTGTACTTACCATATTATCATGGTCAATCTGCCGCTGCTGTTTCTTCCTCATAACCGCGGCTGAGGGCACCGGCTTCTTGCCCAGCTCCTGTGGTGGGATGGAAGACTTCTTAGTGTTTCTGGCGCTCATGATCTTGCTCAGCAGTATGTGGTTATGTCTCTCGATCTCCCGTAGTCTCTCGTTAGAGAAGGACATATTAATCCGCCTGGTTTGTGGCACGGATACCGAACTGGAAGGAAGAGGATACATAGACTTTAGTAAATGTTTTATGAATTTTAAGAAAAACTCTTTTTCGTGAGTTCTACGAAACTATATGTATATTACTGGTTTGTAACTCATTGAGTCCTAGTGATCAAGAAGCCAATAGTGGCGCATCCAGAGAGATATCTATCAACATAATAGCTATTTAACAAAAACTCAAAACTGTTACAAGGTTATGAAGAGCTTCTAGCTTGTTGGGATATGAATAAATTATTATTGGTTGGGTGGGTAGGCAGCCTAGCAATAATAGGCTGTGGGCACATTAATAGTAATCAAGCTACGAGACCTTAGTTTCCCAGTGAGATAAGACCTTCAAACTTTAATGAACTTATACGTCATCGCCAGTTTGTTGAGTAATCATAGTATTTTCAGTTTGGAAACATGATGGTTTCCTCATTATAATACTCTTCATGATCATCAGTCAATACTGATTGCTAAAGAAAAAGTCCCCCTTAACTAAATTGTGGGTTATCTACCCATGGAGAGAGCCTACTTTTATTACAGTTCTTATGAACTGTAATAAAAGTCTTTACTTATGTAAAGGATGTTTGTAAAACTAAGATAAACAGATGAATACTCACCCAAAGCTGGTAGACCTCCCAGAGCACGATGCCATCTTAGTACTAGACATAGTCGTATGGCTTTGTGTCAATTTAACCGCGGCCTTCATGGCGCTGCTAGTGACAGATATACTCTTGTCACTCTGCGTAGATTTGGCAACAGATATCACTGACTCATCACTTTTATCCTCTTCAAACTCATCAGAATAAGCATCCTCATCATTAATAGTAGTTTTGTCTTCATTCTCGTCATCCTCAGACTCATAAACACAAGTTTCGACGCAAATGTTCGGTTGTTTTTTAACCGTATCAATGATACATCCCATGTTTGACAGATCTTTGGAGAGTTCATCGACCTCGTTGTTATTTTCCTCCTGGTACTTTAGTTTGGACTCTTTAGTGTCCCCAGAAGAAAAAGTGTCTCTATAAATCGGGTTTAAATCGCTGCGTGACATTGTGGAAGCGTGTGATTAGCAGCTAGAAATAGGTAAAACAAATTAGCTTCTACAGGTCACTAGTGATGGAATTTGTAGTTTTGAGGGTGCTATAGGTATTGCAATAATAATAATAACTACCATAACCTAGATTTTAGTTTCTATATTCTGGAATAGTCACGAGTGAATCGGTATTTACTGGGTATGCGCGTTCCATCGTATCATTGCTTCACATCAGGCAAGTTGTGGTCAAGCGCAAGCCTATTTTGAGATTAAAAAAAAATAGTCCTGCTCTAACCGGGGATTGTCCTTTGTAGAAATATGGTGCGAACAGGGATAATCGTCGGCTGGTGCCACATTACATTTAGAGCAAAATTGTCTAACGGCCCCACGCCTTCCAAAAGTCCAGAGCTCCATAGCTCCGAGATAAAAAAAAAACAAACATAATAATAATATCCTCAGACATTAACACATACGGCCAACTAATCTCAAGTCCCAAACTAAGCAGAGCTTGTACGTAGGTACTTACTACTTTTTAAGGATATTCATTATCACGAGCCCTGGATTTGACATTAATAGATATGTCTAAAACAAGTTACAAAAGCCGTCTGCCTATGTTCCTTCACCTATATTGATGATAGATTGATAGGTGATGAAACAATTTAGGTAGATACATAAATATGTTTGAGCCCGACCGTAGGCTATTAACTATTCTGTACCGTAGGATCGAACCCGTGACCTACATAACAAAGTAGAGTCGATATTGCTGAGCTACCGCTACAAGTATAAGTAATTTGTTATAACTCAGGGTAAACATAGTGTAGGTACTCTAGTAAATATGTTCCCCATTAATGTACAGTCAGCTACAAAAGTTGATTAACATTTTCAATTCAATTTCACATTTTCAACACATTCAATTTTACAAAACATCTTAACACCATAACATTCAATAAATAGGTAAGTATAGTGGTGTAATGAGAAAATAAGCTTGTTATTTGTACTTTACAATGAACAGTCACACGACTTTTACCTACATAAAGACTATTTTGTATTAATATGATTTGTAATATTAAATTTGTTAATCCGCTTTGTACCTGACTGTATATATACAAAGTTCGTATTGAATCTAGATATTCTACGCAAAACAAAATAATACTGAAAAAATCACTGATAAATTGGATAACAGTAGACTAGATAATATATCTAAATATCTATCTACAACTAGTTGCTAGTTTGTTACTAGTAGACGAAGAAAAACTTTTACGAAAATGCGCCTGATAAATAATAATAGCAAAGAATCTTATTGACTACTTTACTACCTACCTTATAAATTATACTTATTTGTACCTCTGTCACTTAACGAATGTCTTTTCCGCTCAATATAAAATCATAAAATTCATTTATTCCACAAAATTTCATAGCAGTACAAAGCCGCTCACAATAGAACAACAAAAAAGTGTCAAAACTCGAATGTATGTTTACTTTTTTCATTATTTCATTTTCCACAGTAGATGCCTAACCAGCCAGGGAGTTTAGTTTATCAACATTATGTATTTCTCTATTGATAGCTACATAGTCACTAAATAAACGAATCTTTTATAAAATCAATAAACCACTAGCAACCGATAAACAAATGTCGCGCTGAGTGTTTTGATATTATTTTGTGTTGGGAAAAAGGTACAAAGACCTCCATCGACATATTTTTTTGGGTCACACACAATGACTACTTTATGAAATTTTGGACCGATGGCCCTTGTAATCAGTCTTGTCAACACCGTTGACACTTCATTCATTCAATTAGACGATTATTCGTTCATTTCATTCATTTATTAATTAAAAAGTTGCACTGTGGGATGGAGAATTTGAGTGCGCGATAATGATTTTTGGATAATTTTTCTGTTTATATATCTAGATAATCTAATTTCTTTCTAAAATGGTGACCATAATAAAAAATCAGTTGTTGAAACATTTATCCAGGTATGTTTCCTATTAAATTTCTTAATATCTGTCCTATTATGTCTACCCAAATGGGATTCCCATTTGTTATTAGATTAATTTTCATAATAACATTTATTTAGATGCCATTATATTTGTTTCGGGGCTTCGTTGTTCTTTTTACGTGTGTTGTAATTTAATTAAGTTGGCTAAAACTGTGCTCTTTGTTCGATTTTGTGGGTAGGTACCTGTTTTGTATTTACTATTGTTATATACATACCAGCATGCCTGTTCCCCATGGATGTAGGCAGAGACTATATAGTGCTACCGGTTGCGATCTGAACATATGTCTTGGCTCGTTCTTCTTTTAGTTGATGAAAGTGATAAATCAGTGCCAGTTATCAGGCCAGATTTAAATTGGAGTGAGATCATGTTTTAGCCTCCGTATAAACAACAATCCACCCTGCTAAAACTTTATAGCCTCTTTATCCTTCATCCCTGGAGCAGCTACTCTGTTTGCCATCTGGACAGGCTGGCCCAGCAATAAATTGTCTTTATACACTAGATTTTTTGTTTAGGTATGATGAACTTATATTAAATGGCCTACATATAGAAGTAGGCCATCTAATGTAAGTTCATCATACCTGAAAAGGAAAACTAACTATGTTTTTATAAGGCTAATAAAGATTAACCTTATAAAAACCTAGTTTATAGTGCAATAAACATTAATATTAGTAACAATTTAGACCTAGATTACCTCTAACAAATTTAACTACACGTTGTTCAGCGATATGACAGAATCATTTGACACTTGAATAGATGTTTGATTGTTTGAAGCCGATAACCGGCAAGTTAGACGACTCCGCCTGATAGTTTGCCAACTGATTGATTGCAGCTATAAGCCCGTTTGATTGCTGTTCTTTAAAAATTAAAGTCGTACATATTGGTCAGGCTGTACAGAGTGGTAGAAAACTGTTTACACCTCTGCTAGAGATAGTTTCCGAAAAAATACTGTGACTGCTTGATGTTTGCCAACTTCATTAAAATTTATCTTCATATTTCAACCAATTTATACAAAAAGCCTTACTATATCTATAATGTCAACCAATTGCATGTTGTTTAAAAAATTACATAACAAAATTAAGAAACTACATTTTTTAAATTTATTACTTTTACAAAAGTATCTTCTGATCATTGGTTATCATAGTTGTATTCTATTTAACAGCCCTATAACAATTTTATTAGCATTGTTATGAGTATTGAACCTTGGCCATCAAATGAGTTCTACCGGTAAAGTAAAATGACTTGGGTATCACAGAAAATTTTAATTGTAGCTACTTAAGTTATCTGCTCTGATTATTTAATATTCAATAAAAAAAATCCTCAATATCACATCTTTACGTAGCAAAGTATTAAAACTTCCCCTTGAATCTGGTTGTCAATTGATGAAAACATTTGATCCACTAGTATTTGTAAATAGGTCTTGATTGTGTAATATATTCTTTATGAATATTTGAGTGTATATTGCTGGTCGTCATTATGGGAAGCCAGCAAATTAAGACTTACCAATAATTTCTACACATTAGATTAATAACTACAACGAACAATAATTTCTTCTAACAGATTTACGAAGAACCTCTCACCGGAACAAATATCCCTCTCAGCATTGCGAGGGTCGGGTGAGCTGCAAGACTTGACACTTGACGAGGATCTCCTGACAGATCTACTGGAGCTGCCAGGATGGCTACGACTGACTGCTGCCAAGTGCAACCGCGCATCTTTCCGAATACAATGGACGAAGCTCAAGACTGTACCTATAGTACTGGTAAGTTTATGATGAGTAACTTATCCAACAATCTTGAAGGTTTAAAATACTTTTTGTCTCTTTGTATATTGAAAAATCTGACTGACCTGTTTTTATTCTAGAAAGGCTTATCTGCGGAGGTATTTTAAATCTTTGTTTTGTAGATAATGGTCTCGATTCTGTTTATAGACCAAACCAAATTTAGAGATTCGCTATCTTTTACTAACAGGCAGTGTATCAAACCAGTGAACTAATTGCGCTTCACTGTGTTTTGACGACACATAATAATCACGGTGAAGTACAAGGCATAAACTGGTTCTATATCTCTAATCGGGTTAGCTAGAGCCATTCTATTCTCACACTGCCTGTTATTAAAAAACAAATTTAATTCTCTAATTTTGGTTTCATTTATAAACATTCACTTGATTCTACAAGGCCAATGACTGGAAATCTTTTGTGTACACTATCTGCTAGAGACATTAGACCAGGCTAATTAAGGGGAATGCTAATCTTTCGAAAAAACTAATAAAACCTAATTTAGGGAGAGGTTTGGTTTAACATATTTTTATAAAGATTGATAAAAAAAAATACATTTAGATTTTTCCAAGCCACTTACAATGTTTGTTTATTAAAATGAGTCATTTATTTTTATCGGTGTTATGATAACACCGACATTTCACCCAATTATCAACACAGTAGTTAGACTTTAAATAACATTTCCACTGTAGTTTTTATAAGTGTATTATTATAAATAACAAAACGCCACTGCCTTAATTACTTTAGTGTAATAATATTAGCAGACACACCATATGGGTGGTTTTCAGAATAGCGTATTTTTCTGCGCGTATACATACTTAATGTCGGTTCGGTATACGCACGCTATTTTTCGCGCTTCATTAAACCTGAGCCTCGATTCTAGCGCTTTAGACTTTTATCTCTAATAGACATTTGACTAACAAAAGCGGCAATTTCTTTTGTTTTTTAATGGCATCCGAGATTTTTTTCGACATCGACAAAATTGCGCGCTTTAGACATTTAACTGTAATAGACAAATGTCGAAAAAATGGCGGATATAATTGAAAAACACCCCTGGGACCCCGATTCTTGCACCTTACGACATTTATCTCGAATAGGACATATGTAGAAACATATGGTGTATGTCCACTGAAAACGAATGTATTCTACATATGATGTCAATTACTCGTTGCATGTCGTCCGTTGAGTGGTAGACTTATCTCTGACCTGACATTCCAAGAATACAAAAATTAGTTTTCTATCGACAGCCGCAATTTTTTCAACTAAGTCGCGTTCGAGATAAATGTAAATGTGCGCCTATATACGCTTACACGCGCTTTAAAAAAAGAGCTTATAAGCGCGTATAATACGCTAGTCTTGAACTGCTCTAAGACAACATGCACTTTACATGCAGCCAGTCATAAAGCAGGCTGTAGACCAGTGGCGAAGAGTGGAAATTTGAAAAAGGGAAAACGAAGCTAGTAATGAGTTCTTTTGTAAGGAAATAAGATTAAGAGATGGGATTAAGAAACCGTAAGCCTGTACAAAGCTAGTTATTACCTACGCTGCGCGACTTTCAAACTTCCTATGAAGTGGGTGCTGCATTTTTTGGTGCTATCTAAAACTTTTAGGCGTTACATTATTGACCAGCCGGATTGAGAAGCCGGTGGGAATTGTGTTATATCGACTCTTCGCCACTGCTGTAGACTTTGGATCAAGGAGCTGGGTCAACGTGTAGAGTTGGCAGTGAGATGGTAGTTGGTAACGTCATTTTTCGTGCACACAACAAAGGATCTTGGTGTGCTCCGCAAATAATGCTATCTGTTTGATACTCCAATGTATAAATAGCGACTCTGATCCGATATTTTGACCCAACAAGCTAACTAATGTAAATTGGGCCAATTTACATTATAGCCTTTAAAGCACACGGCCAATATTGGCCAAAGGTGCTGGGCCAACACGATGTCTTTTGAGTTGTTAATAGTTTACGACAACATTAGCCCGCCAACGGATTAGACTCAGTTTTTCGTGCACTTATTAAAAGACATCAAAGTCAGGGTTATTAAAAGACATCAAACACTAATATGTGCGATCCTTTTGGGATCGGATATTTTGCACTTAGTGACTTGCTGGCCCAGCCCTGCACAGCGGATTTAGAGAGATTAAACGTCACGTAGATGTGTCACTACTAAAGTAACATACTAGTCTCCTAATGTGAAGTTTATGAGAATCGTGACACCTTACTAATGCTCTTAGTACAAAGAGTTCTCTGATTTAGTTCACTTAGTCCTAACATAGAGTAAATCATACATTTCTGAAAACTGTTTTTTTTTTGTTACTCTTTGAATCAATTACTTCTGATGAGTTTTTAATTAAAACTAGAGATATTATATAATATGACGATTTTTTTAAATCAGAAGTCATCAAGATAATTTGTGCTCAGCCATTTGAAGATCATAAGCGCTTTTTACGGAGATACTATGAAACTTTAAAAAATTAACTACCTGTTATTTTGTTATTCTAAATATAATTGTCATTTAGTACACACAAGATTTGAAATCCTGTGTGTACTGAATGACAATTTCACACAGAAGTTCAAATAAGGTTAAATTTTTTTGAGGTTTTATGCGTTGAAGGTTTCATTATTTTTTTATTCTTAATTTTATAATAATAATAATAGCTCTCACGCCTTTAATACCCGAAGGCTTAGACAGAGGTGAATATAACCTACTTTTCGCTGGCGGCTATTTTTTCGATAAGAATAGGTCGGGCTAATACCTATTCCATAACATAACCTTTAAAACCTTTAATCTGTCGACTGTAGCTCTGATTCTTAGTATACTTAGACAAAAAAGCTCCTTTGGGAAAACCGGCATAGAACAGAAAACAATGTTCGTCAACGGGTTTCCCCAATACTAGCACCTTTGCCTTTATAAACAGGCTTAGAATCTGATGAACTTAGAAGAAAGGGTGAAGCCCTTCAAAAATTAAACCCTAATGAAAGGCATAATAAGGTGAACCCTTTCGCCATTATTTGTGGTTAGGCCATTCATAGACTGTGACATTTTTTATGTTAGTATTGCAGGATTTTTGTAGTAGGTAAGTGTTTATTTAAACGGGATTTCGTATTGCTCTTGTGTAAATGTACAAGGAACAAGTTAATTCCTCATTATATTTACTAGAACTTCTGTAAATACTAGAGCACCATCATAATCCACATCACGCGTGATTTGGGTGACCAAAAGTATGGTGAACGAATTTCGCTCCTGATTTCTACTAAAATAACCACTTGGAGTACAGTAGGCACTTAGCTACCTCCTTCTTCAAAAAACTTCTGAAAAAATCTTATATGCTACTAAAATGTATACAGCCTGACGTCGTCAACAGTTTTTAACATGGCGTAGTTACCACCACAGGCTCTTCGTGCGTACAGTACTCCTTAAATTAATTATCCTTCGTTTCAATACTCAATACTAGTTAGAGCGTCTTAGATAATTTAACATGGAACTGGTATTGCTCGCGTTTCCCTCTACCGAGGTACATAAACAATTTGTATACATTAACTGTACATGTTTTGTGTTTGTGTGTAGCTTCTATTTAAGTGTGCGTTAGTAAAGACGCTTCAACTTTTACATGTGTGCTGTACGTGGTTACCTCCCCTCCCCCTTATACTGGCAGAAATTTAGTAGTAGTACAAGTTTCGTATAACGCCTCCCGTGTTAAATGTGCTAAGTAGAACATGGCCAATTACTAGCACGTAGTATTTCATTTGATTGAGCGCCGTGCCCTTGATCTTACCTTACATGTTTGATTTACATCCTGTACGTAGATATATTGTTTATGTAATCAACAGTTTTTGTGCGTAGAACCTAATATTGGAGTCAAGGATTTTGGAAAACCTGGCAGCTTTATGTGTAAAAAGGTCTTAACTTACTCTACTACATCTACACGTTTAGACTAGGGTACTTGTCTGGAATGCGTAGACACGTTACCAACGGCAATAACTTCTGCCTACGTGCGTAGTAATATTTCCACGACTGCTTAGGAAGTGTGTTATATTTTATAATAACACACGTTTAAAAGTAGATATCTGGTTGGCATTAGAGAAAATCTTAGGAATGCGCATAAAGTCACTTCTTAGGGTTTTAGCAAGAGGTTTTAGGATTTCCAAATTACAATGTTCTGTTTTATTGTCATTTTGTTTATCGCGGTTTATTTTAGATTTTAGATCCCGACGTTTCAAAGTCTTTTCAGATTTCATGTTTACGGGTGGACTGAAATATTTTACGTCCAAATATATTAATCCCAATTATTATTATTTAACTACTACTGACTACCTACAACATTATTATTTAACCAGCTTTATTTTATCAGTCCACCCGTGAATATGAAGTCTGAAAAGACTGAAACGTCGGGATCTAAAATCTAAAATGAACCGCGATAAAATCCGTTAAAAAAGTAGTTTTATTTCAATGTGTGATATTCGCTTAAATCTAAGACAAAACCATTTTGAAAACGAAAACGCCTTTATTTACGAGTAGATCCTACCTTGTGCTTAGCGGGCCTTATTATTACCGAAGTCTAAACGTAACTATAATGTACTACCTACCTTAGATGATAATCATACCAGTCTACAGTCTAAACATTCAGATAAATAAAGTCGTGACTAGTCAGTCAGTTAGTGACTTCATTTGATTCTCATCTAAAAATCTTAACCAATGTGAGTGAAAAAAAAGTTAACTACGTATTAACACAGCCATTAAAACGCGTTTATGTAATGTAAATAAAAGTTGTTTACAAACAAAATTATACTTTATAAACATTGAATAAAATTAAATGTAAAAGTTAAATCCTCAATAGATTCTTCTTGTTCTTTGCAACAACAATTTAAAAGTAATTTATCTTGTAACAGTTTAAGAGAGGCTTGGTTAGTTTGATTACTTTTGCAAACTGTACCAAATGAATAACCACTTACACAATTTTTCAAAGAAAAACTGAAACGCCTGTTGCCTGTTGTTGTTTTGTAATACTTTTACTGTTGAGTAAAAGTAAATTTTGGTTCAGGTCTATTTACACAGCTCTTACCCCTGTATACTCGAAGGTGTAGGCAGAGCTCAATGTCACCCACATACTTAGATATATTCCAAATGATACCTTTTTAAGGTAAATGAACTTTATATTTATTTTTTTGCCAGTTATGCTTAAGTCACATACGTAACAGGGAGTAAGCCTACTGCGGCTCGTTGGGAACAATTTGTAACCTCGAGTTGCTAATAGGGTTTTTCTAAACATATTACAACTAACTTTTCGTTTGACTTGTCGTCAGACTCGAACCCATCTCAGCATGCTTTTTTCCACCTTGTACGTATGCATACCTACTTTACTTTATGTTGATTTTTCCCAGAATCTAGACGAAGTATGTATAGCACTGGAAGTGTGCTCAGAGCCGAGAGTGATGAACCCTAATGCCGGGGGAGCGCTACCTGTTCCTGGGAAATACAGTTATATTCATAAGGTAATATTATTAGTTACACAATTTGTTATTCAAGAACGACAGGATTTGTTAGACTTGTAGATTTCATATTAAAATCATATTAAAGAGGTAATGAAGTTCGCTAGGCCATTTATATATTGTTATGTACTAAAATGAATTGATATTTGTTAGTCTCGGTAAAACTCGAGAACGGCTAAGCGATTTCACTGGTTTTAATCTTGAAGTACTCATACAATAATAATAAAATACGCGGTAAAAAGTTCGTTGGGGCAGCTAATATAATATCAAAATTTGGTAAGTATCTCCTTCAGGTGTGAAAGATTGCATATGGGACTTCTTGGCAAGGTTTTGAGTGCTTGGCTGTGCAATAGTTCTTATTTTTTCAGCTTCAAAATTATTAGATTGCAAACTTCCGTCGTTCAATGTTACACTTTAAGTTATTTTTTTCTTATTTTTAGGTGATAGACGGCATATCAGTGGCTGTGAACCATGTGCAGATAGAATTTAATTGCGAAGCATTTACCAGCAGTGTTCAGGTACTTCAAACATTAATTTTTAATTCTAATAATAAATATTAGAGTAAAAGTTGTTCAATATCTAATTGTTTCTACGTTATTTTAGATTTCAAGAGTAACGGTTGAGTCCCGTACACCAGACGGACGCAAAGGAGACCTAAGACTGACTAGAATCAAATCACCTGATACGGGACAGCTGCTTATATTTAAAGTAAGTGACAATCACTATTTACTACTTACTTATATGCTTTACTATCTCAGGCTCATGGAGGAAGTCGCCTTCCTCCATGTGAAATTTCGAAATCATCATAAATTGACGACGTTAAAAAGATCTATCTGTTTCAAATATTCAAGTTTGTTCAGCAGTTCTTGCTTAATTTAGTAACGAACATTGGAGGAAAGTGGACCAATTAAACTTTCTAATTCCTCTGATTATTATCTTTCTGATTAATAAGTACCCAGAACTTAGTTAGGTTTTTGCACCTTACGGTGCATCCACACCGCTGTTACTTTTTGTTGAGCAACATTTTGCAACAAGGTAACATTAAATAACAATCTCTAACTTTTGAGGCTAGTTGTTACTAATTGTTGTGTGCTCAACAAAAGATAACAAAGAATAACTTTCGACAACAATCGAGCACGACATATATCGACGCATTGTTGAGGTTACGGTTATCGATTGTTAGAGCAACATTGACTAACACGGCAACATTTACTAACATTGAACAACTTATGCTATCCAGTGTCGCTCAGTAACATTTGAAAATGTTGCTCAACAAAAAGTAACTGCGGTGTGGATGCACCGTTAAGCTTCTTTACGCGCGAGTTACAGTAGCAGGATAATAGATATAATTATTAATGTTGTTCAGGAGTTAGAATGGCAGAGTGCCCGAATAGAAGCCAAAGCACACGGCGCCGCCGCTGCCAACCTGCCTCCTTTACGACTGCTATTAGGAAACACACACTGTCGAATAGTTATCAAGAAGAGATTATCAGGTAAGAATATTAGCCTTTTAAGCTTAATTTGGATTAAGGCCTAATGTTACTCAACTCTTAACATAGTTGAGAGACTACCCGTGTCCAACAGCAGCGGGACAACAAAATGGACTGTGGTAAGTGAGAATCTTAATTTATAGGGGTGGTTCAAAATTTCCTTTTTTTAGGCATTTCTTCTTCTGAATCATCTTTCATTTGAATTTGCAGCCATTTTGCCGTGAAAGCTTATCAATACATATCAAAGCGTAACAAAACATCAATCTATCCACATGAACTTTGGCATTTTTTATACAGGATAAGATAGTAGGATATTAGTATATATAAAAAGTTGATCTTATAAAATAAAACGTAATAGAGGCGTAACGCTCGTTATTTTTGTGTGTTAGACTGCGCAGTGACAGGTTCCCGGCTGGTGATCTGCCCCGAGCCGGTGGCCTGGGCACTTACTGACGGACAACTTCGAGCTGCTCTATCTTGTGCCGCGGCGCTCGCGCAGCCTGTACGGAGAGCTACGGCAGCTGCTACTAGAGCTAAGGCGCTTAAAAAGGTAACACCCTATTCGTCTTATCGCTGGAAATTGTTCTCTCCTAAATCACGGCATGCGCTGTCCACTACTATTTTCATCCAGATCTCATTAGACACTTTTCTGAGTTTGTCACTCCACCTAGTAAGAGGGGGTACTCTTGAGAATCAATAACAGGTTTACCACGCATCCGTTTAGCCAAAGAGGAGCTAGAAGAGTTTAGTGAGCTAGAAAAACGAACAGCGGTGGCGCGGGTTCGATCCCCGGTCGGCCCCCACATCTTTGTATTAAATTTTTATCATCGCCGCTGCTGAATATCGGTGAATAGTAGAATAATTCCTCCAAACGCCAAACGCCAACGTTTTATAGAAATAAACCTTATATGACGAATTTTATCAAGCTTTTATTGTCCTCAGATCGAAGAACCCAGAGAACAGATCTCAACAAGATCATCAACGGGTGAACGTGATATCCTTGCCCGAATGTTCGCTAAACACGACGTTCGGGAGACCTCGTACCATTTGCTCGCGCCCCGGATAGACTTGCATTTGTGTGACGACCCTGGATGTAAGTAAAAAAGTCTTTTGCTAGTAAAGACACAATCAGTTTTGTGAGGGTTATAAGATAGTACCTGGATGACCGGGCTTCGCTCGTTTTTTTTTTAATTATATTAAAGGGCTCCCAGTAATAGCTTTTGTCACAAAAAAAGAAATAAGAAAAGATAAATAAATACCTGGATTTAAACCTGGACCGTCTTGTTTCATGACTGCCTTATCTCCCATCTGAGCTATCATAACGTAATGAATTATTTGCGAATTTTTTGTTTGTATTCTAATTAAATTGTAGCAGCTTTCATTGCCTTAAAACACGAATATAACGACGTTTTTTATAAATGAAACTAGCTCGATTAATCGCCCCGAAACCCCCTGCATACTAAGTTTCATGAAAATCGTTGGAGCCGTTTCCGAGATTCAGATTATTGCGCGTTTAAAGATAAAAAGATAGATAGATTACGCGGGTTCACGTTTCAAATTCACCTGGACTTGTGTTCATTGTATTGGCATGCCAAAATTAATAGGCCATTTTGAGTAGATCAATAATAAGTAATCGTTCACGATATCTCGGCTTCCTGGGGGATAAGCAGAGACTGTATAAATTTCCTTTCTTGTTATGCTTTATTTATTTTGTTCCAGTGGGTAGATCAGAAATGCCAGCGTTATCGAACGGTGGTGCGTTACAGCTCACTCTAGTGAGTATGCAAGCAGACTTGTTCCCCTACCACAAAGCGTCAGATGACCGCCGCCATTGGAGAGGTTATAGGTGCGTTTGTATTGTAATGCATTAAACAAATATAGTCTTCAAAAACAGTATTTCTTCTAAATATTTATTTACTATATTCGATCTTACCGACCGGCAGTGCCGATTAATGCTGGTCCCCAAACATGTATCTTAGCTTTAAATTTCAATTCTTCGTACAGGGAAGCAGCAACCCCACACAGTCAATGGCTATCACAAGCCCTATCATCATTTTGTGCAACGCTACTTGACTCACTCGACCCTCGTCCACTCACTTCCAGCAATAAGGTAAACAATTTGTTAAAATTATAATGATAATTATAATGTTATGTAAGTAAGATTAAAGTCAGTCGCTGCTGATTTACACACGATATACTATAACACCACAAATCGTACACTCACAATCATTCCATTCATTCTACACGTCGTACATTCACTTCGTACATTCACTCATACATTCACCCCCGCCCACTAAACTTAGTGACCACCTTACAAATCACAAAACATATTACAAATAATGTGTATTTTAATGTTCCAGACGTCTAGTCATGCGGAGACCTCGGAAGTTCACATGTCAAACGGTATCAAACCGCGCACACCGCAACACAGCGCTTCCAATGTTCCGTCCACTACTTCTACTACCTCACAAAGTATGCCTTAATTAATAGTTTTGTAATGATAGTCTTCCATACATAAAAATGAATTGGCGGATATTTGTAACGCTAAAACTCAAGAACGGCTGAACTTATTTCTTAAAATATACATAGAAGCCCAAGGAAGGATTTTAAAAGTGAGAAATGCGCGGTACCCAGTTCGCTGGGGCAGCTGAAGAAAATATGTTTTGTAGCACTCGATATCAATCTAAAACCGCATGCGAAAAAAGTATGGCACTGTAGAAAGTGTTAATTTTGATATTTTTATCCATCCTTGTTATTCTACATTTCAACCTTAATATTATAGTAGTTTGGCTTTATATCAAACCCCCGTATTCATAAACGTATTTTAAGCTCATTATAGCTAAGATAAGTTTATAATTCGTTTGTCTTTGTCTGTCATCTTGACATTTATACTAGTAAGAAAGAGACAAAGTCCATTTTAAATAAGGAGTCTTATAACTTTTTTTATGAATAAGGTTGTTAGTATCTAAAGTTGGTATTTTAGTCTAGAAACAGACACAAACATAGTTTATTTTCCAGCATCTCCAACAAGGACGAGAATATTACAGCAACTAGGAAAACTAATGACAACGTGCCTCGTGCTCAGGATAGACGACTTTACTGTCAATAAGGTACATTAAAGCTCTGATAAAACTATTAGTATTAACTATTAACGCCATATTTAACGCTTGCAACGCAAATAAATACCGAATGTAATCATGGCACACCAATATTGTAGAGTAAACACAAATAACTTGGCTAAACGAAGCGTGTCTAGTGCGAAAACGTTTGCGCATGTACTACATACATATATAAATAAAAATCGGCTACTGCGCAGTGTGCACTCAAGGCGACTGGCCCAGTTATTTAACGGTCAACTTCATTCAATTCCTCTCTACTTCCTTTATCCTTCTCATTTCCTCATAACCTGAACCTAATGTTTGACGGAGACAGACTTTACAGACAATACATACCGGTCGCAAATGTTTCGTGAACGAATGACATTAATTCAACATGGCTTCTGTTACTCAGGCTCACGCCAGCCCTTACCTAAATGTTTTCCTACACACGCGTGCTTTTGCGGATTGCTTGCAAAACAATTCAAGAAATAAGCTTAATTATGCTAATATTGCTCAGAGTACTGCGTTTTATGATCACAGACGCTTTAGCTTGATGTTTTGGACTTTAATTTGTAAAATTCGATAACTTAGTAGACATAGAGACTGATTTAGACAGTATCTCTATAGCTGAGTCTGCAACCTGTATGATTGAGGACTGTAACCGTATTTCTGCCTTGCATAAAAATGCTTTCTCAATCCTCTGTCAAAATATTCGAAGCTTATCAAAGAATTTTGTAGGTTTAACAACACTCCTAGAAAGAAGTAATACCTCATGGGACTTCATAATATTGACGGAATGCTGGCTAATCAAGTCTCCCCCCTTACCTTCAATACAAGATTACACATGCGTTAGCACCAAGCAACATAGCTCGCAGAATGAAGGTGTAGTTGTATTTTTTCGCTCCGACCTTAATGTATCCGTCTCGGAACCGGAGATCCAAACTGCCAACTGTTTGTTGTTTATTCTCAACAACGATACTGCTATAATTGCAGTCTATCGCCCGCCGGCGGTTTGGAATGTGACTTCATTTGTAGACTCCCTGAATGCCCTACTAAACTCCGTTGCTTCCTACAAGAACATCATCTTAACCGGTGACATAAACATAAATATCTCCGACACCAATAATGACCCACGAGCTACTGACTACTTGACTATGCTTGCCTATCACGGAATGTTACCGGCACACACTCTTCCTACAAGACAAGGTAATACTTGCCTGGATCATCTAATTTTAAAAACTAGATTACCTGCTTTCTGCTTCGTCGCAAACACATCCCTCACTGATCACGACACAGTTTTACTATTTATGGAGTACAATAAGCCTCCCAATACTTCTTTCAAAAAAACTAGACAGACCCGTATTTTGGACTTTGACAAAATTGAACTGAGCCTTGTTCAAACCGACTTCAGCCCAGTTTACAACACCCCAGACGTAAATGAAGCCACTGACTTCTTCATCAATACCCTAAACCGTATCATAATTCAAAATTCGATTCTAAAAACTGTTCCTAACCGTAAGAGACTTAGTAAGCCCTGGATGACTCCAGGGCTCCTTAGATGCCTACGAAATAGAGACAATATGCATATGAAATTAAAAAAAAATCCCGCTAATGAAACCCTTTTGACGATATACAAAAGATATAGAAATTTTTGCTCTAAGATCCTCAAAACTACCAAAACTAATTATGATAAAGCCCTAATAACTAACTCCCAAAAAAATAACAAAAAGCTCTGGAATGCTATAAAATCTATTACCCATACATCTAAAGTTAAAATACACGCGGATCCTCTTCTCTCATCAACTGATCCAAAACGCTCTGTAAATGAAGTGAACGCATTTTTTGCAAATATCGGGCGTACCTTGGCCGAACGTATACAACAGGCCCCCACTTGCTCACCTTCATTAACCCACAATCCCATACCTAACCAAAATAGTTTTGTTTTGCTGGAAACAGACGAATCTGAAATGGATACAATGATCAGTAAGCTGCGAAGTGATTGTGCGGTGGGCACTGATGGTTTATCTGGCGCATTTCTCAAGAAATACAAAAAAATCGTTCTTACCCCTCTTACCCATATCTGTAATTTAGCTTTTGCCTCCGGAAAATTTCCAAATGCGCTCAAACTTGCAGTCGTCCACCCTGTGCACAAAGGGGGGGAAAGAGATCAATCTAGTAACTACAGACCCATCTCCATCCTGCCTACGCTTTCCAAATTAGTTGAGAGGCTCATGAACAACCGACTCATCAAATACTTAGAGCATAATCATATTTTGTCCTCCTCTCAATATGGCTTTCGATCCGGTATCTCCACCAATAATGCTGTGCTAGATTTGACCACAAATATTTTCTCTAACCTTGATAAAAAGCAGAAGGTAATTGGTATTTTCTTGGATTTGGCAAAAGCCTTTGATACGATTTCTGTCTCAAAACTGATTGCTAAACTGGAAAGTGTTGGTATTAGAGGCACTCAATTAGCTCTCTTTGAGAGTTACCTCTCGGGCAGACGTCAGTGTGTTAGGATCGGCGACTGGACCAGTGACGAGCTCCCCATATCTTACGGAGTCCCACAGGGCAGTATCATCGGCCCTACACTGTTCCTCATTTATATAAATGAGCTCTGTCAGCTATCGCTACCTAATGCATCAGTTTTCACCTATGCTGATGACACTGCCCTCCTATTCCACGGAGATTCCTGGGATCTAACTTTCCGATATGCTCAATCTGGTCTTAATCTCGTCACTGATTGGCTGTCGCAGAACCTGCTTACTTTAAATGTGGATAAATCTAATTACCTTACCTTTTCTTTTAATGCAGCCGGGAAACCATCTTCTTCCTATTGTTTGACTGTCCACTCATGTTCCCATCCCCATCACCTCAGAACATGTAGTTGCCCTTGCTTATCTCGTATCAATTGTGTTAAATATCTCGGTGTACATATCGATGATTGTCTGTCATTCTCAGTGCACATAAATACGCTTACTTCACGACTGCGCAGGTTGGTTTATATTTTTAAATCTCTTCGTCATGCAGCTGACAATACGGTTCTAAGACTTGTATATCTCGCTCTCTGCCAATCGCTCATACAATATTGCATAACTACTTGGGGTGGATCTGCTAAAACCCATTTGCTTAAAGTAGAACGCGCCCAGAGGGCTCTGCTGAAAGTGGGATGGCGGTTACCATTCCGCTTTCCCACAACCGATCTTTACAAGACGTGTAATGTTCTTTCTGTTCGCAAATTATTTGTATTAAATTTAATATTATCAACACACTCTAAACATCCCTACACACCGGGTAAGTTTAGCTCCCAACGGCGTAAATATACCGTCTGTCCTTCAATCCGCACCAATTGTCGATCGACTCACCGAAGTTTCACTTTCCTCAGTAGTCACGTTTATAATAAGGCAAATAAAATTTTAAATATACACCCCATGTCTAGATCAAAATGCAAAATAACTGTTACAAATTGGCTACTCAAATTGGACTATGCAGAGACTGAAGACATCTTAAATATTTTACATTAATATTTGGTTTAAAGTTAAAATTTTCAGCGTCACAACACAAACACACACACAAACACACTCGCACGCGACACACACACACACACACACACGCATATAGCATATTTTTTCTAAAATTAATTTCTATTCCATTTTAAATTGTTTCTTTTCCTCTCAATTGTCTAGTTTATAAATAGTTTGTAATTACTGTTATTATGTAAGTGCAGCCTACATTGTGTCGTTAGGGTGAGAGCCTGGAGATCTGTCACACAGGTCTCACACCCAGTATAGACTCCAGCTCTCATAAAGGTATTTATGAATCTGCCTGTAATCTCTGTTATATTGCCTAACTGTACCTTTTTGAGAGAAATAAACATTATTATTATTATATTATTATTATTATTACTAAACGTGCCGGTGATAATTCTGTTACCTCGAATTCGTAGGTATCTACTGGTTCAAAGACTCGCGAAGCGCCTCGTCCTCTAGTCAGTGCGGAGAAGGCTACGTTGCCCGGAGATGCAGGACTACTACACGCTGAACTCACCTTCTTTTACTACCCTGGAGATGTCAGCTTTCCTGGTAAGTGAATGGAATGCTTTCCTGGATATTGGTTTCACGCCCTGACATGTGTTTTGTATTAAAAAGTAAACGGTTGTATTTAACCCCACCTTGCCGCGATTGATGTCTTGCCACTTTCCGCTAAATTGCAAAGTTGCCATTCCTTGTAATCAAAACACAAACATCTTCCACAAATTTTGTATATAACGCAGTGCCAGCACCAAAGCTGTACGTACAACTGAGTCCAGTGCGAGTGTCAGTGGACGTGCCGAGCGTGGTGTGGCTGGGCGCCTTCCTGCCCAACGTCATACCGCAGGACACGCAGCCGGACGACACGCCCACGGCTTATATGGATGTTAGGATGGAGGCTATCATGCCTAAGGTGAGATGTTGTTGCTTACTATCTTTAAAAAATAGGGATATTTAAAAGTTTCGTCAATCAGGAAGCGAATTTAGCGTCGATGTCTTTGATATTTCATAGGTCTCTTATCTTCAGTACAAGAAAATGAACCGCCATAGCACTATATCACTAGATCGAGTTGCTTTAGTGCCTAGATGAGTGTTACATACGCCTGCTGTTTGTCTCTTTTTTTTCACGGGGAAATATATTACGCGTCTTTCCGCGTCGGTGTGTAGGACGTTTGTGGCCCGTGTGAAACAAACTCGGCTCTCCATCTTCAGCAGACAGACGCAGTTTACCTAGTACGCAACCTAACGGTGTTCCTTTGTGCTCTCATTGTGCCAGGCTACCATATTCATACAGCATTTACTGAACAGCCCAGCAGGTCGCCCATTCAGAGTTGGTTAATATTTCTCAATTTCCTAGCTCCGCATCCTCGCTCTGCTCCAGTGGACGAGCAGTCGCCCATGACCGATTATGAGTCTAACAGAGGCACACGCGTTAATTCGGTCAAAAATTGGCCGTTTGCTACGTTCAGACTAACGCTAGTCTGAACGTAGCCAACAGACAAAATCACGATTACAACGAATGAATTAAAAAGCTTTGCTCTGTTATCCTACAGATTGTTCTAGAAGCAGGACCTGAACACGTGTCCCAACAACGAGATCGCCCCAAAGAACTACAGATATGTACAGCAAGAGCTATGCTCACTAATGTAAGGGAACCGGCTAGAGCCAGTGAGTATTCATTATTACACACCTTTGATTAACAGCCTCAGTGGTAGCGTGTTCGCAGTTCGAATAATGGGTTTAACAAAAAATAATGTGTGGATTTTCATAAATAAAAATGTTAGCAGCTGTTTGGAGTTATGCTATTTGCAGCTAATGAACCACTATAGAACACTATTACGAATGGGACAGGATGCGAAATTGCATGCAAACTGACAAAGATAAACGTGACTCACATGCACTGTACATATTTTCTTGTTTTTTAAGGACTTTTTCGAATTGTTAGTCAGTCAGAAAGACTTTTATTAGTTCATCCGTTAGATGAGTCTCAACTGAACTTAACAAAGAACAGTCATAAGGAATCCTTACTGGTATGAACTGCAGCTCAGGATTTATATTCATTTATGAAATCTAATCTATTCATGCTATTCATTTGTCATTTACACAAATGAATGGAGTATAATTAGGAAAAAACGCTTGTCCCACACATTTTTTTATTTTTATGGAATTTATCAGTATTAATTTATCTTTTAATTATGTTTCCAGACTCTGCCGGCACTAGAACGGACCTAGCATCGATAATAGCAGCACTCCGTAAGTCTGCACCACCCAGAGGACAGTTCCCATGCACGGCAGATGATTTGGATCCGATAAACGAACAGTTTATATTGCATGCTGATAGTGAGTTTTATTTATATTAGCTTTCTATAAAGAAACATGAATTTGAAGGCTTTCGACTAAAATCAGGATTATCAGACATCTTAAAGTAGGCGTAAATAATCGGGTAAGAAGACGGTATTCCAATAAAATTACTGCGGCAAATATCACTGCATCCCTATCTCTCAATAGCACAATCATTAATTCTACCAGATAACTGCAGATCGCTAAGATCACATTGGATTAAAGCGTAACCTCCACCGAGCACGTGGTTTCATGCGCACTCCCCGACGACACAACGGTACCACACAAGTGCCGCTTCATCTCTGTGTTCATTCGTTCGTTCATGCTGACGTTTTCGTGTGACAGCTCACTTGAAGAACGGTCGCGTTTTCAGCACAAAATGACAGCTGATGTATTGAGATGCGGAAGTGCTAACAAATCAAAATTAAAATCTCGACTACAAAAAGAATTTAGCTCCATAAACTGTTATTTTGTTTGTCATCACACAGGAACAAACACTAATTTCCTGAAGGAATATAACAGTAATCAATGAATCACAGACTTACCTACCTAATTACCTTGGCATAAGGTTGATTTAGTTTTTTATAAATGCAATCTACAGCTGTAGTAGAATCGAGTAAATAAACTTTGCTTCTTCTGTCAGGCCTTGATGATATAGATCGTGGTTCCGGTACAACTCCCGAATTTCTATGGCGAGAGAATCGTTCTGTATGGTGTGCGCGAGTAGAGCCTGTGTGGGCAGACTTCTGTGGAGCGAGAGCTACTGGGAACAAACCGGCGCCGCTGTTAGATGCCACGCCACTTACTGCGTGGGTATGTAGACAACTATAGTTAGCACTCATTGTGCTTTAGTTCGTGCGAAATAGACAGAATATTTAGTATAAACTGCTTTTTACTTTGATTCAGCTGCAATAAAGTTAATCAGTCAAACAGCGTGAATTTCCGCTCTGTGTGTTATGAACATCATAACTTTGTCTCGGGCCTTAAGAGCGTCTCCAAAGCTAATGCAATTTACTAGATAGATTAAACGCAATAAAAAAAATGTAATAGATTTCACGTATTTTAGTACACGCGCGTCATAAACATAAAGAGTATTTTCATTCAGACCGGACATTTTTCATTCTTTACATTTAAATTTTAACTCTTAGATTTGCTTCGAAGAAAACTTCTCTCGTATCTTCATACTAGCCAGAACTTCAGGGTTAGCAGGTCTCCAGCTAAACCACTACCAGATGCTGTTCCTCATGAGGCAACTGGAGAGGATCTCTGAGATGACGGCCTGGCTGGCGCATGATTCTGAGAGACGACCTGATTCTGAAGACAGGTAGAAATCACGGACTTATGTTTTTGTATGCGCAAAAATGTTTTTGGGTACCACAGGTTTTAAGACTCTGCGTTTAGCCACCGCTTCTAGTATTACAGTTATCTGTGATTAGAGAACAAATTGTCTCCCACCAAGCTAGATTGTGTTCACGATTTTGTCTCAATGATAAACTACTTAGAGTTAGTATTCGTTTCATAAAAGGAGTATGACCAAATTGGTACAAAAATTGATTTAAAAAAATCAGTGTGCCCCTAAATTTACTTCATAGCTCATTTGGAAGACAGGTTCAAATGCTACATTTTCTTCTATCGAATGGAAAAAAAATATTTACAGAAACATAAATAATAGCTTAAACGTGACCTTGAATATGACGCTGTAAATCACTATTCCAGTTCATGTAAGAGTGGCAGATGTACTTTGTGCTCGTGTGCTCATGTACTCGTAATATCTATCGTAATGGTTTTTGGCGTATGAAAATATCAACCATCCAACACAGTTTTTAGACAATATTGTAAACGGTGTAAATGATTTTTAAAGTAAAACTACTCTTCCACTGTGTGCTGGAATTTGATGCGCATTTGCACACAAAGTTAGTCCAACAGCATTAGTCTACCAACAATAGAGTCAACCTTGGGGGCAACAGTTTTAGTTTGGGCCACAGTCTATACAAATTTGGTCATTCTCCTTTGTGACCAGGAAACTTTTTTACCTAGTACAATAGTGGTGGGCGTGGTAGTCCCGGCGGTGGAACTCAACTTTGTTCTTCCAACCAACTGTCCTGGACAAGAGTCTTCTAGAGATCTCGACAGCGTGCCTTTAGACTCGTCTAGCTTACAAGACTTGAAGATGGGTGAGTGATTTAATGTATTTGATCTACAAAGAAGTCGGTTAAAAAAATAATAAGTGCCAATATTCGTGTTAACCAAGTCATATAATTTAATGTAAAAAAAAAAATATATGCTCAGGATTTGCAATTAATGCTGGCCTACGTCTGTAACATAGGCCGGCATTAATTGGCATCGGCCGATGTGTTAAATCCATAGAAATGAAAATGAATCGCCGAAATACGGTCATGAATTTATTGACATTGAAATTTTATTTTTATTTGTACAAGGTTTTTTAATTATGATCATGACAAGTTTTGTGTCGAAGAAAAAAAAAAAGCGATCCGTTGATTCGTAGTGGGGTGGCCATAATGTTGCCCCAATGCGATATACAGTATGTTAATTAATAAAAGGCGATCCCGTAATTCCGTAATAATATATCACCTATAGATACTAAAAATAATATTTCCGCCAGAAACAAAATAAAAAATTAACTGTCAAAATAAATAATAAACTGATCCTAAAAAGAAACACCTCATATAATGCGCACTTTTATATCAATGAGGAATAGCGGAAGAGCGACAACGCTAGATACTATTCGTGATAATATTTTAATTTTTAACAGGATGTTTGTAAATTTCAATACAATTTTAAAAAGTAAATTATTATTTTCTTGTAGCATTTTTTTGTTTTTATTTATTAATGATGTAGGACGGGTTTAAGAGACCGCCCTTTGTTAGGTAACATACATACTGTGTTGGTTACAAATTGTATAACGGGTTCATCTATCATTATTTCTGTGTTAATGTGTATCCAATTTTTGTATTACCTTATCGTCTGTGTTATCTCTTCTTTCTTTATTGTATTGTATATCTATTTATTCTGTGTTCCATTATTTTTCCTTGTCTTCTGCATGTTGGGTGGGCAGAACAACAAGCGATATCGACGTTAGGGGCTTCCACTCCGATCGAAGACACTTTCTGTAAGTGTTTATTTGTTTGAGAATTTCAATAGCAAATAACACGCATTAGTTTTTCTAATAAGTGTTATAATTTAAAGACAACCTTTTTATAGCCATTAAAGCACTCATTGTTTCATGGTATTTTCGTTTTTTTTTGTTATGAATGTCTCCTTTCTTTATTATAGAGCATTGGCCCTCTACCTTTTTCAAGGACAGTGCTCATAAACTGTGAGAGTTATTTTAAGCTGGCATGCACCAACTTACAACAGTCATTGGCTTACACCTTGGCCAATCGCAAGGATTGAGCACATATGAAAATCCTGCACAACAAAACACGAACACAAAAAAAATATAATACACGAATTGCCTAAGCAAAACTGTTGTCACAACAGACTAAAGCTTAGGTTAAACCTGTCAAACCGATACAAATTTATAGAGTTTAGCGACATGTGGCGTCTCTTGTGACAACAGAATTGCGAGCAATTTACAATTATTTATTGGCAGTGGGTTCGGAGGCGACAATGGCGCCCTCTATGTTGGATCGAGACAGTGGTATCTTAGCTACAACAGAAGTGTACATGACACAGCCTATAGCTATAGAAGAACCGCCGCCTCCAAGTCCTGGGTTGAGTTTCGGAGGTAATTAATTTTTTTTCTAACTACTGTCAATGTCAAATAGTAAAACATTATCCATGTCTTTTCAATTCTTGGTTTTAAAATATGTATATGGTAAATTTGCTACACAGTACCTAGTACCTAATCATCTTTTCTATTTGATTGCATCGTAATGGATAATTCTGGATTGGATGGATGGATGTTCGTTTTCGTTAGGACATGGTTGTATTAGGGAATATACATGTACGGAAATTTCTTTAAGTTGAGACTTTACACCACCCATACTAGTAGGCTAGTCTGTGATAAAAATAGTCAAGAGTAAGCCAGCTTATACTGAACACTATGGATGATGATGTCAGTTCTGCGCCAAATATGACCGAACTATTGCCATTTTGGCCTTCGTATCCAAATCCCGCTACCAGTCATTAAAGAATATCGTGTTGTCGTAGGATTCTCGTCGATGCGTCGCGGGTTCAACTCGCTAGTGACGTCGATAGACAGCGCATTGACGCGCGACGACACGCGCAGTGACGCCGCCTCCACCGCTAGCTCCGACAGCGACAGATATGTTGTGGTCGGACTTGCGGCCGAGTCGCCCGATGACGCGGATATGGCCTTCAGGTAACTGTACTACACATTTATTTATCATTTGTTGATAGTATTAAGTATACCACCAGTTAATTGTGTGTGACAGGCATAACCATGTCATTATCTTGACCTTACCCAAGGTAGATATTGTGAAGAGCCTGGCAGACTCCTCAGTCCATGCTATTTATGTCGTATTTCGTATGCCGACATCTTAAGATTTTAAAGTGTAACTTTTATTACATCGTTTCAAACTTTTTCGTCTGTGTGTTGCATGTCGGGTGACGGTCGGCCACGGAGTAGGGATAAAGTGAAAGGCGCTCGTCAGAGCAGCCAAGGCCAATATGGCGGCGCCTATAGTTCGCCGCAGCTGATGATAAACCGATTTTTATACCCTTATTGGAATATTATTCCCAAAAAAATTAGTTAAATGTCTTTATTGTGAAAAAAAGTTTCACTTTTGCGGTGGTCTCATAAAACCACACAATCCTTTTTTTTAGGTAAAAAACCCTTCTACCCGTGGCTACTATAGCATGAAAAACAAAACTCAGTTAATTTAACTGAGTATTTACACGCGTACATACATATTGTTATTTGATTTGTTTGCCTAAATTTAGGGCATCGTTACTAGCGACAGGAACGGAAAATTCAAGTTATGTATCTATCGTTGAAGAATTAAATGTTGTTACAGAGAGTTTGAGCACGGCAGAGCGCTGACTGGCGTGGAAGTAGCAGCTGAAGTGGTGGAGCGATCCTCATCGCCCAGCGACCGATCTGTTACCAGTTCGTGTAGGAGACGGGATGTGGTATGTTGATAAAACTGATTTAGTATTAGAAGGTTTCCATTTAGCTGGAGTAGGCATTCTGAGTGTACACCTGGTGGATTCTGATTGGAAAGCGTCCTTCTTCTTAGTATGTCTTTAGCGGCACTAAGGACAGTACCTAAATAATATACGGACGCTTTACTGTAAAAATATATGAGACGTCCAAAGCCAATCGTACTTTCGCTAGATGGCGTACATACTACGATGTCCGTTTTCACTTGCGAACCCAGTTTATAAACCCCCCAACAGAAGATTATGATGTAACCACTAGGAGTTTCAAATAGTTACAATATTACATAAATTATCCTTTAAAGATATCAACGTGTACGTGGCGACTAAATAACATTCACATAGTACACCAAAGCGGAGGCGGTAGGACTAATCTAAGACTCGTCGCCGACGACCTTAAATCCGACGAGTGTACTTCCATACCGTGGGATGAGTTCCAGGTAAGCTTCTTAATTTCACCGATAGATGTCGCTTGTAACAAGTTACTATTAAAATTCGTCAATAGATTGCGTTAAAATCAGTTTATAAGCGATTTTAAAGGGTAATTCGGATATAAATTATTTTAAACTTTCGCAATGCATTGTTCAAAATCATAATTATCGGCTAATTATCGCGGTCATTTTAATCTAGTAGGACCGAGCATTTGGTCTACTTGTGACCACGCTCGGTACAACTCAAACGGAACTACAAGCCAAAAAAAGTGATTGATTGCCGCATGTTACGATTTTTAAAAATATGTTGAATTCAGGTCTATTTTCAATATTGTATCAAGATAATACTGTAATTTCTCATACATTCATGTCTTGTCTTGAAGTCGCTTATCACTGAACTACGAAACAAACATATCATTGTAAACATAATGAGAGATCAACTAATTACACTTCTCTTCTGAATTTTAAAATAAACTAAAATTATAACAGTAAACCTAGTAGTACCTTATTTCTCACCAAGTCCAATAATACTAATGTAATTTAAGATTTATTTTCACATACTAATCTCAAGTCTTCTTTTTATAAGGTTGCAGTATCTTCTCATATTCTATCTTGTAGGCAACTTGGAAAGCATGACTTGATATCTAATATGCCTTTTAATATGCGACCTAAAATAGTACTTATCTAACTGTTACAAATAATTACTATGACCTCTTAACGGAAAAGAGGTCAATTTTGAATACATAACCACAAATTTTCTGAAAATTAGCTGTGTCAACTATAGGAAAAGTAAGTTATACTTGCTATTTTATTTACCCAATTATTACCTATATAATTATCAATTGTTGACATGGCCAATATTGACAAACTTTATGGTTGTGCTGGAGGATTTCTTGTCGGCGAACTAATATACTATAGGATAATAACCAGTAGCATTGGTGATTGTTGATAGTTAGTAGATTTATTCATTCATAAAACTACAGAAAAAATTATGTTAATACTTAAATATATCTGGCTAAAGGATTAACTGCACGTATTCAATTCATCTTTTGTCTAAAGAAAAGCCAGTTCTGTATAAATATATTATGTTCACATGTTTCATCGAAGTCGGCCCCATGAGGCCTTGTTCCTCTTCCACCTTCTCACCGAAATTCATTCGTCTATACAATTGAACCTCTATTTACTGAGTAAGGTTCCATCGTAGATCACCTCTTAATATAGGACAAGTTGTAACTTGTAGTTAAACAGAAGGCTAATTTAAAATAAAAAGAAAATGAACTGAATTAGAGTAGTTCTGAAATGTAAATTAAATCGATGAATTTAATTTCAGACTTCGTAACACCATTTTGACAAATTTTACAGCAGAACAAAAACGTTGCATCACGAAATATGGCGAATATATGTATTTTTTCAATTATTTCCTTGATTTGGAAGTAATTCCATTCGATGCGCCGCAACATTTTACGCTAGATGGCGTTTAAAATAGTTTTATGAAAAATGGAGTTCGGAAGTTTAAAAGTTAAGCCATCGACATTCTCCTTTGTGCAATAAATAAATCAATATTATTATTCAACAATCATCAATGATACGCAACTGATGTGCATGATCGTATCACCAACAATCATCGTATCTCGTACCCAGTAAGACGCTGTTATACTAAAACGATGTCAAAATGGGCGGGGCTTAGAAACGTGCAAATCTTCACATTATCACCACTATCTCTAGTCAAACTATTGAGAAGAGATAGCATTATATGTATTGTATGACTACGTCCTTTTTACTCGTTACAGACGAGAATCACTTGTTCATGCGGTCTTATTAATCTTTCACTAAATTTTTGAGTTTGCTGTACCCAACAGGTCCATAAGAAATAATCAACCATCTGCGTATACACATTCTGGAATGAAATAAACGATATAGAGCATTGAGTGTACACGGTGAACCAAAAAGGCTATATCATGCCTAAAATTGTACGTTATTTGAACCATAAGCAATAGTATTGTGACGTTTAATTAAAAAAATAACCTACAAAATAAAAATATATTTTAAAATATATTTTTGAAGAGACCGAGATTTGTCATTCATTTGTCCCATATTAGGCCAAAGAGAGTTCAGAAAACAGCTGATTTTGCTGGTTGCGCGACGCGAAATTTTTGCAAAAACTTAGCACATCCAAATTCGTATCAAAATTTAATGCAAATTAATTTCTGGCTTCTCATAGTCTTTAGTAATGACCTGAAGAATGTCTGGTTTCAAGTATAGTACAATATAGCCTTTTCGGTTCAGATTGTACAATTAGGTTTCAGCCAGATTTTTGACTAGGCTTTTAGACCTAGCAATAAGGCAGGATTAAACTTAAACTTGTTTGGACTAAGGCCGCTAAAATACTTTTCCAAGTATACTAAAATTTATAGATATATAATTGTAGTTGTCTAACGTTTCTAAGCCTGTCCATAGGAATGCATCCATTTTGTCTCTAATTATATGTGTCTATGTATGTTTTTTCCTCTATGGCAATTCCCGCCCGCTCGGCTATCGTCAATCGAAAGAACCGTCTCAAGGTATTTAACATACGAACCGTAGATCACGATCTATGGATCATTTGACACGTGTAGTGATATCATTATGTTGAGTGCCCTAGTTGTAGAGGTTATGTGTCGTAGCCAAGGGGGTTTGTCTGTGTAAGAGAGAGTGAGTGATATAAAAGATATTTCTGTCACTGTTTATCTACATTTTATATTAAAAATTGTGTGACTGGAAATATCTTTGCGAAGCTTTGTCGCTTTTCTGTCTGTCATGTCTGCCATTTCAGCTACACTAACGCCATCTGAAGAAAGGTAGGACGCCATATGCTTCACAGTTTCACGCTTTTTCTGTTGCTAAAGTTTTTATACAAATTATTTTTTGACAAAGCCTAATATTCGCTACATACTTTTAAAAAATACAATCATTTACTACTAACCTACTAAATTCACTCATTTAAATTGGTTCAAGAAAAAAGAAACACATAGAAAATATACGTTCTCCGATAACATACATCAACAACACACATAAAGCAGATATATTAATGTCAGCTATATAAAAACCAAAAATATTATTCAAAATGGCGCCATATTATTTAATTTTCTAAAACAAACAAAGGGTCACATTTTATCATTACATAAACAGAATCCTTATACAAAAAAAAAGAGTAAAACGTTGAAAAACTCAGCCATTTTGATAATAATTTTTGGAGTATCTTAATTGTCGCATGCCCGCACTCTCCCCTCATCTCATCGCACTTGTGATTCGTTTGTGTTACATGTACCTGCTATAACAAGGATAACTGAAAACACGTGCTTTTATTGCTGAACGAAATATTCTTAACAAACGATTTCGCGACTAAAACGCATTGCTTTCAGAAAAGAAATCACTATGGAGTTTGTAAAGCATACGTACCCATCGTCGGGGTAGTTTGATATTTTGTGAGAGATATTGTTCAACAGCCAGATAACTTTCATTTGTGGAATGATTTTTGACGTTATGGCAGACTATGTATGTGCATTGATTGTCGAAACGTCAAAATTATCGCTTTGGATATATGATAATCTGGCAATTGAAAAGAGTGGCCTAAATATGATGATAAAATATAGCGCTGTTAACAACTTCTAGTCAATATAAAAATGACAACTAATGGGGATATACATACAACCACGCCTTTTTCCAATGGGGGTAGGTAGGCAGAGATTATAATTATAATTTACTAAACGAATACTAGGTTTGGCTTCGAAATAAGAATTTAGTATTTGGTTTATGTATTGATTTTTGTATCACAAAAGTTATATTTGTTTGTTGTCGTTCAGCAATACTAGCCTCTCAAACCCCCTAGGCCATCGTATTCCCCGAATAACCAATTCGTCTGAACACAGAACAAGTTCTCGATGCGTGCGCGCGCCTGGACTGAACCGGTGACTGAAAATGATGAACTGACACCCAGGGAGACTCCAAATGTAGCCGCTAAGTTAATTAGAAGACAACTGCCAAGAGAACCAAATGAAAAGGTTAGTTCAAAAACCGTAGCATTAGATAGAATAAAAATATTCATTAAAGTGCGCCACAAATAACAAAATGATCTTGTCGCGTATTATTGGACAGAATATATTACCTTAATTGAGGTTGAGGTTTCATTTTGGTGCCAAGAGTAATCAACAGTATTCAGTAATTCTCTACCCAAGATATACGCATAACGTGCATATAATATGTTTTTAGGGCGATGTATCAGGATTAGCTCCATATGAAGAGTTGTTAGAGGCTCGTGTACGGGAACTAAGTTTAGCGCTCAATATGAGCACAGTTCTAGCACTGGCAGAGTTTATAGAAGATGAAGTTATAGCACCGCCGATGCCTTTAGAGGTAAGGAACCAAATTACCACCCTGTAGGATGCCTTAGAATAACATTGTGGACACTAAACTACAAAATTATTTACAGATTTTATTAGAAAATGTGAAACTCCATCTAATAGAAGACCGACCGACCCGTTCAATATCTTCACCTCCGCCACAGCCACTGAACTTAGACCTCACGACCCTAAGATTGACAAGAGACACTCATGGTGTGGTCTACCTAGGCCCTCCAGTCTCCACACCCTCAACATTAGGGTCACCAGCAACGCCACAGCCACAACCTGAGCTGGATGAGGCGAGAGAAAGGATTGATAGGTTAAGTAAGGAAAATGAAGAGTTGAGGAAAAGGTTGTCCACGTTAGCGAGGATAGCTGAGGATAATAGGGAGTTAAGAGCGTGAGTTGATATTTCTACATTTTAAATAAAATAAAATGGCAGGAATAAATAAACCCTTTTAAAATATATTTTATCAGTATTATTAAAATATTCTTTAGATCTTATACATCTCTTTCGTACGAAAATTTATCTTCAACTGGTCATTGCGAACTCTATAATTTTATACGACTAGGTCGTATAAAATTATAGAGTTCGTAGTTGGCAGACAACTATGACTTACTATTTTTTTTGTAGGGGACGCAGCCCACACATCTTAATGAAAATGTTGTGTAGACACTACTGTTACAATTTTTTTGTCAAATATACTTGCAGGAAAGTAGAAGAGGCATCAGTTCTCAGACAATGCGCACACGCAGCGCAACAAGAAGCGGCCAGTTTATTAGCTGATAAACAGGAGCTGTTGGAAGCCATGCGAATTCTTCAGGTAATACTCAAAATATTCGTTAACAGGTACAAATTCACACACCAATTTATGCAAGCAGAGGTAAATATCATAACATAATTTTGCTTGTTAGTTTATGCTTCTGGTATCAAAAACGCAAATCGGTTTTCGAACGTTTTGTATCGAACATATATTATTTATTTAACTATTAAGCAACGGAGGCACTAGGGAACAAAAAAAGCGACATGTTCCACCCCATGATGATTGTGTCGTGGACATGTCGAAGGGCGCTTGCTATCGGAGCTGAAGAAAGATGTCCCGTGTCTCGTATAATGTTGCGAGACATAATGTCTCCTAGTATATCTGCTTATCAAGGTGAACTAAATTGACAATAAAACCTACGCCAGGGATGGTGAATCATCGGCACGCGTGCCATTCATGGCACAATATTTTGGACACGCTAATGATCATACATTTTGACTGTTAAATCCAGTTCAGCTTGCATTCTGCTCAAATATTGCAAGTATCGCGCACCGTCTCGAGTCTCTTTCGTTTAGTATTTGATAGTAAATAGTGTTTTGAGTTTGTTAGTTATTAGTAAACACAGTTAGGTTAGGTTAAAATAGTAATAGTAGTTAAAACAGTATGTTTATAAAGAAGTCGATATTAATTGACGGCACCTATAAAGCCTCAATATTTTGTTAGGAAATAAATGGCACGTCGATACGAAAGGTTTCGCCACCCCTGACCTAGGCTATGCATTCTCGCATGCTTCAACATCAAACCAGTGGTTTGTTTCTGTCATGAAATAGCTGTAAATTAAATTTGTTATTGCAGGACCAAATATCAGGTGGATGTCGCGGCAAAAGATAGCGGTCCCGAGGCGGTCCACCGCAGGGCTGCCTTGACTGTACGGCGTGCTGTGGCGACCAGCAGAAGTAGACTTTCTCGTCTACACATAGCATTCACTTTTGTACGACTGACATTAATACGTGGCCAATGATACTTACAAAACTATCTATATCGATACTAAGTCAATACTCGTACGCTGAACGCGTTCGGTAAGGATATCTTGATAATGCCTGTGTCCGTAGGCGAAACATATTATTATGTCGATGTATTTTATTTCAATTTTATGTTAGATCAATCTTCGTATTTTCATCTTCGTTTTTATTGTCTTACATTAATTTCCTTTTCGATTTATTTACAGCATCTTGTTATTAATTAAGTCAGTGTGAAAGGCAGTTAGCTACATTATAAATTCGAAGATTGTATTATCAAAACAGCAGAACAGTGCAAGCCAGACCGAAGTCTAATTATCATCAATACTCATTGCCTGGCAATAATATGTACACAGCAGATATATGAAGATATAGCAGTAGTTCGACTCAGACGTGTTTGTCTACTGTCGATCAAGAGGACTAGGGTTACTACTTTCAGGTTTAAAATAAAAAAAAATGTTATAGTAGTAGACACACTCAGCGAATCTCAATAACACGGCGCGTCTAAATGACTACGATTGCAGCCGTTTCGTGTTATAGCGGGCACTAAAGGGACGGTGGTTTAAGTATGTTATATTTCAAATTGTGCTAAAATATAGTTCTATAAAATAGCGTAGATTTGCCTTAGCTGGATGACTGTTCTGCGCATACGCACGTGAAAACTTCAGAGAGGTCACGTGTTATCAAATTCCATTGTATTGCGACTTTAGCTCGTTTCAAAGAGTCTGGCAGGATTTGATTTGACTTGAGACTTAAGGCTCTTTTGTTCCCTATAGAATATAAACTAAACTATACTTTTTTTTAACTTTAAACTATGGAATATATTAGTCTCAAAATAAATCTTACCTACTGATTTGTTCTGAACTTGTATGAACGAATCTCCATTTTTGAAGTCGGATGAAAAGGAAACTGCTACGTATAGACTTTTGGAGTACATTTAAAAGGATTGTAGACTCCCATTTTTTACGCGATGACAGTGATTTTAATAAATTGATATTTAAGTACTTATCAATAAAGGTGGATAAAAGGACTTTTATGCATATTATGTCTAGTTCGTATTAGCATACGGATGCATTTTGCTTAACAAATATTTATGAAGTAGCAAGGCATTGTAAGTAGGTAGAATAGGCAAGATGACAACACTTTCAAATTGAGTCAGTTTTGTAAATTAATAAAAAGTATTTGGGACATGTTTTTTTTTTCTTTTTTAGTAATCAAATAATAATGGCGATGTATAAAAATGGTGTATTAGAACGCTGCTTTTTAGTTTTTTTAACTACTAATCTTTTACAAGCTTGTATACTTATTTCATGATAGTTTATTGTATTTCATACAAGACCGCTAAAGTTTAGTTAGTTTTTTACTACTATTATGTTATAAGCTTGTATACTTGAAAATATTATTTAAATGTGACATTGACAAAATTGCCGAATAACATCTGCAGAAACCATAATTAAAAAAAAGAACAAGAATAATGATGGGTGATACTTAGAGCTAAAAGTCTCGTGACGTCAAACCTATCGGACAGTGTTTATTTAGTATGATAACACATAACCCCCACACCAATTTAAAACTATTTATCTAAGTATTTTTTCTATTTGAAAAAGGCAAAAATACGTGTCCAAAATCTTTTTATTCTTACTGACAGATTAATTAGAATTTTCATACCCAGGTATGATGTATCAGTGCCTGTTGTAAGTTGGGAATGGATTTTGAAAAGAGTTTTCATGTAAAGCTATTATACATATATTATATAGTATTTTATTTATATTACCATGGCTGCATTTAAGCGTGATATTTCATTATGTAAATATGTGTTTGCAAATAGGGCAAATAAATCTGTCTCTAACACCATAACTATAAATAATATGAATTAATAACAATATTTAATGTGTAATAACAAATATACTGGCCATATAAATGTATTGATTTTAGTGTGTTAAGGGTGAAAATTTTTCATGAAAAATAATAGGATAATATGAATGCCATCATAATTTTGCTATACTTTCCGTTCATACTTTGCTGCACAGGCATTATGACTAACTACGTTCATAAATATGGCAGCATTCAAACAGTTGAGATTTTTTTTAAGTATCGGTATATTAATTACTACTATTGCGAAGTTTGGTATTTTTTAGTATGTTACTATGATAAAATTAAAAAGAAATTCATGCGTATCTCTATTGTATGGCTTTTAGGAATAATTAATGGTGTGTGCAATATTTTTGAAGCCTAACTAAATAGTTGGATGGTTCATAGTTATTTTTATTTACGGACAGGCAGCCAAAGGGCGCTGTTTCATTTATTGATTATAGTACCTTTCTGTTGCTATCGAACAAATACATATCATTTATCATTCGAATACAATTAATTTGCTTAATAACTGTATTATAGTTGTGCCAAAGTTAATTTTAATGAAATAATTAACTTTCATAAAATAGATACAGCAATAATTTGAAATATACTAAATGTTGTTTTCTTTTTATGTTTTGCCTCTTTATCAGTTATTTTAATTTTAATGGTTGTATTATCTACATAATATTATATATTTACATTTTAAATTAAATTATCACCATATTGTGCTGTAATAAATGGATTGTATATAATTCTAAGAGGTAAGGTAATGTAGTTATTTTTCAGATATTTTTATATGTTTTTAGTTATTGTTGTATTGTGTATATTTTGTTTGATTAAAATTTTTTGAAAATAACATTTATTTGTCAATTTTGCTTGCCATTGCTTTCCAAAACATGTTTTAACTTGATAAACCTTAGCTTATTGATAGGTCAGCTCGCAATCCGAAATAACAGCTCAGTAAATGTGTCATCTTATTTTAGAGTATGATAATATTATAATTTGATCAAAGTTTGTTTCTTATTTCTTGTAGAATTATTTTTTCAGTTTCACTACTCAAACTGACATTTTAATATAAAAAAAATAAATATCCTGGGACATTAACACACACAGTCATCTGGTCCCAAGCTAACCAGAGCTTGTGTTATGGAAACCAGATAACTGGTATTTAATATACATATAATATTTTTCTTTTGTAAATATATACTTACTAGCTGCCCCAGCGAACTTCGTTCCGCGCAAAATTGTGAATCTAAACCATTCCTAGATCCCCTTGAACACACACAAAAAATTTCATCAAAATCGGTCCAGTCGTTTAGGAGGAGTTCAGTCACATACACACACGCACACAAGAAATATATATATTAAGATAATAACATTCAAAACACTCGGCACGACACTGCTTGCGACGTGACTAACTCGAGTAAACCAAATTCTGCTTAATATTACTTACCAGTTGTTCTGTATCTTTTCCCAAGTTGTATCTAAAATAAGCGCGCGGGGACTGTGAGACCTATCAATTATCTAAGTGTTAAACTTTACTGTCATTTATAAATGTTAGTTTGTACATATATACATATATCATACATACTTTATATCCAAACTTCAGTGAAAATATTTTAGAAGTAATTTTTGATAGAATAGTCATTTACAATATGCCATAATGATGGTGCAGTTATGATGTTCAGAAAGCAGTGTGATATTAAAGCGTTTGGCTAGGAATCGAGCGTGCTAATATTTTATACTTCGAATCAAAATGGCGGAATTGAGCCATCACTCATCAGTATACCAATAGCTAACGCCAGTAACTTTTTTGGTAGGCCTTTCTAATTAGCCGAGAAATTGTTTGCTTGTTCACCATACTACAATAATATTCAATTGTTCATTATTTGGTGTACCAAAATTGATATTTATAGAGTAGAATTACTTGTTTTGGCCTAGTAACTTTATATTGACAAATTCACTAGATCAGACTACTGAATTATAAACATGGAATCGGTAATTACTGATGCCTATAAAAAAAACGTCAAGCGGGCCCTTTTTTCTTTATAAGCATCTGGAATCGCTCAGACCCGAGAGATTCTCGAATAAACATTTTAATTATTGACGCATCGACTACAAATAGGGGGAATTCCCGAATTTTATCTAGAAAGAATTTTACTTCAGTTTTTTTTTGGTTCCTGGCGATTGATATGCTTATAAGCCAAGCATTTCAATAGCCTTAACTAGCCTTAATTATCTTTAGATTAATTAAATTTAGTAAGAAATTAAAATATTAGCACGCGACATCAATTTATATTGTAGGTAGGTATGTATTATAACTTGTTGCATCTGATGTTATACTTGACGTAGGTCTGTATCTCATTACATTTTGTCTCTTTACTCAGTGTTAGGATTAATTGATTCGTGCCTGCATTAATTAGGTACTTTAAGGCTGCATTTCTACCAGATGTAACAGAGGTCTCTTAGTACCTAAGAACTGAGATTATTCATATCATCTTAACACGTCCAAAGGCTCGATAAATATGATTGTTTTTAGAAAATCATACTTAAGCGAGCCTTTTTAAATTCGGAAATAGAGTTGCGCTTGACTACAACTTGCCCCATGTTATGCAATATTGTAGTCTACGATGGGACGCACATGCCCATTTACTTAGATGTGTAAAAGTTTTATGAATAAGACCGTAAAATGATTTCTTCGTAAAGACGACCTAAGCGTGCGAGAGAAAAGAACGTATCATTAAAATACGGGATAGCTAATTTGACGCCCACTACTATGGCTGCTATCTACTATTTTTGAATGACAAATCGTCACGCTTCTAAAGGAAATTGTTTACAAGAAATTGGCTCGCAACTGCGCTGCCAAGTTTTCTTTAAAAAGTATTAAAAGTCTAGTTTCTAGGTAGGTACATAATTAGTAGAAATGCAACCTAAATGCTTACGATTGTCGCTGCCTTTTTATACTCTTGTCTTTAAATAACGGTGTATCTAAGAATCGATCTACTTATTATGTGTATTTTGAGGAATTTTATAGTAATCCCATGAAGGGATGGATTGAATGTCTTGGTGTTGGATTACAACTTAACTTTTTGTTCGACTTCTTTTTAATTCCATGAAAGCTGATGCAGATTAGGGCGGACCGCGTTAGGCCGCATAAAATGTTTAAATAATATTTTTTGTATGCTTGCTTGATGCGACCCGCTAACCAACGACAACCTTTTTATAAGGTCAAAGTATACAACAGTCAGCACCACATTACTCTGCGGCTAGAAGATTATGTTTTTAAAGTGAACTATTGGTTTTAATATCGTAATAACTGTGGATTTATTTATTAGAGGTAAAATTGTAACGTATTTGCTAGTGACCAAATTCTTACATAAAATAAAATATCTATTATAACATTTCGTAAGAAACGAGCTTGAAAGTCTCTTAGTTAGTATGATTTGATCTCAATCTCTTGACTTACTAAATTCGTTCAATATTAAACGTCAATTCCCACCGAATCGGCACCTATCGGCATCGATGTGGCGATCAATTTCGGTGTCATATAAATTTTATCTTATTACTATTCACACATAATATCTAGTAGAGCTCTAGTAAGCTTTTGCTTGAGAGCACAGATAATATAATACTATACTAGCTTGAGAGACTTGAAAACTGAAAAGGTTGCAGGCATTCCGACGACTTCCGCGCACAGTCGCAGATGGCTGTCGGCAGTCGCAATAGGCCGCAAGCATGAAGCATTCTGACAACAAGGTACTGTGCATTGGAATAACGCGAGCCGTGGCCATAAATAGTCGCAGGAGGCCGTACGCTTTCCCTGCCGTGCCGACTCGATGTGAATTGACGCTAATAAGCAACTTACTGACCCGTCATGTCAGTAAAATACCTACCATAATCCTTATTTTATTAAATCTGCGTTTCAATAGTTCCAAACCGATCTAGTGACGGTTCTATTTATCTGTCCATTCGTGTAGGTAGCTAGTTTCGAACAAAAGTAATTCAGAAACATTTAAGTATACTTACTACTAAAGCTGTTGCGACTTGTTCAGTTACAGAGGAATTGTTAAAATAAATACATTATTCTCTAGCCAAGTGTTTTTATTTGTAGCTAACTGCAATTCTGTTGTGAAGTTATAGTGCATTGCAAACCAGCTTTAAAATGTTATTAGGGCAAGTCCTAATATCTAAGCACTACCAATATAAAACTAACAGAAACATGAATTCCTCCACCTGTCCCTACCGCATAATGTAAAAAAACAGAAACCAGCTTCTGTTACATTTAAAAAATTGTGAAGAGAATACCTAGCTATGGTTTGCATTTGTGTATCCGAAATTGATAATTTGATAGTTAAGATTGAATGTTACCAATAAAAATAATACATGCTAGAATAGTGGTTTCTCATAATAGTCTGTTATTAGTGCTTCAAATCAGCCAATCGTAAAATAGAAACAATGTCATAAATAATAACTCAAATAATTATTTTATAGATAATCAAATAATACATTATTCTGTTAAATAAATACGAACGTCAACGCAAACATTGTACCTGTGTGCAAAATAAATAGCAGTTCATAAAAAGTCAATAAGCCATGTTCACGTTCCGGTTCATCTAAAATGCAAATCCCAACTTAAGACACAACTATGTACTACTACTACTTCTGTAAGTGTCTTAGCTAAAGTAATAAATTACTTTAGCTAAGACACTTAGAGAAGCGACTTTATAAAATACACACCAAAGATAAAAAAAAAATGTGACTGACTGACAGTGACAACGTTAGCAAGCTTGCGACGAGAAGTAATGTGACTTTGTCTGTAGTGTGGCAACATTTTTAGTGATGGCCGACGTTTCTATGAGAACGGAATGCTAACGATCATTTCCGAATTTCAGTGTTAAAATTAACAAGATAACAATAATTCGGTGTTTTAAAGTGATAATTGATGATTCGATTAACATCTCGTTTTATGCTGTGTGGTTTCTAGTGACTAAATCATAAGTGTATTTGAAAAGAATGTTTGTTGTGCCCTCGCAGTAACATGATCTCTGGCTTATAAAATATTGGATTACCGTTTGCCGTTTATTTAATTGTATCGAAATAAAGGTAAGTTAATTTTTAGTGTATTTATATTTTTTTTACATTATTTAACATTTTTATGAGGCCACAGTGCCACGAAAGCCGAACGCATGTTACGCGACTGCCAAACCCCGCCGAGATAACGGAAGATTAGAGTAGATTGCAAAGATTCTGATAAAAAGTGTCTCGCTTTGCGTTAACAGGAAACCATAAATTCCTACTACAATTATTATTCTAGTTCTTAAGATAAAAGGTAGAAAAAATAGCAACAGAAACAAATGAATTTTACTTCATGCTCTATTACTTCGATTTTTGACTAAAAATATGAACAAGTAGAGTATTTGCGTAGCTACTCTTTGTCCTTTAATTTACTATTTAACTTGATAAAATTATATATAACATTTTAGTTGAAAGATATGTCTATATTTACCATCATTTAAAAATGTTTTCTGTGGAAGGGTATCAGATATTGACCAAGTCCATCAACAGTCATATCAGTCTACCCACTCCGCTGGATTCTGTGAGTAAGGTAATAGACAGTACCTGTGTGTGTTTAATCACTTGTCCACTGTAATATCTTTCATTTAATTACTGGAGGCTAGCAGGGCATTTTTTTATTTATTCTTTGTTTTTCCTTACCGTGCCAAAAAGGTAAACAAAGCTTCAGTTTTCGTGTCACTTTAGAATATCACGATTTTATCAATGAACCACACTATGTATCGACTTTTAAATGTCTTAATCCATTGAGTAAACACTTTAACTATGAAATTAACTGAAAAATGTTTTAAATCAACCAGTTAAATACGAATTATTGATAAAATTCTAAACACATTCCAAAATTCATGACCACAGGTTATGCAAGGACACGGGCTGTTTGACATTTTTATACTTTTTAAATTAGAGTGTGGACATAGATTTTTATGGATTCGATAACCATAGATTTAGGAAGAACTGAGTGAATGATATCCAGTCAAATGAAAATGTGATGTTTAGATCGTACTTTAATGTAAAGTATTGTCCTAAATTATTTTATTACTGTCTTCTTTAAATATGAAAATTTTGTTTTTTAACCATGTAACTGATGCTATGTGAAATTGAGTGCATAATAAATATAATTAGTTGTATCGTATCGTCACTCATTCAAATGTTCTAAACGATCATTTAAATAAAATCAATCTGTGCTTCCCTTGGTCACGTCATTACTTGAGAACGTTTACACCAAATTGGATAATTTATGTATCTATGTGCCTAGATTTAAAAGTTACTCGGAAGTTTAAAAAAAAACAGCTCTGCCTATTTTAAAAGATCTTGTCCTTAACAGTTTAATACATGGTAAGGTTGTAGTCAATTTATCGGTATTCATCTAGAGCAGCGCTCGTCAAAGTGCGGCCCGCAGACGATACTTCTGCGGCAACAAATAACTTCGATGCGCTTGCGTTTTCATTTTTTATAACCGCATGACTCCTCCCTCCCTAACTAACACAGAGTTCATCCCGCATCCGCATTAACCTACTCAGATTCACTATCAGATTATTGATTAATAAAAAAATAACAAAATAGCTTGTTTGACCCCTCATCTTAATTTTGGTGACTGGCCAGAAAAAGAGAAAAATATCAAAGAAGTCGTTGAAACGATTTTTTTTTAATATTTTCATATTTTTTAAACATTTATAATATTTTCTGTTTTCAACAATTTATTTGAGATACGACTGCATTATTGTATTCCAGTGTTTTATTAAATGTAAAGCTTCTTGGTTCCGAATAATGAATGATTAGAAATCTATTCAGTCACTCTTTTAACAAATCATTCAATGTATTCAATCATGGTGGCCCTACCCTAAAAATATAGTCTCTGGTTACGAGGCGGCCATATTTGTTGTTATAATATGCATCCTAAAGAAAAACAAGGTATACAATCCTTTATGGATCAATTAATATTATTATTATTACAGCTTTATTTTTCTACATATCAACTTTGTTTTACATAAAATATCTATTTCTCATTTATTTAGTTTATTTGTTATGTAGCCCCTGTCTCCTCCATTCTTTTCCACCTATGATTGTTATTGGCCATGTGCATCCAGATTTTTCCAATGGTGTTTATTAAGCATCAATATGATAACCAAATATTAAACCAATAAATTTACTAAAACCTATATTACAGGCAAACAAATTCCTCTTGCGTGCGAACGCTGATTGTGAACAGACGTGTGTCGCTTTGCTGTACAATTAACAGTTAATCGTTCAAACAATAGTAGTGTCTATTACAGTGCACTGGCTGCTACATTTGCATAAAGTTTAACTGCATCTCTATTGTTGCGACTGAGCAGCGGAGGTGCTTCCTTCTCCCCGCCTGCCTCGAGGAAAAGAAACAGTATCCATAATTGCCGTCCTGTTCTCCCAACGCGCATCAACCGCTGAGATTCGCTACGAACCCCCACTACGGTTGACCGTCGTAGCACCTTGCTACGAAAACGAACTGGTTTCCGCTACAATCCTGCTACGGCTAACACATACCAATTTCTACATCGGGCGACGCGTGAGGGCACTCTGTGAGTAAATCTTTAATAATGCAGCGTACACCGACCAAATGTCTATCCGCCTCAGATACTGATCTTAATGTCACCAAAAGGGGCAACTCCAAAAGAGTGCGCCTCGACGAGGATGCAGACACTTCAAGACCCGAGTTGTTAACCCTCAGTGATCAGCTGGATGAATTTAAAAAGGAAATAAAAGAAATGATGTTACTTTTTTCAACCAAACAGACTAAAGAAATTCAACAAATGACCTCTACGTTAAAATTAATTCAAGACAGTAACCTCAATATTGAAAACTCCATCTCTTTCCTCACCGCTCAAAATGAGGACCTAACCAAAAAAATAGGTCTTCTTGAAAACCAGAACCGAGAAGATAGGAAATATATTATACTCTTAGAAAGCAAATTAGAAGACTTGCAGCTAGACAGTCGTAAGACTAATTTTGTACTTAAGAATGTGCCGAAACAAACGATCGAGACTAAGGAAGTTCTTATAGACTTGATTACCCAATTATCGCGCAATATAGACTGCAACTTCCCAAAATCAGTCATAAAGGATGTATACAGAATTCGTGGGAAAAATAGTGACAACCCTAATCAGCCAATTATAGTTGAAACAAACTCCACTTTGGCGAAATCTGAAATGATAAAAAGGTGTCGAGCAGTAAATAAGAATCATACATCTAGACTTTGTTGTAAACACCTAGGACTTACAGTCCAAGAAGACAGACCCATTTACATAGCAGAGCATCTTACCTCTAAGGGGAGCCGACTTCATTTTCTGGCTCGTGACCTAATAAAGACTGGCTCCTACAAATTTTGTTGGACTGCGTACGGAAAGGTCTACGTTAAGGAGAACGAACAAGCACCTACCATACTAATTAGGTCAGAAGAACAGGTACACAAGCTGATGTTGAGTCCAGTTGTTAGCAAGTGACTAGCATTGTATTACCTTCTGCAGATAAGTAATCTAATTACAAATGTATTACCTTATAGCCTTCAGTCTCTGACAATAATTCTGTACTTAACTTGTAAATGCAAACATGTCTGTATAATTGTAAATACTCGATTGAACGATTCGTATATTCACACCCACGTCTTGTTATACATTGATACTTATGTTTCCCGACTATTTCTTTTAATTTTATACTTACTTACATTCTCATTCTACACTCACACAACCACACTTACGTTATATTCTATAATTTTAAATACATTTAAACATACCTCTTCACACAATTACCCACACTCTTACATAAACCAACTCCATAGACGCAATAACAACACAATAACTAAAACTATACATATTAAACTAATACTAGTACTTAATATGGAGATCTTAATTTTTAGGCTAATAATGACTAATCGTATATTCAATGTTATAATGCATCCTACTCATATTCTGATAATTTTAATTACTTCAAAAAATTATGTCACTTTTCATCGAAGTACGACTATTCATATCATAAATTATCCAAATGGATGACACCCTACAAACTCTTACTGAGATAGATGACATCAAGATTGCTGAGACTTATCAAGTTAATCCTACCCAGTTACCCAGTTATGTCACAGTTCATAATAATGACCTAACCATTATCTCGCAAAATATAAGAAGTATCTACTGCAACTTTGATGATTTCTCTCTTCTTCTAGCTACCTTCAAATTTGAAACTGATATTATTATTCTGACTGAATGTAGAATTAATCATAACAAACCTATACCACAACTAAGTAATTACATTTCTTACGTAACCTCACGACAATTAAATCAAAATGACGGAGTGGTTATCTATGTAAAAAAAAACCTTAAGGTCAAAGTTGAAGAAATAAACCTCGCACAAGCATCTTGTCTTCAACTTAATGTACTTAACACTATAGTACTTGGTATATATCGCTCCCCATCTAACTCAAACGCAGACGTTTTTATAAACTCACTCAGCTCTCATCTTAATTCTCTGAACTCCCCTCAAACTGTAATAGTAGCTGGGGACATTAATATCAACCTTGTATACAAAGAATCTGAATCAACCAATGAATATAAAAATAGAACAAATTACCTAAATATGCTAGCCCTATATGGCATACTACCAGGTCACATTTTACCTACACGGGAAACAAATTGCCTGGATCATTTTATGATCAAACTTAACAAGAAAAAGACATCAGCCCGTATCGCTATACTACATACATCAATCACCGATCATTACACAACTTTATTGTCAATATCAAAACTTAAAAACAATGTAGTACAAATAAATACAACCACTTCCATTGATTTTGATAAGGCTTTAAAGCACCTTAGGGAAAATAACCTTGCAGAGCTACTCTATTGTAACGACCCAGACCAACTAGCTAATGATTTACTACACAAGTTAACTCAATCTATTGAGCATAGCACTGTTACGAAAAAGATCCCTAGTAGTAAGCGAACGGTTAAACCATGGATAACAATAGGTATTTTAAGATGCATTAGACACCGCAATAAATTGCAACTTAATACTCGCAACGACCCTTATAATAATGTCCTAAAAATAACTTACCAGCGGTATCGCAACTACTGTAATAATCTTATAAAAAAGTTAAAAAGAAAATATGAAAAGGAACTTTTAGCAAAATCTGTTACTAACAATAAATTACTGTGGAAAAATATTAAAACAATAACATACACAAATAATCCTAAATCACCTAATTCGGAATTACTAACACTTAAAAGGAGTCCAACTGAATCTATCAATTTTGTAAATGATTATTTCGCTAATATTGGTAAAGAACTAGCCCAAAATATTTCGTCAACAGCAGTAGCTAGTCCTTCCACTTCATCTACATCTATACCACCACAAGGGAACTCGTTTGTTTTACTAGACACCGACCCGCTAGAAGTAGCAAGAATCCTAACTGGCTTAAAATCTGATAGCAGTCCAGGCTTTGACAAAGTGTCCACCAGATTTTTGAAACACATAAGTTCAGATATTGTACCTATTATAACACATTTAGCTAATCTTTGCTTTGGAAAAGGTAGTTTTCCTGTACCGCTTAAACAAGCAATCATCGTACCGGTTTATAAAGGTGGGGACAGAGACGACGTTAGTAACTACAGGCCCATATCAATTTTACCTGCTATCTCTAAAATTATAGAAAAACTAATAAACGTTAGACTCCTTAAATTCTTACATAAATATAACACACTAAGTTCTTCTCAATATGGATTCAGACAAGGTATATCTACTGAAGATGCAGTTACTGCTCTTTGTACCCTTATTGCTAACAATCTAGACAAAGGAAAAAATTGTATTGCAGTGTTTCTCGACCTAAAAAAAGCGTTTGACACCGTCTCTGTTCCCATCTTGTTAAACAAATTAGCTAACGCTGGAGTTAGGGGTACTCCTCTTAAATTATTTAAAAATTACCTTTCACATCGAACTCAGAGAGTCAAAGTTGGAGATCATATTAGTCATGAGACCAATGTGTCTTTTGGTGTGCCACAGGGTAGCGTCTTAGGACCTACTCTGTTTTTACTGTACATCAATGAACTCTGTAATCTCAAAATTAATAATGCTACAGTTTTCTCCTATGCCGATGACACCGCTATCGTCTTTAATGACACTACCTGGCTTGATACGGCACGAAGTGCTGAGATTGGAATGACCCTAGTAGCTAGATGGCTAAACAATAATCTGCTTACACTTAACACCACTAAAACGAATTACATGTGCTTTAGTATCTCCACCCGCTCACAACCGACGTCAGATCTTAAGGTAAGAGTTCATACCTGTAGTGACTCAAATAACTGCTCTTGCCCGACCCTCACTCATGTGACGCAAACAAAATACCTTGGCATCATTTTAGACCAAAGACTATCTTGGTATCCTCACCTTGAGCAGGTAACCAATAGAATAAGAAAACTTAGCTGGATCTTCAAGACCTTGAGGTATATTGTACCGAGTACCAACTCAGATACTTCCAGAAATCTTCTAAATGAAATATATGTAGCTTTGGTTCAATCCGTCTTAATGTATTGCATTCCTGTTTGGGGGGGGGCTGCCAAGACTAAATTCTTAGGCGTCGAGCGGGCACAACGAGGCCTTATAAAAATAATGTATTTTAAACCCATTAGATACTCAACACATAGTTTATATCTATTAAGTAATTTATTATCAGTAAGGAAATTGTACATAATGAAAATAATTCTTAAACAACACAAGACCTTGCCATACCTTCCCAGTCTTAAAAGACGGAAAGATAGAATAGCAGTAGTTCCCAAATGCAAAACTAAGTTTGCTAAGAAACAGTACCAAATACGCGGCCCAGAATTATACAATAAAGTTAACAAGAATACCTACGTCCATAATAAATTACAACAACAATTTAAAAAACTTGTCACAGAGTGGTTGAAAACTCAAACCTACGAACAGATAGAGGCCCTATTAGAATAAAATAAACTCATACACCACACACACACACACACTCACACACACACACACACACACACACACACACACACACACACACACACACACACACACACACACACACACACACACACACACGTACACACGCACACGCGCACACACACACGCACGCGCACACACACACACACACACACACACACACGTACACACGCACACGCGCACACACACACACACACACACACACACACACACACACACACACACACACACACATGCACAAGCACACACGCACACGTACACTCACGCACACTCGAACACACTCCAACACACTGGAACACCCACGCACGCGCACGCGCGCTTGCTTACACTAACAATTTGCATGCCGTCATACTAATAAAAATTGTACGTCTCACAAAAGAGCGGAGTCTCCCAACACAGGCAATATAATTATGCCTAAAGGGAGGCTCCAACCACTAACTTATAAACTATGTAATTTTAAGTACAATAAACATTTTTTCATTTTTTTCATTTTCATTTTCATATTGCACAGTCTAAAATATTGCCTTGAAATTAATATATGTTATTTGATCTGATAAGTGACAACACAAATCTGGTCATATGTTTGCAAAGCCTTGAATGTTATTGCAATATAAATGTTGTACCATTCCAAGGTCGGCACTAAATAAACATTGGACATCATTACCTTATCCTGTATTTAATGTTTTATTATTTCAAAGGGACATCAAAATTATACTTTTAGTTTTAGAATTCTCAAACTCACTTAGATAATATATTGTCCACATTATTTGCTGACTATTTTACCTTGATTAATAATTATAGTAGTTATAATAACAAATAAATATAGAAATAGATATGATTAGTTTTTCAGTACATGGCCCATCTTATATAAATACACCGATAACTTCTTAACCAAATCAACATCAGTATAGATTGCAACAAAACTATAATAGTATCAAGTACTGCAATTAAAAAAAAGTTCATACTATGTTGAAAATTTCATAAGCTGTTAAACCAAGCAGTTCCTGAACTGCCAAATCTGTTAATCATTAACACACTCTTAAGCTAACTTTAGTTTATGTAGCAGTTAACTGTGGAGTCGTAACTGTAACCTATTTGGCAAGCTTCCAGCACAAGAATTATATTTACATCAAGAAATTATAATGTATATTTTTTAAGATTGTTAAAGGCTTGTTTAGTGGTTCTTACTCATTAAATTTTAATTATTAAGCTGCATTTGAAGTATTTTCTAGCTTCCGACTCAGACTATGTGGTATACTTCCCTCCCAAAGTAATGCCTCAAAGAAGTACTCCTTATGTAGTTCAAGTACTAAATTTCATTTTTTTTTTATTCTTGAATTGGCTGGCTCTTGACTACAACTTACCTGATGTGAAGCAATGCTGTAGTCTACGATGGGACGTGCCAGCCCAATGTACCGATTCACTCGTGATTACAAATGACTTATCATATTGTATGTGTGTGTGTGTGTGTGAAATGTCCCCTTCAGTTTTTACATTCAGGCTTTATGTATGAAAATCTAGCAAACTTCCATCTTTTTGCCCTTACTTACAACCTCATTTATACTAAGTGCTGAACTTTAGAAGAAATTAAAGTTGACTCAGGGTAAAGAACGCTGCCGTGTCAGGCGTATGTCCGTTATCTTAAGATACATGAGTTACGTGCAATAAGTGTAATTAGTTTTTATTTTACGTCCTTTAAGTACAGAGCTCAAAATTTTAAAAATATATAGTACCAATCACTAATAAGACACTATTGCGTAATTCACGTAACTATGATTTTACCTCATATAGTAATGGTTAATTGCTGTAAATTAAGATACAGTGCAGTGCGTGACAGGTTACGATTTTATAACTCCGTTAGCTATTACATACATGAATTTGCCGTGACAGGTTCGTCAATCGAGCCGCCGCCCGCCGCCCGCGCCCTCTATCCCTTTCGGATTGTTTATTTGAAATTTAATGACGGTCACGGTCATTACGCGCTCCGTAAAAATAATACTTATAGTGCATTATCACTTCAATTAAAGGATGTTGTGGATTATACTTACGTAAATTGATTATTATACTTATAAAATGACTGATCCGAGACGTTTATTAATGCTAAACATGGCAAAAAGACGTAAAATTATAGAAAACAGAGGAAATGTTATTAATTTTCAAGAACTAAATTTAGAAATAAGAACTGCTGATTGTTCATTGACATCGGGATTTGAAGAGTCAGTTATGAGCCCATTATCGGGCAGCATTCAAATTAATTGCGATCAGTCAATACCATTGTCACCTAAGGAATATGCAGAACTTCAGCCTGTCTTATCAAGACCTAATTGCGATCAGTCAATACCGTTGTCACCTAAGGAATATGCAGAACTTCAGCCTGTATTACCAAGACCTTATTGCAAGCAGTCAATACCACTGTCACCTAAGCAATATGCAGAACTTCAGCCTGTCTTACCAAGACCTACTTTGCCAGAGCTGAACAAAGACGATTTAGCTGAACTTAACGAAGATGTGCCTTTTTCTGACAGCACCAGCTTACACACTATCGATTTGCCGACTTTTGATTCATCAATACCTTCTGAAATTAGTTTTGTTAATACATCAGGGCAAACATATAATCAAGAACATTTTATTATGAAAAATACCTCCACTCCAGAACAATCTAATAATATTGATTCAGATCAACCATGCCATAGTGACGACTGCTTCAACAATCCAGAAAACCCAAATCTAATGCCACAGACAAATCCCGCAACAAATAGTGAAGACGACATAAATAATCCTTTTGAAAAAAGCGCCGAAGAGTTAATACAACAACTTAGTAGCGAAGACGTGGCAAAAACATCTGATAATCAACGTTCTAAAAAAAGAGAACGAAATCCAGTTAAAAGACTTGAAATAGAGAAAAATATATACATCTTAAAACCACCATGCAAGAATGAGTGTCGTAAAAAATGTTATGAAAAATTTAATGAAGAAGAAAGAAAGGAACTTTGGTCTAATTTTAGAGCACTTGATAAGCAAGAACAAAGAAATTTTATATCTAGACACGTAATAAAATCGAAGAAGTCGATAATAACGAAAGAAAATTCCAGGCGACATAACACCCTTACTTGGAAGCTCCGGAATACTACAGTTTGCAAAACTTTTTTTTTAAATACACTTGGGTTTAAAAATGATCAAACTGTAGTAACTGTATTAAAAGCTAATTTTAAGCACAATATTAAAAATGTCAATGAAGTACCAGCAGCACCTGAGCAGCGTGGTCGAACTAGGCCATGGAACTCGTTTCCAGGACAATATAAGCAGGACATCAAACAATATATAGAGAAGATTCGCCCAACTGTTTCGCACTATAATGTGGCTCATGCTCCAAACAGACGTTATTTGCCATGCGGAGTATCTTTCATGGATTTATATAGATCATACATAGTTTTCTGCGATCAAACTCAACAAAGAAAATGCTCCTGGGCATATTTTCATGGCATCATCAAAGAAATGAATTTGTCCACGTCTCTTCCTAAACAGGATATTTGTACTTTGCGCCAAAATCATAAAGAGAAGAGAAGCAGAGCACCAATGTGAGCAATGTGATTGCCAGTACTGCAATATTTATCCGACACACTTAAAAAATCGTAATTTATCACGACAATGTTTAGAAGAAGACATTAAGAACACTGATAACACAAAAAAAGTTTTTACAGCAGATATGCAAAAAGCAATATGCATGCCGAAATTGGTAACTAAGGACTGTTATTTTTCACGTAAGTTAGTATTGTTTAATGAGACTTTTGTATCTCCTGGAAAGAATGAGCCAGCTTTTTGTATAGTATGGCATGAAGGAGAAAGCGGCCGAAAAGCGTTTAACATCGCCTCAGCTTATGTTCACTTTATCATAAATTATGCTAAGCATATTGAAGAAATTACAATTTATTGTGATAATTGCACAGCTCAAAATAAAAACAAGATACTATTTACTACAATGATTCGCCTGATAAACTCAAAGGTTTTGATTACCACCAAGAAACTAAGATTTGTTTATCTGGAGCCTGGTCATACTTATATGGCAGCTGACGCTGTGCATGCGTCTATTACCAACAAGTTTGAAAAACAAAAAAATATGTATGATCTTAATGATTATATTAACACTATGAGAGCTTCCCGTAAGAACATGGTTATCAAATTAATTAATCATGATGATATGATTATATTTAGTGATGAGTTGAGAAAGAATGCGTTCCCAAAAAATTACAATATTCAATCTCTAAAAGTGGTGGAGTTTCGACGAGATTCAACGCACATATTTGTGAAGAATGCATATGATGAGAAGGAGTTCAAAGATTTGGATGTGTTTCGCAAAAATGTTTTGAATATGGACCAGTCAGATTTCTTGAGTGAAGTACCGCGTGAGGTAAAAAGTAGGGGAATAAGCAAGACAAAGAAAGATGATTTGTTGAAATTGTGTGATTCCCTGTCCTATAACTTCCGGAAGTTTTTTGAAGATTTGGAAGTAAGTGACGTTTTGGATTTAGACGGTGACATTGACATTTGAGAAAATAAGAAAATTTTCATGTTAGATTTTTTTTAATTTTAGTTTTTTCTTTTAAATAAGACAGACAATTTTGTTTTTAGTTTTCTGTATTTAAATTTAAAGAGCCTAATTTTGTTTTTAGATTTTTTTAAATTAGAAAGTCTAAATTTGTTTTTTCATGAAGACTGATTATGTTTTAATAAAAATATTTAACATTTTAGCCAATTGTTTGCTTTTGCTAATACACCTGTTTGTAGTCAGGCCAATTTCAGTTAACATATATATAACCTAGATTGGCCGAATATGCATTAAAGGACTTGTCACAGGTAAGTCGTGTATCATAACATACAAGGCGTTGCGTAACAAGTAATGTATGGTAGGCTTGTCATGCCTATCTTTGTTGTCAAGATTATTATAGTAAATATGGATATTTATACTAAAAAAACTGTATCCCGATATCTTTTACCCTTAAATATGTTATATTATTGAAATATATGATAGTTATTTGCGTACAATTTCTAGAAAAGAGCACATATCTGAAAAAATCTTTAGAAGGCGTTTGCTCAAAACTATGTTTTTCAAGATAACAGACATACGCCTGACACGGCAGAACGGGTATCTGCTGGACAGTCGGTCAGTCACAAATTAAATGACATAAAAACTTATAGGTATAACCCCTAGTTTCTAAGTATGTTTTTATGCGTTTAGTGAAATCACTGGTCTTTTAAAAACAATAGACTGCTGACTAATCCTATTTATAATAATAATGGACCAATTCCTAGGATACTGATGGGTATCGGGTTAAATGGCTACTGATAGGTATTGAGTAATAATAACTATGCTACTTTATATTATGAAGTGTGAAATAGCAATAATGGTTACATTGACAATATTATTATTAAAAGAAATGAATCATGCAAGGACACTTGTGACATTGTAGTTACTAGCTATGCAGGCGGCACAATGCTGTTTTCTAAAAGGTTTTAGTGGCATTTTTTATTACTGCGCATTTGCACAGCACAACAAAACATGATACAATCATAGTTTTATCTCTTTCTACTCATCACTAAACGATAGAGATAGATAGTGCTTGCAACATGTGAATGTTTCGCCAGTGTTACACATGTACCGTGTCACTTTACATTAGCGCTCGACCAACAGCTAGAGCAATGGTTCTCAATTACTTTTGGTACTTACCACTATGATCTCAAACTCTTGAACTCCTTGTTACAGGTAAGGTCAATAAACGTGATGTTAGTGACGTGTATTAGTTCGGTCACGGCACGTACCCCTTGACGTAACTTATTGTGCCTGTAAGTTCCTTTATTTGAGAAACTCTGAGCTTGAGTGTCTATATAAGCACCCTACGTTCGACAAAATATAGGGTCAGATTTGTTAGTCAGACACCACCAACCTTCCACCTACTTGCTACTATTCTGAAATATTGTAAATGCGAACGTTTGTTTATGGATGTTCACATAAACCCATCTAGGGTTTGGATGAAATTTGGAACAGTGATAGATTATATTCTGGAATAGCAGATAGGCTACTTTTTATCCTTACACCACGCCGACGAAGCCACGAGTGGAAGCTAGTCCACCAATTACTTACGGATAAACGAGCTCAAATATGACGAGTATTTGCGCAAGCTCAGAAAAAGTCTTTAAGCGATGAAATTCGAAATGATGCAATTGCTGAAGCCTCGAAAGTCATTGGCCGAACAAGTTAAAGTGGTGGTGAGCACATCGCCCGTAGAACCAGTATCCCAACCACCAAGACAGAAGGTTCTCGAGTGGGGGAGACGCCCTGGGCGCCCAAAGCGTCGCCGGCTGTTTGACTGCAAGGAGAACCGAGTAATTGGAAATTTGTCAAATACTACTGAATGGATTTTCATGTGGTTTTGACCAATAGACTAATTGATCCATGAGGAAGGTTGAGGTGTTCCATTTGTACTCGTGTGAAGCCGGGGCGGGTCACTAGTTGTCTAAAACATTTTCCTCCTGTATGGTAACATACATTTCCAACTTTCCATACCAAATCTTTAGGGTTAACGCTACGTTATGTGATTTTGTCTTTCTTCATTAGTCTCATGATTAATATTTTTAGGCAGAACTAGGCCATACCATCTATTAAGTCATGCATCATCAGTCTGTCAAAACTCTACACGCCATTGTCGTATTAAGTAACGTCATGCAAGTATCTGACCGTCGTCATTGTGTACTGGCGAGAAATCCTAACAGAACTGTAATGGTGAAACTGTAATCCGACCAAAAGGCAATTTTTTATAAATAGTCCATCATGTAGAAAATACGTCGTACGTAAATTTTTTTGATTTTAATATTTACGGAATAAAAAATAATGGCGTTAGTAGAACCAAAATGTCCCGTTTATTATACTTAGTTATGACGTTACGATCCCAATATGAGCAAGCTTATGTGCTCTATATTTTTGAATAATTTTGATGTTTGTAAAACATCGCATGTCTCAAGTTCGGAGGCTAGGTGCTATGATTCAATACCAGTTTTTTTTATCAGAGACGATACCTATGTTTTTCGTACTTAGGTACAGCTTTCAGCAAAATATAGTAAAAGTAATTCAAAATGTCTTATTAAAAAATACTTTTAAATCGCTTCAAAAGTAGGTCATCCGAAATCACGCGTACTATCGAATAATAACAAATAGTACCTAATATCAAAGTAATTTTCGCATGATTGTAGCAAAACAAATCCTCACCGTACTCGCTGGAATTATTATAATATTGGGATACATGTTGTGCGAGTTATTAGAATTTATTATTTATTATAATTCGCTGTACATTTCTAATAAATTCTGTTACCTATGTCTGCGCAACTAACCTGGCAATGTGTTGAATGTTGAGATAAGTACATACGTCATACTTTATAGTTATTGAATTGTAATAAAACGCTGGTGGAAGTGCGCTTGACCGCCGCTGTTGCAATATTTACAGCAACATTTCCGGAAGCCCCGTGTGGCGGGCATACTCGTCCGATTCTGCAATTAGTCCTTGGACCACGATTATTTAAGTTTCATATCCCAAATTATGCGGTTTCCGGGCTTATCGTTATTAGATTGTCCAAAAAACGGTTTCATTATGAATTCTTGAGTAATCAGGATAGAAACTTAAGGAGTTGCCGATTCCGTGTAATGTAGATAGTGGGTATTAACGTCCTCCCGAGAATTTATTCGCATGATTAAGGCATTTCAAGTAGACATAGTATTATAAATGATACTCTATAGTACCTACCTTATTAATACTTTTTTTTCTGTAGTACCTTCGGTAATACAGGCATGAAGCTGTTTTTGTGTAAAAAGAACCTACTACTAGTACTATTTGTGTTAATCCAGATAAATCCAAATCCGTTCAGCCATTTTGTCGTGAAAGTGTAGTAGAATTACTTTGTGACTCAACCTCCTCAAGTCCTATCCATCAATGCATGACGATTCGTCAAGACTTAGAGCCTGAATAGCTAGCAGAGCATTCAGGCCAAGAAAAAAGTCCCACAAAACTAGGAAATTACTACTACAAAATTTACAGCACCTATCATAATGGGACTTCACAAGTGGCGCGGTGTCTAACCCACTTATTATTTATGTACTTCTTTATAGTCATAAATACAATACTAATTGCTGAATTAATAAATATCATGTAGATATTACGAAACAATAGCATACAATGTCCGCAATTTAACGCTTGCAATACAACGGTTGGTTTTGCTTATTGAGCTGTTATCATGTTGGTTTTTGACGTAATACAGAATAAGTTCAAAAATAATTATCATGTAATTTTCGGCGCAAACGAGTGACTATTGCATCACATTTTCTTATACAAGACGCAATGAACGCAATGTGTTGCCGGTGACGACCACTACGGCATTGTCCGCGACTGCCAATTGTCGTGGCTGCAGGCCATATACGTCTCCAACACCCGCCTCTATCGCTGCTCCACCTCGCGCCTTTCAAAATTGGATAAACCCACTAAACGCAGTGGGTCGTTAAATTGTTCCGGCTACTGAAACCCAGTGGCTGTGCTGTAGTCTATCGTTCGTTTGCGCCGAAAATGTAGCAATGATGTTGATTACATTGTAACTTGTAATAATATTACTTTATATTAAGAACCTTGTCCAATAAGATAACACACATCGTACCAAAACTCGACTGCCTTTAGGCAACCATTATAATTAAATTTATTTTGTACGTGTGCTGCACAGTTAGCAGACAAAATACTAATGACCATTTACATTCCATCTAAATTTTTATTACATTAAGTAAACGCCATGATACTCGTCTAACTTGTTTACCTCACAGAATATTACTCAAGGTCTTAATAGTACAGAGCAATAATATTTTAAAACACTCAAATCCTCTTCCTTCAAATTCGTACCTGTCTATATTACTTGATCACCTGCTTCTAATTAAACTTTAAATTCAATTTAAACCTTGGTTCTATGACAATAGGGTTAGTTGTTCTATGTACCATGTGCAATGCGTGGGATGCCGGTATTTTAATAGGACCAGCCGGTCTCCGAACATGTTATTTTAGTTACGATTCGCTTTCCGTTACCGTTATACACTTGTACGATAGAAATTAAGCTTATTATAAGTTTGAAGCCAATTGAATAATTGCTCTCGTCTTATCTGTAGTAGATAGTAATAGTGTTGCAAAATGAAAGAACTTGTTAACAGGGGATATGTAGGTGTATGGGGATAGTAAAATAACCTGTACATTTGTTGTAAATTAATAGCCGACGTCAAACGTATGGTTTTCCTAGCCGTAATATTTATTATGTAGATGACTTACTTTCTTTTTATTGACAATGCATTATTCAAGAGTTTTCAGCCGAATACTTTAAACTTAAATTATTAAGAACAAGTAATAATATATCGTTGTAGCTACCTAATAATAACACATTTTAACTTTCGTATTAAAAAACTAAGTAGGTAAGGTATCTCAATTTGTCAACAACAATAATCTTACATAATGCTTAGCTTACGCTAATCTAATTAAGAAACTGGATATCGGATTACATAGACATAAAGTAAACATAAAGCACTTAAAATTCTAAACTTATTTAAACAGTGCAGGGCCGTACCTACGTCTTGTCAAAGATTAAACAGACTAAACAACATCGAGCGATCGTTTTTTTCTCTAGGTGTTTACATACACTGCCCCATTTATTCTTTGATTTTATGACCGACTCAACGCAAATAAAATGTCCATTAATGTCGTTACATTACAGGCGAAGGGTTCCAATAACGCTGCCCACCCGCGGCTTATTGACTAACTCAAGGCACACTCGTTGAGTCGGTCATAAAAATCGGAGGAAAAATCCGGCAGTGTAAGTGAAAACCAGAGTTACAGATAGTCGAGCAATCACCTGGGAAAGTGACGAACCAAATATGCCTGTAATAATGCAATTCGATAGTGCAAGCTGGTCTATAACGATTTTGGAAAAAGCATGCTCCTGAGCACTAATTAAATTTTCCTATAGGTACTTTCGCAAATACATTACAATATGATATGTATGCACGAAAGATGAATTAATAATATTTCTGGGTATGTCATGCCTAGGCATCTCTCATCTTAGCCTCACAATAATAATTGTTAAGTCGAAACACGAACATTAAAATAAGTAAGTATCTAGTTAAGAAATAATTTAAAGATCATTAGCTTAACTGTGCATGCGCCGGTTTGTGAATCTTAATAAAATGAAAAACCGTTGTTATAAGCATTCTTTTTGTTAGTTGGTCATGTAATCCTGATAAACAGACCACTGTTGGACATAGACCTTTCCTAAGGCACGCCACGCCACTGAATAGTACGAACGATCTGCGGCTACTCTCATCCAACTCTTACCACTTACCAGCCTCTTTGTAGGGATTTTCAAAACTAGCCTAAGGGCGGCCTGCGCTACGTTTGCCAATCCGTCATCACTAAGATTAAGACAAATATTAAAAGGAATTGATTCTAAAAATAAATGCATAATTACTCGTAAGTATCTGTGAGTTATAATTTTGAAGGCGCGTTTGTGTAATCTGCGTCCCGCTGTGATCAAACTCAATTGGTAACTGTCTTCGGTTAGTTGTCGCCGTTATTCCAAGGTTGTTTATTTAACTGTATATAATGTGCTCTCTGGCGGGAATTCAATTAAAATCGAAGGCTGTATGATAGTATCAATATTAAATTATGGCCTAACCTTGTCAGTTTCTATGGTAACTTATATGCAAGTACATCTTAAGTAGTGTTAGACAATCTTTCGGTTGTCAAGCTAATAATAATTTGGCGATGAATAGCTTGCGCGACTCGAATAACTCTAATAAAGAAGGTCTTTCGACATTGCACCTCTTGAAGGAATTTTTTTGTTAGTGTCAATAATAAAAAAAATCGTTTGCACAGTTTCAAACATCATTTCATCATTTATCCATCCTCCTCACAAATTTAATAGTAAAATCTATAAACATACGTATTTTACTTCCATAGCTACAAGCCCACAGCGACAAACCACCTCACCCGCTCTACTGCGCTATGCACTAATACAATTTGGAGAATTGCGGTCGACAGCGACTTACCAGTTAGCTAGGTATGTACTTGATACGGCCTCGACACGGCTTGAGCTATTTGCTAGGGAAACTGGACCTATCTCTATATAATGGAAAGAACCGATATGATTCAACGATGCTAAAGAACTATTCTGTTGAGATGCTTACTTGTGTAACCCTCTTAAAGTTTTTAAAACCTATGAAAAATTAATTAATGATGGATGGTTGGCCGACTTTCTTTAAAAGAAGTTTATACAAAAAAGTGAATCAGAAAAATAATTCATTTTGTCAAATAAACTATTATTATTTATTTCCAACAAGTCTTTCAAAAGCCTAATAAGTTGAGTTTAACGAGTGAATATTTTATTTTTCCCAGAATGGTACATACCTAATTATTCCATAAAAGACGCAGTCACGTGAGAAATCTTCAAAGCAAAACATTCCCTCGTTTCCCCTAATCATTAAAACTAGTGCTTTTCACATCTACACAGCTTATATCCAAACAGTTACATTCAAGTTCAAACTTTATCGCATAGATTTAAAGTCGAGACTTGTTGTTTCGAAGCAGCTTACATGTAACTACGTCATGAATGGTTGACGATCCGAGGGTTGGCCAAGGACGCTCATTGTCAAGATCTGGCCCCGTTTTGTGGGATGGGAGACTCTGAGCTGAGCATTGTGGAGGTCATCTAGTTAGGTTTTCATCAAGTTGTTTACATCAAATACAAGGATATTATAACATTGAATAAATTGATAATATGATAATATAGCGATAGGATCGCGAGAAAACATACATTTTCCTTTATTCCAGCTACATATTACGATCACCTACTTAATATGTGCTACTGTCAAATCATCTTAGGAGCAAAATTATCCTCACAAACTTTCGCATTTTTAATAGTAGTGGGGTAGGATATGTCGCATATATCCGTATTCATATGTCGTTTGACAAAGCGGACAATAAAAGGGTGGCTAAGAATGCTTCATATATACCTTGAAATTTGTCTAAGGCCGCTCGCCCACGGCGGTTTTTTGTAGCGACGCTCGCAACTCTCTGTTTGACCACACCATAATTCAGACGCGATGCAAACGCGATACTGTCGCGCTTCCTTCTGTCGCGATGCCTGTGTTGCACTGATGATGCTCGCTCAATTCTCAACTCACGCGCCACCCTCTCTAGTCACGCACGACACATTCGCGCGTTTGAATCGATACAGTCGTGATGCTGCAGCGCGTGTAGCGCGTTGGCATCGCTTCTGTAGCGCGTTGCAAATGCGACAAATGCGCGTTTCGTACTCGTGCCACTGCATTGCTACAAAAAGTCGCCGTGAGCGAGAGGCCTAATGTTTACACCTTGCTGTATGCTATGCATACTTGCAATGACTTTTATATATATTTTAAATTCTTGAGCTAAGTGTACTTCTACAAAGTAGTTCTTATGCGGCTATGTCGTTAACCTTAATAGTTTTAAATTAGTTCTGCCTAATAGCTACAAAGATTTAAATTGGATCATTTGGTTCTACGTAAAAGTGGATGGTAATTGTTAGGTGACAAATTGAGCGTACATACTGTTAGTAGTTGTTTTGTTTGTACTACTATTCCTAACAAGCAATTAGCGTCCCACGTGCTTTTGGGCACAGGCCTTCTCGGCTTCTCTAAATATTTTATTTATGAGTTGAGAGAGTATCTTTTTTGTATAGATCACAATACACACGCTTAGTACACGTTGATGGATGTCACACTCGAATGTTTAGTTGTAAGACATGACAATTTTTTACGATATTTTTCTTTGCTGATATTGGGTTCCAAAGTGTGCACGTGCGACCTAGTTTCGAACTCACGACTGATAGTAGCATGCTACGAAGCCTCTGCACCATCGCTGCTCAATAGCAGTAGTTGTTTAGTCGTTGTTTACATTATTAATATAACTTAGTATAACTTTATAAACTGTTTTTTCCGGCGACTGTAACGGTTTAATAGTAGGAAACATTTTCTGATTTCTGTTAGAAATAGCACCGGCCAGTTTTTCATATTTCCGTAACTACAATGTTTTAGGTATTGTGTTGCAATTCTGAATCCTTTTCGGGAAGGACATGATACAATTTTAATAGGAAAATATCGTCCGGTGGTTGAACGTGTTATCGCCAGTTTGAAATAGTTTGACGCGCAGAGGGGACGTATTTCATACGGTGTTAACAGTTAAATCTATAAATTTATTGTGTTTTCATTCGTTCTACAAATTAGGTGTTTCGTATCATACACAGGTATGACTGTTATATATTTAATGCTTTTTATCTTCCGACAAAAAAGAGGGGTGTTATAAGTTTTACGCGTGTATCTGTGTCTGCGTACTAGTTTGTAGCCATGTAGCGCCTAAACCAATGGACCGCTTTTAAAGTGTTTTTAAGGTTCCGTACCTCAAAAGGAAAAAACGGAACCCTTATAGGATCACTTTGTTGTCCGTCTGTCCGTCCGTCTGTCAAGACCCTTTTTCTCAGGAACGCGTGGAGGTATGAAGCTGAAATTTATATCAATTACTCAGGTCTACTGTCCCTTGAAGCTGTAAAAAAACCAAACTTCTAAGCCAACGCAATCAAAAGATACAGCCGTTTATGCCGCAAATTTTCGACACTTGCAAGGGAATCAAAACCTACAGGGTGCTTCCCGTGAACTCAGAATCTTGAAATTTGGTACGAAGCAACGTCTTATAGCATAGATAAAGGAAAAATTACGAAAACCATAAATTTTTAGTTACATCACATAATATTTTTTTTTTATAATTTTAAACTTACTACCCATTTCCTCACAAACGCGTAGAGGTATTTAATTGAAATTCATACCAAATACTCAGGTCTATAATACCTTTAAGCTGTAACAAAATCAAACTTCTATGTTAACGCAATCAAAAGAAACAGCAATTTAAGCTGCATATTTTGAAACTCGCAAGTACTCTCAAGGGAATCAAAACCTAAAGGGTACTTCCAGTCGACCTAGAATCTTGAAATTTGGCATGAAGCAACGTTTTATAGCACACATAAAGGAAAAATTCCGAAAACCTTAAATTTTTAGTTACATTACAAAATATATATTTTTTAATAAATATAAACTTATTACTTTTTTCCTCATGAACGCGTAGAGCTATCAAGTTGAAATTCATATCAAATACTTAGATCTAATTGCCTTTAACCCGTGAAAAAAAAATTCTAAGTCAACGCAAAAACGCAAAACGCAAAAGTACAACCATTGATACCGCATATTTTGAAACTCGCAACTACACGCAAGGGAATTAAAACCTAAAGACCACTTCCCGTTGACATAGAATCTCGAAATTTGGTAAGAAGCAATAGCTTACAGCACAGGTAACAGAAACATAAACGATAAAGAGATCTTTGTCTTAAATTTATGCTCCTCCATCTTTCCCCATTGTAATGTTATGAATTTCATTTTGCAATAAAAATACCATAGTTATGACTCGATTGTCGTAATGAACGAACTTTGTAAACCTTGCAGATTTGTACGGAACCCTCGGTGCGCGAGTCCGACTCGCACTTGACCGGTTTTTTTTTCTGTACGAAAGCTGAAGTGATAGAGATGGTTGGGTAGATGATGGAAATATGCGTCAGGCTTATTATATTTTTAATTTATTCTTAACTACCTACTTTAAAGTTAATTTTTGTTTATTGATACAAGTTAAGGTACCTACTTACTAACTTTTATGTTTATTTGTCTACAGATTAGTGCAAAAGTGAAGTGCATCGATGGGACTTGACTAGGTCCTTGAGGAAGGAAAGCGTTGCCACGCTGCTCGCTTTAGTTACTTGTAAGTTACAAAAGCTTTAACCTGATATAATAATTATAATTTTTTAGGAATCCCTTGATAAATTGATGCAGAAATGTCTTTTATACTAGGGATGGCGATCTGAGATCGATTAATCGAAATATCGATTTTTCGAGTCAACAAAATCGATCTTTTAAATCGACATTCGATTTTTTCTCCAGATCGTGGGTAAAATGACCCCCCACTTTGTAGGACACTCTCGTCTAAACACATTAAATATGGAAAAAATTGGTACTAAAAATAATTGCTTTTATCGAAGTCCCTGACTTTGCTAACTAAAGATCGTTAATATTCGTCTTGATTTTAATAAAATTGATTAATACTTACATTGTAATAGCAAATTTGAAAAAAGATCGATTTTTTGGAAATCGATCATTTAGACCTCGATTTTTTTGTGGATCGATTTATCAGGTCACGATTCGAATCGATTTGAAAATCGATCTTTTTCGGATAGAATCGCCATCCCTTTTTTATAGTATATACCAGTTATCCGGTTTCCATAACACAAGCTCTGCTTAGCTTGGGACCAGATGACCGTGTGTGTTAATGTCCAAGAATATTTATTTATTTTATTTATTTTTTTATTTATACGACAGTATGTTTGGTGATATAGAACTAAGCTTTTACTTAAATAATATTCACCTCTGCCTACATCAGTCTCACAGGCCATGGTCTTAAAATTCCTGTTCCCAAGTAAATTTATCACAATGTTATTGGTATTTGTTATTGACATATGAAATTGCAGACCTCGAACCCAAATGGTCAATAAAATGATGTGGCTCATACTCATAACTGTAAAAACTTTATAATTTGTATTTACAAAGTTTTACTGCTGCAGTAAACCTTTTATGGTAGGATATTTAAAAACTCAAATATTTCTTTATTGTGTGCCTAGAAAACTTTTAAAATGTTCTACCTACTTAAATTTTAACAAAAAAATAATTACATTACGTGCTCAAGAAAATAAATTAACTAATACCTACAAATTAAAAATGTCTAGCTTCTTCGAAAGAGTAACTAAAAAGTAAACCTAATTGTTTGCAGTCGTTACCTAGGCTTCTATGTTAGGGAGTTAATCAAAAATTACGTGGACACCGGTTTAAAAGAGAATATTTTCCCTTTTCAGTGTTGTGTATGAAATATTTTCTTTAGTTTACTTATAAAATCTAACACTGAGGCTAGTAGTGTCTACTGTAGATAAATTTGTCTGACTCAACAGCAGGCGGTTCAGAATTAGGTTTTTAAGTCCATTCGCCGGCATGTGGCAGTCCTATTGGAGCACTCCCAATCATACAATCAAGTTCGGTCGTTGCACCCGGCGTCGCCTGCCTCAACAATTAGAATCGCTCGTCTGTCCGACACGGATGGTCGGTCGCCTTCAACGGATATTGTGGATTTTGCCAAATTACAAGAAGGAATACCGCAAATTAACATGCAGTTTATAGTTTGATTTTTACCTATTGCCTCATATTTGCTAATTACCCTTGTTGGAATAAAATGGAATTAATTAAATATAAAATTTAATTAATTTTATTCTTTTCGTTATATTCTCAAGGGCTGGCACCGACCTCAAAAAACTATAATAAGTACCTTTCCGACCGCGGCTCCACCTGCTCTTATGTCGTTTATCGCGCTAAACCATAAATCTCTTTTTGCGTGGTATAAAAACTATCCTCGGGTCTCAAAATATCTCCACACCAAATTTTACTCAAATCGGTTCAGTAGTTTTGGCGTGAAAGCGCTACAAATAGACGGAGTTACTTTCGCATTTAGTAGATTAAGAAAGGATTGGGTGTTTGTTGTTATACTCTTTCGCGGAATCGAATGTTATTCACTTTTTTTTTACCTTGTATATACCTTCTTTAACAATGAGCAAAGGCTACCTAACGTCACCATCTTCTCCTGTCACATTCTATATGAAATGCATTTAGAACATCCCGCCATCATTTTCTTGTTGTACTACAGCGACTTCTACCGTTTTGATGGGGTGAGTGGCTATTCGAATCCATCTCTCTAACTGCATCCAACACAAATGGCCAGCCTATTTCTAATTTAACTTTACTGTTTTGTGGTCTAGTATGATACGCCATTTTGAAAGAGTAACAAACATGCAGAATTTTGGACAACTCGTAATATAAATTCAATACAAAGCAGTACCAGCACGACAATGAATTCATATCGATATCGTGTACTTGTATGGCTAACCACTTAATATGCTAATATCCTAACATAACCATAAAGTAACGAGGAAGCCAGTTCCATGATCGTGCCTGATGGTGTTGTTTGGTGTCGTCATACTCCGTGTTTAGGCAATTAGAACTAAGCTTGAATAACTTATCGCTTCAAACCTTTCATAAAATTATTAAATGGGAGAATCACAATATAGATGGTTACCTGGATTCTGTCGTTGAAAATGTTAAAGGGACCGATAAAAGTTAATCTGGAATATGCTAAGATGGATTCCTATCCTTACTCCTGTATGCCTTTACAACATTAAATACAAAAACCGCTTCAAAGTTAACAAAAGTTCGAACAATAAAAGTATTGTGATGTTCGACATTAGTAAAATAGTATATCTTAGTAGCATCCCGAATTTTTGGAATATGACCGATAAATGGCAGGGTACCTAACCCCGCAATTTTACTGTAAGTACTGGAAAGTTTGGAAAATCTTATAGTAGGCGTAATTCTGTACTGTATTTATAAAACAGATGAAGCACACCGCTGTTTATCCATTTAGACTGCAAACAAGCTGCTTCCGTGTTTACATGGCAGCTTGGTTTAGCTGACGTAGTAACTGATTGTTAAATATTAACACGCTTTTGCTTGCTTTCAAAGTATAATCGAAGAATACATAGTTGATCTATATATTTATGTATTATATCTATAATATAAAATATAACAACTGTAAAATTGTACTAAAAAAAACCTTTTTTAAAAACAATTATTATATTCTAATATGCAGCTTTACTAAAACGAAAAAAATCTACCAGATTCTGCCGTTTCATTTAGGAGTTCTTTTGGCCACCTCCCGAAGTTCATCATCAGGACCCTGTACATCATCTAGCATTAATGTGCTCAAAAAGAGATCCAACTAACCCAAACTCGATGCGATTCCGCCGTTTCGTTTTGGAATTTCTTTGGCCACCTCCAGACTCCAGCATCTGACCAGCTCAATGGTACCATAACTTTGCATTGTCATCGTATTTACATAAGTATACCAAATTTCAGTTCAATCGGTTTTGGAGAACTGGTCTTTATTCAGTTGCAAGATTTGTCCCACACATACTAGTAACAGGGGAAGTCAAATAAAAGCTTGTAAAAAGCGTGTAATAAAAATGAATCTCATCGGTTTCCCTTAGGCTTGTCGTCTTTGCTATAAACATATTCGTTAGTACTTGTTTCCCAGGCAAAATTGTGAGTTTGTCAGTCTGGTTGATAACATTCGCATCGTTATTGAAGTTTTCCTTTTTGCTACCTACTAGTTTTTTCTACTAATTTACCCACAAACGATACGTAAACAATTTTATCCTACACACGATGTTACACCCATTCAAGCGTTTAATCAATTTTTATCGCGAATTTAACGCTATCTCTAAATTTATCGGCTCATTTGTCTTGAAAGTAAAAATTCCTTCAATTACCTCACACATCATCCAATTGACACTTCGAACTACGACTATGTATGTATATAACAACAATCAACATTCTTAGTCTACACGCGAGCCTTACGCAATTTTCTATCTAATTGTTATTGGCGCGCGGTTACGCATGCGTTCTTACGTCAACCACTCGTGCGCATACGATTGTGGACTTGAGCTGCTTATATGCCATTAAGATCTTATTGGGTCTCAGTAATGATTAATTGAATGTCTAGTTGCTTTGTACCTAATCATTTAATTACGAAAAAAAATACGATATTCGTTGTAGGAAGGTTATAGGCATTTTGCTAAATATTTCTGCAAATTAGATTTAAGTAAACACCTAGCCACACTGCACAGCTTCGATTATCTATAAAAAATCAATGCCACTTTTCGTTGTAATTTTATTACTCAAAAACGGGCTTACCTACCATATTATGTTTAGGCATTGTTTGGACTATTTAGTAGATGGTTTATGTAAAGTTTGCACAAAATCGGTTGAGCGGTTCTTTATTTATCACATTTTTTTGTAAATTGTTGAGTGGGCTGAAGCTACCCGGGCGAAGCTGGCACGGGCCGCTAGTTAAGTAATATTATCGTGTTTTTTTATTCTCTTTTTCGCATATCAAAGTAGAGGTAACTACTTTCGTTATCATTAAGTCTACTGCGAAAAAACATATCAACTTTCTAGACTACATAGTAAATACTGATAATAATTATAATCTTTGAACATCACGATACAGTATTTGTGATACCACGCAGCCGCGACAAAATGCTTCCCATAGTATAATATTAATTGAGAGTTAAGAGTAGGTATCCAATTACTCTCGGAATAAACGTAGCTAAATAGGTGTATGTAGTTATTTCTCACGTCAAATCAAATTTATTACGCGCATACGCAGCCTATTCTACCTTTTATTATTTTGTTAACTTTCACTCGCTGACATTAATTTAGTAATCCGTTTGGAGTCATATCAATCTTCATGTTTTTATTTACAACTTTTAACTTGAGCTGTCATTTGCTTTTATTATTGTTTCATAATTTCTCGTTAGACTTGGGCCCCAGTAATCGTTTAGTCTAGTAGCAAGCGTATGCGCTTAATTAACACGAAGTCCCAAATCCTGGGTCAAGCAGAAAAACAGTATCTTCTGTATTTAGAAAATCTTACTAGCCGCTTGAAGGCTCACATTTTTTACGTATGGGACTAAAACTTCCTCGATTCCAGTAGTAACCGAGTTCGCTTAGTAACCGCGAGGACCCAGGTTTGATAGGTCGAGCATAAAGACTTTAAAACTTAGAGAATCTTTCAAGTTTGAAATTTGGACTAGTGCCCAATGAACGGCAATAGGCTCGTCCCCTATAACGTATGGAACTTACCTAAACATGACGGCGAAAAATGGTTGATATTCACCTCTGCCTACACCTTCGGGTAACACAAGCCTAATAGCTATGTTTGGTTCATATACGTATGGTTCATACCTATTCATTTATTTAAAAAAGGATGGTATGAAAATACTGCCTACATTCCGAACTTAAACACAACTATGAAGGTATGGTAATGGTTTATCGCCTGTGTCGAATATTTCATTATTATACTTCACAGCAGTGTTTTTTCAATTATATTGGATGCGCGACCCCTTTATAGGTAGTAAAATACTGGCGGCCCCCTTCATAGACCGAGAACTATTTTAAAGTTTACAATTTTCACCAATTTGTTATTTTATCATATTTACACTCTGCAAGAAAGTAGTGAGACATGTATAGGCCGACCGTTTAACTCGCGTATCGCCTATCGCCAAGATTCTGATTCTTCAAGCTAACAGTGATGATGATTCAAGCGATATGGATATTAATGACGAATAGTCTTACATTACTTTCATCTGTGGTTAAATAGTTCTTTAAGAGATTTAATTAATGTTATATGACTTTGTACCTCAGGTACAAAGATAGTTGAATTCGCATACGCGAGTTAAACGGTCGGCGTATAGGTGTTTTTTTTTCTTGGATAAACAAGTTGAAAAGGCTGCGTGTGGCTTTGTCTTTTCCTGGTGACTACCTACCTGAGTAAAGCATCGCATTCTATACATGAGTCGTGAGTTCGTGACTAGACATGGGTAAATTTGTAATATTACCATCAAATACCCAAAAATCCCTGATAAAAGCCCCGAGAAGAACGGGAATTTATGAGCGCTAATTGGGAATTTTAAAAACACTGCTCTACAGTCTACAAAAGTTGGTGGCGTTTAAAATTCAATAATCCTACTTTGAACCTTTATAAATTACATTTCTAATAAAAAGTTCTGTTAAATGTCAAGAAAACTTTGTCCAACTTCTACTTCGAAAACAATAACATTTAATTACAAGTTTGTCTGAGTCATTAAACATTTCGGGAATTGTACAATACCTATACGCCATGAAAGTGGTTAAGTAAAACAAAATAACTCTAAATTAAAAATTTAATAATCCCGACCTTTAATGTTTTTAGCTAAGAACACTCGATTATTTTATCTTTCATACAAAAAAAATTAATTCAATTCCGTTCATCCGTTCGGGAGCTACGATGCCACAGATAGACACACAGCACATCAAACTTAAAACACCTCGTCGTTTTTCTGTCGGGGGTTAAATATTACGACAATAAACAGAAACACTTGATTCGAATTTCATCAAAGTTTTCCGAATTATCAATAAATCATACAACCTATAACGTCAATCGAATAAAATCTTAAGGTGTAACGTATACAATTTCACCTGTTCAAATAATGTAAAATATAACGAAGAAACAATTGAACAAATAGTATACCTGTACGAAGTCACTTTGTCAATGTTATTTAATCGGAATCCACTTTTGCATTGATGAAATATCGGTGAGTCATATTAGCACATGCACTTGACATTATCGACTTAATTATTGTGCAGGTTTAATATAAACTCACTGCAACATATGTCAAGCATTTATAACAACAATGAATAAGCAAAATTTTAAAACTATCTTTCTTATAAAATTTTATAACTATATTAATGTACCTACATTCTATGCAAATAAATTATATTCTATTCTATTCTATTCTATCTCTATTCATAGTTAACATCTCTAACACTTCCTTGCACGTCAAATTGATCTATGTTCAGTACAAGAAACACTATCTGAAAAACCTCTTTCAAACAATAAAACATTTTATTTTAATCCTTCCACAAACTCTGACTTCATAACCTCCTTGAAGTTTGTAAATAATATCTGAGTTGAAAAGCAACAAACTTAAAACAGTTCCATTCAACTATTTGCCATCAGATGACTTCATTTAATTCTAGTAACCGCTATGCTATCGGAGCGGAACCCGCGAATGCCTCATGCCGAATCGGGCTGTCTACGTCTTGTTTGGTACCGTTACATCAATCCATGTCCGTGCTAGTCAGTATACTGGGGCCCAAGTCTATTGCAATGGAAAAAGCACACACTGGTGGTATGGAGTAAAGGTAAAGTAAAATTGAACTTTAATTAGTTACGTCAGTCTCAGTCAGTATAACAACCAAAAGATAATTAACGCTAATCTTGTGATTATTCTAATTTTAACCGAGTGGGGTACTAGCTAGAGTCTATAATAAAGGTAGGTATGGATTCGCCTCAACTCCACCATGTTCGCAAGACCCATATTTTTAATGATCTAATACCGATTGTTTTAGTCATTCATCTTAACGTACAGAATTTATGGTGCCTTAGTAATAGTTTCCAATAATTTCCACATACCCAGTGTTTACTTTCTAACAATGTTTAAAAAAATAAAGACACTATATAAAAAATCGGCACAATATTAGTTTGATTAGATCAAATTAAATAATTAGTGACATAGCACACAGTTAACCGTAATTCTGGTTAAACTTCACTGTACATTTTAAACCACCTTTCTTTCATTCAGAAACTTTCTGCGTTTGCTAAGAACGGTCGGTCTTTAGCACATAATATTATATTACTGATGTCTCATAAATACGCAGAATAGTGAAAGTGTGCGTCCGAGAAATTTATGACTAGAATACCGCCCAGTATTATGAAATTTATTAGCGAGACCAAGTCGGGAGTTGGTTAGGTTGGGTCATAGGGCTATGGTTGGTTAGGTTTGTTTAGTGTAGGTGGTGGTCGTTGCATAAATGGATGTCTCCATTTTTATAGCTGTCAAGCTATTTCATAAGCTCTTTAGTTGTTGCCAGTTGTGTTTCTTTCTGTGAATGAAACTTTCTTTAAGGCCCATGGAATCAGTGGGAAAAGAGGTTTCGCATGGTGCTAATGTTCAATGAAATGAAAAAAGAGATTGTTGTGTGACTTTGTTTATTTTGATAAACGTGTATGAATGCAAGTTTCTAAAATCGCTTTTTTGCGTAACGCTCATCGTTGTTTCGTCGCCATGAGTCACTGTAACGGTCAAGTCAAATCGACCTTGTGTCCACTTAAATAATTGACATCATGGAAATTGTTATTGAGTTTGTAACGCCCTTGGTAGGGCACTGGCCTGTGACGTGATTTAATAGCTTTTATGACTTAGGTACTTGAACACACCCTCACTGAAGTGTATCTGCTCTCTTTCAATAAAGATTTCCAAATAAATGTTTTCCTGTCGGCAATAAACCCTTATTATCACCTACTCCAAAAAAACTATTGTATATTGCTCTAATTTGTGCAATATAAGAGTCAAATCAACGAAGCTTATTATTTATTTGCTTTTCCGTATCAAAACTAATATAACTCTGTTGAAGTTTTGAGTAATATTAAAATACAGTGATGAATCAGAATGACTGCATCGTTTTGATAAGGTACATGACATCAGAAGTTTCAGATACTTTAGGCGACCTTAGTAGGTCGCGTGACTCGTGCCAACAACATTATTTGTAAACATACTAAAGGGTACGGTGTTATAGGCCCGCGTAGGTACTTAAGCTGTGTGCATGTAATTAACAATCTTACGGCTTTAACACATGATTGAAATTTTCATGCGCTATTATAATGCACGTAGTAGTTATTTTGGCGTTATCACCTGTAAATTAATCGAAATAACAATGAGGTTTTTTTAAACCAGAAGGGATAACTGGGGATTCCCATATCCAATGAAATAATCTCTAGATGTTATAATTCCTTAGGTACTTATAATCTAACAACATATTAAGTGCGTTACATAGGCAGGTGTGTATGTACGTACCTACACTAGTTGTCTAGATTTCCAAATGTTGTGACATTGAAGATTTTAACTGTACTTGACATACAATCAACACATCCCACTCAAATTCCTATAAAGCTGTGAAAACAATTTTGTGTACAAACCACATTACTATCTTACCGCAAATATGAAAGCCGACACGAAGGTAACCGTCACCTTGGGGAAAGGTGTAATCCCATTAAGTACTGATAATTCTTTTAGCGAAGGGCTGACTTAAATAATGTGAAATTATGAACCTATAAAATAGTCGCAGCAAAGTAATGTAAAGGAATTACTTTAAAACTCGTTGTTTTGTAATTTTAAGGATAAATGTGCATGAGTAGTGATTACGTAGGATATCTTTCAGGTTTAAAGTTCGTTACATTCGTTTGTGTCGTAGAATAGAGAGAGAGAACGAACAAAAGAGGTAGAGTCAGTTAAATAAAAGTGCTTATAAGGAACATGCATTTCACCCTTTCCTTCCGTGGAACTCCCTCTTTGCAATACTTTACTTTTTACTTTATTTCCTTTATAAGGCCTTTTTTAAGATAACTGTGAACATAGACTGCGAGAAAATGCAGTTGGCTCTTCTGTGTGAAACTTGTAGTTTACTTAGACGAATTCAATGCTGTCAATATTTATTTAGGCATGCAATGCGACCCAGTAAACTTTATAGATGCTGTGCAAATGTTCTAACACGACCTTGATATACAACTTTATATAAAGTAATATGCGTATTGACATTTAATAGATTTCTGTGTAGTCAAGAATTGTTTAAAATTATTTACTTTAGTAATGACAATCCATTAGAGTCCCACTTCTGACCACGATTCTTTTCTCAACTGTCTAAGAGCTAACTGACGCACTCAGAGACGTCAATTAACTTGAATCTAGCATTAAATATTCATTTTTGTATGGATTTTGACAGTATTTAATGACACTTAGCGTTAATTTGAGGTCTCCGAGTGCTGCCGTAAGAGAGTTAAGGCTTCGGGAGTTAAGGTTAATCGACACACGCAACCCAAGTGCGGGTTGGTTGACGTCAAATGCTTAGTTTTAAGCTATGCTAGTTTCTTCACGATGTTTCCTTCATCAGTACCTATTGACCAGCTACGGCGAAAAATGTATGGACACGACCCAGGATCAAACACGCGAGGTATATTTCAAAGGCGAGTCAGATATATTTGAAACGCACTATTATGTATTTTTATGGTACCTCTATGTTTTAGTTTATGTATGACTCGTAAAAACGAATTTTTTTGGGCAAAACTGCTCTGTGTACGTTTTATTTGCTTCAATTTGTTAATATTTCTGTAAGAAGAGTCATGATACATGTAAGCGGTAACACGAACTTTGGTCACGAATAAATGCTGAAACAATATTTATCATTACTTAGAATTTACGTATACGGAAAGTTGCTATGTGGTAAATATGATCGTCAACAGAGACCGGTTTTTTATCACCTAATGATTAAAAACCAATTTAAACCAACTATGCAGTACAACGTCAATAAACCACATTTAAATGGTAACAAACAGTTAGGCCACGATAATTTATCGTGATCAAATTCATGTTGGTTTGCGTGTTTGGACGTTTGTAGTAGGTTTTCTGACTCTGCAATAATAAAGATTCCCCGACATAAACAAAAACTTATAAATTAGCTTCGCTGAAAAATAATCAAATTTTTAAATATTTTAGTGCGACAACCCGTAGTGCTACTATCATAAAACGAGATCTACTGATTTATTAGTAACTAGCAAACCCGGCGAACTCCGTTTCGCCACCAGATGGCTTCGTTTTATGTAACATTTTCCCGCTTTTTTCTTGAAATTTTTCCTGAATTTTCTTTGCTATAAACCTCACGGAGCCCGAGACCTTTCCAACGAATGCAAAACCGTGAAAATCGGTTCGTGCGTTCCGGAGTTATAGCGTCAGGAAGGAAAACCCGACTTATTTTTATATAGTAGATTTATTAGTTGAAAGACATTTATCGTTAGTTAGCACAAACATAATTATAATTAGTTCATTCAACGTTTTTTTGTCATCTAAATAATGTTTAATCTTGATTTTCCAAGGTTCAAGTTCTTCTTGTTCACCCAAACACTAAGTTACAACATTTTCCAATGAGAGTCATTGGAAAATGTAACTTAAGTAGTTAAAAAGTAAGTAGGGACGCCCTTATAGTGGTTAAATCTGGTGACGATGCGTATAATGGTTATGAGTGAGTCCTAACAAAGCTTGTGTTGACAAAAGTGACAGTGAATAATAACATCACCAGTTACGCATGAACGTCCATTTGTATAACGTTACCGAGTTAAGATCTTTTGTTTGGCGCGATGTCTTTACTAGGTATCGCCGACAATCTCTGAGAGTATATTTGTTGGTAGAAGTCATAGGAATTCACAGCGCGACCGCCCCTTAAACAATGCGCCGAGGTTGCCACATGGTTTAATTTTCCCAAGTCTTCTTGTACTGCACGTATAAATTAATTAAATAACGATTCTTATTGGTGGATAATCTTTGACGACATTCGCATTTTTCGAATTAGGAAAACGAACTTATGCGGTCGGGGCTGGTATAATCTACGTACAAAACATAACAAAACCAGCATGTTGACTATAAATAATCACAACGCGGCCACGCACGACTACCGATTTTTCACCTTTGTTACTTTCTAACTCGATTCCGAATGAATGTGAATTCTTATATTCCGGACATTCGGTTTTATTATACAACTGGCATTATAATATTTTAGTCAAGGTAAAATATAAATTGTCCTGATATCTTGCTAAAAAGTTTATTGTATTCACTATCGCGATTCATGCATTGCATTTGATAACATTCTTTTACATTTGACAACTAAACTGTTAACACGTAGAGTGCCTTTTAACTGAAAAAATCAAAACAAATAAAAAATATTGTTGTAAAACGAAAAATAGTGGTCATTGGAGTCTCCCTTATTAATAGTGACTGTAGTAGGAGGATCTGTTCAAATATAAGTTGTAAGCATGCAAAGCAACTTGATTTTATATTTATAAACGTACGAAAATTGGTTTTGATTTGGTTTTAAGTAAATTATTGCAGCAAAATTCTTAAATACTTTTTCATTGTCTAACTGCTACTAATTTTGACAGTGTTATTTAGGCATAATATATTTCTCATTTGTTGGTAATTTTCACCATGCCAAGCTCTAATAAGCCGTTCTTTTGATAAATTATAAAAAGTTGGTATCATAGCGTTTCATTTGCAATTATCTCCGAAAATGAAAGTCGTACTGAAATATTTTAATCAGTAGCTTTGTGAAACGAACCATGTTATATGTTTCATTATGAGTGTTTGTCAGTGATTATGTATCTGTAGACATTTTAATAGCTAAGATATCGTCAACGGAGGTAGTATTTATTAGAAATGTTCGAATGCAGTTATTATAGATAGAACATGCCAGTCGAAGATTATAGAGATGTACGCGCAAGAGAAAATATATTTCAATTATAAATAATATTTTTATTACCGAATACCGTTCCCAGTTGTAATCTTTTTATAGCTTAGTACTAACTACGTTGTTTGACCACGTAAGTGAGATCGAGCAAAGAAGTTCCATAATACACACGGATACATATCAAGCTAAACATTTCATGTATAAGCGTTGCTTTCTATTGGATTTCTGTAAAACGAGAGGTCAGCTTATACTGAAAATGTATAGCTTCATGTGTAGCCGTGTACATACCTACTTAGATAAATAATAGTAGCAGTTTGAAGTTGGGTTGTGCTTGATAAACGCCACTAAGCTTGCTTCATATTACACCTCTACCTACAACTTTACTAACTCCAATTGGTATTTAATAACAAGTGCAAGTAAGTAGACATTAAGTGTGATACAAGATACAATAAAATGCCGATAGAGTCATCTGCCATTTCGGATAAACGTCATCTGCCATTTCGGTTAAATTGTTGCTATGAACATAAAATCAGGTAGAAAGAAAGGTCACTTTTAATACAGTAGACATATAATTTTTTAGTAAAAACCTGACAGCATTTTGTACTCGATATGATTTCACTTGTGCAGTTAGTAAGTGCCTATATACCTTAACTAGCCTTGAAGGCACATAATACATAGCCTTAGAAGACATTAACGACTGTCTTTGGCGACACGCAATGTGTGCCGCGGCCAAAGCCTACCAATTGGTTTTGAAAAGATTGTATTAGCCACCAGTTTCTGTTTAAAGAAAGTACCGTCAAAATCTGGTATGCAAATACCTGATTATCGCATGATCGTGAAATATAATTTGTTGGGTTTATTTTACTTAAAAAATGCTCTTTAACTCGCTCTTAATTGCTTGAGAGATGCAAATCTTTTACTCGTCGAGATTCGATGCAAACTAAGTTATTTATTAATTAGCTTAACACTTATATTTGCAAGATAAAGTAGTATACCATTAAACTTAAAGGTTATTATCGATTGGAAAGGTGAAATCACAAGATTTGTATTCGATTAACAAAACTCTCATACTTGGAGAATTCATAACTTTCTTAACATTCATAAAATATTTCACACTATTATTTTTTACTCCGTCAAACGATTCTTACTACAGCTCCATCCACCCCTAGCGAGTTTAACTATTAGGAGCTTGTATTTAACTTCACTTGTATTCATCTTTGTATATGTCCAGCAGGATAATTCACGTAGTTCTGTTGCGGTGCAGTTTCATTTAAGTTTCGATCAAAACAGCCCTTTTCGTAGTCTCATAGTTTTGACAACCGCTGTCAGATACGCGTCAAGTTCGCGTCACGCGAGCGTTTTAGATTTTGAGGTTGTTTATGACAGTTACAAGAATATCATTTTGCACTAAGACGTAAACCTAATTGCAACTGCAACGCAACTTGATCGGTGCGTCAAGAAATTACGTGAATTAGCCTACTGGAATCTTGCTATCAATAGTTCTACCACTTCCACTAAAGCTATCGAACTAAAATTTTGTATATACGCTTAGTTTTAATGACAATACAAGATTTTTTATATGCCGCCATTTTGAACCCAATATGACGAACGGTACAAAATGGCGACTTGTTGGTGGTTTTGAAACTACCCCTACATTAAGGGTATCACAAGAAAAGAGAAATACAAATAAGACAAGATTATTTAATTAAGAGCTTTTTTATTGTTTCATATTTGATATTATTTCAGAAATAAAATAAAATCTTTTTATAATTATATATCAAAGAGATTTGGTAAAGTTTACAATAACAAAATGTCTTTGATTTCTAATCTCGTAAAAAGTAAATGTCGATATAAACACCGATAAAACAAAACATTAACGACTACCTGTATCGTCTTTAAGTTATGCGTTATTACATTTATGGAACCGCAGTTAAAAGTGGTTAAACTAGCCACCAGGCGGTATTGACGACTTTAGTTGGTTAGACTAAGTTGGCGCCGCGCCTAGACTGTGACAATCAATATTACAATAGCTACTACTTCGCGTACCCAATGTACGCAATACTTACACAATATCTACTTCATAATCTATCTTTACATAGTGTAAAATATAATCGCTTTCGGCGTCTGTAACTTTATGTACCTTAGAACTAAGCGTACGTGCTTAGATCTTTAAATTTAAAGTTTTAAACTAACTTCGCAACAGATTTCAATTTCTGTCAAAAAGGTCTGCTAATCGGGACGCATCGACCTTTGACTTTCCGAATTGTCTTTATAATTTAAATGCTATGATAATTTCGTATTAATTATTTCTCAAGCGCCGCCGTCTTCATTGAACCAACAAATAAATAAAGTGAAGTGCGGTCCAGAGCGCATTGCCATAAATCCGCCGCTTACGTTTCGTCCTTTCCTTGGGGCAGGTCGGAACCACATTCCGTTACTGCCATAGATTAGTTGACCGTACAGATAACAAACTGCTTTGAAAATAATTATAAAATTGTAATGTTTTGATTTTGAGAATGTTTTGGTAATTCTGAGTTGATACTAAGGAAGGTCTAGCTAGACATATATCTTGTCTAGATACTGATACTATAACTTTTATCTTAGGTACGTCAAAAGTCCAAACTTCAGTTACTACTCGTACCTATGTACCTGGATATTTACTTATAATCAAGTAGATACCTATGAATAAACAATTTTATCAATAGGTATTACAAATAAACTTATGACGTTACTTCCTATGATTTGCGAGAAGCGGCAGAGGAAACAATCAAATATCTACTACTGCATTTGATCATTTACCTAGCTAGGATATTATTCTAAATCACATATCCTGAAAAATATTAGGAAGGTAAGTTAGGCAACTCAAATATATTTAATGTAACTTCAAATCAAATGAGTGTCCTTTCTGCGTAATAAGATGTCGATCTATGGCGCCCTCAGGTTTTATGTTGTATTATAGGTCCGGTTACAGCTTCAGTGCATTAATTAGACGGTACCGCAATTGCAGCCATAACACTTATGGTACAAGGCCCTAAGGTCTTTGTATCCTTGAATAAATTGGAAATACTGGAGAGTTTAGAAAGATTTTATCTCAAAGATCTCTCGTAAACTTTACAACCATGTGTAATGTATTTAATTAACATAATACAAGACTATATACCCGACTACCAAAGACGGTGGTTTCTTGTCTTGAAATTATTTCGGAATATTTTAGAATACGCCTCTTTGGTACTATTAAATTTATTTTTCAAATCAATGTGTACGATAGTTATGCTCAAACAAGTATAAAAAATAGACTTCCTAATTGAGAACCCTCTTCTTTTTTTAAGTCTGTTAATACCCGCCAGTAAATCAAGCGTGGCTATTAAAACGTGCGTACACTTTGATTAAATGGCGGCGTACAAGTACAGCAACCGTTAACAGGATTAGAGGTCGCGTTAATTTGTGCACGCTTACGTTAATTGAATTGTCACGTCACGTGCGCACTGACACTGACTGCAGTTCTAGTGAGCGTTCTATTCTACTTTCTGAAACATCTATAGTAATTTGTAAAACAAAACCAAAGCACTCCGTTTTACAAAACTACTGCGGACGATGGAGTATGAAATTTGGCACACTTAACAGGTTATATGGAGAAGGAGTCCAGAATGGAAATGTTTTGTTTTTAAACATTATATTAATTTCAAATGTGACACACTATACTTAATTTGACACAGACTTTTATTCATTTGTTTATGGCTTTAGTCTGTCGTGAAACTGACAGCGATGAGGTCGAATTTCGATAGGCGCGCCTAGAGCGAACACTAGTATTTTTAAATCAGAAAAAATTTCTGATAACTCTTTAGTCTTAAATTTAGTCGCGCATGAGTCAAACAACAACAGGCTCAATTATTTATTTTTGGCTACTTAATTAGCCTATGATCCTTGCAAGCTGGCCTAAACAAGAAACCAGTAGTTACCCAATATTAAAAGTAAATATTAATGTAAATACTGCATTAAATTGGTTCGCGACACATCATAAACCATAGTTAGAAATGAAATAGAACGTAACATTAGTTTTATGTAACTTGTTATGTTTCGATCCTCATTACCAACAAGTTTCCCATTAGCCTGAGTATTCACAAGTGCGTATTAGTTCCGGTGTTTCCGGAGGGAAAACGTATTAGTCTGTTCAGTGTTGCGAAACGGTTCCGATCTCTAGTTCCAATACTCGAACCTTGGATTAATCGTCCATCACATCATTCTTATGGGGCACGTTAATAGCCTTGACCCTTAATTAATAACAAGCAGACGCATTAAGGGTATCATCTGCGAATCCATTTGTTGTGGTTTTTTTGTACTAGCGACCCGCCCATACTTCGCACATGTACAAAAATTATGTATAGTAGGTAGTTAATACTAAAGATAAAGATAAAGATAAAGATACGTTTATTGCATAACTGTGTACATAATTGGTGTAAGTATTGTAGTCACGTTTCAACAGTCTACCCGAGTCGGATATGCAATAATTAATAAGTTAAACAATAACTATGTAACATTTTAAGAATTAAATACATTAGAGAAAATAGAACAATTTAACATAATTATAATTATTACACAAAACTGCCTAACAAAACTTTTGTGCAAAGAACTCATTCAAGTTGTAAAACACATTAACAATTAGCCACTTCTTCAAGTAGGTTTTAAATAATCTGCCATCTAACTTCTTTATATCTACAGGTAGATGATTATAGACACGAATGGCGGTTATATAAGTGCTTTTGTAAAATATTGAACACTTTACAATGGGTAAAATAATATTGTATTTATATTTAATACGAATATTTTTCTTGGTGTTGGATTTGAGGTCAAAATACTGCATATTATTTCTTACAAATAAACAAAGCTCTAATATATAAATACCAGTGAGAGTCAGAATATTTTTATTTTTAAAGACCTGTCTTAGTGATTCTGTACGGTGCATGTTATATATTGTGCGAAGACATTTTTTTTGAAGAATGAAAGTTGATTGAACATCTGTCGAGTTTCCCCAGTAGATAACCCCATATGTTAATAAAGGATAAACATTTCCAAAATAGGCATTTCTTGCAATATTGATGTTAGTATTTTCCGATAGAATTGATAATGCGTAGCAAGCACTTGAGATTTTTTTATTAATTTTTTCGATGTGTGCTTTCCAATTTAGGTGTTGATCGATAGTGACCCCTAGAATGTTTGTAGATATAACTTCTTCTATTGCTTTGTCCTCTAATGTTATATTGATTTTAATGTGTTTGCTTTGATAGTTTCGGAATTGGATTAATTTAGTTTTGTTTAAATTTACCTTTAAGTTTACTGTTAGCAACCATTTAGTTATTTGACCTAACGTATCATTTATTTCGTCTTCGTAATTTTTTTTGCTACTATTAGTGATAAGTATCGTAGCATCATCCGCATACATTACGCATAAATGATCAGTTATGTTGGGAAGTTCATTTATGTAAATGAGAAATAGCAGTGGGCCTAAAATGCTTCCTTGTGGTACTCCTATATGTACGTCATCGAATTCTGATTTGACGGTTTCTATTAGTTTCTCGGATTTGTTATAAACTTCAATCATTGTCGCTTGCTTCCTATTATGTAAATAATTATCTATCAATTCTAAAGCTTTACCTCTGATACCTATTTTTTCTAATTGTTGGAGTAAGATATCGTATCTGACACAGTCAAATGCTTTTGACATATCTATGAATAATGCTGCACATTGCTTTTTACTATTTATATTCTCCCATATAGAATTTAGTAACTTGAAAATTGCCAGTGAAGTTGTTTTCTTCCTTTGAAATCCAAATTGATTTAAGTTTAAAATATTATTGGCGTTTAGAAAATTTGACAATCTGTTATATATTACCTTTTCAAAGATTTTGGAGAAACATGGAAGCAAAGCGATAGGTCTATAATTATTTATATCATGACGCGATCCTTTCTTGTAGAGAGGTTTTATTAAAGATTTTTTTAAGTTTTCTGGAAATTTACCCGTTTCAAGCATTAGGTTTATTATGTATAATAGTGGGTCTACTATATATTCAAGACTTTCTTTTATAATTTTGATCGGTATGTTGTCATGACCGTAACTGTTTTTATTTTTCAAGAGTTTGACAATTTTCGCTACTTCAAGTCTATCTACTGGATTAAGAAATATACTTTTAGGGTGATTTTCAGGTAGCTGCACCTGCGCACGAAATGAAGGTTCACTTAGGTTTTGTGTGATGTAGAATTGATTAAAGACGGTAACAATATTCAGAGGGTCCTTGATAACATCTCCATTTTGGACTACATAATCAATGGTTGGCTGAATATTGTTATTTGATTGAGTCTGTTGTTTAATTAGTTGCCATGTACTGTACTCCGTTTAGTAGTTTTTAAGATTGCACTAACATACATACAACAGCCAGATAAAACGAGGCACTTTCATAATATTGTAGCTTTTGCGTCCTATTAGCCGAATGTGTAACGCCTGTATTACCTGACGGTATAGGCAGAGGTGAATATCACCCACTTATCGCCGGCTATGTTTAGGTTCCATACGTATGGGGTAGTTGCAGCTCGGAAATTTAGAATACGGCAATAGGCTAGCCCTATTGCCGTATTCTAAATTTCCGAGCTGCAACTATGATTCTTTAATGAGATTTTTTTATTAATTTTTGACGGGCCGGTGGCGTGGTCGGTAAGATGCTTGCTTTTCACGCCGCAGGTCGTGGGTTCGATTCCCACCCGAGACAAACATTAGTGATGAACATTTGTGTTTGTGTCGAGTCTGGGTGTAAATATCTATTATAAGTATATATTTACAAAAGAAAAGTATTATATGTATAGTATATACCAGTTATCTGGTTTCCATAACACAAGCTCTGCTTAGCTTGGGACCAGATGACCGTGTGTGTTAATGTCCCAGAATATTTATTTATTTATTTATTTATTTAATGTATGTTAGAAAAGTCTTTATTTAAAGACCTCGCGGTTATTGAACATACACGTTTACTACTGAGTGGACCACTGAATGCCTTAAGGTTGGTAATAAAATAAAATACCTTGGATAAACCTACTCGTCAATCTTAACTAACCTAGCTGCAATTTAGTACCTAAAGTCTTGATACAATCTATTATAATTTATCAAATTCTCAATCTGCATTCACGTTGCGGCAAATAATTCCAAATTGATTTTTAAATGAAGTGTTTGTTTTCCCACCAATATTTATATTCCTATTTGCAAAATTTACACAATTTTAATAGGTTTATGGTCATCGTTCAACGATTGCAGAATTTTAGTCCGCGATGAACCAAATTTAATCCAGCAAAAGTAAGTATTATATTGACGAAATAGACATTCCGCTTGTATGCGTGACCATTTAACTCACACTTATTATGGGTAACGGCTTTATGGGTTTAACACATGAGTGTAAGTACTGTCGAGTTAATGCGAACAGGCAGCTGGACAAACATTAGCGTGGATATAGAGACTTGTTATTTTTAAACCTGTTCCCGGTCATGTCTTCCTGGTAAATACAATGTCTGTGGTACAACATGTCGAAGTAAACGAAAAATCTAGCTGCCCCGCGAACATCTTACCGCGTATTATTCACCTTCGTCTTTAAAATTGTTAGTATACTACTCGTAACATCGCTAATAATTGAATAATAAATGTGGATGGTAAAGAGGTGAAAATTTAGGGTTGTATGTATTTTTTATACCTACCACATCATAAAAAAACTGGGGTGGACCACCCTTATCACTTGGCGTATAAAAAATAGATTACGAACGATTCTCATATAGATATGGAATTACATAAAAATCGGTCAAGCCGTTTCGGAGGAGTTTGGTAATAAACTCTGCGACACGAGAATATAATAAAAATGATGTGGTGTCGTGGGACACCAGGTAGGAACGAAGTTCCTTCGGCTAATAGAGAAAGAGAAAGGTATTATACACTACTCGCTTGTGTATGCGATGTCGCGCCTGCGCACGTCTCATTTAACGGTTTTATTCCACGCACTTTTTTCCACGGATTTTTTCTTACGGTTTTACTATCACATTTTTTTCAGTTCGGTCGCGCAGCAAAATCCCTATCCCCTCCAAGCCTGCCGTAAGGAACTTCGTTCCAATAATATATTAGGTAATATTTCCTTTATTAAAATACGTATGTTGTTTCTGAAAAGGTTTTCAGGGTTCTGTAGTAAACTATAGATTCTCCATGTCTGTCCGTCCGTCCGTCTGCGGGTTAGCTTACTGGGCGTTTGGACTGCTCAACAAAACATGATACAAACACAGTCTTATCTCTTTCTCTAAAGAAAGAGATAGACAGTGCTTGCAACATGGTTTCTTCTCTATGTTTCGACAGTAAAATTTGCCGTTTGAGTTTAGAGACGCTTACAGAGCTGTTGTTTGGCATGGTAGTACATAATAATATCAACAGCGCCCACAAAAATGTAAAATAAAATTTTAAATAGGTACAATTTTTTTTCGTAAAGGTACAGTAACATATGAAAAGGGGTTGAAATGAATATTTTTTGGCCGTCCTTCCGTGTAGCCTATCGTTAGATATAAAAAGGGCGATAAAATAAATATTTTTTGACCGTCCTGTCGTGTAGCCTATCGTTAGATAGCATATTAATAGGCGCCACATTTTTAGCGCATTTAAACAAAAGTAATATTTAGGACATTAAAACAACATGTAACAAAAAATAGGATTTATCCTGCCAAATTAGTTCTCCATTCAATTAAATTGGTAGATATCGACACAGTGCGGGTTTTTCAATTTTTAAATAACTTTGCATGTTAAAAAGTCTTTTTTTTAATCTTGCTAATAATATTAATACATATTATGTTCCCTTAGGATACTTTCAGTAAATGACGCGGAAGAAGTCGTGGGAAGAAGTATACGATATTTAGAATTAGATGGACGTTTTGGTCTTAGTAATTTATTCCCAAGCCACAAGTGATTTATGTTTAGTTACGGGTTATAGCTTATCTCTAAACGGTTGTTAAATTTTGATGTAGCTCTAAAACACGCGAGAAGTTTTAGTTAATTGACGTGATTGATTGAAATATACCTCTAATTTTTTTTAACTTTTATAATGTACTTACCTATTTATTTATTACTTTGGTCTGGAATAATAGTTCATATTATTCCAGTCCATTCCTGGATTGGATTCCAGACTCTTAAAAGCTACATATTTAGTCACTAGACTAGTTACTGAAACAGAAAAGAACATTCCAGTGGACCAATTGTACTCAGCGTTGGATCCCACTGGAATAACGTAAGTCAATACCAGAATTTACAGCAATCCAGTCCGTTTTTACAACACCCTTTGAGAGACTAGAATAATGTAAACAGTATTCCTGTACACCTTTGAACTGGATTGATTCGCTGGGTTACTGGACTGGAATAGCGTTAACTGCTCATAATTTCAGTGGCTTTTTAGCGCTGCATTCGATTGCTGTACTGAATTACCACTGGAATAGTGTCAACCAGTCATTATAAAGAGTGATGAACTTAATGTTGTCCGGCTTTTTTCGTTCCTGTGTAGTAATCTCCGGTGTGTCTTACAATCAGTAATTTTATAATAAGTTGCCGTCATCTGTACACATCTCAGACATAATAGAGTGATTGTGCTCAACCATTCTTGTTGCAAATTCACAATTACCTGAAACAATACAACTTGTGTGAAACACGAATATGTTAGCACTCTCAATGACTCGACTCCAACTTTACAAGGTCGCTCTTACAAATTGATTTTCCGTTAATAAAAATGAATCGCCTCCTTATTTTTATGATAATAAAGTTCAGATTGGCTCGTAAATATTTTAGACCTGTATTATAATTAGTGGTTTTACAGTTTTAGAGTGTTTGAAATGCCATTCAGTGTTGGGTCGCCGCGCCAGATCGAATGTCTGTGCTGTGGAATCGAAGAGTGTTTGGTCATTATATAATGTTTGTTTTGAATCGCGTTTACTATGAACACGAGTCTACTGGAAATGTGCCAAACTGATTTTTTTGCTGTGTTTTCGGTTTAAGTTATGTGAATGGTTCCTTTACGTGTTGTCGTTTTATCTATGAGAAATATTAGATAGTTTAAACAAAGTTCTCATAAGGCAAAGATGGATGTAGAATGCTCTTTGACCCCAAGTTACTTAGTCTCTCACTCTCACTCATCCCTTTTCTTGTATGTTGTATGTGGTATATATGTATAATAATACGTATTTAGTGTAACTAGTGATCCCTAGTGCTCAGAATTAGACCTTTTATCTGTTTCACAAAAGACCACAAACAAAAGAATTTAAATGTACCTAATGTTGAAGTGTATGCAGTGTGTAATAATATTCTATCGTTATTTAAATGTATTTCTAGTGCATACTTAGTAACAATATTAGCTTATTAACTCCATAAAAACTTTCAATTGTGGCCAATTTTATACTATGCGTAGTTTTCGTAAAAAAGGGGCACAAAGATTTTGCTTCACGTATAAATACAAATTAAGAAAATCTCATGTCTTTAATGACCATATTATCAGAGTTTCTCATGTTAGTTGTATCATTATCTAATTATTATGTGAACGCATGAAGAATGGAAATATTTTCGCTGTTTACGCGCTTCTTCAACAATCGCGACGTAACCAAATATTAATAAGCGCACATAAAAAGTACCCTTGGCTTTGGTCTTGTTTGAAGACTAGCTATATTTAGCAGAATTTTAATCGTTTACAATTGCATTGCAATTGTTATATAAAGAACTTAATCATGTTCATAGAATCGCTCTAACTTATTTATTAACAAGTCTATCACAGTAATTCTGATCTTTGTTCGTTAACGTTAGTTCTTCTTTAAATACTCTGGTAATGTAGAATTTAGTTTCACTTAAAACTTGGAGTACCTTGAGGAAGTTTCAATATACATACCTAGATATGGTCCAATTGTGTGCGTTTTCATTTCCGCCCTTGTAACAGATTGTATGAAAACGTTTACTGTGCCTTTACTGCTTTGTTATTATTTTTCTTTTATTATTGATACTTGCTTATATTTTTTGTACGAACTTAAGACATCGACTAGTACAAATTGTTCAAATTATAATCTTTTTGGACAAATCAATTATTATGTTAAATAAAACAAGGTCTTGCACTTTATTAGTCTAACAGATGCTTAATATCAATGTGGAATCGATTTTCTAGCTAACATTATAATAAACGTAATTAATTATTCGAAGGGGAGAGAGGCCGTATTGTAAGGACCTACGTAAATAATAAAATTCTCATTAGGTAAACATAACATATAGGAATAACAAATAGATGAATTTATCCAGTACCAATAGTTTCGTGGACAGTATAGTGTTGTCAATATTGTAGTGCTCGTGCGCAAGTGAAAAATGACACGAGTGAGGAACAAACGGTGTAAGGGAAAACTGCATCATATCTTGTGCTTCAGGTAAAGCATTCTTAGATATTTTAACTCATAACTCTTTTTTTGCTTCAGTTTACGATTTAGTAGTTCTATTGCGTTTTCACTAGGAAAATTAATAATAATTAGGTATTATTTATTATTTAATTTTCGTTTTACTTTTCCCTAACTCGTTGCACTAGATAGGTCTAGTGCAACGAGTTAGGGGAAAGGATGTTCATTGACCATTTATAGCATTTTGGGGAACCTGCTCTACTGACCTACAATAGAGATGTGACAGCCTCCATGGTTAAAATCGGTTACATAAAAACCTAATTCTTACACCTTAGGTACTTATTAAATTTAGGCAGGTAAGACCTTCAGCGTATTCTGGTACCTACCGAATAACATTTAACAATTATTTTACACGTAATTGGTACTCGTACAACTAATTCTACCCATACCATCCAAGCTTGCACCATCGTCTTTGAATCTTATCCAATTCTGAAACAATCTTCAACATGCCTCTCCATAATAATGTGCTGATTGCGTTATATAAATCTATTACACCACCCAACAGCTCACCTTGCGCCTGACATTTGCTCAGTTAAGTCATAAGGACAAAAATGTGGTTCCGTCGCGAAGACTCGTGTAATTAACGTCATAATGTTTGCTGTATCACTAATTATTTTATTACGAGCTTCCTAATGACTTACGATGAGATGAGGGAGACGTTTGAATTATGAAATGAAACGTTATATGTGTAGGTATGTCTTAATTATATCTTATCAGATACTTGAAACTTTTAAAGGGTAGATAGTTAAATTTGGAATATCCTTAGATAGCGGTAACCTACTCGACTTTTAGGGTTAGAAGATTAGCCAGGAATAAAGCAATTATCTTGCCTTTTACCGGCATGGATACTCGTAAGAACTTCACCGAATCAGGATATTGATCTCGATGCTTAAGGATTATGCCAAATCTAGTCAACAGCTCCTTCTGACTAAGTATAGTAGAAGCTATGTAGGTAGGTATGCGTTTTATACGAAAAGTTGACTTCATGATGTTGACGTTTGTTTGTCAATTGTACACTAGAAACAACTAAAGGCCGATAATATCAACCACACAATAAAGACATTAAAGAAGTCAAAACCATTGATGACTTCGAAACGTCTTTTTGTTTGTTAGGACTGTTTTAAGATTTTAAATAAAATCCATAGCTAGGCATGGTGACTTAGACGTAGGCCTTATCTTATGTTTGGTAGAATAAACTAATTTGCACTTCGCCTAACTTTGATATCCTATAATCTTTGTACGTAGCCTTGAGTGTTTAAGCACACTATACAATGTAAACATACATACAAGACAGTTATCGCTAGATTAAACACAGGACATCTGCAAAGATTAAGTCATTATAGCCTTCAGTCTAACACCGTTATGGTCTATTCTTCAAGTACATTTCTCGTTCTTAAAATTTAAGATGAGAATTGGCACAAATGATGCAATAATCCTAACCGGAGCTGTGTAGTCAGGTACCTTGTCGGGAGGTTATAATTCACAAGGCACAAACACAGATGTACTCTATTCCCCATCAAAACAAACTGAGCAAACGGATTGACTTATAAAAGATTAGGCGCATAACTGACAGTTTGACGTGCTCTGCAAGGCATCAGAGTGTGGCTCCAACATCTTTCTGACTTCCGACTAGAACTGATAAATTAGGCAAATCCCAACACGTTTATTTTTTGTCCGGCAAAACACTAACGGCTAGCGACGCACATGATATCCCCTACGCCCACTAGGCAGTTAAGGACCTACTACTAGTGTTTACTTACAACTTAGTTAAGTGTTTAGAACAATCCATTGTAACCTGGATCTAGTTAGATGCTTGTAATGTGTCCTTGATGAAAGCCGATCGATTGTTATAGTAGCTGTGGAGGCTATCGATCGACCGCCTCTAATCCATTTTAGCAACTATAGATACATTTTGTAACATCTTGAATAACTGAAAAACCGGTTCTGCGTAGTAAGGTGATAACAGAATGGTACAAAAAATTCTTAAAGCAAAGAAACCTGTTTAGTCTAAAATTGTATCTGGGAATACCGTTTTCTCACTATCATACTTGCTTTGATATTAAATATAATATAATTCACAAGTGTAAACTAACCTGATGAGGCAGAATCACGTCTGATGTGACGTAATCCTTATGTTATTTACATTATTATTATTGTACCTACTTGGTTTTTAATGGCGGATACCTCCATTGATGGAAACTAACGCTATCCAAAGTGTTACTCATCTATTGGTAAACTGCGTAGTAGTGTTGTATCGGTAAAATCTATTAGATTTTCCAATGGGTATTGGATTTGGTATTTTACTTAAGACTTCGAAAATATACAAACACCGTTTTTGAAACCTAAATGTATTTTATTTATCATAAAATAACTGTTTTCAACGTCAAATGTAGCAAAAACTTATGCAGATTATACTGACTTTAGTTCCACCTGTATAAGGTACAAGTTCGTTTTCTGATTTATCTCATCTGTGACGCCCACCTGCATGTTTGGCAGTGATTGATTCCTCACGGGATCTGACAGGGTCCTTACTTTGATTGATCAACTGCCCAACCAGGAGTGGATAATTGAATATCAATATTCTTCCTACTATCATCCGTTATGAATCGTTTATGAATAATAGGTATAGCTGATTTGCAAAATACAACCCTGCAGCTTTTAACTTAAGTTCTGTTTTTGTCTACAGAGGGGCGGTGTGTCACTGCCGCACCGCCATGTCTCACCACAGCGACGAACAGGCGCTCCTCTCAGTTACCTCCGACTCCTTCTGGGAGCCTGGTAACTACAAGCGGACGACAAGACGCGTGGACGATGGCCACAGATTATGTGGAGAACTCCAAGCTCTAGTACAAGAAAGAGCAGATATAGAAAAAACTTATGCCAAAAGTTTAAGAGGATGGGCTAAGAAATGGAATGACTTGATAGAAAAAGGTAAGTGAGAAAAACGCCGGGATATAAAAATCTAAATTAAACCGCGATAAAATCCGTTAAATAATAGTTTTATTTCAAGTTAAGAGAGAATTTGTATGTCTGATACTCTTGTATTTTAGCGTAGCCTGGATCGTACTAATTGCTTTAATATCATGTATAAAGTACATATAAGACTTGAATTACTCTTATTACTCCATCCCATTGCTCGTTATATCATTATTACACATACGTGTAAGCAGCTGCATCCAATCTTCAACGCTTTCGGTCAAGTCTAACCACAAAAAGTCAATACGACATAACTGCAATCAAGTTTTATAACTCTAATTATGCCAAAATTGCCTCCTACTCCCAAACACAAGCCTCTACTGTGTATTTGTAATTCTTGTTTGCTGCATCATATAATACCTGTGTGGTGTTGCAATTTAGTGAATAAATTATAGCCTAGGTTCTGTAAATCTGGGTGAATAAGCAGGTTCTTGTTATGAAACATCATTTATGAAATTGTTATTGATTTTGATTGTGATATAAGCAATAAATTCGTCGATAGTCCTTTTAAATATCTGTGATAGTGGTTCTCTAACAATGCCATTTTATTCTTGAAATTTGACGGGCTGGTGGCGTGGTCGGTAAGATACTTGCTTTTCACGCCGCAGGTCGTGGGTTCGATTCCCACCCGAGACAAACATTTGTTTAAATATGTCTGTTTGTCTAGTGTTTGGGTGTAATTATCTATATCTAAGTATATATTTACAAAAGAAAAGTATTATATGTAGTATATTACCAGTTATCTGGTTTCCATAGTACAAGCTTTGCTTAGTTTGGGATCAGATGACCGTGTGTGTTAATGTCCCACTATATTATTATAATTTCAATTTAAAACCCAAACATTAAATGATATATTCAAATAGTTTAGTTAATAACCTAAAAAGAATATTGTCCATTCAACAGACAAAATAGTATACTAAAATAAAACTTATCGCAACAATGTCTAAAAGTAAAACATCACCCAGAATCTTATAAACTCGGTCATCCACAATTAAACTTCAAAAATAAAGGATCCTTACGCGTCATGATACTCTAACAATAGTCTCCATTGATATAGAACGGTTATTTCAGTCCGCAGACAATGTTACAATGGCACGATCATTTGTGTCTATTTGGGTTGAGTTTGTACTGATCATATCTTCAAGCTAACAGCTTTGTAGTGATGGTACTATGGTATATCAGATTACAATTACGTATCAGCTAAGCGTTATAACTTGATAATAAACAGTAGCTGTAATTATACTTATTATGTGCTTATTATTATCCATGGGTACAGAAGCATGCCTAGACTGACTCTACATTTGAATCCTTGCTTGCTCTGATAGATAAAGTGAAGTATATTCAAGACCAACTGTTTAAGATACGTAAAATGTAACTAAATGGTCCAACATTCTCATGATATTTGGAGATTTCGATGTTTTTAGTTCTAAAAAGACAAAAACACAATTATTTTAAAGAAATTCATAGGAATCTAGTCACATAAACTTAAAAAAGATGTCAATCATTCCAATTGCGACGACTATTTAATTGCTGATGTAGTTACCTAGAAACAAATAGAACGCAATTGTGGTGACTGCTTACAATAGCGTGTGAACCGATTCCTCTCCCCTTTATGCGAAGTATTAGGTACATACGTATTAATGTCAATCAGTCGTATTATTTGTAGCATGAATACAATTTGATGCAAATAATTTCTAATCGATGACTGATAAATTAATAAAGTTCTGCATGTTTTTTAATAAATGAATAAAGTACTAATAAAATAAAATAAAATTGTGTTGCGTTTATGAGAACTTTTTATACTAAAATACTTACACGTCCTTTGGAGAAATTTCCATTTAGTGGTCTCAACTTGCCTAGCTTAATTCCGAGACGTTTGGCTAACATCCAATATTCGTGGAATTTGAGGCACTCCTCAATGAATTCGTTCAGAATTTAACGGAACTCTTGAAATACGGTACCGTATCTTATTTCGTTATTTTGAAACCGGATATTTATTCATATTTACTCTACATACTCTTTCTAATTATATGAATTAACAGTTTCTTTAGATATTCATTTGCATACTTTGTGAACCGATGTGGCTCTAGCAAGATGATTAATAATATCAAATTCATTTCACAAGTTAAGATTTGTAATCAGATTTGATTCGGCTATCAGCATTTTACAAATGGAACTGCGTCAAACCTTGTTCTCAATTTGCAAACAAGAATTTTGACCATCTAGATTATTATAGATATCATCAACTTGTATTTTGTAAACTGTCAGTGACCTGAATAAAATTGATAAACAATACTGAGTGCCTATTTATCGATTGTTTAATTACAATTACCGGCGCCAGATTATGCTTTTTTATCATTAACTAACAGTCGTCTCTCTTAGGTTTGGCTGCAAATTTTTCCGTATTTAAGTATTTACAGCATCTGTTTTCCTTATCTTGACGATGATTCCAAACTACAAACACACTAACACTTTTCACTTAATTGATTTATCCTAGAGATCTATTACAACAGAATCTGATGATAGTAATGCTGCGTTCTGTGACGATTTGCGATAAAACCAAAGTACCTAAATATACTGCCCAAAAGTGAAACTACTGAAAATAATTTAACGAATCTCTAATAACTTTACCAACTCAGTTAAAAGTTAAAACACTTTTATTGACTTCCACATTCTGTTGAATAATTTTAAACAAGTTTATTTGACGAATACAACTTTTTTTTCTATTGTGCAACTGAACGACGTATCATGAATAATATATCACTTTGAAATGAAAAGTTCATCGAATTTAAATAGCGAGAAATGACTAGTTAATTATCGAGAATCATGTATTTTTATCACGGAGGAATTGGTCGAATAAAACGCGTTCAAATGCGCTGTACGTGCCGAAACTACTCGAGAGAACAATTGACACATCTCACAGGCTTAATTGAAAATCGAAAGTGTCCCGATCGGTTGTATTGCATTTAGAATGGCTCATTTTCATCGGTCATTGAAGTGCACAGTTGCATCACAATGTGTAAATCTTGCCATTATGAAACTTGCACTTGCGAAAATGACAAGTCTTCAGCCCGATACGAGTTTGTTTCTTGGGTAGTACCGGCTGATTGTCACTTTCATTATGTGTTCCCCTTTCACAATATAATATACAAGATATGAAACCTGTTTAATTATTGAAATGAAAGATAAATGCGAACAGTTACTTTAAACTCGAATTTAAATTCTACCATTATAAACAGAAGTAGATTGATTAGATGGAAAGAATGTTTTCCATCTTGTCAATCTATCGCTGTTTGCTACCGCTGTTGAAACTGAATGTAAATGTTCTTTATTTTTTGGAGACGGGCTCTACATAAACTTGTCCAATTTCTTTTCCTACCGTGCAATAAATGACGTGGCACCCACTAAGAAACACATAAAAATTCATAGGCCTTTATCTCTTTTAAAATGAAGTACTATATGTATCTATTGTATTTTATTATTTAGTGTGTTGCATTAAAGCGATCTAATTCCATGCGTTTTTATTATTTACATAGTCTTAAATTTTATGATTCGTATGCAGAGACATAAGCCTTTATTTATGCTTTAATTTTTTTCATGTTTTGGAGATAGATAGCCTACAGGTTATGATTTAGACGTTTTTAGGCTTTAGGTTGTTAAAAAAATTGCATTTCCTGACACAATTTTATGTTGGAAGACGGTGTCGTTTAAAATTGAAAACACCTAATAAAAATATTTTGAAATGTTGCCAAGACAAACCAAAGACTTAAAAGAAAACCTATCTGTCAGCATGGTTAGTCACCTTATCAACCGTAATGTGTAACCGGTTTCAACATGTATTAAGGACGCTCATAAACACGACAAGTGTAATGAAAGTTATAATGAGACCGACCAAAATGGTATTAATAGTGTGTCTTAATCAAAAGAGATAAAAAATAACTTTGTTTCAGATAAGTTACATGCATAATATAGTGTTTGTAAAAAAATAGTTAACATCTTTTATTTTCTTACTAGGTTATTGTACAAGATGCATTTACGAACAACTTCTAATAACAAGGAAGTGTCGAATCTCCATGCTATAGTGTTCAGAATGATATGAGTGGATATAATTACTTTTGCATCTTGATCACAATATCATGTCGTCTATATAAATTAATTAAAAAAATATGTGATAAAACGGAAACAAATATGTATGTTGTCAGTGTAAAGAAAAAGGCAGACATAATATAACTAATCTTTTCATATTTTTTCATGAATAATCCATAATTTAACGTTTCTTTGTATCCGTAATGATACTGAACATTCAGATAATATCTCAGTGACGAGTTTAATGTGACACAATTTTGGTCACAGGTCCCGAATATGGCACAATGGAAGCAGCGTGGAAAGGTGGTATGGTAGAAGCTGAACGTCTATCAGATCTACACTTGAGCGTACGTGATAGACTTATCAATGACGTCATGGCGCAGATCAAAAACTGGCAAAAAGAAACTTATCATAAGGTGAGTTACATATTTTATTCAATACTTTTCTAATAGGGTAATTGGAAATGTTATGGCTGTCATTCCACCAAAACTTATTTGGTTAACTATTTGCTGTTCGTCTGTTTCCTTTAAAATATCTCTGAAGAATGTTGTGTAAATGTAAGACCTAAGGTACAATCAATTACGTATTAAATAGCACGTAAGAGAAAAGTTACCAAGCCAGCTTCGACGTAGGTATTAGTATCGTATCATTTCTCATTGAACTGTTGTTTCGAAATTTGTGATTTTGAATATGACTTATTTAATAAAGACATAATTACCCGCCCTACTTGTGTATTTTCAAATTGATTAAATTTATCGGATTGTAAAAATAAATAACTTACGCTGCAAAGTAACTGACAAATTGTCTTTCAAAGCGTTCTAACACTCTGCATATTTTCCTAATTTGTTTTATAAATGTTCTTTTATATTTCTAATTTGGTCATCGTTTCATACTTGTATAGTGAGATCGTGAGGTTCTGCATTATGATCACCATTTGTTAGTTGGCTTCTGTCCAAGCCGATAAGTTGAACATCAGTAACCAAAATTGCTATAGATAATTGTTTTGTCACTTTTATATAGAGGCAATTAACTTCTTTCTTGTAGACCAGTTTATGCAATAACGTAAACTAATAATTACCTACGCATCTTATTTAGCACTCGCAAAAGTTCACCAAAAACGAATATAAAGAGAACGGAGAAGTAAGGTATGAGTAAGTATTGTGTTTATTTGCCAAACAGATAATAAGGTACATAATATCACGCATGCTATACAAACTTTACACACTACGTAGGTTTTTTTTTGTAAGATATAGGGTTAGATAAGAATTGAAAAACAAAAAAAAGATTCTGCACAGTGTAATATTAGACTGGTTAGACTGGGAGCCGACCCCAATAGAAATGGGAAAAAGGCAAGAGGGAATGAGAGGGACAGTGTAATATTTAAATTTATTGTCCTCTACATAAGAAATTGATTTTTTTTACGTTGACAATATTAAAAGGCTATAACTACGTTATCTTCTTCCAAGATATTAATAAATTCTCTGCCGTAAGAACCTAAATTAGGACTATGTTGAGTTATGATAAGTTTCAAAAACACAGCAGAAAGTGAAAACCGTTAACCTAAGTTTGAATGAAAAAGTTCAACTTTGATAAAGTTATTTGGAAGGTAACTTAACAGAAATACTTGCCTACTTACTAACCGCGAATTAAGTAGTAGCAGGACATTCCATCTTCAAACGTGAGGAGACTCGAAGTCCTAAGGTGGATCATGAATAAAACAATTGAGTGCGCAATTCGCAGTCTGAGGGCATTCGACCGTGACAGACAGACGGACGGAAGCGTGCGCTTATGTAATGTATTGGTGTAATGGTACATGTAATTATTTGCCGTTCGTTTATTTATATTGTTAAAGCTAGCGAAGTATTGATGAGATTTTAATGTGTTGCCATTTCATTTTGATACTTCACACTTAATTGCTTAAATTATAATGAACTCGTTGGCATATACTACTTAATGTATATTTCGTTATATTATTTGTCTATTTATCTTGAATTGATGTTGGCAGAGCCATCTTTAACCTATAGGTTGGGCATATTAGGGTGATGGGAACGTATAACGTTAATAAAAGACTATTAAGTTTGAACAGACAAAATCGATGCAAGTTACTTGATGATTTTTATAATAATTATTCAGTAATCTGACAAAAACTATGATCACATCAATCGAGGCACTCACGTGTCCAGTAGGAAAGTATGGCCAGGATGTATGTATTGAGTGTGAAATAGATTTAAATAATAAATCGACTGTTGATAACCAAAAAAGCCGACGACGATTCATTTTTGTATGTTAAGTTTTTTGTTACTGTTAATTTTACTGTAAGAAATCCCATAGAAGAATTACAAACTTATTCGCTTCACACATACCCAAACGATATTATGTAAACATGTTAACCAACCTTCAAATTTTTATTCTCCTCAACCGTACTACAATAACGTTTGCAATAACAATGGCAGATGCTAATACACACATACATTAGCTGCAATAGGATTTAAACAAAGTGCAATACATTTACATAATAAGTATTGGCATAATCATAAACTTGGGTGTCATGGCTCTGCGTTGTGAAGTGTACATACATATTAAAATGTTATGTATTGAGTTAGTCCGTAGGTAGTAGGTAGTAACGATTGACTGAGCAGCGGTGGCGCAGCGGTACGGGCCTTGGTCGCTGGTTCGAATCCTGGTCATGCCCTCACATCTTTGTGTGTCCATTCCTATACTGCCGATATAGTTTAAAAAAATTCTAAAATGTGTATCACTACAGAATAATCTTCCCTCTAACACGTAAATAGTAATAGGAAAATTTTGTATTGCCTAAGCTCGTTTAAATACTAAACTACTACTTTCTGATACTAAACAAAACTCTCAGGTCTTTGGTATTGTTGAATATGTAACGCTGGATGTAAGAATTGTCGATGCTGCATACAAAGCTAGTCTTAATCTATCCAGTTGATACTAATTTCGAATTACTATAATTCAATCGCTTTCTATCCAAATGATTGGGAAAGCAATGTAACATTCTTGGAATGTTAAAAATTGCAAAAGTTATGTGAGATTTTATTGATTCTATTCAAAAATAAACGATCATCATTTATATTGGCCTTTCTAAGTAATAAAACAAAAGTAGTAGCCCACACAATTGCGTGTTTTTGTGAATTATTTATCTCGGCGCCTCTTCGAAGTCCGTTGGCATGCGGCCAGGTATCGAGGGAAAAGTTAAAATAACGCCAGTGACCTTTGTGAAGCGGGCTCACCTTCAATGAAGACAAAATATAACTATTATAAGCTATGAGATTCATAAAAGTAGCAGGCAAAAGCTGTAGATAACTAGATAAAAATGAAGATGTTGAACTATTTTACTGGACTTTAGTGTGAAGTTAACTAGGATTTATACTAGCTCAGAACTGTTAAAAGTTATAAAATATTATATGAAATATTTAAAAGATTGTAGTACACGACAAAGTATACATAATACACATGTATACATTTATAAAGTATACGGTACAAGTCAAAAATTCTTGTAAACAAATTTCGTACCAAAGCATAAATTTGTAATACACGCTAATCAGGGCAAATGAATCCCATCAAAAACAAGATATTGGATAAATCCGAGACTCGCAATACTTTTACCGTAAAAAGTCATGATACAAAACCAAGTCGGGTACAAAACCAAGTCGGTTATTTTATTTAATCAGAGCACTCTAAGTGATCTTACTTTTTATCTAATATATTATGTTCTTGTGTTATCATGTTCATGGTTCTAGCTTCATCCACGCCAATGTTACGTAGTATCAGCACCCTGAATTGTTTCGAGAAAGCGATTACATACTTTTTTGCTTCATTTGGCTGATAAGACGCTCTAGATTTTCAAGAAGCGCAGTATATTAGTGATTGCAGATTTTTCTTTTAGATAATTTACTATTTTTCAAACACGTTCGTAGTAGAAAGGAAACCAATGTTGTAAATTTAATGTAGAAAGAAAAGGTAACATAATCGTGCATCGATAAAGTGGTACTTCACCAATCACCATATTGGAATGACAGTATCGTTGATAACATGTGATCGATATGCATCAAATGCCGATGAAGCGGAGATAAAATATCCGATCACACTAACTAATGAAGCTCAATAATCTGCTAGGTATATCACCCTATAATTTGTCCGTAAAATTGTTAAATCATATTGATGTAGATTTTTTTGAATATGCTTCTATCATTCTCAAAGAAAGAAATAATGTTGTATTTGATTCCGAAAAGTGTTCCGTCCCTTTATGAGCAGCTAGTTCGCTAAATAGTCTGCTAGTTACACATTGATGACTTAAAGGCAAGCGGGCGTGACATGACCATCATCATGCTCATACATAACATCATGCATCGGTTATTAGGTATTAATCACGGCTGCTAATAGCTTAGCACAATCATTGAATCATCGCTTCAATTAGACATTATCATCATGTGATAGTGCTACTGTATTTTAATTGTTGCACTTAACATAATTTTATCATTTGTAATTAACGGGCCAATAAATGCTAAAGGTTTGCTAGACTCGTAAATCATACCACCACAGGATGGCTTAAGATGATCTATATGAAGTTTTTGGTTCGTTTGACCTTGTTGCTCTTGCCCTCTAAATTGCCAGTGCACTGCTTCTGCTTTTGACAAAAATTATTATATACTTCCACAATGTTTTAACTTGATATTTACGATAAAATGTGTGTAAACTACCTACACTAAACACTCTCATAAACATAAAGTCATATGTTATGTGGTTAAAAACGCCTTCAACTTTGCCAGAACAGACTCTTATCTACATAACGCGTGCGTTACATTGAGGTGAAAATGGTCGCTTTTCACAAAGTTATATAATGTTAAAACCAACACAATTTATGTAATGTAACTGTTTTTCTTTTATGAAAGCTTACATCTAGGTAGGTAATGTGCTGAAAAGGCAGGTAGGTACTTTTATGGTTTAGTATGCGAGGTATTAATAACATGTAGCTTATCAATGTCATATAAGGTTTCTATCGTAAATTTTACGTAATATCTGGAGATAAAAATATAAATTGTTACACAATTTCATAACTGTATTTACTGTCTGTGATGTTTAGTGCAATTTAGCCCTTTATGTAAAGTAATTAATTAAGCGCTGTCGTGGTACGTGCCTCCGCATGCGTTACGCCGTCAGCGGTGTCATTACTTACATAAGTTTAAACATAAATAGTGTTTGTAGATACACAGGTACGCTTTGCCTTAACTTGACTGACTTAACTTTTCCGAGATATAACTAATTTGGTTTTCTAAGAAAAACTAAGAGTGATAATTGTTTTATCGACTCAGGATTCTTTTAGTTTTAGGTCGCGTTCTTTAATTTGTCCTAATTTTATCTAATACTTAAAGCTGATATTATTATATTGTGGCCAATTACAATTTACATCATATCAACCCAAGGCCCACGAATATAGAACTAACTACATAATAAATATATCAAGAAACAACTTCCTCGTAAATTTTGGGTTTTGCTAGCTGTCGTCTACTCGTAACATGAAACATAAATTGCTACACAAAATTCCAGCATCATATAGTGTAATGCAATTTCGCATTTCTTACAAACGTTATTTCAGTTTTGTTCCTTTGAGATATGTCTGTACAGGACTCTTTCAGTTATTCACGAATACAAACATGTGAGAAATGGACTTGAATGTGCTCTTAGATATTGTCCCATATTTATTTTCTGAAGGTACAACAAGTAGTGTTGTATCTTTTAATATGCACTCATTTATGTAAAGCAATATTAATGTAATTTTATCTTTGTTCTCAGTCAATGATCCAGCTAAAAGAACGCAAAGAAATGGATGAGGCATTCAAAAAGGCGCAGAAACCTTGGGCAAAACTGCTGCAGAAGGTAGAACGCACCAGGTTGGAGTACCACACCGCATGCAAGCAGGAGAGAACAGCACAGAACCAAGAAAGGAACGCCAGTGGGGATAGCTCGTTAAGTCCAGACCAGGTAACTCAACAAATTTAAAACATGCGACCACTCCTGAAACTTCTGCTGTTAGCGGGTCATATACATTTGGCAGGATTGTTGACAAACTTGAAATTTTAGTTTTGCCATGATTTAACACCATACATGCGTCTTACTAAACCAATGCTACTTGTATACAGTAATCATTATCATCAGCACTGCAAGACCACAAGCAACATTAACATTGAAACTAACAATTACAATTACTACCAAAGCTTAGCATAATTTTTCAGTTTGTCAGAAATTCAGATTTCCTCATCCATACGGTTTGTGACAATGCCCACCGTTCCTTTACGATCTGAGTATTGGTCGTATCTTACCAAAAATAGAAAATAACACGTAATATCCTTCTTATTTTATGCCGGTTATCTGTTGATAAAAGCGACATAATACATGAAGTATTTGCTTATTCGAGCGATACCTTATCTCCTGATTGACATATCAGTGACATGTAGAAATGGAGAGTACGTGTATCTTAGTAGCCTACTTTATATTTCTTAACAATTATATAACACGTGTTACTTCTTCCATCCATTTCATACAACACATCCATACATCATAAGGAAATACTGACAGTAACTCATTATATGAACAAAATTCTACAAGAGATCGTTAAAATTTCCTCTTGCATTTCCTAAACGAAAGTATGACGTGTCAGCTCCCCATTAATCTGGCTGGTTCCGCGAATACTCTGGATGTTTGTGAATCGTCGGTCTCGCAATATTGCCTGTATGAGGTGCGTTGACCTGGTTGCTGTATAACAATCTCACTGAAATAGATCGATTGGTATTTAGGCTAGGATTGGATTACCGCAAATGCTTCGATACTTATCTGTCGTTCAGTTTGCAACATTGCTGCTTTACACAAATTTACCTAACTATTCCGCAAAAGCATCGATGTGCGATGTTCATTATGGGTCATAAGAACAGACGAACAGAGTGACAAGTCCAAGTGGACTCGCTAGCAGAATGACACTTTAAAGACAAATTGAACTGTCTAGTTTAGCTACTACTACTCCGATCCTCCATAAATATTTTTAATTACGTACCCATGATACCCATAGCCGTTTAATCTGAAACATTTTTAGAGATTGCGACATCAAATAATCTGCAATTACTTTTCCTGTCTGGGGCAAATAGAAATCTCACTTATTCCTCGATAAAATCGATAGCCATTAGTTGCATCATGTTTGATGGCAAAGCTATTGAATCAGCTATTTGAAGACCTCTCCTATCGAATACGCATTGTAATATATTATGGAATCTACGACTGTATTTGACTTTTAAACTATACACGGGTAATTAGTGTAAGTAGACACAAATAAAACCTTTTATTCAGAATAACTCTAATTATACTCGTAATACGTTTAGTACGAATACGTAGAGTTTACGATAACATCGTAAACTCTTAAAGCAATTAAAGATAACTGAATATATACGAAATAAATTCGAAGTTAAAGTTATTATAGAGCTATTTAAGTCTAAACAAGTTTGGAAAGTACAAGCTACCTTATAGCCTTTCTTGGCAGTTTTGAAAGCTGTATATTGAATTTCTGGCCAAATTTCAATCAAACTAAATAAATAAAGATTTTGTTGCGTGGGTTGAAAAGGTCACGTTTTCCAACTCAGAAGTTTTCCATTTTTAGATAACTGACAAATGTTAGGAAGTTTGTCGGCGGCGGTTATCGATTGTCGGGGTCTCTGGCCACTAACCTCATTTCGCTTAACTTGTCTAGAACAGTTCTCATGGTATTTGCTGACATAGAAGTTTTGCTACAAAACTGCTCGTTTCGATTTATACGAGCAACGCAACGTCTACGTATTGTAAGATAGTGTGCCCCATCAGTACACATTTGTTCACTGTTATTTAGGAGTCTAGTTACTACCTCGGCAGCTAAGTTAGTTTATGATGTCCAACCATCGATCGACTACAGTTCCTTGACCACTTTACTATTTGGCGCGAGGCACTACCGAACTATGTTACACACATTATTTATGTGTTATCGATCAGACACTTCTTTGTTGGTTTCTTGTGAATTAATAATTGCTTGTTGTTAGAGATTTTCTAGTTTGTTAAATGAGGCACTAAATAAAACTAGTCTATGAAACAAATAAAGACGATACATTGAGCCAAAGTGTCGCGTGGCGTCACGTTCATAGTTTAGTGATTATGACGTAAAAACTCCCATACCTTATATTTGATACGATTTAACTAAATATTGTTTTATTAAATCGTTAAAGCAAAAAATACGTGTCTTATAGTTTTTCATAAGTTTTGAGACAGACTAAATAAAATTTTGTTTTTCATGCCCAAGAGTTATTCCCATTGCAGTAAATAAATGTCTTCTAAATAATCGAGTATTCAATGTAACTCAGTTGTAAGAGACTTCGTAAAAATTATCTTCAACTGATGAACCAATTTCCATGCAATCTCCAAGCGGAAAATGAATTCAGTTCTAGAGCTTCTCTTATAAATCGAGAAATGTGTTACTGTAGCAAACGAGAGTCAAGTAAATCAATAACAGTTTTATTAGATCTCAACCTTTACCTTTTTTTTATTATCCTACAACATATTTACAACTGGTTCAGGTTACAGTTGATTCAATCAGCATTCCCGTAAATTCAATAGCAGTTTTTAATTCCAACATTTTCCAATATAGATAGACTTAAGAATCTCAACTATTTTCACCTGTTTTTACAATTTCATCAGCGTTCGTTGTAAATAAATAATCGAGTGTTCGCGAACGTCTGGTTATCCAGAAATAAAACACTTCATCAGCTGCTGACGTCATGTCTGTCTTAACCCAACAGTATTTAAAGAACTTGTAAAGAGTTCCTTTTTATTAAATTTTCCTCTCTTATGGAGTGCTTTTTCAACATTAGTTTTTGACGAAGAGCAAATAGCGCATAAACTTGTTAACGGGGTCTTGTTAAAAATTGTCCTTGGCTATTTAATAGCACCTTAATCGATAAAATAGGGCCGATACTCAGATAAAGCTGGATGTTTGGAATTGTGCCCGATGGATGGCAATAGGTTCGACTCTTGTTTCGCATTGCACCGGCCATTACCGCAACCGAAAAATTGGGTGATGTTTACCTCTACCTACACATTCGGGTAATACAAGCGTGACGCTATGTTAATGTAAATCTATACATTCTATAGCCACAAATCAACGCTTGTCCCCACTATTACATTAGGAAAACAAAAACCAAATTCAAGAATTCACAAAAACGACCAAAGCATTAAAGCTCCCTGATTTACTGATAATGGTTATATAAACAAGTCATTTTTTTTAAGAATGACAGTTATTAAATGGTTAAATAATTACAATTTAAATCCATGCTATACTTAATCATGCCATCGTTTTAACCCTGACACGGCTCTTGTAAAAAATACGTGCGTCATCTGTAAAAATCCTTTAGAATAGGTTAAATTAGATTGAAGCATCATAATAATATAATAATCATAATTATATTAATCGTTTTCCATAAAGTTTATGCTTGTCATATAAACTTTATTCATACTTTTCCTACTGTGATTTTGCTCATCGTGATAAACATAACCCTTATTATTATTATTGGGCTTCTACAGCGGCGAATACTATAATATTATAATTCCAGAGCCTGCAAGTAGATATGTACATTGTTTTATCCTTATGCAAACAATGTGCTTCCAGGCTTTTTGATTATATTATTATTGAATTCGCTGCTATTGATACAGAAACTGAAATTAAGGCTATGTTTAGTCATCATCAGTAAATTACAGCAAGGAAGCGTAAAAATGTCAATAGCGAAATGTTTTTATCGAAACCTTTCAACTTTAGGTAATGCTAAATATACCTATGTGTTATGAATTTAGTATGTTTTTTAAGGTTTTCTATTAAAAAGGACTACTAAGCTACTCAGCTTTCTTCTTATTTAATTTTGTTGACTGTATCGCCTTATTCGTAGCTAATTCGGTCTAAGCTTGCTAATTTTGTGTTATTAAGCGGTATTACATTTATCTGTTTCAATTGGTTTTAATTTCCCATGCATATGAAATGGATATTTCCAATTATTTTAGATACGTAGTCAGCATCAATGCCACAGGAAAATAGCTATTACCTGTCAAAGGGCAGATGTGATCCATTGTGTGATAATCAAATAATTGCGTAACCTCTCCAGATGGAGGTTAAGGTTATGTCTCCTATTAGATGCCCTTGATTACTCTGATCATCATAGACCGCGTAGATAACGTTAATCTCATTTTGAAACTAAATTGTGTTACTAGATTTTAACTCGTCTATAATATACTACTTCTTGGAATTGTATTAAGCAGATAAAGGACCCGATGTTTGTTAGTGTGATAGCGAAAGATTGGTGACCAATATTATGAACTCATGATAACATCATAGATGTGAAGAAAGTGTTCCTTAAAATATCGAGATATTGGTGTTAAATAAAGTTTCAAATACCTCTGATACAATATTAAACTTATTTGAAACTGAAGTCACCGGTGTGGGGGCTCTATTTATCAACAAATATAAAGTTGTCTGTCAGTCGCGTGTAGCCATGACATACAAAACAATTTATTGCGTTTCTTCTTCTAAGTGCTTATTGTTGTTAATCGTTTTGTTGTCATCTATTAAGTAGTTGAACCTGCAAGAGGATAACTATATATATCATCTTACGTCAGCTTAAACATTGCTCAACAGTGGAGCGGGTACAAACTTATTAGGGTAGTAATCCTTTAGGGTTTAGGGCTACTGTTGATCTTCTTTAAACTATGTATTTGCAGTCTTCTTAGAAAATTTAACACAGAACTGGAATTGCGCGCATTTCACTCTGCCGAGGTACATGAACTATTTGTATGCATAAACTGTCCATGTTTTATGTTTGTGTGTAGCTTTTATTTACGTGTGCTTTTGTAAAGACGCTTCACTTTTAGATGTGTGCTGTACGTGGTTATCTCCCATCCCCCAAAAACTGGCAGAAACAATTTACTACTAGAAGATGCGTATAACACCTCCCGTGTTAAATGCTCTAAGGCAGTCTTAATTTGTTAATTTAGTCGTCACAGTCATTCTCCACATAAAGTTAGGTACAGACTGAAAAATCGTGATACCCCTTCTAATGTGTGTGTTTAAGAAACTTGTTAGCATTTCATTTTATCTAATCTAAAGTCTAGATTACGTAGCACACTCAAAATACCATGAGATCATTCTTAAGTATTTATGGGTATTAAACGGTGTTCCTCAAAATATTGAGTGGTCCAGCAACGTCCTTAGTCGAAGTTCGACACACGAGGAAAGAAGCATGACGTAGCAAGTACATGCTTGATTGGTTTATCTAAAACTAATTATAGGATCCTTCCTAAAAATGCTAGTTGCAATTCAAAAACAAATCGTTTTTATGCACATGAAAAGAGGTTGTTATCCATTCAAAGATAAGCAAAGATTTAAAAGAGTCAACGACATTTGACATTTGATTTACCTATTTATGATCTATGATTCTTCCATCTTATACACATGTAATACTTCTGACTTTCTGAGTGTGAGATAAAGTATCAATTAAAATCTCATTTGTTCATAAATCTATTACTCAGTTTATACGTCGTATGTACGTCTAGTTTTGGTTGCGGTCATGCACAGTCGGCTGTAGGTCTTCATCCAAATAATCGATGACTTACTTCCATAAGCAATTACTTTTCAGATTGTTTGTCAGTAAAGAAATATAGTTGCGATGTTTGCGAATATTGAAATCAATCCTTAAGCAAATATCTCTAACTTCATCTTTTAGTTACGACGCCTATAACATAGGACTTACGCTTGTATTACAATAGTTGTAAGTAAAGTAGGCGAGTGGGCTAGGTTAGTGGCTCTCAACAGCCATAATTCTGGACTTTACATATTAGAAACGAAGATTCTTTTAACAGAATCATTCATTCATTCCCCCTTGCCTTTTTCCCATTTCTATTGGGGTCGGCTCCCAGTCTAACCTGATGCGGCTAGCTACCAGAATTATACGAGCGACTGCCATCTGATCTCGAAACCCTTAGAGAATCAGTAGCCGAGATGGTTAGACCAGGTGTCAGATTATATTGGCTTCTGACTACATGTAACGATTGTCATAGATGGGTTAAATCACAACCGGGACCGACGGCTTAACGTGCTCTCCGAGGCACGGAGGGTAGTCCCTCAACCAACCAGACACCGAAACAAATCTTTGTTGTTACACAAATATTGTCCGGGGCGGGAATCGAACCCGCGACCTCCCGGGCACAGTATAGCCCAATCGGACGGCTTACACCGCTCGACTACCGAGGTCGTCTTCTTTTAACAGAATCATTGAACATTATTCTTTTATTTAACTTTTTTATAGTAAACCCTGTCATATTATAACATCTATACAAACAACATATTCAGATAATGCTTGAACGGAATGTTTGAAATGTCACTAAATTTGAAGACTCATTGCACTAAGAAATCAACGCTGTGATAATTTCAATTTGCGAGAATACCTACGTACAATTATGCAAAGGAAAATTTTGCCAAATGTCAAGGACAAGCAAATTGAAATGATTTGAATCAATTGAACGAGAATGAATCTTGTCTATTACATATTGCATCTATTACAGAAATGCTTATGTTATCTAACATTACGACCCACATCCACTTGTCTCGCTTTAAATTGTGCGATACTCTTCTATTAGCGTACCTCATGAATCTATTTTGCGATTTTATTTAAACGTTGACTACTATTTTTCATATTAAAATGCAATTCTATATTCAATCTAATAAGCAAGATCTTTAATATTCTATAAATTATATAAACGGCTACCTACTAATTGCTAGAAACATCAACATTCTGTTTTTAATGTCATATCGACCATTTGCCTTGATTATTGACACCATTAATAAATATTTTACTAAAGATCATATATTATTACTAATGATAAATATATTTTTTGTGATATCTACGATCAATCATGTGCCTTAATTTAATTGATTTTCAATCTATTTTCCCTTACAGGGTGAAAACTCCAAACGCACAACAGAGGTATGTTTTAGTTCACACGTGTAAAGTGTTGTGGGCTTTACAATATTGCATGAAATAGTTGTAGATATGAAGGAATTCACAGACTCAGCATTACCAATGTTCATACACTGTTTACTTGTGCACACTGCACAGTACACATGTTTAAACACGTTAGGGCGCATGGACGATGATCACTAGCATCATTTCCACCAATAGAAAGCATGGATATCTATTGAAGATTCAGATATGACACTGACTATCATAGTGTGTGTGTGTCACCATGTGGATTTTTTGGTGAAACCGTCCAATCCTTCAGTGGCCGCCGCTGCCTGTATCTATTCGTCTAAAATCGCTTTGATTGGCTTACGCAATATAGAGATATAGCCTTGGCTGAACAGAGCCTTATTTTCATCTTTAAGCTTGAACATGACAAAATCAAAAGAAATATAAGAAATATCTGCTTTCAAATTCAATATTTCCTTTTGTGTTGGCGTATACAGCTTGCTGTTTAGAAGCTTCCGTCCATTTCTTATTCATAAAGGTTAATTTGAATAAGCAGGTGTTTTTGGAACTCGATAATGCCCTTAAATAGGGGCTTCTTATAAAACTCGTGAAAGCTCTGAATTTCATTCTGATTAGAGATTCTGTTTAAAAAATACAGTAGGTAGTAGTTACGGACGCCTTTGTTGTTTTTAACGCAATCATGAGATCATTAATTACAATTATTGAAAATGTAAAATTAGTCGTCGATTGCTTTCAGCAACCAGGTTGTCCCTCATCAGCTCCTGAAGTAACAGTAGAGACAGAAAGTACGGAGCTACATAGCGAGTATATCTCTTTAAATGAGAAAAATAGCAAGAGTGGATGAAGATCACTATGGATGAAGAATAGAAACGAATCTAATCGGTTATAAATGATAGGTGATCCCGTTCCCATCTACAACATAATTTACAGATCGATATAACGCGACGTCTGTACGTGTGCGATTAGTTATGACCTAGAACAGCCTGCTACATTGATAATCTTAGCACGATTGGAAAAATACGGTTTATCTTATTTGGTTTTATTTATAAGCCTTGAACTTAAGACTGGCAATCTACAGTATTTTCTACAGTTCTAAATATCAACTGTTTTGCTAAAAATTCTCTGTTTGAAAAATTACACGTGTCTGCCCACGACTTGTGTGGCAGCTATTCCCGGAATTGACCTAGAAAACCTGCAGACCTATCCAGGAAATTAAATGTCATTGCTGGATGCTCTTGATCTATAGTAGTTATAAGAGTGCTGTTTAGCTTTATGTATTTAGCCTAATTTTTTACGTCAATTTAACGTCGTTAGGTTTAAGGGGGGTGCATCAAGGATGCTCGCTAATGCCACGTTTTTCCTAAACGTTTTATTAGATTATGCTATCGTTTCACCGTATTCTACTTACTAATTATAGTTGTTATTCTACTCTTACAAAACTATTTGTCCAATTTTCCATTAACCCGCAAATTTCCCGTTCCCCTGAACATCGGATCACGTTCGCATAATCCTGTCACCGCAGGTAGCTAAAGCCGGGTTCGTAGTTTATCGGATCATTGAATCGCCCCCGACCTCGAGTGCTCTTCAAACGTTAGGGTAGTACTTAGGTATTTCCTGTGTGCTGATTTTTAAATACATACTGCTGTGCGCACAATAATTTTTCTTTTCTAAATCAGATTTTAGCAGTAGGACGATACTTCATCTATGATATCAAGATGAATTCAGTAAGAAAATGTGATTGACAATCACACATTAAGAAATGTTATGTCCTACCATCAGATTTATGTGAGCCGTTTTGAAATAAAAATCTTTTTTATTATCATTACGGAAAAGTGATACCAAAAGAATGTCAGACAAATGAGGAATATCTTGTTCAATCTGTTTTTTTTTTATATTTCACAATCGAACAATCGTGATCACTAAGTAAAAGGCGTTTTATTAGGGCAGATAAAATTGACATAATTATGCTTGGTATGTATTTTCATTGAGATGGTTTATAGTGTGAACACGTCAGCTTAAAAAAATCATATAGTTCACATAAGATGCCGACAATTTCAAGCCTTCAAAGTGTTAGATAAATTTACATTATATAGGCATTTCCATCATTGAAATCGCTTCTTCATAATTTCCCGACCCCTGTTCTTAGCTAAGGTAGCGATGTTGATGAATGATACTCGACTCTGCAATGCCGTCTCTTCGACTTCCGATAGACCTCCACTTTAGATCACTCAAAAACTTGCTTTCCTATTACTTGAGAAACTGTTGACTCTAGTGTTGCTTTGTGCGTCCATTCTATACCTATTGTAACTTATTTGAATTTCTTACCTACCGTATATCGAGTAATATTAAGATTGAATAAGTTAACGAATTCAATACTCCTTACGAAGGTGGGCAGAGTCACGAATCGTATTGTAATTAATTGTTGATTATGATCTGACTTCAGCATCACTGTTTATTTCTTCTTTTCTTATCTCTTCTTCTTTTTTCAGTTTTTTTCCTTAGTTATGCACATGTTTATTGAATCTTTGTTTATTTTATTAATGCCACCGTTAGCGAGTATTACAGGTAAGGTTACGTTATCGCTCACTGATAAGCATAATTGGTCATTATGTTGCACTGTGTGAAGACAATCGTGAGTCGTTCATGGTCACTGGCCACGTTTTTGCGAAAGCCATTGTTTTGATTACCTATACTGATTTGTATGTGTTTAGTATTTTAGTTAGATTAAAATCGGAAGTAAAAGGGCCTTCTTTCCTAAAGAACCTTTTTAAATGTAACATGCTTCTGCTAACGTATATTTTTTACTTTTTCCTAAAATTTAACCTTTAATTTATTCAATGTACATATCATAAACCTCAAAAAAACCTCATTTATTGAGATAATAGTAACAATTCGTCTATATTTTAACTGTAAATCTTATCGCTGCTAGATCGAAGTTACTATGTACATATATAGCTTAGTACAGTGAAGTAGTGGGGAGGCAGACGCCGGCGGATGTGACAATTTGCGATGCCCTCGGCAACTTATAATTTTATGCTCACTGTATATTGTTACACCCTGTATACATATCAATATTTAATAGAATGTATCGCTAGAAATATATTACTTACAGAATTAATGTATGACGGAATCTCGTTACTAAATAGTTCTCGCTAAATGACCCTGTCAAATTTAGTATTTTTAAGTAGTAATAAGAGTATTTTGTTTATCTCCACAACTAAACATGATTTTTTCTCTAGCAGAAGCAATTGGTATAATCTAGCATCTAGCTCATACCAATAAAATATGTGTCAATCGTGTCCATTCATTGAATCATAATATTCTAGAATCAAAATACAAGTGCATGTATTTTAATTATAATTTCGCAAAACATAAATGAACCGTCTATTTTAGGTGAAGAAGATGGCAGAGCGTGTAGCCAAATGTCGTGAGGAAGTGTCAAAGAGCAGAGAGAAGTACCAATCAGCACTGGCAGAGATCACGGCGTACAACCCTCGGTACATTGAAGACATGACGAGCGTGTTCGAACGTTGCCAGCAGATGGAGGCACAGCGGCTTAAGTTCTTCAAGGACGTGCTCTTCAGCTTCCACAAGTGCCTCAATATTAGTCAAGAACCTTCGTGAGTAACAAATATTCTACTATACCTACCGGTATTCACAGACAGTTTTGGTACTAACCTGAGGTGGGACGCCCTATTTGTACGCATAGGTATTTCAAGGCGATATGGACTAAATCTTCTTGCAAATTACCGATGCGTGACCTTGACCTACACATTGGGTTAAGGGTGATTTGAGCAAGCTCCATCGATTGGATAACGCTAGCAGCCAAACCCGACCAAAAAGTTTATCAGGCTACGGGGTTTTTGGCAAGAAGGGAAAGTTTAGGAATCTCACGTTCTTCTACGACAGCGTGTATGTACATCTACGACCTACCTTACGTGCCAGGGCCTCTATACAAATTACATAGTTAAGCGATATCGAAAGAACGAAAACAACATCATTGTACTGACATAAGATTGTCACATGATATGTATGTAAATCCCATATATTTTGTTCTCTTTGATCTTTCGTTATATAATTTATCTAGGGGCCCATTGCCTGATTCTAAATAGTCAACGCACGTATGTACTACGACTGAATTTTAAACCTCCATACTAAAATTTATAATAAAGTTTTCCGTAGTTTAAGGTATTCGGGACGTACCCAATACACAAACATACACACCATAATATGTCCAACTCCAGATAACATATTGCGTAATATTCTGTTTCCAGGTTACCACAAATCTACGAAGAATTCCACCATACGATAAACAACGCAGATCACCAGAAAGACCTCAAATGGTGGGCGAACAACCACGGAGTCAACATGGCCATGGCTTGGCCACAATTCGAGGTACATTGCTGATTGACCTTACAACGTTCCCCCCTCTAACGCGCAATGTATCACCTACATATTTTACCTTATGTATGCATCTTTATTAACTTTGAATGCTTTAGGTTTAGCCGCAGTTTAGGAACGGATTTTATTAAACCATGAGTTATCCCAAATGTACTCAATAATCTAAAAGGTTATTTAGTGAATAGTACCTGTTTTATTCTTAATTACCTACCTACTTCTTCTTCAATGCTAGCTCATGTAGGTGCGGCTTTTATTCTTCCCCCTTTCTGACCAGCTTCTGTACATCTTTATCCGTTGCGACATTCACCATCTTCTTAATTTGAGTCACGTATTGAAATAAAATTCGTAATTGCACCTCGGATGCCTCCTTCCTTTCTATCCTTCTATGATGCTCCTGATTTATATCAAGGAGCTTATTATTTGCAACTAATAACTATTTTTTAAATACGTTAATTAATTAGGTTTTTTAAATACGTTTTTAATTATTAAGTTTTTCACTATATGCATAGTCGAAGACCATGCAATCATTTTACATGGTTTAATAAATCCGTTTTAGTTAAAAGAAATAGTTTGACTAAAGCATCGTTAGTTAGTTTCAAGTCCAGCATGACTAGTTTGACAATTTTCTTCTTATTTTCTTGTAATAACTATCGAGTTTTTATGATGGTGCTCTTATTAATTTACTATTCTGTCTCTACATTAGGTTCTATACATCTTTCACTTACCATGCAAACGGTACTCGACATTTTTACATTTCCTACAGTGAATACAAACATCATTGCTAAACATAGCCTTAATTTCTACTTCTATAGCGGCAAAAAAACATTGATTTAGCTTAGTTAAGTTAAACAATGTACTTCCGGGATATTAAATTATAATACTCAATAGATTTCGTCGCTGTAGAAGCAAAAGTTAAGACTATGTTTACTCATAATGAGCATGAAATGACAATAGGAAACGTAAAAATATCAAGCAAAGTTTGTATGGAAAACTTTTAACATAACATCATTGTAAAACACGTGACCACAAATAACTGCGAAACATAAAGTTACGTATTTATATTTAAAATCCTCTTCAAATAAGTATTGTAATGGCGCAGAATTTATATAAACACACTATTCTTTATTTAATTATCAGACAAACAATGTAGATAGGTTTTAGTATCAAAAAAACTATTGCCACACAGTTACGTAAACCTTCATTAAAATCCTCTTATCAGAGACCTGAATGTTTCTAATGCAATGACAAATATTTGACCAAGATACCTAGCTCGCCAACAATCTAACATATCTACCGTACAATAATATCTAACAGATTTCATTCAAACAATTATACTGGCGACCTAAATTCTTTATATCAAAGAATTTATATTGTCTCGTGTAAAGTATGTAAATTTCTTTATTACAATATATCAGACTTATTTTAAAACTACAATATAATAGTCAAAGCAATTAAAATGCATACAACGCTTGAATCTGTTACTACATTATTTATTATTTGACCTAACACAATAATACTTGAAATTAAAAAATAACTACAAAAAGTATATAGATCGGTGGGCCCAGTAGACTGGGTCAGTTTTCAGGGTTAAAGGCGCTCTCTACTCGGAACATACATATTATGTCAAGCTAGTTGAGATAGTATTATGGGATAGAAAGAGACGCACTTTGTTAAGCTAAAGACATAGCTTCGTTGTAGCATGAGTTCGTTAATATTTTTTGCACAATTTTCCTATTTCCAATGTACTGTAAGTGACTACAGCATCGAAGTTACCATTAAAAGGTATACAATGCCCCGGAAACGGAACCGATACGTAACAAATACTTGGCTGAGGCGACCGCGGCGGTCGCCCTCGTGCTAGCGACCGCTAGGCGGCCGCTGACGCGCGCCGCGGCCGCGCCCTGGTCGCAGGCGCTGCGCCTGCGCCTAGCGCGACTCCGCCTAGCGCTGCCCGCGTTCTGCTTCGGGGCGGACGAGCGCGTCAGCCGCGTCGCACCCTCTGTCTCCAGTAGCCAGGGCTACGGAAGTAGCAGATTCTATAGCAATCCGCTGATGGTACGCCACGGTGTAGGTTCGGTGATCATTATTGGCAGGGAAAACTTTTAATTGTGAATTATATAGTCAATGCACTGACTCCTACCGATGAGTTTTATACACCAGAAATGTGCATAATCGGGAATTTAAAAAAATGTAACATTGAATGAAAAATAATTGCATAAAACTTATGCACAGCTTTATGACTAGATGGCGAATAGGTGGATTTTGTGGAAAAACAAAAAAAAAATTATTGAACTTATTCTAAAGATATATACTATGTGCAAATTTTTCACAAAATACACTAAGTCCTACTTGTTATAAAGGCAGCACTTAGCGCTTAATCGATTTATCCTAATCGATTATTGTCACGAACAAACAGCAAAGCACTAGGGTTTGGTGTCACTCGAAAATACACCGTGAGGTTTGGTGTTTAGGCAATTTCGATAGACGATCACCTCTGATCATAATGCAATTTCACTTATTAAAAGTAGGGAAACTATTCAGATATTCCGCTACCGGAAAATCAAAATAATACTTATAAGGCTGTTATTGCAACAATGGAAATTCAATAATTATTTTGTTATTTTGATGTAAATGCGAGGTGCACAATCATAATTCATTCACATAGAAGGAACGGTAGCATCGATAGCAAGGAAAATATTATTGCACGCAGGCACCGATATTTTTATATATTATTAAGGTATATAAAAAACTAGCGGCCCGCCCCAGCTTCGCCCGGGTAGCTTCAGCCCAGTCAACAATTTATAAAAAAGTGATAAATAAAGAACCGCTCAACCGATTTTGTACAAACTTCACACAAACCATCTACTAAATAGTCCGAACAATGCCTAAACATTTGGTTTGAATAGGTAAGCCCGTTTGGGTTATGAAATTACAACGAAAAGTGGCATTGATTTTTTTAAATAAAAAATTATAAATAGGTCAAAAGCTTTAAAAGTCAATACTATGTTAGGTACTTAATAATATTAGTTTAAAAAAAAACAGTAAACAATTCTTAAATTCTCTTTTCTATTTTATTTTAATAGTAATTAGTCGATCAGTTAAACCGTTCAAAAGGTAGTAGTTATCTAATAGCATGTATATAGCATATTATGTATATTGTTTCTCCTCCTCCTCTAGTGATCTGCAATCAGCTTCTAACGTTCACCAGCTTTGAATGGACGTGTTCTTGTTCTCTAATTATTTACTTATTTTTTTATTCAATTTGAGTTCGCAAAGACCTACCGATGTGTTGGGAAACTTAAAACAAATGCATACATTTATACTAATATTTTATAGATAAAAAAATCTAAAATAAAAATCTAATCTCACACAAAATATTATAAACGGTTTACATAGTACAAATTGAAATTACTAGTAAACTCTGTTATTGCTAAAGTCCGTGATTTTCCCAACGTATCGTTACGGCCGCCGTGACCGCTTGTGACTGGTGTATCGGTGACCCAGGAGTACACTGAGGAGTTCCGTGACATCGCCAAGGGCAAGTCCAAGGAGAGCCTGCCCACCGGGCCCATCACGCTACTCAACCAGCGGCCAGTCAGCGAGGATGTACGTTGCATTACTTTAGTTATAACGATACTTTATGTTCAACGATCGCATTAACTGTAACTGACAATTACTTTCATATTATTTTCATATAAATATTTCTCAAATTAAACGCTAACTTGAAGAAGTTGGTTAAAGAGCCAACCGAGGCGTATCTGTCTCTAACCATATTTATTAAAACATAAATTTATATTAAGTAATTATTTAAAATATTTCCATTTGTTCCTGAAATCATGTATGACTGCTATTTATATAAATTTAACACTAAAGATGCCCCTGTATTTACAATATTGAATTCGTTCAAAAGTGAAACATACTCATGTAAGTGCTTTTTGTATGCCAGTTCGTGGTATCGTTGTGCATAAAATGTCGCTGCGCACGCGCTCGCCGCGTCACTGTCGATGTCGAAACATGACTTGTACAAATGTTTGTACAACTTATGTGTGATTCAAATGAGAATGAAGTTCTAAGCTGGATCGCCATTACGCTTTTTTTTATTCTATGTACTAGCATGATTCGGGACAAAAGTAGTTGGTATAACGGTTGAGGTCATTCTCATTTCAATCTGTTAGTTGTAAGCTTTTTATATTTTTTTATTATATTTTTTTAAATTGATGTCGCATGATGAATGTCGCTTCACTATAAAGTTTATGCGTATTGGCATGAATTAACAATTTAACCTACGAAACTAAATTTTATAGCAAATTGAGAATATATATTTTTATTACTATCTAAGTATCTAAATTATTATTTATTATTGAAAATAATGATCAATAATTTATATTAAAAATTAATTTATTATCTTTTACTGAAAAGGCTAAATAAACTATTCATCATAGAACAAAAACGATTATAGTCTTTTCAATTTAAAATACAAAAGTATAGTTTTTTAATGGTTATCTATATGGCGTATTCCAGGAGCTGCCACCGATCAACGCCAACAACAAGACGAACAACAAAGTCAACAATCACACAGACGGACCGCCGCCAACTACGACCGTGTCGAACAACACCACTGCCAACAACACTATTGACAAGAAGAGTATTAGCGCGCCTATAGCTGTTACGTAAGTACACAATTTATTACATGTGTCGTATGTGTGTCCGATAGATGGCGTCAGACAATTCTGCATCGCACAAGTAATGTGTTATCTAGTATGTACTATTATTGTAACAACTTACTATCAACGTTTAATAAGCGGTTTCCAATATTTTAACTCGCCATGTCTTATGTGTACCTGTACGATCTTTAAAAGGAAGTAAAACCCAATGATTTTCTATTACCACTTCCTTGATCCTACCTAAGTTTTGTTTCCGTTTAACCCTGTTATAAATTTTTTATACATACTATTTTTTTCAACTTACTATCAGGTGCATATATTTATGTTGCGTTTCAATGAGTTTCGAACTAAAAATTATTCACCTGTACTCAATACTGTGTATAAAAAATTAATTCTAGGGTACTGCAATGCTGTCCTTTCTTTCTTACTGTCCCTATTCCTTAATATCCTATCCCTAGCATCGAGCGGCTGGAAATATTCGCGTGCAGTGCGGGATGCTCACATCCCGACGACTCTGTCGGTCACTTGGTGAGACTTGCGATGATGCCCGACGTCACCAATAGTTCTGCGTTCACCATCACCGAAATGACAGACCAGATTCTTGAGTTAGTTACTAATTTGATTTAAAAAAAAATTAAGGTTTCTGTAAAAAGAAGTTTTCTGAGTGACCTTTACTGTTTCATCTGATACCATTACTATTACTTGTTGATAAAAGCTGAAAATATTCGAGGCTCTTCTTCGAAAAACATTACATTGAGATTTTTAAGGAATCCTTACTTACTTACTAATATTAGAAAAGCGAAATTGACTGTCTGTCTGTCATGCTTTCACGGCAAAACTGAAATTGAATGAAAACTGAAATTTGGTATGGAGATTTGAGATGCGGGGAAAGATATAGGATACTTTTATCTAACTAGGTATGAAAAACGAGGTTAATGGTTTAGCGCGATAACCGACAGACGGGCGGAGCCGCGGTCGGCAAGCTAGTTTGTTATAAAGTAACTAGTTATAATTTATTAGTTTAGAATAATGTCCTTTGAAAATAGTCCCCTTTGAGTTTAGAGTAATAGTCTAATAAAATTTACGTCACACGATCAATACTTAACTTTATTGTAATTAATTTCCAGTAACGGCACAGCATCAGCACCAAAATCTAACAAGACCTCACCCAGCAAGGAGAGCGCCAAGGGTCAAGAGAATCCTTTCGATGAGGACGAGTGGGACGAAGAGTCGGGCGGAGCGCTAACGGACACGGGCGAGCCCGGCGTACCGGTGCGGGCGTTATACGACTACACTGGCGCGGAGAGTGACGAGCTTACCTTCAGACAAGGTACAAACAAAAATAATTGTTTACATAGTACACTACTCAGCTCTGGTGCCAACGAGTTTCTTTTCAAAATCTCAACTGCAGTTACTCTGTTATACCTATAAATAAATAAAATAAATAAATAAATATTCTTGGACATAAACACACACGGTCATCTGGTCCCAAGCTAAGCAGAGCTTGTGTTATGGAAACCAGATAACTGGTATATACTATACATATAATACTTTTCTTTTGTAAATATATACATATAATAGATATTTACACCCAGACTCGACACAAACAGAAATGTTTATCACTAATGTTTGTCTCGGGTGGGAATCGAACCCACGACCTGCGGCGTGAAAAGCAAGTATCTTACCGACCACGCCACCGGCCCGTCTATCGTCTATCCCACATACAAAGTCACGGATTATATGAATAGGTGCACATCGAATATGTCGCTTAGCTTTTAAAATAACTGCAAAATTATACAAAAAGAAAACCACTTTATAATGTACAGATTGTGTAATTTTATACACACATACCATTTTTACGGTTCATATCTCTTCCATTTCTAGTGTCCCACAGCTGGGGACGGGTCTTCTCTCAACTATCTTACGAGTTGAGAGAGTTTAGGTTTACGGTTCATATAATTCAAGTTTATTACATATAAAATTTTGTTATTATTAATACTATAGTTCATGATTTCCCCAACGTATCGTTATCGCCACTTGCTTCGTGTGGAAGATGATTACAATTTCGTAGCTTCATTGCGTAGATGGCCTTATAACTTTCTTCTACTTTTTCCTTTCTTTCAAATGTTTGAACCTATATTTTTTATTACAGGCGATCTATTCGAAAAATTAGAAGACGAAGACGAACAAGGCTGGTGTAAAGGACGGAAGGACGGACGTGTGGGCCTATATCCGGCTAACTACGTGGAGCCTGTAGGACACTAGCCCACGCGTGGACAATTGCCCGCGAGCCCGGGCCACGGACAATCCTTTGGACGACCATGAAGTGTAGCCACATGGATATGGATGTGAATAAATGTACTCTAAAAATGAAATTATAAGTATAAATGAGGTGCGCATATATTTTAATGATTCAAACAAAAGATTTTTTTTTATTTTTTTATTTATTTTTGAATGGCACTGCGTAGGCCTAAAAGTCTTGTCAAGAGTGCCTTTTACTGTAATTTTAGTAATAAATAAAATAATAGTGATTATTATTAAAACAAATCTGGCATGCTTTTTGATCGTTTCACTTCTAAAGTGACTATCCTAACATATCAACACTTGTTAGATAGATTAAAAAAGATTATTTACATATTTTAAGAGAAAGTGAGTTTATTCACATCCATGCCCAAAACAAATCTATAATTATGTTACAATGTCATCATGTGAACTCGTGACGGATATAAATTAGTCTCGTTATATATTTATTTAGTCACGTGGTAGTCATTATAATAGTAACAGATTTATGTGTTTACATTGTTAAGCATTGTACAGACCTAAGTTTTGTCGCCACCGCTGAATAAAAAAGTAACTCTTAGCTTTGTCAAACAAACATCTACAATACAACGCAGCGCTTTAAAGCGACGCTACTTCGGTAAGTTTAAATTAATCTGGCATTGATAATGACACACTCAGATTCCAAACTAACGAATGCTCAGTGTCATTCTTTCTGAACACCCCGTCATTAAATTGTTGCTGTTGTGTGTACATCAAATTGTGACTATCATTGAGTAGTGGGGCCATGACAATTGTCTTGGATTGGTTGGATTGGGCCACTAACTCAGAAAAGCTCTGAAAAGCTAAGGTCTGAACTTGGTTGTATGTAGTTACTGGTATAACGAATAATTTTAGATTTTTATCAAGCGACCCTGACTGTATTGTCAGCTTTAAAACATCTTATGATATTCATCGAACACTTTTAGTAGGTTTTCGAGTCATTTTAATAGGACCCTTTACCAAATTTTACAACTTCACACACACAGGTGAAAAATAACTTTTTATTTTAATGTCTGTGTACTCATCATTAAACGAACTTTCAAATACAACTTACTTTTTAATTCCTGTAATAAGTCTATTTTGTGCAAGTTTATCTATTTGACCAAGTAATTGCGTTTTTCGAAATAATAGGTTTCGAGATTTTACTAATTTCCCTTTGGTTACTGCACTATTTGAACAAAGTATAAGCTATTTAAGCTTGAATATCGATGGGGAATAGTCAAGCCAAAAAGTGTACGCCAATATAAATAATTAGGTAACAAATAGCAGTACAACTAGCCAAATAATGGATATCATCAACTTCTGTAACAGTCGTATAATATATTTAAGGAACGAGTAATAAGTAGTACGAGTAGTAATATGAGTTATTACTAATGCTGGAAGTTTGCCGATGGCCCTTATTTACCTGGTGGTACTGTACACGAAGCGGCAATGGGATTTATATTTTTGTGATATGGTACTTGTCAGTGATCGCCGCTGCTGTGTAGTTGTGTTTATGTACATACACGATTATTAATATATCTTGTCGTGCTTATATAATATTTATTTCCCATTGTATATAATGTAAAATGCATTAATTAATGTAAGATATAACGGGAACGGCGTTCGGTGTCGTTGGAACTGAGCGAGGGCCTAATATTAAAGCCTGTTTTGTAACTTCATTTATAAAGAAAATGTGGCACTGCGCGCGATCTCCCGTTGTTTAGGTTAGATAAACAATAACGATTATTATTAATATATTACGATAAATGTTTAATCTTTTCTTTTCCCTTTTATACCTCGTTTAATATATTGTTGTACTCTGTAATTATTGTGTGGAGTCAAACGTGCGTGTGCGCATGTCTAGAACCGGCGGTCGTGTTAGTCCGTAGATGTTTTGTTTTATTGTTATAGGTTCAGCGACCATTTGTGAGAAATTCATTGTATTATATTATTATCAAAGAGGGTGGTTTGGACCACATATGTTAATATATTATGAATATTGGTAAAATAAAATTGTTACATATGGTATTCTTGAATTTTATTTTGATCGTCACTTCATATTTTTTCCTCGATTCTGCCCCGTCTAGAAAGGGTAAACGAAGGGTTCTTCATTTAAATAGTTTGATGTAGACCACAGTGAGTTTCTCGTTTTTCATAAAGTACTTACACGTTGACTGTCCCAATAACAACAATCGGACAAAATCACAATTTCAACCTTCCATTCAGTGGTATGGGCCTGGCTATTTGGCTCATCTATGGCAGAACCCTGGGCAGGTAACGTTGTATCGGTGATTTAGCAATTTACCTTGTAGCTTCTCTGAGTACATTGGGTATATAATACCTCTAATGTTGAATCTCATAAATAAAATTAATTATTATTAAAAATCTCTTATTTGTGGAACGCAAGTGTAACAGTACTGATGAACATTTTATGTCAAAAACCCTAACTATCGTATTTCAGAAATAAAAAGAAGGTATACCCACTACGCTTTTCAAATAAGAATAGGATTGGACTCGCGCCTAACTTCGTACCAAAAATTGGTTGCCTGTAAATTCGGTATACGGGCGAAAGTTTTACGTGACAACGACTTTGAGTGGTAAAATAATTTTAATGTGAATATTCATTCGTATAGTAGGAAGAAGGATGAAACATAGTTGAGTGGGAGAGAGACGCAAGGCATTCGGCGGGCCTCTCTCTCGTTCGGTGACTCATCGTAACGTTACCGAGCGTTACACTTTTTCATAAGTGCCTCCCAGCCGCAACCTAATTTAAGACGTTGTCACGTCAAAACTAAGCAATAGTAACGTTAGCACAAAATATCAAACCGCACTCATTAAATTGTTACAATGTATGCAAAATTGATTTGTGTAAATAAGCATGTTGCTACCTACGTAAGTAAAGTTACGCGCTAAAATGCCACAAACTTGTACACAAATACACAAAAACACAGACTAATACACAAATTTTAACTTGTAACTTGCAGTGAATAGAATATGTTTGCACCTAATTATTTCACTCCAAATGCCCAATCCTTTTCGAACTGCAATGAAATACACACACTTTAAATCTTAATTTAGATGTGATCTATTTTTTTAACTAACGTTTGCGCTCACTGTCCTAAAAAATGTGAAGTTGTTGCGCATTCTGGTCCAAGATGGCGCATTTCCAATCCTATTCTTATTTAAAACGCATAGTACGTTGTTTACGTACTATGAGTTTTATTTTAACTGATATAAAAAAAGTTTTAAATAATTTCGGACAGGCCCGGAGGAGTCCGATGAGACATGTTCCGACAGGTTTTTGTGGATGCTCGAACGAGCTTTGCATAGTTCGACACTCTATTTTATTTATTGTAGTTATCATTAATATGAACACGACTGGAATAGGTTTAATTTCAGTATCACCTTTTTTAGGCAGGTTCTTTCTTTGTTGATATTTTTTTCCTGTATAATTCTATCAACGTAAGTCAAATAAAACAAAATGTTACACAACAGTAATACAATATATTTACAAATTTGCAACTAAATGATACTAAACATTGTTCTATATAAATATATCACTATATTACATTATGTTTTGGCGTAAAGGTATAGTAAGTGCAGCTTCAAGGCTGGCACACATTAGGGCACTACAGGGCCGAATCACTTAACAGAAAATACTTTACACCGGCCTGTGATGTGTCCACATGGCATGTAGGTACGTATGATAATACTTTAATGTTTTTTATTGTTTTGCGATGCGATGCAGTTACCTAATCTGCACCAGTCTTTATAGTAAGGAAACTATTGTTCAATAATGTAAAATAATTGAAAGCCATTTTTTTCAATTGCCAGATAATTAGGAATGTTTATTACGTTTTGACAGATAATACATACTGTCAAAACGTCAAAATTATTGCATAATTTTCTGGATATAGAAAAACCGAGCCTTAAACATAAGATATGGTTCTTAAAATGCTTTAAATAAATAAATATCTGATACTGGATAATTATACAGATGATCTGTTATATGCTCACCACCTATTACGTATAGTATGTAATCTGTTTTGCCAGACATGTTTACTAAACATGTCTGGTAAAACGTAGATAACATTCACGTTTGCCTAAACCTGAGTGTAAAATAAACAGGCGAGACCGGTTATTACATTAAATAACATGGTGTTACAGTACATATAAAAGCCTTTATACAAAAATTATATTATCGAGATCATAGCTCCCGGTATACAGCTCACTTAGAAATTAAATCATAAATTCACCAACTTCTAACCCGCTGTTTTTCGATCACTTAATTTTCTCTAACAAAATTACACGTTTAATTAATTAAACAGAAGGCTTAGAAGTTGTTAAACTTTGGTGTAAATAAGTCTGAATTAAACTTGCGTTAAGTCTAACTGAAGTCTTAACATACAATAGATAAGGAAGAATATCTACAAACATCTATTACATAAGGAAAGTCAAATGTAATGGTAGTCTTTATTCAACTTTAAGGATCTCGTCATATTCTACCTACTATTCAGTATCAATAGGACATACGAATAATGTAAACAAATTGAGTATTAAGTATTATACGGAATATACATTGGTCTCATTCTGTTTACAAACGAACCCAAAACTAAAGAATCGCTTTCGATAACTAACACACAGCGCGAGAAAAGGACGGCTAAAATCTATAAAAAGGACAGTTTACGCCTTGCGTTTTAGTAGTTTTAGTCGATACGTTTTCACGTGTCATCAGAACAGAGTAATTCATTCGTAAGGGGTTAATAGTTTATAACCCATTGCCCACCCTTTTCTCACGATGCATGTTAGTAAAATACCAGGAATCTGTCATTTGTGTTTGGTTTGTAAACAATAGAATTGTGGCCTATGTATCATGTACTTAGTGGCGTATTCATTTTACCGAAAAACCTTTAAATGCACTCGGCTCTGACCCCATTATAAATTAACGATTAATTCATAAGTAAAATCATAGAATACGCCACTGGACGCAATAGTACAGTCGTAAAAAAAATAAGTAAGTCATTTCACTGCAGACAAGCTTGTAGCTTCTCGATCCACTCCTGCGCAGCGTTCGCGTCGCTGGCGCAAAAGTTGTAGGTGCGTCGACTTGTTCTTAACTGTAGATAAATAATAATCAGTATGTTAATGTTTACGGATTATAGAAAAATAAATAGTTATTTTTCTATAAATATAGATAAATAATTTTTACTTACATCGAAAAACGATCTATCGTCACATTTCTTGGGAGGTCCAGGAGCCGGCGGCGCCTGTGTCACTGTGATCACTTCTGCCAGATCTGTAGGTTGTGTGTAACGTAAAAAATAGACATAAACCTGTGCAGACGCAGTCTAATATATAACTGTGTATACAAAAATGATAAATATCTATGCCCGCTAGGTATAGAGGTCTTAAATACAGGTGTCTTTTATGTATGTACACATCACTTTTTAACATAGAGACCCCGATCTTTGGCATATACATAATTTTATGAAGTAAAAGTGAAAAATGTATCAAATAGTTACAGTTAGTCGACGAGTTGTAGATAAGCTTACCAATGAATCCCTTGCAGTGCGAGTCTTCCATAGCGTCATAGTACCGCAGCTGATGCTTTATGGAGTCTAACACAAACCATCTACAGGCAAAATTTCACATTATAGTAATCAATTTATCTACTAAATACGTTATTTTTATATATAATTAAGTACAGCGCCTCTACCGGTATCAGTACGGAATGAAAAATTGTACGTACAAAAACACGTTCTATGTAAGTTTAAATTTTTGTTTGACGGGGTAGAAAAGATAAGAGATAAACTATTTAAAGACCACGACAAGGTGGGCGATAATTATGATTATAATTATACTAGAACTTCAATACATATTTTTATTTTTCATATTCAAATATTGACTAAAATTAAATTTAAAATAAGTATCTCTTTTATTATCATTAAATTTTACAAATTACCGTTGCTTCCACCCCTTCAACAAGGCGCCTCGTTTGTACAGATGTCCCTCGTGAGTTCTGTTCTCGGCCACGTTGGACGAGAACTGCTCGTAATATTGTTGGGAAGACGCTTGCAACGTCGGTACACCTGGAACGTCGACAGCCGGGATTTACGCTAGCCGGGTTTCAATTTTTAATGCACACTCGACGCCGTCAGCGCAAACGTAATAGCGAATCGCCCGTTACGTTCTAGTAGTCTATCGTACGCAACGTGGAACGAGTCGCGTACGACGTGTTGTTTAATTAAATTTATAACGTGTAAGAAATCGTGTGTGGTGTGTGGTGTGTGGTGTGTGGTGAGGTGTGTGGTGTGCAGGTGTCACCTTGCGGGCGGGGCGCGCACGGGTCGTCGGGCGGCGGCGCCTTGTACTTGGTGCAGGGCGGCGCCCACACCGGTGTGTGGTGTGTGGTGTGTGGTGAGGTGTGTGGTGTGCAGGTGTCACCTTGCGGGCGGGGCGCGCACGGGTCGTCGGGCGGCGGCGCCTTGTACTTGGTGCAGGGCGGCGCCCACACCGGTGTGTGGTGTGTGGTGTGTGGTGAGGTGTGTGGTGTGCAGGTGTCACCTTGCGGGCGGGGCGCGCACGGGTCGTCGGGCGGCGGCGCCTTGTACTTGGTGCAGGGCGGCGCCCACACCGGTGTGTGGTGTGTGGTGTGTGGTGAGGTGTGTGGTGTGCAGGTGTCACCTTGCGGGCGGGGCGCGCACGGGTCGTCGGGCGGCGGCGCCTTGTACTTGGTGCAGGGCGGCGCCCACACCGGTGTGTGGTGTGTGGTGTGTGGTGAGGTGTGTGGTGTGCAGGTGTCACCTTGCGGGCGGGGCGCGCACGGGTCGTCGGGCGGCGGCGCCTTGTACTTGGTGCAGGGCGGCGCCCACACCGGTGTGTGGTGTGTGGTGTGTGGTGAGGTGTGTGGTGTGCAGGTGTCACCTTGCGGGCGGGGCGCGCACGGGTCGTCGGGCGGCGGCGCCTTGTACTTGGTGCAGGGCGGCGCCCACACCGGTGTGTGGTGTGTGGTGTGTGGTGAGGTGTGTGGTGTGCAGGTGTCACCTTGCGGGCGGGGCGCGCACGGGTCGTCGGGCGGCGGCGCCTTGTACTTGGTGCAGGGCGGCGCCCACACCGGTGTGTGGTGTGTGGTGTGTGGTGAGGTGTGTGGTGTGCAGGTGTCACCTTGCGGGCGGGGCGCGCACGGGTCGTCGGGCGGCGGCGCCTTGTACTTGGTGCAGGGCGGCGCCCACACCGGTGTGTGGTGTGTGGTGTGTGGTGAGGTGTGTGGTGTGCAGGTGTCACCTTGCGGGCGGGGCGCGCACGGGTCGTCGGCCGGCGGCGCCTTGTACTTGGTGCAGGGCGGCGCCCACACCGGTGTGTGGTGTGTGGTGTGTGGTGAGGTGTGTGGTGTGCAGGTGTCACCTTGCGGGCGGGGCGCGCACGGGTCGTCGGGCGGCGGCGCCTTGTACTTGGTGCAGGGCGGCGCCCACACCGGTGTGTGGTGTGTGGTGTGTGGTGAGGTGTGTGGTGTGCAGGTGTCACCTTGCGGGCGGGGCGCGCACGGGTCGTCGGGCGGCGGCGCCTTGTACTTGGTGCAGGGCGGCGCCCACACCGGTGTGTGGTGTGTGGTGTGTGGTGAGGTGTGTGGTGTGCAGGTGTCACCTTGCGGGCGGGGCGCGCACGGGTCGTCGGGCGGCGGCGCCTTGTACTTGGTGCAGGGCGGCGCCCACACCGGTGTGTGGTGTGTGGTGTGTGGTGAGGTGTGTGGTGTGCAGGTGTCACCTTGCGGGCGGGGCGCGCACGGGTCGTCGGCCGGCGGCGCCTTGTACTTGGTGCAGGGCGGCGCCCACACCGGTGTGTGGTGTGTGGTGTGTGGTGAGGTGTGTGGTGTGCAGGTGTCACCTTGCGGGCGGGGCGCGCACGGGTCGTCGGGCGGCGGCGCCTTGTACTTGGTGCAGGGCGGCGCCCACACCGGTGTGTGGTGTGTGGTGTGTGGTGAGGTGTGTGGTGTGCAGGTGTCACCTTGCGGGCGGGGCGCGCACGGGTCGTCGGCCGGCGGCGCCTTGTACTTGGTGCAGGGCGGCGCCCACACCGGTGTGTGGTGTGTGGTGTGTGGTGAGGTGTGTGGTGTGCAGGTGTCACCTTGCGGGCGGGGCGCGCACGGGTCGTCGGCCGGCGGCGCCTTGTACTTGGTGCAGGGCGGCGCCCACACCGGTGTGTGGTGTGTGGTGTGTGGTGAGGTGTGTGGTGTGCAGGTGTCACCTTGCGGGCGGGGCGCGCACGGGTCGTCGGGCGGCGGCGCCTTGTACTTGGTGCAGGGCGGCGCCCACACCGGTGTGTGGTGTGTGGTGTGTGGTGAGGTGTGTGGTGTGCAGGTGTCACCTTGCGGGCGGGGCGCGCACGGGTCGTCGGCCGGCGGCGCCTTGTACTTGGTGCAGGGCGGCGCCCACACCGGTGTGTGGTGTGTGGTGTGTGGTGAGGTGTGTGGTGTGCAGGTGTCACCTTGCGGGCGGGGCGCGCACGGGTCGTCGGCCGGCGGCGCCTTGTACTTGGTGCAGGGCGGCGCCCACACCGGTGTGTGGTGTGTGGTGTGTGGTGAGGTGTGTGGTGTGCAGGTGTCACCTTGCGGGCGGGGCGCGCACGGGTCGTCGGCCGGCGGCGCCTTGTACTTGGTGCAGGGCGGCGCCCACACCGGTGTGTGGTGTGTGGTGTGTGGTGAGGTGTGTGGTGTGCAGGTGTCACCTTGCGGGCGGGGCGCGCACGGGTCGTCGGGCGGCGGCGCCTTGTACTTGGTGCAGGGCGGCGCCCACACCGGTGTGTGGTGTGTGGTGTGTGGTGAGGTGTGTGGTGTGCAGGTGTCACCTTGCGGGCGGGGCGCGCACGGGTCGTCGGCCGGCGGCGCCTTGTACTTGGTGCAGGGCGGCGCCCACACCGGTGTGTGGTGTGTGGTGTGTGGTGAGGTGTGTGGTGTGCAGGTGTCACCTTGCGGGCGGGGCGCGCACGGGTCGTCGGCCGGCGGCGCCTTGTACTTGGTGCAGGGCGGCGCCCACACCGGTGTGTGGTGTGTGGTGTGTGGTGAGGTGTGTGGTGTGCAGGTGTCACCTTGCGGGCGGGGCGCGCACGGGTCGTCGGCCGGCGGCGCCTTGTACTTGGTGCAGGGCGGCGCCCACACCGGTGTGTGGTGTGTGGTGTGTGGTGAGGTGTGTGGTGTGCAGGTGTCACCTTGCGGGCGGGGCGCGCACGGGTCGTCGGCCGGCGGCGCCTTGTACTTGGTGCAGGGCGGCGCCCACACCGGTGTGTGGTGTGTGGTGTGTGGTGAGGTGTGTGGTGTGCAGGTGTCACCTTGCGGGCGGGGCGCGCACGGGTCGTCGGCCGGCGGCGCCTTGTACTTGGTGCAGGGCGGCGCCCACACCGGTGTGTGGTGTGTGGTGTGTGGTGAGGTGTGTGGTGTGCAGGTGTCACCTTGCGGGCGGGGCGCGCACGGGTCGTCGGCCGGCGGCGCCTTGTACTTGGTGCAGGGCGGCGCCCACACCGGTGTGTGGTGTGTGGTGTGTGGTGAGGTGTGTGGTGTGCAGGTGTCACCTTGCGGGCGGGGCGCGCACGGGTCGTCGGCCGGCGGCGCCTTGTACTTGGTGCAGGGCGGCGCCCACACCGGTGTGTGGTGTGTGGTGTGTGGTGAGGTGTGTGGTGTGCAGGTGTCACCTTGCGGGCGGGGCGCGCACGGGTCGTCGGCCGGCGGCGCCTTGTACTTGGTGCAGGGCGGCGCCCACACCGGTGTGTGGTGTGTGGTGTGTGGTGAGGTGTGTGGTGTGCAGGTGTCACCTTGCGGGCGGGGCGCGCACGGGTCGTCGGCCGGCGGCGCCTTGTACTTGGTGCAGGGCGGCGCCCACACCGGTGTGTGGTGTGTGGTGTGTGGTGAGGTGTGTGGTGTGCAGGTGTCACCTTGCGGGCGGGGCGCGCACGGGTCGTCGGCCGGCGGCGCCTTGTACTTGGTGCAGGGCGGCGCCCACACCGGTGTGTGGTGTGTGGTGTGTGGTGAGGTGTGTGGTGTGCAGGTGTCACCTTGCGGGCGGGGCGCGCACGGGTCGTCGGCCGGCGGCGCCTTGTACTTGGTGCAGGGCGGCGCCCACACCGGTGTGTGGTGTGTGGTGTGTGGTGAGGTGTGTGGTGTGCAGGTGTCACCTTGCGGGCGGGGCGCGCACGGGTCGTCGGCCGGCGGCGCCTTGTACTTGGTGCAGGGCGGCGCCCACACCGGTGTGTGGTGTGTGGTGTGTGGTGAGGTGTGTGGTGTGCAGGTGTCACCTTGCGGGCGGGGCGCGCACGGGTCGTCGGCCGGCGGCGCCTTGTACTTGGTGCAGGGCGGCGCCCACACCGGTGTGTGGTGTGTGGTGTGTGGTGAGGTGTGTGGTGTGCAGGTGTCACCTTGCGGGCGGGGCGCGCACGGGTCGTCGGCCGGCGGCGCCTTGTACTTGGTGCAGGGCGGCGCCCACACCGGTGTGTGGTGTGTGGTGTGTGGTGAGGTGTGTGGTGTGCAGGTGTCACCTTGCGGGCGGGGCGCGCACGGGTCGTCGGCCGGCGGCGCCTTGTACTTGGTGCAGGGCGGCGCCCACACCGGTGTGTGGTGTGTGGTGTGTGGTGAGGTGTGTGGTGTGCAGGTGTCACCTTGCGGGCGGGGCGCGCACGGGTCGTCGGCCGGCGGCGCCTTGTACTTGGTGCAGGGCGGCGCCCACACCGGTGTGTGGTGTGTGGTGTGTGGTGAGGTGTGTGGTGTGCAGGTGTCACCTTGCGGGCGGGGCGCGCACGGGTCGTCGGGCGGCGGCGCCTTGTACTTGGTGCAGGGCGGCGCCCACACCGGTGTGTGGTGTGTGGTGTGTGGTGAGGTGTGTGGTGTGCAGGTGTCACCTTGCGGGCGGGGCGCGCACGGGTCGTCGGGCGGCGGCGCCTTGTACTTGGTGCAGGGCGGCGCCCACACCGGTGTGTGGTGTGTGGTGTGTGGTGAGGTGTGTGGTGTGCAGGTGTCACCTTGCGGGCGGGGCGCGCACGGGTCGTCGGGCGGCGGCGCCTTGTACTTGGTGCAGGGCGGCGCCCACACCGGTGTGTGGTGTGTGGTGTGTGGTGAGGTGTGTGGTGTGCAGGTGTCACCTTGCGGGCGGGGCGCGCACGGGTCGTCGGGCGGCGGCGCCTTGTACTTGGTGCAGGGCGGCGCCCACACCGGTGTGTGGTGTGTGGTGTGTGGTGAGGTGTGTGGTGTGCAGGTGTCACCTTGCGGGCGGGGCGCGCACGGGTCGTCGGGCGGCGGCGCCTTGTACTTGGTGCAGGGCGGCGCCCACACCGGTGTGTGGTGTGTGGTGTGTGGTGAGGTGTGTGGTGTGCAGGTGTCACCTTGCGGGCGGGGCGCGCACGGGTCGTCGGGCGGCGGCGCCTTGTACTTGGTGCAGGGCGGCGCCCACACCGGTGTGTGGTGTGTGGTGTGTGGTGAGGTGTGTGGTGTGCAGGTGTCACCTTGCGGGCGGGGCGCGCACGGGTCGTCGGGCGGCGGCGCCTTGTACTTGGTGCAGGGCGGCGCCCACACCGGTGTGTGGTGTGTGGTGTGTGGTGAGGTGTGTGGTGTGCAGGTGTCACCTTGCGGGCGGGGCGCGCACGGGTCGTCGGGCGGCGGCGCCTTGTACTTGGTGCAGGGCGGCGCCCACACCGGTGTGTGGTGTGTGGTGTGTGGTGAGGTGTGTGGTGTGCAGGTGTCACCTTGCGGGCGGGGCGCGCACGGGTCGTCGGGCGGCGGCGCCTTGTACTTGGTGCAGGGCGGCGCCCACACCGGTGTGTGGTGTGTGGTGTGTGGTGAGGTGTGTGGTGTGCAGGTGTCACCTTGCGGGCGGGGCGCGCACGGGTCGTCGGGCGGCGGCGCCTTGTACTTGGTGCAGGGCGGCGCCCACACCGGTGTGTGGTGTGTGGTGTGTGGTGAGGTGTGTGGTGTGCAGGTGTCACCTTGCGGGCGGGGCGCGCACGGGTCGTCGGGCGGCGGCGCCTTGTACTTGGTGCAGGGCGGCGCCCACACCGGTGTGTGGTGTGTGGTGTGTGGTGAGGTGTGTGGTGTGCAGGTGTCACCTTGCGGGCGGGGCGCGCACGGGTCGTCGGGCGGCGGCGCCTTGTACTTGGTGCAGGGCGGCGCCCACACCGGTGTGTGGTGTGTGGTGTGTGGTGAGGTGTGTGGTGTGCAGGTGTCACCTTGCGGGCGGGGCGCGCACGGGTCGTCGGGCGGCGGCGCCTTGTACTTGGTGCAGGGCGGCGCCCACACCGGTGTGTGGTGTGTGGTGTGTGGTGAGGTGTGTGGTGTGCAGGTGTCACCTTGCGGGCGGGGCGCGCACGGGTCGTCGGGCGGCGGCGCCTTGTACTTGGTGCAGGGCGGCGCCCACACCGGTGTGTGGTGTGTGGTGTGTGGTGAGGTGTGTGGTGTGCAGGTGTCACCTTGCGGGCGGGGCGCGCACGGGTCGTCGGGCGGCGGCGCCTTGTACTTGGTGCAGGGCGGCGCCCACACCGGTGTGTGGTGTGTGGTGTGTGGTGAGGTGTGTGGTGTGCAGGTGTCACCTTGCGGGCGGGGCGCGCACGGGTCGTCGGGCGGCGGCGCCTTGTACTTGGTGCAGGGCGGCGCCCACACCGGTGTGTGGTGTGTGGTGTGTGGTGAGGTGTGTGGTGTGCAGGTGTCACCTTGCGGGCGGGGCGCGCACGGGTCGTCGGGCGGCGGCGCCTTGTACTTGGTGCAGGGCGGCGCCCACACCGGTGTGTGGTGTGTGGTGTGTGGTGAGGTGTGTGGTGTGCAGGTGTCACCTTGCGGGCGGGGCGCGCACGGGTCGTCGGGCGGCGGCGCCTTGTACTTGGTGCAGGGCGGCGCCCACACCGGTGTGTGGTGTGTGGTGTGTGGTGAGGTGTGTGGTGTGCAGGTGTCACCTTGCGGGCGGGGCGCGCACGGGTCGTCGGGCGGCGGCGCCTTGTACTTGGTGCAGGGCGGCGCCCACACCGGTGTGTGGTGTGTGGTGTGTGGTGAGGTGTGTGGTGTGCAGGTGTCACCTTGCGGGCGGGGCGCGCACGGGTCGTCGGGCGGCGGCGCCTTGTACTTGGTGCAGGGCGGCGCCCACACCGGTGTGTGGTGTGTGGTGTGTGGTGAGGTGTGTGGTGTGCAGGTGTCACCTTGCGGGCGGGGCGCGCACGGGTCGTCGGGCGGCGGCGCCTTGTACTTGGTGCAGGGCGGCGCCCACACCGGTGTGTGGTGTGTGGTGTGTGGTGAGGTGTGTGGTGTGCAGGTGTCACCTTGCGGGCGGGGCGCGCACGGGTCGTCGGGCGGCGGCGCCTTGTACTTGGTGCAGGGCGGCGCCCACACCGGTGTGTGGTGTGTGGTGTGTGGTGAGGTGTGTGGTGTGCAGGTGTCACCTTGCGGGCGGGGCGCGCACGGGTCGTCGGCCGGCGGCGCCTTGTACTTGGTGCAGGGCGGCGCCCACACCGGTGTGTGGTGTGTGGTGTGTGGTGAGGTGTGTGGTGTGCAGGTGTCACCTTGCGGGCGGGGCGCGCACGGGTCGTCGGGCGGCGGCGCCTTGTACTTGGTGCAGGGCGGCGCCCACACCGGTGTGTGGTGTGTGGTGTGTGGTGAGGTGTGTGGTGTGCAGGTGTCACCTTGCGGGCGGGGCGCGCACGGGTCGTCGGCCGGCGGCGCCTTGTACTTGGTGCAGGGCGGCGCCCACACCGGTGTGTGGTGTGTGGTGTGTGGTGAGGTGTGTGGTGTGCAGGTGTCACCTTGCGGGCGGGGCGCGCACGGGTCGTCGGGCGGCGGCGCCTTGTACTTGGTGCAGGGCGGCGCCCACACCGGTGTGTGGTGTGTGGTGTGTGGTGAGGTGTGTGGTGTGCAGGTGTCACCTTGCGGGCGGGGCGCGCACGGGTCGTCGGGCGGCGGCGCCTTGTACTTGGTGCAGGGCGGCGCCCACACCGGTGTGTGGTGTGTGGTGTGTGGTGAGGTGTGTGGTGTGCAGGTGTCACCTTGCGGGCGGGGCGCGCACGGGTCGTCGGCCGGCGGCGCCTTGTACTTGGTGCAGGGCGGCGCCCACACCGGTGTGTGGTGTGTGGTGTGTGGTGAGGTGTGTGGTGTGCAGGTGTCACCTTGCGGGCGGGGCGCGCACGGGTCGTCGGGCGGCGGCGCCTTGTACTTGGTGCAGGGCGGCGCCCACACCGGTGTGTGGTGTGTGGTGTGTGGTGAGGTGTGTGGTGTGCAGGTGTCACCTTGCGGGCGGGGCGCGCACGGGTCGTCGGGCGGCGGCGCCTTGTACTTGGTGCAGGGCGGCGCCCACACCGGTGTGTGGTGTGTGGTGTGTGGTGAGGTGTGTGGTGTGCAGGTGTCACCTTGCGGGCGGGGCGCGCACGGGTCGTCGGGCGGCGGCGCCTTGTACTTGGTGCAGGGCGGCGCCCACACCGGTGTGTGGTGTGTGGTGTGTGGTGAGGTGTGTGGTGTGCAGGTGTCACCTTGCGGGCGGGGCGCGCACGGGTCGTCGGGCGGCGGCGCCTTGTACTTGGTGCAGGGCGGCGCCCACACCGGTGTGTGGTGTGTGGTGTGTGGTGAGGTGTGTGGTGTGCAGGTGTCACCTTGCGGGCGGGGCGCGCACGGGTCGTCGGGCGGCGGCGCCTTGTACTTGGTGCAGGGCGGCGCCCACACCGGTGTGTGGTGTGTGGTGTGTGGTGAGGTGTGTGGTGTGCAGGTGTCACCTTGCGGGCGGGGCGCGCACGGGTCGTCGGGCGGCGGCGCCTTGTACTTGGTGCAGGGCGGCGCCCACACCGGTGTGTGGTGTGTGGTGTGTGGTGAGGTGTGTGGTGTGCAGGTGTCACCTTGCGGGCGGGGCGCGCACGGGTCGTCGGGCGGCGGCGCCTTGTACTTGGTGCAGGGCGGCGCCCACACCGGTGTGTGGTGTGTGGTGTGTGGTGAGGTGTGTGGTGTGCAGGTGTCACCTTGCGGGCGGGGCGCGCACGGGTCGTCGGGCGGCGGCGCCTTGTACTTGGTGCAGGGCGGCGCCCACACCGGTGTGTGGTGTGTGGTGTGTGGTGAGGTGTGTGGTGTGCAGGTGTCACCTTGCGGGCGGGGCGCGCACGGGTCGTCGGGCGGCGGCGCCTTGTACTTGGTGCAGGGCGGCGCCCACACCGGTGTGTGGTGTGTGGTGTGTGGTGAGGTGTGTGGTGTGCAGGTGTCACCTTGCGGGCGGGGCGCGCACGGGTCGTCGGGCGGCGGCGCCTTGTACTTGGTGCAGGGCGGCGCCCACACCGGTGTGTGGTGTGTGGTGTGTGGTGAGGTGTGTGGTGTGCAGGTGTCACCTTGCGGGCGGGGCGCGCACGGGTCGTCGGGCGGCGGCGCCTTGTACTTGGTGCAGGGCGGCGCCCACACCGGTGTGTGGTGTGTGGTGTGTGGTGAGGTGTGTGGTGTGCAGGTGTCACCTTGCGGGCGGGGCGCGCACGGGTCGTCGGGCGGCGGCGCCTTGTACTTGGTGCAGGGCGGCGCCCACACCGGTGTGTGGTGTGTGGTGTGTGGTGAGGTGTGTGGTGTGCAGGTGTCACCTTGCGGGCGGGGCGCGCACGGGTCGTCGGGCCGGCGGCGCCTTGTACTTGGTGCAGGGCGGCGCCCACACCGGTGTGTGGTGTGTGGTGTGTGGTGAGGTGTGTGGTGTGCAGGTGTCACCTTGCGGGCGGGGCGCGCACGGGTCGTCGGGCGGCGGCGCCTTGTACTTGGTGCAGGGCGGCGCCCACACCGTGTGTGGTGTGTGGTGTGTGGTGAGGTGTGTGGTGTGCAGGTGTCACCTTGCGGGCGGGGCGCGCACGGGTCGTCGGGCGGCGGCGCCTTGTACTTGGTGCAGGGCGGCGCCCACACCGGTGTGTGGTGTGTGGTGTGTGGTGAGGTGTGTGGTGTGCAGGTGTCACCTTGCGGGCGGGGCGCGCACGGGTCGTCGGGCGGCGGCGCCTTGTACTTGGTGCAGGGCGGCGCCCACACCGGTGTGTGGTGTGTGGTGTGTGGTGAGGTGTGTGGTGTGCAGGTGTCACCTTGCGGGCGGGGCGCGCACGGGTCGTCGGGCGGCGGCGCCTTGTACTTGGTGCAGGGCGGCGCCCACACCGGTGTGTGGTGTGTGGTGTGTGGTGAGGTGTGTGGTGTGCAGGTGTCACCTTGCGGGCGGGGCGCGCACGGGTCGTCGGGCGGCGGCGCCTTGTACTTGGTGCAGGGCGGCGTCCACACCGGTGTGTGGTGTGTGGTGTGTGGTGAGGTGTGTGGTGTGCAGGTGTCACCTTGCGGGCGGGGCGCGCACGGGTCGTCGGGCGGCGGCGCCTTGTACTTGGTGCAGGGCGGCGCCCACACCGGTGTGTGGTGTGTGGTGTGTGGTGAGGTGTGTGGTGTGCAGGTGTCACCTTGCGGGCGGGGCGCGCACGGGTCGTCGGGCGGCGGCGCCTTGTACTTGGTGCAGGGCGGCGCCCACACCGGTGTGTGGTGTGTGGTGTGTGGTGAGGTGTGTGGTGTGCAGGTGTCACCTTGCGGGCGGGGCGCGCACGGGTCGTCGGGCGGCGGCGCCTTGTACTTGGTGCAGGGCGGCGCCCACACCGGTGTGTGGTGTGTGGTGTGTGGTGAGGTGTGTGGTGTGCAGGTGTCACCTTGCGGGCGGGGCGCGCACGGGTCGTCGGGCGGCGGCGCCTTGTACTTGGTGCAGGGCGGCGCCCACACCGGTGTGTGGTGTGTGGTGTGTGGTGAGGTGTGTGGTGTGCAGGTGTCACCTTGCGGGCGGGGCGCGCACGGGTCGTCGGGCGGCGGCGCCTTGTACTTGGTGCAGGGCGGCGCCCACACCGGTGTGTGGTGTGTGGTGTGTGGTGAGGTGTGTGGTGTGCAGGTGTCACCTTGCGGGCGGGGCGCGCACGGGTCGTCGGGCGGCGGCGCCTTGTACTTGGTGCAGGGCGGCGCCCACACCGGTGTGTGGTGTGTGGTGTGTGGTGAGGTGTGTGGTGTGCAGGTGTCACCTTGCGGGCGGGGCGCGCACGGGTCGTCGGGCGGCGGCGCCTTGTACTTGGTGCAGGGCGGCGCCCACACCGGTGTGTGGTGTGTGGTGTGTGGTGAGGTGTGTGGTGTGCAGGTGTCACCTTGCGGGCGGGGCGCGCACGGGTCGTCGGGCGGCGGCGCCTTGTACTTGGTGCAGGGCGGCGCCCACACCGGTGTGTGGTGTGTGGTGTGTGGTGAGGTGTGTGGTGTGCAGGTGTCACCTTGCGGGCGGGGCGCGCACGGGTCGTCGGGCGGCGGCGCCTTGTACTTGGTGCAGGGCGGCGCCCACACCGGTGTGTGGTGTGTGGTGTGTGGTGAGGTGTGTGGTGTGCAGGTGTCACCTTGCGGGCGGGGCGCGCACGGGTCGTCGGGCGGCGGCGCCTTGTACTTGGTGCAGGGCGGCGCCCACACCGGTGTGTGGTGTGTGGTGTGTGGTGAGGTGTGTGGTGTGCAGGTGTCACCTTGCGGGCGGGGCGCGCACGGGTCGTCGGGCGGCGGCGCCTTGTACTTGGTGCAGGGCGGCGCCCACACCGGTGTGTGGTGTGTGGTGTGTGGTGAGGTGTGTGGTGTGCAGGTGTCACCTTGCGGGCGGGGCGCGCACGGGTCGTCGGGCGGCGGCGCCTTGTACTTGGTGCAGGGCGGCGCCCACACCGGTGTGTGGTGTGTGGTGTGTGGTGAGGTGTGTGGTGTGCAGGTGTCACCTTGCGGGCGGGGCGCGCACGGGTCGTCGGGCGGCGGCGCCTTGTACTTGGTGCAGGGCGGCGCCCACACCGGTGTGTGGTGTGTGGTGTGTGGTGAGGTGTGTGGTGTGCAGGTGTCACCTTGCGGGCGGGGCGCGCACGGGTCGTCGGGCGGCGGCGCCTTGTACTTGGTGCAGGGCGGCGCCCACACCGGTGTGTGGTGTGTGGTGTGTGGTGAGGTGTGTGGTGTGCAGGTGTCACCTTGCGGGCGGGGCGCGCACGGGTCGTCGGGCGGCGGCGCCTTGTACTTGGTGCAGGGCGGCGCCCACACCGGTGTGTGGTGTGTGGTGTGTGGTGAGGTGTGTGGTGTGCAGGTGTCACCTTGCGGGCGGGGCGCGCACGGGTCGTCGGGCGGCGGCGCCTTGTACTTGGTGCAGGGCGGCGCCCACACCGGTGTGTGGTGTGTGGTGTGTGGTGAGGTGTGTGGTGTGCAGGTGTCACCTTGCGGGCGGGGCGCGCACGGGTCGTCGGGCGGCGGCGCCTTGTACTTGGTGCAGGGCGGCGTCCACACCGGTGTGTGGTGTGTGGTGTGTGGTGAGGTGTGTGGTGTGCAGGTGTCACCTTGCGGGCGGGGCGCGCACGGGTCGTCGGGCGGCGGCGCCTTGTACTTGGTGCAGGGCGGCGCCCACACCGGTGTGTGGTGTGTGGTGTGTGGTGAGGTGTGTGGTGTGCAGGTGTCACCTTGCGGGCGGGGCGCGCACGGGTCGTCGGGCGGCGGCGCCTTGTACTTGGTGCAGGGCGGCGCCCACACCGGTGTGTGGTGTGTGGTGTGTGGTGAGGTGTGTGGTGTGCAGGTGTCACCTTGCGGGCGGGGCGCGCACGGGTCGTCGGGCGGCGGCGCCTTGTACTTGGTGCAGGGCGGCGCCCACACCGGTGTGTGGTGTGTGGTGTGTGGTGAGGTGTGTGGTGTGCAGGTGTCACCTTGCGGGCGGGGCGCGCACGGGTCGTCGGGCGGCGGCGCCTTGTACTTGGTGCAGGGCGGCGCCCACACCGGTGTGTGGTGTGTGGTGTGTGGTGAGGTGTGTGGTGTGCAGGTGTCACCTTGCGGGCGGGGCGCGCACGGGTCGTCGGGCGGCGGCGCCTTGTACTTGGTGCAGGGCGGCGCCCACACCGGTGTGTGGTGTGTGGTGTGTGGTGAGGTGTGTGGTGTGCAGGTGTCACCTTGCGGGCGGGGCGCGCACGGGTCGTCGGCCGGCGGCGCCTTGTACTTGGTGCAGGGCGGCGCCCACACCGGTGTGTGGTGTGTGGTGTGTGGTGAGGTGTGTGGTGTGCAGGTGTCACCTTGCGGGCGGGGCGCGCACGGGTCGTCGGGCGGCGGCGCCTTGTACTTGGTGCAGGGCGGCGCCCACACCGGTGTGTGGTGTGTGGTGTGTGGTGAGGTGTGTGGTGTGCAGGTGTCACCTTGCGGGCGGGGCGCGCACGGGTCGTCGGGCGGCGGCGCCTTGTACTTGGTGCAGGGCGGCGCCCACACCGGTGTGTGGTGTGTGGTGTGTGGTGAGGTGTGTGGTGTGCAGGTGTCACCTTGCGGGCGGGGCGCGCACGGGTCGTCGGGCGGCGGCGCCTTGTACTTGGTGCAGGGCGGCGCCCACACCGGTGTGTGGTGTGTGGTGTGTGGTGAGGTGTGTGGTGTGCAGGTGTCACCTTGCGGGCGGGGCGCGCACGGGTCGTCGGGCGGCGGCGCCTTGTACTTGGTGCAGGGCGGCGCCCACACCGGTGTGTGGTGTGTGGTGTGTGGTGAGGTGTGTGGTGTGCAGGTGTCACCTTGCGGGCGGGGCGCGCACGGGTCGTCGGGCGGCGGCGCCTTGTACTTGGTGCAGGGCGGCGCCCACACCGGTGTGTGGTGTGTGGTGTGTGGTGAGGTGTGTGGTGTGCAGGTGTCACCTTGCGGGCGGGGCGCGCACGGGTCGTCGGGCGGCGGCGCCTTGTACTTGGTGCAGGGCGGCGCCCACACCGGTGTGTGGTGTGTGGTGTGTGGTGAGGTGTGTGGTGTGCAGGTGTCACCTTGCGGGCGGGGCGCGCACGGGTCGTCGGGCGGCGGCGCCTTGTACTTGGTGCAGGGCGGCGCCCACACCGGTGTGTGGTGTGTGGTGTGTGGTGAGGTGTGTGGTGTGCAGGTGTCACCTTGCGGGCGGGGCGCGCACGGGTCGTCGGGCGGCGGCGCCTTGTACTTGGTGCAGGGCGGCGCCCACACCGGTGTGTGGTGTGTGGTGTGTGGTGAGGTGTGTGGTGTGCAGGTGTCACCTTGCGGGCGGGGCGCGCACGGGTCGTCGGGCGGCGGCGCCTTGTACTTGGTGCAGGGCGGCGCCCACACCGGTGTGTGGTGTGTGGTGTGTGGTGAGGTGTGTGGTGTGCAGGTGTCACCTTGCGGGCGGGGCGCGCACGGGTCGTCGGGCGGCGGCGCCTTGTACTTGGTGCAGGGCGGCGCCCACACCGGTGTGTGGTGTGTGGTGTGTGGTGAGGTGTGTGGTGTGCAGGTGTCACCTTGCGGGCGGGGCGCGCACGGGTCGTCGGGCGGCGGCGCCTTGTACTTGGTGCAGGGCGGCGCCCACACCTCCGCGCAGCGCTCGTGGCACGCCGCGCCGCAGTCCACGCAGCGCACGCCCGTCTGGGGGCACACACACACAAACACATTTTAACATTTGTTTATAACAACCGTGACATCGATTTTAGTGACGAGAGATACTGCATTTATACATTTCAAAAAAGTTGTACTCGGCTCGAAAATAAATCCCGGGCGTTTTAAAAAATAAAATTCCTCTATCATTATTTCTATTTAGATTTCATATGTGTACATCTAAACAAATAAAATGAATACAGTATGAAAACAGATTTTCTTGATACTAAAATCGATGACATAATTCCTTAAAAACTTCGTTTATTCGTTTCATATCACATATCACGGTCCCCACAGCAGGTCCTGGCAGTGGTCGCAGCGCGCGGGCGCGGGGCACACTGTACCTTGAGCGGTCCCCACAGCAGGTCCTGGCAGTGGTCGCAGCGCGCGGGCGCGGAGCACACTGTACCTTGAGCGGTCCCCACAGCAGGTCCTGGCAGTGGTCGCAGCGCGCGGGCGCGGGGCACACTGTACCTTGAGCGGTCCCCACAGCAGGTCCTGGCAGTGGTCGCAGCGCGCGGGCGCGGGGCACACTGTACCTTGAGCGGTCCCCACAGCAGGTCCTGGCAGTGGTCGCAGCGCGCGGGCGCGGGGCACACTGTACCTTGAGCGGTCCCCACAGCAGGTCCTGGCAGTGGTCGCAGCGCGCGGGCGCGGGGCACACTGTACCTTGAGCGGTCCCCACAGCAGGTCCTGGCAGTGGTCGCAGCGCGCGGGCGCGGGGCACACTGTACCTTGAGCGGTCCCCACAGCAGGTCCTGGCAGTGGTCGCAGCGCGCGGGCGCGGGGCACACTGTACCTTGAGCGGTCCCCACAGCAGGTCCTGGCAGTGGTCGCAGCGCGCGGGCGCGGGGCACACTGTACCTTGAGCGGTCCCCACAGCAGGTCCTGGCAGTGGTCGCAGCGCGCGGGCGCGGGGCACACTGTACCTTGAGCGGTCCCCACAGCAGGTCCTGGCAGTGGTCGCAGCGCGCGGGCGCGGGGCACACTGTACCTTGAGCGGTCCCCACAGCAGGTCCTGGCAGTGGTCGCAGCGCGCGGGCGCGGGGCACACTGTACCTTGAGCGGTCCCCACAGCAGGTCCTGGCAGTGGTCGCAGCGCGCGGGCGCGGGGCACACTGTACCTTGAGCGGTCCCCACAGCAGGTCCTGGCAGTGGTCGCAGCGCGCGGGCGCGGGGCACACTGTACCTTGAGCGGTCCCCACAGCAGGTCCTGGCAGTGGTCGCAGCGCGCGGGCGCGGGGCACACTGTACCTTGAGCGGTCCCCACAGCAGGTCCTGGCAGTGGTCGCAGCGCGCGGGCGCGGGGCACACTGTACCTTGAGCGGTCCCCACAGCAGGTCCTGGCAGTGGTCGCAGCGCGCGGGCGCGGGGCACACTGTACCTTGAGCGGTCCCCACAGCAGGTCCTGGCAGTGGTCGCAGCGCGCGGGCGCGGGGCACACTGTACCTTGAGCGGTCCCCACAGCAGGTCCTGGCAGTGGTCGCAGCGCGCGGGCGCGGGGCACACTGTACCTTGAGCGGTCCCCACAGCAGGTCCTGGCAGTGGTCGCAGCGCGCGGGCGCGGGGCACACTGTACCTTGAGCGGTCCCCACAGCAGGTCCTGGCAGTGGTCGCAGCGCGCGGGCGCGGGGCACACTGTACCTTGAGCGGTCCCCACAGCAGGTCCTGGCAGTGGTCGCAGCGCGCGGGCGCGGGGCACACTGTACCTTGAGCGGTCCCCACAGCAGGTCCTGGCAGTGGTCGCAGCGCGCGGGCGCGGGGCACACTGTACCTTGAGCGGTCCCCACAGCAGGTCCTGGCAGTGGTCGCAGCGCGCGGGCGCGGGGCACACTGTACCTTGAGCGGTCCCCACAGCAGGTCCTGGCAGTGGTCGCAGCGCGCGGGCGCGGCCTGCGGGGCGGGGGCCCAGCGGTGCGGGGGCGCGGGGGGCGGCGGGGGCGCGGGGGGCGCGGCGGCCAGCCTGCCCCGCACCAGCACCTCCAGCGTGCCCCGCTTGTGCCACGCCGCCGACGCCACGCGCACCGCCACCGACGACACCGAGCCGCCGCGCTGCACACACGACACGGTACGTAGGTACACCACGTTGCCGCTCTGTGCTGGTAAGGTACACTCCAGCCTCACACAACACACGTTGCCACTCTTTGCTAGTAATGCACTCCGTTCGAGCAACAATGGCATCGAAATTAAATAAATATTCTAAGACATTAACGCACACGGTCATCTGGTCCCAAGCTAAGCAGAGAATAAATAAATAAATAATAATAGATATTTACACCCAGACTCGACACAAACACAAATGTTCATCACTAATGTTTGTCTCGGGTGGGAATCGAACCCACGACCTGCGGCGTGAAAAGCAAGTATCTTACCGACCACGCCATCAGCCCGTCAAGTTACATTTTGATACACACTGTGCTAGGGATACCAAGAAGTAATGACGTAGAGCATTATAAATAGACTAATTTAGCGCAATTTATAAATATTTTCTTTAAATTATATTGATTATAATTAAAAACCTAATTTTTCTTAAGTTTACTATTGAATTCTAAAAGGACTCAACCATGTTGTGATACCATAGAATTGCAGTGAAATGTAAATAAAATTCGGTATCTATAAATTCTGTCTGATCTTATCATCTCTATCAATACGCCGGACCGGCTGTACCATACAAAACGACAACTGTTTTTTGTGCTGATTTAGAATACTGCCACCGAGATTATGAAACTAAATCTGAGTAAAAACTTTTGAGTTAAAATAAAAAAATTAAAATCAATAGGTCTGTCGAAGTTCCGTGTCGATAATATATTTTTCGATTTGTTTTTACTACTAATATCTATATTTTTGAACAACGAAAGTCGCTATCTTTTTAACAATTTTATAATTATATCTCATTATTCTATGATTATTCTGACTGCTACGCCGAAGGTCATGGGTTCGATTCCCATCCAAGACCAATCTTTATGTGATGAGCGCGATTATTTGTTCTGTCTGGGTCTGAGTTCTCTATAATATGAATGTATTGACAAAAAAAAATGTATTTATGTATTATATCCGTTCCTAGTACCCATAACACAAGTAAATATAATTGCTTAATTTGGGACTAGATGGCGCTGTGTAAGTATGAATATATTATTAATAATATTATATCTGTAGATGTTAAAATAGGTTTTTTGATGCTAGTAATAAATTGTTGCTGAATTACACATAATTTCTTTTCTTTAGGCATAGTAAAATGTTTTAAAAGGTTTACCACTTTACCTCACCATTCCTTCCAACTTAAAACATCCTTTAATACTCCATGCGGTATTTATTACGTATTACGTCAACGCACGGGGTATACGTATCATGTAAGTACCTATAAGTATTTAATCTGAATCAAGGGGCAATTTTCTGACAGACGATCTATTTTTTCCGCGATGTTGTTCGCATAACAGTCGTTCACCCGCTTTTGAAAACTTTTTTTATTGATTCTCCGCTCCTATTAGTCGTAGCGTCATTGCAACCTATATCCTTCCTCAACAAATAGGCTATCTAACAGTGCAAGAATTTTTCAAATCGGACCAGCAGTTTCTGTGATTAGCGCGTTCAAACAAACTCTTCAGCTTTATAATATTAGTATAGATTGTCAGTTGTAGACAGTTTATATACCTGCAACTCCAAAGTGTTGGGCAGTTCGAGCTGGTCCCATCGCACTCGCCACTTCTGTGGCAAGTGTCCCAGCTCTAGCTCCAGCTGCCGTATCTTCTCTAGAAGACCGGAGAACGCGTCCGGCATTGACCGGGATATGCTGTCATATCTAGTTAAAAATATTTTATATGTATTTTTTTCTATTCTAGTGCTTTAAAATTGTCGCACCTCAAACACATTATTGAACGAAATTAAATTTGGATTGCACAAAATCCCTCATCTCCTACCGTACATGCCCAAACAGAACTCATTTAACAAAGTTGCTTATAGGAAATAAAGAACCCTATAGAAGGTTAGAAATGAGATTTCATTTTCAGCTATATTTTCGTAACTATCCCCTGCGTCGTTAGATTTTGAATTAAATTCGTGTATGACGTCAGCGAGCCATACTGGTGGATCTATATCCACCAACAAATCGCGTTGAATAAATAATCTAACATTAAATAGTGTGGAAATCTGGAAATCGAAAGTAACCCATTGTGTTCCATTGTGCAAATTACAATCTTGAACCATGGCTCAGTACCTTAAAGATCGGACCGTTAGTTTACACAAGTTGAAATATTTAGAAATAGTTTATTAGTTATGTAGTAATTTAGAGGTGCGCCTGACCCAGCAGTGACGACACGTCGCTGGTTGTTGTGTCGCGCGTCGTGTTCAGCGGCCGCCAGCACCTCCAGGTCGTACGGAGCCCCGTGCGACAGCTCCTCGCTCGTGTAGTACTGCCACACCTCTAGGGCACTGATCGACGACACTGGACGGAGCACCTGACGACATATTTATTACCTATACTTATTTTCATCAGCCAAATAGCACCACTAAGTTTCCAGCAGGATACATTACGGGATATTTGCCACGCAACATTATGCCCAGAACTAAATTTTTGTGACAGTGGGACACACATACACACATTCCTCAATATTATACGTAACGATGGCTCAAGCTCCATGGCTCTCACTCCAAGCGAGTGAGCGAACACACGTCAACATAATGTTAATTATTAATGATAATGATAATCCCCAAGATATGTTTCGTAGTTGTTTAGCGTCATATTGCGCAATATCTCGCTCTCTCACTTTCAATAGTTATCATTATGATGTTACTAGCATTCTGCCCGTGAATTAATTTAGTTTTCACCTCTTCTCGACAGAAATACCCTAAAATTCTTGTTTGAAAAATTCTCTTATTCATGTGTATGTTACAATTTATTTTCTAGGACAAGTAGTTTCCAAGAAAGAGCTGTTTTACCAGTTGTTGCTAAAGTTCTAGATAGCGTATACGGACCTTATCAGCCACATTGATTTTAAATTTGGGTTTTATAGATTTCTGATAGGAATAGCTGACAAATATCTTAAAGAATATGATCCTCATTTTATTTGGAAGATAGCATTAAATAGCTTTCGAAAACATTATCAGCAACTGGTAAAATAGTCCATTATTGTTATTTCCTTATTTAATGGTATCCTTACCGGGTTGTCCAAGTCGGGGGTGTAGAGGAAGTTGTAGAAGATAGGCGACTTCTGGTGATGCTTGTCTATGTAGTCGAAGAGCGAGAGACCGAGGTGAGGAGCTCGCGGCCCTGTGCCTGATCCTCCTCCACTCTCTTCTTCAGAACCTGCGCCTGTTTCTACACCCTGGTATGGAGAGGTTTTATTCAGTGACTAGTGCACGCTGCGAGAAAATCTAGTCCTTCTACACCACGTTATTTAATGCCTGATCGCGTTTATACACGCAGTATGCTCTTAGATCTTTAAAAAAAGTAACTAATAAAATTTACAGAGAAGCTGAAATAAGTGCATGACAACATAGTTTTTCTGATTTGATGCGACAAGTCAGAAACAAATACTAAATAACTAAGAAATCTGTTTCAGGTGACAAGTCAGGACTGACAGGATTTTTTGATAGGGCGTTTCTAAATCGGTCAAATTTATAAATGTGAATAAAAAAGTTTCAACAAACAATACGCTACAAACTTCAGTTTTGATTTGAATTGTTCAAGTAGACCTTTTTTGTTTGTTACATACCATTCTGTTAGTATCCTGTCGCTTGTCGTCGTAAGCAGTAATACCTAGTTCAGCTCTTGCCGCTTCGTTGTCGAGCAGGAAGGTGCGGAAGCGACACGATACGCTATGATACGCCACGAATCGCAGATAGTACTCGTTGAACTCGAATGCTAGGGGAAATTGCTTCTGAACCTGAAACAAATATTTCGACGTTGCATACTCGCCTATAGTGAGTACACGCTGTGGTCATATGGATGGTAAGTAAGGTGCAATTGCATCAGAAGAGTTTTGCAGCTGCAGTAAACTAGACACAACAGCTACCAGTGCACAAAATCTCATAAAATTTCGACAGGGATTTAGCTTTTTGTTGAGCCCTGACTACGAGGCGGCATACGGCCCTATTCATATTGCGCTGAAACACTACCACCCCAGGATAATTCTAAACGATAGTTTTACCTTACTCGACAATAGATGGCGCTACTATTATTTGCATTTCACTTATTTTATAGTTCGTCCTAGTCGACAATAGATGGCGTTGCGACTTTTAACAGTATTTTTAAATGACCTCCATTAAAATAATAAAAATATCATACACAATACACATTAATTTAAATAAAAACTAAATTTCTCCAGGGTTTATGAAAATCTTTAAACATACCTGATGAACAGCGTCTAGAAACATGAGGAATGTAGGCGTGAACCCTTGTTGTGGCGTTGAACCAATATTGTGTCGCTGTTGGAACTTGTGCCCTAACGCGAGCCACTCCTTCTCGATCAGTATGCGGAACCCGTCGAGAGTTCTATAGTAGGGCTCCAGGCAGATCTGAGCTAGAGATGATATCTGTAAAGAGTTTTTGGGTGAATTAAGCTTCTCGCATAAGTCGGAAATAGTCGGTGATCTGTTTTTGAAGGAGAAAATACTCATTGCTACGATAAAGGGTCTTTTGATATATTTTAATAGGAAAATATAGGCCAGGTACGGTAGATTTTTTTTACATCTAGTATTTTATACTAATTAGTAGGCAATAATTACCTGTGCGGTAGCGTCCCACCCGTCTTCTAATGATACGAGTACGGAGGACCCTTGTATATCTAGTAAATCTACGACTGTTCCTGATAGTTGGAACAGCTGTCGAAGATGCCACAGCCAACCGGATTCTTCTATTAACCTGTCGCAACGAAAAACGTGGCTCAAAATGATTAAAACTGGGTGTTTTTAATGTGAAATCTTTAATATGACGACACGTAAAATACATATAAAGATTGTACTCGCTCACTTATAAACGAATCACAACTCGGGAACAGCAATTTTATCGTTTTCTTCGTTACCACACTGAAATTATACGACAACGAGATAAGCTAACATTCGTAGGTAAGGTGAATAGACTTTTAACGCAAAAGCGGATTTTTGGGCGATAATTAATCACAGAATATTTTAACGAAACGTCAAGACGGGCCGTCGCGGACGAGTACCTGTAGAAGCCGGCGTGGTCGGGCGCGGAGCAGGCGGAGGGCGCGGCGGCCCGCAGCAGCTTCTTGAAGGAGTGCTTGAGCGCGCGCGCGTC